>OW964829.1:34737936-37644186 GCA_943142095.1 Ophonus ardosiacus | reverse complement strand
TAATTTTTTTGTCTGGCTAAATGGTACACTTTCCGGTAGAAGCAAGTTTAGTTGAATCGTCTTATTTTAGCCTCAGGAATCTGCGGTTAAGCCATGTCCCCCTATTTTAAGGACACCCGTATATTATTTTTGTAAATTAATTTTTTTAACTTTTATTATATGTCATGATTAAATGTACTATCAGGAACTGTAATTATAATTAATGTTTTAGACATTTATATCTAATGATATATCATCTAGCAGTACATGTTCTTAACTCAAGATATTTTAAGAATGACTGAACTAAGCAGTATTTATTAGTCACCATGTCATTGCTCTGAGAATAACTTTTTTGGACGCTCTAATAAAAGAGATTGTGTAGTTATAGCATAGTATATCTGTGCCAATATATTTTGTTTTCTTCTTTATTTAACTTGCTTTAACTACTTTGAGACGTGAGACTTTAAAAAGAAGTTATCTACAACATAAAAATAGATATAATAGTATATTTCAAACTTTATTGATATCTCCTGTAAAATAATGCAGTTATTGGTTATAAGGATCTGCAAATTTAAAAAGATGTAGTCCTTAGAAACGATTTTACTAAATTTCTCGATGATAACTCTAATACTACAATTCTAAAAATTATAATTCTTTCGTATTCCTCCTCTTTACATCCATATGAAGAGCTGATTAGATTTTCGTTATAATTGGGCCACCGGAAGTACCCTTATTTGAAGTTCTTAATAGTTTTTCTTGGAAAAACGCAGTAAAATATAATTTCATTGAAACTGATGGCAAATTCCCGGAATTTAATTCGATTAAAAGGAAAGTTCGTTTTTAAAAAATTCGATCTAAAGTAAATTTTTTTATAAAAGCATATAGAGTAGAACATGTCAAAAAATGATTCTATTTAGAGAAAAATTCATATACGAGAGAGTCTAATTTAGAGAGAGTTGACTGTATATGTTTGTGTTACAATTTTACTGGATAAATAGAATTTTTCCAAGAACCTTTCGGTATGGGATTTGTACAAAATGCATAGAATTGACGAAAGATGTGCTGGCCACATCAGATATTTTACATTAGTTCTGAATGATCCTGTACATTGACAAAAGTAGCATGACCTAACTGTATGAAATTATTTTGATCGTCCTGTTATTTTTTTTTACGCCAATTGACTAAAGAATTATTTTGCTGCACATTTATAATTAATTACTCCTTTGGTATAGCATAAAAATGTACCTAAGATATTCTATGGGAAATATTAGGTTCTGAAATTACAGTATTTTAAAATACTATATGATAAACATTCGAACTGCCAAATGACGGTCGTAGCTTACTTCGTTCAAAAAGTACAGGGTGTAAATCGAAAAGTGAGACATAGGCGTTTAATATAGGAATTCAGTTTTTACTTCAAGTAAAAGTTATAGAGATTAAATCTGTATCTAAATCAATGGAAAGGATTATTTTATTTCTTCATATAAACGTAAAAATGAATTATAAAGTTGCAGTTTTCATGAGCTTTTAGTCTAATCAACCATGTTCTTATGACAAAATATAAACAAATCCGTTATTTTAAACTATCATTTATAATTTATTTTTAAATTTGGATTAGAGTAGTAAATTAACACAAAATACAAAAATACAAAAAATGTTTTAGATCTATACTTCATTTTACGTAAGAAAATAGCGGAAGGCGCTTGAGAGCCGACCGTTTTTACATGCATTAAATAAATCATTTAAATTCGTGAAACCAAACTTTGTTAATAAAAAAATATTATCTTTAAAATGTAGGAGCCCTGAATATTAAAAATTACAACAAAACATGAATAAATACATATCACTTAATTATATCTATGTTATTTGATAATTGACAGTTGACAAGTGATATTTTTTTTCGGTTTTGTGAACTAGGCTAGCATTCTGACCAATCAAAGGGCAGCATTTATAACCCTATCTAAACCAACGCTATTTTCTTATGTGAAATTAAGTATAATTGACTATTTTCATTGAAAATGAGACATCCATTAACATTTTTGAGAGCTAAAAATTATATTCCGAAGATTTGATGTTGGACAATTTTTTTTCCAGATTTTCAGCTGCCACAAACTAATGTGAAGTAGAAATAATAATATACCTCACACTTCACAGGGAACATCGGATCTCTCACTCTAACTAAGCAAGCATACGCACATCAACACTGAAAATGGTCAATTAACAGTTAAAAACAATGCATTTGTTTAATTTTTGTCATAAATTCATGGCTGCCTAGACTAAAAGCTCATAAAAACTGTAAATTTAAAATTAATTTTAGGCACAACTGTATTGTAATTGTTTGTTTACATTTTAGTTACCATGGCGGAAAATGAAAGATTACACCCTGCGGGCGGTAAAGTTTAAAGCAAAAGCCCGCCGGGCGGTAAAAAATATGACAAAAAAAAATAACGGTAAATAATATTTTATTTGTGGATATTTATAATACAGTTGGATATATTATTCAACGAAATTTCCTCCAAATGAATTGTCTGTGAAGATTTCTTTAACTGGAGATTCAACTGATTTCTGTCTTTTTCAGTTGCAGAAATGTCAGATTACAGACCAGGTGTATCATAATCAGTCGAGCTGTTTTATTTTTTAGACTGAAAAGTAGGCACAATCTATAGAATAACAATATATACGAGTAATATTGATATATCACCATACCTTTTCATTGAAATATGTGAGCTACAACAGTTTCGTTCAAAATTGTCACATTTTTTTCTGTCAACCAGGCTTGCAACACATCGTATTCGTTTTGATATCGGTCCTTTGACTTACCAGGACATAAATCCGCTAAAGCTTCATTAGCTTCTAGCTAAATTTTTTCAGAAATTTCAGTGTCATATTCAGGTTGAAGCTCCATGCTTGACATTTTTAATTATTTGTTTACACAAAACAAATGGTTACCAATACAACGCATCGCCTAAATGTCATATCCATCTGGCCATCTAATATTTTTTATATAGCAACAAGCTTTTAGTCATGCAATTAAAAATTACGTTTCATTTGGTTTCAGTTGTGCTTAAAACGTTGTACGTACCTTAGGCCGAAAGAGATTTACGCCCTTGGACGAATAAAATCCCTCCGCTTCGCGTCGGGCTTCAAATTTCGTCCGCAGGCGTAAACCCTTTCTTTCGGCCCTCTATACGTAAATAACTATTACGTTTATATGAAGATCAAGAATAATCGTTTCAAATGATTTATTTGCGAAATTTAAATATCAATAACTTTTATTTGAAGTATTTTTGCATAAAATAATTAGGTAAACTTCCTCACTTTTCGATTTACACCCTGTACATTCTTACGTACATTGACTGTCTTATTATTTGATACTGGCCACTTTGCGGAAGCCTATTTTTAACTCGTGTGAAAACCGCTACAAAGAGTCCACATTCCCGCGATTATCCAAACTGGTTCCCGTCTGGGGCCACGATTGACGATCGCGCCAAACAGACAAAATAATAATAATAATAAACGAGGGATCGAGCTTGCTTGCAGCATCCGAAACAGCGCGGCTGCAGCTCGCTTGGCAGAGATGAATCATCTGTGGACGTGGACGTGCGAGATGCACTGACTGTGGAACTTTATCTTATGCCATGCTAGCTCTTCGATAGGTTGCTCAACAAACTGTACGAAAAAATTGTAACAGAGATAAATTGCGCTTAACAAATAGTGGTTAGTGAAATTGTTTTTCCAACCAACGCATGAATCGATGTTAATGTGTTTTAGGTAAAACTAATTCAAGATGCAGATGAGCGGTATTTATATATATATATATATATGTCCCACAACCTCAGGTACAAACTTTAAGGACATATAGTACTGACAAAAATGAATAAAAAAAACTCTGTTGTGGCCAGCACAAAACCTTCCGTCATTTCGATGTATTTTGTACAAATCCAATACCAAAAGATTCTTGAAAAAGATTTTATATATCCTGTAAAATTATAACATGAACACACTATTTTTTTTACAAATTCCATATTGCAAGTTCCTTTGAAAAGATTCTACAAATCCAATAAAATTATAACACGGACGACCATTATGTAAATTGCACTTGACATTTCCTCATTCCTATCCAACGTATCTTCTTCACACAGTTATTCCTCTCTCTAATCTTCTGCTACACGGTCCTTCCATCTTCTCTTTGGCCTTCCTCGTACTCCTGGCATTGAAACTGTAAGTCACTTGCGAAGGACACTCTATCACTTTTGTTACTTTCTGATCCTATACATTCCACTTTGGTTTTGCACTTGACACTGACATCTGTCAATTAGAATTTTTTGAATATATCTGCTGTTTCCATAATTTTTACAAAGCTGATTTTTGAAAGTTAACCTTTCTTAATCTCTCTATAACTCTATATCTATTGAATATGAAGGAAAATGTATAACCAAATCGTATAGAGAATAAGATTTTCTTTCATATTATTGATCATAAAATGTCGAAAATTGATATTTAACTACGTTTTTGCCAGAAAAACTGTTAAGAACTTCAAAGAAGGGTACTTCCGGTTGACCAATTATAACCAAAATCAGCTCTTCATATGGTTGTAAAGAAGAAGAATACGAAAGAATCATAATTTTTAGAATTGTAGTTTTGGAGTTATCGTCGGAGAAAATTTGTCACACACACACACACACACACACACGGACACACACACGGACACACACACACACATACAGACATCAATGTAAAATTAGTAAAATCGTATTCTAGGGATCTTAAAACGTACTTATTCATTAAAAACTCACCACCGAATTTTTTGACCAAAGACAATACCTCCCTTACCTAAAGGTGACGGAAGGTAAAAAGCTTAATCAACATGGGTCCGATCTACAATAGTTTTTGAGATACATGGCAGTGAAAAAATCAAATAATTATACAATGTTGTGGCGACTTTGGCCAATATTTAATTTTCAAATAACTTCGTAACTATTAGAAATTGAGAAAAAAGTTTAATACAAAATTTTACTGGTTTATAATAGTTTATTTACTGAGGTAGACAAAATTTTGTTCGACCGCTATTTTTGTCAGCTTTTCTTCGATTCTAATACAAAATGACCACTTTCAAACAGTAGAAGATCAGACCTCTGTTGATTACGCTTTTATTTAATCATTTTGGTCAGTACTATATGCCCTTAAAGTTTATCCCTAAAGGTGTGAGACAGCCAGTATTTATGTACAGTGTGAGATTATGTATGGAATATCAATAAAAAAAACGAACTCAGCCGGTTTTGTTAAAAAACGCTGAAACACGTCGATTTTAGTTTTTAAAAATGCATAATAATGTGTGCGATTCGTCCTCCGACTTTCGTTTGTTTTTCAGTCATGACGTCATTACAAAAAATTTAAATGACAACATAGATTTTTAGTAGTGGAATTCGATAGTGATTTTTCTTCCCTCTATGATCATGCAAATAAATCGTAAGGGTGCATAACAAAAATTCTGAGAAAAATCGAACTGAACATTTTATACGTAATAATGAATGCCCGTATGAAACAGATGACTAGATTTAAAATTTTTTCAAGGTACCTTGATTATTCATCACATCAATCACAGTTGAAAATTTTAACCACATTTAAAAATAATTATCTTCTTAAATATTTAAATGTAAAAACTGTGAAACTAGTATTCAAATTCCAGAATTTCAGGAAGAAATTAAAAAATTTACTAAATCATAGGTAAATGAAGACTGCTGGAAATCAGTCAATGGTTGAAAAATATATTTTCGGCCTCTACTAGCCTTCTTCAGCAGGTGAAAATTTTTAACTCCTAAAGAAGGCACATGTGGTGCCGAAACTAGTAGAGGCCGAAATAGTAATTTACGTAACAAGACCTGAAAGTGATACTTTACTGGGTGAACAAGCATATTCCAGAGCGAACCGTAGGCGAGCTTTGGAAGCTTGTGAGCCCAGTATAGACACTTCCAGGTCATGTTGGGTACAATATTTTTTTTGCGATCCTGAAAAAAAAATAAAAAAGTATTATTTTATTTTTTACTGCGAGCAAATAAGAAATAAATAAACAACTGATCTCCATGGAAACATTTAGCTTTACAGGTCCCGGGATCGATAAAGTACTTTCCGATCCCTTATAGACAACTTTCCGAGCTAGCTCAGCAAAGAAGGACTTTCCGGTCTAAATAGTGATCAGAAAGAGCTCATTTTCTGGGCGATCGCGAAAAAATATATTTTTCAACCAATCGAGAAGTCTAAGAACATCCTCACTAAATCATAATTGGCAAAAGAAAAAATGAAAAAGTATGTTATTATTTATGTCAATCAATATTCATATGTTTGAAGCTCAATACCAACTTCAAAAAATTCACCCCGTAATTGTAAAAACTAACGATGTCTAAATTTAATTTCTGATAACTAGAACGAAACGTGATATGCAGACATAGATTTATAATTAAATTCAGAAGGCATCATTCGTGTCATGGCATATTAAAAGGATTTAAATTTTAATTCGGTAAAATGAATCCTACATATTTCATTTTGTCATAAATCTACAATAGGATGGGTACCTATATATTCGAAGCGTACAAAATTATTTAAAATTTTTGTGTAAGGGAGCACGGCAACTATTGTTCCGAAGTGTGCTATTTGAGCTCGTAACTAAGAAGCCGTTCATGTTACTACTAGTTAATTAATTAGTAACTTAGAGAGAGTCATTGAGAACATTGAAATAGATCATTATTGAATTGTTACCATAGTTAATAAGGATTGTTCATGTAACTAATGTAACAAAACTTTTGACAAAACCTATCATACGAGGTCGTTTTATTAAAATAGAAAGTTTAATAATTTAAATTTGTTTAATACTGGAAATCTGACTTTTTTTCATTTACTCCTCCTGATATAACCCTATGCTTGCGGAAAATTACTGCACACGTTTGCCACTTGTTTACACAATACAATTCTAATTATATCAAGTTTTCATTGTATGAGGAAGTTCCTAAATGTCAGAGATTCTTCTAATTCATTAACAAGATTGGCGGTATTTCTTATGGATATAGGCATTTTATCTTTAATTTTCAAAAATTAATTAATAAAGAAAGAGTAAATATACTTGTCGGAAAAAGCTTTGAGAATATCACTAAAACTGTAGATTATTGATACTGATATTTATCTATAATTTACGAACTATGTTACAAACATTTAAATTTGTCAACTGGTTTCCTTGGTATAGTAGCCTGTGCGATTTATTACATCCGAATATACTATGTATTATAGTGTCTCTATCTCTAAATCTACAGAAGATATAATAAAAATTTTAAGTGTATTGGATGGAAGATGGAGAATTTTATGTACTTCAATATTCGCAATAACAAAACTTTCCGAAAAATAATATTTAGAAGAATTTTTCTATGAAACTAATACTTTCGGTAGTCCAATTGATACCAAAACCTTTTCAGCTCTTCCCGTGAATGTCAGGTTGAGGAATACGTAGTTAAACAGGTCTTAGGTATTATTGTTTTTGAAGAATCGTCCTTCTAACATCCGGACACACACACATACACACACACACACACACACATCATCATAAAATGTTAAAATCGGATTGTAGGAACCTTAAATCTTGCTTATTCAATAAAATCTAGATATGCGATTTTTAGCATGAATTTAATACCTCTCTCAGTGAGAGGTAAAAACTAGTTAAATTTCTCAAACATGAAAGTTATGGTTATAACGTTGAAAAGAAAAATGTTATTAGGGTTTAAAACAAGTAGCCATTCGAGTTCTTTTTTTTTCTTTAAACCCCTCAAGAGGATTAAATCCCAATTACAGAGTGGGTTCAAATACACAAACATCCATGCCTTAGTGGGATTCGAACCCAGAACCTTGTGCGCACTCATGACTAAGAGGCGTTACCAGTGAGCCACCGAAGCCGACAAAGATGCATATTCCGATTCGATCGACAAATTTCCAATAATAACACAAACAGACAAACAAAAAACAATGAAAGTTGTGTAGCAATTGTAGCAAATCACACATAATTCATTTAAAACTATCCTGAACTGTGAATGACTACACACGTATATTATAGTTAGCCGCTACATTCTCGAGTGTCGGACGAAAGCGATACGAAGTTTTCTTGATTTTTATTCAAAGTTTTTCCAGTCTTCTTCCGTACAAATATCCAATAATGCCTTGAAGAGTTAAGAAATTCTTTGGAAACTAAAAGGTGTTACACGACCCTAATGTGTTGAAACTCTAGTCCGACATTATAAGTTGGGGTGATTTGTTGTTGAATGCCGAAGCCGAACATTTTGCATGTTGCGCCATCCTCGCACGGCAAGGCAACGCGGTTGAAGTGCTGACAGCGATTTACACGTTATGGTGATGTATTTTGTCGATAACTTACTCAGCCAAACCAAAACTAGCGAATTTTCTTGTTTTATTGCCTCTACACAAAAGTAGAATACACATTTACTCTATATTCTTGACTGCTGATTTTATTCTTATGTCTTCTGGTAAAGTGGGTAATACGCTCAGGAAATACCTGCACTTAGAGGATTTCATAAAACAACGTATAAAGTTTAATCTGGTGAATAAATATTACTACCAATAATGATATGGTATCATTTATACATTAAAACTTTAACTACCATATACCATAAGTGCCCATTTATGCGCAAACTTATATCCTTTACTTTAAGTGGTAAGTAGATGGAGCTGTCAATCGAGTAATGAAGTTGAAGATCTCTGTGATATCTATTGAAAGCTCAATACAGTACAATCGCGTTAGTGCGAACAGAATAAATCCAACAGGGATGTGCATTTAGGCATAAAAAATATTTTTTTCTACAGTCACTATAGAAAGTAGCCATTTGCGCTCTCTTTTGTCAACGCAAAATGTCACTTTGCAGCTCATGCGCGACAATGTAGTAAAAACGCTCGCTGTCCAAATTTCTAAGTATACAATGTTGAGAAATGTCACTTGTCTACATTCTTAATGAAAATGTTTAGTTAGGAACTAATGGCACTGTAATTACACATTTATCACGTTCACAAGTCAATTTGACATATTTTCTGTCGGTATTTAACATAACCTAACAAAATGCCACACTGCTGTGAAAATGAAATAGGGCAGTCATTTACAAAAACGAAAGTATAAAATACTTAGATTAGATTGAATAAAAACTCAAGAAGAATGGAAGATAACGATAAAATAAAATTAAATATAAAATAAATTATGTTGTGTAAAATGTTTAGTAATAGGAATGATTGTACACAGATGGCGGTAGGATAGTTGCGAGTCGTACTGACATCTGATCTCTAGTTAACTATTTATTTTGATTACAATAAAGTTATTAGTTATTTCGTTACTTAAATAATTGCGAGAAGTCAGTCAATGCACATACATGTCTATATAATCACAAATTCGTTGAAATATTTGTTAATTTTTTCAGTGTGACAGGCGTGACAACTAACCACACATTTTGCTACAAAAACTCATCAAATCATCACAAATCCTTGCTTCCACGCTCTAATTTTATTTTTTTTTATGGAATAGATGGCTAATGTAACGATATAATCATTTAAAAGCCTTTTTAAGTTTAAACCGTATCTTTTATATTAGCCAATCGTTATTTATTGAGCAATAAAATGTACATTTTGTTATTTTTTGTTATGGTGAAGGACCCCATTGTGGCGACTGTAGAAAAAATCTTGTGTGTGTTTCGAGCGCAAATGGACATTCTCTCATTCTCTTATTCTCTCATTCTCTCAATCAACAATGTCGCATTTTGCGCTCTTAATACACAAATACGTGTAAAAATGCGTAAAAAATGTTAAATAAGTAAAAAACGTAGATAATGTATAATTTTAGTTCTTCATAACGACACTAGGTGACTTGTTGTTTACAAATGTCACAATACAGTAACTTTCCTTAATCCTATCATAAATATATTCTACAACGACTGAAACTATGATAAGTTTATAAGGAAGAGACTGAAATTATTGTAAAATATTAAAAATAACATTCTGAAACTATAGATAAATTAATATAAAATGCTTAAAATTTGTATAAAATTCATTTTCAATAAGTTTAGAGCTAATGATTTAAATCTATTTAAAATTTTTTGAAACTACATGTTACTAATAATTAATAAATAGAAAATGAAATTTTAGTTTTGCATTTTTTTTTATTCGCCGTCTATTTTTAAATGTCTTTAAATTTTATTTCTTTGCAAAATTGCCTAAAATCTACATAAAATAATAATACATCTAAATTGATAAATATCAAATTTATTGATATTTTAGGTGTGTTGTAGCAAAATATGTATAGTAAATTATCCCTTTTTCAAATTTGGTATTTATTTAGGAAAGTTTGTTGAACAAAACTAACATTTTACTTGATAAAATATTTTCTTTGCGCTATATCTACAAACACACAACTAACAATACCATTGATTTGACAATCATGCATATTGTACAAACATTTACACATTCTGCAATTAATAATTAATTATAATGTTGTGACCCATTATACATGTTACTACATTTATGTACTAATATAGCATTTTAACATCAATTTTTTGGATATATTTGTACGTACTCGTATATGTTAGTTATATTTTCTTTGTTACATTTTGTATTACATTTTATACGTGAATATTACAAAGGAAATATTAGTATACATCAAATACTTTTATTCAGGATTTGTTGAAAAAAGCAATATCAGATTCAAAAATTTTGAGTCCCAGTGAAATGCTTGTATTGTTTTACAAATTAAATTCCAAAACTACTAGATGAAGTTATAATCAACACGATGCAATACTAATTAAATCTGGTTTGATTATAAAAACTTACCTACCTAAATACATAATATTAGCTATATGAATTTCATCAAGCAATCTAGCCGAATGAGTAACGCAAGTTATGATAGTCATTAAGTGAGTTGTCAACGTAAATCAGTCTACAAGATTACTTTTTGTTACATGATTAAAGAAGTGAATATACTTTTGACCGAGACCTGTTGTGGATCAGTAATTAGCAACACGTTTTTATTTGCTAAGTCACACAGGATTTAATTAAGTTCCCATGAAGCAGAACTTAAAAATAATATTTGCATTCACCAAGAAAAAATAGAGTAATGTGAGTGGCAGCGATGTTGTTCGATGGCCTAACTGTCTCTGTCATCTCATCGACTGCATTTGACAAAAAAATACGTAGGAGTTTATAAATTTACAAGAAAAAAAAACTGTCACAAATTTACAACTGGGCATTTATAATTACCGTATAATTATGTCTATATATCATACATTAAATTATAAACCAATATGAATGCGTGATTTTTCTTAGTTGATTACAGTGGTTATTTTTTAGTTGCCATGGTGAACGAACATACGAACCTTAGTATATTCGAATATACAGGGTGTCTCATAAATAGGGCGACATGGCTTAACCACAGATCCCTGAGGCTAAAATAAGACGATTTAACTAAACTTGCTTCTACCGGAGAGTGTACCATTTAGCCAGAATTCTGCTTCAAAGTTCTTCGAAAGAAAATTAATTTTGCTTGTAATAACAGAACGCTTTATACGATTTGGATGAAATTTGGTATGACAGTTCATATGGTTATAAGTCATCTTTTAAGGTGATACTTGTTATTATTAGTGAACCACTAGTGTATGAAACTTAGGTGTCCCAACATTGATTAGACCGTAACTTTTTAATGGCCATGCTGATAACGTGAAATTATTTTTTTTCAGAAAGATACATTCAATAGTAATCTTTTCTTTCTCTGTTTAATTTGTGATATCTGTTACGGTTCAGACAGAAAAAAATAAAACCTGAGTGACTGCATCGTGAATTTTTTCAAAATAAATTTAATCTAGCAGTCTATTCAAATGTCAAACAACGAATTTCTAATGATAGTAACAATTGTTTATGGGTTGTCAAAAAATTCCTTCGCAATATTCAAAAATAGTAACATCCGTTTGTTCGGCCTAATAGTATTTTACTACCATTATTATAAATAACACGAATAAATATGTTAACTTCTAAACAAGTTGAGAAGATTGACAACTCGTTACTGTCATTAAAAATTATTTGTTTGACATTTGGATAGACTGCTAGATTAAATTTATTTTAAAAAAATTCACGATGCGGTCACCCAGGTTTTATTTTGTTCTATCTGAACCGTAACAGATATCACAAATTACACACAGAGAGAAAAGTTTACTATTGAATGTATCTTTCTGAAAAAAAAATAATTTCACGTTATCGGCGTGGCCATTAAAAAGTTATGCTCTAATCAATGTTGGGACACCTACGTTTCATACACTAATGGTTCACTAATAATAACAAGTATCATCTTAAAAGATGACTTATAACCATATAAACTGTCTTACCAAATTTCATCCAAATCGAATAAAACGTCCGGTTATTATAAGCAAAATTAATTTTTTTTTCGAAGAACTTTGAAGCAGAATTCTGGCTAAATGGTACACTTTCCGGTAGAAGCAAGTTTGGTTAAATCGTCTTATTTTAGCCTCAGGAATCTGTGGTTAAGCCATGTCCCCCTATTTAAGAGACACCTGTATGTACCTACCTTCGTATACTCACTTAGGTGTGTTTATTTTGTTCTATGTACTTAAAGTTGTCAATGTCATTTTGAATTCTATTTACACAGCGTATAAAGTACGATCATTTTTTGCACACACGGTATACCTACTACATAAATTAAATTGCAGTTTGACTTTGAGGAGAAAAAACATGCTTTTGGGCTTTAAGCAAACATCTGAAATGACATTGATAGCTCCGAATGCACCGAAACGTATAATTCAACTCACCTATTGTTTGACAGCAACGCATTTCAATATAATATAATATTACAATATTACATAGCAATATTTAACAAGATAGGTTATGTGGCGTACAGTTTGATGTTTCATGCAGAAGAAATTAAACTACATGCCCACGTGAAATTTTCTGTTTACTTTTTAATTTCTTTTTATTCATGATATAGGCAACGAGTTGCCTTTTGAAAATACCACTCGATCTTCGGTCTCGTGTTGTTTGCAGTCTTAAGGCTCATTCACAGCTACGAAAATAAGAAATATAAATAAAATTATAAATAAGACTTTATCGTTGGTGTTCACAGCTTCGAAAATAAAACGTAAATTAACATCAACTGTCATTTAATACATTCATGATTAACAAGCAATAATAACAGCTTTATACCTTTTAAAGCACTGTACGCAATCATATATGCGAACCTTTGTCTTAAGACAGCTTTTTAAAATTATATTTAAATTGAAATCCTTTTGCCAGAACGTACATTGACAGCTCAAATGACAGTTGTTATGTACATGCTTATTTTTGTGTAAAATATTTAACATTTGCAAATCCTTGTGGTTATGTCTTATGTTTAATTTTATTTTCGAGAGCTGTGAACACTTTCATAAGAATATATTGTTTATATCGTTATTTTTATTTTTATTTTCTGAGCTGTGAATGAGGCTTTATTTATATTTCTATTTTCGTAGCTGTGAACGAGCATTATATCATAAAATGTCGTTTTCGTTTCCATGGCATTAAAACATTAGTATTTCCATGTCCAGAGTAAAAGATGTGATTAAAGAATATGCCTGCTGCTTTAAAATACTAGTAAAAATTGACAATGAAATGGACTTTTTCCAAGAAGAAAAATGTAATTATATATCTTTACGTGGAATAGTGTGCGGATTATCAAAGGAAAATAGTTTTCTAAAAATTAATCATATATTTGAAAAGAGTATTCATAGCAGCAAAACGAATTTTGTATTAAATACCAATTCTTTGACTAACAGTGCTGAACAAATACCACCTGATATTTTCTTTCATTTGGCGGGCAGGCGGGCCAAGGTTATTCTTGATTACAGCATTTATTAAACTGTGCCATAGCATAATATTTATGATTTAACATAAACTGGTTTCTGGAAAAAATGTTGTAAATCTGTACAAATAAAATACAGGATTTTAATCGTCTTTTTACCTCTAGCTAAGAGAGGTAGGTATTAGATACATGCTAAAAATCGCATATCCAGATTTTTATGAATAAGCACGTATAATCCGATTTTAACATTTTTACAATGATGTGTGTGTGTGTGTGTATGGATGTGTGTATGTGTGTCTGTATGTCTGGAAGTTGGAGGTACGGTTTCTCAAATTCTATAATACTAAAGACCAATTTAAGTACGTATTCCTTAATCTGACATTAATGGGAAGAGCTGAAAAGGTTTTGGTAACAATTGGACAACCGGAAGTAGTAGTTTCTTGAAAGAATCATCTAAATTTAATTTTATCCGTTACAATCAAATAATGTTACTATCAAGTTTATATCTCTACTAACTTTTGAATTATTGCCTCAAAAATCAATATACCCCATATTCAGATAAAAATTTCAAAATTTTCAAAAATCTAATTTTTATGTATCTAGATACTTCTCACTGATTTTAAAACCGCAAGTCGATAGCTCTTTTAGTTCTCGAGATATTTAAATTCAAAGTTTTGCTCAAAACTGCCCATTTTTTGGTAGTAACCCAAAAATGGGTCGAGATATGAATTTGGTAATCAGCATTCGATTCTACGGGCAAAATTACATAAGTACACCAATTTTCATAATTTTTTAACACCGAATACTATCTCTAAAACAAAATAACTGAAAATGGCCAAAAATCGCAAAAATCTAAGGTGTACCCCTTACGATTTTTTCAAATTTTGGACATTTTCGGGGGTTTTCAAACTTTTATTCATAAGAAATGAACCGGTTGGACCAAAATTATGAAAATTGGTACACTTATGTAATTTTGCCCGTAGAATCGAATGGTCGTGTCGCCAAATTCATATCTCGGCCCATTTTTGGGTTACTACCCAAAAATGAGTAGTTTTATGCAAAACTTTGAATCTAAATATCTCGAGAACGAAAAGAGATATCGATCTGCGGTTTCAAAATTTGGAAGTATCTAGATACATGTTAGATTTTTGAAAATTTTGAAGTTTTTATCTAAATTTGGGGTATATTGACTTTTAGGGCAATAATTCAAAAATGGGTAGAGATATAAACTTGGTTGTAATATTATTTGATTGTAGGGACAATGTTACGTAAGTGTACGTAATTGGAGTATTTGAATAACAAACTGAGTAAATTTTTAAAACTAAAAGTCTTAAAAGAAAAATCGTTAAATGCAATCTTCAAGTAATTTTTGGAAATAAAATAATGTAATACAAAAATAATAGTTCAGAAATAATAACAAGACGATATCAGACGCATGTTGATTTTATTGATAAGTATTTGTATATTTTCTCTATTAAAAAATACAAATTAGTCGAACCAGTAACTCGAAATATTATGTATTGTTATGGTTACAAATTTATTTACACTTAATTTTTCCTTGACCGAAATGCTTTCTTAAGCATCTTGTTATGTAAATAACTAATACGAGCCCATGTCAAATAAGTTCGTGGACTTTCGAAATCATTCGTTTTTTAGTAAATGATCAGTACTACATCTTCCTCATAGCTGAAATACCTGCTCTCCATTAATCCTGCGGTGGACAAGGGTGCTAGTACGAGTATGTATATGTGCATTAGTAGCATTGCTCAGTGCGTCAGGTGTGCCCCGCGAGTGAATGTTGCGCAAACTGTGTAGTGCAACATGCACTCGCGGATCTCGGTCTCGGCAGACAGTGGGCAGCCGAGCAGACATCGACCTCAGCTGTCACCTTGACATCTAGTGACCAGTGCAGTCACAGCTAGTCTGTCACAAGGCACTAAAGTACCAGAGGAGAAGTACTAGAGGGGGTGTAAAGTTTCGGTTTAAAGATTTAACAATTATTTATTTTCATTCCGCGAAAATAAGAGGCAGTTTTCTACATTCGGACCTGTAGTAAAGGCATTGAAATTAAGCAAAAATGTATGTGCCCTAATGCATTAATAACTTCAGCAGAGATGGCTATGGTTGTAACTATAGTGACTGTATATACATAGTGTGGCCAATAGGGGGATCGATTTTGATTGGTCGGCGCGAATTTGCCTAAATATGGCGGATATTATTCCGACAAAGTGACATTTTCAGATTTGTTACATGAATTATACGTAAATTGAAGGTAATTATATTATATTTATATTTTAGATAGTGCAAATAATTAAATTACACGTGTATTTGTATATTTATAACTCAAAGTAGTATATACATATTTTTTAACATCACATGTTTTTTAGGTTAACTGTCAAAATTACTAAAAAATGTCTAATATTAAGGTATATATTTTAGATGCCTGGTTGCGTGGCGGTTGGTTGTGAAAACAGTTCTTCGAAAGGATTTAAAATGAAAATAAATATTTTGTTTCCATTTAATATGCTCTTTCATTAATTGTTTATCGAATTTTGTTTAGTTATCACATCATATGAATTCAAATATATACAGTCACTATAGTTGTAACAACTCAAATATATATCAAATCATTGTGAAGTCCAGACTAGACCCCTGATTTGACTAATCTACGTTATGTTTGAAAGCAAGAATAAGAATACTTGCCCGTTTTGCTTCACCTTCCTATTTCCAAGAATTTTTAAGAAGTACCGGATATGCTAGTCGTTATATTTATAGACATTTTGGCAATGCGTAGAGTCTTGTAATTGGTGTCTACATATATAAACATTTAATTTAAAAATTTGTTAATATTATCCTATGTATTTATATATTTTGATTAAAAATAAAAGACTTTTGATTATATCAAAAAAAGTGAGTTGTAGCAATAAAATGAATATAACTATACAAAAAGTAATAATAATAATTATTACTAGGTATATTTTTACCTCCCGCTACCCTTGCAAAGGGTAATCACTTCACATTAATAATGGTGACATTTTTAAAAAGAAAATAGTAAATAAAGCAATAGTTATATGTAAAGGAACATAATATAGTTTGCAGCATTAGTAAATAAAAAAATCTGATGTGGCCAACACAAAACCTCCCGCTATTTAATTTTTATAGACATAAAATCATGCGTTTCCCACTTAGTGGGTTAGCAAAAACCCGGAAACAATAGTAACAATAAGAAAAGGGATAAGAGTTAGAGCTCAGCTGACTCACTTCACTCTTTAACAACATTATTCTTTCGCCTTGTCCACAATCATCATAGCATTCATACATAAGAATATATTAAAGTGACTTATTTTCAGTAGCGAATAACCGCATCTGGACCACAATAATAGTTACGCAACAATCATCCTTCGACACACATTCCTATCCATTTTTATTAATTTAAATACATACTTACGTATTTACTAACGCTGCAAACTGTTCCACTGCATAAAACTATTGATTTATTTACTATTTTCTTTTTAAAATGTCACTATTATTAATTTAAAGTGATTAGTTTTTTGACAGTGACATTTACTGTCAGTTACATCCATTTGAAATATGAACTGTGTAACAAAGGAATTGTGTTTATCTTAGGCTTCGGGACTAATAAAAAAAATGATTTTTAAATTTATCTGCAAAATATATAGAAAAAGTATTAATGTATTCCTGTAGAAAATTCAATAATCTTTAATTTTCATAAGACATAAAATGCGAAAAAATGGCATTTAATGATATTTTTTGAAGAAAAACCATTATGAGCTTCAGGTAAAGTGCCATTTCCGGTTATCCGATTTACACCAAAATCTAATGACTTCTTTTCTTATTACAATAGGATAGAAATACAAGGTTTCAGAATTTTTTGAATCATAGTATTTGAGTTAGAGCGAAGACAAAATCCCTACACATACATACGTACACACATACAGACATCATCGTGAAAATGTTAAAATTGGATTCTAGGGACCTTAACACGTGGTCATTTACTAAAATCTCGATATGTGATTTTTAGCACGATCCCTATATCTTCATTACCAAGGGTAGCGGGAGGTAAAAATTGTATGATTACATTAATGAAAATGGCTAATCTCACAAAAAAATAATTACACTAATTGTTACTCTATGTTTTAAAAATAAAAATATTAGGATCGGCACAGAAGTACATTCAAAATCGATAAAACCGATTAGTACCTACATGCACAACAGAACACCGACACAAGCCGTATATGTTTTAATTTTCAATTACCACCGTCCTTCTGAACTTGCCGCCCCTAGTTGATGTAAGCGGTTATCCTGATCACTTCTTTATTTTTAAAGTTGATTTCTTGTTTACATTATGCTTTATTACAAATATTATAACAAGTTCGCCTTTGGAAGTAAGTTAGGATTTAGCTGTATAATTAGGAATACAATTTAAAACATGAATTAGAATAACTTATAGTAATTCTTTGGACGTGATAAGAGATTTAGTTTATAATTTGGATCATACCTAAAACACTAATAAGATAACTTTGTCACATTGGAAAATATTGGGAAGTTGATCACATCTAGATTTTTTTTTTTTTTTAAACATTATGGCCTAGACTTGAATTGTTGTTTTTAACTCTAAGATGCAATTATAATAAGAGACTAATGAAATTACCTTTCTATTCTTCTTGAAGAATGGGAATTAATTAGTTCTAAAATATATTTAATAACTTGTCTAAATATTTTCTTTTGTTTACAGGTAAGCTTCGCCCACACACAAACCTAAACACCTAACAAGAATATCTAACGGAAAAAGCTAAGTAATTTACCATTGTAGAATAAGTATCTATAATTTAAATCAATATTTAGATAGAACAGGTCAAAGTATACATCTAGCGTACGAGTATTTGTTTTTGAATGAAACTCCTACTCAGATTTTTAATCTGAAGCGACTCAATCGTCTAGCCGAGAACTGCATTTGATTTTTAATCGATAAGGGTAATCATTATTATTGCAATGAAGGCCACACTGATGTGAATTATTGTTTATTATCGCATATGCATATGACATTTCCGGAATTTGCATTGAGTAATATAAATAATTCACGCCTTCTATGATTTTACATGTGACAGTTTGTTGCTGATGATTACGCTCTTAATTATATTATTATAAACTGTTTTTAGACAGTTATTTTTATAAGATTCAGAATTAGAACCGTTTGCTTAAAGCATCCAGTGCATTCAAATGATGAATTTAATTTGTAAATTTACATTTAGAAATTTTTATTTAAAATTTACAATTCTCTTTGGTTTATATTCGATTTGAAAATTCTGGATCTGACCAATCTGTATCTATCATGTGACTTGTTACTGTTTGTCATTTGACGTTTCACCAATTATCAGTTCAGATTTTAGGTTAAAACTTTATTTTCATAGCCATGATTTTGTTAGATGTTAGACTCTAATAAACAAGATGATTTTTTAAGAATATCGGGAATGTTTCTTACTATTGTTGATTTATACAATAGAGAAATAAAACAAAAACAAACTTTAAAAATGTAGTTGGTCTGTTAGGCCGTGGTTAGGTCTATGAACACTGATTTGTCAACGGCAGAATCATAGTTTGTTTCTGAAAGCGAAATAACAAGATCATGAACAATTCTTCAAATATAGTCGTCCTTGCTATCCTTCGATGCATTGAAATTACGCAAACGTGTTTATTTTTGTACAATTCATTTGCTTTGTCGTACAAATTACGATGTTCGCGAATATTGCTTATTAACAAAAAACAAAATATCAATTTGTTCCTGTGAATCCATCTTCAAAATGTGAACAACACACAAACAGAGAAGACAGCTGACGAATAAAGCAAAGTTATTCTTTACCGCCATGTTTAATAATCATCTCTTGTGATTGGTTAAATTTGAAATTTACATTTGGAAATATAAAATACATTTTGAGTTTATATTTTAAAATCTAAATTATTAATTGTAAATTCGTAAATTAAATTTATCAGCCGCCTCTGTGGTCGAAAGTGTAGAGGCAGCGTGTCTAGGCAGCGCTCAAAGTGACCTTCACCGCTCGAACCCGGGGTCGTGGGTTTGATTCCCATCAGGGGCTTGGGTGTTTGTGTGTGTCTTGAAATAATTTATATATTAGCAAAAATATAAAACAAAAACTTGTAAATTGTAAAATAAAGTATTTGGGCTATATCATAGGAGTTTAAAGCTGACGAAATATTATTATTATAAATTAAATTTATCATACACCAGCCCTGAAGCATCCAATTGAAGCCAGCGGGACAGTGACTCCAATTCAATTCCTAAGTATTATTAAAATCTTCTCTAGTGCATCATTGACTGGTAAAGGGGCGTACCAACGATTGTATTAGCACTCGTTTGATGTAAGATAAACGATTCAAATCAAGAATCGTGGGTTGCGACTGGAAAGCCTGTTGCATGCATTGTATTCAAGGTTCATTTGAATGGTTCTGCTGCGATATGCACTAGACGCCAGTCCATTAAGTGACATCTGTGTTTCTACATAACGACTACCACAATTACTATAGCAGTGATTTTTGTAAAATCTGTGAAATTGGTTTATAAATGACGTAAATTGCCAACGCTACGAACATTAGCAAGAAAATTGCGATGTTGGTTTTGTAGTTATTCTTGAGTTAGCAGTTTTATGGAAGAGCTATTACACTTTATCAGATTTTAGTTTTTAAGGGAAAATAAAATTATGATATTTTGTATTTGTAAAATTAAAAATCTATACCTCGTTATTTTCTTGTTAAAAAACATTTACTGGTTTAGAGATAATTTTGACTAAAATAGCTGAGTCACCCAAGGTTTGACAATTTGACAACTTTGTACAATGTCTAGGCATTTTATAAAAGGATAGATTTTACACTCTGGTACGGCATATACATAGTTCTGTCTTTTGCCATAAATATTGTCGAATGGTGCTGCTAAAAATATGTGAAAATAATAGTACATTTTGTATTTACAGTTAAAAAATATATCTATTCAAAATGGCCGCCTTTGGGTTTAACGCAAACCTTAAGTCGCTCTGGTCAGTCTGCTATGGCATTACAGACCGCATGTATCGGGAGTTCCCTTCCTATATTCTCCAATCTTCTCTTTAAATGGTCCATATTTCGGCGGGGATTAGCGCAGGCCTTCTCTTCTAAAACTGACCACAATTTGTTGTCCAAAGGGCTAAGGTCTGGACTGACAGAGGGCTGTAATGAAGGCTGGAACATTGGCCTGCAGCCAGGCTTGCGCCCTTCTGGCCTTGATATCGGGGCTGAATCCTGCTGGAAGACCCAGTGTTTTCCAGGAAGAAGTATGTTGTTCAGGGGTTTCACAACTTGTTCTAGAACGTTCTCTTGGTACATCCTCGCAGTGAGGGAAATACTGATACCGAGCTGCCATAGCAGAATGGCTAGACAGTCTTAAGGCTTGCGTTAAATTAAAGGCGGCCATTTTGAATAGATACAATTTTTACCTCCCGCCACCCTAGGTAAGGGAGGTATAGGGATCGTGCTAAAAATCGGATATAGAGATTTTAATTAATAAGCACGTTTTGATGTCCCTAGAATACGATTTTAACATTTTTACAATGATGTCTGTAGGTATGCATGTGTGTATATATATATATATATATATATATATATATATATATATATATATGTGTGTGTGTGTGTGTGTGTGTGTGTGTGTGTGTGTGTGTGTGTGTGTGGATCTTGTGGACACAATTACTCAAATACTATCAATCAGAAAAATTTGAAATTTTGTATACCCATTCTATACTAATGTGGGACGAGCTCATTAGTTTTTAGTGCATATCGGATAACCGGAAGTTTCATTTATACAAGCTTTTAACAGATTCTCTTGTAAAAAATGCATTGAATATAATATTTTAGCAACTTTTACTAATTAAAATTGAATCTAATGGTACAATCTTCAATTCTACGATAGTAATATTTAGTAAATAACTCTAAATAAGTTTAAATATGAATATATAATATAATTTATTTTCATATATCGTCTTGCTTATGCGTCAAACAAAAACATAATTTTAATAACAATTTTGACATATTTAAACAAATGTCACTGTCAGGAAGCGATTACATTAAAATTAATAATGAAACCGTGTTAAGGGGAATATAATACTAAAATATTTAATTCTAATAATATTAAGGTTTGTAAAAATAATATATTTTCCATCATACATAAATATTAGATGTACAGGATCTGATTTAAATTTTTTCTATTTTTGCAGCACTATAAATTAATTAATTACGAAATGGATCATACGGCGAAGAATTTACAAAGATTGCGTTTTAGAGCACCTGGAAATTGATGTTGATTTTTATAAGAATGTTTGTGTGACGATTTTTCCTTAAAGTGTATTACAATATCATCCAAAACTTCTCAAATTTGGTATTATAAACTCATATAGGTATAATTTGAAACAACATATTACATTTTAACCATATATGATAAATCGGATGTAGTACTTAATTTGGAGTTTTAACAGATTTTTGACGAAAAACAATAAAACAATCCAAAATTTCGTATTACAGACTATTCTATTTATTCGACAACAAATTAGATTTTACTTACGAACGATCAACCGGAAGTGATACTTTACTTAAAGCTCACTGCTATTTTAAACATGGAATTGGCGGGAGGTCATGTGCTGGCCACATCAGATTTTTTTTGCTACTGTAAATGCTCGACTTAATAAATGCATTAGAAAATGTTTTATTATTTTTACAAAATTTTAACAGTCTAGAAACTATGTGAGTGTATTTATGGCACGATTTTGGGTAAATAGCTGCTTGTTCTAATTGCAAAGGAAGAATCGATAGACATCTAATTTCACTCTACCGATTGTACGTGGATCCCTGCCATAATTATTTGATTCTTGAATATATAATTACCTTTCCATACATAAAACATAATAATTTAATTATATGTTTTTAATGTGGCATTGAGAATGTCGATATAAAAATATGTTAATGTCTATTTGAATAAAATGGTGATAAGTCATTTTCAAGCCACATGAAAATATTTCATTTCGGTTTTCGAAATCAAAATTATATCTTCCAATAATAATAAACTATTAATTCACTTCCCGGTGTCATTTTAAGTACAAGATTATCAATTAATCTCATCTCCATATTTCGCAATGAAATAAATTTGGTTAATTTCTCTTTACGATCTCCTCAGTACGAAGAACAAGGCATTTAATTAGTCATTGTTGATTTTTTCCAGTAAGAATGCAATTAATTTGTATTTTAATTTAAAACGTCTCGGTTAATTACCGTGCAGAGGGAAATTATTTTTTTCAGTATGACATAAGCGACCACCGATGTTCGATATATTATCCTCGAATGGAGCAGCTGGTTGCAAGGTTAGCCCGACGGCAATGCGCTGATTGCTACGCTCTCAACGCACGACGCTCTCACTTTCTCAAAACTGTTGGGATTCTTGGAAAAAAGTTTTTACTTTGAAAATGCATAAATAAATATATCAACATCTCGTCTACTCTTATTTTTGACAATGAATTGATCTAACCTTAAAAGAACTGTCAACTTTTCAAGCAAAATGTTAAGTCGGAACTCAGTGTTTGACAATAGTGGTTCAATGATTAGAGAACTCGCACACTTAGCGATATCGGGGTTTAATTTCCATATCGGATCATTATTAACTAAAATATCTTCAGATAGTTCGAAATTCACTATAAAATCGTTACAGATGATTATAGTCACCCAATAATTTGGATTTTCTGGATTGCCTAAAGAATTTAATATTTAAGTATGTGAAATATAATCCATATTACCAAAACAACTTTTTAAACAAAAAAATATTTTGTGGCCAGCACATGGCCTATCGCCATTTCCATATTAGGCTATATAAATATTGTACTTATTTGACATTTGACACAAAAACGCATATCTTCTTTATATATTTTTGTATTTTTTAATTCATTCTATTTACTCTTATTCTTTTAATGTTTGAGATTCTTCCAATTTTTCCATCATAGAAGAAATAATAAAATTTTTAAATGTATCGGATAGAGATTTTTATAATTCTTTAATATTAGTGTTAATAAAAACTTTCAAAAATTAATATTTAGAAGATTTGACTATTACTTCCGGTTGTCCAATTGTTACCAAAATCTAATCAGCTCTTCCGAGGAATGTCAGATTGAGGAAACTGCAGTTAAATATTTTTTAAGTCTTATATGTAGTATTTGAGAAACCGTGGTTCCAACATCCACACATACACACACACAAACACACACGCACAACACACACACACACACACACACACACACACATACAAACACAAATACAAACACACACACGGACATCATCGTAAAAATGTTATAATCGGATTATAGGGATCTTAAATTCTCTTAGCGAAAGGTAAAAATATGTTGTGGGCAGCACAAGACCTCTCGCCATTCCATATTAGGCTTTATTACATATTGTGTTTTTAACATTTCTGTACACACAAAAAATTCTAATTTTATCTATTATTCATATATTTTTATATTTTTTAATTCATTCTATACATGTTTCCTTCTACTCTTCTAAATGTTCGAGATTCTTCAAACTCATTAACCAGATTGGCGGTATTTCTGATGCGTATATTTAATGTATATATCTATAATTTTAAATATTTAATTAAGAATAAGATAAGAAATATTAAATATATTTTCCAGAAAAAGTTTTCAGTAATGTTTCTGTATTTTTGACACTGACATTTTTCTGTCAATTGCAATCATTTTAATTTTTCAAGTAAGATTGGCAACTGAAACCACGCAAATTATTGGAACTGAGGCCTTGCTCTGTTAAAATACGCCTCTGTATAGTGGCATGCAAACTTACAAGTTGTTCGTCCACAAGCTTGAGAACCAAGAGCTTGAGAACATTCCATAGCATCTCCGCGAAATCAGTTTACGTTTAAATATGTTTAATGTAAGTAAGCGTGGATCCAACGCAAGTTCTACAAACAAGAGTGATGCAAAATGCCTCTTTAAGGCTCTAAAATCTAATTTCAGCGGTGAAAAGAAACTACGAGGATACAAGTTCTCGCTACATGCGATAAAATCTCTTTTCCAAAAGTTGAATCTTCAAGCACTTCGCGGCTCGTATGTTAGAAGCCGAGAAAATAAAAATGCGATGTCTTGACAAAAGAGTAAGTTTACAATTTATGTCAAACTATTGCGCAATTGTGCCAAAGTTGCTCGCTCTTGTGGGATGACAATATGCTTTCTGAATTAATCTTCCAGTTGTCATCGCGGCAAAAAGTTTCCAACGATTTTAAAGTCAATGTTTGCTGGATAAATGATGTGTGTTTGAATTCAACTGCGATTAAATCTGTTTGCTCAACTGTTAGAGGTCAATTACATCTACACAGCAGCAGGTAACTCAGCCAACAGAAACAGATAGTAAAATGATACAAAGATTTATTAGTCTAATGCTTAATGAGCAGAGGCGTACTTTCAAAGTTTCAAGATTTCATGAGATCAATCACAAAAAATCTGTTGTGGCCAGCACAAGACCTCTCGCCATTTCCATATTAGGTTATATAAGTATTGTATTGCACTTCGCTATCGAACCGTCGTTTTATAACAAAAAATTACAGAACTTTACCCAAATAATGTTTTTTATTGTATTTAACATGTCTTCTGCACACATATAATTCTAATTATATCTATTTTTCATTGTATGAGGAAGTTTCTAAATGTCACAGATTCTTCCAATTCATTAACCAGATTGGCGGTATTTCTGATGGATATATGCATTTTATCACAATTTTACCTATAATTTCAAATATTTAATTAATAAAACAATAATAAAAGTTAAATATACTTCCCAGAAAAAGCTATCAGAATGTCACTAAAACTGTTGATATTTGACAATGACATGTGTCATGTTATAAACATTGGAATTTATCAACTGGTTTCCTTAGTGCCTTGGCCTCTGCGATTAGTGTACTCTATAAATTATAGTGTCTTTATTTCTAAATCTATACAAGATATAATAAAAATTTTAAGTGTATTAGATGGAGAATTTTATGTTCTTCAATATTTAATAAATTATATTTAGAAGAATTTTTCTAAGAAACTACTACTTCCGGTTGTTCAATTGTTACCAAAACCTTTTCAGCTCATCCCAGGAATGTCAGATTGAGGAAACTGCAGTTAAATATTTTTTAAGTCTTATAGTTTTTGAGGAATCGTGTCTACAACATCCAGACATACACACATACACACATACACACATACACACATACACACATCCACACACACACACACACAGACATCATTTTAAAAATGTTATAATCGGATTCTAGGAACCTTAAATCGTGCTTATTCAATAAAATCTGGATATGCGAATTTTAGCATGAATCCAATACCTCTCTTAGCGAGAGGTAAAAATTGTAGACATTTCTGTAATTTGAAAAAGAAAATTAACCGTTTTATGGAAACTTGTATCCTTTACTTGAATTAGAAATTGAGAACGTGTTATTTGATTTAGTATTTTTACTGGACATACGACATCAATTGCTATTTTGTTACAGAACTGTGAAAACAAATTTTAAGATTTCAAAAAATCTGCTGTGGCCAGCACATTACCTTCCGTCAGTTCTATGTATTTTGTACAAATCTCTTACCATAAGTTTCTTGGAAAAGATTTTATATATTCAGTAAAATTGTAACATGAACATATACTACTTTCTACAAATTCCATACCGAAAGTCCCTTGGAAAAGATTCTATATGCCCAATAAAATTATAACACGAACATAAATACTATGTAAATTGCACTTGACACTAGCATCTGTCAATTAGAATTATTTGAATATATATCAGCAGTTTCCATGGATATATCATAGCTTGCTGATTTATGAAAGTTAATTTCTTTATAATTCTTTAACTTTGTATCTACTAAACATATAAAATATTCTTTTATAACATAAAAAGTCAAATAATGATATTATTTAACTGCGTTTTTTCAAGAAAATCTGTTAAGGACTTCAAAAAAGGAAACTTCCGGTTGACCAACTATAACCAAAATCTAATCAGCTCTGCATATGGATGTAAAGAAGAGGAATACGAAAGAATTACAATTTTTAAAATTTTAGTATTGGAGTTATCGTTGTTGTCACACACGGAAACAAAGACACACATACAGACATCATCGTAAAACTAGTAAGATCGTATTCTACGGATCCTAAAACGTGCTTATTCATTAAAAACTCACCGAAATTTTTGCCAAAGACAATACCTTCCTTACCTAAAGGTAACGGAAGGTCAAAATAAAAAGAAGTATTCTTTAATAAAATAAATTTTAGTGACAAAGAACACCATCTGGTCATACGTATAACATGTTTTGAATTATATTCTTCATTTTATACATGCGTACTGTTAAATCCTTCACTGACTACATGACTACATGCGCGAAACCCACACAAGATTTTGTTTTGGTTGTTTTACCACTGTTTTTACGCTGAGAAACTTGTAATTAATGCCCGATCACAAATAAATTGTTCGTTACTTCTCCAGAGTTTTATTGTTTTTCGTGCTGAATACATGTGCGCTTTGGTGTCAGCGATTTTCTCAAGGCTTTGTTTTAACTCTTTATGAGCAATTCGGTAATCACAATACACCTACTATCTTCATTTTTACATGTAACTGTTCGTATAAGTATAAAGATATAAGGACACATATCAAAAACTTCGTAAAAAGTTTATTTAGATAAAAGTATGTTTGTTTCATGTTTCTAGGGGTTGGTAAAAGTAAACATAACAGCAATTAAAATCACACAAAATAGAGACAGTAAAAAATTAACGAACTCTTTATAGGTACATACCAAACGAATTTTCGTTTATAAATCTACGCAGGAATTGGAATTTATATTTGTTGAATATTCATGGTGATTCACAACTCCTTACACAAATTTTAAGGGCGTATAGTAGGTACTCACTAAAATAATTTAAAAAAAAGTTGAATCAACATGGGTCCGATCTTCAACTGTTTCCGAGAAAGAGGTCATTTTGTATTAGAAGCGAAGAAAAACTGACAAAGATAGTGATCCAACAAACCTTTGTCTACACCAGTTAGTAGACTATAAAAATACAATAGAATTTAATATGAAACATTTTTCTCAATTTCTAATGTTAACAAGTTATTTGAAAATTAAATATTGGCAAAGGTCGCCATAATTTACTTAGTACAATTATTTGATTTTTTTTTGAAAAACAAAAACACATCTAAGATGATATGTCAAAGGTAAACAAAAAGTCCCATTTAATCGAAGTTGTAACTCTTATACTTTTGAATAACTGGCACAAGTCCTACTAACAAAAGTATGAAAATGGTCAAAATTTAAAAAAATCTGAAAACAACAAATTAAAACCTCATATCTACCGAATGATTTAATGCTTAATGCATAATGATTAGTGCATAAGGTTTAATGCATTATGATAATTTACTTCGATGTCATTTCCAGGTACTTTTTAGTGACTAATTCAACAGAAATGGCGCAATTTTTTCCCTTATTACTTGTTGTTTAGCAGACTGCCATTGCAGCAGCAATTCTTCTTTCTTTGATATGTTATATACATAATTTTCTGTATCTATATTCATACCGAAAAATTAAAAACTTAATAATTACAAAATATACTGACAGTTCAGGTTAAAACTTTTGTTCTTACGCATTGCTCTTAGTTCTTAAGCATTAATCCGTACGCAAAGCTGGAAATGGTGGTAAAGGTTACCATATGATAGTTATTTACATTCGAGCTGGAGCGCTGTAAAATACTTCACGCACGAGAATTGTATCAAATTTTTTGGCCGACGATAATGAAAATCACTTTTTTCAATGAGATAGGTTGTACTTCTGAAAAGGGTTGGTTTAAAATCCTGGGGTTAAGTCAATTTCCAAATATGATTTTACTTACCTTCATTAGAGTACTTCTTCTAGCAAAAATTTATCTGTAATAATGGACGTTGTTTATGACTGATAATATATTTATTTGCTCATGTTTTCTTCGTAATAAATAATAGGTAGATGTCGATATTTGACATTTCAGCAATGCTCGCGTATTTGACAGGTATATCGATCGGTGACTATGTCGGTAACGGTGGATTTTTACAATAATGATAGATGTCGCTTTCGTGAGTTTGGTTTATATAAATTAATTTTAAATATAGGAAATGTTAAAGTAAAAAAATAACTTAAGTAGGTAGTTCTTTTTTACATGAACTTTATTTTAGTAAAGATGATTTCTTTTCTAAATGCCCATAAACGTCCAGTGTATTTTGATTATTTTACCGCATAGTTAGACAAGTTACAACACAGTAAGCGTAAAATGTAGGTTACACTTGCTGTGTATACAATTGTAACAAAAAATTGGATTTTTAGTTGTCAAATCAATCTCTATTGGATAATTTTTTTAACTAGTTGTTAAAAATTAACCACTTTGGTACAGAATAGGCCTGAATATAACTATAAATGAAAATACCGGGCTTTTAAATATATAAAAATTTCTATTGCTTTATTCCACATTCCAGTTACACTTATTTTATTGTTATATTTACTGTTAAGTTCAAGTTCAAATAATAAAATGCATTATAGAAAAATTAGTGTTTAAATTGTTATTAATAATATTTTCGCTATAAATATGTTTTATTCTGTGTGAAGGTGTAAGCCGCGATTTTCCACTTACTATGCGTCCATCCATCACCATTTCGTTACTAGGATTACGGAATAATATGTTAGAAGTTAAGTTCACAAGCGTGAAACATAGCAAATTTACAGAATTTAATGTAGCGTAAATAGTGTATACAAGCTTATATTTAGCTCTCGTAGAATAGAAGCAAAACGCCAAACACTGACTATGGTATGTCAGAGTTCGTCTATATAGAGATTCCTAGACATTCTAAATTAGCTCGAAACCCCAGTCGCCATTCCATTCTCAAAAGGTATAAAAAAAACTTATTAAAAGGTTCCCTTTATGTTGCATCCGCTAACCTAATTTTTTCTTGATCGGAATGTTTTCTTTCATTCGTGAAGCGATTTCGACACAACGTTAGTTGTTGAATTATCTGGATGGCTTTGGCATAACAAAATACAATCATTGCTGACCGGATGAATCGGAATTCGTTTGTCACGGCTTTTACAGGACAATTATGATAACAGAGTGATTTGGGAACATTAAACGAATGTAAACGTAATAGTGAACTACCTCGATAAAGATTAAGTGTAGCTATTTTACTATGCTATTATATCCAATCGTTTTTGTTAAAGAACTTCTAAAGATGTTTTGTAAAAGTACAGTTGTAATTAACTTTTTGCAAAGTTTGCTTTTTTTCTTAAAACAAAAATAAGTTCGTTCTTTTAAAGTTGTTAGCAGCCAGTTTTCTTTTTTTATTTAGTTTTATATTCAACGGTATTAGTGCTTCTGAAATTTTGTTGCTCTTGGGATATTCTTTTCACCTTTTTGTTGTAGCTTCATTGACTTTAAACTAATTTTCCAAGATGACCTTAACTTATTATAATTTTTAAAACTGTTATAAGTTTACTTTCTTTTTCTAAGTAGAGAATTAGGAAATAATATCTCATGTTGGTGAACAATATCTTTGTTCATATTCTTTTATTTACGAAAGGTTGTAAGTGGTATAAATATAGCATTTTAAAACTACATAAAACAGATAAAATTAAATTTAAATGAATGTAAGGGCTGGTTTCTGATGAATTTAATTTACAAATTTAAGAAAAATAATATATATATATATATATCATCACGGCATATTACCCATTACTGGGTGTGCCAGTATCTACAACACATGTAGACATTGGTAATGATGACGATATATTTTACCGTGTGGGCGCTTACCAGACGTCACCTCACGGGCACTCATAGCTGGTGTGGAGAGTGCACCACAGGGGTCACTTTTGTGCCATTTAAAATTGGAAATATTTGGCGTCTGTCGGAATCGAATCCGGTTCCCCCAGGTTCGCGGCCATAATACAAATTTACTATTTATAATTTAGATTTTAAAATATAAACTCATCTAAAACGCATACGATAGTTTATGAACGATTTACAAATTTAGATTTGGAATATAACCATATATAAGTTTCAAATTCGACCAATCGTAAGATAGAACTATTAAACATAGCGGAAAGGTATAGCTTTGCTTCATCCATCAACTGTTTTTTCTGTTTGTGAGTTATCATTTTGAAAATAGATTCAAAGGAGCAAATTGATATTTTGTTTTCTAGTAATGAGTATTCGTGAAAAAGCAAATAAATTATACAAAAATGTTTGCGTAATTTCAATGCAACGAAGGATAACTAGGAATTATATACATGTATAACCATACGACTGTATTTAAAGAATTATTCATAATCTTGTTATTTCACTTTCAAAAACAAAGTATGATACTGCCCGTTGACAAATCAATGTGTTTATAGGCCTAACCACGGTCTAATAGACCATCTACTTTTTTAAGATTATGTTTTTTTTTGTTTATTATAAAAAATTAATAATGGTAAAAAACATTCCCGATATTATTAAAAAATCTTTTTATTCATTTGCGTCTAGTAATGCTATGAAAATATAACGTACAATCTGAACTGACAACTAGCGGAATGTCAAATAACAAGCAGTGACAAATGACGTGATAGATACAGATTGGTCAGATCCAGAAATTCAAAATCGAACATAAACCAGAACAAAAATTTTAAATTTTAATTCAAAATTTGAAAATGTAAGTGATGATTGAATAATCATTGAGGATTCTGACAGTCCTACCATTAGTTTTGTGTGTAGTCATTATTAGTTTGCTCAAAAAAACACTGTTGTTTTAAAGGAAACAGCCTGTATATATTCAATTCAGTATACGTATACTTCTAATACACCATTTAAGTGACACCCTTATTTCTAATCTGAATCCTTGATTCTTGAACAAACAACTATATAACTTTACAATCATCGGATATTTACAATCTTTATCAAAATATGCCTCGTAAAATTCTCACATAAATCATATGCGTTACTAAGCGTCGTAATCCGATTTAAATTTAAATTTATGAACGAACTTCTATTAATAACAATTCAATCTGCAATGTGTTCAACACATACGGAAGTTAATCTCTGGCGTTGGATCTAGGATCTTATAACAGACGGTTTAGTTGGAGGTTTGTCAAAACTATGTTTCCCCGTGCTTGGAATGCGTTTAAATTGTTGGCTGGTCAATTTGGCCTCAACACTTAGCTGTTGAGTTACGCTCACCGTATTATGACATTATATGAAATTATCTCCTGTCAAGATGAATGAAACTGAGGATATGTAAGGTTATTATTACCAAATGTTCATACCATGTGGATTAGCTCATAGATATATAAATACTGGTTTGACGATTGATGAAGACTAATTATTCTCTGAGGTCCTCATGGTGAACTACTTAACTTAATTAAGTAAATATTAAAAAAAAAATTATATTACAGTACTAATTGACGCTTTTAATTTCAAAGATATCCAAGGCTGTGTTGGATGTCGCATTTTGGCATTTAGTTTTTAGGTATTCTTCACATAAATACAACTCCGAATAGCACAAATGAGGTCCATTGGTTTGCATGGCAACACTTTAGATTTAGAACAACAAAAATTAATTTGTTTCTTGTTTAATTTGATGCTTCAGATTAAATGCTAATATTATATTTTATAAAATAGAAGCTAAGAAGCTATTATTTGACAGTAAATTTGACGTTTTGCACAAATTATAATAACAAACATGATGGCTCGTACCAAGATCACGGGTCTAACTAAAACGCTATTTTAAGAAATGTCAAATTCAAATATGAAAATGTAATTTCACCCTTATATTAGAGGATCGGTTTATTTCAAAATATTTGTTTGAATACAAACTATGTTCTGCTCTAAAATCATATTTTGATAAATTTGATAATGTTTATTATCATTAAAAAATGAAATTTGACATGTCAAAACAGTGTTTATGTTTAATTAATGCGCGTCAACTTCAAGGCATAGGCTGCGTCCGATATCGTACTTTGGCATTTAGCTCTTAGGATTTAGGCCTTCTTCACAAAAATACAACTCCGAATGGCACACTAATCACATTCGTTGGTTTGTATGGCAATACTTTAGAATAACAAAAATAAATTATACAATTCTATTTAATTTGATACATGATTTGTTTAATTAGTGCGCCTCAACTTCAAGGCATAGTGTGCTCCTATAAAACCCTAAAATCTAATTCCTAAAATCCTAAATATAGAACAAGGTAGATAAATAATTTTACACGTTTCCAGTAAATTCTTTGGTCATTATTGGCAGCACGCACTTTAGAATTCTATCAAATGAGGCATTTGTTTTCGAAGCAAGAATTTGATAGCATGCATGTTTCAAAATATTCGCCTGCCATCGTACAACTCGAGACAACAGTATTAAACTAACGCCATTATTTTGTCACAATTTACTTCGACGCCAATTTATATATAATTTATATATTTATTCTATTCAACTGCCACAATGTTTTTTTTATTTTAATTGTATAAGACCCAAAAATTCTTGAAATAAAAAGCGAATATAGAATTCGAAAGTGCAAGCTACCAAAAGTGGTAAAAGTAAAATCGCGTTCGCCTGTTTTCAATGATAGAATTCTAATATGCGTGTTGCCACTACACGTTTTCCTTTTTATGATAGTAGAAGAACACAATATTTATATTATTTACATATATTTTCTCTTAAAAAAGATTATTTTCTGCCACAGTTTGTGTTAGGAGTAACGCTTCCAATCTCAATTTGAAGAAAATCTGTCATAATAGAAAAATGATTTACCATTTATCCCAGTTGATCTAGCTTCAGTTCGGTACCATACATCAGAAGTGAGTCCGTTTTTTTAAGTCTTGAAAAGTACGCTCGAACTTGAGTTGCCGCGTATTGTTCTCCGTCATTAATTTCCTTCCGAAATAATGAGAAGTGACGTGTACGCTTTGTTTTGGTTGTTACCGACTTTTCCATTCGTCTTACCCCTTTCCTTTGTGGATTATGCTTTAGATACCCGTCTGCGATAACCAACTAATTTATTGTTCAATTTGCATCTGAATAAATTGAAAAGATGAAGGATTTCTTTGCGACTTGCTGGTAAATTGACAGGTGTTTGGTTTGTTGGCTCGTTCGTTATTGGATGGCCCAACCTTGCTCGTAAACACAAAACTGTGGATTTCTATTATTGCGAAATTTTACGGCTAACGAAGTAGGTGTTTGCTTTCTTATACGACTCTAAAAAAGGTTTATTTTTACTGGTACATAAGTTATACTTTGTTATGCAAATTTGTTGTTGCGGCAACAATACTTTAATTGCACTTCGGAGAATGATATCACTTGTAATTATCTTTCAGAATATTGGCTGAATCTGCATTTCTTTTCACTTTTTTAATGATGTCATATTTCTTGATCAAGTTTCTTTCAGCAAATATTAATTTTATTTTTGCATTTCATTGAAAATAAAAATAGTTGTAAGAGGCTTTTATTATTATAATCCTGGAATGAAAATAGGTGTGAGTAGTTTTGAAAATATGTTGACCGATTGTGATTTGGAAGGATCGAATTCGATTTCGACATCGGCTGGAGTGTATTGAGATATCAATTTCAAATTTATATTTCTTTCAGACAAAGGACTGAAAAGTATTCCCACCAAATTTTAAATATTTATGTAGAAAAACACGTGAATAGCTATTTTCTAAATTTGACATTCAAATCTAAGTACTATGTTGATAATTTTATAATCAACTTAAAATATCAATTAGACTATTATTGAAACAAATGAAACTGTGACATTTGGAGTTAGTTGTAACATTGTCATAAATTTGCTCTAAGTTTTGTCCAATTATCTCGAGATTTCTTCTAATAATGGCAACTCGCTAAGTAAATCTAAGATACAGATTATTGCAACTTGTTATCAAGGAAAAATTGCGGAAGGATTTCTTGAGAAGAAATTGGCACTTTTTAACATAAATTGCGCTGCGACTGAAAGAATTTTCGACAAATCTTGAATAGTTCATAAACCAATTCTCAATTTTCGTCATTTGTAACAGTTACTAATTACAAATTTAACGGTAACTTATAAATCAAATAACACTATTATTATAATCATTATTAGGTAACCCTAAAGATAAAATAGATAATAATAAATCTAGCGTTTATAAAATTGAGTGTAAAGATTGTTATAAAGTTTACCTAGGGCAAACTAAAAGAAAAATTTATACTTGGTTTAAAGAAAATTTTTATCGTTTAAAAACCGGTAATTCTGATAAACGTAGCGTAGTATAACACATATTTATTAACAATCATAAAATTGACAATTCTAATATACAATTATTACAAAATTTAAAGATAAATTGATGAACGCATGTTTAGGTCCCATCCCAATATTAATTAATATAAAACAGTTACTTAGTTTAATCTTCATGACGTAATTAGGTATCCACTCACCTATGATTCATCTCCCTATATAATCCGAGTTCTCTCCTTTATTCCTCAGAGCTATTTTGACCTCTGGCATGGTTTACATGCTGAGTAATCTTAATTTCTCTATCTTATTATCTCGTAGTTTCTCAGATGATGAAAAAGTAGTTTCGAAATAGGTATACAATTTTTTTTTGTTAAGGTTAAGGTTTTTTATTTTTAGTTATAATAGTTACTGTCCCTCTAGTCTCAGGTTTTCCAACAATCGGTATAGCTTCTATTAGTTGGCTAATTGCAAGTTTTTTGCTAGTGCCTTACTGGAAATAGTGTACCACAGGATTCACTTTCGTGTCAAATCAAAATAGGAATTAGTTTTCAAATTTTACGTTTTAATTGGTTACTAGCCACGCAACTTCATATTAAATGTTAACAAAATAATCTTGCGATTAATGGAAAATGTATTATGTATTAGTATTCATCAAATACAAACGGACGTTTCGGGCCCAATTCGCCCATCATCAGCTATTAATAACAATTATATAAATACATATTTGATAACAAGTATAAGTTGTACACTTACCCTTCAAGGCCTACTTATTTATTATCAGAAACATTAACAAGGTTCCCAACTTTAATTTCATCGTTTTTATTCATCAAATAATTACTTTTATGAATTGTGTATGTAATATGAATAACATTGCAGAATTCAACAGTTTACTATGTGAATCTACAATAACACTAACACATGTCATATATGATACCAACATGAATATTTACTATTCCTTTATTAACACATGTTAAATATCTCTAATTTCAAACAGATTCCATTTTGGGTTAAATGATACGCTTTAATTATCATCCTCTCTGCTATGCATAAACATGACAAAGCCATCCAATAACAAAACAAGAAACAAATCAAATTCAATTGCAGTTACATTTCACTTGAATGAAATTAGTATTGGAGATTTTGTTATCGAGCCGCTACTAGAAAAACAATAAGTCAAGGCTGTTTTTACGCGAGAGCTATTTATATCGCGAGTTAAGTAATAATAAAATTTGTTTATGTAATGCATACAACGTATAATAACTGTACAGTTCATAGTCATGCTCCTTGTGTTAAGTGGCAAGAAACAGTCGCCATTTTAAATACAATTGAGTAGTGTGAAGTGGATGTAAGAACAGAAAACAGACACGTCTCGAGGGAAGTGATTCCGAAGGGAGAGCCAATGACGTTGTTCAACGTGGAAGTGCTAACTTTATTTGTAAACTGAAACCAACTTCCTTTCTTCAATAAAAACAAAAATAAACAAGAAGATATCAGTCAATAAATACATGTCCCCTAAAATACTATTTTATTACTGATAAATTTTGGAAATTATCTCCAATTAAAGCTGAAACACAAATTACAGTAAATGTGATTGATAAATTAACTAGGAAGTAAATATTTAAGCTAGTAAATCTTTTGAATACCAGTTTAATTTAGATTAAGATCAAAATGCCTTCAAAGGAAGAAATATTTTGAATCACAAGACTATTTCTTTTCCAATTTAATTTGAATATAGATCATAACATATTAGATAACGCGTTTGATTAATATCTTTTAATATAGCAGAAGTTCTTCAGGAACAGAAAAAACATTAAAATTTTCAAAAATCTAATTTTTACGTATCTGGATACTTCTCAATGCGCTGATTCTAAATTTTGAAACCGCAGATCGATATCTCTTTTCGTTCTCGAGATATTTAGATTCAAAGTTTTTCTCAAAACTACCCATTTTTTGGTAATAACCCAAAAAGGGTCGAGATATGAATTTGGCCATTCGATTCTACGGGCAAAATTACATAAGTGTACCAATTTTCATAATTTTTGTCCACCCGGTTATTTTTTTATGAATAGAAGCTTGAAAAGGCCAAAATCTGAAAAAATCGTAAGGGGTACACCTTAGATTTTTGTGATTTTTGGCCATTTTCAGTTATTTGATTTTAGAGACGGTATGCGGTGTTCAAAAATTATGAAAATTGGTATACTTATGTAATTTTGCCCGTAGAGTCTAATGATGATATCACCAAATTGACTTTTGGGACATTTATTCAAAAATGGATAGAGATATAAACTTGCTAGTAACATTATTTGATTGTAAAGACAATGTTACGTAAATGTTCGCATATTTAGAGCATTTGAACAGCTTAGTGAATTTTTAGAATTTAAAGCATTAAAAGAAAATTAGTATCGCGTTATTCTTCTATGAGTATTAATGAAAAATAAAAAATGTTTAAATATTAATTCGTTCGAAAACTACAAGCAAATGAAAGTTTGTGTGACGTCATGTAATTTTAAAAATTATCGCAAAAATTCTAGGGTCCTTATAACGATGCTTGTTCATTAAAATCAGGATATGCAATTTTTAGCATGAATCCATAACTTCTCGAGAAGTAAAAATATATCGTTTTATCTTGGTGGTGCACTCTCCATGCCAAAATGAGTGCCCTCGACAAATGTTGTGATGTTAGTAAAGTTTCCTAGTAAAATATTATAAATATTGTGCTATAAGTCATCTGTATTTTGTCCAACACGAAAATTCCTGCAATAAATTATTTTTACGGCGATTTGAACTAAAGCGACACTATGCGTTTAGTATCCTCAATTTTAAATTACGCTCTTGGTGAATATCACTTTTCACCGACGTTTAGGGGGGTTTTAGATCTAAATGATACTTTGTGTTTTAGTAGCCTCAATCATAATTGACAATTCTGTGTTTGGTGTGCCTTAGTCCTAAGTGACATTCTCTCTATATGAATCTTCAGACTCAAGTGACCTTCTGTCTTTTGCTAGCTTCAATACTAAGTGACACTTTTGTTTTTATTTTGTTTTGTATTATTCCTAAACAAAATTTTCTCTTTAAAGAATTTTAGACCTGAGTAGTAGTTTGTCTTTTGGTAGCCTCAATATGCAAAAAATTCTTTGACGAGCCTCAGTTTTATTTTGTTTTGATAATGCTAAGCGATAATCCATGTTCGTCAGTCATAAGCTTCATGAGTATTATACCTACTGCACTACTTATTGATTTGCTTGTAAAAGATATTTTGGTTTGGTGAGTCTCTGTCTCAATCCTGTTGAAACAATAATGTTCAGTTTCCGTCAGTGGTAATTAGACGAATATCCTACCGACTGCGCCACTGTTGAACTGCATATGGAAAACGCCTAAGAATAAAATATTTATAGATGTTCCTACTCTACATTTTGTAGGTACATTCACAATTTAATTTCCTAGCAATGTTACTCTTGTCATTACCAATATCACCGTCCACAACTGCAAACTCTACAGTCGTGGTTAGCTTGTTAACAAACACTGTGTAAACTAGCAACGCATCCTTTCTTGATCTCTGCTCCACCCTTGTAGTGTGTTTATATTACGAGTGTCGACTTGATACTCGAATGACGGATACACAGACGGCACGCGTCGCCGCCTAAACAACTAGGGCCATTTATCTTGGACAAGGATTATAAATGCATTGTTAATTAGAAATGGAAAAGTTGTACGACTGCTATCATTTTAATTAAAACGGATATTTTCACACTGGATATACATATGTACATATATTTCTATTTAGATAATTGCTATTCTAAGGGAAGTTGTTCTATTTTATTTATAATCTAAATGTAAATTAATAATTTTCGAAAACATCAAAAAATTTGTATGACAAATGACGGATTTATAAACATAATCTGAAAAATCAACGAATATTTTTATATTGATTTTGCATTGCAGTCAAGTATAATTACTTACATTTAGTTGAAAATATGTTCATTTAACTTACAATTAATAATTGAATCCAAAAATTTGTAAATACAGTGTGATCAGAAAAGATCCTAATTCGGAGTAAGCTATGAACACAGAAACGTATGTCTGACCATTATTCAATTCAAAAGTCAAGTTCTCAAAATTTATCTTGATATGTAATTTGAAGGAGAAAAGATAATAAAGAAGGATACAGAATATTTCTTTTCAATGTTTTCTATTTTTTTTTTTTTTTAATAAAGGTTCAAGAAGAAAAGCTTTGATTTCTTTAGATAACATTTTTGACCATATCTCGTGTCAAATTGATATTTAATTAAATACTTTCAAATTTACATACGTTTGTTTTTTCTGTTCATAGCCAACTCCGTGTTAGTTTTTTCTTACACATTGTATTTTGCAAATAATGGGTGGATTCCAGCTCAATCGAATTAAAGGAAAATAGTAAAAAAATACGAATGTATATACTGAATAACGAATATTAATAAAAAAATGAAATGGTATAATTGAGATATTTCGGAAATAAAGGGTTTTTTTGTTATAGCGCTTCGACACGTATATGAAATCTATATATAATATTTTGATTGGCGACCGAAAGACCGCCTATACATGCATAACAAATAGCGTGTTAGGAGGTGGGGGCTACTACCAATGGAAGTTAAGGAATTCAAATTCGAAAGGAGGGGCTAACATTCCTGTACGGCAGTTTTCAAACAGTTTTTATTTTGACATAAATTTCTTGCATTAAACTTAATAATTTAAATACACCTGTAATTATAAAGTATGTAGACTTATACAGTGTTATAATATTCATTTATTTTATGTAAATATAACTTAGAATAGCATATATTTCAAAAACATTTAGGTATATGATGAAAACAGTTTGATATAAAAACACATAAATGTGACGTCACGTCAACCTTTTCAAAATTCGGGAGACCCTAACTCGCTTATTAATAGGAATTTTTTCATCAGATTTTCATCAATAGTCTTAGTTTTCCTAATATTTTCAGATGAAATTATATAAATAAAAAAAAAATGGTGGAATCGCCATTCTTGGGTTGAGAATAGTCAAGAATGACATTCCATTAGAACAGTAATGACAACTTAACCATAAGACCCTATTTTTAAAAAGTGTTTCCGGACGATTTAGAGATACTTAATTGTAATTTACGTAAAGACCTGTAATCTTGTGAGTCCAGTAAAGATACTTTTAGATCATGTTGGATACTATATCTATTGCGATCCCGAAAAAAAAAAGAAAATCTACAGGTGTGCATTGTTTTATTTTTTATTGCAAGGAAATAAGAAATAAATAAGCAACTGATGGTTGCAATCCCTTATAGATAATTTTCCCAGCTAATTCAGTAAATAAGGAATTTCCGAACTAAAATGTGTTCAAAAACAGCTCATTTTCTGAAAGATTGCGAAGAAAACTAGTTATACTGGACGTAGGCACAAATAGAACTTTACAACTTTGTATTTATACTTTAATTTAATTCACGGTAATATAGTTTCTGTTATAACATTTCCTGTTTCAACTTATCTTTGATCTATAAAAAGTATGGGTAACTAAATTTTAACACTATCAAATTACTATTTTAAATCTAGTGTCCATTTAATTTTACCGTACCTTGAAATTCAATACACGTGGCAAATGACTGAGGGTGTCATCAAAGGTGAACGTACATGTGGGCGTTCTATATGAAAGCGAACATATACGCTTTTAGTAAGGGGGACAGGAAATATATAGAAATAGAAGGGCTTGTATGAACGTCATTATGGCTAAAAATGGTTTATTTGAATAGGTATATTTAGCGATAAATGATTAATGGATGATTGGTTAAAGGACTCATAATAGTATCAAATCTTTCATTTGGATACGGCATAATTTCCAATTCTATTTATAAAGCTGCACTTTAACTATTAAAATCCTTTGAAATTTTTCTACGTATTTTCTTATTGACCTTCACATTAAACTTGATTTATTATTTATATTATAAAGGTATGTTAGAAAACGATCTATGTGTTCAAATATTTCATATTGAGAATGTTCAACATTCAGAGAGGCGATTTTAAATATTAAAACAAAAGACAAGCAATATATGAACAGTTATCAATGTTTTGGTCAGAGAAATCTCATCAAAAAATGTTGGATCAATTAAGTTTCTCGTATTTCGGACATAACTGAATGAATAGTTAAAGATGTCTAAGAGTGAACGAGCATCGATGAAGTCAAAAGAACCGATACATTTCATGCTCCTAACAAAGCTGTGCACAAATTTGAAATTAAATCCTGGATATGCCTTAAAGCAGTATAAAGGACACAAAACTAACAAAAGGTCGTGCAATTAGAATACACAGTAAACTAAACTAGAAAACTATAGGCATACTGGTCAACAATTAGAAATATAAAAAATAATTTTTTACCTTCCGTCACCCTTAGGTAAGAAATATATTGCCTTTCGTTCGTGATTCTTTAATGAATAAACACTTTTAGGGTCCCTACAATACGATTTTACCAGTTCAACGATGATGTTTATGTGTGTCTCTGTGTCCGTGTGTGACAAAAATTTCTCCGACGATAACTACAATTCTAAAAATTATAATTTTTTCGTACTCCCCTTTTTTACACCCATATGAAGAGCTGATTAGATTTTTGTTATAATTGGTCAACCGGAAGTTCCATTATTTGAAGTTTTTAAAAGTTTTTCTTAAAAAAAAAACAGTTAAATATAATTTTTTGACATTTTTATGTTATTATAAATATGAAAGAACATTTGATTATCTATACGGTTTGATTACACATTTTCTTTCATTTCCAACAGATATAGAGTTAAAGAATTTTTAAAAGAGATGACCATTGATACAGTTGCCAGGGTAAATACAATTTACATAGTATTTATGTTCGTGTTATAATTTTATTGGATATATAAAATCTTTTCCAGGGAATTTTCGGTATGGCATTTGTAGAAAATAGTTATATTCGTGTTACAATTTTAGTGGATATAGAATCTTTTCCAAAGAACTTTTGGTAAGAGATTTGTCAAAATACATAGAATTGACGGAAGGTAATGTTCTGGCCACAACAGATTTTTTTCTTATATAATAAAAAAAACTTAATTTAAAGTAAAAAGTGTAATACAGAAGAGAATTTGGACTTTTATTTTACCGTTATCTTAGTGTTCGGGTCCAATATTATCGGCCACGTAAGTATATCAGAACCATTATATTTATTTAGAGTACAGCATTAGACAATTTTGCCCAATACACCGTTGGGGATATAGTAATTTACCCATGCTCTAGTTTCTAGTATATCTGGCATAATGAAGTGGTCACCCTTTCGTTATTGTAAGGTCCGTTATTTTCATCTCTGGATATTAAACCTGAAATAAAAATACAGGACCTAAAACATTTTACACCGTTCCGGTTACACTCTTACCACCTTCTTATTATAAATATCTCTGAAAAAAAGCAGTTACAAGATTTTGCTTACATGAACCTCCAAATATATTTAAATCCTTTATTTCAATTTTAAGGTTGTTTTTTTTATACCGGAAAATTAGCCGTAACTTTTTGAATTACTCTTGAATTTAATAATCGTTACATAATGCTGTCAAGTAATAAGTATATATATATATATATATATATATATATATATATATATATATATATATATATATATATATATATATAAATGCAGCGATGTAAAGATTTATATGAAAAATTGTCTCAACCCCTTCACATATCACCGCTTATATGTAGGAGCATACATTGTAAAGCGTGTATCAATAAAAAAAAAATCTGTTGTGGCCAGTACAGGACCTCTCGCCATTTCCATATTAGGCTATATAAGCATTGTATTGCACTTCGCTTTCGAACCTTCGTTTTATAACAAAAAAATACAGAACTTTACCCAAATATTGTTTTTTATTGTATTATTTAACATGTCTTCTGCACACATATAATTCTAATTATATCTATTTTTCATTGTATGAGGAAGTTCCTAAATGGGACAGATTCTTCCAATTCATTAACCAGATTGGCGGTATTTCTGATGGATTATTAATTTATTTATAATTTCAAATATTTCATTAATAAAACAATAAGAAAAATTAAATATACTTCCCAGAAAAAGCTATCAGAATGTCACTAAAACTGTTGATTTTTGACACTGACATGTGTCATTTACAAACTATGTTATAAACATTGGAATTTGTCAACTGGTTTCCTTAGTGCCTTAGCCTCTGCGATTAGATTACTTTATACATTATAGTGTCTTTATCTCTAAATCTATACAAGATATAATAAAATTTTTAAGTGTATTAGATGGAAAATTTTATGTTCTTCAATACTGAATAAAAAAAATTCCAAAAAATTATATTTAGAAGAATTTTTTAAAGAAACTACTACTTCCGGTTGTTCAATTGTTACCAGAACCTTTTCAGTTCTTCCCAGGAATGTCAGATTGAGGAATCCATAGTTAAACAGTTCTTAAGTCTTATAGTTTTTGAGGAATCGTACGTCCAACATTCATACATACACACACATACACACATCCACACACACACACAGACATAATTTTAAAAATGTTATAATCGGATTCTAGGGACATTAAATCGTGCTTATTCACTAAAATCTGGATATGCGAATTTTAGCATGATTGACCTCTCTTAGCGAGAGGTAAAAAGTAATAAGTATATTGACATTCATGTTTTTATCATAACATATTTTATGGTGATTTATGAAAATATATACATCAAATACATTGTATGGCAAGGTAACAAAAATTAGCACCTAATTTCACACAAGTTGTACAATTGTCAGCAGCCAGATACAAGCTTGTATTAATTATAATAGTATGTAGATAAGCAATTATCACGAACCAGTCTTATCACAATTCCTCGAAGCGTGTTTCAATGATAGCAACCATCTCATTTTTTCTTCCAGTCTGTGTGATAATGACTGCATGGTCTTGGCACGATTTAAATCTAATGAACGTTAAGTTGGAAGAATGTAGGCCAGTTGAGCGCGAGTATTGTAATGAGAGCTTAGCGATACAATAAAACTAACCTATCATTTTCTCAATATCACGTTCACGTAATTGCAGATTGGGAATTAAACGGGCTTAAGGTATTCACTTTCAATAAGAATTGAAACGTAAGTGTTGGGTACTTGACCGGAAACATATGATTTATTAATAGAACCTGCGCTTTTGTTAGGGTTACTAACGTTGAACCGAAATAGGTGTTATTACAATATAAAACGTTTCAATGGAAATGCAAACTAACATGACGTTCGCTTCAATATAAATCAATTTATATTTACACTTTTTCTAAAATTGATTGCTTCTAGCCCCAACCATATGTCTGTATTATGTACAAATATTTACATAAAATGCATAAAAGGTAATTAGTTTTATTTCATATAATGCATTTATGGCCAGTTGCCTCTCTTATAGCTATTTTCATTGTTTATGGTAGTTCATCCGACAATAGTCAAAATTCAAAATAAATATATAGTATTCATTACAAGTTGCAGAATTTGGATGTAAATTAGAAATCATGGGTAACCGTTGAAATAACGAAGATAATTGAATTTAAATTTGACACTAGAATACATTGCGTTTATGGATGTTAGCAGTAGATTAACTACTGATAAGAAAATATTAATATGACAACAACCCAACACATATGTAAAAAACGAATATGTTATTCTTTGATGTTTGAGATATTTATTAATAGTTATTTGCGTATAGAGGGCCGAAAGAAAAGGTTTACGCCTGCGGACGAAATTTGAAGTCCAACGCATAGCGGAGGTCTTTTATTTGTCCAAGTGTGTAAACTTCTTTCGGCCTGAGGTATGTACATCGCTTTATGCATAACTGCAATCAAATGAAATGTTTTAAATTATTTTTTAAATACATGCAAAGCTTGTTGCTATGTAAAAATATTACATGGCCAGGTTAACCTTATTTTGTCGTTATATTATAAATAATTAAAGAAATACTTCAAATATTCATATAATTAAATAAAGGTTAGTATCATTACCGGGCGTTTTGGCTTTTTTACGGGCCAGCGGGCAGTAAACAAACAATTGTAATACAGTTGTGCGTAAAAAAATTTTCAACCATTTTCAGAAATTATTATTTAGGCTGTGTCCGATGTTGCACTTTTATCACCCTAATATATAAATCCTAAATTTCATATTCCCTAAATCAAGTGACTATTTAGGATTTTAGGAATTAGATATTAGGGTTTTGCAGGAGCATAATATGCCTTGAAGTTGACGTGCACTAATTAAACAAATCATGTTCGTTGCTATAATTTGTACAAAACGTTAAATTTACTGTCAAAGAATAGCTTCTAAGCTTCTATTTTATGAAGTATAAAATTAACATTTAATCTGAATATCAAATTGAATCGAATTGTAAAATTTATTTTTGTTGTTTTAAAGTGTTGCCATACAAATCAATGGATGTTATTGGTGTGCCATTCGGAGTTGTATTTATGTGAAGAAGACCTAAATCCTAAATACTAAATACCAGAATGCGATATGGGACATAGCCTTAATGTTTACTAGGTACTCTTGTGCATTTTTTCAAAATTTGATACAGGGTTTTGCATTCGATGCAGAATTAGTTACCAAAATAGAGTAATCATGTCACTCAGAAATATCAAAAATTAAGATAAGAGGTTTTGACTTTATAACGACATGTTGACAACTTTACTCTTTAATTGACTGTTAAATTCACAAATAGTTTAACCTTAAATTAAAATACCGGATTTAAAACATACAAATAGCACTTAGTTTTCTTTGAATGTAATTGTTTAATTTATCGATTTTTGTATATTTGCAAGAACCAATCAAAATCCTACACAACTTTCAAGTATGAAAAAACTCAAGAGAAACAAATTCTCGAAAGCTACTCACGTCTATTAGAAATATACATCAAATAATCCTTGAGAGTCTTAATTTTACCTCTCTTACTAATTATAAAAACAAACAATTTGCATTTACTAGCAGAGAACTAAGAAGTTACATGAAGCAGACCGTCGTGTGTATTTTTGCTAAATGTTCACCTGGTAAGACATTCACCTCTTTAGTCCTGTTTACACAGCAGATCTTATGCTAGAAAATGAAAAAGAACCAACGTAGCGACCAACGTGTATGTGGGTGTGCAACTGGCAATGAAACGAAAATAAATCATTTCAATAAATTTAGATTTGTAATTTATGTTGGTCGGGTGATGTACAATCGTCATAGATTGTGATGCTAAAGCTAGATTTATTCAATCCAACGGAAAACGTAGTTTTTGTAGTTCGAAAATAGGTAACGTGGGGATGCGATTCGTAAACTGCATATGTGATGCACGAATATAATCAGCGTTTCACATTTCATAAAAAAAATGATGATGTGGTCAACACGTTACATTTCACAGATTTCATACTAAGGTGTTTTCTATTTATATTGCATATGAAGTGAGCTGAGGAACAGACGTGTTCACAAATTTGTATGCGTTATTTTAAGAAATTAACGTTGACAAACTGTGGAATACTTGTTGTTTGGCATATTACTTGGTTTTACAGTTTAGCTGAAGTTAGTTTTTTGAAATATACGCACACTAAATACATTTTTACTACGTCTTCAAATCAAAATTAAAAAAGGAAAATCCCTTAATCATAAAAATAATTTCTAAAAAACTATATACGTATTTCGAGAACATGTCGGCTTCGGTGTCTCAGTGGTTAGAGCAACGCCTCTTAGTCATGAGTGCGCTTGAAGTTCTGGGATCGAATGGATGTTTGTATATGTGAACCTACTCAGTAATAGGCTATTCCACAGTAATCAAAAATAGTAAAAGTTTATTGAAAATATGAACGATAATAGTTAAAGGATAAGGAAACCCATATTTCTTTTATTATAAATTATTTCTTCTAGAAGACACGGGGAGTTTTGCTTTTGATGATGCAGGACATGTGTACGAGTGTTTCAACAAATAGGATCCAAGTATGACCTCCGGTTTTGAGAAGCCCCGTCCTAACTAAGAATATACTTCTTCGGATGTGTCGGATTTGTTCGGGTGACGTTCTAATTTCTTTGTTTTTATAAAATGAGAAAAAAAAGATGAAATAAATTAAGTATAATAATTTATTTTATGTCTCTAATAATGAATTATAATATTACAATTTAAATATACATTATTTTGTAGTTTGTTTAACATTTTTTCGTGGCTTGTGAACCACTGTTTGTTTACTTCTGGGATATACACATTACCTACGTCACAAAGGTAATTTAAAATTCGGACCTTAATATCTCGCTTATTTGGAGGAATTTTTAACTCGGACTTTCACATGTGGTCTTATATTTTTATGTACTTCAAGAAAAAATTTTTAAAAAAATATCGTGGAATAGCCTATTGGGATTTGATCCTGTTGAGGGTTTTTTTTAAACTACTTTCTCTCAGCATAAACTACAAAATAATAAGTCAAAGAAGTTACGATTATTGAGCATGTAAACAATGCCAGAGGTCAAAACAGCTCTGAGGAATAAGGGATAGAACTCGGATTATATAAGGAGAGGAGTCATTGGTGAGTGAATACCTACTTAGGTCATTAAGGTTAAACAAAGTAACTGTCTTATATTAACTCATATAATTTAGAATATAGGATGGGACCTAGATCCGTGTTCATCAATTTATTTTTAAATTTATGTATTATCAAACTCTCGTGTGCGTCTAAAAATCTATTGTTATCAACATGTTTTAAAAATTGTATTTTAGAATTGTCAATTTTATTAATGTTAATAAACATATATTGTAGTAGTCTAGATTTATCAGGATTACCGTTTTTTAACTTCTCTTATTTTATAGTTTCTACTGATGATGAGAACGTAGCTCTCGAAATATTTGATACACATTTCTTTGGGTATCATCGTTGGATTTTGAAATATGATTGCAAAGTAGTAATTTTTAAGAGGACACCACAATGAAAAGTTACTACATAGGTTATTAAAATAAATATATTCATTTTCACTTTATGAATGATTTAGATATTTTTAAATTCTTTTCCCATATTTATGAGGTGTTCCTATATTTTGGTCCTTACAAGTTTTGCGAATTTCTACAGCTATTCTCTTTGCTTGTTATTAAATTTTAACAATGCAAATTCGCAATCAGAAATTGAGTTATTTATGTATGATAATGTAATTATAAGTTTTTAGGATAAAACGAAAACTTATACATCTGCAATTAAAAGTAAATAAGTATACAATTAGTAAATTTCTCATTTGGAATTTTTTAGATATGTTGAAAAATGAGTTCATTAAAACTGCTCTAATTAAACTTGGATAAAATGAATTTAATTTTGTTTGCACACACAAAATTAATTTCCTTCATATAACAGAGAGAGATATGAATGAGAAGTTTTCTGCAAATAAACTATTACTATAATTTTTCAGCAGTGTCGTCGCATATTTATTCAACAAATATTCAAAATATTCGCATTAACATCACGTCTTTACAAACATAACTTTATATAGCAAACAACCCATCATTATACGCTATTTGTCAGACAAAGTTCAGTGTTAAGAAAACATGACAATAAGTGCAAACAAACTTATTTAAAATCAATGTTGCACTTAAAAAGAAAAATACCCACACTATAAGTTGACAATTCAAATAGGAGTAACTACAGTTCGCGCGTCATTCAAATGCCAACAAAACGCAGTTTGAATATTCGAGCTCTTGTGGTATTTAACGACTTTTTTACTATTTGGAGAGTGTGAATGTGCTATTCATATGTCATATTAAACGTTTTAATGCCTTATAAAGTTTTGTGGAACTCTGGACACGATGGTACGAGTCTGGTAAATATAATCATTTGTCAGCCGGAAATTGAACTCTTATGTGTAAATCAGAGTTCCGCGGCATAAAAATAGCCCAGTCGATATGAATTAGCTGCTCGCGAACACGGAAACTTCAGACGGACAGCAAATTTACAAATTTCTTACTTAATGTTATCATGATATTTTATTCTGGTATCTGATTCCTAATTCCTTCACATCAACTCCTGTTCGTACAAGTTAATCCAGGAAGGAACTAGACACAACTTGCAAACTTACAAGTTTTGAAATGTTACTGAAACGCTTTTACAATAGGGTAGTTGCGAAAAAAATAAATGTTATTTTTTCCTATTAATTATGAAATATAAACTAATTGTAAACATATTAATGTAAAAATTATTAGAAAATATAAAACTTTTCATTCATAATTTCCGTAAATAAAGTTCGCGGTGGAATTTTTGTGACGTAGACTTTTAATAATTATATAGTTCGACCAAGTCTGTATGACTCATACAAGCTTATTAGAATACCACGACAAAGCGAAGATGTTGAATTATATTTAATTGTATCATACAAATATTTACAGTATAATTCTAAAAGAAAAATAACAGATACAAAAGTATCATTTAATAGTACGTATATTTTATAATTATTTATTTAAATACCAGATATTTTCAAGATATTTAATTCTTATATGGACTTCATAATTTTGCCACCAGGTGGATGCACACTCCAGTGAATGTACATGTCATTTTTAGTGACATAACCTATGTTTTACGTGTTAAAATCATATTTTATTTTTCTTTTCTATATCAGCAGATTTAAAACAAGGTAATGAAACTAATGAATTTGTGTGAAAATGAATAATTTCTTTTGAAATAGTGCTTCTCTCAAACATATAAATCGTTTCAAATAAAAATGGTAGTATTGTGTACAGAGTGTACAACCGAGAGTGTACCGCTAGGCAAGGAAGACTGTGATTGGTATTAATAAAAAACGTCACCACGGAAAAATTTGAAATAAGAATTTTGTTTTAAAAAATTATATTTTGAAAAATATACAGTTCTCAGACATAAAATATGTATTAAAGTGAATAACTTGAATAATTCTTTCAGAAAAAAAATAAATTGGAAAATGCGCAACTACCCTATTCATGAAAAAATGTTTGAAACATTTTCCAAATTGGTGTTATTCTTTGAAACAGATGTCATACAAAAGAGATAATGAAATATATCTGAATGTAGCCAGAATAATCTTGTACTAGTAAACCAGTTTTTCTTTGGTGACATCATCGATAAACCAATGATTATGTAAAAGTGTCTGAGATATTTAAATAAAATGTTAAGAATTTTAATAAACTTATGGCTCTATTCTAAACAAATCTGTAATGCCCAGTTACACCACCAACACTTAAACTTTAAGGTTGGTTTAATTCAGTTAGTCAATTCAATTTGACACTGTAATTATGCAATAGAAATAAACATCAATTTATTTGGTCAACTGAATAAAGGCAAGTTTAAATTTTAAGTGTTGGTTGTGCAACTGGGCATAAGTGTTACAGATTTGTAAATATGTAAATAATGAACAATATATCAACAAAAATAGATGCATTTTTGTCTTTTTATCTCTCGCTAAGAGCGGTATTGGATTCATTCAATTCAAATGGATTTTAATGAATAAGCACGTTTTAAGACCACTGCAATCCGATTTTAATACTTTTACGATGATGTGTGTGTGTGTGTGTGTGTGTGTGTGTGTGTGTGTGTGTGTGTGTGTGTGTGTATGTGTATGTATGTATATGCGACTTAAGACCTGTTTAATTACGGATTCTTATATATGATATTAATGAGGAGAGCTGATTAAGTTTCGGTAACAAATAAAAAACCGTAAGTAGTAGTTTCTTAAAAAAATATATAAATATTAAAGAGTATAAAATTCATTTCTTTATTATATCTCGTAAAGATTTACAGATAAAGAGATATAAATATATAAATTATTCTGTTGTAATGAATTTCACAGCCCAAACAACTACATAGAAACCTTTTGAAAAATATAAATGTTTGTAATTGACGGATAAATGTCAGTGTCAAAAATGCAGAGATATTTCTGAAGGATATTTGTGGTTAGTACATTAAATATTTCTTATTTTATTATAATTAAATATTTTAAATTATAGATACAGATAATATGTATAATACACTGCTGGACAAAAAAAATCGGACACTTGTTTAAATGTGTATTTTTGTTATATCGAGAACTATAAGAGGTATGAAGTGGGTTAATTAGACGAAAGTTATTCTATATTAGCCATTTTCGTAAAGTATTGTTTATTCAGAAGAAATGCATGGGTCACTAGATACAAACATATATGTAAATTTTGTAGTTTTTGTTGTTTTTGAAAAATTTGTAAGTAGGGAATGTTTCCAGATTTTGATTTGCACTTCTTTAGAACACATTTTTAAGCTCTTTGGAATGGCGATTCTCATTTTTTTATCACTACTGTATTTCACTCTACACTACCAATTAAAGAGGCGTGGACGCAGTCCAAGGGTTAAGATAAAGCTGAACGGTTAACGGTTAACTGTCAAATGTCAGCTATCAACTGTCAAAAGTAAACGTATTCCAAGGGTTAATGGTAAAGGTCAAACAGTTAACGGTTAACTGTCATATGTCAACTATCAACTGCCAACTGTAAACGGTTTTTCCACGCCTTTTTGTTTGGTAGTGTAGAGTGAAATACAGTAGTGACAAAAAAATGAGAATCGCCATTCGAAAGAGCTTAAAAACGTGTTGTAAAGAAGTGCAAATCAAAATCTGGAAACATTTCCTAAGTAGAAATTTTTCAAAAACAACAAAAACTACAAAATTTACATATATGTTTGTATCTAGTGACCCATGCATTTCTTCTGAATATATAATACATTACTAAAATGGCATCCTAATATAGAACAACTTTCGTCTAATTAACCCACTTCATACCTCTCTCGAGATAACAAAAATACACATTTAAGAAACCAAGTGTCCGATTTTTTTTTGTCCAGCACTGTATATACCATTTAGAAATACCGCCAATTTCGTCAATAAATACAATACTTATGTAGCCTAAAATGGATATGCGAGAGGTTTTGTGCTGGCCGCAACAGATGTTTTTTTTACAGATTTATATAAGATTTAGAAATTTCCGTTTCTAATGAGTAAACTCGCACATAACCTTGCACTTTTCTAGGTATTAAAATAACTGTTTTCTGTAATTACAAATATTTTTTTGCCAATGGGGTATTCAATTCAATTTTTTTTTTATTATTTTAAATAAAACTTCATTCAGTTTTGAAGTAATTCATAGTACTAAAAAATCTTAATTGTTCCTAGTTTAACAGTATTTTATTTTCGAGAAATCAGTGTAACGTCACATTTCCCCTATACTTGTCTTTCTCACACACTCCTCTGAGTACTCTGCGAGAGAAAGATAACAATTGTATGACGTCAATTTTCCCTTTTAGCAAATGTGAAATACCTCGTAAAGTAATTATTTAAAAAATGTTTTCATTGTTTTAACTATTATTTATTGAGCCATACTTTATGTTAAATTGATTTTTTTTTTTTTTTTTTTTGTTATGGTGGAATACCCCATTGACATTAAAAGTGCCATTTTTGGACAGTTAAGGGTCTGTAAAATATCACTTTTACTGCCTAGCCAGTAAAAATATTTTTAATACCTGTTGTTGCTATTTACAAAGCAACACATGTCAACATAATTTAATGGCAGAAACTTTCAAAATAGGTATCAAAAATATACTAAATCAGCAACGAAAACATATTTACAGCTTTGACAGCCTCCGCTGTAAATCTGGTATTTTAGTGCCTATAACCAAATAACTAGTATTACACACTTATCCGGCTTGTACATTACAGTCACGGTCGATCAGCAAATCCAGAATCTCATCGCTTTAACGCACGCAGCTATCTGAATCATCAGTTATATCTACATATTTTTCATCTAACTATTGTAGATGTTTAGCAACCGAAAACAAATCAGCTCTATTTTTAAACCAACATTTGGTAACAGTATTGTATTCATATATGACCAATAATTCATGTCAAAAAGGTCACAAAGTGTCAAATATCATATATCAAAATGATCACACTTTTCAAGAGCTGCTCCTGTGTTGTGTTTGCATTCACACGGCATTTACATTGGCGCTTACATAACTGCTGACTGTTTCAATCTCTCAATTTTCCGCCACATGTGACTTAGTTTTATTCCACGCGGCATATGGTTCGATCATTATACCGGACGTTTGAAATATTTGATTAATAAGCTGTTTCGTTTTTATACACCATGGAATATTAGTAGTGTTTCTTGTTAAATGAGATCATTATTAACTCATGATGAAAGTTCTAAATCATAATCAGCCCAATTCCTAAAAAAGTTTAAGCTAATCATCATTTTTGGATTAGTGAATTGTATTCTATTCCGGTATTTAAAATTTAATTTTAGATTTTGCGTTCATAATGAAGTCATTACGATACGCAATTGCGTATCGTAATGACCTTCATTTCTATACGCATTTTTTTGTTTTAGAAGGTTGGTACTAGATGACATTTACACTAAAAATACTTAAACCTTTTAACCTTCAAATGTTCAAATAAATAATAATTGAATGTGGTCAGTTCAGTGATACCAACAACAACATTTCACTTGCAAATTTCCTTAAATTGACTCGGTTTAATATTAGCAGTTTTTTACAATATTTTAGTATGTAGAAGGCGCAAAATCTAAAAAATAGTATAAAGAACTAATTTTATAAGACTTTTTTTCGCACTTGTCAATTAGAAAACTCGCCAAGGCTCGTTTTCAAAACTTTGACGCGTGCGAAAAAAACATGTCTTATAAAACTTGTTCTTTAATATACTATTTCATGATATTATCAAAAAAGCAGGGATGTGCATTTACGCGGAAAAAAATATTTTTACGTTTATGTGTAAAAAATGTTAAATAAGTAAAAAACGTAAATAATATATAATTTTAGTTCTTCATAATGACACTAGATGACTTGTTGTTTACAAATGTCACTTTACAGTAACTTTCTTTAATCCTATCATAAATATATTCTAAAACGACTGAAACTACGATAAGTTTATAAGAAAAAGACTGAAACTATTGTAAAGTATTAAAAAAACATTCTGAAACTACAGACAAATTAACATAAAATGCTTAAAATTTGTATAAAATTAATTTTCAATAAGTTTGGAGCTAATGATTTAAATCTATTTCAAATTATTTGAAACTATATGTTATAGTAATTAATAAATAGAAAATGAAATTTTAGTTTTGCAAATTATTTTATTCGCCGTCTATTTTTAAATGTCTTCAAATTTTATTTCTTTACAAAACTGCCTAAAATTTACATAAAACATTTAAAACATTTTTAAAATATGCTTCAAAATTACGTATTTAGTCTAATTTTGACGTAAAATGTGTTTAAAGTTTGACATTTGAGGTTATGTCTCAGGAATATATTTCCCTACTAATCTCATTGTTGATAGTTTGAAGGTACCTAATTGTTTGTCTGAATCAAAGAGACATGTTGATGTCACGTGCATTGCTTGTTCTGGAATATTAATTACAGTATAAAAGAAAATATCTTTATAAAAAAAATATACTCATTGTAATAATATTTTACATTATCTACGTAAAAAATTCTCAAATATTGTCAATGTAAAAAATATTTTATTACGCGTAAAAAATAACGTATAATACTTGATGTATTTTACGTGCAATTAGACAATATTTTTTATTGCATTTGACATGTCTTGAGTACACATACAATTCTAATTATATCTATTTTTATTATTAGGAAGTTCCTAAATGTCAGAGATTCTTTCAATTCATTAACAAGATTGGCAGTATTTTTTATGGAGATATGCATTTTACCTATAATTTTAAATATTTAATTAATAAAATAATAAGAAAGATTAAATTTACTTCCCAGAAAAAGCTTTGAGAATTTCACTAAAACTGTTCATTTTTGACACTGACATTTATTTGACATTTACAAACTATGTTACAACATTTGAATTCGTCAACTGGCTTCCTTGGTGCAGTTTAGCCCTAGTTCTTCAATATTAGTAATAACACAAAATAACAAAAAATAATATTTAGAGGATTTTTTTAAGAAACTACTACTTCCGGTTGTCCAGTTATTACCAATATCTATTCAACTCTTCCCATGAATGTCCGATTGAGGAATTCATAGTTAAACAATGCTTAAGTCTTATTAGTTTTTGAAGAATCGTCCTTCCAACATCCACACGTTTACACACACACACACACACACATACACACACACACACACATACACACACACATCGTTGTCCTTTTTAAAATCGAATTAGAGACCTTAAATTGTGATTATTCACTAAGATCTGGATATGCGGTTTTTAGCATGAATTCAATATCTCTCTTAGCGCCTAATGAAACCAACGCTTTATTTTGAGCAGAAGCCGTAAGAGTGGACCTCAGTTATATATCATTCAGAGTACTAAATTATATCTGTTATTCCTTATAAGGTCCGTATTCAAAAGAAATTCCCGTTTCCGATCTTTTATTTTCTTCTCGCCTACTATGTTTCGCAATAAAGTAGACTGACCAGATCATCCTACATGTCCAAATTAAGACTTATTCCAAATACGGGCACTCATCAACGGACATTGACAATCAGAAGTTTTTACATTCTCAAATGGTCTGTACAACTTTTATAAAAACATGACAGAAGAATGCGACAAAATGGTTTATTGAAATTACTGTTTTTCATTACCAGAATAATTAAAATTTCAAAAATATTTTGAAGAGGCGATACGCATCCAATAAATAGACTCATAATTTCCCGTTATTGCAATAAATTGTGATTTATTTCAATTCATTTAATCCTTCGACAGTTGTATAATACGACGAAAAAGTCTATAAAAACTAACTTCTCAATATTCATTCATACAATGTTTTATCAGAAATTTTATCGTTCAACGAAAAACAATAAAAGAGAACAATGAAATTATATCCATAACGTTAAATGAAGGCGAGTGATATAGTATGAAAATAAAAGTTTTATAATAAAAACGCAACACGTACATTTATTGGAGCTGTCAAGTTATTTAAAATAAAACACTACTTGTGCATATAAAAATATATAATTAGTAATTATGTAAAAACCAGATAAATAAAAAATCAGATTGCATCTCTTCTGTGGCATAACAGCTACTAGTTTGTTGACCGATACTATAGTTCGACCAGCGGATGAAAGCTGACGTTTATAAAATTACATAGATGTAGTTCCTATTCATAACATCATAACTTGGGTCCCATTATTTAATTTGTAAGGAAATTGATCTTTATATATTGCGTTAGAAAAGATTAGAATTGTACTCAATACTACTGAAATACAAGCAGGCATTTAAAATGATCTTAGCAACAGAATGTAATTAAAAAATTTAATACAGTGAATTATGGTTTGTTCGTGTCAAGTGTAAACAACCTTTGCTACTGTTACAAGGAAATTAAAAATAATCCTATTTTATAAAATTCCGAAAATATTTTGTTATAAGCAAAATAAACAAAAAATGTTTCAGTAGTAATTAAGGTACCAAGAGTTGTTATAAGGACAATAATGCCTGAGGTCAACAGTGTACTGTCGAGGGCCTCTGGCCCGAGGCGAGTACGTTCACCGAAGGCATTATTGTCGTTTAACACCCGTGGTGCCTTCAACGTTTTATGTCTTACTAGAAATTCTTAATAAACATTTTGTCTGACTAGAATTTATCAAACAAAATAATCACAAAATTTTAATACAACTTACAAAGTAGCTTGCGAATGCGATTTCTAGGTAATATTTTGTTTCTGTAAACAAAACATTTTTTCAAACAAAAAATATATTTGTGGTATTTTTCTGTCAAAATGGACGAGCAATGTTATTGCTAAGAATAAGAAGTTTGCTGGTTTGTATCTGTGATGAAACAAATATTATAAACGACTACAATTCACAATGCTTCTTAACCTTAACTGCACTTTATGTTAGTATCAGTATTATTAACCTCAGTTTGTTGTCAACATTACCATAGCAACTTAATACGCCCTAGGGCATTATTTACTCAATAACGGACCTAATGTTGAGGTTGTTATAAAACAATAACATACTAGTAAGACATAAATATTTTAAATGCACCCCTGTTTTGTTATTCTGTTATAATTCAGGTACCGTAGTGATCCAGCTATTTTAAACAAGACATAGTAATGTATTTCTGAGATTTCCTAGTAGAGTATTTAAATGGGTACATACAAAAATTCTTTTACCTGAATATTTCGTACAATTCTATTCTTCACTAAAATAAGAAACCACATCTGTAAAATAATTAAAAATCAACTTTCATTCGCTGGTCGTACCATATTAAAGCAGTTGGTGTACCCCTGACTGCTATGCAACCAGTGCGGCAGCGGAAGTATTCCTTCTACAGCTAGCACCATCTATGTTTCATATTGATCACTGATCAGGTCGTTGCATGCGATTAATGCCTGCTATGGTGGCATTTTAACGTCTACGCACTTAGCCAACAGGTAGATACGAACCGAGGAACCTCAGATTCGGCAGAGCGGCCACTATACCAGTAAATCATGTTGCATACGAAAACAATAATTATTTTCATCATAATCTAATTACAGAATTGAAAGTGTCCTTCTCGACTTATAAGATTAATGTGAATTCTCGTGCGAATATTGCGCAGGCGTTTCAACTAGCAGTTAAGAATGACTGGAATAAGGATGTATTTTATTTAATTATTAAATTATAGTTTAAATAATAATAAATAACACATTTAGCCGAAGGAGATAAACAAGAACGTATATATTATGCTGGACTTCTAAATATAAGTACCTATATAATGCACAAAATCATAATGATTTGATCTCCAAATTATTCATGCAGGATTTTTAGGTATAAAAATTGTTAAAAGCATTTAGTATATTTGGTATTAATTTGAAAATTTATTGATATTTGTAAAAAATCTGATGTGGCCAGCACATTACCTTTTGTCAATTTATGTATTTTGTACAAATCCCATACCAAAAGTTCCTTAGAAAAGTAAATTGTAGTAAATAATAATAAGAAATACACTATCAGTACTTCTGAAATTTTATTTCAACATATAATGCAAAGGCAAAATGATATATTTGTTTTATTATTTATTGAAATATTTGACAAATTTTAATACCAAAAATAAATAAAAATCTCTCTCATATATCATTCGTTTGATGTGTTCCGCTTCTCTAATATTTTCCAGTTATGTAAATCAAGATTCTATTAAAACAGTTTTGTCAGATCTAATTTATTGATTAAATACTAAATCACATATGTCATACCCACGAAAATAAATCTCGCAACATTTAAAAATATGTAAAACTGACTGATTAACAAACATTCTAGAATTTCTGGTCTTTTCTCTCGCGAAATGAATCCTTTTTAAGCTCGCGTTTCAGCACAGGATTAAATCGTAATATTTCATCATAAGATATGATTCTTGTACATCTTTCTTTTTGTGGTGTTTTTTGCTCGTTTCGGGTTAAATGCCGGCTTAATCTTTCAGACTCTTAAACAGACATGAAACAGTTCATTTATGTTGAAATTAACCAATCCTGACATTATGATGACGGATGACCTCTGTTGTATTTTTCTTTTCGTAGATGATTGGTTTGTCTGAAGTTGGATGGGATTTCGTTTAAAATGAAAAGCTTGTTCTGGGAGAACTATTATCGGCGGTGTTTGTTTTAGTTTTCTACTTTCCAAATTCTTAATTGAGAAGAGAGTAATAAGTTGGATGCCAGAGTAGATTATGAAGTTTTAAAATTGTGGAACCTTTTTTGAATTATGCATAAAAATTCCAAAGTTTTTTTTTGCAAGTTTCGATAATTTGCGCCGATAGAATAGATAATGAAGTCCAACATATGGGTACAACTGATAATATCTAATTATTTTGGCACCGTTCAGAGAAGTATCAACTTTTTGTGATAGATATACATGATGTAACAGAAATAAGTACATTAAGGGCCGTTTTCATAATAAACTTTATCTTCAGTTCAACACCTTAAATTTAAATTATACATAGTTGTTTTCGTTTTCATTTAACTTTAGCAAGCACTGTAGCATTACTTTAAATTAAAGACAAATAATCAGGCTCACTTTGAAACTTTGAAGAATTACTTTAAAATAAAGTTTTAAAGTGAGCCTAATTTTGAAAACGGCCCTAAATGTGAATCAAAAACCTTAAATGGTCCACGTGTATTGTAAAATTCTTTATTACGGACGTTTCGGGCATAAGACCAGCCCACTTCAGCTAACGATAAATATACAATAATATTCTATTTCACCAACTCAGATTTGATTCAGAGATTTGTTGAAATTTTATCAACGAAGCTTATAAAGATCATTATGTTCAATACAATTTTAAGATTTTGTAATAAAATTGATCAATATTTTTGTATCTTCACCATTAACTGAAGATGGGCTTGCTTTAAGCCCGAAATTCCATAATAAAGAATTTTGCAACACGCATGGACCATGCCTTTGTTCACCTTTAAACTACAAAACGGTTGGTCCTTCCATCTCTCAACAAAACGGCCCTAAATTTAACCAGTGGTAGAACTCGTTATTATTTCTTAGTAACTTTTTTTGTAAACCTTCTAGATATTGTTAAAAATCTTCAGTTTTGTAAAAGAATTCATTACCTGCTTAAAAATATTTTTAAAAAAATGAAAATTCAAAAAATGTTACTAAGAAATATTGTTGCCCTCGACGAGTTCTATCAATGTCACTTATTTTGTTCTGTTTCACTAGTATTTGTCTCGAAATTGCGATTTGAAAAAAAAAAGGTTGCTCTTGCCGAGTTCTATCACTGGTTAAAATTTAATGTACTTATTTCTGTTACATCGTGTATACTAGCAGTCGTTGAAAATGAAACACCAAAAATATTAGTTATAAATAAGAGAAAATTAATAAGATCTAGGGCCGGTCTTATAAACAATAAATTAATCCTTAGTTAGTTACTGCACAAGTAAATTAAATGAATTATTAAAAAAGAAATGGATATTATAAAACTAATCTCACTATCAAATAACTAACGGGGGATTTTATTAAATTTTAGTAGTGTGTTTGTGGTTTTGTGAAAAGTTTCTATATTCACATTCGTTATAAACGTAAATCAGTTGATTTGACAGTTGGAAAAGAAACGTGATCGTGGGAAAAATCATATTGATATTGAAAAATACATCCTATTAGATATTGTTGAAGATTATTTTCATATAATTTGCAACGACCCGGTTGCGTAAAATCGTAAGGTTATTACTAGTTGATTCATTGCGGAAATTGACATATTTCTTAATGTTAGTAGTCTTATATTTCCTTCAATCTGTCCCAATATGTTTAACACACATTGTTTTGACAATCGAAATCTCTTTTTAAACTCATGGCTCGTACCACGATCATGGTTTTAACAAAAACGCTGTCTTAAGAAATGTCAAATTCAAATTCCAAAATGTAATTTCACCGTTATGTTAGAAGAACAATTTATTTAAAAATATTTGTTTGAATACAAAGTATGTTCTGCCTTAAAATCAAATTTTAATAAATTTCATAGTATTTGTTATCATCATTAAATAATGAAATTTGACATTTCTTAAAACAGTGTTTTAGTTAAAACCGTGATCGTGGTACGAGCCATTGTCATCATATATTTCATATGGATTTGTCCTGTTTCGGAACAATTTTGGTAGCCTACCTCGTGCAAATATAAATGCATCATCATTATCTGTTTATGAATCCGAGGACACTGATGATACAGACTCTAAAGATGACATACTCGACACATACATTTCTTTAAAAAATATTTAAAAAGTAAATAGTTACCTATTTCAATTGTTTTAAAATAAACATAACCAAAAAAAAATACAGTTTGACGTTTCTTTAACAACTAATTTAAATCTAATAGCATGATATTCCGCAGTTACTTTAATAGGTCGATTTATTTGTCATTAAACTTTTATAATACCCAAATCTTCAGTTAAATTAGTTTAGAAGCTAACTAAATTTTAACTGTTGATTAAATAGTTTTATAAGACCGGCCCCTAGAGCACTTCCTAATTAATTGTTTTCTCATTTAAATAAATAAAAATGACATTCTAGCATACTCATGGACGCTAATATGACCTTTATTCTTAAACTATTTTTGAGGACTTTTTGTTATTTGGGATTGGTATGACTGCACTAAATACCAAAAAATTTAACACAGTTGTCAACATTTTAACAAATTAATGATAACCTAAAACGAGCTTAATACAAACTGCGTAAACAATTAAAAAATTAATATATTCGTTCTGGATTAACTTATTTTGATAAAATATCTCCCGACATCAGTTTCCAATTTGCGTAGCATTAGGAAGGTGTGGACCTCTGCCGCGTCCACGAGTGCATTGGACCTCGAAAATAAGCGTATGATCAGATTACAGGTGTTAAGGTACCCAATCGATATACCGGCCGCCGTTATTTTGTGGACTACGTACGGCGCTTTGTCTTCACTCACCTAATTTTACGAGGACGACCTATTAAGTTGTTGATGGAGAGTTTTCAACAAATAACACAAAAAGACTAGTATCCATAGCACCCGACTATATTTACCGTCAAATAATTATGGACTGGAGATTTCTACACTGTTGCCAATTCCATTGGTTATGTTGAACATGCTAAGTTATGAAGAAGCGGCAACACTGCAGGGCAAGGGACAGGGTGGGGAAAGGGAAAAAATGAGCATCAGTCCATATTTATTTGACAGAAGAATAGGCAAGTTAAATTATGATAGTCTGGTGTCTGAGAAGAAGAGCATGTATGAATACGATTATGAATGTGGCTGAGGCGAAAGAAGTTTGCCTGGATAGGAATGTGTGGCGAAGGATGATTGTTTCGTAATTATTGTGGTGTGAAGATGTATGGTTAGTAAGAATGTTTTATGAGAATGGAGGGACAGCTGAACTTTTATGTGGACGAGAAGAACGAAGTATGTTTGTACAGGAATGTGTAGCGAAAGATGATATTTGTGTAACTATTATTGTGGTCCGGATGCGGTTATTCGCTACCGAAAATCGGTCACTTTAATATGATATGTATGAATACGTTTATGAATGCGGCTGAGGTGAAAGAAGTGTGCATGAATAGGAATGTGTGGCGAAGGATGATTGTTGCGTAACTATTATTGTGGTCCGGATGCGGTTATTCGCTACCGAAAATCGGTCACATTAATATGTTCTTTGTATGAATGTTATGATGATTTTGGACAAGGCGAAAGAAGAATGTTTTTAAAGAGTTTAGTGATTCAGTGGAGCTCTTCCTTTCATCCCTTTTCTTATTGTTTTCGGGTTTTTGCTAACCCACTAAGTGGGAAACGCGTGATATTATGTATGTATGTATGTATGTGTCTGGTGAGTAGAATTTATAAGCATAACAACTAGTCCGGTCGTGTGTATAAAAATAAGATATTATTCTACAAAAGGTCGGGTATTTTTTCATTTTTGAATTTGTTTTATATTTACAGGTGCTAATAAAAAATCGAAGTTTTCGATCTTGGTGTAATTTTTGAAGCACCACCATTTTGAAAAAAAAAATTGTTGTGGCTAGCACAATACCTCTCGTCATTTCCATTTCTATACATAACTATCGAATTTAACGTTTCTTGTACACACAAATAATTCTAATTATATTTATTCTTTCATTTTATAATATGTTCTTTGTATGAATGTTATGATGATTTTGGACAAGGCGAAAGAAGAATGTTTTTAAAGAGTTAAGTTATTCAGTGGAGCTCTTACTTTGTTTTTGCTAACCCACTAAGTGGGAAACGCGTGATTTTATGTAGGTATGTATGTATGTATTTTATAAGGAATCTTGTTTTACTCTTCCATAACGTTCAAGATGGTTCCAATTCATTGATGGTATTGGTGATATTTCTTAAGGACATATGTACATACTATTACTATTAATATACATACCTACCTATTTTAAATATTTAATTAATAATTTAATAAGAAATATCAAATGTACTTCTCAGAAAAAACTTACAGTAATATCAGTAAAACTATTCATTGTTAACACGGACATTTATATGTCAATTACAAACATTTGAATTTGACAACTGGTTTCCTTGGTGTACACTTGACTGTGCGATTTATTGCAACATATATCTCTCGCCATTTTCATATTAGGCTATGTAAGTATTGTATTTAACATTACTGGTACACACAAAAAAAATTCTAATTACATTTATTACACACACAGAAAGAGAGAGAGAGAGAGACATCATCGTAAAAATGTTAAAATTGGATTCCAGTGACTTTAAAATGTGCTTATTCACTAAAATTTGCTAAGAGAGGTAAAAATCAAAACTATCCGATCTTTTGCAGAGTAAATCTACCCCAGTGCTGGAATAAACTGTTCATAAAACTGAAAATTCTAAAGCTTAATGAATACTAATTTATATGTCAGAATGTAGCAAACTAAATTCATTCATGATGTCACGTACAAAAACACTTTCCATCTCATCAATTACCTTAACATTCACTCTCCATATAAAGCTTGTAAATCAGTTGGCATGGCATAAACAAGTGAATCATAACAACTTCATCTCAGTATGATTTCCCCTCAGTATTGCCCATAGAATAGAATAAACAATATCGACCAATATTCGCTCATTTAACAAAAAAAGCATTGTCGAGAAAAAAATCACATCCACTTGACAATCGGAAAGCAGTTATGACGAATAAACAAACGACAACAACCAATGATGTCATTTCATTGTTCTGGGATATTGCTAATCCAAATGACAGAGCACGAAGCAATAGGCTTGCAATGATGTCACTCTTGGAACCCTGCCAGATTCATCTACAGCTAGAAATGAACGTGACAAATTAGTGAAATTCTCTGTTCCACAACCACATGTTGTGTCTAAAGTTCTACGATTAATTTTCTTGGTCTTTATACTCACGACAATTCCATGATTTTATTTGTTGAATTGTTGCAAATGCAATTGTTTTTAAACAAGTGAACCCTATTGCTTAATCTTATCACTGGGTGTATGTGGGTTAATACTACAAGATATAAAAATTCAGTACTTACCAACTTTTTAATTTAATTATTTTACGATTTGCTTATCATTTCTTTTAAACACATTTGCTGATAACCTCGTGGCATATGATGTAGTAAATTTCTTTAAAAATGTTATTTATTATCTTTTAAAACACACAAGCCAATTCATAAAATTTTATCACTCATAAACTAGAAAGAATTTATGTTAAACCACACACTCTTCCTTATTGCCAATTGAATAAGATTAGGAGCCTTGAAATCTTAACGATAGGTACTGTATCATCAATGAAGTTGAACAGGGAAAGAAAAATTAGTCATATTGTAATATATTGAAAAAATGGTTTTAAATATTTTAATCACCAAAGATGTTTATGATGTCCACCTTCCGTCACCTTTAGGTAAGGAAGGTATATAATAGTTATTTATGTATTAAGAGCGTAAGGAGGCTTTTATGACCTGCGGCGGGATTTTGAGCCCGAGGCGTAAGCCGAGGAATAAAAACACGTCAAAGGCCATAAAAGCAAGTTACGCTTGTGGTACATACAAAACTTTATGCACGGACGAAATTTTTCAAATTATGAGTGTTAGAAAAATTGTATCGAAAAGAATTTATCCTCGTACATCCAGTATCTAGTGTTGCTATGAAAGAGGAGAACAACAGTTTATTGTTTGTTTATTAGTTATGTCATTTGAGTTTTATTTTGTGTATCTCCGTGCCTTCCACTTAAATATCACAAAATTAATTTTCATTTTTCATTAAAGAATATAAAATTTTTCGATTTGTAATAAAAACTTTTCATGTTGCCTGTTTAAATTGTTTATATTGTAGGTTATAATTTGGTTTGACGTGGAGGCAATAAAATGACGTTTATGTCAAAGAAATTCGTGTATAATTGTCAAATTATGATACGTCCGTGCATAAATATATAAATATATCCCATATTTAAGACAAAAACTTCAAAATTTTCAAAAATCTAATTTTTATGTATCTAGGTACTTCTCAAAGCGCTGATTTCCAAATTTTGAAACCGCAGGTCGATATCTCTTTTCGTTCTCGAGATATTTAGATTCCAAGTTTTGTTCAAAACTGCCCGTAGAATCGAATGGTCGTGTCGCCAAATTCATATCTCGACCCATTTTTGGGTTACTACCCAAAAATGGGTAGTTTTGAGCAAAACTTTGAATCTAAATATTTCGAGAACGAAAAGAGATATCGACCTGCAGATTCAAAATCTGGAATCAGCGCTTTGAAAAGTATCTAGATTTTTGAAAATTTTGAAGTTTTTATTTAAATATGGGGTAATTGACTTTTGGGGCAATAATTCAGAAATGGGTAGATATATAAACTTGGTAGTAATATTATTTGTTTGTAAGGACAATGTTACGTAAGTGTACGCATTTTTAGAGTAATGTATCTCCATGGAAACCAGTTGAAAAATTAAAATGTTTGTAGTTAACAGAAAAATGTGAGTTGTCAGTGTCAAAAATCCATTTACATTACTGAAGGCTTTTTCTGGGAAGTACATTTAATATTTCTTATTTTATTATTAATTAAATATTTAAAATTATAGGTACATATATACACATCAGAAATACCGCCAAACGCGTCAATAAATTTGAAGAATCTCGAACATTTAGAAGTGTAGGAGAAAACTTATTATAGAATGAATTAAAAAATATAAAAACATATTAATAATTAGAATTTTTGTGTATGTACCAGAAATGTTTAAACACAATATGTACTTATAGAGCCTAATATGGAAATGGCGAGAGGTCTTGTGGTGTTTCAAATAGGATCTGTCTTCTGTCCCATAAAATTTTATACATACCGTTTTACAGAGATAAAAATAAGAATATTTAAACAGATTCGTTACTTCAAGAAATGATTGGCAAGATTTGGCCAGGTCTAATATCGGACAGAGCAACTCTTAGTTCGTTGCGAGCTGAATGTTGAAAATCCGAAGTTTTGCATACTTAGATTTTCGCGGCAAATTTTTGTATAGCGGGACACCCTTTCAGAAACACTGCATTAGACGATAATTTTTGTAAAAAAAAAAAACGAACTTATTTTCCCGTATTTAATAATCTGTAATACTGCGCTAGAATACTGCGTAAAAGATATCGTTGCACAAATACAGATTTTTTTATTATATGACCTATTTATAATTATAATATATATCATCACGGCATATTACCCATTACTAGGTATGTCAATCTGCTTTGTGTGCAGATTTCGGTAATAATGATGACATATTTGAACCTTGCGGGCGTTTACCAGACGTGACCTTATACGGGCATTCATTGCTGGCGTAGAGAGCACACCACAGAGATCACTTCTGTGCCGTTTAAAATTCGAAATAATTTTAACCTCGGTTGTGATCGAACCCGCGTGCCGAGTTCTTACTTATACTTGATTTATAAAAACTGTAAATTAATCTTTCATTTATTAAAGAGTTTCTAAATGCCTCTCATGTTTAAAAGATGGTAGACAACTGCGTCACTTTCTTGGTGAAAGATGAGGAGCATAATTATTCTAAGACCATTGTTAAAGTTTCAAAGACTGGTCAGATAACATAACGCGGCAAGTTTTTGAGACTCGTGATCAAAATATGATAGGCAGCGAGTCATTAGAATTCCGGTGGCCACATTCTCTGTAATAGGACAGAAGGTCGAGCTGCTAACTTATTTCGGCGATGACGAGAACACCAGCGTGGTATACACATTTATGACACTCAATTTTATTATAATTTAGATTGCTTTCTTATAGCCAGCACACATTTTCAAGAAGCTTTCTTTTCGAAATTTTCGTTTCACGAAATAAAAGAACTTTGTAAATAATAATGATATATTTATTTCCAAACAGGTTTAACACCCAATTACAGGAAAATACAAAGACAAATAAGAGAGAATATAAAAATGTACACAAATAGTTTGAAACTTTACAAACAATAAACATTAACCATTACACAAATAACAAGAGTTTAACAATACAGCGTTTTCATTAAATAGTTTCATTTATGATGGCTGAAATAAATGATAAGCTATCCACAAAAATGTCACATTTAGAACTAATTTCATTGTAATTGTTGCATATAATATTAATTGGAGATTTTCTTAACAAATTAGTACGTGGTCTTGTGCAATAAAACGTATTATCTTTTCGGGAATGTAAGCGTGGTACATAAAAATTTATTTTCTTGAGTAGCCAGGGGAAGTCAATGTTATTCTGAATTAAATGGTATAAAAATTTCACAGAGGCTATGAAACGTCTTTTTTGCAAGGATGTAAAATTAAATTGTAGTAACAAGAGGTCATGTTCAAAAGCTCTGCATGGGTAATGACCTTGTAATAAATAATAAATGAATTTGAGAAATTTTCGCTGCACAGATTCAATAATATCAATTTTTATAAATTGGATACCAAATAATATTAGCATATTCTAATCTAGATCGAACAAGTGTAAAGAATAATAAATATAAAGTAGACATATTTGAAAATTCACGACAGTTTCTGTAAATGAAACCATAAGTTCTGAAAGCTTGGGTAGTAATATGTCTAATATGAGGTTCAAAGGTGAAATAATAATAGTTTTACAGTTAGATTTGAACTGTAATGATTATTTTTTGATATTTATTAAAACCAATGAAATGTTTCATTATCTGCTTCGTGTCAGCATTTTAACCAATCCTGCCATTATTAGAGAGATTATTTCTGGGAATAATCTGTGTAGCTTTTATTTTGTCTGATAGTTATCAATCCAAATAAAATGAACGAAAAACACCGATTTAGGCTGTGTCTGATGTTTCACTTTTATCACCCTAATATCTAAATCCTAAATTTATATGCCCTAAATTTACTGTTTATTTAGGATTTTAGGAATTAGATTTTAGGGTTTTGCAGGAGCACACTATGCATTGAAGTCGACGCACTCTTATTAAATAAATCATGTTCGTTGCTATAATTTGTGCAAAACATCAAATTTTCTGTCAAAGAATAGCTTCTTAGCTTCTATTTTATGAAATATAATATGAATAATTAATCTGTAGCATCAAATTAAATCGAAATGTATAATTAATTTTTGTTATTCTAAAGTGTTGCCATACAAACAAATGGATGTCATTAATGTACCATTCGGAATTATATTTATGTGAAGAAAACCTAAATCCAAAAAACTTCGTATTGATCTCGAAGCACTTACTGCTTTTAATACATACTCGTAAATATATTTTATTTTATTTTTTTCTGTTACCTAAATGAGAAACAGTTTATTTTACATATTTTAATTGATTACAGAAAAAATATTTAAAAATGCAAAAAAATACAATTTAAATTAACAACGGAGGCTCAAGAATAAGGAAAAACATATTTTTTTCATTTAAATTGTAAATAAAGTTTAATTATATTATTCAACATTTACATATTATAAGGAAGAAAATATATTTATAACTCTTGACGTGACACTTAATTTAGATATATGATAATAAAATATTTGTTCTTCGTCACTTTAAAACAAATATGAATAGATAAAAATTTCCATAATAATACCGCAATGTCCTTCTTTCTTTATGGACATGACGTATTACTTACGTTTAAGGTAAGTAATGATATAATCGAATCATTGAAATCATTCATAATAACCGCAATCTGATGTCATGTATTCCTTTTATAGACTTACTTTCTCCTGCCGCATATGTTATACCTATTTAAGTAAAGTTTTTAACTTGACTTTTATCATTTTATTTTCATCTTTGCGTAGTTTCACTTCGTGACAATACATATGTATAACTAATGAGGTATCTTGTAAACTGATTTAAAATAATATTTTCTTACCTTAGGTCATGTTGAATGTTGTCTTCTTACCTCGATGTAAATTTAGACTCCTCTCCATATTTACGGCAGCCTTTGTGAAACAGAATCTATTTCTGAAACAGACGAAAACGAAAGTTAGCAGACGCAACTGTTAATGTAATTAACATTAAAAATGAGGTTGAGAGACACTAATTAGATAAAACTAAAGTCAAGGCCAACTAGACACGAACATCGCGAATAACGGAATGTCAAATCTTTGAAGAATGTTCGCCTACATGTGTGAAATTTTTATTGTTTATTTCTATTATAGTTAATTTGACTGTACATATAAATTGCCTGTTTAAAAGTTGAGAAGGCAGGTACATACAGCTCAAAAAGACTTGCAGGATTTTTCTTTTTGTTGTCGGAGGAAAGTCTAAATATTTGTAATTGTTGTTTTATTATTTAACAACTGTAAATGACATCTTTGCTCGAAAGTCATTTATGACTTAATTTTAAAACTTCTGTGAATGAAAAAATAAAAAATATGTTGTTGCCAGCATTATATCTCCCGCCAGTACTTCTGATGATGCTGCAACTGACGAAATTATACAATAAAGTAAAAATGTACTTCTCTTCTGAAACTAAACCGAGTGTTACCTATTTTTTTTTTTTTTAACTTTTATTAATTTAAATACATACCTACAAATTTATGGATAATTTGAAATGATAGGTTCTTTGATATTTATCTGTCAGTTACATTCATTTGAAATCTGAACTGTGTATCTAAGGAATTGTGTTTATCTTTAAATCATAGGCTTGAGGATTTATAAAATAGATTATTTTATATATTTATCTATAAAATGTATAGAAAAAGTATGAATGCATACCTGTAGAAAATTTAATAATCTTTCATTTTTATAATAACATAAATCGCGAAAAAATACATTTAAAGGTATATTTCGAAGAAAAACTATTTTGAGCTTCAAGTAAAGTGTCATTTCCGGTTACCTGATTTACACTAAAATCTAATGGTTTCTTTTCGTATTAGAAATACAAGGTTTAGGAATTTTCTAAATGATAGTATTTGAGTTAGAGCGTTGGCAAAATCCATACACACATATAGATATTATCGCGAAAATGTTAAAATCGGATTCTAGGAACCTTAAAACGTGATCATTTACCAAAGTCTCGACATGTGATTTTTAGCACGATCCCTATATCTTCCTTACCAAGGATAGCGGGAGGTAAAAAGATATATTTTATTGGTTATCAAACACTGTTTTTGTTAAAATTTGTTCAACATCTTTTCGACCAAGTTGAAATATTCATATGAGTCAATTTCTTCTCTAAATTTTTATTTTATATATTTCCATCGAAAGGTATGTTTTTGTATTGATTAAATAAATAAAATAAATATATCATCAAGGCATATTAACCATAAGCGCCCACACGGTAAAATATATCGTCATCATTACCGATGTCTACAAGTGTTGTAGATACTGGCACACCCAGAAATGGGTAATATGCCGTGATGATATATTTATTTTATTTATTTATATTAACCATTACTGGGTGTGCCAGTATCTATAACACATGTAGACATCGGTAATGATAACGATATATTTTACCGTGTGGGCGCTTACCAGGCGTCACCTCAAGGGCACTCATAGCTGGTGTGGAGAGTGCACCACAGGGATCACTTTTGTGCGATTATAAGTCTGCACTGGCCGGGATCGAACCCGGATCACCAGATTGGCAACCAGACACTGAAAAGCCACACGAAAGAAAAGAAAAGAAATTCAATCTTTTGACTAAGTTCTTGAAAATTATGACAAATCTTAAATTTAATAGAAATGTCACTGAAGGACATTTAATAAATAATAATAAAAATGTCATATTTATATATTTAAATTTTGCGATTGTGAAACCGCATGTGGTACGACGTTCGCAAATCTCATAAGATGATATCATTTATGTAGGAACCGCATAAATAAACCACAAAATTATGATCTGAGTTCTTAGAATTGTGAACAAGTACAATGCTTGGCGCCTCAAATATTACACTAATAATTTAAACATGGACTCTAAATGTCAAACCATTTGAATTGGCTTGTTAATACTCAAAATTTTAGAACTCATAAAACGTTTGCTGAAATTTAATACAGACATAAATTCTTAAAACCTTGAGAAAAAAGCTTGGGATTATGTAAGTTTTTTTATATTCTCAAATAAAAAAGTGTTAAGTTGATAAATCACAACTGGAGAAAAAAGGACAATTTTGACGCAGTCTAATTAAAAAAACTATTAATCTAGAACAGACGGAACATTTTATAGTAGTGGGTACGTAACTATTTTCTATGAAACTTAATCCAAATTGTAAGCAATCTGTAGATCTAGAAAGTCTTTATCGTTATTCGTTGAGTTGTAATAATATTTTTATTATTATATGACATAGATATTAAACCTGATTTTGTTCTCAAACAGTCATAAAAATATGTTATGAAAATGATTAATAAAAATCGGTTGTAGCTAGCACAAGACATCCCGCCATTTCCATATTAGACTATATAAGTACATACTGTAATATTTCTGGTACACAAACAAAAATTCTAATTACATCTATTATTCATATATTGTTATATTTTTTAATTCATTCTATAAAATTTCCCCCTATTCTTCTGTGTGTTCGAGATTCTTCAAATTCATTGACGAGATTGGCGGTATTTCTGATGCGTATATGTAATAAACGTATCTATAATTTAAATGTTTAATTAATAATATAATAAGAAATATTAAATGCCTTAAGTGATGTATTTGTAATTTTGACACCGACATTTTCAATTACAAACTTTTTAATTTTTCAAATGGTTTCCATGGAGTTATTTGGGATGTGAGATTCATTACAACGGACTATTTTATATATCTATAATCCTCTATCTCTAATATATAGAAGATATAATAAAAAAAATCTCTCACCATTTTCATATTAGCCTATATAAGTATTGTATTGCACTTCGCTTTCGAACCGTCGTTTTATAACAAAATATTACAGAACTTTAGCTAAATATTGTTTTTTATTGTATTTAACATGTCTTCTCCGCACATATAATTCTAATTATATCTATTTTTCATTGTATGAGAGAGTTTCTAAATGTCAGAGATTCTTTCAATTCATTAACCAGATTGGCGGTATTTCTGATGGATATATGCATTTTACCACAATTTTACCTATAATTTCAAATATTTAATTAATAAAACAATAAGAAAGATTAAATATACTTCCCAGAAAAAGCTATCAGAATGTCACTAAAACTGTTGATTTTTGACACTGACCTGTGTCATTTACAAACTATATTATAAACATTGGAATTTGTCAACTGGTTTCCTTAGTGCCTTAGCCTCTGCGATTAGATTACTCTATAAATTTATAGTGTCTTTATCTCTAAATCTACACAAGATATAATAAATTTTTTAAGTGTATTGGATGGAGAATTTTATGTTCTTCAATATTTAATAAAAACAATTCCCAAAAAATTATATTTAGAAGAATTTTTCTAAGAAACCACTACTTCCGGTTGTTCAATTGTTACCAAAACCTTTTCAGCTCTTCCCAGGAATATCAGATTGAGAAAACTGCAGTTAAATATTTTTTAAGTCTTATAGTTTTTGAGGAATCGTGTCTACAACATCCAGACATACACACATACACACATCACACATACACACACACACACACACACACACACACACACACATCATTGTAAGAATGTTAAAATCGGGTTGTACCTACGGACCTAAAAACGTGCTTATTCATTAAAATCTGGATATGCGATTTTTAGCATGAATCTAATACATCTCTAACATTTTATTACCATCAGCAACCTATGAGATTCAACAAATCTTTCATTTTCATAGAAACGCAAGGAGTATCTCTCTGACGTGGCACCTTAAATTTATACAAGTGTTATTTGGTATACTTTCGTTCTTCAGCTATTTTATGCACTCATTTACTTCAAAATGAATTCCGATTTTAGTAGTAAGAGCTTAGAATAGAATTAAATATATGGCGTAGATATTACGCCGAGATTAATGGCATTAAAAACTCGAATATTTTAAAAACTAATTGGCGATTTTTTTTTAAATATTGGTAGTCCCTATTACGAGTATATAGTTGTAAGATCTGTAGTTTTAATATAAATGACCATTGTTCGATGCCGACCGAAGTTAAATTTATTTCAAATTTTAAATGGCACCAAAGTAACACATGTGGTGCACATTCCACGCTAGCAATGAAGGCCCATGAGGTGACATCTGATAAACAGAAACGCCCATATGTCATTACTGATATCTGTGTACAAAGCAGATTGGAACATCCAACAATAGATAATATGCCGTAATGATATGTTTATTTGTTTTAATTTGTTACTGTGGTAGAGAATAGAACTGATAGGATATCTTTTTCTAGGAAATTACTAAAGAAATTTTTGTTTTGAAGTGTGCAGCAGTTGCAAGAAGTACAAATAGATATCTTTGTTGCGGCTGGTAAAAATGATGCAACAATATAAAAGTTTTACAAGTTGGTGTGACAAAAGGTCGAGTGCAGTGGCCCTAGACAACGGACGCCTATGTCTGCGGAGGCAGAGCCGGATGACTCCGTCCTCCGTGCTGCACGTGTTACCGCATCATAGCACGGCTGTCTTGATTCTGGTGTTCGAAGCAGCAGCGTTCGCATTTGTTCGATGGTTGTATTGATTTAAAAGTTTCTAGCTTGATGATTCTCTAAAGAGTTAAAGAGTGAAAAAGTTTTTAAGTGATAACGTTCCACACGTGACGTCACAGACAGAGGGCGAAGTTCGCCGGCCCGTTCGGCCATTGTTCCCCGAGCCAAATTTATGATTTATACTAAAAATTGACCGGCGAATCTTACAATCGTGTCTTCGTGTCGCTACATACGATGTTCCGTATCCGGATCGCGTTGGCTCTGCCTTTGGAACAGTAACAGTAGACGATCGAAGTGCGCTTGCAAATTCATGGCTGTCTTTGATCGCAACTTCCCGTAGGGAAATTTATAGTTTCGTAGGTCAGTTACCGTGGTCGCGGACCTAGTTTAATTCTTTAATTTTTAACTTGGAAACTCTATCTTCTTTCAATTCAACCAAATTATTTTTCTTTTAAACCTTTTTCTCCATTATCTTTTCTCTTTTAACTCGCTTTATATCTACGTGGATTATAAATTACTAATTCAATATCTCAACAACAGAGATATTTATAGTAGAAATGACTGAAAGATTTGAATGATGAGCTATTTTAGACGAATACTGATTTAATTTGTTGCGCCTTGGGAGTTTCAAAGAACGCACCTGTGAAATTAATTATGGAACAATGCGTACGTATGTACCATGAAAACGAAAATTACCTTTAATCTTTCTCAGAAACTGAATATTTATTGTACATGTTTATTGTTGTTGGTGATTTATTATAAGGTCATAATTTATATAGTTGGCGCCCAATGGTTAAAACTACTAATACTGCAATTATTATTAGTTTTATTTTCAAGAAAAAAAAAAATATTGTCACTGTATCCAACGTACGTACCAAAAGTTTTATTACTAAATAAAGTTTAATCTAGATGTCACTGAACATAATAAATACGTAATAGTAGTTTTGTGATGTACCATGCAAAAATTTCCAGCAAAAGTTTTGGAAAATTACATAAACATGAAATACGCAATTGTATCTATAGGTTAGTTGGACAGGTAGCCGAAACGTGAAATTGCTAACGTTTTTGGAGAGCCAAATGTTAGACAGACGAACTATACAGGAATGTGAAGATAGTGTAGTATGTCTTAATTTACCAAAAAATGGAATCAGCATACTCCTTCAAAAAGGCAAAGTTAGGAATAGCAGAACTTTGCTCAAAAATGATTTAAAATTTCTAAAAAGAAATAATGTAACCAAATTGACAGCGACCCAGCTTGAGCGAATCTTTAGATGCTGCAGAACATTAACGAGCCAACATTTTATAGAAAACAGAAAGAGTATAATCCCCAAATGTTTCTTAGGCGCGACTAATTGAAAACTGTTGGGCATTTTTAGCAGCAAAGTATACAATAATGACAGGGAATATCAAAACCAACAAGTTATAAACAAGAATATTTTTGACGATCGGGAAAGTAGATTTAACATCGACTGGAGATAAATGAAACAAATTATTTGATCGAACTGTAGTAGAAAAATATCTGTTGTGGTCAGTACAATACCTCTCTCCATTTCCGCTTTATTACATAAGTATCGAATTTAACAATTTCTTCTACATAAATTGCCCGTTAGGTGACGCCTGGTAAACGCCCGCACGGTAAAAATATGTCATCATCATTACCGATATCTGCGACAAAACCTACCTACAATTTTAAGTATTTAATTAATAATTCAATAATAAATATTAAAGGTATTTCCCAGAAACATTTTTCAGTAATGTCAGTAAAACTGTTGATTTTTGATATTGACATTTATCTGTCAATTACAAATATCTGAATTTGACAACTGTTTTCCTTGATGTTGTCTGGACTGAGCGATTTATTGCAACAGATTATTCTATATGTTATATTTTCTTTATCTCTAAATTTCTAGAAGATTTAATAAAAATTTTAAGTATATTAGATGGAGAATTTTATGTTTATCGATATTAGTAAAGACAAAAACTTTCAAAAAATAATATTTAGAAAATTTTTTTCAACAAACTCCTACTTCCGGTTGTCCAATTGTTTTAAAAACTTTTCAGCTCTTCCCATTAATGTCAGATTGAGGAATACGTAGTTTACCAGGTCTTACGTAATATAGTTTATGCGGAATAATCCTCCCAACATCCAGACACACACATAACCACACACAAGACATTATCGTAACAAAGTTATAATCGGATTCTAGGAACATTAAAATGTGCCTATTTATTAAAATCTGGATATGCGATTTTTAGCATGAATCTAATACCTCTTTTAGCGAGAGGTAAAAAATTCTTTATTTGATAAAGAGGTGTAACTTTTTCTTAAAATTTTTGTTATATACGTTGCATATCGCTATACAGGGTGGTTGATTTTTCATTGTCCAGCTTATATCTTCTGAAATATTAAAGATACAAAAAAAGTTATTTACAACAGTTGTTTAATACAACTTGATCTATAATTTAGCATAAACAATTTTTTTCCAAGGCCTACCAATTTTTTGGAGAAATGCTTAACTTTAATTTTTTAAATGGAACATCTGTATATTTTGCCAGAATAAGATTCTTAATAAATTTCTTTTTACAATGATGTGTAAAAAGTAAGGATTTACCTTTAAATTATGTCCTATAAAGCAAACAGAAATATGATAAAAGTAGGCTATGATATTCTATTGTTTATACCTGTAACACATGAACATTGGCTACGTAGGGGTTTTCCTTTGAATAAAATTATGTTTAATAAAGCAAGTAATAGAATTACTAGCATTGATTATTTACAAAATTATTAATACTTTTATTTAAATATCAAGTAGCAATCTGTGACATATGTTACTGGTATAAACAATAAAATATCACAGCCTACTTTTATCGTATTTCTATTTGCTTTATTAGACATAATTTAAAGGTAAACCCTTACTTGTTACACATCAATGTAAAGAGAAATTTATTTAGAATTTTATTCCGTAAAAATATATAGGATGTTCCATTTAAAAAATCAAAGTTAAATATTTTTCTGGAAAATTGGTAGGCCTTGCAAAAAAATTGTTTATGCTAAATTATAGACCAGGTTGTATCAAATAACTTTTCTATATAACTTTTTCTTGTATCTTTAATATTTCAGATGATATAAGGTGGACAATGAAAAATCAACCACCCTGTATAATTAATGTTTTACTGTACCTACCATGCTATTATATTAATTTTTTATGTGTCCGCACTTATTATTTAGTGAACGTTTTATTTTTTAGCAATAGTACCTTCCTCCTGGCGCCATATCTTTCATATTATAAATGAATATTTATTAACTCGTCTTAAATTCGTGACAATACTTGAAGTGATATATGTACTCATTGTAAATTCTAAATATGTACCATCGTTATTCAAAATATCAATTATTTATAGGATTTTATGTAGCATATATTCAAATCTGCAATGAAATTTTTATTGTCATTATATGTAAATATGATTTAAATAGCGCACTGTATTATAATATCATTTTTCCTTGTTCCAGGTGAGATTACATTTCGCTTGACTGGGAACGAAATTTCCCTTTTAAATTATCCAACAGTAAGTAGCACATAATTTACAAATTTTTAAACGTCGCCTTTAGAAACTAAACATAATGGTTGGTTGTCAGTAATAAATCTAGTCCAAATATGAAATCTCAAATTCCAAATCGCCGATGGATCATAAAGTGCCTAAAGTGGTCCATTTCTTGGAAAGATCATTATTGGGAAAAGCCTCCCAGCAAATATTAGGGGTCAAATAAACCTGGTCAAAAGATCTGTTGTTGAATTCGTTGCGCTCGTGACCAAATAACAATACAAGCCGTTGTGTTCTTTTTATGTTTTTTTAGTTCTGTTATTAGTTGTGTCATTGATTATTTTTTGGGTTCTTTTGTTTGCTTCGCCAGTGGGTTTTCAATGCTGTTTGCGATAGTTTGATGTTTGTCGTGTATTGTATATTTACATCCAATTGTATTGTTAGTACTTATCAAATATGATTTAAAATGTGTTACGTCTGAATTTTCGAATAATATAGGAATTCGAATAATTGAAGCCTGTGAGATATACCAATATCTGATCGCATTTGGCCCTCATGTCTTGTCGGTAGTAATAAATCTTTCCATATCGGGATCAGTTTCATAATTAAATAAGTTTCTGGACAATCTACTGAAGCCGGACGACCCACTTCGTAGAAATTTTTGTCATTCCTTACTGGCTCGTTCAACAGATTCAGCAAATATGCTATTTAATCTTAAATAGTGATTGTGGATCCTCATCCCTTAGTCCTTAGTCAATAAATATCTTTTAGTGTCAACTAAAATTGACTTTTTTTAATGTTTAATATTGCACATATAATATATAGCATTTTTACTGCATCATCAGTTATTAAAAATTCACACAAAAAATGGAGTGCTGTGAAATGCAGTGAGAAAAATACTACAAGTCGTATTAAGGCGCCGAATCCAAATGCATAAATCCTTCTGGTAGAATCCCACTTGAACTTAACATAGATTCGGGTCTATTCTCTAAAATTAGCGTGTACATTAAACTCAAAGGTTAACGTATTCTTTAATTTTCAATTTTCTATTCACTAAGCAGATAACGTTAATATTTTAAAGAAAACGTTAATTTAACATCGCTAAAATAACGAAATTTAACATCTTCTTGATATATAGTGTTAAATTTTTAAAGCAACGTTAATATAAAAAAATGCCTGCAAATCTAGTAATAAGTATTCTTCTATTGGAAGAAATTGACAGATTGAATGAAAGATAAGAATAAATTTATTTGAACTAATTATTACTTATAATTATAATAATAACAATATTAAAAAATAATAAGATTAATATAAAAGACTGTATAAACCATAATTGACCATAATCTTAGATTTCCGAAACGTTGACAAAAAACTGAATTAATCTATATCAAGACTGAATTCTTATTTATTTTAATTATTAAATAATAATAATAATAATACTGTCGGACAATATATTTATAAATAATTCTAATTATTCACCATTTAAGATGTCTTCCCTAAATCTAGTTTTTTTTTTCAGTACATTCATGTTGGTAATACTGACAGAACTCGGTATTTGGTGTGTGAAAATTGTTGTCTGTTATATATCCTGTACCAACATTACTATAAAACAAAATATAACTTGTTGCACAAATAAAACGTACTCAAACATGTGATTTAGTCAAAATGATTATAAGTTTTTATTTTTGTAAATTTTAACCAAAATAAAATCAAAATTCTTCTGTTTTTTTATAAAATCAATGACATATAAACATCTTCACCGAAACGTAATTTTTTTTAAAATCAAATTATTTAATAGACTTGTAAAATTATTTGTATTTTTACTTCAGTGTCCTGATGATGTGTAAAAACCAAATACACGAAAGCTTGACAGATTTTAAAAGAATCAACTTTAATTAAAGCCCAAAATCCACTGACACACCCACAAAATTTTCCTCCTTAACTAATCGAAACAGTGACGATTACACTCCACACACACACACATATATAATTTGTTATGGTAGTATTATTTAAGATCGTATAAAAAATATTGTATGCAACTCGTGGAAACAAGCTTTATGACATTCGGTCAATAATTTTCGTGACACGGCAGACCGCGCCACTAAGCGCTTGCCCCCATGCATAAAGCTTGTGTTTACAGTTTTGTTGCATAAATAACTATTTTTCAATCAAAAAAATATCCATGAACCGATTATTTCAAATATTCTACATTTCAAAATTTATATTTTTGTGTCTTCATCTGACAAATATTAATAATTTAACATTTAAATAAATCAGTGGCAAAAACGTTAGAATTTGTAGCCTTAACAGAAGTTCCAGGTACACTTCTAAAAATACTTTACGTCAGGACTTCCGGAGTTTTCAACTCAAACACTCTTAGGCAACTATTATGACAATTGAAACAATTAAATTTAAAATTAGACTTGAATTTCTTCCTCGACATAAATTTAAACTAAATAGCACAAGTTTGTACACCCAGCCAAGGCTGAAAATATTCTCGGTCTCGCAGCTATAAAGTTCGAAATGTGCTAAATCCTAGCTCTCTTTTATTCTCGCATGTCACAAGACAAGTGCGAATCGTGAAGAGCAGGAACAAATGAAGGCTAGGGAAAAGACAAGTGAAGAGCTCTTAAAGGACAGATATGGAAGGGTCCAATGACTCTTAAACTGCACATCAGACGCTATTCAATGCGAATCTGATCACAATGACGGCAAATGGTAAATAGGCGCTTTGATACGGTAATTCTTTGTGCGGCATGACTAAGTGATTATTGGCACCATTTATGCATAATCGATAAAGGACTTAGTTATTGCGACTATAATCGAAAACTTTTAGGTGACAATTATTTATGTGTGAATTTTTTTACCTTCCGGAAGGAAGGTATTGTCTTTGGTCAAAAAATTCGGTGATTAGTTTTTAATAAGCACGTTTTAGAGTCCCTACAATACGACTTTACTAGTTTTACGATGATGTGTGTGTGACAAAATTTTTTCCGACGATAACTCCACCACTACAATTCTAAAAATTATAATTCTTTCGTATTCCTTTTCTTTACATCCATATGACGAGCTGATTATATTTTATTTATAACTGGTTAACCATATGTACCTTTATTTGAAGTTCTTAACAGTTTTTCTTGACAAAAACGCAGTTAAATATCATTTTTTGACATTTTATGTAAATATAAATATGAATGAATAACTTATTGTATATACGGTTTAATTACACATTTTCATATTCAATAGATATAGAGTTAAAGAATTATAAAGAGACTAGTGCACATATTCATAAACACTCATAAAATTTTCATCGGTTTGTTATAATTTTTATCCAGTAAAAACAGTCGACACTAATAGAAAAATCGAAATTAAATTTGTCAAATTTGATTCTATTTGTCAAAAATTGTAACGAGTCGTCTTGAAACTTTACGAGTGTTAACTTAACTTTCATAAATCGGCCAGCTATACTATAACCATGCAAACTGCTGATATATTTCAATTATACTGATTGACAGATGTCAGTGTCAAATGCAATGTACATAGTACATGTTCATGTTGTATATATAGAATCTTTCTAAGGAACCTGCGATATGGAATTTGTAGAAAATAGTATACATTCGTATTACAATATTACTAGATATATAGAAACTTTTCCAAGGAAATTTCGGTATGGAATTTTTACAAAATACATAGAATTGACGGAAGGTAATGTGCTGACCACATCTGATTTTCTTAATAACTGATGATATAGTCAAAAGCTATAAAATTATGATATGCAATATTTAACACTAAAAGTTATTTATCAACTATGAATATTAATTTTAACAACAGGTATATTTTTTCCGTATGATTTATCAAGCACCCGTTGATTGATTGGTATAAAAACAAAAACATGAAATAAAGGAAATGAAAATAAAGTGGTTTAGCAATGAAAAAACAACCTAATAATTAGATCAACTCTTTCTTGGAAAGACAACAAAATTAGTCAGAACGATAAAAATATATTTGCATAATTAAAAAACATCTGTCGCCCAAATCAAATTAATGAATTAGTTGCCTCGATTCAATATTTCTCTGACCGATTAAACTATCATAACCTCAAATAAATTGGCTTAATACAAAGTAACGGATGTGCGGTATGGTGTCTATTTTTAACTTTTTTTCTGTTAAACTTTATGATCTTCAACTATTTGCCTTGACTTTAAATTAAGATGTTTTTGTAATCGCTGCGCTTCGTCATAAGCATGGACGTCTGTATGATAAATTGTTGAGGAGCAAAATTTCATCAACTTGGCTATGACTAACTTCTTTTATTTTCCAACATTATTTTAATATAAATTTAATTATTTTAATGGTCAATTTCACCACAAGATGGAGATGAATTTTATGACTAGATTATATGAAACAATATTGGTTTAAAAAAGTTGCCACATTTAATGAGTAGCACAACTCTGTAAATTAAATTTTAACTAGGTCATTTCAAGTTTTAATAAATGAGTTCATATTGTTTAAATAATTTATTACTAATTTTCATTGATGTCACCAAATTTTACAGCATTTTCGTGAAATTCGTTTCAAATTAAAAATCATTTCGTGTATTAACGTCTATCTCTATCTCATATGTGCGCTTCACGATTTTGACAGCATAAAATATTTACCGAATATTTCATCCGAAATATAAATACAAAATTCAATATGTGATCTATCAACATTTATTCGGTTAATGAAATATCAAAAGTTTCGAAATGAGATAAATTTTAACAGATTATTTAGCTTCCATGTAATATATTTTTTTTTAAATTCTGATGTTATAGTCTGTTCGCTCCTAGCTGAAACAAGGCGATATTTTATTACCCCAATAGATATTACCACAAACAAATAGAAAATCCTTAGGTAGTGTGGAACAGGGACGTATTCGAAATCTGCATAAGTAAGGGAAAATGTCATTATTACAAGTATACAGTTATACTCGTCATAAAATAATCAAACAATGGCAACTTTCCTTCACACTTTTTACAGGCTTAGGACTGTCAGGGAAATATATACAAATATTTAAAACAATTTGTGTCTTCATCACTTTGCACAACGTCGGCATCGGTGTCACAGGTATTGACTTCGTCACTAACACTGGCAGAAGCATTGTCGACATCCCAGGGCCTTCACATTTCGATATTTAAAATTTCACTTACAATCGCAGCTAACTAATGTTACATGTAAACTGAGTTAAGACGAAAGAAAACCGGGATTATAAAGGAACGAAATTCAATCAAGGGTGACTTAAATGAATAGTAGATTAAATAATTCCTAGAAATTATGATGATGGCCAAACCCGAAAACAATGTTATTAGCCGAAAACGTCTTTCCAGGTTATTCTTAATTATACCTATTCAATGATAATACCTAGCTGTAAATACATTTCAAAATAATTTCAAAAAATTCTCTTAAAAATTAACAAACGCATATATGAACAAAGGCTCAAGAAAGTGGTTTATGGTTTGTGGTAATAACTATTGGGGTAATAAATTATCGGCTTGTTTCAGCTAGGAGCGAATAGACTTTACCTATTAATTTAGAGGACATTGAGGTTGTTATAAAAAAGACTTAAAATTATATTTTGTTTCAACCGTCTTCATCGGAATTGTTTAGTTTCTTCTTCTTGCACATAATTTTTGGTATTTGACTTATAAATTTACTATTATATATCGTACACCTACTCAAATTATCTTATACATACAATAATTATCATAAGGTTGGCAACACTGCATTTGCATGAAATCGCCGTATAATGGAATACTTTAGAGCCGATTTTTGAACTTTTAATGACGATTTTTGTGCACTTTAGTGACGATTTCAAATAAAACTATTTATTCAATATTATTGGTTAAGAAAGAGTTGTAACTATGATAACGAATGTAAAAGAAGTGAAAAAAATGAAGCTTTGTGGACTGTTATTTACTTTTTTAACTACAATAAAATCTAATTATTCATATATTCCAATGAATGAAAGACATAATAAGTACTGAGTATAATAAATACAAGTAAAAGAAATGTCACAATAAATAACAAGTTTTCGTTGTTAAATTTATTTCATATAAAATAAACTCTTGAATAATTATGGTAGACAAATAAATATTCATTGATCTTAACTCTGTGTAATAAATTGTCTTCCATTATAAAAAAGAAATTGAATATTAAAGGTGACACATTCCATTACCTTTATATAGAAACGCACAATAGTAGACGTAAAATTATTCACAACTAAAAATAGCCTGAAAAAAGCCATTTAGTAATAAACTGTTAATTCGGTTAAATTTCCATTTTCAATAAACGTAATAACATTACTTCATTTCATTCATAATTTCATTGTTATTATCCCGATTATCAAATGTTTAATTATTTAACAAATGAATCACAATCCACAGCCACTTGATTTTATACCGCGGGTGTCCAATAAGCCAATGCAAAACAAACGCTTCGTTAATAGATATTAATAGAATGGACTGTTTGAATTATTCATAACACTTGCTTCTACATTCTACAATTAGATATGTTGACTAAAATTTCTATTGGCTTGTTTACTTATATAGACAGCTGAATTGAGGAATTCCTTACTTGCATCATAGCTTTTCTTCAGAATAATTACTGTCTCTTCACACTGACATTTTCAAAAAATAGTTTTGTAAAAAAAAGTATAGCAATTTTAACCGTTTCATGTTTTAATTATAATATAGGTTGTCTCTAAAAAAGGGGGACATGGCTTAACCACAAATTCCTGAGGCTAAAATAAGACGATTTAACTGAACTTGTTTCGAAAAAAATAACAATGTTTAACAATTATTATAAATAAGACAATTACATATCTTAGCTTACTCCTAATCAAGTTGAGAAAATTGACAACTCGTTACTATCATTAAAAATTAGATATTTGGCATTTGGACAGACTACTAGATAAAATTTATTTTAAAAATTTGGCGGTGCAGACACTCAGATTTTATTTTTAACTCCCGCTACCCTTGGTAAGGGAGGTATAGGGATCGTGCTAAAAATCACATATCGAGATTTTAGTAAATGACCACGTTTTAAGGTCCCTAGAATTCAATTTTAACATTTTCACGATGATGTCTGTATGTATGTATATGTGTGTGTGTATGTATGTATGTGTGTATGTATGTGTGTGTGTATGTATGTGTGTGTGTGTGTATGTGTAGGGATTTTGTCTTCGCTCTAACTCAAATACTATCATTCTGAAACCTTGTATTTCTATCCTATTCTAATATGAATAGAAGCCATTAGATTTTGGTGTAAATCGGATAACCGGAAATGGCACTTACCTGAAGCTAATAATGGTTTTTCTTCAAAAAATATCATTAAATGTCATGTTTTCGCATTTTATGTCTTATGAAAATTATAAGATTATTGAATTTTCTACAGGAAAACGTTAATACTTTTTCTATATATTTTGCAAATAAATTTAAAAATAATTTTTTTTATTAGTCCCGCAGCCTAAGATAAACACAATTTCTTTGTTACACAGTTCATATTTCAAATGAATGTACATACATACATACATACATACATACATACATACATACATAAAATCACGCGTATTCCACTTAGTGGGTTAGCAAAAACCCAGAAACAATATTAATAATAGGGAAAGGGATAAGAGTAAGAGCTCACTTCACTCTTAAACAACATTCTTCTTTCGCCTTATCCACAATCATCATAGTATTCCTACATAAGAACATATTAAAGTGTTATTCGCTATCGAAAATCGGTCACTTTAGTATGTTCCTCTGCTCTTATGTATGAATACGTTTGTGAATGTGGCTGAGGTGAAAGAAGTGTGCATGGATAGGAATGTGTGGCGAAGGATGATTGTTATGTAACTATTATTGTGGTCCGGATGCGGTTATTCGCTACCGAAAATCGGTCACTTTAATATGTTCTTATGTATGAATGCTATGATGATTGTGGACAAGGCGAAAGAAAAATGTTGTTAAAGAGTGAAGTGAGTCAGCTGAGCTCTTACTCTTATCCCGTTTCTTATTGTTACTATTGTTTTCGGGTTTTTGCTAACCCACTCAGTGGGAAACGCGTGATTTTATGTATGTATGTACGTAAAAATTAAATAGCGGGAGGTTTTGTGTTGGCCACATCAGATTTTTTTCTGTGTGGACCGTAACAGATATCACAAATTACATAGAGAGGGAAAAGTTTACTATTGAATGTATCTTATTGAAAAAACAAAAAATTATTTCATATTATCGGCATGACCATTAAAAAGTTACGGTTTAATCATTGTTGGGACACCTAAGTTTCATACACCATTGGTTCACTAATAATAACAAGTATCATCTTAAGAAAATGATATATAACCATTTTAACTGTCATCCAAATCGAATAAAGCGTTTATTTAAAACGATTTATTTTAGCCTCAGGAATTTGTGGTTCAGTCATGCCCCCTATTTCAGAGACACACTGTATAATGAATTGTAGAATATATCTACTATTTAATTTAACACATCGAAAAATGTAAAAGAAAGTTTTCACCCTTAACCAATTGCCAATATGCAAAAAAAGATAAAACAAAAAAAAAATTAGCTACATATATTCTATAATGAAACAATAAAATAACGTAATAGTAAAAAATAGAACCCAACCTTGAGTGTAGTGTTAAAGAACATTATAATACTCAGTCAAATTAATTAGATGAATTGCAATTGGCTACCGTGCAATGAAGTTGGTATCAATAGCTTTTTAGTGCTAATAAAACTCATGTTTTAAATAATGCTATCGCGTCGGCCTTCAATTCAACATGAGCACATTAATTTTTAACGTTAACGCAAAATATATTTTTTACGCAGTATTTCACAATTTTAATAATTTATTCTGCAAGCAATATTGTTTCACGTAGACCGTTTCATAAATAAGTGAAAAATATTGAAACTAGAAAGTCAAATATTTTTAGAGTAAACAAACCACAATATGTAAATAATATTTATAGTTAATTTGTTTCATTATTTTGAATAAATGTAAACATGTCATGTATGATTTTCCATAGCGATGCACGCCTCATTAATTTAATCAAAATTGCAATTCATGCTACTCAATATAAATATAAAAACCTACATTTTCAGTTTTTCTTTTCCCTTATTCTTTAGCTGATTTTGTTTAAATATCCGCTGGCTTTAAGGCCTTAATATATTAATTTCACGCAATCTATGTGCCTGAAAATGATTAATGTAGAAGGATTATTTTAAATATAAAAATCATGTACAACTTATTCCTTTTTTATTCAAACTATAAAAGTAATATTTCGTAATCTAACATTTATTTTAAAAAAATAAATCTATTTTCTTCGGTTACCTATCGTCATATTTCTAAAACTATTAAAAAAAAATCTGTTGTGGCCAGCACAATACCTCTCGCCATTTCTGTTTTGTTACATAAATATCGAATTTAACATTTCTTGTACGCAAGAATAATTCTAATTATATCTATTCTTTCATTCTATAAGGAATCGTGTCCTATTCTTCTAAAATGTTCAAGATGGTTCCAATTCATTGACGGGATTGGCAGTATTTCTTAAAGATATTTATTATGAACTCTTGCTATTAATATATTATATTATATATTATAATATTAAATGTACTTCCCTATCTATAGAACATATAAAAAATTAATTGATGGTGAATTCGACTGTTAAATTATTTAATATATATATATATATATATATATATATATATATATATATATATATAATAAATATATCATCACGGCATATTACCCATTTCTGGGTGTGCCAGTATCTACAACACATGTAGACATCAGTAATGATGACGATTTATTTTACCGTGTGGGCGCTCACCAGATGTCACCTCACGGGCACTCAGCTGGTGTGGACAGTCACCACAGGGGTCACTTTTAAGCCATTTAAAATTGGAAATATTTGGCGTCTGTCGGGATCGAACTCGGTTCCCCCAGGTTCGCGACCAGACGTTCAGGCACGCGGCCACTGGACCCCATATATATATACCTACAATTTTAAATATTTAATTAATAATTTAATAAGACTGTGTTACTGTCTTTTCAAAAACACCAAACCTCCCTGCCGGATCCTTAACTATATGATGAATCTATTGACCTTATATTTCACTGGTATTGTTCGATTACAATTGAGAATTTTAACAATTTCACCTTAATAACTGCATAAAATTCTACCACTTCACTTCCTCCTTTTTATCCTGTTCAATTGAGCAATAATTTCTTACAATTTCACAAAAAATAAATTACCCACATTACATCTTCATCAACACGTGAATTACCCATTAGGTGCAAAAAGCTTTGCATTCACACGTGCGGTGCAAGCTGTCAGCGCCGTCTTCAAGGTCGTCGATGACATCTGAAGGTCAGCAATGAGGGTAACTCAGAAATCACTGAGACAACGTACAGAATATTATCAGACATCAGTAAGAATGCTACTATTATATTTTTTACAGATATAAATTGATTTTCTGAAGATGAATATAATAGTGATAATGCAATAGTATTTTTAATATGACAAATAAAATACTTACCTACATTAAACTGTTTAAATTTATGTTACATACACAAAATTGACTTATCGAAACATTTTTTGAAAACTATACAAAAGATTACTAAATTATGTATCATACTGTTCCCTATTATCAATATTAAAACAGTCTGTTGGGAAATTTAAGTAAAACCTAATATCGTCCACATACATATTTCAGTTTCTTGTTGTCATATTTTCTAGTCATCAATTTGCAATTTTTTTTTATAAATTTAAATTAATTTTGACTTTATGTTATACCTATAGTGTTATAGTTTCATAGAATTGTTAAAACTATAAATTGGAATTTTAAAACTTTAAATAGGTACTGCATCTTCTAAGTATATACAAGGTGTTAATACTATGTCGTTACACCCGAAAATGGTAGTTAGAACTCAATAAAACAAACAACTTTTCGTAGTCCTAATTTTTAATTTGGTGCCCCGGTTCGTAGTTATTGGAGTTCTTTTGTTTTTCGAATAATCGTCCATTATTTTAAAGACTATTGAAAAAATATTTTCTTTCAAATTTACAATACATGATTTTTTGATAACCACTCCATCGATTTTCGAAAGTAAAACATTTATAAAATCCTTAAACTATCTACTACAATATTTGTCAAATATTTTTCCAATCTATCTAAAAATGTATTTATTCATTTACTTGACTTACATAAGTGCAGTGTGTTCAGAATGAAACCTAATTCGGAGTAGGCTATGAACACAGAAACGTATGTCTGATCATTATTGAATTCAAAAATCAAGTTGTCACAATTGATCGTGAAATGTAATTTTAAGGAGAAAAGATAATAAAGGAGGATACGAATTATTGCCATTCACCGTTTTCTAATTTATTTCTATTTCTAAAATAAGGATACAAGAATATTTCTTTAGATTTCATTTTTGTCAATATCTCGTGTCAAATTGACATTTAATTAAATACTTTCAAATTGATATACGTTTTTTTGCTCATAGCCTACTCCGACTTAGGATTATTTTTGAACACACTGTACTTATAAGTCAATTAAATGAATAAAAACTTTTTTGGGATAGATTGAAAAAAATGATTAGGACAAATGTTGTAGTAGATAGTTTAAGGATTTTATAAATGTTTTACTTTCGAAAATCGATGGAGTGGTTATTAAAAAATTATGTTTTGAAAATTTTGATCGATCGCCATTTTGTCATTTGAAAAAATAAAAAATACTTGTAATTTCCAAATGTTTTAGAAAGCCTAAAGATAAATTTGAAAGAAAAATTTTTTTCAATAGTCTTTAAAATAATGGAGTTATGACGATTTTTCGAAAAACAAAAGATCTCCAATAACTACGAACCGAGGCACCAAATCAAAATTTCGAATTAAGAAAAGTTGTTTATTTTAATGGGTTCTAACTACCATTTTTGGGTGTAACGACTTTGTATTAACATACCCTGTATATGATACGGACAAAACAATAAAAAAGAGATATTGGATTCATGCTAAAAATCTCGTACCCAGATTTTGGTGAATTCTTTTTTGTATTATTACAAGTATTAAAGAATATAAAATTCTGTATCCGGTACATTGAACATTTATATATCTTCTAGAGATTTAGAAATAGAGAATTATTATATAAAATAATCCATTGGAATGAATCTTCATGGAAACCAGTTGAAAAATTAAAGTGTTTATAATTGACAGTAAAATGTCAGTGTCAAAAATCCAGATACATTACTAAAGGCTTTTTCTGGGAACTACATTTAATATTTCTTATTTTATTATTAATTAAATATTTAAAATTATAGATACATGTATTACATATACGCATCAGAAATACCGCCAATCTCGTCAATGAATTTGAAAAATCTCGAACATTTAGAAGAGGAAACTTATTTACAGAATGAACAAAAAATATGTTAATAATAGATGCAATAATTATTTTCAGAGGATACGAGTACATATTTCTAAATTTGTCTCCTTAATCTACAAAATAATTCGTAATCTAATTAGAAATATAGGTGCACAAACCTATAAACATAATGTTAAATTCTGGATTAAAGAATTAGGCCACAAGAATTATGTGCCATAATCCAAAACACGATCAATGCACATTATTCAGAAGTACAGAATCGTGTAATCTTTATAATTCATACTCTTGTATCTAATCCATTAATAAATATCATCGATTATTTATTATTGTCTATATCATAAACAATACATATAAAGTGAACAACATATTATTACAATAATAGATATGAAATTGATTCCATATTTGACATACGTTTAGCCTTTATGTTAAACAAAAATTACATAACCCAGGTAATTTATACTCTATACGGTCTAAGATCAAGGTGGCCACGGCAATTTCATTTGTTTAGTAATTTACGAGGCGATTTCCATAGCTTACTTTGCATATGTTTAGCAGTTTTAATGGCGATGAGTTCCAGCATTTAAAATTCAATGTCTCCACTTGAAGCATTAAAATTCGTGTGTTAACACCGGTTTTAAAACTTACCACGGTATGATAATATGCTTCACATAAAATTATCATTAGAAATGTCTACGAGACTTGTTTGCAAGTAATGCTCGCGTTTCCCGGCTTTTTATTAGCGGTCTTCTTTTTGCTAAACGTAAGAACATTCTTCAACATAGATATAAAGGTGTCTCAAAAAACGCATAGGAATCTCTAGAACTATAAAAGATACGTAATAGGTATAAACTTGGTACAAAAGATGCCAAAATAAGAGACCATATTAGTGGTGTTTTGTTATTTGAGAAAAATGCATAGGTCACTAGATATACCTAGGGTTGTGCCGTGGACAATTGACGGTCTAGTCAAATAATCTAAATTAAAGTCACTAGATATATAAAGTACCGCAATTGGCCGCCATATTGTGTCGAGAAAAATAATCGGCAGTGAAATAAATCTATGAAAGTAATTAATTAATGTTGATTTTATGTACATAATTTTTATAATATGCATACATATAAATACAAAGCATAACTGAACAAAATTATAAAGAAAATAATAAAAAATAAGTACAATTAAGGTTAATTTTCTTTAAGTCGTTTGACATGATTGACGCTAAAGTCCCCAGATATAGTGATTTTTATAGGCACAGCTAACTACAACTAGACCCTGATTGGCCTGATTCCGCCATATTGTGCCCAAAAAACGTTTTTCTCTCTCTAACACATTGGTACAACGAATTGCGGTACTTTATATATCTAGTGACTTTAATCTAAATGAAACTACCACGACATCTGTTGTTAAATAAAAGTAGCTATGTAATAGTTACAGTATTAACATGAATATACCTAGTTTGAAGATAACTGTATGCTGTGCTGTTATTTTACTATTACTTAGGGCCGGTTTTTCAATGTACTGGCAAGTGTCTGTTAAGTTAACAGGCACTTTGACCTACCGATAACATATTACCAGTAGGATAAATTCAGCTGTTCTGACATATTGACATTGACAGTTAAATAATATTCGTAGAAAATTATAGATATAATGTATATAATAGACGTATGTAAATGTGTTTTTTGATAATAAAGACAAGGACAAGGAAAAATTGGAAGATTTCGTTTGTTAATATAATGGTAGTGAATCGAAAATCACATATTGACAGACGTCGACCAGATCTCGTTGACTTCTAGTGACGATAAATATTTTAAAAGGTTCAAATTTAGCAAAGAAAAACTGCTATGTATTCAGATAACACTGATATTTTCAATGGTATAAACATTTGTTCTAAAAATGTCTTGTATACCAATGAATGTGGCAGAGTATTTTTCACGGCTTATTAAAAAATGTATAAATTTCATTAAATTATAATACATAATACAATGAAAATAATTTCCACTTTATTTATTTTGATTACAAGAATGAGAAGAATTAATAATAAGCAAAACGTTGATAACAACAATGTTGTGTCAATATACAGCAAAATTATTGTTTAATCCTAATAAATTATATAAAATAAATTGTGTAGTGATAAAAATAGAATATATAACGCAATGTTATACTGATCACTTCGAAATTAAGAATTCCCAAGAACACATGAACCAAACCTGCTCTTTTAAAATACTTAAATTCGCTACCTTTTTTAATTAATGACCAATGAGACAGTATATTTTTTAAGAAACAGAACATAAGATTTGTACGCAAAATCCCAGTACAAATTTACAACTGCTTGATGCTTGAAGCCCGAAAGATGCATACACTTAATAAAATAAAATCCATAATGATATGACAGTCAGTAGTAAAATCTTCAGTTCATGTATTCTTACCACATATTGCTACAAACTAAAGCAAACTTTAAATTTGCTTGAACGTCACAGATTCAGTACTGTCAACAACTGCTAATGTCAATCACATTCGAAAATAAATGTATGGAAATATGTTCAAAATGACATGTGATTCCTTACGAACATAGCAAATATCAGATTATAATTATTGCCAACCTTAAAGTTGACAACCAAATGCGAGTGTTACTTACCGAATAGATAAATTTGTATTGAAAAACGCATTTTCATTGCCAAGGAGTTTATCTGATGGATAAATTTAATCTGCTAGGTAGTTAAAAACACTTTAACAAGCGATTAAAAAACCGGCCCTTAATAGAATAAATACATATTTCATTGCGCCTTTTACTTTACTTTCCCCTTTTTTGAATTTTTTGTGGGTTTATTCATTAGTTGTTGATTGTTTTTCATTTTCAGTTATATTGAATGTAGTAAACATTTAATACTATATAAATAAATGACAATTTTAATTTTTAATTGTAATTTTTAATAAATGCTTCCTTGGTCAATAGACGGTTAAATGACCGTCAATTAGTACGTCAATTGACCGAAAAATATTTGACTGGTCAAATGCACAACCCTAGATATAGGTACCTAAGAAAAATGTAAATTTTACAGTTTATAATTTTTACGAATAAATTGAATCTCAACAAGTTATGTCATAATGGTCATACGGTGAACTTTTTACTGAAATTATGTGTTTCACTAATTTTTTTTTTTTATTTTATGTGTTATTTCTCAAAAAAAAAATAATAAACCTATTTCTCTGAAATTCTTTTTTGAAAGTAATGCCCAGTGAATATTTACGTCATAATGACGTATGGGGGCACAATATTACTATACTTCATTTTACGTAAGAAAATAGTAGATGGCGCTTGAGAGCCAACCGTTTTTACAAATATATAATTTAAATATTGAAACCAAACATTGTCACAAAATGTTTATTGGTAAAATGTTCTATACATGAATAATAAAATCTGTTGTGGCCAGCGCAAAACCTCTCGCCATTTCCGTTTTGTTACATAAGTATCGAATATAGCATTTCTCGTACATACAAATAATTCTAATTACATCTATTCTTTCGTTTTATAAGGAATCTTTTTTACTCTTATAAAATGTTCAAGATGGTTCCATTCCAATTCATTGACTAATTCAATAAATAAATAAATAAATAAATAAATAAATAAATAAATAAATAAATAAATATATCATCACGGCATATTACACATTTCTGGGTGTGCCAATATCTACAACACATGTAGACATCGGTAATGATAACGATATATTTTACCGTGTGGGCGTCACCGCACGGGCACTCATAGCTGGTGTGGAGAGTGCACCACAGGGGTCACTTTTGTGCCATTTAAAATTGGAAATATTTGGCGTCTGTCGGGATCGAACCCGGTTCCCCCGTGTTTGCGACCAGACACTCAGGCACGCGGCCACGGGACCCCATAACTAATAACTAATTCAATAAGAGATATTAAATGTACTTCTCAGAAAAAGCTTTCAGTAATGTCAGCAAAACTGTTGATTTTGAACACTGACATTTATCTGTCAATTACAAACATTTTAATTTGACAAATAGTTTTCTTGGTGTAGTCTAAACTGATCGATTTATTGCAACAGATTATTTTACATATCATATTTTCTTTAAATCTACTTATAGAAGATAGAATAAAAAAATTAAGTGTATTAGGTGGAGAATTTCATGTTCAATATTTGTCATAGCATAAATTTTCGAAAAATAATATTTTTTTTTTTAAGAAACTATCTCCGGCGCCATTATTTAAATCGTTTCAAAATGATGCGCACTTTAATTGTTATTTAATATTTATTACAAACATAACTTTCTTTACATATTTAATTTTCAATTAATATAAAGCTTCATTTCCACCGATTGTCCTAATGCCTAAGAGCTATAATTAATGCTTAAGAATTAAGAGCAATGCCTAAGAACAAAAGATTGCAAACTTCTAACCTGAACTGTCAATCTATTTTATAATTATTAAAATTTAATTTTACGGTATGGATATGAATATCACATATTTAAAAAAAGAAGAATTGCTGCTGCAATTGCAGTCTGCTAGACAACAAGCTATAAGGGAAAAAATTGTGACATTTCTCTTGAATTAGTCACTAAACAAAATAGCTGGAAATGGTAAATTGTCATAATGCATTGTCTTATGCACTAATCATTATGCATTAAGCAATAAAACAGTCGGTGGAAATGAGGCTTAACTCTATTAGTTAAAATTTGACAATTTAGTAATATACAATTTTCCACAATCATTCTCCATTCCTACGGAATATTAATAAGCGAAAAAGTTCCCTTTAATATGAATTGATCAGGTAGTGTTTGATAAAGATAAGCAAACAAATCGTGCAAATGATTTACTTGCACCGTATGTTTAAATTGAAATCTAATTTACTCTGACCGCTTTAAATAAACCGTTCATTTCTGCGTTCAATTTTCAGGAAAAAACGAAAATTGCGGTTTTGGTTAAACTGCATGAACTATGCATGCATCCGAGCATTGTTTGCGGCGTTCTTCTATAATAGTGGAATGGAAGAACATCGTGCATGCATTGAAATAATCTAAAATTAATATTTTTACTTGAATAAGAATGAACAATGGTGGAGTAATGTTTGTATGCCCCTTTTTACTTCTATCTTACTTATTGCAATATTAAATTCACTGTTATTATAAACTTGTTGCTTATTTATTGCCAACAATGTTATTCAAGCAAATGAAACTTACGTTTTCCTATAGTTTCTTTCCGTTAAACGATAATTTTATTTTAAAATGTAATTACCTACACAATACACTGTTGAAATAAAACATGGGTTAAAGTATAGACTTGAAACATGTTAACATGAATTATTTGTTGGGAATGTGTATATGCAATTAGGAATTGCTCAGCTGTATTTTTAGAACGAATTATCATGAATTACCTCAAAGTTTTGTACAACTTCAAATTGTAGTTATAAATTATACAAGAACAAATGTTGTTATGATTACACTTACAGAAAACTTGAATAATCGTGAAGTAAAATAAAAGAAGTAGATAATATATTTTATTCACAATCATTATAGTAATATACCTAACCTTTTGGAGGTTGGAAAATACGTCATTCCTAACTTTAATGACAATCTCTTGGGTTGGAAATAATAGATTTCACTTCCATCTCTTGGGTTGGAAATGTTTATGTAGGGGTTGCCTAGCAACATTGCCGTAGATCGCCATAATTAAGTAGGCTAAACAAATTTTAAGACAGCTGTCAAAATATTAATAAAATATTCATTGATTTATTTTGAAAATTATTGATTTAAAATGAGGATGATTGTGAATAAAATAGTATACATAACCTCGGTGGGAGTTTCATCACAGACTCGCGCATTATCTCACCTCGAGGCTTCGCCTCTCGGTAATATACATAAGCCCTCGGCTGTAATGAAACATCTCCCACCTCGGATGTAATATACTATTTGTTACTCATTTCCAAAAGAAAAAAAATAATAATGAAATGAACACCTTCATAATGGGGTCCCGTGGCCGCGTGTGTTTGGTCGAGAATCTGGGAAACCGGGTTCCATCCCGACCTACCCCAAATATTTCTAATTTTAAATGGCGCAAAAGTGACCCGTGTGGTGCCCTCTCCACGCCAGCATAGAGTGCCCATGAGGTGACGGCTGGTAAGCGCCCGCATGGTACAAATATGTCATCATCATTACTAAGATCTCTGGTAAAACAAATTGGACAGATTTGTCAGTTTATTATTTTAAGTTCAAACGAATTAATTTAACATTTATTAAATGTACCTTGCATGCCTTGACACACATAAAAAAAATCAAAATACTTAAATTATATGACATAAATTTTTACTTTTTTTTTTAATTTCATGGCTACTTGCGTGGTACTGAAAATCCGATTTCTGTCACTGTATATGTAATGTTATGTTGAAAACATATTGTTACGGCGTTCATTAAGATGGGAGTCCAGTATTGCGTTGTGTAACTGTTTCGATGCTAATTGTTGGCGAAGTCAATTAATATCGGTGATTATGTAGACAGGCGATTCTGGTTATTATTTGGATTTCACTCTGTGTGTGTCAGCCAAGGCGTTAGGTTGTACTTGGTGTTCTGGGTTGTATTTGGTGTTTCTGTGAAATAAACTGATTTATAGTTAACTGTGTTTTTTTTTAATATACCACGTGTAACAATATATAAAAATATAAATTTTATTTAAAAAAAATTATTTGTTTTTTAGTAAATTAAGAAAGAAAATTTTCTGTGACCTCATTATATTTAACTGGAGAACCATGTTTAAAAATGTAACGTATGGATGGCATGCGAGAGTTTTAATTTGAATTTGGCATTAGTTCATTTTTCTCTCTCTCTCTGGTCTCTCAAATATATTAATTACTTCACAAATAAACACATAGGTAATTACATGTAATTTAAAATATCGATACCAAAAAGATAAATTAAAATACTAACCTCCAAACTATTGTTGAAACGTCAAACAGGAGATCTACATTACCTGTACAAACCTTGTACAAACAAACGCAATGGATTTACGACCATTCATTGGTGCGGCGTAATTCTACGTCATACATGGCGGGAATTCAAATAATCAAATTTCATTATTTTTTTTCTGGCTAATTAACAAAAATTTTGTCGAAAGAAAAAATATGGGTAGCAAGTTTTAACCTGCTCTTCAAAAATATTAAATAAAAAAAGGTACGCAAGTAGCCCATTGCAATTTTGTAAATTTTTATATCTAATTTTTGCGTATACAAAATATACGAAATGAAGATACCTACTGAGATTTTTAAAACCTATTGCTAGGTGCGCTAATTTATTTTGAACCCAGATTTAGGTAATGTTGAATATCATTTAGAATTTATTCGAGCATGGATCCTTATATTATAATTTTATAGGTTCTTTTATTTTAATATTATGAGTTTTGAAAGATATATTTATTAATTTAAAATGAATTATGTTTATTCATTTTTAATGCTGAATTTTATGCTCTACAACATTTATTTGACATATTTTGTTTAAAATAATTTGGAATACAATGCGCAAGGAAAAAGAAAAACTCTTTTCCGATTATATCATGTTAAACAACCAGTATATTGTCGTATAAGAACTTTAAAACTGTATAAATGCAAAAATAATCTACAAATAATACCTTATTGGATCTAATAGTATCCATTATACGATTATGCTTGAATTATGCCCGTTATTGAAAGTATAATTTAGAATTCTGGTTAGCATTTACGACTTGCTACAGAACTAAATTACAAACACATTACATGTCAACATTGTCAACACATTCATAATAAAAACAAGCATACATGCCAACACGTTATGAATCATCACTTCACTATTTCTCAAAAATCTAAATTCTAACCTCAAAACAAATGTTACATGAAAACGGTTAACAAATTTAGCCAACCAAATAGCTTGACATTAACACAATCTTTGTATTTTTTATATCATTTTACTTGATTCGCAAAATTTTTTGACGGTCTGTTTTCAGGTAACGTAACCCTAAAGCCTCATTTACAGCTCCGAAAATAAACATAAAATTATGCATAAAAATAAAAATAACGATATAAACAATAGATTCTTATGAAAGTGTTTACAGCTCTCGAAAATAAAATTAAACATAAGACATGAACACAAGGATTTGCAAATATTAAATATTTTACATAAAAATAGGCACATACATAACTGTCATTTAAGCTGTCAATTTACTTTCTGGCAAAAGGATTTCAATTTAAATATAATTTTAAAAAGCTGTCTTAAGATAAAGGTTTATGTAGATGTTTGCGTACAGTGCTTTAAAAGGTATGAAGTTGTTATTATTGCTTGTTAATTATGAATATATTAAATGACAGTTCATATTTTATTATTGAAGCTGTGAACGCCAACCATAATGTCTTATTTATAATTTTATATATGCAGGATGTCCCCGGATTGAGTTTACAAAAAGAATAAAAATCTTTACGAAAAAATTCCAAGGGAAGAAAAATTTTTGCTTGAATTAAAACGTATGTTTTAGTTATTAAAACTTTTATTTAATGCAGGGTTCTTTTATTATAACGTTTTTTTTTTTTCGTATTTTGTCCTAATAATACAGTTATTACATTGAATTTAACATTACTTTAGTTAGCTTTGAAATATTGACAAATGATTAAATGTCAAAAGTGATTCTTATTATCATAAAGTAAGAAGGTAGGTATTATTTAAAATAAAGAGAATTTGTTAAAGAAATATTAACGTTAAAACAATAAAAAAGAGAGTTAATTGAATAAAATAAAAAGTATTTTGATTTTCGCTATTTCTTTTTATTTGTAATTAGAATTAATAATCCTTTGTCAATATTTCAAAGATAACTAAAATAACGTTGGATTCAATGTAATAACTGTGATATTAGGAGGAAAAAATACGAGGAAACGTTATAATAAAAGAACATTGCATTAATTAAAAGTTTTAATAACTGAAACATGCAAAAAAATTTCTTCCCTAAGCATTTTTTCGTCAAATCAAATATAAGATTTTTTTCCTTTTGTAAACTCAATCCGGGGACATACTGTATAATTCTTATTTTCGTAGCTGTGAATGAGCCTTTGCAGTCTTACCAATTTCAAGTAAATTTTGTTATTGCCAACTGAAACAGTTATTTGTGATCAGTAACTAACAGTTTAGTATACAAAAAAATGAATATTGACTCAATATTTGAATATACGTGAGTATTTTTTAACGTGAAACATTGGGTTTGCCATATCCATGGTTACGACTTGATATTTGATTGACAGCAATGTACTTGCCCGTTCCATTTAAAATGAAACATAGGGAACGAATCTGACAGAAGTATTATATTTAAATACTGTAAGAAATTTAGCGGAGTCCGAAAACCACTCGAGAGCACTAAACATATTTCGGGCACAAGGTGCACACAGTATTTTTTCTACGTCTAAATTTAATTTTTTAGAAAACAGATATAATTATTTAAACAAAATTAACCTCTAATGACATCTTGTCAATATGACAGATAACCGTCGGAATTTCCTATAAATTATGATTTGACATTTGATTGACAGCAATGTATTTGTCTGTCTCATTTAAAATGACTCATGGGGAATGAATGTGACAGAAGTATTATATTTAAATATTGTAAGAAATTTAGCCGAGTCAGAAAATCACTATGGCACAAGGTGTACACTATATTTTTTCTACAACTAATTTTAATTTAGAAAGCAGTTATAATTTTTAAACAAAATTAACCTCTATTGACGTCTTATCAAATGTCAAATTCGTTCCCTATGTTTCATTTTAAATGGAACGGGCGAATACATTGCTGTCAATCAAATGTTGTAACCATAGATATGACAAACCCAATGTTTCACGTTAAAAAATACTCACGGTATGTAATCTAGGAAATATTTAGCATATATTTGCTGGTGTAGTTCAGTGAAGAAATTCCAAGACATTCTTAGCCGTAGTAGCCCTACTTCACACTGCAAGCCGTGGGGGCCATGCGATGTTTTCCAGCGTGTAATTTAATTAAGCCTGATCGAATTATACGCTCAACTTAGTTTCTTGAAATTAGTCTCAAGTACAGCGAATGAAGTAGCACTTGCATTCAGCCGAACTTGTCGTTACGGCTGTTTAATAAAACAAATATGTCCGCGCCAAGAAGATCTACTTCTTCATCTGATATGGATACAGACTTTTTGGATGATAACATCTTTAAACTTGGACTTACAGGAAGGGCGCTCTATTTTTCATAGAGAATTCTTGAGTTGATCAACTTTACAGAAATTACGACAAGTTTTAAGATAAATACCTATAAAGTTCTCTTACTCTATATAAGCGTATACGGGTAATATATATGTTACTATATTTACAAATGTGATACAAAAGTAAATAACACAAATGCATCACCAAATAATGTATTTTGCCTAGTTATAAATGATATGCACGGAAAACGGGATTATAGGAGTTTAACATTGGATTATACGTTAGTGTAATATTTCAAAAAGAAAATGTTACAATATCGTTAAGAATCAGATGGCCATGGAATTAAAGCAAGATATCAATATGACATTTTTACCCCCCGCTACCCCTTGGAAAGGGAAGTATAAGGATCGTGCTAAAAATCGGATATCGAGATTTTAGTAAATGATCACCTTTTAAGGTCCCTAGAATCCAATTTTAATATTTTCACTAAAATGTGTGTGTATGTGTGTGTGTGTTTGTGACTGTATATATGTATAGATTTGTCTCCAGTCTAACTCAAATTCCGTGAGTATTTTTTAACGTGAAACATTGGGTTTGTCATATCCATGGTTACCACTGGATATTTGATTGACAGCAATGTATTTGCCCGTTCCATTTAAAATTAAACATAGGGAACGAATCTGACAGAAGTATTATATTTAAATATTGTAAGAAATTTAGCGGAGTCAGAAAACCACTCGAGAGCACTAAACATATTTCGGGCACAAGGTGCACATAGTATTTTTTCTACATCTAAATTTAATTTTTAGAAAACAGGTACAATTACTTACACAAAATTAACCTCTAATGACATCTTGTCAATATGACAGATAACCGTTGAATTTTCCTATAAGTTATGATTTAACATTTGATTGACAGCAATGTATTTGTCTGTCTCATTTAAAATGACACATGGGGAATGAATTTGACAGAAGTATTATATTTAAATATTGTAAGAAATTTAGCAGAGTCCAGAAAAACACTCGGACACAAGGTGCATACTATATTTTTTCTACAACTAATTTTAATTTAGAATGCAGGTATAATTATTTAAACAAAATTCGTTCCCTATGTTTCATTTTAAATGGAACGGGCAAATACATTGCTGTCAATTAAATGTCAAGTCGTAACCATGGATATGACAAACTCAATGTTTCAATACTCACGGTAGGTACTATCATTCAGAAAATTCTGAAACCTTTTATTTCGACCCTACTCTAATATGAAAATAAAACATTGGATTTTAGTGTAACTCTGATAACCGGAAATGGCACTTTACTTGAATTTTCTACAGGAATACATTAATACTTTGTATATATATTTTACAGATAAATTTAAAATCCCGAAGCCTAAGATAAACACAATTCCTTTGTTACACAATTCATATTTCAAATGATTGTAACTGAGAGGTAAATGTTACTGTCAAAAAACTCATCACTTCAAACTAATAATAGTGACATTTTAAAAAGAAAATAGTAAATAAATGCAATGGAACAGTTTGCAGCATTAGTAAATACGAAGTTACTTTATACATTTAAATTAATAAAAATTTTGTGTTGGCCACGTCAGATTTTTTTCTATACTTTACACATGCATTTCTTAATATTTCAACTATAGGATGAAATAAAACTGTATGAAAACAATGACCTCGCCAACAATTATAAGCAGTGATATTTTACAGAATGCATTTTACATTTCTACTATAAATGATAACACGTACCGGGTAATGGAAAATGTTCATTCCTGATGCCTTAAGTCCTTAAGAAAACACAGTGACACAAATGTTCGTATTTTATTTTATTTTTTAAATGTTACTTTATACATACATTAACACTTAATACACACAAATGTACGTCCATATGCCGCAATATATCAGAAGAAACTAAGTATTTTATATGTACAACTTGCAAAATGAAACTTGTTTCGGTAGGAACAAGATAGCACAAATCGCAGAGTAGAATGAAATACACTTATAAATAAACTAAACAGTGCAAGATTTTTATAAAATAAAGCCTCATTTCCTCTGAATGTTTTAATACTTAATGCATAATGATTAGTGCATAAGGCTTAAGCATTATGACAATTTACTAGGATACTATTTCCAGCTGCTTTGTTCAGTGACTAATTCAACAGAAATGTCACAATTTTTTTCCTTATTACTTGTTGTTTAGCAGACTACCATTGCAGCAGCAATTCTTCTTTTTTATATGTTATATACATAATTTTCTATATACATACTGAAAAATTAAAAATTTCATAATTATAAAATATACCGACAGTTGACAGTTCAAGTTAGAACTTTGCAATCTTTTGTTCTTACGTATTGCTCTTAGTTCTTAAGCATTAATCCTTACGCAAAGCTGGAAATGGTAGTAAACGTTGCTATGTATATGATAAACATTTTTACGCATTGCGTTTAATTATTAATTACAGCTTTTACGCATTAAGACAACTGGTGAAAATGAGGCTTTACATTAATAACGTAAATAACTTTAAAATTCATCTCAAACAATTGTTAAACTGATGCTGTTTTTGAATTGTTATACATATTATTCTATGTCTGTTCATTATTATATTTGTATTGTTTGCAAAAACATTTGATATTGTATTATGGTTAGGTGGAAGAACAGCCTATGTCTGAATTTCGCCTTTGCGTGGATCTCACTAAAGTTTATAAATAAATAAATATATCATCACGGCATATTACCCATTTCTGGGTGTGCCAGTATCTACAACAGATGTAGACATCGGTAAGATGACGATATATTTTACCGTGTGGGCGCTTACCAGGCGTCACCTCACGGGCACTCATAGCTGGTGTGGAGAGTGCACAAAAGTTTATTATTATTATTATTATTATTATTATTATTATATTTACACTATGCACAATTTTATAATTTTTTGTTGTGTTATCTTCATTATAGTCCATTCGTTGAGACGAGAGAATGTGAAACTAATTCTTGAACAGAACCGAACCAAGTCATCTATTGGTCAAAAGAGGATAATTTTGGAATGACTTGGATCTGTTCAAGAGTTAATTCTACATTGTCTAGTCTCAGCGAATGTACTATACTTACTACCAAAAAGACTAAATTTCTTATGGCCAGTTGTACCAGCATAACATAAATATTAAACTTGGGTTAAATGGACAATTAAGAATATTGCATCGAAATATAATAACAAATGTGTTAAAATTACTGACAAAATTACGTTTTTCATTTTTTTTTTTTACTTGAACCTAGCTCCAAATTTAAGCCTTGTTGGTGCAACTGGTAATTACAGTGGAAAATGTACGTAATTATTGTTTACATTTTTTATTGCGAATTTTGTAATAAATAAAAAAAGAAATATTTTTCTGTGGTATACATCAATTGACTTTGGTTATATTTTCTTTCAATTTGGCCCATAGAATCGAATTATCTATAAGAAAAAACATTATTTGGATCTTCCAATTAAATTGTAATGTAACTTCTTCCGTCATTATTTCGTAATTTTATGCATTTATGCATTAGTATTAGCAACTTTCTACCAACTTTTTCATACACCCTCGCATTATTTATGACGTGTACAATGTTTACCGTATGATGACATGTACGAATATATCCCATATTGTGTGTCATGTCTATTTGTACTTGCGCAATAAATAGAATTATCGCAAAAAGATAATACGAGTAATAAACTCGGTTTGACATTTTAATATTCAGATCCAAAATTTATTGTAAATTGAATGTTATTGCTACATATTTCACTTTATCCTAGATTTTTGACATTTTAATAATTTGTCGTAATTTTAAACTGCTTCTAACTGGGAAGATATGTGTAATCTTGGCTGACGCATACCTGTATATATTACATATTAAAAAGTAACCATTGGTGATAGATTGTTTCAGAGGTAACAATATCTTCTGAGCCTTTATATTCATATGAGTTTTTTATATTGAGTTGGATATTAATATATATTGACCTTTTATAATATTTAAATATGTAACCATGAATTTGAAAGTCAAATAGGTATACAATGTTTTGTTATCAACTATAAACTGGTGTTCGTCTGTAGATAATCTTAATGTCTTTTTCATTAAAGGCATTCAGTATTATACACTTATTTAATACACATAGTTGTATCTAGAACTATAATATTCAAACATTAAATACAAATGGGGTCCCGTGGCCGCGTGCCTGAGTGTCTGGTCGCGAACCTGGGGAACCGGGTTCGATCCAGACTGACGCCAAATATTTCCAATTTTAAATGACACAAAAGTGACCCCAGTGGTGTACTCTCCAAGCCAACAATGAGTGCCCGTGAGGTGACGCCTTGTAAACGCCCTCACGGTAGAAATATGTCATCATTACCGAAATCTGTGTACAAGACAGATTGGCACACTCAGAAATGGGTAATATGCCGTGATGATATATTTATTTATTTATTTAAATATATAGGAATGCAGTCAATATAGATGGTATTTTTATTTTTGGACGAACATCGACGTTTCGTAGTTTACTGCTACTTCTTCAGGATGTCTACAAGAGATCATATAAATCTGTTTTTCCTATGGCCCGGTCTTCACGCCCGGTATATATATATAAGATAAACTTATATTATTATTTAATAGTTACTTGTTCTTTAAAATTTTATTTTTATATACGTACGAGTAATTTAACTTTCAAAAAATCTTGAGTTTCTTGCTAAGAAATCTTGATTTTGACACTAATGTTCTTGTTTTGAAATAAACACTTACCTTCTTTTCTTGATCTAATCTTGTTTTCAGACAAGAAATTCAAGATTCAAGAAATTTCTTGATGCTTGGCGAAACACTAATTTTAGTATCTACTTCATTATTTAAAAATCCCTATATTATAAACTTTGTTCCATCGTTATTTTTAAAATTAACCACTTTAGAAATTTTGCATTTCCAACATTTTGAAAACTTTTTAATTATGAATCTGATAAAAAATACTAAATTTTAAATTGGGATAGTATCTGAAGATGTTAACGTAGTCTCGTATCCACCTTGTATTGTGTATATTAAACGTACATTTTTTGATATGGATTTTTCAACCAGGTGTGCAATTTGCGAATGAATAGAAACAAATTGCAAAATTATATTATTTTGATTTCACATTTCACAAAGTTTGACACATTTAACACCGTTGTCCTTGACGAGAACAGAATACTAGATTAAATATACATATTTTATTAAAATAACGCTGTACTAAAAACCGCAAACATTCCTACAATTCTCCAGTTTCTTTAGCTTATCGAAAAACTCTGAAGTTGTGCTGTACAAATTACCAGCATTTGTAAGTAAATGTTGGAATATCTAGACTGGAAGAGGTTCTAAACTAGTAACATGATCTAATTTGTTCAGCTCCTTTAGTCATACTTCAATGATAGTTAAACTTTACTTAAAAGGTAATGGTGATCATAAAAATGTTGATTACTTCGTTACAAGACTCGTAAACACGTACAAGTTTCACGTTGCAAATGAAGCCAGATTCAGCGAAGGAGAATCACAATAGCGAGATCAGGCATTAGTGGAAAAGTTGCTTGTATCGTTGCTTATGATACGCTGAAGTGACAGATATATTACATTCTTATTTGTAATATGTGTGATAATAAATCACTTTTTATGCAATATGCAACTTTACATATATGTTACATAACATTTTGAAATTATGGAGTTGTGTGGCTGAGTGTGTCCAATGCCAGCAGTTGTGAATTTCGTAAATTCAAAAAATAAACATGAGAAAGGAAATGCACTCAGTATAGATGGAATTTAATTTTTTGACGATTATCCATGTTTCGTAGCCTACTACTAAGTCTTCAGGATGGCTTGTTGATAGATTTAAACAAAGCAAATTTCTCGCTGATTGTAAAACTTTTAGCATAAATTTTATATAAGTAGCTACATAATGGGGGATTACGGCTCAATCGAATTAAAGGAAAATAGTAAAAAAATACGAATGTATATGCTGAGTAACGAATATTAATAGAAAAATGAAATGGTATAATTGAGATATTTCGGAAATAAAGGGTTTTTTGTTATAACGCTTCGACACTAATATGAAAATATTTTGATTGGCGACCAAGAAACCGTCTATACATGCATTACAAATAGCGTGTTAGGAGGTGGGATTACTACCAATGGAAGTTAAGAAATTCAAATTCGAAAGGAGGGGCTAACATTCCTGTACTACAGTTTCCAAACAGTTTTTATTTTAACATAAATTTCTTGCATTAAACTTAATAATTTAAATACACCCGTAATTATAAAGTATGTATACTTATACAGTGTTATAATATTCATTTATTTTTATGTAAATATAACTTAAAATAGCATATATTTCAAGAACATTTAGGTCCATGATGAAAACAGTTTGATATAAAAACACATTGACGTCACGTCAATCTTTTCAAAATTCGGGAGACCATAACTCGCTTATTAATAGGAATTTTTTCACCGGATTTTCATCAATAGTCTTAGTTTTCCTAATATTTTCAGATGAAATTATAAAAAAAAAATGGTGTAATCCCCCATTATAAAAATCATCACGGCATATTACCTATTGCTGAGTGCACCAGGCTGGCGCGGAGAGTGCACCACAGAGGTCATTTTGTACAACGTAACTTAAAAATTAAATTTGGCTTAAATTGACAATATTGCATCGAAATGAAATGTTAAATGAATTATAATATATTGCTGTCAAAATTTCGATTTGCATTTTTTTGTTTAACTCTTATTAACCCTTGTTGGTGCAACTAGACATTTACCCTGTAACTCTGACTGGGCCTGAGAGACACAAAAGTAAATTTCACTTTTTTTTTAAACTAGGGTCAATCGGGGTAATTTTAAGACACTTGAAAATTGAGGTAAAAGTGAGACATATTTATTATTCTGTTGATTATTTTAAATTTAGCACGTTCATGTCACAGAACGGATATTTCAATGTAAAATGTTAAGTTAGTAAAATTATACCAGATTGTGAGGTCGAAATTACCCCAGAAAAAATCTCTGTACTTTTAACAGAAATTTTAACCTTAAAAATTTTAGTCTGACGTTCCAAAATTTCGTTCGTAACAGCATACAATAAACCATTAATACAAAGTATTAAATATAGTATTAACCAACATTTCATTGCGATTTCACCCCAAATAATATTTAGAAGATATTTTTATTAATTAATAAATATATTTAAAAATATATAAATGAGGTAAAAATGAGACATGAGTTGGGGAAAATATGAGACATAATGTGGTGTAAATATAAGACGCAATTAACATAAAACTACTTTACATTAGAAGTTTAAAATGAGGAATTACAATAAATAGGATCCGAAATACAATGATGAGTCGGTCAAGGAAGCTGTAAAGAAAATCAGTGAAGGAATAAGTTAACGGGCTGTTGCTAAACAACTTAATATAGACAAGTCGAACTTGTCTAGATATGTATTAAAGGGTCCTCTTAAGAAAAGAGGCACTAAGACTGCATTAAGTGAGGAACAAGAAACTACATTGGCAAATAATTTAAAAACAATGACCAAGTGGAGATATTCATTAACAAAATCAGAAGGTTGTGACGTAGTATAAGAATATGTGGCACAGAATGAAATAAAAACTCCTTTGAAGAACAATCGTCCTGGCAAAACAGGTGACCAGATAAAACATACATTCGAAGAGAAAATTGATGTAGACGAATTATAAATTTTCAAATGTTGTTCCATTTTGTATTTATGCTAAGAAAGTAGCAAAAATTTTGTTATTTTTCTTCAGTCTGAAAATATAATATTAATGAGACACTACCTAGTATGTCTTTAATTTGCCCCAAACCGTGTAAATATCAAAATAACATACGATTTTAAGTCATGTCTCACTTTTACACAGACCCGTCTTATTTTTGCCCCACAACACGGGGAAAAATGAGATAAGGTTTTTTTTTCGTAGTTTGATTATTTTTAAGAAGTCGTAAAAAATTCACTCGAAAACAGTATCTTCTCTTCAAAATACTGTTACTAAACCTTTTTATTCCTAAAATACTGAGTTAACTAAATCTAAGTTTTACATATTTTAAAATTTGTCTCATATTTACCCCAAGTGACCCTATAACTTTTGTTTGTGAAATTTTATTACTGATTCTAAAACATATTACTCATTACAGAGTTACAGAGAAACATTGTCACACTACTAGCAATTTGAAGATACACTGTAGGCTCGTGTCTTCCACATAGGGGTCCTTGAGACCTATATATTGTTGTTTGCAAGTGCAACTTTTTCTCATATCTGTTTTTATATATTTCCTCTCTGTTGTGGGAAGCTGCACATAAGTAACGCGCTATCATTGCTTGTTATTTCTCAGTACCTGCTTTCGTATCTGTAACTTCGTAGTTCGTTTTTCTCAGATTTCAGTCGTTGTGTCTTCTAAAAATGTTTCCCAAAAGAGGCTTTACTGACAAAAAGTTACTGAAATACCTTCTTCAGAATGACACGTATTCAAATGTACGAAAACACACACACACACACATCATCGTAAAACTAGTAAAATCGTATTCTAGGGTCCCTAAAACGTGCTTATTCATTAAAAACTCACCATAGAATATTTTGGCTAAAGACAATACCGTCCTTACCTAAAAGTGACGGAAGGTAAAATTTGTTTGAAAAGAATAGCAGTACCTAAAATAAATACCATATTTCCGTTCAGTTTTATTTGCATATAAAACAAGAAATTCCTGATGAATGTAGGGTGTCAAATAACACATACGCGTCAACCCATGATTCACATTTCCATCAAATGCTTGATTCATTTGTCGTAAAACAAAACGCGTTCACTGGGCAGTCGATGTTGATGTGTATTTTATATTAAGCCTATTTAACCATTACCATTATATTTAGCCCGTGACTTCAATAAAACACTATCCGCTGCGAGAAACAAATGCTTAATGCATTCTTGTTTGACATCTCGAATGGCTACAAGCAAGAATAGATTGCATTGCTTGTCATCCGTCAAAAACTGAAAAATATTTCTAGGGAAAACCGGTGATGAAATTGCTCTAATTTCTGTGTTTATGTTCCAAAATATGTAAATAGGATGTGAGAGTTAAATATTTGGAAGAGCGGTAAACCGAATATTTACAGATATGAGTTCAGATGGTTTGATGTATTTTGGAAGTGTTACACACCAATTCTTTGAAATTGTGAATTATTACATTTTGATGATAAAGTGGGCAAGATATTGAATGATCTTCTAAATTTGTTATGCTGTTGGTTTTAGTTTCAAACCTAGTTTTGCACAAACTATATTGCCTTTGATTTAAGATTGCAGTGGTGGGCGAAGCTTGACGAGAGCGGTTTAAGGTTAAATACGAATCTAAGTTTTATTTCGATAGAATAGTAATATTACAATAATCGAAACAATAAAACACATCATATCGTCAATTAGAGATGCATTCGTGCCGGGCCGGACCGAGCTTTGAGGTTTGGATCGACTCGGCCCGAAAATTAAAATTGCCAGCCCGATTCGAAGATCGACTCGACAAAAAATTAGCTGGCCCGGCTCAAAAATTGACTCGAAATCGGGCCGGGCTTCAGGCCGGGCCGGGCCAAAGCTCGAAAATGGGTGCATTCGACATTCCTAATTTTGATTTTTATGTGAGGCGAAATGTTTAACTTTTTTCGTGCCAAATTTATAAAAAACCTCTACATCCTTATAACTTTCGATATTAGTTAACATAAGTTGTTAAAAAAAGAGACACTTCTAGTGTAAGTTTGTTATAAAAATTACAGACTTACGAGTATTTAACACTTAGTTTCCCAAAGGCGCTCGAAAATTTAAACTGTTTCACAAATCTTACACAAAAAGATATCATTTACATAAGGATTTTTTATCTAACTTTATTTCTACTCAAAAATAAGACAAGAAATCATTATAGTAGAAATAAAAATCACTTTTATTTAAGTATACGAATAGTAGCAATAGTAATAATAACAACATGACAATAGCATTATTATGTTTTAATGAATAAACTTGAATTTTTGAAGTAAAATAACATTTTTATTATTAAGATGTGAAGTATGTTGTTATTAAATCATTTTGGCCCTTTTCAACTTCATCCATTTTCATTAAAATATTAAGGAAACTGTGCATTTGATTGAACTATAAGATTTTTAGGGCCGGCCCGAAAAGCTCGAATTTTCGGGTCGGGCCGAAATCAAAAGTCCGACTCGCTTCAACTTTTGCAAATGATTAGCCCGATTCGGCCCGATAAAAAATATCTTCGGCCCGGCTCGATGATCGACTCGAAATCGAAGCGGGCTTCTGGCCGGGCCGGGCCAAAGCACGAGATCGAGTGCATCTCTATCGTCAATATCATTCACTTAAGGACTATTTTGATTAGACATGCGACATTGAATGAATAATAATAAATTTTTGACAGGTTGACAGATGATGTGGTTTTTGTATCTTTATTAATTTTTTTACGTTATATTATTAATTTTTTACAATTATATTTATATTAAAATTATTTATTACATTCAATTCTGCTAACCTAATTTATTGTTCAAAAATGCAGAAGAATAGTATCAAAAACATAATATTGGGAATTGAAATTAACTCGCGTTTGTACCAATCACAAGCTAGGAAATGTTGTCCTCATACCACGCTACGTTGCATTCTTATACCAGACAGAGTATAATTTCTATGAGATTTAAAAACTGTCACAGATGTTAAATAAAAGTCTGACATTTTAAAAACTGTCAAAGCTGTCAAACTAATTACTGGACGAAAGTATCCAAGTCCATATTTTCAGAAAATAAGATATTTATTTATTTACGATAAATCACAATTTAGCTCATGTATTTAACTATCCCAGGTCCACATTTTAAATTTGGCGCCTGTAAAATTACGAATATCAAAGTTTCCTAACATCAGCTCCATCTTTTATTAAAATAGTAAAGTAGCCTAAGTCCATATGGACTTAGGATACTTTTGTACCAAACCGACGAAGTGTCGAATTAATTTAACGATCACTTAAAAACGGTCAAAGCTATCTAATTATAAATCATGATTCGAAAATTCTCTTTGAATAATTCCATATATTCTAACGATACATTAAAAAATTCATTAACTATTCTAACAAACTTAACTATCTCAAATTAATTTTAGGTGTGAGACAAATAATTTTGATTCGTTAGACACATTCTTTTTGAGTTCATTATTGAAAGAGATAATTATTCATACGAAGAAACATTACAAATTATTAAGTAATAGTGAAACTGAAAGAATCTGTACGTTATGTTTGAGGTATATTTGCTGTTTTATGTACGGTTAGTAAGAATTTTGTATGTATGTTTGTACGTATTATTTGTGTTTTTTTCCAAAACCTTTTATCAATGTTATCATATTTTGTTTGTAAATATATAGCCACGACTCCATTTTTATTAATATTATTGGTATCATTTACCTGATGAAGGCAGCACTTCGCTGTCGAAACATCGTATTTCGAACCGTCGTTTTACAACAAAAAAATTACAGAACTTTACCCAAATATTGCTTTTTATTGTATTTAACATGTCTTCTGCACACATACAATTCTAATTATATCTATTTGTTATTGTATAAGGAATTTCCTAAATGTCAGAGTTTCTTCCAATTCATTAACAAGATTGGCGGTATTTCCAATGGATATATGCATGTACCTATAATTTTAAATATTTAATTAATAAAACAATAAGAAAGATTAAATGTACTTCCCAGAAAAAGCTTTCAGAATGTAACCAAAACTTATTTTGATTTTTGACAATGACATCTGTAATTTACAAATTATGTTATAAACATTTGAATTTGCCAACTGGTTTCTTTAGTATAGTTTAGTCTACTGGACTTATTACATCCCGTTATTCTATATATTATAGCGTCTTTATCTCTAAATTTATAGAAGATATAATAAAAATTTTAAATGTATCAGATGTAGAATTTTATATAATATTTAGAATATTTTATATAACTACTACTTCCGGTTGTCCAATTGTTACCAAAACCTTTTCAGCTCTTCTCAGGAATGTTAGATTGGGGTATCCATAGTTAAGCTGGTCTTAAGTCTTATAGTTTATGAGGAATCGTCACACACAGACATTATCGTAAATATGTTAAAATCGGATTGCAAGGACCTTAAATCATGCTTATTCACTAAAATCTGCATACGCCATTTTTAGCATGAACCAATACCTCTCTTAACGAGAGGTAAAAATACACAACTTTACCGAAATATTGTTTTTATTTAAGTATTATAAAGATTCAAATTATTTGTTATAGTTTCTGACTAGTAAAAAGGTATTACATTTGTTTGTGATTTTGTTCGAATTCCGTAACCAAAACGAGGAAAATAAAATCTGATTAGTATTTAAATATAAAATTTAATAACAATAACTTTAGTTGAAATATTTTTATCTAGAATTAGAAAGTTTTCCAGTGAAAAACTGATTTCCTATGTTAAACACTTATGACCCGATTTTTAATAAACACACTGTGCATCACATTAACTTTAAATATTACAATGTCAATTTTATGATTACATTTTTTTACACGAGCTATAATAATTTAATATTGAAAAGTCAAGAAAAGTAATTGCATATTCATTGAATAGTGTCAGAATCGAGGTTAGAATAATTATCAGTATAGGTACCCATATTTTTGGGCGGGAATGAAGAGATCTCTATTATTGAAATATTATTATTTTCTTCAAAATCTGATTGTAATTTCGATTAAGAAACAAAATACGAATAAGATATTATAATTTAATTCTAAAATATCGATGAATTAAATAAAAGCGAGTAGGGGGGACCTTCGTAGGAAGACAAAAACTGCTGTGACATCAGAGCAGCCGAGGAGCGTAGGTGAGGAATGTGCATGCAAATACCAAATACAAACCGTAAACCGCTTCAACCAAACGAATCCGAGACGGTGAGATTCAAGCCAGTGCTCGAAACAAACAGAAGTTTAACTTTTGATGTTGCCGCTGTTTTAAACACTTGTTTTCCAGAAACAAATAAAATATCACCGCAGCGGACGGTATTGCTGCACTACTCTCCTCTGGAATTGTATCAGATGCGCTGCAGATTTGATTCTTATTTATTTATATCTTGACCCATTTACGGACTTTTCAATGCCGTCTTTTCTATATTGCATTATTAAACAAATTAATACATTTCGGACGTATGATGTATGGAATTCCTTTCATATATTCATAAATTCTTATTAAAGATGCCACAGATCGAGCCTTAGGGCCCAATTGTCAAATTTCACTATTGTGGTATGAAATGATAAATTTATATCATATCACTTGTCAGTGTGGTGATATTATTGGTTAAATGTCAACAAATACATGCACCAAATTTATATTTTCTTGTTATGCGCAACCAATATTGCCAACATACGGTAAATGCATACAAGATCACATATTCTTACTAATTTATATCAGATGCAATTGCAATTAAGAATAGCTCCAAATGATTATGTAAAAAACTTTCACTGCAAACACTTCGATGAAAATTGAGGATTGGGTCCTTAGGTTGTTTCTGATGTTGCACTTTTATCAAGCTAATATCTAAATCATAAATTTATATGTCCTAAATAACGTCATTATTTAGGATTTTAGAAATTAGATTTTAGGGTTTTTTAGGAGCACACTATGCCATGAAGTTGACGCGCACTAATTAAACAAATCATGTGCGTTGCTATAATTTGTGCAAAACGTCAAATTTACTGTCAAAGAATAGCTTCTTTGCTTCTTTCCTATGAAATATAATATTAATATTTAAACTGAAGCATCAAATTAAATCGAATTGTATAATTTATTCTTGATATTCTATTTGCCATTCAGAGCTGTATTTATGTTAAGAAGACCTAAATCCTAAAAACTAAATGTCAAAATGCGACAACGGACACAGCTTATGGATTCAAGATTTTGTTAACTAAATACGTATTATTATATTAAAGCAGAAAAATACCGTGGTGACTTTATACATTTACAGTTATAATATAACTCAAAATTGTTCGCAGATCAATAGAAACGAATTTTGAAATGTGGGACACTAATTAAAATAAATGATGAAAAGCTGTATCTATTTTATTTAGGTTGTCGAGATTTTTATATTTGTTACTGTCATACTGTAAGGAAAAGTGCATCAGATATATCTGCCCAACTATATAAAACGGTTTCATAAATCACTTTATCCTTACAAAAAGTTTCCTTGATCCACCACATTCAAAAACCTTTTATTTCTTGAACTTATAACCTCTTGTTTTTACCACAAATTTATATTCATACCATCCATTTGTATTCTTCTCTGTCTAATATACGATTCTTAAAACTAAATAATAGTGTTCATAAAATATAATAAACATACGAAATGTAAAATCATTTTCATGTAGGTACAATGATAAAAATAAACAAGGTTCTAAATGATATGTTTATATGTTCATACGAGTATTTACCAGGATTCTAGCTTTTAAAAATACGAATGGGGGACGATAAAAATATGCAAACACAAGTAAAGCATCACAAATTAAAACAGAAATATATGACTATAATAATTAGAAGAAACAATATAATAGATTATATTTTATTCCAATAAAATCGTGATAAGTCATTTGATCGTTCTTATAAAGATCACTGAATACCATTTTATTTTTATTCATTCTATTGTTTTAGAAGTAAATTAATTAAATATAAGATTAATGGCATCTTAACAAATCATAGTGTACCTACAAAGCAATAAATCGGTATCAATATTAAAAATATTGAATCTAATACCAAAACAACCTTTCGTTTAAGGGCATACAAAGATCTGTAATTAATAATACTCGAGACGATGAAAGATTGATGACGATTCGACAGATTTAAAGATGATTCAGAAATGTTAACGACGCTCACTGAAAGATTTATTTCCTCCAGATTGAGGTGGAGAGGTTATGTTAACACTTGAATAGTAAATGATTATTTCAAATTTGTTACTTTGGAACTAAGAAATAAATCAGATCACTATGGTTAGTTCTTTTGGATGATCAATGTACGAGTATAATACCCTGCATCTTTTTCTAATTAATATATTATAACGTGTCTCTTTTTTTTTTCGTTAAGCTTCTTTAGTTAAAGACGTGTGTTGAATTTGCCCAATTATCTGTTGAAACATATAAGATAAACGAGAACTAAGTGTCACATCTTTTACATGAGAATTTTCCATTTTCTTACTTTTACTACTACTTCTGGTGTACTGCAAGGGTACAACTTTGCACCACTATTATTTATATTATTCATAAATGATACTAAAATATATAAAATTATTTTTGTAGACGACTGTCAGAAAAAAGAACTACAACATGACTCAAAATATTTTGTTTCATTCGAAATTAAAACTTGATCAACCTGTTCGAGGGTTACGCTACAATTATTTAGTAGAAAACTCAGGTAGGTCGTGGAGAACAAAATATGCACCATCATTTTAAGATGTTACATTTTTTACAGAAGTGATTTGTATAACATTTTAAATTCTATTTGCATGGTTACTAAGCATGTAAAAAATAAAATGTAACTATAAAATTGAATGAAGAATATAGGCTGTGTTATTTAGTATTTAGGATATAGGTCTTTTTCACATAAATACAATTCCGAAAGGCACCCTACTGACATCCGCTGGTTTGTATGACAACCTTTAGAACAACAAAAATGAATTAAACAATTCGATTTAATTTGATGCTTCATATGAAATGTTAATACTATATTTCATACAATAGAATCTAAGAAGTTATTCTTTGACAGTAAATTTGAGATTTTGCACAAATTATAGCAACGAACATGATTTGTTTAATTAGTGCAAGTGAACTTCAAGACATATGGTGGGTTTATGCTGAAAAATTTAAGAATAGGAATAAAAATAAGAATAGTGTTAAGAATAATTTTAAACATAACGATAAGTGGTGTTTATGCTGCCAGTTATAAGAATAAGCGTAAGAATAAGAGTAGTGATATTAAAGTTTTTAGTTTAGTAAAAGTAGTTACATTTATTATAAATAAATAAATAAATATATCATCACGGCATATTACCCATTTCTGGGTGTGCCAGTATCTAACACATGTAGACATCGGTAATGATGACGATATATTTTACCGTGTGGGCGCTTACCATGCGTCACCTCACGGGCACTCATAGCTGGCGTGGAGAGTGCCCCTGTCACTTTTGTGCCATTTAAAATTGGAAATATTTGGCGTCTGTCGGGATCGAACCCGGTTCCCCTAGGTTATTAGGTTATTTATTATTATTTTTTAATTTGTTAAAATGGAGTACAATCAAAATATTATTTTGTCTGCACTAATTCAATTAATTGGGAAAGCAGAGAATCCATCACTAAATTTGACATAATTATGTTTCGCCAACACCGATTATTATGAATGAACAATGAATGACCAATTTTTTTGTTTGAAGTATTTGACAGTTGACACGCATGCGCATTTCGCTAACAGGAATAAGAATAAGGCGTAAAGTTAAAAGTAAACGCACTTTGGCTTATTCCTTATTCTTATTTCTTATTCCTTATTCTTATTTCTGCAACATAAACCGAGTCGTATGTTATAACTGTTTTAACTTTATCACTATTCTTATTCTTATTTTTATTCTTAAATTTTGCGAGCATAAACCCACCAATAGTGTGCTCCTGCAAAACCTTAAAATCTAATTCCTAAAATCATCAATAATGACGTTATTTAGGGCATATAAATGTAGGATTTAGATATTAGGGTGATAAAAGTGTAACATCGGACACAGCCTTAATTATATACAATTTTGCCTAAAATTAATTGGGAAGTTTTGTACACAGAAAAACCGATTTCCAATGTTAAGCGCACATAGTCCGCTTTTTAATTAACACATAAAATCTAACGTTATTATATAGCTTCTAAATATTTAATTTCGTACTTCAATAATATTTCAATAAATACAACATGTGTATTTTAAATTTCAAACCTTGTTTAAAATAACGAGAACAATTTCATAACGCAATGAATGATTTTCATGAACAAGTTTTAATCAGTTGTAATTAAAATGAACTTTTGCTTTAATTCAAATTTTGTAGCCGAAGAATTACAAAAATATAAAATAACAATGTAACAAAATTGAAACCCCAACATATTTTATGAAGAGAATAGTCCATTGTATTTTCTCTGTATGACTAAAGCAATAAATAAGTAATTCCTTTAGTAATTGTAAGGTTATGTTTGCTATTCACTTATAGGGACTTTATGGATTTTTAATGGTGTTTAAAAAGCGGCAGACATAACACAACACTTTGCATTACGTAATACCGGTGATATATGCCAGTGTGAGTTAAGGTGAACTATGAAAGTTTCTTACACCCTGATTGCGAAACAAGTTGGCTATGACTATTATATTGACATAAATATTTATATACATCGGCATTAGCCAAATGAGTAACATGTATAATAAATTATTAACAAAATGTAACTTATATGTAAAAGTTTGGAATGTTAATGATTTTCATTTCAACTAAATGCTTAAGTGAATAACTCGAAATAATAGTTTTCAGACATTTATGTTTATGATTTATGAATTATATATTATCATTTCTGTAATATAAAAGCACAGAAATATTGATTTACATTTTCATAAAGAATCAAATTGCAAAAACATTTTAATTTAATAAATAGGTATTGCCATATTTACATTATTTTAAAATGTTCATAAACATTTGTAATTATTTAATTTTTTCGATAAGCTGTTATTTTTAATAATGCAAAAATTCGATGATTTATATTTTGATAATGAGACTTGTATATATAGGGGTACAAGAGATACGCGTTTAACATGGGTAAATTGTATTTTTCAATATTATCTGCCCAGTATAACTAAAAAAGAAAAATTCCTTAACCTTAAAAATAATTTCTAAAAAACTACGTATTTCAAGAACTACGTTCTCATCATCAGTAAAAACTACCAAATAATAAGACAGAGGAGTTAAGATTACTCAGCTTGTAAACCATGCCAGAGGTCAAAAGAACTCTGAGGAATAAGGGAAAAAACTTTGATTATTATTATTACAAATTTTTGGGTAGAAACTTTTTTAAATTTACGCTTTTGGTGTAAACATAATTTAAAGTGATATAGAAAAGGATAATAAATTTCTTTATTTTAATACTTGTTGTACTGGTTTTCTTAATGTAACTATAGCACTTTAGCGAGCACTGTAGCATTACTTTAAATTAAAATAAAGTCTTACAGTAAATTTAATTAAAGTCTTATAGTGAGCCAGATTATGAAAACGGCCCTTAGTATTCAATTATTTAAAAAAATGAACATCGAGTAAAATTTTCAAATAACGCAGACTAAATTTATTTTACCACATCTTCAAATTAAGTTTACTCGGTCACTAGATATAAATTAAAAAAATTATAATTTTACTCTTTAAAGCTGCATATAATTCACCCCGAAATTATTTATATTAATCACATATCATGTACCCAAATAACATTCGTTCTTAACATTTAATTTTACATATTCATTTTTTTTTTGTACTATGTGTAAAACTGAATGTTAAGAATGAATATAATTTTGTGTACATGAAAAAAGATCTTACTGTAAATGTGATATGTCCATGTTATTGTGTATTATTTTGTTTTTATTGAATGTTAGACGCCGAAGAAGGTGCAAGTGTGAACCGAAACGTCAACGCTGTAAAAATAAATGCTGTTTAACGGATTTCGAGTAATTGTTACCAACTTTTAGTTAAAAACTCTATCTCTACGAGATAATGTTAAAATGTTATTTAAATTAAAAAAATAAAGGTTCTTTTATATTATTATTACTAATTCTATTATTTAAGTCACTATAGATGAATATTTATTATGTGGGCCAACTGATGTAGGACGAGACTTGTAGATATAAAATAAATTTTAAAAAGTATCAGTAACACAGATCTACATAAAATAATACGTTAAAATCCCATAGGTGTTCTAATACCAGTCATCATTTCTTATTAACAATAAAAAGTAATATAAATTCCAGTTGAAAAGCTATAATCTGTCCTAGAATATAAATTAAGAGGTGAGCTGTACAACATAACACACATTACATCAACTATACTGTTTAAGATCAACCCACACTGCTCTGAAGTTGTAAACAAAATACGCGTTCTGCGACATCCCACTTGGGATTGCTGGAATAAGATATAATGTAACAATGGCAGAGGATATGCGCTTTCCTTTTGAGAGAGGATAAAGAGTTTTTCGGAGTGAATATCACTGGAATATCTGAAGCAATTACCATGCATGCATAGATAATAATAATGTTTTAAATATGAGTAATATTTTTCTATTTTGTCTTTCAAAAACGTACCTACAGAACATGGTAGGTCAGTTGACTTCCGTGAACCTGGTCAGCACCCATATTTAAAAATTGTTTATTTAAAGGTGACGTTCGTTTGTTTTTGGGATTGCATAGACAATTTTTCCTGATGTAGCCAGCACATTACCTTCCGTCAATTCTTTGTATTTTACACAAATCCCTTACGGAAAGTTCCTCGGAAAAGATTCTGTATATACAGTAAAATTGTAACACGAACATAACTATTTTCTACAAATTCCATACCGAAAATTCCTTGGAAAAGATTCTATATATACGAACATATACTATGCAAATTGCACTTGACACTAATGTCAGTACATCTGTCAATTAGAATTATTTGAATATATCAGCTGTTCCCATGTTTTTAACAAAGCTGGCTGACTTATGAAAGTTAATCTCTTTAACATTCTTTAACTCTATATTTATTAAATATGAATGAAAATGTGTAATCAAACTATATAGACAATCAAAAGTTCTTTTATATTTATAATAACATAAAATGTCAAAAAAATGTATTTAACTCCGTTTTTTCAAGAAAAACTGTTAAGGATTTCAAATAAAGGAACTTCCGAATCACCAATTATAACCAAAATCTAATCAGCTCTTCCTATGGATGTAAAGAAGAAAGATGTGAAAGAATTATCATTTTTAGAATTGTAGTGTTGGAGTTATCGTCGGAGAAATTTTTGTCACAGACACATTGGCACATACACATATATAGACAGCATCGTAAAATTTGTAAAATCGTATTCTAGGGATCCTAAAACGTGTTTAGTAATTAAATACTCACCACCGAATTTTTTGACCAAAGACAATACCTTCCTTACCTAAAGGTAACGTAAGTTAAACTTAGTTTGGGCGCAAGCAATTTTAGATGATTCGCGCCATTTAAATAATTGTTTATTTGAAGGTTGCATTCGTTTGTTTATCGTTTAAGATTGTTGAGGCAATTTTTTTGTTTGTTTAGGTTTGTATTTCTAAAAAATTGTTTGTGTGCAAATAGCTGCATAATGATCTGTGTCCAAACAATTTTTAAAAAATACGCCATAATAAACCTAAATAAATGAAAAAATTGTTTAAACAAACCTAACTAAACGAAAAATAAACGAATGCTACCTTTAAATAAACAATTTTTTAATGGGCGCGTATCATCTGAAGTTGTCCACGCCAAACATTTTTACCTCTCGCTAAGAGAGGTATTGGATTCATGCTAAAATTCGCATATCCAGATTTTATTGAATAAGCACTATTTAAGGTCCCTAGAATCCGATTATAACATTTTTAAAATGATGTCTGTCGGTGTGTGTGTGTGTGTGGATGTGTGTATGTGTGTGTGTGTGTGTGTGTGTGTGTGTATGTATGACACGATTCCTCAAAAACTATAAAACTTAAAAAATATTTAACTGCAGTTTCCTCAATCTGACATTCCTGGGAAGAGCTGAAAAGGTTTTGGTAAAGTAGTTTCTTAGAAAAATTCTTCTAAATATAATTTTTGGGAGTTTCTTTATTAAATATTGAAGAACATAAAATTCTCCATCTAATACACTTAAAAAATTTATTATATCTTGTATAGATTTAGATATAAATACACTATAATTTATAGAGTAAACTAATCGCAGAGGCTAAGGCACTAAGGAAACCAATTGACAAATTCCAATGTTTATAACATAGTTTGTAAATGACACATGTCATTGTCAAATATCAACAGTTTTAGTGACATTCTGATAGCTTTTTCTGCGAAGTATATTTAATTTTTCTTATTGTTTTATTAATTAAATATTTGAAATTATAGGTAAAATTGTGGTAAAATGCATATATCCATCAGAAATACCGCCAATCTGGTTAATGAATTGGAACAATCTCTGACATTTAGAAACTTCATCATACAATGAAAAATAGATATAATTAGAATTATATGTGTGCAGTAGACATGTTACATACAATAAGTAACAATATTAGGGTAAAGTTCTGTAATATTTTGTTAAAAAAACGACGGTTCGAAAGAGAAGTGCAACATAATACTTATATAGCCGAATATTGAAATGGCGAGAAGTCTTGTGCTGGCCACAACAGATTTTTTTAAAAATATGTCATAGAAAAACCTAAACAAACGAAAAAATTGTCGAAATAACCCTAAACAAACGATAAACAAACGAATGCCGCCTTTAACTAAACAATTTATAAATGGATGAGGACAGGTTCACGGGAGTGGTAAGGTTATACCCGGAACCTTACACTTCAGTTTTGGCCGGGTAGGTTTGGTTTCGCCTAGTTCGAATTAACGGTGACTACTGCATAAAGTTTTAAATTGTAGATGTATGAAGATCAGAACACGTACAAAAATGCACAGTGACTTAAAATTCTTGTTAGTCTAGAAAGGCTAAATTTTGACATCACCTTGATAGATGAAGAGAAAAGCGTTCCAGTATAAATCACACTTTAAAAAGCAGTTATGTTAATAAGCATTTCACAATGATTATGTAACATAATTAGCACCTAGTCTACACTGTCTTCCCTAGAGCAAAGACAAAAACTATCCAGAAATTTTACAAATCCCTCGGCCCCGATGAAAAGTTATGATGGATTAGCACTAAACTAACAAAGTATATCCTTACAGTGTAGTGGCGAAGTGTTCGTCCTCTGGCAACTTAGTGTTGGTCCTCTCCACTATCCAATGATAGCGGCACGTGTGCGGGGAGTGTGTTGGCCTGGAAGGCTTACAACTTCGCCGGAACACAGCCGTAGCCGCAGAAAAGAGAAAACTTAAAACGTGCCGGGCGCCAAGCAAAGAATTGCTGGGATCCCTCGGGAATTTTTATGAAGTAATTTTTCAGATTACTAATTGAGATACCTAGGTTTATATTGCCGAGAATGTGTCTAGTGTTTTAAAGGGCTGGAAAAGGAATGCTGTTTACTTTGAACAATGCTCTTCACTTTTATTTGTGTCTTGGAGAAAGAGGTACTGATTCAACATTTTATCTTACAAATTGCATTCTGCTTGCAGTCTCGCCTACTACTTGTAGTTAAATTATTCATATAGAATAAGCCTGATTTCAGTCGTTATTGGATACAGCAATTATAATTGCAAATTTAAATAAATATAAATGTGGAAAATTTCTTGACTGGTGATATCGATTAGGTGTTAACAATTACTTGAAATCTCAATCAGACAGCATTTGTACCATCTTCTGAACGTTGGTTTCGTAAGAGAATTAATGCTGTTTGACTGAGATTTCGAGTAATTTTTTACACTTAAATAAATATGTAAATAAATAAATAAATAAATATATCATCACGGCATATTACCCATTTCTGGGTGTGCCAGTATCTGCAACACATGTAGACATCGGTAATGAAGACGATAAATAAATAATAATAAATATGTCTGTACTTTAATGCAAAAGCAACTATTGTCAATAGAAAATGAAGTGCATGGTTTTTTTTTCAGTGCGCTAATTTTAAAGTTTGAAACCCAAGAGACATAGTTTATTTAATCTTAGCCCAAAACTCAAATTGGTCATTTCTTAATATTATTATACCATACCCACAGATCGGTCGAGTATCCATTTATGACGGACCTAATATGTAGAATCTAGACAAAAATAATGAAGGTCTACGAATTGACGTATTTTTTAAATTGAAAGTTATGCTATTATTAATAAGAAAAAACAATTTACATACAAAAACCTATTTTTTATTAAAATTTAAGAATATTTGAGTAAACAGAAATCATTATTAAAAAAAAGGGGTAATGATGTAAGCTTGAAGTTCTTCATCGAAAATAAATTGTTTTGAAACGTTGATAGAACATTTCAAATATTTACAGAAAGAGTCTTTACTAGTTCACCATTCTAGTGCGAGCTTTTTTTTCCAATTTTTTGCATCGTTTGGTGGTTTTTATTGAAGCTGCCATATCTAATAAGTAGATATTATCATCAAATAATCTTCAGGTAAGGAAGGTATTGTGTCCCAATTACCTACTGAGTAGGTTTACATACAGAAATATCCATGCCTTGTGGGATTAGAACCCAGAACTACGAGCACACTCGTGATAAGAGACTATGCTCTAACCATTGAGTCACCGGAGCCGACTACCAGTTTTATGATATACCTGTATGTATGTGTGTGTGCGTGCCTGTGTTTCTGTGTGTATGACAAGAATTTCTCCGACGATAACTCCAATACTACAATTCTAAAAATTATAATTTTTTCATATTCCACATTTTTAAATCTATATGAAGAGCTGATTAGATTTTGCATATAACTGGTCAACCGGAAGTTCCCTTATTTGAAGTTCTTAATAGTTAAATATCATTTTTTGAAATTTTATGTGATTATCAATATCTAAGAAGAAAGAATATCTTATTGTCTATACAGTTTGATTATACATTTTCCGTCATATTCAATAAATAAAAGTTAAACAATTATAAAGAGATTAATTTTCATAAATCAGCCAGTTTTGCTATGATAATGGAAACAGCTGATATATTTAAATAGTTCTAATTGTCAGATGTCAGTGTCAAGTGCAATTTACATAGTGTATGTTCGTGTTATAGTCGTATTGAATTCTTTTTCCAAAGAACTTTCGGTATTAAATTTGTAGAAAATAGTATATGTTCATGTTACAATTTTACTGGAAATATAGAATCTTTTCCAAGGAACTTTTGGATTGGGATATCTACAAACATAAATAAATAAATATATCATCACGGCATATTACCCATTTCTGAGTGTGCCAGTATCTACAACACATGTAGACATCGGTAATGATGACGATATATTTTACCGTGTGGGCGCTTACCAGGCGTCACCTCACGGGCATTCATAGCTAGTGTAGAGAGTGCACCACAGGGGTCACTTTTGTGCCATTTAAACAGTGTTGTATAGTATTTGAAATATAAGTAATTGAAATAAGTATTTGAATTAGATAAAATATTTTAAGGCATTATTTGAAATACTTAAAAATAACAATATTTTGTATTTTTAGATCAAATACTTTTTACAAGTATTTTATATTTTAATACATTAAAATACTGTTATTTGTATGAAATACTATTTTCCAATATTTGAAATACATTTTTTAATTGAAATACTTTTTTGTATATAAATACATAAGTATTTGAAATTGATTTATGTATTTGAAATAGAAGCCCTACGTCGTGTGTCATCTGTTATACTCGCCGTCAAATAAGTATAGACTGATGCTCAATTTTTTCCCTTCTCCCCACCCTGTCCCTTGCCGTGCGGTGTTGCCGCTTCTTCATAAGTTAGCACTTTCAACATCACCCCATTGGTGATGTTGAAATTGGCAACAGTCCGTATTTATTTGACGACAAGTATAGTAATATAACATCCAATAATTCCCTAATTTTTTTCTTAAATAAATACTAGTTTATGTTAATGTAGGAGTTTCTTTTTAATATTAATGTAAAAATGTGAATAAGTTGAATACGAAAAAAAAAAATTACAATACCCTAACATATCTTATTTATTTTCAAATAATTAAAAGTAAAAATATTTGAAATACTTGAAAGTATTTGAAATATTGGTATATTTGAAATACTAAAAAAATAATTGTATTTTATCAAACATATGAAATACTTTTATTTAGTATTTTGTATTTTCTATTTGAAATCCATAGGGATATCTACAAAATACATTGAATTGATGGAAGGTAATGTGCTGGCCACATCAGATTTTTTCCTCTGGCTCTTCAAATGACAGCATACGTATATTTCTCTGATAAGAGTTCCTGAAAATATTGTACGAATATTTCTTTGAAATCTGATATTTTCCTTATAATCATCACAAGTCGTACCACCTAGCAAATTTGTTGGAAAATAGAGCTGTCACGTTTAAAATATGGATAGATGGTGAAACGCACAACTGTGATTTCTTATTTCGGAATAGGAAAAATTGTAGAGTAGCATGTTAATATTTCTATGCTTCTCATGACTCTTTTGACAATAAATAAATCATCATTGCTTATTCCCCATTTCTGGTTTTTGCCTTCAAATTTGTCGTGGAGAGAGACCCACATAACAAACTCAAACAGACCATCTCTTTTGCTATTAAAACTGTCTTTTACAATATTACATTTTTGTATTACATTATATAATGCCAGTTGTCACCTTTGGTCCATTTATAAAGCAAAATAGACCACCGCTAACATAATTAAAAAGTGTAAGAAAGTTGGTGACATGTTATGGACAATAATCCTCCGTGGAAGACAATCTATCTGTGGAGTGGTGGATAAAGTACCGGTCTGAGTGGAGAGTGTGAACTCTGTCATCCCGAGAGTGATACGTCAGTCCAGCGGGACGTTGTATGAGATGTTGACACGTAAAGTTAACCATCGGTGCGTCGAGCGTTCCTAAGCGTCGGAACGGTAGACGCAAGGAGGAAAGAAATTGACTACTGCTGTTTTGGGAATTTCCACGATAGAGGTTTTTTATTCTTTCACTGCATTCTAATGGAGTCTTCCACTCTATTTTTTTTTTATTATTATTTTAAGTTAAAGTTCGTTTAATTTTGAAGTAATTCGTAAATTAAAAGGTCATATTTGTCTTTAGTTTAACTGCATTTGATTTTTAAAGTCAATATGACGTCACGGCGACATTCCTATCTTTCTCTCGCTTCGCATCAGACTATAGTAGGCTAGAGAAAAATAGCAATAGTGTGACGTCACAGTGATACTGACAATAAATTTCAAATATCTCGTAAAATAATTAATAAAAAAATCTGTTGTGGCCAGCACAAAACCTTCCGTCAATTCGATGTATTTTGTATATATCCCGTACCTAAAGTTCCTTGAAAAAGATTCTGTATATTCCGTAAAATTGTAACCCGAACACACTTTTTTTTACAAATTTTATACCGAAAGTTCCTTTTCCTATTTTATTAGGGGTCGCTGTTTCTTACTCTTCTCTTTAACTCATTCCTGTCCAACACATCTTCTTCACGCAATTCTTCCTCTCTCAAATCTTCTGCTACACAGTCCTTCCAACTTCTCTTTGGCCTTTCTCGTACTTCCGGCATTGAAAATTCAAATCTTGAGACGAGGCGCAACTGCAAGTCACTTGCGAGGGACACTCTATCACATTCACATATAACTTTGGTTTTGCATTTGACACTGACATCTGTCAATTAAATTTTTTTGAATATGCTGTTTCCATAATTTTAGTAAAGCTGACTAATTTTTGAAAGTTAATATCTCTTAATGTCTCTAGAACTCTATAACTATTGAATATGAAGGAAAATGTATAATCAAACCGTATAGAGAATAAGATATTCTTTCATATTGATAATCACAAAATGTCGAAAAATGATATTTAACTGCGTTTTTTCAAGAAAAACTGTTAAAAACTTCAAATAGCGGTACTTCCGGTGGATCAATTATAACCAAAATCTAATCAGCTCTTTATATGGATGTAAAGAAGAGGAATACGAAAGAATTATAATTTTTAGAATTGTAGTTATTGGAGTTATCGTCGGAGAAAAATATGTCACACACGGACACACACACGGACACCACACACACACACACACACACACACACACACACACACACACACATACACACACACATACAGACATCATCTTAAAAATAGTAAATTCGTATTCTAGGGACCCTAAAACGTGCTTATTCATTTAGTGCTTAGAAGTCATTTAAAAATTCTTGCAATAGCCCTATTGGGGAATGTTTTCTAGGGAAATTAAAATTTCAAGGATTCTTGAGGAAAGAATTTTGAATATTATATAGTATCTACCTATACGTGTATAGATATGTTCTAATAGTTAGAAGCAAGAAATAGTGTAGGTATATGTTACGAAATAAGTAGTGTTAAAATACGGAGTACTTACATTTCTTTAACATTTTTATTTTTTTGTATGCTACATCTTAGAACGTTTATTCTAAGTGAAAAATTAACTATTATAGCATAAAATTGTGACAACGAATTGTGAAAAATATAAAATTTTCTGGTGGTTAAGACAGCAGGGGATAATTTCTTTCAGCCAAACAGAGCGAGAAAGGATATCAAGCGACAGCAACACGAAACAAGTCATGATGTGCGATTTTTAAATCCGCAAAGCTCGTTTTGTTTCTCTGAGATTACATAGATGGCGCGCGAGAGACTCCATGTTATAAATTGTCCTGTGATGAGGTGACACTGCTCTATACGTCTATTTTACAATGTTTCTTTTTAGTTTATTTAATAATATACTACAGGGCAGTTATCTTGTCCAATGCTTCAACAGCTATTCCTCGAGACATATTTAGTTTAGTTTTTATTATTAGAGAATATGGTCACACCCCATTGTGGAAGAACATATTCTTTCTTTTTACCTTCCGTCATATTTAGATAAAGAAGGTATTGTCTTTGGTCAAAAAATTCGGTGGTGAGTTTCAAAAGAATAAGAATGTTTTAGGGTCCCTAGAATATGATTTTACTAGTTTTACGATTGACTCTATGTGTGTGCGTGTCCGTGTGTGACAAATTTTTTTTCGACGATAACTCCAATGCTACAATACTAAAAATTATGATTTTTCCGTAGTCCTCTTCTTTACATCCATATGAAGAGCAGATTAGAAATTGGTTATAATTGGTAAACCGGAAGTTCCCTTATTTGAAGTTCTTAACAGCTTTTCTTGAAAAAACGCAGTTAAATATAATTTTTTGATATTTAATGTGATTATTAATAAGAAAAAATATCTTATTCTTTATATGGTTCGATTATACATTTTCGTACAAATTCACTAGATATAGAGTTAAAGAATTATAATGAGATTAACTTTCATTGATTTAACTATCTTTGTTATAATCATGGAAACAACTGATATATTTAAATAATTCTAAATGACAGATGTCAGTGTCAAGTGCAATTCACATAGTGTATATTCGTGTTATAATTTTATTGGATTTATAGAATCTTTTCCAAGGAACTCTTGGTATGGAATAGAGCTGTTGCAAGAATTTTTATATGACTTCTAAGTATTAAATTTGAAAAGATATTGTTCTTTAAAGAGCCTCAAATTTGAAAATATCGCGAAATATCCTTTAGATATTTTACAATTAATTTTTGAAATTTGGATAAAATTTTGAATAAGTCACGTGATCTGAAACAGAATGTGACGTCAGAGTACATACATCTTCAGCGGTTCTAAGGTGTTAAGTGTATTGTCAAAGTTGTCAAACAAGTGTCAAATAAGAATCACGACCAGAACTTTAAAGTAAAATATATTATCAATTTATATAATAAATTCAGTTTTTATATTTTATTTTACCTCAACTCTTTAACACCCCTTATTTCGGTAGCAGTAAAACAATCGTTCTGATATCATCCAGCTATCGACCTTCGGTTAATTGTCCGATTTAGCTTGAGTGTAATTTGAATTAGCCATTATTACATTATTATTCATTTACAAAGAGCAATGCCAGCTTCAAATGTCAAATTAAAAGATTTTGTTATTAACATGTGACAAACTTTAGCCTACGTTTATTTATATAAATAATATGAATGAAAGTAGGTGGAAAAACTGTTTTCCTATTGGCTATTAATGATGTAATGTATGTGCTTCTACGTCACAGGAGTGGGGGGTAGTTTTTCAGAACGCTAATCTTTTTATTCAATTATTTCCACAAATAACAACAAATTATTAAAATAAAAATTATTACTAAGAAAATCATTCCATAAACTTTCATATAAAATAGTTTTTGAAAAATGTAAAACAGGCTCATTGTATAGTGTGTTCCAAAAAAAATCCTAAGTCGGAGTAGGCTATGAACAACAAAACGTATGTCAACGAGTTATTGTCAAAAATAGTGTATAAAGAAATCAAAGCTTTTCTTCTTGAACCCTTATTTTAGAAATAGAAATAAATTAGAAAACGGTGATTGGCAATATTCTGAACCTTTCTTTATTATATTTTCTGTTTAAAATTACATTTCACGATCAATTTTGACTTGACTTTTGAATTGTATAATGATTAGACACACTTTTCTGTGTTCATAGCCTTCTCCGAATTAGGTTTTTTTCTGAACACTCTGTATAAAATACATAGAATTGACGCAAGGTAATGTGCTGGGCACATCAGATTTTTTAGATATAAACAATATCAATTGGAAAATATATAAAATTATGAATTCCTAGTTCAATAATGCTACTTGAATGAACAAAAATAGTATGAGAAGTTTAGAAAATAATAAACAATATTTTTCAAATGGTTACAAGTAAAGAATTTCACAATTCACCACATGCACTCTCGACTGTAGAGGTAAATAAATAGAAGTTTCCTTGAAGAAATTTACCTTACAACGAATGACAAACATTGCTGAGTAGCAACGCAAACATCCAGCGCGAGAATAGTAAAAATACTACACTATACTACAACTTGTGCCCTTCATCATAACTCATTACTGTCCTAGAAACTATTGCGCTGCTGAAAAATGCACGTAATGAATGTAGCGGCAAACTGACAATTATGATTTACTGGTGATACAATGGTAAAATATCACGGAATATGCTTTACAAATTCGTGTATTGCCAATGCCTATGGAATTACATACAAATGATATTTGTTTCATTACATATATAAACAATAAACTATTAATATAATACTTCCATTATTACTCCAAACAAAATAAATGAATAAATTTTTAAGCTACATTATTTGACCAATATAGGATTATTATTTACATGCATATATTGAAATTTTTCATTTATCATCTGTGTAATTCGTATGTAATAGGATTACCTATGAATAGCATAATTTTTTTTTGCCTATAATGTTATTAAATTTATATTTATTTATATAATAAATATGTAACAATTAATTATAATACATCATTATAACAATGGACATACAGGCTGTTACAAAACCGTTTAAAAAATTCATAATACAAACCAAAATAAAATTAGTACCTATGCTTATTACTACAACAATAGCGCCGTTGCAAGAATTTTATATGACTTCTAAATAATAAATTTTAAAAAATATTGTTTTTTACAGAGCCTCAAATTTGAAAATATCACGACATTTTCATTAGATATTTTACAATTAAATATTGAAATTTGGGTAATATTTTGAAAAAGTCTGAAACAGAATGTGACGGCAGAGTACATACATTTTAAAATGTGATAAACTATCGCCTACATTTATTTATGCAAATAACGAAAAATAAATTTTAAAACTCGGCAAAGATTCAAGTCTGGACTAATCTTCGTCTTACTGTAGAAAACGAACAACCAACTTTATATTAAATATGAATGTTAAAGCTTAAAACTATATTAATTGTTATAGTTTTCGATTCGGATATACTGGGTCGAATTCAGCACTTTTCTTTAACTAATGAAGTTCATGAAAAAATAACAAAATAAAAAGAAGCATTAAGAAGAAAAAGAGGCAAGCTGTTTCCATAGTTACTAGAAACGATCACTAAATTAGTGAAGAATGCTGAATTCGGCCCACTATCCTTAAATCACAGTATTGTTTTTAATTTTTTTCCGAAAACTTATGAGACACATGTTAATGTATTTTATTAATGTATTATTAATTTCATTCTTCTTTTGCAGGTAAACACAAAAAGAGAAAAAAGAGGATCAAGAAAATGAACGAGAAATTGTAAGGTTATAAAAACTAATGCCCGAAACATTTTGTATGCTGATCGTTCTGCGCTATAGATATTATTTTTCTTTAGTGTGTGCTATCTATATAAAAAAGACCTCTCGTTAAGAGAGGTACCTATTGGATTGGACATTAATGAGAGATGAGAGGTTTTTCTAGGAAGTGCATTTAATTTTTTAATTATTTTATTAATTAAATGCATATATCCCATAACAAATACCGCCAACCTTGTCAATAAATTGGAAGAATCTCAGACATATACAGGGAATTTATTTTAACATGCAACATATGGTCAATCACTTCCATGGTTACTCACTATTGTTTAAAAATGACAGCAATGTAATATTTGTTCATTTTAAAATGCAACATACAAAATTTATAGCTTTGTATTAACAAAACTAATTTCCAATAAATTAGCCTACATACGAAAATCAAAACATGAATGTTGCGCATCTTAACAAACTTTAGGTTACAAAAATTCATAACTTTCATGTAATAAATGTTAAAAAAATACCCTCATTCTATTCTGGAGGTATCTCCTGGGCTGCAATGCTATTTATAATGTTGTATTTTAAAATGTAAAAATATTACATTGCTGTCATTTTTTGACAATAGTGAGTAACCATGGAAGTGATGAACCATAATGTTGATTTTTTAAAATAAATTCTCTGTAATTAGTTCCTCATAGAATGAAACAACAGAAATATATTTTTTTGTGTGCACAAGCAATGATAAACAACACTTTCAGCTGTTACCTCAAGAGTCATTTTTGCGTAAAAAGTTCAAAATTTAAAAAATCCAATTTTATGTATTTAAATATTTTTCATCATTCTGATTTCAAATTTTGAAACCGCAGGTCCATAGAAAGAAAATACGTATTTAAAAAAATCATTTCTGAAATTGACCTTTTCAGCGTTTTTGAGAAGAAATAATAGGAATAACATATAAAAACAATTATATTATATCTTCTATAGATTTAGCCATAAAAAGAATTACCTGATGTAATGAATCGCACAGTCCAAACAACACCAAGGAAACCAGGTGACACATTCAAATGTTTGTAACATAGTTTGTAATTGGACAGATAAATGTCAGAATGTCAGTATTAAAAATCAACAGTTTTAGTGACATTACTGAAAACTTTTCCTGGGAAATACATTTAATCTTTTTTATTGTTTTAATAATTAAATATTTAAAATTATAGGTTAACTGCATATATCTATAAGAAATACCGCCAATCTTGTCAATGAATTGGAAGATTCTCTGACATTTAAGAACACTTAAAATAAAAGAATTAGAATTTTTTGTGTGCACAAAAAATGTAATTTTTTATTATAAAACTACGTTTTGACTGCGAAGTGCAATACAATACTTATATAGCATAAATGGGCATGGCGAGAGGTCATATCTTACCAAATGTACCGGGTCGTAAAAACGGAACTTTTATTATTATAAAAAAATTAAAAATAAACCGTAAGTAATATCAGAAAACATTTCAATCAATCTATGAATCCTTCCTCGGTCCGCATTCGCCCGTACCTTGACAAATCTCTCATCTCACGGAGAATTAATTACCAACGCCCGATACTTTCCTGACTAACGGTATATGCCACACACCGTCACCAGCCAACAGCCCGATCCCGTGTATTCATGGAGCGTCACTAACGAGACCGCAGCATTGCTGAGGGTTCGTGACTTCAGGCTCATCCGCACATTCACACTGCATCCAGCAGATGTGCCTATGTCACATATGAAAAAAAAAAAGAAAAGAGGGTGCATTGCAGTTGCAACAAACTGGAATGAGTATTGAGAATATTTTAGATTTTTTTTTTAATAAACGAATTTACAGTTTATAAATAAATCGGTAGTAGTTTCTTTAAAAAAATGTTCTAAATTTATTTTTTTGAAATTTTTATAATTACAAATATTAAAGATCATAGGATTCTCTATCCAATACATTGAACATTTTTATTATATCTTCTATACATTTAGAGATAGAAACTCATAAATATATCAAATAATCCGTTACAATCAAATAATGTTACTATACCCAAATCATTCAAGCAGCCAATGCACGTCATTAATAAAAATTTAATTTTAGTAACTAGATGTGTGACGTCATGTACTGCTACGTTTGCAGAGGTTCTAGAATCTTTATGAAAAGAGTTATACAGATTGCAGTCTATATTATCGACATGTTCATGAACTGTCACATCTACAAAATAAATACTATATTTTCGTCACTGTTCATTTCTATTTAAATTATTTTATAATACTAACCTTATTTATAATTATGTATGCCATATAAAGGCAATAAATAAAAGTGAGCCGAATTTCAAAGAAATATACCGAATTCTTCTGATTGATTAGAGGTGCTATCTTTGGCAGATTCACAGATTTTGTGTTTGCCTTAACGGTCACGTTGCGTCGTTGCGTTGCGTTTAACATTGCTTTTTTATAAATAGGCCTTTACAACGCACAAAAATGTTTCAAACACGATACAAATATTTTTCAAATAATAACTTTGACAGTATGAACATACAAATTATCAATGTTGCCAACTATAGCAACAATTAAACGAATAATATGACGTTGATGTACATTATTTATATATTATTCATGTCATATACGATAAGTAATGAACTCTACTATTCATCTTAATAATAATTATATAAGGCTATACAGTTTTTGACGGTTAAAAATGATTGAAATTTTATTTCATTTTTCACTATTAGTGATTTTAATGCATTATGGTTTTTACACTAAGTGATGACGTGCATTGGCTGCTTGAATGATTTGGGTATACCAAGTTTATATCTCTACATACTTTTGAATTATTGCCCCAAAAATCAATATACCCCATATTTAGATAAAAACATCAAAATTTTCAAAAATCTAATTTTTGTGTACCTAGATACTTCTCAATGCGCTGATTCCAGATTTTGAAACCGCAGGTCGATATCTCTTCGTTCTCGAAATATTTAGCTTCAAAGTTTTGCTCAACACTGCCCATTTTTTGGTAATAACCCAAAAATGGGTCAAGATATGAATTTGGCGACAACACCAATCGATTCTATGGGCAAAATTACATAAGTACACCAATTTTCAGAATTTTTGAACACCGCATACAATCTCTAAAGCAAAATAACTGAAAATGGCCAAAAATCACAAAAATCTAAGGTGTACCCCTTACGATTTTTTCAGATTTTGGCCATTTTCGAGGCTTTTCAAACTTTTATTCATAAAAAATGAACCGGTTGGACAAAAATTATGAAAATTGGTACCCTTATGTAATTTTGCCCGTAGAATCGAATGGTCGTGTCGCCAAATACATATCTCGACCCATATTTGGGTTACTACCCAAAAATGGGCAGTTTTGAGCTAAACTTTGAATCTAAATGTCTCGAGAACGAAAAGAGATATCGACCTGCGGTTTCAAAATTTGGAATCAGCGCATTATGAAGTATCTATGCTGACAAAATTAGATTTTTGAAAATTCTGAAGTTTTTTTCTAAATCTGGGGTATATTGACTTTTGGAGCAATTATTCAAATATGGGTAGATATATACACTTGGTAGTAATATTATTTGCTTGTAAAGACAATGTTGTGTAAGTGTACCATAGTTTGACAATATTGCGACACACACTGTGGCGGCGGGTGGCGCTAGTGTTTGGCCATTAATGGTTTAACGGTGGGCGGTCGACAAAACGAACGAGTCTCTTTTTTAAAATGAAGAAATCAATCAAATTGCTTAGAAGTAATACGGCGTACTAATTAATAATAGACTTCATTCGCTTGAAATTTGCGATATTTAATCAAAAAAAATCACTAATACCCATTTTTTACCTATATTTTCGCTGTTTTATCTAAAATTTGACTATTGGATAATACCCCTTTTTAATAGAAAAGTAGAAATCGGATTATTAGCTTTAAAAACAAAAAAAAAAAAAAAACAGTGAATTATCGACTAAAACTCCTGACAACATATAAAGTGATTAGAAATGTGCACAAAATATAAAAACTAATAACGCATATTTATTATTTATTCGTATTTAACGTAAATATGTAGGTTTACAGCTAATATCTTTCGCTATACCGTGGCTAGCCTAGTAATCAACTCTATTAAAATGCAAGTGAAAAATGACCTAGACAGGAAATTCCTGCCCCTTGCTGTAAAAGGATGTAATTATAATTAATTGTTTTACCCCCAAATATTCTTAATTGTTTTAGGAATTACTTAACGATAATAATATTTTGGTATATTATCTTGGCAACATGAATCTCACTAAATATGTAGTTTTAAAACAAGTACAATAAAAATAGACTGCAAACAAAGCTAATTGAAAATTTATTCGTTACTGGAGATCTGGAGAAAATAGTATTTTATACAATTAAAAAGATATGTTTTGATTTCTGATCTAGTGGCATCCATGATAGTATTATTTGTTTTGATGTACTGTTAGCTTAATATTAAGGTTAATGCAAACGATATGAGTTAGGGAATGTGAAGTAAATTAGATTTGACTTGTTTTATTAGCTATTAAAATAGCTGGATACCCATACCGCAAAAGATTAGTTCACTAATTGAATTTTCTACATTCTTTTCTTTTTTAATTGCATCTGCTTAATTGATACCCTTCCTACCTGGCATCAATCGATTGTACCTATGTTACCTAATTTTCTTTTATACAAACTCTTGTTTCTGTTACAATCTGACTGGACGTTTATATATAAAAAAAAACGAACAGTTTATACGACCACATGAATGTTATATATTTTCGCTTGCCTAGGATAGATCATGTTACATTATATTTAGAGAAAAAAAAAAAAATGTGGTCTCATGGCCATGCGCCTGAGTTTTAAATAGCACAAAAGTGATCCCTGTAGTGCACTCTCCACGCCAAAAATGAGTGTGCTTGTGGTGACGCCTGGTAAACGCCGGAATGTTACAAATATATAATCTACATTATAGGTACCGATAATACAGCAGATTGGCATACCTAGCACCCTGTAATGGATAATATGACGTTTTATTGGGCTTCCAAATTATCAAGAGGTGGCGCTGACGTCAAACGTCAAAATTCAAACGATTGGTACATTTTTCGCTGGCTTCCATAAGAGTACAATTGGTGTGAGACTAATTTTCGTAGTTTTTAATATAATTTCGGATTTAGTATAGTTTTTTTTTTTTTTTTTTTGTTAATTTCGGTAGAATTGAGTTTGATCTTTCTTGTAGGAACATTTTAGTGATAGTTTTAATAATATTTTAGTTAATAGGGTTAATTTTAGTAAGTATTTGTAGGTTAAGAGTATTTTAGTCATATTTTAATTAACAGTATATTAGTTTTTTTAATAAAAAAACATTTGATTTCCTTTATTTGGATTGTATTTCATTGCCGTACTTGTACATATATTAATTTCTATCTACATAGCTTTACTTTTAATTGTTTTTCTTTCATAATGAACAATTTTCTTTGCTTAGATTTAGATACTATTTGTAGATTTGGGAATTGTAGTGTATAATCTAGAAATATGGTGGAAGGCCAGCAAGTAATAAATAGTGGCCACATAATATTATGTGGTAAATATTTTCGGAGAAAACTCCATCGTAACTTTAACCTATAAATTGCAAATCTCCTAATTTGTTCATTAATTTTTTAAAAATCAAAAACTTACCTGTTACATTAGAAGTAATTCAGATCCTACTAAGAATAAAACAATAGCCGAAAAGCGTATTAAAATTCGTATACAAGTAAATACAATCCCTGAATAAAACAACCTCCTTTGTACATGTACACTTCACTCAGTTCAGAAATCTGCCACCAGTGGGGCATTGTAATCTACGGTAAATATGACATAATAATAATAATAATAATAATAATTTATTTGGCTAAAGCGATCCATACAGCAGATATGTAGCAAGTCAATAAATAAGATACATCAATAAAATACAGTGACGAAATTAAACAGTATCATACATATATTCGTTCACACTATAATATGTTCTATCAATTAAAAACTGTTTTAGTCTAAATTTAAACAAATTGTTTGACTCAATACTTTTTATGGAATGAGGGAGTTTGTTAAAAAATTTAATACCCATCGAGAAAGGGTTGTTGGAAGCTAATTTCAACTTATGTTTTGGAGTAATAAAATTCAATTTGTTTCTCGTGTTGTAGCTATGTATGTCTTCATGTGTTAATATTTTACTAGAGTTTTTGCGTGTAAATAATATTACTGAAAAAATATACATACAAGGTACAGTTAATATTCCTTGACTTCTGAAAGTGTCTCTACATGATTCACGATACTTCAGATGAAACATATTTCTTACAGTATCGGACATCAATAGACCGACTCTGTATGAACCTATAAAAAACTCCTCCATACTTTAAATATTCGTCTTATTTAATGTAAAGGTGACATTCATAAAACCTTACGGACATGAAATACGTAATTCAAAAGTATCTTTGGAATTTTGGATGTTTTCTTTTTATTACGTTTGGATCAAATTTGTCTCAACGTAGGTATATAACAAGACTATAATTCTATTTTAAGTTTATATGCGAATGTTGTAGGTATCAAATTTATCCAAACGCAATCATTGAAAAAATCAACTTATGATTTCTTGATAAACTGATGTAATAAATCACACAGTCCATACTACATCAAGGAAACCAATTGACAAATTCAAATGTTTGTATTATAGTTTGTAAATGACAAATAAATATCAGTGTCAAAAATCAACAGTTTTAGTGATATTCCTGAAAGATTTTTCTAGGAAGTACATTTAATTTGTTAATTATTATATTAATTAAATATTAAAAATTATAGTCAAAATGCTTATATCCATAAGAAATACCGCCATTCTCTATAATGAAAGAATAGAATTTTTTTGTGTGTACAAGAAATGACAAGCAACAATTTCAGTTGTTACCCCAAAATACCCCCAAAACGGGTAGAAATACAGACTTGACAACATTACCATTTGATTCTACGGGTAAAATTACATAAGTATACCAATTTTCAAAATTTTAGAACAACGTATACAATTTCCAGAGTAAAATAACTAAAAATGGCCAAAAATCGCAAAATATCTATCCTTGCGATTTTGGCCATTTTCAGTTATTTTGTTCTGGAAATTGTATAAATTGTTTAAAAATTATAAAAACTGGTATACTTATGTAATTTTGCCTGTACAATCGAATGATGATATCAGTATTTCTACCCATTTTAGAATTTTAAGCCATAAATGGGTGTTTTTGGGATCCAACTTTGAACACAAATATCTCGGGAACGGATAAAGATATCGATCTATGGTTTCAAAATTTGGAATCAGGACGTTGAAAAGGATGTAATAGTGGATCGGATTTTTGAAAATTTTGAAGTTTTTAGCCAAAAATGGGTATGTCTTTTTAGGACTGTAACTTAAAAATGGATCGAGCTACCAACTTGGGAAAATCATCAATCAATTCTACGTATATAACTACATAATTATACCAATTTTCTTATAAACCAATAAAAAAAAATCTGTTGTGGCCAGCACAAGACCTCTCGCCATTTCCATATTAGGATATATAAGTATTGTATTGCACTTCGCTTTCGAACCGTCGTTTTATAACAAAAAATTACAGAACTTTACTCAAATATTGTTTTTTATTGTATTTAACATGTCTTCTGCACACATATAATTCTAATTATATCTATTTTTCATTCATTAAACAGATTTGCGGTATTTCTGATGGATATATGCATTTTATCTATAATTTCAAATATTTCATTAATAAAATAATAAGAAAGATTAAATATACTTCCCAGAAAAAGCTATCAGAAAGCCACTAAAACTCTTGATTTTTAACACTGACATATGTCATTTTCAAACTATGTTATAAACATTTGAATTTGTCAAGTCGTTTCCTTAGTGCCTTAGCCTCTGCGATTAGAATCTGCTATATATTATAGTGTCTTTATCTCTAAATCTATACAGGATATAATAAAAATTTTAAGTGTATTAGATGGAGAATTTTGTTCTTCAATATTTGTAATAACAAAAATTTCCAAAAAATTACATTTAGAAGATATTTTCTAAGAAACTACTACTTCCGGTTGTTTAATTGTTACCAAAACCTTTTCAGCTCTTCCCAGGAATATCAGATTGAGTAAACTGCAGTTAAATATTTTTTAAGTCTTATAGTTTTTGAAGAATCGTGTCTACAACATCCAGACATACATACACACATCCACACACACACATAGACATCATTTTAAAAATGTTATAATCGGATTCTAGGAACCTTAAATCGTGCTTATTCAATAAAATCTGGATATGTTAATTTTAGCATGAATCCAATACCTCTCTTAGCGAGAGGTAAAAAATTAGGAAGAAAATAATGAAAAAACTTTGACATTTCATCCTGATTTAATACAAGTATCGTGCTGCTGCATATAATTTTTAATTAATAATTTATATTTTATTGGCGACCTACATACTAAATGTAATATGTAAGCATCAAATTGTACAGAAATGTGAAATTTATATGTGATGCACCTTCTTCGCGCACCAGTAAAGCGTAGATTCCACTCTTTTATGACGTTCAAATGTACTGGACCACATCTTTTACTCTTAGTACTAAATTCACATAATACTCTAGAAATGTCATGAGTCACATACACATGCTGAATCCATCTTAACGAACAACGCCCACTGTTTCTTATGAAAAGATAACCTTTTCTCAGGATGAGTCAGTAAAGCTCCTGTCACAAATAAAGCAAAACGCGGACATAATGCACGAGACATGGTGCCCTGTTGATTACAAAACGAACCGAACAGATTGATCGAGAGTTTGGGCACATAGGAATTATTACGGGATTCGATAACGTCCTGCAGGGACGAAATGATAGCGTGGTTGTGTATTTTACATGAGAGCGCTAGCATTAAATATTAAACATATTTCGTAAATTCGTATTTCGTGATACGATGCTCGGTGTATCAGATGGAGTGCAAGCGTAGCGTTTTGAAAAGTTGCGGAAACGACTAACGAACCAATCGTGGAATATATTTGACGGGAGATTTGCTTTTAATAATAAATAGAAGTTTTAAGATAAGATACACTGCAAATGAAGTGGCGATGTCAGAAGCAACTAGATATAACATTTTAAATCACGTTATAAGAATAACTAGTACAATATAGCTATTTGTGTAATTTATTTAATATATTTAAATTTTAATTTATCGTCATTTTCCATTCCTCTTAAGCTATTGCTTCAATCTAATCTAAGCTTTTTACCGTTTTACCGTCATAAGGAAGGTATTGTTTTTGGTCAAAAAATTCGGTTGTGAGTTTTCAATGAATAAGCACGTTTTAAGATCCTTAGAATACGATTTTACTAATTTTACATTGATGTCTGTATGTATGTGTGTGTATGTGTGTCCGTGTGTGTCTGTGTGTGTGTCCGTGTGTGTATGTGTGTGTGTGTGTGTGTGACAAATTTTTCTACAAAAAACTACAATTCTAAAAATTATGATTCTTTCGTATTGCTCTTCTTTACAACCATAAGAAGAGCTGATTAGATTTTGGTTATAATTGGTCAACCGGAAGTACCCTTATTTGAAGATTTTAACAGTTTTTCTGGAAAAAACCCAGTTAAATATCATTTTTCAACATTTTATGATCATTAATATGAAAGAAAATTTTATTATTATAGAGAGATTAAGAGAGGTTAACTTTCAAAAATCAGTCTGCTTTGCAAAAATTATGGAAACAGCAGATATGCATATTCAAAAAATTCTAATTGACAGATGTCAGTGGAAAGTATAGGATCAGAAAGTAACATAAGTGACAGAGTGTCCTTCGCAAGTGACTTGCAGTTTCAATGCCGGGAGTACGAGGAAGGCCAAAGAGAAAATGGAATGACTGTGTAGCAGAATATTTGAGAGAGGAAGAACTGCGTTGTATAGGAATGAGGAAGTGTGAAGTACAATTTACATTACATTTGTGTTATAATTATATTGGATTTATAGAACCTTTTCAAAGGAACTTGCATTATGGAATTTGTAAAAAATAGTGTGTTCGTGTTATAATTTTACAGGATATATAAAATCTTTTCCAATTAACTTTTGGTATCTGATTTGTACAAATACATTGAATTGACGGAAGGTTTTGTGCTGGCCACAACAGATTTTTTTTTTATTTCACCTATAAAATATCTTACATATAGTACCTAATGCTATATATGAAATAGTTCCTAGTTATACCTCCATTACCTAGATATTACCTCCTGTAATACTTTTAAGAATTCCTGCATTTCCTTTATAATATCTGAATTCCTGTAGTAATCCTTCATGTAATGATTATAAGTTTTAATATTACATTTTATACAATAGCCTCTGTATAAATATACTTCAGAAGTAATACCTTTAGGAATCCATCTAGTAATGGTAATAGTTTTTTTTTTTTTTTTGTATTGCAATCTTACTCAATCCTTAAAGTTGCACCAGTTTATCACAAAATCATGAGAAACTAATACATGGTGTCCGGTGGTCCAGGTTATTTTTATCATCCATAAAATAGTAGTTTACTCTTTTTCAACTTTAATATTTATACTTACTTTCATATGAAACAAAAAATAAATTATAATATATATCATATATGTACTTACTTTTAACTCCGAACAAATAAATCTGCTTCACCTTCAACTGATTTAATCTGTTCATCAATACTTACACACTTTAAAACATATTCCATGTACTACAAATAAAATGAAACTAATAATAGCACTATATACACACTTTGAAACTATCTTACACACTTATAATCAATCAAAATTGACAAAAACATTAATTCTAACTCAGTGTCATTGCATTACGCTTCGAGGTCACTCTCCATGTGTCAGAATTACAAATAGTTCAAAAATGTACGCATGAGGGCTCTGAAAACCAAAGCCAGCTAAATTTAAACGTTGAAAAATTGAAATTTAATAGAATATAGTTCTAAACAGTAGTATATAATACTTAAAACGAAAACTGATAGTGTAGAAATAATAATAATAATAATAATAATAATAATAATAATAATATATTTATATTGATAAAAAAGAAAAGAATAGAAGGAAAACCTGCAGAATGACCGTGCATGGTTTCCTCCACAAAATCTGTGCTACTCACTTACATTTTCATGATATTACAGATGAATGTAAATGTAAATACTGCCAAAATTATTGTTCTACACGTTATCATATTTTGTCCTGTCTCGCACTAGAACCATGTGATTTTGCATAAAAATTATTTTATTTTTATTTATATTTATATCCATTTATTTAATTTTATTAAGTATCTTTTTACTTTCTCTATTTTATATAAGACATTAATATATGTACATGTGTATCTTTATATTTGTTTCTTTTACATATATTACATTGTATTGTATTGTTAATATTTTATTAGTTTATAAATATTTTTTGTAATTTTGATTACGTAGATGAATATATTATATTGATAGTGTTTGTTTGAAATATACGAGTAGATTGTTTTGTTCTGTAATATATCTGTTACAGAATTATTGAAAACTTTGAAACAAGTGAAGTAACGTATCAAATGAAAATTTCATAGCCATCTTAAAGTTGTAGGTACATATAATATTGTATAATACTGATCAGTAATACATTGTTATTTTTTCTCTAAATAAATATTATAAATCAAATTTCGTTAGACAATGGGGTATTCCGACATTTTTTAAAAATATTTTTTTACATTAGTACAAGCCAGTAGGACTCTGAATATCTAACTTTGAGTAAGAAAATTTATGCACCACATAAGATATGAATTTTAAAAAATTTCATCGCAATTCAAATTTTTTTATCATGGCGCCCTTATGACGTCAACTCGATGGTGACATCTGCAATGAACTTCAGCGCCTAAATCCACACGTTCATGACAGCCATTTGCTTGTTTACATATGATTTTAGTAGCAGCGTGTATTTCGGTGTTTGTCCTGTGTTTGTTTATGGTAAAAATAGGAGTAATAATTATAAAGTGGACGAAATGTCAAACAATAAATATACCCGCGCGTTTTAATTACTGGCACCATCTGTGTTTTTAAACGAAAATATTTACTTTGAAATGAGCAACAGATTATCAACTTGACGTCACAAATTTCACACGTTTCTAGAGCTGTAAAAATTCCAATTTTGTAACATTAAACTATGAATTAAAACTTTTTATTAAACATGTTTTATTACATTTTTTTATTATATGAAGATGGAAACTATAGAAAAAAGTTATTATTTTGCATTAATTTCATATCACCGGAATACCCCATTATCGATGTATCTATAAGTAAATGCAATATTAAAAAAAATACATATATTGAAATTTGTATCAAAACTTGTAGGATACACGTTATAATTTGATATTTTTAGGGTTCGTAAACATTTTGTTGATGGCGGTTTGCACAGTTTGAAGTAAAACGACTACTGTTGCAATTGTAAATTTCATGGCCACCTTAGGTTTCATCATACTTCATTGCACAGAGGTTAGCACAACTCTGAGAGTGTTGTATCATCTAATGTGTTATACTACCCTTCTGGAGTACCCGATATCTTACAAGTAATCAGGTATAGAGTACATTAACAACGTAGAGTGTAAGTTTCCCGCTGTTACGGGCCACCAATTAACTCAATTTGCGGCTTCCCTGCTTCCTACGTCATTCATCATCCATCCTTCTTACATCTTGCTTTCCTTCCATGGTGTAGAAAAAGACAGCGACTGCTAGTGAAGTCTTTTCTAAGTGCTAGGCACGTTTCAGTCCCCAGTTGACTAATTTTACAAATTTTCGCCGAGTTTCGGTTAAGTTTTATCCGACAGAATGTTGAGGATAGGGAGAAGCTATGTGTTAGAAGGAGATGGATGTATTTGGTGGAGATTTTCGGGAAGATTTTCACTGCATCCCTTTTGAATATTGAATTAATGAGGCCACTAATAGCGAGCCGCTGTGGGGTTATTCATAAAGGAGTTACCTGGTTTATTAGTAGCGTGTTTAGTGTTTAGTGGCCGACTTATACGTTCTGTTCAGTGGCGTTAATATGTGTATGCAATGTATGCCGCCGCGTAGGGGCCCGAAGCCCTAGGGGGCCCTTTGACATCCTTCAACACCCAAGAAATATTTTAGATATAGAAAAAAAATCATTTATATTTATTACTGCATTATTCTAACCTGGTTCTTTGATTACAACAAAGAAATGCTTGATTACAATAAAAAGAGTTTGATACCAATAAAGAAAATTACCAATTATAAAAAAACTGATTATAATAATTAAAATGAACCCAGGCTTTATATTACAGGTAATTTCTTGAAAATAGGTACTACTATATGTATGTATAGTTCCCTTTAGGAATTAAAAAAAATATTTTTTTTGATTGCAACAATGCAATGGTTGTTTAAAGATTATTTTTTGGCATTTCTTAAAACCAATGAAATGTTTCATTCACCTGTCACCGTTTTAACTATTCCTGCCACTATTATAGTGAAAATAAAGCTCTAGAGATTATTCCCGGGAATAATACGTGTAGCTTTTGTTTTGTCAGATAGTTATCAACACATAAATAAAATGAAGGAAAAACACTGATTTAGTGATGTTTCTGATCATGAAATAAATCAAAAAATTATAGAAACCACATCTGGAAACAAAATAATTAATAATCACGCGATATGAAGGCGATTTTTATTTTACAGAAGTCTGGCGAACCCTTAATATTTCTCAGACAGTTTTTTACCTCCCGCTACCCTTGGTAAGGGAGGTATAGGGATCGTGCTAAAAATCACATATCGAGATTTTAGTAAATGACCACGTTTTAAGGTCCCTAGAATCCATATTTAACATTTTCACGACGATGTCTGTATATGTGTATGTGTGCGTGTGTGTGTGTGTGTGTGTGTGTGTGTGTGTGTGTGTGTATGTATGTAGGTGTACGAATTTTGTCTTCGCTCTAACTCAAATACTATCATTCAGAAAATAATGAAACCTTGTATTTCTACCCTATTCTAATACGAAAAGAAGCCATTAGATTTTGGTGTAAATCGGATAAATGGAAATGGCACTTTATGGTTTTTCTTCAAAAATACCATTAATGCTATTTTTTCGTATTTTATGTCATTGGAAAATTATAGATTATTGAATTTTATACAGGTATGCATTAATACTTTTTCTATATATTTTACAGATAAATTTAAAAATCATTTTTCTTTTTTTGATCCCGAAGCCTAAGATAAGCAAAATTCCTTTGTTACACAGTTTATTTTTCAAATGAATGTAACTGACAGGTAAACGTTATTGTCAAAAAATTAATCACTTCAAATTAATAATAGTGACATATTAAATAATAAAGAAAATCGTAAATAAAGCAATAATTATGTGTAATGGAAGATAATACAGTTTGCAGCATTACTAAATACGTAGGTATGTATTTAAATTAATAAAAAATAAATAGCGGGAGGTTTTGTATTGGCCACATCAGATTTTTTTTTCATGTCATCGATTGTAATTATATCCCTATAGAATTAAAAAATTGATTACAACAAAGAAATTCTTGATTACAACAAAAAAAAATTGATTACAATAATGGAAATGACTACGCAAAAAAGATTATAATAATTATTGTCACCATATATTGAAAAATTAAGAATTTTTGGTTTTAATTTTTTTCTTGGAGCGTTGCATATCACGGGGCTCAAAAAAGATTCGCATGGGGGGGCCCCAGAGTTAGTTGCGCCACTGTTATATTCGATCAACATACGCATCATTGCGCCAATGTTGCTTTACAAAACTCTGTGTTGTTTTATGCCTTGTACTTTACATACATTTTCCTTTAAAGTTACGACGTCCCACTGTGTAAAATATAAACTGACTGTGGAAAATTACGTTTTCCTTAGATTCTTTTTGCTTTTGCAGTAAAATATTTTATAGCGAAAATTTATTACATTTAATTGTTTCGTATTTCGTTTTACTATAACTGGAAGTTAGTAAAATGAACAATTACATACCAAAAAACAAAGGTTAATTTATTCAAACGAACGTGTATTTTATGTCACGATCGCGATAATTTTTTAAATCGTGAAACAATATATGTATGTAATGTTAAAATATCTTAAATTATATACAGGATGTACGTTTCCGATATTACTGTGGTAGTTAAAAAAATTATTTGCTTTAGCATTATTTATTGTACAATATAAACACCTGAAAGTGGGACAGACTGTTTACGACTTATTTACATAATATAAAACCTTGGTCAAAACGGATCACACCAATACAATAACATAAATTATAGAGTTTATCTACCGCTACCCTAGGTAAGAAGAAATAGGTATCATGCTGATCAAAATTTTACAAAAATATGCTTTTACGTAAGAAAGGCAGGACTTAATAAAATATCCAATCAATAAATATGATATAACTGCTGACAAAAAATGAACGTCGATAACACAAAATGAATTCGAATGGGGTCCTATACCATTTTTCTTTTATTTTTTTTTCTGTAAGAACAGGATAAAATAAGAATTTTAGTGCAAACGCGACTTAAAAATTTTACGTAATAAGCGAGATATGAATTTTTAAAGTTTAAGAATTTGTGCGTGACGTAGCAGGTACTAACAAGTGATCGACAAACAATGGGACAAACTGTTAGTTATAGAGGGAACAATTTTTTTCATGTTTGCATAGCTGAAATGTTTGTAAATAAAAACTTATACGTTATATTCATGAAGAAATTATTATTAAGTATAAATAACGTAAATAATAACCTTTTTTCCTAATAAATTATAGAACATTGAAACAGTTTGACAATATTATTACACAAAGCATGACGACGGATGGCGCCAGTGTTGGCATATTTTGAAGTTTCAATATTAATTTAACTAATATTATTATCAATTTAATTAATATTACAAATTGATTTAATTATAAATATATTATTATTGTTAATATTACTAGATGTTATAATTAAACAAATTCATCAAACACAAACTTGTTAAATGTTTTGTTAGGTTATGGAACAACATGACATTTCATATTCTTTTAAAGGTGACCGCTAAAGACGCGCGAATCTGCTTTTTAAAATCAGGAGACCAATCAAATTCTTAGTACCTAACGCGTCATACCTAATTAGTAATCATCTTCAATCGCTTATAGTTTGTGACCTAGTCAATATTTAAAGAATTTTTTTTCACTAATACTCATTAATTTATGTATATTTTCGTCTTCTTATTTAAGATAGTTAAAATATGACTATGGTATAGGACCCCATTAATATAAAGGTTACATTTTGTAGATGAAAATTATTTAAAATCTACTAGAAAATATAAAGTTTGCCACTATTGTTAAATATACAAAGTGATCAAAAATGGCGGAAGCTTGCCGCTCCATAGGATTTTTATATTTGCCGCTTACTTAGTATGATAGCATTACTATTTCAATGGGCGTACTTTCGAATTTTGCTATCTGTCATAAGAATAATCATAAGAACCGTTTTTTACTTTCACTGCGTTCATCCAAACGAAAATATGCTTTAATAAGAAATTTGTCACACGCTTCATTGAAAAACATAATGAAAAGAAATTACTTAAAGATTTTTCACGAAGATATGAGAAACAAATATCAAATGAATGAACGCACGGTAATGATATTAATCAAATGTCATGCACCTGTCATTATCTGTTGTATATGAAATATAGTTTTGATGAATTATGGAAAATTAAATATAATTTTGACATTATTTTGTAACAAAAGTTGTTATGGGACTTTCAGTCATTTTTGATTACTCTGATTATTACCTCTCGCTAAGAAAGGTATTGTATCCATGCTAAAAAGATTTTAGTGAATAAGCACCTTTAAGTTTCCTAGAATCCGATTATAACATTTTTACGGTGATGTCTACGCGAGCGCGCGCGCGTGTGTGTGTATGTATGTATGTGTGTGTGTGTGTGTGTGTGTGTGTGTGTGTGTGTGTGTCTGGATGTTAGAAGGATGATTCCTGAAAAACTATAATACCTAAGACCTGTTTAACTAATATGACATTAATGGGAAGAGCTGAAAAGGTTTTGATAACAATTAGACAACCAGAAATAGTAATTTCTTTAAAAAATCGTTTAAATATTATATTTTAAAATTTTTGTTATTACAAATATTGGAGAACTTAAAATTCTCTATCTAATATACTTAAAATTTTTATTAAATCTTTTATAGATTTAGAGATAAATAAAATATAATATGTAAAATAATCTGTTGCAATAAATCACACAGTCTAGATTACAACAAGGAAACCAGTTGTCAAATTCCAATGTTTGTAATTGACAGACAAATGTCAGTGTCAATAATCAACAGTTTTACTAACATTATTGAATGCTTTTTTAAGAAGTACATTTAATATTTCTTATTGAAATATTAATTAAATATTTAAAATTGTAGGTATGTATGTATATTAATAGTAATAGTACATATATCCTCAAGAAATATCGCCAAGCCCGTCAATAAATTGGAACCAACTTGAACATTTCAGAAGAGTACCTAGCACAAGATTCCTTATAGAACAAAAGAATTGATATACTTAATTAGAAGAAATGTTAAATTCGATACTTATGTAACAAAACGGAAATGGCGAAAAGTATTATTTAAGTGAATAAAAATTACAAGATGTATCATAAAAGCAAATATATGAGTATGTAGTACATTGCAATAAAATCATGGCGGCGAATTTATTTTAAATTTCGTTAAATAAAACTTCGTCATTGCAACCTGAACTACATTTGATTATAATAAACACACATACAATCAGATTCATAGACGCTAACTTAATTTTATTTATATGGTTAAAGTAATGAGCGTATGTTTTTGCATGAACATGTAACAGATCCTATACTATTTATTTCCGTGGGTTAGGGTAAAAATTCTGTGTTTTCAACTCACTAATAGGGGAAACAAACTGACTAATTGTTTCATTATAATGAGCGATGAACAGTGAACCGACTACAAAACTTGCCTCGCTTGGAACAAAAAGAATAACGTACCGGTTACCTCTATTTCTACCGGTTCGTTAACACGTGCTCCATTCGGGAAAACTCGCTAACATTCGCCTGGTTTCGTTGTATAGCAGGAACACATGTGTGCTTATTTCTCAACGTTTATTTGTTTATTATCTTTATATATACTGTAAAATAATAATTACATAAAGTAGTATTAGCGTGTGTAAATATTGTGTAATAAGTTCAACGATATTTATACCAAAGCAAAGCTAGGTTCTTTCTCTTTGAACACAGATGAAAGTGGTACACCTGTACTCTAATTAGAATCTTGTTATTGTTTGAAATTTGATAGTTACTCATTTCGTAAATTATTATACCATGAGTTTCTTGTTTCTTTCATGTAATTTGCATTAGCGATGAAGGTAAATTTTTTGATTGCCATCTAGGGAATGCTACAGTAACTACTCAATCATGCTTTTGATTAGTGCCAAGTAACCCTCTCTTTGAGTTTGTATTACTGCAGTGTTAAGCAAGTAGGTCCTAACTACAACTATATTTTTGAGTTATTGAGGTTTTTACGTTTTGCATTTTGCAAATAAATTTGACACTTTTGTTAAATAATAGGTACTGTAATTTCTTGAATATAAAAATTAAGAATATAGTTAAGAATTAATAAGAAAATGTTAATACGGTTTTTCAATATTATAAACAAATAAAATTTACAACAAATACAAATGTAAGTAATATTTTAAAACGGGTCATAGGGCTATAACATAAAAAAACAGTTTTTTAGATGCAAAAGTTTCGATATTATTTTATTGAAAAAAGAATTAGTGCATATTATAAAGAAAAAAATTACGAATTTTTTGATACCAAACACATTACATTTCTGTTTCATATAAAGCCAGAAAATAAATTTGCATAATTAAGAAAAAATATTAATAGCCGTGAAACTGACTGTAGTTTGCAGTTTCTCTCGTTTCTTATAAATTATTACTTATTACATGTAGATTATCTTTAATTTATAAATACCTATTACAATAGATAATAATGGTTTCTTAAATAAATATCATAGTGTTCACTTTATTTTGTGTTATTTTGTATTAGTTCATAAATTAATAACTTTAATCTTTAATTGTCCCCTATCATGTTAGTGAAAAATGACAATGTGTTGTTACTGTCAGTTTCATGGCTAATAATATTTTTTCTTAATTGTACAAATTTTTAAATTTATTTTCTGGCTTTATATGAAACAGAAATGTACGATGTTTGGTATTAAAAAATTTGTAATTTTTTTTTTATAATAGGCACCAATTATTTTTTCAATAAATTAAGAAACTTTTGGCGTCTAAAAAACTGTTTTTCTATGTTATTTCCCTATGACCAGTTTTAAAATTGACACCCTGTATATATATATATATATATATATATATATATATATATATATATATATCGCGACATGTTACCCATTACTGGGTGTGCAAATCTGGTGTGTACATAGATATCGGTAAAGACAGCAGTGACAACAGGAATAAGTCACGCCAAAACGGCGAGTTTGGAGCTAGGGTTCCTTTTTGACAAATATTGTGATGTTTCGCTGCCTTGTATTAATAACGTAACATAAGCCATGACCCGAATTAACGAAACATCTCGTTCGGCTCTTTCCGAGTTTACCCGAATGACATGATATGGACATACGACCTAGTGCAATAAATAGCAAAATATATCTTTGAACGTGTAGATACGACAACTGCTTTGGATGAAAATGTCAGTTACAACCTTTCTGCTTATCATAGCAGTATATGTCTCTATTGTAAATCCTCTTCTTCTTTTTCTTTCATTAAGCGGATGCATGTTTTTGTAATCGTGGCGTGTCTGAAGCTGTCATTCAGCTTTCGACCCATCTTTTGTACAGACGTCCTGGCTGTCTTGTTATTGTGGGTCTGTTATCTTTGCTGATCTTGTTTAATCCTTTTTCTCCCATTTTTTTACCTTCCGTCACCTTTAGGTAAGGAAGGTATTGTCTTTGGTCAAAAAATTCGGTGGTGAGTTTTTAATGAATAAGCACGTTTTAGGGTCCCTACAATACGAATTTACTATTTTTAAGATGATGTCTGTATGTATGTATGTATGTATGTATGTATGTATGTGTGTGTGTGTGTGTGTGTGTGTGTGTGTGTCCGTGTGTGTGTATGTGTGTCCGTGTGTGACAAATTTTTCTCCGACGATAACTCCAATACTATAATTCTAAAAATTATAATTCTTTCGTATTCCTCTTCTGTACATTCATATGAAGAGTTGATTAGATTTTGGTTATAATTGATCCACCGGAAGTACCCTTATTTGAAGTTTTTAACAGTTTTTCTTAAAAAAACGCAGTTAAATATTATTTTTTGACATTTTGTTATTATATTTATTAAAGAAAATACTCTTGTCTATATGGTTTGATTATTCATTTTCCTTCATATTCAATAGATGTAGAGTTAAAGCATTATAAAGAAATTAATTTTTGAAAAATTAGTCAGCTATGCCATTTATCAGGGAAACAGCTGACATAATTATTCAAAAAAATTTAATTGACAGATGTCAGTTGCAAGTGCAAAACCAAATATGGAAAAAAGTATAGGATCTAAAATTGGTATGTCATAGTGTTGCTCGTAAGTGACACGCAGGGAAAGGCCAAAGAGAAGATGGAAGGACATTACTTAGTGTAGTTTATGTTATAATTTTATTGGATTTATAGAACCTTTTCAAATGAACTTTTGGTATGGAATTTGTAAAAAATAGTATGTGTTCGTGTTCGATTTTACATGATATTATATAGAATCTGTTCCAAGGACCTTTTGGTATGGGATTTGTACAAAATACATGGAATTGACGGAAGGTCTTGTGCTGGCCACAACAGATTATTTTACATAGTTATTTATATTTTGTATCCAAGCCATACATACATCTACTTTTAAAAAATACATAATACGAGTATACATACGAGTATGAATATAGGTACAAAATAAACTAATATAAAAATAATAGTCTGAAAATTTCTTAAATATCTTCATAGTTTATACAAACCATAAATTTTATAACTCTCTGACTGATTCATAGCTATTTAGCATTTTACTACTTGGTCAGCCTTGACTTAAATGTATATCTACTCTAATATAAATACAATAGTTTACTCCTATTTGCTATTTCGTCTAAAAATAATAATGGTCTCGTCTACAGTGAAACTTCTTAACTAATAAACAATCTAATAAGCGAGCGTTTTCCAAAAATACACGTTCATCGGCTCAAGTTTCACGTAGTAGCATCATTCCTACATGCATGATGAAGATGTAATATGAGATAATTTCTACGAAGTGATATATTAAAAAAAAAGTTGTTGCATTACACTTGGTGCATTCTGTAATTATTGAAAATATTATTAATAAAAAGGTAAACAAAATAAAATTTAAATAATAATTATTTTAAGTAGTGAGTATTTTATGTAAACAGCATGCATGTAGCCAAAAAAGATTTTTTTAAATGGTAGGTATATTAAAAGACTAGTGTAACAATGAGCCTACGAGTATTACAAATGGACATTGTAATACGTGTTTTTCAAACTATTTTGCCTATTTCGCTTTAATTTGTATTTCATTTCACGTAAGAAAATAGCGTTGGTTTCGATAGGGATTTAAATTCTGCCCTTTGATAGGTCAGAATGCAAAGCTAGTTCACAAAAACGAAAAAAATATCACCTGTCACTTGTAAGTTATCAAATAAAATCTACATTTTTGAATCTTTGCCTCAAAGGTCAATAAACCTCACATTTAGATAAAAACTTAAAATTTTTCAAAAATATAAAATTATGTATCTAGATACTTCTCAGTGAGCTGATTTCAAATTTTGAAACCCCAGGTTGATATCTCTTTTCATTCTCGAGATATTTAGATTTAAAATTTTGCTCAAAACTGTCGAGATATGAATTTGACGACAACATCATTCGATTATACGGGCAAAATTACATAAGTACACCAATTTTCAGAATTTTTGAACACCGCATACAATCTCTAAAGCAAAATAACTGAAAATGGCCAAAATTCACAAGAATCTAAGGTGTACCCCTTACGATTTTTTCAGATTTTGGCCATTTTCAGGGGTTTTCAAGCTTTTATTCATAAAAAATGAACCGGTTGGACAAAAATTATGAAAATTGCTATACTTATCTATTTTTGTCCGTAGAATCGAGTGGTGATGTCGCCAAATTAAAATCTCGACCCATTTTTGGGTTATTTCCTAAAAATGGGCAATTATGAACAAAACTAAATATCTCGCGAACGAAACGAGATATCGACCTGCGGTTTCAAAATTTGAAATCAGCGCATTGAGAAGTATCTAGACACATAAAAATTTGACTTTTGAAAATTTTGATGTTTTTATCTAAATGTAGGGTATATTGACTTTTTGGGCAATAATTCAAAAATGGGTAAATATATAAACTTGGTAGTAATAAAAGCTGAACTTTGTAACACACTGTTTTTGACTAAAACTGGCACAAAACGCGAAATAAGAATATTATTTACTATGAAATTTATGTCAACACGTATAAACGTTTGTTTGAAAGAATATGCAACACAATAAGTCAACCACGTAATTTATTTTTCTTTTATATTTGTCAAAATACAAATATCTGAAAATTAGGGCAGAAACTGCCTCGGAATTTCGGAGATGTTATGTATGCTCCGCTTAAGTATTTTAAGAATCTCCGAAATTTTATTTTGCGAGAATGTTTTTTAGAATTTACTTCACGGCGAAGTTATTCTTTTAAACTTCTTGCAATGTTTCTTTCTCAAATATTTATAGAAGGAAAACTCACTTATGATTTATAAGTGCAACTTTAAAGCAGGTTAATATACGTCTCTGTAAATACTAAATGTTTCAAGAAATTCATATTTATATAATAAAATAGAAAATGCACTTCATAAACTTACAGAAAGATAGGAGTAAAAATAAAAAATAGCGTATCTCTAGAAATGTCAGACATTATAAATGATTCTTTCGAAGATAGGCCAATAGAATGTTATGAAATGGAATCACTATTTGAAACTTGAACGTTTAAAATTGAAAAATGTATAAAGTGAACTTCCCTGAACTTCAAACGCGATATTTTCAGTTTTATTTGAGTTCGATTTAAAAACTGAAATGAAAAATTCTCCAATGGTGTCCACTTTATTGTTTAATTGTGAATTTCTGTAAAGAATTCGATACTAACTTTTCTATTCATAAAAGAAAAATATAGAGCTATATACGTATTTGTAAAATAGTTAAATATATCGTTACGGCTTATTCTATTGCTGAGCATTCCAATGTTTTTATTTGCATATTTCGATATTGACGGTATATTTGTTTGTTTGACTCTAGAAGATGTCACTTTGTTGTATAGTGTGGTCATATAAAAACTTAACTCGGAGTTGGCTATGAACAGAGAAACGTATGTCTGATCATTATTCAATTCAAAAGTCAAGTTGTTTAAATTGATCATGAAATGTGATTTTCCTGAAATTATTTGTAACAGTCAGCAAAAGAGTATTGTCATTCGCCGATTTCTAATTTATTTCCATTTCTAAAATAAGATTCTAGATGAAAAGCTTTGATTTTTTTGGATAACATTTTTGACAATATCTCGTGACAAAATGACATTAAATTAAATGCTTTCAAATTAAGACAAACCTCTCTGTTCATGTTCATAGCCTACTCGGAGTTAAATTTTTTTAACACACTGTATAATAAAAAAAATCTGATGTGGTCAGTACATTACCTTCCATCAATTCTACGTATTTTGTACAAATCCCTTACCAAAAGTTCATTGGAAAAGATTTTATAAAACCAGTAAAACTGTAATACGCACACATACTATTTTCTACAAATTCTGTACCGAAAGTTCCTTGGAAAAGATTCTAAAACTCAGCACCGAATTTTTTGACCAAAGACAATAATTCCTTCCTTACCTAAAGGTGACAGAAGGTAAAAAAGAGATAAATTCTTCGCCCATTTTAGGGTTATTGCCCAATAATGAGGTTTGTGAGGTCCAAGTTTGAACGCAAATATCTCAAGAACTAAAAGAGATTTTTATTTGCGGTTTGAAAATTTAGAATCAGCGCCTCAAAATATATTTAATAGCCAGTTTATAGTTAATGCTTTAACTATAGATTAACAAAAAAGTGCGTATTGAAATTTTGATAATAATATTTAATCGGAACGATATTGTCAAATTAACCAACGATTAACAATTTTACTATAAGCGGTTCAATTGGTCATAAAAGTATAAAAAATAGATTTTTTTGAAAATTTTACCCGTACGTTGGTGTATATGAGTTTTGGAGGATATAACTCAAAAATAGTGTTGCCGTCTAGACAAGACTTAATTAAGTCTAAGTCTAGATTAGAAAGTCTGGTTAAAGTCTTGTCTAGATATCAAGACTCTAGATTGTTTCAAGACTCTAGATTAACCTGCGCTTGCGCATTAGACAAGGACAGAGATCTCTTCGGCATTTTTAATTTAAAAAAAATAATAAATTAGATTTTTTTACATTGTATATTATGTTTTTCTTATATTACCTTACCTATGTATACCATCTATAGTTTTTTGTTTTTATTAGCATTAGATTATCACAATTGAAATGTATTTTTAATATAATAATTTCCTCGAATTATAAATATATTGGCAGAATAGAAATTTCGAAAATGGGAAAATAACTGGAACTGTAATCTGTTTTATCAGAATCATCATTACATTTATTGATTTATTGAGAGTAAGTACTTAAGTATAACAAAACCTTCTTAATGTTAACTAATAGGAATACTTTAAATTTTTATTGAAACTTTGTACTTACCTCATAATATTATTATGATTCGAATTAAAAAAAAATCATATTATACCTATCACTACTAGTTAATCTAGAGTCTTGAAAATTGTCTAGAATTTTGTCAAGAGTCTTGATCTAGAATAGGTAAGTCATGTCTTGTCTTGAAATTTCAAGACAAGACTTTTGCCAGTCTAGTCTTGATAATCTAGAGAAGACAAGACAAGAGTCTAGAAAGTCTAGATCTAGTCGGCATCACTACTCAAAAATAAGTAAAAATGCAGACTTGTGACAAACAAGAAAAACAAATAGAATCGAAAGAGTTAAATCAGAATTTCCAATGTTTAATTACCTCATGGATATTAAGTTATAATAATTGCACTACAATATTTGAGCCTTTGGTCTAACAAAATCTGTCGCATTAATGATGATGGTAATAACTGTTTGTCTTTTTCTTGTCATTTTTTTGAGAAGCAATGAAAACTAGTATTACAGTTCTGCAATTACTAACAAATAAGTATTTGTAAGAGTAGACAAAATCGATACGAAACCTCTTCTGAAAATTTAGCAGTCAACCTAACGCGAAAATAATGTTATTCACTAGGTTACTTCACAAACATACTGCTAAAATTTGCATACAATTCACATATAACTCGACTGTTCGAAAGTTGTTTACAAATGATAAATTTTCTTACAATGATATCACAGATTTCAAGAACAAATTATATAAGAATTTAGTCCAGCTTCCAAGTACGAATAAATAAGCGACTGAAACAATAATTTCAATATGGCTTAGTTTTATTTGTATCTCAAACACTGTAGTTTAAGTCAGATGTATTTGTCACTATGTAAAACAAATCTCTTTAATAATGTATAATAAATTTATGCCATATCTGACAGAACGTGGGTCGTTATAGTTATTTCTACTGCACGAGTCAAAAGAACAAAAATATAAACAGAATTTATGCTCCTTAGTAAGTATTTTAAACTTACCACATAATGTAAAAGATTTAGAACTTCTTTTTCTTCTTAACAGTAATCTAATTTGAATAAATACTTACGAGGATTCTTGAAGCATGTTTTATTTTGATTTTCAATTGAAATTGTTGTGTTGCGGGGTTAAACTATTCTAGTTACTGAACTATTCCACAACAAAATAACATCACAAATTCTGTTTCATATTCTTACGATAGATAATGCTGTTTTAGAATTAAGATTAGAAAATCCTTTGCTGCACATATTTTGCTTTTACGAAAGATTTATTTTAAGTACAATATGATGGAATTTATGTATAAGAGGAATCATTTGAATAAAGCGCCATTTTAGACGCATGCGTTTTTGTTAATTGTAATTTGGTAGTCTCAGATATCGGAATGTACCACTTTTTAAATTGTGAACGCGCGAACTTCATGGCCAAGATTTGAACGTTACGATGTATGGACATTATGACAATGCGCATGTTCCTCACAATATGTAGTCTAAAGACACCGTGACATAGACCAAAAAATTGTAGCAGTCAAGCATTGGCGCCAAATTCAAACTAAGTTCATAGTGCTGAGAACATAATTTTGTTCCCTGTGTATTTCTTATGAGAGAAATGTTTGCTCAACTTTAAAGGCCGAGAAATCTCATAAAATTAAATCTTTTATGCATAACATTGTGTAGTGCGGGACACCAATCTTGACTTAAGGGACAAGGGAAAGAAATGCTCTTATCGAGATATTCCATAGACACCGTCAAATAATAATACAAACATACCTACATACATAAAATCACGAGTATCCCACTTAGTGGGTTTGCAAAAACCCGAAAACAATATTAACAATAGGAAAAGGGATAAGAGTAAGAGCTCAGCTGACTCACTTCACTCTTAAACAACATTCTTCTTTCGCCTTATCCACAATCATCATAGCATTCCTACATAAGAAACAAACCATTTTCTTTTATTAATTTTTAGCTTTTTATATGCGTCAACCACTGAATTATCTTTATACCTTTCTTCTTTGGCTATTTGTCTAAGATGAGCTTGTATTTCCCTTTCTTTATTACTAAGATCGTGTTCTATGTAAATATTATTTATTTTATTTTTATTTTGCATAATCTTCTGTTTTTTTTTCCTATTTTTCTAATTTCACTAATATTATTTCGTTGTCTTTGTCTTTGTTTTTGATTTTAAACTATTCTAATACAGGTTTTATTTCCAGTTTGTTTTTAATTCAGTTAGTGATTCCTTGTTTTGTGTTATCTTCTATTTTTGCTGCTTTTATTAGTATGTTATTTTTCCTTTCGCGCTTCTCTCAGATTTCATCTTTGTTTTCAAGCTTCTCTATTTTCTTTACAAGCTCTTCTTTTTCTTTTTTCCATTCTTTCTCTTGTTTTTGAATTTATCTTCCAGTGTTTTAACATGAAGTTGTTTTGTCGTATCTCTTTTATCATCTCTTCTTTGTTTGATTTCATTTTCCCCTTTAGACTCTGCTTTAAATATTAATTGCTCTCCACTCATTTTTTCGGTTTTATTTTTTTTTACAAAATATCTTTTTTTTTCTAAAACTCCCATATGAAACCTATTAGTACATTTCATTTCGTAGAGATGCCGTTATACACCAACGTCAAACCTTCGGCAAGGGAGCACTTTTGTTTAACTGCCATGAGCATATCATTCCTGTCAGTAGTTTTTCTTTGATTCTTCTTGTAATTAGAATTTTCATTTAGTGTTTATTATTATTTTACGTAGAGTATATTTCCTGGTTTCCTGTTTTATTATCTGTAGCAATAGATTAATAATTATTTTTCATTTTAAATACTTTAGTTAGTAGTTGCTAGGTTATGTTCACAATTTAGTTTTTTTAGGCCAAGTTTTACAATAAATATTAGATTGTAGTAGATTAATTAATTGTAAATATTATTTCCATTATCTATTTTCCACAATATAAACTGTGCACGACCATATAAAAACATACGAATAAAATAAAATTGCTATTTTATCTTAGGTCTAAATTTCGCCACCAGATTCGCATTATTATTTACATATCCCAATACTAGAGAATTCAAACTATGAACTGGCGCCAAATACAATTTCTAACCTTGCTTTTCTGGTCCATGTGCAAGTCTATATCGTAAGTTCCTGAAAAGGCGCGCTTTTCAAATTGTTCAGCTGTATTTCGTTCATTTTGTTCAATCTGATATCTTTTTAAACGAACTTGTTGTGCTGAGCATAAATAAAATGAAAGCATGTAGAACAAATGCAAAAATTTAAATAATAAATGGCGCCTTTGTTTAGCTAAAACAAAAATGAAGCCTAGTTAAGGCAAAATACCTATATAAACAGATAGCAAGTCATTAAGTCGCTAGGTAAATGCGACAATATAAATTACTGTATTTTATAACGTGACTAACCTGTCGTTCAAATATGGAATATTAACAAACTGGTTTAAGTACATGTATCAGCGGTCTATCGGAATTACTTCTAAGAATGGCATTTAATTTTTATCATCTCTTTTGATAAATGCGGCGGTTTTCAGCATTAGCGCACCTTAATTAGCACATATGAATATGGAAGCTAATTAATTATATTTAGCTCTTTACTTCTGTCATTGGTGGAATTTCACGAACTAATTACTTTTAGTCAGAGCCGCCTTGTAGTCACTATTACGTATTGTGGATTTCGAAATTATACAGGGTTAGGCAGAAAGGACAGATATTTTTTAATATATACAGGCTGTCTCTTAAATAGAGGGACATGGCTTAACCACAGATTCCTGAAGCTAAAATAAGACGATTTAACCAAACTTGCTTCTACCGGAAAGTGTACCATTTAGCCAGAAATCTGCTTCAAAGTTCTTCGAAGAAAAAAATTAATTTTGCTTATAATAATCGGACGCTTTATTCGATTTGGATGAAATTTGGTATGACAGTTTATATGGTTATTGCATCTTTTAAGGTGATACTTGTTATTATTAGTGGACCACTAGTGTATGAAACTTAGATCTCCCAAAATTAATTACAATGCCGAAAACGTGAAATTTTTTTTCAGAAAGATACATTCAATAGAAAACTTTTCTCTCTCTATGTAATTTGTGATATCTGTTACGGTTCACCCAGAAAAAAATAAAATCTGAGTGTCTGCACTGCTAAATTTTTAAAATAAATTTAATCTAGCAGTCTATCCAAATGTCAAACAAATAATTTATATTGACAGTAACAATTGTTTTATGGGTTGTTGAAAATTTTCTTTGCAATATTCTAAAATTAGTAATATCCGTTTGTTCGGCTTAATAGTATTTTACTTCCATTATTATAAATAACACGAATAAATATGTTAGCTTACTCCTAAACAAGTTGTGAAGATTGACAACTCGTTACAGTCATTATAGTAATTAAGGTACCAAGGGTTGTTATAAGGACAATAATGCCTGAGGTCAACAGTGTACTGTCGAGGGCCTCTGGCCCGAGGCGAGTACGTTGACTGAAGGCATTATTGTCGTTTAACACCCGTGGTGCCTTCAACGTTTTATGTCTTACTAGAAATTCTTAATAAACATTTTGTCTCACTAGAATTTATCAAACAAAAATAATAAATCACAAAATTTTAATACAACTTACAAAGTAGCCTGTGAATGCGATTTCTAGGTAATATTTTGTTTCTGTAAACAAAGCATTTTCTCAAACAAAAAATATGTTTCTTGTGGTATTTTTCTGTCAATATGGACGAGCAATGTTATTGCTAAGAATAAGAAGTATGCTGGTTTGTATTTGTGATGAAACAAATATGATTATAAACGACTAAAATTCACAATGTTTCTTAACCTTAACTGCATTTTATGTTAGTATCAGTATTATTAACCTCAGTTTGTTGTCAACATTACCATAGCAACTTAATACGCCCTAGGGTATTATTTACTCAGTAACGGACCTAATGTTGAGGTTGTTATAAAACAATAACATACTAGTAAGACATAAAAGATTATTTTTGGTCTCCCTATGTTTCTTCTACCCTGTACTACTAAGTTGCTCATTCTTCTTCCAATATATACAGACATTTTTTAATACGTCACAAAATTAAAATTTTTTGATTTTTTGACAGATTTGAGTTCGACAAAATCGAGCGCTATATCGAGATCATATACTTCTTTTTGCGTGAATTACGAAGAAACCGTATCCTATCCGACATCCGACAGCCAAAGCATCAATGGACGTTATTCGCTCTCTCTTTCCTGATCGCCTAATTTCTAGGTTAGGTGGCATTTATTGGTCTCCTCGGTCCCCTGATTTGTCCATATACCATTTTTTCTTATAGGGTTACCTCAAGATACAAACATACGAACACAAACCCCGCACTTTGGAAGAACTGAAAGAAACTATTCGCGTAGAAGTCGAATTAACAGAGCGATGTTGGAAAGAGTATTTGTGAACACCTCCAGAAATACATTTATGATAACAGACACCACATGCAAGATGTTGTTTTCCTCACTTGATTTTGTCAAATGCTATGTCATTACGAAGTCAAATCTGTCAATAATTTTTTTCTTAAGCAAAAGGTATCAATTTTGTGACGTTTTAAAAAACGTCCGTCCTTTCTGCCGAATCCTTAAATGCATTCACAATCAATATTTGGAAATAATGTGAATTGGCTTTAATTTTATATAAGTACGTATAAATAAATGAAAATTTAACCAATTAATTATTTTTAATTATTGAATGGTAGAATTTAAAACTTTAAATAAAGTATTATAATTGTAATTTTTCCGTGACAAGCACTATTAATATGTACCTTATTAAAGATTACTTGTTTTTATTTCATATAAAGTTAATTTAATTTTCTGGCTAATATGTACGTTACTGAACTTCATATTATATTTATTTTAATGAACTTTTCCACTATGACATTTCACAGATATTTCAAATTTGATATCAACGTGAATATGAAAGTCCCAGTAATACGTAACTTTCATATTAAATTAAAAACAAAATTTTCTTTTTTAGATAAAATTTATTCTTTACATTAATGTTCCATTAATATGACATTTATTAAAAATCTATTATGGCCAGCACAATATCTCTCGCCACTTTTATATAAGTAAGTACAGTATTGCACTTCACTATCGAAACGTCAATAAAAAAAATTACAGAACTTTACCTAAATATTTTATTCCTATTCATTAACAAGATTATCGGTATATCTTAAGGATACGCATTTTACCTATAATTTTAAATATTTAATTACTTAGGAAAGATTAAATGTACTTCCTAAAAAAGATTTGAGAATGTCACTAAAAATGTTGATTTTTCACACAGACATTTATCTGTCATTTACAAACGATGTTACAAACATTTGAATTTGTCAATGGGGTATTCCACTCAATTTTTTTTTTATTATTTTAAATAAAAGCTCATTCAGTTTTGAAGCAATTCATAGTAATAAAAAATCTTAATTGTTTCTAGTTTAACAGTATTTTATTTTCGAGAAATCAGTGTAACGTCACATTTCCCCTATACTTGTCTTTCTCACACACACTGCTCTGAGTACGCTACGAGAGAAAGATAACAATTGTATGACGTCAATTTTCCCTTTTAGCAAATGTGAAATATCTCGTAATGTAATTATTTAAAATATGTTTTCATTGTTTTAATTATTATTTATTGAGCCATACTTTAAGTTAAATTGAATTTTTTCTTATTTTTTTGTTATGGTGGAACACCCCATTGGTTGCCTTAGTGTAATTTAGCCCGTGCGATTTATTACATTCGATTATTCTATATATTATAGTGTCTTTATCTAAATATATAGAAGATATATTTTTCAAATGTATCAGATGTAGAATTCTATGTTTTTCAATAATAGTAATAACACAAATTTTCAAAAAATATTTAATATTATTTGTCTAATTGTTACAAAAACTTTTTCAGCTTTTCCATGAATCAGATTGAGGAATTCATAGCTAAATAGGTTTTAAGTCTTATAGTTTTTGAGGAATCGTCCTCCTAGCATCCACACGTAGACACACCCACACCCACACACACCCACACACACACATACACACGCACATACACACACACATACATACATACATACATACATACATACATGCATAGATACATAGATACATACATACATACATTACACACAGACATTATCGTATAAATGTTAAAATTGGATTGTAGGGACCATAAAACGCGCTTATTCACTAAAATCTGGATATGCTATTTTTAGCACGAATCCAATACCTCTCTTAGCGAAAAGTAAAAATTAATAGGAGTAGGAGTAAAATAGTAAAATATCTTCGTAAAGATACTTTTTTGTTGTTGGGAAATGATAGTACAAGTTCAGAATCCGTTATTCTATAGTAAGTCTTCCACACTTTTCAATGCAGCGTAGGTACAACTCTGTGGTAATTTTTCGTTTTAACTTCAGCGCCCGTAAAGTTTTCCAACGTGCGATACACTAGTGATACGGTGGCTCACAGGTATTTCACTTGTTTGTAAACAATTAACTGCTGTTTCAATTAATGTTTCTGACAAATGAACAGTTGTAACTATAGCGGCTGCTAGGAATCTTATATAAATAATAGTTATTAAAGTTAGTTATTCAAAGAGCGGTACGGAATTGTTTCTATAAGCTGAATTGTGTGTACCGTACAGCTTCGAGACTTGCAAACGCATTCCCGGTGAGGATTGTTTTGTTTTATACTCATCTGATGTTTCATTTATCATACACTATTCTGCAGTTTGCAAAAATTTATTGTTCGAATGAACGCTTCTAAAAATTTTACTTATCAACATAAAATAAGTTGAATGTTATAATGCGCCATGTAAATTGATGAGGGAATTCTTTAGTTTATCGGTTGGTTAAAAAATATTATGTTTCATTCTTACAATTAATGCTTATTTGGGACTCGGGCCAAAATCGTGCGCATTTTTTGTATTAATGAGCAAATAACTATTTTTTACTCCTTTTTTAGCCTCTTGTGTATGATTTTCTTTCGAGTCAGACCTCAGTTGTATTATCCGCAAATCTGTGCGTCACGTTTTGGAAAAGATAACAGCACACATGGTCTCTGATTCCTCGTCGCAGGAGCAACGCACTCAGAGATGATCAGTGTTGCCAATACTCGAACGAAAAACACCCTAAATATTCATACGGGGAGCGAAGCCAGCTATGTGTATGTATGCCAGTGCGAGAACTGTTACGTGTGTCTACTATACCCGGTCGTTTTGATTTTAGATTGAGAATAGCTTTTTTACTCTTGTTTTGATACTGAATAACATACCTAAATTTATTTTGTAAGATAAGAAATAAAGATTTATTATAAATCCTAAATTTATATTCCCTAAATAACGTTATTATTTAGAATTTTAGGAATTAGATATTAGGGTTTTGCAGGAACACACAATGCATTTAAGTTGGCGCGCAATAATTAAACAAATCATGTTCGTTGCTATAATTTGTACAAAAGGTTAAATTTACTGTCACAGAATAACTTCTTAGCTGCTATTTTAATGAATTACAATATTAACATTTAATCTGAAGCATCAAATAAAATCGAATTGTATAATTAATTTTTGTTGTTCGAAAATATTGCCACACAAACCTATGGATGTTATTAGTGTGCCATTCGGAGTTGTATTTATGTGAAGAAGACCTAAACCCAAATACTAAAGGATGCTATGTTGATGTCAAAAATTTGACAGCTTGATCGGCTTTTGTTTCATGCATAAAGTTGTCAGAACCATGACGAGTTTGGTATCAAATGAGAGGTATCGTCAAGGATTGCCATGCAGAAATGTAAAAAATTTGACAGCTAGATCGGCTTTTATTTTTTGCATAAAGTTGTCAGAACAATATCGTGTTTGGTATCAAATGAGAAGTATCGTCGAGGGCTACCATGCAGAAAATTTGACAGTTCAATCTGCTTTTGTTTTTTGCATAAAGATAAGTCGTTTGAATATCTGGAAGACTGTTAACGGTAGCAATTTGGGTGTTAACTGCGCCTAGATGGATTGGATGTACGTAAAACTATTATAAAATACTATCGGCGGCGCGCTAGGGAATACTCGGCGTAGCCAAATACTAAATGCCAAAATGTGACATCGGACACAGCCTTAGTTTTAAATTTAATGTTTGCTGTTGTGTTTGATGATCCTTAAAAATTAAAAAAAAAAATATATTACGGCTTAAGAAATAAAAATTAATAGTTTCATGATAAGACGAAATCTCTTTAAAAAAAAAAGACAGAATCCCCCTGCGTTATGTGAAAACAAATCTGTGCGAATACGCCTCTGCGATTTACCCCCTCCCTTTTCGCGGCAACGTCTCGGCGATGTTCTCGAAAAGTGTGAAGTTTGTCGGAGAATGGCGCAAGCGTGACCGGACTTGCAACTACATTCATAGGGGTGTTATGTCGTTACACTCTGGGCCCTTTGACTCCGTAGATTGATCATATTAGCGGCAAATTACATTGTTAGTTTCCTCGTGCATTACCAAACCACCCTGGTACCGTCATCTACTCCTTCTACTCTCTCCATCTCTTTCTACCGCAAGAAAGGGATAGGGTTTCACAGGTGCTGTCTCTGTCAGGCGCGCTAAACGGTAAAGCATACTAACTTACCTGTGTTCTTAACCCGGGAAATGCGAAGAGATGATGCATTTGCGTTAATGGTTACCGTTTGCTCGTACTATTAATGAAGTTAAATTCTGTTCGGGATATTTTGTTCTACTCTGCCTTTGATAAATTAGACTACACAACTTCGATGTTAGTATAAATTTAGGTATCGGATGGAGCACTTATGTCCAATTAAATTCGACGCCCTTGTACTATAATTTTTATGTAAATAGCAAATTTATTGCTATACGCCGATTTTTCATACTTGACCGTTGCGTCATTAATTAAAATAACAAGTAATTGTATGTTTATCTCTGTCTTACTTATGGTTTCCTACATTCTTCCTCCAATACGTATATCTAATATACGAACATCAAACTATGACGTAACGGTCAAATGTGAAAAATCGGTGTGTATTTTAAGTTGGAAGCAAATATAAAGAATGATATAAATGAGCAGTTAAAGTTCAGTAGTGCTTGTGTAATTACAAAGCACAGTTCGCACTTACAAGTTCTTGTAATCGGACTTCATCTCGTAATCTACTATAAACTACAAGATATATAGTCCCTTAAGTTCCTTAAGTGCTATCTTGACTGCATGTAAACCAGGAAGCGAGTGAAATTTTATTTTAAACGGGATTAAATGACTTCCGATGGGTTAATTACAATGATATTCTAGTAAAAAAAATACCAATTCTATGTATTTTGTACAAATCCCATACCAAAAGTTCCTTGGAGAAGATTCTATATATCCAGTAAAATTGTATCACGGACATATACTATTTTGTACAAATTCCATACCAATATTTCCTACATACACTATATAAATTTCATTTGACACTGACATCTGTCAATTAATTTTTTTGCATATACCAACTGTTTCCATGATTATAGCAAAGCCGGCTGATATATGAAAGTTAATCTCTTATAATTCTTTAAGTCCATATCTATTGAATATGAAAAAAAAATGTATAGTCAAACTGTCTAAAGAATTCATTTTGAGAATCACATAAAAAGTCAAAAAATGATATTTAACTGCTTTATTCAAGAAAAACTGTTAAGAACTTCAAATATGGGAACTTCAGGTTGACCCATTATAATCAAAATCTAATTCGTTCTTCATACCGGTGTAAAGAAATGGAATACGAAAGAATTATAATTTTTAGAATTGTAGTATTGGAGTTATCGTCAGAGAAAAAATTGTCGCACACAGATACACACACATAACGCAGACATACATACACACACATTTTTATATATATATATATATATATATATATATATATATATATATATATATATATATATATATATATACAGTGTAAACACTGAAAACCGTGACATAGGAAAACAGTTTTTTTCAAATATTATCTGTCCCGCAAGAAGTATAGTGGGAGTTTTTGATATGGTTAGAAAGATAATTTAATTTGGCATCGAAGAATATCTAAATACTCCTAAATTAATGCCTTATTATTGAAATATTTACGAAAGTATAATTCTACTTGACAGTTTTTACTTATAATTTACTAAAAGGGAGGGATCGTGCTAAAAATCACATATCGAGATTTTAGTAAATGATCACGTTTTAAGGTCCCTAGCATCCAATTTTAACATTTTCACGATGATCTCTGTATGTGTGTATGTGTTTATGTGTGTATATGTGTGTGTGTGTGTGTGTGTGTGTATGTGTGTATGTGTATGGATTTTGTTGGCGCTCTAACTCATATGCTATTATAACGAGATCTCTCCAGAACTTAATTTTGGCAGTAGTGACCTGCGAGAAAAAGTGACAGCGGTTGACAGATAATCATTCAGAAAATTCCGAAACCTTATATTTGTACCCTGTTCTAATATGGAAAGATACCATTAGATTTTGATGTAAATCAGATAACCGGAAATGGCACTTTACCTGAAGCTTATAATGGTTTTCTTAAAAAAATACCATTAAATGACATTTTTTCGCATTTTATGTCATTATAAAAATTAAAGACAATTGAATTTTCTGCAAGAATACATTAATACTTCTATATATTTTATAGATAAATTTATAAATCATTTTTTTATTAATCCCGAAGCCTAAGATAATCACAATTCCTTTGTTACACAGATCATATTTCAAATGAATGTAACTGACAGGTAAATACCACTGTCAATGAAATAATCACTTCAAATTAATAATAGTGACATATTAAAAAGAAAATAGTAAATAAAGCAACAGTTATATGCAATGGAACATAATATAGTTTGCAGCATTAGTAAAAACGTAGGTATGTATTTAAATTAATAAAAATTAAATAGCGGGAGGTTTTGTGTTGGCCACATCAGATTTTTTGACCTAAGGGTGACGGAAAGAAAAAAAATATGCTACGGGAACCAGAATTCAGTACTTATAACTGGAACAATAGTCGCTTAGGTTTTGGACAATATGTAATTATTTTTTATTCAAATATTGATGTACCTATTTAGTAAATTAGAAACTCATTAACTGAATTATAAAATCGGTAATGAAAACATAATGGGTGAGATTCAGTGGGTTGTATTAGCGTATTTTAAGCTAAAACAGTCCTTTGTCAAAAATATTTTGGCAACTTTGTAATACCTGTCAGAAAAAAAGTGAGAGACCAAAGGATCAAATAAAGAAAAAAATATTAATAACAGAAGTAAGAAAAAAGGACAAATGTCAAAACTGATCAAAATGGGGGTTGAGATATTTTAAAATTCATTAACATTCGGGTATGAAATATTTGACACATAAAATTTGACATATTTCTAACCTAATTTTGCAATAATGAGTTTCCTTTTACACCTTCCATTTACAATAATACTTCATTTGACTAAAGGATATCTGTATTACTTTTCCATGTGGTAAAATATCTAAATCACAATTGAATCTCATTGATACATGTGGAAAATATTACAATGTTGCCATATACTTAATACAAGATTTAATACAGACCTTAATACAACCCACTGAATTCCACCCATTTAGTTTTGACGATATTCCCTTTGATTCTTAATTCTTGTAGCTTTATTATACTACACATGCAAAGTTCTACATTCATCCTGAAAAGCTGAAGCTTGCAAGTCTGATATCATTAAATAAATTAACTTGGTTAAAAGTTTGTGCGTACCAAGCGCAGGTGTTGCGGCAAAATAATTAATATCTGTTGATAAAAGTAATCTGAAACAGCGGAGCAAGCTGCAAAGTGCAATAATATCTTCCAATAGCAGTGTTCTACCCCGGGCCTGGTGCCAAGCCACGATCGGCCGATTTTTCCTCAACATTTGTATTCCCTGTCGTACAGACAAATGGATCACAGAGGCTGACCGCGTTGTATCGTGGCGTGAGTGGCGTCACATCACACAAAATAAAACCGAAATGATTACTAAGAACCGTCACGTCGCTATGCTTTATCTGGGGCATAATGTGTCTAGGGTCTTTGTCAAAAGCAGTGTTTCTTAACTTGCAAACTTTTAGTAGCCATAAAAAAGTCGCGGGATACTGAAATGAGAAACCTTACAAAATAAATAAGGGCCAGCAGGAAAACAAATACAAATAACAATAAAAAGAATAAATATATACCTAATATTGATTCTATTTTTTAGCAAACGACTTGGGCACTCCGGTTTTGAATTACAAGAAATTAAAGTTGAGTTAGATTTCCACATGCAATTAGTATATTGTATAACTAGTGCTGAAAGTTTGAGCCACGAGCCGAAAGAGAGTGGTTTAATCACAAGAGTGTGAAATACCCTTTCAGCACGTGCTGTACACGATACTTTTCCGACAACCACAAAAAAAAATCTGATGCGGCCAACACAAAACCTCCCGCTATTTAATTTTTATTAATTTAAATACATACCTACCTACGTATTTACTAACGCTGCAAACTGTTCCATTGCAGAAAACTATTGCTTTATTTACTATTTTCTTTTTAAAATGTCACTATTATTAATTTGAAGTGATTAGTTTTTTTGACAGTGACATTTACTGTCAGTTACATTCATTTGAAACAAAGGAATAGTTTTTATCTTAGGCTTCGCAACTAATAAAAAAAGTTATTTTTAAATTTATCTGTAAAATATATAGAAAAAGTATTAATGTATTCCAGTAGAAAATTCAATAATCTTTAATTTTTATTAGACATAAAATTCGAAAAAATGGCATTTAATGGTATTTTTTGAAGAAAACCCATTATGAGCTTCAAGTAAAGTACGATTTCCGTTTATCCGATTTACACCAAAATCTAATGGCTTCTATTTCTATTAGAATAGGGTAAAAATAAAAGGTTTCAGAATTTTCTGAATGATAGTATTTGAGTTAAAGTGCAAACAAAATTCGTACACATACACACATACACACATACTCATACACACACACACACACACACACACATACACACATACAGACATCATCGTGAAAATGTTAAAAATGGATTCTAGGGACCTTAAAACGTGGTCATTTACTAAAATCACGATATGAGATTTTTAGCACGATCCCTATACCTCCCTTACCAAGGGTAGCGGGAGGTAAAAAATCAATCCCATTAAGATCGAAATATGTGATGATACCTTAAAAAAAAATATTGATGTTATGTTTGACTCAGTCAAAGATTTTAATGTAAACTCTGCTGAAACTAAAATATTAAATATTTTTTGAAGCTCAAAAGACAAAATTTACACTACCATATTAATGCTTGTTTGAAGTAACTCAATTTCCGCTAAACATTTTACTTTAAAAAGAGTTCAAAAATAAATTTCTATTTTACTCTAAGTTGAAGTTGATTTATGTCATACAATGACTCTTCTTCTTCAGCTTTTCTCTATTTTATTAGAGGTCGCTGTTTCTTACTTTTCCCTTCCACTGATTCCTGCCCAACGTATCTTCTTCACACAGTCCTTTCTCTCACACTTGTGCGACACTATCCTTCCATCTTCTCTTTGACCTTCCTCATACTCCCAAAATTGAAAGTTGTAATCCTGAGGACTAGCTTCTTTATTGATACAGAGGTTAGGTGAGGCAGCACAGTTATAGAAAAACCGGCAAAGCTTATGAACACCCTAACCAAAAAGGCCTACAGGCATTGCTTTCAACAATGGAATATTTGCATGGGGTGGGGTATGGTTCGGGGTGAAAAGTTATTCTTTCCAGATCGCCTCATTTCCAGTTTTGGTGACATTCATTGGCCTCCTCTGTCCTCTGATTTGTCCATATGCGATTTTTTTCTTGTGGGGTCACCTTAAAGTACGTACATAGAAACACAAACCCTGCACTGGAACTATTGAAAGAAGCGTAGAAGTCACCCAAATTGACAGAGCGATGTTGGAAAGAGTATTACTTCGTAGAACGCGTCCAGAAATGCATTAATGATAACGGACACCATATGTAAGATGTTATTTCCCACACTTGATTTTCAATTTTGTGACGTTTTAAAGAATGTCCGTCCTTTGTACCGAACCCTGAACAATTAAGCGGCAGGGAGCAATTTTGTATTACCCGTCAAAATACTGTAATTTTGAAGTGTCCGATAGGTGTACAATTCCGTGGTTTATTTTCAAATTAGCTAAAATCCTTTTTAAAATTCCCCTTGTTCTCTGTTATACGTTCCTCGTTAGTCGTTTGAGAGGCGCTGGTCGTCAGCTGAAAGGCGGGGAGAGTTCCGCTCTTGTTTCAGGAGAATCGACATTAAATCCCTGTAAATCCCACACGTCTCGACGCTTGTTGGGGGGACGCCGAGATTTTTCTCTGACAAATTCCTGTTCTCAGTTTGATTTACTTGCTAAATTACGTCATACAGTTGGGGGCTGAGTAAGCTTGGTAATAGCCTGGTGTTTTGTCATACAGTTAGTACCCCTGACACATGGAGGCAACGTGAGACTGTGCCTCGTTATGGAGGCAAAAACTAACACTACTCCCACTAGACTGGGTTTACGGAAAGTGGATCATTGTCCTGGGGTTATTCAAGCCGGGGGGCCTTAGTGTTTACCCTAGATTTTTATCGCACTTCTCCTATCTTACGTACAACGTGTGTACCCAAGTAATTATTATTATTTTATTGGCAATATAAGATTTATTGCTGAGATTATCTTAATGCAGGTAATCACTTATCGGTAAACAACGTGCACGTGATGTATTTATTGCAAATCTTGGAAAATATGAAAATATTGAACAACTCGATTCTCGAAAAAGTATAAGAACTTCATTTTTGGATTAGCGACCCCTACTTTAATTTTGACAGTTTATATCTTAAAATATAATCTAACCTATTACCTTTTTTGATAATATCTTGAAGATTAAATTTTAAATACCGGAATAGAATTCACTAATCCAAATATGAGAATTAGCTCTTAAACTTTTTTGGAAGAGAGTAACTGATTCATATAAAAATTGTGTCTAACAATTCGAATTCTTAAGATGAATTGCTACGAAATTTACAACTACCCTATAATAATAGATATTTATATTCACATTAACTGATATTTATTTACACACATTAACATTTTATTTTTCCACTATTATAACAAAAGTTTTGAGCAAAATTTCACGGTCCAAATTTTATTACTAAATAAGGTCTAATCTAGTTGTCACTGGACATAATAAATACAAAATAGTTGTTTTATAAAATAAAACGTTAAAATTGCCCGAAAACATTTTAATAATTATTTAACTATAAAGTGTGTTAATAAGAGCGATCAATGATTGAAACATTTTAACTCGTGAGCGTAGCGAGCGAATTAATTGTTGAGATCATTAATCGCCAAATAACACACGTGTTAATTACAATATTTTTCCGTTGACCGTATGTTACTGAACTGGAAAATCTAATTTTATTCCATGGTAATTTTTTTTAGGTTAGTAACGCTTGACACACAAGTTTAGACAATTGTTAAGCAAAGGTATGTATGGTCAACGGTCAAACGGTCAACAGAAAAATAATATGTTCTGCAAAACTTCATATACGCAAATCTATCTGTAGGTTAGGTGGATAGATAGTCGAAACGTGATATTGTTAACGTTTTTGGAATTTAAAATATTGAACAGACGACTATTTACCGAACTATACGGGAATGTAACGAAGGTCTTGTATGTATTAATTTACCAAAAAGTGGGCCACCCAAAATTTTGCCCCCAAATTGAATCAGCAGATTTATTCAAATTGCTCAAGACAAAGTTAGAACGTCATCGCGCAAATTAATTCAACAATTTAGAATTTTAAAGATGATTGTTAGCAGAACTTTGGTCAGAAATGATTTAAAATGTCGATATAGAAATAATATAACCAAATATATAGGACCAGCTTGACTGAATCTCCAGATGCTGTAGGGCATTTTTTAGCAGAAAAATTTTTCCTGTATTTGAGTTTTGTTCGTTTTTTTTTTTTTTTTTACATTTTATTGAGTTTATTAGTTTTATTGTATTTAATAACCATGTAAATTTTAATAATTACGTTAGTATGATGTTAAAGACCTATGTTTTATCGTTTTGTATAACGTTTTCTAAGATTATGTATCATTTTAAATTACTAGTTACATAAATTGAATAATAGGTTTATATTACACAGTAATTTGCAAAAGCGTTGGTATTATCAATGGAATGAAAATAAAACAATAAAAACTCTGTAATCAGTCATCAAGAATCTTGAAATAATAAGGCTATTCATACGAGCATTAAGAGTCTAATTAAATGTGAAAGAACAGCAGGACCTCACTTACATCAAGAAGGCTCTGAATACCATGATGAAATTCGTCTGGACCAGTGACAGCTACAAATGAAGCAAGTTGTATCATAATTTATAGCTTCATTCACATATGTGCGAGTGTGCGGGTTCTTAACAATGCTAGCTTAAATTAAATTTCTGCCAGTTCTCAAAATTCACAGATGACGTGTTTCTTCCATCCTTTTTTATATCCTTGTGTATATTATCTCGGCGAAATGAGAACGTTGTATAAATATTTTTACCAGTTTTATTTTTGTTGAATTTTACTGCCACTCGACATATGCGAATAGTTTATGTGGATGAAATACTTTTGGGTTAAGTAGTCACTTTGATATTCGCGTCTAACGAAGTTAAACTAGTGGTGGGTATTAAAAATAGAGATGATGTAAATTTAAGTTCAATAAACTAGGCGATTGCTATTCTGAACTGTCAAAAAAATTGCGGTTTACAAAGTTAAATATGGATCATGCTGATGGATACACATTACACTTGTTTAGCAATTCTTCAGATGTTAATGGCCGTTAAATACCATTCTTTGGCTATTCTCTTACAAGATTTTAATTATTTGTCGTTCTGTATTATTATTTTAGTTGGGGGCTTTAAGCTCTAACCACTTTTGTTATTTTTGTAACAAGGCCATATCTTAGTTTTCTGGAAGTACTTCCAGATTTCTCATGACGCCAGTAACTTCTTTAGTAGTCAGTAGAGTCCATAACAAGAAAGAAAAACGATTTGTTGAATGTTAAGTGCTTTCAGAATTTTTATAAAGAGGTGCTACGATTAGAAAATATAAAAGAAACATCCCTTAACCTTAACAATAATTTTGAAAAAACTATATACAGTGGTGGACAAAAGTATGGAAACTTTTAAATATTTCATTTTTTTAAAATATGTTTATAGTTCTCGCAAATTTGAATCGTATTTTCTAAAGTCAATATATCGAAGAATATATTCACAAGAAATCTTTTGATATTGACTGTACGATTTAAGTAAAATAACATATACTCGTTTTTTCGGTGGAGAAAAGTATGTAAACTAATTGAAAATATGATTTTAATTGTCTTACTTTCAGTTGTATTTTGTTATTTATTTAGTAAGTTGATGTTAAAATGGGCAAAAATAAATATTTTTCCGACGACTTGAGAGAAAGGGTAGTACAGCTTCATAAAGATGCTGTGAAACAGCGCAATATTTAATTTTTTTAAAAAATCAGTAAAAGTGGCATATCAAAGATTTTGAAAAACAAATCGCAGTATAGAAGTGTTAAAATTAATATGAAAGTCGGTGGTCCAAGAAAACTAGTGCTAGAATTGACAAAAACCATTCGGCGTCTATCCGTAAGTAATCCTACTTTATCATCAAGTGAACATTCTGCAAAAATTCGGGAACAATTTGAGTGATCGCACTGTGATACGAAAGCTATGTGATGTAGGATTACTAGGAAAAATAACAGTTAAGAAACCTGTACTATCAAAGAAAAACAGAAGGGTCAGAATTGCATTTGCTTAGGAACACTCATCGTGGACGAGTGAAAAATGGCATACTGTCCTTTGGAGCGATGAAAGATGATTAACATATTGACTCCCATCGGAACCAAATATTTTGAACTTAATAAACATATGTTGTGCTACGCTAGATTCATCAGGATTGCCGATTTTTAAATAATAGAAATATTCTTTAAATTAAGTATCAATTTGTATTTTAGTTTGTCCGATGTAAAATTTAAAAAATTTCTATCATTTAAAAACCGGCAATAATGATAAATCTAGTGAAACGGGTGCATATCGATTTCTTTATTATCGTACTGTATGTTAAAGTTGATAAATTTATTAGTTTTTATAACTTTCAAAAATAAAATGAAATGCAGCTCTTTTGCAAGACTAGTTAATATTTATGAATGCTAAAACGCCATGAAACTTTTCGATTCGGTCCTGCCTTCTTCTTAAAACAACTCTTAAATTATAATAAAAAGTAAATTAGATGCTTAACCCAGGTCAGGTCAGGACAACAGTAGAAATTCAAAACGTTATTCTCTGCAAATATACTTTCTGCTTTTATTTCACGAGAGGATTGCGAATCATAGCTTTGCCTTAGCGAGAAAGCAGAACAACGAACATATTCAACATCATAGCTGTTTATGGTACTCATCGGCAATAAATTGAAATGTTAAATAGCAAAGTTTGTTTTGTATTTGATATGTTAGTGTAAAAAGAATTGCAAACAAATCAAGAAATGTCAGTAGGTCATAGTAACATGTTTATAAATGACAGCTATTCAGATGCAATATTATCGATTTCTACTTGGAAGAAACCACTAATTAAACTTTTGATTAATTCATATTTTTATAGTTTGCTATGAATGAAGAACGGATCATATGCTATAACATTATGTAGGTAAGAAATATGCAAATTATAAATAAAATTACAGTATTAAGAATGATTATACTTACGTTTATTTCAATGACACGAAAGATTCTTACGTTGAAGTCTGTAAAAAGAAAAAAAATACTATTATTTTGTAATAAATAATACGATTTTGGCAATGTAGATCTCATTTATGGATAGTTGTACCGCTTATAATTAAAATCTTAACTACAAGTTAACAAAATAAGTGCGTATCGAAATTTCATACCAATTCGATATTGTCAATTTAACCTACTGTAAAAAATTTAACTATGAGCAGTCCAAATGGCCATTAGTTCTGTAATTTATTGGATGTTTCGGTGCTATGGCGCCACCATCGTCAGCATCGGATAGTTTTACAAAAATTTGCGATAATATTTTACTTTTTTTTACCCCTCAGAATTAACAGAATTAAACCCCAATGGGGGATTCGACCATTTTTTTTTTTTATAATTTCATCTGAAAATATTAGGAAAACTAAGACTATTGATGAAAATCCGGTGAAAAAATTCCTATTAATAAGCGAGTTATGGTCTCCCGAATTTTGAAGATTGACGTGACGTCACACTTATGTGTTTTTATATCAAACTGTTTTCATCATGGACATAAATGTTCTTGAGATATATGCTATTTTAAGTTATATTTACATAAAAATAAATAAATATTATAACACTGTGTAAGTCTACATACTTTATAATTACAGGTGTATTTAAATTATTAAGTTTAATGCAAGAAATTTATGTTAAAATAAAAACTGTTTGGAAACTGCACTACAGGAAGTTAGTCCCTCCTTTCGAATTTGAATTTCTTAACTTCCATTGGTAGTAATCCCCACCTACTAACACGCTATTTGTAATGCATGTATAGGCGGTCTTTCGGACGCCAATCAAAATATTATGTATAGATTTCATATTAGTGTCGAAGCGTTATAACAAAAAAACCCCTTATTTCCGAAATATCTCAATTATACCATTTCATTTTCTTATTAATATTCGTTATTCAGCATATACATTCGTATTTTTTTACTATTTTCCTTTAATTCGATTGAGCTGGAAGCCCCCATTGCAGGGTGAGTTCATGTACACGACCATGCATGCCTTGGTGGGATTCGAACCCAGAACCCCGAGCGTACGCATGACTAAGAAGCGTTGCTCTAACCATTGAGCCACTGGAGCCAACAAAACGTTATTTGTTTTTATTATTTATTTATTTTTTGAAACAAAACCATATATGTATATAAATAAATAAATATATCATCACGGCATATTACCCAATTCTGTGTGTGCCACAATCTGCTTTATCGCAGAAATCGGTAATGATGATGACTTATTTGTACCGTGCGGGCGCTTACCAGGCGTCACCTCACGGGCATTCATTGCTGGCACCACAGGGGTTACTTTTGTGCCATTTAAAATTCGAAATATTTGGCGTCAGTCGGGATCGAACCCGGTTCCCCAGCAAATATTTCTCACTCCTTACATATTAAAGTGATCTATTTTCGGTAACGAAATACCGAATCTGGACCATAATAATGAGTGGAGCCAATCACCTGAGTCCTTGTTGTTTTTATTATTAATTTCTGGTTTATGTTATTTATGTTATGTAAATGTGTATGCATAATTTTTATATACAAAATAAACTCTTATAAACATTGTCAAATTTGGCAATTATTTAATTTAATAGGCTTTATGCATCCCCGTCATTAACTAGGACGCCGAGGTTGCATCTTCTCCGGAGAAGAAATGTTGAAGTTAATATATTTTCGAAATAAATTGTGAAAAGTGAAAAAAAACATGTCAACCACCTGGATTTGAACCCAGGACCCATACCTTGCCGGGCCAATGAGTGTTTGTAGGGTGTCTGAGTGTCTGGTCGCGAACCTGGGGAACCGGGTTCGATCCCGACCGACGCCAAATATTTTTTGATTTTCAATGTCATAAAAATGATCCCTGTGGTGCACTCTCCACGCCAGCACTGAGTGTCCGTGAAGTGACGACCAGTAAGCGCCCGCGCAGTACAATATGTCATTAGCAGATTGGTACACTCAGAAATGGGTAATATATCGTGATGATATATTTATTTATATTTATTTTATATGTCTCTTATGAGGATATGTTTTTATGCATCAAGTTATTAGATGTTGGGATGGGATTACCGTTACATTTTAAACATCTGTGGATGAAGTCAGAAATTACTTATGGACCATAAGCCATATTGGACCAGTTTTTAATATTAACAATGAGTTAATAGTCAGTTTATCTATATACTAACAGTTATACGCAAGAGTAGAAGAGTATAAGAGTCCGCCATAGCTCAGTGGTATAGAGTTACCCCGGCAATGTATGGTCCCGGGTTCAAATTCTATTGTTAATATTAATATGTTTTAATTCGATACATATACCAAAATATGTTTGCCAGACCATATTTTACCAGACGTTTCAGCTCATTAGATATCTAGTAAGAACCTAACCCAGTGACAAAATAAAATAGTACATGAAATAATATGTTAAAACTTCAGCAGAAAATAGATAAAACTAGTTAAATAAACAAGCAGAAATAAACCCTCAGAAAAACCATTTCGTGAGAAAGATTTACACCTGCCGTTTGTTTGTATTCTGAACCGGGACATAGTCCCAATCTCTCCTCGTCTCCACCCTCCAATGTTGTAAATCCTTATAGGGACACGGGCGTTACAATCAGATTTTGAAGGTTGGTATCGCATATCGGTTCGACAGATAACATCACATCAGTGAATCTAACCGCATCTTGGCTATAACTTCATATCAGTGGCGATATCATGTTGATAGTATGATCCCCGCCCCTAAGTGGAGAGCGGAACTGTTCATTGGATGTTGTCGTAAAACGCAACGATTTTTATTCATACGGTGTTTTAAGAATATAACAATGAACGTTAAAATTTAAATGTGTGGGAAAAGTCATGTGAACATTCCAAGAAATAAAACGAATATGTTCATTAGTATAATTTGAATAATAATGTGAAATATAAATCCTTCGTATTCATTCATGAAATCCTGGGGTGTTTGTTTCATTAACAAACATTTCTCGTAATATTGAATTACAAATGTTCATTATTTGTTTCATCGTTAACGGAGTTTTAAAATTTTTCATACAATTAGCCAAATTAGTCAAACTATTTATTATTTCAAAAAGTACAGGGTGTAAATCGAAAAATGAAACACAGGCTGTGTCCAATATTGTACTTTTATCACCCTAAATCTAAATCATAAATTTAAATAACTTCATAATTTAGGTTTTTAGGAATTAAATTTTAGGGTTTTGCAGGAGCACACTATGCCTTGAAGTTGACGCCTTTTAATTAAATAAATCATGTTTGTTGCTATAATTTGTGTAAAACGTCTAGCTTTCTGTTAACGAATAGCTTCTTAGCTTCTATTTTATGAAATATATTACCATTTAAATCTGAAGCATCAAATGAAATCGAATTGTACAATTCAGTTTTGTTGTTTTAAAGTGTTGCCATACAAACCAATGGATGTTGTTAGTGTGCCATTCGGAGTTGTATTTATGTCAAGAAGACTTAAATCCTAAATACCAAATGCCAAAATGCGACATGGCACAGCCATAGGCATTTAACATGGGAATTCAGTTTTTCTTTGCGGAATCTAATTATTTTATTTTATACAAAAATACTTCAAATAAAAGTTATTATAATAATAATAAACTTTATTGACATATAATCAAGGGCGAGGTTCAGCCTAAGGCTGCTCTTCCACCTAACCAACAAATAATACACAGATGTATATAAAACTAATAGACACGTTGAAATATTAATCAATTACAGATAATTTAAGTAATAGAAACATTTAAGATAAATATAGATAAATATAGATAAATATAGAGTACAAAATAGTAAACAATGAAATAAATATTATACAAATAATAATGCTCGTACATTTCTTTTGAAATTGTTTAAAGAAAGGATCTTCAGGTAGTCAGGAACACTGTTATATAAAGTGGGGGCCATATATGAAAACGCACCTTTAAATTTTGACTTTCTGAAGGTTGGGACAATGTACAAATCCTTCATTCTAAGAGAATAGTTATAGTCTTTAATAATAAATTTATCAAATAAATATGATGGAGTACCTGTCAATATAATTTTATGAAGCAAGCATAAATAGAGATATTTAAGACGGTTTTCAACAGAGGGCATCTTAGAAATTTTGCGATATTTAGATATATGATCGTATTTACGCACACCGTATACGAAACGCAGACAAGAATTTTGCAATAATGTTAATCTCTGTTTATCTGTCTGTGTGAGGTTCGGAAAATAAGTGCAGGCGCAATAGTCAAATAGTGGAAGAATAAGTGAATTTACCAGTTTAAGTTTCACTGACGAATTTATTGATATTTAAATTTTGAATCTAAATCATGTGGAACTATTATTCAAGCTCTTCAAATAAATGTAAAAATGAATTATAAAATTACAGTTTTTATGCTCAGTTAAAAATAATAAAACGCGCGCGCGCGTACACACACACACACATAATCGTAAAAAAAATCGTATTTTAGGGACCCTAAAACGTAAAGGTGACGGAAGGTAAAATCTAACCAAGACAATTTCCTCAATACTTAATAATCGGATCAGCTCCCCATGCTTTGCGGATGTACCAACTTTAATTGTGGCGTAGCGTCAAGATCCTTTGAACACTTTCGCATCTCTATAAGAACACATCGGGCTGCTTCGCGCTAATGGGGTGACCTATGGCACGTATTTAACATTCCGGAAGTGTTCCGCACATTTTTTGTTTGAAAAACAAATTTTGCAAAATAGAGTAAAAGTTAGTGAACGGACCGGGACGAGATGGGATCATGATATGTCTTTGTCGGCTCGCGGCAACGCAACCCGTCAGCCCGCGCTAGTTAGCGTATGCAAATACGACCTAGTGCGATTCTCTGATTATAATTACATGCTCTAAGTTTGGGCTACCGCGTGCACGCTTTCATAATAATACAACTTAAAAACGTGTTAAAATTACTAACTTTTTACACGGCTAATTTTATTTGTTAATTACTCTAAAGGAATTAACAAGTTTTTATTGGATTACTTCATACTACGTCGAGTATTGATTTTAAAAGACTTTCAGCTATTTACTTTTTATTAAACTAAGTTCTAAGTGTTAGAAGAACTTAATATATAAAACAAACGTATCATTACATTTACTTACTGCTCGACCAGTTTACGAACTCATCTGGGATGCACAAAAGATAACATGCGATAGCACGATAAAAGAGAGAGATAATAATATGTTGCATTTTTATCACCCTAATATCTAAATCCTAAATTTATATACTCTAAATCTAGTAATTATTTAGGATTTTAGGAATTAGATTTTAGGGTTTTGCAGGAGCACACTATGCCTTGAAGTTGACGCGCACTAATTAAACAAATCATGTTCGTTGCAATATTTTTTATAAAACATCAAATACACTGTCAGTATGGATTTGTTAGTTTTTACCTCTCGCTAAGAGAGGTATTGGATTCATGTTAAAAATCACATATCCAGATTTAATAAATAAGAACGTTTTAAGATCACTAGAATCCGATTATAACATTTTTATAATGAAGTCTGTGTGTGTCTGGATGTTAGAGGAATAGTTCCTTAAATTCTATAAGACTAAAGACCAATTTAACTACGTATTCCTTAATCTGACATTAATGGGAAGAGCTGAAAAGGTTTTGGTAACATTTGGACAACCAGAAGTAGTAATTTCTTAAAAAATTCTTCTAAATATTATTTTTTGGTTAATTTATAAATAAATAAATATATATATTATCACGGCATATTACCCATTTCTGGGTGTGCCAGTATCTACAACACATATAGACATCGGTAATGATGACGATATATTTTACCATGTAGGCGCTTACCAGGCGTCACCTCACGAGCACTCATAGCTAGTGTGGAGAGTGCACCACAGGGGCCACTTTTGTGCCATTTAAAATTGGAAACATTTGGCGTCTGTCGGGATCGAACCCGGCGGCCACGGGACCCCATTTATGTTATTACAATTATTAAAGAACATAACATTCTCTATCCAATACATTGAACATTTTTATTATATCTTCTATAGATTTAGAGATAGAGAATTATATGTAAAATAATCCGTTGTAATGAATCTACAGCCCAAATAACTCCATGGAAAGCAGATGAAAAATTAAAATCTTTGTAATTGACACAAAAATGTAATTGTCAAAAATCCAGATACATTACTGAATGCCTTTTCTGGGAAGTACATTTAATATTTCTTATTTTGTTAGTAATTAATTATTTAAAATTATAGATACATATATGAGTATTACATATACGCATCAGAAAAACCGCTAATCTCGTCAATGAATTTGAAGAATCTCGAGCATTTAGAAGAGTACTAGGAAAGTTATTTATAGAATGAATTATAAAATATAAAAATATAATAATAATAGATGTAGTAATTAGAATTTTTATTTGTGAAATATTAAATACAGTATGTACTTATATAGCCACAACAGATTTTTTATTGATTAAATTTATTGATGAGAACAATGATTGACTGTTTTTTGAATTGATACTCCATTTTTTTGATGTTAAACAGCTCTATGGTCATTCTGTGACCGAAACTTCAGTTGAATTCAGTAAAATTACTTGACTCGGAATAATTTCTTCAACCATTACCATTATCAATTGAAATTATTGTACTGTAGGAACATTATGGACATTTGTTGAGATTTTTATATTGTTTTTAATAAGTACTATTGTATTATTTAATGAAATCTTCATCACGTGCAATTGAAATTGTGTACATAGTTGTTGTTTATTATCAATGATACGATTATTAAGACAAATGAATCAGATTTTTACACTTCCTGATTGGATAAACGACGATGTTAACAATAACTGTATGACCTGTGACAACATTCTATACATATGGGTCATATTTATGTATTACTTGAGTGCAGCATTTCACACTTCAATTATCAAAGAGCATATTGTTGTTTTTGCTAGCCGTAATTTATTATGTCTGTTGGGTGATTGAATATTGTATTTATGACAACTTTAACTAGATTGAAATTGATTGATAAGTACACTGATTCATGAGTTACAAAAGCGTAAAAAATTGCAAACTATAAATGAATTATTGGATGCGATATTGAATGGATTTTAAATGTCATTCCGCATTTATTGTTTTTCAAATTTAAATACAATTATTATTTGTTTTTTGAGGAGATTATACTGCTTACAGAGAAAAGAGATTTGTCACGGTGTATATATTTATTAGAATTCAGCTGAACCATTTTTAAAACTAGTGGTAACAATAACAAATTGATATCATTAAGTTGTTGTGGAGTCTTCATTGAAAGGAGGTTACCAAACATAAATAAACAGAAATTATAAAAGAAAATTATTATGTAGTTATCTGTTCCACGTAATTTCTGATTGTTCTCTTGTTTCTTTTGTTTGTTGGTGAATTGTTTAGTCTGCATTTGAAGTGTAATATGATAACTGATCGTATGATGCTAAAATATGTATGTCAAAAGTGATTACACAGTAAAAAATCTGTTGTGGCTAACACAAAAACTCTCGCCATTTCCATATTAGGATATATAAGTACATATTGTGCTTAACATTTCTGGTACATACACAAAAATTCTTATTATTAATATATTTTTATATTTTTTAAATTCATTCTATAATAAGTTTCCTCCTACTTTTCTAAATGTTCGAGATTCTTTAAATTCATTGACGAGTTTGGCGGTAATTCTGAAGTGTATATATATGTAGATACCTATAATTTTAAATATTTAATTAATAATAAAATAAGAAACATTAAATATACTTCCCAGAAAAAGCCTGCAGTAAAGTAAATGGATTTTTGACACTGACAACTCACATTTTTCTCTAAATGTTCGAGATTATCCAAAATCATTGACGAGTTTGGCGGTATTTCTGATGTATGTATATATGTATATATGTACCCATAATTTTAAATAATTAATTAATAATAGAATAAGAAATATTAAATGTACTTCCCCGAAAAAGCCTTTAGTAATGTAAATGGATTTTTGACACTGACAACTAACATTTTTCTGTGAATTACAAACATTTTAATTTTTCAAATGGTTTCCATGGAATTATTTGGGTTACTAGATACATTACTCTACAAATGCGTTCACTTACGTAGCATTTTCTTCACAAGCGAATAATATTACTACCAAGTTTATGTATGTACCCATTTTTGAATTATTGCCCCAAAAGTCAATATACCCCATATTTAGATAAAAACTTCAAAATTTTCAAAAATCTAATTTTTATGTATCTAGATACTTCTTAATTCTCTGATTCCAAATTTTGACACCGCAAGTTGATATCTCTTTTCGTTTTCGAGATATTTAAAGTTTTGCTCAAATCTGCCTATTTTTGGGTAGTAACCCAAAAATGGGTCGAAAATTTGGCCATTTTCAGTTATTTTGCTTTAGAGATTGTATGCGGTGTTCAAAAATTATGAAAATTGGTGTACCTATGTATTTTTTCCCGTAGAATCGAATGATGGTATCGCCAAATTCATATCTCGACCCATTTTTGGGATACTACCCAAAATTGGGCAGTTTTGAGCAAAACTTTGATTCTAAATATCTCGAGAATGTAAAGAGATATCGACCTGCGGTTTCGAAATCTGGAATCAGCGCATTGAGAAGTATCCTCATACAAATTAGATTTTTGAAAATTTTGAAGTTTTTATCTAAATATAGGGTACCTATATTGACTTTTGGGGCAATAATTCAAAAGCAGGTAGATATATAAATTTGGTAGGCATATTATATGATTGTAACGGATTATTTTATATATTTATGGGTCTCTATCTGTAATTTTATAAAAGATATAATAAAAATGTTCAATGTATTGGACAGAGAATCCTATGATCTTCAATATTTGTAATTATACAAATTTCAAAAAAAAAATAAAATTTAGAATAGAGACAGAGTCATCATCGTAAAAATTATCAAATCGGACCTTAAAACGTGCTTATTCACTAAAATATAAAATATGAGATTTTTAGCATGAACCCAATACTCCGCTTAGCGAGGGGTAAAAATGAATCAATAATTCATCTTTAAATTAGTGATCTGCTAATTCTTTTCTTCTTAAAGTTCAACTGTGATCCTATCCATAGTTATAATTGATAGTTTTTCTAGCTCTTAAGCATCGCACGTGCTCTAAACATACTATTCAATTACTATCAATGAAAAGTCACGCAATGTGTAACATCTGACATACCGCGGAAAATAAGAACCATGTCTATAAATACTTAATTACAGATTATTAAAAATTAAGGTCTTGTCTTCAGGCTATTTAATAATGTGTATTGAATGTGGCTCAACCTTTTTCATTAGGTATATGTTTCAATGCGTGCATTGAAATGATTATCTCATTTAAAATTTTAACTTGAGCATAACTCACACCTCAAAAGAAAATTAAAAGATAATTCGAAATCTTAACATTTAATTATATTGTAGGGAAAGACTATAATGATTAGTACTCTTAGTTCTTAAGCCTTAATCTTTATGCAAAGCTGGAAATGGTAGTGAACGTTACCATGTGCGATAATCATTTGTACGCATTGCGCCTTGTTATTAATTATAGCTCTTACACAGTAGGACAATCGGTGGAAATGAGGCTTTATAATATCAGTGCCGCCTACACTAAATAGTTTATAATTGAGATTTAATAGAACAATCTACACCAGTTAAGGGTTAAAAATATATGACCACCTAATATAATTTATAGAATCTCAGAATCGAAAATCATTTCAATATTCAAATAGCACAAAAGTGACAATTTATTTTTATACCTTTATTTAAATAATAAGTTTGGATTTTGTTTGTTTTTTTTTACCTCCCGCTACCCTAGGTAAGGGAGGTATAGGGATCGTGCTAAAAATAGCATATAGAGATTTTATATAATAAGCACGTTTTGATGTCCCCAGAATCCGATTTTAACATTTTTACAATGATGTCTGTAGGTATGTATGTGTGTGTGTGTGTGTGTGTGTGTGTGTGTGTGTGTGTGTGTCTGTGTGTGTGGATCTTGTGGACACGATTACTCAAATACTATCAATCAGAAAAATTTTAAATTTTGTATACCCATTCTATACTAATATGGCAAGTGCTCATTAGTTTTTAGGGTATATCGGATAACCGGAAGTATCATTTATACAAGCTTTTAACAGTTTTTCTTGTAAAAAATTCATTGAATATAATTTTTTTGCAACTTCTACTAATTAAAATGGAATATAATGGTTTAATCTTCAATTCTAGGATAATAACATTTAGTAAATAACTCTAAATAACTTTAAATATGAATATATAATATAATTTATTTCCATGTATCACCTAGCCTATGCGTCAAACAAAATCATAATTTTAATGACAGGTTTGACATATTTAAACAAATGTCACTGACAGGCAGCAATTATATTAAAATTAATAATGAAACCGAGTTAATGAGAATATAATAGTAAAATATTTTATTAAGGTTTGTAAAAATAATATATTTTCCATCATACATAAATGTTAGATGTACAGGATGATCTGATTTAAATTTGCTAATTGCTATTTTTGCAGCACTATAAATTAATATTAATTTACAACTACACATTTACGTAATGGATTATGTAGGGCGAAGAATTTACAAAGATTGCGTTTTAGAGCACCTAGAAGATGATGCTGATTTTTATAAGAAAATGTGTGTTTGTGACGATTTTTCCTTAAAGCCTATTAAATTATGATCCAAAACTTCTCAAATTTGGTATTTAAAACTCATATATAATTTGAAACAACATATTAGATTTTAACCATATATGATAAATCGGATGTAGTAGGTACTTAATTTGGAGCTCTAACAAATTTTTGAGGAAAAACAATAAAACAATCCAAAATTTCGTATTACAGACTTTTCTATTTATTGAACAACAAATTAGATTTTATTTACAAACGATCAATCGGAAGTGAAACTTTACTTAAAGCTCATTGCTATTTTAAACATGGAATTGCCGGGAGGTCATGTGCTGGCCACATCAGATTTTTTTATTTTGGAACATTGTATAATGAAGTTTACCTTAATTGGAAACTTCACAAGTGCGATTTACACATAGCGCACCTAGCGGCACTGCTTAGAAATAATGGTTGCTAGGTTACGATAATATAAAACAAGTACAACGACAACGGGAAGGGTTTGTTTGTATCTGTCTCTTACGTGTGACGTCAATACTGTCAGTGTTCATTATGACTTAAATACAAGAAGTTTGAGATAAAAATACTAGCTTTGTTTAAACTTATCTTTCAACATGAAAGCAAAAACTAAAAAACCACGTGTACCCATATCTGAAGATCCGGTGTTAAATTTTTGCGGATCTCGTAATACTTCTTAGTTTATTTTAAAAGCAAAAGTGTGGATTGAAACCAGAAATCTGGAAGAGGATACATATTTATTTTCACATCTATTAATCGTTTGTTGTGCGAAAGATTGCTTTCAGATCAGATATTTCATGACTGATGAACGGCAGTAACGAAAACTTGTTTAGAGAAATTCTGTTTTACTTTTCTATAGGAATGTGAGATATTGAAAAATATGTTTATTTTTATCGAAGTAAATTGTGAAAAGTGAAAATACATGTTAGCCACCAGGATTCGAACCCGGACCCATTACCTTACCCCGGCAAGGTGATGGGTCCGGGTTCGAATCCTGGTGGCTTACATGTCTTTTCACTTTTCACAATTTACTTCGATTTGAATGACTGTTAACTCTTCGTTGATATTAGTTTATTTTTATGTATTAAAATACTTGGTTTTTAATTTCGCAAATATTTTATTAGTCGATGACTAGTTTCACTAATACAATAGCAACATCAAATCTTATATAATAATACAATTTTAAGTTTATTGGAACCATCTTGAAGAGTATGCCAAATTTCCTTTTAGAATGAAAGAATACATACAATTACAATTATTTTTGAAACTAAAAACCGAGTATTTTAATACATAAAAATGAATAATAAGTTTCACCATGTAAGAGCCGACACAATTAAAGAAAATATACTTATTTATATTTATGACTTATGTCAATACGTATAATATTGCAGTTTAATTTATGTATCTGGAAAATCATAAAATAGGAATTGAAAGTTCTGTGAAATAACTACGGGTATAGTGCATTGAACTTGGCTCTTCAATATTAATAGCAGAAACTAAGTAATGTTTTATTATTATTTATTGTAAATTAAATATTTAATGCACCATGCTTTTGTAAATAAATAACCAACTAAATTTACTTCCATAATACAGCGTGTTTTTTTTAAGCCTGGTAGAACTTCAAATTATAAAAAGTAACACAAAAAATTAGATTTTAATCAAATTTTTTTGTTTATTTGAAAGATCAATGCATGGCATTATAATTTGAAAAGGATTTCGGGCATATGGCCATCGCGGCTGTTCTTGACGAAGCGCATTCTGGACGTCCAATTTTGAGCCACTTTTTCGAGCACTGCTGGCCGTATGTCACGAATAACATGAACAATGTTGGCCTCCAAGGCGTCAATTGTTGCTGGTTTATCAGCATAAACCACTGACTTCACGTAGCCCCGCAGGAAATAATCGAGAGTTGTCAAATCATACGACATTGGAGGCCAATTGACAGGCCCATTTCTCGAAATCAACTTATCGCCAAATTTTGATTTAAATAAGTCGATGGTTGCGGTCGCCGTATGGCACGTAGCGCCATCCTGTTGAAAGCACATCTCGTCTGGATCAATGACATCCATATTTTCAAACAAAAAATTATTGATCATGGTGCGGTAATGATCTCCATTGACCATAACGCGAGCTCTGGCCTCATTTTTGAAGAAATAAAGTCCGATGATACCACCAGAATGTAAACCGCACCAAACGGTGAATTTTTCTGGATGTAATGGAGTCTATAAGGTCTCTTGTGGATTAGTCTCACTCCATATGTGGAAATTTGGCTTATTAACAAACCCGTTAAGCCAATCACGAAGTTGTCTATAAGTTGCGCGAATCGACGTCTGATTTTCAAAGTAAATTTGGATAATTTGGTAGCGTTGTTCAAGTGTGAGTCAATTCATGATGATTTGCCACAGTATACCGATCATAAATGTCAAAAAGTGAAGGCAGTATGACAACTCGTTTGACAGTTAACTCTTTCATAAGTTCTATCTAAGCAAAAAAAAACACCCATTATAAGCAGATTGGTATTACTGACATTACTTCTACACCATTTTTAACGTTTGGACGTTTATCCACAGCACATTTACAAAAAAAAATATATATCAAATAAATATAATAAATGTATAAGATGTGAATAACGTCTTGTCAAGAACTTCAGTTAATAAATAAAATAAAAGTAAAATGCAATGCAACTTGTCTTGTACCCATAATTAAATATGGACGTTCTTGTCCCACTGACTTAAGTAAATAAGACATTACTACATCACCAAAGTAAAATACACATGTGTTTAAATGTGACATGATACTCGAAACTTTTACCAGTTAATGCATATTTAACTAATAAATACATTTCTAAACTTCGACATTATTACGAGTTAACATTTCAACATATTTCTTTTCTTTAAAAACACAGTTAAAATAAATTACTGCTAATATAATATCCCATATGGCTATGTATAGTCAAATACATAATTTCTAAATAAGTGATTTATTTCGGCGAAATCGAAGATGACATCAGCACGATGAACTCACATAGTATTTATAAAACGAACCGAAAGCCTAACGGCTAAATGACCTAATTTTTCTGTTGTTATCCTTGATTATATGCCCGTCAAAATATTGAGTTATTTTTAAATGACGCAGCGGTTTCTCAAATTATTAAAATTATTGATAAATGAAATGGTCAATTATACCAAAAACGATTAATATGCAAATACGTAATTAATAGCTGTATTATTTTTGTCAAAATTTCATTTCGTCTTAACTCACTTCAGACAAACTCAATAAATTGTTATTCTTTTTATTCTAACTGAACTTAGTGGTACGATATAAACTCAAAACTATCTGAGCCACTCAGTTCAGTAGAAAAGATTATTAGAAGATGCCAATTTGAAGGTTTCAAATGTATTATGAAAGTTAGGGTATGGTTTTTTTTTTTTTTAGTTGACAGTTACTGAGTAGGTTCACATACACAAACATCCATGCCGTAGTGAGATTCGAACCCAGAACTCCGAGCGCACTTATGACTAAAAGGCGTTGTGCTAACCATTAAGCCACCGGAATCGACGAATTTAATTTATAAATTTTCATATACAAATTTTTAGTTAAAATTTACTATTTTCTCTTTTTTATGTTTGATTTTGATATTCTGGATTTGACCAATCAGTATCTACCACGTAACTTGTCACTGTTTGTCATTTGATGTTTCATCAGTTATCTGTTCAGATTTTTGGTTACAATTTTATTTTCATCCATGAATTTGTTGGACGCTAATGAATAAGATGATTTTTTAATACTAATATCGGGAATGTTTTTTTTTACTATTGTTGATTTGTATAATAAAGAAATAAAACAAACAGAAACTTAAAAAACATAGTTGGTCTGTTAGGACATGGTTAGGCGTATGAACACATTGATTTGTCAACGGGCAGTATCATAGCTTGTTTCTGAAAGTGAAATAGTAAGATCATGAACAATTATTCTTCAGATATACTTGTATAAGTGTACATGTGTTTGATTCCTTTGCTATTCCTCGTTGCATTGAAATTACGCTTACGTTTTTATTTTTGTGCAATTCATTTGGCTTTGTCGTACAAATTACGATGTTCGCGAATACTGCTTATTAGCAAAAAACAAAATATCAAATTGTTCCTGTGAATCCATCTTAAAAATGTCAAAAACTCACAAACAGAAAAGGCAGCTGACGGATGAAGCAGTTATACCTTACCGCCGTGTTTAATAGGTTCCTTCTTGTGATTAATCGAATTTGAAATTTACATTTAGGAATATAAAATATAGTTAGGTATATTCCAAATCTAAATTACAAATTTCTAAATTTGTAAATCGCTCATAAACCATTGTATTTTAAAATCTAAATTATAAATTTTAAATTCATAAATTAAATTTATCATAAACGAGCTCTTAAACCTTCGTCACATGTCACATACGGCAATGAATTTTAAAGTTAAAATTATCTACATTTTTTTTATATACATAATAGCTCAGTTCATTTTAACTCACTTCCCAATTGAGCTAAGTAAAAATATTCAAAAAAAAATACAGCTTGTATTAAACATTTTTTTCTTATTTATGCCGCAATTCTGAACAAATCTGTAAGTCTTACAGATTTGTAAATTTGTAAAAAATGAACAAAATCGCAACGAAAGCTGCAACTCTTATGTATAACTTTATATTTATCAACAAAAATAGATGCGTTATTGTCAGTTTTTTACAGATTTAAAGATCTGTAAGACTTACAGATTTGGTCAGAATTGCAGCATTAGTTTTTTAAAACAACGACGTATTACGGGTTTGTCGCTTGACGTACCGTTAAAGTCTAATTCCCATCTATTCAATAATTTCCGATTTTGTTAACTTTATGTTAAATTATAACACAAATCAGATTCCACACAACAAATATTAACAATTTTCTTCATTTCCAGGTTGACTCCGATTTAGTTTTCGACATAGATGATCCCGTAGTTAGAGAATTAGAACACACAAAATTAAATCATGATACGAGAAGGTATAAACGGCACGCCAAAGATCTTCTGCAGAAAGAACTTCTTTCTTCAGCGGAGTCTTTGGAACAACCAGAAGAATCCGAGCACTGGATTACGAGAACCGTGCATAGGATAAAACGTGAGTGGTGGGATTTATTCAAGCCTGCAAGCGTAAAAGAAGAAGAAGAGAAGGAAAAAGCCAAAGAGGAAGAGGTTACGGAAGGCTCCAGAGAGAAGAGGAATTCTAAAGAAGAAGAGGAAGGGCAACAGGAATTTACAGAAGTAAGTATTTGTGTTATTTTGATGTACGAGGGCTGCTTTGAAAATTTTTATTAAAAAAAACTGTGAAAACTTTTCCAAGAAAAAAACTTTAAGTATTTCATCCCTTCATTCGTCGGAACCACTTTTCAAAACAACGAAAATTCGGTTTTTAGAATCTCCTCCATTAGCCTTGTAAATTCAGTAACTTTTCATTTTCAAAGATCTAAACGGTATTATAGTTGTACACCTAAGATTCGTCACAAGTCATGATATACGACACCTATTTTGCATCTGATTAGTTTGCAACACACATGGCAGTAGTGTAAACTAAGCGGCAAATACAAATGAAAAAAATAAAATAATAATAATAATAATAATAATAATAATAATAATAATAATAATAATAATAATAATAAGAGCGTACGTGCCATAAAACATAACTCGAAAGGAATTTAAATACCGAAATCATATACAGGATGGAATAAATTCGAGTTCCTTATATGAAAAACTGTCTTATTAAGCACGCTACAGAAAATTGATGTAGGTCTTTATAGGCCAACTTTTTGAGACAACTTTAATAAGCACCTCAGAAATTTTCGATCGTCTTTTGTTTTTGAGCTACAGGCTAAAACTTGATTTTCGCTGATTTTGACAATACCTCATAACTTGTTTATTATAAAAGATAAAGAATGAATGGTTGTAAGAACTTCTTGACTGGAAAGGTGATGAAGGAAAGAAAATTACTGGATTTCAGTCAATTATTAAATATATTTTCTGCCTCTACCGGTTTCGACACCTCATGTGTCTTCTTCAGGAGCTACAATATATTACAGATTTTGAAAAAAAATATTTTTAAAAAATACAAACATGTGTAACTTACGTGAAAATTTTTAGATTGTAAAACATGGATACATATATAAGAACATAATAAATAACATATAATACATACAATGGTCGTCAAAATTTAAAAAAATAAATAAATAAATACATGTATTTATATCTGTAATATTATTGTAGCTCCTGAAGAAGACACATGAGGTGTCGGAACCGGTAGAGGCGGAAAATATATTTAATAATTGACTGAAATCCAGTAATTTTCTTTCCTTCATAAAGAAAGAATGTTTAGATAATTTTTATACTGGTTTTTACGTAGAATAACGTGATGTAACTAGATTTTTTTAATTCTCTAGATAGAACACAAACATAATATTTTAAAAATCAAGTGTTTGCCTGAAGCTCAAAATCAAAAGACGATCGAAAATTCCTGTGGTGCCTATTCAAGTTGTTTCAAATAGTTAACCCATAAAGAACTAAATCAATTTTCTGTACCGTGCATCATAAGAAAGTGTTTCATATAAAGAACTCGAATTTGTTCCACCCTGTACATATATCCTGACTGGTTTGAATGATCTGTTAATGTTACGAGTATTTTGTAAAAAATATGATCATTTTAGGAGCCAACAACAACAACTCTTCATCCACAAACACACGACAGTGGACAACATGAAGATGAAGATGGTCAGCTTCCATTCGAACAAGATTTGGATGAAACTGATCCTGATTTATCTAATTCTCTTCCTGCCTATGTACCACCAAGCCATTCTAACAGGTTTGTATAATAATTTAATTTTATTATTATTATTTTCATAATAAACATTATCTTCTCTTTAACACTTTAAATTAAATTTAAAGTTGTGTTCGTTTTCATAATACAACTTTAGGACTGTAGCGAGCAATTTAACATTACTTCAAATGAAAGATAAAGCCTGAAAGTAATTTTAATTAAAGTCTTAAAGTGAGCTGGAATATTAAAACAGCCCTTACAACGAAAATAAAATAAATTACTGATACCCATGAGATTGTATCTCTAATTCTCTACTCACAGTTGGGTAAAATTTTCAAATGTATCTAATATATAAATAGAATTCCAAATTTTTTAATATTATTATTATTATTAAATTTGAAATTTTTCAAAACAGCGTTTTAAAACGCTGTTCCATAGCCAAGTAGATTATTTTTTGAAGTCACGAAGTCTCTGCCACCAATTTTCATGTTTTGTGGCCCTTGGCCAGAAATAAAACAAATGTGATAAGGAGTTTATTAAATAGTATCTTGATCTTATTAGGCATCCGGATGACGATGAAGACTTCAACACCATATCCGGTTCCGGAGAAACCCAACCTCATATTCCTGATCATGGTGGCCGTCGTAAGTATTTTCATTCTGAAAAATATTAAAATCTTTGTACAATACTAACTAATATTACTTTCAGGTTTCTACCGAATAATCCTCTACGTCAGAGAACCTTACAATAAAAACATGGAGCGAAGAACGTCTCCTGAATTTAAAAGTTTGGCCGAACCTCTTCAACAGCAGATTGATGAATTGTACAGGCCCTTGCCTGGAACGCAGATGGCCACAGTTATTAGGATACAGTTAGTTTCTATTAATTTCTTCTATCATTCTTATAAAACTTATAAGGGGTTTCTGAATTAAATTCATACTTTAATGTAGCTACTGTCAGCTATGAAATTTGGGAGTCTAATAGAAGGAACCGTAATGCCCAAAAAATAGATACACCTAATAATTATAAGAAAAGCAGTTAAAAATTAAAATAAATTTGAATTCGATATATGTTCACTTTTACAAAATATTATGTTAGGTATAAATATTAAATAAGAGTGGTTATTTATACAACAAGAATGTAAACACAAACTTCATAACATGAGGTCAAGTATTATTGACCGAATGTCATAAAGCTTGTTTACACTTGAGTTGCATACACGATTTTTTATACGACCTTAAATAACAATCCAGAAACAAATTAGAAATTTGACAGATGACCAAACGACAATTTGTAACTATTTTAAATAGAAAGTACATGTACAAACTGATATTTAATGAAATTATGTTGAATCAGTCAGTATTACCTACATGAATATAAAGAAGAGACAACTTAAATGCTACATGTATGTTGATGGTAGTAACTTTGTAACGTGTAAAGTAAATAATATATGATTTTTTTTTACTTTGTACACTACTTGCAGTGTTTAAAGTACCAAATTAATTTAGTAACTTTAAATTTTGGATTCTTCTAGAATAATTTATTGTAAATCACTTTATTACTATTTATTTAGGGATATAAGGTTTTACCTATATCCATCTTATTTCTAATATCATTTTAGAGAGCCGTTGATAAATAAAGTAGTGTTAGTCAAATTGGTAGGATAAGATGTTATATTTTTGTCCAGAATAGTGATTAACAGAGTAATACTCGGTTGCAGAACCGTTCATCAACGTCTTGTTTAATCAACGGTTCATCAAAACGAACAACTTCGAATCAGTTTTCTTGTTCATATGACATTTAAATCATTGCTGTCAGAAAATCGCGTTGCATTTGTTCATTTCGATGAACCGTTGATTAAACAAGGCGTTGATTAAAGTTTCTGCAACCGGGCATAACAAAACTGTTTCTAAGTAAAACATCTAATGTGGCGTTGTATGCTACTAACTTTTTTTTACTAAAAAATTTGACTTACACTTCCTAAATTAATTTTTAAACGGCTCATTAATTTTTGAACGGCTCAATGACTCGTAGTAGAATCACGGTTTTAACTAAAACGCTGTTTTAAGAAATATCAAATTTCATTATTTAATAACAATAATAAATAATATCAAATTTATCAAAATATGATTTTAAAGCAGAACATAGTTTGTATTCAAACAAATATTTTTTAAAAATCGTTTTTTAAACATACGGGTGAAATTAAATATTTAAATTTGAATTTGACATTTTTAAAAACAGTGTTTTAGTTAAAACCATGATCATACTACGAGCCATTGTGTATTAAACACGTTTAGTGTTTAACAAAAACAAAAGCATAAGATACAGAAAGGGGTATCTACGTTATGTAAACACAGAGAAATGAAGAATCGTAAGCAAAAAGGGCTAACAGTTTTAGTAGGATTCCTTCTATTGAGTTTGTAAATCTAATTCATAAGGAATTATACTTTCATTACATAGAAGATGCATGTAATGTAAACTTTATTTTAATTTCAGACCAACAACAAGTGACATCTTCTCATCGCTAGTTACAGTAGATCTTCGTACAGATGGATACTACAATTCATCAGCTTTGGAACAAAGGCTGCACAATCAAATTCAAAATTATTTGCGGATAGGAAACATCAACGTAGGAACAGAAGAATTTACATTTAGAGAATTTAGCGGTTGGTATTTTACCCCATTGAACTTATTTAATTTATTTTACTTATTATTCACTATTTCATTATTTAAAAGTTTGATTTAGTTCGTATATTTAGTTGAAGGATTGCAAGGAAAGACAATATTATAGAAACTAGCGAAGTCTTGGCTTTGCTAGTATTTCCTCAGTGGATAGTGTTTTCTTATTGTTTACATGCATTCCTAAATTATAATATCTGCATCAGATTTGGTGATTGATCATATGCATTCCCACAATGGATACGTGCTTAAGCTATTCAAAGTGTTAACTTCGTTGCCTTCCTAAAATATCCACATTAATTAACATTCTTACATTGGGTGGGTGGAGGGGCTCAGTTGATTGTTTTGCCACAGGACTCCAGACGGTCTTGAATGAATAACAAATTTAGTTTTTGTAAGTTTAAAATCTATATTTTAAGACGATACTATAGCAGTTTTTAAAATGAAGTAAAACATGAGTTTCGCGTGAAACGCTACAGCCCGTACTATTAACTAAATGTTGCATTACTGTGATTTAGAGTAACACCTGAAATTCACCTTCATAGTCTAAAGCTGTGTCCGATTTCGCATTTTGGTATTTAATATTTAAGTCTTCTTCACATAAATACAACTCCGAATGGCACACTAATGACATCCATTGGTTTGTATGGCAACACTTTAGAATAACAAAAATGAATTATACAACTAGATTTAATTTGATGCTTCAGATAAAATATTAATATTAACTTTGTTCGATAACATGTACTAGGCTGCCCTAGTGTTAACTTTCTTACACTAACATATTTTATGAGAAACGGGCAGCTTCTGGCAGGCTGTTCGATGACAAAAATTTTAAGAACTAGTGCTCACGTTTCTGACCTGACTCGCGAGATGGTGTAGAAAGTGCAGAGTAGGAGTGGGGGTAACTAAATGTTGTTCGGTAGACATTTTAATTCTATCCTATCTACACATTGAGAAAATAAAATAATGGATTCAGATATAGTATATTCTCTTTGTTTTGTTATATAAAGAATTAATTAATATATCTGTCTCTGAAACTGATGAAGAATCAAGTGATGATTGATCTTCGTCAGAATCGTTTATTAGTTCAAACAATATGCCCTTTAAAACAGACATTTCTACAGTCACTTCTTTGCAGCTTTATGATATGACTGTGTTTGTAAACAACCTAACCTTTTACACCTTTGGCTACGCTTGGCTTGATTACTCACAACTGAGCAAACTTGCCCAAATATACACTAGTGTGTTTTATGAAACCACAAGAATTAGACTGAACTAGTGTGCACTACACTGCAATGCACTATTCTGCTCTGCACTTCAAGCACTTCTCATCGAACAGAGCTAATATATTTCATAAAATAGAAGCTAAGAAGCTATACTTTGACACTAAAGTGGATGTTTTGTACAAATTATAGCAACGAACACGATTTGTTTAACTAGTGCGCGTCAACTTCTATGCATAGTGTGCTCCTGCAAAACCCTAAAATCTAATTCCTAAAATCCTAAATAATAACGTTATTTAGGGCATATTAGTTTAAGATTTAGATATTAGGGTAGTAAAAGTGCCTCAGATATTTTATTTAGTGCAGTCATACCAATCCCAACTAAGAAAAATGTGACCAAAAGTCGTTTAAGAATGAAGCCATTTTAGCATCAATAAGGGTGCTAGAATGACATTCTAATTCCGAAACAGAGAAACATATTATTAACTTCTTTTACCAATACTAGTGTCTTACGTGATCATAAGTTTCAGAACTACTAGTGTTGCCAATTCATATTGATCTTAGCTTGTGTATCCTAATCGACTAATTTGGGTGATAAAAGTGCAACATCGGATACAGCCATAGTAAGCAAAGACTGCTTAATTTTGTCCTAAATAAAATAAATTCAAAATAGTATACGAAGTGCAGACCAATTCTCAAGTCTAAGGTACGGTTGTAGATCAGCAGATACTCTCTTGTAAACTATCAAACCCAATGGAAAACTTCCTTCAAGGAACCAAAAACTGAACTATTGTTCCACATTGTCAAAGTCTTCCTCCTTGCAATCAGATTATTTTAATTTATTTATTCCCCTTTTTGTTTCTCCTTGCACTCTTAGAGCCCCCAAGCGCATCCCGCTGTGGTGAAAATCAGCTACCGTGTAGGAGTGGTGAGTGTGTTCCTATTGAGGCCAGGTGCAACAACATTCGAGAGTGCAGTGATGGTTCTGATGAGGACGGGTGCAGCATAGGTAAGTGCCTTGTAGAAATAAATGCGGCAGAAGTAAATATGTTGATGATGTTCTCAATGAGTAGAGTAGTTAGAGATAAAGTAATAGTCTAAGGAGGTAAATGGTGTAGAGTTAAATAGTAGATGAAGACTACAATGATTAACAGAGAGTGAACACGGGAATCTTTTGATATGTGTTTAACATAGGAAACCGCATTTTTTTTAAATATTATCTGTCTCTAAAGTATTTAATTGAGTTACTACTGATGCGACTGTATGGCAGTTGAAAATAAATTGCGAATTATTGTTTAGATTATCTGTCTCATAAAATTTTATGGCCTGTTGTACAAATACTTTAATAGTTATTTATGCAACAAGTGTGTAAAGTAGTACTTTTTTGGTCAAGTGCGAAAGTAGCACGAGATAAAAAATACTATTTTACACACGTGTTGCATATGATATTTGTCCTACAACCGAGATGTAAGTGCTATTTCTCATAATACTGTGTGTGAGTGTACAAGCATCTTCAAATATTGTTAGTCTTGTTTCTCATAATATTGCACAAAATTTAACTTATATATTTGAAAGAATCTCAGAGACAGGTGGATTAGTCTTTTACAATTGTACCAAATGGATATTTAACATAATGTATATGTTGCTTATTTACTTTGCACGCACTAGTGCTTGAAAAGTGACTTTTTACACTCTGTAAAGAGTGCGTAAAATATGTACTTTACGCATGGTTGTAGGAAAATTAATTTAGAGCATATGGTTTTGAATTTGTTAATTTACGTGTTTGGTAACTTAATTTAAGTTTATTTGGATATCAAAATTTTGACATGAAAATATATGCTCAAAATTTTAGAGCATAAAATTCTGAATATTTTGATGTCAAATTTTTTTATTTATAAAGCACCCCATAATATTTTAAGGACAGAATATATTTTAAAAAACTGTTTTCGCATGTTCATTTTTACAATTAATTTAAATTGCCATTCTCAAAGCAAAATATCAAATAAGTTTTAAATACGAGTAATTATTAAAATTGCATCGCTTATATTTAAATTCTTAACTACTAGTTAACAAAAAAGTATATGAATAGTAATTAGACAGTAATATTTAATTATTCATTTTCATTTGGCATTTTATTTTGATACAGTATTGGTATTTTCAAGTAGGAGCGATGTAACTGGGCATAAATCGTTAAGTATTAAATTAGTCTATTCACAGAATATTAATATATATAATAGTAAATGATCTAATATAAAACTATAAAATCTAGTTTACTTAAAATTTTTTAACATAAGGTCCAATTCATATCAATACTAGATTAATATTTTTTTCCTACGACCACTGTTAAAAGTAGTATTTTTAACGGTTGCTTAGCGAGTTAAAAATAACAGTTTATAACATAGTGAATACTTTTAAATCTTTGTCATTGACAACGGATTAAAAGTAAAAAAAAAATTACTTTTAACACTAGTGTTAAGAAAGAACTAAATCTAGTTACATTTAGTGTTAAAAATATAACTAAATCTAGTTACATTTAGTGTTCATAAGTAAATGTAGTTTCATTTTACATTTATTTTTGTACTGAAATTATTTATACAGGTATTTTATTAGAAGTACACATTATTTTGAAACGTTTATTGTTATAGTACAATTATTACAATTGTTTATAGTAATTCCTTGCAAGGCGCTTGAAGAATTGGAATTTAAAACAGTATTGTTGGAAGTAGAGGTTAGAATAAACAATTTTCAGTTGTTCATAGCAAATACATCATGACTTGTCATAAATGTCATTCTATAAATTTTAGTTTTTACTAATACATAACTAGGGTCGTAGGAAAAATAGTGTATGATATTCGTGTTAAAAGTGATTTTATTTCGTTCGTGGGGTTTGTTTTACTCGGCTTCGCCTCGTTTCACAAACTTCCCCACTCACTCATAAAATGTCACTTTTAACACTTATATCATAAATAACTATTTTCATTCTAGTAGAGAAACTTTACTTTAAATATGATTTTGAATAAAAACGATATTTTATTGTAAATTTACTACTTCTGTTTGTAATTCCTGTGCAAGATTCTCAAAAATTTAAATTTTGAATTATCGAGTTTTAATACTGCACACAGTATAATTATTTGAAATCATTGTAGTCTTCACATTTTATAATTTCTATAGTAGATTTTAGTATTTAAACATGGTGATTCTGGACTATAAATTCTATTCAGGTAAATTTAAAACTTAAGCTCTAAATTGGTTAAAGGGGTTATTTCTTGTAAAATAGATAACTAAAGTGAATCGTTAGTAAATACTTTAGTTATTTATATGGACCCAAATTTAGTAGGTTACTAATGTAACAAATTAAAAACCCTTGTCACTAATGGACACGAATAATCATAAACCACTTATTTGTACACTGCATTTGAATACAAGCACAATTTTACTTATCCACAATTGTAATTTCTTTTCATTATTTAAATAATGAAAAGTTATTATTTCCATTCTAATTTTGTCAAAAATTGATAACACCTTGAAAGGCTAAAATCCCTTCCTGTATCCCTGTTTTATTTACAATTTATCCATGTAGCATTATGATGTGTATCATCGCTTACAAATTATGGTTTATGTTGATGAAAGCTTAATTACATCATAATGCTCAAAGCAAGTTGTACATAAACTTTAATATGCTTAATTTAATCTAACCTTTGGGGTAAGTTATATTGTATATCCATTATAATGTATTTAATATGCTAACATAATTAATGTTTGTTAATCAGTGGCTCATGTTTAATCTCATATCATTTATTGTATTAATAACAGATAAGATTGGGCAATGGTGATGTTAATTATTAATTAAGTACTAATTTAGATGAATTGGCAGATATATGAATTTGTTTATAGATGTTTAAACAATACTTTAAACGTATTTTGTGCTTTGTATCGTAATCGTTCGATGTAGTACAAACAAATAAGTACAAATTTTATTCCCTAATATTGATTTATGCAGAATATGAAATATATTACTGCGCATTTAGTATAATGCGTTATTTTGAACGTGTGTTAAAAAAAAAAAAAAAAAAATGGGTGAACTTAAGGATTTAACATATGATTTTAGTTTCATGACATTACCTGCTCTCCTATCCATTTTACGGCAACAACTGTAAAGTGCAAAGTTGTTCAGAACTAAAAATTACATACAAAACAAATAATCTGTTGTGGCCAGCACGATACCTCTCGCCATTTGCATTCTGTTACATAAGTATTGAATTTAACATTTCGTGTATACACAAATAATTCTAATTATATCTATTCTTTTGTTTTATAAGGAATTTTGTCCTACTCTTCTAAAATGTTCAAGCTGGTTCCAATTCATGACGGGATTGGCGGTATTTCTTATGGATATATGTAATATTAATATTAATATACATACCTACGCTCAATTTTAAATATTTAATTAGTAATTCAATAAGATATATTAAATGTACTTCCCATAAAAAGCTTTCAGTAATGTCAGTAAAACTGTTGATTTTTTTGACACTGATATTTGTTTGTCAATTACAAACATTTGAATTTGACAACTGGTTTCCTTGGTGTAGTCTGGACTGTATGATTTATTGCAACAGATTATTCTATAAATTATATTTTCTTTATCTCTAAATCTATGGATGATATAAAAAAATAAGTGTATTATATGGGAGAATTTTATGTTCTTCAATGTTTGTAATAACAAAAATTTTTAGAAGAATTCCTTTAAGGAACTACTACTTCCGGTTGTCCAATTGTTACCAAAACCTTTTCAGCTCTTCCCATTAATATCAGATTGTGGAATACGTAGTTTAACAGGTCTTAAGTATTATAGTTTTTGAGGAATCGTCCTTCCAACATCCAAACACACACACACACACAAACACAAATCCACGCAGACGCACGCACACAGACATCATCGTAAAAAAGTTATAATCGGATTATAGTAACCTTAAAACGTGCTTATTCAATAAAAATCTGGACATGCGGTTTTTACCATGAATCCAATACTTATCTCTCTTAGGGAGAGGTAATTTAATATACACCTCGGTACTAAATTTCCTTTTTATCACATATACGGTGTATTTTTCTCGGCCTTACGGCCTCGGCATCTAAATTCCATATTCGTGATAAAAAGTAGAATTTTTTTAAATTGCAAAGATACCAAAACCATAACAATATGAAAATAATTTTTTACGTAACTGTAAAATGAACAGGATAGCAGAAATTTACGCAAAACTATCACATGTTATATATCTATATTCACCCCTAACCACCACCATAGGTAAATACAAAATGGCGTACCATTTAAATAATAGTATTATATAAAGGCACATAATTTTTGTACTTATTTCAACATCATCAATTCGTATTTCATAAGTTATCATTGTATGTTTCATATCATTGTGTCATTGTGTATCAGCATTTATCTAATTTTTTGTGTTTTTCCTTCTCCTGAATTCCCTGCTTCGTCCTTTTATGATTCCTGCATAACCATTTAATCCATATTAGTCACCACACCCAAAATTAGCCTTAATGAAATTGATCCTGATGCTGAAGATGGTGATGATTACGATGATGGTGAAATAACAGAACATCCTACCTTCTCTTCTATTTCTTCCACTCAAGCACCCATTCACACTTTGTCTACAACAGAGGAAGCTAGATATACTTCAGATTTAAGTGCGTCTGGGTCTTCCCATGGTCCAGTCCATACCACAAATAGTCCTACCACTCAAAATGTACATACTACTCGACCAAGCAGTCGGCCGAGGTATAGTAGTGATGATGAAGATTATGACGATGATTTAGTATCATCAGGATTTGATGATATTAATCATCATAATGAAGTCAGTACGACGGAAGAAGTAGGTATAAGTAATGGAGGAGATTTTGGAAAAGCAGATAGAGATCACAGAACTTGGCAAAGTAATAATACAAGTTCACATAATGTAGATTCTTCGTCACATTTGAAGCCTGTTGAAGGTGATTTTATTCCTTATTCCTTTAACCAATCATCGTCGTCATCATCAGAGCATCAGGGTTCGTATTCGAACAAATCAGTCCATTCGGAAACTAACAAACACAAAGAAGTGGAATTCGAAAACAAATTTAACTACACCATTGACCTGGGAGGGGAAAACACCACAATTAAAACCATCAAAGTTGCCGGGGTAACCACTAACACGTCCGGGCATGTAGATGTTGGTGTAGTAACGCCTTCGGGCGGTATAGAAACCATTACCACCGCCACACTAAGCCCAGAGGATAGATTCCCTGTTCCCGTACCAGACCCGATAGACAGGTGCAGAGCCGATGACAAGGTTAGGTGCGGTGATTCGTCCATTTTCATTTGCAATGACCAGGAGTGTGATGGTCGACCGGATTGTCCTGGGGGAGAAGACGAGGAAAATTGTCCGGCGGAGGGTATCTGTTCATGTTTTCATTGCTGCACTAATGCTCTTGCTTGCCCAAGGATTGGCGTTGGATTTGGTGACGGGTTTTCTGGTTTTGCCTGGTTTCAGCCGACGATAAATGTTTCTCCAACTTTTGCAATATTTTGATTTAGACTACGATAGATACGAAGGCGTGCCATAAATATTTTCCCTTCTTAAAGGGAGGCTTATTCCATATAAACAAAAAAAATCAGATAAGAAATGAATGTTATTTAATTGTTACATACTAATAATATTGAAAAATAAAGGTTGATTACGATGATCGACTGGTTAGAGAATGGAGGAGTGGAAAATAATCGGACACGCAGTCAAGCAAAAATTATTTATTTTCTGGCCTACGTTTCGAATGTACTTCAGTTTTCTTCAGGGCTAGAAATGGTCAGTTATAAATAGGCGAGTTTCTTTATTCACCGATGAGTAATGCGCATGAATCGTAAATTCATCACACCGTTTCTTTATTCACTACTGAATTGCAGATGAAATTCATCATACCGTTTCTAAATACCGCGCACTATCCATCGTAAATTCATCGCATGCATCGGCTTTGATTACCTATAGCTTTTACGATTTCCGATGGATCGGTAGTGGGGGGTCTAACGAAATGTTTATAGGTTATATTTTTGATATTTGCGTTTGTTTCATGGTTTCAGGTGTAAGATTATGAAAAGAAAAAATGCATGATTCAAATAAAAAGAAAAACATATCTCGTTCACAACGGAAAGTAGATGGTTATAGATGTAGATAATTTTTATTATAATTATGAATTCCATATCACTGCTGCTATTGCTGTCATCTTCATCGAACAATGAAGAATCTGATGATTGTAATACAGCGACGGTCCTTTTAACCACACTTTTAACTATAAAATTTTCCATATCTGTTAACTGATGTGGTGGTTAATTGTCAGTTGAAATTAAGGTTAGCAGATTCATCGCAATTTTCAGCAACCCGTTTCTTTATTTGGTCGCAGCGGCTATCCATCGGATCCGTCAGCTATTCATCGCGACGTTATTTTCAATTGCCGATGGAATTCAGCGCAATATATTTGTATATATCTGGTCAAATTCAAAAATTATTTAAACTGAAAAAACGTGAAAAAGTTTTTGATTATTACAAAGTTACGATCGTCGGCTTTTCAGCTTAAATAATTTTTAAATTTGACTTGATATATACAAATATATTTAATTATACCTGGTTATCTCCAATAGGTCGTATAGGAGTTCCCTATGTTAACTTTTATAACAGACCCTTTCTAGCTCTGAAGAAGACTGTAGTACAGTCGAAACGTAGGCCAGGAAACAAATAATTTTTGATTGACTGCGTGTCCGATTATTTTCCACCCTTCCATTAAAAAATAAAATTACTAAAAATGAGCGCCTTCTTCTTTCACACCACTTCCAGGGGTAAAGAAGCTGCTGCCTTCGCCAATTCAGCCTTTAATGCATCAATTTAATGTAATCGCCAAAATGATGGAGTTTATGCTTACAGCTCTCGGGAAGCTGCAGAGAAAATGCCGAAAGTAGAAAGGGGCCACCACACAGCGTCACTGATAATTTGGTGGGGTTTACAAAGTTGCATTTTTGCGAACAAGAAGTAAAAAGGCGACCAGAAAATTACCAGCGCTACCTATTAGACCAAGAATGAATGGCCTTCTTCGCTGTTAGGCACTGGATTTTTCAGTAAGATTTAGCACCCGTACACAAAGCAAAGTCGTTGCAACGCTGGTTAGAGCTGAATTTATCGGAATTCATTGCTGCTAAAGATTGGCCCTCTAAAAGTGCGGACCTCAATTGTTTGGACTACCGATTGTAGAATATATTAGAGGAGAAGTCCTGCTCCAAACCTGATCGCAATATTAAGGCTTAAAGGCTGATTTGGTGAAGACAGCAGCTTCCAAACCCGTGAAAGTTTTGCGTGCTAAAATCGTGTGTGAAAGAAAGGGACAGTCATTTTGAATATTTTTTTGAAGATTGTTTAACAATTAAACATTTGTTTTTTTTTATCAGATTTCTTTTGTTTGTATAGAATAAGTCTTCCTTGTATAAGAGACAGTAGTTTTGGCACGACCACGTACAAAGTTTTATTTTGTCTTAAGGAATTATAGAAATTTCCTGAACCAAAACTAAACTGCGGATTAGCGGAAACAGATGTTGGTGTTCAAAATAAAATTTTGTGGAAGAGTACTAACACACAAACAGACTGTCTTGAGAGTTACATAAAATTAATTGTATCCGTTGCGAGAAATCCTTTATCGTCGGCTTTAGATATATTTATATATCGTAATGATTTCTGTACTTTATGTATGTTAAACGCTGTACAAAGAAACGAGGTTTAAAAATACGTAAGTAATGTAGAAATTGTGTATGAATGAGAAATGTATGATTTTATGCACCAATTGTATTATATAACCCCCGCCTTACACTTGATTTTTATTATGATGAGTTTGTCGACTTTTCTTATAACCCGATTTTATGATTTGACATTTCAGTTTTGCGACGCATGTAAAATTTATTGATACACTTTGAATTAAGTTTCACTTGCCGCCTACTTATATTTTTTGAAGCTTAATTTGAATATATAACCATTAAACCGTCAATAACATACATCACAATACAAATTGCTAATATAAACAATATTGATTATTTACAATTCAAAATTACGATTATCGAGAAATGTAGATAAGATCTATTAAAATTGTTGCATTAATGTGACAATTATTATTGTTGATCCATCGGAATTTTATAAGTAAATGATTAGACTTAAGCTAGGTTTCCACATGCAAAGATTATTGGCTCCAATTTGTTGCCAGTTTTATTGCGCCAATTGTAGTGGCAACAGTATGTTTCCACAATTCCTATCAATTTTTAACTGGCAACTGATTAAAAATGGCGTCAATTGAGTTACTTCGAGCAAGCATTAATATGGTAGTGCTTTGTCTGTTGAGCTCCAAAAAATACTTAACATTTTGGTGTTAGCAGACTTTACAACAAAATCTTTGTTTGCGTCAGACATAACCTCAACAATTTTACTCAATGCATCATATCTGTTATTTCGATATTTATGGTATGAATTTTTTTTATTACAAAAGCATGGACATTGCTCGTATGCCTCTAGTTATTGGTATTAGATCCGATGGCGCCAAAAAGTATAACTGCTGCATACTTTTAATGGCACATTGATTAGTGGTACCAATGCATTAGCGCCATTTGAATTAGTATGTTTTAGTTGTAGTAGTCTAATGCCGATAATTTAGTTGCATACTAATTTAACGAGCGCCAATGGACTACTAATCAATACGCCAGAAAAAGTTTGAAGCCATTTTTAGCGTCATTTAGAGACACAACACGCCAGAGTAATGACAAAAGCTTCAAAAAAATTATCATCGGAACTAATAATTCAGTTTCTGAAGACATACGACTAAAATCCAAGCCTTTGGAATAAAATATTTCGTCCCATAAAGATCGAAATAAAAGAGATGATGCAATGAAAAAAATTGTTGAGGTTATGTCTGACTCAGTTAAAGATTTTGATGTAAACTATGCTAAAGCTAAAATATAAAGTATTTTTTAGAGCTCAACAGACGAAAATTGCACTACCAAATTAATACTTGCTTGAAATAATTCAATTGACGCCATTTTTGATCTGATGCCAATTGAAAACTGATATAAATTGTGGAAACATGTACTGGTGTCACTAAAATTGGCGCCATAAAACAGACGAAAAAATTGGCGCCAATAATCTTTGCACGTGAAAATCTAGCTTTAGATAAAAAATATTGAACGTCTTGTTTCTTATTAATAATTAATTCTTTTGATGATAACACATTTTTTTTGGTATTGTGATGTATGTTCCCTGGAATAGCATATGAAGTAACATCATGTTGTTTACGGTACAGAATGCGCTTATGGGGAGTTCATGTGCGACCTGACCCGATGCATCCCCGAAAGTAAAGTGTGCGACCGAGTTCCAGACTGCGCAGATAACACCGATGAACAACATTGTCCACGTGAGTCACGAATTTTATTACTGCATACTGCATGCTTGCTTCTACTTTTTATTTGGGCTGATTATATAATTTGTGGAAAGACAGACAATAAATGTAACTATGGGCTTAATAAAACAGCTATAGTTGTCGTATTTGCAATTCCATGGCGTCCTTTATAACATTTGGGCTCTTGTTGGTACTCCAAAAGTCCTCAAAAGGCAATTTGGGGATCGTTATAAAATTTATGGGAGAATTATTAAGTAATTTCATAGTTTTGCATCACATAGTACTCATAATGTTTAAAGGTATGCTTTAGATTATAATATTCCACAAATTAAATAATCACTCTTCGTAATTGCAATATTATATTCGCAAGTACATTTTTATATGGCAATTCTACGTATATTGAAATATGTACATTTGGACCTCTTCATCGAATCGGAAAGGAAGAGGAAACTCCTTCGAATTATAGAGGTTTTGATTTATGGAGTTTTTTGAATTATAAAATTATAAATAAATTTTGATTTACAGAGGTTAAAAATATTTACAGTTTAATACAATTTCATTTTAAAACATGCATACAATTAAATACAAAAGTATAATCAATTTTAATAAAGAAGTGATAAAGAACTTGTCATTATTTCGTACAGAACTTAAAAAACTTAAAATCTTATTTGTTTCAAATTACATATAGAGGTTTTCTTGTAGTAAGGTGAGGTTCAATTTTTAAAAATAGAATTGCATGAGTAAAATAGACTGTCAAGATAGAGCCAATACGGCGAATCTCTTATTTGTTTCGAATTGTTTTAAAGAGATTCGAATTAGCGAGATTCGACTATATCAAAATATTCAATATGAATGAAAGAACAAATTGTTAAAGGTAAGAATCTTTATTCATATGGATGTGGATTTTAAGGTAAGTATATTAAGTTTATTATGTTTATTTTTAATCGACGGCGCTTAAATACTAAGTACGCTATGATTCACTTTTGTTTAAAATAATAAACCTTCCCTTGCTTTAAATGATTTATCAATATTTTGTATTTTAAATCATAGTGATTATTTGAAGTTATTTAGGAAGAGTAAAGTTTTTACTAAATACTGCCACCGATTGTACATATTTCTTAGGCATTTATTACAAAACTTTGAGAATTCGTAAACTGTAAGTAGGTACCCATTTGAATTTTTATTGGCAATTAAATATATGAACTTCCTCTAAAGTCTGTTTGACACTGTCATAAATCTGGTAATAAATTTGGTTTCATTGGAAATGAATGTTATGACAAATATAATGTTCTATTCCATCACAAATTTCATTATAAATTTTGATATGATCACAAAATTTTGTTAACAAATTTGCTACCGAATTATTACCATATCAAACGGAATTAAAAAAAAAATGAATAGTTGAATCATTCATTAATAAATAGGTAGTATACGTCCTACGAGTATCATATACAGTGTGTTCAAAAAATCCTACTCGGAGTACATCAATTTAAAAGTATTTAATTAAATCTCATTTGACGCGAGATTTTGTGAAAAATGTTATCTAAAGTAATCAAAGATTTTCTTCTTGAATTCTTATTTTAGAAATATACTTAGAACTTCAAATTGTAAAAAGTAACACAAAAAATTAGATTTTAATCAAATTTTTTTGTTTATTTGAAAGATCAATGCATGGCATTAACATTTGAAAAGGATTTCGGGCATATGGCCACCGCGGCTGTTCTTGACGAAGCGCATTCTGGACGTCCAATTTTGAGCCACTTTTTCGAGCACTGCTGGCCGTATGTCACGAATAACATGAACAATGTTGGCCTCCAAGGCGTCAATTGTTGCTGGTTTATCAGCATAAACCAGTGACTTTACGTAGCCCCACAGGAAATAATCGAGAGTTGTCAAATCATACGACCTTAGAGGCCAAATGACAGGCCCATTTCTCGAAATCAACTTATCGCCAAATTTTGATTTCAATAAGTCGATGGTTGCGGTCGCCGTATGGCACGTAGCGCCATCCCGTTGAAAGCACATCTCGTCCGGATCAATGATATCCATATTTTCAAACAAAAAATTATTGATCATGGTGCGGTAATGATCTCCATTGACCATAACGCGAGCTCCGGCCTCATTTTTGAAGAAATAAAGTCCGATGATACCACCAGAATGTAAACCGCACCAAACGGTGAATTTTTCTGGATGTAATGAAGTCTGTGGATTGGTCTCACTCCATATGCGGCAATTTGGCTTATTAACAAACCCGTTAAGCCAATCACGAAGTTGTCTATAAGTTGCGCGAATCGACGACTGATTTTCAAAGTAAATTTGGATAATTTGGTAGCGTTGTTCAAGCGTGAGTCTATTCATGATGATTTGCCACAGTATACCGATCATAAATGTCAAAAAGTGAAGGCAGTATGACAGCTCGTTCGACAGTTAACTCTTTTATAAGTTCTATCTAAGCAAAAAAAAAAACACCCATTACATAAATTAGAAAACGTAAATCGCAATATTCTGTATACTTCATTACTATTTCTCCTTAAAATTACATTTCACGATAATTGTGACAACTTGACTTTTGAATTGAATAATGATCAGATATACGTTTCTGTGTTCATAGCCTACTCCAAATTTGGCTTTTTCTGAACACACTGTAAAATAGATAGATATTAAAATGTAATAAATTACAACAAAGAATATAAAGAAAAACCACGTATCACTATTTTATTTAAAAGTTATTAAAATTAAAAACTCGCTCTTTCCATAAAACTTCGCATAAATATTTAATAAATAACTCCGAAAAAATAACCTCCAAAAAAGTTTAAATTCATGCAATTCCTTCATCATTTGCATGCATTTACTTGGGACAAATGAACATCACGGAGGGGGTAGAGGGAGGATAATGTGGATAAAGTATGATTACATTCCCCGGCGCATATTATCCTCTCGGTAGGAGGCCGTGATCAGCGGAGGGCGGAGTCCTAGTGACAACTCATCGCGAGGGAACCCCTCCCCTCGCCCCTGCACAAGAGCTTATGTATTCATGATCATCGCGACATCGTTGGCTTTTTACTAGCGCCAGTATTGTGTTAAATATAAACGGTTTTATTATAAAATGTTTATAACCCGCAACTGATGATTGAATGGTGACAATGCTTTGCTTGATGAAATTGGGGAATTTATGCACGGCATTTTTATTCTGAATATTTTATTTAAAGCATACTGCTGTAAAGTAATCTAGATGTAATTTGTTTGCTTTTATGGTTCAACTAATTTTTATATGAAGGAATTTTATGGAACAATAAATCAGCGAAATAATGAGAACGCAGGCCACAAGGAAAATACGTGTAAAAATAAACAGATACATATTGTGTTTTGTTATGCGAAAATTACGTTTTCAAAATATGTAAGAAAACTAATTGTAAAATATCTAATGGATATTTCGCGATGTTTTCAAATTTGGGGCATATTGCAAAAAATAACATATTTTTTTCTTCTAAAATTCTAAGAATATAAAAATGGCTAATATAGATAGAACTATAGTTCATTTCACGCAAGAAAATAGGGTTGGTTTAGACAGGAATATAAATACCGCCATCTAATTGGTCAGAATACATACCAAGTTCACATAAGCCAGAAAAATTCAGCTGTTAGTTGTTAGTTATGAAATAAAATTAAATTATATTTAACTATGTTTTTAATATCGACTTGTAATTTTTACTTCTCGCTAAGAGAGATATTAGAAACATGCTAAAAATCGCATGTTCAGATTTTAGTGAATAAGCACGTTTTAAGGTTCCTAGAACGCGATTATAACATTTCTACGATGATGTCCGTGTGAGTGTATGTGTGTGTGGATGTTGGAACCACGGTTTCTCAAATACTATAAAACTTAATCCTCAATCTGACATTACTCATCAATGAATTGGAAGAATCGCGAGCATTTAGAAGAATAAGAGAAAACTCATAGAATGAATTAAAAAATATATAAAGAAGATATGTGTTTTTGTGTACCAGAAATGTTTAGTATGTACAACACTTATATAACCTAATATGGAAATGGCGAGAGGTATTGTTCTGGCCATAACAGATTTTTAATATTCAGGTATTGTATATTTTACACATAAAATATATTCAGTATTAGTTTGATTTCACCAATTTAAAGTATTTATTTAAAGCATGTAAAAACAATCGGGTCTCAAGCACCATCTGCTATCTTCTTACGTGAAATGAAGTACCTAGTCCATCCGGGAGAGCCACATCCTAGAGATGGCAGCACTAATGACCGACTTATAGGGAAAACATTATATTTTACGTTTATGCTAGTTATATTTTGATGCTTTGTTTTGAGGATATTTTGCTATTTTTAATTGAAATCAAATATGTTTATCACAATGTCAGATATATACATTTATTTAAATGATGCAGTGCGGCCTAAGGTCGAAGGAGTAGTATATAAAGGTAAAATAAGATTCAAAATTGAGGTTATCTGCATGTTAACTACTTATTTAATTATTTTTAGCTGGACATATTATCTTGTGCGGATATAAGACAGATAAACAGAATAATATAGTAATAAGTGAACTGTGTGTTCAAATATCTAATTTTAAAGGGACTCCTCGCTCAATCGTAATAACGAATACAAATGCACATTAAGTTCTTTGTTTTGCACGTCTTCCTCTTGCTCAATTTCTGGTATTTTTATAGTTTCTTCTTCTTCTCTGTCTTTCTTATAAACAATTTAAAATAAATATATAATATTAAAGAATAATAGTTACTACTTACAGGTAACGTCTCTCTATTTTTCTTCTCTGTACAGGGCTTTTGTCGAATTTTCTTTACGGTAATTTTTGGCTTGGTATGTCATTTTTTTAATATTTGTCTTTTAATGACTACAAAAACGATTGAATAATGTTTTCAAGCATAAATTTTTATAAATACTTACATGGAATAAAATCGCTTAGGTAAAAAACGTTGTGAACAAACGTTCATGAACGGTAATATGTCCTTTCCGATTTTTAACGTGATTTTCCACTTATTTTTTAATATTTCTCTTTTCGTGAAATAATGAACGGATATGTCAGCACTTGCATAATTATTGCACTGCGGTACAGAACAATATCTCTTCGATTTGTTGGTCATTTTTTGTTGTTTACTTATAACCCTATATGACAGCACAACGTTTTCCCTACGACTTATATGTTTAATTTTGCCACCAGATGTCAGACACTTTGTTGGCTCTTGCCAATAGTTGACAGCTGTCACGGCTCTTATTCGTTTAAAATCTGTTGGCGGAAAATAAAGTCATCCCCATCATTGCGTCATCAGGCGAAAGGAGAAGCGGCAATTTAGACAATTATATTTTCAAATTAAATTTTCTCAAGATTAAAGAGTTATATGAAAAAAATAAAAATACGGGTAAAATATTTTTTCTTATTCTTTTGATTAAAGCAAAGAAAAAAATCGTACAACTCCTGATTTAATACTTAGAAGGCATGTATAAATTATTACAACAATCCTATTAAAGATTCAACATAGGAAAGACCAGGGTTCCATTCCTAAGGAATTCCCGAGTTTTTTACAAAATTTTTCTTCGCTAAGAAGAAAATAATTTGATTTCTCGCTCGACGACCGCATTATCCATTCGAAAAGATACTTGAGTGTCAGGTAGAGTAACCAAGGTGCGTGGAACTGCCAAAATAATTATGGAAGTACGAAGTGAGCAGAAGCAAACTTGTGTTAATTAAAAAGAATGAATTGAAAGGCAAAGAATGGAGCCACCTTCAAACATCTTGTTTGGCACATCGCCTAACCAGATTACAGGGCGTCTTACTGAGTTTCGGAGGGAATCGCACTCCGGGAAAAATGAATATTCAATGTTCTGCTCTCAATTTGCATGTGAAGAGCACTCACTTGTTCGCCCAGCGCGACTTCATGGCATGCTAGATGCGATCACCGTCATTTTTATTACGAAATATGCGTTGCGTTGTTGTGTTTTATTCTTCTCAATGTATGAATTTGTTTTTAGACGCTTTATTGTTTTAATGCTACATAAAATGCTAACTTAGTTATACATGAATGTTATTGTGATCGCATTTCTCTGAATTCTACGCAAAGTATTTATAATTTAAACGAGGACAAATATTGTAAAATTATTGAGGGTAATAATGCCCAACTAACGAATATTTTGCGATGATAAATGCAAGATGCAAAATTATGACATTTTTATTTTAAACTATTTTGCCTGTGCACATATTTTTTTGTCTTACAAAAAAAAAAAAAATCATATGACATTCTTATTTAGCAATAGAAAAATCATGATTTTTTAATTTATATCGTGCATATGCTGATATTATAGCCCACGTAACAAAACTGTACCCTAATGAAACTGAAACGATGTATTTATAGGAAAATTTTAAATTTACTCCACTTTTAAAATAGAATAAGTATCAATTGGTATAATAAAACTTAGAAACGAAAATTGTAGAGCTTAGGTCCTTATTTCCACCGAATGTTTTAATACATAATAATTAATGCATAAGGTTTAATGCATTATGACAATTTACTAGGATACCATTTCCAGCTACTTTGTTTAGCGACTAATTCAACAGAAATGTCATCATTTTTCCCTTATTACTTGTTGTAGCAGACTGCCATTGCAGCACCAATTCTTCTTTTTTTAATGTTATACACATTTTCTGTATCTACATCCATACGGAAAATAAAAAATTAATAATTATGAAATAGGCTGACAGTTCACAGTACAGGTTAAAAGTTTGCAATCTTTTGTTCTTACTAGTGTTTCACAAAACAAGTTTTCTTGTCTTGCTAGGCTATTTCTTGTTTTGTCTTGCAAAACAAGACAAGAAATTTAAATAACTCTTGTCTTGTGTTACTCTTGCAAGCAAAAATCTTGTCTTGCTTGCAAGACTCTTGCATATTTCTTGTCTTGCAATTTCATATCAATAGTAACAACATATTTAAAACGGAAGGGATATTTTACTTGAAGAAAAATGTATTATGCTATAATTGAAAACTTTTCAAATCTTGTATTTAACACTTTTATATTAATGAGACCGACATATTAGATTCTTGTTAATATTAGTAAACCTAAAGTGGTATGTTACTTGAAGCTCTGAACTGATTTCCTTGAAAAAATATATTAAAATATGATAAAAAAAACTTCTCAAATTTGATTTTAAAACTCGTCTATGATTGAAAACAACATGAGTATATATGATAAGTCGGATATGGTTCTTAACTAAGAGCTCTTAACAGATTTTCAAAAAAAAAAAAACTTGATAAAATATAATACAAAATTTCTTATTAAAGACTTTTCTATTTATTGGAACAACAAATTAGATTTTGTTTACAAACGATAAAGTGATATTTAACTCCAAGCTCATTGCAATTTTAAACATCGAATTAGCGGGAGGTCATATGCTGGCCATATCAAATTTTTTATCTCTAAATCTATAGAAGATATAATAAGAAAATTTAAATCAGATTGAGTACTTAATGCTCTTTATTATTTTTTGTCCTATAAATTTTCAAAATATAATATTTAGAAGATTTTTTAAGAAATTACTACTTCCGGTTGTCAATTGTTACCAAAACCTTTTTAGCTTTTCCGATTAATGTCAGCTTAGCTAGAGGTAAAACCTATAATAAAATGATATATTGAATTATAATATAATATTGCAAGAGTGCAATAATGCAAGAAAATACTAAAAAATCTTGCTATTCTTGCACTTTTCTTGCAGGGCAGATTCTTGTCTTGTCTTGCAACGAACTATATAACTCTTGTCTTGCATTTTATGCAAGAATAAGACAAGAACAAGAAAAATGCAAGACTCTTGTGAAACACTAGTTCTTACGCATTGCTCTTAGTTCTTAATAAGCATTAATCCTTATGCAAAGCTGGAAATGGTAGTAAACATTGCCATATGATAAACATATTTACGCACTTGGCTTAGTTGTTAATTATAGCTCTTACGAATTAGGACATTCGGTAGAAATGAGGCTTAAGACAAAAAAAAAAATCAATTACAATTGAAACAAACGAACCAAAATCGAAACAGCGCAACTTTTAAAGTTTATATGCACATTGCAGGCACACTTAACTGAATTAATAATAGCCTGCACGTATATTAAACCATAACCCCAGTCAAGTTTAACGCGACACTTCAAATCATTTATTACCACAACAATAAAGTTATGTACTGCACACATAGAGGGAATTCGAAAAAAACAAACCGTAAATAACGGTACCTCATACCTCGATGAAGTAAAGACTTCTTTATTGTCGAAAGTTTAAAGTTTATCACAATGTACAAACACACAATTGGCAGTAGTAACACAACTCACGACTGACCATAAAGTTATGCTATCTGTAATGAACATCGCAATGATCACGGGATATTTTCTATCGAGCGACTTTGACACATTTAAAATGACAATATATGAACTATTCAGCCCTATGAAACAAAAGCACGATAACAAAACGCCATGGCACATATTCAGTTTTTGTAAATTTCTCACCATTTGTGTAGGTTGTATGTTTATTTGAAATGTAAACCGGCCGAACTCTTTTGAGCCTAAGCTCGTATTGTTATTGTTTTTGTTTAGATAGTGACTGACTATAGGCACGCTAACGTGCCGCGCATTAACACACTAGAGGCATTTTTCGAACAGTACCTAAAAACCACTGTCGACAATTATAATTTTTTTTTATTTTTTGCCAAATTACTTTTTATTTCTTTAGATAAATTTTAACGTACTGATTCTAAATTTTCAAACCCCAAATTAATATCACTTTTAGTTATTGAGATATTCAAACGTGGAACCCAAAAATACAATTTTTTTCTGTAGTAAATTTTAAAGTGTGCTTTGTTCAACTCGAATAGTTTTAACCGCAAGGGTAGATAAAATAATACTTTAACAGCAAGGGTAGATAAAGAACTTTAATTTTTATTTAAATAAAAACACATTATACATTTCGGCGATTAATACAGGGAATTTATTTTAACATACAACATATGGCGAATCACTTCCATGGTTACTTACTATTACCCAAAAATGACAGCAATGTAATATTTGTCCATTTTAAAATGCAACATACAAAATTTGTAGTTTTGTATTATCAAAACTAATTTCCTATAAATTAGCCTACATACGATTAACAAATAATCAAAACATGAATGTTGTACATTTTAAAAAACTTTAGCTTACAAAAATTCATAACTTTCATGTAATAAATGTTAAAGAATACCCCCAATCACTCTGAGGCAATATTCTAGTCGGTCGTAATAAGAATTGACACCATTTGTGATGTGTTTTGGAGGTATCTCCTATGCTGCAATACTATTTATAATGTTGCATTTTAAAATGGACAAATTTTACATTGCTGTCATTTTTTGACAATAGTGAGTAACTATAATGTTGCATTTTAAAATAAATTCTCTGTATAAGTTCAATTGTATAAACATAAATAAAATGAAATTGTTTTCGAACAAATTCTATAACTACCACGCTACTGAGATTTTTAAATTGTTCTTAAATAATTTAATTTATAATCGGTTTTTCTAATTTTCGCTCATTAAAATCTGCTATAGAAAAAATAGAATTTTACACACGACGATAAAATATAATATATACAATTTTATCGTCTTGTATAAAAAATAATTATTATTCCATTCTACGGACAAAACTACATAAGTATACGAATTTTCAATTTTTTTGAACAAGGAACAAGTAAAATAACTGAAAATGGCCAAAAATTGCGAAAAATCTTATGGTACCACTTGCGATTTTAACAGATTTTGGTCATTTTCAGTTATTTTGCTCTAGAAATTGTATACGTTGATTAAAAATTATGAAAATTTGTATGTTAATATAATTTTGTCTGTAGAAATCGAATGGTAAAGTGGATAGGCTCGTATTTCCACCCATTTTTGGGTTTTGACCTGCGGTTCTAAATTTAGAATCAGTGCATTGAGTTATTAGAGTGACTCAAAATTAGAATTTTTAAAATTAAGATCTTGAAGAAAATTACTGTTTTTGCTGAATGATTTTATATTATGATCTATTGCGAATCAAAGAATTAAAATCAGTCACTTATATCAGTTATTACTGTCGTTATTATTTAAAACTGACAACCTAATAAATTGTACTTTTTAATTTCATTCTCCTAAAGAGAGTAACTATAATATGGCTTCAGAAGTATAATGCAGTAGTTTCAATATAATTCCTGACCTGATAAAAAGTAAAATAAAAAAGATAACAATACTAAATGTAATAATCCGATGGTATCTCGAAAGCATGTCTTGTATTCATTACCGCAAGAAAGAAAGTGACAACTTTATTATTGTTCAGAGGCTACTTCCTTATTATCCTGCCGGAGTGAGGGGGGGGGGGGGGCTTTCAGGAATGCATACTCAACTCTTACTTTCAAGGATAAAGGCTATAATAATGTTAACTTCAATACTGCCCATTTACAAAAACGACCAAAACATTTATTTAATTATATTTGTTGATCGGTTAATATATTTTCCATATTATATTTATAACTACAATCATCATTATAATTTACAAATAATGACCCTAATTGTGATAAGGATTTCTTTAATTATTAATAAATCTGTCAGACGGCGTATTTAATATTTTTTAAATTTATTGCCATATTTGTAATTTATTATCATATCTTTTGTAATTGTATTATTGCATGTCTTCTTATTAGTATAAATTTATTTCTTACAGTAACAGATAATGTTTCGTGCCCACTTTTTATATTTCAGAAAAACTTTAATTTGTTTTATGACAATTTTGCTCTAATTTGAAATATTAATAAAGAAAATTGTTTTTTGTGTAGAAATAGCTTTGTACATGTTAATAGTGTTGTTATAGCATATATTTAAAACGTTCGCTGTTCATGTAAATATACTTTTATGATGTAAATTTGTTAATTTTAGACTGAGCAACTGCAATTATTGCGATCTCTTTGTGTTTTGTGCACAATTTCTTAATCTTTTATGAAGATTCTAAAGTTGTAGAAATATGAATAATATTTGCATCAAATGATCATTTCATCAAATTCAGGAGAAAAATTGCAATTTAAATTTATTTTCTGCGTAATAACCAAAATCTAGAGAAGGACTAGATATTTTATCATGAAGTTAATTTTAATTTTATTACCTGAAAATTAGCAAAATGGAAAGAAAAAGCCATCTAATGAAACAGTTGAATTAATTCGTCAACCATTAATATCTGACAAGGCGAGTGCAGCTAATAACGTTATTATAAACTTCTAAATTATGATTTCATTAACAATAACTCTGTTTAGAAATAATTATCCTTTTTTCTATTAACTATCTGTTTATTCTAGATAACAGCAGTTTGGTCATGTATACTGTCGACAATTAAGTCTAGAAGTTATTGCAAGCCTACGTGTTTGGTTGACAGTTGATTATGGAGGCCATATGATATTCTGTACCATGCATCCTCTCAAATATCCTCTCACGAAGATAATATCATTTTTAGTTTTTTTTGTCAGTCTGATTTACAGTCTTATGAAGTAAACATGTAAAATTGGAGTGTGTTTTGGCTTGAGGATGCTTCGGCATCTTCATTTATGTTTAGTTCCATTAATAATAATAAGTTAGTGTAAATAATATTTGTATATAAAATTAGTATAATTATCAAGAATGTCCGTGTCCATATAGGTGTTCATAAGTGTGAAAGTGTGTATATTCGTCAATCAGAAAGTGCCATCGTGTTACAAATTTGGAGCACAAAAAAAACATTATTTATCGTAACCTACAAGTATGCTTCCAAAAATTTAAAATTTGAGCTATTTTCCTTATAAATCCCTTTTTCAGACACCTGTATTGTTTGCAATATCTGCCAATATTCATGAAAATATTAGTGAATTATAATGAGTTATTCCTACCAAAATAAAAACATTTCACCTTCTAGAATAAGGTAGTGAAACAGCTAGAAGATCAGCAAATGAAATTCTTGTTTGCAATTTGGTAAAAGAAACAAATACAAAGGAAGAAACAAAGTAATTGTGTGGTGTTTCATCCCTGGTGGCGTGTGGCTAATAAATCTAAGATCAGAGACGCCTCAGGGCAATTTTTAAGGGTTGTTATTTATCACAGGTTACGATGGCTAACGCTAAATTAACCCCGTGCTTACCAGCTACAATAATTCATCGCTTATTATTTATGAGCTGCTTTCAAATAGTTTTATATCTTTTATAAACAACGTAATTCAATCGATAAATTACACAACACACTTTGTACGGTATTCACAATGCTTCTAGTGATGACTGAAATTAATTTACTTTAAACAAAACCCACTATACATGGAGTATCTTTCATGTATCATATTACTTCAAATTAGTTACCATGCATCGACGTGAATTTACTCTAAATTAGGTCACACAGGGACTTTCTTAATTTATTACACCAGTTAAATTAAACACACTTCATATTATGCATTATCAATGAAAAGTTTTAAAAATAAATAAACAACTAATTAGTTATGTCTATATGAATCTATGTTTAACAAATATACTTGGCTGTGTTCAGAACTCTTTCTAATAAGTCAGGGCTATTCGAGACAAAATTAAGATTGAGGTGACGCCTGGTAAGCGCCTACACGGTAAAAATATATCAATACCGATGTCTACATGTATTGTAGATACTGGCACACTCAGTAATGGGTAATATGCCGTGATGATATATTTATTTATTTATTTATTTATTTTATGCACGGACGTATCATAATTTGACAATTATACACGAATTTCTTCGACATAAACGTCATTTATAATGAAACGTCAAACCAAATTATAACCTACATTATAAACAATTTAAACAGGCAACATGAAAAGTTTATATTACAAATCGAAAATTTTTATATTCTTTAATGAAAAATGAAAATTAATATTGTGATATTTATATGGAAAGCACGAAGATACACAAAATAAAACTCAAATGACAGAACTAATAAATAAACAATAAACTGTTGTTTTCCGCTTTCATAGCAACACTAGATACTGGATATACGAGGACAAATTCTTTTCAGCTATAATATCCCGAGGACATTGATAATTACGAAATAATTTTATGACAGTTACCGAAAGCGCGTTGCTTGGTAACAGCCCGACGCCGAAGGCGGAGGTGGTGTTACCTAAAAGCAACGTGCTTGAGGAAGTGTGATAAAATTATAAGTATTTATCAATGATCGAGGGATATTCGGTAAGAAAATTTTTTGCAGTTTTAATATTAAATTTGCCTAAAATTTGTATTTGACAGAATTTTTGTGTCTAACATAGCCCAGTAGATGTCATTAGTAGCTATGAACGTGAATGTAGCTATGAATATGTTCAGTGTGAAGTGTCCAATGACAGTGAAACTTCTTTGAGTGAGACCAAAGAGAAGAAGATAAGACATACAAAAGTCCATAAATATTCTCCACATTTAGTTTTTTATTTAATACAGTATTTTTTTATGTGTTTTCTTCTATAATTTTGTTGATTAAATTATCATTTTCATTGACAGTGTGAAAATGACATTTTTAAATTAAAACAATTAATCTTTAATTATATGTCAAAAACTGTTTGTTACTTAGCAACTTAGTGACATAAGTGATAATTGTCTTAGGATAATTATCAGTGTAAGTTTGTGTTGATTGGTTATTTTTTTACACGTGGTCAACAATAAAGGGATTCAATTGGATAATTTTTTAACCAAAAAATTTTCGATACAATTTTCCTAACACTCATAATTTGAAAATTTTCGTCCGTTCATAAAGTTTTGCATGTATCACGAGCGTAACTTGCTTTTATGGCCTTTGACGTGTTTTTATCCCTCGGCTTACGCCTCGGCTCAAAATCCCGCCGCAGGCCATAAAAGCCTCCTTACGCTCTTAATACATAAATAACTATTATTTACGAAATGCAGCAATAAAATAATCGCATTTTTTTCGACTTCCCTGTAAATTTGCACGGTGTAATATTAATTTGTCGTCTTTCTTCCATCCACAGTTAAAATTTCAAGATAATTAGGGAAACCGTTCTGCAGTAGCCTTTGTTTGAAGTGGACTGCTTTCTTGTACTCCGTAGGAATTATGTTAGCTTCATTATGAATTTCTGTTTGGAACTTAAGAAATCCGCTATAGAAACGTAGAAAAACTGTCAAAGCTACCGAAGTGAAAACTTAAATGGTTATATTTGGATCGTACAGCAATGCCATCTCTTGACTGCTCCCGGAAACTTTATAAACTTAAATGTTTAAGTGTCCTGGGCTTAAATTAATATGTTCAACAGCAAAGTTTTATTTTTCTTGGGAGAAGGCTAGAAAACAACTCTAATTTTATTTTAAAATCTGGCCAAAAACCCCAAAAACTCTAGTTTTAAAACTGGTTGTGAGTGCGCGATTTACGATTTATTTCTGCTGTCATTTAAATGTCATTTTTAGACTTCAAAAAAAATCAATTTAACGATTATATCCACGTTTTAACTCTGTTAATACGGTTTTTCTAAATTATGTACAAATAAAATCTACAACAAATAGAATAAAATAAATAAATAAATATATCATCACGGCATATTACCCATTTCTGAGTGTGCGTCACCTCACGGGCACTCATAGCTGGCATGGAGAGTGCACCACAGGGGTAACTTTTGTGCCATTTAAAATTGGAAATATGTGGCGCCTGTCGGGATCGAACCCGGTTCCCCCGGGTTCGCGACCAGACACTCAGGCACGCGGCCACGGGACCCCATACAAATAGAAATGTAAGTAATATTTTGTTTAATTTATATAAATAACTAAATAAATACCCATTGCTGGGTGTGCTAATCTGGGTGTGCCAATCTGCTTTGTACACAGAATTCGGTAATGACAACAGTAACAGCAAGAATGTCACGCCAGAACGGCTAGTTCGGAACTAGAGTTTCTTTTTGACAGATATTATGATTTCCCGGTCTTGTATTAATAACGTAACGTAGGCTATTACCCGAATTAACGTAACGTCACTTTCGGCTCTTCCCGAGTTTACCCGAATGACCGTGATACTTCATGCGTGACTGATCAGCCTTGTTCACTGTCCAGTAAAAAGCGTACAAGGTGCGCCTTCACTTCAAAAAGGCCTACAGGCATTGCTTCCAACAATGGGGTACTATACCATTTTTTTTTTTCTGTAAGAACAGGATATAAAAAGAATTTTAGTGCAAACGCGACTTAAAAATTTTACGTAATAAGCGAGATATAAATTTTTAAAGTTTAAGAATTTGGTGCGTGACGTAGTAGGTACTGACCAGTGATCGACAAACAATGGGACAAACTGTTAGTTATAGAGGGAACAATTTTTTTCATATTTGCATAGCTGAAATATTTTTATATAAAAACTTATACGTTATATTCAAGAAGAAATTATTATTAAGTATAAATAACATAAATAATAAGCATTCTTTTGCTAATGAATTATAGAACTTTGAAACAGTTTGACAATATTGTTACACAAAGTATGACGACGGATGGCTCTAGTGTTTGCCTGTTTTGAAGTTTCAATATTAATTTAATTAATATTACTATTAATTTAATTAATATTACAAATTGATTTAATTATAAATAAATTATTATTGTTAATATTACTAGATGTTATAATTAAACAAATTCATCAAACACAAAATTGTTAAATGTTTTGTTAGGTTATAGATCAATATGACATTTCATAAACTTTTAAAGGTGACAGTTGTAGATGCGCGAATCTCCTTTTTAAAATCAGGCGACCAATCAAATTCTTAGTACCTAACGCGTCATACCCAATTAGTAATCAGCTTCAATTGCTTGTAGTTTGTGACCTAGACAATATTTAAAGAAATTTTTTCACTAATACTCATTAATTTATGTATATTTTCGTCTTCTTATTTAAGATAGTTAAAATATTACTATGGTATAGGACCCCATTGAATATTCAGATGGGGGGTTAGTGGAGAACAGTATATTGAGGGTTAGCGTAATTTTTTGAAGGTCAATCGCCTTATTTTATTGCCACACTTCGTAGTTTATTTACTGTAATTGTACATAAAAATAGTAATTTAAAATTTGTTCGTCGGCTGTTCATTATTTTTGATAAGTTTTTTTAGCTGCAGAAGAATGCTAAATACATCAATGAATTTAGTTCTTCATTATCTAAACATTATCTCAAGCATAAAAATACTTGTGTGTTCATAATATTACTCATCAACACAAACATAAAAAAATGCTGTACTAGTTACTACTGTCATTGAATTATGCATTACATTCATAAATGCAATCATAAAATATCTATTTTATCTTTGATAAATCAGACATCTTGATCTGTGAAGGCGTGTCGGCACAATATGATATGCAAACGACGTGTGATTTAAATATTCCCATAAACAATGTAACTGACTTGTCACCAGTTGAGTTATGCCACTTTGCGTAAGGAATTGTAGGGACCTTTAATATAATCAGTCTTTAATAGGTCTTGAAATTGTTATGAAGTTATGTAAGTCGCGTATGTAAGGTGTATCTAATTAAAAGTCACTTGCAGAACCGGACTCAAGTATTTTATGATGACACGAGGTATAAAGTCATTTATGTTTAAGGCAATATTAAGTGAAAGCTGAATATGGAAAATATGCAAGTGGAATTTATGTTACGCAGTATTTGTTTAGTTTGAAGGGTCACACCCTTTTCTTTTCTGGTTATAGCGGTGTTACTGTCAATTGATTGTTGGAACGTGAATAAATCAATCTTTAACGTGTTGTCAAACAAAAATTGTCTATGCATATAGACATAAATACTTGGTCGATTCTTTTTTTACTCGTTGCATATGGATGTGGGTTTCTTCTTTATTTTACATCTTTTCTAATGAAGTTTTCTCACTGGGTACTTTTGTGGGCTACGATGCGCGTATCTTCATTTGTTAGACTTAGAGTTACCTAACACAAACGTAATGTTGAACCAGGGAGGACAGTGGTAAATGCGCATTAACTAAGCATTTTTGGAATTTAGAACACAGATTTAACTTTGATCTAAGTAACATCTATAGTCACTGCATTCAAACTTTTCCTGGTACGTTCGCTATACATTTGATGTATCGACCATTGTTGAACTAATTCTTGTAGTGAGCGCAACATCTCACGTGTGTTGATGTTTAGCATATTTCAATTAATATTATATATTTTGATTCGTGCTCGGAATACCGGTGGATCCAAAAGATCACCCGCCCATCCGTATTTCAGTGAATACGTAAATCCCATAAGAACCGAAAGAACAGCTGACCCGTATTACCCAAAAGAACCGCAGACCCGTATTATTAATTACTAATTATCTGTTTAAATACTCATACCGTTGAAAACGATTTATTTAATTTAGTTGATTTATTTGATTAAACATTTAACATAATACAATTAGTTTTAAAAGATAGGTTAGTGGTTAGTCATTTGTACAATAATAGGACAAGTAAAAAATCTCGTTGCGGCGAAGTATGCCTCTTACAGGAAGTCGTACGCTTCACATAGGTAACGTCAAAGTTTTAAGGGAAATACGGTTCTTACCGATAAAACGGGTCTATGGTTCTTACGGGCAATACCGGTCTGCGGATCTTGGGTCTTACGGTCTTATGGCCGGGTGGGTGGGTACTTCCCATTTTACTAAATACTAGTGCTGTGAGGATCCGACAAAACATGGATCCGAGGTCCCGGATTTCAAAATATCCGGTTCCTCGGATATCCGATGTACGGATATTGAAGCGGATATCCGTAAATTTAACTTGGATTTGGATTCGGATTCTGCTTTGGATTCGATGTGTTGTTTACGGATCCGGATCCGAATTTTAATTTTGGATCCGATTCATCATTTTGAATGTAAAGGCAAACATCTGGAAGTGAGTTCAAATTCAAACCGTTACAGTGGGTCTGTTTATCTCTACAGCGGTCTGTAAACAGCAATAAATTTTATAATATCCCTCTAAAATAGACAGGTAGCTGGTGCAAATACGAGAAGGATATTTCTTAGAATATTGAATTCTGTAGTTCTAAAATTTTAACATTCATTACAACAAATACTTCAAAGAAAACGAGATTAATATTAAATTTGAGAAATAATGGTTACAGGTTCATTGCAAGTGTCCAAATACCTATTTATTTATATCGTGCACGTGTTTCACATAAAAGAGATTGTTTTTCCATGTCTAAAATCCGATACTCATAATCATATTCGGATCCGGATCCAAAATCCAATACTCAGATTCGAATCCAAAATCCGATACTCAGATCCGGATCCAAAATCCAATACTCAGATCCGGATCTAAAATCCGATACTGAGATTTGGATCCGAAATCCGGATAGTTCAACGTTCAATTATCCGGATATCCGAATATTTTTGGATCCGAAACCAAAACTATCCGGATCCGGATACCACCACTACTAAATACCCAGTTCAAAGTTCTAGTCTTAATTCTGATGTATCCTGCAACATCCAATTTTCAATTTAAAATTTAATTTGACTTTAAGTAAATAAGTTACCATCTTTTACTCTACTAAAAATCTTAACATATATTTATATATTATCTCTTGTAGCCATCCTGAAGAAGTAGTAGTAGGCTACGAAATGTCGATGTTCGTCAACAAATAAAAATACCATCTATATTGATTGCATTTCTGTATACTCTCTTTCTCATTATTATTATTTATCTTTAATTTCAATTAATAAGAAAAATAAAACAATTTATTGTAGGAGCAAAACAACGATAATAATAAACACTCAATCCATTGCATTCATTGATTAAGTGTTTATATTGATAGAGTCAATGCATCTCCATCCGAAGTTTATAATGAATTAACAAGTGCATTCTTGTCAACATCCCACAAATCTCAAGAGTACGTCCCTGTTTATAATACAACGTTAAAGAATTAATAAAAATCACTCCTTCGTCCCAGCCATATAAGCTTCTGATTCAATCAATTATGAATTCGGTTTTTGTACGCAGTATAATAAAAGCTTCTCTGGGCAATTTTCAACGTAGGACCTTTCTTCATTCACATACATACGACGTCGTTTTACAGACTGGGCAAATGAACGAGTGAATAATTAAACATAGTCAATATATCCATTCCATGAGCAGCACCGACAGACAAAAATAAATCGAAGATACCCTAGACAAACATCAGTCTTTCATGTGCCTAATCGTTAGACCATTTAATTTGTGGAATATTTATCTGTGATTAATAAATTATTAAGTTTAGTCTTTAGGGAGTAATGCAGCATTTGATATTGATTGGAACATGCTTGAAATAATTCATTTGTCATATTTTATTTTAGTCGTAATGGTTCGTTCACGTTTTGTTTTAATTTTTTGTAACCCAGTTTTATTTTTGTTTGAAAATAACATGTCAACGGTATTCATATGAAAATAAAAATGTGTTTAACGTTTATTGTATTTTATTAACCATAAAATATCCGCAATACTCCTCTGATATTGAGCGCATATTTGTTGACATCAAATATAAATAAATAAAAACCTTACATAAGCTATCAAGTATGCTACACTCCCGAATTTCTGCTTTGTTTATCGTTGGAAATATGATCACGATTCAACGTTTCACAAAAAAACTTACACTTTTTAAATTAATATGCAAATTTCAATATGTACTTTAAACATTCTTGACCTTTTTCAATGGAATAAGTTACATGTATTGCGCCTCCATATACGATAAATTATCAGTTGTATTAGATATGCATATATTATACAAGACTATTGAAAATTCTCGATTATACGAAAGGTGTTGCCTGGAAACACCACGAGACTGTAGGTCGAGTGATATTTCCTATAGCCAACACGTCGGGTATTTCGAGAATTTTCGATTGTCGAGTTATTACAGTAAATTTAATGTTGGCCTGTAGTCTACTTTTTACTTCCTTGTACGAAGTAAAGGAAGTATTGTAATCGCGAAAAATTTCGGTTTCCAGATTTCAACGGAAATATACATTTTGGCCATCCCTGAATCCATTTTGACTAATTTCGTCGTGACGTCTGTACGTACGTATCTCGCATAACTGAAAAACGGGAAGCCGTAGAAAGTTAAAATTTTGTATTTATGACTGTTATAACATTCATTTGTGCTCCTCCCTTCTTGGTCATTACCTAACTTTTGGAAGTGGTACTTTACTTGAAGCTTATAGTAGATTTTAATGAAAAACTATATTAAAATATAATCCAAAACTTTTCAAATTTGGTATATAATAATCTTATGTCAATGGGAATAACATAATAGATTTTGGTTAAAATAGTCTAACCGGAAGTGATACTTTACTTGAAGCTGTTATCAGTTTTTCTTGAAAAAATAGTGTTATTTTGATTTTAATAATAAATGCTTCAAATAGAAGTTTTTGAGAATTGAATTCTGCGTCGATAAGATCAAGTATGATTAAATTAGCTCTTTTTTTTGTATAAGCGAGATATGTAAATTTAAAAATTATATGCTTTTTGGTTTCTGTAATTAAGTTTGCTATGAATTAGGACAAAAAATACGTGCAATTTTATGATTGGGTCTGTTATAATACATATTTTAATTATTAACAAAATATGTATAGTGTAACAGGCGTACAAGGAAGTCATGTGGTGTCCACATCAGATATTTTCTATGAATAAAGTTAAATTTTATGGCACATGCATACAGTTGTATACAATATTATATTGAAATACTCGTATTTCGAAATAAACTGGCACTAGCAACAGTACAGTTTCTAAATTAGTGATTAAATAAATATTTGTCTATTTGTCAAATTTTTATTTCAATAATACCTTGTTGTCAAATAATAGGTGCGTCAATTATTCGTTTCGGTGCACTCGGAGATATCAGCATCATTTCAGATATCTACTTAAAACACACAAAGCATGATTTTTTTTCTTCAAAATCAAACTAAAAATATATTTATGTACCTACTCGATACTGTTTTCGATGGAAAAAGGTCGTACTCTATACTCCCCGTAAATAGATTTCAAGATGACTGACAGCTCTGAGTACATAAAATAATATAGCCAAACGTACCTTTAACACGTTGACTGCCACTCTGGTCCTATGGGACCAGCACTGGTTTTCCTTACCACGCCACGCTGGTCCCATGGGAGCAGCACAAATTTTCATTTTCTGCTGGCCGCAGTTTTGAATTTATACTGAAATATGTATTGAATCGGATGAATATGACCAGGTAGACGAATATACTGCAAAGATATTTTGAAAAAATTGTTTTACACTAAGTGTATTATAAAATGAAAATAATTGTTCATAACTCAAAAACGAATTAAGATATTGAGATTTTACAAGATGGTATGTTATCGCTGTAAGTCCTCAAGTTATTGCAATAAATGGCCCCATAACGGAAACATCAAAATATACCATGGCAGTCAACGTGTTAAGTAACCAAAGTGAACGAATGTACGAAACTTTGTATATTCGAATATACCAACATTCGTACATTCGTTCACCATGGTTACTTGATAATAACCGCTGTAATGCGTGGTAACTAAAGAAAATCTTGCATTCTTATTGGGTTATAACTTAATGAATGATATAATCATTTTCAAATCAAATTTCAATTCCTAGTTAGAGTTTTTGTTTTGAATTTTTTAACGTGTCCCTGAAAATGCGAGTTTGGTCCAATGCACAGAGCGACGCAATGTGAATTAGACAACTCAGGTTTTTATCTATTCTAGTCAATTCGCATTAACTGCTCCAGCAATTTTTTAAATTCTACACTCGTTTCATTTAATTGTTAATAAGTATCCTTGACATTAGTCGTGGCAAGGTTAAAAAATAACATCCATTTACACTTATCAAAACCTGACCTTTCCAATGGTTAAAGATACGATGATAATTCATCATTTTAAAAAATTGTTATAAATATTAATTATTGTCCTATTTGAAAATCTTTTGTACATTTTATAGTTTTCTTCTGCATTCTAGGCCGTCTAGTGGCCTAGAATTCTTTCTATCTTCTAAGAGTGTTATTTTTTCCTTTCAAGCTTTCTGCAAGTTTAGATGTTTATTTATTTATTTATTTGAAATATTTGGGAAGCCAACAGTTGCCCAATTAAAGGCTTCCACTGATTAACAGCAACAAAAGTAATAACATAGTCACACAGTCCACAACATATAAAATAATAGTAGATAACATAAAAAACATAAAAAAGATTTACATGATTAAGTAACTCTATGTAATGTTCTTATAACTATCCGTATAATCGTCATATATGCTCTTCTTATATTCTTTTATATTTATATTTTTATATTTATATAAATTGATATAAATTATTTGTTGTATTAATTATCTTTCGTCATATCCAGAGTTGGGCAGAAAGGACGGACGTTTTTCGAAACGTTATAAAATTGATACTTTTTGCTAAGAAAAAAATTATTGACAAATTTGAATTCGTAATGAGATAGCATTTGACAAAATCAAGTATGCGAAACAACATCTTGCATGTGGGATCCGTTATCTTTAATGTATTTCTGAAGGCGTTCTATGAAGTTTGCAAATACTCTTTCCATCATCGCTCTGTCAATTTTGGTGGTTTTTAAAAAATGTATTGACAGATTTGAGTTTGTAATGACAAAACATTTGACAAAACCAAGTGTGGGAAACATCTTGTATGTGGTGTCCTTTATCATTAACAGATTTCTAGAGGCACTCTTTCCAACATTGCTCTATCAATTTAGGTGATTTATACACGAATAGCTTCTTTCAGTTTTTCCAGTGTGCGGGGTTTGTGTTCTTATGTACGGATCTTGAGGTGACCCCCGTAGAAAAAATCCTATATGGACAAATCAAGGGACAATAACAATTTCATGGGGTGGAAATAACAGATTTCACTTCCATTTCTTGGGTTGGACATGTTTATGTAGGGGTTGCCTAGCAACATTGCCATAGATCCCTATAATTAAGTAGGCTAAACAAATTTTAAGAGATTATAACTCATTGATTTATTTTGAAAATTATTGATTCTATTATGAGAATGATTGTTAGTAAAATATAATACATAACCTCGGTGGAAGTTTCATCACAGCTTCGCGCTTTATCGAGGCTTTGCCTCTCGGTAATATACATAAAGCTTCTACTGTAATGTAATATCTCCCACCTCGGATGAAATATAATATTCCTCATTTGATTTTGCCAAATACTATGTCATTACGAACTCAAATCTGTCAAAGAAAAATTTCTTAAGCAAAAAGTATTAATTTCTGCTCAACCCTGTATTTGTTCTTTATATAACTTAATTGTCCACCCTGGACTGTGCGTTAAATTTTTTGTACCGAGAATTTCTGTAAAAGAGCAATTTTTCAATTCTTAAGTTCATTGGCTTTTTGTCAGGTAGTTCCGTCATATTTAATATTAAATTAAAGAAATATATCTTCCAGGTAAATATCTGCAGTAATTAACCTGATATCTAATAAAATCCACAATTAAATAATTGGAATACTTAAGCAAACTTGAAAGCATTTACAATACATAACATATTTGCGTGCAACGTCAAGTTTTCCCTTCTTTGGCGTATTTAGTCGTGTGTCCTGACTGTGTGGAAATGCAGGTCTCCGTCGGCCACCTCAGCTCCACCCCCCCTCCTCCCGCCCCCATCAGAGCCTGGCACGGAACGCTCCACTCGTAAAAATACTGCGAATGTCAAAGAATTCAAATTATTTTATGTCGTCTTCTTCGGCTTGATTTCGCCCGCTATTCCCGCATTCCGTGATTTTTGTTTCTCTTAATTATTTGCTATTTGTCAACTTATTTTACGAGTTAGGAACGATTTTAATTTTGTTTTTTGTTCATTATTGATCAAATTAGCAAATAAATTTAAATATGTCATCGTGAATAAATAGCCGTTGCTGGGTGAGTCAGTTTGCTTTTTAGCCGCAGATAGGCAGGTTACGGTAATGACAATGGTCCGTATTATAAGCGCAATTTTATAATACAAGCTCTTTTATGAAGCACACTCCTCGTAAGAATATCATATAAAAGCACAATCAGGTAATATTTTTGGTATTTGGCCAGGGTAAAAAAAAAAACATTTTTACCTCTCACTAAGAAAGGTATTGGAATCATACTAAAAATCGCATATCCAGATTTTAGTGGATAAGCATGTTTTAAGGTTCCTACAATGCGATTTAACATTTTTACGATGATGGATGTATTGTAGATTTGTGTATGGGTTAACGTGTGGATGTTGGAAGGACGATTCCTCAAAAACCAGAAGACTTAAGACCAGTTTAACTATGAATTCCTCAATCTGACATTCATGGCAAGAGCTGAAAAGATTTTGATAATAATTGCACAACCGAAAGTAATAGTTTCCTTACAAAAATCTTTTTAATATTATTTTTTGCAAAACATAAAATTCTACGTTTATTAAATTTATTATTACTTCTATAGATTTACAGCCCGATTCACAAAAAAGTTTAAGCTAATCCTCTTTTTTGGATTTGCGAATTGTACTCTAATTTTGACAGTTTATAACTTAAAATATAGTCTAATCTATTCCTAAAATCTACCTTTATTGATAATATCATGAAATTAAATTTTAAATACCGGAATAGAATAGAATTCATTAATCCAAAAATGAGGATTAGCTTAAACTTTTTTGTGAATCGGGCTGTTAGAGATCAAGACACTGTAATTTAAAGAATAATCAGATGTAATAAATTGCACAGGCTAAACTGCACCAAGGTAACCAGTTGACAAATTCAAATATTTGTAATATATTAGGAGGAAGTAACGCCGTACTTGTTGATAGATAAAAGGTATTAACGGATTTCTCGGCGGTGATTGTTAGGAAATATATTGTTGTTATTCCATGAAGTAGTTAATTTTATTTAAATTCCAATATTTCGTTACATATTTTGTAATTTCATCAGGGAAACTAAAATGTACATAATTTCTTTTGTGAAGGTAAGTTATACAGAATAAATTTAGTTGTACTTACCAATAATTATAACTGGTGTAATCACTTGCCAAATTGATAATTTCAGAAACATTCAAATTTGTTGTTGTTAAAGTTTAAGTTCTATACTGATTTACATGTTATTAAAAGGAATTTGACTATATAAATATTAGATATAAATTACATTAAAATAGTATTAAAAACTGGTAAAAATTTTTACTCAGTGAGCGTCACATGTTGACCGGAAAGTGTGAGAAAAATCTAGAACTACTTTTCTAAGGTTAAGTACGAGTTATCGCAACTTCTTCTAATAACATTTAAATCAGTATAGAACTTAAACTTTTCTGTTTCTGAAATTATCAATTTGGCAAGTGATTACACCAGTTATAACTATTTGTAAGTACAACTAAATTTATTCTGTATAACTTACCTTCACAAGAGAAATTATGTACATTTTAGGTTCCCTGATGAAGTTACAAAATATGTAACGAAATATTGGAATTTAAATAAAATTAATTCCTTGATGGAATAACAACAATATATTTCCTAACAATCACCGCCGAGAAATCCGTTAATACATTTTATTTGTAATATAGTTTATAATCACAGATAAATCCAGCTATGAGTGCCCGTGAGGTGACGCCTGGTAAGCGCCCACACGGTAAAATATATCGTCATCATTACCGATGTCTACATATGTTGTAGATACTGGCACACCCACAAATGGGTAATATGCCGTGATGATATATTTATTTATTTATTTATTTATTTATCACAGATAAATGTGAGTGTCAGAAATCAGCATTTTAGTGACATTCTGAAAGCTTTTTTCTTATTGTTTTATTAATTAAATATGTAAAATTATAGGTAAATTGCATTTATTCATAAGAAATACCGCCAATCTTGTTAACGAATTGAAAGAATCTCTGACATTTAACAACTTCCCATAAAATGAAAAAATAGATAAGCAATTAGAAATTTATGTGTACACAAGGCATCTTACATACAATACTTGAAAGTAGTCGAATGTCAATTAAAGATAAAACTAGATCGGGACATCTCTCGACTTCCAAAACTAAAACGGAGGAAAGCATTGAAAAATTCGTGTTACGATCATGTCTGATAATCGTAGAACAATCGATGAATTGGAGAAACTCACTTAAATATCCAGTGAATTTTGATTGCAAAATTTAAGATAAAAAGTATCGCAGCGAAATTCGTTCCACATATGCTTTCCGACGACCAGAGGGCCAACCTTTATGATAGGAATTGAAAAAATTGTCATAAATTGATACGGATTTTTTTAAAGTTCTTCCAAGCTTTACTGATGATTTCCCTAACAAGAAATAGAACTTGATGTTAATACATTGCTCTTTAATGTGCGCCATTACGACCGCCGAACACGTTCAACAGCTCTTATGAAAAAAATTACGCTGACCGCTTAGAGGAGGACGCTTGGGAATACACCCGCCAGAAAATAAATCCGGTTATTTTTGGGGAGTTCCTCGTATACTTTAAATTGTCTAAAACATTTGCTACTTTAAAATTATTTCAGTATTTAATTAATTATTCTCAAATAATAGGTATGAATACTATTGTAAATCTTCAGCCAGTGATCCCTGTAATAAATTCATATTTAATATAAAACAAATAACAACGCCACACCTATCAACAAAACAATTGTAAATTAATAGTGCAACAAACAAATGTGCATACATTTTCATATCCCTGTAATAACTCTGTCCATTGCAATACAAATACGTGAGGTTATAATGAATGAATGATTCAATTGTTTGAGTAACTACCGAAGAGCTAATGTAAAATGACGATCACTCGATGACGTTGATCACTGATATCAAAAAATAAGTGTGACATAATCACGATATTGCTCATGTTTTATTAATAGTGAAGCCGCTGCATATTTAATCGAGAACTAGGAATGCGTTGTTTCGTTGTTATGAGATAATTGACGATCGACCCTGATCTCGATTAGGCTACATTTTTCTCAATTTACGAGTGGTTCTTCTCCGAATGGTGGACATAGGCCATTATTGTGTTTATTTTATAGGGAATTTAACTGTAATCATTTTGCTCTACAGCTGTATACAGTTGTAGATAGAAATGTAAACAATGTATTAGTTGAATTTCTTTGAATTGGTTGAATTGTATGTTTGTCTGACAACTTCTGACATCCTCATTATTAGATATTAAATTATACTCGAATAAAGAAACCATAAGAATAAAGTGCATTGCCACATAATACGAGCAATAAATTCATATATTTCTCTATCAGTTTCCTGATATGTAAATAACAACTTGTGTTGTTTTCTATTTTAAAACACGAAATTATAATATGAAGTACAAACTCAACTATTTTCCCGCTAACACGTTCATTTTTCTGCACAGGTTTTTTTTCTGTCTTAATTATTTGAAATGAGGGGAATTACCGCACTATCAGCATGTTCAGCGCGATACGATTTTGTTTTTGTTTCAGTTATTCTTTGTTTTGTTGTGCTAGGTAACAGAATTTTTTTCCCGTTCAAATAATTTCTTTATGAAATTTGATATTTTTATGGAAAAAAGGTCGAATCTAAAAATATGTTCTCTTATTTCATCATTTTTCTCATACATATTATGATATATAATTATATGCAATTCTATGAGTAATACTTCATTTGCTACTATGTATTAAAACATCTTATTGTATAGATTGTTGTGAACATGATACATACATTGAAAAAGTATGGTTCGAATAAAACTAAAAGTGGAATATATTTTTCTTGGTAGTTATCTTGGCTGCTAATTTTTTACCTCCCGCTACCCTTAGTAAGGGAGGTATAGGGATCGTGCTAAAAATCACGTATCGAGATTTTAGTAAATGACCACGTTTTAAGGTCCCTAGAATCTAATCTTAACATTTTGACGATATCTGTATGTGTGTGTGTATGTATGTGTGTGTATGTATGTGTGTGTATGTATGTATGTATGTATGTATGTATGTATGTATGTGTGTGTGTGTATGTGTAGGGATTTTGTCTTCGCTCTAACTCAAATACTATCATTCAGAAAATTCTGAAACCTTGTATTTCTATCCTATTCTAATATGAAAAGAAGCCATTAGATTTTGGTGTAAATCGGATAACCAGAAATGGCACTTTACCTGAAGCTCATAATGGTTTTTCTTCAAAAAATATCATTAAATGCCATTTTTTCGCATTTTATGTCTTATGAAAATTAAAGAATGTGTGGCGAAGAATGATTGTTATGTAACTATTATTGTGGTCTGGATGCGGTTATTCGCTACCGAAAATCGGTCACTTTAATATGTGCTTATGTAGGATGCTATGATGATTGTGCGGATAAGGCGAAAGAAAAATGTTGTTAAAGAGTGAGGTGAGTCAGCTGAGCTCTTACTCTTATCCCTTTTCTTATTGTTACTATTGTTTCCGGGTATTTGCTAGCCCCCTAAGTGGGAATCGCGTGATTATGTATGTAAAAATTAAATAGCGGGAGGTTTTGTGTTGGCCACATCAGATTTTTTTCTATTAGGGAAGTATTGTTGGCTTTCTCAAGGTGTATTTAAAAGTTTTTCCTTAAAATTCTCCTATTACATACATGAACGAACGTTTCGAGAGAACCACGGCTGTCATTATCAGCTGTTAAAAATTGCTAATTTTAATGTTTAGAGTTGATAAAGGCTTATTCACAGCTACGAAAATAACAATGAATACAATTATAAATAAGACTTTATAGTTAGTGTTCACAACTTCGGAAATAAAACGTAAATTAACATCAACTGTCATCAATATATTCATAATTAACAAGCAATAATAACTTCAAACACCAACCATAAAGTCTTACTTATAATTTTATTTATATTTTTTATTTTCGTGGCTGTAAATTAACCTTTAAAATTTACTTGTCACGTAAATTTAAGCAATGAACAAATTAGAATCAGTTTCTCTATTCTTATGACATAGTTGTCTTTTGTTTAAATTCATTTTCATTAAATTTACTATGGAAGTAAATTTTAAGTGAAGATTAATTTTTTTATGAAACTGGCCCTAGATATTTTGTTTTTAAAGCACTCATAACAATCTCAAATAACAAAATATCATCAAAAATCGTTTAAGAATGAAGCTTCTTCTAACATCAATAAGCGTGCGACAATATATCATTTTTATTCCAAAACAGCGAAAAAAGTTTCTCGTATGCTGCTACCAAACTCAGTCACACTGTTCATTACATCTACTATGATGTAAGCTGAAATTCGGGATAGGAAAAGGTCGTAAATTATCTGTCCCACTTTAATTTAATCGTGTTGTACAAACGAATATACTGAACATGAAAGTGATGTGTTTGGATAGGAATGTTTAACATTAAATAATTACGAAATATGACGTTATTTCAATGAAAATAGGAAAAAAATAAACCTACTTACATATCTTGACATAATACACTTATTAGACGAATCGGTTACTGTATCTGTAATTATCAACATATTAACATAAAACTACTAAGTAGAAACTTGCTACCTTCTAATTCCAAGTTCATGATATGTTAAAGATTCGCAATATGACTAACCGTCCTCATTTTCCATCACAAACAATGAATAAACAGCAAGTAGTGGAATGAAACAGTGCAATTATCATAAATAAATCCACATGGCTTTGTGTGCTTTAATACGCGCTGCGGACCTCTGCGATGACACGCGATCTATGTATTCTTTACATCGGTTGACAACGTAGAGTCGTCAGCCTATGCCGTGTGTAATACTGATGAGAGGTAATTCTTTACCTATTAACTATCACGTCAAGAAAGATAGAAAGGATGTCTTCGTAAAAATGATTTAGATGTTACAATTTGAAATTTTTGGCTGAAATGATGACAGGGATAAAATTAGCTGATGTAACCAATTTCAATATTAGTATATTAAAACAAAAGTAACAAAAGGCAAACTATTCAAGCACGAGTTTGAAATTCGAACATGAGAGCGTAGCAACGAGTGTGCGAACGAAAAGGAGCCTTCTGTACAGAATCTTTTATACTATTTTCTCTATTTCTGCTTTTATTTATATTATATATGGGGTCCCGTGGCCGCGTGCCTGAGTGTCTGGTCGCGAACCTGAGGGAACTAAAGTGACACCTGTGGTGCACTCTCCACACCAGCTATGAGTGCCCGTGAGGTGACGCCTGGTAAGCGACCACACGGTAAAATACATCGTCATCATTACCGATGTGTACATGTGTTGTAGATACTGGCACACCCAGAAATGGGTAATATGCCGTGATGATGTATTGATTTATTTATTTATTTATATTATAGACCAATCCAGAATGACGTCACCTGCCCTCCACAGGTGTGATTTTAACCTCACTTTTGAATATTTTTAAAAATTATTTAATTATATATCTTATGATAAATATCGAGAAATTTTGATTTTAATACAATTCATTCATAAAATTAAACCATAAATTTTTCCATGGCTTCATCATTGAGTAAATTATGTATGAAATTTATTTCTCACAGCTGCCCCTCATGAAATTCATTTGTTCTGGATTGATCTATTCTTTAGAAAATGGTTAACACTTTTTTACAGAATAGTTAGGTTAGGAACAGTGATTTGAGTTTTTATTTTGTCAGTTACTAAGATATTTTGTATATTTAGAGCAGTGATACCAATCCCAAATAACAAAAATCTGTTGTGGCTAGCACAAGACCTCTCGCCATTTCCATATTAGAGACTATATAAGTACATATTGTATTTAACATTTCAAGTACACACACACACACACACACAATTCTAATTACATCTATTATTAATGTATTTTTATAATTTTTAATTCATTTTATAAATAAGTTTCCTCCTACTCTTCTAAATGTTCGAGATTCTTCAAATTCTTCGACAAAATTGGCTGTATTTCTGATAAGTATATGTAGTATACGTATCTATAACTTTAAATATTTAATTAATAATGAAAAAAGAAATATTAAATGTACTTCGCAGAAAAAGCCTTCATTAATGTATCTGGATTTTTGGCAGACATTTTTCTGTTAATTACGATTCATTTTTTAACAGGTTTCCATGGAGTTCTTTGGCCTGTGATATTCATTACCACGGATTATTTTATATATTTATAACTCGCTATCTCTAAATCTGAAGAAGATAAAGAGTTTTTAAGAAACTACTTCTTCCGGTTGTTCAATTGTTACCAAAACCTTTTTAGCTCTTCCCATTAATGTCAGATTAAGGATAACGTAGTTAAATTGGTTTTTAGTCTTATAGAATTTGAGAAATCGTCCCTTCAACATCCAGACACACACACACACATACATATGTTATCGTAAAAAAGTTATAGTCGAATTCAAGTGACCTTAAAACGTACTTTTTCACTAATATCTGGATATGCAATTTTTAGCATGAATCCAATACCCCTCTCAGCGAGAAGTAAAAATGTGACCAAAAATCGTTTAAGAACTAAGCTCCTTCAAGCATCAATAAGCGTGCTACAATGTCATTCTAATTCCGAAACAGAGAAACATATTTTTAACTCCTTGTACCAATACTAGTGTCTTACGTGACGTGATCGTAAGTTTCAGAACTATTAGTGATCCCAATTCAAATTGATCTTAGCTGTTGTGTATCCTAATCTATTAATTTGAGCGGTAGAGTTAAACTCAGTTAAACTTTTGGGCAAGGACATTCCGTCTTCAAATTAAGTTTAATAACTTGTTATTCAATAAAAAATTTCAAGTAACTGAACCAATTTATATGAGTAGTAAATTTTTATATTAATTTTATTCATATACTGAAATCGGAAAATGCAAAATACCGGTGACTAAATAAAACGTATTCAACAATTAATACATTTATTTATAGGTTATAGTTCAAAATGAACTCACAAAATGTATCTTTCTATAAATAAATTAATGATTACATTATAAACAAATGAAATGTTAATCTTTTACATATTTTAATATTTTATATACATTAAAATGCAAATTATTATATACCGCATTATGGTACATAATTTATAAAATTATTTGCAATTATAAACAGAAAATTTTGTCGAAAACGATTATTTTTCTTCTAAAAACTAAACCATCGTTTTATTTTCATTGGTTACACTAATCTTTCCTACACAGTGTAACATTTAGATGCGCAGTTTTTATGATGCAAATTCTCTTGGAGGAGAATTTGAAAATTATTTAAATATTTATAAAGTGCATAGATTGAAGCTTTCAAGACGGTAATGTGATTTTTACGGGCTAAAAATACTATTTTGTATTTCCTCTTAGCTGAGTGCATATATACATGAACTTGAAATTTCACATGCAAAATATTTAGTTTTGCATAGCTGCAATGTATATTTTAATAAAGCTGAAACGACGTTTGTTTGTGTCAGTCATTTATGAAAATGAAGAAGAATGGACTGGAATCGAAAAATGTTGACTTGTTGGTATTGTGATTAATAATTGAAAGTAGTGAAGATTCAAAATTATCAATAAAAGAAGAATAAAAATTTGAGTTGTTCTCTCAAGAAAATTAAAATTCTTTCTTGAAAATTTTGTTAGAATTTGATTAGAATGCTCACAAAATTTGACATCTTACAAAAAAGCACACTTAAACAATTAAGTTTATTAAGCTTCCGGATGCCGTCAAGAGATGACATTGCTGTACGATCCAAATGTCAACCCTTTAAGTTTTCACTTCGAACGTGCGATCTTAAGCAGACATAATTTTTTACCTTCCGTCACCTTTAGGTAAGGAAGGTATTGTCTTTGGTCAAAAAATTCGGTGGTGAGTTTTTAATAAATAAGCACGTTTTAGGGTCCCTACAATACAAATTTACTATTTTTAAGATGATGTCTGTATGTATGTATGTGTGTGTGTGTCCGTGTGTGTGTGTATGTGTGTCCGTGTGTGTGTGTATGTGTGTCCGTGTGTGACAAATTTTTCTCCGACGATAACTCCATTACTACAATCTAAAAATTATAATTCTTTCGTATTCCTCTTCTGTACATCCATATGAAGAGTTGATTAGATTTTGGTTATAATCGATCCACCGGAAGTACCCTTTTTTGAAGTTTTTAATAGTTTTTCTTAAAAAAACGCAGTTAAATATTATTTTTTGACCAATAGATGTAAATTTAAAGCATTATAAAGAAATTAATTTTCAAAAATTAGTCAGCTTTGCAATTTATCATGGAAACAGCTGACATAATTATTCAAAAAAAATTAATTGGCAGATGTCAGTTGCAAGTGCAAAACCAAATATGGAAGGTATAGGATCTAAAATTGGTATGTCATATTGTTACTCGCCAGTGACATGCAGAGAAAGGCCAAATAGAAGATGGAAGGACATTACTTAGTGTAGTTTATGTTATAATTTTATTGGATTTAAAGAACCTTTTCAAATGAACTTTTAGTATGGAATTTGTAAAAAATAGTATGTGTTCGTGTTCGATTTTACATGATATTATATAGAATCTGTTCCAAGGACCTTTTGGTATGGGATTTGTACAAAATACATCGAATTGACGGAAGGTCTTGTGCTGGCCACAACGGATTTTTTACTATTATTTCTGTTTCTAAATAAACAACTTAAAATATACAAGCATTGTAACAACAAATTACATCTATATCAACATTCAGTCACCCTTATCGTATGTTTCTACGAAAGGTTGCATTACTTAAAACACATACTCATTATTTAAATAATTACGTGTAGCATGAACCCATTGGTAAAACGTAACCATATAAACGTAGCGTTAGCATAACGTGAAACGAAACGACCAGTTCGTGTCGCAAGCGATTTGGCCTGTTGAATGCTCGTATGTGTTGTTATCCTCCACTTTTTATCTGATTTCCTCTGATTTGATTGTCTATTGAACGAAATTAACTGCATCACGAAATTAACCAAATGAATGGAGATTAATTGGCTATATTCCCGAAATTTGACGAGAGAGATAATTCTTTTTACTGAATTTTACATTTATTTCTTTTTTTTTGTCATCCCTCCGGGAACTATTTTTGCATGTGGATTAGCATAAAATCCGCAAGGATTCGAGATTCTAAAATTAGTTTCATGAAAATTAATATTTCAACCAATTGAATCAAAGACACAAACATGTTTAACGTTTGATAAAGTCATTTTTCATCCGAACATTTATACTCAGCATGATTATTATTTGACGATCGATTTGTGCTAACGACTCTTTAGGAAAAATGTGATAAAGATAGACATTCGAACTGAGGAATCGATATTCAAAGGATGACAGATAATTAAATTCAAGAAATTAGCAACATAACGTTTCTTGTCATGATTCTACCTTTCTATTTTATATAATTAAATCAATTAGGTATTTCGTTTTGTTTGAAATAAGAAAGCTAGACAGGGAGGAAGAATTAAAACGATTTTGTTTCGTTTACATCTCCTTTAACAAAATTGAAAGAAACATGAGAAAAAGATATACATATATTTCAACTACATCTGTCTAAGGTTATCTGATGTCGCATTTTTTGGCATTTAGTATTTAGGCTGTGTCCGATGTCGCATTTTGACATTTAGATTTTAGGATTTAGGTCTTCTTCTCATAAATACAACTCCGAATGGCACACTAGTAATATCCATTGGTTTGTGTGGCAACACTTTAGAACAACAAAAATGAATTATACAATTCGATTGAAATTGATGCTTCAAATTAAATATTAATATTATATTCCATAAAATAGAAGCTAAGAAGATATTCTTTGACAGTAAATTTGACGTTTTGTACAAATTATAGCAACGAACATAATTTGTTTAATTAGTGCGCGTCAACTTCAAGGCATAGTGTGCTCCTGAAAAACCCTAAAATCTAATTCCTAAAATCCTAAATAATCACTAGATTTAGGGTACATAAATTTAGGATTTAGATATTAGGGTGATAAAAGTGCAACATCGGACATAGCCTTAGAATTTAGGTCTTCGTCACATAAATACAGCTCCAAATGGCACACTAATGATATCCATTGGTTTGTATGGCAACACTTTAGAACAACAAAAATGAATTATACAATATGATTTTATTTGATGTTTCAGATTAATTGCTAATATTATATTTCACAAAATAGAAGATAAGAAGCTATTCTTTGACAGTAAATTTGACGTTTTGTGCAAATTATAGCGAGGAACATGATTTGTTTAATTAGTGCGCGTCAACTTCAAGGCATAGTGTGGTCCTGCAAAACCCTAAAATTTAATTCCTAAAATCCTAAATAATGACATTATTTAGGGCATATAAATGTAGGATTTAGATATTACGGTGGTAAAAGTGCAACATCGGACACAGCAGGGCCTGGTTTTTCCACTTCTTCATAAAGTGTCAGTTAACTTATCCGGTAGATAAAAGAAAAATATCCCATCATTTAATTGACGTGTGTGTATAATTTTGTCAATTTACGCTTTAATATCGATGCCATATTTTCATTATATCTGGCAGTTAACTAATACTTTATGGAAAACCCGGTCCTAATTTAAAATTATATTTGACTTAAATTTGTGCATATTAATTTATTTAAAGCTAATGACAAATTAGTTGAAGACCTTCGAAAAGCATCGAAGAATTTTATGATGACATTGCAGGATGTATCAGCACCATTTCAAAGAATCCGGAAATTGATATGCAGCGATATTGTTAAAAAATATGATAATTGTTCTAACACCAATTTTTCTTCCTATTTTTTGCAAACTAATGCTTTCTTCTTTCAAAGTATTATTTTTTTCTTGAAATCGTCATTTAATTTACTACTTCCCTGTAGAGATGCATTCGGGCCGGGCCGGGCCGGGCTTTGAGATTTGGATCGACTCGGCCCGAAAATAAAAATTACCGGCCCGACTCGAAGATCGACTCGAGAAAAAAATTAGCTAGCCCGGCTCGAAAATTGACTCGAAATCGGGCCAGGCTTCGGGCCGGGCCGGGCCAAAGCTCGAAATTGGGTGCATCCGGCATTCCTAATGTTGATTTTTATGTAAAGGCGAAATGTTTAACTTTTTTCGTGTCAAACTTATAAAAAACCTCTACTTTCAACATTAGTTAACATAAGTAGTTAAAAAAGAGACCCTTCTAGTGTAAGTTTGTTATGAAAATTACATACCTACGAGTATTTAACACTTTGTTTACCAAAGAATTTAAACAACTTTTTCACAAATCTTATATAAAAAAATATAATTTAATTTACATAAGGATTTTTTATCTTTGTTTATGCCCAAAAATGGGACAAGAAATCATTTTCAATCAATTTTATTTAAGTATACGAGTAATAGCAATAATAATAGCAACATCACAATATAATTATTATGCTTTAATGAATAACCTTGAATTCTTGAAGTAAAATAATACATTTTTATTTATTAATATGTTAAGTATGTTATTATTAAATCATTTTGAACCTTTTAAACTTCATCCATTTTCATTAAAATATTAAGGAAACTGTGCATTTGACTGAACTATAAGATTTTTTGGGCCGGGCCAAAATCAAAAGTCCTACTCGCCTCGATTTTTGAAAAAGATTAGCCCGATTCGGCTCGATAAAAAATATCTTCGGCCCGGCTCGATGGCCGACTCAAAATCGAGGCGGGCTTCGGGCTGGGCTGGGCCAAAGCTCGAAATCGAATGCATCTCTACTTCCATGCCACAAAATCGGCAGGGAAATTGAATTTCCTTGCCTAGGCACTTATTTATTGAATAAAAACAACGATCAAAATGTAAATGAACTGTTTATTTTCTTTTTTACATGTATTTAGTAGCGTGATAAGTGAGGTTAATCAGATAGAAATGACAAATGATTTTCATAGATGTTGGACGTCATAAAGGCGGGAATATTTGAAAAAGGAAAAAAAATAGTATGTATTAATAAACTAACTAGAAAAAATCTCTTACCATTATTATTGTTGTTGTTATATTAGCATAGTACCATTAATGTATAAAGCCTATCAACCAAATGCTGCTTTTAATCATCTTGTAATCTACTTCACGTTTACTTTACAAAGCAAGTGACATTGTCCATTAATGCGTTAAAAACGTAAAGTGAGTGAATGTAAATATTTGTTTAATCACGAGTTTGACATTTCGGAATCAATAATTTGTTAGATTTGTTCAGAAATCAAACGCCAAATGCTTGAAGTTGTGCGTGCTGACCTTTGACAAATATACAAATAGTGGACGTAAACCAGATTGCACTATTGAAGGATCACTGGCAGTTATTTTTACATGAAGTGAAGAATTTGTGCAGTAGCAATGAATTTTAATCTCTATCATGGAATGTAATATAATATTAATTATTAAGTATATATGTCAATAATACCAAATGCTTCAGATTATTAATCGGCAATAACCACACGTGTTATTTACAATTTCTATTCATCATATCTTAATATATAAATTTTTGTACTATGCCATTTTTCCTTAGCTTAATAATATTTGGCACTTATGGCCGATTTCACCACCGATTCCTAAAATTTAAGTAATGCTTATGTACCCGATGTGCACCACATAGGCATCACCTAGCAAAATTTCGTTTTCACCAACCGCTAAGCATTGCCTATCCCGATTTAGGAATTACTTAGCTAGGTATCTGTTTTCCGATGCCCAAATCGCTAAGTATTTCCTAATGTTTGACAGCGGACACTTCAAAATGAAAGTTGTACAATTTTATTGAAAATTTTGATAGTTATAGCGAAGAAATAGAAAGATATGCACAAGATAAAAAAGAAGGAAGAAATTGTTTTAAATTCTGTGATGAAAAATGGTTTTGGAAAAATGTCCTTTTCATTAGAAAACAGAATTTTTATATACCTATACGAGTTTATATGATATAAAATTAATTAGTAAATACGTATTTGTATTGTTTTGAATTACGCAAAAAAAAAAACCAATATTTTTACTTGTGGGATTTGAACTTTGATTTAAATAATCAAACTTTAGCAAAAAACTGACATGCTAACCACAAGGCTACAACGTTAAACATGAAGAATAAATTCAAATCTAGTGACCATCGTCACAGTCGTTTTATTCTTTATTTCATATTTTGGGAAATTACATTGGGTATTCACATATAATTAAATTCATAATTTCTACAAAAATGCCATAGCCAAATATCATAAATATACGTTCCGGTTATCATATTTTAATTTTTTTCTTGAAATCATAGGATTCAGTTTCTGTTTTTGTATTATTTATTCTACATTTTGCCATTTATATTTTTTCTTCTTGTTCATTTTCATCTTTGTTTCATCTATATTTTCCATTTCTGTAATACAAATTTTAAAATATATTTATAGTAAAATATATTTCATTAAAAATTTAATTAATTCGTGTACCTCAACGTAATATTAATAATATCTCCCCATAATTTCCAATGTCAATGTTGTCAAATACAATTGACAAATGTCATAAATTATAAAAAATTATTCATTTACTTCCAGTGTGCAAATATAATATTACAAAAGTAACTAATAATCCGATGCCTACGTAAGTAATTCCTAGCTGGGCATTGCTTTGTTTGGTGAAATCAAAAAAGGATAAGTATCAGTTTAGGTAGTTCTTAAATTTAGGAAATTCCTTGCTAGGCAACGGTTTAGGAATCGGTGGTGAAATCGGCCATTAAAGTATTAAAATAGAATAGAGTAACATTGGCTGATATTCTAAACTTCCGGCTAAGCCCGACTAAGCAAGCGACTAGCTAGTCTCCCGATTAAAGTATACATTGTAACTTTATGATAGTCGGGCGACTAGCTAGTCGTTTGTTTAGTTGGGCGCTCAGAATACCAGCCATTGAGACTAAAGTTGTGTCCGATGTCGCATTTTGACATTTAGATTTTAGGGTTTAGGTCTTCGTCACATAAATACAACTCCGAATGGCACACTAATGACATTCATTGGTTTCTATGGCAACACTTTAGAATAACAAAAATGAATTGTACAATACGTTATAATGCTTCAGATTAAATATTAATATTATATTTCATAAAATAGAAGATAAGAAGCTAGTCTTTGACAGCAAATTTGACGTTTTTTCTAATTAGTGCGCGTCAACTTCAAAGCATAGTGTGCTCCTGGAAGACCCTAAAATCTAATTCCTAAAATCCTAAATAATGATGATGATAAAAGTGCAACATCGGCCTTAGCCTAAATAGAAAATATATGAAATGTTTTTGAAAGCATATATAAATATGTTAAGCAATTATAATGTATATATAATTTACTTTTAAATGTGTATATATTTGTAGGTTGAAGTATTGATCAGTTAAGTAGATACCCATTATACATTATTACACGTATTCAAATATTAATCAGTGTTTTATATTCAGGTACGAAATTGGAAACTGATATCATATACATGTACGAGGAAATCCCTGAACAACATTACAACGAAGACGCAAACAAATAAAACGGTGAAATATTAAAGACCAGATCCGTAGTTAACTTTATTAAACATAATCATCAGTTATGATAAAAGATTTGTAGATAATGCTAAATACTAGATTTTGACCTGTCATTCATATACAATTCAGGATGAAGGATAAATACTTTAAACTCGAACATAGCCCGCCAACACGGGAATTTTTTTTCGAAGCCTGTTGCTCCCAGACAACAACGGTTATAGTATCAATAGAAAGATAAAAAATCTGATATGGTCAGCACATTACCTTCCGTCAGTTCTATGTATTTTGTATAAATCCCATACCAAAATTTCCTTAGAAAAGATTCTATAAAGTAAAATTATAACATGAACATATACTATATTCTACAAATTCCATACCGAAAGTTCCTTAGAAAAGATTCTATGAATCCAATAAAATTATAACACGAACATTGCACTTAACACTTAGAATTATCTGCTATTTTCATGATTATAACAAAGCTGGTTGATTTACAAAAGTTAATCTCGTTATAATTCTTAAACTCCATTATCTACTGAATATGAACTATAATGTATAATCAAACAGTATAGACCATAAGATATTCTTTCATATTGATAATTACAGTGTCAAAAAATGATATTTAACTACGTTAAGAACTTCAAATAAGGGAACTTCTGATTGGCCAATTATAACCAAAATCTAATTAGCTCTTCATTTGGATGTAAAAAAGAGAAATACGAAAGAATTATAATTTTTAAAATTGTGGTACTGGAGTCATCATCGGGAGAAATTTTTGTCACATACACATGGACACACGGACACATAGACACAATACAAACATTATCGTAAAACTAGTAAAATCGTATTCTAGCTACCCCAAAACGTGCCTGAAAAACTCATGAAAAACTCACCACCAAATTTTTTGATCAAACATAATATCTTCCTTACTTAAAGGTGGCGGAATGTAAAAAAAATCGGCATCATATGACACCGAATACATGTAAATTCTATCATATTTTGAACCAGTACATTGATTATTAAATTTATTCAATTTTTTATTAATATCGATAAATGGCATTTGAACAAAAAGGCAGACATTTTATCTGTCAAAATTCGTAGGATATGATTTTGTTATTTTAATTTCTTTTTCATATTTTGTAACGGATAAGAAATTGATTGGTTTTTTTTTTCACCACTAGATTTAAAGATCGATATCTCTGATGTTAAAATCATGGCGGAAGTAATTTTTTGCCTCTATTATATACTTTCCTTGTAGAGTTTTATAAATGTTAATGTGTATAACTTTAAATCGGTTACAAACCTACACTTCATTTCTCATACAGCTAATAGTATTTCTACCTTAGCGTTTTCAGCGGTAAGTTATCAAATAACATTGTCTATTAATCCAGCATTAGGGTGACGCATCTAAGCCACTAACTTTACAATTTGACTATAAATTCAACGCTGTACCGACTAAATAATGCGCGAACGTGTTATTATGATTGGTTGTTTCACTAGTGCATTGAACCTGTGTAATTATTTTACGATTATTGCGAACTAGAATCCAAATTGCACGAAATGTGAACCGACTATACATAATTTATCAACGTAGTGTGGATGTTCAATCATTGTCACTTCATCACTCGTCCGAAAGTAAGGAAATTATTATACCTGCAAGCTATTGATATTCACAACAGTTTTTTTTTACCTCTGTCAGATAAAAGTAGTTTTACTTATCTCTGAACACATTTTAAACTAAATATAAGTAACTAACTTTTATTAATTTAGTAAAAGCTCACGCAGATGGTAGAAGTACTGTACGCAAAAAAAAATAATAATTGAAAATGCTAACTAAATTACAGTAAAATTAACTAAATAAATTCCTAATTTTTCAGTGTCATAATACGATTCATTAAATTGATTTAGTTCAAATTTTACCTCTCGCTAAGAGAGATATTGGAATCATGCTAAAAATCACATATCCAGTTTATAATGAATAAGCACACTTCAAGGTCACTAGAATCCGATTTTTACATTTTTATAATGATGTATACATAATCCATTACAATCAAATAATGTTACTACCAAGTTTATATCTCTACCTACTTTTGAATTATTGGCCCGAAAGTCAATATAACCCATATTTAGATAAAAACTTCATATTTTTCATGTATCTAGATACTTCTTAATGCGCTGATTCTAGACTTTGAAACCGCAGATCAATATCTCTTTTCGTTCTCGAGATATTTAGAATCAAAATTTTGCTCAAAACTGCCCATTTTTGGGTAGCAACCCTAAAATTGGTCGAGATATGAATTTGGCGATATCATCATTCGATTCTGCGGGAAAAAATACATAAGTACACCAATTTTCATAATCTTTGAACACCGCATACAATTTCTAAAGCAAAATAACTGAAAATGGCCAAAAATTGCAAAAATCTAAGGTGTACCTCTTACGACTTTTTCAGTTTTTGGCCATTTTCGGGCGTTTCCAAACTTTTATTCATAAAAAATGAACCGGTTGAACAAAAATTATAAAAATTGGTACACTTATGTAATTTTGCCCGCAGAATCGAATGGTCATGTCGCCAAATTCATATCTCGACTCATTTTTGAGTTACTACCCAAAAATGGGCAGATTTGAGTAAAAATTTGAATATAAATATCTCGAGAACGAAAAGAGATATTGACCTGCGGTTTCAAAATCTGGAATCAGAGCGTTAAGAATAATCTAGAGCATACATTAGATATTTGAAAAATTTGAAGTTTTTATCTAAATATGTGGTACCTATATTGACTTTTGGGGCAATTTTTAAAGTAATGCCAGGAGTAATGTATCTAGTAGCTCAAATAACTCCATGGAAACCAGTTGAAAAATTAAAATGTTTGTAATTGACAGAAAAATGTGAGTTTGAGGCTTTTTCTGGGAAGTACATTTCATATTTCTTATTTTATTATTAATTAAATATTTAAAATTATAGGTACATATATACATATATACCCATCAGAAATACCGCCAAACTCGTCAATGTATTTGAATAATCTCGAACATTTAGAAGAGTAGGAGGAAACTTATTATAGAATGAATTAAAAAATATAAAAATATATTAATAATTATAATTTTTGTGTATGTATCATTAATTAAATTTACAGGTAAATTTAAAAATTATTTTTTTTTATAAATCCTAGAAGAGCCTTTGATAAACACAATTTCTTTGTTACAGGGTTCATATTTCAAATGTATGTTACTGACTGATAAATGTCACTCTCAAAAAACTAATCGTTTCAAATAAATAATGGTGACATTTTAAAAAGAAAATAGTAAATAAAGCAATAGTTATATGCAAAGGAACATAATATAGTTCGCACCATTAGTGCATACGTAGATATTCATATTAATAAGAATTAAATAACGGGAGGTATAGTGTTGGCCACATCAGATTTTTTATTTTGGTGGACCTATCTCACATATATTTATTTACAAATTAAGAAAACAAATTTCGTGGTTTGCACAACCAAATGTAGGTCAAGTAATGTTAAATGAGGTAATCCCTTTGTAAATTAGTGTCGCTTTATTTTAAAGCCCTTTTCACGGCACCGAAACGAAAACACGTTGTTGCAAAATGCGAACACAGATTTTTACAGAAAATGTTCATTGTATATGAATCTACCGTCCGATTAAAGCATAAACCGTAAAAACTAAATCAGCGATGATGAATATGATGATGATGTCTTAAATACACTGTAAAAAATTCCTCTGTAAAATTACTATAATTGTTATTGGCGTCCAAAAAAGTGAATTATAGTAAATTTACAGTTAAATGTAATTTTGTCTACCATTTTTAAAATTACATAAACATAAATTCCATAAAAATTTTGATACGTACTTTAAGTAAATTTACATATTAATAATATACATAATCTTTTTAAAACATAATTTAGTAAAAGTACATATTTTTCATTATATTTTAAATAAATTTCACGTAGTAATAGATTATGTTTATGTTTTATATTCAACGGGCCTAGAGCCTAATTTTCTACTCTGCCCAAGTCCAATCCCGCTAAACCTACCTAAAATCATGTAAATTCTATAATATTAGTAATTAACTCTAAATTTATTATAAATAACAAACAGTATTTTAAATTTACTGTAATAAATTTAGAATTTACTCCCATTTCATGTAAAAATATATACTATAATAAAAACATTGAGTTTTTACATAGTACTTATAAAATTTGACAAAATTGTTATACAAATATAAATATATCATTGTAAAAACACAAATATTTGTAGTAATTACCTCTAAACTTGTAATAAATACAAATATTATTTTAAATTTACTATAATAAATTTAGATTTTGTTCATAGCTCCTGTAAAAATAGAAACTAAAATAAAAAGAATTGTGTTTTTACATAGTTCTTATAAAATTTGACAAAATTCTTATAGAAATATTAACATTTCACTGTAAAATTTCATATATTTATTGTAATATGAATATTACATAGTAGTTCTAGTAATTTTTTTATATTTGTAAGGGTGAATTAGCAAATTTATAGAATTATTTGCTATGTAAATGTAAGTCTACATAGATTATGTAAAATTTGTTATTGCATACATATTATAGTAAAAAATTACTATAACTTTTCGACGAAATCGCTATTATTTTTTACAGTGTATTTTAATTTTTTATTAAATTTAATATTTTCTATCTGCTGATATAGTGGATGATATCAGCAGAATGAGACAAATGATTCCATCATATTTATCAGAAAAGACTCTATTATGATTCAGAATGAACCTTACAAAACATAAAAGAACAAAAAATGCATAAAGAACAAAATGAATTAGAAAATGATCCTTCAGAATTAATTTTCCTCAACACAATAACTTCAAAAAGTGAACAAGCAAATGCTTTCAATGCACTGGCATTTGAAGGTGACCAATGGTATTTAACCATTAAAATTCTTATTCCAGTAATAGAATTGGATTATTTTAATGCGTGTCAATCATTCTGCTGGTAGGTACAATTTAACATATTCGATTAGAAATGCATCATTTTGAATCTAGGATTAGAAACCTCAATTTTACTCTATCGGTTATTGATAGCATTATATCCTCTCATTATTATTGCATCTCATAATGAGTATATAATTTACTGCATGAACGCCTAAACCAGGGTTTCCAAAATGAAATACATGGTTTATTATACACTCAAATTTGTCTAAGCCGGACTTTCTACAAGACGGAAGACATATGATGGAAATTTTCAAGATTATAAAACTAAAAATATCTCAAAAACTACTTCGTTTACCAAGTTTTAGCAAGAGAACTTTTTTGTGTATCTTTGCAATGTATGTAATAATTCATTAGTAAAAATCTCTTGTGGCCAGCACAATACCTCTCGCCATTTCCATGTTAACATTTCGTGTACACACAAATAATTCTAATTATATTTATTCTTTCATTTTATATTGTTCTACTCTTCAAGTTGGTTCCAATTCATTGACTAGATTGGTGGTATTTCTTAAGAATATACGTACTATAACCATTAATATACATATCTAGAATTTTAAATATTTAATTAACAATTCAATACGAAATATTAAATGTACTTCCCAAAAATAGCTTTCAGTAATGTCAGTAAGTTCTTCAATATTTGTAATAATAAATTTTTCAAAACATAATATTTAGAAGACGTTTTTTTAAGAAACTACTACTTTTCAGCTCTTTCCATTAATGTCAGATTGAGGAATACGTAGTTAAACAGATTTTAAGTATTATAGTTCCAACATCCAGATACACACAAACACCAACACACACACCCACACAAATCCTAAAAATGTTAATCATATTCTAGGGACCATAAAACTTGCTTATTCACTAAAATCTGGATATGCGATTTTTAGCATGAATCCAATATCTTTCTTAGCGAGAGGTAAAAATGAAAAAATGTCAATGGGTAAAAAATAATGATGAAAGACGTTCAAGGCTTCCTCCTTTTAGACGCCTCTGGTTGAGATTCAGAAACAAACGCAAGCACAAACTTGCATCTGAAGAAGTAGTATCCTTGTACCAAGTTCCAAATTATAGTGCAAGTAGTACCAGAGTTAAAAATGTGTCTGGTGAGATGCACCTTAAAAAGGCTGTAACTTTGTAACGAAAAGTTTCCGGACATACCTTCATATAACATTTCTTTGCTAAAAATGGCCTCAAGAATAGCTGTTAAAGTTTGTTACACTAATCCTGAATCACCCTGTAGATTAAATATTTTAATGCAACAAAGAAATAAAAATTGGAATACCACTTTTGGGTTTTGTAGTCGTACTTATATTTATGTGCAATAAACAATACCAACGTTTAATCAATTGTTTATTGCATGAGGCTAGAATAAGCATACCTCACCATACCAACGGCGGTCAACATTATGTTTGCACGGCCTACTTTTCAAAGTAATTTTACGCTAAACTTAATTTTAGCCATAACAAATTTGACACTTATTTTATTTTATAATTAATTATGTCTGCACAGAGTATATTTGTTTATGTTTTATGTTTATGCTGACATGTCATGTGATAACCATAACCCCACATAAATACGTGACGCTAGTATTCTCATAAAGAGAATCTTTTCAGTCTAACAATTTAAGTGGAACATAATTAGAGATGCACTCGATTTCGAGCTTTGGCGCGGCCCGGCCCGGCCCGAAGCCCGTCTCGATTTCGAGTCGATCATCGACTCATTTTTAAAAATCGAGGCGAGTCGGACTTTTGATTTTGGCTCGGCCCGAAAATTCGAGCTTTTCGGGCTGGCCCGAAAAATCTTATAGTTCAATCAAATGCACAGTTTCCGTAATATTTTAATGAAAATGGATGAAGTTAAAAAAGATCAAAATGATTTAATAACAACACACTTCACATATTAATAAATAAAAATGTATTATTTTACTTCAAGAATTCAGGGTTATTCATTAAAGCATAATAATTATATTATGATGTTGCTATTATTTTTGTTATTACTCATATACTTAAATAAAAATGACTTTTGTTCCTACCATAATGATTTCTTGTCCTATTTTTGAGCAGAGACAAAGTTAGATAAAAAATCTTTATGTAAATTATATTTTTTCATATAATATTTGTGAAATAGTTGTTTAAATTTTCGAGCGGCTTTGGTAAACAAAGTGTTAAATACTCGTAGGTCTGTAATTTTTATAACAAATTTACACTAGAAGGGTCTCTTTTTTAACTACTTATAAGAATGTCGAGGTTTTTTTATAAGTTTGACACGAAAAAAGTTAAACATTTCGCCGTAACATAAAAATCAACATTAGGAATGCCGGATGCACCCAATTTCGAGCTCTGGCCCGGCCCGACCCGACGCCTGGCCCGATTTCGAGTCTATTTTCGAGCCGGGGTAGCTAATTTTTTTGTCGAGTCGATCTTCGAGTCGGGCCAGTAATTTTTATTTTCGGGCCGAGTCGATCCAAACCTCAAAGCCCGGCCCGGCCCGGCCCGGCCCGAATGCATCTCTAAAGATAATGTGAGCTATTGGGAAGAGTCCGCCATAGCTCAGTTGATAGAGCGTTGTCCCGGCAAGACAGTGTTCCGGGTTCAAATCCCGATGGCTGACATTATCATTTCACTCTTTCCTAATTTAATCATAATTTAGTGTTTAGTCAGCTTAGCAAGATATCGGTGTAAACCGGGCCATAGTCTATTAAATGTTCTAAAAATATAATGTGAGAATTATGAAATGTGTGTACATATGTTGGGGATCGTGGCAGATATTAAATCCATGTAGTAGTAGAATTAGTCAGCGCTTAATATAGGTAATATCAAGTTTGAAATCACTGGAATGCGGAGCAATACGCTCGCGCCTCAACTGTTCCATAGTGCCCGGTTTCGCGCATATTTATGTGTGTGCGGAACTGATAAGAGAGGTCGATATACCCTAAACCCTAGTAGTCTTTAATCACTGCTACCTCATATTTTTATATTTATAGGATTCGTGCTTAAAATACAAAACTTGGAGGACCACATTATATCTTTTCTAAGAACATTTAAAAACTTTTATTTTGAACAAATGTGACCCATATGGGCAGGTGATGGAAGGTAAAAAATCTGTTGTGGCAAGCAAAATACCTCTCGCCATTTCCATTTTATGTTATATAAGTATTGTATTGCACTTCCCTATAGAGCCGTCGTTTTATAACAAAAAAATTACAGAACTTTACCCAAATATTGTTTTTTATTGTATTTAACATGTCTTTTGCACACATACAATTCTAATTATATCTATTTTTCATTGTATGTAAAAGTTTCTAAATGTCAGAGATTCTTCCAATTCATTAACAAGATTCGCGGTATTTCTGATGGATACATGCATTTAACCTACAATTTTAAATATTTAATTAATAAAACAATAAGAAAGATTAAATGTACTTCCCAGAAAAAGCTTTCAGAATGTCACTAAAATTGTTGATTTTTGACACTGATATCTATCATTAGCCTCTGCGATTAGATTATTCTATATATTACGGTGCTGTTATGTTTTGTCATACACACATACAGACACTATCGTAAAACTAGTAAATTTGTATTCTAATGACTCTAAAACGTGCTTATTCATTAAAAACTCACCACCGAATTTTTTGAACAAAGACAATACATTCCTTACCTCAAAGTGACGGAGGGTAAATTTTTGAGATTATTTTGAGTAAGAAATGTAATATGAGAAGGGGTTCTATTTTTTATTACAAAATTACAAAGGGTCAAAGTTTCATAAATTGGGGCAATGTGAAAAAAAATAATAACAGAAATACCTACTTTTGAAACAAAATAATAAAATATGGAAACATTAAATATGTTAATGTTATTAACATATGAGAGAAAGTTTATATTAACTACAAACATATTAATAATGAAGGATAATTCATAATCATAATTGAGGAAAATGTTTGTAAACATAGAACACATAATATTAATTGGTTATTTATATTTACAGTCGGCGCAAATATTTGATTTAATTGAACATTAGTTGGAGTGGATTAGTTGTACTCGTATGTAAAATAGTCAATTACTAACGAAACAAATATTATTTATGGCATGCATCATGAATTGGTTGGTTTAGTTACTATTTCATCACGAATTGGTTTATACCAATTTTGGACAAAACATTTATATATAGTAAACTAGTAAGCTGTGAAATAAATCAATGACATATTATTTGACAGTTAAATCAATCAAAATTAACTTTTAAAATGGATACGTTTAAAACAATAATTGTAATTTATGTGGATAGATTTCTCGAATGATTGAAATTTGATATTATGTTATTGACAACGGAATATAAGTTATTGATATACAAATACCCATTTCAGGGTATGACAGACTTCAGTAAATGTTTATATCAAGAGCTTTTACCAAACATCACTTCAGGGGTTGTCAAAACTGCCGTGAAGGGAACACTACAGGGGAAACTTTTAGGTTATTTGAAAATTGGAAATACTTTTACGCACAATTGCGGTAAAATTGTTTGTTTACATCTTAGTAACCATGGCGGAAACTGAAAGATTACATCCTGCGTGCAGTAAAGTAGCACATGCGGGCGGAAAAGTAGAGCAAAAGCTCGTCGACTGGTAAACAAAACGTCGAAAATACAGTTGGAAATATATAATCAACATTCTTACTTTTAAAAAATGATATCAGTTCCGCTAAAACTACACTAGCTTTAATTTAAATTACTTGATGATTTTTTTCAGAAATTGCCTCCAACTTTGACATTTGCCATTTAAACAAAATCACATAAGCAATGGGTTGTCAAAAATTTTCTTTGTAAGATTCTAAAATTAGTAACATCCGTTTGTTCGGCCTAATAGTATTTTACTACCATTATTATAAATAAGACGATTACATATCTCAGCTTACTCCTAAACAAGTTGTGAAGATTGACAACTCGTTACTGTCATTAAAAATTACTTGTTTGCCATTTGGATAGACTGCTAGATTAAATTTATTTTAAAAATTTAGCAGTGCAGACACTCAGATTTTATTTTTACCTCTCGCTAAGAGAGGTATTGGATTCATGCTAAAATTCGCATATCCAGATTTTATTGAATAAGCACGATTTAAGGTCCCTACAATCCGATTATAACATTTTTAAAATGATGTCTGTGTGTGTGTGTGTGTGTGTGGATGTGTGTATGTGTGTGTGTGTGTGTGTGTGTGTGTGTGTGTATGTATGTATGTATGTCTGGATGTTGTAGTCACGATTCCTCAAAAACTATAAGACTTAAAAAATATTTAACTGCAGTTTCCTCAATCTGACATTCCTGGGAAGAGCTGAAAAGGTTTTGGTAACGATTGAACAACCGGAAGTAGTAGTTTCTTAGAAAAAATCTTCTAAATATAATTTTTTGGGAGTTTTTTTTATTAAATAGTGAAGAACATACAATTCTCCATCTAATACACTTAAAAATTTTATTATATCTTGTATAGATTTAGAGATAAAGACTCTATAATTTATAGAGTAAACTAATCGCAGAGGCCAAGGCACTAAGGAAACCAGTTGACAAATTTCAATGTTTAAAACATGTTTTAGTGTCATTCTGATAGCTTTTTCTGGGAAGTATATTTAACTTTTCTTATTGTTTTATTAATTAAATATTTGAAATTATAGGTAAAATTATGGTAAAATGCATAAATCCATCAAAAATACCGCCAATCTGGTTAATGAATTGGAACAATCTTTGACATATAGAAACTTCCCTATACAATGAAAAATAGACATAATTAGAATTATATGTGTGCAGAAGACATGTTAAACATAATAAAAACAATATTTGGGTAATGTTCTGTAAAATTTTGTTATAAAACGACGGTTCGAAAGCGAAGTGCAATACAATACTTATATAGCCTAATATGGAAATGGCGAGAGGTCTTGTGCTGGCCACAACAGATTTTTTTCTGGGTGAACCGTAACAGATATCACAAATTACACAAAGAGAGAAAAGTTTACTATTGAATGTATCTTTCTGAAGAAAAATAATTTCACGTTTTCGGCATTGCCATTAAAAAGTTACGGTCTAATTAATGTTGGGAGACCTAAGTTTCATACACCAGTGGTTCACTAATAATAACAAGTATCACCTTAAAAGATGACTTATAACGATATAAACTCTCATACCATATTTCATCCAAATCGAATAAAGCGTCCAATTATTATAATCAAAATTAATTTTTTTTCGAAAAACTTTGAAGCAGATTTCTGGCTAAATGGTACACTTTCCGGTAGAAGCAAGTTTGGTTAAATCGTCTTATTTTAGCCTTAGAAATCTGTGGTTAAGCCATGTCCCCCTATTTAATAATATATGTATTTTCCAGAAATAGTCTTCAGTAATGTATCTGGATTTTTGACAATGACATTTTTCTATCAATTACAAACATTTTAGTTTTTCAACTAGTTTATAATTCGCTGTCTCTAAATCTATATAAGATATAATAAAAATGTTAAATGTATCGGATATATAGAATTTTATATTCTTTAATCTTTGTAATAACATAAATTTCCAAAAACATAATATTTAGAAGATTTTTTTAAGAAACTACTACTTCCGGTTGTCTAATTGTTACCAAAACCTTTTCAGCTCTTCGCATTAATGTGAGATTAAGGAATATGTAGTTAAATTGTTCTTCAGTCTTCAGATATCATTTTTGAAAAATGTTGATATCGGATTATAGTGACTTTAAAACGTATTTATTCACTAAAATCTGAATACGCGTTTTTTAGCATGAGTTCAATACCTCTCTCAGCGAGAGGTAAAAATAAATTGAAAAGATTTGATTGCAGTAATGCGTAAAACATTGTACATACCTCAGGCCGAAAGAAGTTTACACCCTTGGACGAGTAGAAGTCCTCCGCTAAACTTCTTTTTTCGACCCTCTGTACCTAAATTACTATTTAAGTTTTACGTATGACGTCGATTGGAATTGATCCCGGGCCGTCTGAATCCTACTCGGTTATCGATCACTACGTGACTCCTTATAATTTATTAAAGAAAATTACAATAGTATATTCTATGTAAATATTAAACTTTGAGGAATAGCTGCTTAAAATTTATACTCGTTTTATAACCTCGACGATCGGTTCCCATCAGAGCATGATCTCAGTGGCGAATGCCTTTTGTAGAGGTGAACACTGAATTTATAGATGAGCGCAGAGTGCATAAACAACATTGTATCATCGCATGCAAATCCTAACATCATAATCCAACCCGGAATCCGTGCAGTTCATCGAACCTGCGCAATATCATTAAGGATCAACGGTCAGGGCATCAAGCACCTGGATTCGCAAAGAAAAAACCCGTAACACAACACGTAGAGTTAAAATTACACCCTTAACGGTGACGCAACGCCAATGACAGGCTACACCGAAATAGCCAACAAATACAAACACACGCGAAGGGCCATGTGTGTTGTGAGTGTCTCAAGTATCCTATCGATGAGCCGTGTAATATTCGCAATAATCTAACTGTTAAAAATCTGAATAAACCAAACACTACCTCTATATGAGTATATATTTTTGGGTTTTACATTGATAAAACTCATAAAAATATTTAATTAAAAAAGAAATATAATAATTAAAATAAATAGGACTTCAGGCTTGCAAAAGATTAATTTATTTTTTTGTCAAAGTTTCTGTAATCACTTAATCTTAAAAACAAAAAAATACAAACTGCAACGTAACCTAACTGGCAACTCATAATTGGTAGTCAATGGTTGTTAGGTTGATCAAATTTCAGTAGTGGCTGTTTTTTTCGCTCACTGAGCGATTTCTGTGTTTGAGCGTAACACATTCAATTTGTATTCTATATTTTTTATACTATTTTTAAAATAAAATACTCTAAAAATGCGTACACTTACGTAACATTCTCTTTACAATCAAATAATATTACTACCAAGTTTAAATCTTTATCCATGATTTAATTATTGCCCCAAAAGTCAATATACCCCACATTTAGATAAAAAATTCAAACTTTCAAAAATCTAATTTTTCTATATCTAGATACTTCTCATTGCGCTGATTCCAAATTTTGAAACCGTAGGTCAATATATCGTTTCGTTCTCGAGATATTTAGATTTAAAGTTTTGCTCAAAACTGCCCATTTTTTGGTTGTCACACTGACAGTTATAAACCATAACAACTGTTTATTTACTTGGTAGCAGAAAATTATCGGGGTAACGGGGTTTTATCGGGGTAACGAGGTTTTATCAGTATAATACTGTTCCCATTGGTTGAATTTTCAAGTGTTTTGCATCATGATTGGTTAAAAACTAGTCGTTGGAATTTATCACATGAATATATATTATGTACAAAAAAAAAATTCGTGCAAAATAAAAATTTATCGATAAAATCAAGAGGTCTTGTGATATTACTTCTGATAATTTTATTGGATTTATAGAATATTTTCCAAGGAAGTTTCTGTATGAAATTTGTAAAAAATTGTATTTTATTCGTATTATAATTTTACTGGATATATTCCAATGAACTTTTGTTATGGGATTTGTACAATATACATTAAATTAACGGAAGATCTTGTGCTGGCCACAACCGATTTTTCTATTAAAATAATTTTATAATTCTGTTAGATTTTTAAAAAATGCTACTTATCAAAAATATAACTTGTTGTGTTTATCTCTCGTAAAGGAAAGTATTGTCTTCGGTCAAGAAACACGATGCTGACATTTTAATGAATAAGCAAGTTTTAGGGTCCTGATTAGATTTTGGTTATATTTGGTCGTAATTTGACGTTATATGTCGTTCGTCTGTCAATTTTGCAAGCAGTCATACCATCTCTAAAAAAAGAAAAGCGCCAAAAAAACTGCCTTTATAGATCTTCTTAACGACAAATAGAATGTACAAGGCTTACATGTATTGAATCTATAAGATTTCACTTAACCTGAAGAAGGAAAAAGTGAACCGAAACATTGGTTTTGTAAGAACTGTATGACTGAGATTTCGAGTATCTATTAACCCCTAATTGTAATTTATGTATAATAGTTTATTTTAAACAATTCACTGTTGACGTTCATCTGTTCGTTTTTCTGTCATTGTTTTTTTGATTTTAACTTTTTCAGTCAAAATTAAAACACTACCTACCTATATAAATAAACATTATAAAAAAATAATTTGAATCCTTTTTATAACAAAGTTAAACTTTAATGTTAATATTTAATTAGGATTAAATGATTAAGATAATGTGGTGATATAGCAACCAAAAATTGTTTCTCGTATTGTGACAGTTTGTTTTGAGATTTTGATAAGTTGACACATGCGTCATTGTATTGTATGAAAAATATAAAGAAATAAAGCAGTTGTTGTTCAAGAATATCTAAGTGAATATTTTATTGAAATAACAAGCTATTTCGGCAATGTCCGTATCAATTAAATGTACAGATATCATAAGTCAGTTTGACGGAGATGGGGATTTTTCAGAATGGGTTCGGAAATTAGAGATGGTTGCAAAACTTCAAAATATCACATCTTTAGAAGCATTCCTACCTTTATTTTTATCAAGAGGCGCATTTGCTGTTTATGAGAGTCTATCAGAATCTGTGAAAAAAGATTATAAGAAACTAACTAAAGCGCTACGGGAGGCTTTTTCAATAAATCAATTTAGGGCGTATGAAGAATTTATATCAAGACGATTACTCCCCGGAGAAGCTGTGGATGTTTATGTGTCAGATCTAAGAAGACTAGCAAGCCTTGTAGATTCTAAAATCAATGAGAATTGGGTTAAATGTGCGTTGGTGAATGGATTGCCGATAGAAATACAGCGTCAATTGAAGGCTGCTTGTAGTTTAGAAAAGATGAGTTTAGTTGAAGTAGTTGAGAGGGCAAGAATGTTAACAAACGTTGTTGATTTAGAAACGAGTGTTGTGGCAAAGTTGGGAGATAAGCGAGTATCTAGAGAAGACCACCAAAGATTTAGAAAATGTTTTATTTGTGGAAAAGATGGACATATTGCTCGAAACTGTTCGATGAAAAGAAATACTGAGCAGACCAAAGAAATTATCTGTTACTCATGTGGAGAACCGGGCCACATTGCACCTGCTTGCAGTAAGACACCAAAAAACTGCTAAGGAAAACTGCTTCTTGTTGTGCGGGTGGTTTTCTGTCTTCGTCAGCGCAACTACCTACTCTTATTATAAATGTATTTAATATTCGTGTTAAGGCCCTATTGGATACTGGATGTTCACGAACCATACTTTCCCCTGCAGTCGCAAAAAGGGGACAATTAGTATCTAATGACCAAAAAGTGATTATGATGAATGGTGAGGAAGTAATTTGCAATGCTTCTTGCTGTATAAGAGTAATTGTACAAGATACTGAATTAAGTTTAGATTATTTAGTTGCGGAAGTGTTACCTGCATATCAAATGTTGCTAGGTATGGATGCAGTAGCGATGATGGGAGGCGTTACTATTGATAGCAGTGGTAAGGTTTTGTTTGGAAAGAAAAATAAGATAGAAACCGTAGTAGCAGCAGCAAATGTAACGGATGTTCAGATTCAAGACGATGATTTTTCGGCTTTATTTTCCAATGGAAAATGGACAGTAGAATGGAAGTGGAAAGCGGGAGTCGTCGAGCCTATATTAGAAAATAGCGTGGCCCAGTACCAAATTTCTAAGGAATCTCAAACTGCCTTTGACAATGAAGTGGAAGAGTGGATCAAAAGTGGATGGTTACGACCTTATCACGGTAAATATGATGGTTTAATTCCTTTACTTGCCGTAGTTCAATGTAATAAAAACAAAGTGAGGCCAGTAATGGACTACCGTGAATTAAATCAGTACGTGTCTAGTCATACTGGCACAAGTGATATTTGTGGAGAAAAACTTAGAAAATGGCGCCGTATGGGAACAAATATTAAAATGGTTGACCTCCGTAAAGCATATTTGCAGTTGCACGTGGCTCATAATCTGTGGAAATATCAAGTGGTAAAATTTAAAGGGAAAACATACTGTTTAACTCGTCTAGGTTTTGGTTTAAACGTAGCCCCAAAGATAATGACAGCTATCGTCAACAAAGTGTTGTCTATGGATGAAGAAGTAAGAGCAGGTACAGATTCATATATTGATGACATTATTGTTAATGAAAAAATTGTGTCTTGCGAACGCGTTTTAAAACTTTTGAATACCTATGGGCTGCAGAATAAACCAGAAGAACCTATAGATGGTGCAAGAATTTTAGGGCTCCGTGTTTTTAAAGAAAACAAGGAACTATTCTGGTGTAGAGATAATGTGGTACAGAAGGTGACGGACGGAATGACAAAAAGAGAAGTATTTTCTTTATGCGGACAGTTAGTGGGTCACTTCCCAATAGCAAAATGGTTACGACCCGCTTGTAGCTTCATTAAGAGAAGTATGACAGATCAACGATGGGACGAAAAAGCATGTCAAAAAGCTACAACAATGCTTTCAGAAGTTACGGAAGAGGTGGCAGTGCGAGATCCAGTAAAAGGCAAATGGGCAGTAACAACTGGAAAAAAGGGAATAGTTTGGTGCGATGCGAGTAGTCTAGCAGTAGGAGTATGCATAGAAATTGATGGAGAAATCGTAGAAGATGCATCTTGGCTAAGGAAGCCAAATGATTCGCAACATATTAATTTAGCAGAGCTAAACTCAGTTTTAAAAGGAATTAATTTGGCAATAAAATGGGATTTAACTGAACTAACTGTAATGACTGATTCTGCAACAGTATTTAGCTGGGTCACTTCGATTTTAACAAAAGATCGGCGGATAAGAACTCATGGTATTGGAGAATCATTGGTACACAGACGATTGACTTTATTATCTGATTTGATGAAAGAATGTAATTTGTCAATCAAGGTGGAATTAGTACGGTCTGAACAGAATAAAGCAGACAAACTGACAAGAGTTCCAAAAAGATGGTTGACCGCATCTGATCAGATTGGTGCCTTAGCTTGTTCTTCTTCAGCAAGAGAAAAAATTGATAAAATAAGAAAAGTACATCAGTGGAACCATTTTGGCGTAAATCGAACACTCTATGTTGTGAGACGTTGTTATGCACCTGAAAAATTTACTCAAGAGGATGTTGAAGAAGTTGTTAAGAGATGTAAAGAATGTCTATCTATTGATCCTGCACCTATTCATTGGGAAACTGGAGAACTGGGACTAAAGACACCATGGTCACGAATAGCCTGTGACGTTACGCATTTTAAAGGAAATAAATATTTAACCATTGTTGATTGCGGACCAAGCAGATTTGCTATTTGGCGGTTAATTAAAAATGAAAGTTGTGAACAAGTAACTAAAGTGTTGTCTGAAGTATTTATGGAACGAGGGCCACCTGTAGAATTATTGATGGACAACGGACGAACGTTTCGTTCTAATCAGCTTAAGCAATTATGCGATAAATGGAGTATAAAGATGATATTCCGGTGCGCCAACCGACCCAACGGAAATGGCATTGTAGAAAGAAATCATCGAACAATCAAAAGAATGGCGGCACGAACAGGTGGGACTATTCCAGAAATGGTATTTTGGTATAATTGTACACCTAAAGAAGCAATGAATGAAGAAACAACTCCGAGTGCAGGAGTGTACACATACACATGGAGATGTCCAGGAGAAGTTAGTAAAGATGAGTCTCAAAGAAGCGGCAACAAATTCAAGATAGGTGAAACTGTATTCGTGAGGCCTCAAGGAGCTAGATGCACTACAAGATGGCGCACGGGTACAGTAACAGGCAACGAAACACCGGTGAGTGTGGACATTAATGGTATTCCTCATCATATAGCCGATATTAGACAGGATACAAAGTGATGATGAAGACATCACGGGGGCGTGTGGTGATATAGCAACCAAAAATTGTTTCTCGTATTGTGACAGTTTGTTTTGAGATTTTGATAAGTTGACACATGCGTCATTGTATTGTATGAAAAATATAAAGAAATAAAGCAGTTGTTGTTCAAGAATATCTAAGTGAATATTTTATTGAAATAACAGATAACATTGTTTTATTTGTAAATATTCAACAGCTATTACTATAACCTTAGATGGAGCTAAATATCAAAATTATATGTTAATTTATTAAAAATCATTCAAACAACATGAAGCAATATTGCCATTTAGAAAGTAAAGCATTCCAATAATCAATACCTAATTAATTGTTAAAATTATATTGCCTTTACTCCAGTAATAAAACATAGTACCTACTGCCGCAATAAAACATTCATATATGCAAATGCTTGAATTAATGATACTAGAAGAATCTATAATCAGTATACCTTGTAAAGCTTGTATTTCACTCAACGTATTTGATTCTGACTAAGCACTCGTAATTCTGTCATTGCTATTTAAAATCAGTTTTACTTTTTATGCTTTCTGTGAGAAGCATCCTGGTATGAGAATAAAATTTTGATTAGTTATTGTCAACCAAAACTCAAAGTTTGGATTGATTTATATTTAAAAGTTTATCTCGAAAATTTTGGATAATTATATTATGTTAATTATAAACTATTAACTACATATTTTTCACAGCCTTGGGTTTTGGATGTAAATAAATATACCCAACCCACATTTTCGAATTTGAAATGTACACATGTTGTAAATTAGTTGTCGTTTATGTAATTTATAATAGTCGTCAGAAATGCTAATATTTTAAAATTAAATGATTTCGAGAACTTGTTTTAGTATTGTTCGAGATTAACAGGTGTAGTTCTTTATAGTTTCAACAAAAATGTATAATCATGTGATTACATGTTTATTTAAATATAATAAATGCTATAAATAGGGTAATAAGGGTCAATCTTACAATCCCCGTTTATTTTTATAGGTTATGTTTATGTAACTGTTCGTCTGACACTCAATGATGGTAACATCCGAACATTAAGGTCATCGTAAAGAACACTCAAATCTATGTTTTATTTTAATATTCTTCATCGGAATTATTTAGTTCATTCTTCTTGCACATATTTTACTTACAAATTTACTATTATATATCGTACACCTTCCCAAATTATCTTATATATGCAATAATTATTATAAGGTTGACAACACTGCATTTGCTTGAAATCTTCGTATAATGGATTACTTTAGTGGCGATTTTAAATTAAAGTACTTTACTCTTGTATAAAATATACATTTTTGTAATTTCTAGTCATTTTTGAAATAAAATATTGAAAATTGTATTAATTTTTAGATTTTAGGGAGTCAAAAGTATTTCTTTGTAGATTTTTTTAATGGGAATAATAATAGTCTTTCACTTTGTCCATACCTAAATATTTGATCATCTCAATTGACAGTTTTGGTCTTTTCGTTTCATTACAGTTTTGACTTTAATAATGCATTTTATAGAATTTTAAGTATTTTTTAATTTACTTCTTAAAAACTGTTTATAATATTTAAAGTGTTTTTTTAATTCAGCTTTGTCAACTATTAATGCTGCAATTCTTTTGTTATCATTAAATTTGACACGCTAATTCAGCACATTCTCTTTGATAAGTACTTGGTCTATTAAATTTAATCCGTATGACCACCAAAGGAGATCATACAAAAAATAAGCGTTTTTTTTTATTAGATTGAGAAAAAGAGCAACTTCAGGTACGCAGAATAATATTCAGAATCCCATTTTAAATGGAATTCATTGATGCCATATTGAATTCAGTAACAAAATCCCGTATGTTAACGGCTTTCCATAATATATTTAAGCATATTGCAAAAGTGGAGACCACGCAGAATACTTCTCGAAAAAACATCGGCAAAGTTTATAGAAATGTGTAAAATAATCAAAGATGGGAATCTGAGATTAATATGAACAATATGAAATTGAATAGACTGCACAATGGAGTTATCCTCGCCATTCGTTTCCAGTAAAGATTAAATCTGATCGGGAAGTGTGTTGCAGCTCAGTGTAAATAATAAATACGCGAGCCTTTGCGCTGTCTACGGCCGCCGCGACGAACGTCGACGCCGGCTCGTTTTCCGTAATGTAGTTTTTGTGAATGTGAGCGTCGTTATTTTTTCAGGATCATAACTTTAATAACAGAAATGTAATGCAGCTCTGACGACAGTGCTTAAAATTTGATTGCTCTTTGTTAGACTAACTTATTTAATAGTTACCAGACAGAAGCTCTAGCTTTTACTTTCACCTTTTTGCAGACATTAGTTTTTTATTGATTGCATTACACCTAAATGTATTCTGTATTCATTTCATGTAACACATCATAAAAAATCAGATGTGGCCAACACAAAACCTCCCGCTATTTAATTTTTATTAATTTAAATACATACTTACGGATTTACTAAAGCTGCAAACTATATTATGTTCCATTGCATATAACTATTGCTTTATTTACTATTTTCTTTTTAAAATATCACTATTATTAATTTGAAGTGATTAGTTTTCTGACAGTGACATTTAATGTCAGTTACATTCATTTGAAATATGAACTGTGCAACAAAGGAATTGTGTTTTTCTTAGGCTTCGGGACTTGTAAAAAAAAATTATTTTTAAATTTATCTGTAAAATATATAGAAAAAGTATTAATGTATTCCTGTAGAAAATTCAATAATCTTTAATTTTCATAACGACAAAATGCGAAAAAATGGCATTTAATGGTATTTTTTGAAGAAAAACCATTATGAGCTTCAGGTAAAGTGCCATTTCCGGTTATCCGATTTACACCAAAATCTAATGTCGTCTTTTCTTATTAGAATAGGATAGAAATACAAGATTTCAGAATTTTCTGAATGACAGTATTTGAGTTAGAGTGAAGACAAAATCCCTACACATACACACACACATACATACATACACACACACATACATACATACACACACACATACACACATACAGACATCATCGTGAAAATGTTAAATTTGGATTCTAGGGACCTTAAAACGTGGTCATTTACTAAAATCTCGATAAGTGATTTTTAGCACGATCCCTATACCTCCCTTACCAAGGGTAGCGGGAGGTAAAAATTTATACAAATATTAATTAGTTTTATATTATTATCTTACCATTGCTGACTTCACCAAAATCAATAGTAGTGACAGCTGGATTCTGAAAATAAAAAATATAAATTAAAATTAAATTGTCAAATATTACCAATGACAAATCTTATTAAGACCCCAGGAAGAAATGAAAAATTATAGAAAATCTAAGATTTAGAGGTTAAAACAAATTGAAAACACAATAATCAATACACCAACAAAACCAAAAATAAAAACAAAACTGGAAAGACCACCTGAATGAAATATAAAGCTAAGTTTCCACATGCAAAGATTATTGGCGCCAATTTGTCGCCAGTTTTATGGCGCCAATTTTATTGGCACTAGTTATGTTTCCACAATTTCTATTAGATTTCAACTAGCAACAGATTAAAAACGGCGTCAATTGAATTACTTCAATAAGCATTAATATGGTAGTGCTAACTTTGTCTGTCGTGCTCCAAAAAATATTTTAGATTTAGGAGAGTTTACATTAAAATCTTTGACAGTCAAATATAACCTCAATAGTTTTTTTCAATGCATCATCTCTGTTATTTCCATCTTTATGGGATGAAGACGTGGATATTGCTCGTATGCCTCCAGAAACTGAGTTATTAGTTCCGATGAACATTTTTTTGAAGCTTTTGCCATTGCAGCGGCGTGTTGTGTCTCTAAATGGAGTCAAAAAGTATAACTGCTTCATACTTTTACTGGCACATAGATGCCAGCGCTTTAAGGCGATTCTTCGATAGATGGCTTTATATGTGGTTAGTTACCTCTTAAGCCATCTATTTTATGAGATGTATATCGTTTGCTGTGCCCAGTTGGTGGATTGTCTCTGCAAAGAGATGGCAGTTACACCACACTGATGAGTTGCAATTACAGCGAAATGCGTCTGTGGTTACTAGCTAGGCATGGCCGTCATTTGATGATGAGCGAAAGGTTGATTCAGAGGCTGATATGTTGTGAAACGTGGCGAGTGTTTTCTAATTCTTAAGCTCGAAACGTCCATAGTAAAGAATTTTACAATAGACGTGGACCATTTATGCCTTTTGATTCACCTTTAAACAATTCTTTAATAAGTAATTGTATCTGCTTAAAGTTTTTATATTTCGAGTTCACAGCAGACTGATATCTCTTAAGTTCTTAGAACCCTGAATCTGACTTTATTATAAGGGGGATTACACCATTTTTTTTTTTATAATTTCATCTGAAAATATTAGGAAAACTAAGATTATTGATGAAAATCCGGTGAAAAATTTCTATTAATAAGCGAGTTATGGTCTCCCGAATTTTGAAAAGATTGACGTGACGTCACATTTATTTGTTTTTATATCAAACTGTTTTCATCATGGACCAAAATGTTCTTGAAATATATGCTATTTTAAATTATATTTACATAAAAATAAATTAATATTATAACACTGTATATATAATTACAGGTGTATTTAAATTATTAAGTTTAATGCAAGAAATTAATGTTAAAATAAAAACTGTTTGGAAACTGTAGTACAGGAATGTTAGCCCCTCCTTTCGAATTTGAATTTCTTAACTTCCATTGGTAGTAATCCCACCTCCTAACTCGCTGTTTGTAATGCATGTATAGGCAGTTTCTCGGTCGTCAATCAAAATATTTTCATATTAGTGCCGAAGCGTTATAACAAAAAACCTTTTATTTCCGAAATATCTCAATTATACCATTTCATTTTTTTATTAATATTCGTTACTCAGCATATACATTCGTATTTTTTTACTATTTTCCTTTAATTCGCTTGAGCCGTAATCCCCCATTCTTGAGGTACACCATTTTGTAAAAAATCTAGAAAAAAATTTGAAAGAAACTACAATTTTTGGAAGGGCGATTTGAGTATATGCACCTAACAAAATTGATTAGGAAGACAGCTAGATAAATGTCTACAGTTCGTTTAGTGTCGAAGCTAGAACTTAGCTCAAATGTAAAGAGTTTCTAAGTTGAAAAAAGTTTAAAAAATAAAAATAAAATTACTGACTCGGATAAGATTTGTGAAGAAAATGACTAAAACGAAATAAATAAATGAATGATTGTTGTTTTCGAAATTAAAACCGCACAAAGTATGATACAATGTCTAAATATTTTAATGATGCATTACATATCAATTCGCCTTAAAAAAAAGTTTTGAAATATGAAAATGTCAACTGAATCTCAAGTTCCCTAACGCGTAATCCAGATGATTTCACAGTCAAAATCTGAAATAAAATGCATTTGCAGATGACTAAAACATAAAAAAAAAAAATTTGATGTGAGATCACGCAACTGTTTTCCAAAAGGACGAGCTTGCGCGTAACGGAAAACCTGCGCAGATCATGTGCTGTATATACCTACACAAGGATTACGGCAGTTCATTCAGTCGTGGTTTGTTCGTGTCGTGGTGCTGTGCAACAATTGAAGGACTGACATCGCGTCCGACAATCGCCACACGCCTGTCGGCTGACATTCGGTAGAGCACTCCATAAAATCTAACCTCACATTTTTAATTTCCCCTATTTTTGGGCCAATATTATACTCCCTTAGTGATAATTTTAATATATCACTGATTGCTGTTTGAAGTGTTTAAAGTTACTTTTAATTGTCCTTTTTGCCTAACGTCACATTTTGAATTCCCCCAATTTTTTCAGTATTATAACCCCCTAGTAATAATTTTAATATATAATATAATTGATGACTGTTTGAAGTGTTTTACATAATCTCAAATTTTTAATTTCCTCCCCAATTTTTTTTTTTTTTTTTGTAATGTATTTCCCTAGTGATCATTTTAATGAATGATGTAATATATAGCTGTTTGAAGTGTTTAGACTTAGTTTTACCGCCGTTTTTCCTTCAGATTACGCGCCGGCTTTTTGTGAATTTTTGAAAGTTGCGCGCTTTAATATGCCGCGAAAACTGTGAACGTTTTAATTTTTCATGCGCTGAGGGTGTAATTTGGTTTATGCTGTTATTATAATGCAAATTTTATATATGAATACACAATTTTCCGCGGAATATGTCCAAAACTGTTTGTTTTATATTTTAGCGTAAAGCTAATTCAAACAATAATTAATATAATTTTGCGTTTAACATAGGTATATATTGTTATAACAATTTTATTGTTCATTAAACAATTTGCACATAAATAAATGAAAATCAAATGTTTGGAACAACAGCATTTTTACCTCTCGCTAAGACAGGTATTGGATTCATGCTAAAAATCGCATATCCAGATTTTAGTGGATAAGCACGTTTTAAGGTTCCTATAATCCGATTGTAACATTTTTAAGATGATGTCCGTGTTTGTGTGTGTAGGTATATGTGTGGATGTTGGAACCACGGTTTCTCAAATACTATAAGATTTAAAAAATATTTATCTACAGTTTCCTCAATCTGACATTCCAGGGAAGAGCTGATTAGATTTTGGTGACAATTGGACAACCGAAAGTAATAGTTTCTTTAAAAAAATCTTTTTGAAAATTTCTGAATATACAAATCTCTATTCCATACATTTAAAAATTTTATTATATCTTCTACGGAGTTAAAGATAGAGACAAATAAATATATAAAATAAGAAGTTGTAAATGATTCTCGCAGCCCATGGAAAACAAGTGGAAAAATTAAAATGTTTGTAATTGACAGATAAATGTGAGTGTCAAAAAGCCATAGACATTACTGAAGACTTTTTCTGGGAAGTACATTTAATATTTTTTATTTTATTATTAATTAAATATTTATAATTATAGATACATATATTATATATAACATTCAGAAATACCGCTAATCTCGTTAATGAATTGGAAGAATTTCGAACATTAGAAGAATAAGAGTGAATAGAATGAATTAAAAAATATATAAAGAAAATATGTGATTTTGTGTATCAGAAACTACAATACTTATATAGCCTAATATGAAATGGCAAGAGGTCTTGTGCTGGTCACAACAGATTTTTTTTTAATTGGAGGTAAATTCGACAGATATCTATTAATATCAATTTTTTTATATATTTTTGTAAAACATTTGTGGGCTAAAATGTAAAACATTGGAAACGAAAATTAAATGTGTACATAATTAAAAATAAAAAATGGAATTCTTAATTACGTTATTAAATTCACTAAATTGGATTTTCGTACCCTGTCAGTTTATTAACTGAAATGCTTATTTCAAAGCTGCGTGTTGTAGACCAAGTTAAAAAGTTTTTCATCCCACCTCAGGAAATATTGATATGATCTGTAGGTATTTTGTCTTGTATATTTATACCGAATATGTTTTATTTGTTCTTTCTAACATATAAACCTTCATTAAACATTCAATGTTTTTTTCAGGCTGGAGGTAATTATTCTTTGATTAAATGAAGTTTATTTTCTTAATTTATTTGCATATGTAGGTCATGTAATAAAATACATGTCATATTTTATGAAAATTTTATGATCTACATATAAATATAACGTAATGTTTTCCAAATAATGTCGTAAAATGTTAGAATCGCAACCAGAATAGCAAATTTTTAATTTTAAAAATAGCTATACCCAATAGACCATCGCATATGCAATTACTGATATGCAAGTTATTAATAGCTAGGAGAAGGGATCTATAATGCAATTATAGTTCATAGTCATACAGAGGTAGTTACATTATAACCTCACTTAATTATATTCTTAATAGCACTGATAATGTAATTAAACACCCATTAAGAATTGAATTGCCATTGTCAAGATGTGTTTCAATTTCTTTTTTAAACAAACACCAAATTAATTTTTCATCGCAAAATTTTTCAAATATTTTTAAGTACCTATTGAGCACTAAAAAGTGATTTTTTTACTCCTGCTCTGAAAATACAATTTGTATGTCAGCTGCTCCTTGACGAAACAAAACGAAAGTTGCAGCCCGAGCGAAGCGAAGGTTGCAATCGTTTGTGTTCGATATAAGACTTTCAACATAATGTTATACACACTATATTTTCTATACCTGCAAGATGAAATGGGGATTTTTTTTTTAATAATTTGTTATTGTCAATTTTTGTATAGGTAATGCGCATCTAAGACAACAACAAAGAAACGTTCTACCGTGAGTATTTTTTAACGTGAAACATTGGGTTTGTCATATCCATGGCTACGATTCGACATTTGATTGACAGCAATGTATTTGAGTGTCCCATTTAAAATGAAACATAGGGAACGAATTTGACATTTGATAAGACGTAAGTAGAGGTTAATTTTGTTTAAATAATTATACCTGCTTTCTAAATTAAATTTAGTGTACCTTGTGCTCGAGTGATTTTCTAACTTGGCCAAATTTCTTACAATATTTAAATATAATACTCTGTCAAATTCATTCCCTATGTTTTCAATGAGACAGGCAAATATATTACTGTCAATCAAATGTGAAGTCGTAGTCGTAACTTATAGGAAAATTCAGCGGTTATCTGTCATATTGACAAGACGTCATTAGAGGTTAATTTTGTTTAAATTATTATACCTGTTTTCTAAAAATTAAATTTAGTTGCAAAAAAAATATTGTTTGCCCGAAATATGTTTAGTGCTCTCGAGTGGTTTTCTGACTTAGCTAAATTTCTTACATAATATAATACATCTGTCAAATTCGTTCCCTATGTTTCATTTTAAATGGGACACGCAAATACATTGCTGTCAATCAAATGTCAAATCGTAACTGGACATGACAAACCCAATGTTTCACGTTAAAAAATACTCACGGTATACAACATTCATAAGTAAAATACGTCCTAGGATACCGAAGCGTGCTGCAAAAAGACGCTTTCAGCATGAAAAACAAACCAGGAAATAACTGTCGCAGAGGCCCCGTAAAGTTTTATGCGATGAATTTTAGAATTTGCTTCAAAAATATGTAAAAAATAAATCTACAGAGTGATCAAAAATAACTGATTCAGTTGGCAATACTTGAAAAATACTTGAAATTGTAAAATACATAAATTTATTTCCTGTTTTTGACAGTATTGACAGTGACATTTTGAAAATTTAAATTTGGGGTATATGTACAATTTCTTCTTAACATGGTTGTTGTTTCTCTTATCCACATACTTTTGTTTGTTGCATTAGAGTTATAGTCTAAATCATCTCAATCACTCAAAATTCTATTAGGAGTCAGGCCCCTGTTCTGACATAACCATTTTGTATTTATTGCCAAAATGACATGTCAAATAGTATTTCCGCCTTCACCTAGTATTGTGCAAACTGTGGAAATAAAAAGATCCCCAGAATCGTATTGCCAACCGCATCATTTCTTTTTGATCACTCTGTAGTATAGTTCCATTCAAAAAATAAGCGTCGGAATAACTGTCAAACGCAAATTTTTGTTTTGTTACTCTGACAGATAATTTTACACACATTTTTGTGAAATAATAGCATAGTCGATTACCGAAGACGCAAATAAGAATAATGCCATCAAAATATCCAGATTATGCTCTAAAATTCACCCTATAATGTTCTTGTATTAACTCTATATGTATGTTTGAACTTATTTATAGTTTAATGTATATAAATCATATACAATAATAGCTTACTTATCAATTTTATGAACATTTATTACAATAAAATAGGTCATAATAATATTGTTGAAGATCATTGTAAACTCGAACATCGTAGGTCCATTGTTTTCTAACCAAGAATATTTCATTTATATTGAAAGATAAAAAAATCTGTTGTGGCCAGCACAAGACCTCTCGCCATTTCCATATTAGGGTAAATAAGTATTGTATTGCACTTCGCTTTCGAACCGTCGTTTTACAACAAAAAAATTGGAGAACTTTACTCAAATATTGTTTTTTATTGTATTTAACATGTCTTCTGCATACGTATAATTCTAATTATATCTATTTTTCATTGTATGAGGAAGTTTCTAAATATCAGAGATTCTTCCAATTCATTAACCAGATTGGCGGTATTTCTGATGGATATATGCATTTTCCCACAATTTTACCTATAATTTCAAATATTTAATTAATAAAACAATAAGAAAAGTTAAATATACTTCCCAGAAAAAGCTATCAGAACGTCACTAAAACTGCTGATATTTAACAATGACATGTGTCATGTTATAAACATTGGAATTTGTCAACTGGTTTCCTTAGTGCCTTGGCCTCTGCGATTAGTTTACTCTATAAATTATAGTGTCTTTATCTCTAAATCTATACAAGATATAATAAAAATTTTAAGTGTATTAGATGGAGAATTTTATGTTCTTCAATATTTAATAAAAAAAACTCCCAAAATATTAAATTTAGAAATTTTTTTTTAAGAAACTACTACTCCCAGTTGTTCAATTGTTACCAAAACCTTTTCAGCTCTTCCCAGGAATGTCCGATTGAAGAAACTGCAGTTAAATATTTTTTAAGTCTTATAGTTTTTGAGGAATCGTCCCTCCAACATCCATACATACACACACACACACACATACACACATCCACACACACACACAGACATCATTTTAAAAATGTTATAATCGGATTCTAGGGACCTTAAATTGTGCTTATTCAATAAAATCTGGATATGCGAATTTTAGCATGAATCCAATACCTCTCTTAGCGAGAGGTAAAAATGTTAATAAGCAAACAAGCAAAGTTTAAGTAGTCAAAGGGTCTTAAAAGATGATCGTAGTAAGAATTTTGTATCACTTGCAGTTTTAGCGCAAATGGCTACAATTTTAAATCTAGCATAGGGAATCGGTATTTTTTTCACAACGTACATAAAATTACCTTTACAACGATACCAATTTTTTTTGTCTTCAACCATTTCAAATTGGCTAAAACTGAAAATGAGACAAAATTCTTACTAATTTGTATCTTTCAAAATAAGCGAAATATTCTTGACTGCGGACTTTCGCCTATCAGTCTGTATAGCACAAATTTCGATAATTTCCTGACAGTTAATTTTGCTTTCAATCCATTCACAAGCTCTAAAAGCTTTCTTGGAGAAAGCACTGCAGGGGTCACCGTTGTCCTATTTGAAAATTGGAAATAGTTTTCAAGTTTGACTTGAACCTGGATCGTTTGAATCAGAAAAATAAATCTACATAAACTCCAGTAAAACTTGTAAAAGTATTTTTATGTCACAATAATTCTGCATATATAAATCCATTTTATTACTTATTTAAATTTTAATTTCTTGTAATAAAATGTCATTTAAAACTTATAAATGGAACCAATATATGGTAGTTAATGTTTTTATCATCTCGTGACTATTTATGGATAAAGTAATAAACAAAATATAAGGGCTAATCATAAACCTCTGTTTTTAATTACAACAAAAGTTTCTCTTCCGAAAATCAGTTTCATTCTAGTTTCGTTACATCACGCTATCCAGTCTGCAGGGGTTTTAATTTTGTGTAACTTTTACATCACGAAAATCTGCTTGTCCATTTCGGATGAAAACCATTCCTAGTTTGGAAATTTGGATTTCACGTACACATACATACATATATACATTCACTATTATAATGTTTGCTGTTAAACTTTAAAAAAATATTTATTAATTTGATGACGGCTATTTTGGACTGCCCGTAACTCCGGACTCTCATTTTTTCAATGGGTTGACATGAAATTGTTATTAACTTAATTATTATTTATTTAAAAATCACATTAAAGTTGATAGAGTTGAAATCCAATTTTATTTGCTCTTTCATATACATTATCTAAATTTTATCTCTACGCAAGGGTAGTGAAAAATGTCAAAAATTTTCACCTTAAAAATGTAATTTCTTTATTTAGGTATTTTTTTATTAAAAATACATTATACTTTTGTCTTTTGATGTTATGACATTGATAAGAACACAGTTAACAGCAAATAATGTAGTAATAATCATAACTACACTATTTTTCAGCCAGTCACAATGTAACAAACTTGTACCCATAGCAACAATCATTTAATTATTTGTTAATAATGTCATATTTATCTTGAAAATTTAATAATGTGTAGTTATTTTGAATCAGTTTTATGAATATATTTGTTTTTTACAATAAAATAAATTATTAATTAGTCCAGGATGCGGCATCAAAATTATGAACATATAAAATTTTGCCACAATAAATTAATAAATCATTATTTTAAATTGATATACATGTAATTTATAATATTTAAACAAAATACTAAAATTATATAGAAAAGTGTAACACGTTAAAATTCATAATTTTATTCAATTATTCAGAAAATATAAAAATTGAAAAATGAGTCCCGGTCTCCACTGGAGAGATTTATTTAATATTTTTGTCAATGATAATTTCACATTTCGGTTATCTGTTCAACTAATTTAGAGGTAGATTTGCGTATATGAACTTTTGTGTATCTTTCAAAACTTTTTCTTGTAAATTTAATATGATGAACTATTATGTTTTTATTATATCCAGTGACAACTAATTTGACTTTAGTTAGTAATAAAATTTGGAGCGTAAATATACGAATTCAAATAAAAATCTGTTGTGGCCAGCACTACACCTCCCGCCAGTATTTCTAATGATGCCTCAACTAGCGAAATTGTACAATAAAGTAAAACTACATTTTTCTTATAAAACTAAACCGAGTGTTATTATTTTTTTAAAGTTTTATTAATTTAAATAAATACCTACATATTTATTTATGCTGGAAACAGGGCATCGAACCCGAACCTGAACCGAACCAAATCCGGAACCAAACCATAATATTTTAGAGAACCCAAACCGAGAACCGAACCTCAGATATATTTTTAATTGAACCTGAATCGAAACCGAACCGAGTATTAAAATTCAGGTTCGGGATTCAACTCCGGTTCAGATTAATTTTTAGTTCGAAAAGTAAATACAGCCGATAATCGACGTCTTAGGCGTCTGCGTTGCTGTCTGGGCTGACTTTTCGTGAAAATTGTGTTCGTTTCTTGTTGCGTTTTGCGTAAATTTCGGCTCTCATTTTACATTATTTCGAACCTGAACCGCGAACAAAACCGCAAATTTTATTAATGCTTGAACCAGAACCGCACCCGAACCCATCTTTCAAAAAACAAATTAACCTGAACCTAAACCGAACCCAGTTTTTGGCGGGTTCGATGCCCTGGCTGGAAACTATATTATGTTCCTTTGCATTCTGTATAACTATCGCTTTATTTACTATTACAATTTTCATCTTAAAACGTTACATTAATAATCTGAAATGATAGGTTCTTTGACAATAACATTTATCTGACAGTTACATGTATTTGAAATGTGAACTGTGTAACAAAGGAATTGTGTTTATCTTTAAAACATGTGCTTGGGAATTTATAAAATACATTATTTTATATATTTATCTATATAGAAAAAGTATGAATGCATGTCTGTAGAAAATTTAATAATATTTTTCAAAAGAAAAACTCTTTTGATCTTCAAGTATAGTGACTGGTTTACACCTTCTTTCCATATTAGAATAAGGTAGAAATACAAGGTTTCAGAACTTTCTGAATGATAGTATTTGAGTTAGAGCGTTGACAAAATCTATACACACACACGCACACACACACACACACACACACACACACACACACACACACATACACACACTCATATAGACATCATCGTGAAAATTTTAAAATCGGATTCTAGGGTCCTTAAAACCAAAATCTCGAAATGCGATTTTTAACACGATCCCTATAAAAACTATATTCTATAACTTCATCAACGAATATGAATGAAAGCTCTTCGCCCAGCCATTCAGCGTGGCACGCTTCAACAAAAAATAAACCTCCCTGTAAAAACAACTACGATAAGTATGTCGGGTATGAAATTAGCATTACTTCCTAACGTCAATCTGTTGGAATCCGCGAATCTGGCACGTTTTTTCCTTCTCAGCAGCTTGTATGTTTTGCGATAACACCAAGTGAGTTACTTTGTGTCTATGCGGCTCTGGCTTTGGCATTATCTCGCAGTTGTTACTTTCGTGGCCGCCTCCAAGACAACTTCATGTTTTATGAACGCGGTAACAGCACATACATGGTGAAGGCGCAGGGCGTACAAGAGAAAGGGGTGCAAACGCAGAATCGAACACCGGTCAAATATTAAAGCACCTTGCATTCGTAGGTTTGTTATAGATTTTGTGGCGAACGGTTCGCCCTGGATGGAATTTGGTACAAAGGCAACATTGCAACTGCATGCTGTACTAGTTGTTTCTATATTTTTATTTAAAACTTTGAAGTTATTTCCGGAAACAATGTGTAGGTGTGTGAAAATATATGCGCCTGTTGCTTTATGGAATGCTGTTGCTTCTGTTTCTTCGAAATAATTAGACTGCGATTCTTCGAACTTTGAATCAAGTGGCCTTCGGTAAATACCCACGTAGAAAATATATACGAAATTTGTACATATTGTAATAAATATTTTTGCATATTTAAATTAAAGATTTTTTACAAAATATTTATTATCTACTTCGGTTTAGTTAAAATGCTAAAGTAAGATTTGTAAATTATACTAAATTATTAGACATATTAGCTCTGTTCGATGAGAAGTGCTTGAAGTGTAGAGCAGAATAGTGCAGTGCAGTGTAGTGTACACTAGTACAGTCTAATTCTTGTGGTTTCATAAAACACACTAGTGTATATTTGGGCAAGTTTGCTCAGCTGTGAGTAATCAATCCAAGCATAGCCAAAGGTGTAAAAGGTTAGGTTGTTTATAAACACAGTCATATCATAAAGCTGCACAAAAGTGACTGCAGAAATGCCTGTTTTAAAGAGCATAGTGAACTAATAAACGATTCTGACGAAGATCAATCATCACTTGATTCTTCATCAGATTCAGAGACATATATATTAATTAATTCTTTATATAGCAAAACTAAATTTTAGTTTAAATAAACAACATTTAGCTACCCCCACTCCTAGTCTGCACTTTCTACACTACCTCGCGAGTCAGGTCAGAAAAGTAAGCACTAGTTCTTAAAATATTTGTCATCGAACAGCCTGCCAGAAGCTGCCCGTTTCTCATAAAACATGTTAGTGCAAGAAAGTTAACACTAGGGCGGCCTAGTACATGTCATCGAACAAAGCTATTGCCTAATAAAATAATATCTAAATATAATTAGACAAAATTTTAATTATTTTTTTTGTGCCGGAATTTACACCAAACGCAAGACAAGAAACGAATACAATTTTCATGAAAAATCAACATAGTCAGTAACGCAGGCGCCTAAGACGTTTCCAACTAAAAATTACCCTGAACCGGAGTTGAACCCTGAACCCGAATTATAATCTTAGGTTCGGTTCCGACTCGGGTTCAATTGAAAAATATATCTGAGGTTCGGTTCTGGGTTTATTTTCCCTAAAATGTTACGGTTTGGTTCGGTTCAGGTTTGGGTTAGATGCCGAGAAACTAACAAATAATTATTGATAAACTATCGTTTCATTAACTATTCAAATTTAGTATCGATAACGTAGAACTATAGATAGATCGATGTTCATTAAGAAGCTACTGAATCTGCCGATAATTTTTTTAAATTAATTGACGATCCAATATCGGCTGTGTCTGCTGGTCAATGGAAATAAATTTATTTATTTATTCTCAAATTGTAGCAATGACGATATATTTGTACCGTTGATAGCGATAGGCATCGAATCAGAACCGAACCAAAACCGGAACCAAATCATTACATTTTACCGAACGCAAACCCAGAACTTAACCTCAGACATATTTTTCAATTTAAGCTGAGTTGGACCGAACCGGATATTAAAATTCGGGTTCAGGGTTTAGCTCCGGGTCAGGTTCATTTTTAGTTCGCAACGTAAACTTAATATTATACAGCCGATAATCAACGCGTTAGGAGTTTGCTGCCTGTGTTGACTTCAAAATTATATTCGTTTTTGTCTTGCGGCTTCCATTTTAAATTATTTTTATATAAAGATTGTCATTAACAAAAAAAAAAAACTTCATTTTCATTAAGTCGAACCAAACCTAAACCCAGTAGCTGAACCCGAAACAAAACCGCAAATTTTATTAATGCTTAAACCAAAACCCATCTCTCAAAAAACAAATTAACCTGAACCTGAACCGAACCCAGTTTTTAGCGAAAAGAACCTTACAGGAATTACTTTTGTGGTATATGAAAATTTGAAATAATTATTTAGTTTGGCGTTAGTCGGAATCGAAAACGGGTCAATCGAATCAGCTTACATTATTGCAATTATCATATTTAAACTAGTTAGTATGAAAGTATTTGACGTTGTTTATTTATTTATTTATTTATTTAAATACTACTGCATAAGATCCATTGAGTAAATATACAACCGGTATTCTTAAATAAAAGCCTTGATGATACATATCAAAAACATTTTACGGTCATCAACTCTCATGTGTTAGTGTAAGTTCAGTTGTTTGCTTAATAAAGTGAAGTTGGTTCACCACTGTCAAAATTGACAAATCGATCACGGCCCAGATGTTGGAATGTTACGTAAACTTCACACGTGCCATTAAAAATTAATTTAAATTTCTCTGTTACTTGATGCTAGCTGCAGCTCAACTGTATCATCTCTCTGTTTATTTAATTGTTGAAATGAGATCACAGTGTAATTCCGCATTATCCGATATGGAACATTTCATTATTTATAATTAACGGCTCGAAACTGCTGGTGCATCGGATTTTATTATTTTTAAGTTAAAAAGTTGATTTTTGCTAAACTCATATAAGAGAATAAATATTTTTATTAAAATTTAACGATAAGCAAAATGCATGCATAAACAAAGCAGAGCGAAGTATTCATATTTATTTTTATACCAAAGTAATACGATTATGCACAAAATGTTTACTTTTTCAGGATTTAAACGAGAATATATACATATTTAAGTAATTTTTAATTAATTTTAAAAAGACTAAAACCATTTTTTGTGGACATTTTAATTTGTTCATAAAGCTTTTAGATTAGTTACTCCTTCAGTTGCTTCTTATATTTCCTATTTATTTTACAAACTTCTATTTTCGCAATTTTTAATATCTTGTCTCATTTGTTTCTGGACGATATTAAATCTACTTCCCAGATCGTCATAAATATTCTTGTCTGTAACTGTTGATCATTTTGGGATTTCCAGCCATTATTGTGTACTTTTTACCTCCCGCTACCCTAGGTAAGGGAGGTATAGGGATCGTGCTAAAAATAGCATATAGAGATTTTAGTGAATAAGCACGTTTTGATGTCCCCAGAATCCGATTTTAACATTTTTACAATGATGTCTGTGGGTATGTATGTATGTATGTATGTATGTGTGTGTGTGTGTGTGTGTGTGTATGTGTGTGTGGATCCTGTGGACACGATTACTCAAATACTATCAATCAGAAAATTTTGAAATTTTGTGTACCCATTCTATACTAACGTGGGAAGAGTTGATTAGTTTTTAGTGTATATCAGATAACCGGAAGTATCACTTATACAAGCTTTTACCAGTTTTTCTTGAAAAAAATGCATTGAATATAATTTTTCAGCAACTTTTACTATTAAAAATATAATATAATGGCACAATCTTCAGTTCTACGATAATATAACTTTAAAAAACTTTAAATAACGTTAAATATAAATTTATAAAATAATTTATTTTTGTACATCATCTGACCCATGCGTCAAACAAAAACATATTACTTTAATAAAATTTTGACGTATTTAAACAAATGTCACTGTCACATTTACATTAATAATGAAACCGTGTTAAGAAGAATTAAGTAGAAATATATTTGATTTGTAAATATAAATCTGTCAGTATAAGTACGTGTTTTCAAAATGTCAAATATTGGTTTACAACTACACATTTACGACATGGATCATGTACGGCAAAGAATTTACACAGATTGCGTTTTTTAGAGCACTTGGAAGTTGATGATGATTTTTCGTGGATTATCTTTTTCTTTGGTGAGGCACATTTTCTCCTCTCTGTGTATGATGATAAGCAAAATGCCAGATATGGGCAGACGAAAATCTTCATGTGATTTACGAGGTACCATTACATGTCAAAATGAGACTGTTTGGTGCGCACTATGGTCAGGTGGCGTCATTGGAACTTACTTTTTCGAAAATGATGAAGGTCGAACTGTTATAGTTGATGGTGAGCGCTATAGGCCCATGATAACCGATTATTTTTGGCACGAAATTAATTTCGTATTACAGACTTCTATTTATTAAAACAACAAATTAGATTTTGTTTATAAACAATCAACCGGAACGGGAAAAGATACTTTACTTAAAGCTCATTACTATTTTAAACATGGAATTTTCGGGAGGTCATGTGCTGGCCACATCAGATTTTTTGGTAAGAAAAGCCCAAAAGTCTTCAATCAGTCACGCCTGAGAAACATTTGGGGGATTATACTCTCTCTCTCTCTCTCTCTCTCTGTTATCTATAAAATGTTGGCTCCTTAATGTTATACATCATCTGGAGATTCGCCCAAGGCGGGCTGCAGTCTATTTGGTTAAATTCTTTTTTCAAATTTTAAATCATTTTTGACCATACTAACAATCATCTTTAAATTTCTAAATCGTCTAGATAATTGCGTAATAACGTTCTGACTTTGCCTTGAGAACTTTCAATGAGTCCGCTGGTTCGATTTGAGGGCAAAAGTTTGGGCCGCCCACTTTTTTGGTAAATTAATACATACTACACCTTCTTCACGTTCCCTTATAGTTCGCTAAATAGTCTGTCCAATATTTTCATCCCCAAAAACATTAACTATTTCTCGTTTCGGCTACGTGTCCTGCTAACCTATGGATAGGTTTGCGAAATTCAAGTTTGTATAATCCTTCAAAACATTTTCTGACAATTTTAATATGGTATTATTATAAAACAACTATTAGTTATTTATTATGTACAATGCCAACTAAATTAATCTTTATTTAGTTATAAAATTTGGAGCGTAATATTTTTCTCAAAATTTCAATATTTATTCTGTACAATTGTTAAATTAAGCACAAAGCTCTGTTCTATTAGCAATGCAACTAATTCCATATAAAATATTCACGTACAAGATTGCACGTATTGTAATGTCTATCAATTTCATTTCGCATACCTGTTGGATTGTATATGCGCCTGCGCCCTTCTCTAACTTGAAGAGGTAGCTGAAAGGCACACAAAATAGCTTTGTTCATAGAACGTTTTGGAAACGGTTGGAGTTTTAGATGAATGCGCATGCGCGGTTTCAAACTAGTTGCAAATCAAACTGTTTGAATTTTTCCGTGAACACATAATGAAAACTATAAGCATCTAGTGTGCCCTTTTCTTCAGTTTGATAATGGAAATACTAACATACTGTAAATCTTACTGCAAAATCATTATTTTGAATTTGTTTGAAAGTGTACAAAAAAATCTGAGTACTGGAGTATTGTCATTCCTAACATTAATAAATATCTCTTGGATTGGAAATAACAGATTTCACTTCCATCTCTTGGGTTGGAAATGTTTATGTAGAAGTTGCCTAGCAACATTGACATAGATCCTTATAATAATGTAGGCTGAAACAATTTTTAAGAGAGCGCTCAAAAATATTAATAAAATTAAATGTTATAAACTCATTGATTTATTTTGAAAATTATTGATATAAAATGAGGATGATTGTGAATAAAATAGCATACATCACCTCGGTGGGAGTTTCATCACAGCCTCGCGCTTTATCTCGGTAATATTTAGTGATGCCGCAAAATCTCGTCTAGAATTACTCTAATTTTCGAGACGAGACGAGAGTAATGCCCTCGAGGTTTGTTCGAGACGAGGGTAGAAATTCTAGATCTCGATTTTACAAAATAAAATATTTGTCGATATAAATAAATATTTTAATTGCCTCTTCATTTACATTCATATTTATTTATTAATTTTAGATTTATTGGGTTTTAGTAAAAAGAAAATGCACAAAAGTGACATCTATGGTACTCTTCACGCCATCTTCAAATGCCCAAACTATACGAATATATAATCATAATTACCAATATTAGAATACAAAGCAAATTGCTACACCCAACAATGGGTAATAAAGCCATCATATTATAGATTATCTATTTTTAACCTACCATTCAAACACCAGACATAGTAAAATAATGTTTTAACCAGTGCTACTCGTTTATTATATTCATGTTGCTTGTAATATTAATTTATTTCTATTTTTATTATAAATTCGAGAAATTCGTGACCCTCAAGTCGAGATCAAGAGAAAGTAAGGAAAACTATGACGAGACGAGATGCAGAGAAATCTCGTCTCGATTTTACGAGACGAGACGAAAGTGGATTGTTTCTCGCCATGTCTCGCGGCATCACTAGTAATATACATACGTCCTCTGCTGTAATGAAACATCTCCCACCTCGGATGTAACATACTATTCCAGTACACCAGTCGAAGATAATTCCACCTTACTGGCAAACCCCGTCACCCTTAATGTAGGCATAATTTCTCACAATTAGAAGTCCTTATACAACAGAGTCCTCACTCGCAAATCCTGTAATCCGTAGATTTCTATCACTCCATCCATAGACCACGTACGAGTGTCGGCAATCCTCTTTTGGCCGGACTGCACTTGGCTTTTAATTTCTTGCGGGCCGCGGTGTTAATGACTATGCTAAACAACTTTTTTCTAATTGGTGGCGCTAATGTCGGTCCGTTACGGACAGCGGCGTAAAGACAATGACGAACTAAATGGGGCCCAACGTTTTGTACTTTATACACTTTAATGAACAAATGGGTCATTTACAACAAAAAAGGTTAAATATTTACGCGCTTTTTAAAATACAAATGTGAAAAAATTAAAAAGTACAAATAGTAAAGATGAAGGATTCGTCTCGTGCCTGCTGAAAGATCAAAGGATATTAATCTTAACGCTAAGAATGCAAGTGAAATTTTAATTGGAGATATCCTTTATTGTGTATTTCATTAACGTAAAAGTCGAAATAATATATTTTTATTCGCGTTAGTCTACCACTCATAACTCTTGTACGCGTACACTAGAGTACCTTATTAATAATACACCTTGTCAAAAGCTATTAATGCTTTTATTGTTTTTTAATGAAATGTGATGGAAACAGCATATAAACATATGAAGTGAAGTGTTCAGTTTGAATATTTTATCTGTGAAATTTGTTTGTATTATCATTCAATTGTTGATTTATTCACATTATTTGTTAATTCATTAACGATATGAATGTCAAAATACACATTGTTTGACATTCAATCGTTATTACTTTAAATTCTTTACATACCTATGGTCGCATCAGTAGGTACATAATTTTAAAGCATAAAATTTTGATTTTTTTGATGCCATCACTTTGAATTAACTAGTGATCAAGTAAACTTTATTAACAGGATCTGTAACATTTAGAAGAGTAGGAGAAAACTTATTCATAGAATGAATTAAAAAAATATATATATCTAAAGCATAGATGTAATTAGAAAATTTTATGTTACAAGAAATATTATATATAATACTAGAAATAGCCGAATATCCTGATTTTAGTGAATAATCAAGTTTTAAGTTCACTAGAATCCGATTTTAATATTTTTACAATGATTTATATATACATGTGCGTGTGTATGTGTGTGTGTGTGTGCGCGCGCGCGCGGTTTTGTGTTATGTGTGTGTGTGTGCGTGTGCGGTTGTGTGTTATGTGTGTGTCTAGATGTTGGAGGGAGGGTACCTCAAATTCCATAAGACTAAAGACAAATTTAACTACTTATTCCTTAATCTGATATTAATGGGAAGACCTGGAAAGCTCTTGGTAACAAATGGACAACCGGAATTAGTAGTTTCTTAAAAAAATCTTCTAATCATTATTTTTTGGAAATTTATGTTTTTACAAAGATTAAAGAATATAAAATTCTCCATCCGATACATTGAAAATTTCTGTCATTTTTTGACAATAGTGAGTAACCATGGAAATGAATGACCATATGTTGCATGTTGAAATAAATTCCCTGTATTTTTATGTTCACATCTTAATATACTATTAATTTAAAATGGAATAAACTGCATAATTATCTAGGAACAATTGAAGAACATTATAGGGTTTATATTGCGACTAGAATAAAATAAAAATCTGATGTGGCCAACACAAAACCTCCCGCTAGTGAATTTTTATTAATTTAAATACATACTTACGTATTTACTAACGCTGCAAACTGTTCCATAGCAGAAAACTATTGCTTTATTTACTATTTTCTTTTTAAAATGTCACTATTATTAATTTGAAGTGATTAGTTTTTTGACAGTGACATTTACTGCCAGTTACATTCATTTGAAATATGAACTGTGTAACAAAGGAATTGTGTTTATCTTAGGCTTCGCGACTAATAAAAAAAATTATTTTTAAATTTATCTGTAAAATTTATAGAAAAAGTATTAATGTATTCCAGTAGAAAATTCAATAATCTTTAATTTTCATTAGACATAAAATGCGAAAAAATGGCATTTAATGGTATTTTTTGAAGAAAAACTATTATAAGCTTCAGGTAAAGTGCCATTTCCGGTTATTCGATTTACACCAAAATCTAATGGCTTCTTTTCATATTAGAACGGGATGGAAATATAAGGTTTCAGAATTTTCTGAATGATAGTATTTGAGTTAGAGTGAAGACAAAATCCCTACACATACAACACACACATACACACACACACACACACACATACAGACATCATCGTGAAAATGTTAAAATTGGATTCTATGGACCTTAAAACGTGGTCATTTACTAAAATCTCGATAAGTAATTTTTAGCACGATCCCTATACCTCTCTTACCAAGGGGTAGCGGGAGGTAAAAATGAATAAAACAGATTTATTGAGTCTTTTTATGGTCTGATATTTCCATAATGAAATATCCTTTCATGAAAATCAGTCATCGATTAATTTTTCATGAATTCAAGACCATTAGCCTTTAGTCTGATGTGATTTTAATTGTTTATTGTTTTGATTAAAACTTTCTTAGAAAACAAGTCTATTATTTCAAAAATAAAAGAGGTGTTTCGTGTTATAACGATCGTTTAGCACAACAATCCATACAATTTTTCAGCTCTGATTTTATTTTTGAACGGCAGAGTATATTAGTGCAGTACATTGTGTTAAATAAATTTAGAAAGCTATTAAACTTTATACACTTGCAGTCAGAAACTAAAGTTGGTAATGGATAGTAAAATGTGGCTATGAGCTATCCAATAAAATTACAAATAACAAACACATATGATGGGTTAGTTAAATTATATTATTCAAAAATAATTGTTGCATGTATACATAATTATTTATATATGCCAAACACAATAAAATAACGGAATATCTAATGCAATTAACATATTCATTAAATTAGTCTCCGTGAATTGTTAACGCTAGTTTCATATATTGTACTATTTTTCAAACAGTATTAACTATTTATAATATAATCAATTACTGAATTGTTTCTCTTTATGAACATTGCGTCATAGTTTGTGAGAAAAGTTCTCGATACATTAATAATCAACACATAAACAATACATTATTGTTGAAATACAATTAATATGATTTTAATACACTAAAACATTTTGTACATTTTTTTAACATAACCTAACGTAACGCACATAACTTGGTCCGATATTTGCGGACGTGAATTTTGTGCCTTAACCTAGGTTTCCACATGTATGAAGCAGTTATACTTTTTGGCGTCATTTAGAGACACAACACGCCAGTGCAATGACAAAAGCTTCAAAAAATGGTCATCAGAACTAATAAGTCAGTTTCTGAAGGCATACCAGCAATAACAATGCTTTTGGAATTAGAAAAAATCATCCCATAGAGATCGAAATAAATGAGATGATGCATTTGAGGTTATGTCTGACTCAGTCACAGATTTTGATGTAAACTCTGCTAAAGCTAACATATTAAGTATTTTTTGGAGCTCAACAGACAAAATTTGCACCACCATATTATTGCTTGCTTGAAGTAACTCAATTGACGTCATTTTTAATCTGGTGCCAGTTGAAAACTGATAAAAATTGTGGAAACATATACTGGTGCCACAAAAATTGGCGCCATAAAACTAGCAACAAATTGGCGTCAATAATCTTTGGAAGTGGAAACCTAGCTTAAGTTTAATGATTTATATATACAATAATTCTTATAGATCAACAATAATAAATGTGGAAACCTAGCTTTAGATTGTAGCTTTAAATTGGTCGTCTTTTTACTGAAAATTAGACAGATTTTACAATCAGACTACGACATAAAATATAACAGCGCGAATAATAGTATATTAAAGAACGAATGCTATAATTGTCATTTTGTTTTGTGAGATGGAAACCTTCTAACAAAATAATCGACAATTATTAAATGAGCTCTTTATACTATTGTTTCTATTTTGCACTTTCTATATATTTTTAAATAAAAAAAATAGTTGTGTCAAAATTTAGAGAATTTTGGCAGTATTAATGTGACGTTTGAAAATTCATTTGATAACACTAACTTTGTTTTTATAACACCATACAATATTTTCTGTCTTTCTAACTTTGCTACTCTATTTCTACTCTTCTTCTTATTCTTAGTTTAAAATTATATAAAAATAAAATTCTTAACAATCGTTTATGTTCGTTTATTTAACGAGATTTGACATTTGATATTTTTGAAATTCTTAGCCACCAACCTTATAAAAATAAATTGTACTAGTTTGTTACAGCACTCGAATGAGCTATTGACGAACGCCTTTGGGTGCTGTAATAACTTTGTTACATATGCAAAATAGAAAAATAGTGTATTATGTGGCAAGTGTGTGAAGCTGAAATTTTTACATGAGGGTGGAGATTGCGACACGAGCCGAAGGCGAGTGTTGCAAAACATCCGAAGGTAAAATAGGCTTCACACACATGTTCCATACTATACTTTTTCTATGATCTTGCAATAAAATATATTTTTTCATCACATTGTCATTCTTTTAACGTAAAGCCTCTGTATTGTCGACTTGTGTAACCATGGTTACCAACGGTACGGGTGTTTAACAGCTTTGTTTTATTAAAATACAATTCAGTTTTTAATATTTAAAATAATGAACGGTGCGTGAAATGTTACTTCACGCATTGTGCAAAAAATCAAACTTCACACATACAAATTGATACGTGAAATACTCACTCAACATGGGAGTAGAAAAAAATAATTATGGTATATATAAACGTATAAAGATTGCAATTATTGGCATTATAATTTTGTAAAAAAAAAATTATATGTAAGGACAATCTTATTTACCTTTTCCTTTGTGGGTCAAATAAAGTAAAAAGAAAAGATGTCGAAAGAACGAATTAAAGTTCGAATTTCTTGAGATTAGGCTCTGTGCATTAAGGGTTATTTATTTTTTATTTTATTTATTCAACAATCTATCCTACAGAACTATAAAGTTCCAATTACAGGACGATTATAAAAGAATATACAAAAAAATACCCTGCAAAAAGTACACAAAAAATTACCCTAAATAAAACTACATATAATAAACAATTACATACATAATAAATAAAATGAGTTTTTTAACATTAATTAAACTATGAGATAAATTAAGCATCTAGCGATATAAAGTATTTTATCAAATCTCGTTTAAATACATGAAGTGGCTGCGCAAATACATCCATTTCGCTAGGTATTTCATTAAATATAGTACACATTTGCCATAATGGTGATTTCGTTTCATAATTTGTTCTTGCTATATTGCAACGAAAAGTAGTCTTATTTCTCGATGTTTGACGTGGTACATTTAATGGAAGCTGGCTTAGAAGATAGCTGTCATTGATCTCATTGTTTAACAGTTTGTATAAAAATAAACAGGACTGTATTTTTCGGCGATTAAAAAGAGAAATAAGATTTACTTCAGTTAAAAGTACATTATAGTTAACATCAAAACTGGGATAATAATTATGCTTCCTATAATAACAATATTTAGCAAATCGTTTCTGTATAAGGGTTGTTTCATGTTTCATTTAAAATTGACACAATTATTGTTTTTCTAAATATCTATAACCATCTTGATGCATGCATGGTTTAATATCCCATTGAAGTCATTGTAGGATACTTCTGTTTCATATTCATATTCAGTTTCACTTCTTAATATTTTGAAGTGAAATGTTACAAGAATGAAAATGCATTGTGAAGTGCACCGAAAGGAAAGTGTTCACAATGCAAACCCGATATCTTCGGAATTATTGTATATGTAAATGTGGTCCCGTCGGCGCTTCTAATGGATTCCCTATTTATATACATCCACGGTTGGCGCGTCCTGTTGTTATTTGATAGAATTAACTAATTTGAATAAACGCCATCAGCCGCAGTCTCCAGTTACCAATGTGGTAATGGTAATGTCTTTTTAACCAATACCGCGCAAACTTCAGTGGAATTAACGTGGGTGTCCGATTTCATTACGCGGGCTTTGCAGCAGCGAATTTTATTCTTTCATGTTATCTGATTATTTTTTGTTCTCGTTTCTCGTTCTTTTATTAACGGTTTTTGAATTCCCTCGCGACGTTTTGTGACGAGAAATTTGTTTATAATTTTGAAAACTGAAACGTCAAGTCTTGATGGAAATGAAAATTATTTCTTTTCAACTTACTTTATTCAATTTTCTGGACACATTTTGTTTTTGATACATTACAGATAATGGAAAACTCGGTTAATAATTTGTTTCCCCTTTCTGGGAATTTCTTCATGTTTATTTTGTTAATTAATAATGAAACCATGTACTTCAAATAGATTATCCTATTATAAACCAATTAATGTATAGGAAAATCAACTCTTTCCTCTACTTCATTTTCATATAGTGCTATTCTAATGTTATTTATAAACATATAATGTTTCGATTCCAACATAAAGTGTAGCAATACATTAAAATCTCTCTATTACACTGTAAATTCGTGTCCGTTTAAGTAGAGCTATTTTTACCTCCAGCTACCCTTGGTAAGGGAGGTATAGGGATCATGCTAAAAATCACGTATCGAGATTTTAGTAAATGACCACGTTTTAAGGTCCCTAGAATCCAATTTTAACATTTTCACGATGATGTCTGTATGTGTGTATGTGTGTGTGTATGTATGTGTGTGTATGTATGTATGTATGTGTGTGTGTGTGTATTTGTGGGGATTTTGTCTTCGCTCTAACTCAAATACTATCATTCAGAAAATTCTGAAACCTTGTATTTCTATCCTAATCTAATATGAAAAGAAGCCATTAGATTTTGGTGTAAATCGGATAACCGGAAATGACACTTTACCTGAAGCTCATAATGGTTTTTCTTCAAAAAATATCATTAAATACCATTTTTTCGCATTTTATGTCTTATGAAAATTAAAGATTATTGAATTTTCTACAGGAATACATTCATACTTTTTCTATATATTTTGCAGATAAATTTAAAAATATTTTTCTTTATTAGTCGCGAAGCCTAAGATAAACACAATTCCTTTGTTACACAGTTCATATTTCAAATGAATGTAACTGACAGTAAATGTCACTGTCAAAAAACTAATCACTTCAAATTAATAATAGTGACATTTTAAAAAGAAAATAGTAAATAAATCAATAGTTTTATGCAATGGAACAGTTTGCAGGGTTAGTAAATACGTAAGTATGTATTTAAATTAATAAAAATGGATAGGAAAGTGTGGCGAAGGAAGATTGTTGTGTAACTATTAGTGTGGTCCGGATGGGGTTATTCGCTACCGAAAATCGGTCACTTATGTATGAATGCTATGATGATTGTGGACAAGACGAAAGAAGAATATTGTTAAAGAGTGAAGTGAGTCAGCTGAGCTCTTACTCTTATCTCTTTTCTTATTGTTACTATTGTTTCCGGGTATTTGCTAACCCCCTAAGTGGGAATCGCGTAATTTTATGTACGTATGTATGTATGTATGTAAAAATTAAATAGCGGGAGGTTTTGTTTTGGCCACATCAGATTTTTTTATTGAAACATTCAATTGTACTATTTATTTTTTTTAAAGATGTCTGCAAATAAAGCTGCTGCGGTAAGGGAAAGTGTTCCAAGTACCGTGTTCCACCAATCACAAACGTTTACAATAGAAGTGGGGAACAGTCGGTCAGCTATAGTCTTGAAATAACTGTATTGTTAAAAACAAACCAGATCTTTACTAGATAATTGTTGGGATTGGAATTTTTCTCATAAATTAAAAATATCTCATATTATGCATATACATATCTATAAATAATTTATATTTAAGATTATTATTTCTTAATCATGATTTCCTTGATAATAGTCGAGCCTAGGAATATTCAAGTTAGAGCTGTCACTGTTATTTTTGAAAATGACGCTAATCTTGAAACGGGTGGTTTTGATTTAAAAATAAATACAAATAATTTCTAGTTAATACAATTTTTAAATGGTAGTCATGGTAATTAGTTAGTCAGGGTGACAAAAATGTTGAGTAAATACTACCGGTCAATGTCATCAAACTATGACATACTTCAAAAATATATAATCATATAAACAGTTATAATACTCGCCGTCAAATAATTATGGACTGATGCTCAACTTTTTCCCATCTCCGCACCCTGTCCACTACTCTGCGGTGTTGCCACTTCATCATAACCTTAGTATTTTTCAACATGGCCATTGAAATGGCAATATTATAGAAATCTCCAGTTCATACTTATTTGCCGACAACTAATACAGTATCCTAAAAAAAAAAAAACTACTAAAACTGTATTTTTCGATAACCATTGAAATGGCAACAGTGTCAAACTTATTTGACAGTAACTATAGAGTATACTTAGAAAAAAAGAAAATTAACATTGATGTATACCGTGAATATTTTTTGACATGCAACATATGGCGAATCACTTCCATGGTTACTCACTATTGACAAACATGACAGCAATGTAATATTTGTCCATTTTAAAATGCAACATACAAAATTTGTAGTTTTGTGTTTTCAAAACTAATTTCCTATAAATTAGCCTACATACGATTAACAAATAATCAACACATGAATGTTGTACATCTAAAAAAACTTTAGCTTACAAAAATTCATAACTTTCATATAATAAATGTTAAGAAAATACCCCCATTCACACTGAGGCAATATCCTAGTCGGTTGTAATAAGAATTGATACTATTTGTGATGTGTTCTGAAGGTATCTCCTGTGCTGCAATGCTATTTATAATGTTGCATTTTAAAATGGGCAAATATTACATTGCTGTCATTTTTTGACAATAGTGAGTAACCATGGAAGTGATGAATTATAATGTTGCATTTTAAAATAAATTCTCTGTAGTTATATTTATAGCATACATAAAAAAGTAATATTAATGTGTAGTTGTATCTTTAGTTTAATAAAACTATACTTTTCGATGCACTTTGAAACTAACCTAGTCAGTTCGTATATACACAGCAAAAGCTTTGTCAATTTAATTCATTAGTACCTACTTGGGGAAACTATCTAAAGAACATACTAGTATGTTATTAAATTTTACGTACGCACGATATTCACTGATAAAGGCTTCGTATATTACCGAACAACAATTTTACTGATTTATAACTTCATGATTAACACTGACCATGTATGAAAAGTATTGAGTGCCAATTTGTTCTCTAAAATAATGCTAATCGCCGAACACATAAATATTGCATGAAACTATCGCATTTGGGGAATAACAAGTAGTAAATTATACCGGGCGATTCCACAAATTCGGTTAGTAAATTAGCCAAGTTATACAGGGTGTTGTGTAAATTGTTAATCAGTGTTTCGAGAAGTCTTAAACTTGGAGGGGAGTTTCGCTGCACAGTAAGATCCACCCTATGTTGGAATCTAAATTATCTTGTTCATTAGTGGTAGTTTATTTAGGGTTGTGTTACTTTTTAATCACTCTCCGTACTCCTTTTTCACTGTTTGCTAGTGAATTATTCAGGAAATCGGTTTATTATAACTTACAAAGAGTTATTATTATCGTATTTTCGAAACTTTCAAAACAGGACTCATGCAATGTAAAGTTAGAGATTTATTTATTGTTACCGCAATTTCAAATTTATTATCCTGGTGTTAATTTGATTTAATAAAATATGTATATTAAATTGTTTGATCTTTCCGTCATTTCATTTTATGTAGCTAATAAAACGGAACATTTATTTATTATAGATTAAATATTAAATAATTAATAAAACCTACGTATTCACTAATGGTGCAAACTATATTATAATATGAAAGTATTCTATCGTGAGCGCAAAGTTATAAAACTAGAAAAATTGTTCGTAGGGAATCGCTCAAAAACAGCTGGAGACACGTGTAACGTAAACTGTGTAACAAACGATTTGTGTTTATCAAAGGCTCTGGGATTTATAAAAAAAATATTTTTTTAAATTTACTTGTAAAATATGTAGAAAAAGTATTAATACAGACCTGTAGAAAATTCAATAATCTTTAACTTTTATAAAGAGATAAAATACGAAAAAATGGTATTTAATAGCATTTTTTGAAGAAAAACATTACGAGCTTCAAGTAAAGTGCCATTTCCGGTTATTCAGTTTACATAAAAATCTAATGGTTTCTTTCTATATTAGAATGGGGTCGAAATACAAAGTTTCAGAATTTTCTCAATGGTAGTGTTTGAGTTAGAGCGTTGACAAAATCCTATACACATACAAATCCAGACACACACACACACACACACACACACACACATACATACATACATACACACACAGACACACACACATACGTACATACCCATACAGACATCATCGTGAAAATGTTAAAATTGGATTCTATGGACTGTAAAACGTGGTCATTTCTCGATATGTGATATTTTTAGCACGATCCCTATACCTCGCTTACCACGGGTAGCGGAAGGTAAAGAATGTGAATTAAAGAAAATGTACTAATAAATGAGAAATTAGTCAAAAATTAACATGCTCGTCTTTCAAAAATTCATATTGTTTCGTCTAAGTTACGACATGAATTTTAAAACGATGGTCGTTATTAGCAATACTGTCGCTGGAACGTATTTAGTATTACAATTTACAAGTACAGGTTCCATTTTAAATGCTTCACGACTTCAGTCTCGATTATCGTAAGCATATAACAAATAATATATCATTACATTCTTTATCTAGATTGGGTGTAGTAAATGTGCATTAACCCAATATTGGCTAATGTTTTTAACAAGGTTCTAGTTGCATATTCATTTATTGGGACCTCAATTTTAATCACGCAATCCATTTTATGAAAAATACCTATAATTTGCATTGGAGTTTTTTAAAATCTGACATTTTAAACATGCACTAGTAAAAATGATAATTTTCGTGTATTGAAATATGTATAATAATGCTATTTAGCCGTATTTTTATACAAATATTCTCTCAGTTAAGGCTCACATTTTCATCTTTGATGAAATTATATGTTAACGAAAAATGTCTAATTGAAAAATTCACTATTCTATACACCTAATTTCAAAGTAGTCTTTTCAAAGCTGTGAATTTAGTACATAAAGTTATGTTATAATAGAATGATTTGCAGTTTTCCTCTTAAAAGTGAATAATAATTTGTCTTATTGAGAATACAAAAATATATTAGTAAGACTCTATCACTGAAAAATAAAATCCTTGAAAATAAGATTAGAAAAATGATATATTAAAGAACGAATTTTATAAGACATGTTTTTTCTGTGCACGCTTCAAAAGTTGAGTTTTCTAAATGACAAGTCCGAAAAAAGTCATATAAAATGAGTTCTATATACTATTTTTTTTATATTTTGCGTCTTTTATAAATTTAAGTAGAAAGTATTTAAAAAAATCTGCTATATTATCGCGTTGATTTAGGGATATTTGACAAAATAGAAAAAATGCTCGCTGTCCGAATTTCTGACTATAATATGTTGAGAAATGTCACTTGTCTACAATCTTAACACGTTCACTGCCGATCATCTGCCCTGTTATGCCGGGTCTTAGTTGTGGAAACTAACTATATCACAATTATTTTTACTATGCCATATGACAGAACACTTGTGTCATTACATTTTTGGTAATGGTACTCTAAAAATTAGTGATGTGAGATGTATTATGAGTTTTTCAGTTTTTTATACCAGCTCATGGTTTTCCTTTCACTGGAATGTCAGAATTTAGTCCTGGCAATTTACTCCCGACATATACTGATTATATTATATTATCGCTTTTGGTTTTCTAATACTTCTCCAAATTTTTTGTTCTGTAATTCTGCATTTGATATAAGCTTTTTGTCACGACAAGAACGTACTTTCTTTTGCACCGATGGTCCCGGCAATTGATTTTCCATTGTAGAACTCAGAGTGCCCAAAACCCAAAACCAACTATGTACTTGTATATAGTGTAACTTTAAGTTCCTAATGCCTGTGAGATACTGAAGAATAGAAGAATGTATATAATGATGGCACACACGTTGTGTCATCGGCATAGCACGCAAAATACCAGATGACACAACGTATATGTCATAGGCAGTGAACGTGTTAATGCGAAAGTTTAGTCAGGAACTAATGGCGCTGTAGTTACTTACATATTTACCACCTCCACAAGTCAATCTGACATATGGCTGCTCTATTGGTATATTACATAACCAAACAAAATGCCGTATTGGTGTGCAAAGGAATACAGAAATAAAATAGGGCATTCATTTACAAAAACGAAAGTAAAAAATGCTTAGTTTAGATTGAAGCAACAGCTCAAAAAGAATGGAAAATAACAATAAATTAAAATTAAAAAATATAATATTATTTTTTCTTATATCGCTTAGCAAAGGTTTCTGCGTTTTGTTAAGCAATTTTTGTTAAATAACCTGCCATTTTCTGTGAAAAAAAAATAATAGAAAATATGGATGACCCGATTATATTTACATATAATAATCTTAAGGCAGTTAGCAGTAAAGTTAACATGGGCATTTTATACGGAAAATGGAAACCCACTAATTATTTCCTGATTACATATTATCGCATTTCCTTTGGGTAAATCATGGAAAATGGCATAACAGTCACCATATATCACAAGTACCGTCGAATACTATTAAAAAGTAATTACTTAACGTCACACTCGTTCATGTTTAATTATTTTTATGAAAAGCGGAGCAATAAATATTTTTTATTAGTAAGCTTCCAGCTGGCGCTTGTAAACTTGAATTTTTATTGGATCGAAATAAAAATGATATTATTTACAAACACGATTCGTTTAGATTTAATGGAGCAGAAACAAATTTTGAACTCGGTGTTACGAATAAATCTGGATGTCATCCTGTGATTTCGGTTGTCACTTTGAGAATCGATGCATAAAATTATTTTTTGCTAGCAGGAGTTTCGGTATGGGAATTAATGCCAATAATATGAGACAATTGGGCTTATTCACGTGTACATTGTTATTAAACAAGAAATTGTTACTTAACAAGAATTGATAACAATATTGTTAAAATTTCGTATTCACGTGTCTCGTTGTTAGATGAGCTATAACAATTATTGTTTAGTAACAATCTTGTTATAATTTAACATGAAGTTAAAGTACAGCTGTCATTATTTAAAATTGCAGTGTCGCAACCATTAGGATATTAAAATTAAAACATTTCTTATTTAAAATAATGATTTTTTAAATTCATTTGGGTTATTAAAGTTACGTTTATTATAGTATAATATTTAAAACTGACGAAAACATTTTAAACTAATAAATCTCTAATTATAAAAACTATTATTTTTGCATTGGTATTGTAAGGGTGGTAGAAGTGTTTTAAAATTTGTTTACTTTGTTTATGAATGACAAGTGTGACAAATAGTTTTTTCATCATTTACGTCTAATTTACTTCAAATTCACAGTAAATATGGCGAAAAGAGAAGCAAATACCTGCCAGAAATATGAAAAAAAATGCAACTTGAATCTAAAAGTATTTTCCATGATAAGTACTTTTTATTGTTTATTACTTCGTTTAGTGATTTATATATCTTCAATTAATAGGAAATACCATCTGCGTGTTGTCTAATCCTAAAGGAATGGTGTTACTTCAGCAATTGTACAATTGTATTGTCATGACATACGAAATATTCCGAAAAATATATTTTCTTTTCAGATAAAAAAGCGGTTCACTTCCATATCCTTTAATTGCGGCATATTTATTACATGCCTAATGGGGTAGACAATAAATGAGCTAAAAATTATCTACCTAATTTACATATTATGTATATCACTTATTTGAAACAGAAGTTATTCGACAAGTCAGTCTGCCCTTTAAAGACACGACTACGCACTAATATCAAATAAAGAAACGATACGAATTATATATTTGTGCACGAATTTTAGTTTAAATACACTAAATTTACCTTTGATGAATATTTATGAGCATTTGCCATTTTAAATTACTTTTAACAATAATTGTTGACACCTCGGCAAGTGGTCAGGAGCTCTTGCCTGACTGATAACAATTATTGTTAAAATAACGACAGCTTGTTGACACGTGAATACGAATTTTAACAATTATCTTTAAAATAGCAATAAGTCGTTACGTAGCAATATAGATCGCATAACAAGGTACACGTGAATAAGCCCGAATATGAGTTTTATGTTTGCCTGTTTACGTATAAATATAATTAGTTATCTGTTGTATAGTATAAGGCTCTTATCTGAATACAGGCCGTTAAATATTACGGATGTAAGTTTTTGTAGGATGCACTCTGTTATAGGAGACTCCTGGGTTCAAATCCTAGCGAGACCATGAATTATTTATAAAATCTTTTTTCGTTATTTCTGCATTATTTTTTTTTTTAGTTTTAGAAAAAAACTTTATAATACTGACTATAAACACGAAGTCGAGCATAAAATCTACTGTTATTATTTAAAATTTCAAATGAGTAAAAATGAGATAATTTTGTTCATTATATTGAGCTCATATTTTGTATCTTTCATCAATATTTGTATGAAATGTGCTGTACCCGTTGCAAATATTTGCAACAACCATTATTGTGGGGTAATGTTATTAAATTATAAATTTTATGTATATTCAATTTTTGGTACTCTTCTACACTTTTTTAACTATAGCTGCTTTGTTGGATGAATAATACTGTTAATAGTAAATAAATTTAGGACCGGTTTGTTAATAATTTTACTGCTAATTATTTGATGAGAAACTTTGGATATTATCGTATTGCACAAATTTTATATCAAACTGCAGCAATATTCAATTTTCAAACATATAATAAAGCAAAAGAGGTTATTATAGTCAATAAAATGCAAATTTGGAGATGATTTATACTCTCGTCTTTATTTTATGGGCGCACTTTAAAGTGCTTACGAATACTCTCGAGTGCTCCCGAAACCAATGTCAGTGCTTTTCTTATGTAAACTTTGAAAATTAATTATAAAAATAAATAACTAAAATTTTGAACTCTAATTATTTCAACATGTTCGGAAACTGAAAAAACATCTCTACAAAATTTGTTGTCGATATGTAAAACAGTGTAGATTTGTGTAGATGCTAAACTTTCACTTTTATATGCAATTTGAAATTTTATAATTATTGCTCATTTGTGCTGACAGCCATTGAATTTAAACAAAATTACAATGAAATGCATATCGTTTAAATTGTCAGAATTTCGATGTAGTAGGTTACTAAATAAAAATAAATTAAATCTGTTCTGTAATTTATATGTAGATTATGAAAACAAAATATTTGTAGGGATTTAGGTGTATATATAATGAGCCTGTTTCATATTTTTCAAAAACTATTTTAAATGAAAGTTTATGGAATGATTTTCTTAGTAATAATTTTTATTTTAATAATTTGTTGTTATTTGTGGAAATAATTAAATAAAAAGATTGACGTCCTGAAAAACTACCCCCACTCCTGTGACGTAGAAGCACATACATTACATCATTAATAGCCAATAGGAAAATAGTTTTTCCATCACCTACGTTTATTCATATTATTTATATAAATAAACGTAGGCTAAAGTTTGTCACATGTTAATAACAAAATCTTTTAATTTGACATTTGACGCTGACATTGCTCATTGTAAATGAATAATAAAGTAATAATGGCTAATTCAAATTACACTCAAGCTAAGTCGGACAATTAACCGAAGGTCGATAGCTGGATCATGGCTGAATTTATATCAGAACGATTGTTTTACTGCTACCGAAATAAGGGGTGTTAAAGAGTTGAGGTAAAATAAAATATAAAAATTGAATTTATTATATAAATTGATAATATATTTTACTTTAAAGTTCTGGTCGTGATTCTTATTTAACACTTGTTTGACAACTTTGACAATACACTTGACACCTTAGAACCGCTCAAGATGTATGTACTCTGACGTCACATTCTGTTTCAGTTCAAGTGACTTATTCAAAATTTTATCCAAATTTCAAAAATTAATTGTAAAATATCTAAAGGATATTTCGTGATATTTTCAAATTTGAGGCTCTTTAAAGAACAATATCTTTTCAAATTTAATACTTAGAAGTCATATAAAAATTCTTGCAACAGCCCTATTACCTGTAATTTTTATTAGAAAATCGAATTTCTAACAGTTCAAACGATATGCATTTCTTGTAATTTTGTTTAAATTCCATGGCTATCAAATGAGCAATATTTATAAAATTTTAAATTGAATTTATAGGTTAATAAATATGCAAAATAAAATCTGATTAGTGATTTAGATGTGGAATTTCTCTACAATATTTGTTGGAAACATTTTTGTTTTAAATTAAATGGGAAGTTTTGCGCAAGGAAATACTAATTTCCCATATAAACGCATATGGTCCGCTTTTTAATTAACAGCCTGTATATATATAAGATAAATAATTTGAGTATGAATTTTAAAAATCAGCAATTACGCATATTTTTGAATGATTTTGTAATTAACATTTTCTATGATGAAAATTGCAATTCACTTGATTACTGTTCAATTAATATTTTATATTACTATTCCTATGAATATATTGACTTCAAAAGTGTAAAATAATATGTAATTATATGAGTGGGAATATCAAATTATTATCATTGTAGGAGTTTCAATCATGTTCTAAAGCTCTGCGCTATAGTTTTTGTTTAAATTACATTAACCTTTAACGCATGTATAATCCTAATTATACATTATTGTAAATGTAATTTTAAAGTACATACTTATAATCGTTTTAAGCATTAATTTTGTTTTCGATGTAAATTTTGATCATTGACTGATTATAATAGTATTTATAATCGAGTAATTAGTTCTCATTTATTTATAACTCATTTACATTTAAATGTAAACATATCATACGTATTTATATTTTGAAATTAAATATATTGCTAATTAACTTAAATCTAGCACTTTACACAGTTTAATTTATTTCCTCTGCTGTTTTAATTCATACGGGAGGCAATAATTGTATGCGATACTCATTTGTGGTATCTAGCTGCAATATCGTTATTAAATACTTCATAATATGAACATAAACGTCTGTTTGCATTTACTGCTAATTACATACCACTGCATATCAATAAGAAATTCATAGATTGTATTCGCGATTAACATTTTATAAGCAACCTTTCGCATCCATACATTATGTGTATAATACGTAACTATACGTTTATGATATAAACGACATTTATCGTTACGAGTGAAAAAGTGTCACGTCACGTAATAGACTTTCTTCTGCTCTTTTATTTACTATTTTTAATAGTAATAAAACAAAGTCAAATAAAATGAAATGTACTGTCTGTGACGAAAGTGGAAAATTAAATTTTTAACTATCTTCATAATAAAAGTGTTATTTCAGCAACGAGATTATTTTGCATAAACTAAGGTTTTTATGAGGAATTGGAAAAAACTTAATTTGTATTTTGCGTTCACACGTCATTACGAAACCTAAATGCGCAGCGAAAGAGCCTTCATTTCGATATGCAATTTTTTGTTTAGAAATTTAGTACTAGATGACATTTACTTAAATTTTCAAACGTCGTAAATCAGAATGGACATAAACTTTCAAATAATTGAATAAATGTCAATCCAATGTTATCAACTACAACATGACACATACAAATTCCCCCAAATCAATGTTTAATATAGCAGTTTTTTAAAAAACCTTTTAGTATATAAAAAATGTTAATATAAAAAATTGTCTCTATAGTTATTAACGTCATTAGGCCGATATGAGGCAAATAACGGACGCGGCTGAGGTTTATAATCAGCCGAGTTCGTTATTTGCATATCGACCGTGTGGCGTTCAAAATTTTTCGTAATAACAAAATTTAAAATAATAAAATAATAATAAAGTTCTTCTCTTTTTGTCATACTGAACAACCTTTTGTTGATTTATAAATTCACCTTGACAACGGTCCATCAAGATGCTGTTAGTTTGCTAGGTACAATTTGATTCTTAATGTAGGCGATTGTTATAAAAAATAACGGCCGGCAGTCGTTATTTTTATCTTTTCACTCCTGTTATATCATAGTTAGTAACAGTATAGTGTTACGAAAATATATTTAATATTTAACAGATATATTATTATTATTATTATTATTATTATTATTATTATATAATTATATATGCGCAAGGGCATTGAGTAATTATATAATAAATAATGCCCACGGGCATTATGAGTTGTTGCTATGGTAATGTTGGCAAGAAATTGATATTGATACTGAGATAAAGCCTAAAAAACAAGTGGAAGCATTCATAACCTACTTCGTAAATTTTATTAAAACTTTCTGATTCGAAATATTTAAAAAGTAACAAGACATTTAACGTTGAAGGCACCACGGGTGTTAAACGAACAATAACTATTGATCTTATAACTCCTTTGGTATTTTAATTACAATAAATATTAATAATAACTATTACCTACTATTCAAAAAAATAATTAATTTCAAAAGTTTTATTTAAAACAATATTAAGGGATTAGGTAGTATAAAATTTGATATGGTCCATTAGCTGAGACAAGAGAATGTGGAACTAATTCTTGAACATAGATAACTCATTCTATTGGTGAAAAGTGGATATTTTGGAGCCGAACCAATAGAATGACTTGTTTTTGTTTAAAAATTAGTGTCACATTTTCTCTCTTTCGGGAATGGAAGTATTTTTTGATAGAACGCAATCTTTTCAACATTTTAAATACTTCTGGTTTATTAAAAATGTTTCAACTTTTGAATAGCGGGCGCAATTAATATATTGTTTGAATTATTACTATTTAAGAAGCGTGGTCTTTATAGTAGTACGCGCGACTAATGTAGGGTATAAGTTTCCGTCGTCAAGTTGTTTGAAATAAAACAAAAAAAAAATGGTAATTTTTATTTACGTTATCTTGTGCCAAGAATATATTACATCAATAAATTCTGACAAATAAAATTTCTCCGTACGGGAAATTTTGTAAAATAAATATATTTACTGGTATTCCGAGTGGTATGCTGAACACCCTACTAAGCACACGACTAGCTAGTCGTCCGACTATCATACCGTTACAAGTTTTACCATAGTCGGATGACTTGCTAGTGGAGCTTAAGGCGTTATCACACGAATGCTAAAATCAACAACTAGTTGCCCATTTTGCACGTGTGATAACAAACTTCAATATGAGCAACTAGTTTTCGGTAATGATCGAAAACTTTGCTCAGAGTTGCCGATTTTGAAGCGACCTCATGTAATGCGCATGTGCAATAATTTGAAAGTCCCTAGATTTAAATATTAGTGTAAAAAGTATAAAAAAAGATAGTGGATAGAGGTAGTGGTGAGAAGAAACAAAAACACAAAATTACATCCCAAAAGGAAAATGAATTCGATCAGTGCTTGAATGAAATAATTAAGAAAGATAAAGTTGTATGGGACATGACAGATACATGTTTTAAATCGAAAAAAAAAATTCGATTTGACATTCTCAGTAAATGGAGGATTTGTATGGAACTTCAAATAAGAGTTTTCTAAACAAATCATCTCCGTACTCCAAACGCCTTCTTCGTTGCAACCAGGGCTTAACTAATATTGTCCTTTATTTTTATTTTTTGTGACTTTATAACTTTTTTCACCCAGAAGCAATATTGTAGCTGCAGATAATACTACAGTTTTCATTTTGTCCATTTTAATTTTTTAAAACGTTAAATTCTTGATCTACCAATCTACCAACTGTTTAAACTTAAAAGCACAATATTACGAGCAACTTCAAACTGGTGTGATAGAAAAAGTTGATGATTTTGAAGTTGCCTGTCAAATTAGTTGCCGATTTTACCTCTCGTGTGATAAATGTTTTAGTTGCGAGCTCAGAATACCAGCCATTATGTATGAAATTAAATATGAACATGAAATTATAACAAGATCGTCCAATTCTAAAATTATAAATGAGAGAAACCTTAAAACTATAACCGAGCATGTAATTAAACAGAAACCATGAAAACACTTCAAACAGTACATCCAACTTCTTCAATTACATCTCTTTCTTTGTTAGGAAAGAGATAACTTTCTTGTTGTGCTATACAGGGAGTGCGTCTCGTCGCTAAAAATGAACAAGATCCAGAGCTATCGGTGCCATTTGTAAGTTATCGCCTGTACGTCATTAAACAAACTGTGTAAAATGATCTTCAGACGTACACCCGCTCTTCACCTGGTCGCTATAGCAATCCTGCTCACACCGACAACAGCGCAGCGGGCTGGCGGAAAATGTAAGCTTTATGACATTTCACTCCTTACCTTACTCATTATTGTTGCTGGTTATTATTTCTTCTCGCTTTGCTGTGCCCTCTGTTTCACACTTGTTACTTATTTCACAAGTTTATTTAGATGTCTCAAAGACTTTTTGAAGGTTATGTTTACAAATTGTACTTTTGTTTTGCACCATTTTTGTCTTTTTATTTGAAGTATAATAATTGAAATATTTGTATGTATGTTGAACATATTGGCTAGTACCACAAGCCATGTTTTAAAAACGCTGTTTTGACTTTTGAAAATGACAAATTTCAATATTTATTTTCACCGTTATGTTTAACGATTTTTTTCCAGATATCTATATTTATTTGAATACAAACTATATTCTTCTTTAATGTAAAAAAAATATTCTATACACATAAGGGTGAAATTATAGTTATTTATTTATCAAGACAGAGAAGTTCGTCTTTCCAGAACGAATATAGGATTGTTTGCCGAGACCAAAATGAGTCATGAAAAAGAACTTCAATGACGATATAAGTATTAATTTTTTTCTGAAATCCTATAAGAGTTCAAAATTACTGAATAGTACCTACAACCTATTTTCATTTAACAAGTAAATCATATTTAAAACTTAAGGAACTCTATTTAAAATTGTACTAGAATTTAAAACAACTGTATGCTGAACATCATTTATTTTAATTTTATAAATGTATTTCATATTGAAACGTAAAATGTGTTTGTGAAAATTAATACGGCAACGTTGCATTTTACTTCCCTGCCTAGGCAGGGAAATTGAATTTCCCTGCCGATTTTACGGCAGGAAAGTAGTACATTATATGACGATTTCAGGAAAAATATTGAAATTTGGCATTTTCGAAATAGCCTAAACAAGACTTGTACCAGCCATAATTATTATAAAATCTATTTCAAATTAATTTTGCATTGTTGATTTATTTTTTATTCATTTGTTTTAAAAGTAGATTTCTGGATTAAATTTCAGAAAATAGTGCTATTTATAAAATTTTGGTCCCTTGTAATTCCGTCACTTAAGCGAATAGGACATTTGATTCAAAATGATCTCAAGAATAAGCTTTTAGTTTTTTTTTTTACACTAATCCTGATACACCCTTTATAATAGACTAATATTTTCAACAAATGAACATATTGTTAATAAATAAATAGCGGTAGGATCTAATCCCATATTCGTAAACGCTCATAAAATTTTAAACGGTTCGTTATAATTTTTATCCAGTAAAAATAAAGTCAATACTGAAAGAAAAATCGAAATGTAATTTGTCAAGTTTCATTCTATTTATCAAAAATTATAACGAGCCGGTTTGAAACTTTACGAATGTTTATGAATATGGGCATATTTCAAATTTAAACAAACTATTTAAAATTTTGATCCATCTAGTTTTTTGTAATACATTGTCGTTACGACTAAAAAATGAAAAAAAGTATGCATCAATACAACAATTTAACATTTGTATATTTTAACAAAAATAAAATAAATGTTATACATTTTTATTTTTCTGGCTTTTGCATGTAAAGTATTTTTTTTTAATTTCATGAGTAAAATACAATAGAACTTTAATCCAAATTTTATTAATTTGTTATCATAATGGCAAACATTAAAGTCAGGCAGATATGACATGTAAACAGATTTAAACATATTACCAAATTTGTTTTTGATGTTATTTTGTTTATATTTGTATTTTATTTGCATTGAAATTTATAAATTTCTGTAATGAGATAGCTGCATGTCATGTACACAATGAATGTTGTAAAATATCATGAAAATTTCAAACTATTTCCCCGATATTTTCGGATGGATTTTGTAACATTTATTAATACTTTTATTACTCGGTATTTAAGGCAGTTTTGTCACTATATTTTGTGATAAATTGTAAATGTTTATGACACATATATTAATAGACTAAATTTTATTAATAGACTACACTCTAGTTAACATAAATATATGAAGCATGAACTATTTTATTGTAGGAAGCAATGTAAACAAGTGTTTTACAAAAATATCTATTATGTAAGAACTATAACAAGCTGGTGTATAATGCAAAAATAAATTTGCATTTGTGTGCATTTTAAAACAATATTTTCAAAACATGAACTTTTCATTATCAAATAAGCAAGAAATAAAATAATATACATAACGCGTTTCTGTAATAAACATTTTAACTTTTTTATAAACATTTAAACGAAAAGCAATAATAATATTTTAATTTATTGTAAACATTAATATTTATCTATTGCTTCAGATGCTAAAATACATTTTGTTTTTGTAAATATTCAATTATGTTTCTATATTCGTAAGAACTAAAAGTATTTTTCAAATATTCCCGCTTTCATCTCTATTTCAATAAATTTCATGGAAAACGTTCGCCGTTCCTTCAATTATTAATATTTTTGATTGATGTATTTGATCAAATAAATCGATCAGATCAATTTAAATCAACTTCGATGAAATATGTGCTCTATTTTCCACAACGCTTCATTCTTAAAATGAAACAAGGTAATAAGAAATCTGCACGTTCAACATACATAGTTTAAATTGTGACGTCAGTAAAGTTACTGCTTCAAATAAATAAATATTTCAAAATAAATATAAATGTAATAATTTTGTTAGTAGTAATATAACAAGAGAGTGGGAATCAATTGAAAAAACTGGAGAATTATTTTCTAATTTATCGAACTCTCAAATTTTATTAAATTAGATTATTTCTGATCTGAAAATTTGTTTCAAACAACGGAAAGCCACTGTCTTGCTATTGTGTCGCCATCTACTGTCGTAATTAACTAGCTTCATTAATTTATATGGTGCAGTTGGCAAGTCTGTTTTGACAACTAGAACATGACTTTAAATAAATATAAATAATCGCCTTCATGCCCAGTGTTTCCAGAAGTGGTTCTTATAATTTTTTGATTTATTATATGATCTGAAATATTACTAAATCGGCATTTTTTGTTCATTTTATTTATGTGTTGATAACTATCTGACAAAACAAAAGCTACATAGATTATTCCCGAGAATAGTCTCTAGATCTTTATTCTCATATATAATATCATAAGTGGTAAATTTTTGCCGGAAAAAATTTCAGATTTTACGATAGCCGGTTGCCTAGAAAATTATAAAAAGGCAAATTAGCAAAAGGCTCGAGCAACAATCTGAAAATTTTGCCAGGAATGGTATTCGGATGACTATTTCAAAAATAAAAATAAGCGGACAGGACTTTGACAGGTATATAAACAATATTTCCTAGGCACTCTTAAAACGCTTAAAACGTCAAAAAAATTTCACTTATCAAAACTCACTTGTAAAAATACAGCATCTTATTGAAAGGGTGCGATTTTTTTTTGTGAGATTGTTTTGTCAAAATGAAATTTGGTAACTAGGTAGAATCCTGAATGTATTGGTTTATAAAAGTATGAGTGAAATAGTCACTATAATAATGGCAGGATTAGTTAAAACGCTGGTATATGACAGGTAATGAAACATATCATTTGTTTTTAGAAATGTCAAAATATAATCTATGTAAATTAAACGCCAATACAAGCCTATAATAAAATCAAATCGTAAAAGTAAAAATATTATTTCATTCCATAAAATGGAAGAAAATTAACTTAATATCAGCTGAATAGATCAATTTTCATTTAGTGATTATTAATACGTACCTATATCACAAAATCAGAGCCATCAAATGAATGACAATAATATATGTCATTCAGGGTTATATCGGTTAAAATTTATGCTTTTTCAATTAGTATTCAGTTTTACTCACTAACACATCTGTCATTTTAACTTTTCAGCTACTTCGTAGCAATAAACGAGTTAATTTCGAACACTCACTTAATATGCATTCTTAATAATATGTTAACAGCTTTTTCGCGTACCTTCCGTAATGTACTGAATACTCGCCTGTCATCGGAAATTATCTCCTAGCAGGGCCGGCCCGGACACATTTCATGCGGTTTTATTATGTGGGGTTATTGCCTTTTGATGGTTGACATTTTTGTTGAAGGTAATTTTTACGATGTGATGCAGTTAATTTAATTACCAGGGGTATTTTAAGTGAAATTTTATATCCAGAACTTTTATCGAGATATAGCTGGAATACATTTCTTCTTAACTCTTTCAGTCCCAGTGGGTCATGGTAAAAGTGTTGAAAATAAATGTATTATAAATATGTTTCGCCTATGCTCCAGTTGCGTTAGTCGTAAAAACCCAAATACTACTATTTTCTCTAAAACCTTCAAAATTTTCAAAAATCTAATTTTTATACGTATTTAAGTATCTACTTGGATAAATCTCAATACTTCTAAATTTTCATATCGCAGGACGATATCTCTTTTCGTTGGCGATATAACCCCAAAATGGGCGGAGATACGAACCTGGCGAATTAACCATTCAATTCTACAAGCAAAGTTACATAAGTATACAAATTTACAAAAAAATACAACAGTGGATACAATTTCTAGAGCAAAATAACTGAAAATGTCTAAAATCTGAAAAAATCATAATATTGAGCGTGTGTTATAATTTGTGAATTTGGCCAAGTTATACAAATTGAGCTTGCACTTCTGCACACATATAATTCTAATTATATCTATTTTTCATTGTATGAGGAAGTTTCTAAATGTCAGAGGTTGTTCCAATTCATTAACCAGATTGGCGGTATTTCTGATGGATATATGCATTTTACACACAATTTTACCTATAATTTCAAATATTTAATTAATAAAACAATAAGAAAGATTAAATATACTTCCCAGAAAAAGCTATCAGAATGTCACTAAAACTGTTGATATTTGACAATGACATGTATCATTTACAAACCATATTATAAACATTGGAATTTGTCAACTGGTTTCCTTAGTGCCTTAGCCTCTGCGATTAGTTTACTCTATAAATTATAGTGTCTTTATCTCTAAATCTATACAAGATATAATATAAATTTTAAGTGTATTAGATGGAGAATTTTATGTTCTTCAATATTTAATAAAAAAAAATTATATTTAGAAGAATTTTTCCGAGAAACTACTACTTCCGATTGTTCAATTGTTACCCAAACCTTTTCAGCTCTTTCCAGGAATATCAGATTGAGGAAACTGCAGTTAAATATTTTTTAAGTCTTATAGTTTTTGAGGAATCGTCCCTCCAACATCCATACACACACACACACACACACACACACACACACACACACACATACATACGTCCACACACACACAGACATTAAATCGTGCTTATTCAATAAAATCTGGATATGCGAATTTTAGCAAGAATCCAATACCTCTCTTAGCGAGAGGTAAAAATATGGTTCCATATCTCAACAATTCTAGAGTGACTTCTAATTTATAACAATTTGTGAGTACAGTGCATATATTTTAGCTACAACTATAATAATTTTTTTTAAAAATGAGAGCTAATATTAGTTATTCAAATATATTTTCCGTATTCTTAGGATCCCGTAAATTTCCCGAAGCCGTCCGCGTATACGTAATTCTAAAGCAATGTCCACAACAGTCTGAAATCACAGTTCTTGAATGATATGGCCTGAAGTTGTTTTCTTCCGTGGCGCTAGTGGTGTTCCACATCCGCTTACGCACCAATGGATACGTATCCTTGCATCATAAATTCCTCGCGATTCGCTAATGTTTACCTTATGTAACAGTGTTTGTTTTATTTGAAGTGGAATGCACCCTATTCCAATAATTGCATATTTAAAATAGATTTTGTTTTGTTTACATCGAATTGTTTCGGATTGGATATTGTTTACTTGCAATAAATATTTTCTTTTCGGAAAGATGTTTTTTTTTCTAGGAATGCAAAACTTTTTTCTGGAATAAATATACCTACATATATTGTATATTTGTAAAAATGTTATTCAGAATACGCATTATACAATATGATTAATAATACTTTCAACAATTTGTAATAAGCGTATAAAAGTTAATTACAATTCAATAAGAGAATGATTAATGGCACTAATAGAAAATCTGTGATCTATACAACACCAGTAGCTATTTTTAGTAAAACATTTTTTATTCATGATCAAATGCTAGCTAATATTATTTATTACATACCATTACCATAACGTTTATTATACGACCATTCAAATCTATCAAAATGTCTGGTAAAACTATCATGAGATGTAATCTAAAAATAGGTAACCTCTAAAAAAATCATCAAACATTACGTCACTGTTACTAGATCAAGACGGCTACTAAATATTTTATTACCACTACTTTAAAATATTTATCTTCTTGGCAATTATTTATCCTTCAATAAAAATTGAACAAGCGAAAATATTTCAAAGGAAATTTAGGAATACGAGTGCACCCTTCTTGAAATGGGATACTCAAAGTTGAAATCGTCGAACAGAATATTAGAAATTGCAGTATTGAATGGTAAATTTAAACCATATCCTTATGGCAGGTTTATGATGAATTTAATTTACGAATTTACAATTTATATTGTAGATTTTAAAATATAAACTCACTTAAAACGTTTTTTACCTCTCGCTAAGAGAGGTGTTGGAATCATGCTAAAATTCGCATACCCAGATTTTAGTGAATAAGCACGATTTAAGGTCCCTATAATCCGTTTATAACATTTTTAAAATGATGTCTGTGTGTGTGTGTGTGTGTGTGTGTGTGTGTGTGTGTGTGTGTGTGGATGTGTGTATGTGTGTGTGTGTGTGTGTGTGTGTGTGTGTGTGTGTGTGTGTGTGTATGGCTGGATGTTGGATGGACGATTCCTCAAAAACTATAAGACATAAGACCTGTTTAACTATGAATTCCTCAATCTGACATTCCTGGGAAGAGCTGAAAAGGTTTTGGTAACAATTGAACAACCGGAAGTAGTAGTTTTTAAAAGAAATTCTTCCAAATATTAATTTTTGAATATTTTTGATATTACTAATTTTGAAGAACAAAATTCTACACCTGATACATTTAAATTTTTTAGTATATCTTCTATAAATTTAGAGATAAAGACGCTATAATATATAGAATATCGGGATATAACAAGTCGAGTAGGCGAAACTACACTAAGGAAACCAGTTGACAAATTCAAATGTTTATAACATAATTTGTAAATGACGAATTTCAGTGTCAAAAATAAACAGTTTTAGTGACATTTTGATAGCTTTTTCTGGGAAGTACATTTAATCTTTCTTATTTTTTTATTAATTAAATATTTGAAATTATAGGTAATATGCATGTATCCATGAGAAATACCGCCAATCTGGTTAATGAATTGGAAGAATCTGTGACATTTAGAAACTTCCTCATACAATGAAAAATAGATATAATTGGAATTATATGTCTGGAGAAGATATGTTAAATACAATAAAAGACAATATTTGGGTAAAGTTCTGTAATATTTTGTTATAAAACAATGGTTCGATAGCAAAGTGCAATACAATACTTATGTAGCCTAATATGGAAATGGCGAGAGGTCTTGTGCTAGCCACAACAGATTTTTTTTTTTTTTCATTATACAATTGTAAAAAATCATTCCTGATATTATTAAAATATCATCTTGTTTCATAAGCGTCTAGCAAATTAATTGCTATGAAAATAAAATTGTAATCTAAAATCTGAACTGATAACTGGTGAAACGTGAAATGGCAAGCAGTGACAAGTTACGTAATAGATACTGATTGGTCAGATCTAGAATTTCAAAATCGAACATAAATCAGAGAGAAAATTGGTTTTTCTCGAGTATTTTTAAAATGAAAAGAGAGCCACCCAAAAGTTAGTTTTTCCTCGAATTTATAAAATTAAAATAGATACTAAAACCCTGAACAGAAATATACATAATGTTAAGAATTAAATTTAATCTGATCTCTTCGAAAAACTTTATTTCTTTTTCAGCATCTGTTCTCGAGTAGCAAAAAAGCGAACAAAACTACTTGGCTTACTACTCACTTATCACTATACCTTAAACCTGGACAAAAAACGTTAGTAAAATCGAAAAAACTATTTTGCTTTAGAAAAGAGCTATTGTTAGTCGTAGACACGTTTACCGTGCACAATATTATTAATTATTCATGAGTCTGAAACGTGGGGACTCCGCGTTCGTAGTCTGCGATTCTGATGTGAGAAACGTGATCTCAACGTGGAGGTATCCAATGCTTGGTATCGTCGCTGCTGCTCCTCGTGCTCGTTCTTGACCGTTAGTTCATCAGTAATAGAGTTACTCGCGATTGCTTCAAGCATTAAACCTTGAGGTTCGATTCACGGATTCGCCTCCCAACTTGATTTTGTAATGGAAAAGTAACTGTCAAGGGAAGATTTCTTTTGCCAATTGAATTTATAATTGAATACTTTAATTCCAATTGCGTAACGTTGTCAAAAGTTACATATTCAGGAAACAAATACGGAACTTGATTTTTATCTTCCGTCACATTATCTATACTCATATATAAATAATCTAAAAATGCATACACTTACGTAACATTCTTTTTACAATCAAATAATATTACTACCAAGTTTATATCTGTACCCATTTTTGAATTATTGCCCCAAAAGTCAATATACCCCACATTTAGATAAAAACTTCAAAATTTTCAAAAATCTAATTTTTATGTATCTAGATAATTCTTAATGTGCTGATTCCAAATTTTGAAGCCACAAAATGTAACCAGCAAATATTTCCAATTTTAAATGGCACAAAAGTGACCCCTGTGGTGCACTCTCCACACCAGCTATGAGTGCCCGTGAGGTGACGCCTGGTAAGCGCCCACACGGTAAAATATATCGTCATCATTACCGATGTCTACATATGTTGTAGATACTGGCACACCCAGTAATGTTCTCGAGATATTTAGATTTAAAATTTTGCTCAAAACAGCCCATTTTTGAGTAACCAAAAAATGAGTCAAGATATGAATTTGGCGATACGACCATTCGATTCTACGGGCAAAATTACATAAGTACAACAGTTTTCATAATTTTTGTCCAACTGGTTCATTTTTTATGAATAAAAGTTTGAAACCCCCTGAAATTGGCCTAAATCTGAAAAAATCGTATCTTAAATTTTTGGGTTTTTTAGCCATTTTCAGTTATTTTGCTCTAGAGATTGTATGCGGTGTTCAAAAATTCTGAAAATTGGGGTACTTATGTAAATTTGCCCGTAGAATCGAATGGTGTTGTCGCCAAATTCATATCTCGACCCATTTTTGGGTTTTTACCCAAAAATGGGCATTTAATGAGTAAAACTTTAAATCTAAATATCTTGAGAACGAAACAAGATATCGACCTACAGTTTCAAAATTTGGAATCAGTACATTGAGACGTATCTATATACATAAAAATTTGATTTTTTAAAATTTTGAAGTTTTTATCTAAATGGGGTATATTGACTTTTGGGGCAATAATTCAAAAATGGGTAGAGATACACATTTGGTAGTAATATTATTTGATTGCAAAGAGAATGTTACGTAAGTGTACTCATTTTTAGAGTATTTAAATGAGTATACATAATGTATATTCATGTGATAATTTTATTGGGATATCTTACATCTCAGGAATACCAAACTTTCTCAACTTTTTATAAACATTTTGAAGAAGTAAGTAAAATAACATATAAATGACTATGAGTTATTTAAACACAAAATTTCCATTTCTAGTATTTATGTTAGCGAAAAATGTCAGTTATTTATGACGATATACGTTGCTATTTCAAACAATTACAAAAAAAAAAAAACAATAAATTCTTTTCATTGAAGTTCTACTGCATTATTCTTCTTAAGATTAATAGCTGACATCATTCTCAAACTATTTTTCATTTATTTTCTACATTAGTGAAAATCATTCACATAAATTAATAATTTACTATTCAGTATTCAATTATTGATTTGAAATCAAGGTACAACTTATGACCAATTTATTACTATGCAATTGTAAATATTTGTAATGCTACAGATAATGAGCACACAAGCTGGTTTATGAATAAATAATATATTACATTACCCATATTATAAAATAGATTTATATGAGGTAAATTTGAAATCTATAAATGGTAATGAATGAAACAACAGTGTTTTCTAGGTGTGACAGAAATACAAGACATAAATTCTAGAAAACATACTTAATTTTTATGTTGTTAGATTTTAATTGCTTGTTTAGAAGAAAATTATGCATGATTAAATAAAATTTACCGTAAATGATAAGTTACTACAGTCTGATAACAACAAGAGTTTTTCTATATTTTTTCTTAAGATTGAACTTATATTTCCGAGTCAGTGATTGGTTAATTGCCGAGACAAGTTTACACAGTAAATATTCGTTATAACCTATAATTTGTGCAAATTTTATTATTTCAAATTTTATTAACTTTTATGATATTATTATGTTGTTAAAATAAAGTAATAGTTATTTACTTATCAAGGCAGGGAAGTTCCCAATGTCCATTAAAGAGCCTCAAATTTGAAAATATCACGAAATATCCATTAGATATTTTACAATTAAATATTGTGATTTGTGTAAAATTTTAAAAAAGCCACGTGATCTGAAACAGATTCTGACGTCGGAGTACATACAGGTTAATATGTGACAAACTATCGCCTACTTTTATTTATATAAATAACGTAAACTTTTTTCCTATCGGCTACAAATGATATAAAAAATATTGCATAAACTTTCATTTAAAATACATTTAAAAAAATCTGTTGTGGCCAGCACAAAACCTTCCGTCAATTCGTTGTATTTTGTATATATCCTATACCAAAAGTTCCTTGAAAAAGAGTCTGTAACACAAACACACTATTTTTTACAAATTCTATACCGAAAGTTCCTTTCCCTATTTTATTAAGGGTCGCTGTTTCTTACTCTTCTCTTTTAATCATTCCTGTCCAACGCATCTTCTTCACACAATTCTTCCTCTCTCAAATCTTCTGCTACACAGTCCTTCCATCTTCTTCTCTTTGGAGGGGCACTCTATCACATTCACACATAACTTTCTGACCCTATACTTTCAACTTTGGTTTTGCATTTGACACTGACATCTGTCAATTAAATTTTTCTGAATGTATCTGTTGTTTCCATAATTTTAACAAAGCTGACTAATTTTTGAAAGTTAATCTTTCTTAATGTCTCTATAACTCTATATCTATTGAATATGAACGAAACTGTATAATCAAGCCGTATAGAGAATAAGATATTCTTTCATATTGATAATCACAAAATGCCGAAAAATAATATTTAACTGCGTTTTTTCAATAAAAACTGTTAAAAACTTCAAATAAGGGTACTTCCGGTTGACCAATTATAACCAAAATCTAATCAGCTCTTCATATGGTTGTAAAGAAGAGGAATATGAAAGAATCATAATTTTTAGAATTGTAGTTTTGGAGTTATCATCGGAGAAAAATTTGTCACACACACACACACACACACACACACACACACACACATACACACATACAGACATCATCATAAAAATAGTAAATTCGTATTGTAGGGACCCTAAAACGTGCTTATACATTAAAAACTCACCACCGAATTTTTTGACCAAAAACAATACCTTCCTTTTGACGGAAGGTAAAAACGCGAAACAGGCTCATTGGCAAGACGATTTGTAACAAAAGAAGGAATGAACAATAATAAACAAAATTAAGTTTTTAAAATAAAAATAGCGACGTGGGCCCGGGCAATGCATTAAATAACTCTACTATCCTACCGACTGCGCCACGGTAAGACGATAACGTACATACAATATATGATAGTAATTTTTTTGCACCGACGGTGACCAGCGTCTCAAAGTAAGGTTTCTCGTCAATTACTATTGAAATATCAACATACTGACACTAAAAACAAATTCACATTTTTAAGTATTACTTTGAAGTTTCAAGATCGGAATTCATAAACATTTAACTCTAAAGTTATCACATAAGCACATCATAGATATATGTCAAAATATTATTGTTATTACATATTCTTTGAGTTGTATACATTCTTTCTATCTCGCTTTACGATAAAAGTAGTAAAACATAAAACCGCCATAAATTCAATCAAATATCTGACAACTTGCGTAAAACATTCGTTGTTAGGTTATAAAATATCAATGGAATGTTTTCCTTGGAGATGCTGGTGTGAAACAAGAAATTCAAACCGCGTGTGTATCGATATATCGATATAACACACCTGTTCGTTTCTTCGGGTAATTAATTTTAATCTCAAATGTATATATTTTATATCTTGCAATGTAATGTAACAATTTCTCTTCGATTAGGCGCACCTACCTTATCAAATATTAAAATATATGCATGTGGCAAGAAACCGATATCATTTTACTAAAGCAATACAAAGTTTACGAGAAAGAGAAAAAGGTTTCTCGGGTTTGAATGGACTCTTTTCAACTAATTTTTAGTCTGTATATTTAATTGTTATTTTAAATTAATCGTCATACTTTGATGTTTATTCTGTTTGTATGTCCAGGGTGATGTTCTTCAGGAACATATTATAATGGCATTTTGTATAATATTGGCAAAATTGAAGAAATAAAAACAATAATATTTTTTGAGCTGTATGAATATGCAGTATATTAAAAAATTATTTCAAATTACTCATTTTATTTTTAGAATTTTTTTTTAATTAATTCCATTTAGAGCTAAATAGTCGTTAATATCTAACTAGAACTGTAGAGAAAACAAAACAGAGAGTGACGGAACCGGCTACATTATATTAAATTAATGTTTTATACAACTCTACTTATTAATTATTTACAGAATTAAAAATAATGTAAAATATTAAAATCACCTAAGCCTTGGCCCAAAAATGTTTGCTTTAAAAACTTTAAAATTTAATTTATTTGATATACCCAAATCATTCAAGCAGCCAATGCACGTCATTAATTAAAATTGAATTTTAGTAACTAGATGTGTGACGTCATGTACTGCTACGTTTGCAGAGGTTTTAGAATCTTTATGAAAAGAGTTATACAGATTGCAATCTATATTATCGACATGTTTATGAACTGTCACATCTACAAAATAAATACTATATTTTCGTCACTGTCCATTTCTATTTAAATTATTTTATAATACTAACCTTATTTATACTTATGTATGCCATATAAAGGCGATAAATAAAAGTGAGCCGAATTTCAAAGAAATATACCGAATTCTTCTGATTGATTAGAAGTGCTTTCTTTGGCAGATTCACAGATTTTGTATTTGCGTTAACGGTCACGTTGCGTCGTTGCGTTGCGTTTAACATTACTTTATTATAAATAGACCTTTACAACGCACAAAAATGTTTCAAACACGATACAAATATTTTTTAAATAATAACTTTGACAGTATGAAATTTTCAATGTTGCCAACTATAGCAACAATTAAACGAATAATATGACGTTGATGTACATTATTTATATATTATTCATGTCATATACTATAAATAATGAACTCTACTGTTCATCTTAATAATAATTATATAAGGCCATACACTTTTTGACGATTAAAAATGATTGAAATTTTATTTCATTTTTCACTATTACTGATTTTAATGCATTAAGGTTTTTACACTAAGTGATGACGTGCATTGGCTGCTTGAATGATTTGGGTATATACACTTTTAAACTTCATTTATTGATACCGCCTTCTACTTTTGAAAACTATTCTTTACTAGTTACGAACTATACTTGCCGTTGAATAAGTATTGGCAGGAGATTTGTACACTGTTGCCAATTCATACATATTAAAAAACAATTGTCAATGCCAACTGGCAGGTTTTGGTTATAATTTGAAATTTGATTTACTAGTAATAAATAAAATATTATACAATGCACGCCAGATAACTGTTTTACTGCCGCAAGGAGGTGACAGACATTTCAATATGTACCTGAAGTTGAGAACCATTCTGTACATTTCTTAATCCACGGTTTCACGGAGTGTGGTTAACCGTACTAAAATCCATGGTTTAGGTAGTTGAAAAATAAGTTTAGATTAGAGCAGTTCTTAGAGAGAGTTTTTATGAAAAAAAGAAAAATATCAGGAAGACCTAGGACATTTAATATGACAATTAAATTAATTTATAAATCATATATTAGCAAAATTCATCCCGAAATTCATTATCTGTCGTAGTCTACAAATAGGGCTCCTATATTTAACTCTAAACAAAACATTAACCACTACAATGAATACTAAATTGAAATATTCATTATTAAAACCCCAAACCATTTTCGGAAACCTATATGTTGTATTGTAGTCAAAATACAAAAAGAAATTTATTTGAAGTTTCTTTATTCTAACATACTGTGATAATTTACCCTGTAGCTTTGATTGAGCAAATTATTTTTAATGGGCTCCGTATACATATGAAAAAACTCTTCTTTGTAATCAAGTTGTTTTTACGTACAAAGGTAGCCTTTTATTTTTGCGAATCCCGGATATTTGTTTGAGCATCAGTTTACTTTACATTGTTTTTGTTTAAATTACTTTATGAAAGGAAATAATTTGAGGACTTCAGATAATTAAATTTACTATTTTTGAAACATGTTTTCATAGTATTGTTTTCTAACAAATGCTAGAGAAATAAAAGCATTACATATCGATTTTGACGTTAATCTAATTTCTCTAGCAATGAAATATTGAAAGACCACGTATTTTAAACGGTATTTTAATGTATCGTTTTTATTTAATATTAAATAAATAATAAAGAGGTACCATAAATCAAATTAAAATCAAGATATCCGCGTTTTCAATTTGTTGGAAAGTTTTACCGAAGTATTATTTTTGAGTTCCTTTAATTTTTTGAGTTCTAATCTCCATTGGAAAATAAATGTATATTAAATGGACAAAATCTGAAAAAATCGCAAAGGGTAGGTAAAATATTTATTTATTTTTTCACACTTTTGACTATACAAAGTTAGCAAATATAACAATTGTATAGGTACAATACATTATATGTTTTGTTTACCTCCCGCTACCCTTGGTAAGGGAGGTATTGGGATCGTGCTAAAAATCTCATATCGAGATTTTAGTAAATGACCACGTTTTAAGTTCCCTAGAATCCACTTTTAACATTTTCACGATGATGTCTGTATGTGTGTATGTGTGTATGTGTGTATGTGTGTATGTGTGTGTGTATGTGTGTGTATGTGTGTGTGTATGTGTGTGTATGTATGTGTGTATGTGTGTGTGTATGTGTAGGGATTTTGTCTTCACTCTAACTCAAATACTATCATTCAGAAAATTCTGAAACCTTGTATTTCAATCCCATTCTAATATGAAAAGAAGCCATTAGATTTTGGTGTAAATCGGATAACCGGAAATGGCACTTTACCTGAAGCTCATAATGGTTTTTCTTCAAAAAATACCATTAAATGCCATTTTTTCGCATTTTATGTCTTATGAAAATTAAAGATTATTGAATATTCTACTGGAATACATTAATACTTTTTCTATATATTTTACATATAAATTTAAAAATAATTTTTTTTATTAGCCGCGAAGCCTAAGATAAACACCATAATTCGTTTGTTACACAGTTCATATTTCAAATGAATGTAACTGACAGTTAATGTCACTGTCAAAAAACTAATCACTTCAAATTAATAATAGTGACATTTTAAAAAGAAAATAGTAAATAAAGCAATAGTTTTCTGCAATGGAACAGTTTGCAGCGGTAGTAAATACGTAAGTGTGTATTTAAATTAATAAAAATTCAATAGCGGGAGGTTTTGTGTTGGCCACATCAGATTTTTTTTGTAAAAAGTCAAGTAGTAAAGAAGTCATCCGACCCATTTGTTGTTTTATTGGTCGAATGGAAGGTTATACATTTGATGTCACAAACAAGAAAGAGAGAATTGATGTAAAAGTTGAGAAGGAAGATCATAATACAACAAACCATCGCCATTTTTAAAGTTCTGTCTTCTGTCACTTGTGTTTTGATATTTGAGTTCTACGTAATTCAATGTCTTCGGATGGCTGTGGAAACTTGAAAAATTTCCCGTTTGTCATGTATTCTTTATAGTTATAACGGGAGTCACTGTTGCAAAGATCATACACTCACTTCATTTTTCATATTTGGAACCATCTTGTTTCAACTGTCATCATGAGAGCGATTTGTTTGTATTACAACAGGTGAGTACTGTGTAGTTCAAGGAAAATGTCAATAGATGGCAGCACGAAAATATGTCTCTGTATAACCGCCCATTGATGTGTGAGCCCTGTAGAACTCGCCAGAATTTTTTTAGATTTTTTTGACATTTTCAGTTAATTTGCTTTAGAAATCGCATCCATTATTCCCAAAAAATAAAAATTAGCATACTTATGTAAATTTTTCTTTACCCAAATCTTTACCCATTTTTGGATTATTGTCCAAAAATGAAATACAGTCGAACTTCGATAACTCGTATTTTTGATAACTCGAATCAAACTGGTTGGCAATAGCGCCAAAAGTGAGAATTATGGGTAATTTTTACTTGATAACTCGAACTTCGATTACTCGAATATCTTTATAATTCGAACAGAATATTTGGCGCCAGCTTCCATAAGTCGAATTCTGGGGGAATCTCCTAATTACGTGATTTTGTAACAGGTGTTTTTATAACATGATGACGGAGGCAGTTTGGTTTCTGCACTACTGAAGTTCAAACATATGCTTTGTTAATTATTATTAAGTGAAAAAAAAAAGAAAAAATACTGTGCCTACTTGATTTATCACGTTTAAGACATTTTTATTCCTGATGATATGTCATTGAAACGTACTTTAAAAACTTTATCTATTGATGAACATTGAAGCTTTTTTTTATTGAAAATCAAAATAAAAAATACTCTCGTCAGTCACAAATAACTGACTTTTTTACACTAAAATAATGTTTATAACTTTGATCTGTATATGTATACCATAAGGTAAGTGATTTTTACTCGAATAAATACGTAAATAATATACATATGCATTTTATTTAATAACCCGAAGTCTTGATAAATCGAACTTTTTTTGTGGCAAGTCATGGTTTGAGTTATCGAAGTTCGACTGTATTTGTGTTCAAGTTTAAACGCAAATATTTTAAGAACTAGGTACAAGACATATTAATTTACGGTTTGAAAATTTGGAATCAACGTTGCGAAATATATCTAAAAATGTAAAAAGAAGTTTATTAAATTTAGAAAAATTTACCCAATGTTGGGTGTAAAAATTGGTCTTAGCATTTTTTTTTTTTAAATGTTGCTATAAATTGTTTGTATCGCGTTTCTTCCAAATACTGTATTTCTCTATTAATATATAATTTAAATAGATTGAGATAAGAATTTTGAGAAAGGCATAACAAAATATTAACATTAAATTCTTGTTAAAATGTCCTAAAAATTCTAGTGTTACATTTCATGTCATGACTGATAACTATCGACTTTTATATCTACCCCATTGTAAACAAGTAAATGATTACCAAGTTTTGTAGAAGTACATTGCGTCTTCCCATAATTTTGAAATTCTCGAAAAATTGATAGGTGCATTTTCTTTTCTTTTTTGATAACCCTTGACTTTCAGGAATTCAACTTCATTTTCGTTTTAAGAATTGATTACCTCTAGCGGTATTCTTGCAGTAGGATTTGCGTAGGTGCATTTAATTTCATTTTTCATTCTTTTGTACTCTTTATGTACGTTTTCATTTACATCAAAGGTTAATTCCAAGTAGGTATATTCCACAAAAGATGTGTTACACGGAACTCTGTCGATTTATTAGGTTATTGCCTTCTGGCGTGCGTAATTAGTCTTAGAAAACTCATATCATTTAAGTATATTTTTTTACAAAGAACAATTCATTAGATGATTTCAAATGGTTCAATAGGTAACTTATTTTCTCTGGTTCGGAATAAGAATATAATATTTTAGAACGCTTGTTGGTGTTAGAATGAGTTTAATTCTTAAACGATTTTTAGTGACATTTAGTTATTTGAGTGGGATTGGTATAACCTCCCGCCAGTACTTCTGAAGATGCAGCAACTGGCGAATTGTACAATAAAGTAAAAATATACTTGTAAAACTAAACCGAGTGTTATTTTTTTTTTAACTTTTATTAATTTAAATACCTACATACCTACATATTTACTGTTGCTGGAAACAATATTATGTTTCTTTGTATTCGTATAATATAACTATTGTTTTATTTACTATTACAATTTTCTTGTTGATACGTTTCCATTAATAATTTGAAATGATAGGTTCTTTGACAGAGACATTTATATTTGAAATGTGTAACATTTGATATATGAAATGTGTAACTAAGGAATTGTGTTTATCTTTAATTGACCTATAAAATATATAGAAAAATCTGTTGTGGCAGGCACAATACCTCTCGCCATTTTCATATTAGACTACAGTAAATTTTTTGAAAGAAATCAGATTTTATGCTGTCAACTTTAGTAGTAATTTATGTACCCTCATAAAAACTAAGTAAAAGACACTACTAAATTTGACAGTACAAAATCTTAATTCATAGATACAATTCGTAGATGGCCTTGGTAGGACTTCTTTCAAAAATTTTACTGTACATATGTAAGTAATGTATTTAACATTTCATATTTTTCAATTCATGAAAAAGTTTCTTTTTACTCTTCTAAATGTTCGAGATTCTTCCAATTCATTGATGAGATTGGCGGAATTTCTGAAGGGTATATGATGAAATATATGTACGGCAAGCGCGTTTTTATTTGACCTGATACTGTAAATACTTTGGCTTATAAATTAATCCCCTTTTTTATATCAATTTAGATGTTGACGGAGTCTTTTCCTTGTTATAACAATAGCATATTATAATTACTATTACATCTCGACTTGTCCAAGTACGAATTTTAGGTTTTACGCATTCAAGGACAGTGACAACTTAACTTGCGGCAGCTATATCTATAATTTTAAATATAAATTATATTTAAAGGTATTTTTGGAAGAAAATCTATTTTGATCTTCAAGTAAAGTACCATTTTCAGTTACCTGATTTATTAATCTAATAGCTTTTTTCTATATTAGAGTAAGATAGAAATACAAGGTTTCACAATTTTTTGAATGAAATTATTTGAGTTAGAGCGTTGACAAAATCCATACACACACATATACAGACATTCGGGCCTATTCTGTAACTCAGAGGTTAATTTTTAATAACTGTTTAAAAAAAAATTTCCAATTAAGGAGGTTGATATATAAGAAAAAATCGGATTATTAGTTGTCAAATCAACATTTATTGGATAATAATTTTAACCAGTTGTTAAAAATTAACCACTTTGTTACAGAAAAGGCCTGATTATCGTGATGTTAAAATCAGATTTTAGGGCACTTAAAACGTCATTATTTACCAAAATCTTGACATGCAATTTTTACCACGATCCCTATACCTCCCTTATCAAGGGTAGCGGGAGGTAAAAACAAATTAGTAAATGTTTAACCCTCTACCGTGAGTATTTTTTAACGTGAAACATTGGGTTTGTCATATCCATAGTTACGACTCGATATTTGATTGACATCAATGTATTTGCTTGTCCCATTTAAAATGAAACATAGGGAACGAATTTGACAGATGTATTATATTTAAATATGGTAAGAAATTTAGCCAAGTCAGAAAACCACTCAAAAGCACTAAACATATTTCCGGCACAAGGTGCACACAATATTTTTTCTACAACTAAATTTAATTTTTGGAAAACGTATAATTATTTAAACAAAATTAACCTCTAATTAATGACATTTTGTCAATATGACAGATAACCGCTGAATTTTCCTGTAAATTACGACTTGACATTCGATTTGATTGGCAGCAATGTATTTGCCTGTCTCATTTAAAACAAATGGAATGAATTTGACAAAAGTATTATATCTAAATATTGTAAGAAATTTGGCCAAGTCAAAAAATCACTCGGGCACAAGATGCACACAATATTTTTTCTATAACTGAATTTAATTTACAAAGCAGGTATAATTATTTAAACAAAATTAACCTCTACTGACGTCTTGTCAAATGTCAAATTCGTTCCCTATGTTTCATTTTAAATGGGACACACAAATACATTGCTGTCAATCAAATGTCAAGTCGTAACCATGGATGACAAATCCAATGTTTCACGTTAAAAAATACTCACGGTATACTGTTTTGTATCTATATTATATATTTGTATGTACCTAACTAACAGTATATTTCTTATTCCCATTCGCATTCCGATTCTTGTGCCCAATGGCCAATGTTCCTGAAATCTTTATGTAAACATATTCATAATCTGTCCACCTTCAAAGGGCCCAGTGCGGTAGGGCCCACAACAAACAGAGACTGCTTGGGCACGGTGTCGCACACTACATATCGACAGCGTGTTCATAGAGGTTTACAGTAATTGGGTTCGCTCCCTGGAGCGGTAGGTCCCGCGGGCATGTTGCTTTGAGGACACAGATACGGAGAGGATAGGAGGGGAGAGATCATCATCAAATTTCCACATTTTTCTCAAGATATACAAGATAGACATGTTAATTTGAATATCTGCTTGGTTGGGTTTATTTACAAATATGAGAATAACCAGGTGTTTTACTGGTGGCCAAAATAATATGTAGGATATTAAGAGATAAGTAAATGAATAAATAATTGTAGAACACTGACTTTTTCTGACAATTTTAAATATTCGTTGCTAAAAGTAATAAATTAGCCCAGTGTTACTGTTACCAGAAATTTACAAGCATAGAAAATAGTTACTTATGCAACAAAAGTTGTTGGCCAAATGCCATAAAGCTTGTTTACACTTGAGAATATTTTTTATATGACCTTATTACCTTCGCTAAGAGAGGTATTGGATTCATTGTATATTGTATAAGCACGTTTCAAGGTCCGATTTTAACATTTTTACAATGATGTCTGTGTGTGGATGTGCGTGTGTGTGTATGTCTGGTTGTTGTAGGGACGGTTTCTCAAATTCTATAAGACTAAAGAACTACGCATTCCTTAATCTGACATTAATGGGAAGAGCTGAAAAGGTTTTGGTAACAATTGGACAACCGGAAATAGTAATTTCTTGAAAAAATCTTCTAAATTTAATTTTTTTGCAATTTGTATAATTACAAATATTAAATATCATAGGATTCTCTATCCACTACATTGAACATTTTTATTGTCTGCTATACATTTAGAGATAGAGACTCATAAATATATAAAATAATTCGTTGCTATCAAATAATGTTACAAAAGTCAATATACTCCATATTTAGATAAAAACTTCAAAATTTTCAAGAATCTAATTTATATGTATCTAGATACTTCTTAATGCTCTGATTGCAAATTTTGAAACCGCAGGTCGATATCTCTTTTCATTCTCGAGATATTTAGAATCAAAATTTTGCTCAAAAATGGGTCGAGATATGAATTTGGCGATATCATCATTCGATTCTACGGGAAAAAATACATAAGTACACCAATTACCACAATTTTTGAACACAGCATACAATCTCTAAAGCAAAATAACTGAATATGGCCAAAAATCGCAAAAATCTAAGGTGTACCCCTTACAATTTTTTCAGATTTTGGCCATTTTCGGGGGTTTTCAAACTTTTATTCATAAAAAATGAACCGGTCAGACAAAAATTATGAAAATTGGTACACGTATATAATTTTGCACGTAGAACTGAATGGCCGTGTCGCCAAATTCATATCTTTGCCAATTTTTGGGTAGTTTTGAGCAAAACTTTGAATCTAAATATCTCGAGAACGAAAATAGATATCGACCTGCGGTTTCAAAATTTGGAATCAGAGCATTAAGAAGTATAGATACATAAAAATTAGATTTTTGAAAATTTTGAAGTTTATATCTAAATATGGGGTATATTGACTTTTGGGGCAATAATTCTGAAATAAGTAGATATATAAACTCGGTAGTAATATTATTTACTTGTAAAGACACTGTTACGTAACTGTACGCATTTTTACAGTAATGTATCTAGTAGCCCAATTGAAAAATTAATGTGTTTGTAATTGACAGAAAAATGTGAGCTGTCAGTGTCAAAAATCGATTTACATTATACTAAAGGCTTTTTCTGGGAAGTACATGTAATATTTCTTATTTTATTATTAATTAAATATTTAAAGTTATAGGTACATATATGTATATACATATATACCCATCAGAAATACCGCCAAACCTGTCAATGAATTTGAAGAATGTCGAACATTTAGAAAAGTAGGAGTAAACTTATTATAGAATGGATTAAAAAATATAAAAATATATTAATAATTAGAATTTTTGTGTATGTACCAGAAATGTTAAACACAATATGTACTTATATAGCCTAATATGGAAATGGCGAGAGGTCTTGTGTTAGCCACAACAGATTATTTTTTTGTTTTAAACCTCTCAACAAGATTAAATCGCAATTACTGAGTAAGTTTACATACACGAACATCCATGCCTTAATGGGATTTGAACCCAGAACCTCGAGCGCACTCATGACTAAGAGGCATTGCTATAGCCATTGAGCCACCGGAGCCGACATATTAGTCACTAAAGAAAATTTCTGTTGTGATAAATATGTTAGATTTCACACTCCTATAATAAATAACTATACTTTTATCTAATAATCTTTATTCTAATTTATTTTCTGTTCCCATGATCAACACTACCAGGACATTTCCCAAATTTGTGTGCTTAACATATTCGTTTTAAAAGAGTTTTGACAAAATTGTTGTTATTATCGTAAAATATTTTTACGTACATTTTTAATTATCACTGGTGAAATATTATTGTATGCAACTCAAGTAAAATAGAGTATTTTTAATATAAAATGAAAACCATGTTGAATAAACTTATATAAATAAGTATACAAAAGCTGGAACTTTACGTAGTAGTAGCAGCAGCATGTTATAAATATTTTATGAGAAGTTAAAAATAACAAGCAATTTCAATTCTTAGCAACAGTTGAGTGTTATACATTGATATTAACGCAGACAATGTGGAGTACATAGCACATTCTCATAGAGCTATGCATCTTTCACAGTCCATTTAAATATTAATCAATTCGTAATATCAGTCGAAATCTGCATATTTCTTCGTTCGTTTCATTTTAAATGAATAATTCTTCATCTTCAAGGTTTCCACAGATATATCTAGCATGAAATTTAACTAATGAATACAAATTATTTATCTGTCACACATACGTAGAATATTAATATTACCTCCTATAATCATAGGCGCCGACTTTGAAAATTTTTGTCGGGTGCACTCACCGAACAAAAAAATGAGATTATACATAGTGATCGGTGAAACCGAACACAGGACTTTAACATTTCCTGTTGCCCTAATTATTTTTTAAAAAAAGCTTCAAATAAAAGTCGTTGCGCATAAAATTCTGTATTTGAATCAATAAGCAAAATTAATTGCATGTTTTATAACGGCAGAAATTAGGTACAAAAATATCGATAGAGCCATGAAATTGAGACAAGATAGTTAACATATATCTAATTTTTGTTTCAGTTCCATGGCTATTGTTTCAGATGAAGAATTTTATTACAATTTCTTTGAACCTTTTTACCTTCCGTCAAAAGGAAGGTATTGTCTTTGGTCAAAATATTCGGTGGTGAGTTTTTAATGAATAAGCACGTTTTATGATCCCTAGAATACGATTTTACTAATTTTACATTGAAGTCTGTATGTGTGTGTGTGTATGTGTGTGTCCGTGTGTGTGTGTGTGTGTGTGTGTGTGTGTGTGTGTGTGTGTGTATGTGTGACAAATTTTTCTCCGACGATAACTCCAAAACTACAATTCTAAAAATTATGATTCTTTCGTATTCCTCTTCTTTACAACGATATGAAGAGCTGATTAGATTTTGGTTATAATTGGTCAACCGGAAGTTCTTAACAGTTTTTCTTGGAAAAACGCAATTAAATATCATTTTTCGACATTTTATTTTATCAATATGAAAGAATATCTTATTCTCTATACGATTTAATTATACATTTTCCTTCATATTCAATAGATTTAGAGTTATAGAGAGATTAAGAGAAGTTAACTTTCAAAAATCAGTCAGCTTTGCAAAAAATATGGAAACAGCAGATATATTCAAAAAAATTCTAATTGATAGATGTCAGTGTCAAGCGCAAAACCAAAGGGGAAAGTATAGGATCAGAAAGTAACATAAGTGACAGATTGTCCCTCGCAAGTGACTTGCAGCTTCAATGCCGGGAGTACGAGGAAGGCCAAAGAGAAGATGGAAGGACTGTGTAGCAGAATATTTGAGAGAGGAAGAACTGTGTGAAGAAGATGCGTTGGAGAGGAATGAGGAAATGTGAAGTGCAATTTACAGAATGTACATTCGTGTTATAATTATATTGGATTTATAGAATCTAAAGTAGGAAAGCAGAAAATTACGAAAGTTGCATGTTAAAGTCCTACGTTAGGCTGTGTTTTAATGGTTATAATTTTTGTTGGGCGCAAATTTATTCTTTTGCACCCGACAAATTATTTTGTTGGGTGCACTTGACACCATGCACCCTACAAGTCGGCGCCTATGCCTGTAGTTAATAGAAATAATTATTAGTATATTTAGTAATTTTCAGTCGACCATAATTCTTTGTTTATAATGAATAGCATAAACGCTTTTGAATTTGTTAGATATTCAGATACTGTCATCACAAACGTGAAACCAAATTGACATTTAATAATTTATCATTGGAGATAGATTGAATACCTCAAATATATTGCAAATTATTGTTTTAATTAAAATAAAGAATTAATATTAATAATAGTATTGTTGAGGGACGGAAAGACCAACCGTTGATTAGTTTAAAGGCTTAAATGGTCCATGTATGTTGTCAATTTTTTTTATTGCGAACGTTTCGGATTTAAGGCAAGCCTATCTTCAGCTATTGTTACATTATTATTAGCAAAAAAACAGTTTTATAGAAAAAGTATAAAATGTACAATAATACTGATGATTTTTATTACAAAATTTCAAAATTGTATTCCTCACAATGATCTTATAAGCTACGTTGACAAAATTTTAAGATAAAGCATTTCAACAAACCTCCGAATCCATTCTGAGTTAGTGAAATACTGCAGAGAAAATCAGGATGACTTTTAGTTTGTCTATGAAGTTGTTTATATATTTTAAGTTGCAAACTAAAAAGTCACTAACTACCACACGCATGACTTCATTGGTTGCGTAATGCTTCCTGCTTTTCTCTTCAGTATTTCACCAACTCCGAATTGATTCGGAGGTTTGTTGAAATGCTGAATCTTATAATTTTGTCAACGTAGCTTATAAAGATCATTGCGTCTAATACAATTTTAAAATTTTGTAATAAAATTCATCAGTATTATTGTACATAGGTATATTCATCGTTAGGTAAGAAATATTAAGCCCGAAACATCTGTAATAATAGTATATTGTTCAATGAGCACGTAATATATGCTATTAATCATTCATTTTATTAATAGCCATTACATGCGAATAGAATACTATACTTATCCACAACTGCTAAATACTGATAATCAGTGACATATTTGTATTGAAAAATAATTACATTTTTTTCACTGACAACTGCAAAAAACTTTTGTTTACAAACATAGACAAATCTAGATCGTTGTAACAAAATTATGAAGTGATTTGACATTTAACAGAAAATCTTAAAACCGTTTATTCAGCTATAGTGTAAGTTTCAGAAGAAAATAAAATTAATAAATGACGAAACTAATGGAACGTTGACTTCTTATGTGAAAAAAATACTTATTAAAGTAATTTTGATCGTACTCTTTGACATAACGATTGAATAATATTATTTCATCGAATTGTTTATATTATTCAATTAGCAACTGTAATACCCGAGACAGACGACAAAAATTAATGATCATTAACGGTTAGATATAGTTCTCTCGCGAGAACTTGAGACTATGGACAGATGTCAAAATTTCGTCTATTAACAAACCAGAAAATATTAACTGTAGTAAGTAAGTGTTACTTATTGTTTTGTACTGTGTGAGTAGAATACAATAAGTAGTACGAGCTGTGGTACGAGCTTACTACATTCAATATTTTCTATAACTAACCGTTAATAATCATTAATTTTTGTCGTCTGTCTCGGCTATAAGGAAGGTCATTAATTGATAAAAAGCAATTGAATTATGGGTATATTATTTGACAGTTGTGAATAAAGAATTTTACAACATACGTAAACCATTTCAGCATTTTTATTTAAAATAATAATAGTAATAATCTCATTAGATAGACTGTGATTACAGAAACACTTTTGTGTTGAAAACGTAGGTTTAATTATATGCAAGATCCAAACAATTGTGGGTTCAATAAATTGACGTTATCATACGATCTTACAACTTAACAAGAGTCATGCAATTTTTTCTTTATTATTCTACTTACAACCTTGAGCAGTACGAATAATTACTCTGCATCAGATTTACATATGTAAATATGTTAAAATTTCGTAAAGTAGTAAAACAAATGACTTCTAAGGTGCTAAGAAGATCCAGGTGATGGCCTACCATAATATGAGCGAGTTGTATAAATCGCCAAGCATCAAGCCAGTATCACACTGTCTAATTTGTAATGAAACTTTGGTAATAACAAAGTTGACAAATCTAATATATCCAGGAGTAGATACTCCGTATGCAAATGCGATTTTCATATGTCTTTGTTCACGTGACCCATGTCAAAAACTGTTGCATTTGTCGTACGACGAGCAGTAGGCTAGGGAATTACTGTTCCTAGCTGCTGTTTTGTTTCGTTAGCTTTGACCGTGGTTCGTTTACGATTGTCACTTAGTAACGAGAGAATTCTTCGACTGTGATATCAGATACGTAGGCACCCACTATAATTAACTTGTTTGACACTTTCTGTTTGTGCAGTACTTCAAGATTTTGAGTGGGCTACTGTTGCCTTGATACTTTTTGATATTCATCTTAAGTTGGTGTCTTTTGTAAAACTTTACATTGTGTAGTGTGTTAATGAGATAATTTCAAGGAGTCAACATATAAATCTTTCAAAAAATTAAATTTCTCGTAAAGTTTTTTGTTATAAATACATTTTTACCTCTCGCTAAGAGAATTAAATTCATGTTAAAAATCGCATATCCTGATTTTAGTGAATAAGCACGTCTGTGTGCGTGTTTGGGTTTGTATGTGTGTGGGTATGGGTTAGAAGGACGATTCCTCAAAAACTATAAGACTTAAGAGCTGTTTAACAATCAATTCCTCAATCTGACATTCATGGAAAGAGCTGAAAAGGTTTTGGTAACAATAAGACAACCGGAAGTAGTAGTTTCTGAAAAAAAAAATCTAAATATTATTTTTTTAAAATTTGTGTTACTACTAATATTGAAGAACATAAAATTCTTCATCTGATACTTTTAAAAAAAATATTATATCTTATAAATTTAGCGATAAAGACACTATAATATAGAATAATCGAATGTAATAAATCGCACAGGCTACACTACACCAAGGACACCAGTTGACAAATTCAAATGAGTGTAATATAGTTTGTAAATGACACATAAATATCAGTGTCAAAAATCAACAGATTTAGTGACATACTCAAGGCTGTTCCTGGGAAGTACGTTTAATCTTTCTTATTGTTTAGTAATTAAATATTTAAAATTATAGGTAAAATGCATATATCCATAAAAAATACCGCCATTCTTGTTAATGACTTCGAGGAATCTGTGACATTTAGAAATTCCTCATTCAATGAAAAATTTATACAATTAGAATTTTATGTGTGTAGAAGACATCTTAAATACAATCAAAAACTATATTTGGGTAAAGTTGTGTATTTTTTTTTTACCTTCCGTCACCTTTAGGTAAGGAAGGTATTGCCTTTGGTCAAAAAATTCGGTGGTGAGTTTTTAATGAATAAGCACGTTTTAGGGTCCCTACAATACGAATTTACTATTTTTAAGATGATGTCTGTATGTATGTATGTATGTATGTATGTATGTATGTATGTATGTATGTATGTATGTATGTATGTATGTATGTATGTATGTATGTATGTATGTATGTATGTATGTATGTATGTATGTATGTATGTATGTATGTATGTATGTATGTATGTATGTATGTATGTATGTATGTATGTATGTATGTATGTATGTATGTATGTATGTATGTATGTATGTATGTATGTATGTATGTATGTATGTATGTATGTATGTATGTATGTATGTATGTATGTATGTATGTATGTATGTATGTATGTATGTATGTATGTATGTATGTATGTATGTATGTATGTATGTATGTATGTATGTATGTATGTATGTATGTATGTATGTATGTATGTATGTATGTATGTATGTATGTATGTATGTATGTATGTATGTATGTATGTATGTATGTATGTATGTATGTATGTATGTATGTATGTATGTATGTATGTATGTATGTATGTATGTATGTATGTATGTATGTATGTATGTATGTATGTATGTATGTATGTATGTGTGTCCGTGTGTGTTTGTGTGTGTGTGTGTGTGTGTGTGTGTGTGTGTGTGTATGTATGTGTGTCCGTGTGTGACAAATTTTTCTCCGACGATAACTTCAATACAACAATTCTAAAAATTATAATTCTTTCGTATTCCTCTTCTGTACATCCCTATGAAGAGTTGATTAGATTTTGGTTATAATTGATCCACCGGAAGTACCCTTATTTGAAGTTTTTAATAGTTTTTCTTAAATAACGAAGTTAAATATTATTTATTGACATTTTGTTATTATACCTATTAAAGAAAATACTATTCTCTATATGGTTTGATTATACATTTTCCTTTATATTCAATGTAGAGTTAAAGCATTATAAAGAAATTAATTTTCAAAACTTAGTCAGCTTTGCTATTTATCATGGAAACAGCTGCTCATTCAAAAAATTCTAATTGACAGATGTCTGTTGCAAGTACAAAACCAAATATGTAAAGTATGGGATCAAAAATTAGTATGTCATAATGTTCCTCGCAAGTGACATGCAGTGAAAGGCTAAAGAGAAGATGGAAGGACTGTATCGTAGAAGACTTGAGAAAGGAAGGACTGTGTGAAGAAGATGCGTTGGAAAGGTATGAGTGGAAGAGAAGAGGAAACAGCGAACCCTAATAAAATAGGGGAAAGCTGAAGCAGAAAGAAATGTGTCAAGTGCATTTTACGTAGTGTATGTTTATGTCATAATTTTATCGGATTTATAGAACCTTTTCAAATGAACTTTTGGTATGGAATTTGTAAAAAATAGTATGTGTTCGTGTTCGATTTTACATATTATATAGAAACTGTTCCACGGTCCTTGTGGTATGGGATTTGTACAAAATTCATCGAATTGACGGAAGGTCTTGTGCTGGCCACAACAGATTTTTTTTAATATAATAGGATATTTCGGCAGAGATGTGCAATACAATACGTATATAAGATAAAATAGAAATGGCGAGAGGTTTTGTGCTGGCCACACCAGATTTTTTTTATAATGTGAGATTGGGCTAATTTCTATATAACTATATATTGTTAAGAATATATGGGCAGTAATACATGTATTCCTTTTGATCTATTATTGGCGTCCTCTTCTACACACACAAACTTGTCAGCGTCGGACTTGTCCTCTAGGACGCGTTCCCGAAAATGGTATAAAGTACGCATTATCATTCCAATCACTAATTACCACAGGCGTGCATTATCATATAATAAGATAAACAAGAAGGGGGGCAGGTATAAGGCCCATTATGAGAGCTTAGCTTACGATCATTTCAGATCTTTTGTTGATCTCAGCCTCTCATTCAAGTGTTTATTCCTGGGGTTCTAAACCAGTAGCATGCAAACAAAAAATGAATCTTATGATTGTAGAAAAAACATAGCCTGTAAATCATTACGCTCTGCAAAACATGTAACATCCCTTACATATTGTACTATTATGAACCACTTTCCTCAATTTGAAATCATTTTTAAAAACAGTATCTAATTAAACAGACATTAGCTATTGAGGGTAGATATGTTCTAAATATAGAAATCCTGTTTCCAATGTAGGTAATCTTTGCGATCTGGAGCATTAGCGGCAGACAGGGTATAACTATAATTAGGTGAGATTTACTCTGCGGTGATCCATGCATAGCTAAATGCATCTAATGCAAGTGTATTTAACGATTCAATTATAATCGTGTTCTGATCGAGTTCGAAGCCAAAACTTTGAGGTCAAGCTTGTTCACCGATAGTCGGTCGGCGCACATTTAAACTGTTAAGAACCATATTGTGCTGACCTAGTTAACTCTCAAGACACTGCTGCATGTGATCATGGTTGCACTATAATGATGATTACTCCATAACGAACTCTAGGCTTGTTTCAAGGAAATCAAAATCGTACAAATTGCATTTGCATTACTGAATGACTTTTCAGGGTTTTAAATATTTTTTCAAGGTGGTACAACAACAATGTTTGAAACCTTATGAGGATGTATTGTGGAATATGGAACACGAATTAATGCTGTTTCTTAATCTTCCTATATATGTTTGTAGACAGCATCAAATATGAAATAATGTGGAATTTTGGTTTGTACTTCTTAAGGCATATTTTTATTTCTCGCGATAACAATTTTCTTTTAAGACTTTAATTTCTAAAAATTCACTCAGTTGTTCAAATACTCTAAAAATGCGTACACTTACGTAACATTCTCTTTACAATCAAACAATATTACTACCAAGTTTATATCTTTACCCATTTTTGAATTATTCCAAATTTTGAAACCGCAGGTCTCTTTACGTTCCCGAGATATTTAGATTCAAAGTTTTGCTCAAAGCTGCCCATTTTTGGGTTAATACCCAAAAATGGGTCGAGATATGAATTTGGCGACATCACCATTTGATTCTACGAACAAAAATACATAAGTATAGCAATTTTCATAATTTTTGTCCAACCGGTTTATTTTTTATGAATAAAAGATTGAAAACCCCTGAAAATGGCCAAAATCTGAAAAAATCGTAAGGGGTACACCATTTTTGCCATTTTCAGTTATTTTGCTTTAGAGATTTTATGCGTTGTTCAAAAATTCTGAAAATTGGTGTACTTATGTAATTTTGCCCGTAGAATCGAATGGTGTTGTCGCCAAATTCATGTCTCTACTTTGAATCTAAATAACTCGAGAACGAAAAGAGATATCGACCTGCGGTTTCAAAATTTGGAATCAGCGCATTGAGAAGTATCTAAATACAGATGAAGTTTATATGGAGTATATTGACTTTTGGGGAAATAATTCAAAATTAGGTAGAGAGATAAACTTGGTAGTAACATTATTTGAATGTAACGGATTATTTTATATATTTATGAGTCTCTATCTCTAAATGTATAAATTTAAAAAAAAATAAATACATACATAAAAATTAGATTTTTGAAAATTTTGAAGTTTTTATCTGTATGTGGGGTATATTAGCTTTTGGGGCAATAATTCAAAAATGGGTAGAGATATAAACTTGGTAGTAATAATATTTGATTGTAAAGAGAATGTTACGTAAGTGTACGCAATTTTAGAGTATTTATATATGAGTATACATTATGTATTTTCATGTGATAATTTTATTGGATTTATAGAATATTTTCCTAGGAACTTTCTGTGTGGAATTTTACTGGATATATAGAATCTTTTCCAATGAAATTTTGGTATAGGATCAAATTAACGGAAGGTCTTGTCCTGGCCACAACAGATTTTTTTATTATAAAACGACGTGTCGACAGTGACAATACTTACATAACATAAAATGGAAATGAGAGTTATTGTGCTGGCCACAGCAGACTTGTATACTCTTTACTCTTAAAAATAGCGATGCTCAATTTTTTCATGGATTTCGATTTTTTTATTAGATTTGTGTTTTTTAAACTTAACTTCATACATAAGTTCCTACTATATAGGCTGTTTATAAACCAGAGGTAGTTATTGGTAATTTAATATTTTGAATCTGAAAATATATTAATTATTTTACATACAGTTTTCAAAACCGTTGTCAACATGTTTTTAGTTTTGACGTCATGTATACGGGGTCAAAACAGGTCTGAGATAACTCAAAACCGTTTTGACACTGTGCACATGGTATTATCAAAACTAAAAACGTTTTGAATATGGTTTTCAAAACTGTATTTAAACTAAGTGTATATATGTATACTCATAAGTGGCTGGATATCTTTGCTTGCCAGTGTACGAGTATATTTCGTAGTGTTCAGTAAATAGGGGAATCCCCGTTGCGCCTGGGTGATAATGTTAATCAGAGTTTGTCGCACGTACGAATCGGTCAATAAATATTTCATTGAATAAATGTTTTAGTATCCCACGCTCTGTTACCAAAGACATGAATAAATAATAATATTGTATGGAACAACAAATATATCAAATGAACGTGCAAAAAGTTTAAATTGCTTTTCATTGTAATATAAATATCATAGAAACAAAAAATATCATCCAAACCGTGTAATTTTGTCTCTTGGGATATAAATATCTTTACACAAAACAACATACATCTGAAAAGCAACCTGGCTGAAAATTAGGATTTATAAAAACATCGGTAATGGAGTTCCCATATAAATTACTCCGCGACCTTTTGTAATTTGCCTCATGCTACATTTCAGCAAACATCTAATACATTCATCACTTGCGACATCATCAAAAAAGCCTTCACAAAACAAAAACCAAAAGACAATAAACTCGAAAAGAGAGTAACGTAAACAATTGCCAAGATACAGTCCACAGTTTTTCAATTTGTCTGCTTTTTGCACTCTCCTGGCGAATAAAAAACGGTCGGTATCTCTTTCAGAGAATTATAGATATTAGATGACAAACAGATAACGGGATGGGATTCTTACGGGTACATATGTGGTTTCAATTCGCGGAAAAATGTTCTGAAATCTAGTTTGAAATCTATTTACTGATCGCCGGGGATCCAATATTGGTAGCAAACACGGTTACGGCCTTTTCGTACTCCACATAACTTCGCTGTGTCGCTTGATGCGCCGTGGTAGATGTAGAATGTGCGCTTGTTTCGTTCTGCATTACAATTCCGATGTCGGAGATTTTGTATCTATTCACGCGAGAATTTCAGATAGTTTTAATATACTTTTTCCTATTTGGTACAGTAATGTACTATTTTAATATACTGAAAATCGTACAGTAATGGATTACTTTACAACATAGAAACCGCTACTGCATATCAACGGTTTTGTCATTAAAATATATTTTGGGGCAAGGAATTGTTTTTTATTTTTTATTGTTTATCTTCCAAATCGTTTTCCATGTTCTTTTCATCATCTAGATCCAGATCCATCGTTTACAAATCGATCTCCAAAAATTAATATTTTCGCGATCGCTCAGAAAATGGGCTCTTTCTGATCACTATTTAGACCGGAAAGTCCTTCTTTGCTGAGCTAGCTCGGAAAGTTGTCTATAAGGGATCGGAAAGTACTTTACCGATCCCGGGACCGGTAAAGCTAAATGTTTCCATGGAGATCAGTTGTTTATTTATTTCTTATTTGCTCGCAGTAAAAAATAAAATAATACTTTTTACCTCCCGCTACCCTTGGTAAGGGAGGTATAGGGATCGTGCTAAAAATCTCTTATCGAGATTTTAGTAAATGACCACGTTGTAAGGTCCCTAGAATCCATTTTTAACATTTTCACGATGTCTGTATGTGTGAATGTGTGTATGTGTATGGATTTTGTCTTCGCTCTAACTCAAATACTATCATTCAGAAAATTCTGAAACCTTGTATTTTTATCCTATTCTAATATGAAAAGAAGCCATTAGATTTTGGTGTAAATCGGATAACCGTAAATGGCACTTTACCTGAAGCTCATAGTGGTTTTTCTTCAAAAAATACCATTAAATGCCATTTTTCGAATTTTACGTCTTATGAAAATTAAAGATTATTGAATTTTCTACAGGAATACATTAATACTTTTTCTATATATTTTACAGATAAATTCAAAAATATTTTTTTTATTATTCGCGAAGCCTAAGATTAAAACTATTCCTTTGTTACACAGTTCATTTTTCAAATGAACGTAACTGACAGTAAATGTCACTGTCAGAAAACTTATCACTTCAAATTAATAATAGTGACATTTTAAAAAGAAAATAGTAAATAAAGCAATAGTTTTCTGCAATGGAACAGTTAGTAAATACGTATTGTATTTAAATTAATAAAAATTAATAGGATCGCAAAAAAAAATATTGTACCCAACATGACTTGAAAGTGTCTATACTGGGCTCACAAGCTTCCAAAGCTCGCCTACGGCTCGCTCTGGAATATGCTTGCTCACCCAGTAAAAATCACTTTCAGGTCTTGTTACTTAAATTACTATTGTTTGGAGGTTGTAAGGTACAAAAAACAATAACAATTACGATATTTATAGTTTTATTACTGGACCCGACAAAGTAAATTATCTGACTATATCTGTCCAACTAATCTATAGATAGATTTGCGTATTTTAAGTTTGTATGACATCTTTAAAACTTTTCCTGGCAATTTTAAAATGGTATATTATAAAACAACTATTCCGTATTTATTAGGCCTTATTTTGTAATAAAATTTGGAGCGTAAATTTTTTCTCAAAACTTTTGTTCATACGTTATGTTGTACCTAACGTACCGGAAGAATAAGTCTTGTATTGTTTGTGGAAAGAATTGTAAATGTTCTTATTAATAATGCAAAATAAATATGACTATGGGGCAAAGATAATGCCAGTTTTCAGAACTGAAGGTTTGTGATTTGGATGTAGGAAAGAGAGAATACGCCTACTTATCTTGTAGGAACTGACGTAAATTATACGTGTACATAATGTCATGCGCTGTTTGTATAGCCCCGGAGGTCCGGATTTGGTTGCAACAATCATTATTGATATTAGAGGACAGTTTACTTGCTTAGCAAGACAACATTTGTATTGCACCCAACTGCAACAGAAAACTTTAATATCTAAGGGATTCTTTTTTAAATGTTTGCTAATAGTTTTGTAAAAAATATAATCACTGCGTGTATTTTACAATCTAGATGAACCCAAAATAATTCCATGAATTTTCCGTTCAAGGTGACGAAAATTTAGAATAATTTCCAAAGGTTATGTTTTGTTACATAACATGCAGTAGTTTTCCAAGATAGCAGGAAAAAGTTAGGAGTCCTAAGCACATCATCTAATACAAATAGTAAGCTGTGTATACCAAATGTCGTACGAATATCGTAAAATCTATCTTTTATATTAAGCTTCGTTTTTTTTTTTTTTTTTTTTTTTTAAATGAATAGGGGTATAGTAATAGGATAAATAATTGATTGGAGTAACGATGATCGACTGGAGATTGATGTGTGGAGAAGAAAATCAAGTTTTTTTTTTATAAAATTGTTACATTATATCTGGTTCATTACATTATATATTTATTTAAAAGTTGTTTTCTATCAATTTTATAACGTTGTAATTCACATATTGCATTTTGATGTTTGTTGACATGAGTTACAAATATCTTCTTCATAGTTTATGACTTGATTTAACCCTGAGGAAGACCATTGTAATGGTCAAAACGTAGGTTCAAATCAGATAAAACTGTACTGACTGCAGTTTCTGATTACTTTATAAATAATTGGCTTAATTATCTTGGATATTTCTCTAATGGTGCGATTCTGATATTCTAAAATAAATGCGCTACAGTGCTATAAATTTTCAGCGCGCTGTAACTGAGAATTTTATATCGCACTGAAAATGTCTATTCTGAAAGTATAGGTCGTGCCAACATTTAGTGCTATTGACTTGACTTACTAATCGATGGGTTATTCCCTTCAAAATATGAGATTTTGCTACTTATTGGAAAGGGCCGGATCTACTACAAATTACTTTCTTTATTCTAAACCTACCATGAAATTTATGTTATTTCTTTGGGTCGAATTAACGGATAATGAGATCTGTAATTTTCAGCAGAGTATAAAATAGGTACAATATTAATTCAAAATGTACGGTGCGATTCTGTAATTTTCCATACGTATAGTGTCTGGTTTCTAATCTGGTGACCCGGGTTCGATCCTGGCCAGTGCAGACTTTTAAACGCACAAAAGTGATCCCTGTGGTGCACTCTCCACACCAGCTACGAGGTGACGCCTGGTAACCGCTCGCACATTAATAATATATCGTCATCATTACCGATGTCTACATGATGTAGATATTGGCACACCCAGTAATGGATAATATGCCGTGATGATATATTTTTTTTTTATTTTAACACAACCTAACCTAACGCAGAAAACCTGAGTTTTGTAGGCATGAGTTTTGTGTATTGATTAGGTTACTCCAAAGAATGTTTTGTAAAATTACAAGTACAAATGTCCAAATATTTATTTCTGGTTCAAGCAATTTTGATGTTCAAGTAATATTTTGTTTATGAATACTTAAAATTGTCACGCAAAAAAGGTGCTTCTCTGACTTATTCATTCTAATAAATATCTGTTAAATTGTATGTAAAATAATTTTGTAGAAACAAATAAATTTGTCTCTTGCCACGTTTGTAAATTTTAAACTGAAAAGAGTAGATTTTGAAACCCGCATCTTCTATTTATATCGTCGTGAATGAAAATTAAATATTTATATAAGTACAACAAAACAAGGTTTGTATTCCATAGCAATAAAACCGTATTTTCAAGTTTTCTATTTACTAAAGTAGTCATTCAATAACCAATCTTGCACTGTATTTACCGTTATTGTTCAGATTAATAATAATTTTCTGATATTGAAAGTATTGCTCAAGGGTTTTCAAAGCAACAACCGCGCCTCCAACCGAGAACTCAAGAAACTATTTGTCGAGTGGCCGGAAACATGTCTTGCGGAAACGACAAACGGATTGAGCAAAGCGGCTGGACAAATGATTCATGGCTGTTTTGTCTCTAACGCACCGTGTTTCACTTGTTATCAATCCTGAAATGAGCGCTCTGGGATCAAATGAACTCTTGTCATTCTGCCAGGCGACAAGATAAAAGACCAAATATTTCACGCAAGAACTTGTTCGAAGTCTTCTTAAACAGGTGCAATCGGGTGACAATGACGTTTTATTTTGAGGTTAAAATATGGTGGAGATGAGTAATGAGACTTGACAGGCGAAACTGATCTCAGTTTTATGATATGTCACGAGTCAATTCTTCATTTTGATGATGTATTTATATCTTTCACACGGAATTGTGCGATAAATTCGTGTCATTTGATTTTAAGAGCGATGCAGAATAAGTACTGAAATGCGCTTTCATATCAAAACGGAATCACACAGAAAAAAAAAACTATCTAAATTGTAGTTAAATTAACTATGTAAGTTCCTTACTTTTCTGCCTACTAATATGTTTCATTAAAATATCTAAATTGATTTAGTTAAATTTTCTAAATTTAGAATAACAAATTATAGTAAAATTAAATACATAGAAAATTAGATGAAATGACTACATTTATATTGTAATAAGTATTAAACTAAATATAAATAAAGAAATTAACTAAATGTGTATTTAAATTTTCTATTTAATTTGTAGGACAAAAATAATGAGTCCAAAATATAGTAAAATTTGTAAATTATACTAAATTATTAGACATATTGCCTAATAAAATAATATCTAAATATAATTACACAAAATTTCATTTCTTTTTTTACATCTCGCTAAGAGAGGTATTGGAATCATGCTAAAAATCTCATATCCAGATTTTAATGAATAAGCACGTTTCAAGGTCACTAGAGTCTGATTTTAACATTTTTACAATGATGTGTGTGTGTGTGTGTGTGTGGATGTGTGTATGTGTGTGTGTATAGCTGGATGTTGGACGGACGATTCCTCAAAAACTATAAGACATAAGACCTGTTTAACTATGAATTCCTCAATCTGACATTCCTGGGAAGAGCTGAAAAGGTTTTGGTAACAATTGAACAACCGGAAGTAGTAGTTTTTTTAAAAAAATCTTCTAAATATTATTTTTTGAAAATTTTTGATATTACTAATTTTGAAGAACAAAATTCTACATCTAATACTTTTAAATTTTTTAATATATCTTCTATAAATTTAGAGATAAAGACGCTATAATATATAAAATATCGGGATATAATAAGTCGAGTAGGCGAAACTACACTAAGGAAACCAGTTGACAAATTCAAATGTCTATAACATAGTTTGTAAATGACATATATTAATGTCAGTGTCAAAAATCAACAGTTTTATTGACATTCTGATATCTTTTTCTGGGAAGTATATTTAATCTTTCTTATTGTTTTATTAATTAAATATTTGAAATTATAGGTAAAATGCATATATCCATTATCCATCAGAAATACCGCCAATCTGGTTAATGAATTGGAAGAATCTCTGACAATCAGGAACTTCCTCATACAATGAAAAATAGATGTAATTAGAATTATATGTGTGCAGAAGACATGTTAAATACAACAAAAAACAATATTTGGGTAAAGTTCTGCAATATTTTGTTATAAAACGACGTTTAGATAGCAAAGTGCAATAAAATACTTATATAGCCTAATATGGAAATGGCGAGAGGTCTTGTGCTGACCACAACAGATTTTTTTTCTGTGCATAATTTTTCTGTTTCGGAATTAGAATGATAAAAATTCTTGATGCTTTTGTTCAGTAGATTTCATGAAAAAAGAATAAACACGTAAATTGCTCGACCAAATTTACGACAACACGTAAGTTTAAAGAATTTTGTGACAAAATGTTCTTTTGAAAAATGTATGGAGTGCAGTATTCACTTTTTCTGTTGGACAATATGTAGGAACTTTTCTTTTTCTTGGCAAGCCTTGCATTGCACGAAAAAATTGTAAAATGCATTATGCAACATACAAGGAGTTTTTACAGTCAAACTTTAAGGGCATAGTACTGACCGAAATGAGAAAATAAGGCTTATTGAACATATGTAGGTCTGATCTTTAATTGTTTTCAAGAAAGAGACCATTTTGTAGTAGAATAAAAAATCTGATGTGGCCAACACAATATCTCCTGGTATTTAATTTTTTTAATATAAATACATACCTACATTTTACTAATGCTGAAAACTATATTAAGTTCCTTTGCATATAACTAATCCTTTATTTGCTATATTATTTTTAAAATGTCACCATTATTAATTTGAAATGATTAGTTTTCTTGACAGTGACATTTATCTGTCAGTTACATATATTTGAAATATGAACTGTGTTACAAAGAAATTGTGTTTATCTTTGATAGTTAAAAGTATGGAGACGGCGATTTATTGTCGTTAATATTCATTTTAGGAAATTATGTTCAATACAAAAGTTTTTTAAGAAATTTTGATCTACATTTGAGAATACTTGAATTTTTTTTTCTTCAATTGTTTTTGAGTTATGCTTGTCCCCGTAATTTTTTTAAATGGGAACCTATTAATTTTACTCTACCATTCGATAGAGTGTTTTTTTCTCTTTACAACAGTATGTTTGTTTTTTTGTTTTTCAATTTATTTTAATAACATTTGTACAAGGGAAAACACCGGTTCAAGTATTTACGAATAGTAGGTTCATCTAAGATAGACAAAATTATTTCCAATAAAGTTGTCGGTCACAATTTTATCATTAAAAACAAATTAATAACTAAGTAAATTACATCGCTCGAGTTTGTTTATCGCTTCGCTTTTGTCTATCTTAGATGTACCTACTATTCGTAAATACTTGAACCGGTGTTTTTCCTTGTAAAAATGTTATTAAAATAAATTGAAAAACAAAAAACAAACATACTGTTGTAAAGAGAAAAAAACACTCTATCGAATGGTAGAGTAAAATTAATAGGTTCCTATTTAAAAAAATTGCTCGGACAAGCGTAATTCAAAAACAGTTGAAAAAAAAAATCAAGTATTCTCAAATGTAGATCAAAATTTCTATATGCCCTTAAAGTTTGATAAACAGCCTGTATATATAAAGGTTGAATTATACTTATTTTCATTTCGTGATCTGTATAAAAGAAACTATGTTATTGGAAAAATTCTGATCAAGATCGTTTTCATCAGTACTTAATTCATCATCTTATCGGTTGAACAATCGCGGTTAATATGTAATGCGTCATGTAAAAAAGTATAGTACACTCTACACTTTCTGATAAGAATCTAATGAAAAGTTTTATAGTTTTTTTTTAAAACAAACTAGTTATTTGCGGTATTTAAAATACAAATACGTGATACATATCTGAATAAACAAAAATGTTAAAGGTACTAAAAAGTTTATATAGTTAATGAAAATGATATCATCAAATGGCTGTATTTACTCAAACGTTAATTTTATCCGTTTTGCAATTTAAAACCGTATATTTTGAATGACGATTGTGTTACAAAATGAATAATTTAACACAGCACTTCAACATAAGTATATGGCACTTAAAATGTTTGTATTATTAATAATTAAAATGTACATAACATTCACAGCATGTATTTATGAACAAACATTTGATTTACCGATAGAAGGGTGGAGTTTCATGAAAGTTATTTCTATTAAAACGTTGCTATTTTTATGGAACTCAGATCATTATTTACAGTTTAAATAAAACTTCCACTTGACATGTATAACAACACACTGCTAGTTTACTCTGTCTTGTTAAACTTTATTTTGTAAATTGGACGTGGGGTGTCAATGTCACTGTTGTTTTGATTCTGTTGTTAGACTTTGTTTTTCATTTTCAATATCAAAGTTGATAAAATATGAACAATGTATAACATATTGATTTAGCACCTCTTTGTCCTCAATCTAAAGAATGTATGTACTGCTAATAAACTTATGCTCATAATAAATGACTTGCTATTGAAATAAATTTGTCGCTAACTCTATTTTAGGGATAATAATTCTAATGTAGATAACACAGATTTATGTATGTGGAATGTGGATAGGTACAGAAATTTGTATTGTAAACAGAATATTTGGTTATGTATAGAACAACAAGCAATATATTTTCTTCTCAAAATACATTTTGATTCGAATAATGTAATTACCAGAGTCGCGTAAATAGGCGTAGCATTGGATACAGTCTCACAGAAGAGGCCCGAATCCGAAGTCTTACGGGGGCCTTCAACATTCTGTTGAACATCCGAGAATTATTTTAGATATAGAGCAATAAATCATTAATTCTTTATTACTATTATTATACGCTTAACATTATTTTAATCCGGTTCTTTTTAAAAAGACTTTTGATTACAACAATAAAATGCTTTATTACAGTAAAACGTGTTTGGTACCAATAAATAAAATGACGAATCATTCATAAAACTAATTATAATAATTGCTATTTTACCTACGTAATTATATCAACCAGAGCATTATGTTACTAGTAATTTTATAAAAATAGGTCCTACTGTTTGTTGAGGGATTAAAATAAGATTTATGATTGTAGCAAAGAAATGGTTGTTTATAGTTTGATTCTAATAAAGAAAATAACCAACCAAACCAATCACACATTACCTATAATTATGTCTTGATTACAACAATAAAAAAATCTGTTGTGGCCAGCACAAAACCTTCCGTCAATTCGATGTATTTTGTACAAATCCGATACCAAAAGTTCCTTGGAAAAGATTCTATATATCCTGTAAAATTGTAACACGAACACACTATTTTTTACAAATTCCATATTGCAAGTTCCTTTGAAAAGATTCTATAAATCCAATATAATTATAACACGAATGTTCATTTTGTAAATTGGACATTACACTTCCTCATTCCTATCCAACGCATCTTCTTCACACAGTTCTTCCTCTCTCAAATATTTTGTTACACAGTGCAAATCACTTGCGAGGGACACTCTGTCACTTATGTTTCTTTCTGATCCTATACTTTCCACTTTGATTTTGCACTTGACACTGACATCTGTCAATTAGAATTTTTTGAATATATCTGCTGTTTCCATAATTTTTACAAAGCTGACTGATTTTTGAAAGTTAACCTCTCTTAATCTCTCTATAGCTATCTATTGAATATGAAGGAAAATGTATAATCAAATCGTATAGAAAATAAGATTTTCTTTCATATTAATGATCATCAAATGTCGAAAATTGATATTTAACTGAGTTTTTTCCAGAAAAACTGTTAAGAACTTCAAATAAGGGTACTTCCGGTTAACCAATTATAACCAAAATCTAATCAGCTCTTCATATGGTTGTAAAGAAGAGGAATACGAAAGAATCATAATTTTTAGAATTGTAGTTTTGGAATTATCGTCGAAGAAAAATTTGTCGCACACACACACACACACACACACACACACACACACACACACACACACACACACACACACACACACACACACACACTCGGACATCAATGTAAAATTAGTAAAATCGTATTCTAGGGATCTTAAAACGTGCTTATTCATTAAAAACTCACCACCGAATTTTTTGACCAAAGACAATACCTCCCTTACCTAAAGGTGACGGAAACGGAAGGTAAAAATGATTACAATAATGAAAATGATTAATTTCGCAAAAAAAATATTATTGTCCCAGACTGTGTCTGATGTCGCATTTTGGCATTTAGTTTTTAGGATTTAGGTCTTCTTTACATAAATACAACTCCGAATGGCACACTAATGATATCCATTGATTTGTATGGCAACACTTTAGAATAATAAAAATGAAATATTCAATTCGATTTCATTTGATGCTTCAAATTTGTGAATATTATATTTCATTAAATATAAGCTTAGAAGCTATTCTTTCACAGTAAATTTGACGTTTTCTTGTGTTTAATTTTTTCTTCAAGAGTTGTAAATCAGAGAGGCCCAGAATTTTTTTCGCGTAGGGGCCCCATAGTTCTAGTTACGCCACTGATCATAACAGTATTAACAGTAGAAGATACCTACTCAATCTTAGTAATAAACTAATGCATAATATTAGAATGTTAATTTAACATGTTCGGTGATGCACTATGTACCTACCTACCTATTCGTTATCAATTTCTATAAATGTCAGAGATGAGCATAGCGACATGTATCGTGACACAGAGGGCTTCAGAAGTCACGACATGGCATGTAGTTTTATCTCGCATACACCTATACTATGCACGTTATTTAAACATAATAAAAATACTGTATAAACAAACCGTGTCCTAGATATTCTAAGCTTATGGTATGCTCCTTTGCACCGAAGTAGCGATAGTGGCGCCCTGAGGATATATGTGAGGAACTAAGAAAGTGGAAAAATATATTATCACGTGAAATATGTTATTATGCTTCTTATATTTTGAGTATTACAACCGCAGTACATATCAGGCTTTTGACATTTATATTTAAATCTGGGAATAAATGAACTAATCATGAAAGTCTTGGTTTTAAATGAAACATGATTTTTAGTATCTACTTTAACATGTCATTTATGTTTATGTTTCGCAGCACCATTATTTTATTAGAAATAATACTGAAATTTGTGTGATTTTTTTTTAAATGCTTTATATCAGGGTTCCTGAACCTTTTTCCGCGGATCCCTTAGTATTACCATTTGAGAATCAATTAATTTAAATGAAATTATAATCTGGGCCGACTGATTAACATAAAAGAAACGTAAGGTACATCAAGTTTTACTTCCGTCACCTTTACGTAAGGAAGGTATTGTCTTTGGACAAACAATTCAGTGGTGAGTTTTTGATGAATAAGCACGTTTTGGGTTTTAGAGGCCCTAGAATACGATGTCACTAGTTATTATGATGATGTCTTTATGTGTATGTGACAAAAATTTCTCCGGCGATAACTGCGATACTACAATTCTCAAAATTATAATTCTTTCGTATTCCTCTTGTTTACATCCTTATGAAGAGCTGATTAGATTTTGGTTTTAATTGGTCAATCGGAAGTTCCTTATTTGAAGTTAAGTACCATTTTTTGACATTTAATCTCTATCAATATGAAAAAAAAACCTATTTTGTACATACGGTTTTATTATACATTTTCCTTCAAATTCCTTCATATTATAAATATATTAACCTTCATAAATCAGCCAGCTTTGGAAACAAGTGATAGATTCAAATAATTCTAATTGACAGATGTCATTGTCAAGTGCAATTTACATAGTGTATGTTCGTGTATTGGATTTATAGAATCTTTTCCAAGGAACTTTTGGTATGGGATTTGTACAAAATACATAGAATTGACGGAAGGTAATGTGCTGGCCACATCAGATTTTTTACTTAAAAGATGCAAATTTTTGTTAACAATAACTTCATTTGACGCAATGGTTAGGGGCCAAAAACATATAAAACGTACATTGGCTGTGATAATGTAAGTTATATTATCCTGCCACTTTATCAGTAACTGTCAATTTATCGAAACCAAAAATATAGAGCTCAAAACTTATCTGTTATACTCATGAACATGGTAGGGGAATCCCCGAATTTTATATCAGAAAGTTTTGGTAAGAAGAAACCTAATACTTATTATCTGTGAGACAAATATTAAAAAAATTATTATATAACTCACGATATAATAATATCTTTGTTCAAAGAACAAAAGCAAACACATCAGCCTACTATTCTAAAACAAATAAATACGTATAATTTAGGTAGCTATTTCCAAACAATCATTACTTACGAATGTATTCTAAGAAACCTAAACAAACTCCAATATTTATTATTCTTACGATAAAGATAAGGACGTCCAAACTAAAATCATTAGTACCATGACGTCAGAATCAATTTAAAGCCTTCCTACTAACTCAGCAAGTGTTAGCGTCAATTACGATTTTTTTGTGCTTGGCGGTATTATAATCAAGTAGTTCTGTTGTGTTACAATGTTAACCGATTGATCAAGCCACTGTTATTAACCTTGACAATTGACGCCCACGTATGCTTTTAAGCGCACGCGCGTGTTTAGTATTGTTGAATGGATTCCTGCTAGTAATATGATCAGACTTTGCATTTGTGGCCATTGTTGAACACATTAAACAGATTAAAATATTATTGATGTTAGTGGATTTGCCTAATCCTTGATTGGTGGATTTTTAAATTTGGTTGACGGATTTTGTTATTTACACATCGCATGTGGGTCAGGATATATAAACTTTTTCGTGTTTTAACAATGATTTAATAGCGCATTAATAGAGTTTTTCGATCAACACATTTGGATACAGAAATTTGTTAATCATTATTGTTTTTTTTTTCTTAATATAAACATTATATATCAAGGTAAATTGACAGTTGGACATAAGAAATATCGCCAATCTTGTCAATGAATTGGAAGTATCTCTGACATACAGGAAATGCCTCATAAAATGAAAAAATAGAATCAGAATATTTGAGTGCACAAGAAATGACAAACAACACTTTCAGTTGTTAGGTATCTCAAAACTCATTTTTGGGTAAAAAGTTAAAATTTAAAAAAATCCAATTTTTATGTAGATATGTCGATACTTTCCATCATTCTGATTTCAAATTTTGAAACCGCTGTTTGCTATCTTTTTTTTGTTTCCGAGATTAGTATTGTGATAAAAATTTTCAAAAAATAATATTTAGAATATTCTTTTAAGAAACTACTACTCGTACTTCCGTTAATGTCAGATTGAGGAATACATCCAGAAATCCAGACACACGCACACACACATCCACACAAACATGCACACACATAATCGTAAAATGTGATAATCAGATTTTAGGGACCTTATGATTATTCTGTAAAAACCCTAACCGAACCGTATTTAATTTCCAGGGTAAAATAATTGAAAATGGCCAAAAAACATTGTTTAAAAGTTATGAAAACTGGTATACCTACGTAATTTTGGCCGTAGGATCGAATGGTGATATCGGCAAGTCAGTATTTCTACCGATTTTTGGGTTATAACCCAAAAATGGGTGTTTTTGGATCCTAATTTGAACACTTGGGATAATCATCAATCGATTCTAACTGCTTATTTTTCTTATATTTTTTCGGTAACTAAGCATACCAATGTAATTTGTCAATTTGTCTTTCACGTTTTTATAACAGAATGGGGAAGTTTAGCATGGTAAAAATTCTACATAACATATTATTTTCTCACAAATATAACACAAATGACTGCTGAAATTGAAATTAAAAATTCAAATTATTGCTCCATTTATTTATAATTAATATTTTTTGGGTAAACTCTAAGTACGTCACAAGTCAGTTATGCGCAAACTCAGACAGAACGGTGAAATCGAACCAGTTGAACGTAGGTCGTAACAAAGCGTAAAAGCGCTTCACTGGTAACCGTAACCGCGTGCGTCAGTGTATAAGTCGACATACGTTGCGCCAAGCCTCTACCGACGTCATCACAGCTTAAAATCGGCTTTTCCGGAAAATCTGGGCATTTTTGAAAAAAATAAAACATGCTGCATAATTTTTCAAGTCATTTCCCATGAAATAAAAAAAATTTAAAAAATCGCTAAACTTCCCCATTAAATCCATTATTAGAGGTTATAACTGGTAATTCGATAACAATAATGTATTTAATAACAGCGAGTTAAAATTTCAAATCAGTTTCTTCGCTGTTTTATTTTCTTGCAGTTACAACCTTGTTATTCTAAAATTTAGAGTTTTTAAATTTAGCAAAAAAATATGTTTAGAATAGCACAAAGATCCCTGTAGTGCTATTCGATCCCGGACCGCTAGAACGACAAACGGTCACTTAAAGCATTTACGCACATATAACTAACTGAAAATCGACGAAAGCAGCTGTAAGTTATTCATTAATAATTAAGAACCGTGTCCGTTTACGATCGCAGTGAGGAAAACTTTTAACAGAAAATAAATTGTTCCGGTAGTAAAATTTTTACGATTAGTAAATACAATAAAGTTTCGATACAATTAGCCTTCATTTGCGTAATTTTCCATCGTATTTTCCGTCTAATTTAGCTCTATTTTTTAATGTTTTGCATGTATGTTATCACTGAACGAGCAAATAAAATAAAACAACAGTTGATGAAAATCCAGCATTAAGTGAAGCGCTGAACGTCGACCGACGGAGAATTTCAAATGTCAGTTCGCAGTTGGCGCTGGTTTTTAATGAAGCAAAAACAAATTATTAGCTGTCATTTGATTGTGTTAATACGCTTTCTAACTAATGGATTATGACTCATTATTGTCAATGATTTCGCCTATTGATTTGCCTTTTTTGTCAACCAATTGTATTTGTAAATTCAATGATGAGGAATAAAATAAATGTTATCTATAATTTAAATATTACATTGCATATTGTTAAAATTATGAATGCGGTTCTAAACAATTTATTGTAAATAAAATTAATGGTAATTTACTCATGAAGGACAACTAAAATAAAAATTTAAAATGCCGTGATCTTAATATTTCGTATCAGAATCAAAAATGCTGTTCTAAACAATTTTTACCTTCACTTTTAGGTAAGGGAGGTATTGTCTTTGGTCAAAAAATTCGGTGGTGAGTTTTTAATGAATTAACACGTTTTAGGGTCCCTCAAACACAATTTTACTAATTTTACTATGATGCCTGAATGAATGTGTGTGTGTGTGTGTGTGAGTGAGTGAGAGAGAGAGAGAGAGAGAGAAATATCGCCAACGATAACTCTATAACACTATAATTCTAAAACTTATAATTCTTTCAAATTTCACTTCTTTACATCCATATGAAGAGCTAATTAGATTTTGGTTATAAGTGAACAACCGGAATACCTTTATTAAAGTTCTTAATAGTTTTTATTGAAAAATTCAATACATACTTATATAAAGAGTTAAAGATTTTTAAAGAGATTAATGCCCGTATTCATAAACATTCGTAAAAATTTTAAACGGTTCGTTATAATATTTATCCAATAAAAACAGTCGACATTGAAAGAAAATTCAAAATTTTATTTGTCAAGTTTGATTCTATTTGTCAAAAATTATAACGAGCCGTTTTGAAACTTTACGAGTGTTTATGAATATGGGCATAACTTTCATAAATCAGCCAGCCATGTTATAACCATGAAACAAGTGATATATTCAAATATTCTAAATGACAGATTTTAGTGTCAATTTTATTAGATATATAGAATCTTTTCCAAGGAATTTTCGGTATGGAATTTGTAGAGAATAGTTATGTTCGTGTTACAATTTTACTGGATATATAGAATCTTTTCCAAGGAACCTTCGGTATGGGATTTAAACAAATACATACAATAGACGGAGGTAATGTGCTGGCCACATCAGATTTTTTTTTAATTTTCTATTTTCTACTACAAAAACCAAACAAGTTTAGATGTTTTGTTTTTCCTTTTTAAAAAATGATAGACATTAAACGATGATGAGCAATTACCTATTTGTTACAGATTTTTGTAGGACAACGGTTGTTTTTGTAAGAAACTAATAATTTGCATACAGGAAAATCAGTGAATATTTTCATTTATTATGCAAAATTAGCCTACACGTTTCCTTGAACAATAACCAATTCACTGGGACTAAGATTGTTTTTGCTGATTCTCTGTAGGACTATGGTTGTTTTTGTAGAAACATAAACTTCAAAATGTAATAACCTGAGACTAAGATGCTTTTTGAGAGAAACAGTTCTACCAAACTGTTAGGCATGCTTTATGTGACTCAAATTTACAAAATTGGAACTATGGTGTTTTTTTTTCAGGCTTTTCAATCGGTTTTATTAAATCTACTAATGAAAATCATTATAGGAATTTTTTAATATTAAGAACGTATTATGATCAATTAAACAAGTTCTTTTTTCATTTATTAGCAGTGAAGTACCATTAAAACCATCAACTGATTATGATAGTATTTGCCGATATTAAAAGCAATGTTTCCGTTCCGTCAACACGAACCCTTACCGAAACTATAACTAAATGAGCAGAAGCGCATGTTTTCAGAACAGGGCGTTCGTGGTTACTGCCAATTATTTTATGTTCACTTTATAAAATGACGATTAAACGCAATTAAAATCACTGTCCTGCGACGGGCTTCGAGCTCTTCGCAAATTAAAATCCTGCACATAATTTGCTTCTGCACTCGACTTGTTTCCGTGATTAAAAATTATATTACATATTATTAATTGTTTTGGTTTGCAGGTTTTGTTGCATTTTTCAAGGAACATTTTTTAATTAATATTGTTAATGAGATTGGAGATAACATACGAAAATTAAGTAATAACAGTATGATTTTTTTAAATGAAATCATAAATGAATTACCAAAATACTACAGGGTAATAACAAATTATAAAATAGTACATAATTGTATTAATGTTGATTGACAATTAGATTACTAAAGTTCATTTAAAGAATGCGTGAATTAAAGATTGGATGGGACACCACCTTGAATGTTTTATTTCGTGTGTCACAAGTTTTCGGGAAAAAAAATCTGTTGTGGCCAGCACAATACCACTCGCCATTTTCATATTAGGCTATATAAGTATTGTATTTAATTTCTGATACACACAAAAAATCTAATTACATATTCTTTATTTTTCAATTCATTCTATAGACAAGTTTCCTCCTAATAATGTTCGAGATGTATGTATATATATATATATATATATTGGAACCACGGTTTCTTAAATACTATACTATAAATAAATATATAAGACTTACAAAATATTTAACTACAGTTTCCTCAATCTGACATTCCTGGGAAGAGCTGAATAGATTTTGGTAACAATTAGACAACCGGAAGTAATAGTTTATCTAAAAAAAAACTTTTAAATATTATTTTTTGGAAATTTATATTATTACAAATATTAAAGAATGTAAAATTCTCTATTCAATATATTGAACATTTTTATTTTATCTTCTATAGATTTAGAGATAGACTGAATTATAAATAAATAAAATACCCATTGTATAATGAATCAAACAGCCTATGGAACCAGTTGAGAAATTAAAATGTTTGTAATTGACATAAATGTTAGTGTCAAAAATCCAGACATTACTAAAGACTTTTTCTGGGAAGTAAATTTTATATTTCTTATATTATCATTAATTAAATATTTAAAATTATAGATAGATATAGAATTCGTCCATGAACAAGTCGAAATGTAGTAGTAATATGATATGTTGTTGTTATAATGAGGAAAAGATTCCGTCAACATTTAAAATTGGTATAAAAAGAAAGAAGATTCATTTATAAGCCAAAGTATGAACAGTATCAGTGTCAAATAAACACGCACGTATTATACATATATTTCATCAAATACCGCCAATCTCGTCAATGAATTGGAAGAAACTCGAACATTTAGAAGAGTAGGAGGAAACTTGTTCATAGAATGAATTGAAAAATATAGAATAGATGTAATTAGAATTTTTTGTGTGTACCAGAAATGTTATTTATATAGCCTAATATGAAAATGGCGAGAGGTATTGTGCTGGCCGCAACATATTTTTAATAAGTATTTTATTACGCGCCCAAAAAAAATCTAGTGCGGATCGTGATTGGCGCGCGCTTAATTTAAATGTAATTTTACGCACGGCATCTAATTGAGAGCTAATTGTGCGTTCAGCGTGCATAAAACTGTCATGCGCCCGCATATTATATTATAATTATATTTGTTATAATATTAATTAAAATTAATTATATTCTGTAGCGCTTTCAATACAGGTGGCCGGTTCGCGATAGACCCGCTAGTGGAAGGGATCTTTTGTTGGTGAAAACACTCTCCTTTATTCGCTGAACAATGGGTTTCCTATGATCTATTGATTTATTCTGAAAATGTACCGCGAAAATCGAACAATTTCTTTTCCATTCTTTCATTAATGCAGGATATTAGTTCGCTATACAAGAATTATGTACCTATCCATGTTGCGGCAAATTTATAGGTTAGGTTCTATCACGAAACAAGTGAGCAATAAGACAACAATTGCCACAGGGATAATGCACTATACCTTTTCACGGGGAAATTTCAAATTGCTGCTAATTTTACGCTTTAATTTTTCAGAGAGGAGTAAATTCGTAATTAAGTTGTAGAAAACTTTGTTTAGCTACAATTGGTAAAATTACGGAAAACGGAAAGCAGAAAGTATTGTTTACCTCTATTAAAAATACATCAGCTCGCTCAGTCAGATTCATTTGCTGTAACATATAATTTATAATTTTTCAAAATTACTTCAGAAGGTACACAAACACATATATTTCAAAATTAGTTCCTTTTTATAAAATCACAGTTCGGTCTAAAATACAAAAAGAATGGAAAAGTCCTACAAATTCAAATTCAAATTCAATTGATTCTGATAGTGTTTCTAAACTTTCCAAATGTCCAACGTTTCAAAATAAATATAGCAATCGTTTGGTCAGATTATACAGGGAATTTATTTTAACATGCAACATATGGTCATTCACTTCCATGGTTACTCACTATTGTCAAAAAATGACAGCAATGTAATATTTGTCCATTTTAAAATGCAACATACAAAATTTGTAGTTTTGTATTATCAAAATTAATTTACACTAAATTAGCCTACATGCGATTAACAAGAAATCAAAACATGACTGCTGCACATCTTAACAAACTTTAGCTTACAAAAATTCATAACTTTCATGTAATAAATGTTAAGAAAATACCCCTATTCACACTCAAGCAATATCCTAGTCGGTCGTAATAAGAATTGTTACCATTTGTGATATGTTCTGGAGGTATCTCCTGTGCTGCAACTGGAGGTATCTCCTGTGCTGCAATTCTATTTATAATGTTGCATTTTAAAATGGACAAATATTACATTGCTGTCAGTTTTTGACAATAGTGAGTAACCATGGAAGTGATGAACCATAATGTTGCATTTTAAAATAAATTCTCTGTATTATTAAAGAGCACTAAAGAGATTCATAGTTTGGTTAAATAAATATGTTTCTGTTAATCATTCTTGACATTGGCCGCCATACAATTCGAAATAAGTTATCGAACAAGATATAGTCGACGACACGAAAGAAAACCGATTTGGTAAGGGGATTTTGAAATAAACCATTGGCGATCCTTTGATGCAATCTACTACTCTTGGTTGAAGCGGTTTACGTATTACATATAACAAGTCTAAATAAAATATTTCTAATCATAATGCCGCTTTACAGAAATCCTGATAATCCTTAACATTCCTCAGGCCGGTTTTCTTTCATGTCAACGACTGTACGTCTCGACGAAGCTAACAAGCGATTCAGCGACAATCGAAAGGTTTATTTTTATCCATTGAAATACCAACATCGTTAGCTTCATTGGATAATTCCATTTTCCATTAGTTACTGCAACCTCTAAAATGAACAGTACAAACTAGTGCTGTCGAAAACTATAGAAAATAGAAGCCGGTTAACCGTAATAACTGACCGTGGGTAACCGGCTAATTAATATTTGCCAGTTTAAAAACGAAAATTTGAGAATTGAGTCAATTGATAATGTGATTAACCTTGTTATTTCCAAATTGTAGGTTATGTTCGTTATGTTAGAATATCGTATATAACGCTGAAGGAGCACTAATATCCATTAACGGAGCAGGATTGGAACCTGGGACCTTCAAATTATGAAGCGACAGTGTAGCTTCTGTGCTATCTTGGTCGGTAACATTATTCTTAAATGTTAAATTAAATTGCTGTTCCCAATCTTATACAATCTTACAGATATTGCTAGTACAGCATTCCAAATTTTATTTACGAAAGTTATTTAATCTTTTAAATACAAAGACAAGTAAAAACAAAGTTTTTAACTTTTTTCGATTGTCTTGCGAAACGCTGATATTTTCATAATCCGAAACACCGTATTTCATTTTTGACACACTTGTTTCCGTATTCTAATTAGGTATAAAATTAATTATCTACTTCTATTCATCGCCAAAGTTAGATATCAATTTACTTTTAAAATGTTAATCCACCGATAAGAGAAATAGAAAATTAATTTGAGATTAACAGAAAAGGTCAAAAGTTAATTTGAAAATGCTTCTGATTATGCCATCCGCTATATGTATGCCATAAGAGAAACGCAGTAAAAATATAATATTTTATTGAAGTTTTTGTAAATGTCAAACTAAGCTATATAATTTAAACTTTCAAGGAAAAGTTTTAGGTGTGGATTTTTTAAGTTTAAACTTCTTTTAATTTATTTCCGTTTGGAATACAACACTGAGTTTGCCAGTAAAGAAATAGAAAAGGAATATTGAGAAGGCAAACTGAAATAAACTATTCGGAATTAAGGTACATGAGTTACAACAAGACGTTGCATACAGAATTCCAGATTTATTCTAAATAAATATTTTGGTTTAATCTTAAATATTTTGGTGATCACAATTTGGTGACAAATTAGTCATTTTAGAGGCAATTTAGTTTATTTGGTAACTATTAATCACATTTTCTGGTGTTCATATTAAAAAAAAAATGGAATAACCATCTGATTGGTCAGAATACACACCAAGTTCAAAAAAGCGAAAAAATATCACGTGTCAGCGGTCAGTTGCCAAATTAAATTATATTTAACCATGTTTTTCATTTTCAACTTTGTAAATTTTTAATATTCAGGTATGATACATTTTTACCTTCCGTCACCTTTAGGTAAGGATGGTAGGTAAATGTCCCGTAAAAAAATCGGTGGTGAGTTTTTAATGAATAAGCACGTTTTAGGCTCCCTAAAATACGATTTAACTAGTTTTACGATGATGTATCTACGTTAGTGCATGTGTGTGTATGAAAATTATTTTTATGTTAATCAATATGAAAAAATATCTTACTGTCTATACGGTTTGATTATACATTTTCCTTCATATTTACTAGATATAAATAATTTTAAAGAGATTAACTTTCATAAATCAGCCAGCTTTGATATAATCATGGAACAGCTGATATATTGAAATAATTGTAATTGGCAAATGTCAGTGTCATACGCAATTTACATAGTGTATGTTCTCCTTATATTTTTTTTGGATTTATAGATTCTTTTCCAAGGAACTTTCGGTATGTAATTTGTAAAAAAGAGTACATGTTCGTGTTATATTTATTAATAACATTTATTCAATTCACGTTTGAAAATTTCAGTAAATGTCATCTACTAACAACCTTCTAAAACAAAATATAAAAAATTAAATTTACAAACAATTACCGCTTATAAAATTTCGCTATCAATATCAAATAAAATATTCCCGAACACCCTATGCCGAACCTACGGTTCACAACTTTTCTATCGGCGGCTTTATCTCTTCTCGTAAATTGGTGTCACTGCGTCGTAACTCGCAGCTAGCTATTAGCATTCGTTGCTTCAGGGATGCGATAAATTAGCGAGCGAAGGCGATATATCGCGCGTATAGGTTATGTTGCGCGTTTAGCTTGTGTTATGAATCGCTAAATGAAATGCAAAGTTTGTAATTTGGAAGATAGGTTAATTATTCGAGACGGTTTAATTGCTGCTGGGTACAGATGAACAGATAAATGTTGCGATATTTTTGTGTGTGAATTTGGCATATTGTATTTATTGCTAAAGTTTTCGCTATGCGCTCTAATTTTAGTAACGGAGCTGTAATTATTTTATGAATATTCAGTTTTTGTTATATGCGTATGTACTAATATCTTAAACTAGACAGCTTTTAAACAAGAAGATATTTGTTATGAATGCAAAATTAATTACTTTTTAAAATAATCTGGAAGAAAAGTGAAACAAAAATTTAATGTTAATCAAGATAATGGTTCTTAGATCTTTTAGCAAAATTGCCAGCTTAAGTATATGCCCTTATTATATATTTTTATCTTTCAATTTTAGAAATTAATGTCACCATCATTTCTATTTTAAAACCGTAATTTTCAGTATTATAATATAATATAATCTGGAGCTTCAGGTTATAACAACCAATGTTAAGATTCGTAATTTTAGGAGTGATTTAAAATCAAAAAGAAACTTTCACTGTTAATAATACCGAAAGTACATGACTGTGAAACTTGACATTCTGCACATCTGTACTTACTATTAATGTTCATTTCAATTGTTACTAATTCTGTGATTTAAATATATTTTTAACACTAAAGCCTTTCAAGGGGGGATATTCTTTTTTAATTATAATGACAGTGGCTACTTTTTACAAAATGAATTAAAAAAATCTGTTGTGGCCAGCACAAGACCTCTACACACATCCACACACACACATCATTTTAAAAATGTTATAATCGGATTCTAGGGACCTTAAATCGTGCTTATTCAATAAAATCTGGATATGCGAATTTTAGCATAAATCCAATACCTCTCTTAGCGAGAGGTAAAAATCATTAATATTTAAATAAATATATTTTTTGTGTCCTTTATTTAACGGTTTATTTATCCGGTTGATCTAAAATCTAACCGAAGTAAAAATTGGTTAATTTGATTTAAAAAACGGGTTAAAAAAAGAAAATCGGATATTGACAAAATCTGTTTAGAAATTTCGTTCATGATTTCAATTAACCATTGCGTAATTCTTTTATACCATCAGTATTTTTTAATGTTTACCGATTGGGTTTCTAAGGCAGTAGGCTTTATTTACAAATTACTTTCCGGTAATTCACATCACCGATCAGGAGGCGGAGCTGGTAAGTAAATAAAAACAACGATCAAAGCTTACTTTAAAAATGACAATGACAACCAAATTTTTTTTTGTCATAATAATTTTTAAATCACTTTTTTAAATTTTGTGCGTCGTTCGTACGAAAAACGTAATAAGCATTGCGGTCAGTAAGTTCTCTTTACCGGTATCGTCTCGATCTTCAAAATCATCCTCAACCGGTAGAAAGTACTTTCTGCCTTTAATAACTATTTCTTTCTTGCGTTCCATTTAATTCACAATTACATAATCTTCTCATTTTGGTCATTAACATTGGTTGTTCTTGTTTTAAGCCACAGAAATTAGCTTGAAGTTGCTCTGTCAAAATCAACTGAATATTTAATTATTTTGGTTGGAGTAACGATAATCGACTGGAGATTGATGTGTGGAGAAGAAAATAAAGTAATCGGAAAATGCAGTCAGTACGCTTTTATATGATTTGAAACCTACGTTTCGACCATTACAATGGTCTTCTTCAGGGTTAAATCAAGTCATAAACAATGATACAAATATCTTCATTATTAATTGTTGGAAAATCAATATTCGACTGTGTTAGGATGGAGGTAGGTACAGGATTAATAAAATTTATTCACGCTGACGTTTCGACTATACAATAGTCTTCTTCAGGGCTAGAATGGTCTAGTCGAAAAAAGAAACCACATGTGGATAACGGAACATACAACACGGACAATTAAAAAATAAATAAATAAATATGAATAAATAAATAAATAAATAAATAAATAAATAAATAAATAGTTAAAAACAACATATCACAGAGAGAAAATCGTAAAAAAATTAAAAACTTGTCTTGGATGAATACAAATAACTATATATAGGGATAGTTATTTGTATTTCCATATGTATTGTATTCATCCAAAACAAGTTTTTAATTTTTTGACGATTTTCTCTCTGCAAGTCCGAAGAATTCTTACTTTCCTGTATCTACCTCCATCTTCATTATTGTTTATGACTTGATTTAATCCTGAAGAAGACCATTGTAATGGTCGAAACGTAGGTTTCAAATCAAATAAAAGCGTACTGACTGCAGTTTCCGATTACTTTATTGTCTTCTCCACACATTTAATTATTTTGTTTTGTAATGCCATTTTTTGCATTAAACTTATTGCGTGGTTTGTGGTACTACTCGTATCCTTGCGGAGAAAACGTTTTCCTTTTCATGTTAGAACATTCGTACGTACATAGATACTGTACAATTCATTTCTGCATGGCTTTGTTTAAGAAACATCAGAAATGCATGAAATTATACCCAGCCATGTAGTAGAAAATACTCGTTTTGAATTTATGGAATCAATAGCTTTAGAAAGCTAGTTCTGTATATTCATTGAAAGCATCGAAAACTACCCAAACAACACGGCCTATATAATAATTTATCATTTGGTAGGCTGTGTAATAATCCATGACAAAACAATGACCGTTATCAGTGCCATACAATTATCCAATAATGGCTGTCCTGTGTACAAAACATTCGTTTAAATTCTCGAACAGCTGTTAAGTTTCCGTGGTTAATAGCGAGTATCGAAGCGTTTGCGCAAGTCGTGGTCTAGATCTGGCGGGTGTTAAATGTTTAATATTTCCGCTTAAAATATGCTTTATCGCTTTTTGTTAGTTCCGCAGATGTTTTCATCGCTCGAAAATAGATCCATCGAATGCAGAGAACGTGCCGAGCACAAAAGCACTTTGCATTAGCATTCGCATTCTTATGATTGAAAACGCGCTGGTTGAGTTATTAACGGGAGTCGACTAGGAACGTTCAACTTGATATTACAAGATTAACCTTCATTCAAACGGGAAAATGCACGTACTGATCATCAAGTTTATTAAATTATGGTCACTCATAATGTTAAATCATGTCTACGAGCCCAAACTTATAATAATTCAGCCGGTTTACATTTTCAAAAATCTTTTGTGGCTAGCACAAGACCTCTGGCCATTTCCATTTTATGTTATATAAGTATTGTATTGCACTTCTCTATCAAACCGCTGTATTTTAACAAAAAAATTATAGAACTTTACCCAAATATTGTTTTTTATTGTATTTAACATGTCTGCTGCACACATACAATTCTAATTATATCTATTCTTCATTGTTTGAGGAAGTTCCTATATGTCAGAGATTCTTCCATTTCATTAGCAAGATTGGCGGTATATCTTATGGATATATGCATTTTACCTACAATTTTAAATATTTAATAAATAAAACAATAAGAAAGATTAAATGTACTTCCCAGAAAAAGCTTTCAGAATGTCACTAAAACTGTTGATTTTTGACACTGACAACAGTCATTTACAAACTATGTTATAAACATTTGAATTTGTCAACTGGTTTCCTTAGTGTCTTAGCCTTTGCGATTAGATTATCCTATATATTACAGTGCCTTTATCTCTAAATCTATACAATGTATAATAAAAATTTTAAATGTATCAGATGTAGAATTTTGTTCTTCAATAATAGTAATAACAGAAATTTTCAAAAAATAATATTTAGAAGATTTTTTAAAGAAACTATTACTTCCGGTTGTCCAATTGTTACCTAATCAGCTCTTTCCAGGATTGTCAGATTGAAGAAACTGCAGTTAAATATTTTTTAAGTCTTATAGTATTTGAGAAACCGTGGTTCCAATATCCACACATACACACACACACACACACACACACACACACACACACATCATCGTAAAAATGTTATAATCGGATTATAGGAACATTAAAACGTGGATATGTGAATTTTAGCATGATTCCAATACCTCTCTTAGAGAGAGGTAAAAATGAAGAAATTTATACAAATGGTTAGAAAAACTGTGGGCCAATAGTTCGACCGACATTTTAAGATATATCTTCTAGACCAGATTTAGCTTTAATCGAGACCCTTTTCTTTTCGCATAATAGAAAATAACTTCGTAAAACACATATAAATAAAAAAATTCCGTAAATTTTAAGAACTTGAACACGTTCAGTAAATAAAACTTAAAATTCTACAATAAATTGTAGCCAACTGTTCACATTTAGGTATTATTTTTTTTCATATTGGAACATTGAAAGTCATTACTAAGAAGCAATAAAAAATTGAAGGAAAAATAATACATGCTATATTTTAGATTAACGCAAAAATTGACAAGTGTAACGCAAGTGTTTTAAGATAAATTTCTAGAATTTGGCTTTCTTAAAATTGTTGCAAAAATTGACACATGTAAAATAGGCTTTACATTACTTTAGTTGCGATCTTTTCGGATTTTCTCAGTACTTTGTGCATATTAGCATTTTTGTCGATAGTTGTCGACGACTAACTCTGCCATTCTCTCGAAGAAATGAGCTAATAGTTTTGCAAATCATTTTTAATTAGCTCAAAGCTAGCAATTATAAATCTTCTCGGTCAAATAAATACCGCGGGTAACGAATGATATTCATTAATTATCTAGATATTTTGAAATTTATTATTATATTAGCCTCTAAACATTTTATGGTTATTTTAACTGACAAATTAATAAACTAATAGCTTTCTAGTTTTGTATTTCGAAATAAACTATCGTTGTCTGTTTTTCAGTTTGGATTTTGTTATTATGTAGCGTACAAAATTTTCATAACAATACACGTTTATTTTATTCCTGTTACAAGGACATTGTTCCAAATATAGTAACCTATTTACTGGAGTAAACAATACATTGCGTCAATGTATTGTATAAAAAAGATGTGATCTTCTTTTATATAATAGTGTTATATTTGTTTATTATTGTTTACGTTTATTATTTACATATTGTTGAAATATAAATATTTTCAAGAAAAAAATACAAATACTTTTACTAGAAATATAGTACTTGTAGTTTTTCAAGTACCTACTCTGAAATAGATAAATTTAAGTCTATAGAAACCTGTTCAAAAGAACGAAATGAAGTTTTCATCATGATAGCGAATCTATGCTTACCAACGGTCATTACAGAAAAAGGTGAAGCGAACGTTCTGAATTTACTGTTCACCAAAATTGCCCACTCAAAGTGCTCACCCAAATTGCCCCTTCAAATTGCACGTCCCCCACACTTCCAGACACGTACCTAAATTAGAATTAAATTGAGGGGTTCAATAGAAAAGTGACACAAATGCATTGTTCTATAAATAACATTACCTAGGGTTCAAAAGTTTACAGTTTATTATTTTTTGTTATAGTGGAGGACCCCATTGAGTGGTGTTTTCAGCTATAATATCCCGAGGACATTGATAACTACGAAATAATTTTATGACTGTTACCTAAAAGCAACGTGCTTGAGGAAGTTGTGATAAAATTATAAGTATTTATCAATGATCGAGGAATATTCGGTTAGAATTTTTTTTACAATTTTAATATTAAATTTGAAATTGACACTACGAGATGCCAAGACACATTCGGTTTTATTATACAAACGTTTAATAGTAATAATAATAGAATGATATTTTATAATTTTTAATATGTAATAGTGTTTTATTGTGAGTGTGAGTGTCTATTTTATTAATTGAATCGTTACTTTCACTACTATACTGTGAAAACGACATTTCAAATTAAAACAATTAATCTTTAATTATCTGTCAAAAAGCGTTTGTTACTTAGCAATTTAGTGACATAAGAGATAATTGTCTTAGGATAATTATCAGTGTAAGTTTATTTTGATTGGTTACTTTCGCACACACTTGATCAGAATCAGAAACACAGGGATTCAATTGGATATTTTTTTTTTCTTTACAACAATACATAAATACTCGTAAATTTTGTTGTGAAAATAAGATTAATTATTTAAATATTTGTCTGTCTGTTTTAATTCCATGGGTAGCTCTATTAAATTGTGATTTGTTTAAGTTACAAAGCATACAAAATTAATTTTGTTTGCTAATTCATATCTAGAATTTTATGTTCTACAACTTTTATTTTATTTGAAGTATTTTTTTCTAAAATCATTTGGGAAGCAACATGCCCGCATTTCGTAAAATATTCAGTATATGTAGACATTTTAAATTCTGCATAAACTTTACCAAATCGTAAGTACTTGTGGAAATTATGAACATATAACCATATTAATCAGTAATTCAAAAAGGACTATGCAATACCGTTTTTATAAGCGGTAGAACATAAAAATAAATCCAGAATTAGAAAACAAACAATTAAACAAGCCGAAGAATCCCAAGATCCGAGCAAAAATCTCATTGTTCTCAATGAAAAACCAATAAATATGCCAAGGAACCACGAATTATTACCGACGGAAAATAATTCTCCAGCGATGATTAAACACCTCGCACCTTTCCTCTCGGTAAAATGTACTTCTCTGCCGAGATGAAATACGGCGAGAAGAAAAAAATACAGAAAAATAGCGGTGCGAATCCACACATGCTACGGTGCGGTAAGTTTCACGAAATAAAAACAAAATCTTAATAACAGAGGGAGGAGATTAAAAATGGGCGCCTTAGTTTTGGTTGTCTTATTGGTTATTGCACGTAAAGCGGTCATGGTTCTACATTTGTATGCTGCTTGCTTTGCATTATGATACTTTTGAATTTTATTAGACGTAGACTTATTTGGACGAGAGAATTTTTTAATTGATTTTGTATGTAAATTTTCTTATATCATTTTATTAATATCCTTATATGAAATGAATCATTATATATCTGAACTTTTGCAGGTAACTAATTTGCATTTGTATAATAATAAATTTTGTACAGCTATATTTCAACATTCAGCCTATCCTATATTTATGTACGTCTATTGTTAGTCTAAAATAATCTGACAGATTTATTAAAAGACAAGAAAAATTTCTCTTCTGTGCAGGGAATCGTACCCGAACCTGAACCGAACCAAAACCGGAACCAAACCGTAACATTTTAGGGAACCCAAACCGAGAACCGAACCACAGATATATTTTTAATTGAACCTGAGTTGAAACCGAACCGAGTATTAAAATTCAGGTTCGGAGTTCAACTCCGGTTCAGGTTAATTTTTAGTTCGAAAAGTAAATATAGCCGATAATCGACGTCTTAGGCGTCTGCGTTGCTGTCTGGGCTGACTTTTCGTGAAAATTGTGTTCGTTTCTTGTTGCGTTTTGCGTAAATTCCGGCTCTCATTTTACATCATTTCGGACCTGAACCGCGAACAAAACCGCAAATTTTATTAATGCTTGAACCAGAATCGCACCCGAACCCATCTTTCAAAATACAAATTAACCTGAACCTAAACCGAACCCAGTTTTTGGCGGGTTCGATGCCCTGCTTCTGTGCTTTAAAAAAATATATCATGTCTACATATATGGACCGCCTGCACTATTTAACAAGAAGGTTTACCTACTTTACATCTCGCTAAGTGCGGTATTGGAATCATGCTAAAAATCGCATATCCAGATTTTAGTGGATAAGCACGTTTTAAGGTCCCTAGAATCCGATTATAGCATGTTTACGATGATGTCCGTGTGTGTGTGTGTATGTGTGCATGTATGTGTGGATGTTGGAACCACGGTTTCTCAAATACTATAAGACTTAAAAAATATTTAATTGCAATTTCATGGGAAGAGCTGATTAGATTTTGGTAACAATTGGACAACCGAAACTAATAGTTTCTTTAAAAAAATCTTCTAAATATTATTTTTTGAAAATTTCTGTTATTAATAATATTAAAGAATATAAAAATTTCTATCCGATACATTTAAAAATTTTATTATATCTTCTATGGAGTTAAAGATAGAGACATTTAAATATATAAAATAATAAGTTGTAAATGTAATGTTGTAATTGACAGATAAATGTGAATTCGGAGTTGGTGAAATACTCAGTATTTCACCAACTCCGAATTGATTCGGAAGTTTGTTGAAATGCTCTATTTAAAATTGTTATTAACGTAGTTCTTATAGATCATCTTGTCTAATACAACTTTAAGAAATTTTTAATAATTACTGTATGTTCAACGATTGCTGAAGATGGGCCTGCCCTAAACCCGAAACGTCCATAATAAAGAATTTTACAATACACGTGGACCATTTATGCCTTTTGTTTTCACCTTTAAAAATATGTAATTATGACCTTTCCAGAAAACAACAAGCAAAAATAATTCAGTTATTACAATGTATTTTTATTTTCGTTGTAGTAGTAGACATGAACTTATTTGAAATTATTATAAACATGCGATTTACAAAACTCAATACGTGCTTATAAGAATAATATGATTATTATTTGTTATACATATAAATGTAATGGTTCGTACATACCGTAGATAAAATGTACATATCCAATTGTGTAATGCATAATATTTAAAGAACAAGAAAGTCCTTGTCTATATGACTCATTTCTTCTTGATTCACAGATAAAATTGAATCATTTTAATCCTTGTGGTTTACTTCAAAACTTATTTTAATTGTTAGAAAAATGTTACAGCTGTTTGCCTTCACGCGTTGTAATTCGATCATCATTTATAATAAAACGAAGATTATAGTAATTACTTAGTTGAAGAATAGCCACTATTACTCACGATTTATCGTTAACACGTGTAATTGCCAATTTTTTATTGCTATGAAATCATTAACAATTATATTCTGAACGGAGTTCCAAACGGTTCACAATTTATTCATGAAATATTAGCCAATGCTCAATTTCGATTATCCTTGATTTTGAAACATACCTACATAATGTTAAATATTACATATCGATCTTCGAATTATGGATTAAATAAATAAGCGAAACGGTAGCCCAAATTTTGTATGAATAATTTACAAAGTACTCGTACTATAGTAAATAAGATTAAAATGATAGACGGTATACACAAGATAAATGTACATGTATTATAAACGTAAATAGCATAAGTAGTAAATAATACAATACAACACGTAAATTATGCTCGACGTTTGTACATTATGTGGAAGCCATATTATATTCACACATTTGATCTAACAATTTACTTTTTTTAAACACTTAAAAATGACAGAATTTTTACCTTACGTCACCTGTGGGTAAGGAGGGTATTGACTTTAGTCAAAAAAATCAGTGGTGAGTTTTTAATGAATAAGCATGTTTTAGGGTTCCTAGAATACGATTTTACTGGTTTGACGATGATGTCTTTATGTATGTGTACATGTTTGTGTGTGTGTGTGTGTGTGTGTGTGTGTGTGTGTGTGTGTGTGTGTGTTTGTGTGACACAATTTTCTTTGACGATAACTACAACACCACAATTCTAAAAATTGTAATTCTTTCATATTCCTCCTCATTATATCCATATAAAGAACTGATTAGATTTTGTTTATAACTGTTTAACCGGAAGTTTCCTTATTTATTTGAAGTTCTTAACAGTTTTTCTTGAAGTTAAATATCATTTTATGTGATTATCAATGAAGGAATATCTTATTGTCTATACGGTTTGATTGTACATTTTCCTTCATATTCAATAGATATAGAGTTAATGAATTATAAAGAGATTAATTTTAATAAATGAGCCAGCTTTGCTATAAACATGGAAACAGCTGATATAATCAAATAATTCTAATTGACAGATGTCGATGTCAGTGTTAAGTGCAATTTACATAGTATTGGTTCGTGTTATAATCTTATTGGATTTATAGAATCTTTTCCAAGGAAGTTTTGGTATGGGATTTGTACAAAAATTTACGGTAATGTGCTGGCCACATTAGATTTTTTAAATTCAAATGATAGGGGTAGTTTATGTACCATGTTCTATATTGAACGGTGTTAGTATTTGTTTATAAATCTAAGGGTATATTCCAAAAATAAAATATAATAACCAAAACCATGGTTTTGGTTACTGACTGGTTCTAGTCACGTGACTATTATTATTGAAACAGTTCGGTTTCATTCGCGGGTGATTCGCGGAAACCCTAAAATTTTCTTTCAAAACATTACGTGTATCGTCTTTCATAATCCTAAATTTTGGAGTGGAAAATTAAAATACGTACAATGTAAACCGTAGAAAATAGATGCAAACATCAAAGAGTCAATAAATAGTATCTAACCGTACTAACCTATAAAATCTGACATCTTATGAAAAAGGACAGACGATGTTAACCCGCAAAACCGAGGAAAAATCATGGTTGCGTTGGTGCGCTTCGGTTGCAACCATTTTTACCGGAACCATGTTTCATAAATGTACAATTTTTACTATTTGATATTATTGGAACACTGTTGGTTAACCACGGTTAAAATTTGTTATTTTTGGAATATACCCTAAGTTGGCATTTATAATTTTAATAATAAAACTATATTCAATTAGATTATCTAAAATTATTTCGCTCGTCTGGACCTGGACCAAATTTGGTTCCGTCAAGTCCTGATAAACAATATGCCACTTGAATTACAAGTAAAATATCTGTGAAAATATACATATAATGAAATGACCACTCTAAGATTGACTAATTAAACAACAAGGTTTATCATTTATCACAATCATTTTAAAAGGTATCATGCAACCATAATATATAAAGAAAACATACTAATCTCCTTGTTGGGATATTGTGGGTTGGATTAATATTTATATTTCACATACCAATATAACACTGCTCTTTTTATAGAGCAGCAGACTCTGCCATATAAAAACAATGACATAATAATTTATTTACAATTAAAAGTCCGGATTATAGAAAGTTTTAATTTACATACTACATTATTTCATAATGAGAATCTATTTCATAAATGCATGTAAACAGTTATTACGCAGTTTTTGTAGCAAATAGGCAAAGTTATTACATATAGCATTGAAATTAACATTCAAGGGGTAATATGTATTATTAACTGGTAATTTCTGTAATTTGTACTACTGTATACATATATACCTTCTCTCCTATTTAAGAAATACAACTTTTTCAAATCTTGTTAACCGACGTAATAATTATATTAATATCGATCATAAATAATAAGCACATCTTAATAATTACTGCAAAATAAAAATAAACATGATATAAAGTGTACAGTTTCATATTGAAAGATGTCTAATCATAGTCCAGTACTTGCAAAAGGTTAGGCATTTTTTTTGACATGTTTTATATTTAGAGGCTTTATAAAAAATCCAAGTTTTCAACTAAAAAAAGAAAAATCTATACAGGGTAAGTGTACAACGCTTAACCCAAGGTAGAACAAAAAGAACTAGATACCTTTAGAACTGACCAACCACGTCCTAGTTCAAAATTTTGTAAAAAATTAAAAATCAATGTGTTTTCTGCAAAAAAGTCACACCTGCCACAAATGACATGCAAGAAAATTGGAAATAACTTTTTGTACCGTCTTGCAGCACGACTATTTTGAAATGTCTCGCCATAAACCATATGCATGTCTGCATACTCTTGATTGGTGAAGGTAAATGGCATTTTGAGAATATTATAAATAACTATATAAATTATACGTCTATGCAAAAAACGTTTAACGTCAGTTTTGACAATTAATATTTTTTCAGAGAATACATTGATTTTTACTTTTTTACAAAATTTGAACTATGACGTGATTGGTCAGTTTTAAAGGCCTCCAGTTCTTGTAGAAAGCATGTTAAACATTTTTTTTTGTCATTTACTATCTATGGGGCAAGTTCTACCATGGGTTAAGCGTTGTACACTTTCTTACATAACACCCTGTATATGATTTCGAGAACTACGTTCTCATCATCAGAAGAAACTACAGTAAAATTTTTGAAAGAAGTCCGATCAAGGCCATCTACGAATTGCATCTATGAATTAAGATTTTATGTTGTCAAATTTAGTAGTGTCGTTTACATAGTTTTTATGAGGTACACAAGATATTATGTACCCTCATAAAAACTAAGTAAAAGACACTACTAAATTTGACAGCACAAAATCTTAATTCATAGATACAATTCGTGGATGGCCTTGATCGGACTTCTTTCAAAAATTTTACTGTACAAAATAATAAGACAGAGAAATTAAGATTTCTTAGCATGTAAACCAAGCCAGATATCAAAACACCTCTGAGGAATAAAAGAGAAAACTCAAATTATAGGGAGAGGAGTCATAGGTGAGTGGATACTTAATTAAACAAAGTAAAATAAAGTAACTCATATAATTTAGACTTTGGGATGGGACCTAGGTCCGCGTTGATCAATTTATCTTTAAATTTATGTATTATCAAACTCTAGTCTTAATAATTATATACCTATTAGAATTGTCGATTTTATGATTGTTAATTAATATATGTTGTGCTCCACCAGATTTATCAGGATTACCGGTTTTTAAATGATAGAAAAGTTCTTTAAACCGCGGATCAATTTGTCTAATGTAAACTTTATACAATCCTTACACTCAATTGTATGAACGCCGGATTTTTTATTATTATCTATTTTATCTTTAGGGTTACCTAATAATGATTTAATAGTGTTATTTGATCATAAGTTACCGTTAAATTTTTATTTTTAAAAATGTTGTTTAAGCTTTGGTGCTTTCTTTGTCAATGCAAACTTGTTATTTCTCATATGATACAAACCTTTATCGGATATCTTGGAAAAATTAATCTGTGCCTATCTAAAGAATTCAATTCGTAAATTTAAGAATGAATGTGTGAAAGATGGGCTTGTTATATCGATCATGAAGGCCGTTCGTGATACACGTGTTTCTTCTAAAAAATTACGCACCATATGTCAATAAGGATATATTGCTGTTATAACCTCACTTCACGCTTTTTTATTCATTACAGTTTATAATTTGTGACATTAATTTATTACTTTAATTTAAACTGTAACGCAATACATCGTATTTTTCTATCATATTACTCACACTTTTTGTACACTCTGTAAATTAAATTCTTCTCACAAAAAGTACAAAGCGGAGTGAATATGTTTATGAAAGTGGTGCACTTAAGTTTCTTGAAGCGATTTTGTTCCGGTATGATAAAAAGTCGTTCAGTGTAATTTTTAACGATAATGCCGAACGCATTAATTTTTAATAACAGCGGAGAATATCGCTGCTAATGTACAGGCTATTTAAAATCTGGAATTCTTTACAAAATGAACACGTTATTAGGTTTTTACATTGAAACAAGTCAATTACTTCTTTCTATTGTGTTATGGATATCTTTTATATACTCTCATTGAGAGATTATAAGATAGAAAATAGGTGCTGTATTGTTTGTGTAAAACTTGTTAACTGTATCTAAAAGTTAATCTTATTTCATTTTAATTGACAGTTGAGTTTGTGATTTTATTTTGTTATTGTTGTGATGTTAAAACTTCAAATTAAACTTATAGATAAATATAATAGATAAAAATAAATACGTTTTATTAAAAATACAAATGAAAATAATATCTAAAAGATGTAGATAACATTATTTTAATAAAGCAACTGTTTAGAATATTTTTACATATGAAAATATTTTACAATTTTTTTTATATATATTTTATATCTACTTACAGTTTTTGGATGTGTAATACAGAAGATTTTTTATATATTTTTAAATTTATTAAATACATTTGATTTTTACCTGTCGCTAAGAGGGATATTGGATTCATACTAAAATCGCGTATCTAGATTTTAGTGAATAAACACGTTTTATGGTCATTACAATCCGATTTTAACATTTTTACAATATGTGTGTATGTGTGTTTGTGTGTGTGTGTGTGTGTGTGTGTGTGGATGTTGGAGGGACGGCTTCTCAAATTCTATATTACTAAAGTTCAATTTAACTACGTATTCCTTAATCCTTAATGGGAAGAACTGAAATGTTTTGGTAACAATTGGACAACCGGAAGTAGTAGCTTCTTAAAAAAAAACTTATTTATAGAATGAATAAAAAAATGTAAAAACATGAATAATAGAAGTAATTAATTTTTTTATGTGTGTACCAGAAATGTTAAATACAATATATAGCCTAATATGGAATTGGCGACATGTCTTGTGCTGGCCACAACAGATTTTTCTATTCACAGATGATGATATACATATCTGTACCGTACGGGCACTCAAAAATGTTGTGGATAGAGAACCACAAGAGCCACTTTTAAGCTATTTTAAAATTAGAAATAATTATACAAATTTGTTCCCATAAAAACAATAGTTATTTGTATATCAAGAGCGTAAAGTGGATCTTTATTGCTCGCGCTACAATCGAGCGAGGGCAATAAAGATACTTTACGCTAGAGATGCACACATAATTTTTTCTACGACTTTACTAACCAAAATAGAAAAAAATAATAATACCTGTTTAGTAAGTTCAATTCAACCTCAACCAATTTCTGTTTTGTGTTGTGTGTAACCATGACGATGTGAGTATCCAAGTAAATAAATACAAAATTCTGTCAAAAAGATAGTGATTTTTCCTGCACTCCTCCAGATATATTTGAAACGGCGCAAAAATACTTCCTTTTTATTATCTGCAAAATCAAAAGCATTGTACGAAAGGAATTATAACCTCTCCATTGAATGGTGTAAGTTAAGAAAATCAAGAATTACAGTGAAAATGTCTTACTAGCTTACTTTTTGTAAAAATGTAATGAAATTGTCTTCTCTTTGGTCCATTTATTCCATACTAAAATCAACACTAGCAGTTAAGAACTGAAAACTATAGTGAGTGTCACATCACAGAATCTAATTTATCTTCGTCAGCTGTTTTCAAGTTCTGGAATGAATATACAAAACTGCCAAAAGTGCACAATAAGTTTGTTAATTATGAAATGTGTGTTATTAAATATTTAAAGTTGTAATACAATGTACATTCACCAGTAGAGTTGTTATTATATATAATTAAATACCTAACCTAACTAAATTGGTAATGTAGCTAACTTCAGGTATATTGTTTGTAGCACGTTTCTAGTGTAAAAAGGAAGCTAATCTATATTTTAGATTTCGTAAGTATTATTTTAATAAATTAAGATTTCAGCAAAAATATGTATTTATCTAAGCGAGCAAATTGATCACTTTACCGCGCGTTGCTATGGGAGACGCGCGGTAAAGTATTTTTTTGCTCGTTCCTTAGTAACCATCAACTTTACGATGACAAAATAGAACATAAATGTCAACTTTTCATGGTGGTCGTAGAAAAAAGATTTTTATGGTCGCTCTATTTTGTCGCACCTTCGTATTCAAATACATAAGTACCTACTTGTAAAATTTAGTACGATACTTTTGAATTACTTATTTAACGTCCATAGTTTTATGAGTATATCCCCTTTTAAGTACAAAAAGTTTAAAAATATATTGAATATTTCAAATATGAGGGAGTATTTTTTATTCGCTCTATTTAGGTCCGATACTGTATGTAGGAATTCTATCAAAATGTGTACATATATTTTCTTTGTGGAACACCCTTGTAAGTTAGTGGAAATGAATGAAAAATAAAGCAGGATACTCTGGTTTGTGACTACTACAATCAGATTATGAAAAACGCAAATTCGTCATCCTGTTGCATTACAGCGTACCGAGTACGATTCCCATATGTATATGCACTCTCTCCGAAATGTATTCGTTATGTGTGCATATATTTCAAAAACTTTATTATTTCTTGGTACAGTAAAAATTCAAATCCTTACAACAAAATCAGTAGGGCTTTTAGATGAAGGGTTTGTAAAACTGCAACTATATTGTGAATATAGCAACGGATCAAAGTTGCTTTTATGAAGTCGTCTCAAAGAAATTGCTTTGTAAAGAAAAATGTGCCACGTCCCTTGCGGAAAACCTGCAAGCTCTGTACGAAAAATCACTCCTTGCATTGCAACTCTACTTTCAAATATTGCTTCGTATTAAATTATTGGTATTCGTATATTGTACAAATTTAATTTTCATGCATCCGCATTCAAACAAACTGTATTGTTCTTCATAATGGAATATTATAATGCTGAATACAAACTTTTAGTGTTATTATTTACTATTTCAAATGCCACATGAATATTGCATTAAATATTTTAAACAATCTACACAGCATATGTCAAAGTTACAATACAATAAACTTTTAATACCGTTGGCGACAGTGTTATGTCATTAATATGGCGGATTCGAATTAGATCATATGTTTATGACGTCAAACATCAAGGCATTGTATGACTAGATTGATCAGAAATTCTATCCTGTTCTGAAAATGAAATCTCGCAGTCACTTGGATTTTATTTGTTCTGTTCATCTCGAATTTCTAATTTACTTCACTTTTCTAGACAGAATAAACACTTCTTCAGCTTACAAGATTTTTTATTTTGTTGATATAACATTCTCTTCAAGGAAAATGAATTTTAAATTAACTGGAAATTTCACTCCTCATAGGAACTTCATTACGGAAACTATAGAATCTTGTATTTCTTATTTTCTTATTATTTATGTTATTTAGGCCCTTAATGGGCTACTTGCGTACCTTTTTTTATTTCATATTTTTGAAGAGCAGGTAAAAACTTGCTACCCCTATTTTTTCTTTTGACAAAATTTGTATTAAATAGCCAAAAAATAAATAATGAAATTTGATTATTTGAATTACCGCCATGTATGACGTAGAATTACGCCGCACCAATGATTGATCGTAAAGCCATAGCGTTTGTTTGTACGGGTAATGTAGATTTCCTGTTTGACGTTTCAACAATAGTTTGAAGGTTAGTATTTTAGTTTGTTTTTTTCGTATCGATATTTTAAATTACATATAACTACCTATGTGTTTATTTGTGAAGTAATTAATACATTTGAGAGCCCAGAGAGAGCAAAATGTCAAATTAAAACTTTCTCTTACGCAATGCCATCTATAAGTTAGATTCTTAAACATAGTTCTCTTCCTCGGTTCAATATAATGACGTCACAGAAAATTTTCTTTCTTAATTTACTAAAAAACAAATAACTTTTTTAAAATAAAATTTATATTTTTATATATGTTTTCAACATAACATTACGTATATAGTGATAGAAATCGAATTTTCAGTACCATGCAAGTAGCCCATTTTCATCAGTATTTATATCTATCTATTGAAATTAATAATTAATAAGGTCTCGTGACCGTGTGCCTGAGTTTCTGGTCGTGAGTCTGGGGACCCCAGTTCGATCCCGATCGAAGCCAAAATTATTTCCAATTTTAAATAGCGTAAAAGTAGGATGGTCCGATACCGACACTCAGTATTTCTAATACAATATTTGAAATTCAGATACATTTTACTTACTATTCTGATTGGTCGGCGCTAGTTTGGAAGAATATGGCGAATATTATGCCAACTTCGAACGTTATTTCCATGCATTAAATACAGAAAAGTGACATTTTAAGATATTGTTTATGAATTACAAATTATACCATATTTATATTTCCAATAATTAAATTATATGTGTATTTGTAAATAGACCATTCCAGAATGACGTCACCTGCCCTCCACAGGAGTGATTTTAACCTCACTTTTGAATATTTTTAAAAATTATTTAATTATATATCTTATGATTAATATAGAGAAATTTTAATTTTGATACAATTCATTCATAAAATTAAACCATAAATTTTTCCATGGCACCATCATTGAGTAAATTATGTATGAAATTTATTTCTGACAACTGCCCCTCACGAAATTCATTTGTTCTGGATTGATCTATTTGTAACTCAAAAATGTTAGGTTAGGTTAAATTCATTAATACAAAGTTGTCATCAACACAATTTGTTTTAATACGTTATTCTATACTAAACAACTCAGTTAAATTATAGTAGTTATAAGTCTTTTTTTAGTCTCATTATATCGAAATAATATCTTTGAAGGTGTTGATTACAACAAAGATTGTTTTTCTTATAGCCCAAGAATATCGATTACAAGAAGGAAACCGACAATATTTAAATACTAGCATTTTGCAAAGATGCAAAGAATCAAATGCTTATGATTTACAATTCTGAAATCTTAGTGAGATAATTATAATTTTCTTTTCCGCCGATATTGAATATTCCTGTTTTGCTAATACAATTTAGTATAAAAAATAAAAGAAATATCCTACCAAACGGATAATATTCTGGTATTGTGATCTTACAAATTATAATTGTAAAATTGTTTATTACAACAAAGGATTTTGATTATAACCTAATAATAATGATTACTAGAACGAATCTAACAAAGGAAATTTCGTCAATATTTTAAAACTAGCACTTTTGGAAGAATAGTTTATCCTTTAAAGCGTGTGATAATTTGCAAATTTATATTATGGGGGGAGGAGCGCTTATGTATCGATGAAATCGATATAAATCTATTATACCCTTAAAAATGTTAACAGAATTTGTAATTCGATTTTTAAAAACTCGAAGCTATTAATATTATTGTTTTTGCAAATCAGATTTATTGTTGGTGCTGTTGAATTTGTTTTCAGAAAGAAACAAAACGAACTATAACTCATCAGATCACAAACAAATACTGCAACGAACATAAAATATTCTCGTCAGGAAGGCGATAACATTGCGTACGCATAGATAGTTTTGTATAACATTGAAATTTAAAATGACAGACATGTCATGTAATTAGTTTACGTGTAATAGTAACTACATAGGTATGCCCGAAGCATAACTTAAGACCGTACCCTAGTAATGTCTTAATTTGAATTATTTCTTGTTTATGAAGCAATAACGCGATTTTGCTTTTGGAAGAATAAAAGAAAAATGAAACAAATCATAGCGTGTGAAGATTTGATTCACCATGAAATTATCTGTATATTTGTCTGGTACTTTTTAATGATCTGCTTTGTCAACGATATATGGGTAGAGTTTTTAAATTGTCTACTTTATAATTGCTTGAAATACTATATAATTAAACTCGCATTAAAAATTATATTCGAGTTATACGAAAAGAAAGAACAGATACGATCTTTACTGCATATAATCAGAAAACTTTATGTTATCGCTTCTGTCAATACGTTGAACATGACCGGTACATTTTACTTGATTTCTTATATTTTTATCGACCTTAACTCATAACTCACACAATATTGATCAAGGCCTAAGTAATAATATTTCATTTTCGCAACAATCTCTACGTGATATTGACTTTTTCTTCATTTTATGAAAATAGAATATTTCTATAAAAAGCCGAAGAAGGATGCAATTAACTCAAAAGTTTAGCCTTCATGAGGTACTTTGTATTTAAACTGTGATATATACGTTTTCATTTTAATGGTTTAATACATAACAAAAGGCATGTTTATACATTTGTTCTATCATATTTTGACAACTCACTAGACTATTAAATAGTATATTACACATTCAAGGTGTAGAAGGAAAATAATTACTTTAATGCCCGATTTTTTCACCTCTTGATAAAGATCCAGTTAACTAAATTTGCCAGATAACAGAAACACATCGCATCGTATAATTAACGTGTGTATAATTTTATTAACTTACGCTCTAATTTCGACGCGATATTTTTTTCTATCTAAATTGAAGTATTTTTTTTCCAAAATAACCCATAAACGACTGACAGAAAAACAGTGCTAACCATAATATTTCAAAGGGGCATATCCATCTAATTTTTTACCTCTCGCTAAGAGAGGTATTGGATTCATTCTAAAAATTACATATCTAGATTTTAGTGAATAAGCACTTTTTTAAGATCCCTACAATCCGATTTTAACATTTTTAGGATGATATCCGTGTGTGTATGTATGTGTGGATGTTGGAAACACAGTTTGTCAAATACTATAAGACTTAATACATGTTTAACTACAGATTTCTCAATCTGACATTAATGGGAAGAGCTGATTAGATTTTAGTAACAATTGGACAACCAAAAAAAAATAAAAAACATTATAATTAAACATTATTTTTGAAAGTTTATGTTATTAAAAATATTAAAGAATATAAAAATCTCTATCCGATACATTTAAAAAAAATATAATATAAATATATAAAATAATATATTGTAATGAATCTTACAGCCAAAACAACTCCATGGAAACCAGATTTGTAATAGGCTATTCCACGATATTTTTTTTATTTTTTTTTTTATCTTGAACTACATAAGTATGTAACACAATATGTGAAAATCCGAGTCTAAAATTCCTCCAAATAAGCGAGATATTAAGTTATGAATTTTAAATTTCATTTGTGACGTAGGTAATGTGGGCACACCAGAAATATACAAACAGTGGTTCACAGACTTACGAAAAAATATTGAGTAAATTACAAAATAATGTATATTTGAATTGTAATATTATATTTTATTATTAAGGAAAGAAAATATATTTTTAGACGACCATTGTGATAAGTATGACATATCAACGCAGTATCCTAACACTGAAAGTTAAACATATGACATTACTGTTACGATATATTTCATATCGTAATAGTTGACACGGTTGCTAGGTTACTATGTCATTATTTTCTGGCTATATGTATATATTATTCATTTGTCAGCTGTCCGTACCTACGTTTGAACCTAAATTTTAGTTTTGTAAAAAAAGTAAAATTTATTTTTGCTCGTCTAAAAAATAATGTTCGTAACTTGTATGAAATTCAAATATCTAAGCTCGTGTGTATAACTTGTTACGAAAATAACTATATTGCAATTAATTTATTTATTTATTTCTTATTTTACAAAAACATTTTCACATTCTCGAAGTTGGTAGCGCACAGCACATGGTTGGTGACCTTGGTGACTCACGATTTCAAACAAATTTCAAAGGAGTGCAGCAGATAGATCACGAAACATGCAAAGACAAGAAAATCACCCGTACAGGATCCGAACATATCCGACACACCTGAATAATTATATTCTTAGTTGAAGCGAAGTGAAAGCGGAGCTCCATACAGTCGGTGTTCAAACTTGAATCTTATTTGCTTAAACACCCGTGCACATGTCTTACGTCAGCAAAAGTAAAACTCCCCGTATTTTTAGAGGGAATAATTAAAAAGAAATAGTTGGTATTTTTCTTATCGTTTAACTGTTATCTTTCATATTTTTGATAAACTTTTACTCTTTTCAATTACGGTGGAATAGCCTATTGAGTGATAAATGTCAGTGTAAAAAATCCAGAGACATTACTGAAGACATTTTCTGGGAAGTACATTTAATATTTCTTATTTTTTTATTATTAATTAAATATTAAAATTATAGATACATGTATTACATATACTATTTAGAAATACCGCTAATCTCATCAATGAATTGGAAGAATCTCGAACATTTAGAAGAGTAAGAGAAAAGGTTAAAATAAAATGCATCCTAATTATCGGCCAAAGTAGATTGAATCTTGCCAGAATATGGTTGTTCATGGTGTTTTATGGTTTCCTATACAACGGTTTAATAAATATTGTCATCGATAAAGTCAGATTATTTTACCATAGACCTAAAAATCTTAATATTTCTTTTATGGGCAAGAAAAACACGTTGACTAGCAGCAAGAATCCACTGAGAACATTACTAGCAATAAAATAACAGTCTATATTTAATTAAATAAATTTTACCGCTTCAATCATGCTCCTCTTCGTAGATTCATAACAATTCTTACATAGAAATTTTCATTCGCGAACTCAATTTAATTTATAGATGAATAAAATAAACCACAGCAAAGCAAAGCACCAGAACGTATTGAAAGGCGTGCAGTGGAAAACGACAGCAAAATAATCATAAAAGAAACATTTATTCCACCTTTCCAATCGCTTTGTTACGCATCCTCTGCTCTCCTGCGACTGCAGCGCCAAGCACGCGACAGCAGCGCGACGGACAAGTCACGAACTAGGAAGTAAATGTTTGATAACAAACAGTCTGGATTTTGGCCGGAAAATTAAAGAAAATTACGACCGTAATGTGCTCACGGAAAAAATAAAGAATATCAACTTGAACAATCAATGGACAGCCGGCGAGCTTTTTAAATAGTAATATAGTCTGTTGACAGATGCACTGACATCTAGCGTGCATTGGCTTTTCAAGTATTAAATTTTAACAAACTTTCTCATTACTATTCAATGCACAGTTTAAATAATTACTGGAATTATTTAATTGCGCGTAATTTAAATAAAAAATGAGATGAATTATTAGATATTAATGCTACGTTGTTCAATTAAACATATACAAAGGTCGTTGGTCCAAATAATAACTTATTTTTCCATGTTCGTGATTCGTGCTTTCATTATAAAAACTATTTGTAATGTTTGACTAAGTAAAATTTTATTTTGGTAATTGAATGCTTTTATATTGAGGTTGCTATCGCTCTTTTTATCTTTCGATAATGTTCAATATGTTCATATATGAATGTTCCTTAATTTTGACCGTATTGTTAGTGTATGACACTAATCTATATAAAATGGCGGAATAAAAACCAAATTTTTTGTGTAATTTCAATATTTCTTTCTGTCTAATATCACTTATTAGTTTCTAATACAAACATATATTTTTTTAAGTTCTACCATTGATTGTATATATATATAGGGTGTTAATTAAAAAGTGGGCCATAGGCGTTTAACATGGGAAATCAGTTTTTCCATTTAATTTAAAACAAAAACGTTTCAAATAAATATTGTAAAGAATTAAATTCTACATCTAAATCACTAATCAGATTTTATTTTGCATGTTTACTAACTTGTAAAATTCAATTTGAAATTTTATAAATATTGCTCGTTTGTAGTGATAGCCATGAAATTTAAACAAAATTACAAAGAAATGCATATCGTTTGAACAGTGTGGCTAATAGGGGGATCGATTTTGATTAGTCCGCGCGAATTTGCCTAAATATGGCGGATATTATGCCAAGCTCAAATGTTGTTTACATCAGAAAAGTGAATTTAAGATATTGTTTGTGTATTATATCTGAATTTAAAGTAATTATACTATATTTATAATTCCAATAGTGTAAATAATTAAATTGTGTATTTATAACTCAAAAGTGTTTGATTAGGTTAAGTGCGTTAATACAACTCGATACAAAGTTGTTATTAACACGATTTGTATTAATATGTTTATCTGTACTAAACAACGTACAGTTAATATACATATAGTAGTTATAAGTACAAACAGATATTTCTTTTAGTCTCGTTATATTGAAATAATAATTGTGAAGGTAAGATCATTTTATTTTTCTGTTCTGCCGATATCTATTTTCGCTGATTTACTATTAAAATTTAGTATAAAAAAGTAAAAGAAATACCCTGCCAAACAGATAATTTTCTGGCATTGTTATCTTGCAAATTAAAACTGTAAAGTTGCTGATTATAACAAAGGATTTTGATCATAACCTATAATAATACTGATTACAAGAATGAATCTAACACAGGAAATTTCATCAATATTTTAAAACTAGCATTTTTCGAAGAATCAAAAGTATAGTTTAAATTTTAAAGCGTGTGTTAATTTACAAATTAAATATTATGGGAGGCGTATATACATATTTATTATTTGTATGTAAATATTTGTATAATTAGAAATGAATTATACAAAAAATATAATATAATACTTTTATTTGTAATTCAGTGGTGTATTTTGAAATAAACAATATTGCGTTTGCAATTTATATGATATTTTATTAATTGTTTGTCGAATTTTGTTTAGTTATCGCATCATATGAATTCAAATTTCCCTCGCATTTTGCCCAAATATGGCGGCGGTTGGCCACACTATGTATATACAGTCACTATAGTTTGAACTTTGTCATTTTGTTTAAATTCCATATAGCTATTACTACAAATGAGCAATTAAATATGTAAAAAAAATCTGATTAGTGATTTAGGTGTAGAATTTAATTCTCTATAGCATTTATTTGAAATATTTTTGTCTAAAACTGAATGGGAAGTTTTGCGCAAGAAAAACTAATTTCCTTGTTAAACACCCACGGTCCGCTTTTTATTAACACCGCATATAATATACGACGCTATAGTACCAAATTACTGAATTTAATCAAAGCAAATTTCTTTCAAGAACTTATTTAGGATATGATATGTATATGTTTCATCGCATTTGTAATGTATTTGATGCTATACTATTCACATAAATTTTGTATGTCCTGCATACAATAAATAAATTAAATATAGGGAATTCTTTTTTTACCTTCCGTCACCCTTAGGTAAGGAAGGTATTGTCTTTGGTCAAAAAATTCGGTGGTGAGTTTTTAATGAATAAGCACGTTTTAAGATCCCTAGAATACGATATTACTAATTTTACATTGATGTCTGCATGTGTGTGTGTGTGTGTCCGTGTGTGTGTGTGTGTGTGTGTCCGTGTGTGTGTCTGTGTGTGTTTCCGTGTTTTTTCTCCGACGATAACTCGCAAACTAAAATTCTAAAAATTATGATTTTTTCGTATTCCTCTTCTTTACAACCATATGAAGAGCTAATTAGATTTTGGTTATAATTGGTTAACCGGAAGTACCCTTATTTGAAGTTTTTAACAGTTTTTCTGGGAAAACCGCAGTTAAATATCATTTTTTGACATTTTGTGATCATTAATATGAAAGAAAATCTTATTCTCTATACAATTTGATTATACATTTTCCTTCATATTCAATAGATATAGAGTTATAGAGAGATTAAGAGAGGTTAACTTTCAAAAATCAGTTAGCTTTGCTATAATTATGGAAACAGCACATATACTCAAAAAAATTCTAATTGACAGATGTCAGTGTCAAGTGTAAAACCAAAGTGGAAAGTATAGGATCAGAAAGTAACATAAGTGACAGAGTGTCCCTCGCATAAGTGACTTGCAGTTTTAATGCCGGGAGTACGAGGAAGGCCAAAGAGAAGATGGAAGGACTGTGTAGCAGAATATTTGAGAGAGGAAGAACTGTCTGAAGAAGATGCGTTGGATAGGAATGAGGAAGTGTGAAGTGCAATTTACAGAATGTACATTCGTGTTATAAAAATATTGGATTTATAGAATCTTCCCAAAGGAACTTGCAATATGGAATTTGTAAAAAATAATGTGTTCGTGTTACAATTTTACAGGATATATAGAATCTTTTCCAAGGAACTTTTGGTATCGGATTTGTACGAAATACATTGAATTGACGGAAGGTTTTGTGCTGGCCACAACAGATTTTTTTTCTATACAATGTTCGAAAACCAGAACATTATAACGACTAGAGAAATTGCATAAATCACATTTCATCGGGAATTTAATTTTTTTAACGATCCGACATTCGAGACTGTAGACAATTCCTTATTTATTTTTTGTTTAAATATATAAAAAGATAAAGAAGAATAACATATGGCTGAATAGTTTTTATATTATATCGTGACTGCAAAATAAAAACAAATAAATATAACATATGTAAGTACTCCCCATTGAGTAGTAGAAATATTTCCAACAAAATTTACATTCCAGAAATTAGATCAGTCGCAGAAATAAACACAAAACATCCTTTGCAAATGTACCGCAATTTATTCAATGCGAACATCTTGCTGTACATAATTATTTTCGAATAAATAATCACAAACATAATTAGACGTTATCTGAAACGCTTGAGGTGCGCTTAACCTCAATTTGAAATAAATACTGAGTTTATTTCTAGCCGCATTTACCGCTCTTTTTTGCCGCTGTGATAAAAGTCACTGAAGTCAGAAAGAGATCGCGACAGGAAGTTAGTGGAGCGGAGGTGATCTGCAACATATCGCACTTTGTCAGATGGGTAAAGAAATTAAACATGAGTTAGCTGCTTCATTTAAGCACAAATAGAAGAGTATTGCAGTCATTTGTAATTGTACTCGTAACATAATATTAAGATGCACTCAATATTATATAAACGATTTTGATTATGTTTTATGTATAACTTATTTGCAAAATCGGATATTAATTCATTCATTATACAGTTTGTTCAAAAAAATCGTACCTCAGAACAAAAAATATGTATGTCAATTTGAAAATATTTAATTAAATGTCAATTTGGCACGAGATATTGTTAAAAATGTTATCTAGAGAAATCAAAGCTTTTCTTCTTTAATCCTCATTTTAACAAGAGAAATAAATTGGAAAACGGTGAATAACAATATTCTGTATCCTTCTTTATTATTTTTCAATTTACCCCATATTTAGATAAAAACTTCAAAATTTTTAAAAATCTAATTTTTATGTATCTAGATACTTGTTTATGCGCTGATACCAGATTTTGAAACCGCAGGTCGATATCTCTTTCCGTTCTTGAGATATTTAGATTCAAAGTTTTGCTCAAAACTGCCCATTTTTGGGTAGTAACCCAAAAATGGACCGAGATATGAATTTGGTGACACGATCATTCGATTCTACGGGCAAAATTACATAAATGTATCATTTTTGTCTAACCGGTTCATTTTTTAAGAATAACAGTTTGAAAACCCCCGAAAATGGCCAAAATCTGAAAAAATCGCAAAAAAAAACTTGGCTATTTTCAGTTATTTTGCTTTAGAGATTGTATTCGGTTTTCAAAAATTATGAAAATTGGAGTACTTATGTATATTTTCCTGTAGAATCGAATAATGATATCGCCATATCTCGGTCCATTTTTGGGTTACTACCCAAAAATGGGCAGTCTTGAGCAAAACTTTGAATCTAAATATCTCGAGAACGAAAAGAGATATCGACCTGCGGTTTCAAAATCTGGAATCAGCACATAAAGAAGTATCTAGATAAATTAGATTTTTGAAAAATTTGAAGTTTTTATCTAATTATGGGGTATATTGACTTTTGGGTAGGTAGAGATATAAACTTGGTAGTAACATTATTTTATTGTAACGGATTATTTTATATATTTATGAGTCTCTGCCTCTAAATGTATAGAAGATATAATAAAAATGTATTGGATGGAGAAAACTATGATCTTTAATATACGTAGTTATACAAATTTCAAAAAAATAAAATTTAGAAGATTTTTTTTAAGATACTACTACATCCGATTGCGCAATTGTTACCAAAACCTTTTCAGATCTTTCCATTAATGTCAGATTAAGGAATACGTAGTTAATTTGGTCTTTAGTCTTATAGAATTTGAGAAACCGAGATAAAATATAATAAAATATAATAATATAAAATATAATATTGTGATGAATCTCACAGCCCATAGAAAACAAGTGGAATAATTAAAATTTTTGTAAGTCTTTTTCTGGGAAGCACATTTAATATTTCTTCTTTTATTATTACTTAAATACCGCCAAACTCATCAATGAATTGGAAGAATCTCGAACATTAGAAGAATAAGAGGAAACTTGTTCATAGAATGAATTAAAAAAATAAAGAAGATATGTGTTTTTGTGTGTACCAGAAATATTAAATATGTACAATATTTATATAGCCTAATATGGGAGTGGCGAGACGTCTTGTGCTGGCCACAGCAGACGTATTTTTACAATATGACTAAAATTTTAAGTCAATACTTTCAATCAATGAGTTTGTGAAAGCTTCCTCTTTGTAGAGATATGTCAATGCTAACTAAGTTTCCATTTGCCATATTAACAATTATCGTTTCACCAGAATTATATTTGTCGAGAAGTTGTAAAACTTGTGGGATTTCTCGAAACAATTAGCGGACAGCAAACCCGCAAACGTCAGTCGGACATCCGATATCAGATTTGCCTGTTAATTTGTTGGGCAAACGTGCCTTCGAAGTTCCCAGTGCAGCAAGCAGCATACATCAACTTACATCTCTATCGATTTCAAGCATGAGGCCACGAAATTGGAATTTGGAATCACGTATTACGGACATCTTGCTAGTCTTCAGAGGACCGCCGTTCGAATTAAGAGGGGTACATTATTAATGCGATAGGCTGTAAACACATCGGAACTTCAGCAGCACACAGCTTCCGGACAATCTTTACAGGGAAAATAAATAAATCAGTTTATTGGATTTGGAAATTTGGATTGAAAATCTCTCGGAAAATCTGTTAGCTTTCAGTAAGCTTTAAATAAATTATTTTGTAGAACTGCGCATATATTATTAAATTAATTTATTTTTTAATTTGATGTACCTTTAGTGAAGTACCCCATTCTGAATGAGTTTTAAAATATATCGTTTTCTAAATTGTTTCGTATTTTGTTAACACCCGGAAATAATAGCGTCGTACAGTATTTAAAAAAAAAAAAAATGTGGACACCACATGACTTCCTTGTACGCCTGTTACACTATACATATTTTGTTAATAATTAAATATGTATTACAACAGACCCAATCATAAAATTGCACGTATTGGACATAATTTGACATTAAATACTTTATTTTTTTGTTATTTTTTGTCCTAATTCATAGTAAACTTAATTACAGAAACCAAAAAGTACATAATTTTTAAATTTACATATCTCGCTTATACAAAGAGCTAATTTAATCATACTTGATATTTTTGACGCAGAATTCAATTTTCTATAATTGTTATTTGAAGCATTTGTTGTTAAATTCAAAAAAACACCATTTTTTCAAGAAAAACTGATAACAGCTTCAAGTAAAGTATCACTTCCGCTTAGACTATTTTAACCAAAATCTATTATGTTATTCCCATTAATATAAAAGTATTAAATACCAAATTTGAAAAGTTTTGGACTATATTTTAATATAGTTTTTCATTAAAATCAAGTAAAGTACCACTTCCGGGTAGACCTTTTTAACTAAAATCTATTATGTTATTCCCATTGATATAAGAGTCTTATATACCAAATTTGAAAAGTTTTGGACTATATTTTAATATAGTTTTTCATTAAAATCTATTATAGGCTTCAAGTAAAGTACCACTTCCGAAAGTTATATAATGACCAAAAAGGGAGGTGCACAACTAGATGTTATAACAGTCCTAAATACAAAATTTTAATATTCTACGGCTTCCCATTTTTCAGTTATGCGAGATACGTACGTACAGACGTCACGACGAAATTAGTCAAAATGGATTCAGGGATGGTCAAAATGGATATTTCCGTTGAAATCTGGAAACCGAAATTTTTCGCGATTACAATACTTCCTTTACTTCGTACAAGGAAGTAAAAAGGCCGATCAAGGTCATCTGTGAATTGTATGAGTTAAGATTTTAGCTCCGCCTTTTTTGTTAAAATTCAGTAATATCGTTTACTTAGTTTTTATGGGGGTACTACTGTTATTTTATTATTATTTTAAAAATATATACTGGATTTCCCAAACAAACCTTGATATAGGCGTTTAACATAGGAAAGGAGTTTTTTTTTTTTTGTAAATTAGAAGTATCTGGCAGAAAATTAAGCCACGATATTGAACATGATAATACTACATTACATCTTGTACATCATTTAATATTAATTACTTTAATTTTATTGGATAATTTGCAATAAATTACAACAGTTTTCAAATAAATAACTGTTCCACTTTTTACCTTCCGTCACCTTTAGGTAAGGAAGGTATTGTCTTTGGTCAAAAAATTCGGTGGTGAGTTTTTAATGAATAAGCACGTTTTAGGGTCCCTACAATACGAATTTACTATTTTTAAGATGATGTATGTATGTATGTGTGTGTGTGTGTGTGTGTGTGTGTGCGTGTGTGTGTGTGTATGTGTGTGTGTGTCAGTGTGTGACAAATTTTTCTCCGTCGATAACTTCAATACTACAATAATTCTAAAAATTATAATTCTTTCGTATTCCTCTTCTGTACATCCCTATGAAGAGTTGATTAGATTTTGGGTATAAATGATCCACCGGAAGTACCCTTATTTGAAGTTTTTAACAGTTTTTCTTAAAAAAACGAAGTTAAATATTATTTTTTGACATTTTGTTATTATATTTATTAAAGAAAATACTCTTCTCTATATGGTTTGATTATACATTTTCCTTCATATAGATGTAGAGTTAAAGCATTATAAAGAAATTAATTTTCAAAAATTAGTCAGCTTTGCTATTTATCATGGAAACAGCTGCTCATTCAAAAAATTCTAATTGACAGATGTCTGTTGCAAGTGCAAAACTAAATATGGAAAGTATGGGATCAAAAATTAGTATGTCATAGTGTCCCTCGTAAGTGACATGCAGTGAAAGGCTAAAGAGAAGATGGAAGGACTGTGTGAAAAATGAAATCAAGTTGTCTGTAATTAAATTGTAAAAATCGAGTCATTTTTGGAATACAAAAGAAAAACGAATATATATATGTCAAAGTGTAAAAACGTATAAGTCAAAGTGTAAAAACGATTAAATAAAAACGATTAATATTCCAAAAACGAACGATTTCAAACCGTATTTAAAGCCTTGATGAAACAGTATAACAAGTTAAATAAATAAATATATCTAAGTAAGTCTGTTTCTCTTTGCTGTCTAAAACGTTTCTTACAAATTCCTTTAAATACGTGAATATAACGAAAAACGCAACGTTAAAATGGTAAAAAAGGATAAATTGTGTCCAGTTTGCAAACAAGATTCAGATAAAAAAGATGTCGTGCAATGTGATGGCTGCAAGCTATGGTATCATCTGGAATGTGTATATCTGACGCTTCAGCAAGCAAATGATCTGCAATACTGGTATTGCAACGCTTGCCAAATTAACGAGAATCTAATGAAAACGAAAATAAACGTGGCAGATAATCATTTAACTAAATCTAAGACAAATATATGTAGCTGTACATTGAGTCGTTCCCAGTTATTAAAGAACTTCAAGTAACATCGGGGAATTCGTAAATTTTCCACTTGAGGTAAAACCTGTAACCATTGGTTCCATCGTTCATTACAGGAATCGTCTATTTCTTCGTTTGATTTGTCGAGTTATGGTTAACTGACGACTGAATTCATGACTGCGAATGCGCTTGCGATACGATGAGCGAGTTACGGTTCTACTCATACCGTGTTCCGAGAAGCTTCGTACTACCCAGCAAGAGAAGTAGTGAAACATATGTTGACAGACCCAAATAGTGTTCCCGAAATAATAGATACTTTGCGTATGTTATATGGCAATGCACAACGTATACTAAAAGAACAAATAAATATAATTCGAAGGCATGAATCAGTAAATGATAAGGATCTATCATCAATTGTCAAATTCAGTCTAGCTGTAAAGAATGTATGTGCAGCAATAAGATCATCGGGTTTAGAACAATATTTTTTAAATCCAAACCTAATTGAGGAACTTGTAAACAAGTTACCATCTTCACTACAACTGCAGTGGGCACAAGAAATACAAGGTGAAGCAGTATACAATATCCTTAAATTTGAAATGTGGTTAAGTAAAATATCGAAGAATATCTGTCATTCATTGCCAACATTGGATCTCACAGCTAAAAAGGAAAACAAACGAAGACCACAAGAAACTCGTCTTGTTAATGTCCATCAACAAGAATACAATAAAATGAGAAAATGTGTTGCTTGTTCTCATTTTATTGTATTCTTGTTGATGGACATTAACAAGACGAGTTTCTTGTGGTCTTCGTTTGTTTTCCTTTTTAGCTGTGAGATCCAATGTTGGCAATGAATGACAGATATTCTTCGATATTTTACTTAACCACATTTCAAATTTAAGGATATTGTATACTGCTTCACCTTGTATTTCTTGTGCCCACTGCAGTTGTAGTGAAGATGGTAACTTGTTTACAAGTTCCTCAATTAGGTTTGGATTTAAAAAATATAGTAAACGTTAAATCTACGTCAATCGCATCAAAGGCATCACGAACGGCTACTTCTTTGACGAAAGCTAATCTGTCGAAACAAAAGATGGAAGTTATACGACGGAAAAAAGAATTATTAGAACAAGAAATGAAGTTGTTGGACGAAGAACAAAGGGTTATAGAAGAAGCAATGCAGGATGCAGATGAAGGGGATGGTTATACGCAAGAAGAATCTGTTATTTCCCAAAAAGTTTCAGATTTATCCATACAAGAAAAAAGTAAAGAAATGTCATTAGAAGAAAAAATTAATTTGTTTAACGCTAATTCTAAGCCATTTAACCAAGAACCACACCATTTTGATGAAAGTAACTGGCACGCGCGACAGTTCTTACCCAAAGAACTTCCAAAATTTAGTGGAGCAACTGGTGAATGGGCAGTATTTATCAACGCGTTCGAACAATCAACGGTACTATGTAAACTGACTGCAACTGAAAATCTTCTTCGCCTTCAACGAAGCTTGCAAAACCCAGCAAGAGAAGTAGTGAAACATATGTTGACAGACCCAAATAGTGTTCCCGAAATAATAGATACTTTGCGTATGTTATATGGCAATGCACAACGTATACTAAAAGAACAAATAAATATAATTCGAAGGCATGAATCAGTAAATGATAAGGATCTATCATCAATTGTCAAATTCAGTCTAGCTGTAAAGAATGTATGTGCAGCAATAAGATCATCGGGTTTAGAACAATATTTTTTAAATCCAAACCTAATTGAGGAACTTGTAAACAAGTTACCATCTTCACTACAACTGCAGTGGGCACAAGAAATACAAGGTGAAGCAGTATACAATATCCTTAAATTTGAAATGTGGTTAAGTAAAATATCGAAGAATATCTGTCATTCATTGCCAACATTGGATCTCACAGCTAAAAAGGAAAACAAACGAAGACCACAAGAAACTCGTCTTGTTAATGTCCATCAACAAGAATACAATAAAATGAGAAAATGTGTTGCTTGTTCAAATAATTGTAAAGATTTGACAAGTTGCAAAAAATTTCTTGAATGTGATGACGATGAACGATGGCAGATTGTACGAAACAACCGTCTCTGCAAACAATGTTTAACAAAACATTTTCTGAGACCACCGTACTATTGCAAATATGCTAAGAAGTGCACAGAGTCAGAATGTACAGGTAAACATCACCCTCTGATGCATCGATCTTCTCCACCGCAGACAAAATGTGATACAAAACCTATAAATACTGAAATAACTTGCACTCAAAGAACAAGTAGTGAAAGAATAGTTTTCCGATATTTACCTGTTATAGTACATAATGGCGAACAACAAGTTAAAACGATTGCCTTCTTGGATCAAGGTTCTTCAGGAACATTCATCGAATCTGATTTGGCTAACGAACTGAAGTTGTTTGGGTCGAAATCTATATTACATCTGCGTTTCACGGGCGATTCTCATCGTACTGAATACAATTCGATGATGGTATCGCTCACTATATCTGGCATAAACAAAGGTTCTAAACGTTACGAATTAAGAAAGGTACATACTGTCAAAAAATTAGGTCTAGCAAAACAGAGTCTACATTTTAATGAGTTAGCAAAACGATATGAGTATTTACGTGATATATCTGCAATGTCGTATGAAAATGAAGCTCCTAAAATTTTGATTGGATTAAATAATTGGGGACTTGCATTAGAACGTGAAGTAAGAATTAGGAACAATTCAGATGGACCAATAGCTTCCAGATGTTTGTTGGGATGGTCCATATATGCTAGTAATGAAAAAAGTAGTCAATATGTCAACTTCTGTGACAACTCTGCATGTATTTATCATATAGAAAATGATGACGAACTTAATCAAATGGTTAAACGTTATTTTTTCATCGACAACTTAGGAGTTCAGGTACCACCTGACAAAGTCACATCAAAGGAAGAAAAACGAGCTCTAAGAATAATGAATGAAACTGTTAAACGAACAAATGATGGTTACGAAATTGGTCTATTATGGAAGAACGATGAAGTAAATTTTCCAGACAATAAATCAATGGCTCTCAAACGATTATACATTCTAGAAGCAAGATTCAGACGAGAACCTAACCTTGCTGTAGAAATGAGAAGTCAAATGGAAGATTATTTGAAGAAAGGCTACGCACGTATATTGACCCCAAAGGAAATTACATTTCCGAACCCAAGACGATGGTATTTACCAGTATTTCCTACACTAAATCCAAACAAACCTGGTAAAGTTAGAATGGTATTCGATGCGAAGGCAACAGAAAATGGCGTTTCATTAAATTCGGAGTTACTTAAAGGACCAACTCATTTCTCCACATTGCTCGAAGTACTTCTACGATTCAGACAACGAAAAATAGCGGTCACTGGCGATATCAGAGAAATGTTTCACCAGGTTAAAATTCGATATGAAGATCAATCAGCACAACGCTTCCTGTGGCGAAATAATGAGACAGAAGAACCGTCAGTCTATGTACTTCAAGTTATGACATTCGGAGCAACATGTTCTCCCAGTTGCGCACAATTTGTAAAAAACTTAAACGCAAAGCAATTTGAAGAAAATCATAGAAGAGCAGTAGAGGCCATTGTTGCAAATCACTATGTAGATGATTTGTTAGACTGCACAGACACAATTGAAGAAGCGATCGACCTAGCCAAAACTGTACGAGAAATACACAAGGAAGCTAATTTTGAAATTCGTAAATGGAAATCAAATAGCCACATGGTATTAAAAGCTCTTGATAGTCAAGAAAATAATCCTTCTAAAATGAACATGAATATCGATCATGAAGATGAAGTTGAGAAGGTGTTAGGAATGTGGTGGTCCTACGTTTATGACGAATTTACTTACTCTCTTAAGTACAATAAAGGAAACAAAGACGTCATACAAGGCAAGAAAACACCAACGAAACGAGAAATTTTACGAATTTTAATGTCAGTATACGATCCTCTGGGGCTTATCGCTCATTTCACTAGTTATCTTAAAGTCCTCCTACAAGATGTTTGGAGAACAGGTGCTGACTGGGACGAAGAAATAGACGATTCCTGTAATGAACGATGGAACCAATGGTTACAGGTTTTACCTCAAGTGGAAAATTTACGAATTCCCCGATGTTACTTGAAGTTCTTTAATAACTGGGAACGACTCAATGTACAGCTACATATATTTGTCGACTCCAGCAAGGAATGTAGTTCTGCAGTAGCATATTTACGTCTACATCATGTAAACTTAAACGTCATAGAATGTCGATTAATAGGTTCAAAAACACGTGTAGCGCCGCTAAAATTGTTGTCTATACCACGTCTTGAGCTAACAGCTGCACTAATGGGCACTAGATTCAGTAAAACAATTTTAACGTCATTGTCAATCAATATTCATAGTACAACGTATTGGTCTGACTCAAAGACTGTTCTTAGTTGGATTCGAGCAGATACTAAGAAAATCAAAGGACAATTCGTTGCATTTCGTATATCTGAAATTCAGGAAGCAACAGAACCAGTAAATTGGCGTTATGTTCCTTCAAAAATAAACGTCGCTGACGATGCAACTAAATGGCATAAAAACTTAAAGATTCAAGCAGACTGTCGCTGGTTTAATGGACCTGAATTTCTTTATAAATCTGAAGAACAATGGCCCGAAGACATAACATTAAATTACAAAACTAATGAAGAAATGGTAAATTGTACCCAAGAAGTCACAAGACCGATTGTAGAATTTGGGAGATTCTCAAATTATTCACGCTTATTAAGAGCTGTTGCCTACGTCCATAAGTTTTTTGAAAAATTGAAGACACGCGTGAAAAAACAACCACCAGTAACAAACGAAATTTCTTCTGAAGATCTGCAGAAATCTGAACGGACTATCTTCAAGGTCGCTCAAGCAGAATATTACAAAAGGGAAATTGAAATCCTGAAAAAGGAAAAAACAAAAATGGTTCTCCGCTCTAGTGCCATTTACAAATTATCACCCTACATAGACGAATTTGGGATTTTAAGAACGAAAGGTAGAATCGATGCAGCAAAATGCGTTCCCTATGAAACGAAACGACCTATTATTTTACATCCGGCAAGTAAGGTAACGAAGCTAATAATAGAAAATTATCACCGAAAATATCTGCATATACATCATGAAACAGTGATAAATGAATTAAGGCAGAAATTTATGATTCCAAGTTGTCGTCGTCTACTACGGAATATTCGCTTAAACTGTCCAAGATGTATTTATTTAAATGCAAGACCTCAGCCACCGCAAATGGCCCCGCTTCCGTATGCAAGATTAGCAGCATATACACATCCATTTACATACGTGGGTATAGACTGCATGGGTCCATTTGAAGTAATTGTAAGAAGGAAACTTGAAAAACGTTGGATATGTTTGTTTACTTGCTTAACAGTAAGGGCCATACATCTTGAAATTCTGCATGGGATGGATGCCGAATCATTTATCTTAGCTTTCCGAAATTTTACCCAACGACGCGGAGAACCCAAAGAAGTATATACCGATAATGGAACTAACTTTGTGGGCGGAGAACGAATTCTAAGAGAAGCATTAAAGGAAATCAGATTGAATAAAATTATAGCAAAAACCTTTGAAAGTCCTAAAATGAAATGGCATTTCAATCCTCCGGAAAGCCCTCACATGGGAGGGAGTTGGGAGAGACTGGTAAGATCCGTAAAACAAGCATTTTACGCAGCAATACCAACGAGAAATCCTACTGATCCACTTCTCTTTAGTTACGTAGTAGAAGTTGAAAATATTATAAATACTAGGCCCTTGACATATCTGCCTTTGGATAGCGAAGAAGAAGAGGCGCTAACGCCCAATCACTTCATCAGAGGTACATCTGGTGGTTCAAAACCAATAGGTATTTTCGATGATAACGTAAAAGTAATGAAATCAAACTGGAAGATGTCTCAACTTTACGCGCAACGTTTTTGGCAAAGATGGGTAAAAGAATATCTTCCAGACTTAACAAAGAGAAGCACCTGGTATGAACCCGCAAATCCTCTGAAAGTAGGAGATCTAGTACTGATAATTGATTCAAAAAGTATACGTAATTGTTGGCAACGAGGTCGCATCGAAGCTATAAGAATAGGAAAAGACGGCCAAGTAAGAAGCGCGGTGGTAAGAACGAAAAATGGAACATTAGAACGTCCAGCTGTCAAAATAGCGAAATTAGATATCGCCGGAGAACAGTGACTTGGTTTGCGAGCAAAGATACCAAGTCACCGGGGGGGAGTGTGTGAAAAATGAAATCAAGTTGTCTGTAATTAAATTGTAAAAATCGAGTCATTTTTGGAATACAAAAGAAAAACGAATATATATATGTCAAAGTGTAAAAACGTATAAGTCAAAGTGTAAAAACGATTAAATAAAAACGATTAATATTCCAAAAACGAACGATTTCAAACCGTATTTAAAGCCTTGATGAAACAGTATAACAAGTTAAATAAATAAATATATCTAAGTAAGTCTGTTTCTCTTTGCTGTCTAAAACGTTTCTTACAGACTGTATCGCAAAAGACTTGAGAAAGGAAGGACTGTGTGAAGAAGATGCGTTGGACAGGAATGAGTGGAAGAGAAGAGGAAACAGCGACCCCTAATAAAATAGGGGAAAGCTGAAGCAGAAAGAAATGTGTCAAGTGCATTTTACGTAGTGTTTGTTTATGTCATAATTTTATTGGATTTATAGAACCTTTTCAAATGAACTTTTGGTATGGAATTTGTAAAAAATAGTATGTGTTCGTGTTTGATTTTACATGATATTATATACAAACTGTTCCACGGTACTTTTGGTATGGGATTTGAAGAAAATACATCGAATTGACGGAAGGTCTTGTGCTGGCCACAACAGATATTTTATTATGCAATATGAAAAGATTTTCAAATGTCAGCGTGGCACATTGGTTAACACAACTGCCTCTGAAATTTTAAATTGGAGTTCGATTCTTTTTTAGGGTAATTTTATTTTTTTACAAAAAAATTGTTGTACTCTTAAAAATCTGTCTTACATTTCGTATTACAGTAATTTAAAAATAATAGTATTGTGATAAAAACCCCAATTAACCGGATTTTTTGATGAACCTGAAACTAAACCGAACCTTTTTAAATCAAGGTCAATAAATCTGAACCGAATTTAAACCGTTTTAAATTCAGATATGTGAAATATAAAATTAAAAACTGTAAATTCAAATTAAATATGATTTGAAATCTACTATTTCCACCATATTTTTGTTAATCATTTACTACTCTGAACCGAAAATCGAACCGGAACCGAAAACAGATGAACCGTTATAATTCTCATTTTCTTGAACCAAAACTGACTTTGCACCGACATTTTTTTTATTCCCTGAACCTGAAACGAATTTGAAACATTTCGTTTCAGGTAAAAAACCACGTTTAATATATATATATATATATATATATATATATATATATATATATATATATATATAACTGATGTGTGTGCTATCAAATGTCTGTTACTCCTGAATTTTTACGATATTCATTTAACCGGCCGATATTTTCGAATTCAGGGCTATAAATGTACGCTCCAACTTTGTTAAGTAATACATTTTATATCGGTATCACAGCTGAATAAATTGTTTTGCAGGGATAAATATAAAATGATTTGAATAAAAGTAATTAAGTGAAATAGTTGCATTGAAATGTCCTGTTATTCTGCTCCAGTAAAACATACAACAAATTAAATTTTTGCACATACAACCCGATCAAATTTCAACGAACCACCATGCGCTCAAAGATCCAAATTAAAACTCGATAGAGCATAGTTGAAACTAGGAATAAAAACTGTCATCACGCGGTTGTTTGTAGTGGAGTTCGTAGGCGTCTCCGGTTCTCCGGTTCCCTGTTCGAAGAACGGGAACGTAAACCGGATCATAGCACCGGTGTCCGATTACCAAACGGGACGAGCGCGAACCCCGAACCTTTGTGACACAAAACGCCCGGTTCAAGTGGCTAAACAATTTTCACACCAACACAAAGCTCGCCCTTGTGGACAAGGACAGAAGAGCGAGTTTCCATCGCTGTTGAGCTGAAACTATAATAAAGGCCACTTTGTACCAGGCACAGATAAATATTAGAGAGGGTGCTCTGTCGCGAGTTTGGTTTATGGCAGTTGGCTTAGGAATATATAAGTATTCTGACGTTTGCAAATTGATTGTTCTTGATATATGATATTAATGTTCTTCCGTATCATGTGGCACGGAATTATTTGATGCCGGGTTTTTTAATGTTGGCTGTCCTGACTGCTAAATGGTTAACCGTCATGTTGCGAGCTTGGAATCAACGGTTATTTATTATTTTTTATTTGTGGTTTTGCCTTGTCATCTACTTAAAGTCTAACACTGACTTTCATGGAAAATGAAATATTATTTATTACATGTACTAAATTATTAGCCTGCATAATTATAAAAATAATTAGGCTGTCAAGATAACTTAACGTTATTTATTTCGTAAGTTTTTGCAGTAATAAAACTTCAAACGCTGCATTATAAAAAACGAACATAATGTGATCATTAGATGATTAAAATTTAACATCTGTCATATATTATTAAAGATTATCTAGTGTCAAATCACGAGTAAAAATATAACGCCTGTTAATGTTTCTGAATCAATGAATGTAACGATTTTATTACTATACATTTTATGCGATTCTGCATGAAGCACTCTGTAACAATAGAACAGTAACAGTCTGCAACATAAACAAATTTATATCTTGCAATTAAGTTGTGTAATTAGTACGGGGTGTTCTAAAAGTCACGTAGATTTTTAAAAATCTCATAATATCTCCAGTTTACAAAATCAATTTTATGATAGAAATAGTATTATAAAGATCAACAACAAATGTTTTGGGGATTTTTATATTTACTCGATAACTTGATCAAAGTGTCAAACACAGATCTATCGTTACAGAAAGTGAATTTTCATTGTATTCTTTACAAAATAACAGAATTCATTTAGACATCCGATACCGTTGTAGGTACCTATTGAAACAAAAATGTGGACTTATGGGCCTCTGAATTGATAAAATAGCTACACAGACTTCGAAAGTAATAACAATAGTAGATAAAAAAACACTTACTTTTGCCGAATCTGTAAAGCCTCATGTACTGCCGAAGCTGTTTGGAACTTATTCTAAATAAAGTCTCAAATGTATAAAAGTCTTGCACACTTTCACCCACGCATATAAAAAGTACCTACATAAAAACTAATATGAAATAATAAAGAAATTACAAAAACTAATAAAGAAATAACAAAAACGAATATTATAACTCTACATAATACACGCACAAACACTTGTTCGATACTGTCAGAATTAAACACGTTATGAAAGGTTTATTTTATATTGAATCCAATCATTTCAAATTTATAATTTTGTCTACCAATCAGAATTGACAAGAAATTCTTCTCATGTCTCTAAGAAAACATATTAACAATACTAGTAAAATTAGACAATAAAAACAATAGGAAAAGAGAAAGTAAAAGTATAGATCAAAAGGAACTTAATAAAATATTAGAATAGTATTTGTTTACATCAAATACGATCTAATATTTATTTTTGTATTATGCAAACTAAAATTCTAATAAATGTAAAGATATATAAATATATCTTCACGGTATATTACCCGTTACTGGGTATGCCAATCAGCCAATCTGCTTTGTACACAGATATCGGTAATGATGGCATATTCGTACCGTGCTTATAACAAATGATTATTCTAAAGTTTATGAATTATTTTCTTAAAACTTTTATGGCACGTATTACGAGCATACGTTTTTAAATAAAATCGCTTTTACATTATATTTATTTGAGGTGCGTGCTCCTTGAAAGCGCTTTTGTTATTTTAAAAAAAGTGCTCGTAATACAGGCCAAATGTTTAGACTTCCTTTTTTACCTTCCGTCACCTTTAGGTAAGGAAGGTATTGTCTTTGGTCAAAAAATTCGGTGGTGAGTTTTTAATGACTAAGCACGTTTTAGGGTCCCTACAATACAAATTTACTATTTTTAAGATGATGTCTGTATGTATGTGTGTGTGTGTGTGCGTGTGTCCGTGTGTGCGTGTGTGTGTATGTGTGTCCGTGTGTGACAAATTTTTCTCCGACGATAACTCCAATACTACAATTCTAAAAATTATAATTCTTTCGTATTCCTCTTCTGTACAACCATATGAAGAGTTGATTAGATTTTGGTTATAATTGATCCACCGGAAGTACCCTTATTTGAAGTTTTTAACAGTTTTTTTTAAAAAAACGCAGTTAAATGTTATTTTTTGACATTTTGTTATTATGTATATTAAAGAAAATACTCTTCTCTATACGGTTTAATTATACATTTTCCTTCATATTCAATAGATGTAAATTTAAAGCACTACAAAGAAATTAATTTTCAAAAATTAGTCAGCTTTGTTATTTATCATGGAAACAACTGACATAATTATTCAAAAAAATTTAATTGACAGATGTCAGTTGCAAGTGCAAAATCAAATATGGAAAAAAGTATGGGATCTAAAATTGGTATGTCATAGTGTTGTTCGCAAGTGACACGCAGAGAAAGGCCAAAGAGAAGATGGAAGGACATTACTTAGTGTAGTATATGTTGTAATTTTATTGGATTTATAGAACCTTTTCAAATGAACTTTTGGTATGGAATTTGTAAAAAATAGTATGTGTTCGTGTTCGATTTTACATGATATTATATAGAATCTGTTCCAAGGACCTTTTGGTATGGGATTTGTACAAAATACATGGAATTGACGGAAGGTCTTGTGCTGGCCACAACAGATTTTTATTATTGTTTGTACTAAATAATGTTGTCATTATTGTTAGAACTTAAGAGGAATTACTGAAGAAATACATTTTAATTTCGAAATGATTTTACAAAAAATTGAGTTTATTTTCGTTTTCTTCCATTATCTCAATTCTTATTTATTTCATGTTCTTCTGTAAATATCATTCTGTAGTAACAATTTGAATAAATAACAGTTTTATATTTAAAGATAAAAAATCTGTTGTGGCCAGTACAAGACCTTCCGTCAATTCGATATATTTTGTACAAATCCCATATCAAAAGGACCGTGGAACAGTTTCTATATAATAGCATGTAAAATCGAACACGAATACATACAATTTTTGCAAATTTCATACCAAAAGTTCATTTGAAAAGGTTCTATAAATCCAATAAAATTATGACAAACATACACTAAGTAAAATGTACTTGACACATTTCTTTCTGCTTCAGCTTTCCCCTATTTTATTAGGAGTCACTGTTTCCTCTTCTCTTCCACTCATTCCTGTCCAACGCATCTTCTTCACACAGTCCTTCCTTTCTCAAGTCTTCTGCGATACAGTCCTTTCATCTTCTCTTTAGCCTTTCACTGCATGTCACTTGCGAGGAACACTATGACATACTAATTTTTGATCCCATACTTTCCATATTTGGTTTTGCACTTGCAACAGATCTGTCAATTAGAATTTTTTGAATGAGCAGCTGTTTCCATGATAAATAGCAAAGCTGACTAATTTTTGAAAATTAATTTCTTTATATAATGCTTTAACTCTACATCTATTGAATATGAAGGAAAATGTACAATGTAAAAAATATAATAACAAAATGTCAAAAAATAATATTTAACGGGGTTTTTGAAGAAAAACTTCAAATAAGGGTACTTCCGGTGGATCAATTATAACCAAAATCAACTCTTCATAGGGATGTACAGAAGCGGAATACGAAAGAATTATAATTTTTAGAATTGTAGTATTGAAGTTATCGTCGGAGAAAAATTTGTCACACACGGACACACATACATACACACACACACACACACACGGACACACACACATACACAGGCATACAGACATCATCTTAAAAATAGTAAATTCATATTGTAGGGACCCTAATACGTGCTTATTCATTAAAAACTCACCACCGAATTTTTTGACCAAAGACAATACCTTCCTTACCTAAAGGTGACGGAAGGTAAAAACGGTATGTCAAAAAATTCAAAAACGTAACACCACTGGCTTTTCCAAATGTAGGTAATATAGGTAACATAATTTGACATTTCCGGTAAATTAATGCTATAGAGAGAGAGAGAGAGAGAGAGAGAGAGAGAGAATTTTGACATCAATAAAGTTTATTTTTAGGAAAAAAAATGTAGGTCTAAACTACTACTATTCACTTTATTGAAATAAATTTAAAAATATAGCAGGTCTCATTTGACAGGTAGCTTGTATTTAAAACCAACTTTTTGCCCAACTTCTGTTGCTTGTTATTGATCGCTCGTCATAATTCCGAATATTAAATTAATAATAAAACTCGTTTTGATCAAGTAAAGCAAACAAATGTACGCAGAAAAATTGCCATATAAAAATTTCAAATCGGAAATGCACGTAAGCAACTCCGGTAACAGATTGCGTTACTGTGTGCACTTGCGAGCCTCCGGGCACTAAACGATTTTAATTTCACCGATAAACTTCTTGATTATAATGTTCGAATTGTTTTATTTTCAGATCGCCCTTGTGGGCCGAATCAGTTCCAATGTAACGACGGAAGATGCATCGCCGATACACAAAGATGCGACTCGAGAAGAGACTGCGCTGATAATGAAGATGAGCAAGATTGTCGTAAGTTTTTGACCATTTTGATATAGAAAGCAGAAGTATGTTGCAGTACATTTATTAAAGAAATGTACATTTTGGCTTTTGAAGCAAATTGCGGACTAACAAATCAAGCTATACGCCGCAATTCATGGACGAATTTATTTAGTCACTCTGTTGCTGAACACATATTTGTTATACAGGTTGATTATGGTAAAATAATCAATTGTCAGACGAATTAATGACTTTTGGGAAAAATTATATACCTAAACTCGTACAGAAACGCGGAATCTTTACGTTTGTTCACACAAGTCAGAAAGCCTCACAAACCATTCTGAGCATGCGCATCAGTTTAAAAATGTTCGCACAACAGAAATTTTAAATCTACAAATAAAATCATTTATTCGTTCAGTAATATATTTCAATCCCGGATCAGTTTCCAATCGTCAGAATAGCCCGCGGATTCTAAAGAAATTTTTAGTTTGCGGCATGCGCACTGGAACTTCTGGCTATTAGCGAGCATTTTTGTTCCAAAATGCACTTGTGCTAGCCACAGTGAGAGAAAAGGAATATTAACATTTATTATAAAATCTTACGAATCACTAGATATTTGCTATTGCTATATTGTCAAGTAGATTGTCGAGCGTAAATAATATATCCCATATTTAGATAAAAGCAACAAAATTTGCAAAAATCTAATTTTTATGTATCTAGATACTTCTTGGTGCTCTGATTCCAAATTTTGAAACCGCAGGTCGATATCTCCTTTCTTTCTCGAGATATTTAGATTCAAATTTTGCTCAAAAATGGGTCAAGATATGATTTTGGCGACACGACCATTCGATTCTGCGAGCAAAATTATATAAGTGTACCAATTTTCATAATTTTTGTCCAAATGGTTCATTTTTTATGAATAAAAGTTTGAAACCCCCCCGAAAATGGCCAAAATCGTAAGGGGTATACCTTAGATTTTTGCGATTTTTGGTCATTTTCAGTTATTTTGCTTTAGAGATTGTATGCGGTGTTCAAAAATTATGAAAATTGGTGTACTAATTATTTTTTCCCGTAGAATCGAATGATATCACCAAATTCATATCCCGGCCCATTTTTGGGTTACTACCCAAAAATAGGCAGTTTTGAGCAATACTTTGAATCTAAATATCTCGAGAACGAAAATAGATATCGACCTGCGGTTTTAAAATCTGGAATCAGCGCATTTAGAAGTATCTAGATACAAAATTAGATTTTTGAAAATTTTGAAGATTTTATCTGAATATGCGATTTTTAGCATGAATCCAATTTTAAAGATTTTACAAAATTAAAAAACTGTAAAATGTAAATTTTTGCTCAATGTCCAATGAGAGAATTTTGGTCTCGTCTTCGTAGTTCTTAGAGTCCGATTCTCAAAAGTTTAAGCTAATTCTCATTTTTTGGATTAGTGATTTTTATTCTATTCCGGTATTTAAAATTTAAACTTCAAAATATTATCAAAAAAGGTAGATACTAGGTATATATTAGACTATATTTAAAGATATGAACTATCAAAATTAGAGTAGAATTTGCTAATCCAAAATTGAGGATGAGCTTAAACTTTTTCGAGAATCGAGCTTTTATAATTTATATTATCCTGGACACTTTATTAATTAACTACTATTCTACACCTAAATTACTAAACATATTTAATTTTGCACGCTTGATACTTGTATAAAATCGAATTTGAAATTGTACAAATATTGCTCATTTGTAGCGATAGCAATGGAAATCAAACAAAGTTTCAAGAAATGCGTATCAGTTGAACTGTTAGAAATTCGGTTTTCAAATAAAAGTTGCAGATAATTCAATTCTGCTCATTCATAACTTCTATCGAACATCCCTCGCCCCCCACTTCTTTCTGTACAAGTCCACGTATTTAACTTTTTTCAAAGTTGTTAATTCGCTTGTACACCAAATTGGTTGTTTAATTGTATCATCCTGTATTAGTAATTGATCGTAAGTATATTTTGCAAGCTGCACTGCATGTCCTGCACGTTGATGAGTTGCAGTCGATAACAAAGTGTTTGCATGAGGCGAGATAGCAGAATAAAATCCAATTCAGTGTGTTTATATTAACGCATGCAAATTTTATGTGCTCTGGTAACGACCATTAGCCCGAAGAACATGTGATATAACAACGGAGTTCCAATGTGGAGACGGCACGTGTATCCCTCTCTTCTTGAGATGTAACCGGAAATATGATTGTCCCACAGGAGACGTCTCAGACGAAACAACCTGTCGTAAGTTCTACATCCTCGTCTCTCATCTTTCTTCGTGTCGTGTGACGTCTAGTTGTTGATAGTCTTCAAACATCAAATCTAATTTCAATTTTCTGTAGGATGTCTGTGTCGCTGTCGATTCGTTGCTAACTTCATCACTATCATTTTAATGTTTCTTCTGTGATTAACGCTTTATTTTTAAGCAAGAATTCAACGTTTTGTTTGACCTCTTAACTGCGGAATTCTGGGAATAAACATGTATTGCTGTTATTGGACATAAACTTCAAAAAGCTTTTAAAATACATATATCTGCTAAGTAGAATTTATTAATGCTATGAATATATGTAATTTCCATACTTTGATGTTATATTTTAACAGTAAAGCATTAGCATTATATTATTACGTCTATCAAAACATTGTTTACAAAACTATTTAATAAAATAAAATAAACCATGGTTAACGTGCTCTATAACATTATATTTAACTTGATTAATAACAAAAACATCTTTCAAATTCTGAAATATCAACGGATTTCGACGAGTTTGTATCTATAAAAGTTTTAAAATAATCAATCTTATTAAATACATAAAAGATAATGGAGAACTTAACTTGGGCCCGAAATTTTCATTAATGGTTAACCTGTAATGTTAACTGTCAGTGCTTTGAAGAATTGAAAAGGTTGTACTCCCTCTACCTCCACCAAATGCCAAATGTTATTTCATTATTTGCCCTTTATCTAATTCCGTTTTAAAAAGTCGCATTTTACCAAACCTTTTGACGTTATGAAATGTCACTTTTTATATAACTGATACGAAATGAGTTTTGTAATAGTTATTTACGTATAGAGGGCCGAAAGAAAAGGTTTACGCCTGCGGACGAAATTTGAAACCCGGCGCGTAGCGGAGGGCTTTTATTCGTCCAAGGGTGTAAACTTCTTTCGGCCTGAGGTATGCACAACGTTTTACTCACTAGTGCCATCAAATGAAATGTTTTTAAAGCTTGTTGCTATGTAAAAATATCACTCTTTTCATAACTGATTATGTGAATAACTATTACATGTATAAAGCGTGAAAAGCGGCACATATTCATGTAAAGATAGTTTGAGAAATATGTGCAACGCATGTTTGAACAAGTAAAAATATGTCTAATTTGGAATTAAATTTTGATTAGAATTTGTTATAAATTTTCTTATTATAGTTTTTTATTTTACTTTTCCTATTTAACTGCTATACATACTTATACCGTGAGTATTTTTTAACGTGAAACATTGGGTTTGTCATATCCATGGCTACGACTTGATATTTGATTGACAGCAATGTATTTGCCTGTTCCATTTAAAATGAAACATAGGGAACGAATCTGACAGAAGTATTATATTTAAATATTGTAAGAAATTTAGCGGAGTCAGAAAACCACTCGGGTACAAGGTGCACACTATATTTTTTCTACAACTAATTTTAATTTAGAATGCAGGTATAATTATTTAAACGAAATTAACCTCTATTGACGCCTTATCAAATGTCAAATTCGTTCCCTATGTTTCATTTTAAATGGAACGGGCAAATACATTGCTGTCAATCATCAAATGTCAAGTCGTAACCATGGATATGAAAAACCCAATGTTTCACGTTAAAAAATACTCACGGTACCTAGGTGTGTTCAAAAAAATCCTAACTAGGAGTAGGCTATGAACAAAAAAAAAGCCGTATGTCCATTTAAAAGTATTTAATTAAACGTCAGTTTGACACGAGATGTCAAAAATATGATTTAAAGAAATCAAAACTTTTTTCTTGAATCCTTAATTTAGAAATAGAAATAAATTAGAAAACAATGAATAGCAATATTCTGTATCGATTTTTTTTATCTTTTCTCTTTAAAATTACATTTCACAATTCACAATCATTTTGACTGTTGAATTGAATGATGATCAGATATACGTTCCTGTATTCATAGCCTACTCCGAACTAGGTTCTTTTTCTGAACACACTGTATAAAATAATATATTTTACCTTTTTTAAAATGCAAATATTACCTTATAATTTTTATGTTATGTGAAAGAAGAAACTTCAGAGAAACTTAATATTAATGTGTCGTAATATTTTTTATTAAAAAAAAATCATAAGCAATGTTTAAATGGTCTATTTTAGTGGCCGCGTGACTAACGGAGGGTTAATATCGATGCAATATTTTTAATTGACACTTAAGTTAGTTGACAGTTTAACCAATGCTGGGCCTAAATCCATATGTTTGCCCTGCTTGCCACCGGATATAAATTTTTCACTTTAGAATCCGGTTGTCTCACTATTTTAATGTATGTTTCTAAACAAATTAGTATTTACAGAAATAAACTGTTGAATGCAAATTTCATTTAGTTTCCAAATACAAATTTTCACCTGTTAATATGCACTAAACTAATTAATAATAAATATTCTGTCACAATTTAAACGCTTAAAAACATATTAAAACAATAAAAGGCAAACTCTTGATTCTTGCGCTTTAGTATTTGTGTTGTCCCTTGTCCACTTCTAACACCATGTGAACTTTCTTCAACTTGTGTTTGTCAAGTAGTCCAACTTTCTAATTGTCTCATCCATTTCAACTTCTAATGGAATATTAGCAATGACCATGTTGGCCACCCTGGTACCGAGTTCGTATGTTCACAGCGTGCCTTCCAGACGATTTCTACTGTGCCCCAGGTGTATGTGTGGCGAAAAACCGAAGATGTAACAGCGTTCGTGATTGCTTCAATGGCGCAGATGAACGAAATTGCTCACACTGTACGCATGCTTTTTATTTGGTACTATGAGATCTGAATAACTGAGGTTGAGGAATTATTGAGGAAGTATATAGTGATAATAATGAGCATGGTATCATTTCATTCAGCATGATACTGCATTGCTTGTTTCGCAGGGCATGGGGAATGGGGAACTAAGAAATTAATTGTTAATAGGAATAAATATTTTAATTGGAATAATAAATTAATTGTATATTTAAAAACACGTGAAATTGGAACTGTTTTATTAAATACATCTAAAGATTCACTCAAACTGGACCGATGTCTATTTGGTTGCATTATTTCTTTTTCAAAATGGGGTCCTATACCATAGTTATATTTTAACTATCTTAAATAAGAAGACGAAAATATACATAAATTAATGAGTTTAGTGAAAAAAATTTCTTTAAATATTGACTAGGTCACAAACTATAAGCGATTGAAGCTGATTACTAATTGGGTATGACGCGTTAGGTACTAAGAATTTGATTGGTCGCCTGATTTTAAAAAGGAGATTCCCGCGTCTGCAGCGGTCATCTTTGAGTCACCTTTAAAAGAATATGAAATGTCATGTTATTCTATAACCTAACAAAACATTTAACAATTTTGTGTTTGATGAATTTGTTCAATTATAACATCTAGTAATATTAACAATAATAATAATATATCGAGAATTAAATCAATTTGTAATATTAATTAAATTAATATTGAAACTTCAAAACAGCCAACACTAGCGCCATCCGTCGTCATACTTTGTGTAATAATATTGTCAAACTGTTTCAATGTTCTATAATGTGTTACGAAAAAAAATGCTTATTATGTATTTACGTTATTTATACTTAATAATAATTTCTTCGTGAATATAACGTATAAGTTTTTATATACAAACATTTCAGCTATGCAAACATGAAAAAATTGTTCCCTCTATAACTAACAGTTTGTCGATCACTTGTTAGTACCTGCTACGTCACGCACAAATTCTTAAACTTTAAAAATTCATATCTCGCTTATTACGTAAAATTTTTAAGTCGCGTTTGCACTAAAATTCTTATTTTATCCTGATCTTACAGAAAAAAAAATAAAAGTAAAATGGTATAGGACCCCATTTTAAATCATTTAGAACCAAAGTTCTGCTCAGCTTTAAAATTCTAAATTGTCGAGTTAACTTTGTCTTGAGCACTTTGAATGAGTCTGCTGAATCGATTTGAGGGCAAAAATTCGGGGCGCCCACTTTTTGGTAAATTAATACATACTACACTTGCTTCACATTCCCGTATAGTTCGGTAAATAGTCGTTTGTCCAATAATTTGATCCCCAAAAACGTTAACAATTTTATATTTCGGCTATTTTTCCAACTAGATTTGTGTATTTCAAGTTTGCATAACATCTTTCAAAACTTTTTCTGGCAATTTTAACATGGTCCAGTAACAATTAGATTATATGTACATTATTTAGTAATAAATTTTGGAGAGTGAATTTTTTCTCTTAACTTTAGTTATATACATTAATAATGACCAAAATGAGTAAATAAAGCTTAATCAATATAGGTCTAATCGTCAACTGTTTGAAAATATTTTTGTTACACAAGAATTTCTTTTTCAAATTTGAATCTAGGCTACGTCCGATGTCGTATTTTGGCATTTAGTATTTAGGATTTAGGTCTTCTTCACATAAATACAACTCCGAATGGCACTCTAATGGGATCCATTGGTTTCTATGGCAAGTTGCCATTGGCAACACTTTAGAACACAAAAATGAATTATACAATTCGATTTAATTTGATGGTTCAGATTAAATGTTATTGTTTGACAGCAAATTTGACGTTTTGTACAAATTATAGCAACTAACATGATTTGTTTAATTAGTGCGCGTCAACTTCATAGTGTACTCCTGAAAAACTCTAAAATCTAATTCCTAAAATCCTAAATAATGATGTTATTTAGGTAGACTGACCATATGTACTTATTTTAATAGGACAGTATTTTCTTTTTGAATGATGTCCTACTGTACTTAAAAGGTTCATTAAGTACACGTAAATGTACTTTTTTTAAGAACAATAGTTTGATTGAGTCAAACTTAACGTAATTAGCTATATATTTGGAAATATATTTATATGTTGCGTCTTACACCGGTTAGATTCGGCGTCGATCGAGTAAAGTATTTTCGTTCTTCCCCCTTTTCACCAAATATTAGTTCTAACATTAATTATTTAAGTATTTTATTCATTTCTGACTTGTTTAAAAGTTTAAAGCAACAAAAAAAAAAAAATGTTTTAACATGTCAGTGTCTCGACGAAAGTTTTATTTCAATCTAGAGTTCATTTTTTGTTTACCTGGGACAAGCGCATCAAATGCTGAAATGTTTTATTTACTCCAGAGCAGTCCTCAAATTTTAAAGGCGATTTGAAATTCCCAAAAGTACTGGAATCAAAAGACTGGTACAAACATGATGCGGAACGTAATAGGATTTTTTTTTTGTAACAATCAATTTTTATATTATTTTGTTATATTTTATGAAACATTATGTTTTACTTGACATATATGCTTATTATTAATTACTTTTTACATCAAAATGGAACTAAAACGAAATAAATTTCTCATTTTTATTTCAATTCTGCCTCTAGTATTTTTGTACTTTTTTTCTAAAAAAATTATGGTCACTCTATATTTAGGGCACAAAAATTTAGGATTTAGATATTAGGGTGATAAAAGTGTAACATTGGACACAGCCCAAGTATACTAAATGTAAATAAACTTGTTAGGTCACTTATAAAGACACTTTTCAAGTCACTTGAAAATAAAAACTTCATCGTGTAATCCACGTTTAAGATCTAATTCCTAAAATCCTTAAAATTGACGTTATTTAGAGATTATAAATTTAGGATTTTGATATTAGGGTAATAATAAAAGTACAACATCGGATACAGCCTTAATAAATAAATACAATATCGTAGCTTATTATCCATTTCGGATATTGCTAGAGTTCAATTTTTTTTTGTGTTATGCCTGTACCTTACTGGGTAGTAGGTAAGCATATGTATATTACGCATCATCTCACAGACTCTGAAAACACAATAATATTGAATTCTATTTTATACATTTACATCTACCTAGATTATGATTTAACTTTAAAAACCATCAAATTTCCATGACACTCTAGTTCCAATTTCACGTAAACCCAATCCGCGAATTGTTGAAATTGGTGTAAGAAATTCATTTGTAAATACTTTACCAGCTCCTTCGAGATGCGCGTCACATGAGTTCCAATGCGCTAATGGTGACTGTATAGACCAAATTTACCGTTGCAACAATATTACAAATTGTAATGATGGCTCTGATGAGAAGGGATGTCAGTATTGCACGAGTGATGAATTTAGGTGTAGCAACCAAACATGTATATCTTTGAATAAGCGGTGTGACGGTCTTGCTGATTGTATGCACGGTGAAGATGAAGAAAACTGTCCTAAACCTGATGGTTAGTCCGTCATCTTCTCTCATCTCTCCTTAATCTATTCTTTCCATATATTTACTAGATATATACTGCTGAATTCAGTTCATAACGTTGAGAACATCATTTTGATCCCCGTACGGGAGAAATGTTTTCTCAACTTTAAAGGCCGAGAAATCTCATAAAATTAAATCTCTTATGCAAAGCATATATAGCACATATACTGTGTCTGGTTTAAGAATGCTGTCTAAATATTATGTTATTGCAACTTTTTTCTGCATTTGTGTACAATAAATTAGACCAGCTAAATAGACACTTACAAAATTGCAATTTGCACGAGCGCCTCTAACGGCAAAGCATAGAAATCAAGGTTGCTATGGTTACCCCGTCCAAACAAAGACCTGTCATTAGCCGTAGACTCTACACTCTAGCCATCGTTTTAGTTGAATAATCGAATGATCTTCAATATTATCAAACAAAAAAGTTGTCCCAGACACATCTTCTGGTTTTAAACTCATTTTTATTAAACACAACGTACAAATCACAATAAAGAATTAGGTTTAACACTGAATAACAGATGCGATCACAATGACAGATAGGAACATGGAACGGGACGCAAGAAAACGAGGGGAGGTTTGTTTGGATGCATGATCTTCTATCTCTCTCTTGCAGTGACGTCAATTTTGTAAGTGTCTATTGAATATAAATGAAATAAATAATTTTAATATAAATATAATTGTAAATAACTAATAATATAACGTAAAACAAACGAATATAAATACAAAACACAAATCACTTGTCAACCTGTCAATAACTGCCAAAAATATTTTATTATTCATGCAATTTCTCATATCTGATCAAAATCGTTCTCAAATGGATGATATTCAAAATGTTCCACCTCCAAATGGTGTCTCCGAATGTTTCGATAATTGTAGTATTATTATTTTATCGAAATAAAACTTGGGTTCATTCAAATATTGCTCTCATCAAGCTCCGCCCACCTCTGCAATCTTAAACCAGATAGAGTATAGACCGATCCTTTGTTTCCAGATTTGCGTTTGATTTAGCACTCTTAACTGTCATTGGTATTACTTCTGCAAGCATGTTGTAAATTTTTGCATATAATCCATTTGGGTTAAATTATTATACAAAATAAAATCAACGGATTAATTTTTTATAGAAGGTATATTAATAAATTCAGTATTGACAAAAAATAAAGCGTAATATTTAAGTGAAATTGAGGATAACTACTGCCAAATTTAGATTTCGACATGCAAATCCGACCTCAAGATGTTTTGCAGAAAGTACTTTATAAAATATGTGTCTATATACATATTTTACAATTAGGCGAGAACGTAATAAATGTACAACAGATAACTGTGTGAGTTGAGGGAGAAGCAAGACCATTTCTTTCAAATATTTGCGCTGTTTACAACCTGGGCCATGTTTCTCAAAATACAAGTCTACAAGTTAACAAGTTACAAATTACTAGTAAATTTTTCACAAGGACATGTAAATTCTGTTTCAGAAAGAAATTTACAAGTCTAGTAACTTTTTTACACGTGTAGTTTATCTTCACAAGTGATCACAGCTGATTTAATTTGTGTGTTTATTATAAGGGAAACATTCTGGCCAAACATAAAACGAGCAACATTGCTAAGTTTTCTTATATCATTATGTCATGATCTATTTCTATGCAGGGTCGCGTTAAGCAATTTTCGAACCCTAGACACAAGAATAAATTCGGGCCCCCAATTTCATACATTCGTACATACATAAACTCGTTATACAAACAGAACAGAAATCTGATTAATTACAATCATTGTTATAACCAAGTTTATTGTTGTAATCAAGTATAATCATTGTTGTACTCAAGTATATTTATTGTTGTAATCAAGTTTTATCATTGATGTAATGCTTTTTTAATTTTTAGCTCACAAATATTAAATAATTCGTGATATTGTTGTTTAAAATCGGCCAGTGGGCTCATCCAAATTATAGACCCTGGGTGTAAGTCGACACCCTCATTAAATTCATATGACATCTCCATGTGGCCATAACTAATCCTAATTGTATGATAGGGTTGTTTGAGACTGTTAAAAATTTTCATGTATTTCACAAGACATTACTTGTAAAATATATTTTGAGAAACAGAACGATAATTACACTTGTAAAAAACACTTGTATAAAATAGACTTGCACTTGTGACTTGTGTCTTACAAGTGTAGTTTTGAGAAACAAATACTTCTGAAAATTAAAATTCTACAAGTGTACACACTTGTATTACAAGACATATTTTTTGAGAAACAGGGCCCTGGTGCACTAAAATCGACTTGAAATTGAGATTGTCACCCACGAAGTTAATGCATTAAAAACTTTATTTTAATATTAATATTTTAATTCGACATTCAAACCCGTTATTATGCCCGTCAAGCTTTAATACTGTCACCAAAGTTAGGATAATTGTGAAAGCCGATGATAGTCTTCTTCATAATGTATGACCTTACAATAAACAATAAATTTTGTTTTTTCAAACAAATAGTTAGAAAATTTTCCGCCAGATGTCAAGGCGCTTGGTGTCAGTTGTAAGTGGAAAACAGCCACTCATAACGTTTCAAAATCATGGGCATGAGCATTGATAGGCCTGAGCAGTATATATTTAATATGTATATGATTCTTTCAATCTTTAGCTTCATTCATCACCATATCATTAGTACTGAGATGTAGTCTGTAGATTAGCATAAAACGCTTTTGACTCCACCAATATTGGAGTTTCTTCAACAACAACAAAGGTTGGCTTGCATGCTTAAAACCCTAGTTTTAGAGTGTACATATTATAATCTATAATAATTTTATAATTTACAACTAATTTAGACTAGCGAACAGCACCATCTACTTGGACATTGTCGTAGCGAACAAAATTAAATCATTTTTTTCTTCCTAACAGCCGAATGCAACCCAAGATACCATTTCACCTGCAGCAATGGCCAGTGTGTAGATATCAGACAGAAATGCGACGGCCGTTCAGACTGTACCGATGGAAGTGATGAACGTGATTGTGGTAAGTGCTTCTTATCTTGAAAGCGAAGCATGTCGAAGAAATATTCAAAATTTTCGAGCAAGGAAAACGATGACCGGTATTATAATTGTGAGAATAAAGAAAGAAACAATGCTTCCGGCATGGTTCATATGCAATACCTCGATCTTCAGAATTTAGATATGTTCCAGATTTCAGACAAATTCAAAATGCGAATAGTCTAGTATCAGCTAGGTTAAACACAAAGCGGTTCCTGGAAACTAAACGAATTTCTTAGACTAAACACAAAATAACTGATTTATTTAAGGATAAACGCTGTTGAGACTTGTCGACTTGTCTACATTCGAAGTACAATAACTATAACTCTGTTAATTGCAAAAAATGTGTCTTTTTCATTGATTAATATTGTATCTTAACCCTCATAATTTCGATTTTTTATTACATGTAATACCAGTGGGTCAATATACAGGGTGTCCCATTTAAGATACGAATGCATTGGTATCTCGAGAACCGTAAGAGCTACGAGGTTGGTTAAGTTAGACAAAAGTTGCCCCATTAGGAGGCTATTTTAATGGTGCTTTGTTATTTGCGAAAATTCTGCAAATTCACCATACAAAAGTGCCTTAAGAAAGTGCACACCAGAATCTCGTATTATTTCATATAACAAAGTTATAAGCAAAAAAAAAAAACGCTAAATTTACATTTTCACCTGTATCTAGTGACCTTTGCATTTTTTCGCAAATAACAAAACACCATTAAAATAGCCTCCTAATGGGGCAACTTTTTGTCTAATTTAACCAACCTCGTAGCTCTTACGGTTCTCGAGATACCAATGCATTCGTACCTTAAATGGGACATCCTGTAGACCCCAAAGCTTTTTAATACACAGAGTAATGAAAGATGTAGATACTTAATTCTAAAATTATTAAATACTGTATGGGTTTACAAAATTTTGGACATTTCAAATAATAGAATTCTATGAAATAGAGTAGAAATAGTTCTACACTTCGTTGATTTGAAATTCGGGACAAGAAATGAATCAATGATTAATACATAAAAAGCGGTTGAATTTGTGGCACCGATTTGAATATTTTTTTATATAAGAATCTGGGATACTTTCCTTGGTGTAGCTTGGCGTGTGAGATTTATTGCAACAGATTATTTTGTATATTATATTATCTTTATCTCTAAATTTATAGAAAATATAATAATTTTTTTAAATAGATCAGATGATTTTCAAAATTTGTAAAAACACAAATTTTCAAAAAGGAACTACTACTTTCGGTTGTCCAATTGTTACTAAAACCTTTTCAGCTCTTCCCATAAATGTTAGATGGAGAAATAAGTAAACAGGTCTTAAGTCTTACAGTTTTTGAAGAATCGTGCTTGCAACATCCACCTACACACACACACACACACACACACACACACACACACACACACACACACACACACACACACACACACACACACACACACACACACACAAACAAACATACACGGACATCATCGTAAAAATGATGAAAACGGACTCTTGGGACCTTAAAACGTGTTTATTCCCTACATTTTTGGTTATGCGATTTTTCCAATACCTCTCTTAGGAAGAGGTAAAAACGATATCATATGTAGAGTCCATTTATTCCGAATATTAGGGAAGACTATTTAAAATATATGTATATATTTCCAAACAGAGTGTGGGGTGTCTATTGACCCCGTGGTATTATCAGGGTTAATAATATGCGCAAGTCTAAAGGATTCTAATAATCTGATTTCATAAATCGATCATATGCATCTATTCCTTATTGTTTTTGTTACTCTAAAAATAGTTGATCTAAAAAATCGGTCATTCTGCGAAATACTAGGATTTTCGTAAAGTTTCTAAGGATCTCATAAGCTTTGTGTTTGTGCCAACTAGAATATTCGGATTTCGGTTTTGTACCGCAATAAATACCTATACATTCAGGCAGTTAACGGCAAATTAACGACAAAACCCGCTTCGCCTAAATGTGCTTCGATTCATGCTTTCAAAAAAGCTTCATCATTAATAGTAGAATCAGCATCTCGGTTAAAAAATTACTAATAGCACGGCCTGGACTAACCGAGAAATAAATTAACGTTCAGTATTACAAAATAAAGATTATAGTAGGTGCGTCAGTTTGCGCGGATTCGGAATTTCAATGCGCTGCCGGTTTTTGCATCGCTGAGTACAAACGGTGCAACGGGATTAGGGATTGCCCTAGTGGCAACGATGAAGAAAACTGCAACATAGAGGGTAACACACATTATTTTATATCAATCTCTGATTTCCTTGTAAATATATCATATATCTCAACCAGGAAGGAAGGAACATTCGCGAACAATTTCGATCCTACTACTGGGGAAATAATTATAGTCAGTTGAGTTTGAAACTTAATAACTTGCTTAAAAAGAATTCAAAAATTATAAAACACACTTCTGCGTAATTATGCTAATTTTCATATTTTTATATTAATTATTAAAAAATAATGACAATATATGTACATGCAAAATGATCCCCATTTTTAACGCATTTAAAGCAATACTCAACTTCATTGATGTATGTATGGAAAAAAATATATTTTGATATGTTGTAACGATATGAATTTAAAATTGGTATACTTATGTAATTATATTCGTAGAATCGATTGATGATTTTCCCAAGTTAGTATCTCGATCCATTTTGAAATTATAGCCCTAAAAGACATACTTTTTTGGCTAAAATCTTCAAAATTTTCAAAAATCCAATATTTACACTTTTGGAGACATCTCAACGCGCTAATTACAAATTTTGAAACCACAAGTCGATATCTTTATCCGTTCCCGAGATATTTGTGTTTAAAGTTAGAACCCAAAAACACCCATTTTATAACCCTAAAATGGGTGGAAATACTGACTTGTCAATATCACTATTCGATTCTGCAGGCAAAATTATACTAATTTTCATAATTTTTAAACAACAAATTTTTGAAAATTTATTTACGTAATTTTACCCGTGAGTATTTTGGCCATGATTTTCAATGCGAATATATCGGAAATGAAAAAGATAACCTGCGGTTTCCAAATTAGAAATCAGAATGATGAAAATTATTTTAATGCAAAAATTTGTATTTTTTTTTAATTTTGAACTTTTTACGCAAAAATGACTTTTGAGGTATCAACTGAAAGTGTTGTTTGTCGTTTCTTGGGCACACAAGAAAATTATAATTCTATTCTTTCATTCTATGAGGAAGTTTCTATATGTCAAAAGTTCTTCCAATTTATTGATAATTCAAATATCTCTCTTATCGACACGTAAAAATATTAAAAAACTAATCAATTTTAAATAAAAATTTATTATTTTAAATAAAACAATAGGAACTGAGATCTAACTAACACTTTTACTTTTTTAATTGTTATAAACAAATCGAAAAAATAACGTTTAAAGTACAAAGCCTATGGTTATAACATAATAATTTTTTTCATTCAACTTATTTAAATTAAACACCAATAAAATTCAGCATTTTCAAACGCGTTAAAAATGGGGTCATTTTTCATATACCTACGTAGTGTCATTATTTTTATTTTAATTTAAAAATATGAAAATTAGTATAATTACGTAGAAATGTATAGTCTGTAAATGTTTCAAACTCAACTGACCACATTTCCCTATAGTACATATATGCTACTAAGTCTCATCCCAAATATTAATCCATCTTGCAAATAATAAAATCCACACTGTAGAAATTTGCGTACTAATGCTTTTTGAGTAATTTAGTTCACCTTCCTCATGTGTAACATGTGTTATTTTAACTGTACTTACATGTATATTTACCCATTGTGTAAGCTTATAAATTAGTTGATACCTATACTTCCGTTCAGCCGATATTTATCGATTGAGCAGGAGTTCTTTTATCAGGCACTGCATTTCATTATTGAAATTTTCACAATGAAACCAGACATTTATTGCTATTGAAAGCTACTTTTCGGAAACTAGGCTGTGAAGGTGAAGTCTTTGTGAATGGAATAAAGAAGTGCTGTGTCTGGTGGTGATTGTAATGTACCTTAATGTGCTTAATGTGTATAACATCATATGTGTTGCGTTCACAAAATACGCCGCTTATGGTTTTGGCAGAGCACACATGTTCACCGACCCAGTATCGTTGTGCTAATGGTGGGTGTATACAACTTCTTTACAAGTGTGACGGTTATGCTGACTGTTCCGATCAATCCGATGAGCAATTCTGTGATTCTAAAGTCCCAGATGGTGCGTAACTAACACTAACAACTCTACCATTTTGTAAATAAACCTTTCATTTGTTCATTGCGCTGTATTAAATGTTTAGAACATTGCTGATTATGTTTTAGCTATTACACTTTTAGTTTGTACATAAACTTTTTGGTTCGTTTAATACAGCTCTCCTGACTAACTCTTCAGAAAGAAATCTTCTTTTCTATTTTATTTCTTGTTGAGTTCTTCTCTTTAAACTCTTCTTTAAAGTTGGGACAATTAGGCGTGTGCTAATATATTTTGGGTTCTCAACAGCGAAATGTGCAGAAACTGAAATCCGTTGTGGAAACGGCGAATGTATATCATTACAACGTAGATGCGATAACATATTTGATTGTCCGGATGGTGTAGATGAAGAAAATTGCACTCTGTGTCCACCTAATAGATTCCGATGCCATAGCGGCCAGTGCATTGACGAAGTCTACCGATGCAATGCAGTCCCTGATTGCGATGACCAGAGTGACGAAGAGGACTGCGGTAAGTTCTTCGGTTATTTTTTATTTTCTTTTTATTTTGTTTTTTTGCACTGTCTGATTCTTCAGTCTACGAATGTCGAAGCAACGAATTTCGCTGTGGCGATGGGTTGTGCTTGGACGCACGGAGACGATGCGACGGACGTCGTGATTGTACCGATGGCTCAGATGAACAGAATTGTCGTACGCGTAGGTTTTTTTCGATAATTCGCTTACAGAGTGGCGCTGACAACTCCTAATTAACTTTGCAGTTTCTTTAGTGGTCTTTTTCTTCTTGTAGTAGCTATAACCATCTGGTGTGGTCATCCAGTTAACCTCAGATCAACATTATGTTATGCTAAAGATATAAAATTTCAGGAGGAAGAAGTATATGTATATAGGCATCTATGCATGATAGTCATACGTGTTTGTACATACTTAAATTTTATTTTGCGATATTCTTCAGTGTTTTATGATCCTTAGCATAGCATTCCGAGATGAAATCTACGATGGAGTTTTAACTCAACTGGGCAAATCCATCAGCGACCAGATTTTAATAACTTTCCACAAATTCAGAGCTATCATACTTACTTTGTTCATTAAAGAAATTCAGTTTCCATTCATATATATTTAAGAGAAAGGTGCAAAAAGGAAGTGCATCTGGATTTGCTACATGTAATTTTGTAACAAATACGTCGTACAACGCGAATATGCGACAACGTAATAGTTACATAAAGCACCCTAGCTGATTTAATGTGCGGCCGCCAGCTTACAGTGGAGACGGGTAGGGCCGAAACCACAGGAACGGTTACCAAAGAATAAAGGGCGCCACGTAATTTTTAATTAAAAATAACAAAACAATTTACTTTCTGTGTCTAAAATCGTCTTGCTGATGACTTTGCCTGGATGAGTTAAGACTGCAAATCGACAACTAGCTTAAGTAGACAATCTGTCTCCTGCTTTAAATGTGTAAGTTTCCTTGAAAAGGTACATAGACATCAGTGTGCCTATCATCGGCTTTAGTAGTGCCATACATTACATATAAATAATTACATTATAAGTAAATGCTATTGCGTCATGCACTGTTTGAGTTTTGCACCTGTGTTGTCCAGCTTGTCTTCCTAATCAGTTCCGGTGCTCTGACGGCGTTTGTATCGCTGAAGATTTTCAATGTGATGGCTTTGAAGACTGTACGGATGGTTCCGATGAAAGAGGGTGTTGTAAGTATACGCTTACACTAATACACATTATTTGCCAATGTACACATGTACTAAACGCTTGTTTTTGTTCAAAAACGGCTGAATTGTTAAGTTGAATTTGCACTAGATGCTAATTGATGTGCAAACATCTTGTATATATCTCCGACCTTTCCAATCAGCATCAAAATTATCACAAAACACACACCAATATGCGAAATTATTATCGGTATTACAAAACGACCTAATAAATAGTTTTTTATGATATTTAATAAATAACACTTCACATGTTTCACAAGATTTCAATCTCTGAATCAACCTATCGGTCATTTATCAAAAACTTACCCACTCAATGAGAACCACAGACGCTATTCACTCTAACTAAAGCTTATCAGCCTGGTGTACTGAAACCAAGAGGCACTGTTTGGGTTGAGTTGACAGATGATAAACCATCCAAAAATGATATGTTGCCTGCAGAAGTAAGTAACCACATGCAGGGCCATCTATTGAGAACGCCGTGAGCTTAGTCCGCAATAAGTAATGTACAACAAAGTATAATACAATTGCGACACTTGGTGAAACTGTTTTAAATATCTGCAAGCATCATATCATTGTTGGTTGGTTTATCATCCGTCCACGCAACCTAATCAGTGCCTCCTGATGAGCTTTAGTAAGAGCGAAACGCGTCTGTGGTTATGATTGAGTGGGCCAGTCTGTGATATATGACCGAGAGGTTGATTCAGAAACTGAAATCTTATGAAACATGTCAAGTGTTACGTTCTAAATAATTATTAGAACAGTTTCATCAAGTGTCGCAATTCTCTCAGTACTATAACAGTAACTAACTCATTTTTTCCCTACAGCGATAAAATGTGCAGCAGACGAATTCGAGTGCTCAGACGGCACATGCATACCCGCGAATTTGAAATGTAACGGAAATCGGGATTGTTCCACCGGAAATGATGAATACGATTGCCCAAGACTCTGTTCGCCCTACGAATTCGACTGTGGAGATAGACATTGCCTTCCCAGGGACAAAGTTTGCGACAAGAAACCCGACTGTCATGATGGAAGAGATGAGCAAAATTGTGGTAAGTATGCTTACTTTTTCTACCAAATGGAGGAACCAAGACACCAAATTTTCAAAACAGAGAAGTGAAATATGGTAGCTCTGCAGATCTTAAAAGATCTTTAGTAGCATTTACTCAATTTTTATCCATCCCAACTATTCACTGGCATCCTTGCAGTATACCTAACCATTTTTCTCTTTATGTTCTAATGACATGTGTACCTATTACACCGTTCCTAAAAACGGAGGCGATCACATTTGCCTTCCTGAATTGTTGGAGAATATTGATGAACCTATTCTATTGCTTCTTGGTATCAAGCGTATAATAATGGACCCACGTCTCGTCCATGTTGACAAATCGACGTAGAAAATCTCTTGGATTATTAAATTTCGCGGATAACTTGTCCAAATCCAATTCATATTTTCTTAATATTAAAAAATCTGTTGTGGCCAGCACAAACCTTCCGTTAATTTGATGTATTTTGTACAAATCCCATACCAAAAGTTCACCGAAAAAGATTCTATAAATCCAGTAAAATTGTAACATGAACATAATACAATTTTTTACAAGTTCCCTTCGGAAAGTTCATTGGAAAAGATTCTATAAATGCAATAAAATTATAACATGCATATACATTATGTATACTCATATATAAATACTCTAAAAATGCGTACACATACGTGTACATTCTCTTTACAATCAAATAATATTACTACCAAGTTTATATCTCTACCCATTTTTGAATTATTGTCCCTTAAAGTCAATATACCCCATATCTGACCATTTTTGGATTAATAGCCAAATATGGGTCGAGATATGAATTTGGCTACAACACCATTCGATTCTACGGGCAAAATTAAACAAGTACACCAATTTTCAGAATTTTTGGACACCGGATACAATTTCTAAAGCACATTAATTGAAAATGGCCAAAAATCGCAAAAATCTAAGGTGTACCCCTTACGATTTTTTCAGATTTTGGCCATTTTCAAGGGTTTTCAAGCTTTTATTCATAAAAAATGAACCGGTTGGACAAAAATTATAAAAATTGATATACTTATGTATTTTTGTCCGTAGAATCGAATAGTGATGTCGCCAAATTTATATCTACCCATTTTTGGGCTAATACTCAAAAATGAGCAGTTTTGAGCAAAACTTTAAATCTAAATATCTCGAGATCGAAACGAGATATCGACCTACGGTTTCAAAATTTGTAATCAGTGAATTGAGAAGTATCTAGATAATAAAAATTATATTTTTGAAAATTATAAAGTTTTTATCTAAATGTGGGGTATATTGACTAAACTTGGTAGTAATATTATTTGATTGTAAAGAGAATGCTACGTAAGGGTACGCAATTTTTAGAGTATACTCCGATATTATCCAATCAAACAACAAGATCAAACTGCGCCTATCTTCCCGTCACTATTTTCTTACGTGAAATGAAGTATATAATCTGTATTACACATATAAATGTTTGATAATTAATACACCCGAAATTATGCAGCCCTGGATACATATACTGTTCATTTTTCATTACTTCCAATAATTTCCTTGTCTTTCTGTTGATTCCTAAGATATTTTTGTAGATGAGATAAAATTTGTAAGAAACTAAAATTGTTCTGAAAGTTTGGTGAAAAGTTTATAACATAATTATAGTTTAATCTTGAAAAGTAAATGCGGGGATGTGATTTATTAACATAAATAGTAAATGTGTAAATTTAACCACAAAACTTTAATTATTATTACTCAAAGCAGACTGAGGACCTAAACTAGGTTGGTAATTCTCACTAAACCGTTGCTCTAGTAGTTTTGACAGTATCCTGATTAACTAAAGGATTGCTAAAAAAATCTAAAGAGACCATTTGGTAAAGAAGTGTTGTACCATACGTGCTCCAAATGCGTTATTGTAAATGCAAACCAGCCAGAATATCGTATGTTGTGTTCTGATGTGTCGCCCTACGGCCAGGAATTTGCGACCACTCTGACTCGTTCCAGTGTTCCGATGGAACGTGCATTGAAACAGCGCTGCGATGCGATAATTACTACGACTGCAAGGATTTTTCCGACGAGCAAAACTGTTTCGGTTAGACTTTCTTAAGCATTGCATACTCATGTTACTATATCAGTGTGTCTCCTAGGTGTATTTTGTATTATCATTAGTCTCTCAGGCAGTTTTTGGGAATGCGTCATGTAAGAAGTATTTATATACGTGTGCCGATGTTTCATACGTGTTTTCAGTTGGTTTAATAGATGGAGCGTAATGGTAAACTATGAGTAAGGTGACCAGACGCCCTTCTTAAAGAAGACTATTCTCTTATTAAAATATGTGTCCTCCTTGGAAATTATCTCCTCCTTTGAGGCAAAACTCGTAATTTAGTTTTTAAATTAATCAGTGTGCACCAAATATAGATTGTTTCCAGGAAAGACCCTATAACAATAAATTATTTTCCAAAAAATATGTGAACAAAATTCTCTTTTTAAAGAAAATTTAAATGCTCAAATACACCAACACATGTGTTAGATACATTTTAATCCCAGTCTCTTGCTGACAGTAGCCTCTTTCTTTTATGTAGGTAAGACTGGAATTAAATCACCTCTATAACTTGAAACACTTTGGTGGTCCATTCAGCTGTGTACACTGATCTCAGTAAAACATCCGATACAATAAATAATTCCATATTCATAAATAAATTAGAAATATATGGTTACATTGCAATCTACTTAAATACTTTAATTCATGTTCTGAATTGCAGGCAACAATGTGTAACAGTGTAACTCACAAAGGGTTCAAATCTGATTATTTTCCCGTAACCTCTGGTGTGCCTCAGGGATCTCATCTAGGACCACTCCTTTTTATTAATTTTGTTAACGATATTAGCAAAATTAAAAACTTTTGCTACCCTAAATGTAATGATTTAAGTGTAAAATTAAATTAATCTTTTTGATCGTGAAAAAAAAAATGTTCATGCCGGTTAAAAGTATCTTGCAAAAAAATCTGATGTGGCCCACACAAAACCTCCCGCTATTTAATTTTTATTAATTTAAATACATACCTACGTATTTACTAACGCTGCAAATTGTTCCATTGCAGAAAACTATTGCTTTATTTACTATTTTCTTTTTAAAATGTCACTGTTATTAATTTGAAGTGATTAGTTTTTTGACAGTGACATTTACTGTCAGTTACATTCATTTGAAATATGAACTGTGTAAGAAAGGAATTGTGTTTATCTTAGGCTTCGGGACTAATAAAAAAAATTATTTTTAAATTTATCTGTAAAATATATAGAAAAAGTATTAATGTATTCCTGTACAAAATTCAATAATCTTTAATTTTCATAAGACATAAAATGCGAAAAAATGGCATTTAATGGTATTTTTTGAAGAAAAACCATTATAAGCTTCAGGTAAAGTGTCATTTCCGGTTATCCGATTTACACCAAAATCTAATATTAGAATAGGATAGAAATACAAGGTTTCAGAATTTTCTGAATGATAGTATTTGAGTTAGAGCGAAGACAAAATCCATACACACACACACACACACACACACATACTACATACATACATACACACATACAGACATCATCGTGAAAATGTTAAAATTGGATTCTAGGGACTTTAAAACGTGGTAATTTACTAAAATCTCGATGTGTGATTTTTAGCACGATCCCTATACCTCCCTTACCAAGGGTAGCGGGAGGTAAAAAGCCATATAAAAAGAGAATTTGGTGGATGTATAACGTAGATGTATAATGTGTTATGTAGACAATGACAATATGAGTGAGTGTGTATGTGAAAAGTTTAGATAGATATATATTTCACTAATAGGTTAGCAATACTTAATATAACATTTTTTAAGTTTAGCATTTTTATTTCTCGTATTAATAAGTATATATTTAATTTAAACTGCCTTCAATTTTATACGTTCTGGGCCAATGAAGTATCCTTCTTTGATATTTTTAAAATCTGGTCACCTAACTATAAGATTTTTAATATTTTATTCTAGAGCAAACAGTATTTATCTTTATGTTGTAATTAGGGTAACATGTTTTACATGTAATTAAAAAGCATTGCGCATGTATTTATTATATTCGTAATTAAATGTTTAGTATTTTAAAATGTTTCCTGTTGCAGTATTGGATTCAGCGTAATATAAAATTAATAACTTATTTCAGTATACTAGGCATGTTAATAGTCTTAGTATTTTGATTTGTGTTAGGAGCAGTAATTCTTGATAATTATCATCATTGTTCGTAGTTAGGATATAGTAATGTAATATATGTGCTGAGTACTATCACGAAAGGCTTCGTGATAGTATTTCTCGTTTTATTACATCCAAGAACAGTATACTAGAACCATGCTGCATGATCGAATGTTTAAGTAGCAACCGCACTGCTGATTTCGACTATTTCCTTGGATCTCATGCTCTAGCGTTCCTGTTACAGGGTGCAGTTCTTCCGAGTTTACCTGCCACAGTGGAGAATGCATCCTAGACGTCCTGCGGTGCAACGGACATGAAGACTGTTACGATGGATCCGATGAGATTGACTGTCCTGCGCAAACGGTGGCACCTCCAACACATAGACCACCACCGATTTATTGCTCAGCAGGACAATGGAGATGCAATAGTGGAGAGTGTATTCCTCAGTCGGCTGTCTGCAATTCTCGATTTGATTGCAATGACTATTCCGATGAAAACAACTGCCGTAAGTGTTGATGTGTTTTATGTTTTGTTGGAGGAGATTAGCGATTGTTGACCAATTTTTAAATTCCATAAAATAAATTGCTGTATCTTAACGAATGGGGTCATGCCAAGAAAAAAATGTTGCTAATGTTTTTATAAAAATAGAATCTATGACACTTAATATCCATATTGCAACATAAAACATCCCAAAATATAATACTTTTTTATTCATAATTTACTTAAAAGATATTCCCGCTACGATCTTCTGTGACGTCATGTATCGGCTACTCACACAGCGACACTAGTCACACGTACATGAAGGTCACAAACTTCAAACGCGAAGTTAAACGTCAGATCAAAGTAAACTAACCAAATATTTATAAAGCTGTCAGAGGAAAAGTGCGCTCTATTCAATCTTTTTTGTTTCATAAAGATTTAATTATTTCATTACAGAAACATTATTTGTAATTGCAGGTTTGTGTGCTTGATATATAATTTAATACATAAAAGTGCAATAATTGTATATTTATATTCAGATAAAACATGGTGAAGAACTGTGTAGTTCCAAATTGTGGAAACAATTCATTTAAAAACCCAAAAAAAACTATTTATGAACAATTTTAATTTACATTTTGTCCGCCAGGGTGAACTGGAATCGTTCAGATACATGATGTATGCGCTCACGTGATCTCATTGAGATTTGAAATTGACCCCTATTTTTAAAAAATTATATCTACAAAATAATGCACACAAATGGCGTGAAAATATCATTTACATATACTGTGATCGGTAGACTTCCAGGAAAAAAATAAAACAGAAAATGTGGCATGACCCCATTTTAGATATTAGATGATTTTTGCCGATGAGCAGTTCGCGAGTTACTAACAACTTAAACTTACATGAAATTCCTCTAAAATTTTATACATCCCAAAAAAAAACTACCCCACCTTTTGTAAGGCAAAGGTCTTTTTTGGTCTCCATTGACGGACTATAAACGATGCAGTACGAATTAGAGATGCATTCGGACCGGGCCGAGCTTTGAGGTTTGGATTGACTCGGCCCGAAAATAAAAATTACCGGCCCGACTCGAAGATCAACTCGACAACAAAATTAGCTAGCCCGGCTCGAAAATTGACTCGAAATCGGGCCGGGTTTCGAGCCGGGCCGGGCCAAAGCTCGAAATTGGGTGCTTCCGGCATTCCTAATGCTGATTTTTATTTTAAAGCGAAATGTTTAACTTTTTTCGTGTCAAACTTATAAAAAACCTCTACATTCTTATAACTTTCAACATTAGTTAACATAAGTAGTTCAAAAAGAGACCCTTCTAGTGTAAGTTTGTTATAAAAATTACAGACCTACGTGTATTTAACACTTTGTCTACCAAAGCCGTTCGAAAATTTAAACAACTTTTTCACAAATCTTATATAAAAAAAATATAATTTACATAAGGATTTTTTATCTAACTTTGTTTCTGCTCAAAAATAGGACAAGAAATCATTGTGGTAGGAAAAAAAATCACTTTTATTTAAGTATACGAGTAATAACAATAATAATAGCAACATCACAATATAATTATTATGCTTTAATGAATAACCTTGAATTCTTGAAGTAAAATAATACATTTTTATTTATTAATATGTGAAGTTTGTTGTTATTAAAACAAAAAGCTCGAATTTTCGGGCCGGGCCAAAATCAAAAGTCCGACTCGCCTCGATTTTTGAAAATGATTAGCCCGATTCAGCCCGATAAAAAATATCTTCGGCCTGGCTCGATGATCGACTCGAAATCGAGGCGGGCTTCGGGCCGGGCCGGACGAAAGCTCGAAATCGAGTGCATCTCTAGTACGAATTTTACAACTATTAATTATTATGTGTAATAAAGACAATCGCTGGTCTCCTCCCTGTCCATGTTGTGTTGTATCTCACTGTATACCCCCTTAGCAACCCAAGGCTGTCAAAGAGGCCAGTACCGTTGTGAAAACGGCCCTTGTATCTCAGAAGCTCTTCGCTGCGACGGAAAAGTGGATTGTCCCCGCGATTCTAGTGATGAATTAGATTGCCCCCTTCCCGCGCGTACAGAGCGCCCCTTCGTATACCGTAAGTCAGTCGCACTGATCGGCGAATCGACAACTTTCTTGCGACTGACCTAAACTTCACAACGATTTGCTTCATTATTAATTCGCCATTCGGCTGGCTAAAGGTGTACAGAGTAATAATTTGTTCAACTGCAGTTTGCGTATGTTGTTGAATTACGCTATGTTTGTTATGGCCGTCTTACATATCACTAAAATTAGTCAAATGAAATTTTCAGATTGAGTACGTCAAGTGGCGCCACGGCGCGGAGTAACATTTTACTATTTAGATAAATAATCTGTCACAAATAAATAAATTATAACATATTAATTTTCAAACATTTTGTATTTACTTTTAATAAACTGACATCACATTTGCACATCTTAACTTCATTGACAGAGGATCAAGGAGGCTCAGGGATATCGACAATATCCTCATAATTGAAATAAAAATAACTAGATGTCGCCACTATCCGTACCAAATCCGTAAAAAAACTCGCGACAAATTTTTATATGGAAAAACGATTTGAAACAGCCATAATAAGCTTAGCGCAATTGAAGTTGACCATGGTTGTGGTTATTATTGAGTACATGTTTTAATTATTATTTTATTATTATATTTGCATTTTTGTATATTGATATCACTTTATTTGACCAAGATATCAGTGGTTCTGACAGATGTGGTTTAACAAATTGGCTCTGTACACCATGAAAATTATTAATTCAGGGATCGGTTAAACTTATTAATTATTATTAATTATTGCAACAATAATTTGATCACTAGTTTAACTATTAACAAAATTGAGTAGACACTTCTCTATTATATTCTTCTACTACAGATGTTCGAAAAATAAGAGAAAATATTTCAAGAATATATCTGTCTCATAACAAGATAAGACAAAAATCTTAATATAGTCATGTACGGAAACAAACAACAAAGTAGGCTCTTCGAACGCCATTTTGGAACTACCTGAACAGCTGATGCAGAAAATCCGAAGTAGTTTGTTTCTGGGCATGGGTATATTAGATTTTTTTTCTGTTTTAGGTATGATTGATAATTTCCCAAATATTGCTCTCTAATTTTCGAACACCTGTATAAATATAAATCTACGCCTCTCCGTATTCAATAAAAACAAACTAAATAATTACAGTCCCTGGCCACATTATTAGACGCACTTTAATTTTTTATATACCTATTTTTTTTTTTTATTTTCGAGGACAATCTTTTAAGTATATTTCATCTATCATTGTTGTAATCAATTATATGAATCCTATTAAGAATGTGACAAAAAAGGTAATTACCACAAAAGTTCAATTGCTTGAGAAGATAGTGCATGTTTGGAATCATCATCCACAGATGCAGGAAAATTAACAGCATGCCAAGAAGAATAGAAACCTTATTAGTTGCAAAGTTGTTTTGACAAAATACTAAAAAAAGTTTTTAATTTGACATTTACAATTACTTAATTATAATGGGTGGAATTCAGTGGGTTGTATTAAAACTTGTATTGGGTATATGGCAACATTGTAATATTTTCCACATGCATCAATGAGATTCAATTGTGATTTAGAAATTTTACCACAGGGAAAAGTAATACAGATATCCTTTAGTCAAATGAGGAAATATTATTGTAAATGAAAGGTGTAAAAGGAAACTCATTATTGCAAAATTAGGTTAGAAATATGTCAAATTTTATGTGTCAAATATTTCATCCCTAAATGTTAATGAATTTCAAAATATCTCAACCCCCGTTTTGATCAGTTTTGATATTTGTCCTTTTTTCTTACTTTTGTTAATAATATTTTTTTCTTTATTTGATCCTTTGGTCTCTCAATTTTTTCTGACAGGTATTACAAAGTTGCCAAAATATTTTTGACAAAGGACTGTTTTAGCTTAAAACACGCTAATACAACCCACTGAATCTCACTCAATGGCTGGTAGTGCGAGCTCGGTTTTAACTACAACGCTGTTTTAAGAAATGTCAAATTTCATTATTTAATAACAAAAATAAATAATATCAAATTTATTAAAATATGATTTTTAAGCAGAACATAGTTTGTATTCAAATATTTTTAAAAAAATCATTCTTTAAACATAAGGATGAAATTAAATATTGAAATTTGAATTTGACATTTCTTAAAACAGCGTTTTAGTTAAAACCGAGCTCGCACTACCAGCCAATGTTTATTTTTTGTTGTGTTCTTTATTGTCATACAATGTTTAGGGATGCAAAATTAATAATAATAGGCCATTTTAGTAATTTTGGACATAATTATTAAAATATCTATGTGCGTCAAATAATATGGTCAGAGACTGTACACTCCACATATAATTTTCAATATAACAAAAACAAATTTCAGGTACTGAATGACGATGCACGACTAATAATAATTATTTTGATGTAGTCAAAATTTATGTTTCAATGTTTTTTTTTTTTCACAGCGGCTGCCTCCTCTGGTTTAAATCTGAAGACATATCCAAATGAACAAATCATCAAAGAAAGTGAGTATCATTATTCGTTTTCATGATTGTTTCATAGGAATTGTTTATTTTATTTTCCTTTTCCCATCTTAAACAAATTCTTTGAAAACGCCAAATAAGCCAATTTGGTGTGATATGTATATAGAAATGTATGTCTTACTGTATACATTATTGGTATGTTACTAATGTATTTTTTTTGTTCGATATCTGTCCATTGCAGACGTAGTAAGACAGGGTGAGTACTGAAGCCAGAATGTTTTTATCATTCCACTATCATGGCTAATAAACACATCCGAGTGATTTTTATCATCTTCACAGCGAAGACACATTGATTTACACTGTTTAGGATTGGCTCAGCTTAATTTCCATCATGCGTTTTAATTCTTAATCTGGTTGCGCTGGATTTTTTGAAATTTCAGATTGACATTCATATGAATGCTAGTGAAAAATACACTTGGATTTTTACTAGATTTCCCAATGAGGTCCTGCAATATGATAGTTTGTTTCTTGTCTTTAAATTTCAGCTACGGTGTGATATCAGTTGGCTTTGCAAATATACCAACCATGGAAACTGGTTCTGGGTTTACTGCTTCCTGATTGGTCTAGCTAAAATGTTTAAAAATTTCGAAAAAATCAGTACTGACATCAATTTATATTGCCCATTAGTGTTTGGCAGTGGCGTATCCAGACATGACCCTTGGGCAGGGCCGGATTAAGGTATTTTCGGGCCTGAGGCGCTAACAATTTTCGGGCCCGTAGAATAAAACATAAGACCCCAAAAATATAATTTATTTCATAAATTAAACAGAAAAGCAATTACAACAAAAATAAACTCATAAAGTAAATAAAATACAACTCTAATGGCCGGTTTTACAAACGACAGATAAATTTACTTTCAAAGTAAATAAAATTTATTCCTTCAAATGACAGTCGAAATTTTGACAGTAATGTTATAAATGTCATAAAAAGAATAAAATTGATTCGAATTTGTTAGTTTGAATAAATTTACTACCGAAGTAAATTTATTATGCCCTTTATAAAACCGGTGGTAAAAAAATAAAAACTAGACAAAATGGTGCCGTCGCCGGGCCCCTAGCAGGCCCGGGCCCTGAGGCGTGCGCCTCATGGTTAATCCGGCATTGCCCTTGGGGTGGTATATGACATGACCCTTTTATATATAAAAATATTTTGTATAATAATCAAAAAGTTTATCGTAGATAAAAATATAACAACGCCTTGGTTTTTAGGCGACCTGTTCTATAATAACATATTACATGATATAGCAAAATATCGTAAAACAGTACTCAAACGTCTTGATTTTTACTCTTTTCCGATGTCATGGGGGGGGGGATATATCCCCCCCCCCCCCCCCGTAAATACGCCACTGGTGTTTGGTGCATAAGTTGTAAAAAAAGCCTATATAAATATATTGTTCTACGTATTCAGAATTTACGGCCAAACTTTTATTTACCAAGACAGAAACCCTAAGAAAAATGTTTTCGCTTCCTTTCATATTATTTCATTTTAATGAAACCTAATTTTATTTATTTTTAGCGATGAGATTTAATAAAGATTAATTAGGGTGCAAAATTCGTGCAAGACCTCAATGTTTAAATTATATTACACTTCAAATTTTTTATCAAAAATGTAATTAGAAATTAATTATCCTCATGCACAATTCAGTTTACATTAGCATATTGGCATGGAATGATGATCAAAAGACACAAGTGTATATATCCACTGCATACATTACTTTATATATAAAAACATGCATTTTACATTACAGGATTTGAGGCTAAACAGACCAATTGTACTGTTTTATATTGCTCATCTTATAACAGAAACCATTTTACTTTCAGCTCACGACACAAACATCATTAAGCCTTGTAGCTATCAGGTTTTTGACAATAACAGTTTTCTGTACATATTAAAACATAATCACGTAGGCTTTGATCGATAAATAATTCATATTTCGTTGTTTAGGCCGTGAAGTCGTATTTCTATGCCGTGATGAAGGACCTTTGCGCGCTAAAGTTCATTGGGTTCGTGGAAATGGTTTACCTCTTCCACCAGGGTCGAGAGATGTGGACGGCCGACTTGAAATGCCAGATATACAAATTGAACACACTGGAACTTATGTTTGTGAAGCTATTGGCTATCCTGCTACGACACCAGGCGGTCGGATGTCAGTTTCTTTGACTGTAGAACCATGTAAGTGTAATAGATTAAAAATAAATGATGAAGAGAATTGACCACAGGATGATTATACATAAATGGAAAGAATGCAGCCGAAATTAATTAAAATTATGGGTCCCTCTGATTTACAACGCTACAAGTACAAGAAAAAAATTAACTGTAAAGAACTCAAGGCTCCCTAGAGTTAGCTTTTTTTCCTGTAATGAAGCATTTATTTGTTATAATAATGGTAAAAAAAAATATAATCAGAGGAACATATTTTCAAAATTACCTCACTCTTGAACTCTTGATACACATGTAATTTGCCCAAATCAAAATAAAAACAGACTATAGCAATTTATTGTTCTAAATTAATATATCTGCATAATTCCTTTCACTTATAACAATTGAAATTTATTTCGCATGCAGCGTGGAAATTTACAAAATCCGAATTGCAGTCATCATTTTTAAAATTTGGAGCATTACCACCAATAGATACTGAATATCATGGACCAGGTATTTTTCTGACTGTAATTTATTTGAAATTAATTTTCTATTACTAACTAATTCATTTGTTTATTTAATGCCTCATTATATCATTGGTAAGTTCATTAAAAGAATAATTTTCTTTTCGAAATGTATTTCAAATAGGAAATAATAAAATTGTATTATTTCTAGTCGAACAACCATCGACTCGTCGACCGATAGTTTGCGGTCTCCATGAAGCCACTTGTGCCAACGGTGACTGCATTCCGAAACACCAAGTTTGCGATGGGAACTTTGATTGTACCGATGGCTCCGACGAAACTAGATGCAGTAAGAATATCTATTTCTAATTTGTAAACATTTACTCATTGTATTTCATTTGAAAAGATCAACACGGTTGTGAACCAAACGAATTCCGATGTGCCAATAAACGCTGTGTTCTCAAAACTTGGCGTTGTGACTCCGACGATGATTGTGGAGATGGATCTGATGAAGAAAATTGCGCCACCAATCCTCCAGGTTCTCCTTGTAGACACAATGAATTCCAGTGTAAGAGTGGTAATCAATGCATTCCAAAGAGCTTCCATTGTGATCTTGAACGCGATTGCGTTGATGGCAGTGATGAAATAGGATGCTGTAAGTCATCATCCTTGATAACGATTATTATTGTTATTGTAAACGATTTTATTTTTAGCTTCCGTATACATTCAAGTCCCACCACCTCCCATGGTGACTTTGGACCCTGGTGCGTTATTCCAAATTACTTGTACAGCCGTTGGTATCCCTACCCCTGAAGTAGTCTGGCGTTTGAATTGGGGACATATTCCTGAAAAATGTACCACTAGAAGCGAAAATGGTGTTGGTACTTTAACATGCCCAAACATTCAAGAACACGACCAAGGCGCTTATTCCTGTGAAGCCATCAACATCCGTGGTGCTGTTTTCGCTGTACCAGATACCATTCTTGTTGTGAAGAGAGGTGGAAGAGTCTGCAATCCTGGTTTCTTCAACCGCGAAGCCAAATCTCCTCAAGAGTGCATCAAATGTTTCTGCTTTGGAGTTACATCCGATTGTGAATCTGCCGATCTTTTCACATACCAATTACATCCTCCTCTAGATGTACACAAAGTTGTTGGTGTTCGTGTTGAACCAAATGGTGTAGTCGAAGTTCGGGATGAACCAATCTACCGTGGCGCACAACCTCAAGTTACCAGCGCAGGAAGAAATGGTATTCATTTTGTTACCAGCCCGTACAGTACAGTCGAGAGTAATATTGTACCATATTTTGCAATGCCTGAGAACTATAACGGTAACCAGTTGAAGAGTTATGGTGGATATTTAAAATACAATGTTAGATACAGCGGACGAGGTCATCCAAATAATGCTCCTGATATCATCTTGAAAGGAAATGGTTACACTCTTTTACATGTCGGTCGTCCAAGTCAACCTGATCAAGAACAACAAATTTCTGTAAGATTCTTTACTGGAGAATGGGTGAAAAGAACTGAAAATGCTCCAGAAACAATGGCCACCCGAGAAGAAATCATGATGGCGCTAGCTTCTGTTGACAATATACTCATTAAATTGCAATACCATTCTGCTGCTATTGTTGATACCACCATCAGCAACATTGAAATGGATTCAGCAGCTGTCAGAAATACTGGTTTAGGTCGTGCTGCATATGTTGAAGAATGCAGATGTCCAGTTGGTTATACCGGATTATCTTGTGAAAACTGTGCTGCTGGATATGTTCGCCATATGTCTGGACCATGGCTTGGAAAATGCTACAAGGAGGAAGAGAAATGCCAGCCTGGATATTATGGAGACCCAAGCAGAGGAATTCCTTGTGAAGTTTGTCCTTGTCCTCTTACCAACCCCAGCAATCAGTGAGTTATTCTTCAAAAACTACTGAACTGAACTGATATTTTTGAATTTTAGATTTGCTCGTACATGCGCTCTCGACGCTGATGGTCAAGTAACCTGCGATTGTCCTCCTGGATACGTAGGTCGTCGCTGTGAACAGTGCGCTGCTGGATATTCTGGAAACCCTCTAATTCCTGGAGATTCTTGCAGAGCTGGAGTTTGTGATGCGTCTGGTGCTTTATCTACACTTCCTGACCATACTGGACAATGCCCTTGCAAGGTAAGATTTATAACTCTGATAATTATTTGGAAATAATGAAATATTGCAAAGACTAGTAAATGTTAACACTGTTTCATGCTTTCTTACCTTTGTCAACTTTGGTAAGCAAAACTAATGACTTTTTTCAGCATTAAAATTGTGCGTGTAGTGTATATGTGCGTGGGCATGTGTGTGCGCGTGAGCATATATGTGTAAGCAATTTTCAAATGAAAATATATTATTAAAAATTTCAGCTGTACACTCATGGGCCTACTTGCAACCAATGTAAGCCGAATACATTTAATTTGAGTCCAGATAATCAGTTTGGATGTATTGCTTGCTTCTGTATGGGCATCACTCGACAATGTACTAGCTCCAATTGGTACAGAGATTCGGTAATATTTTCCATTACATAAATCCATATTGCATTTCTCACTAGTATTATATTACAGATTAGTACAGCATTTACTCGCTCCCGCAATGATTTCAAACTTGTTGAGTCACTGAAGAAAAACGAATACATCGAAGATGGCATCACTCTCAATCCCAATGCAAGAGAAATTGTTTACGATCAGTTTTCTCGCCGACAACAAGATGTATATTATTGGTCTTTACCGTCTCGTTACCTCGGTGACAAAGTTACATCGTACGGTGGAAATCTTAGATACACCTTACGATATGTTCCTGCTCCAGGTGGTCTTAGCTCCAGGAATACGGCTCCTGATGTTGAAATTATTAGTGTATGTTTTATATTTTATTGTAAATAAAATAAGTAAATTAATAATTGTAATTCTAGTCCAATGATATTACCTTGCTGTACTTCGGAAAAGAGCAACCACAACCGAATAGTGCCCAAACTTTCGAAGTACCTCTTTTGGAACAACACTGGCAGAGAAGCGACGGTCAAAAGGCTGACAGAGAGCATCTTCTCATGGCTCTTGCTGACCTTGAAGCTATTCTTATTAAGGCGACTTACACCACCAATACTCGAGAAGCTGCGTACGTTATTTCTTATAATAAACTATGAATTGTCTAATGTAAGATTTTTTTTCAGTTTGATCTCCGTGTCTTTAGACATCGCTGATGAACGCAACACGGGTAGCTTAATAAGAGCTCTTCCAGTAGAACAATGTCTCTGCCCTAGCGGTTACCGTGGTCTATCTTGCGAAGACTGTGATGTTGGTTACACCAGAACCGACGATGGACTTTATTTGGGTCTTTGTGAACCTTGTAACTGTAATGGACACTCCAGCGAATGCGATCCCGAAACTGGAGTATGCCAGGTAGAAATATAACCATTCTGGTTTTGGGATTCGGTGTAATTTCACATATGTTTTTAGAATTGCGGGGACCACACTACGGGCGAATCATGTGAAGTATGCGCTCCTGGATTCGAAGGAGATGCGTCTAAAGGAACACCGTACGATTGTAGACCATCTGATTCAAGCAGCCAGGAATGCGTATGTGACGGACGTGGGTCAATTAGCGGTCTTTGCTATGGTGGAAGATGCCAGTGCAAGGTAAATCAAACTGCAATATGCAAGTAGTCATCCCGTAAATACTGTCCCTCGTACAACAGAGGCTTATCCTACATAAACCAATGATATCTAAACTGATAATCTAAAAAAAAAATTCAACATGAGCGCCTTGTTCTCTTACACACTTCTGCAAACGTTCCGGCCACACATTTTTTTGCCAGACGCAAAACTTTCAGGAGTTGGAAGTTGCTGTCTTCGCCAAAACAGCCTTTAATGCCTCAATCTGATGTAACCACCAAAATGATGAGTGTATGCTCACAGCTCTCGCGACGGTACAGAGAAACTCCCGAAGGTAGATTATGATTTGGTGAGGGGTGTCATATGACGGCGTTACAAAATTGTATTTCTGCGAACAAGGGGTAAAAACGCGAGTAGAAAATTACCAGAGCGACATATTAGAGCATGTTGTAAAGCCAGTGAATGTCTTTATTCTCTGGTAAGCACTGGATTTTTCAGCAAACTTCAGGGCAAGTCGTTGTAACGCTGGTTAAAGCTGAATTTCCTGGAATTGATTGCCGCTGAAGATTGGCCCTCTGGAATTCCGCACCTCAATCATTTAGACTACCGCTTGTTGAATGTATTAAATGAAAAGTTCTGCTCTAAACCTCATCGCAATATAGAAGCATTAATACCCCTAAAAGTTTTGCGTGCTGCAATATAAGAATGGCCGGAACGTTTGCAGCAGTGTGTAAAAGAAGGTGATCATTTTCAGTAATGTCTTTTGTTGATGTAGAATTAGCCTCCCTTGTATAAGGAACAGTATTTATGGCTCGATTACGTACATATTCCTTTTTGACTTATTTTAAATAATTTGTTTGTAGCCAAATGTGGAAGGCCCCAGTTGTAACCAATGCCGTAAAGGAACATTCGGTTTATCAGCATCTAACCCTGAAGGATGTTCCGAGTGTTTCTGCTCTGGAGTTACTGACCAATGTGGAGAGAGTAATTTGTACACTGAACAAATTCCCAGTCAAATTATTGACAACAATCACGGCTTCACACTGACCGATGAGTAAGACATTGAAATTACAATAAAATATTTTTTATTAATATTTGCTTATTTGTAGATACCAAAGGGAACGAATTTCTGACGGCTTTACTCTCAACGTAGCAATGAACGAAATCAGCTATCACATTCGTCCAAGTTCCAATCAAAGACTTTTCTGGTCTTTACCCAGAGATTTCACCGGAGATAAAGTCACTTCTTATGGAGGTCGACTCGAATTCATTCAAAGATATACCAACAGACCTCAAGCTCGTTATACTCCAGACAAAGATATCATCATAATCGGCAATGGTGTCACAATCTACTGGTCTAACCCTGAACCTTTAATTCCTGATAGACCAAACGTAATATTTTATTGTTTAACACACACTACATCATTAATTATTTTTTCTTTTATAGAATGTTTCGGTGGTAATCTCCGCAGCCGAAAATTGGCAAAGACTTGAACATCACTCAGGTCCTCGAAGAGCTACTAGAGATGATATTTTGACTGCGTTGGCTAATATCGAATCCATTTTAATCAGAGGATCTATGTCTAGTGATACGTCCATTACGTATATAAGTGATGTTACCTTAGACACAGCTGTGCCACAGTATACCGGTCAAGGAAAGGCTATCCATGTTGAAAGCTGTAGATGTCCAGCTGGGTACAGAGGAACATCGTGCGAAGTAAGTTACAATTATTTTAAAAGATCCAAAAGAGTACCTAGTAGGCACACCTAGCGGGAGATGTAGGAACTATTGCCTTACTACCCTTCAGAAAATAAATCGGTTATTTTTGGGCACTCCCTCGCATTCTAAGAAGGCTTTGCAATTCACAATTCTTCACAATTTAATTTGTTGTCAGCTCTGCGCTTCTGGTTATTATCGGGACGTGAACGACCGCAGTGCTGGACCTCTGGGTTCGTGCCAACGTTGCCCATGCAATGGAAACGAACAGAGCTGTGTTTTGGGCCCACAAAATAGAGTTATGTGCAACTGCAGACCTGGGTATTATGGACAATCTTGCGAAACTACTGGTAAGTTATTCTTCAACGATTTAATATTATTAATGTTGTAAACCAGTCATAAATATTTTTTTCTAAATGCAAGTGTTTAGTAAACTAGCTTCCAAGCTAAGAAATTTTTTAACATGCTGCCCTTTGAGGAAATAACAAATAATTATGCTACATAGGCATCTCAACTGGTTTGACAATGGAATTAACTCCAACTGAAGTATACGCACCTATTGGTTCTGCAGTTAGATTTACTTGCAAGTATCAAAATCATGAACAATTAGAAATAGTAATTGTTGTGAACGGGAGGAGAATTCCTTCGATGGACAGTGAAGAGGGACACTGTAAAGTCTGGGATGTTCCTGTGCGCAGTATCCCAACTAACGTGGAATGCCAGATACAAACAAAAGTTACTCACTTTATAGTAGGCGTTTTGAAGGCCAGGCTGTATCCAGGTTTGAAGTCGTTTAAAACTCACCATAGCGCTTCGCCTTGTATTCCATTTGAACCGATATCGGTGCTGGATTGTGTTGTCCGTCGATTTATTTGTTTATTGTGTTTTGTTTATCAGCAAACCATTGGAATTCATTCAAGGGAAACATTTTAGATAGCGATCAGTTGGGATCATCGGTAGTTGTATATAATAAACTGTGATCCGTTTAGTACTAACATATATTTGGTATATATGTTCTAACTTTGTTCTAGTCTTTATATTAACATTTTACTCTCGCTTGAAATATTATTCTCATTATATTGGTGAAGCATCATTTCTCAAAATATGGTTTGGTACGAATCTGAAATTTATAGAATCTTTCAAAACATATTCCTACCAAAATAAACTACTGTACCAATGTGAAAATGCATAACATACGAGGGTTCAACAGCATTTATTGTCTTTATTGTATAAAACAAATTTATTTTTCAACATAATCACCACCGCGTACTAGAAGACATTTATTCCACTGATATTCTAACATAATAACACCTTTGTTAAAAAAAACTCGTATTGCTTTCCGCAGAAGAATTCCTAAGCTGCTACCATAACAGCTTCATCGGTTTAACAAATATTTCTAGCTTAGGTGAATACGCTGAATGTGACATCAGTTTGAAACTGATATCGTGAATGTGTTCATGGAAAAATTGCTTTTATGAAATGGAGCGCTGTCTTGATGAATCAGAATTCCAAAATTTTCCTTTTCTCTTTTCTTTAATGCATTCAAAAATTTTAGCAACTAATGTTGCGCAATACTGACCAGTGATTGTGTAACAAAGCAAGCCAAAAACTGTTGGAATTTTGATTAAACAGCGCCAAATTGGCTTCTCTCTCTCTCTTTCGGATGTCAAAATTCGGGGTATTCATCTTCCCGACACCTTATGAAGTTTTGTAAATTATTAACACTAAAATAATCAAATTTGGCATTTGGCAAACAATGAACAATTGCTGTTGTTATGAAAACAAAGGCAACTATGTTACAGACAATAAATATTGTACGACCCTCGTACCTAATAAGTATAATGGTAATATTTTCAAAAGAGTAATTCATGTTATCAGTATTGCTAAAAATGCTGTGCACATTTACCAACTCAGTAATTTTCCCCTATTATAATAAAATAATTCCGTAGATATCCCAGTAACAACTACTCCTAGACCGGGACCAGGGCCAGATCAACCAACAATTGAACTGAGCATCAGCACCCCGACTATTGGAATTTTGGACGTCGGTAGCACACTTCGGTTGCATTGCCAAGGAAGATCACTTATTTCTGCTACACCAATCCAAATCCAATGGAGCAAAGATGGTGGACAATTGCCAAGAGACCGTGCCATGGACGACCGAAGAGGAGGACTTCTTGTCACCGATCTCAGAGTTTCTGATTCTGGTGTTTATATTTGCCATGGTTCAGATGGATCATCTGTCTTAACTCAGACCATTACAATCAATGTTGGTAAGGACAAAAATTTAAAATATAGTTATGTACATCTAACTCTTTTAAATTATTATGCTGCTAATTAGGATTAAAAATGAATTCATTATTAAGCAAACCAGGTAATGAAAATCTTATAATTCCTGCCTCATTTTAAATTATACAGAACGTTTCATGTAACAGTACAAGGATTCGGAATATGAATTCTTGATACCAAAACGAGAATAACCTCCCAATAAACTTTGCTTCGGAGCAGAGACTTAATAATAAAAAAAAATCTGTTGTGGATAACACAAGACCTCTCGCCATTTCCATATTAGGCTATATAAGTACATATGTATTGTGTTTAACATTTCTGATACATACACAAAAATTCTATTTATTAATATATTTTTTAATTCATTCTATAATAAGTTTCCTCTTACTCTTCTAATTGTTCGAGATTCTTCAAATTCATTGACGAGTTTGGCGGTATTTCTGATGTGTATATACATACGTATATATGTACCTATAATTCTAAACATTTAATTAATAATAAAATAAGAAATATTAAATGCACTTCTCAGAAAAAGCCTTCAGTATAGTAAATGGATTTTTGACACTGACAACTCACATTTTTCTGTCAATTACAAACATTTTAATTTTTCAACTGGTTTCCATGGAGTTATTTGGACTACTAGATACACTCTAAAAATGCGTACACTTACGTAACATTGCAAATAATATTACTACCAAGTTTATATACCTACCCATTTTTGAATTATTGCCCAAAAAGTCAATACATCTCATATTTAGATAAAAAAAATTCAAAAATCTATTTTTTATGTATCTAGATACTTCTTAATGCTCTGATTCCAAATTTTGAAACCGCAGGTCAATAACTCTTTTCGTTCTCGAGATATATAGATTCAAAGTTTTGCTCAAAACTGCCCATTTTTGGGTAGTAACCCAAAAATACATCGAAATATGAATTTAGATTTTTGAAATTTTTTATCTAAATATGGGGTATATTGACTTTTGGGGAAATAATTCAAAAGTAGGTAGAGATATAAACTTGGTAGCAACATTATTTGATTGTAACAGAAATGTGTAGAAGATATAATAAAAATGTTCAATGTATTGAATAGAGAATACTATGATCTTTAATATTTGTAATTATACAAGTATTTATTGGGATCTAGAATTCAAACTATGAAGCCTAGTACTGTTACATAAAATGCCCTGTATATTATTTCCATGTAGTTATAACAAATTGTAATTAAGGAAACCCACCGGAAGCACCCCGAGTGAGATTCGAACCCCAGTTCCTCAATGTGCAAGAAGGAGATCCAATTGAAATTAGGTGTTTAGCTAGTGGAAATCCACAACCAGAATTACAGTTCTCTGGAGGACAAAGCAACCGATTAAATCCAGAAGTATGTCTTTTAAAATATTATAAAAAATAATATTATTGTTTATTCCTAAAATTTCAGCATACATTCATTAACGGTATCTTCCGAATTCCATATGCCCGCAAATCTGACGAAGCTGAATATCGTTGTACTGCCACAAATTCTGCCGGTACTGACACTCAAACAACAATAATCTACGTCCGAGGCAGATCCGGAGGCGAAGTTACTGAACCTCAGATGATCCCAATAATTCGTCCTGATCACTATACGGGACCTGCAGATCAGACATTTACCCTAACTTGTCAAGTTGCACCAGGAAGACACACCATTTCTTGGTACAGAATGGGAGCCCCTGTTCCCTACAGTTCCTCCCAATCTGATGGGGTCCTCACTGTCTACAATCCCAAACCAGAAGACTCTGGGGTTTATATCTGCAATGTTACCACTTACACTGGTGAATCAGGTTCTGCTAATGCTAGGGTTGAAATTACATCTACTAGTACTCAACCTACTGTTCGAATTGAACCTGATCGCCAAACCGTGGCTCAAGGAACAACTGCTGAGTTGAGGTGTATTACTACTGGATCACCACCACCAAGTGTAAAATGGACTAAATATGGCGAAGAATTCGGATCGAACGTACAGGAAACTGGACAGTTTTTGAGGATTATTAACGCTCAAGTTAAGGATCGTGGTATTTATGTTTGTCTTGCTACCAATGATGCTGGAATGATGGCTCAATCTTCTGCCTTTATTGAAGTTGAACGTATGTATAGTAATTAGACTTCTACGAGGGCTGATCCCTATGCTCCATCCCTGATCATTTTATGTTGAAAAAAAATAGGAAACAAAAATTTTGTGATGCAACTTAGTGACGAAGAATTAGCGAGTGTACGGTAACGCGAAAAGATAGAAAGTCACTTATAAACTTCAATAATTCAATTACCAAAAAATCAAGCCAATTATTATGTTAGAAATAAGCCAGGAGGGGGGCATAGGGATCTACCCTCATATCAGAAATTTTATTAAACGTATTGACTTAAATTTTCAGAACGGGAACCACCTGCAATTGAGATATATCCAAGTTCATCTCAAAGTGTTACAACTGGTGGAAGTGCAATTTTACAATGTCGTGTCATCAGCGGAATACCAGCTCCTCAAGTCAGATGGACCAGACCTCATGGACAAACACTAAGCCGCAATGTTGAAGAACTTTCTGGAGGCGTACTACGCTTCACACAAATATCTATGGAAGAAACTGGTGAATACATCTGCCATGCTGAAAATGAGGCTGGACAAACTAGTGCAACTGCCAGACTCGAAGTTCAGGATCTACCGGTGCTAACCATCTTGCCACGAGCTGGAACAATCACAGTCAGAGATGGAGAAAGAGTTAGACTGGAATGTCGGGCTGTCGGACATCCAGAACCTACTGTCCAATGGAACAGATATATAGATGCGTACGCTTCTCAACCACGAATAGGAGATTCTTTATCGAGTGAAAGCAAAGTTGCGATTTATGAAATAACTAATGTTTCGAAACGGGATGAAGGAACTTATGTTTGTCTTGGAAAGAATACAGCTGGAGCAAATGAAGAAAGAGTACATCTGATTGTTGAGGAACAAGATCGTTATCCAACCAGAGGTGATAATCCAGGTAAGACAAGTTTGATTTTTTAATATTAATTGAATTTTTTCTTGTTGATTGCTTCTCGCATTAAAGTGGAAGGTAAGTATAATTCACTTTCTTAAAAACATTTCTCATCAATTTTATTTATTAGGTGGAGACACTCCAGATGACACTTATGTTTCCCCGGAAACAAGAGATAGAGATAGATATCCATACACAACACCGTATCCTCCAAGAAGACCAGATCCAAGAAATCCATTAGTTTTAGATGAAGAACTTGTCGTTCCTGTTGGTGCAAGAGCAGAAATGAGATGCCGCGTTGAAGGCAGTAAGTTTGATATATTTAGTAATTAGTGCACACTGGTGTTCCGTAAGCACTTCGGAAGCGAAAAATTTTGGCAATTTTAATATAACTACGCTTTGTGAATAAAAAATTAATATGAATTAACCGAGTGAGCGCTGCAACAAAATTACTTTTTTGTATCATAATGAAAATGTGTTGAAATTTATACTGATGGAGCCCCATTGATGGTAGAGGCGGGATTTGTAGTTTTGTAAAAAACAAAATTAAGATTTATTTCAACCATTCCTTCTTGCATAGACAAGCACTTGTTACAAAAACTTTGCCTGTATAATTTCGGAAAAGAGTTGTTAATACAGAAGACAAACAACTCTCTCAAGGAAAATGATGCTTTTCCGCGTTCTAAAATTAAAAAAGGATTGCTTCGTTTCTTTCAAAATATGAAAGCATTTTATTCGCGCAAGATCTTAAAAATAATATGCGGTGTGCTCGGTAGAACTATTTAACATATATTTTTAATTATTTGAACAACGTCAGTCAATACAAGTATGCTGGGTAAAAATGAAGATATTTTAACTACGACAGACAAATTAGCAGCATTCGATAAAAAGATTATTTTTTGGAAAAACTGAGTAGCACGAAACAATCTGAAGATTATGAATTTACTTTTTTCTTTTTTAATTAAGGGTTCCACCAAAAGTGTTTCGCGGTATTCAAAAGGTTGGGAACCACTGATTTAGCGTATCTTAATATTATTTTCTGTAGATTTTCCAGGAGCACCAATATATCTAAGCTGGATCCGAAGCGATAACACCTCATTACCACCAAATTCCGTTGTGCAAGATGGTATTCTCTATATCAACAATGCACAACCTTCTTTTGCTGGAGAGTATAGTTGTTTGGGTGCCTCAAACGGAAGGATTCTTTTCACTGCCAGAGCACATTTGCGTGTAATAGGTAACATATTTAATATAATTTAAATTTTCAATGATTCAAAAAATGTTTTAATTTTTTGCTGCAAACAGACGACGATGGAGAAAATTGTGTCTTGAGAGGTACTTCTTACTCTGATCTGTTATTGCACCAATATATTCCAACAACTTATAAAATGTTCTAATTAGTCACTGAATATCCTTATTCCACAGCTCCACCGAGAATAACTCTCGCACCACCAAAACAAGTCGTCCGACCTGGCGATAACGCTTATATAAACTGCCATGCTGATGGTGACCAACCAATTGACATCAGTTGGTCAGCAATGGGCCGCGATCTTCCTCGTTCAGTTCAAGCAATTGGCGGACAACTCAAATTCTACGGCATACAAGTTTCTGACGCTGGTAGATATATCTGTACTGCCAAGAACTCAGCTGGTGAAGCTGATGCAGTAGCAGAAGTAGTGGTCAATGAACATACTCAACAGCCTGTGATTACGGCTGACAACAGAGTTCAAAAGGCTACAGTTGGGCAGTCTGTGCAGTTGCATTGTCGTGTATCTCCTGATTATACTGGATCACCACCTTCTGTAAGGTGGACACATAATAGACATAGTGTTCCACCTACAGCTCTTGTAAGAGGTGAAGTCCTTCACCTGGTTGATCTGCAGATGACTGATTCTGGAAGATATACTTGTGAAGTACATAATGAATACGGCAGTTCCAGTGATTATATTGAGTTAGAAGTTAATGGTAAGTTTGATTTTTGAATTTTGGAGATTTTTTTGAAGCTTCTCATGAATAACGGTAGTTTTGAAGTGTTTTAATTTTTGTCGTAGAAGTAGAATATTTTTTACAAAGTTTTTGATATTTTTATTGTTTTTTTACGAAGCTGTTTTGGAGTTTAGTTTGCATGATTATCATTTGTGTTGCGTGTTGAACTAGTCGCAGAATTTCGTGGATATCGTTGCGGTCGAAACCAATTCGAGTGTAATACCGGCCATTGCATCTCATTAGCGAAGTACTGCGACACAATTCCTGATTGCCCAGACCACAGTGATGAGCCGGTTTCGTCCTGCCGCCGATATAAAAGATGGGGTTTGTTAGCGCGCCTGCCTTTTTACGTTGTGTTTTGTCCGCTGCCTTACTGCTAACTATTCCTTCTTCTCTTTAGATATTGATGTCCTGTCATTGTGCAATGTACTATAGCTGGGTGCTAAAGGATAAACTACTAGATTATTTGTATTTTGTACATTTTGTATTTCATCATTCATATTTAGTTTGCATTTAGTTTAGTTGTCTTTGTTTAGTGGTTTGTTTTCAGTGTTGTAGTTTTAGTTTCGTGTTTTATTTAGTTTTCTTATTTTGTGTTTACTTTAACAGACGTACAATTTTGTAATGAACTACTTTATCTGGAGTGAATCTGTGTACGCTTGTATATGCTGTAACGTGTGGGTCGAAAATTAGATGAGATATTAAAGAAAGCTCAGATCTGGTCGTGATATCACTAGAGCGTAAATAAAGATATCGTCACCGCATATTAACTGGGTATGCCAATCTGCTTTGTATACAGATTTCGGTAATGATGATATTTGTAGCGTGCGGGAGTTTACCAAGCATCACGACACGAGCACTCATTGCAGGCGTGAAGAGTGCACCACAGCGATCATTTTTTTGTGCCATTTAAACTTCGAAATACTTCTTTTTGGCGTCGGTTGGGATCGAACTCGGTTCCTCAGATTCACGACAATTAAAATAAAAATGTAATAATATATTCTTGTACGCTCGAAGTAAGAGCAAAGGGCTTCTACAAAAGGTCTCCATCTGCATATTTGGCTAAATTCTTTATTCCATTCCATATTTTTCTCTGATCTTTCATTTCCTTTAGAACGGTGCAGTTCCATATAATCTTTGGTCTACCTATTTTACGTTTTCCGTGAAGTGAAGATTACGGTCCAGTCTAGTTAGTTTTAGACTATCTATTTCATTGTTTTCTCTTCTCTTCCCATGCCATATCTTCTAATAAAATTAGTAAAAATTTATTAAATTTTGAAAATAAGATACTTAAATAAAAGCGAAACAAAGAACAAGTTTCAAACGCGATAGTTATAACTATGTAGGTTAGGCACAACACATGATGCCATGATGCGTTTTACCAAATTACAATATGAATATTCTGAATCAGAATTCACCAAGCCGATATATACATACATAAAATTTTAAATTATTTAACAAGAACAAATTTTAAACACAACAGTTGTAAGAAATCACATCACATGGTTTATATGAGTTATTAAGCATGCGCAATGCGAACGTTCGATATCTCTACCTATTCGAAATTTGCCTGAGTCATATGCTTCGTTAAAACACCAAGAGATGTCAGAAAGTACAATAATATGAAATTTAAATCGTGAAACAATTTGTGTGAAAGATGAACAAAAGGAGACGAAAGTAGTACATCTGGATATAAATATGTGGCGAAGGATGATTATTGAATAACTGAATTACCTACATTGAATTTATGAATGCTTGTATTTATCTATTTCTTATATAAAATTGTACGTCATTTTTAATTATTAGTTTTGTTGATTCACGGATTTGGTTTTATGGTTTCAACATACATAAATACGCACACATTGAAGTCTACAAGACATTACACTAATTTGTACATAAAAATATACATCAAATAATTTATAAAATAGAAATAATATAAAGTTTTTATTTAGATCCATATGGAGTACAACAACCTAACTTGGAAATCCACCCGCAAAGAAACGAACACCATCTTGGTGACACACTAGACTTAGATTGTCGCGGGGCAGCACCTGGAGAAAGAATATACTGGTCCAAAGCCTCTGGAAGATTAGCTGACAATGTCCAGCAATCTAATAACCTACTTCGAATTATGTCCCTGCGCCCAGAAAATGTTGGAATCTACCGTTGCCAAACGCAAAGTCGCCAAGCTGAATACGACCTTAACTTAGTCGGTAAGTTTGTTGCTTCCTTACAGATAGTGTTGTAAGTAATAGTAGGCTAATCTGATACTAATGTTTGTGTTTTTTGTGCAATTAACCCATTAATAACGTAAGTAAAATTGTGGTACTTGCAACACTTGAAGAAGGTAAACATGCATCGTTATTATGTATATTTAGATGCCCCATTGCACGCAGACGAACCTACTGTTGAAATCCAGAGAGCACCTCAGGGATCAACTGTAGTCATGGATTGTAGAACTGATTTGGAAGGACCGGTTACTTACCATTGGACCAAGCAAGGGGGTAACTTACCAAGAGACATCAACACTGAATCTGTAAGAATACAAAGATATATATATTTTTTTTATATGATTGAATAATTTGTTTTTAGGCGAGACTTAATTTGCGCGATATAAAATATGAAGACGCCGGAACATACATTTGCTCCGCCAATAATGGTCGCGTAACCATCGACATTCCTACCGTTTTAGTTGTAACTGGAATCGTTCCATTCTTCTCCCAAACTCCAGTCAGTTACATTGCCTTACCTACAATCTCCGATGCTTACCTACACTTCAGTTTCGAAGTATCTTTCAAACCTGAATCACCAAACGGAATTATTTTGTACAACGGTCAAAAGAAAAGCTCCCCCACTGGCGACTTCGTCTCCTTAGTCCTCAATGATGGATACCCTGAATTCCGTTTCAACTGTGGGTCAGGTCCGGCTGTAATCCGCGGCGACCAACGTCTGGAACTTAGACAATGGCATAACATAAAGGTTACTAGATCTAGAAGAGAAGGAAAGATGTTTGTTGATCAGCGTGGACCATTCTCTGGAACATCACCTGGAAAGAACCAAGGATTGGACCTTATGGAACAATTATACATTGGTGGTGTACCTAGCATCAATGTTATTTCACCTCAAGCTGGTTCCAATTCTGGATTCGTTGGATGCATCAGCCGTGTAATTATCGGTAGACTACAACATGATTTAATAAGAGATGCTATTAGTAAAGAAGAAATTACAACATGTGAAACTTGCACTGAAAACCCTTGTCAAAATAATGGAATTTGTCAAGAAGCCCAAGCAAAAGAAGGATTTTCTTGTTTATGCCCAACTGGATTCAGCGGGCCAACTTGTAACAAAGTAGGCGAAGCTTGCTACCCTGGGGCTTGCGGATCCGGGCGATGTGTAGACAAAGACGAAGGATTTGATTGTTATTGCCCCCTTGGTAAACTCGGCAGACATTGTGAACGCGATACTGATATCTACGAACCGGCATTCTCCGACGATGCGTTTGTCGCTTATCCAACGCCAAATCCAGCCAGAAGACTAAAAATGGCACTTAAGATCAAGCCTAAAGACCTAAAAGATGGAGTTCTGTTGTATGTTAGTGAAAGCGAAGAAGGTTATGGAAATTTTGCCAGCTTGTCTTTGAAGAACGGACATGTTGAATTCAGATATGATGTCGGTACTGGGCCAGTTATTATCCGAAGCGCTAAGCAAGTTGTTCCTAATGAATGGGTAGCTGTTACCGTCAGTAGATATTTGAACGAAGGTAAACTGATTGTTAATGGTGAACCAGCAGTTACTGGCAGACAATCTGGAAGTCACAAGCCTTTAGTTATGCATACTCCCTTGTATGTTGGTGGATACGATAAAGAAAAGATCAAACTCAACCATGGTGTCGGTGTGAAAGGAGGGTTCCATGGTTGCATCTCTGATGTAAGACAAATAATCTGAAAATTAATTTATTATTACAACAATATTGTTACAGATTGATGTTTCTGGACTTAACCTAAACTTAATTTCATCCGTTGTGGATTCAGCAAATGTACAAGATTGCAGCGACGTGAGTTACAGCGGCAGTAATGACGTTAATTACAATGAAGATGACTCCAATAGACCTCCACAACACGTAACAGGTTGCAGTCACAGGCCTTGTATGAACGATGGACACTGTATGCCACTTTCGCCCACGGAATACAAATGCAACTGCATCAATGGATACACGTAAGTTGAAACGCCCTTCTGTATTAATCAATACTGCGCGAAAATAACAAGCTCGAACATAGATGTCCTTACTATGCTTGAATTTTCTGTTACAGGGGAAGAGATTGTGAAATTGCTCCAAATATGTGTGACTACCTTAGGCCTTGTCAAAATGGAGGTACCTGTAATGGAACAACCACGCAGTACAATTGCGATTGCCCGCTTAATTACACCGGGACCAACTGTGAACAGAGTATGTTCTACATTATTACAGTCATAAATATTTCTGGTTTAACAAATACTCGAAATCTCACTCATACAGTATTTATTTTTACGAACTTGACGTTTCCTTATACACTTATAGGTTCTTTAGGGTCCACAAACAAAAAAAAAATTTGTTCATCTCATGTTTACGACAAGTTAAGTAGCCAAATGCCTCGTCATCTAAACGGCTGTCAAGAAAATGTGCTTGGAAAAATTAGCGGGGAAAGAAGACCCTGTTGAGCTTAACTCTACTTTGACACTGTAGGGAACATCTGTTCGCTCTCAAAACTAACAACAGAATAATTCTGAAAAGAGCCAGAAATATCTTGTAAACCAATGATTATAATCTAAATCAAACTACGACGCGATCAAATGAATTTATATAAACTCTTAAGTTCTTAATTTCTAATTCACAAAATTAATGTCAAGCAATTTCTACATCGATCTACAAATCTTTTCCATATCGATTCACAAAGAATAATACAACAAAATCAAATTACTTACATGAGTAAAACACACAGTAATACAAAAATTACACCACGTTGAGAGAGCCGTACACACAGTACAATTTAATTGGTTATTTCACAGAACAATACCAAGCTCTGTCTATGACACAAAGTTTGAGAACTGAATAGCAAAAACTAATTAAAAAAACAAGAAGGATTCAGAGTCAAAACTCTGATTATATACTCTTACATTAATGTTCACTGGGACACCAAATAACAGATAATTCCTTCTTAGAACACTCAGTTCTGCACAATAGCCCTAACCTTGATTTTTGTTAACATAGCGAAACATAACTACACCACTGTCTCATAAAAAATCCAAAGCTACAATTACTTAACAGTCGTCAGGGCGGACTCTACTAAATTGTTTTTGAATATTGGTAGATTTTGAAGGTACCTATAAATTAGTTTTATATGAGTAAATTCTGTATAACTGAAACTTTGAGTATATATTACTTAACAGTTAATCTACACGACAGTCAAATATTATCCACATATATTTTTGATATTTATTTGTATTGTTTCGCAGGTATTGACATCAGAAGTGACGTCCACTTTGCCGGCAACAGTTACTTAGAACTAAACCGAGATTTACTCCCCCATGACATTGACGAAGAAAACGAGCTTATAGCTCTCCAATTTTCAACAAACAGCAGCGATGGACTAATCTTCTGGCACGGGCAAGGACCTAAGGAAGATGGGGCCGGGGATGACTACATTTCTTTAGCGATTGTAAACGGTTATTTAGAATTCAGTTACGATCTTGGATCTGCTCCTATTACCATCCGCAACGAACAAGTCAGAGTTGATGATGGCGCAAGACACAGTGTTATTCTTAACAGAAGAGAAGTTGATGGATCTATTGAAATTGATAGAGATTTTACGGAAACTGGTCGGGCTGAAGGATTGACAAGAACTATGAACTGCCGAGGCAATATCTACTTGGGTATGTTCATAATTAAATACGAGCCCAAACTCAAAATAATTCGCTCACTTTACATTTTCAACAAATTATAAAACGTAGACAAATGGTTAGATATTTGTATAAAATTCTTTCGACTACTTTAAATATAGACTTAAAACATAATGTGTGGGCTAAATGACGGATGAATAAAGTTTGACCGGCATTTTAAGGATCATCTCTAGTCCAGACTTCTGTGACAGTTGCCTGTTCTTAAATCATACCTAACACATTGTTGTTATTAATAATTTAGAATTTTGCAATATTAAAGCCGAGAGGTTTAGGCTGCCATCAGTTTATTTTTTAAGTTCATGTTTCATTATTATTAAACAAAATTTACGTGACTACGATTATATTTACACTATATTCACTTCTCAATAGGGTAGTTGCGAAAAAAATAAATGTTATTTTTTTTTATTAATTATGAAAAATAAACTAATTCTAAACATATTAATGTAAAAAATATTAGAAAATATAAAACTTTTCATTCATAATTTCCATAAATAAAGTTCGCGGTGGAATTCTTGTGACGTAGACTTTTAATAATTATATAGTTCGACCAAGTCTGTATGACTCATACAAGCTGGTAGTAATACCACGACAAAGCGAAAATGTTGAATTATGTTTTAATTGTATCATACAAATATTTACAGTATAATTACAGAAGTAAAATAACAGATACAAAAGTATTATTTAACAGTACGTATATTTTGTAATTATTTACTTGAATACCAGATATTTTCAAGATGCTTAATTCTTATATGGACAACTTCATAATTTTGTCACCAGGTGGCTGCACACTCCAGGGAATGTACATGTCATTTTTAGTGACATAACCTATGTTTTACGTGTTAAAATCATATTTTATTTTTATTTTTTTTATATCAGCATATTTAAAACAAAGTAATGAAACTAATGAATTTGTGTGAAAATGAATAATTTCTTTTGAAATAGTGCTTCTCTCAAACATATAAATCGTTTCAGATAAAACTGGTAGTATTGTGTACAGAGTGTACAGCCGAGAGTGTACCGCTATGGCAAGAAAGACTGTGATTGGTATTAATAAAAAACGTCACCATGGGAAAATTTGAAATAAGAATTTTTATTAACAAAATTATATTTTGAAAAATAAATAGTTGCCAGACATAAAATAAGTATTAAAATGAATAACTTGAATAATTCTTTCAGAAAAAAAATAAATTGAAAAATGCGCAACTACCCTATTCTTCTTCAATATGGCTGAAAGGGAATTTTTGCTAATTAGTTTACAAACAACTGTACCTACCAAAAATAAATGAAAAGGAACTGAAATTTTGACATCTTACTCTTATTTTGTAAACTAACTATACAGAATGCTTCTTAATTTCAATTTAAATTTTGTAAATTTCGAAAGGTACCTCTGGCCCTTTTTTAGGAATTCCACCATAATGATAATTTTATAAAATATTTTTGTAGAATTTTGTATTATTACATTTCTAAAAAATCCAGTGCGTATACTAAAACCTACCTTGCAAGACATATCTTACAATACTTACAGAAAAATTTGTAGGGTTTAGGAATACAATGCCAATGCCTAATAGGATTACAGCTACACCTGGTATTACTAATAAAGGCGTTGTAGCCCAATATTAAATGGAGGTATATTTTAATATGTTTATATTCATTTTTTGTAAATTTAAAATCTATATAAACAAGTCGAAAGAAATTAGTAGAAATTTCTTACTACTTCCGTAGGTTTTGTAATTCGTTCGTTAAAAATATAAACCGGCCGAAATATTATGGGTTTGGGCTTGTATATGTTTGAATGTTTCATAATTTTTGAAAATGTTTTAGGTGGTACACCTAATATTCCAAGGATGACAGGAGGGCGATTCTCAAGAGGATTTACAGGATGTATCCATGCATTCGAACTACAGAGTTCGAATACTATGGATCTTGGAGCCAAAGCGTTATCTGGAGTTAATGTTAGACCGTGCTCCAGGTATGTGTCGTCAAATGATTAACAAATCCCATATGTTAAATTATTTTAGTTACTTGTTTATTATATGTAGTGATGCATATTAATTTCTAATATCTATTTATATATTCTTCATTTCCTATTAACGCTTCATGAATAACAAATGTAATTCTCTTAAGGATGCGGGTATTATTTACGTTCTATATTTTCATATATAGAAATGGATTGATTGGATCAAGGAAGTTTTAAATAAATGAAGAAAGAATTTCTGAAAAATACATTGACCTCGCAGTGATTTGAACCCCGACCTTCTCTCTAACCGATTGACACACAAAGTCTGTTCCCATTGAAGTCTATGTATTTTCCACAAATTTCGTAGACGAGTATTCACCAAATTGGAGTAGATGATACTCAGCGCAAACATTGCGCTATAAACTACATATACAGGGTGTAAATTTTAAAACGGGTCATAGGGCTATAACATAGAAAAACAGTTTTTTAGACGCCAAAAGTTTCCATATTAATTTATTGAAAATATAATTGGTATATATAAAGCCAGAAATTAAATTTAATTTTTTTTACAATTAAGAAAAAATATCATTAGCCATGAAAGTGACAGTAACAAAACATTGTCATGGATAGGGGACAATTAAAGATTAAAGTTATTAATTTATGAACCAATACAAAATAACACAAAATAAAGTAAAAACTAGGATATTTATATCAGAAACAATTATTATTTATTTTAATAGGTATTTACAAACTAAAGATGATCTACATGTAATAAGAAATAAGTTATAAGAAACGAGAAAAACTGCAAACTACAAGGGAACAAATTAAAGCCATTTATGCTGGGTTTATGCCTTAGATCTGGTCTAAGGTTTATGTAGCATATAAATTATAAAATTAAATTAAGCTACTAAATTATGAAACTAAACTAAAATAACGTCGTTTATGCAGTAAATTAAAATTCACAATTTTATGTTTGACATTTCGTATAATCTAACTTTTATAGGTGCAATTGCAATACATTATGTTTATATAAAATAAAAAAATAAAGGTAAACAATTTGTTGAATAATTCCAATTAGTATTTCGTCGCTCTTTTCTGCAGGAACTTTGTTATCATCGTCGTACATTTTCATAGGTTAGGTGCGAAAATTTGTCATAAGTGCGCGAGTGGCGCAGGCGCAGCATTAATAATTTGTAATTTTTCTTCATGAGTCAAATTGTTCATGATTTCTATTTAATAAAACGAAAATAATAATTTAACAAATAAAGTGTAAGAAACGTTTATTAATGAGCGTCTAAAGCCAACAATTTTTTTGTTTTGTTTCTGTCAGTTTCACGGCTATTGATATTTTTTCTTAATTGTACAAATTTTTAAATATATTTTCTGGCTTTATATGAAACAGATATGTAATATGTTTGGTATCAAAAAATTCGTAATTTTTTTCTTCATAATATGCACTAATTATTTTGTCAATAAATTAATATAGAAACTTTTGGCGTCCAAAAAACAGTTTTTCTATGTTATAGCCCTATGACCCGTTTTAAAATTTACACTATTTAATTTAAACTATATGGGCTGATTGGATCAAGTAGAAGGTCCAGGGTTCAAATCCCTGCGAGATCAATGTATTTTCCCAAACTCTTTCTTCGTTTATTATTTATTACTATTTATTATTATCAACTTTTATTTGTTCTGCTTAAAAAAGTTATGATGTGTGTGTGTTTGTTTTTATGTATCCATTTTTATATAAAATAACGTACAACGTACCTAAGTGGCAGAAGGTAATGTGCTGGACACATCAGATGTCTCTTATTTTAACTATTTGTCTCACTAACAAAATGCTGCCTCTTTCCTGCTGCATGGACTTAACAACTAGATTCTGGTGGATTCCATCTTCATCGTTGGTGTTCATGGACTCTGACCAGTTCGACGAGTACGTTCAACCTCCTCCAGTGAATATAATCCATCCAAAACCAGTGAGCTCTGCGCGGTTTTTCCGTGAGAGTAGCGTCAGCTTCGTTGTGTGCTTTGTCCTCCTAATTTACATTCACAATAGTGGTGCTTACTAACGGACAACTTTATACTGTGATTATAATAATTGTATGGTTGTGTAAATAATCATGTTGATGCTTTTTTATTACCGCGAAATGGTGAATGGGATTTTGTAACTAAGGTAGTGGTGATGGTGATTTTTTTGTTGATTTTTATTTTGTTTTTCAGTTCGGACGATGATGATAATGACTTGAATGGTGACGATTTTGTAAATAAAAAGTAAATAAATGCAATAATTCAATACTGAGGCCGCTTTATGGAGACGAGCGCTAATGTCACTCGAATACTTAACGAATTTTTTATAGTCAGCTGCTGTTTTTATTATTTTTGTAACCGTTCAAGTGTTCATAGGTTTCTTGTCATTGTGTTCCCAATTGTGTTCAAATAATTTTATTATGGGAATTTAAAATTTTTATTTTTATATTTTTACTGATGTCCAGTTTAAATAGTTTCCTTTGTATAAATATAGCTTTAATTCTTATTTAATGTTGAAGCAATGGATGTTATAGGCTCTAACGCTCGTAAGTCATACTCTATAATTTTGGACAGAATTATGGATATAATTATCGACAGAATTTTATGGATGGTCGCATCAGAAATTTTTATCTAGGTATTTTTATGGACAGAAACTGCGTAGACATGATGCGCAGAGAATTATAACATTAGCAGCGCATTTTTTTGGTTATTGTTGAATTTACAGTAATGAATTTAATAAAATATAATAATATCTTGGACTCAAGAGCATGTTACGATCTTGAAAGAAAATTATGAATATTGCACGTGCCTTATTTTGAGAAAAAGGAATTTTCAGCATTAATTTAAGAAACCGTCTAGGTCTAGAGCACTGATAATTCTAGGCACAAAAGTCAAAAATGTAAATTTTACAGGACACACAAAACCTTAAGGAAACAGAGTAATTTATAATCATTTATTTTTTATTTTTATTAGTACATATTAAATTGGATTATATTTAGAAAAATTATAAACTTTCTAAAAACTTAACTTCTGCGATTGTTTGAAGAATTCTATAATTTGTACGTTGTTCCAGAACATAAAATTGACACATTTTGATAATACACAATATGGAATAAATAGATAAATACATATCCAAATTTCTACATTTTTGTAACGTAGTTTTCTCGCGTTACCCTTCATGAATTGGTCATAGAAAATATGAAAATTATGGATTCAATTATTTTAAATCTGCATTTCATTTCAAAATATTTGATAAGCACTAGACCACATTTTCTGTTGTATTTCTTCAACTTACGTAAAGTTAAAATAATTATATTGTAGATAATTATAGCATGCTATTTTATTATCCATTTTTCAGAAATATCTTCAATGTTCTGTCACATTAAAAATTTAAAGAGTGCGCAAGCGTATTACCAGAGCATCAAATTACGTGCATAGTAACACAAAATATTTGTTCTCAAATATACAAAATTTGTCCCTGAAAATTTTGTTCAGAATTCTGTCCATAGTTCTGTCCCGAGTTATAGTTCGTGACAAACGGCTTAAAATTCGAAAAACCAATTTTGATCATATCAGACAATGCAAGCAGATATACGAGACAACAAAAAAAATATAGTATAAGTTTATAACATTCTTTTAAACTGCCATTTATTCTGGTCCTCACTTTTTTAATGTTTTATATTGAATATTTTTAAACATAGTCGACACATCATTATCTATGTAAGTTCAAAATGAATAATGTGCCATTGTTTGTATAAACCAGTAACATTGACATGTGCACATAAGATCTGTCATTAATTTCACAATTGAATAGTAAATATTTTTGTATGTAGTTAGTTTATGTTAATTTGAAATTTGTTACTAGTTAAGTTGCATTAATAACACTCATTGCAAGACGCTTTCATTAAATTGTAAGACAAGCGTTTGTTACGCTTGCCAGTTGTTTATTTGTGTAACTACCATGTTATTTTATACGATATGTATGATGGTGCTAAAATTATTCTGATATTATAATCTTAGTTTCATTCGTAAAAAGAAATTTTATTCCCAACAAAGAATATAAGTAATACGACCGTAATGAGGGGTAAAATCTCCTTGTTGCTAACTCAAGAGGATTGTGATTTCTTGAATCGAAACTAAACGTATCAGCAATCGTGATTAACAATAAATATAAATAATGTTAAATATGAGATGTTTTAGTCTATATATGTATAATATGGCAATTTTGTTTTAATGAATAATGCTTTTTATATGATAATGTACCTAATGAAAAAACAAAATATAATTTCATGAAAACAGATTTGTATTCTGTGTTTCGAATTGTCGGGTGTGTATCAGAATACAATCTGTTTTGCAGTCCAAACTTCTTTATAATTTCGAAAATCATGGTTGCAATTTGAATGCCTTTGAACATAATTTATGTGTATGTAAAATGTATGTCAAAAGTGCATTTTCAATAACTCATGACAATAATACTTATAGTAAATAAATAGTCAAAGTAAAGGTCTTTTAATACCTTCTAACTTTCAAGGGACTACAATAGATTTTAAGTTTTATCAGGTAAATATACATAAACTTATCTACTTTATATAAATTATTATTACTAACAACAGTAACAACTATTACATACAGAAATATGCAATAGTTATTTTCGGGTCGCCATTTTACACATAATGCTCCACCTGATTAGTAAAAAAATTATGTGTAGATGGCAGTAACAGTAAAAACAACTCTTACAAATACATTAAATTTGATACTGGTAATGCTTTTCTAATGCTTACATTATTGATTCTACCATCTTCAATGTATTATTTATTCATTATAATTCGTTCCGTAATTCTACATGTATATAAATAGGAATTATACATAACGTACCATAATATACAATGATGATGAGAGTACAGAATAAATCTAGGTATTATTACTATCATTATGAAAATTATAGTCTGTTTCATGTCATGCAAAGATATTATACACTTTTACAATACATGACATTAGAATAATTATTAAACAAATGAATATATTTTTATTTTCAACTGAAATCTAATCTGAAATTTAAATCGGTGTATTCATATCAGGGCATCGAACCCGCCAAAAACTGGGTTCGGTTTAGGTTCAGGTTAATTTGTTTTTTGAAAGATGGGTTCTGGTTCAAGCATTAATAAAATTTGCGGTTTTGTTCGCAGACGTCGATTATCGGTTGTATTTACTTTTCGAACTAAAAATTAACCTGAACCGGAATTGAATCACGAACCTGTATTTTAATGCTCGGTTTGGTTTCTACTCAGGTTCAATTAAAAATATATCTGAGGTTCGGTTCTCGGTTTGGGTTCCCTAAAATATTACGGTTTGGTTCCGGTTTTAGTTCGGTTCAGGTACGGGTTCGATGCCCTGATTCATATATATAAGTTAAATTTGTCATGTATAGTTGTACGAAACGATATTTGGAATTGATTTATGCAGATTTATAACCTTTTATTGACGGTATGCCGGAATGGTAGTTTAGTGATCAACTGTCAAATTATTTGAACTTGTGGGCCTCATACTGAACTAAGGTTACCGGATTTCCGGTGAACCCTTTCAGGACACGTAATTATCTCGGCTTTCATACTCGACTCTAAATTTATTACTTATTCGCCATTCAAGTTATAATTCTCGTCACCAAAATTCGAGGGACGGTCATAAATAGTTTAACCGCACATCACTTAAGTTTTCAAAGAAACCTAAAACGTCTGCTCACTGTTTTGCACGCAAAACTAAACCAATTTGCGTTGTACCTTGCTAAACTATTTCATTGTTTATGATTGTTCCTCGATTTTTGGTGACGAGAACTTAAGCTATATGGTAGACAAAGTTTGAACTAAAAATATGTCCAAAATATATTATTTCCTCCCCTTCGCAGAAATTTTCTAGAGATTGCAGGCTATTTAAAAACATCCTTTAACACAAGTTTCATGTTTTTAAACTTTTTCAAAAAGCGTAAAATTCAATACCTATATCAGTGACAGATTGACAGCTCGTACAGGGTTGTGATGTCACAACACGCACATATAATGGCGGGAAAAGTTAATTTGAATCTATCCACACTTGTAATATGTATTTTATAACTAAATTTGGTGTTCTAATTTTATGTATTACATTAATTTTATTTCTTGCATTATAAAGTAAAAGCTATAAATGAACATACTTTGTTATAATTTATTTTTTGTAATGCATATAATATTTTAATTTCTATTCGATTTACAAATTGAAAGTGCATTATTAATTAAATACTATCATTTGGATTTAAAAGTATATAATTTATAAATGAAGTGGTTTTTGGATGATATACTTTATAGGAAAATTCTTGAACGCAAATTACGAGTACGGATCATCATACGATAGCAGATACTCAAACTATCTATCTCTTCAGGGGTGGGATCCCAAGACAGTGCTATGATAGCATAGGTACAACGTGCCCATATCACTCATATATTTTATAAGGGCCAATCAGCTTATTCTATAATGAAATCCAAGTATTGTTTCATATATTTACGAATCAAAAAACATGATTTTTGTCAAAATTATTTGTAACCACTTCTTGTTCGTTTAATTAAAATCATGTCTTTGACATAAAGAAGATACATTACAATTATTGGTTCTGCACAATAATGGAAAATGGTTAGTTAACTATATACTAATAACCAAATTAATATAACCTAAGGAAGCTAAACTTTGAACTGTTATATAATTTGTTGCAATTCAAAACTACAAAATTTTCTCGTAATTATTTCTATAAATTGTGTTTTGCGTTCCTTCCAAATTCGCCACATTCTATATATTTTACCTCTCGCTAAGAGAGGTATTGGATTCATGCTAAAATTCGCATATCCAGATTTTATTGAATAAGCACGATTTAAGGTCCCTACAATCCGATTATAACATTTTTAAAATGATGTCTGTGTGTGTGTGTGTGTGTGTGTGTGTGTGTGTGTGTGTGTGTGTGTGTGTGGATGTGTGTGTGTGTGTGTGTGTGTGTGTGTGTGTGTATGTATGTATGTCTGGATGTTGTAGTCACGATTCCTCAAAAACTATAAGACTTAAAAAATATTTAACTGCAGTTTCCTCATTCTGACATTCCTGGGAAGAGCTGAAAAGGTTTTGGTAACAATTGAACAACCGGAAGTAGTAGTTTCTTAGAAAAAATCTTCTAAATATAATTTTTTTTTAAATATTGAAGAACATAAAGTTCTCCATCTAATACACTTAAAAATTTTATTATATCTTGTATAGATTTAGAGATAAAGACTCTATAATTTATAGAGTAAATTAATCGCAGAGGCCAAGGCACTAAGGAAACCAGTTGACAAATTCCAATGTTTATGACACATGTCATTGTCAAATATCAACAGTTTTAGTGACATTCTGATAGCTTTTCCTGGGAAGTATATTTAACTTTTCTTATTGTTTTATTAATTAAATATTTGAAATTATAGGTAAAATTGTGGTAAAATGCATATATCTATCAGAAATACCGCCAATCTGGTTAATAAATTGGAACAATATTTGGCATTTAGAAACTTCCTCATACTCATACAATGAAAAATAGATATAATTTGAAATATATGTGTGCAGAAGACATGCTAAATATAGTAAGAAACAATATTTGGGTAATGTTCTTTAAGATTTTGTTATAAAACGACGGTTCGAAAGTGAAGTGCAATACAATACTTATATAGCCTAATATGGAAATGGCGAGAGGTCTTGTGCTGGCCACAACAGATTTTTTTTATATGTAAAAGTGTTCAGGTCAGAATGTAAAGCAAACTACTAATTACTAATATTAGCTCATAATTATTCTGGTAGTATGTTTCATTCTTGACTAATAATTGTCAAATTGTCTATCTTACACCGCGCCACTGTAGGTAGGTATTACATTACAAAACCTGGATAAAAATCTTTGTTATTCAGGGAAATGCTAGAATTACAAACATAAGTAGGTATTTGCCAAACAGTATCGCAGAAATTTAATGACATACATACACACGCAACACATCTCGTATAGGTACCGCGCGTCACACAATGAGTCTAAAATATGTATAACATAATTCCTTTTTATTTTGAGAAGGAAACGGAAAATAAAATTCGTAATTTACAGCATATTATTGTCATATATTGTGTAGTTTTCAATTGGGAACGAGTTTTGTGTCTATAACTTTTCTCTAAAATTAATAGGTAAAGTAATGCTACAAAATAAATAAAAAATTAAAATTATATTGTATCTCTGTATTCTTTGTCCTCTGATTTTCTTTCCAATGCGTGCAAGATAATTCAAAACTTCCGAACCAAAGTTTAGTATAGTTTTGCGCATGCGTTCTTCATAGTCACTTGTTGCATGTAGCGGTGTGCGCGTTGGTTTATTTTATCCGTCAGTTTTATGTTATTATTCAAATACAAAATAAAGTTAAATGTTCCAATTAATTAAAATAAGTGTAGTATTAGTTGGTGAAGTGATCTGGCTTTTAAATATGTAAATAAAAGTTTGTATTTTGTGTTTGTGATACTTTGCATCTTCGGGAGATTTGAACAAGGTCTTCTCATTGTGATGTCATGAGCAGAAAGATGGTACGGATTTTGATTGTTTCTGGTGTTTTATGAATATTATTTTGCTGGGATTGTTATTAAATGTTAAGTAGGATTGTTTCCTTCATATGCAATTCATATTTAAAACATTTGATTAGCGCAAAGTACCGAAATTTTTATAAAACTTCTGACAGTTGACAGAGTTTTGTTTTTATTTATTTTGACGACAAAACTTCAAATTTGTTTTATTTAAAATTACTGCAAGTGTATTTTGCTGAACAGTTATACAAAAATTATGTTTTGTAATTGTAGATATTTTGTTTTTTTCATGAATATGTGAATATTGTTTAAGTAAAAAATACAATCAGCTGTTGTAATGTTTTGTAAAAAATTCCGGTAAATAATTATTAAAACATAAAGTAAAAGTATCGTGGGAAAGTCTACAATAAACGTAAACATAAAAAATGTTGAATAACAAGTAACATTTCACATATCACATCAATGATAATAATAACTAGTATTTATTACATTTTAATGTAATTTATTGCTTTTTAATGTATGGCTTGTACATAAAAGTTTTTGTAAATTAATAAATATGTCTTTGATTTTTATTATTATTTAAGAATGAATTGACTGATAAATTGATAAATATACAGCTGTTAAACTGTTTGAAGGAACTTATCTAAACACAAATATGTACAAACATACTTATAAAGATATTTGAATTGTAAAGTATGTACTGCTTTTTAAATAGGTCGATTGTCGATTCTTATCCTCAAAATTCTGTTGCAATTGCATATGTTTATAATAATATATGTGATGTCATTTCATGCAGAATATGGCATTGATATAAAATGATCATGTGATCATGTAATTTTATCATTATGTACTACGTTTTGACTTTTATTACGTTTTTTACAGCATGTATTCTTTTTATTTACATTAAGATTACTGCTTAAAAATGAGGTTATTTCATACATTTGTAAATATAATATTTTAAGTAAATGTGACATCTATTGTTCACCAACGTCTCTCTATTATGTGAATTCTTTTCTTATGAGCCGCGTTGCTGTGACTCAGAATAGGGTTGCTGAGCTCAGGTAGACCAGGTACGTTAACAAAAAAAGAATTGAACACGTTTTGCTCCCTGGTAACAGCTGGTCACTTCCAAGAACAGATTTACGAATAGTCTTCGGAGATTTAACTCTGACGGTTACAATGGTGTAAATATACCGACTTGTAAACTGGAATTATGGGTACAATAAATGGGTAATGATGTTTTTATGATGTGACAAAAATATTTAGAATAAAATATAACTTTACTTTCATCTGAATATAGGAAATACAATTTAAAAATATTAATTAGCGATATATCTTTACCTATTAATTCTGTAAAGTGTAAAGACAGAATTTGCTCTGAATTATGCTATTATATTTTAAAGATTTAAAGAATATTAAAAAATGATACTGGGTGTCTATTACTTATTAATTTTAGAGTAAAAAGTGTAAGGACAAAAATGTTCTCACAATTATTAGTCAAATAGGTACTTTTATGTTTTGTGTTCGATTTTAGTGTCAGAGAAATTAAAACAAGTACCAGCATCTAAAATAAAAAATACCTATATTAAATAAATTAATTATAATTACATTTTATGGGGTCTATACATATATTATTAAAATGAATAATCCTCATCAATAAATGTTTTATTTGAAATTGTCACCAAAGTTCATAAAAATCTTCGGTTAAAACTCAGAAATCGGCACTGAAGTAATTCGTTTAGAGATGCACTCGATTTCGAGCTTTGGCCCGGCCCGGCCCGAAGCCCGCCTCGATTTCGAGTCGATCATCGAGCCGGGCCGAAGATATTTTTTATCGGGCCGAATCGGGCTAATCATTTTCAAAAATCGAGGCGAGTCGGACTTTTGATTTTGGCCCGGCCCACAGTTTCCTTAATATTTTAATGAAAATGGATGAAGTTAAAAATGATAAAAATTATTTAATAACAACACACTTCACATATTCATAAATAAAAATGTATTATTTTACTTCAAGAATTCAAGGTTATTCATTAAAGCATAATAATTATATTGTGATCTTGCTATTATTATTGTTATTACTCGTATACTTAAATAAAGTGATTTTTGTTCCTACCATAATGATTTCTTGTCCTATTTTTGAGCAGAAACAAAGTTAGATAAAACATCCTTATGTAAATTAAATTATATTTTTTTGTATAAGATTTGTGCAAAAGTTGTTAAATTCTTTTGTAAACAAAGTGTTAAATACTCGTAGGCCTGTAATTTTTATAACAAACTTACACTAGAAGGGTCTCTTTTTTAACTACTTATGTTAACTAATGTTGAAAGTTATAAGAATGTAGAGGTTTTTTATAAGTTTGACACGAAAAAAGTTAAACATTTCGCCTTAACATAAAAATCAACATTAGGAATGCCGGATGCATCCAATTTCGAGCTTTGGCCCGGCTCGGCCCGAAGCCAGGCCCGATTTCGAGTCAATTTTCGAGCCGGGCTAGCTAATTTTTTTGTCGAGTCGATCTTCGAGTCGGGCCGGTAATTTTTATTTTCGGGCCGAGCCGATCCAAACCTCAAAGCCCGGCCCGGCCCGGCCCGAATGCATCTCTAAATTCATTATACGACGATTTGAAGCATATGCAGTGTTGCTAACTTTATACTAATTATTGTACATATAAAGATAATTTGGGAAGGTGTACGATATATAATAGTAAATTTGTACCTATAATTACAAAAAATATGTGCAAGAAGAACGAATTAAACAATTCCGATGAAGAAGATTGAAATAAAACATAATTTTGAGTGTTCTTTACGATAACCTCAATGTTCGGAGGTTAGCAACATTGACAGTTACATAAACATAATCTATAAAAATAAAATATTCCTTTCATTTTCACAAATTTTCAATTTCAAATCGGCACTGAAGTTCCATTTTATGATTCATATGGTTTATTTTCCTCGGCCGTATGGCCTCGGTAACTAAATTCCATATTTGTAATAAAAAATAGAACTTTAGTACATTGATACATAAATAACTATTACTATTATATCTATGGTTACTAGGGAACAGATCCGAACTAGTACTAGTATTAATTAGGTATATCACCTTGTATGCATCCTGTAAAATAAATATGCGTAGTAATAGGTGTGGAATATGACTAAAAATTAGTTAAAAATAGATTTGCAGTTCATAGTTTACACCTTACGTAATATTTTTGAATATTTGAATACGTTTTAACAATTAGTTTTTTGGTTATCTGATTGGTGTATATTTAACTATATGATGAAACTGACTAAGTAAAATACGGTCATGAGTACTTTTTACATACGTAATGTACATGGATACAAAAAGATGTTAATGTTTTTTGGATGCTGACGTCATGACTTACATAAATAAGACAAAACAAATGTAATACATATGTATAGTAGTTTTGTTTTTGATATGACCTTTCGAATAATTTGTTTTTGGACTAAGTTGTATACATTTTTTTTTACTTTATTTAAAATAGCATGTATGTACTTATGTATATTTATTATTTTTCTTCAAATGATTATTTATTAATGATATATGATATATCTGTAACATTAATAACAGCTATACCGGCACCGGGGCTGCCAAATGGCAACATTGGGAACAAGTTTTCGAAAAATCTGTCAAATTGTTTTCAATTTATTCTCACTGTCTTGTTATATTACTACTGAGAATTAAAAGAAATATGGTGTAATTTTGTTACATTTCTTAACGATAACGAATAGTTTTCATATTATTTAATAAGTTCATGAATAATAATTAGAATTTGCGGTAAATGTATTTTAGGAATTAATTAGAAATGTTATTTACACTGTTTGTTAGAGCAGTAAAATTAATAATTAGTGATGTTTATTGCATGAATACTTGGAATAGATGTGGTTCACTAATTTAGTAGTTTTGTTGAGACATTTAAATAGCACTATAAATACTATCATTAGCTAACGTTGAATATAGCTCATTGTTAGCTATAAAGTTATTTGCAAACATTTGCTAAATTTAGCCAAATCCCCTCTAAAACTCATGTTTATTATCCCTAAGTGGGCGTAAACTAATGTGAGTAATTGAAAGGCGTTTGTTTATGTCTGGAATAAAAGTCTATCTCTGTTTATCACACGAGGCGTGTGTTTGAATACACGTGTCATCTTTGTTGCATCCGTTTCTTACAAAATGCACACATCAAGAGTGCCCTGGAAGACTCGAGGGTCACTACAACTACAGTCAGCTGTTCGCAGCCGAAGCCGGTCTCATAATGGGATATTTTAGACCGGATGTAATTATGTTGGGATTAGTTTTTGATATCAGACAGATTAAGTTTCAACTGTTTGACAGTGTTTGGAGTTTTTGGGATTATTTTTTTGTGATTTTATACACGTGAGGATGGGAATTTAGTTCGTCCTACATAGCTTTGGATGTCATTTGTAATAATCTTTGAATTTTTCACAAATCCTTCCTTGATATTTATACTTTAGTATGCTTCACGGTAACTGAGTTTTATTGATGAAAAACAGTTATTAATATTAATAGTTAGTGTTTGATTATGGCAAATGAATTTCTAATGACAGATGAATATCTGGTGCCTCTTATTTGTTTGTTGTGTTAGATTTATTATGTTTTATTATGACAAAAGTTTCTTACCTGTAAAAATGACAGATATAATATATCTATGCTAAGCCTTAATTGGTTGCGTTAAAGTCACGTGTGCGCCCGCTTGCTGTAAAGAATAAAAAAGTGGTGGGGGATAATATAGAGCGCCAGATTTAAAATATTTTTCGTGCAACTCTTCAACAAATTAATGCTCCAAATGTACGTGGGCTGTGAACTGTACTTGTAAATGTTCAACACAACACTGGTTAAATTGTGCAAATTATTTATAAATATAACCACTTTCTTATATTAATTATTACATCACATCCCTGACTATTAATTAAATTAATAAATGTAAGTAAACACCTCGGTCGATAAACCCGTGACGTTCTAAAGTCACTAGTATCCGATTTTAACATTTTTATAGTGATGTGTGTGTGTATGTGTTCTGTGAGAGTGTGTGTGGTTGGATGTTGGATGAACGATTTCTCATATCCACTAAGACTAAAGGCCAATTTAATAACGTATTCCTTAATCTGACATTAATGGGAAAAGTTAAAAACGTTTTGGTAACAATTAAACAACCGGACGTAGTAGTTTCTTAAAAAAATCTTCTAAATATTATTTTTTGGAAATTTATGTTATTACAAATAATATTGAAGAATATAAAATTCTCGGTCCGATACATTGAACATATTTGTTATATCTTCTATAGATTTAGAGATAGAGAATTATAAATATATAAAATTATCCGTTGTAATGAATCTCACAGCCCAAATAACTCTGTTGAAAAATTAAAATGTTTGTAATTGACAGAAAATGGCTGTGTCAAAAATTCAGATACATTGCTGGAGGCTTTTTCTAAGAAGTACATTTAATATTTCTTTTTTTATTATTAATTAAATATTTAAAATTATAGGTACATATTACATATACGTAACAGAAGTACCGCCAATTTCGACAATGAATTTGAAGAATCTCGAACATTTAGATGAGTCGGAGGAAACTAATTTATAGAATGAATTAAAAATTATAAAAATATATTAATAATAGATATAATTTAGAATTTTTGTGTTTGTACCAGAAAGGTTAAATACAATATGTACTTATATAGCCTAATTTAGAAATGGCCAGAGGTCTTGTGCTGGCCACAACAGATTTTTTTTAAAATGTGGTATATTAAGCAAAGTTAATCATCCGCTACTTGTAGGGTTGCCAACTTTACAAAATTACAAAAAAGGACATTTTTTCGGCACTTTAATTCTGAATCATGTGTAGGATTAAAATTTGAGAAAAAAATGCACCGCAGGCGATTTTTTGAAAATTTTCAAGGTCGAACATGTTTTAATGCAAAGTTAGAAAATATAGAGTTTTTTACAAAGAAGCAAATTTAACAAATTCTTAAAAAATTAAAATCAATATTTTATGACGAAAACAAGTACCGCCACCTTTTTTGAGAAGACTGTAAACTAAATGTTAGTAGAAAAATTAGTACCAATACATCAACAATTCAAAAATTCTATCGTTATTTCATTAAATTACATAAAATGTGAAATAATTATTTCATTTTCATATTTATAATAACAAGAAAAAATATTATTAATAACAAAATTTACTATAAAAGGACAAATCGCGTCCTTTCCTGGTTTTAGAAAAGGACAAGGACAAAATATGCTCAAAAAAGAACAGTCCTTTCCAAAAAAGGTCAGTTGGCAACCCTAACTACTTGTGCATTAAGTATACTAGAAACAAAGTTAGGAAACAAACACGAAACTATTCGAATTATTACAGAAATAAACAAACAAGTAAAATCGCTGGAGTTTCACAGACTTCACGCAACCACTACAGGCTTAAACATAAAAACTATTTATAATTATTGTTGTGCGATAACGCAAACCCTTGTACATGGAGAATATGCAAGAAATCGTTGTTCCTTGTTCCTGAGCAATTTTCTCGTCAATCTACCCCTGCCTTCGCCCTGCCTCTTTCTCAATTTCCTCTCCGCCACTGCATCTGACAAGATGCAAGATGCAAGCTCAGGCCGATGCGTGGGCGTACCTGCATACACTAGAGCTGCAAGAAACGCAGGGGGAAGTGTAGAACTCAGAACTCAACAGTTCACGATGATGCGAAGACACATCGTACTAGAAACACGTGCAGTAACCCTACACTGATCCGTAGCAGTAGGAGTGCGAACATGTGGAAGGAAATGAGCAAATGAGGAAAGGTAGGTACAGATGGCGTTGATGTGTTCATCGGAGAACGAGATTGGAAGAGGTAAAAAAGGACGAGGAAATTTAATTCTGTCAGTTTGATGGCAAATGCTCTGTTGGAATCTGGAATTCTGCTTTGAATAAAAACGTTGGGAGGTATTTCGGTTCGAATCTATCGGCCGGCTAAGTGTACTGTCGTAAAATATCTATTGTACCAGAGGTACGAGGGTGGTTTGACGGAAGAGTGACTTTTCAATAAAAAAAAGTTATTTTACTTTTACAAGTATTTTATTTTTCAACATAATCCTTTTTTAATTGTACACACTTAGCCCATCGAGTTTCCAATTTTTTCAAAGCATCCAAAAAGTAATCTTTCGGCAACTCTTCAAAACATGCATTTTTCTCGGATATCCCCTCTTCATTGGTGTGAAATCTCTTTCCACCGAGCCATCTTTTTAAATTTGGAAATAAGAAGAAATCACTGAGAGCCAGATCTGGTGAAAATGGCGAATGAGGTAGCATCTCGTAACGCAATTCGACTAATTTTGTTGTAGTAACAGCGGACAAAAGAGTAGGCGCATTATCGTAATGGAACAACCTTTTTACTTCCTTGTACGAAGTAAAGGAAGTATTGTAATCGCGAAAAATTTCGGTTTCCAGATTTCAACGGAAATATCCATTTTGAGCATCCCTGAATCCATTTTGACTAATTTCGTCGTGACGTCTGTACGTACGTTCGTACGTACGTACGTACGTATGTACGTATCTCGCATAACTGAAAAACGGGAAGCCGTAGAAAGTTAAAATTTTGTATTTAGAACTGTTATAACATCTAGTTGTGCACCTCCCTTTTTGGTCATTACATAACTTGCGGAAGTGGTACTTTACTTGAAGCCTGTAATAGATTTTAATGAAAAACTATATTAAAATATAATCCAAAACTTTTCAAATTTGATATATAAGACTTTTATATCAATGGGAATAACATAATAGATTTTAGTTAAAATGGTTTACCCGGAAGTGGTACTTTACTTGAAGCCTATAATAGATTTTAATGAAAAACTATATTAAAATATAATCTAAAACTTTTCAAATTTGATATATAAGACTTTTATGTCAATGGGAATAACATAATAGATTTTAGTTAAATTGGTTTACCCGGAAGTGGTACTTTACTTGAAGCCTATAATAGATTTTAATTAAAAAGTATATTAAAATATAATCCAAAACTTTTCAAATTTGATATATAAGACTTCTATATCAATGGGAATAACATAATAGATTTTGGTTAAAATAGTCTAACCGGAAGTGGTACTTTACCTGAAGATGTTATCAGTTTTTCTTGAAAAATGGTGTTATTTTGATTTTAGTAATAAACACTTCAAATAAAAGTATTAGAGAATTGAATTCTGCGTCGAAAACATTAATTATGATTAAATTAGCTCTTTTATTCTCTAATTAAGTTTGCTATGGATTAGGACAAAAAATAACAAAAAAAAATAAAATGTTGATGTCAAATTATGTCAAATACGTGCAATTTTATGATTGTGTCTGTTATAATACATATTTTAATTATTAACAAAATATGTATAGTGTAACAGGCGTACAAGGAAGTCATGTGCTGTCCACATCAGATATTTTCTTCAACAAATGAGGTCGTTTCCTCTTTAGTTCAGCACCAAAACGTGTCAACAAATCAGCATAATATTGGCCAGTTATCGTTTCTCCTTTTCGTAAACAATCAATAAAGATCACACCTTTGGGATCCCAAAATACTGTAGCCATGACCCTATTGACCGAAAAAAAGGTTTTTGCCTTCTTGGGAGCACTTTCCTCAAGAGAAATCCATTGTTTCGACTGCATTTTGGTTTTGACGTATAATGGTGTATCACGTTTCATGTACTGTGACATATCGACGGAAAAATTCCCTTGGATTACGTTTGAAGATAACCGAACATTCTTTGAATTTTTAATACGAGCGCGCATTTCATCTGCCGCGGCACCCATCTCGCAGATAGCTTTTTTATATGTAAACGTTCATGCAAAATATTGCATACCCGTTCGGTTGAAATGTTGACTTTATTAGGTATCTCACGCACTTTTAAGCGACGATCGCTAATTACTAGGGCATGGATTTTATTAACCATTTCTCGAGTAGTTACAGAAAATGACGGTCCCAGACGTTCTGCATCATATGTGCTCATATGGCGACTTTTAAAAGCAGAAAACCACTTACAAATCATTCCATGGGATGCGATACATTCAGAATAATATTTACGTAATTTTTCTTGGGTTTTTTAAATTGTTTTTCCACAAAAAAAAAAATATGTTTAATTAACACTCAAAATTTTTTTTTCTCCATATTTACAGAACAACAAAAACAGTTTTCTTTAGATTAGTATAAAACATAAACTATCTGTCAGATTTGTGCGAAATTTTAACAGTAGACATCAGAAAACATAGTGCGGAAGTGCGGAAGCCAGCAATATAATCATCGTAGTGAAAGTGTTGCCAACCTTTGAAAAGTTACTCTCCCGTCAAACCGCCCTCGTAAATCGCACTTATGCCCAGTTGCAACAAAAACGCTCATATTTAAAGCGATCCTTAAAAAAAATGTTAATCGAAATTTTGGCAGCAATGCATAATAAATAATTAATTTGACAATTCATTTCGATGCAATATTGTCAATTTAAGGTACATCCCTAATCAAGGGAGTCATTATATTGAAACTTATTAAAAAATTATATTGTTACTTTAAAAATTGATAAAATATTTTTTTTTCTATAGCAGATTTTAAAGTGTGCTTTGTTCAACTCGAAATAGTTGACTAAGTGACATGTTAACCGCAAGGGTAGATAAAATAATACTTTAACAGCAAGGGTAGATAAAGAACTTTAATTTTTATTTAAATAAAAACACATTATACATTTTGGCGATTCATATTATATATAACTTCAATTGTATAAATATTAATAAAATGAAATTGTTTTCAAACAAATTCTATAACTACCACGCTCATGCTACTGAGATTTTTAAATTGTTTTTAAATAAATTAATTTATAATCGGTTTTTCTAATTTTTGCTCTTTAAAATGTGCTATAGAAAAAAAATAGAATTTTACACACGACGATAAAATTAAATTATCGACTCGCGAAAAATAATTAACTCGCGAAATCGCTTGTGAATTATACTTTCCGCTCGTTGATAAAATACAATTTTATCGTCTTCTATAAAAAATAACTATTGGTTTCATATGATGAAAACTAAATGTATATAGTTTATCTTTTTAAATTATTTCTTATTAAGTTCTATCTATGGCTTCAGTAGTATCGAAATGAAAAATCCAGCCGAGTAATATCGCAACATTTGTTTTTTTATATAACAAAGGTTTAATTTACGATTTTATGTTACACATTTTTTTATCATATAATTTAACATATTTCGAGTGACATACAATCTTAAATATTTTTCTAATCATGCGTGAATTAAATCTCACGCAGAATAGTTGATTGCAACTTTGCCAGTTTCCCTAACACTTTATTACGCATTTGCGTAATAGCATCAAAAATATAAATTTTCTTAAGACTGCAACCTTTAACGTGCGATTTCTCAACAATGATTATGATGTCTCATATGTTTTTTTTTATAAATATCTCAAATATCAAAAATAACATATTCGTTTTTCAAACATGTGTTGGTGTCATATCAATATTTTCTTATCAGTTGTGAATCTACTACTCTGCTAACCTCAATATAGGTACGCCGAGAAGTACGCAATATATTCCAGTGTCATCTTTAAATTCAATTATCTTCTTAACTTCAATGGTTACTTATTCTTTCTAATTTACATCCAAACTGTACTACTTGTAATGAATATTATATAATTATTTGAGTCACATTTTGGATTGTGACCATCAATAGATAAACAAAAACAACCTTAAATATACGTGTTGGGGTGATTGAAAAGAAATAGGGACAATGGGTATTTCCTCTATTATTAATTTTAAACGTATAATTTAAATTATAAAGTTGGGAACGAACTTAAAAAATGCCACTTTTTGGTGTGCAAAGGTTCTGTAATTTTAGTACTTACGGTTTCACCGGAAGCGATATCATCGTTTCATCGTTCATTTTTAAATAGACTGAATTTAAATTAGCTTCACAGTGATGCCAAATACTTGCATTTTTATCAAAAATTAATCCAGTTATTAATTTTCCTAAATTATACTAGTATATTACATTGGGGGAGTTATAAGAAGCATATTACGTGCGAATGGAAGAGTTACTCACGAGATGTCAGGCGAGTGTGTAATCCTTTCGCACGTAATTGATTTACAACTCGAGTAAAGTACTATACTTTTTCTTCGACCATAATTTTACTGAAATTTATAAATTTGTATTTGATTTTATTTTTGCAGAAAGAGGTTATGTCACCATTGCGACAGTTAATTGTAGGTTAATTGTCTGTGAAACGTGAAATTAGCTGTTTTGTAGGTAATGTTGCCAACATGATTCTAGGGATAAATGAAAATTCCCCCATAACTGTTACATAACATATTCACTTTCATTACGTAACACTCTGCATGAGAACGCATTTACTTGTTTGACAGATAGTGTGTAAAAGGTAACTTACTGAAATGGGAGTAGAAATTTTTTTAATGCATTATCAGTTTAATACCATTGCCATTGATGACTTTCAAAATACTGAAATTAAGAATTTTTTTGTACTATCATTATAACATTCCTAACAATGAAAGAAACACTTTTAAAAGCAATTTTGTAGTTGTATAACCGGCTTGCACAAAGGCGACAGCAGTAACTACTACTGCTACTCGGTGATAAAAACGTGATGCTTGGGCAGACAACAGCGTTACCGGGATTTTTTATTTATCTGCAATTCTGCATTCCCTTGATCGTAATTAGTACGTGTGAACAAGACGTGCGAAATCTGCAATGCGGCGAGATGAATCACAACTTGTTTCACTCGAACTGTAGAATTTTTAAGTAGAGATTATACAAAAGATTGGTTTGGCTCGGTTAAATTTACATGCACATGAACAATCGATTGTACAGAAAAAATAAAAATAATCCAAATTTTTGTAATTTTTCAACTGGTTTAATTTTTACCTCTCGCTAAGAGAGGTATTGGATTCATGCTAAAAAGCGCATATCCAGATTATAGTGAATAAGCACATTTTAAATAGAATCCAATTTTATCATTTTTTACGAAGATATTGTGTGTGTGTGTGTGTGTCTGGATGTTGGAGAGACGGTTTCTCAAATTCTGTAAGACTAAAGACCAATTTAACCACGTATTCCTCAATATAACATTAATGGGAAGAGCTGAAAAGGTTTTGGTAACAATTGGACAACCGAAAGTAGTAGTTTCTTAAAAAAATCTTCTAAATAATATTTTTTGGAAATTTATGTTATTATAAATAATATTGAAGAATATAAAATTCTCTATTCGATACATTGAACATTTTTATTATATTTTCTATAGATTTAGAGATAGCGAATTATAAATATATAAAATAATCCGTTGTCATGTATTTCACAGCCCAAATTACTCCATGGAAACCAGTTGAAAAATTAAAATTTTTATAATTGTCAGAAAAATGTCTTGAGTCAAAAATCTAGATACAATACTGAAGGCTTTCTTGGGAAGTACATTTAATATTTCTTATTTTATTCATTAAATACATATTTACAATTATTATAGATTATTATAGAATCTCGAACATTTAGAAGAGTAGGGAGAAACTTATTTTCAGAATGAATTGAAAAATATAAAAATATATGATGAATAATAGTTGTAATTAAAATTTTTCTGTGTACCAGAAATGTTAAAAAAACAATATGTAGTACCTACTTATATAATTTTGAAATTAGTAAATAATACTAACAAACAAGTGAAGAGTGACAACAATACTAAACTATTAATTACAAAGTTTCTATACTAGCTGAACTCCATGATTAATGCATAACGAGTACATAGGGGCAATAATCTACATAAACTGTTAGTTAGTTCCTCATATAAACTTGGATATAAATAGTCCCAATCGAAGTTAGGTTAAGAACAGAGCCGTCGCTGATCGCTGTCACTATACCGTCCCTACGGCCCTTTTTACCAGACGCTCTTAAAATAGCGCCACCGTCAATTGATGGCGTTAGTCGCCTCATTTGTTTCCTGCGCGGTGTTAGTAAATTCTCCAGGAGATCTCTTGGCATTTGTTTGTTGATTCTTTGTTGTTTTGTTTGATGTAATAGTGAAACATGTGACTTGCAATTTGGAAAACACATTTGAGAAAAATTATGAATGGCAATGAAGATGGCGCGAGAGTGAGTATAAGTTTTATCACTATCAGCAAGAAATAAATCTTATATATTCGATTTTATTGACACTGATAAGTGATACGCGATAACCTCTATTATTGTGAACTATTAAATCTGCAGTTTTAAATATTCAATCATTGATTCTTAAAGAATAATTTTACGTCGTTAATTGACATGATAAATAATCTTTATATTTTTTACCTCTAGCTAAGAAATCTCATATCTAGATTTTAGTGAATAAGCACGGTTTAAGGTCACTAGAATCCGATTTTCACATTTTTACAATAGGTAATGTGTGTGTGTGTTCTGTGTATGTGTGGATGTTGTAGACACGGTTTGTCAAATTCTAAAGACCAATTTAACTAGGTATTCCTTAATCTGACATTAATGGGAAGAGCTGAAAAGGTTTTGGTAACAATTGGACAACCGGAAGTAGTAGTTTCTTAAAAATATCTTCTAAATTTTATTTTTTTGAAATTTGTATAATTACAAATATTAAAGATCATAGGATTCTCTATCCAATACATTGAACATTTTTATTATATCTTCTACATTTAGAGATAGAGACTCATAAATATATAAAATAACCCGTTACAATTAAATAATGTTACTACCAAGTTTATATCTCTACCAATTTTTGAATTATTGCCACAAAAGTCAATATACCCCATATTTAGATAAAAACTCCAAAATTTTCAAAAATCTATTTCTTTTTTGTAATTTGTATCTAGATATTTCTTAATGCTCTGATTCCAAATTTTGAAATCGTAGGTCGATATCTCTTTTCGTTCTCGAGATATTTAGATTCAAAGTCTTGCTCAAAACTTACTTACTACCCAAAAATGGGTCGAGATATGAATTTTGAAGTTTTCATCTAAATATGGGGGTAACTATATTGACTTTTGGGGCAATAATTCAAAAATGAGTAGATATATAACCTTGGTAGTAATATTATTTGCTTTTAAAGATAATGTTACGTAAGTGTACGCATTTTTAGAGTAATGTATCTAGTAGCCCAAATAATTCCATGGAAACCAGTTGAAAAATTAAAATGTTTGTAATTAACAGAAAAATGTGAGTTGTCAGTGTCAAAAATTCATTTACATTACTGAAGGCTTTTTCTGGGAAGTACATTTAATATTTCTTATTTTATTATTAATGAAATATTTAAAATTGTAGGTACATATATATATATATATATATATATATATATATATATATATATATATATATATATATATATATATACCTACACATCAGAAATACTGCCAAACTCGTCAATGAATTTGAAGAATCTCGAACATTTAGAAGAGTAGGAGGAAACTTATTATAGAATGAATTAAAAAATATAAAAATATATTAATAATTAGAATTTTTGTGTATGTACCAGAAATGTTAAACACAATATGTACTTATATACGAGCTTATATAGCCTAATATGGAAATGGCGAAAGGTCTTGTGTTAGCCATAACAGATATTTTATTTTGTCATAAGCATTAAATATTGACATACATACACAATGATACAGTTTTACTCGAGAAAATTAACAATGTTATGAAAATAATTGCACAGTTGTGTAACTTCTCGCTTAGTGATTTTGATATAATATATAGTTAATCTCGGTCATAACCTTGATATTTTTAATTAAATATTCTGCTTTAAATTTAATTATGTAGTGAAGCTAGAAATATTATTTAAGTACATGAAAAACTGCAAATATTTTTGATGTAATTACATGTTTGCTACTTTAATCACAAAATTATTTTTATATGCGGAAAACTTCATTAAAATTCTTGAGTTATCAGCTAATTATGAAATTTTGCAGATTTTTCCCGTCAAAACATATCATAAATATATTTATAAATTATGTATTCACAACCTTGTTAGTAGTGAGTTCTAAGATTTGCATAATTTTATACAACCTTTGGGTGTTCGGATTTTCTCTAATTTTTCGTTGTCCCTAATAAAGTTCTCCAACAGAACCTATTTAGAGATAGGAGTCTCCTTTTTCTTCCTCAGCTTTTATGGGTCGCTGTTCCTTATTTTTCTATTCCACTCACTTATCTGACGCATCAGCCTTTATTTTATTTCTAAAATTTTCTAAAACACAATCCTGCCACCTTCTCTTTGGCCTTCCTCTCCCTCTTCGACCCGCCACCCGCATTTCGCTTACTTTTTATCACATACACACATACACACACACACACACACACACACACACACACATACATACATACATATATATACATACAGGCATCGTAAAACTAGTAAACTTGTATTATAGGGACCCTAAAACGTGCTTATTCATTAAAAACTCACCAACGAATTTTTTGACCAATGACAATAACCTTCTTTAACTAAAGGTGACGGAAGGTAAAACATGTATTAATACGATTACCGAAAATATCGGTTAGTAATACCGTAAAATTTTCGTCCGGTGTCCCGGTATTTGGAAAACCGGTATTGCAGACACTAACTTCATTAGTAGGTTAATTACATCTCGCTAAGAGAGGTATTGGATTCATGCTAAAATTCGCATATCCAGATTTTATTGAATAAGCACGATTTAAGGTCCCTAGAATCCGATTATAACATTTTAAAAATGATGTCTGTGTGTGTGTGTGTGTGGATGTGTGTATGTGTGTGTGTGTATGTGTATGTATGGATGTTGGAGGGACGATTCCTCAAAAACTATAAGACTTAAAAAATATTTAACTGCAATTTCTTCAATCTGACATTCCTGGGAAGAGCTGAAAAGGTTTTAGTAACAATTGAACAACCGGAAGTAGTAGTTTCTTAGAAAAATTCTTCTAAATATAATTTTTTGGGAGTTTTTTTTTTATTAAATATTGAAGAACATAAAATTCTCCATCTAATACACTTAAAAATTTTATTATATCTTGTATAGATTTAGAGATAAAGACACTATAATTTATAGAGTACACTAATCGCAGAGGCTAAGGCACTAAGGAAACCAGTTGACAAATTCCAATGTTTATAACATGACACATGCCATTGTCAAACAGGTTGTCAAATATCAACAGTTTTAGTGACATTCTGATAGCTTTTTCTGGGAAGTATATTTAATTTTTCTTATTGTTTTATTAATTAAATATTTGAAATTATAGGTAAAATTATGGTAAAATGCATATATCCATCAGAAATACCGTCAATCTGGTTAATGAATTGGAACAGTATCTGACATTTAGAAACTTGCTCATACAATGAAAAATATAATATATAATTAGAATTATATGTGTTCAGAAGACATGTTAAATACAATAAAAAACAATATTTGGGTAAAGTTCTGTAATATTTTCTTATAAAACGACGGTTCGAAAGCGAAGTGCAGTACAATACTTATATAGCCTAATATGGAAATGGCGAGAGGTCTTGTGCTGGCCACAACAGATTTTTTTTCTCAAGTGTCCAAGTTTTTCATTGTCACTCTTATCCGAAATCCGGAGTGTGACTTGTATTCAATTTGAAATGAAGGCTTATTAATACACTTGGTATTAAATAAATTTTCACCTTCCTCATATACCCGTGTATACACGGTATTTTTGAACTCCACTGTCATCAGCGAGGTCATCAAGGTCCATAATAGCATCTTCAAAATTTATTAACCTTCCCTAACCCTAACCCAAAACCCTACTAAGAAATTCACACATGAAATTGTGCATTGGCGTAGCCTCGTGGCTAATCTACCTTTGTACAGAGCGTTATCAGTTACCGTTGCATGGTGGGAGGCCCAGCCATGGGTTTGCCGCGTCTCACCAGTCAACTTCAAGCCGCCGTAAGTCGCGTCCGCGAGAAAACAATTCGAGCGAACTGTCAAACTAACCCTAACCTTACTAAGTAAAGTTACAGGTTATGTGATGTGGGGTGAATAGTGAAGTGTGCATTATTTATTGGATATTTGCACGATACCGGTATGAAGTTACGAGTAGATATAGATTAGAAACTGAAAAACGCAATATATGTACTTACAATTTATGTAATTGGCTATTGTATATGCAGATTAGTATTAGGTCTGGTGAGGTTATGTTTGGGTAGGGGATGTCAGGTTGGGATAGCTGAGTTGAGGTTATGTTTTGGTAGGGGAGTTATGTTGGAGAACATAGCGTTAGATTAGAGTCACAGATCTGTATAAATTTATTATAGGTCTGTGGTTAGAGTACAGTAAATCAGGTTTGTTTAATTTAGAATAATTATTTGTAATTTGTTTCTATCATTAGATCATAAACTTCTGTTAAATATAGTCTAAACGTATAAATAATAATTATTGTCATATGTATACTCCTATGCAGTATATTCAGCTAGGTTAGGAGAGGTTATGTTTAGATTTGTGAACTTAGGTTTAGGTAGGGGGTGTGAATTTATAATATGTCAAATTAGATTAGGATTAGTTGTTTAGAATTCTACAGATTTCTTTTAACTCAATGTGAAATTCGGTTAAATTATTTTTTAAATTACCGTATTTGCAATTAGCCAATTATTCATACATATGTGAAAATAGAATCTCAAATAGCTTCATTTTTTAAAATAATAAATTTTGTGAAAATATGAGAAATTAACTTTTGTCTTATCAGAATTTTGACGTAATAGGTCCAAACGACAATGCGCTTTATTAGACATTTAAATAAGAGTTATGTATTCTACCCAACCTTATATTTTTACCTCATCTAGCTTCACTTCAAAGAAAAACTTAAAGAAAATGACGTGATTAAAAAACTTTTAAAAACCGAAAAACTAGTTATATTGCCATCTTTGTTGATTGGAGGTAATTTGTAAGAAATAGATACATTATCAGTTTGTCAATATTTGCCATACCAGTTGATTATTAATTGCCATATCTTATTGATTATTATTCGTACTTTCGATAAAATGTAATAACTAATACCTATTTTGAACTATTTTGTTTACAAGTGTATACCAGGAAAAACCTTATCTATTCATATTAATAAATCATATAATTGGAACTATATAATTCCAGTTTTCTATAATTTATAAATAAAACATAAATTAAATTGAATTAATTGAAAAGTTTTCTCGGAAGCGCATTAAAAATTTATTGACATATAACACTTTTTACACTGAAAAATTCTGTATAAAATCATTTCAATCGGATTATATACACCATCCATTTACATAGAAAATTAAAATAATAATACTCAATGATTTAAAACAAATATTATTTATTTTTTAACTGAATAAAATGCATTCATAATCTACAGAATTTGTTTTGTAACACAGCTTAAAAATTTGAAGCGTTAGTGGAAACGTAGCTTTACAACAGTATTATAATAAAAAAAAATCTGATGTGGCCAGCACATGACATGACCTCCCGCCAATTCCATGTTTAAAATAGCAGTGAGCTTTAAGTAAAGTATTACTTCCGGTTGATCATTTGTAAATAAAATCTAATTTGTTGTCCAATAAATAGAAAAGTCTGTAATACGAAATTTCGGATTGTTTTATTGTTTTTCCACAAAAATCTGTTAGAGCTCCAAATTAAGTACTACCTTCGATTTATCATATATGGTTAAAATCTAATATGTTTCAAATTATATATGAGTTTTAAATACCAAATTTGAGAAGTTTTGGATTATATTTTTATACATTTTAAGAAAAAATCGTCAAACACACATTATTATAAAAATCAGCATCAACTTCCAGGTGCTCTAAAACGCAATCTGTGTAAATTCTTCATCGTACATGATCCATTTCGTAAATATGTAGTTGTAAATTAATATTGATTTATAGTGCTGCAATCATAGAAAAATTAAATCAATCATCCTGTACATCTAATATTTATGTATGATGGAAAATATATTCATGACTTTGAATAGAAAATAAAGATGGCGTGCTCCCCATATTGAATTCGTATTCGATATCACTTTATAGTTACAAAATAGGGGCCCTGCAGTTCCTATTTTTGTTGCTATTAACATCCATAACATGTCAATATTATTGACATTACTGTACTCCGCTTTGCTTTGATCATATAGATTTTCATAGGAGCGAACCAAATTTATTAACTGGTCAATCTCGTTGACAGTCCACTGTTCTGTTATTTTGATAAGAAAAACAGCTCAACAGGTTAGAATGTTAAATGTTACAATCTGTCAGAATCTATTCATTTCTGGAGAAAGAGCACTGCGCATGTCTGTTACCATCGAGTAGCGTCGATCGCGGTCATATACCTATTAACTAATATATTGCTAATGCTCGTATCTTTTCCATAAGAGTGAAGGAAACACTGTGAAATGGAAATATCATTTTTGCATAAGTCTATCTCACACAAACACCCAACCGGCAATTATGCGCATGCTCGGAAATCTTGACTACTATTGGCTAACGCTGACAGCGTCGCTGGCTGGGCTGCGTTCCAAAATCCACAATATTTTCAAATGTAGTTGCTCACGATTCTCAACATATGAAAGTAATTTGCCTTCTTGAGGAAGAAAACATGCTTTTGGTTGAAAATAAACATAAGTAAATAAGGTTGGCTTGTATTACGAGCATACTTTTATAATAAAAGCGCTTTTATGGAGCGTATTTTCACATTATATTGAGGAGAGTGCTCCATAAAAGCGCTTTTATTACGGGCTTGACATTAATGTTGTACTTATAAGTAGTTTTGTTAGTTTTATAAAATTATTTTTAATTTAGTTTCAATTTTTTTCTTCAACAAAACTCTCATTCGTTCCAAAACACTTCATACTCTACGGCAAAACTCGGTATTCCTGGTTTTGGAACGCTGCCCTGGTGATGCAGCGAGCACATGGTTTGACTTTGACGTTTGATTTCATTTCTGTTTGTAGTTCGAAAGGATTTGCTTTGTGTTTCATACAGTAATTTATTGTCACCTAAATAAATTAATCCTGAACAGATTGTATTCCTATTATTTTTACAGTACAATAAAGTAAATTATTTAATTCAAATTTAGCACTAGAATATGTCAATGTTTTTTATTATTACTAATATTTATATTCAAGAATTTACATACAAAATAAATAATAGGTACATTGTTTAATTTCTCAAATTTAAATTTAAAATTTCTCGCGCTAGTCGTTAATAAACAGAACTCTGTGATTCGCAAAAAGTTATCATGATTTCCTCGTTAGCCAATAGTAGTCAAGGTTTCCAAGCATGCGCATAATTCGCGGTTGGGTGTTTGTGTGAGATAGACTTATGCAGAAATGATATTTCCATTTCACAGTGTTTCCTTCAAGAAAAGCAAAGGATCCGCAATATATTAGTTAATAGGTATATGATCGCGGTACGAAATATCAAACAAGTGATACATCCAACAAGTCGACGGTACACGATCTTACTCGATTGCCATCGATACATGCACTGTGACCATGTGCATTGATAAATTCAATGTTTTTTACTCGATCGTGCGCGATCGATGTTGATTGTTCAGTTTGACCACGGCCTTATTCATATCGTCATTACCGACATCTATTCATTTTAATTAGAATAAGTTAATTACGTTTTTAATATCCTATGCGTTATATACAAATCATTCATAATTACATTTCCATTAGCACATAATGACACATCAAGTTTTCAATCTGCATATCACTTCCTGATTAAGATAAAATCGCAATAAAGTAGCACTTCAAATTCACTTAGCTACTGTTTGAGGACTGCAGTCAGTCGAGTAACAGAACAGCTTCGATTTCGTAAGATAGTGCGGTTTCTATTATCTAGTAGCAGAGAGTGTGAAATTCAATCATTCTGTTGCATTACGTGCCTAGATCATGCACAAAAACTTCTCTAGGTTTACACTTCTTGCTCAACAGAATATATAACTACTTATACAATAGAGATAGACATGAAATAGAGTTTAATTTGAAAATCCCGTACGATTTTTTTCAGTACAGGCAGGCTTTGCTGTATGAAAGATTGTGTAACGCCATTTTGCTTTTGTGAAAGATACTTGTTTTCCATAATAGCTGAAGATTTTCGTTTTACAAAAAAAAAGTGGTGTGTATTAATAGTACATTAAAACACAAGTATCATAAGGCAATCTGTTAACATACGAGTCCAAGTTTGGAAAACGAGCCGTAGGCGAGTTTTACAAAGGACGAGTGCGTTAACAGGCCTTATGATACATGTTTTTTATACTATTTTTTCTATTGAGGTAATTTTACAATTATTTTTTTTTTAAATGCTACGTCAAAAGTTTGACTTGGTGTTTTTTTGTCACTTATGTTTATGTTGGTAGCGCTTCCCGCTAACAATTGAAATTTCAAATTTTGACAACTGATTAGTGTATTGTGTGTATTAGGGAATACGGTGTGCATAGTGACTTTGTGGCGGACGGTTCTCGTCACCGTGCTATCTGCTCGACCTCGAAGGCAGACGGTTGGCAGGTCTTCTCGTCACCGTGCCGCTGTTTGCTCGGCCTCGTGATTCTCTTCTCTAGATATGCGTTCTTGCCTGAGGTTAAGGGACACCTGAAGGTTTACAGTGCGTGTGCAACATACATGTGTCTCTTACGCTCTCCGCGTGCTGACTGACCACACCCTGCTATCCTTATCGTTGTCCGTTACACTGCGTACTCGTCTACCGCGCACATTCCACACTTCAATTTCACTCGCACAGAGCCGTATTCACATCTTAACTATAATTTACATAAATTCTAAGAAAATACTGCACGTTACAAATAATATGTTGAAATATTACCAATAACTTGACATTTTGAGGTTAGTTGTAATTATTCATTAATATGACAGTTATAAAATCATGACTACCAACTCTACAACACGAAAGGCGCCACAAATAGAACTCTTATAGATCTTCTAAACGTCGTGTTTTCAGTGATAAACAATGCTTTTATAGACTGGTAAGAACACCGAAATAGAAAAAGGATTTTTTGATTGGAAGATGTATCAAGCAAGAACTAGAAGAGCTAAACCCTGCTACTGATCTTGTCTTGCGAAGTCAGAAACAGGAACCATTAACTGGAAACAAGGAAGAAACTCAGGAACGTCAGGGTTCTGGAATAGGAGCTTAGGTGTTTCCATGTATTCTTATGAAGCAGCTCAGCACTGGAGCAATACCGGACCCGATGCAGACCGACATTATTTACAGCCTGATATACAAAAAAGTTTAAGCTAATCCTCATTTTTAGATTAGTGAATTCTATTCTATTCCGGTATTTAAAATTTAATTTTCATGATATTATCAATAAAGGTAGATACTAGGAATAGATTAGACTATATTTTAAGATATAAACTGTCAAAATTAGAGTAGAATTTGCTAATCCAAAAATGAGGATAAGCTTAAACTTTTTTGTGAATCGGGCTGTTAATGTCGAAATGCACTAATAACTTAGAAGCACTAAGATAATGCACTGAACATGTCGAAGCACTGATATGATACATTGCAATTCTAAGGGTTTTCCATTAATATACCCCTATTATATGATGAAATTAAATTCAAACCAAAAATTTGCCAAAAGGATCGAGGTTTAATTTTAAACATGATACAAAGATGATTAATAAACATTCAAAAATGTGCAACTATACGAAGAATTTTGATTTAAGTTGAAGATTAAACAGAAATGAAAACACGTCTGAATTGCTTTATGGTCAGTGTTTCGTTTATATATATATATATATACAGGGTGTCTCTTAAATAGGGGGACATGGCTTAACCACAGATTCCTGAGGCTAAAATAAGACGATTTAACCAAACTTGCTTCTACCGGAAAGTGTACCATTTAGCCACAAATCGGCTTCAAAGTTCTTCGAAAAAAAATTAATTTTGCTTATAATAATCGGACGCTTTATTCGATTTGGATGAAATTTGGTATGACTGTTTATATGGTTATAGGTCATCTTTTAAGGTGATACTTGTTATTATTAGTGAACCACTAGTGTATAAAACTTAGGTCTCCCAACATTAATTAGACCGTAACTTTTTAATGGCAATGCGGAAAATGTGAAATTATTTTTCTTCAGAAAGATACATTTAATAGTAAACTTTTGTCTCTCTGTATAATTTGTGATATCTGTTACGGTTCACACAGAAAAAATAAAATCTGAGTGCCTGCACTGCTAAATTTTTAAAATAAATTTAATCTAGCAGTCTATCCAAATGTCAAACAAGTAAATTTTAATGACAGTAACAATTGTTTTACGGGTTGTCAAAAATTTTCTTCGCAATATTCTAAAATTATTAACATCCGTGTGTTCGGCCTAATAGTATTTTACTACCATTATTATAAATAAGACGATTACATATCTTAGCTTACTTCTAAACAAGTTGTGAAGATTGACAACTCGTTACTGTCATTAAAAATTACTTGTTTGACATTTGGATAGACTGCTAGATTAAATTTATTTTAAAAATTTAGCAATGCAGACACTCAGATTTTATTTTTTTCTGTGTGAAACGTAACAGATATCACAAATTATACAGAGAGACAAAAGTTTACTATTGAATGTATCTTTTTGATGAAAAATATTTTCACGTTTTCGGCATTGCCATTAAAAAGTTACGGTCTAATTAATGTTGGGAGACCTAAGTTTTATACACTAGTGGTTCACTAATAATAACAAGTATCACCTTAAAAGATGACTTATAACCATATAAACTGTCATACCAAATTTCATCCAAATCGAATAAAGCGTCCGATTATTATAAGCAAAATAAATTTTTTTTCGAAGAACTTTGAAGCAGAATTCTGGCTAAATGGTACACTTTCCGGTAGAAGCAAGTTTGGTTAAATCGTCTTATTTTAGCCTCAGGAATCTGTGGTTAAGCCATGTCCCCCTATTTAAGAGACACCCTGTATATATATACAGGGTGTAAATTTTAAAACGGGTCATAGGGCTATAACATAGAAAAACACGCCAAAGTTTCTATATTAATTTATTGAAAAAGGAATTAGTGCATATTATAAAGAAAAAAAATACGAATTTTTTAATACCAAACACATTATATTTCTGTTTCATATACAGCCAGAAAATAAATTTTAAAATTTGTACAATTACGAAAGAATACCATTAGCCATGAAACTGACAATAACAAAACATTGTCATTTTTTACTAACATGACAGAGGACAATTAAAGATTAAAGTTATTAATTTATTAACTAATAAAAAATTGCCCAAAAAAACACTAGGATATTTATTTAAGAAACAATAATTATTTATTGTAATAGGTATTTACAAATTAAAGATGATCTACATGGAAATAAGTTATAAGAAACGAGAAAAACAGCAAACTACATGGAAACAATTAAAACTATTTAATAATTTGTAATTTTTCTTCATGAGACAAATTATCCATGATTTCTCCTGAATAAGACGGAAATAATAATAATTTAACAAATAATGTACAAAAAACGCTTATTAATGGCAATTGTTTTGTTTTGTTTCTGTCAGTTTCACGGCTAATGATTTTTTTCTTAATTGTGCAAATTTTTAAATTTATTTTTTGGCTTTATATGAAACAGAAATGTAATGTGTTTAGTATCAAAAAATCGTAATTTTTTAAAGTTTTTAAAGTTTTAAAATTTACACCTTATTAGATTGCTACATTTTTATTTTACTATATTGTTTTTACTTAAGCATCAGAAGCTGTGTTTACAACTTCCAAACAGGAGTGTATTATTTTGGAATAAAGCCTTATTTTTATAACTCACCGACTGGACTACGTGTACTCTCCGGGATTGGGGTAGGAGGATGAAGATTACTACGAACGACGATGGACCTAGAGAGCCAGAGAGGAATATTATTTTTTCATAATAATAAATGAAAAGCAGAAGATGAAGAAATAGTACTTACCACCAAAGAGAAATGTGCAATTTTTACCTCCCGCTACCTTTGGTAAGGGAGGTATAGGGATCGTGCTAAAAATCTCATATCGAGATTTTAGTAAATGACCACGTTTTAAGGTCCCTAGAATCCATTTTTAACATTTTCACGATGATGTCTCTATGTGTGTATGTGTGTGTGTGTGTGTGTGTGTGTGTGTGTGTGTGTGTGTGTGTGTGTGTGTGTGTGTGTGTGTGTGTGTGTGTGTGTGTGTGTGTGTGTGTGTGTATGTGTGTATGTGTACGAATTTTGTTTGCACTCTAACTCAAATACTATCATTCAGAAAATTCTGAAACCTTGTATTTTTACCCTATTCTAATAGGAATAGAAGCCATTAGATTTTGGTGTAAATCGGATAAACGGAAATCGTACTTTACTTGAAGCTCATAATGGTTTTTCTTCAAAAAATACCATTAAATGCCATTTTTCCGAATTTTATGTCTTATGAAAATTAAAGATTATTGAATTTTCTACTGGAATACATTAATACTTTTTCTATATATTTTACAGATAAATTTAAAAATAATTTTTTTTATTAGTCGCGAAGCCTAAGATAAAAACTATTCCTTTGTTACACAGTTCATTTTTCAAATGAATGTAACTGACAGTAAATGTCACTGTCAGAAAACTTATCACTTCAAATTAATAATAGTGACATTTTAAAAAGAAAATAGTAAATAAAGCAATAGTTTTCTGCAATGGAACAGTTTGCAGCGTTAGTAAATACGTAGGTAGGTATGTATTTAAATTAATAAAAATTAAATAGCGGGAGGTTTTGTGTTGGCCACATCAGATTTTTTTATTTCATACTATAAGTATATGTATGTGTGCTATAGTCATCATTGCATGCTTTTTAAGTAATACTCGTATATTATTAATTACTTTTATTTTGAAGGTTTGTTTTTTCATTCAAATGATTAAAATAAATACATATATATTTCAATAATAAGAATAATTTAATTGTTTCTAAGAAATTTACAATTATTTTCATCTATTAAAATTATTTTACTACCGAGATAATATTATACAAAAACAAAAACTTTCTTTTGCAAAGCAGTGTACTAGAATGTATTTTATTTACACAATCCATAATAAAATTGCCGAAACTATAAACAGCCGTGATAAAAGTAGCGCGCAGACACGTATATTTGTTTACCAGTCGATGTTTTCATTCCTTCGGCACATTCGTCAAACGTCAGACGAAACGGCAACCTCTGACATGACCGCGAAACGAATGATCTTTTTGTGAAAGAAAAGAACTCGAATGACCAACCGTCTGCATAAACAGAACACATGAAGTTGAGTTATTTATTCAGCAGTGCAATAACAAAATGCTATGTTTGTTTGCTTACTTTGATATAGTAGCGTATTATACAGTTCTGCGAAACGAAACGCATTTGTGCTGCTCTTGCTCTAAGTCTAGCCATTCGACAAGAATTTTTTAACGCTAGGAAAATTCGCGGAAGGTAATTACGTAAAATATTTTCTCAAACGTGTAATTTGCTAGAGCAAAAAATACAAATCTTAGCCTGTAATGAATTACTACGTCTTGCCCATTTTTGAAGGAGATATTAATATTTTAAAAGGAATAAATTTGACGTATTAAGAATCTTATTTTTTACAAAACAAAGGGTATTCGTTTGCTAGGTTATTTATACTTAGTTCAGAAGGGACTTTTTAAGTACCTCTTTTCCACTGGAATTTTATACATGAAATTTGGATACTTTATTTCTATTTTACGGAGATGACTTGAATGAACATTTCATTGACCACTGTATTGAGGATGAACATATACACACACACATACACACACACTTTTAAACACATATGGATTTAAATTATGGACACAATTTTTACCACTTTATTTACATATTTACAATTAAACTAACTTATTATTAATAATTAAATTGAACGTAATAAAACAAACTACATAATTAAATTGTTATTTCTAAATACTCATACTGGCGTGTACACAGAAAAAACAAACCATCTAAATTGCAGTTAAATTAACTAAATAAATCTGTGATTTTCAGCCTTCTAATATATTTTCATAAAAATATCTAAGTTGATTTAGTTAAATTTTATAAATTTGTAATAACAAATTATAGTTAAATTAAATACAAAATTACATTAAATGACTACATTTAGTATTGAACTAAACATAAATAAAGAAATTAAGTAAATATATATTTAAATTTTCTATTTACTTATCTAATTAATTAGATAAATCAGCGAAAATTGAAAGACAAAAATAATAAAACCAAAATATAGTAAAATTAAATAAAATAAGTAATTAAGATAACTATTTACATATTTAAATTAACGTTATTTATTATTAACATATTTATTAGCTATTTCGGATGGGTTAAAATGCTAAATTAAGATTTGTAAATTATACTTAATTATTAGACATATTGCCTAATAAAATAATATCTAATTATAATTAGACAAAATTTCAAATCTTTTTTTTGTGTAGCACGCGCCCAGAATTGAATCACAGACTACATGTCTTCTTGACATGAGTATCGAAACTAAACTGCGGATATACGGCATCCATAGACAAATATCAACCATGCACGTAGGTTGCAATAATTTACGGACTTAATTATCAACACACTAAATGTCTAAGCGGCTGATATCCAGACTAAACAGAGAGAGATTAGAGTTGAGGGAAAAATGATAATAATTTCTAAACTGAATTTTGATTTACCAAGATAACAAAGTTGAAATATTGATATTGCAACTATAATTTAGAATAATAAGTGATTAGTTTGATATTTCTCTAGCACTCGTTACATACAGGATAAACACAGGAAACCACGACATGGGCGTTTAACATGGGAACACAGTTATTATTTTTTTTTTTTTCGAATATCATTTGTCCCGTAATATTATAGTGGGAGTTTTTGCTATAGTTAGAAAGATTATTTAATTTGGCATCAGGACTATGATAAAATTTTTAAATATAAAAAGTATAGGGCACCTGCACCTACGTCACAACATGGCGGATGATCAGCTGATCTCGGGCAACCAAGCTTCAGTTTAACATTGCGTCTTATGCAGCGAATGTGTTTTCTGTACAAGAAATTCAGTTTTTCCTAAATTTATACATGCTATTTTAAAATGTAATTAGCCATAATTAAAGATAAGTGTATGAATTATTTACTAGTAAAACAAAGCAGTCCTATTTATAAATATATTTTAAAAAATATTAAATTGAAATAAGTAGCATGTAGCATCAGGTTGTATTACATTCATTTGAATTTGTATAAGTTTTTTTATGTGTATTGTTGAATGAAAACATGAATTTTGAAATTAAAATAAATTGAATTATGTATTAGATTTTTTTTATTTATAAAGAAAATTAAATTTGAAATATATATATTTATCTTCGAGTTCATTTTTCTTATTGTCATATTGTGTATTTTTATTGTATATAAATGAGTTTATTGAGTTTATATAAATTAATCTTTGGAAGCCAGGATTATAAATGCCTTTTAAAAATCAATATGAAATCAATAATTGATTACCTATCTAATTTTTAAACCTTTGTGAGAAACAGACACAAATATATATATATTTTTTCTGTTACTAAAAAAAACTTCATTAAAAATTTGTAATTCTGTCATTTAAAAAATATTTTTTCATGTTTTTTATATATATTATTAAAGAAAATTACATATATATAAACATTCATACAATATGTTCCTATCCGATTATGTTTAAATTATTTTATATGCAATAAAAGTATACACAAAAAAATAGGATTGGATTAGTTTTAATTTAATAACCTGGAACTCATTAAATAGTAAGAATGTCCTGACTTATTTTTTATGGAAAACACTCCTCATATACTCACTTTTACACACTCTAATCAGTTTTTCCCAAATAAAACAATAAGTGCCATAAAAACACAATAAAAGCTTACGGCACGATATTTCTCCGTAAGACACAATGCAAACTGAAGGTTTGGTTGACCAAGATCAGCTGGTGGCCGCCATGTTGAAACGTCACGTGCAGGTGCCCTATTCTGCCAACTGCGCCAATGTAATACGACGAAAAATTTGATATAATATAAGCATATTTACCTACGTTCATGATTTCAGATAGTTATCTACGACAAATAAAAATGATTTCCGGTCGTAGGTCTAATTAAATGCACTAATATTTATTTATATTATTCAAAGTTGTTATGAACGTACTTATGAACAAATAAATAATATTAACACGCCTATATGGGCGCGGTTATTTTATCTATAAATGGTGCAAACTTTAAATTCCTAATAGAAAGTTATCTTCTGCGGAAATAAATCAAATATAAATGTTTAAATCAGTGCATACTTCACTTCTACCTGTTGCTGCCCGATGTGCAATATAGTGTATATGTTGAGGGTGTAAATATGTGTCAGTTGACCACAGACTTCCTCCCTGGAGACTACTGGAGGTATTGTTATCCAATTACGTTCCATAACCGAGTAATTGAGTTGATGAACGCCCAATTACTTTATTTACTTTGTTACTTTGCTCCCCTTTGCGGTTGTTAGTTACACAGTAAAAGGGTTTGACTTTTAAAGAGGAAGAAGTAATCTTAATTGGAAATTTAATTAGACTAAGGGTTGAAACGACGAATCATGTTTGGAAGCGTTGTCTTTTTGTTTCTTTTGTTGATTAAACGTGACATTTTGTTATAATTGAGTAATGACTAAAGGTTATACAGCTGGCAATGTTTTACTTAAATAAAACATTATCTTATCATAATGTAAACAGTAATTTAGTTATCGAGGTCTTTATTAAAATATGCCATTTTTATCGTGTTTAGAAATCTTACGTCAGTTGTGTATCAAATTGTATTTATATTTCTTGCATTGTGTGTATATAAAAATATTCAATTATAAATGTAATAATATTTATATGAATTCATATTTTTCTCTGTCTCATTCATTGTTATTTATTTTGAATTTTTATTAAGTTAGTGTTAATTATTTTTGTTAACCTACATATCTTTTGAAGGACGTGTCAATTTTATTGATCAAAACAAAATTTGAATGGAATTTGCACAATTTTTTTTATTTATTAGATTCGAATGAATGGATAGAAAATATTTTTCTTTGATTCAGAATGAGATGTCATATTCTAGCATGCTTGCTGATATTGGAATGAGCTTCAATCTTAAACAATTTTTGGTGACATTTTGATATTTGGGATTGGTATGACTGCAATAAATATACAAAATATCTAGGCAACTGATAGAATAAAAAAAAATCTGTCACCAACCTAACAATTCTAACAAAAAAATCCCTTATATTTAGAAAGAAATGGTGTAGGTAGATGAAAGTAGAAAAAGATAAAATACTATAAAACACTCGCTTTAGCAGGTTATTCATACATTAGGGTTGGGTTATGATGAATTTAATTTATAAATTTTGATTTAAAATTTACAATTTTCTGTCTAGTTTATGTACGATTTTGAAATTCTGGGTCTGACCAATCAGTATTTATCATGTAACTTGTCGTTGCTTGTCATATTTTCATGTTTCTCCAGTTCATATTTTAGTTTACGATATTATTTTTATAAACTGTCGATTTGTTAAACGCTAGTGAACAAAATGATTTCTTTAATAATATTGGGAATTTTTTTTTACTATTTGCTGATTTGTATAATGAAGAAAGAAACAAACACAAACCTAAAAAAAAGTAGACGGGCATTATCATATATTGTTTCTGAAAATGAAAGAACAAGATCATGATCAATTTATCAAGTATAGTCGTATATCTTTATCTAATTCCTTGCTATTGATATTGTAGAATAAAAGAAAGTAATGCTGCTATTTTTACCTCCCGCTACCCTAGGTAAGGGAGGTATAGGGATCGTGCTAAAAATCACGTATAGAGATTTTAGTGAATAAGCACGTTTTGATGTCCCCAGAACCCGATTTTAACATTTTTACAATGATGTCTGTGTGTATGTATGTGTGTGTGGATCTCGTGGATTCATTCTACACTAATGTGGGAAGAGCTGATTAGTTTTCAGTGTATATCGGATAACCGGAAGTATCACTTGTACAAGTTTTTAACAATTTTTCTCAAAAAAATTTCATTGAATATAATTTTTCAGCAACTTTTACTAATAATAATGAAATATTATGGTACAATCTTCAATTCTACGATAATAGCATTTAGTAAATAACTCTAAATAACTTTAAATATAAATTTATAATACAATTTATTTTCATATATCATTTTGCCTATGCCTCAAACAAAAACAATATTTTAATAACAATTTGACATATTTAAACAAATGTCACTGTCAGGTTGCAACTACATTAAAATTAATTGTGAAACCGTGTTAAGGAGAATGTAGTAATAATATGTCATATGTATTTGAATCTAATAAAATTAAGGTTAGTAAAAATAATATATTTTCAGTCGTACATAAATATTAGAATTACTATTGATTTGCTTCATTGGCTTCCAGAATACGGGTTTGAAAAGAGTAAAATAAAAATTGTTATGAGTGAATGTAAAAATATTTGAACATAATGATTGCTTTACTTATACTGCATGGTTAAATACCCAGCGGGAGGTTATGGGCTGGCCACATCAGATTTTTATTTATTGGTTGTCGTTTTAAGAATTTGTTTGCGATTTCAATTCCTGCATTGAAGTTAAACCACACCATTGATCTAAATCACAAGTCGCAGCATGTTCTCAGTTCAACATGACCTTTAGCGATCAGTTTCCCCTGTTGCACGTCACTGCGGTTGGTACGGTATCGTGTTCTAATGGCGCGGCACAGTCTCCGGTTTGCTGCATCAGATGAATCATCGACTCGGAGTCGCAGTCGCAGAGCGAGAACTGAGAACTTGCACTCGAGATTAGCGTAGCCGTAGCCTGACTCGAGACGCTGAGGAGATTAGAATCAGGACGCTAAACTACAGACCCGCATGAGGTCTTGGTTTGTTTGTAGTTTGTAGTGAAGGATGGATGCGAGCAGAGAAGTTTGATTCATATGTTGCAGACTGCGTTCTTAGGTTGTGTACTCGTATGATTCACGTTCTTAAATCTTTTTCTTTTTTGTGTGCCAATATGCTTTATCCCTTTATCATAGATATCGGTAATGTTGATGACATATTTGTACCGTGCGGGCGTTTACCAGGCGTCACCTCACAGGTAATCGTTGCTGGCATGGAGAGTGCACCAAAGGGGTCGCTTTTGTGCAATTTAAATTTTGAAATATTTGGCGCCGGTCGGGATCCATATTCCTGATAACCGTAATCGGGTAGGGACTATCCTTTTCTTCTGGTCTTTTTCAATTCTTTTAGTTTTTTAATTCTTTTATTTAGGGGTTCTGCTATTCTTCCGTTCCCTGTTTTCCTCGGTTTTCCTCTATCCCTTTTTTTGTTCACACCTCCAGCTTCTACTGTTTGTCTTACTAAGCTGTTCTGATCCATCTTCACTATGTGTCCGCATCTTCTCTTCTGGTAGTCGTTACAATATTTATTTCTTGATTCATCATCATCCTTATTTTTTAATTCTTCTCGTGTCCTATTTTGTTTTTCCTGTGGTCTTCCTGAGGTATTTCATTTCTGTCGGGTTTATTTTCCCTTATTTTCTTCAGTATATTTCAGTATTCACTTGTGTATTATTGGTGCGTTTATTGTATTGTGTAGGTACCTTTATTTTTTACCTTTCGGTAAAGAAGGTATTGTCTTTGGAATAAACACGTTTAAGGGTCCCTAGAATACGATTTTACTAGTTTTACGATGATGTCCTTATGCGTGTGTGTCTCTGTGTGTGACAAAAATTTCTCTTACGATAACTCCAGTGAATTAAACTAATTATAAAATTTTACATCATGAATCTAACATTCAAAAGAGATTATTTCTTGAAATTTGTTACATAAATCTTTGCGATAATTCTATAAATTGTAAATCTGATTACAATAATTGTAAAAATTTAAATCCCAATATTAAATATATCACTCCACAGTAATTTTTTATTTTGAGGTTTTCTAATGTTTTTTGTCATTCATTCTTGCATCTTTCTATAGATGTCATTCCTTGTTAAGGTTGTTGATTTTGGCGGTCACTTATAAGACGAATTATGATTCAGTTTGTGGAAGCAATTAAAAAAATTTTTCTATACGAAGAGGTTTTTGGATAAATGCAACATTTACAAATGCGACGTTTCGGTTATGGTTATAACAATTTTCAAGCAATAAATAAATTATTACAACATATGAAAATAATACATTTTAAATATAAAAGATTTTGTAAAAACCAATGAGTTTATAAGAGGAATTGTTAAAATTTTTAGTTGACTTTTAACCATTTAGTCTTTAAACTCATTGGTTTTTACAAAATCTTTTATAATTAAAATGTAATTTTTTCAAATGTTTTAATAATTTATTTATTGGTAAGTTTGACAATTGTACATTATAATTTACATGTATTTAACAAATAAATAATTTTTTGTTAGATTGAAAATGGTTCTAAACAGAACCGAAACGTCGCAGTTGTGAAATTTGTAAATTTTGACTATGTTGAAATAAATGAAGCATTCATCCAAAAACCTCTTCGTATAGAAAAATTTTTTAATTGCTTCCAAAAACTGAAATTTTTTGACATTCTATGTGATTATCAATATGAAAGAATATCTTATTGTCTTTGTGGTTTGATTATATATTTTCTTTTATATTCAATAGATGTACAATTAATGAAATTTAAATAGATTAAATTTCATAAATGAGCCAGCTTTGCTATAATCATATCATATACAAATTCTTTTCCAATGAACTTTTGGCGTGGGATTTGTACAAAATACATAGAATTAACGGAAGGTAATGTGCTGGCCATATCAGATTTTTTTTCATTAGGTATTGCAAAATGTATAATAAATTAAATGTGATTTGCTTTCTTTAGTTTGTTGATTATTTCTAGATATATTGTTCTATCTTGTGTTATTATATTTCCTAAAAATATGAATAGGCTATAACACTCTTTCTAGTTGTATAATATCTATTTCTACTTTTTTGTCTTTTTTAACTCCCATTAAATTTTTAATGCATTTCCTCGTTAAACTGTATTTTCTGCACGCAAATAATGCATTGTGCGTCTATTTTTATTTCGTTTGTTCCTTTGTTGTTTGCTCCGAATGTATATTTACTTTTTGTTTTGAACGTGCGAACGAAGGTAACGCGGTAGCTTTGAAATAGCGGCTCAATTTGATTACGTTGTAAAGTGTGTGTTACACGGCATGCCAAGTACGAGTACACTGTGCGTTCGTGTAAATCGTGAGGACTTTAACTTCTCTCTTTACTCTTTACTATTTTCTCAACTGAGATCAGAGTTAGCTTTGTTGGTGATATCAAAATTTTAGATCTGTGGTTAGATTTGAACGCAGTTTGAATTTTTAAAATATTTTATTGTTATTTTGTTATTTGGATCAGGAATTAATGGAGGCGCACGAATGAGAATACAGAGAGGAAATTTGCAAAATTAAGAAAAAATATCATTAGCCGTGAAACTGACAGAAACAAAACAAAACAATTGTTGACTTAAGACGCTCATTAATAAACGTTTTTTTGCAAATTATTATTATTTTCGTTTTATTAAGAAGAAATCATGGATAATTTGTGTCATGAAGAAAAATTACTAATTATTAAATGGTTTTAATTGTTACATGTAGATCATTTATAATGTGTTAATATCTATTACAATAAATAATAATTGTTTCTTAAATAAATATACCAGCGTTTTCTTTATTTTGTGTTATTTTGTATTAGTTCATGAATTAATAACTTTAATCTTTAATTGTCCCCTATCATGTTATTGAAAAATGACTATGTTTTGTTACTGTTAGTTTCATGGCTAATGATATTTTTTCTTAATTGTACAAATTTTTAAATTTATTTTCTGGCTTTGTATGAAACAGAAATGTTATGTGTTTAGTATTAAAAAATTCGTAATTTTTTTCTTTATAATAGGCACCAATTATTTTTTCAATAAATTAATATAGAAACTTTGGGCGACTAAAAAACTGTTTTTCTATGTTATAGCCCTATGACCTGTTTTAAAATGTACACCCTGTATATATATAAGTATATCAAGAATAACATATTATATATAAAAGAATAACATATTTTAGAGAAGGTTATCCCTATATGTAATTTATTGTCTATAAATAAATAAATATATCATCACGGCATATTACCCATTTCTGGGTGTGCCAGTATCTACAACACATGTAGACATCGGTAATGATGACTATATATTTTACCGTGTGGGCGCTTACTAGGCGTTACCTCACGGGCACGCATAGCTGGTGTGGAGAGTGCACTACAGGGGTTACTTTTGTGCCAATTAAAATTGGAAATATTTGGCGTCTGTCGGGATCGGACCCGGTTCCCCCAGGTTCGCGACCAGACACTCAGGCACGCGGCCACTGGACCCCATTTTCTATAATTTCTGATTATCATTATTATAATGTTGCTTCCTTATTTCATTCCCTCCTTAATAATTTTTAACATGCCAACCTTCCTTCTTCCTATTTCTTCTATTCCATGAATCTTCAATTAGAATTTTCTGAAAACATTTCCTCCGTAAAATATATCAAATCCAGTTGGCCTACCTCTTTTTTATTTTAAAGGTGAAACAAAAGGCATAAATGGTCCACGTGTATTGTAACATTCTTTACCAGGGACGTTTCGAGCTTACGACAAGCCCATCTTCAGCAATCGTTGAATATACAGTAATTATTAAATTTATTACATATTTTTTTAAAGTTGTATTAGACACGATGATCTATATGAACTATGTCGATAACAATTTTAAATACAGCATTTCAATAAGCTTCCGAATCAATTCGGAGTTAGTAAAATACTCTTTCAATACACGTGGACCATTTATGCCTTTTGTTCCACCTTTAAACCATTCAACGGTTGGTCCTTCCACTCCTTCTACAATCTTTTTTATTTTCTTCAAAATTCTTCTCTCTTGTGCAATCTTTCATTCTTCACACCTTCTCATTGCTGATTCTTTTTGTCTCCATCCAATCTTGTTGCCACAACCATATCTTAAAACTTTGCAAATATTCTTTTTCCTTTTTCCTCAAGATTGGTACATGTTTCGCATCTATGCAGCACCATACTCAATATGAAATAATTTACAAATTACTTTATAGGTTATATATTTGAAGGATCTTAACCTCACTTTTGTCAACCATGTTGCGAGTCTGTCTTCCGCCATATTGGCAGCGATTGAAGCGCCGCCATAGTTAACTTCATCCGCGAAGATACGAAAGTACATAGATGACGCTGTTGTTTGCAGATTGCGGTGTTGTTAAATAATGTTCTGCTTCGTAAATAAAGTTCAACTTGATTTTCTCGTCTAATCGATTACCATGGGAACTAAGAAAAACTTTTCTTGTACACGGGGAATTGTTTTTGTGGTGTTTCTTGCTCTATACTCAGACTTAATCTGATTATGTGTGTTAAATGGTTAGAAGGGCTCGAAGAATAGGAAAGGAATATGAATGGTCTTAATCGTTACAGTTAAGATTAAACGAGCAAAATTTTGCGGAATTATTATTCTGTTTAAATTGTCAGTAATTATTTTCATTTTAAAATAAATTGCAGGAAAATTCCACTGATATTTAAATATATTTGTTTTGGTAGATTACATTTATTTGCAACAGAAGATATTAACATTCATATAGTTTGAATATTGATTAAAAATTAAAAAGTGCTCAGTGTACACTACTATATTATATTTATTCATACTCAGTTATTATACATATTCTCATGTGAACGTTTTAAAAATTGTTTTAATTAAAAAATATACCTAGATAATATTTTATACTTTAAATAGGTATTATTAAGTCTGTAGCTGTACCTATTTTTGAGATATGTCCTCCAAAACACGTAAGTACAAATATTCAAAATTTTCAAAAACCTACTTTTTATACATTTAGATACATTCTTGCGATTTTTGGCCAATTTGAAGGATTTCAGTTTTTTGGCTGCGCAAACTGAACTGATGGGACAAATTTAATAAAAATTGAAGAGCTTATGCAATTTTATCCTTAGAATCGAATGGTGAAATCACCAGCCTCGTATCTTCATCCATATTTGGGTTATGATCCAGAAATGGGTAAAGTTTTATATGCATATATCTCGCGAATTGAAAGATGACCTGCGGTTTAAAAATTTGGGATCAGCGTGTTAAGATGTATCTATGTATGTACATAAAAATTGGAATTTTTAAAACTTTGAAGATTTTGGAGAAAATGGGAGTAATGCCCGTATTGAAGCGGTTGGCGGTTGGGAGTGACTTCTCGACCAATAGGAGCGCGGTGGCTGCAAGAACCGCCACCCGCACCCGTACCCGCACCCACCAACCGCTTCGAAACCCGCTAGTGTGATACGGGCTTAAGTACGTGGGTTGGGTTGCGAGGGTTATAATCTGACGCTGAACATTTATGGTATATTTATTTTCTATTGTGCATCTTCAACACATCCATAATAGTACATTAAAACACAAGTATCATAAGGCAATCTGTTAACATACGAGTCCAAGTTTTACAAAGGACGAGTGCGTTAACAGGCCTTATGATACATGTTTTTTATACTATTTTTTCTATTGAGGTAATTTTACAATTAATTTTTTCAAAAATGCTACGTCAAAAGTTTGACTTGGTGTTTTTTTGTCACTTATGTTTATGTTGGTAGCGCTTCCCGCTAACAATTGAAATTTCAAATTTTGACAACTGATTAGTGTAGTGTATTTACATAAATTCTAAGAAAATACTGCACGTTACAAATAATATGTTGAAATATTACCAATAACTTGACATTTTGAGGTTAGACGTAATTATTCATTAATATGACAGATATAAAATCATGACTACCAACTCTACAACACAAATAGAACTCTTATAGATCTTCTAAACGTCGTGTTTTCATTGATAACCAATGCTTTTATAGACCGGTAAGAACACCGAAATAGAAAAAACTTATTGGGACATTGGAATTTTATAATACATGCAGAAAAAGTAAAATCTTTTATTATTTTTATAGATTTTATATGTATGTATGTACCGCAAAATTTTACATTTATGTTTATTAATTGTCGTCATTCACATTTTTTATACCGCACTCATAGTTTAATGCTTATTGAAAGGTTAGCTATAAACTCACCCAACTGAAACATTAATTACATACCAATGTAAACGTACCGTTAAAGTTTTTACATCGTTTTTGCTTAGAATGTAATTGTAAACGTTAAGTTTTTGTTTTCATTTATGAAATTCGCACATTACTACATTCTGCTGTAACATTTCGCCGTAAATAAATAATGTTTGTTTTGGAAAACATAAAGCTTTCAATTTTTTGTCCTTTAGGATGCAGTAATTAAATTGCGCCAAACAAAAACTACTGGCTAAATATAATTAGACTTTGTCACGTAATTTCCAGAGAAAACTTTTACTGCAAATCGATGTTGTTATTTTGTTCTCAGTGCGATGAAATTGTTGAAATTCTTTGTCTATTCACTATTGCAAAGGGTGATTTACTGTGTCTTCACTGTGCCATGAACTGTATGTAGATTACACTGATAATATTGTAACAATTTTGTTTATATCTTGTTTTTTAGATTTTGCACTTTAAATGAAATCTAATCATATTACACTATCAAATAATAAAGAAAAAATTATTTGTATTTAAATTTAATTTAATTTTACTATTTGTTAAATATTAGGCAGTTCGAATTGATCGAAATAAAAACAAATTATTCATCATGTGTTAAAATATAATTCACCCAACTAACAGATGTAATAATGTTTCCATATTAACATATTGCAATCAAAGATAGCGTCGTGCAGAATTGCAAATTTTTTTGGAGTACCTACGTCACCACTTCTAAATTTAAAATTTGTTTTTGTGTAATCAGTATTTGATAAGGACATCAATAAAACTTGAGATAAATATGATTGTCACGTCATTTTACAAAAATATATTTTTTTTATTTATTTAGATAAAAACTTCAAAATTTTTAAAAATCTAATTTTGTGTCTAGATACTTCTTAATGCTCTGATTCCAAATTTTGAAATCGCAGGTCGATATCTCTTTTCGTTCTCGAGATATTTAGATTCAAAGATTCAAAGTTTTGCTTAAAACTGTCCATTTTTGGGTAGTAACCCAAAAATGGGTCGATATATGAATTTGGCGACACGACCATTCTAATCTGGAATCAGCACATTGAGAAGTATCTAAGTAGATACATAAAAATTAGATTTTTGAAAATTTTGAAGTTTTTATCTAAATATGGGGTATATTGACTTTTGGGGCAATAATTCAAAAGTAGGTAGAGATATAAACTTGGTAGTAACAATATTTGATTGTAACGGATTATTTTATATATTTATGAGTCTCTATCTCTAAATGTATAGAAGATATAATAAAAATGTTCAATGTATTGGATAGAGAATCTTAAAAAATTAAATTTATAAGATTTTTTTAAGAAATGTTAAAATTGGATTCTAGTGCCCTTAAATCGTGCTTATTCACTAAAATCTGGATTTGATTATTTATTTTCTATACAATCAACTATACTAGCTACAGCAATGCCTGATGTGAAAGTATAATAACATTTACCTACATAGTGGAGCAATGAAAGCAAATGTTTTATTTCCTACTAATAACGAGCAGTGTCATCAAAGATTTTTAAACCTTTAAGCATCTTTAAAGCAGATAATTGAAGCTCTCATTCCCAGAACGGCTTTTATTATTAGAGTATGTATGTTAATAAGTTCTGGGTCACGATACTATTTAGTAAACATGCTCTGGGTCTTAATTTGATACGACACGCAAACTATGAGTCGTTAAGTTGTTCCTATTACATGGATTATTGCGGCTTCTTTTTATTTCAACATTATTGAAACACATGATATGTTATCAAAGTTTGCGTGGGATAAATATTTCATTTAATGCATGGTAGAGGTAATATTGGGTGCAATACATGTCTGTGTTTGTTTTTGTTATCGAAAAAAAAGGACAATATAAGGAAATAATTTCTATTTATTTTTCTGCACGAGTCTATTTAAAACAATTTTTGTTTATTTAAAATAAGATAACCTGATTCGTCAAAAGTATTTTTTGCAAACATGAATAACATTAACATCAAATATAGTAATTAAAATTATCATAGTAAATAAATATTGCATGCATGTAGATAAACATGAAAAATGAAGTAGTAGTTTCGTAATGATTGTTACAAATGTCAAGTAAAAAATAGGATATTATTCAACCTTTCGTATAAGATGACATAAAAGATATGAAACGAATTATGCAAGCTGTTGAAAGAGTATAACAATTTTTAATGTTTTATTATCTTTTTATAAGTCCTTATAGTGCAGCAAAATTTAATGCCTATTTACGGTTTTGCACAGGCTGTAATTTTAGCAGTCTCTATGTGAACTAAGGCGGCTGCATAATAACCCCAGAATGAGAACTCTTAACCTCAATTTTTATTATCAAAAATAAATATTTTTATATAAAAATTACTACGTTACTAATTTTATATATCTACCCATTTTTGAATTATTTCCCCAAAAGTCAGTATACCCCATATTTAGATAAAAACTACAAAATAATCAAATTTTTATATATGTAGATACTTTCCAGATTTTGAAACCGCAGTTCGATATCTCTTTTCGTTCTCGAGATATTTGGATTTAAAGTTTTGCTCAACACTGCTCATTTTTGGGTAGTAACCCAAAAATGGGTCGAGATATGAATTTGGCGACACGACAATTCGATTCTACGAGCAAAATTACATAAGTGTACCAATTTTTATAATTTTTGTCCATCCGGTTCATTTTTTATGAATAAAAGTTAAAAAAAGGCCAAAATCTGAAAAAATCGTAAGGGGTGCACCTTAGATTTTTGCGATTTTTGACCATTTTTAGTTATTTTGCTTTAGAGATTGTATGCGGTGTTCAAAAATTATGAAAATTGGTGTACTTATGTATTTTTTCCCGTAGAATCGAATGATGATATCGCCAAATTTATATCGCCCCATTTTTGGGTTACTACCCAAAAATGGGCAGTTTTCAGCAAAACTTTGAATCTAAATATCTCGAGAACGAAAAGAGATATCGACCTGCGATTTCAAAATTTGGAATCAGAGCATTAAGAAGTATCTAGATTTTTAAAAATTTTGAAGTTTTTATCTAAATAAATAAAAAAATATATTAATATTTGTAATAGATGTAATTAGAATATGTGTGTGTGTGTGTGTACCAGAAATTTTAAATACAATATGTACTTATGTACCTAAATCAAAATCTGGAATCAGCGCATTGAGAAGTGTCTAGATACATAAAAATTAGATTTTTGTAATTTTTGAAGTTTTTTTCTAAATATGGGGTATATTGACTTTTGGGGCAATAATTCAAAAGTAGGTAGAGATATAAACTTGGTAACATTATTTGATTGTAACGGATTATTTTATATATTTATGAGTCTCTATTTCTAAATGTATTGAAGATATAATTAGAGAATCCTATGATCTTTAATATTTGTGATTATACAAATTCCAAAAAAATAAAATTTAGAAGATTTTTTAAGAAACTACTACTTCCGGTTGTCCAATTGTTACCAAAACCTTTTCAGCTCTTCCCAGGAGTGTCAGATTGAGGAATTCATAGTTAAACATGTCGTAAGTCTTATAGTTTTTGAGGAATCGTCCCTCCAACATCCAGACATACACACACACACACACACACATCCACACACACAGACATCATTGTAAAAATTGAAACGTTCTTATTCATTATAATCTGGATGTGTGATTATTAGCATGATTCCACTACCTCTCTTAGCGAGAGGTAAAAATTTAGTTACAAAATAATCTTTACCGTAAAATTGGACTTAGTACTTTAGGAATCAATCAAATGTAATCGCATTATAATAAAACTAGAAAAAAATATCCGTAGTGAAACGTTTTAAGAGAAAATGTAAGGCAAATAATGATATGAAGTAAAAACTGAAATTCATTGAACTAAGTCTGTTATATAACAAACACGTTACTCATGTTTATGCTTTGTCACTTGTTTTAAAAGAAAAACAAATACACTGCCGGTTACAGACATAAAAACTGCGTTGTTACCTGTTATTATAAAACAATTATAGCTTTAACGTGAAGCAGCCATGCGCACTGCTTTCATCTCACAACCTTGAAACTGATTGTACAAACAATTCATTCAGTTATGCACGTCCTGGATCTCAAATATTTCCATTTTTTCTTTTTCAGACTCTCCCAACAAGTTCGGTGACCAGGCCCTTGAGGCTGCCATGCAATGCAGTCCAATGGAAACGCCATTCAAGCCAGTGATCCTCAACCAGTGGGAACTTCGCCTACGAAACCGAAAAAGATTCCGCCGAAACCGCCGAAGAGAGTTTCATTTGATTTAAAATACAGACCAATCGGTGAGAAACCTAGTCCTAGTACTGATAGTCCTAATCCTTTCAAATCCTTTGCCAATGGGTCTAAATTGGTTGATGAAAATAGCAACGAGAAAAAAGTTGAAACAGAACAATTATCAGTAAATAATACATGTAAAAATATTGTTGCAACTAAAGGTGATATAGATAAGAGTAGTGATAAAATTGTTAGCCCAGCCAAAGTAAATACTAGCATATGTGATACGGGACAAACTGATAACGCAATTCGCAATAAATCCGACGTTTTGAAACATTCTAAAAATGAAAGACTTCGCCTTGAATTTGTAACGAATAGAGACAAACCTACACCAAACTCTTGGTCAAACAGAAACAGTGAAAATCGTTCTTCCACAGATTCAAACAGTTCTATAAATAGTCCATCGCCAGACCTTCAATCCAGATTATCAGAATCGCAATCAAAGATTTCAAAATTGCAACAAAGTCTTCCTAAACTTAGTGATGCAACTGTAGATGCCTTAAAATATAAATATTCTCCAGCTAGTTTTGGTTATCCAAAAAGTTTTGTTAAATCACCAACAGAAACTTCTAAAATTCCTTTAGTCACGCCTAGAACTAAAATAGAGATTGATGACAAGAAGGAATCTGTTCTAGAACAAGAAAACACAGATAATCTACCTGAAAACCAAGAAAATAAACCAACTGTACAAAGAAAACCAACATTTAGGACTGAATTATTTATTCTTCCTATAAATAGCATTTCAGAAGAAAATATAGCCAGTGACAAAGACCCGCAAGAAACAAAACCAATACCTAATAAACTTTTATCCAGTGAAATTTTTCCTAAAGATCAAGACATATCACCAGTTGAAGAAATTGTAGTCAAAGAGTGCGTGCCAGCTGAACAAAAAACTATTGCAGAATCAGTCTTCATTGAAGAAACAAGCCAATCTTCAGACACCCTTACAGAAAGTGAAGATAGTCAAAACATTAAATACCGCAAATCAGCAATAAATGCTGATTTAGATACCACCCCGTCAAAGCTTCAAGACTTAGAAAACAACAACTCCACTGATACAGAAATCCCCGATAATTCTAGCTTCACCAGTGACGTAACTTACAGTGAAGTATACGAAGAAGAATTTGAATCAGCTGTTCAATCAGAAAAAGAATCGGGAATGGATGACCCTAAGAAAAAACCTCAGAAGAAAAGAAGCAATAGCTTTAAGAGAATATTTGGCTTTGGGTCGAAAGACAAGAAAAAAGAAGAGAAGAAGAAAATTGAGGAAGAAAGGGCGAAAAATTCTTCAAATGGACTCAAGAAAAAAGACAATATGTTGTCTGATAATGCTCAAAATGAAGCGCATGTATTCGACCGCAATTCTTCACAAAGGCATACAATTAGTGGCCAATACAGTGCAAGAAATTGGGAAAGAAGAGATGTTAGTAAAGAAAATGAACCTTTTTATTCAAACGACAGATACCAAGTACCTAGACAGGAACAGTATTCTTGTAGCAATTATGAAAACAGTAGAATAAGTAATGTACCAGTATTGCAAAGACAACATTCCCTTCAGGGCAAGCCAGGACCCCGACTAGAAGATCGGTTAAACAAAATTCAATACGATTTGCTATTAGCTCAGCAAACTAATCATCAATTGAATTCTAACATTCCAGTAAATTCGCCTTTACACAGAAATCTGGATGAATATGTTTGTATGGACAATAATGACAAGCTAAATAGAAATGATTTGACCCAACCTGGTTTCATAAACGCACATTCTATCGATAAATATATAGACACAACAACTTCTAGTTCTTCTATAAGTACTTTAGAATCAGATACTAGAAATGCAATATACGAAAACACTGCTAAAACAAACAGAGTTAAAGCCCCTAATAATTTAAATACAAAAATTCCATTACCAAATAGTTCCACATCAACTCCCGACAAAAATATAGGCCATGATTCTTCTCCAAGTTTAGGGGAAAAATTCTACGAGCGTCCAAAATTCACAGACTCTCCGGAAATTTTTACGACAACTCCTAAAAGAGCTCAAGGTCCTCAATTAATTAAACCTAAAGCAATCATACCAATCAATACCGAAAGAGCACTTCCAAATCCATACAGATCCATAAGAGATCCTCAACAACCTAAATCTCCAGAATTACGCGAAAATATGTATGGAAATCTACCTACTCCTGAGGGTAATAAGGAAGCTGTTTATGGTAGACCAATTGCAACTACCAGGAGAAATTTACCTCCAAATGAATTAAACTACAGGAATGTACCTACTGAATCTAATGTAAAAGTGGAAGAAATATATGGTACTGTTTATGATAGTCTTGTTCCAGTACCAGCACAATTAAAAATAACTAAAGCTCCCATAATAAATGGAGAAAAGAACATGGAAAAAAGATCACGAAGTGTGTCTCCTTCCCAACGTCACAAAGCAGTTAATTTATCTAGTTCTCAAAGTTTTAATCGCAAATCTAAATTACCTGTTCAAAATTCACCTACCTCACCTGTTTCTCCAACACGAAAAGAAGTAGAAGGAACCAAATTACGATTGCCCGTTAACAGAGACAAATTAGAACCGCGTTTAAAATCACCGATAGAAGAACGAAAAGTTAAGAAAACTCCAGAACCTGTAAAGAAAGATAACAAAAGTAGCATTCCATCTCACCAAAATTTAGAAATTGAAATTGATTACCCAGAAAATAATTTGAATGAAATTCAAGACCGAAAAGGAACCCCAGAGAAGACTATGTTTTCTTCGGACAATGAACCATCATCTCCCAAACGTGGTAGCAACTTAAAGCGCCAATCTCTTGTATCGCCTAGTCGTCCTAAAAGTTTTGTTCATTCGACTCCTAAAAATCAAACTGGTGTTAGATCTCCAACATTCCGAAGTGACAGTCCAGCTTCAGTTACTAGTTCACATTCCTTATCTTCTCTTACTACCAAATCAAAACCGATCACAACTGAAGACATTAAAGATTTGAAAAACACTGAAGTTTACTTTTTTGAACAAACTACTCACCAAACTGTTCAAAAAGAAGATCAATCGCCTGATCAAAGCCCTCAACAAGTACTTACTCAAGCCACTGTCCATCAACGAAATCCTTCGCCAACAATTGTTGAGTCCCCTGCTAGTTCTAGGCGAACACCAGTAGATCAACAGCCTCAACAAACTAAAGTACCTATGTCTCCCCAAAAAGTACAAAATCTACAGAATGTTGAAGCATATTACTGGCAGCAAATTAAAAAAGAACATGAATTATATAATCAACATTTACAAATGCTTGCAAGACAAAATGTAATGCAAGTTCCTCCTGAGTACATGCAACACAGATCAAGAAGTTTGTCTTCAGGGCCGAGGCAAGGACAACGAAGAAGTTCAAGTCTTCCAAGAGATATTGCCCCGCCAAATTACAATCAACGAACAAGTAACGACCTATACGGTTATACAAGAAATGGAAGACAAGATCCTATTCCAGAAGGCCGACCATTAAATCAGAATAGAGTAACAGTTCCTGATTATGGAGTTGTAAGACCAAACATCCCTGTTCAAAATTTCGTAAGAGGTTCTCCCCAGAGAAGCACTGTGGGACCAATTAACTTACAAAAGCGTTCGCAACATCCGCAAGACTTGATTTATGAGAATTATTACCCCGGAGTTGAACTTCGCCATCAGGCTAAAAGTGTGCAGTCTGGAAGTGGATACGCTCCAATATTTAAACGAGGTACACTCATTGCAAATCAAAATTCTCCACGGGAAAGTCCTCCACAGGCTAACAAAAAGGTCAGCTTTTCAAGTGCCCAATCAGAAGAAGGACAGGGGCAGAATTGGCCAACGAAAAACGGGTTCACCCAAAGTCCGCCGACGAGAAGAGTTGATAGGAAAAATGATAGTGTTGACGATGAAGTGTTCCTTCCTGATAACACAAAAAATATGATTATTAACTTAACAAAAGAGCCTTTCTATGTTTCTAACAAACCTCCTACCCATCCCAAAGATTTGGTCTATATTTCTAACCTCGGCGACCGCGAACCCATGTACGGCCGCACCGCAACAAGCAAACAAGTGACTGTTTCAAATAAAGTATGCGACATGTATGGTCAAATCCACGACGCTGGTGGTGTACCATCACCCGGAGTGTATGGCAACCTCCAAAAGGGAGTTATTTATGGTCAACTACAACCAGGTAGTCCAGCATCCCTTCGTGGTGGACTCTTCCAAACCAGGAGTGACCCAGCCTTTCAAAGAGGTTCAAGACTCACTGCCAGCTTCAACGACATGCCCCGTCGCCCTTTGCCGCCCGTGCCCCCGCAAAGACCTTGCCGGGGACCCGTGTCAGAGTCCGAGAGCGGGTCGGAAGCTGGTGAGGTGCAGCGCATCCTAGCGCAAAAGGAACAACGCAGAATCGGTAAGTCGATTATTTTTTTTCTATCGCTAGATTTGCATCTGGTACTTTAACTCTTCTTGTAGACTGTAGAACTGTTTTCCGGAATGCAATGTAGATTTTAGATTGCATGATGGAGTAGTTTCATTATATCATTTTCCGGATTAAAGTTCACTGTACCAGATGAATATTCTAGTAAAGTTTTCAAATTTATTTAAAGTTGTTATAATCCGGAAAATGCGCATGAATTTTGCTTAAACCAGAGGCAACTCGAGAAGGAAATATGGTGAATATATTACCGAAATAATTCTAGATATTCAAGCAGTATTTAAGAAAAGAAGAATTCATAATGTCATGGAAATACGGGTATTATTACAGGCATTCCGCGGGAAAAAATATTTATGGAAATTATGGTGTATAGTTTGGTTCACGAAAGTTGGCTATTCAGTGTCGTTTATAAGCCGTTCATATAATATTATTTGTAGATAACTTCGCAGCTTTTTGTAATAAATATATTTAATGGGGTCATTTTGAAAAAAAAATGTCGATTTTTTATAAAATCATGAAATCCATCTCTTTTAATACATGCATATAATAATTTGAAAGATGCGATTTTTCATTCATAAATTTATTAATAAACTTTGTGACGTCGCGGTTTCATGCTACATTTCTACTCCCCCCCCCTCCCACACACACACACACACACACACACGCTCACACATACATAAACGCTCCACAACATTAATGAGTAATCTAACCTAAAATTGTGACAGCTGACAGCCAAAGTACACAAGAGGGAAAGAAGATTATTATTACTTTCTATATCTTTAAAAGTATTAGTGCAGTATATGGTATGTAAATAAAACAATTATTTAAATAAATACCAAACTAAACAAGCATAGTTCCAAATTAAACCGGTAGAATTCGGCTGTCGTATCCTTGAAACTATGTCGTTATCCGTTCAAATATTTGAAATTAAACGCAATGGGGGATTCCAGCTCAATGGAATTAAAGGAAAATAGTAAAATAAATGCGAATGTATATGCTGAATAACAAATATTAATAAAAAAAAATGAAATGGTATAATTGAGATATTTCGAAATAAGGGGTTTTTTGTTATAGCACTTCGACACTAATATGAAATCTATGTATAATATTTTGATTGGCGACCGAAAGACCGCCTATACATGCATTACAAATAGCTTGTTAGGAGGTGGGGATTATTATCAATGGAAGTTAAGAAATTCAAATTCGAAAGGATGTTCTAACATTCCTGTATTGGCAGTTGTCAAACAGTTTTTATTTTAACATAATTTTCTTGCATTAAACTTAATAATTTAAATACACCTGTAATTATAAAGTATGTAGGTAGACTTATACAGTGTTATAATATTCATTTATTTTTATGTAAATATAACTTAAAATAGCATATATTTCAAGAACATTTAGGTCCAAGATGATGAGTTTCATATAAAAACACATAAATGTGACGCCACGTCAATCTTTTTAAAATTCGGGAGACCATAACTCGCTTATTAATAGGAATTTTTTCACCGGATTTTCATCAATAGTCTTAGTTTTAAGTAATATTTTCAGATGAAAAAAAAATATATATTTCTGATTCTAAAGACTTGTAAGATGTAGAACATACCTAAATATTTGATTTATTCTTTCAAGAAAAAAATAAATACGAAAATTGTGAGTCATCTGAAAATTATGCTCCTTTTTACGTAATTATCTTTACCTATATTTACGCCCATCGTAACCTGCGCTTTTAACCGTATCGAATTCATACTCGTATGAACGCATTCTAAGAATAGATAAACAAAGCCCTCATTCATAATGATTCACGCCATCCCAGCAAGCGATGTTTAAATTGATAATGTGCACTGTCGATGTTAATAATGTGTAAGGAAACAATAGTTCATGATTTTGCAATGCTAAGAAACGATTCCATCTCGTATACAGAGACAATTCAAATAAATTATCCACGAAGACCTGTAATAAAATCTTTGAGTTAGATAAAAAGGGCCATTTATGTTCTTTGCAATGCAAAAGTATTATCATATAAAGTAGGTACAGCCGCGGAAAAGTTTCTTTGAACTCTACGTGCGCTAATAAAATGTCAGACTAGATATAGAGACAGAATTTGATGAATGGAGTATTGATTTAATTCTCAAAATAATTTATTCGTAAAATGGCTAGATAAAAGATGCCCAGCTATATTGCTTATCGCAGAATATGTTCTTAATGATTATACCACAAGATTGAATCTGATTTTCTGTCTACATTTACCGTTTTGTAATAAAAACTACCTATAAATTGTTCAAGTATATTGTTCCCAGAATTTGTATTATGTGTATGTAAGTTTATCATAAGGTAATATCGTTGTAACACTACCACAAACTCAATGATAAATCTTGCGAGTGTCATGTTCATTCTGTATATTTTCATAGTAGTTAAGAGGAATCGATCTAGAACCCGAAATTATTTTGGTGATTCGGTCCAGCCGTTAGCCAGGTAATTTAGTTCCGGTATTCCGGTCAAATCTCGAACCGATACATCTGTATACTGCATCTGGTTTAAGATAGCAATGGTGGGCCAGCTTGACGAGAACAGTTTACCCAACATTTTAAGGTTAAATACGAATCTGGGGGAACAGGGTACGATCCCGACCGGCACCAAATATTTCGAATTTTAAATTGTAAAAAAGTGACCCTTGTGGTGCACTCTCCACGCCAGCAATGAGTGCTCGTGAGGTGACGCCTGGTAAACGTCCGCACGGTACAAATATGTCATCATTATCGATATTTGCGACAAAGCAGATTGGCACACCTAGAAATAGGTAATATGCTGTGATGATATATTTATTTATTTTATTTTACAATAATCGAAACAATCAGACATCATTTGGAGGAGGAAGATCTTCAAAATCATCCATTTTAGGACTATTTTGATCAGACATGAGAAATTGCATGAATAATAAAATATTTTTGACAATTATTGACAGGCTGACAGATGATATGTGTGTTTTGTATTTATATTAACTTTTTTACGTTATATTATGGGGTCGCATGACCGTATGCGTATAGTACGTGGTTGACAATCTGGTGACCCGGGTTCGATTCCGACCAGTGCAGACTTTAAATCGAACAAAAGTGATCCCGTGCACTCTTCACACCTGCTATGAGTGCCAGTGGGATGACGCCTGGTAAGCGCTCACACGGTAAAATATATCGTCATCATTACCGATGTCTACATGTGTTGTAGATACTGGCACAGCCAGTAATGGGTAATATGCCGTGATGATATATTTATTTATTTTATTTACGTTATATTATTACTTTTTCACAATTATATTTATATTAAAATTATTTATTTCACTTACATTCAATTTAGCTAGCCTAATTTTCGTACACAAATGCAGAAGAGAAGTTGCAATGACATATACATATTGGGACAGTTTGAAATTGTCTCGCATTTATACCAATCACAAGCCGGAAATTGTTGTCTTTATACCATGCTACACTGCATTCTTATACCAGACAGCCTATAGTCATGATATCTTGTTATTTAAATTTTTCAGTTTAGGTAGTCATAGATGGACCTTTTTTAAGGCGGCTGGAATCATACATTCGAAACATATCACTATAGTAATAGTTTATAATGGTTGTAAATCTCAACCAATTAATCTAACATCTCGAGTTCCGCAAGGCTCTCACTTATATAAAACGACTTTTCTAACTACTTTAATTTACAATTTAATCGTGTAGTAAGTATAAATATCTATATAAATTTTTGTATTCATTTCCAGTATGTTAATGTGGATCTGTATGGTATTTCACTAGTGTTGTATAGTATTTGAAATATATGTATTTGAAATAAGTATTTGAATTAGATTAACTATTTTAAGTAATTATTTGCAATACTTCAAAATAAAGGTATTTTGTATTTTTGGTTCAAATACTTTTCACAAGTATTTTATATTTTAATACATTAAAATACTATTATTTGTATGAAATACAATTTTTCAATATTTGAAATATATTTTTTTATTTAAAATACATTTTTGTATTTAAAATACACAAGTATTTGAAAGAGATTTATGTATTTGAAATAGAAACCCTCAGTCATGTGTGGTCTGTTAGTAATATAACGGAATAATTCCCTAATTTTTTTCTTAAAAAAACAAATGCCTGTGTTAATGTAGGAATTTCTTTTTATTATTATTAAAAATACGTGAATAAGTTGAATTCGAAAAACATTTTTACAATATCGTAATATATTTTATTTAACTGAATATATTTAAAAGTAAAAGTATTTGAAATATTAGTATATTTGAAATACTAAAAAAATAATCGTATTTTACCAAACATATGAAATACTTTTATTTAGTATTTTGTATTTTCTATTTGAAATACGTTTTTTCAAGTATTTTATACAACACTGTAATTTCACTATAATAAAATACAATAAAAATTACCGCTTTGAAACTAGATAGGGTCACCGTGGAAATGTAGGCCAGAACTTTCCTCCTAGAAGCGAAATTTGAGTGTATTTTTGTTTTTATTATTTTGTACTACGGTATTTAATCTATGAAAGCAGCTTCGCGGTAGTGAATTGAGCTGCAAGTTACCACCCGCGGAGTGTCGTTCGGTTCTGATTTTCTTTCACGTCGGTCTAGATCAAGTGAGCGCACCTTCAGTAGCGTGAATATTTCCCGGGCTCCGATGCAAGGGCGTTCACCTCAGAAGGGTGGGCTGCGCTTCATCTCGCGGCCGCTAGCCGGCGCCAGTTGCGCTCTCGCTATCGATTGGTTCTCCCGCTCCGGTGGTCTACGTCACCGGAGGATGCTGTAATCCGGAATCAGTCCGGTTTGCGTGCATCGCAATCACTTCGCCGGCCTAAAATTACCTCTGCACCATGCGAAAAGACGCGAATTCCACGAAAGAGCAATGACGCGCGTGTGGTGACAAGTTTGTGTTGGTTCCGGGGAGAATTTCACTTGTAAGTACGGTACGGCACGTTTCGGTTTGTTTTGTTTTGGTTCGTGCACCAGAAGCAAGATTTGACGTGTTCTAGATGCAACTCTTCTCAAATTGAGGGTTCGTATTTAAATATTTAACCTGATCCTGTACTTTTTCCAAGTCCTGTCATTAATACTTGTCATTGTTTTTATGGTGTATTTTCAATGAGGAAAAATTACTGTTGTTTACATTTGTTGGGAGTGATTTGGTGGTGGCGCACTGATTTTTTTTGGGGTGCAACGCCCACTTTTCGGAGCTGGAACTCTGTGCAAACCTATGCCGGCAAACTTAACCTAACTTTCGCTCACAAGCGGCCATGAGTCCGTGTGTGTGTATGCGTGTGTGTGCGCCGCAATCTCTGTGTTTGTGTGTGGGTGGGAATGGCCTGCTTGATCTACGGTTCGCCTGCTCTTTGTTGACGAGAATCAGCAGTTTTTCTCTTCCTTTATTGTTTTACTGATCGCGGATTCATAAGAATGAATTTTTAAGGGGATATATTGCTCCTTGAATGATGGAATTGTCAAAGTTATTGTTTTTCTGTCAACAAACTTTAAAAATTTATGAAAATGGGGTTCTTTTATCGTGGTTCGTAATAAAAGCTGTATTCTTTTTGGAATATTTTCGCTGAGTTTCGTTGATAAGTGGATTAAAATGAACAAATAGAAAGAGGAGAAAGAAATTCTTATTGTTTTTAACCACGAAGTCTCAGTTTCATAATACAGTTACTTATAACCTACAAATTGACATTTCTTAACATTATTCCTTCTTCTGAACAGAATGGCTCAGGTGAAGGGGTTAAGTCGAATTTTAACCGAGCCTAAGCGGTTCCAAATAAGTAAAAAAAATTTTGGTAATGGTTCCGCTTAATATTAATATTTGACCGTCCCTAAATGCACTTAATTTTTTCCATTGGATTTTGACACATTATGAATAATAATAATATTGGAATATATACTAGAATGACCCGAGAATATGTGGACAAAATTTGAAGTCTCAATCACTATTCTTAAGATAATTATAGGTGGTTAAACTATCGCACAAAATCCCAATAAAGCTATCGAGAATTGCCGTATTCTGATTTGGTCAGTCTAGTTTATATGCCAATATTGAGTGGATTTTTAAATCTTTTACTATCTCAAAAAAATGATTTAAATGGGAAAAATCAAATATTAATATTGAGCGGAAACATTGCCAGCATATTTTTTTTAAAATTTATTTGGAACTACGTCAGGAGTACCGCTCTGTTAAAATTCGACTTGACCCCTTTTAAGGTCCAGCCTGTGAGTGCACTCAGTACCACTCAGTTCGGTTAGAATAAAAAGAACAACAATTTATTGTTACTGAAATTTTGACCAAAAGAATACAGCTATTGCTGTTTATTTATTTCGGAAGTTTCTTTATGGGTTTTCATTCAAAAGCTCGTAAAAACTGACGTTTTTATTTGATTTATTTCATATCTATAAATTAACTTCGTGTCTAATCTTAACGACTATTTAATAGCGTTGTGCTTTTATTTACAGTAATAATACTCTCGCAATCAAAACCAAATTAAATCATGAAACAATGCACTCTTCCGAAATCCGACTCAATCATTTCTACTTCCACGCCCTGGTCTTAGTGCTAATTTATTCCAAAACTAATACTTACTCCGGTTAAATATCCCTTTGTTCTGAGTTCTGATTGGTTGATGGTAGCCCACGTGCTACCCCCACCCTGTGCAGTAGCGAAATATTCACGTTGTGTGTTTAACGCCGAGTTGATGGATTGCCCGGTAAAATTTGTCGGAAGGGAGATATGTCACCGATGTTTTTAGGCGCTGTTTTGGTGTGTGGTTGTATGAACATGTGGCTTCTTAAAAAGGTAAAGTTGTCTTTGGTATAGGATACAAGGTTATAGTCACCAAATTTCATAGAGATAATAATCGCTAATGTTGGATGGTTAGGAGGGGGGACATCTGATTCTGTCAAAATGACCCGCCCCCCTTGAATACTGTAAGGCGGTGAAGGGGGCGATTTTGTAATCTTAAATAGGAACTCCCATATTTTATTGCAAATTCGGATAGATCGCTAAAATGTAGGGCTTATCTGGTTAACTTTTTTTTATTCATGACAGATTGCGCTAGAATCTCCCAAAAAACAAGACACGGAAAATTTTTGTTTTGTTTTGTTTAGTATATAAAATCGCATCAATCAGTGACCATGACTAATTACACTCCCAGCGAAATTATCGATATTATGTTGGATCTGCACGTTTGTATCCCATACTTCACCGAGAACTAACAAAATTTTTTCGTGGCATGCTTGTTTTTTGGGTGCATTATTTCTACGCCTAAGACGATTCTAGAATAAAAAAGTTTTTTAAATGTAATTTTTGTAATTGTAATTTTTTGTGCAATAAATGCTTTTAGTTTTATTAATTTCAATTTTTGTTGTTTATTATTGCGAGTGATATTGTACATTCAACATTTTTAGGTTGGGTAGTGTAACTTTTACTGTGCTGATTTGTTTTTTCTCTAAACGCACGGACTCTACCAGCTCAACTAATTTTTTAACTTCCCGCAGTAAGAGTGTTTGTTATTGAGACTGTACAAGTTTTTTATGATTCATAATAATACCAATAAGTACTTTTATGAAAATTCAAAGAAATTGTATTTATTATTTTAACTTTTATCATTAAAATAGTAATAATAAAAATAATGATAATAATAATAATAATAATAAATGGAATTATATTTTATCATATATAACACAACTTTAAATACAGTCTGGGTGACCGTTATTATTATTAACCACTATGAAACATTTTGGCATGACAGTCAATTAATAATTTTATTAGTTATTTGGACATTTCGTTATTTTCGTTTCATTATTACAATAAAATCAATAATACGAAAAAACCTAAAGAACTATTATTGGATAAGAAACAACAGGATACGAAATCTAGAATCTAGTCTCATTTTTCTAATATTTTCTTGTCCTGTTACAGGACACTTACCGATGTTGTAATAGTTATTTACATTCGAGTGCATGTAAGTTGTATTTTACAGCGCGACAGCTTTGTTTAAGGCACGAGCCCTTAAGGCGAGTACCTTATTAGCTGGAGCGCTGTAAAATACTTCACGCACGAAATTGTATCAAATTTTTTGGTCGACGATAATGAAAATTACTTTTTTTAATGAGATAGGTTATACTTCTGAAAAGCGTTAGTTTAAAATACTGGGGTTAAGTCAATTTCCAAATTTGATTTTACTTACTTTCATTAGAGTACTTCTTCTAGCGAAAATTTATTTGTAATAATAGACGTTGTTTATGACTGATAATATATTTATTTGCTCATGTTTTCTTCGTAATAAATAATAGGTAGGTATCGAAATTTGATATTTCAGCAATTTTCGCCTCGCGTATTTGACAGGTATATCGATCGGTGACTATGTCGGTAACGGCGGATTTTTATAATAATGACAGATGTCGCTGCCGTGGTTTTGGTTTATATAAATTAATTTTAAATATAGGAAATGTTAAAGTAAAAAAATAACTTATGTAGGTAGTACTTTTTTACATGAACTTCATTATAGTAGAGATGATTTATTTTCTAAATGCCCATAAACGCATAGTTAGACAAGTTACAACACAGTAAGCGTAAAATTTAGGTTATACTTGCTGTGTATAGAATTGTAAAGTTCCCATTACACTTCAGGAGGGCAAAAAATAATATACTATATAGTGTCTATGAAGTTTGGTTGAACTATACCTAGCTAACTTGTTTTCGTGGTTGTTATTGAATTCTTCTGTTTTCCTTCGTTGAAAATATACAATATTCCTGTACATCTTCTTGCCAAGTTCTGTATTTTATCTGCGTTTCTAGTTTCATTTCTATGGAAATATTTTCGTAGCGAAACTTTATTTCTTTTGTTTATATCTTACTATTTTGTAATATCAGTCACATACACTTGTTTTCCTTTTCTTTTGTTTTGAAACGAAGCGATACGTTCAATGTTATACTATAGAAAATAATATATAGTTGTGTGCAATTGTCGAGCAATATATTTTCAGTGACATCCTTTTCAGATTGACGTTATCCTTATAACCTTACCTATTACTTTTCCTATTTACCATAAAACTTTCTTCTGGGTCGTAAAACGAACTTTGGTGTAAATATTTCAGGCCTAACGGATCGGCAACCCAATAAACTTCTAAATGGTGCAAAAGTCGTTACGAAATCTAACCCAAAGTATCTTTCCATCGTGATAAACACTTCAATATGTCTGCAACAATTTCGTCCAAGGCGAGTGTCGTCGGCTCGATTCTAAATTAGAAGCTTCGAATAACCGTGTGACCATGTTGATCCGATGGAAAAAGGACAAAGACAAGGATAAAAGTGATAAACCATCCGGCCAAAAATCCAGTTCGTCCAGTGGCTCTAAAAAGAAACGAAAGTTTGGACGAGACGGAGGTAGGTTGTAGATCAATGCATGAATGTTTTACTTGTTTACCTACTATCTTGTTTCTGTAAGATATATTTCTGCGCTAGATAGAAACCGTAAATAATTGCAAGCTAGTTTGATGACATTTATAGGTTAAATGTAGATAGATTTATCGAGAAACATTTATACGTGTCATATATTTAAAAGTCGAAAACTTATATTCGATATACAGGCTGTCTCTAAAAAGGGGGACATGGCTTAACCACAGATTCCTGAGGCTAAAATAACAGGATTTGTATAAACTTGCCTTTACCGGAAAATGTGCTATTTAGGTAGTATTCTGCTTCAAAGTTTTTCGAAAAAAATTAGTTTTGCTTATAATAACAGAACGCTATATTCGATTTGGATGAAATTTAGTATGATAGTTCATATAAGTCATCTTTTAAGAAGATACTTGTTATTATTAGTGAAACACTAGTGTATGAAACTTAGGTTTCCCAACATTGATTAGATCGTAACTTTTTAATGGCCACGCCGATAACGTATTTTTTTCTTCAGAAAGTTACATTCAATAATACCTAAACTATTTACCTTTCGCTAAAAGAGGTATTGGATTCATGCTAAATTTCGCATATCCAGATTTTACTGAATAAGAACGATTTAAGGTCCCTAGAATTCGATTATATATATCTCTCTCTCTCTCACTCTCTCTCTGTGTGTGTGTGTGTGTGTGTGTGTGTGTGTGTGTGTGTGTGTGTGTGTGTGTGTGTCTATCTGTCTGTGTGTGTGTGTGTGTGTGTGTGTGTGTGTGTCTGTGTCCGTCTGTGTGTGTGTGTGTGTGTGTGTGTGTGCGTGCGTGCGTGCGTGTGTGTGTGTGTGGATGTGTGTGTATGTCTGGATGTTGGAGGAACGATTTCTCAAAAACTATACGACTTAAGACCTGTTTAACTGTGAATTCCTCAATCTGACATTCCTGGGAAGAGCTGAAAAGGTTTTGGTAACAATTGGACAACCGGAAGTAGTAGTATCTTTAAAAAATTCTTCTAAATATTTATTTTTAAAAATTTTTGTTACTGCTAATATTGAAGAATATAAAATACTCCATCTAATACACTTAAAATTTTTATTATATCTTGTATAGATTTAGAGATAAAGACTCTATAATATATAGAATAATCTAATCCCAGAGGCTAAGGCACTAAGGAAACCATTTGACAAATTCAAATGTCTATAACATAGTTTGTAAATGACAGATATCAATGTCAGTGTCAAAAATCAACAGTTTTAGTGACATTCTGATAGCTTTTTCTGGGAAGTACATATAATATTTTATATTGTTTTATTAATTAAATATTTGAAAGTATAGATAAAATACATATACCCATCAGAAATAGCGCCAATCTGGTGACATTTAGGAACTTTCTCATACAGATTTTTTCTCTTCGTGTACTGTAGATAGGTATCATTACAAAAACAGTAAAAACATACTGTAGAGACCCTAAAACATGCTTATCCATTTAAAAAAACCATAGAACTTTAACCAATATTACTCTTATACGAGTAGTTTGTAATATTATCAATGAATATAGTTCAATTAGGTATTTAATTGCTCTTGCATTATGCGCACTAGTGACTTTTTTTCTTCTTTGCGCATACCGTCGAAGCAATCAATTTCTAATTTCTAATTATTTATGGGTATCTAAGTATAAAGGCCATTATTTTTCATACCTATAAAAGGCGAAAGGTAAAAACAAACTTAAATAAAAATGGCATCTAATGATGATAAATCATATAATTACGAACAGACGAAACTGATTGCCTGCCAGACTAAATTTTGTTTCTATGAATAAATTGAGATGTAATAGTCAGGTACAATGTACATATAAGAACGACCTTTACAATGATATCTTGGTTAGAGACTACAACGAAAACAATAATACTATATCTTCAAGGACATTAAATGTTTCATTAATTTCCTTCTATTGGTTTGTTGTGAAGGTCACTATGTACCTTCGCCTTACTTATTTTATTGTTGTTTATAAATTAAAACTAGTCAAAATAGCTGAAATAAAATATAATAGATGACAGAAAAAACTACGGATGTCGTTAGGTAAATACATATAGTTATAAACAAGTAACAATTAAGTAATTTTAATAATTTGCTTTTTTCTTCATGTTAACTTTTTCATGTACGCAATAAAAACTTATATACCTAGTGAATACAAAACTAAAATAGGCCACTTTGTGTCTTAATTAACATATGACTAAAAATGAAAATTAGCATTACATATACAAACACAAGTAGCGTTAGTGTCTTTTCTTGTTTTGTAGCAGTAATTGAATTGTGTCATTTTTACATTGTACTTCAACAAGCACTTAACTTTCCTGTAGAATAAATCACTTGTAAACAGACTTTCTATTGTTTATTCCTAAAAACGCATTTTTGTTGATCGCACGCGTTGCTATGGTAAACAAAGGATTATTTATTGTTATGTTACAACAAAGATAAAATTTATTTAGGAACTCTAACTTACTAGGAATTGGACTAAATATAACTAAATCATAAAGATGTCGATGCATCCTTAGGCCAAAATACTCACGTAGCGCAGAACGCGAGCTATAACTCAAACTCTACATGACTTTTCGCCATGAGAAGCAAACACAGATTTTCATGTTTACTCCGTAAGAATACATAAACCAGATTGTCTAAAAAAAAAAACTAAAAACGTTATCATCTTTTTGAGAGGATATCTATGGAGAAGATGCAGGATGCAGGGTACCATATGGCCTCCGTAACCAACTATCAACCTTACACGTATGCTTGCAATAGCTCCTAGACAGGCAGTTAATAGAAAAAAGGATAATAGAGTTGAAATAGTATTATTGAAACCATAATTTAGAAAAGTTTATAATAAATTTATTAGCGTTTTAATGCTCTGCACTTGCTTTATACTATATATATATATATATATATATATATATATATATATATATATATATATATATGTATGTGTGTGTGTGTGCGTGTGTGTGTGATTCACGCAATATCCTGCCGACTGCGCCAAAAATTCCGATTACTGTGAATTGTAAAATTGGCTCTAAGAAAATCCAAATTCGTACAAGACTTTGAGACAATATTTTAAATGTTGGTAGAAGTTAGTATTCTATTACGAGTACTATAACTTTTTTTAACATCAGGTTGTTTATCGTTCCAAAAAGTTAAAGTTTGTGTAATACAATAAATTTTAAAACTTATAACTCTTCTTCGAATATTACTAGAGTAAACTAGGAAAACTTTAGTAAAAATAAACTGCAAAAAGTTAAATAAGGGATTGTTATCATTGCCGATAAAAACTTTGTAAAGAATTGTTAACAAATACGTACTTATGTTGAAAAGTTTATCACAAATCCACTTATTACCGTTCCAAATATCTCTCTCGGAAAGATCATTTTCCGCTCGAACAATTTATTGGGATTAATATCACGAGGAAACAAAATTGCATACTTCACTTTAATCCGGTTATTTCTTCAATATCTTGGAATATTCTTCTACGCAGATGGAAATAATGTTTACGTCTCAGTAATTATTATACATTATCAGTGACAGAGGTTGTAATTGCAACTATTTGTGATAATTAGCAAAACTTCTCAAGGATTTTTTTGAATCTGTTTATATGTAATACAAACATAGCGCATTTATCATATGGGAATGTAATTAATTTATAATTTGATATTATTTGAAACGCATAATTAAATGAAATGAATAATGTTTTAATTATAATGAATAAGCAAAATCAACATTTCATTAAAATTTTAGGGCACAAGATGACTTTACAGATAGCTACGCTATCGACGCTTCAAGTCGTAAACCTAATGGGCCTAATTCAGCACTCTTCACTAGTTAGTGGTCGTCAATAATATCCATATCAGGATTATGGTCAGTTGAGTTTGAAGCGCAATACCTAGCTTTAAAAAAAAATTAAAATTATGAAATACACTTTAAATTATGGACTATACATTTATACGTAGTTGCATTAAGTTTCATATTTTAAAATGAATTGATATGTAACACGACGCTGGGTTTAAAATTAACGGGACTATTTAAAAAGGGGAAAACGCGGGAATCTAAATTAAATAATTTGGAATTTGAAGAAAACAATTAAATAATCCAAATTATTGGTAGCGTGCCACCAGGTTATTTATAGGTAAATAACCAAAACCTAATTTTGAATTTGGATATAAACTATAATTTTATTTGTTTGGAGGACAAGGCGATATAATGATTAAACGATTTTCTATTAAATAACTGTATTAACAAAATATAATTAAAATAGAAGATAACAATACAATAAAATAAAAACAAGTAGAATTTTATAACACAATTTAGAAACCGAGCGGAAAAGTTACATTGTTAAAAATATTATTGTTAACTTACACAACTATGAATATTTACACTTACATCTTGACTAACTAACGGCTTCTTACTCCGACTAACTCTGACTAACCCTTCGATCGTCAATTTATTGTCCATGCTTATCCCATTGTTTGACACTACATCACCAATCTGGATTCTTATTGGTCAATTCTGACGTCAGCGCACCAATCAAGTATCGCGTTCATCAGAAGCATCACGAGAGAAACAACCCTTGTCACGACCAAGATGACTCACATTCTCATGACCCATGAGAACCAGACCGATGATGTTTGCCAAACAACGAGATAATAATAATTCGGCAAATACAATGTCTGTTATAAGAAAATTCCAAACAGTACTTTAAATATTAAGTTTTTGATAATGACCAACAACAACAAAATTTAGATTAATGTCTTTTGCCGAATTATTTATTTACTACAATTAATTACAAATTAAACTAATAATACTGAAGAACATTGTTACAGATATAAAAAAAATCTGTTGTGGCCAGCACAAGACATTCCGTCAATTCCATGTATTTTGTACAAATCCCATACCAAAAGGTCCTTGGAACAGATTCTATATAATATCATGTATAAACACATACTATTTTTTACAAATTCCATACCAAAAGTTCATTTGAAAAGGTTCTATAAATCCAATAAAATTATAACATAAAGCTGACTAATATTTGAAAATTAATTTATTTATAATGCTTTAAATTTACATCAATTGAATATGAAGGAAAGTGTATAATCAAACTGTATAGAGAAGAGTATTTTCTTTAATATATATAATAACAAAATGTCAAAAAATAATATTTAACTGCGTTTTTGTTAAGAAAAACTGTTAAAAACTTCAAATAAGGGTACTTCCGGTGGATCAATTATAACCAAAATCTAATCAACTCTTCATATGGTTGTACAGAAGAGGAACACGAAAGAATTATAATTTTTAGAATTAGTATTGGAGTTATCGTCGGAGAAAAATTTGTCACACACGGACATACATACACACACACACGGACACACATACACACACACAGACACACGCACACACGGACACACACACACACACACACACACATATACAGACATCATCTTAAAAATGGTATATTCGTATTGCAGGGACCCTAAAACGTGCTTTTTCATTAAAAACTCACCACCGAATTTTTTGACCAAAGACAATATCATCCTTACCTAAAGGTGACGGAAGGTAAAAATGACCTGCATTTTTAGCGCGTTCGAAGAAATGCTCAACTTCATTGATTTCTAATATTCAAATTTACGAATGGGAAAAATTTAAATTTTAATATGTTATAACCATAGGCTTTGTGAATAATTTCAACTTTAATTTATTTTCGATTTATTTATATTTTGTTTATAACAATTAAAAAATAAAACTGTTAGATGTCAGCTTCTATTAATAATTAAAAAATTGATATTGGCATGCTGATTCAGAATGTAGTTTTTATTAAATATTATTAAATTTTTATTTGAAATTGATTAATTTAATTTTAATAATTGTTTTATTATAAAAGCGCAACATGCGTTCACGCGCGAAAACAGTCTAAATCAGTTATCAATGTTGTGCTGCTCAGGTTTTATCGCTTTATATTTGAATATTTCATTTTGTTCTTTTCTTTTACTTATTTTAAATTTAGTATATTGTAGTTATAGTTTATTAGTATTTAAATATTTGTCATAATAATAGCGTGTAGCCGCATAACTACTATAACCAAATACTTCAGTGGAACAGTCTGGCAATCACTGGTTTGATGATGAGAACACCTACTTATATTGTCGGCCAATAAAATAAAGCCGGGTGCGGTAGCGTCATCAAGCCCGAAAAAATCCGCTTCTTTTGAAAGTGTGTAATATATTTTAGCATTTATAAAAAATCTGATGTGGTCAACACAATAGGTACCTCCCGCTATTTAACTTTTATTAATTTAAATACATACCTACACATATTTACTAATCCTGTAAACTATATTAATTTCCTTTGCATAGATCTATTGCTTTATATGATCCATTTCGATAATGCGTAGTTGTAAACTAATTTGGCACTTTGATATCACTTACTATTTGATAAATGCTATTATCGCAGAATTGAAGATTGTACTATTATGTACAGTTTTTATTAGTAAAAGTTGCTGAAAAATTATATTCAATGATTTTTTTTTTAACTGTTAAAAGCTTGTATAAGTAATACTTCCGGTTATCCGATATAGACTAAAACCTAATAAGCTCTTCCCACATTAGTATAGAATGGGTATACAAAATTTATTTATTTTCTGATTTATAATATTTAAGCAATCGTGTCTACACGATCCACACACATACACACACACACACACACACACACACACACACACACACACACACACACACACACACACACACACACACACACACAACACACACTTATACATATCTACAGACATTATTATAAAAATGTTAAAATCGGATTCTGGGAACATCAAAACGTGCTTATTCAGTAAAATCTCTATATGCGATTTTTAGCACGATCCCTATACCTCCTTCACATAGGGTAGCAGGAGGTGAAAAGTGAATGAATACACTGCTGGACAAAAAAAATCGGACACTTGGTTTCTTAAATGTGTATTTTTGTTATTCTTTCGAGAACTATAAGAGGTGTGAAGTGGGTTAATTAGACGAAAGTTATCCTATATTAGGATGCCATTTTAGCAAAGTATTGTTTATTTAGAAGAAATGCATGGGTCACTAGATACAGATATATATGTAAATTTTGTAGTTTTTGTTGTTATTGAAAAATTTCTAAGTAGGAAATGTTTCCAGATTTTGATTTGCTCTTCTTTAGGACACGAATGGCGATTCTCATTTTTTTTTGTTACTACTGTATTTCACTCTACACTACCAAACAAAAAGGCGTGGACGCATTGCAAGGGTTAAAATAAAGCTGAACGGTTAACTGTCAAATGTTAGCTATCAACTGCCAACGGTAAACGTATTCCAAGGGTTAACGGTAAAGGTCAAACAGTTAACGGTTAACTGTCAAATGTCAACTATCAACTGCCAACTGTAAACGTTTTTTTCCACGCCGCTTTATTTGGTAGTGTAGAGTGAAATACAGTAGTGACAAAAAAATGAGAATCGCCATTCGAAAGAGCTTAAAAAAGTGTCCTAAAGAAGTGCAAATCAAAATCTAGAAACATTTCCTACTTACAATTTTTTTAAAAACTACAAAATTTACATATATGTCTGTATCTAGTGACCCATGCATTTTTTCTGAATAAACAATACATTGCTAAAATGGCATCCTAATATAGGATAACTTTCGTCTAATTAACCGAGTTCATACCTCTTATAGTTCGCGAGATAATAACAAAAATAAACATTTAAAAAACCAAGTGTCCGATTTTTTTTGTTCAGCAGTGTATATAGAAAAGAAATTTGCATCAATAACAGTTATATGGGAAGAAATAATTACTCATTCATTTGGGACATATCAAAATAGTTTTTTTTTTTGCGATTTACCTAAATTTGTCCTACGTGGACTTGTCGGGCTTTGGAATTAGGCGATTCAATTATAATGGAACTATCATTATAACTGCAAAAGAAAAGAAATGAATTGAAAGTGTTATATCCAAAATGGAATCTATAGTCATTGAAAAGCTCTAGTCCGTTTAAACTCCAGCACCAAGTCCTGATTATTATTGGTTCACAGTTCATTGAGCAAATGAAACGAACTGACAGTTTTCATTATTAGGCATCGCTTACAGATACCTGTCTGCTTCTACGGAACTTTTAATTGCTTTTAGTTTTGGCTGGATCGGGGAAATTTGAGGTGGTTAATCCCGGAGAGTCGAATTTAATGCGGTTCTTCAGTTCGCCGCTAGAGTCGCTACTGAGTAGCGAGGTCTCAGAGTTCTCCTCAAGAACGTGGAGCGGCGCTGATAGCAAGGAAGGCGTCGATAAGATGCAGGATGGAGCGTAAATTCCAAACTTGAAAGTTTGTTTTGTCTTGGAAGAATCAATCGGATGCTTAATTGGTTTAGGAAGGTACAGTTCGAAGTTTTAACAACAAATAAATGCAATATCGAAACAATGAAAGGATATTTAATTTGCGAAGGACATTAAATCCGCTGAGGACAGGACAATGACAAACATATAACTTTATTATAAACTCTTCTAAATTATAGTTTCAATATCAATATTTCAACTTTGTTATCTTTGTAAATCAAAATTTTATTTAGAAAATATTTTCATGTTTCTTACATCTCTTTCTGTTTAGTCTGGATGTCAGCCGCTTAGACATTTACAGCCATATTCTCGAAAAAGTTTAAGCTAATACTCCTTTTTGATTTAGCGATTTTTACTCTAATTTTGACAGTTCATATCTTAAAATATAGTCCATTCTAATCTATTCCTAGTATCTACCTTTTTACCTTCCGTCACCTTTAGGTATGGAAGGTATTGTCTTTGGTCAAAAAATTCGTTGGTGAGTTTTTAATGAATAAGCACGTTTTATGGTCCCTAGAATACGAATTCACTATTTTTAAGATGATGTCTGTATGTATGTATGTATGTATGTATGTATGTATGTATGTATGTATGTATGTGTGTGTGTGTGTGTGTGTGTGTGTGTGTGTGTGTGTGTGACAAATTTTTCTCCGACGATAACTCCAATACAACAATTTTAAAAATTATAATTCTTTCGTATTCCTCTTCTTTACATCCGTATGAAGAGCTGATTAGATTTTGGTTATAATTGATCCACCGGAAGTACCCTTATTTGAAGTTTTTAACAGTTTTTCTTTGAAAAACGCAGTTAAATATCATTTTTTCTTTGAAAAACGCAGTTAAATATCATTTTTCGACATTTTGTGATTATCAATATGAAAGAATGTCTTATTCTCTATACGGTTTGATTATATATTTTCCTTCATATTCAATAGATATAGAGTTATAGAGACATTAAGAGAGATTAACTTTCAAAAATTAGTCAGCTTTGCTAAAATTATGGAAACAGCAGATATATTCAAAAAAATTTAATTGACAGATGTCATTGTCAAATGCAAAACCTAAGTTGAAATTAATGGGTCAGAAAGTTATATGTCAATGTGATAGTGTCCCTCGCAAGTGACTTGCAGTTGCAGCCTCGCCTTAAGATTGGAATTTTCAATGCCGGAAGTACGAGAAAGGCCAAAGAGAAGATGGAAGGACTGTGTAGCAGAAGATTTGAGAGAGGAATAATTGTGTGAAGAAGATGCGTTGGACAGGAACGAGTAAAAGATAAGAGTAAGAAACAGCGACACCTAATAAAATAGGGAAAGGAACTTTCGGCTTAGAATTTGTAAAAAATAGTGTGTTCGTGTTACAATTTTACAGGATATGCATAATCTTTTTCAAGGAACTTTTGGTATGGGATATGTACAAAATACATCGAATTGACGGAAGGTTTTGTGCTGGCCACAACAGATTTTTTGATAATATTATTAAGAATAAATTTTAAATACCAGGATAGAATAGAATTCACTAATCCAAAAATGAGGATTAGCTTAAACTTTTTTGAGAACCGGGCTGCCAGTGTTTTGATAATTAAGTCTGTAAGTTATTACCACCCTACGTATAGGGTTGATATTTAATTCTGGATGCTGTATGATAACCTTTCACCCTGCACCTCTCAGATATCCTTTCCTGAAAAGTATAACCGATTGGCTTTAATTAGTCTAGTTTAGAGATTCATACTGGACAGACATAGGCTCGTAGTATGATCACGGTTTTAACTAAAACGCTGGTTTAAGAAATGTCAAATTTCATTATTTAATAACAATAATAAATAATACTAAATTTATCAAATTATGATTTTAAATCAGAACATAGTTTGTATTCAAACAAATGTTTTTTAAAAAATCGTTCTTTACATTTAAGGGTGAAAACAAATATTGAAATTTGAATTTGACATTTCTTAAAACAGCGTTTTAGTTAAAACCGTGATCATACTGAGTCTTGTTGGTCATGTCCAAGCGACATATTGAGTTTTAGTTTTGGCTCATGTTCTGCGTAACGCGAGTATTTTGGCCTGGGAATGCATCGGTATCTTTAGGATTTAGTTTTGTTTAGTTATGTTTAATGTAGTCGTTAATAATGCGTTGTAAATAAATATGTAAATAAAAATTAGTATAAAAATATTAAGTGTGTCCGTTTTCATGACAGTAAGCGTCAATCATCCCTTTAAGTGTTAGTGTATGTGTTTATCCTTAATGAAGTCGGTATGGGTAAAAGCATTTTACCTTACCTTATATGTTTACTTTGTAGTTAACAGAGAGCATCGTAAAAATTATTATTTAAAATTTCCGAGATAAAGATGATCATAATAAAATTATTCCTTCGTAATTTATGGTACATAAAGAAACAAAATGAAGGCTATGTCGCATCGTAACTACAATGCATCACTCATAAAGAATGCTATAGAATTGATAAAATCTGACATCAAATTAATTTAGTACAGAAACTTAGCCGTCCATAGTACATAGTAAATTAATTTTTAGATTAATACTGCTGATAGCTGGTATACTCGAGCCACCTCCACTCTTGCAGAATACTAAGCAGATTCTTTTCACTTGCAGCAAGCAATAAAACCGTTAACACTTTATTGACATCGTATTGCAATGGCTACCATTCGCCATTCCGGTTCTAGAATTATAGCGGAGAACAATGCAATCGAAAAACGTTCAAGTATTTTTCACTTGTAGATGCCAATTGCGGATTCTCATCGTGTTGCTTTCTAAAAAGATATTTTTAATATGAATAATCTTGCTCTTAAAATGTTATCTACTACGTTATTCGTATTGTTGTACATGTTTCGGTGAATTATTGGTTTATTCGCTAACTCAACCGGCGTTCTTATATATATATTAATAAAATTAATTAATTAATTAAATTTGTGAATATTAAAAAAACCTTTTTTCCTGAAATCGTCATGTAATCTACTACTTCCTTGCCTCAAAATCGGCGGGGAAATTCAATTGCCTAGGCAGGGAAGTAAAATGCAACGTTGCCATATTTATTTTCACAAACACATTTTACGTTTTAATATGAAATATAATTATAAAATTAAAATAAATGTTGTCCAGTATAGAGATGCACTCGATTTCGAGCTTTGGCCCGGCCCGGCCCGGCCCGAAGCCCGCCTCGATTTCGAGTCGATCATGGAGCCGGGCCGAAGATATTTTTTATCGGGCCGAATCGGGCTAATCGTTTTCAAAAATCGAGGCGAGTCGGACTTTTGATTATGGCCCGGCCCGAAAATTCGAGCTTTTCGGGCCGGCCCGTAAAATCTTATAGTTCAATCAAATGCACAGTTTCCTTAATATTTTAATGAAAATGGATGAAGTTAAAAATGATAAAAATGATTTAATAACAACACACTTCACATATTCATAAATAAAAATGTATTATTTTACTTCAAGAATTCAAGGTTATTCATTAAAGCATAATAATTATATTGTGATGTTGCTATTATTATTGTTATTACTCGTATACTTAAATAAAAGTGATTTTCCTACCATAATGATTTCTTGTCCTATTTTTGAGCAGAAACAAAGTTACATAAAAAATCCTTATGTAAATTAAATTATATTTTTTTGTAAAAGATTTGTGCAAAAGTTGTTAAATTCTTTTGTAAACAAAGTGTTAAATACTCGTAGGTCTGTAATTTTTATAACAAACTTACACTAGAAGGGTCTCTTTTTTAACTACTTTAACTACTAATGTTGAAAGTTATAAGAATGTAGAGGTTTTTTATAAGTTTGACACGAAAAAAGTTAAACATTTCGCCTTAACATAAAAATCAACATTAGGAATGCCGGATGCACCCAATTTCGAGTTTTGGCCCGCCTGGCCCGAAGCCCGGCCCGATTGCGAGTCAATTTTCGAGCCGGGCTAGCAATTTTTTTTTTTCGAGTCGATCTTCGAGTCGGACCGGTAATTTTTATTTTCGGGCCGAGTGGATCCAAACCTCAAAGCCCGGCCCGGCCCGGCCCGGCCCGAATGTATCTAGTCCAGAATAAAGTCGTTTTTAATTCTTGTACAATTTTAAATAGAGTTGCTTAAGTTTTCAATGTGATTCAGTAATTTTGAATTCTTATACGATTTCAGAAAAAAATTATTACGTATGTCATCACTGAAGTTTCTTTTCATGACTCATTATGTAAAAGGCATAAAAATCGTCATTAAAAGCTCAGAAATCTGCAAAGTAATCCATTATACAACGATACTAAAAGGAGCTCTATTCTTAAACAATTTTTATTTATTTATTATTTAAAAATATCTACAAATCATTGTCACCAACCCGACTATTCTGCCAAAAAATTCTCTTAATAGAAATTTTCAATTATTATGAAAAAGAAATAACTATATATAATGAAAGTTAAAACAGAGAAGCATAAAACACTCGTTTCAGAAGACTATTAAAATATTCGTTCGATCGATCACTTGCCGCTACACGCTTGTGTCCGAATTTCTAACTTTAGTATAAGTTGCCTTCCGTAACGTAAGTTTTAATATACTATTAAACCTGTGCGTAGACATAGATAAAACTCTATTGTGCTAGACATACTCAAAAACTTTACTACTAATTCTGGAGTACCCCAAGGTACCCCGATTAGATTCTATACTTTTTCTCCTATTTAAAAATATTTCCAACATAATTCATTAAATATCCGAACCAGTCACCCACGTTCCTGTATTATTTAATTGTCATTTATGTTCTGCCATGCATATGAACAATCATGCATATGAGAACAAATCCCAACACAAAATAACAATTACATTTGATCCGGTTTTAATTCGCCATTATATACCACCAGTTAAATCCGAGTAAAATTGAAAAGGTATCCCGAACAATAAACCCGTCCGAGGGCGGTAAAATCCGAAACCAATAAGTGCCGTGCCTCACACTGAATTCACAAATCGTGGATATCTGCTTCGCCGCTTATAAACGCGTATTTTTCAAACCAGATCCCGGATCTCTATCCCGTTTACAATCGCACGGTGTTCCAGCATTTAGATTAAAGATTACGCCGGGATCTCCCAGGGCTCGGCTTCAGATGATAATAAGACTCGGATTTCCGATTGTTGTTTCGTTGTTGAAATCGTGAGGTTGGAACCGGGTCATAAGGGTAGGTAACACTCGGTGAGAAGGGTTGACACTATAAGGTGTCAATAAAGTGTTAGCGGTTTTTATTGTCCAGGAAGTGAAAAGATTTTGGTTGGTATTTTATGCAACATGTACGTGTCCAATAGCAGATAGAATTTCATTAACGATTAATATATTTACTGTAAAATAAATAAAAAAAATCTCACCATTACATGGGCTATATAAGTACATATTGTGTTTAACATTTCTGGTACATACACAAAAATTCTAATTATTAATATATTTTTATATTTTTAATTCATTCTATAATAAGTTTTCTCCTACTTTTCTAAATGTTCGATATTCTTCAAATTTATTGACGGGTTTGGCGGTATTTCTGATGTGTATATATGTACCTATAATTTTAAATATTTAATTAATAACTAAATAAGAAATATTACTTCCCAGAAAAAGCCTTCAGTAATGTAAATGGATTTTTGACACTGACAACTCACATTTTTTTGTCAATTATAAACATTTTAATTTATCAACTGGTTTCCATGTAGTTATTTGGGCTACTGGATACATTACTCTAAAAATGCGTACACTTACGTAACATTGTCTTTACAAGCAAATAATATTACCACCAAGTTTATATATCTACCCATTTTTGAATTATTGTCCCAAAAGTCAACATACCCCATATTTAGATAAAAACTTCAAAATTTTCAAAAATCTAATTTTTATGTATCTAGATACTTCTTAATGCTCTAATTCCAAATTTTGGAACCGCAAGTCGATATCTCTTTTTGTTCTCGAGATATTTAGTTTCAAAGATTTGCTCAAAACTGCCCATTTTTTGGTAGTAACCCAAAAATGGGTCGAGATATGAATTTGGCGACACGACCATTCGATTCTACAGGCAAAATTACATTAGTGTACCAATTTTCATAATTTTTATTCAACCGGTTCATTTTTTATGAATAAGAGTATGGAAATCCCTGAAAATGGTCAAAATCTTAAAAAATTGTAAGGGGTACACCTTAGATTTTTGCGATTTTTGGCCATTTTCAGTTATTTTGCTTTAGAGATTGAATGCGGTGTTCAAAAATTATGAAAATTGGTGTACTTATGTATTTTTTCCCGTAGAATCGAATGATGATATCGCCAAATTCATATTTCGATCCATTTTTGGGCTACTACCCAAAAATGGACAGTTTTGAGAAAAACTTTGAATCTAAATATCTCGAGAACGAAAAGAGATATCGACCTGCGGTTTCAAAATCTGGAATCAGCGCATTGAGAAGTATCTAGATACATAAAAATTAGATTTTTGAAAATTTTGAAGTTTTTTTCTAAATATGGGGTATATAGACTTTTGGGGCAATAATTCAAAAGTAGGTAGACATATGCACTTCAGTTTCTACGTCGTAAAATAGCTCACACAACATACAATTTTCCTTGTGTCGTTTGCCAGAACTTTTTCCAGTAATCTGTCTTGCACTCTTCTATTTATCTTAGCTCCCATGTCCATGAAATTTCATTAACTTCTGTCGAGGGAGTAAAACGAAATGCCTGGAATTCATTTGCTGGCAAAAAATATTGATTGTGTATATGAAATATTTTTGTCACGACTTTATCTGAATTTAATCGCAACTGATCTTGGATATTTAGTTCCGTGGGATTATTTATTTTGTATGCCGATCAAGTGTCAGAATGAAATAGTGTTTTCTTTTTGGATTAGTTTTAAATAAAAATTTCCATTTTATGCTATACAAGTTTTGTATTGCACTTCGCTGTCAAAACGTAGTACATTTCTTGTGCACTCAGAAAATTCTAATTCTTTTATTTTGTGTTCTTAAATGTCAGAGATTTTTCCAATTCATTGACAAGACTGGCGGTATTTCTTATGAATATATACATTTTACCTATAATTCTAAATATTTAATTAACAAAACAATAAAAAAAGATTAAATGTATCTACTTTCTAGAAAAAGCTTTTAGTGATGTTACAAACATTTGAATTTGTCGACTGATTTCCTTGGTGTAGTTTGGACTATGCGATTTATTACATCAGATTATTCTTTTTTATCTGTGCACAAGAAATGATAAACACTGTCAGTTTGTAGCCTCAAACGAAATTTTTTGCCTAAAAAGTAAAAAATTTAAAAAAATCTAATTTATATATTTTTCTTCAATCTGGTTTCAAATTTTGAAACCTTATGTCGCTATCTTGTTTCGTGTCTGAGATATTTGCATAATCGTAAATGTTATAATCGGATTCTAGGGATCTTAAAACATGCTTATTCACTAAAATATAGGTACATATGCGATTTTTATCATGATTCCAATTTCCAATACCTCTCTTAGCGACAGGTAATAAAGTAGGTATATCTGAAATTTATCGTTTTTGTATTTTCAATTTAATTTCATATCAGAGAATTGGAAAATATTGAACGAAACGTATGGAAGTATTTTTATTAGAATTCATTTCAACCTTTGATCCACTGAAATTAGTTTCATTTAATTAATTTTTTCAAGACGGTTTTAGAATGAATACAATTTTATTATAGTTATTTATATCACCAGTCTGGAAACTGCACTTTTGTGACTGTTAGGGCCGGTCTTTCCATCTTCAGATAAAGTTCCGGATAGCTATCCGCCAGATAAACGTATCTGAGACTTTATCCGACGGATAACTTTTTTCTGTCTTTCATTTCAAATTTATCTGATGGATAACTATCCGACAGATAAGTGCAGTGTATGCAGTTCCAAAATCTCTAATAAAATTAAAAAGAGACAACAGCATTCCAAATGTAATAAGGCAGAGCAAGAAAATGCAATATAAGTAAGTTTTGTTTAGATCAAGTTGCTTAATATTTATATTTTGACATTTGTGGTTAAGATCTTTTTGACGTAATTACAAATATTTACTGTGATCAAAAAGTTATAATTTAAAAGTAATTTGGATAAATAACATGTGTGCAGGATATTCTGCTTTCTGTTCATATTTGGAAATGTTTAAGGATTATAAAAACTGAAAGAAACGTGAGAGCTCCAAATATTTTGTACTTGCACTAAGGTGCAAGTATAAGTATGTCAGAAAATAAAAAGATATATACAGCGGCGAGGGATTAAGAATGACCTCCCTTGGACCGACAAAAAAAAATGTGTATTGCCTCTAAAATTACTTTTAAAATAGTATAATTCAAGACAAATTTCATCATGGTAATGATTAAACTTGATGACAATAATGATAATACTTGATTATAACAATTTGATTTGATTACAACAATACTAACTACGTTAACAGTGAAAATGAGTAACCAGGGATGGACAAACTGCAGTGAAATGATGATGGAACAAGGTCTGAGAAGCACGAACTCTGGTCTCTCAAAGTTTAGATGTGTAATGTTTTATTTATTTGTATATATTTCTTTTTCTCCATATCCCTGATACTCATAATCGGGTGTGTATTTCTTTAAAATTTGGTATGACAAAAAAAATACGGTTTGTAGGAATGAATATTAGTTTTGCCCCATTGGAAAATTTTCTGGCGCCATATATATCAATAAATAATAATTAAATATGTGAAATTACATGTTTGTATTTTCAAAATATCATGTATTTGACATTTTTTTCCCAATTTATTGCATCGATTCATATGTTTCTGTCAGATATCATATTTATCCGGTAGAAAAGTTCCGGATAACTTATCTGTCGGACAGGCAATATTTATCTGGCGGATAACCTTATCTGAAGGTGGGAAGACACATTTTTGATTTATCCACCAGATAACTTTATCCGGAACTTTATCCGAAGGTGGAAAGACCGGCCCTTAGTATATTTTGACCGGCCGAGCCGGTGGCGAGGTCTTTAAATACGGGAATTTTCATTTCTGCCTAAATTTATGAAATCAATTTGTCCAAATATGAAATGCTAGGAATTATTGAAGTTGGGTAACATCATTTGAATAAAATTTTAAATGACATGGATTTACAAACATAACCTGGAAAATCAGCAAGCATTTTTTACTACTTTTGCATTGCAAAGTCAAGAATAATTTACATTTAGTTGTTAATTTAACTTACAATTAACAATTTCATATTAAACATTGTAAAAATTATAGTTGACCTTTCACCAAAATAATACCAACTAATAACAATAAAAATTCTTATTTTTGCCAGCATAGATCCTTAAAAAGTGTTTCTGGCGATTTAGAGATAAATAAAACAACTTATACCGGATGGAGGCACAAAAAATATTATGAATAATTACCTACCTCATAATATCAAAATTCATTAATATTTTTTGAAAGCATACAATATCTCTCGTTTTTAATTAGATGAAATATAAAACTTAACCTTAACGCGTAAGAAATTTGTTGTGCTTCAGTAATTTTAAAAAGATGCTCTTTCCTGAAAACATGACTTTTCCAGTTTCCCTCTGCGAATTTTCTTTGAAATGTTGCTCTTACTCAAAGCTTTAGGTTTGATGAATGTGGTCCTCAAAAGCTGTAATATTTTTTAATTATTTACTCTCAATGCAATTTTGTAGTATTTTTAAGACCCAATTAGTCTGTTGCGTAGATTGCATGTGTTTGAGTATTATTCTGTTTCCTGATTTAATTTAGATTAATTATATTGAATATTGGATTTGTGGGTTGTCGAAATTTGTTCATTAATTAATACACATATTGTGTTTCTATTATATTGGATACTCAATTACGTAATTATTATTTTCGCACCAAAATAATTTTGTTCAACTTGATGCTTAATCTTAACGCCATTGGATTTTCAATTTTTTCCGTGCAATAGCAAATTATTTACAGATTGCAAAGTGTTATTTTCAGTTACAATTTTGATTTTATTATTGGAAAATTAAATGCGCTAGTAACAATAAAATGTATTCAAAACGCGCGCCAAAACAAAATCTCTACATGTCGCTTGGACAACGCAGACTCGTATGACATTACAGAATGAATCTCTAAAGTATATTAACCAAAAACAAACGGTTATAATATTCAGGAAAGCATATTTGAGGAGTGCATTGTGAAAGGTTATCACACCGCATCCATAGCTAAATATCAAACCTACACGTAGGCTGGCAATAACTTGTAGACTAAATTATCAATATACTTCAGGTCTAAGCGGCTGACACTAAACAGAGAGAGATATGAGAAGAATGATAGTAATTTCTAAATATAATTTTGACTTACAAAGATAACAAAGTTGAAATATTAACATTGAAACTGTAATTTAGAAGAGTTTATAACTAAGTTATTTGTTTATTGTTTTTTTGCTCTCACCTTGTCACAAATATAATTTTTATTAAATGGTAAAATATAAAATAATAATAATATCAAAACATCGTAATGGTATAATTCAAAAATCAGTTCTACAAATATTAGTTTCAAACAAAAACGTTTTCTTCTTCAGATTTAAATATATTTTTCTCGTTTTGCATCATTCTAATCTCACATTCATATTAATCATATGTCCACTTTTTCTTACAACACGTAGTAACTACCATTAAAAACATTCTACGTTTTTCCATTCGAATGAAAAGCTCCTTTAGCATGTGGCGCCTCATGTGGCAAGATGATAAAGTTACAAAACATTCGGCGATGTTTTCCGTGCCTCTTTTTGTGTGTTCCCCACGTTGTGAATAATGATTTGACTTGGTATTTTACTCTGAATACCTGGAAATTGAACTGAGAATTGAGTTGTTGAAGAAAGAAACATGAGGGATTTTATAAATCGGATTATTGAAATATAAAGTAAATTTGATATGTGACATTTGTAGGTAAATTACATATTAAATTTATATAATAATAAAAAGAATTTCTTGATGGAGATTAGAAAATATATGTATCAATGCCAAAAGATATTAATATGTATTGTAAACATTAATAAAATTAAATTAAAATATAACATTGTTGTGTTTGAATATTGTTTACGTAGTATATTAATAATGTAAATAAATAATAAGCAGTAATTAAAAAAACATTTGCATATCTTTAATAAATAACATGTGTAAACAAAAATAGGTACGAGTAAATTAATTTACTGTGAAACTCATGTTCGTGCATCTGCATATAAAATAATTTTTCTGTAATATTTATTACAATTTTAAACCTGTTAAAATTCTATATAATTTATGCATACGAAATTATTATTTGTATTTTATTATTAAACAATATTCATATTAGCGACTGAAATTACCTATGGCGGCGCTACTGTTTGTTCACAATATGGCGGCTCTAATTCGTATAGACCAGAAAAGTAGGGTTAGAATTTGCCTTTTTTGCAAATTTAGTTTGAATTCCTTTTTTACCTCCCGCTACCCTAGGTAAGGGAGGTATAGGGATCGTGCTAAAAATCACATATCGAGATTTTAGTAAATGATCACGTTTTAAGGTCCCTAGAATCCAATTTTAACATTTTCACGATGATGTGTGTATGTGTGTGTGTGTGTGTGTGTGTGTGTGTGTGTGTGTGTGTGTGTGTATGTATGTGTACAAATTTTGTTTGCACTCTAACTCAAATACTATCATTCAGAAAATTCTGAATTCTACCCTATTCTAATAGGAATAGAAGCCATTAGATTTTGGTGTAAATCGGATAAACGGAAATGGCACTTTACTTGAAGCTCATAATGGTTTTTCTTCAAAAAATACCATTAAATGCCATTTTTTCGCATTTAACGTCATTGGAAAATTATAGATTATTGAATTTTGTACAGGTATACATTAATACTTTTTCTATATATTCAATTCCTTTGTTACACAGTTTATTTTTCAAATGAATGTAACTGACTGGTAAACGTCATTGTCAAAAAACTAATCACTTCAAATTAATAATAGTGACATATTAAATAATAAAGAAAATCGTAAATAAAGCAATAGTTATATGCAATGGAATATAATGTAGTTTGAAGCATTACTAAATACGTAGGTATGTATTTAAATTAATAAAAATTAAATAGCGGGAGGTTTTGTGTTGGCCACATCAGATTTTTTTATTTTGTAGACAAATAAAAGATATTTTGTAAAAAAATAATAGTTTATTTATTCAGTAATAGATTGCAACAACCCCTAGAAAAGGTAAAGTAAGAAAATTATTAGAAATTAAAATGCTAGCTGAAGAATGAAGCATCACCAATGTTGTAGGATCAAATCGAGACATACGTTCATTGAATTTTGTAGTGTTGTATTTTTGATTAAATAATAATAAACTTTGCACAGTTCATGTGTATGTTATTGTTCGAATCTGGAAATAAAGTTGAGCAAACATTTCTCCCGTAAGAAATACTCGGGGATCAAAATTATGTTCTCATTGTTATAACCTGGGTTTGAATTTGGCGCTTATGTTTGACCGTTACACTTTTCTGGTCTACTGTGTTAAGCCGGATTTATAGTTTACATAACATAACATAGCATAGCATAACATAGCATAGCATAACATAGTGAAAATATGAAAACACATAAGTCCGTATGGCATTTTATAGTTTTATAACATAGCATAACATAACATAGCATAACATAAGAAATGACCATATTTTATTTCGTTATGTTATGGTGTTCAGGAATATTCGGCTCTATTGGAAGAGCAGCGAAATCTTGGAGCGTTGGAGTGCTCGCATCTGCTTGTTGTTTACAAACAAATTGTGAGGTTAGTTTTTGTTTCTGATGAGATATTTACGTTAAATAAATAGTTAAATTATTGTGCAGAGTTCATAATAATAATGCACAAGATACTGCAACGGCTACTATCATAGCATCGTCATCAGCCATTTTTATCTAAACAAGTCACGTTTTTGCGAAAAGTTCTAAAATTTAACGTGTACAAAGAATGACAAAATGAAATGTGAAAACAGTAATGAATATAGTAATAATACTACATTATGAACATTTTTCAGAACAATTCTTCTTTTTCTCGTGCTATGTCTTATGCTTATGTTTCGTACTATAAAATCTAAAAAAATTCTTGTTATGTTACCGTTACGTTATGTTATGCTATGTTTTGTTATGTTATGTAAACTATAAATCCGGCTTTACTGCAGAGTGTTTATAGGGTTATTTTGCAAGTATTTCTAAATTGAGAAACTTTCAGAGAGATTGTTCGAAGATTTCGAACTACTATTGACATAAAAAAATCTTTATTAATACTGAGAAATGTTCCCAATATAAATTTTAAAACTTGCCCGCCCAAAACCATATTCATCATCTTTTTTTATATCCTAATTTATTAAACGTCGAGTCTTGTAATAAAATAAAATTTTATACCCTCAGATAAAACCGATGGTTAGGTATTATTTGGTTCAGTACATCGCTCCTTTATTTGGGTAAAATAACCTACTTTACCAAGCTATAAACTTGCCGGAAATAATACAGCTCAGGCAGGATTAAGCGAAATAAAGTGAGGACCTGACCTTAGTAAACTATAATCCTTGTTTCAAAATAGGTATTAGTCGCAGAAAGCTCCTCAAATGCTTCAAACGTAACGGGGGGATGTTTTTCTTGTATTTTGATTTTGCGCTCGTATTTTTCAAATAATCTGTTTGTGTTTACGTTTATCGCGTTATTTTTATTGGTGGACGATAACACCATTAAGCGTGAAGGAAAAGCAAATTTATTTATTTCGTTTTGAACTTGTGAAATGCATCTTCGAAAATTCAATTTATTTTTAAGATAGATGCGTATTGCTGCATTAAAACGTTTACCAAATAAGCTCGTAGTTACTATTTGGAAATATCTGGATTCGAATTAAATTTTAAAATACACGAATTTATTCGTTCGTAAATAACAGTAGGATACCAGATGTTTAATTTACTTTTTATTTTAAAATACATATAATCTAGTATTGTGTTTTTTGCAAGTGCAACGATCCGTAACATCGTTCCGGAACGATTTTTAAAAGCGGAAACGCATTCCGGAATTTTATAATATTCGAATAAATTAATATTTAAGTTTCAAATAATTTTTATTAAGTATTTATGTATATAAAGAGAAGTATATATATACAATAAAAAAAGTGTGCTATTAAATCAGTTTTATGAACTTCAGTAGCAAATTGAAGCATTAATGAAAAGAACTATTCGGTCGATTAGTGATGCGTTAGTGCTCATTAGTGCCCTATTGCAGGAATTATTGCTCTGTTGTAAATGACGTTCAATATTTCTTCTGATAGAAACATGTTTCATCAGTTTCAGTGTTCCCGTATTTTTCTTTTTTATTACTTTATGACATTTCTTAAAACCAATGAAATGTTTCATTACCTTTCACGTGTCAGCGTTTTCACCAATTCTGCCATTATTATAGTGAGAATAACGCTCTAGAGATTATTCCCGGGAATAATCTCTGTAGCTTTTGTTTTGTCAGATAGTTATCAACACATAAATAAAATGAACAAGAAACATCGATTTAATGATGTTTCTGATTATGAAATAAATCAAGAAATTATAGAAACCACTTCTGGAAACACCCTAATTATACTCGCCGACAAATGATTATGGACTGATGTTCAACTTTTATCCCTTTCCGCATCCTGTCCCTTGCCCAGCGGTGTCATATAATGCATTTAAAACTAATTAAAACTAATTAAAATTTTTAAGACATCATAAATGAAGAAAATATTTTAACAAATAAGTAAGGTAAGACGGTAATACCTAATATAAAATATAAAAATGGTCTTTGTGGAAAATTTATATTTATATCAAGCCAAGGTCGCGTTTGCGTTAAAATACGATAACCGGTGTAGTGTTGCCGAAAGTCGAGACGAGACGAGACTTGGGGTCGGTCTTGTCTTGGTCTTGACTTGGTCTCGACTAGAGTGGTCTCGTCTTGGTCTTGTCGAGACGAGACTTGATGTCAGTCTCGTCTCGTCTCGAGTCTCGACAAGACTCTCGACTTTGCCTCCATAAACAATTTTTGTATAATCGCATCTAATAGTACATAAAATTCTAAGAACACCAGTACAATCGCGATTCAAATATTCCAAATAATATTTGAGATATTTATTATTAAGTTTTCTATGAATATAATCAACTTGATAATTGAACTCTTGAAATAATTAATATGAAAATATACGTATATATCAAGTGTTGTTTCTCATTACTAAACATAAAATATATAATTTCAATTCCTTAGCTACAGAATTATTAGCAATAGTTAAACAGTTGTATGTATATGTTTAAAATGAAGCAGTAAGTAAATAGACAAAAATCTCCTAAAAAGTAACTTCTTTCGCTATTTTTTTATATTTTAATAAATAAATGTTAAATAGGCAGATAATAAAACTAGACTTTCACGTATCCCCTGGTACACGTACCACAGGTTGAGGACCTCTGCTTTATTTCAAAAGTTTGCGCTTGAACCCCCTGAGAAAATTAAATACATTGTATAAATACCTAATTCATTCATATGAAAAAATTAAAACAATAATGAACGTTGACTTAAAGCCTTAAAGGAAATGTAAATATAAAAGTCGTAATGTACAAGTCCTTCTTAACAATTTCCTTAAAACTTTGTATGCACAAATGTGTAAAACAAACTGTTTTTCCTAATCCCTTATAACAATATAAAAAAAAAAAAAATTAGGTAAAAAATAACACATTTCTTTTCTTGTAAAAATCCAATAATGGAACAATAAATTTTACAACGGCCAGTACTATAAATGCTGCATATTACCAGACAATAACAACCACTTTTAGACATCTGCTAGTAATAAAAGTAGGTAGGTTTGCCCAACCCAAATCCAAATATTACAGAATACAATACTCTAGTCATTCTAACAATTTTGCATCCTAAAAATATAAAACCATGTAATAAAGAAAAGTATAAACGGATGATACAAGAATTAAAAATTAAAAAGAGAAACCTCTTGAGAAAGAAATACCATATGAAGAATTATTAGATATCTCCAAAAAATTCTATACATTTTTACTCCATGTCTTGATTTTATTTTTTACTCTACCTTCTACAACATGTAAAAGAAGTTTTAGTACATAAAAAAACTGTTGTGGCTATCACTTCCGTCAATTTGATGTATTTTGTACAAATGCCACATCAAAAGTTCCCCAGAAAATATTCTATATATTTAATAAAATTGTAACACGAACATATACTATTTTTTACAAATTTCATACCGAAAGTTCCTTGGAAAAAATTCTATAAATCCAATAAAATTATAACACGAACAATCATTATATAAATTGTACTTGACACTGAAATCTGTCAATTACAATTTTTTGAATATATTAGCTGTTTCTATGATTATAGTAAAGCTGACTGATTTTTGAAAGTTAATCTATTTATAATTCGTTAAACCGTAAAACTGTTATTATTAAAGTTTCTTAGTTACTAATTTTATATATTTAAGCACGAGTATTATAATTTATTTATGTTTTTCAAATAAGAGTTTTATTTATTTATTTATTTTTTTTTGTTAGAGAATTGTGTTTATGTAACTACTTACAGTTTTTATTAAATTTACCATTATTATTCTAAATAAGTTTATTATAATTTACTTAAGTTTTTGGTATAAGTGTATTTTTTTTTGGCAAATAAATAACATATAAAAAAATATATGACTAACTATATTTTTATGATGTCTACATGTGTTGTAGATACTGGCACACCCAGAAATGGGTAATATGCCGTGATGATATATTTATATATTTATATTTATTTTATTTATATTTTTATGAAAGTAGAAAATTACAAAATTTGAAAAATTAATATCTTTCTTATTTATTCGAATTTTCAAACAGTATTTACAGCAATACTCTCAGTTTTTGAAGCACTTTTAGAATATATATGTTTAAAAAAATACCTTTGATCTGAAGTCGAGAGTCTTGTCGAGACTTCAAGACTTTCTCGACAAGACTTGATGCTGGTCTCGTCTCGTCTCGACTTTTCTAGTCGAGACCAAATGATGGTCTCGTCTCGACAAGACCAAGACGAGACGAGACCAAGACCAAGACCAGTCTTGGTCTTGTGGCAACACTAAACCGGTGAAATTTAAATAAAAGGTAAGAATAATTGATTATTAGGTGAACAGTAGATCTGCCAACACAACATGCTTCTGCGGTCAAATCCAAAGGTTTCTTGTTATTGAATAAATTATAATTTTTTTCAGAATGCAACGCCAATTTTTTTGAAAAAAATGTGTACATTGGCAATAATAATTGTTTTTGCCAGTCCATTTGTTTTCTTTACCTTTTTTATAAGAACCAGGACTATTTAATTTATGAGTATCACTCATTTTCTTTTCAAAAGTCTAAATATAATACTATTGATAGGATTCGGAATAAAAAGCGCACGCAAGTATTAACGAAAATGTCAGAATATAAAATGACATTGACACATGACAGATATTTGTACAGGTAGACACTTAAAAAATTTGGCATCAGTGTAGAAATCTCCAGTCCATAATTATAATAATCACTCGGTGAGAAGGCGATTATATATATTTATTTTACCCTGGCAAAGTTATATTCTAGTTGTCAAAAGAGACTTGCCAACTGCACCATGTAAATGAATGAAGCTAGTTACTTACGACAGTAGATGGCGACACAATAGCAAGATAAATTAGAAAATAATTCCCCAGTTTTTTTTATCAAATTTGTTGTCATTTGGCAATAAGTTTTGAAAAATTTGTCAAATTATTTTCAATTTATTCTCACTCTCTTGTTAAATTACTACTGAGAAAAAAAATATATATACCTGTACTTTTTGATTTAATAATACTCCATCTACAACGGACAGCTGTATAGTTCCTTTCCTGATTTGATTATAAAGACATTTTGTTTACGGTTAATACAAAAATAAGATATAGGTACTATCTATCATATTTTCAACAACAAAATCCAAGTTATGATTTTCGAAGATACAATGAAATAGAACTAAACTCGTGTCTTCCTGGTATAAAACTAAAACGTAAGTCAGATTTTATGTTACAAATGTTGGCGTCCCATTGTCTCGGTTTTATAACAGATTTCGTTAAAGTATCCTTGGAATACAAATTTATAAATTGCAACGGAAGTAATACATTTCTTTTATGCATTCAATTTAGTTGACCGCATTACAGGAGATATCCATTCTATTAAATAGAGTGTAATAAAACTGGACTTGAAATATGCAGGAAATCTTTTACATTTTATTATATATTTATAAATTTTACTTTTATTAAATTTACGTGTAAGATTACTAGAAGAATTACTTACAGTTTGTCGTGAAAAAATGTAGTTAAATATTATTTTTGGCATTTTATGTGCATTAATATGAAAGAATATCTTATTGTCTATACAATTTGATTATATATTTTCATTCATATAGAATTAAAGAATTATAAAAAGATAAACTTTCATAAAACAGCTAGCTATGCTATAACCATAGAAAATGGTGATTCAAATATTCTAATTAACAAATGTCAGTGTCAAGTGCAATTTACATAGTATATATTCGTGTAATAATTTTATTGGATATATATATAGAATCTTTTCCAAGGTAGGATTTGTGCAAAATACCTACATAGAATTGATGGAAGGTAATGTGCTGGTCACATCATTTTTTTATGTATATATGTTTCACGCTTCTCATATCAATAAATTATTATTATTTTATTATTATTATTATTATTATTATTATTATTATTATTATTATTATTATTATTATTAAATAGTAGCTGTGAATGAGGCTTCTAGATAATAAAAAAGTAATTTCGGAAACAGATTTAATAATCTTACAGTGCGTCGGTGTTTTCCGACACTCGTCTGAGTCGATTCCCAATTCCAATAAGTGGTTTTCAGATATCATTACTAATTTTCATAAATGTTTATACAAATCCTTAAAACAAAAGCCTTAAGAGCCTAAATATTGACGCCATGCAGTGAAAATAAATTTAGAATTTGGTGTTAGGATAATAAAAAAATCTGTTGTGGCCAGCACAAGACCTCTCGTCATTTCCATATTAGGCTATATAAGTATTGTACTTCGCTTTCGAACCGTCGTTTTATATCAAAATATTACAGAACTTTACCCAAATATTGTTTTTTATTGTATTTAACATGTTTTCTGCACACATATAATTCTAATTATATATATTTTTCATTGTATGAGGAAGTTTCTAAATGTCAGAGATTGTTCCAATTCATTAACCAGATTGGCGGTATTTCTGATGGATATATGCATTTTACCACAATTTTACCTATAATTTCAAATATTTAATTAATAAAACAATAAGAACAATTAAATATACTTCCCAGAAAAAGCTATCAGAATGTCACTAAAACTGTTGATATTTGACAATGACATGTGTCATGTTATAAACATGCAATATATAATAAAAATTTTAAGTGTATTAGATGGAGAATTTTCTTCAATATTTAATAAAAAAAACTCCCAAAAAATTATATTTAGAAGAATTTTTCTAAGAAACTACTACTTCCGGTTGTTCAATTGTTACCAAAACCTTTTCAGCTATTCCCAGGAATGTAAGATTGAGGAAACTGCAGTTAAATATTTTTTAAGTCTTATAGTTTTTGAGGAATCGTGTCTACAACATCCAGACATACACACACACATACACACATCCACACACACAGACACAGACATCATTTTAAAAATGTTATAATCGGATTCTAGGGACCTTAAATCGTGCTTATTCAATAAAATCTGGATATGCGAATTTTAGCATGAATCCAATACCTCTCTTAGCGAGAGGTAAAAAGTAAATTTGGAAACAGTTATAGCAATTTTTGCGACGTTTTTAATATGTAAAATAGACGAACCATTATTAGCAATATTATTGAGCAATAAAATTGTCCTCATAATCATACTTTATATGAATACAAAATAACCCCGGATATGAAAGTAAACCCCATTATCTAATCAATTAGAATATAAACTCGTCTCACATACTCTACCAACCTGTATCTCAGAATAGCAAGCACTTCCCGTAAGCAATGTTGTCTCTATCGCCCAGCGAACATTCCGGCTCATACCTTCATACATACGTACATATGTCCACGCATGCTAATTGAATATTTAACAACATGGGCGTTCGTGACCCGGGGGCAACCGTGGAGTACAGCGGCGCGCGCACGGAGAGGTCAGCCGGGGCCGTGACCCCATAGGGCGAAACGCCCTCACTCCAAGTTGCCTAGCAACGCAGAGATGTGAAGAATTAAGGAAATTTTATTCACAGGATATGAACGAGACGAATTTACTTGTTTGAATAATACATACCAAACTTGAGAAGATGATGGTTTACCTAAAAATTAATGTAGTGTCAATAGGTTTGTTCGCACAACACTCAGAAACCCTCATAAACCATTCTGAGCATGCGCACAACAGAAATTTTAAACCTACGATTAAAAATCATTTGTTCGTTTAGCAAAATATTTCAATCCCTGATCAGTTTCCAGCCGTTAGAATAGTCCGCGGATTCTAAATAAATTTTTGTGGCATGCGGACTGGAACTTCTGGCTATTAGCGAGCATTGTTCTTCCTACATGCAGTTGTACTAGCCAAAGTAAGAGCAGGCGAATATTAACATTAATTATAAATTCTTCCGAACTACTAAATATCTGCTATATAGTCATGTAGATTCTCGAATATAAATTTAAGAGAATCAAAAATAAACGTAGGAAGTAAATTTTGAACAATAAAGTAAAATAAATAAATAAATATATCATCACGGCATATTACCCATTTCTGGGTGTGCCATTATCTACACATATGTAGACATCGGTAATGATGACGATATATTTTACCGTGTGGGCGCTTACCAGGCGTCACCTCACGGGCACTCATAGCTGGTGTGGAGAGTGCACCACAGGGGTCACTTTTTCTCAATATAAGATAATAACCTTTCCGTTCACTCCGGTCCAGATGGTAATAATAACAATAACCTTTAATTCTGTTCACAGAGTATAAAAATTTCCAATCAGTTTGAAACCAGTTTCAGTGGGAAATAAATGCATTATTTATAAATACGTCCCAACCAGGTTATAGTCTTTAAAATCCAAATATATTAGTTTCCTCCAAAATCTTCAAAAAAATTAAAATTCCAATTTTTATGTAATTAAATACATTTTTTCGCGATCGCCCAGAAAATGAGCTCTTTCTGATCACTATTTACACCGGCAAGTCCTTCTTTGCTGAGCTAGCTCGGAAAGTTGTCTATAAGGGATCGGAAAGTACTTTACCGATCCCGGGACCGGTAAAGCTAAATGTTTCCATAGAGATCAGTTGTTTATTTATTTTGTTATTTGCTCTCAGTAAAAAATAAAATAATACTTATTTATTCTTTTTTCAGGGTCGCAAAAAAAATATTGTACCCAACATGACCTGAAAGTGTCTATACTGGGCTCGCAAGCTTCCAAAGCTCGCCTACGGCTCGCTCTGGAATATGCTTGCTCACCCAGTAAAGTATCACTTTCAGGTCTTGTTACGTAAATTACTATTAATACGCTGATTCCAAATTTTGAAACCGCAGTTCGATATCTCTTTCGGTCTTGTGATATTTACATTTAGAACTTTAACCATTTCTGGATTATAACCCATAAATGAGTAGGGATACGTACCTTCCGAGTTCACCATTTGATTCTACCGGAAAAATTATATAAGTGTATCATATTTCATAAAATTTGTCCCATTAGAACAATTTGCATAGCCAGAAAACTAAAATCTGAAAAAATCGCTCGGGCAATTTAATTATTGAAGGTAGTTCGTCACTACTATGAATGCCAGTGGCAATATAGCAAACAAGAAAAAATGTATAAAAATATCCAGATTTTAAAATTTGTTTTAACATTGCTCATCACATTTGTAAATTCGTTGAAATCTCATTTGTAATTGGAACGAAAAACCAGTTTATTAGTCGGTTTAAAAACCGGTTTGTTAACATCAAACCTGTTCAGAATAAAATCCGTTTTAAAAATGATATTCTCGCGTATATTTCGGTTAAACTTTAACCGTAATTTTTCGGTTCTTTACCCTTATTTTATCGACTGTTTAAATGAAAAATATTTGAACATGGGAAGCAAATATTACATGTCCTATAAGGTAATAACTTCTATATTAGCTCGTGCATAAAATTACCCATCATGCTACATCTAATTATTATCACTAAAAAACACCCCTCGATTGAATTTAAAATCAATACCGTCCCCTTTACCGCTAAAAATAAATCATGAACTAAACAGGAAACCTCAGATTTATTTACAAAACCCTAACATGTAGCACGCGCGTGAACTCTGCAAACTACATCTGTTATTCACCGAGACAATCCAGTGCATGGAAATCAAACAGCGAGAAGTCCGCAAAGTACTTCATTGTCCCCAACTTCACGTGAGAGAGAGCTTGAGTTTACCCGAAGAAATATGCCCTGCCCTGAACTTTGATACGTAAGTTTTGATTAGAAGTTTCCAACTTTGCTAGGGGTTGTTTCATTTTTTATCAACTTATGAATCTGGGAATGAAAAGTAATGAAGGATAATTTGGTTAGGTAGACGGAAATGTATTGTGGAATTGTGGTTCCGTGGTTTCAAATCCGCTTTATATGCATGGGTTATGGTTTTGAGAAAAAAGTTTCTTATTTTACTACCAATTTCAGTAATAATGAGATGGATGTTCTGCAACAATAAATAATCACATACCAATAAATGAATATTACCCATTGCTGGGTGCGCCAACCTGCTTTATACGCAAATATCTGTAATATTTTCTGCATTCATTGCTGGTATGCTATTTTAATAAATAAAATAAAATAAATAAAACAAACAAATGTAACAACGGTGTAACTCAAAAAGATAGTTTCTGACAGGTAAAATGTTACATTTAAGCCTATGGCACACTTATCGATGAGCATCAGAGAGCATCGATGAGTTCATCGATGAAACAACAGTACGCATCCGTCATCGATAATTTTGTGTTTCATCAATGACAAATATATAAATTTCTTCTCTGACGAAAAACAGAAAAGTTGGTAATATTACCAGTGAAATGTTCCTACACCGTCGGTTTTTAAATTGATATTTCCCTAGTTTATTGTTATTTGACACAAGTCAAAGTGACGTGAGGCACAAAAGATACGTGTGAAATGAGATACGTTCGTTTCATTGATGATCTTCGAAGAAAATAGCAGCGCCGCTATTTTTCGTCGATGACGGGTGCGTTCTGTTGTTTCATCAATGAGCTCATCGATGCTCTCTGATGCTCATCGATAAGTGTGCCATAGGCTTTATTTGTGATTTTGTTTCAATTTCATGGCTGTCTCCGATGTCGCATTGCATTTAGTATTTAGATCTTCTGCCCATACTAGAACTCCGAATGGCACACTAATGACATCCATTGGTTCGTATGGTCACACTTTACAACAACAAAAATGAATTGTATAGTTCTATTTAATCTATAATGCTTCAGATTAAATGTTAATATTGTATGTTATAAAATAGAAGCTAAGGCTGTGTCCGATGTCGCATTTGGCATTTATTATTTAAGACTTAGGTCTTCTTCACATAAATACAACTCCGAATGGCATACTAATGACATCCATTGGTTTGTAACACTTTAGATTTAGAACATTAAAAATGAATTGTACAGTTCGATTTAATTTGATGCTTCATATTAAATATTAGTATTGTCATAAAATAGAAGCTAAGAAGCTATTCTTTGACAATAAATTTGACTTTTTGCACAAATTATAGCAACATACATGATTTGTTTAATTAGTGCGCGTCAACTTTAAGGCATAGTGTGTTCTTGCAAAATCCTAAAATCTAATTCTTAAAATCCTAAATAATGACGTTCTTAAGGCTGTTTCCGATGTCGTATTTTGGCATTTAGTATTTAGGATTTAGGTCTTCTTCACATAAATACAACTCCGAATGGCACACTAATGACATTCATTAGTTTACAAGCCAACGCTTTAGAACAACAAAAATGAGGTATACTATTCGATTTAATTTGATTCTTCGGATTAAATGTTAATAGAAGCTAAGAAGCTATTCTTTGACAGTAAATTTAACGTTTTGAACAAATAATAGCAACGATTAACGAACATGATTTGACATGCACGTCAAATTCAAGGCATAGTGTACTCCTGCATAACCCTGAAATCTGACGACATTTAGGGCATACGAATTTAGGATTTAGATATTAGAGTGATCGGACACAACCTCTAATTAACACACGACAAAGAAGTAACTTTTATAAAATTTTAAATTTAATTTGCCCGGTTAGGAAACGTGCAAAATAAAATGTGATTATTAAATTATGTAGTTGAAATAATTTTATTCGATATTTATTTGACTCATTTATGTTTAAGATAATTAATAAGCCACTTTTGCGCAAGGACAAAGTACAATGAGTTAAAAAATCCTAATTTGGAGTAGGCTATGAACAAAAAACGTATATCAATTTGAAAGTAGGTATTTAATGGGGTATTCCACTCAATTTTTTTTTATTATTTTAAATAAAACTTCATTCAGTTTTGAAGCAATTCATAGTATTAAAAAATCTTAATAGTTCCTAGTTTAACAGTATTTTATTTTCGAGAAATCAGAATAACGTCACATTTCCCCTATACTTGTCTTTCTCACACACACTGCTCTGAGTACGCTGCGAGACAAAGATAACAATTGTATGACGCCAATTTTCCCTTTTAGGAAATGTGAAATATCTCGTAAAGTAATTATTTAAAAAATGTTTTCATTGTTTTAACTATTATTTATTGAGCCATACTTTATGTTAAAGTGAATTTTTTTCAATTTTTTTGTTGTGGTGGAATACCCCATTAACTGTCAATTGGACACAAGATACAAGATATTATCAAAAATGTTATCTAATGAAATCAAAGCTTTTTTCCTTGAACCCTTATTTTAAAAAAAGAAATAAATTAGGAAACGGTGAATAGCAATATTCTGTATCCTTCTTTAATATCTTTTCTCCTTAAAATTACATAACACAATCAATTTTGAAAACGTGAATTTTGAGTTGAATAATGATGAGACATACGTTTCTGTATTCATAGCCTATTCCAAATTAAGTTTTTTTTTTCTGAATACACTGGTACACTAGTTTTCCATATTAAACGCCTATGACCTGATTTTCGTGTACAGCCTGTATGTACATATGTCTATTATAAAATCGGTTTATGTTTATCGAAAGATTTATTAATTTAATAACGTCCAAAGTCGTAAAATTCAATTCGACAATACTGCAAAGCAGTTAAAACTATTATTACTCTCAATTGTAGTACAGCATTAAATACTTCACTTACACAGACTCTAATCGTATATGAATATCGACCACTATTTTGTAACAATAAAACAATGAAACAGTTTAATTTATATGTCCTTTATAGGATTGTAGGATACATAACACTATTGATATAAGGTAGATAAATATGTTACAAAGTAAATGGATTCGATTTATCGACGTTTAATATCAGTATTGGTCTATTATAGTTCAAACAAGAGATGCAATGCACTGGGGAATAAAAAGAACCCTGCTGTAATTTTGTTCGAGGTACGAAGAGAGAATACTGAGATTGAGAAAATTGCGATGGTATCAAATCATAATTTAAAATGGATGAGAGGCTATAATAAATGGATATAAAGTTGCTTAATTTCCATTGTTTCTCCATTAGGAATCTGCAATAGTTCATAGATTCTTTACAGATATGTAAATTTGTAAACTCTTCTACTCTCAGGCGGGCGGAATAGTAACGGTATCTGGGAGCAAATAGTGGGACATGCATAAAAAATGAGGCCTAAAGTCTAGAATTTGTTATGACCAGCATAATACCTCTCGCCATTTTCATATTAGGCTATATAAGTATTGTATTCAACATTTCTGGTACATAAAAAATTCTAATTACATCTATTCTTTACTTTTTAATTCATTCTATGAACAAGTTTACTCCTACTCTTCTAAATGTTCGAGATTCTTCCAATTCATTGACGAGATTGGAGGTATTTCTGAAAGGTGTTTGGTTGATACTGTACATAATTTTGCTTGTAAATGAATCCCCTTTCTTTTTATACCAATCTTAGATGTTGACGGAGTCTTTTCCTCGTTATAACAGTAGATATTATATTACTAATATATTTCGATTTGTCCATGTATGAAGTTTAGGTTTTTCGCATCCAAGGACAGTGTCAGCTTAACATGTGGCAGCTATATCTATAATTTTAAATATTTAATTAATGGTAAAATAAGAAATATTAAATGTACTTCCCAGAAAAAGCCTTCAGTAATGTTTTAGGATTTTTGACACTGATTACAAACATTTTAATTTTTCAACTGGTTTCCATGGGCTCTTTGATTTATTATACAATGGATTATTTTATATATTTATAATTCTCTATCTCTAAATTTGTAGAAGATATAATAAAAATGTTCACTGTATTGGATAGAGAATTTTATATTCTTTAATATTTGTAATAACATAAATTACTACTACTTCCGTTTGTTCAGTTGTTACCAAAACCTTTTCAGCTCTTCCCTTTGTCAGATTAAGGAATACGTAGTTAAATTGGTCTTTACTCATACAGAATTTGAGAAAGGTGCTTATTCAGTAAAATCTGCATATGCAATTTTTAGCATGATTCCAATATCTCTCTTAGCGAGAGGTAAAAATCCCTAAAACCAATTGTACAAAGTTGCACTTTGTAATACTTATTGTCTAAAAGAGTGTAACAAAATTGACATTGTAAACGCGTTATAGGAAAAAAATATTTATGTGTCAATTTTCATTGGTATTCAATATAAAATTTAAAATAATTCCGTTTTACTAGAATCAAATACTTCCGCTATTAGATAACACTAAAACCCTTGAAACCATAAAACCATCTTCCTCAATATCACAACCCTACAAAACAATAAATTCACCACTGTGCTGTGCCCAGTGCAGGGATTATCCTAGACTCAGGACTTGGGGACTTGAGCCGTTATCTAGCTTAATTAATTACCGTGAGACGTGTGACGCGAACGGCTGGACGCCTGTGGACGCCGCAGGAAGGCGTTCGCGACGCCATCTGCACGACGAAAGCTTTGTTTTTGTCGCTGGCTACTTATAAGCGTTAGCGCACGTCAAAGGAAAAAGGACTCTGAAAGAGGTACGAGTTAGTCAAGAAGAATAGGGAAGTTTTTGTGGAATGTGGTTAGAAAGTTTTATACTTATTTTATATTATATTTTGCTGAGGAAAATGATGTTCCCAACAAATAATCGATCGCTTTTCAAGGCATTTTCCATTTGTATTGAAACAGGTGAGGTTGAAAAATAAATTGCAAAGAAAACTTAAGGCGCAGTCGATAGGATGCGATCCCCAGTCGTCAAAACTAGTAAAACGTTTTCTGTTTATAATTTTAAAATTGACCCTTGAGTCAATGTTTAAGGTAAGGAAAAAAATATTCTTTTTAGGAAAAAAATTTATATAATCGTCATTTATGATATTTTTGTAGCAAACTGTTATTTTAAAAAAATTTTTAATTCTGCTGATGATGAGGGCCTTGGGTCCCTCGAAACGTCCAAATATCAAATAAAAACTAAGTTTTAAAATTAAACCTTGAGAAGGCGAAATCAATTTCCTCTCCACATGTTTATAATTTTACTAAAAAGCTGATATTTAACTATATCAGTGAAACATCATAATTAAAGTGGCTGTCACGTAAAAACAGGCCATTTACGTCATCAATAGATGCGTAAAATGATTACGTAGTGACGACATATGCTGGATTTATACAGCGTAAACCGTAACATAACGTTTACGTGCTGTAACGTAACGTAAAGAATAAAACATTACAAATAGATATGATAATTTATACCTTATTATTGACGTGTATTGTGCCGCAACATGACAAAAACCTAAAAATAGCCAATTTTTATCTTTGTACGTTACGGCATGTTACGATACGTTGTGATATTACGAAAATATTACTGCCCTGTTAAATAGTCTGTTTTTATGTGACTAGCTAATATGTGTTACAGTTTAGCTTATATATTAAACGGAAATAAATATGAAAAATACTGCATTACGAATAGTCTTTTCTTGTGGACTGTGACTGACACGAGTGACATTTGTCATGTGCCATAATTTATATTAATATATGAAGCGGAAAAATATATGAAATATAGTGTATTACGAATAAACTAACCTGTTAAATACAAATCTGTCGTACATTTATATCGATAGAGCATGAGCATAGTTTTCACGACAATTCACCATAAAAGTTGTGTATAAAATAGCTTAGAAAAGTCACGCGTTACGATACGTCACAATACGCCACGGCACTACGTTTAGAGATGCATTCGAGCCGGGCAAGGCCGGGCTTTGAGGTTTGGATCGACTCGGCCCGAAAATAAAAATTACCGGCCCGATTCGAAGATCGACTCGACAAAAAAATTAACTAGCCCGGCTCGAAAATTGACTCGAAATCGGACCGGGCTTCGGGCCGGGCCGGGCTTAAGCTCGAAATTGGGTGCATCCGGCATTCCTAATGTTGATTTTTATGTTAAAGCGAAATGTTTAACTTTTTTCGTGTCAAACTTATAAAAATCCTCTACATTCTTATAACTTTCAACAGTAGCTAACATAAGTAGTTAAAAAAGAGACCCTTCTAGTGTAAGTTTGTTATAAAAATTACAGACCTACGTGTATTTAACACTTTGTTTACCAAAGCCTTTCGAAAATTTAAACAACTTTTTCACAAATCTTATATAATATAATAATATTTTTTATCTAACTTTATTCCTGCTCAAAAATAGGACAAGAAATCATTATGGTAGGAACAAAAATCACTTTTATTTAAGTATACAAGTAATAACAATAATAATAGCAACTTTATTATTATGCTTTAATGAATAACCTTGAATTCTTGAAGTTTGTTGTTATTGAATCATTTTGATCCTTTTTAACTTCATCCATTTTCATTAAAATATTAAGGAAACTGTGCATGATTGAACTATAAGTTTTTTCGGGCCGGCCCGAAAAGCTCGAATTTTCGGGCCGGGCCAAAATCGAAAGTCCGGCCCGATAAAAAATATCTTCGGCCCGGCTCGATGATCGACTCGAAATCGAGGCGGGCATCTCTAACTACGTTACGTTACTGCTTACGCTATATAAATTCAGCAATAGAGCCACAAATATTGTAGGCAGTGACGTGCTATGCAAAAAAATTATATACACCTGGAGTAATAAGTGTCTTATTTCACCCGTAGGATTTGACATGAGTAAACAATATATTCTTATTTGGGTAAAAAAGTACAGTTTTTTCTCACGTTTATTGTCTTAAAAATATATACTTTAAAATCTCATTTTATGAAATAGTTCAACATCTGAAATGCATGCAGTTCAATTCATTATTGAACAAAATTCAGAAATACGTTGAAATAAATATATGTACATACATATTTATATGTAAATTTATGTATCTGAGTCATATAAATATCAGAATCAAATACTGTCTTGTCACATTTTTCATCTTCAATTCCCAGAAATCAAAAAAGAAACGGAAATGTATTTCCCTTCCAGCAAATATTAAATTTCCTTTCGAATAATATTTCACAAATTAAGTTTGGCGTGAAATATTTTTATACGTTCCAAATTCAGACATTTTCAATATTCTGAAACAATATTTTTAAATTTAATATACTTACCTTATCTTCTTTCTTGGTGTACAATAATATTTTCTTTTTTTATTAACGATATTTTCCTTCAAAATATTTTTTACATTATATCCGAGTTTAAAGTAGCTCGGACAAAAAATTCGCAGACCGGAAACCCTTGCAAGGACACGTCAATGATCCTGTGGAGTTCAATTAGGTAAAAAGGGCCGAGGGCTACCTACCCAACCATGCGGATTTTTGCTGAGCTCTTTGTACTTTGCAAGAATTCAACGATGCGGAGTTATATTAATTAACAATCTCATCATGATATACTAATTTTTAACCAGAAATTTGGGGATTTTAATTGATTAAACAATGCAGAGTTAATGGCTAATTAAATTAATTTGTGGTAGTGAAAAGCAGAAAATCGATGACGACATGTTTTGGATGTTTTCTTCGTGAGGTTGTGGGAATATGCAGGGAAGTATATTTTAATATTTAAGATTTTAAATTAATGCAACGTAAGGGAAAATTTACATAATTTGAATAATATTACCAGATATTATCATATTTTTCGTTTTAGCACAATTTTTATATGCGGTTAAGTGACAGTATTCCTGATTTTTTATATTTTCAAATGTTTTGAACATTTTCTAGTCTGGCAGGATAACCTCTATTTTTCCAGAGAATAATCAATAGTTATACAACAAAAGGTTCGAAAATAACCGAATATGTATACGGTTGAGAGGACGAGATGTGATTTCAAGTTCAGAGTAGGCTATGAACAAAAAAATGTACGTCAATTTGAAAGTATTTAATTAAATGTCTATTTGACACGAGATATTGTCAAAAATTATATCTAAAGAAATCAAAGCTGTTCTTCTTGAATCCTTACTTTAGAAATAATTTTTAAAACTGTGAATGACAATATTCTGTATCCTTCTTTATCTTTCCTCTTTAAAATTACATTTCACAATTGATTTTTGACACTGACATTTATCTGTCAATTACAAACATTTTAATTTGACAACTGGTTTCCTTGACATAGTGTGGACTGTGCGATTTATTGCAACAGATTATTCTGTATATTACATTTTCTTTATCTCTAAATATATGCAATCTTTTTAAGTGTATTAGAAGGAGAATTTTATATTCTTCAATATTTCTAATATCTAAAATATTTAAAAAAATAATATTTAGAAGAATTTTTTATGAAACTACTACTTCCGGTTGTCCAATTGTTATCAAAACTTCCAGCTCTTCCCATTAATGTCAGATTGAGGAATACGTAGTTAAACAGTTCTTAAGTATTATAGGTTGATTACGATGATCGACTGATTTCAGAATGTAAAAATGGAAAATAATCAGACATGCAGTCGTTTGTAAATTATTTATTTCCTGGCCGACGTTTCGACTTTAACAAAAGTCTTCTTCAGGGCTAGAAATAGTCAAAAATGTGAAGTAGCAAGTGGATCCCTTATGCGACCCATTGGAAAGTCCAGGTGAAAATAGTAAAATAAATAAATAATTAAATAAATATGTTGTGTTTGGTCAATTTTTAAAAAATAAATTAAGCTGGAGCGTCCTGAACACATGAAATATGTAGAATCAAAAAAAAAAAAAAACCTGGACGTTCCAATGGGTCGCATAGGGGATCCACTTGCTACTTCACATTTTTGACTATTTCTAGCCCTGAAGAAGACTTTTGTTAAAGTCGAAACGTCGGCCAGGAAATAAATAATTTACAAACGACTGCATGTCTGATTATTTTCCATTTTTACATTAAGTATTATAGTTCACACATTCACACACAGACATCATCGTAAAAATGTTATAATTCTTCTGTATAAGATACCAAATAAAAATTGTTTAAACGTTTTTTCCGTATCTCTCATAAGAAGTAAGATACGAGGTATTTTGAAAATTAACAAAAAACAAGTTTTAGCCTGTAACTCAAAAACAAAAGATTATCAATTTGTCTTAAAAAATTTACTCAAGAAAGTGCAAACGGTTTTGCTTTACGGAACAAATTTAACGCATTACGTTTGATAATATTGAAAAAAGTGGTACTTTATTTTTTTTTTCAATCAGTATATATAAAATAAAATAATATAATCTTCAAATTTGGTAATTATACAGGTTAATCGGCCTTATTCTGGTGACCATTGTATCCGAAGCAATATTGTAATCTATACAATAATGATTTCAATGTTCTATAAGACATCGTGTAGATTTGGTATTCTGGTGTCCACATTGTAATCGTATGAAAGTGGTATTGTAATGAATACAATATTGTATTCACATGTTTGCAGTGATGTCACTCTAAAGAAAATTGTAATAAAATCTTAATATTATTTTATTTAAATAAATAAATTTTACAATGTTAGCACATTTACATTCGCAGGATTGATATTTGAAGTAAAATAACGTAAATATTAATTTGTATATTGATAAATTTTATTAAATAAATATGATGAATTTCATGCGACAATTGGTAACAGTGACTGACACCTAACCTAGCATTTGCTTACATTTTGACGTTAGCGAATGACAAAAGTGTTTATCAAGTGAAACATCCACAAAGAGAAATTTGTGTGTAATAATCTAATCATGAGTTCATCTAAAAAGAAGGTTTCTAAAAGACAACTTCAAATTTATTTATCGTATCCAACAATTACAAGTAGTATAAACGAGTATAAGAGTAATATCAAAAGCGAAAGAAAGAAATACAAGAAATATATACAAATATGTGAAGATAAAATTTTGGAAAACAATTTGAAGATGAAATTGACAGCTGTCAAGATTAAAATGTACTTTGAAATGGGCCGTGCAGAAGCGTAATCGTCGCGGTCCTGAATACGGGTATTTAATCAGTATCTACAAATTCTGCATCTACCAGCCAAGTAGAAATTTATTTATATTATTACGAAAATAACAGTTAACCCCAGGGATACCTCAAAACGTACTACAAAACTCAGATGTTCGACAATAATTTGTGTCACTTCTTTTATGCTGCGACTGACGGACGCCTGACTCATAGAAATTTAAAAATCTTGGCCAACTGATGGTAAATTCCTTGACCATAAAATTGTAAAGCTTTTAGTATTTTTATATTTGTAGGACTCTCAATTTCTTCACGCTCCGAAGTAGGAAAGAATGGATCCAATTCTATAATAAAATCAGAAACTGACGCGAAGATGCTATTGAACACATTCTCTGAAAGAGTTAAGGGATCACTAGCATCACACAAAACTCTTCTATTTATATGTAAATCATGTCTAAATAAAAATATTTTTTATAACAAATTACATTTTTATTAATTAATAACTTACCGATTTCTTTCATTTTCGAGCTTGTCAAAAATTTAAATAAAACCAATATTATCCATTTTTATTATTATCATTTCTTTATTAGTTACTATTTTTTCACTAAACTTTCCAAAAAAATACTGTTACCGAGTAAATTTCAGGAAATAGTAGAACTTTTCTACTATACAATGTTCATAACGCGAACTGAAATTTGACTTTACCAAAACCATGAATTTATACGATAATTGCTTCGTATACAATGACGTTTTAATAATAAATGGTTACCTGAATACTAATTTCATACCATATCGTATAGAATATAATTATTGTATTGGAAACAACATTGTATTGAAACCAATGGTTACCGGAATACCATTTCGGAAAATTATTGTATTGAAAACAATAATGGTATTTTATACAATATTGTATTCAATACCATGGTCACCAGAATAAGGCTGATTATGTAAGTAAGCATACAATAACGCTTAACCGTTGATGGAAACAACCCCATAGAAAGTAAATCTGGCAATAATTTTTCTTTTACATGCTTTCTATAAGAACTGGCACCCCATAAAACTGACCAATTACGTCATAGTTCAAAATTTAGTAAAAAAACTAAAAATCAATGTGTTCCCTGGAAAAAATGTTGATTGTCAAAACTAAAATATAAGATTATTAGTGTTGCGCTCGGTGTTGCGGTAGATAATAGGGATTTGAGATATTCACAATGAAAAACTACATTTATCATTCAGGTAAGTGGAATTTTGATATTCAATAAACCGAACATAAATTGTACTTCAATAAAAGAAAAATCAGACACATTGGGTGAGATTCAGTGGGTTGTATTAGCGTGTTTTAAGGTAAAACAGTCCTTTGTCAAAAATATTTTGGCAACTTTGTAATACCTGTCAGAAAAAAGTGAGAGACCAAAGGATCAAATAAAGAAAAAAATATTATTAACAGAAGTAAGAAAAAAAGGACAAATGTCAAAACTAATCAGAACGGGAGTTGAGATATTTTAAAATTCATTAGCATTCGGGTATGAAATATTTGACACATAAAATTTGACATTATTTCTAACCAAATTTTGCAATAATGAGTTTCCTTTTACACCTTCCATTTATAATAATACTTCCTCATTTGACTAAAGGATATCTGTATTACTTTTTCCTGTGGTAAAATTTCTAAATCACAATTAAATCTCATTGATACATGTGGAAAACATTACAATGTTGCCATATACTTAATACAAGATTTAATACAGACCTTAATACAACCCACTGAATTCCACCCATTGATTTGAATTTTTTACAAAATTTTGAATTTTGTCTTAATTGCATATCGTTTTAACGGTGGCTCTAGTTCTTATAGAAAACATGTGAAACAAAAATTATTGTCATATTTACTTTCTGTGGAGTCAGTTCCATCATTGGTTAATCGTTGTACGCTTCCTTACATAACACCCTGTATAATTTACTAGTCCTGACACATCACCCGGTATAAACTAGGACGGCGAGAACTCATTACATTTACATTACGCAAATAATGTGAAATAGGTAATTGCAAAAACAACAATAACAGTACGAAGAGTAGAAAAAGAGATAAAAGCAAAACGACATTATATTGTTTTAACAGAATTGATCTTTCGCATAATAAAATTCTACCCTTGTTGAGTAAATAAAACAAAAATAACCTCACAAACTCATTGCAATCTGTTCAGTAGTATCACCTACTGAAAACTACCTCTTAAACATTTGATATTCCTCTCACTTGTTCATTTGGAGTTGGAAACAGCATTTCCAGACAAGTAGCTCCAGATAAACGCCTTGGAGGCTTCTTTTGCTCACACTCCCACAGCTTGCTAGATGGGTTACGTTACGTTACAGTTTGCGATTCGTGCGTGATTGTTATTCTGCCAGCGTAGACCACGCGTGGAAGATACGCATGGGGAAAGACAATGAGCAAGGTTAAGTGCGAAATAGTTTTTTGGAGAAAGGGTTTATTAATTCTGGAAGTGAGGTAGTTTTTCGTTAGATAACGAGAGATAACAGAATCATTAGTAACGTTTAGACCAAATCTGGTTAAATGAAACTTAGTCGTTTAATTCAATATACTGATGAAAAGCTTACTTTAGTTCGTTTCACGTAAGACAATAGCCTTTTTACCTTCCATAAAAGGAAGGTATTGTCTTTGGTCAAAAAATTCGTTGGTGAGTTTTTAATGAATAAGCACGTTTTAGGGCCTCTAGAATACGAATTTACTATTTTTAAGATGATGTCTGTATGTATGTATGTGTGTGTGTGTGTCCGTGTGTGTATCCGTGTGTGACAAATTTTTCTCCGACGATAACTCCAATACTATAATTCTAAAAATTATAATTCTTTCGTATTCCTCTTCTTTACATCCATATGAAGAGCTGATTAGATTTTGGTTATAACTGATCCACCGGAAGTACCCTTATTTGCAGTTTTTAACAGTTTTTCTTGAAAAAACGCAGTTAAATATTATTTTTCGACATTTTGTGATTATCAATATGAAAGAATATCTTATTCTCTATACGGTTTGATTATACAGTTTCGTTCATATTCAATAGATAGCTTTGTTAAAATTATGGAAACAACAGATATATTCAGAAAAATTTAATTGACAGATGTCAGTGTCAAATGCAAAACCAAAGTTGAAAGTATAGGGTCAGAAAGTTATGTGTGAATGTGATAGAGTGTCCCTCCAAAGAGAAGAAGATGGAAGGACTGTGTAGCAGAAGATTTGAGAGAGGAAGAATTGTGTGAAGAAGATGCGTTGGACAGGAATGATTAAAAGAGAAGAGTAAGAAACAGCGACCCCTAATAAAATAGGGAAAGGAATAGGTATAGAATTTGTAAAAAATAGTGTGTTCGTGTTACAATTTTATAGGATATACAGAATCTTTTTCAAGGAACTTTTGGTATGGGATATATACAAAATACATTGAATTGACGGAAGGTTTTGTGCTGGCCACAACAGATTTTTTGCATATATTGGCGAGTTTCTCTTATGTAACTAGATTGATAATCTTAAAAATTTATTTGGCAAACATCATTGCTAATAAGTATTTATATCTTAATATTAGATTATTCACTGCTACATAATATTGATTTTTTTTTTAGTTTTTATTTCTTGGGATAAAGGTTCAAGTTTGTTTTAACATTCGGTCTCATTTTAAAGTACATAGATGTCACTCCTGGTTCTGTGTGTCACAGACAGGTTTTTAATTTTAAATTTCAGTCAAGTTTGGCTCTTCAGCCTGATCAGACTGAATTACAATAAATTGTTTACAATACGTAAATTAAAATTTCGAAAATTTCAACAATTTAATAACAATTATTTTTTACTATTGGGTAATAATAAAAACTAACTGTATAGTTATATTGTTAACTTTTTAAATTGTTCTGTAGACTTGAAAATGGTCGTAATTACGACCGAAACGTCGTCTTTTTGATTTAAAGAACAGTTACTCATTATCCGAGAAGCCTAAATATTTCATTACCAACCACTGCTTCAGAAAATTTCAACCATATATTTTGTTCACTACACGATATTTATTTCACTAACTGTTTATTTATGTCACTAACTATTTGTTTCATCATGCGTTTCAATATCAGACTGAGTGCAGGTTGTAGACCATTGTAGACTGACTCCCCTACGGTTTTGTGTCGTTTCAAGAATGTTCTAGTATTTTCGATGAAATCTCGACCCGTTGGTTTACCTTTACAAAAAAATCTGTTGTGGCCAGCACAAGACCTTCCGTCAATTCAATGTATTTTGTACAAATCCCATACCAAAAAGTCCTTGGAACAGATTCTATATAATATCATGTAAAATCGATCACGAACACATACTATTTTTTAAAAATTCTATACCAAAAGTTGATTCGAAAAGGTTCTATAAATCCAATAAAATTATAACATAAATATACACTAGGTAAAATGCACTAGACACTTCCTTCATTTCTTCTTTCCCCTATTTTATTAGGGGTCGCTGTTTCCTCTTCTCTTCCACTCATTCTTGTCCAACGCATCACACAGTCCTTTCTTTCTCAAGTCTTTTGCGATACAGTCCTTCCGTCTTCTCTTTGGCCTTTCTCTACATGTCACTTGCGAGGAACACTATGCCATATCAATTTTAGATCCTATACGCTCCATATTTGGATTTGCACTTCCAACTGACATCTGTCAATTAGAATTTTTTAATATATCATCTGTTTCCATGATAAATTGCAAAGCAGACTAATTTTTCAAAATTAATTTCTTTATAACGCTTTAAATCTACATCTATTGATTATGAAGGAAAATGTATAAGAAAACCATATAGAGAAGAGTATTTTCTTTAATATGTATAATAACAAAATGTCAAAAAATAATATTTAACTGCGTTTTTTTAGGAAAAACTGTTAAAATCTTCAAATAAGGGTACTTCCGGTGGAGTAATTATAACCAAAATCTAATCAACTCTTCATATGGTCGTACAGAAGAGGAATACGAAAGAATTATAATTTTTAGAATTATAGTATTGGAGTTATCGTCGGAGAAAAATTTGTCACACACGGACACACACACACACGGACACACACACACACACACACACGGACACACACACGGACACACACACACACACACATACAGACATCATCTTAAAAATGGTATATTCGTATTGTAGGGACCCTAAAACGTGCTTATTCATTAAAAACTCACCACCGAATTTTTTGACCAAAGACAATACCTTCCTTACCTAAAGGTGACGGAAGGTAAAAATTCAGTTTTTTTTTTACAATTATTTATAAGTAGGTACTTAACTACCAAATTTCGTAATTAAAAGATGATATTTTACCAAAACTTTTGTTAAATATAATACTAGCAATTTTGAATTTTATGTATGGGCTCTTTAATAATTTCCATGTGAATATGAGAATAAAAATTCTCTTGAGTATAATCCATTCTGCCTACTCTAAACTCTACGCCTGCAAAATGCCGCAATTCAATATTTCGACAAGGAATAAATATTCAGGAATTCATCTCGCGTAACATTTTTATAAACAGCACGTTGATATTATGTAAATCCACCGTTTCCCCTTTACTGACGGGGTAACTGAGCCAAGCTTCAAACTGTGACGTCAGAGCTCTTGTCGTCCGCTCATGTAAATGAGAGCCGTTACTCACTTATCTCGCGGGATGTCCTGGAAAAGTGACAGCAGAATTATATAAGCATTTTTTACTAAAATCACACTAATAGTTGGTGGCGCTCTGATCGCTGTAAATATGGCGGCCGATAGACGTATATTCTTTATTGTAAAAATGTAATTTGTATTATTTTTGTCAAAAATTATGTTTAATGCGTAAAGAATCACACCAGACAAACGAAACGAAACATGAACATTTAATATGGAAGAACAGTTTTTTCTTGCTAGAAAGTGGCCTCTTAAATTTAGGCCTGGCTTTTCACCTCTTGATAAAGTATGCCAAATAACTAGATATAATGAAAATATCGCATCGATATTATAGCGTAAATGGACAAAATTATACACACGTCATTTAAATGATGCGATTTTTTTTATCAGGCTGATAAGTTCAGTAACAATTTATCAAGAGGTGAAAAACCGGGCCTTAGACCAGGGTTGGCCAACAGTTTCGGCTCATGGGCATTTTTTTTTTTCATGTTTAATGTTTATGGTCCGCTTTTCATGTTACACCCGGTGCTATATAATTTAAATTTTCTTTTGTTGCAGACTAGATATGGCCACCCGACTGAATTTGGAAGAGAGAAGGGAGGTAGCAGCTTGGATGGAAGTGTTTAGGTCACCCTCAATAGTAAGAAAAAAAATCAGCAACGGTTTCGTAAGGGTCCTCCAAGCCGTTTAATTATCCATCGACAAAATGAGAAATTTGTGCGCACTTTTTTCTTACCTACTACTGATGGTGACCCAAACACTTCCATTCAAGCTGCTACCTTTCTTCTCTCTTCCAAATTAAGTCGAATGGGCAACAAAAGAAAATTTAATATTATATTATATACCATACAAGTGGTAACATCTTTTTGGACAACCCTGAATAATGTTGGCATTACAATACTATGCCTAGATATCTAGTGTATTTATTGCAGTCATGCCAATTTCAAATAACAAAATATCACCAAAAATCGTTTAAGAATATGCGTGCTAGAATGTGACATTCTAATTCCGAAACAAAAAAAATCTGATGTAGCCAACACAAAACCTCCCGCTACTTAATTTTTATTAATTTAAATACATACCTACGGATTTACTAACGCTGCAAACTGTTCCATTGCATAAAACTATTGCTTTATTTACTATTTTCTTTTTAAAATGTCACTATTATTAATTTGAAGTGATTAGTTTTTTGACAGTGACATTTACTGTCAGTTACATTCATTTGAAATATGAACTGTGTAACAAAGGAATTGTGTTTTTCTTAGGCTTCGGGACTTGTAAAAAAAAATTATTTTTAAATTTATCTGTAAAATATATAGAAAAAATATTAATGTATTCCTGTAGAAAATTCAATAATCTTTAATTTTCATAACGACAAAATGCGAAAAAATGGCATTTAATGGTATTTTTTGAAGAAAAACCATTATGAGCTTCAGATAAAGTGCCATTTCCGGTTATCCGATTAACACCAAAATCTAATGGCTTCTTTTCATATTAGAATAGGGTATAAATACAAGGTTTTAAAATTTTCTGAATGATAGTATTTGAGTTAGAGCGAAGAGAAAATCCCTACACATACACACATACATACATACACACACACACATACATACACACACACATGCATACACACACACACATACATATACACACATACATACACACACACACATACATACACACACACACACATACATACACACACATACATACACACACATACATACAAAATATTAAAATTGGATTCTAGGGACCTTAAAACGTGGTCATTTACTAAAATCTCGATATGCGATCTCTATACCTCCCTTACCAAGGGTAGCGAGAGGTAAAAATAAAATAAAATGCATTACATAAATCCTGTTTTACATTATACTTTCTTTCAACAAAGTATGTACATTATCTCGTTAATTCAGTTAGTGTTGTATGTCAAACTTCAAAAATTCTTTGCAAAACAACTGTACAAAGTAGAAAATGATAAATTGTACAACATTTCCATCTTTCATTCTGACTGGAAGCACGGCTTTCTTTGTCACTTGCATCAACAGATAACAGCGAATCGTTGGGGCTTCGGGTTCCGAGTTCCGGGCCTCCCTCCCGGGCCCGGGGCAGGTGAAATTATCTTGTCGTTAATCTTCGCTGCGTGCCACACACTTTTTATTTTAATGTTGGTAACGTGCGAAAAGCCTGGCTTGTTTAGCTGTTGAGGAAGAGTAATTTTCGCGGAGCCCTTTCTTTCTGCAGGTTTTTTGGGAGTTAATTATGCTATTGTGGAATACAGGAATGTTGTAATTGCAGTGGGAAGGTGTTACAATATAAATTAGGCCTACATGTAAGCCTTTTCGGCAGACTTGTTTTCATATTTTAATAATTAATCTAAATAAATAAAAATGAGGTAAACGTAAGCGGTTACAGTTTTGATGGTTTTTGACGGCACTAACCTTAACATAACCTAATCTCGGCGCAAGTGTTGTAAGAATTTGACAACCGGAAGTAAGTAGTAGTTTCTTTAAAAAGATCTTCTAAATATTATTTTTGAAAATTTGTGTTATTACTAATATTGAAGAATATAAAATTCTAAATCTGAGATCCCGTGGCCGCGTGCCTGAGTGTCTGGTCGCGAACCTGGGGGAACCGGGTTCGATCCCGACAGATGCCAAATATTTCCAATTTTAAATGGCACAAAAGTGATCCCTGTGGTACACTCTCCACGCCACCTATGAGTGTCCGTGAGGTAATGCCTGGTAAGCGTCCACACGGTAAAATATATCGTTATCATTACCGATGTCTACATGTGTTGTAGATACTGGCACACCCAGAAATGGGTAATATGCCGTGATGATATATTTATTTAAATCTGAGATAGGCATTTAAAATAATTTTTATATCTTCTATAGATTTAGAGATAAAGACACGACAATATATACAATAATCGGATGTACAAATCACCCAGTCTAAACTACACCAAGGAAAAAAGTTGCAAATTAAAATGTTTCTACATAGTTTGTAAATGACAGCTAAATTTCAGTGTCAAAAATCAACAATTTTAGTGACATTCTGAAAGCTTCTTCTGGGAAGTACATTTAATCTTTCTTATTGTTTTATTAATTAAATATTTAAAATTATAGGGAAAATGTATATATCCATAAGAAATACCCTCAATTTTGCTAATCATTTGGCAGAATCCCTGACATTTAGGAACAGCCTCACACAATGAAAAACAAGACGTTAAATACAATAAAAAAAAAAACAATATTTTAGTAAAGGTCTGTAATTTTTTTATTATAATGTTATTATACGTTTCGACAGCTAAGTGCAATACAATTAATACGTATGTAGCCTAATGGAAATGGCTAGCCACAACAATTTTTTTAAGTAAATAATTAAATTAGAAGATTAGTGCCAGAAATAGTCAAGAAAAACAACCCCCCACTCCTGTGATGTCGGAGTACATTCAGCACGTCATTCAAGCCAATAGGAAAACAGTTTACGTTATTTATTTAAATAATAGTAAACGATAGTTTGTCACATGTTAAACTGTATGTACTCTAAAGTCATATTCTGTTTCAGATCTCGTGATTTTTTCAAAATATTACACAAATTTCAATATTTAATTGTAAAATGTCTGTTATATATATCATGATATTTTCAAATTTCAGGCTCTTTAAAGGACAATATTTTAAAATTTAGTACTAAGATATCATTTAAAATTCTGGCAACAGCTCTGTTATAAGCGAAATTGTCCAAATATTCATTTTAAAATCTGCCAAAATCATGGGTATATAATAAATAAAATCATTGGACACAAATGGACTATTGCATTGTACTGCTTGTATTGTATAAAAAAACAAATAATATTAATGAAAACTGAATAGAATTCCTTTGTGTCTAGAAGTAAATAAACTAATGATGAAAACAGAAACAGATAAATTGTAACAAAACACAATAAAATACAGTGGCAAATGAATGATTTAAGATTAGAAAGTCATGTAGCAATTTATCAACTAAATGATCCAGGAAACACGTATAAGATAAGTGCATATGAACAAGTAAATTATTATATGTGTTCCTATTTTCTCAACTATATTACATGCAGCTCATTTTGATATAAATTGTGATAAATGGAACATTTATTCCATACTACATACATGCACTATAAATAAAACTACATTCTTGACTTAGTTTTATTTACATTTCTTTAAAAGGTTATTTCAAATAATCATTACGTTGATCAATATTGCGATGCAATCAATCATCAAATCAGATAGCAAAACTATAAATTACTCTCATTACCACCGTAGCTAACTTCTGTTTGGTATTCACATTTCAATTTACAATTCATATTCAGATACAATTTATAGTGGAGTAATTAAAATCATGCGATGAATTGAATAATTGAATTTCCACAACAAATTCTAAAACTAGAGCGGGTTGTTAATTTTCTCTTTAGGAATTATAAGTGTGGTGAACTGACGTGGAACTATTTCATCTTAATTTGCATCGTTTGTATGTTCGCCCTAGAGTAGTGACTAGCAAACTGTGAAGTTTGTTTGGATAACAAATGAACTGAACGTCTTTGTTTGTGTATTTGTTGAAAACTTAAACAATGAAACTGTAGCACATCTTCTAGTCAAATACAATATTTCCTCTCCTTTCTTATTTGTTCATCATTAGAAATTGTAGCGTTTGAAAAACTCTTTCTTAAGATATTTAGAGTTTTTGATGAGATACTTTGTTTTTTTTTTTTAATTTAGTAATTTGTTTATAAGCAGTAAAAAAGTTTTACATTTGATCACTTATATTTGCTTCAATTATTCGTTTTGAATGTATTCATTTGAATAACAACATTCCGGGGGTGGAGAAGGGAAAAAGTTGAGCATCAATTCAAACTCATTTGATGGCGACTATAACTAGCTACATTAGAAGATAATCGAAGAGCACTATCAAATCGTCTCATGACATTGCAAGATCTACTGGGTCGAATTCTGCACTCTTCCTTAACTAAAGAAGCTTCTCGAAAAATAACAAAATAAAGAGAGACATATGCATTGATACAATAATAAGAGAAAGATGCAAGCTGTTTTCATAGTTACTAGAGACGTTCACTCCACTAGAGAAGAGTGCTGAATTTGGGGAATTGTTGTTTTGAATATAGAGATACATCCGTTTCTAAAAATTGTAAAGTGTTTTGCATTTATGCTAATTCCAGTGATAAGAACAAGCAAATAATTGTTTATAATTTAATTTTACTTGTTTTTGTAATTCTGTTGCTGCTGTTGATCTTTGACCATTCTTACATATTCAACCATTCTTGGTTATTTTTTAATATTCATGACTTTTCTTAGATTCTTGAATGTCTTTGGTCATTTGTGGATGTTCTTGAATGTCTTTAATCTCTCTTGGCTATTTTTGGATAATCTTGAATGTTCTTGAATCTTCTTGACCAGTTTTGATTATTTTTAATATACTTACTTCATCTTTCTTGTATGTACTTGTATGTTTATAATTTTTTATGTTTATAGAAGCCCTTGAATTTTTTTGAATTGCTCTTGACCATTCCTTGAAGTTTTGAATGTGCTTGACCATTCTTGATTGTTCTTGGCCATTCTTGGATCTTATTGGATTTTCTTGATCATTGTATGTTCCAGAATTATTAATTTTTTGGGTGTTCGTAATAATTGATTTGAATTCTTGATTTCCTTAACCATTCCTGGATATGATCTTAACCATTCTTGGATGTTCTGAATATCTTGAACCATTTTAAAGCATTATTGAAGGTTGTTAGCTATTTTGGATGTTCTTCATTAGTCGATCACTCGAGTGTTTTTAGACTTTGTAGACCAATTTGTAATGAAAATTGTTAAAAAATGTTCGGTACATTTATTTAAAATTTTAGATTATTATTGTAATCATAGGTATGTCGAGTACAGCATATTCTTATATGTAGTGTGATGTTTTTTATAGTTAAATTGTAGGAAGCCGCATGAAATTTGCGTTCTGTTTCTCCCTATTCTAAAAGTAGATCTGCTTGTAGAAAACTAGTAGAAAAGGTGTTGGATCTATTAAACATGACTAGAAACTTATTTTTTATTTTGATTTTCAGAGTATGGTTATAAACTTCAAAGATCCTACACAATGATATATCGTTAGATAGGTTAGATTATGATTTGTATTATAATGTATTGTAGTTATATAAGACTGTGCTATTGTTTCTTTGTTTTTGTATACGAGTCTAGAAATAAAATAATAAACGTATGGAATCAATTTCCAAGTTGGTTTATTTGTTAATACCCCATAGATAAAAACACTCGCGCGTATTTCATGTGAGTAGGAAGCGGAAACGGAGATGAATTTATGTTACCGGTTCGGTCACGAATGTGAGTAATTTCCCTTTACCGTTAAGAGCTTCCCAGCGTTCGCGAGCGTAGCTATATTCCGCCGATAAATTTAAAATATTTATTAAAGGCACCTTTTGTTTTTGCGTGGTGGAAGAATAGTCAGTTGTTTCCGTAGGTTATTCTCAATCGTTCCGACATATATTGCATCAAGAACGCTGATACGTAAAACGTATAATTTTCTCTAACTTCTTATTAAAAAATCTGTTGTGGCCAGTACAAGACCTTCCGTCAATTCGATGTATTTTGTACAAATCCCATACCAAAAGGTCCTTGGAACAGATTCTATATAATATCATGTAAAATCGAACACGAACACATACTATTTTTTACAAATTCTATACCAAAAGTTCATTCGAAAAGGTTCTATAAATCCAATAAAATTATAACATAAATATACACTAAGTAAAATGCACTAGACACTTCCTTCATTTCTTCTTCAGCTATCCTCTATTTTATTAGGGGTCGCTGTTTTCTCTTCTCTTCCACTCATTCCTGTCCAACGCATCTTCTTCACACAGTCCTTCCTTTCTCAAGTCTTTTGCGATACAGTCCTTCCATCTTCTCTTTGGCTTTTCTCTGCGTGTCACTTGCGAGGAACACTATGACATATCAATTTTAGATCCTATATCTTCCATATTTGGTTTTGCACTTCCAACTGACATCTGTCAATTAGAATTTCTTGAATATATCATCTGTTTCCATAATAAATAGCAAAGCTGACTTATTTTTCAAAATTAATTTCTTTATAACGCTTTAATTCTACATCTATTGATTATGAAGGAAAATGTATAATCAAACCATATAGAGAAGAGTATTATCTTTAATAAGTATTATAACAAAATGTCAAAAAATAATATTTAACTGCGTTTTTTTAGGAAAAACTGTTAAAAACTTCAAATAAGGGTACTTCCGGTGGATTAATTATAACCAAAATCTAATCAACTCTTCATATGGTTGTACAGAAGAGGAATACGAAAGAATTATAATTTTTAGGATTGTAGTATTGGTTATCATCGGAGAAAAGTTTGTCACACACGGACACACACACACACACACACACACACACACACACACACATACAGACATCATCTTAAAAATGGTATATTCGTATTATAGGGACCCTAAAACGTGCTTATTCATTAAAAACTCACCACCGAATTTTTTGACCAACACTACTTTCCTTACCTAAAGGTGACGGAAGGTAAAAAACATGAGTATATCAATAATAATTTCTTTAATATCAATTTATGAATTATTGACTTACGCCCAATTCCTCTACATCAGAAGGAAGATCTGTGTATATGGATTTCATAAGACATTCATAACAAATTTTTAATGATGATACGCATTAAATAAAAAAATTAAATTAATTTATTTTCCGGCAACGCTTTGGTAAATTGATTTTGAAATATGTTTACTGAGCTGTCACAAAAAAAAAACCTAGAATTTTGTGTATTTTAATATTATTTTAGCGGAATTAGATAAAATTTTGTACATACGTTATGAAAACGTGATATTATTTCACTCAATAATTTGCAAAACTCGCTTCCTCGTTTGTCAAATATTATGTTCATCAAACAATATCACTCTTTTCATCGATTATGTAAATAACTATTTATTTATCAACATTATATGATTGCCAAATCTAGTAACATCTACCAACCACCAGTTCTCAATTCATTAAAATAAACCACCCTCAAGTTTGAGAATTCCTGCTCCGTTATTCGGTTACCAGGACAGACAACAAGCACAGCAGTGGAAGCCGAGGGTGAAATGTATAAGCTGAGGGTGAGATGTTTGTGTTTGTATCTGAGTGCGCGTGTACTCTCACAACACAACTGAGGCCACACCACAGGAATGAGGAATGGAATATGAAAAATGTGTCAGCAATGTATACAACGTTATTTATAACATCTGGCGAAGTTGATAACTTGATATAAGGGCAAGATTTTTATTTTTTATGTGAAAAAAATGATGTGATATATTTTTATGTTAAATATATTGATGGAGGAAAATCAGAACTGGAGTTTTTTGGTCTACGAGTACATCTTGTTTTATGAAAACAAATATGTTCTTTTCATTTAAAGGTCGTTTAGAGAGTGATATATACTAGCAATTTTAAATGAAATGTTTCCAAGATATACGATAGTAGTTATTTATTATATGAGTATGGAATGTAAGATATTAGTCACGAAAGAAAAAGTGTAGCCACGAGGCCCGGAGGGCGAGATGCTAATTTTCTTTAGTGACTAGTATGTATTCCACACGAGTGTAATACAACATTTTATCCAACACTTTTTTTAATACGTCTTAAATCATTTTTATATTTTCATTCGGGTCGCGTGGCCGTGTGCGTATAGTGTCTGGTTGCCAGTCTGGTGACCCGGGTTCGATCCCGGCCAGTGCAGACTTTTAATCGCACAAAAGTGATGCACTCTCCACACCAACCATCAGTGCCCGTGAAGTGACGCCTGGTAAGCGCCCACACGGTAAAAATATATCGTCATCATTTCCGATGTCTACATGTACTATAGATACTGGCACACCTAGCAATGGGTAATATGCCGTGATGATATATTTATTTATTTATATTTTCATTCATCGTTTGACACTGACCACTGAAATATATACTAACTGGAACTCGCATACTCTACCTATCAGCGTACGCTGCACTGAAGCCTCATTGAACAATAATGGCTGGTCCTGTTCGCGCACGGTCGAGCCGAACCGAACCTAGCCGAATAACTCGTATCATAGCTGATCGCTTTGTTTTCATATTATGCTTCATTTATTTAAACATGCGCCACACGAAATAATTTCCGTCTACTCACGAACTGTCTCGATGTTTGCCGACTACTCCAGCAGCAGGCTTTCAATATGCTTCACAGGCACAGTTCGTATGCGCATTCCAGTTAGTATATATTTCAGTGACACTGACATATCAATAGATACAGGGTGTTTCAAAACATGTGTCGGAAAATAAAGGGTGTAAAAATAATTATTATTGATTCCTTTTGAAAAAAGGTTATTTAACAACCAAACGACAATTGTCAATAATTTTAATGTCAAAACAAATGCATGAACGCAGACGACTAGATCAAAAGCAAATATTTTCATCAACAACAAAACATGTTAAAATTATTGACAATTGTCGTTTAGTTGTTAAATAACCTTTTTTCAAAAGGAGTCAATAATAATTTTTTTACACCCCGTATCTCGAAAACGGTGCGTTTGCGGAACCATGTTAATGGGAACTTTTTTTCTTATAATTAGCCAACCAATCCCACCATTTATTTTCCGACACATGTTTTGAAACACCCGTATACTATTTAAAATTATAAAGTTGCCATTGAATGGTTGTTGTTTTGTTATATTGTTTTTGAAAAAATTCTGCAATTTACTGTCTGCCATTGGAAATTATTTGAAAATAAAATATATTAAACTAGGTGAAATTGGTGACTTTCCTTTAAAACATATTCACTTACAAGCATAAGCAGTATCGTTGAATTTAATTCCGAAGCTAGTAACCACAAACTCGTTTCATCAGCTGTCATTGTCTAAAGATAAGTAACTTAAGTATCTTTTAACATAAATGTTAATAATGATTTAAATAAATAAGTTTTATAATGTTAAATTATTTCAATAATAAAATTATTTTGTAAGCTTGCTTTTTATTTATATTAAAAAAATCTGTTGTGGCCAGCACAAAACCTTCCGTCAATTCGATGTATTTTGTACAAATCCCATACCAAAAGGTCCTTGGAACAGATTCTATATAATATCATGTAAAATCAAACACGAACACATACTATTTCTATTCTATAAATCCAATAAAATTATAACATAAACATACACTAAGTAAAATGCACTTGACACTTCTTATTCTTCAGATTCCCCTATTTTATTAGAGGTAACTGTTTCCACTTTTCTTCCACTCATTCCTCTCCAACACATTTTCTTGACACAGCCATTCCTTTCAGTCTTCTGCGATACAGTCCTTCCAACTTCTCTTTGGCCTTTCTCTACGTGTCACTTGCGAGGAGCACTATGACATACCAATTTTGTGATCCTACAGTTTCCATATTTGGTTTTGCACTTGCAACTGACATCTGTCAATTATATTTTTTTTAATATATCAGCATCAGCTGTTTCCATGATAAATAGCAAAGCTGACTAATTTTTGAAAATTAATTTCTTTATAATGTTTTAAATCTACATCTATTGTATAATCAAACTGTATAGAGAAGAATATTTTCTTTAATATGTATAATAAAAAAATGTCAAAAAACAATATTTAACTGCGTTTTTTTAAGAAAAAATGTTAAAAACTTCAAATAAGGGTACTTCCGGTGGATCAATTATAACCAAAATCTAATCAACTCTTCATATGGATGTACAGAAGAGGAATACGAAAGAATTATAATTTTTAGAATTGTAGTATTGGAGTTATCGTCGGAGAAAAATTTGTCACACACACACACACACACACACACACACACATACACACACACATACACACACACACACACACACACACACACACACACACAGACATCATCTTAAAAATAGTAAATTTGTATTGTAGGGACCCCAAAACGTGCTTATTCATTAAAAACTCACCACCGAATTTTTTTTACCAAAAACAGTACCTTCCTTACCTAAAGGTGACGGAAGATAAAAACGTAAAAATCAGTAATAATTCTTCCGTGACTTCCTAAATATTCTCTCATGGAGTATTCTGGTTTGTGGTAGAATATTGGACTGATTAAGTCCACTGAAGGTATATTCCAGATACGCATCGACTGAGAGATTAAAGTCAGAGTCAAAGCTGAGATTAATTAGCCAATAGCCAATAATGAACTACAATACGAATAGTTTGTGTTTGTATGGTTTCACTCGAAGTTGTAAACTAGTGCTTTGTAATGGAATTTGGACACCATTTTGAATTCGAAATCTTTCTGTATTGCTTAGTGTGTTTCTCTTAGGGAATGAAATATATTTACTTGTTTAAGATTATCCTCATAAATCTAGTAATTTTTGCTGCGGTCAGCAAACTGCAGTGAAAAATAATCTTCGGATTTAGCGGTTTAAATTCGACAAAAAGTTAGAAGTATAACCCCAAACATACACCGGAAAAACGAGAAATATATTTACGTCATTAAGCTTTGCTAAAAAATCTTACCTGCACAGAGCCCTGACTCAGATATAAATGTCAACGATTACGTCTCTGGAGACAAAATAGAGAAAAAGAGATCCCAGTGAACTAAGGAAGAAAAACCAGAGGGAAAAAAGGTACTTACCAATTCGCTACTTGCGAATTTGACACGGACAGTACTTACTTTAATTTATTATATTTCAAATTATCTTCTTCGTCTTCACATTAACCTATGTATTTTCCCTTCAAATTAGTGCTGCCACTATACGAGATATGCCGAGAAACAATCTACTCTCTTTCTCTGCATCTCATCTCGTCATATTTTTCCTCACTTTCTCTCGATTTCGACTCGAGAGTCCCGAATTTCTCGAATTTATAATTAGAAATAGTAAATAAATCAATATTACAAGCAACATGAATGTAATAAAAATTGTCTTTACAATCAAATAATATTACTACCAAGTTAATATCTCTACCCATTTTTGAATTATTGCTTCAAAAGGCAATATATCCCATATTTAGATAAAAACTTCAACTTTTCAAAAGTCTAATTTTTATGTATCTAGATACTTCTCAATGGCCTGATTTCAATCCAACACATTGAACATTTTTATTATATCTTCTATATATATTTGGAGATACAGACTCATAAATATATAAAATAATCCGTTACAATCAAATAATGTAACTACCAAATTTATATCTCCACCTACTTTTGAATTATTGCCCCAAAAGTCAGTATACCCCATATTTAGATAAAAACTTTAAAATTTTCAAAAATCGAATTTTTATGTATCTAGATACTTCTCAATGCGTTGATTCCATATTTTGAAACCGCAGGTCGATATCTCTTTTCGTTCTCGAGATATTTAGATTCAAAATTCTGGTAAAAACTGCCCATTTTTGGGTAATAACCCAAAAATGGGTCGAGATATGACATTGATGATACGACCATTCGATTCTACGGGAAAAATTACATAAGTACCCCCAATTTTCATAATTTTTGAACACCGCATTCAATCTCTAAAGCAAAATAACTGAAAATGGCCAAAAATCGCAAAAATCTAAGGTGTACCCCTTACGATTTTCAGATTTTGGCCATTTTCGGGGGTTTTCAAACTTTTATTCATAACAAATGAACCGGTTGGACAAAAATTATGAAAATTGGTATACTTATGTAATTTGGCCCTAGAATCTAATGGTCGTGTCGCTAAATTCATATCTAGATCCATTTTTGGATTGCTACCAAAAAATGGGCAGTTTTGAGCAAAACTTTGATTTTAAATATCTCGAGAACGGCAAGAGATATCGACCTGCGGTTCCAAAATTTGGAATCAACGCATTGAGAAGTCTCTAAATACATAAAAATTAGATTTTTGAAAATTTTGAAGTTTTTATCTAAATATGGCGTACTCGTGTATTGACTTTTGGGGCAATAATTCCAAAATGGGTAGAGATATAAACTTGCTAGTAATATTATTTGATTGTAAAGACTATCTTACGTAAGTGTACGCATTTTTAGAGTATTTGAACAACTGAGTGAATTTTTAGAAATAAAAGTCTTAAAAGAAAAATGGATAAATGCTATAAAAAAGAAAGGCAGGAAAACATGGAAAGAAGTTGTGAAGAAAATAGAAGCCTTCAGTAATGTTTCTAGTAGCCCAAATAACTCCATGGAACCAGTTGAAAAATTTAATTTTTTGTAACTGACAGAAAAATATTGTCTTGGCCACAACAGATTGTTTTAAGCTCTTGCCATTGCACTGGCGTGTTGTGTCTCTGGCGCCAAAAAGTATAGCTGCTTCATACTTTTACTGGCTCATTGATTAGTGGTGCCTGTTCATTAACGCCATTTGAATTAGTATGTTTCCATATGCAACTAAATTAACGCTAGTCTAGTGGCGCCAATAATCTTTGCATAGGTATGCAAACCTAGTTTTATAAGTCGCAGAATTTCCACTTCAAATGTAAATTAGCCAGGGTCTAAATTGCAGCGACTTACATCATATAAAAGCTCTATTAATTTTTCGGAGAGAAATGGTGTACAACTGTACAAGCTGCAAGGTAAAATTAGTGTTTCACAAGACAAGATTTCTTGTCTTGCTAGGCTATTTCTTGTCTTGTCTTGCAAAACAAGACAAGAAATTTAAATAACTCTTGTCTTGTGTTACTCTTGCAAGAAAAAATCTTATCTTGCTTGCAAGACTTGCATATTTCTTGTCTTGCACATTTGCGCGTGCGCGTTATGGTACATTATTTAGACTTGTTTGGGGTTCCCCTATTAGCTGCCAAACCGTTGGTTATATTACGATAACTCTTATAACAAACTTCCAAAAATTTCTATTTTGCATATTTTAGCTTTCTGCATTAATATAAATAGATGATTAGATTTTGAGTAAAATTGGATAACCGGAAGTGTTAGGTACTTTATTTCAAGCCCACAACAGTTTTTAATGAAAAACACTTTTCAATTTTAGTACTTGACTTAAATTGACTTAAAGCTCATTTGCCGGCCACATCAGATTTTTTTTATAATGATGTGTGTGTGACTTTTTTTTCTTTACCTGTTATATCAAACTTCCAAAAATAAAATTCCGTGTTTAAGTTTTCTGCATCAATATAAAGAACGAGATAAAGAGTTTATTAGATTTTGGGTTAAAATTGGACAATCGGAAGTGGTACTTTACTTGATAACCATAACAGTGTTTAATGAAAAACTATATTAAAATATAACCCAAAACTATTCAGTTTTAGTATATAACATATTTAAATCGGAAGTGATATTTTACTTGAAGCTTTCACAGATTTTCGTGAAAAAATATATTATACTATAATTGAAAACTTTTCAAATCTTGTATTTAACATTTTTATATTAATGAGACCGACATATTAGATTCTTGTTAATATTAGTACCACCTTAAGTGGTAGGTACTTTATTTGAAGCTCTGAACTGATTTCCTTGAAAAAATATATTAAAATATGATAAAAAAAACCTTTTCAATTTTGGTTTTAAAACTCGTATATGATTGAAAACAACATTAGGTTTTGAGTATATATGATAAGTCGGATCTTAACAGATTTTCAAAAAAAAAAAAAAAATAACTTGATAAAATATGATACAAAATTTCTCATTAAAGACTTTTCTATTTATTGGAACAACAAATTAGATTTTGTTTACAAACGATAAAGTGATATTTTACTCCAAGCTCATTGCAATTTTAAACATCGAATTAGCGGGAGGTCATGTGCTGGCTATATCAGATTTTTTATCTTTAAATCTATAGAAGATATAATAAGAAAATTTAAATCAGATTGAGTACTTAATGCTCTTTATTATTTTTTGTACTATAAATTTTCAAAATATAATATTTAGAAGATTTTTTAAGAAACTACTACTTCCGGTTGTCGATTGTTACTAAAACCGTTTTAGCTTTTCCGATTAATGTCAGCTTAGCTAGAGGTAAAACCTATAATAAAATGTTGATATATTGAATTATAATATAATATTGCAAGAGTGCAAGAATGCAAGAAATTACTAAAAAAATCTTGCTATTCTTGCACTTTTCTTGCAGGGCAGATTCTTGTCTTGTCTTGCAACGCACTATATAACTCTTGTCTTGTTCTTGTCTTGCATTTTATGCAAGAACAAGACAAGAACAAGAAAAATGCAAGACTCTTGTGAAACACTAGGTAAAATAATAATCTAGCAGTGGCTCTTGTGTTGAGGGCCACTGTTTTCTATCTGTCTTTTCCTTTGCGGTGTATCCTTCGTCCTGCTGAATGAAAAAATAACTCCATGCTGTGAGCTAACACTTCTCTCTTGTTCTCGTAGCTCTATATCCTGGATCGTCCTGCATTACTGCTTCCCCTATCCTGTAGGACCTACATTGTAGGATAACGCGTACATACACTGGCCGTTGAAATATTTATAAGGGTTGTTGTTTATTTAGGTTATGTGGAGTTGTTATTGATTTTTTGCTTTGTTTCGGCTTATTGGAATTTAGAAAAATTGCACTAAAACGAAGTACACTAGGTACTAAGTTCTTGGTCATTATTCAAATTATAAATGATGTTGCGTAACTAAGGAGAGGATACTTCGAATAACTGATAAGGAGACTGAAATAAACTGAAATTATTACCTGTACCCTGAATTTTAATTAGTCAAAAAAAATACAATATTTCACACAAAAAAACACTAATCCACGATCCCTGGCCGCTCCTCAACTAACTAGTCTTCCTGTAATAAAAGAGAACTACCTAAGTATTTACCACTTAGTGAAGAGCCATTTAGCACACACACACACGCACTCACAGAGTCAAACAGAACATGGGAAAATGGAACAAGTCACCTTATGCGAAACGCATACCTGCTACTCAATAGCAGCGTGGCCCAGGCTTTTCGCGTACATATACTCAACTGTACCTGCCTCTACCACTCTGAGCAGTGTGGTTTATCCCGGCACCGAGACATGGTTACACAACCAACTCTGCCATTACCACCCCTGGGAATAGGGAGCTACCCCACCCCGAAACCTGCTCAGTTGCTGATCCACCCTAGTGGCTTTACTTCGGACTTACGGGCATGATTACAAAACCAGGATAAAACCATCCTTGCCGTTACCACGCGGCGAATCAGCGAAAACCCACGAGGCTAGCAATCGTGGACACATAGATCGCATTCCTGGTTACCCTTATAGCTCTCTCTTCACGTCTTAAACCAAGCTCTAGAGGCTCTACCGGGCACGACCATTCAATAAGGATTAGGATAAAGAACACCACAAGTAGGAGAATACTCATACAAATCCGTATCTGTACTACTTCTTGCTCTTATGTACTAAAAGTGCGTGTTAGACTCAACTCACCTTCGGTAAGGGTTCTATCCCAAAACTAAACACTCACTAAACTCAACCTCATACATCAAATGCTAGAGAAAGACTGGCTTCAGATTTCTATTAGCAGTAAATTGGCGTATTAAGTGATTATCCAAGACAAACAAACAAAATTCCTATCAGGGTGGGGAGTAAAGAATTAAATAATTACCATTTAATCATTCCCACCTACATATCTGTGACAAAATGTTATATATATTCAAAAAACATATTTTTACCACCAGGAGTTGTCATCGATACCGTATTTCTCATGTCTCAAAATTATGCTAAAAGTAAAACATTTTGCGTCTAGGGAGAAAATATGTCAAAAATGAATTCTAGGAAGTTTAGTTGTCCAATGTAGGTTATAAGTTTCTTCGGGGTTTTCATTGTTTTCTTGATATTCTATTTTAGAAAAAATAAAATCTGTTGTGACTAGCACAATACTTCTCGCCATTTTTGTTTTGTTACATAAGTATCGAATTTAACATTTCTTGTGCACACAAATATAATGGGGGATTACGGCTCAATCGAATTAAAGGAAAATAGTAAAAAAATACGAATGTATATGCTGAATAACAAATATTAATAAAAAAATGAAATGGTATAATTGAGATATTTCGGAAATAAAGGGTTTTTTGTTATAATGCTTCGACACTAATATGAAAATATTTTGATTGGCGACCGAGAAACCGCCTATACATGCATTACAAATAGCGTGTTAGGAGGTGGGATTACTACCAATGGAAGTTAAGAAATTCAAATTCGAAAGGAGGGGCTAACATTCCTGTACTACAGTTTCCAAACAGTTTTTATTTTAACATAAATTTCTTGCATTAAACTTAATAATTTAAATACACCTGTAATTATAAAGTATGTATACTTATACAGTGTTATAATATTAATTTATTTTTATGTAAATATAACTTAAAATAGCATATGTTTCAAGAACATTTAGGTCCATGTTGAAAACAGTTTGATATAAAAACACATAAATGTAACGTCACGTCAATCTTTTCAAAATTCGGGAGACCATAACTCGCTTATTAATAGGAATTTTTTCACCGGATTTTCATCAATAGTCTTAGTTTTCCTAATATTATCAGATGAAATTATAAAAAAAAAATGGTGTAATCCCCCATTATATCTATTCTTTCATTTTATAAGGAATTTTATCCTATTCTTCTAAAATGTTTAAGAAGGTTCCAATTCATTGAAGAATATTTTTTAAGGATATATGTACGTACTATTACTATTAATATACATAACTACCTAAAATTTTAAATATTTAATTTATAATTCAATAAGAAGTATTAAATATACTTCTCAGAAAAAGTTTTCAGTAATATCAGCAAAACTCTTGATTTTTTACTCTGACATTTATCTGTCAATTACAAACATTTGAATATGAGAACTGGAATCTATAGAAGATACCTATACCTATTTTTTTAAGTGTATTAGATAGAAAATTTTATGGTCTTCAATATTTGTAATAACAAATTTTTTTATAAAATTATATTTAGAAGATTTTTTTAAGAAACTACTACTTCCGGTTGTCAAATTGTTATCAAAACCTTTTTAGCTTTTCCCATTAATGTCAGATTGAGGAATATGTAGTTAAACAGGTATTAAGTATTATAAAGAAAGTAAAGATGTACTCAGGATTTCAGTCAGTGATAATAATTTTATTCTAAAACCTACGTTTCGCCCCCATATGGAGCTTCATCAGGGCAAAGAACAAGTTAAAAAAATTTTATAATACAAGAATGTCATAAATATATCTAGAAGATATCGTCAATTAAAAATGTAGCACGTCAGCCAAATAATATTACAAAGCACACAAAATTTTATAAAACCATGTAAAATGGCGAACAACAGTCACATGTAAAATTAAGTATTATAGTTTTTGACGAATCGTCCTAGCAGCATCCAGACACATACATACACACACACAGACATCATCGTCAAAATGTTATAATCGGATTGTAGGAACCTTAAAACATGTTAATTTCCTAAAATTTGGATATGCGATTTATAGCATGAATCCAATAGGTACCTCTCTTGGCAAGAGGTAAAAACGACGCGACTCACAACACTCAAAATTAAATTTGAGAAAATTGTTTTAAATAAAAATAAAAACCTCAGTCTGTCCCTGTTTATCAATAATCTAATTAATCGTAAAATAAACTGGATAACCTGTACACATTTCCAAAAATGTAATGTTTATTTTACAATTTTGTAAAATGCAACGCAATGTATCTAAATGTAAATTTTACCTTGCTATTTGTTCAAGAACTACAAAAGGCTTTTAACGGCACGTGTATAAAACAATGCAATTCGAGTATGAATTAACAATTATTTAGTTAACACAGTATAATGCCAGTTTCACTTACAGAGTACTCTTTATGAAGAATGTGATATAATGCATATACATTTATATCTGGATAGTTATACTGTGACCTAAATATGTCATAAATGTAAAGCTTCCATTAATTTAGAGTTTTGAAGTGATACCGGTGTTAAAGAACGATATTTCATTTCCATTCTCTACCAACACTGATTACTTTGTCATTCAGATACTACTTTTGTTTTTAGCAATATTTAAATTGACTCTTTTAAATGAACAGGAGTAATTATATATTTTTCCGCTTTTGTTGTGGATTATAAAACAAATTTATGAACTGCGTTTAGTATGTACAAGACAAAATAAAAGTATCTACAACCATAAAATAAAATTACGATGTACTTTATATGTCGTACGGAACATTAAATTTTGCAACATAAAGAAACAAAAACAATTATTCTACCCGTAAAATGTGCAACGCGATGTACCTTTATTAAAATGTTTATCAGAGTTGGCATATACATAATATTTTTATTAATTGATAATTGGTATTAACTTGTCCGTTGCGGTGAGTTTATGCTATTCAGTACCCTCAGTAGGCTGTGTGTTTTTGTAGAAGGCGTTTGTTTTGAAGTGAATCAGTGATTATTGGTTAATTTTTAATGACTATCCACTTTAGAAGTCAGTCTTTGTGTTCGTACTACCGGTTAAATATACCCGGACACCGTAATTGGACACAGAAGAAATTACAGGTAAATCTACTTTATTTTTCAGTCTCTCACTTCAATTTCTAAAGAATGAGTAAGAATTAACAGTATACTCATGTGTTAAATGGTTCAATATATATTTTTATTCACAATTGTTAGTAATATAACGATTTCCGAATTTTAAAAAGTTGGGAAGTTAGTTATTGTTAATCTCATTTTCCAACCTGTCACATCCCAACTTCGGAGTTATTTCCCATTCTCACTCTGAAAGATAAGTGACTTTTAAACAAAGCTCCATTATATTTTATATGTAAAGAGACGAATGAAATTGTAAATAAAATAGATAAGTGCAGATATGAGAAATCGAAATTTAAGGTTAGATACCTATCAAACTGAACTGACAGTCATGAAACAAATGAACAAACTCAGACCATTCCATCGACCTTTAAACTAATAGACGCAGCGTACGAGCAAAACGCTTGTCCCGCCATAACGGTGCAGACACAGTATCTCTATCCTTCAACAGTACGGAAGTTGAGAAACCGTGGCAAAATAAAAAAAAATGATTTGTCCCTAACTTGTTATACTTGGTGTATAATCGCTAAGAGTATAGATTTATTTTTTTGTGCATAATTAATTTTATTATATATTTTTAATACAATATTATATACATATTATATTATAGGGAACAAGTAATAATTAATAAGAACTTACATATGAAATGGCACAGCTGAACCGCGTACGTACTGCTGACTGCACGAAATACACCGTTTCCCCATTATTTTGTCGCATACACACCTCACAACACATATGCGTATGTAATGACAGAAATAATTGTAAATGTTCTCCAAAAAAGTAAATAATAAACAGTCACGAAACGTCAAATGTAGATTTTGATAACTATTTAGTGATAGAGAGCGATGTATAGAGGTTTACATATGGCTGAAAAAGATGTACAATGAGTACGAACGCATGCGCAGTATACTTTAACTGAGAACTTCCGCACTGTCGAAGGACAGAATATATATATTTCTATCCTTTTATGTTGGAGCATTATTCTAACAATAAAAGAATAGGAGACACTTGGTCCATTAGTTTAAAGGTCGAAGGACCATTCGTTTATTTATGTAAGGTTATTATTGTTATTTAAATATCAATTACTCATTACTAATATCCGAATGTGAATAAAATAGTATACAAACCTCGGTGAAAAGTTTCATTGTGTCTCGGGCTATAGCCTTTGGTTAGCTATATTCGCTTTTAACAACAATGAAACACTTTTCACCTGGGTTAGTAATATTTCGCTTTAGTTGCATCAAACTATGTATTTCATGCTTAGTTCCTAAACATGTAAGTGGTCTATAGTAATTGTTGACTATGTATCCATGACAAGGGAACTTTAACTTTCCTGTGAATATAATAATAATAATAATAATAATAATAATAATAATAATAAATTCAATTCAGTAACCCTTGTCTTTTTTTATATACAACGCACAAATCAGGAATTAAATTTAAGATAAATATTACGGACTACTAAATAAATGATAAATGCTAACAATATTGTTAGGTTATATTTTTACTTTCCTGTTTTTACTTTTCATATAGTATACAAGACGATAGAAAATTCTCGATAAATAAGGAACGTGTTGTCTGTCAACACCACGAGACTAACGGTTGAGTGGTATTTCCAAAAGGCAACTCGTTGAATAAAAAGAAATTAAAAAGTAAACAGTAAATTTAACGTAAGCATGTAGTCTAATTATTTCTTCTGCATGAAACGTCAAACTGTACGCCACATAACCTATCTTTTTAAATATTGCTATGTAATATTATTTTATATTATAATGAAATGCTCGTATTTTGAAATAAACTCTCAGAAGCAATAACGCAGTTTCTGGACTTGCGATTAAATTACTAAATGTTTAAGTGTCATATTTTTATTTCAATAAGGCTTTGCTGTCAAACAATAGGTGCGTTTAATTATTCGTTTCGGTGCATTCGGAAGCTGTCAGTGTCATTTTAAATTTCTATATATGTATAAAGCACAAAAAGCATGATTTTTCTCCTCAAAATCAAACTACAGATTCATTTATGTAATAGGTACTGTGTTTGAAAAAAAGATCATACTGTATACGGTGTAAATAGAATTCAAAATGTCTCTGCCAACTTTAACTACATAGAACAAAATAACCAAATCGCACCTGTAAGTGAATATACTTAGATAGGTATATTCGAATAAGCAAAGGGTTGTATATTTGTTCACCAATCACGCATTTATTGGTTTATAATTTAATGAATGATATAGCCAGTAACATAGCATCATACATAAGTAACTTAGATTGAAAGAAAATAATAACATTTGAATAATTGTTGTGACAGATGTCAAACAAGCGTATTTTATGAAAATTTAAGCGTAATTCACCGAAACCGTGAAAAACATAATATGAAACACGCATTTTAACATCCTCAAAAGTTACTAGGTCTCGCTTTAATAACTATAAAGTTTAATGCTAGTATGTTACAAATATTACTGCAACGATAACAAGTAAAAATAATTTACTGTGTGACTTGGTTTACATCTGTCATATGTGATATGTATTATAGCAAAAATTTTGTCGTAAAAGTACAAATGATGTTTGTGGAGACCATTGACTTCTGACCTAGATCAGGGTTGCGAATCTCAGTGCAATGACAGCTAGTAAATTGAATGGCAAGTTAATGTATTATTGCCAAAACCATTTGTAAACATCAACAACTAAATTGTGGACCTGCTTACAAATAGGTTTTATATTTTAATGAGGGCACAGAACCGGTTTTTATAACCTGTTTTTAAAATCCGGTATCCTCCTATTAACCGAGATATAAAACCGAGGTTTTAACCCTTCGGAGATAGCGCCCAATCTAACAGACACGACCGATTTTACAGCATAGTGCTAATTTTTTTTGTTGGTTTAAATTTTGAAAGTTAAATTTTTATTTGATTATTATTTTATGTAAAATGTTCGTTTTCATAGAAAAAAATCTGTTGTGGCCAGCACAAGACCTTCCGTCAATTCCATGTATTTTGTACAAATCCCATACCAAAAGGTCCTTGAAACAGATTCTATATAATATCATGTAAAATCGAACACGAACACATACTATTTTTTACAAATTCCATACCAAAAGTTCATTTGAAAAGGTTTTATAAATCCAATAAAATTATAACATAAACTACACTAAGTAATGTCCTTCCATCTTCTCTTTGGCCTTTCTCTGCGTGTCACTTGCGAGCAACACTATGACATACCAATTTTAGATCATATACTTTTTTCCATATTTGGTTTTGCATTTGCAACTGACATCTGTCAATTAAATTTTTTTGAATAATTATGTCAGTTGTTTCCATGATAAATAGAAAAGCTGACTAATTTTTCAAAATTAATTTCTTTATAATGCTTTAACTCTACATCTATTGAATATGAAGGAAAATGAATAATCAAACTATATAGAGAAGAGTATATTCTTTAATAAATATAATAACAAAATGTCAAAAAATAATATTTAACTCGTTTTTTTTTAAGAAAAACTGTTCAAAACTTCAAATAAGGGTACTTCCGGTGGATCAATTATAACCAAAATCTAATCAACTCTTCTTATGAATGTACAGAAGAGGAATACGAAAGAATTATAATTTTTAGAATTATAGTATTGGAGTTATCGTCGGAGAAAAATTTGTCACACACGGACACACACACACACACACACATACATACATACAGACATCATCTTAAAAATAGTAAATTCGTATTGTAGGGACCCTAAAACGTGCTTATTCATTAAAAACTCACCACCGAATTTTTTGACCAAAGACAATACCTTCCTTACCTAAAGGTGACGGAAGGTAAAAATTGTTGTGGCCAGCACAAGACCTCTCGCCATTTCCATATTAGACCAAAAAATATTGTACATATTTAACATTTCTGGTACACGCAACAACACATATTTCTTCATATATTTTTTAATTCATTCTATGAGCAAGTTATTCGTCTAATATTCGAGATTCTTCCAATTCATTGATGAGATTGGCGGTATTCCTGAAGGGTCTATGTAATATATTTATCTAGAAATATAAATATTTAATTAATAATTAAAAACAAAAAAATATTAAATGTACTTCCCAGAATAAGTCTTCAGTGATGTCTCTGGTTATTTGACACTGACATTTATCTGCCAATTATAAACATTTTAGTTTTTCCATTTGTTTTCCATGGGCTGTGAGATTCCGAATAAAAATAGCATATTACAATTAGGTACTATTAAGTCTCGACTTGTCGAAGTACGGATTTTAGGTTTTCCACATTCAAGGACAGGCTCAACTTAACGTGCGACTGTTAATCTATAATTTAAATATTAAATTAATGATAAAATATGAAATATTAAGTGTACTTTCAAGAAAAAGCCTTCAGTAATGTCACTGGATTTTTGACACTTGACATTTAAGTCAATTACAAACATTTTAATTTTTCAACTGGTTTTCATGGGCTGTTTGATTCATTATACAACGGATTATTTTATATATTTATATTTCTCTATCTCTAACTCTATAGAAGATATAATAACATTTTTAAATGTATCAGATAGAGATTTTTATATTCTTTAATATTTGGAAAAACATAAATTTTCAAAAAATAATATTTAGAATTTTTTTAAAGAACTAGTAAGTATTTCTGGTTGTCCAATTGTTACTAAAATGTAATCAGCTCTTCTCAGTAATGTCAGATTGAGGAAACCGCAGTTAAACATGTCTTAAGTCTTATAGTATTTAAGAAACCGTGGTTTTAACATCCACACACACTCACACACACATACATCATTGAAAAAATGTTATAGTCGGATTCTAGGGACCTTAAAACGTGCTTATCCACTAAAATCGTTCGGCTCCGGTGGCTCAATGGTTAGAGCAAGGCGTCTTAGTCATGACTGTGCTCGGGGTTCTGGGTTCGAATCCCACTAAGGCATGGATGTTTGTGTATGTGAACCTACTCAGTAATTGGGAGTTAATCCTGTTGAGAGGTTTAAAAAAAATCTGGATATGCGATTTTTAGCATGATTCCAATACCTCTCTTAGCGAGAGGTAAAAAAATTTTTTATTTATTTTTTTTTTATTTTGGGATTTTGATTTGTCTGGAATTTGATTTGCCTGTCGCAGTTTTAGTTTGTCACTATTTGCCTATCGGGATTTCGAAGTAACCAATGTTTATTACATCTGCAGTGTACAAATACTAGGTCACATCTGACGCTGTGCAAAAACAAACTGCTTTCATTTATTTTTAGGATATGTGTACATGTTTAAATATTAATACATGAGAGATGGTAGAAAAAGTAAAAAACATCCCGAAAAAACTTTTTGAATACTTGTGTATTCCGCTTCAAGTGGTCTGTTGGTAGCATCAGCATTCTATTCGAGGCATGGAAAACAGAATAACAAAAACCTGTGTGCAAAAACCGCGTTGTAAGTGTAAATATCCGGTGAACACGCAGAGTCTTCGATTATTTACACTATTTACAGCATTACTGTTTCTGTCTCATTTCGTGGTTAATTTCTCTCTTTTTTATGTTAACATTAACAAGCACAGGGATGGTTACGTGTAACCGGTGTTAAATATTTGGTTTGCTGGTCGTGATTTTCTTGACATATTGACAGCTCGGTTAAGTTTATAAATGATTCTAGCGGGTTCGTTGGTTAGATTAGCTAGGATTATCTAGTTATGTCGTATTACCAACGGATGAATCTGTAGGATTGGAATTACTGTTCGTATGAATTAGATTTATGATTTGTGGAATGAATTGTATTGATGTTGCTAGGGGAAAGTTTTGTTTTATGTATGTAGTGTACGTATACCCTTCATTGAAGGTCATATATACTGCAGGATTATATTTGTTACTATAAACCCAATATTGAGAACTATATTATAAATAAAAAGTAATGAGATAAACTTTTTTTAAATTATTGATACATTTTTCAGCATTTAATTTCCTATTGCAATACTGTAGTTGAAATGTCAACTCTTATAATAGCAGAGCAAACACTATTGTTTTCTCAGTAAGAAAATAACGTAATACTAGTGAACTTGAGGAAAACTAATCAATACTTTTGCACTCAGATTACCCGGTTTATGAACCTAACCAACGTATACTGTGACAAGGTAAGGGCAGAACAATAACAAGCTAATAACTTTATTATAAACTCCTCTAAATTAATTTTCGATAACAGTATTTCAAATATATTATCTTTGTAAGTCAAAATCATTTTTAGAAATAATTATAATTTTTCCCACATCTCTCTCTGTTTAGTCTAGATGTCAGCCGCATAGACATTTAGTGTATTGTCTGTTAGTTCCAGCCTACGTGTAGGGTTGATATTTAGCTATGGATGCTGTATGATAACCTTTCAACCTGCACCCCTCAAATACGTTTTGAAGATGATAACGTTTTTTAGTTTTTAGTTGGTCTAGTTTAGAGATTCATACTGGAAAGACATACAGTTTTAGTTTTGGCTCGCGTTCTGCATAATGCGAGTACTTTGCCTAGGGATGCATAGGCATCTTTAGAATTTAGTTATGTTTAGTTTTGTTTATTTATGCTTAGTGTAGTCGTTAATAATAAGTTGTATATAAATATGTGAATATATAAGAATACGGACAAGAAAAAAGTCTTGAAATCTGTTCATAAAACAGCAAATTTTACTACCAAATAAAGACTAATCTCTAATATTACTGAGCATGATAAATACATATTAGTTGTTTTATACCATGTTAAATTTGTCAATAATAATAACAATAATAATCTCATGTGGTCAACACAATACCTCCAGCTATTTAATTTTTATTAATTTAAATACATACCTACATATTATATTACGAACTCAAATCTGTCAATAATTTTTTTCGTAAGCAAAAAGTAACAATTTTGTGACGTTTTAAGTAACGTCTGTTCTTTCTGCCCAACTCTATAATCAATTGTATTATGAGCCGGTTTCACATTTTTTAAAAAGTATTTTAAATAAAAGTTTATACAATATTTTTTCATAGGAGCAATAATAATAATAATTTATTGTTATTTTTTAAGTAATGAAATAAAAAGATTGGCGCCAGAAGGAGTCATGAAAAACAAGCCCCCCCCCCCACCTCTTGTGACGTCCCAGTACATACGCCATTCATAGCCAATAACAAAACAGTTTACGTTATTTGTATAAATAAAACAATAAAAGTTCATCACACAACTGAATGTACTCCGACGTCACATTCTGTTTCAGATCACATAACTTTTTCAGAATACTGCACAAATTTCAATATTTAATTGTAAAATATCTGATAGAAATTTCGTGATATTTTCAAATTTGAAGCTCTTTAAAGAACAATATCTTTTAAAATTTAGTACTTAGGCTGTGTCCGATGTCGCATTTTGACTCCGAATGACATACTAGTGACATCTGTTGGTTTGTATGGCAACACTTTAGAACAACAAAAATGAATTATACAATTCGATTCAATGGGGAAGTTTAGCGATTTTTTTTTATTCTTTTATTCCATGGGTAATGACTTGAAAGATGATGTAACATGTTTTATTTTTTTCAAAAATGCCCAGATTTTCTTGAAAAGCCGATTTTAAGCTGTGATGACGTCGGTAGAGGCTTGGTACAACGTATGTCCCTTATACACTGACGCGCGCGGTTGCGGTTACCAGTCACTTGAGACTGAGGTGTTGTTCGACCTACGTTCAAGTGGTTCGCTTTCACCGTTCTGTCTGAGTTTGCGCATAACTGACTTGTGACGTACTTAGAGTTTACCCAAAAAATATTAATTATAAATAAATGGAGCAATAATTTTAATTTTTAATTTCAATATCAGCTGTCATTTGTGTTATATTTGTGAGAAAATAGTATGTTATGTAGAATTTTTACCATGCTAAACTTCCCCATTTGATGCTTGAGAGTAAATGTTAATATTATATTTCATAAAATAGAAGCTAAGAAGCTATTCTTTGACAGTAAATTTGACGTTTTGTACAAATTATAGCAATGAATATGATTTGTTTAATTAGTGCGCGTCAACTTCAAGGCGTATTGTACCCTAAAATCTAATTCCTAAAATCCTAAATAATCACTAGGGCATATAAATTTAGGATTTAGATATTAAGGTGATAAAAGTGCTACATCGGACACAGCCTTAAAAGTCATATATAAATTCTTGCAACAGCCCTATTTTGAGGTAAACAAATCAGTTCCAACTTTATGCGATGCACCTGTTGGGTTTGGTTAGACAACCTCCACACCATCCAAAAACTTTCCTCATCTTCTGCCACCTTGAGACAGCATCTCTCATCACCTTTGATCCTCCTATCACCTATACGACACCTGTAAGTCGTCGCCTCTTTCAGATAATAATTCAATCACCTATTGACCACAACCCACAACCCCATCTGTTCCCATCCACCTGTGGGCATGCGCGCGCCGGGTACGTCGGATGCTGCGAGCCGGTATCGGCCGCTCAGTTCCGTGGCGAAGACGGCCGCCCGCACATCTTACCACCTGTGAGGGTCGCCTGCCATCCGGCGGTATAGTAACCTAAGGTGCCCAGTGGGTCAGATCGCAGTTAGCGAAGGGATTTTAATTTGTGCGAGTGGTGAAGTATTGTGGATGGTGGTAGAGTGTACGGTGAAAAGGGTGACCGTCTCTTGGAGAGGGATGTTCGTGTGGAGGCATTGTGTCTCGCTGGAGGGTAAGCGAGATGATCATGATGATGATGATGATGATGATGATGATGATAAAGATGATGATGGGGCAATGAGGGATAGGTCGAAAGGATTGATACAAGAGGGTTGTTATTGCGTTGAATTTAATTGTATGATAAACAAAAATAATCTGCTGAGATTCGTTTATCCGGACACCAAAACACGGACTCCCTATTTGGTTAATCGAATAACCGTTAAATTTGGACCTAATTAAACTGGAAAATTCATCGTATTGTAACGGCTATTTAAATAAACAAAATTGAAACGAAATGAATTGCCAAATGACAAATTTATCATTACTGTCAATGATTCGATTTAATATTATTTAGTTATCTAGAAATTTTTAATTGGATATTGTAAGATTGGCCCGTAATATTATAAACAAAACATCTTTATAATAATTTAAAGTACACTAAAAATATAATAGCAATTTTTGTAATAAGTTGCGAAAAGATAGTATTTTAGGTACGGGACGTGAAATTTGTACGCACGAAAGTAAGCGAGTAATACAACTCGTCACGTGCCTAAAACACTCATTACGCAATGTATTACATCTAAGATTTTTTGTAACAGCGTTTTAAAACATAATTTACTCTCAAATACCAACATTCAGAATTTCTCAAAATTAAAAAGTAATCTAATTAAAAAGTTCATCTATTGTCACTTTTATGCATTAAATTGTCATTTTTAAGCACTAGTGCTTAAAAGTATTTCATTTAGCAACGAAAATGACAATCAAAAAGTTGTTATAAAACTGTAGAATAAAAAATAATATTTACGTATACATAATTCAAGAAATGAACAATATAACCTACATTTACACCTACATATGCCAGTAAATATAATTTTCAAAATATTTAAATTATTATTTTTCTCAAATTTACTAAACAATGAAATACCTACAATTTTATTAATTTAATTTTGTTTTAAATAAAGCGGCCACAGAAAAATGTTTCCACTGTATTTTTTACAATAGTTTCAAAACATGTAATATTTTATTATGGTATCATCTGTTATGTACTTCCAAATTTGCATATCTCTCCAATTTTTTTAATGACAACATTTAATATATACTGTCATTCATTTGGGATTTAGAAAATGGTGCAATCAAAACTATTAAGAAGGTAATATTGTTTTAATAATTTTGATAACATTATGTATTATTAAACAAATCTATTTAGATAAAACAACCTTTTAGTTAAAGTCCTGTATATATTTATAGAAACCAATATTTCGTTTTTACCATTATGAGTCCTAAAAGAACTTTAACTAATTAATATATTTATGTAAGTGTTTCTTTAACTTCCGTCAAAAGGAAGGTATTGTTTTTGGTCAAAAAATTCGGTTGTGAGTTTTCAATGAATAAGCACGTTTTAAGATCCTTGGAATACGATTTTACTAATTTTACATTGATGTCTGTATGTATGTATGTATGTATGTATGTATGTATGTATGTATGTATGTATGTATGTATGTGTGTGTGTGTGTGTGTGTGTGTGTGTGACTGTGTGTGTGTGTGTGTCTGTGTGTGTGTCTGTGTGTGTGTCCGTGTGTGTGTCTGTGACAAATTTTTCTCCGACGATAACTCCAAAACTACAATTCTAAAAATTATGATTCTTTCGTATTCCTCTTCTTTACAACCATATGAAGTGCTGATTAGATTTGGGTTATAATTGGTCAACCGGAAGTACCCTTATTTGAAGATCTTAACAGTTTTTCTGGAAAAAACCCAGTTAAATATCGTTTTTCAACATTTTATGATCATTAATACGAAAGAAAATTTTATTCTCTGTAAGATTTGATTATACATTTTCCTTCATATTCAATAAATATAGAGTTATAGAGAGATTAAGAGAGGTTAACTTTCAAAAATCAGTCTGCTTTGCAAAAATTATGGAAACAACAGATATGTATATTCAAAAAAATTCTAATTGACAGATGTCAGTGTCAAGTGCAAAACCAAAGTGGAAAGTATAGGATCAGAAAGTAACATAAGTGACAGAGTATCCTTCGCAAGTGACTTGCAGTTTCAATGCCGGGAGTACGAGGAAGGCCAAAGAGAAAATGGAAGGACTGTGTAGCAGAATATTTGAGAGAGGAAGAACTGCGTTGTATAGGAATGAGGAAGTGTGAAGTACAATTTACAGAATGTACATTTGTGTTATAATTATATTGGATTTATAGAACCTTTTCAAAGGAACTTGCAATATGGAATTTGTAAAAAATAGTGTGTTCGTGTTACAATTGTACAGGATATATAAAATCTTTTCCAAGGAACTTTTGGTATCTGATTTGTACAAATACATTGAATTGACGGAAGGTTTTGTGCTGGCCACAACAGATTTTTTTAAGACTAACTACGATGTATTTCAAGTGATTGACATATTGATATCAACGCAAAAATTGTAAAATCTATATTCTAGAAATTCTAAAACCTGCCATTATTCATTTATAACTCTGTCGACTTTTTTATAAAACACAACACCTCCGCTTTGTATACATAATTGGAAATTAAAATCTATCAAATTATGTCGGAATTATAAAAAATTTAAAAAAAAAATACGTTTAAAATAAAGCTATAACTTACAGTTTTCTACAATCCAAATAAAAATATTTACAAATATTGAAACATTTACCTAAGCTTTAAATACCGAATACATTTAATAATGTGTACGCTACATGCTCTGGGGAAAATTCGACCTACATCTACACCGCTCCGATATTCCACAGGTTTTAAATTATAGATTACCCTGTTTAAATTTCCCGGCACACCTAACCTAAACATCTTAAGGCTGGCGGGTAAATCGACTTCCGCTGTTTTCTTAATCATACACATATAGTAATTAGCCTAGAAGCCTGTACTGTAAGGACGTGGTATTAATATTCCAGGATGGCTGCGCATGTACGTTGGCTTTTTAATGAAACATGTGAAGTTTCTCTTGGGATAAGGCAGGATCCGTGCTCGGGGCACTTTTCCTGTTCAAAAATGTCAACGAAATGTATCCTTCAACATTATATCTGCTGCGTAGTTTTTCAGATGAGAGAATCTTTTGAAGCTTAGAGATTTCTTCGAAAAGGAAAATAAATTTCAACTTTCTCGGAAGTTATATATTTTACAATCTTATTTATTTGACGGGTTATTTATTTGTAACAAATACTAATGCCATCTGTATCACTTTATCTAGAATTAAATTAATAGTTGTATTCTTTTTGTGATATTTTTGCTCAGCTCTCGGATAGTAACGTATGTCTCATAAGTTTTGGCACAAATTTCAATACCTGCAAATAAAGCATACATGATCAAATACCAGGTTGGCTTTCGGGCAAAAAAAATGTTTATATTCTTGTCTTTAATTTAACAGTTTATTTTTTAAATCACTTGCTTTAAAATGTCTTATAAATTAAATATTTGAAAATGTATTTATAATTTGGTTGGGCGGATCCCTACACTTAATATCATTCGGAGTTTTGAAAATAATATCTCGCACAGAACAATTTATAGTACAATAGACGAATGTGAACAAATATCCCAAAACGTGGAAGACCAAGGATTTTTACACCAGACAGAGCGGAAAGATTGGTAAGAAGAGCAAAAGACAGAGTTGGGATATCCATAAGGTAATTAGCGATGGAGTACCATACTTCAAAGGATACAGAATCACGGGGGGATAGAAATATACCTCAAATGAAAGAGCACGGATACCATAGTGCTATCGTCAACTAAGGCGGATACATTTTACGGATGAGAAAATTATTATTATGGACGATGAAAAATATTTTACTCTTTTACTCCACCTAATTTACCTCAAGCTCGCCCAATTGAAGATTTTTGGGAACGTAAGGTGTGTGATGGAGGGTGGCAAGCTGAACACGTAGAAGAACTAAAGCGTAGAATTTTCATAAAGATAAGATAAATTGATGTCCAAGTCGCCCAGAACCTGATGAGAGGTGTTCGTCGAAAATTGCGCCTCGTTGAGCAGCACGGGCCCCTTCATTTAGTTTAAGTTATTAATTTAGTTAGTATCTAAATAGTTAATTATAGAAAATAATAAAAGTTTAAATAAAATTATTTATTCCAAAAATATTTGGTTAAATATTTTGTGCCAAAACTTATGAGACATACGTTATGACACGTGCAAAAAGGGTTATACAAATCAATCAATAAAAATTTGGCAGTGTCATTAAGTAATTCAATTAATGCTTCCTCGTTGTAATACAGGTCGCTAAAGCTAGGTTTCCACATGCAAAGATTATTGTCGTCAATTTTTCGCCAGTTTTATGGATCTAATTTTAGTGGTACCAGTATATGTTTTCACAATCTCTATCGGTTTTCAACTGGCACCAGATTAAGTTAAGGTATTTCAAGTAAACATTAATATGGTAGTGCAAATTTTGTTTGTTGAGCTCTAAAAAATACTTAATATTTTAGCTTTAGTACAGTTTACATCAAATTCTTTGACTGAGTCGGACATAACTTCTACAATTTTTCTCAATGCATCATCTCTTTTATTTCGATCGTTAAGGGATGATTTATTTTCCAAAAGCATGGATTTTGGTCTTATGCCTCCAAAAACTGAATTACCGATAACCATTTTTTTGAAGCTCTTATAATTGTACTGGCGCATTAATAAGTGGTGGCACCATTACATTGTTTTATTTAATTCTACAATTTGTAAAGAATTTTCATCAAAATGTTTATTAAACTTATTTAGTTGCATATTAGCATCAAATGTAAGATTGTTAATATCGTCATTGTAAACAAATAAAGAAATATCATCAGCGTAAGCTATAAAATTGGTTGTATTTGTTTTATTTTTTAAATCATTTATGTATGTCATCTTATACATAAATGGCCCGATAATAGATCCCTGTGGTACTCCGGCAGTAATTAATGTTTTTTCTGTGTTTTACTACTTGTTGCCTAAGATTTTAGTTACTTATAACAATTACCTCTAATGCCAAGAGAGTAAAGGTTACATATTAATGAATAAATGAAATAAATAGTAGGGTAAAATTAAATATTGCAATTTGCAATTTTCGCATCTTCAAAAGAAGGCTTGTCATACCGAGTTTATCTATAGTGAGCTGAGACCAATAGAGATTTTGACAAAAAAAATAATAATAATAACACTTTTATGAAGCGTACTTTTACATTATATTCTTATAAGGTTAAACATCACTTTTAAAAGATACAGGATAAAATTATTGGGTTCTTAATATGGAACAATCAAGTTTATATTTTCCGTGAACTAATTTTAAATTGCAAATTACACGTTGAAATTAATAATCCCAGTCTCAATTTTTGTTATAATTTATTTAAATTATTTATAATATTTACAAGCTAATACACATGTATGAATAATGAATATTAAACAAAATATTGTTTTTCTATATATTTACATTTATAAGTGATATTTTACACGATAATATAAAACATTAAAACTGACAGATTTGTAACATGAAACCTCTGAATATATATGGATTATCTTGGTCATGTAACATCTAACTCACTGAATTTTTACTCCAGCTTTAAAAAATACAGCCAGATAAATGAGCATTCATTTAACAAACACAAAAAGCAATTCAAAATTTAATTAAAATTTTCCATCTCGATGATTTTATGCCATATAAAATAATTATTGCTATACATAGAACGATCAGTATGAGAATGATTTAAATTATGTGAATTTAAATCTAATGAGACACCATTCATGGACAATGTCGGTGGGAAGGACAATAGCGCGTGTTCTAGATAATCATTGGTGCCAACATTCAAACACAAATAATCCTCTATCGATGCTGTTCGCTGCTGCAGCATTGAAATATTTATTCATTGGGGAGCCGAATCACATTTGCGTGTAAATTTCATCGCTAAATTATAACCTAACTATACCAAGAAATGTTGGTGCTGAAATGAAAACCTTTATATATTTTGTTAGGGTTTTATAATAATATATGTTGGTGTAATGTGTCGTTGGAAGTTCTGTGCACTTTAATACTAATGTGCAACGTAACTTTATTGAAGTAGTTAGCCAAGTTCCTATGCATTAAAAGTCCTTTTCCCAGACTTTAACTATAAAGCAACATCATGTGGAATTAGTACTCAATTAGTAAATAATTATAGAGAAAATTGTGGTTCACGTACAAAGCTTAATTTAACCCGTGCTTCATGAAATATTTAAGTCTACTTCTTATATGTATATGCAACTTCGAATGACAACTAGTCATTATTGGTTTGTGTGTGAACATTTTAGAAGTTCATAAGTGCAGTATGCAAGAGACTTTTTTCATATTTTGCGTTCACAATAAAGTCATTACGAAACCCAGTTGCGTATTGAAAGAGTCTTCATTTCGATACGCAGTTTTTTGTTTTAGAAAGTTGGTGATAGATGACGTATACTTAAATTTCAAAGTTCGTAAATAAGAAATAATTGAATGCCATTCAAATATTACCCACTACAACATTATACATACAAATTTCCCTGTATCAACTCGGTTTACTATAACTGTATTTTTTAATGTTTTAGTATAAAAGACGAAATATATAAAATAGTCTATTATACGCAACTCTCATGAATTACGATACTCGCCATGACTAGTATCGTACATTTCATGCTTCTGTATTAATAATCATTATACGTGAGTTCCATACAATATTTTTTCTACGACTATTCATAATAATTAAAAAAAATCTGATGTGGCCAACACAAAACCTCCCGCTATTTAATTTTTATTAATTTAAATACATACCTACGTATTTACTAACGCTGCAAACTGTTCCATTGCAGAAAACTATTGCTTTATTTACTATTTTCTTTTTAAAATGTCACTGTTATTAATTTGAAGTGATTAGTTTTTTGATAGTGACATTTACTGTCAGTTACATTCATTTGAAATATGAACTGTGTAACAAAGGAATTGTGTTTATCTTAGGCTTAGCGACTAATAAAAAAAATCTGATGTGGCCAACACAAAACCTCCCGCTATTGAATTTTTATTAATTTAAATACATACTCACGTATCTCCTAACGCTGCAAACTGTTCCATTGCCGAAAACTATTGCTTTATTTACTATTTTCTTTTTAAATGTCACTATTATTAATTGGAAGTGATTAGTTTTTTTTACAGTGACATTTACTGTCAGTTACATTCATTTGAAATATGAACTGTGTAACAAAGGAATTGTGTTTATCTTAGGCTTCGCGACTAATAAAAAAAAAATATTTTTAAATTTATCTGTAAAATATATAGAAAATGTATTAATGTATTCCAGTAGAAAATTCAATAATCTTTAATTTTCATAACGACAAAATGCGAAAAAATGGTATTTTTTGAAGAAAAACCATTATGAGCTTCAGATAAAGTGCCATTTCCGGTTGTCCGATTTACACCAAAATCTAATGGCTTCTTTTCATATTAGAATAAGGTAGAAATACAAGATTTCAGAATTTTCTGAATGATAGTATTTGAGTTAGAGCGAAGACAAAATCCCTACACATACACACATACTCACATACACACATAGACACATACAGACATCATCGTGAAAATGTTAAAATTGGATTCTAGGGACCTTAAAACGTGGTCATTTACTAAAATCTCGATATGTGATTTTTAGCACGATCCCTATACCTCCCTTACCAAGGGTAGCGGGAGGTAAAAATGAACCATAAACCAATATATTAGTTATAAAATTCATTTGTATCATAAATCATAATGATAATATATATATCGAAATGAAAAGAAAATCTGTATCATAATGATACTCTGTATCAAAATGAAAAGAAAATCTCTATCACAATGATTATCTGTATCAAAATGAAAATCTGTATCATAATGAGTCTCATTCAAGTACAGATGACACATACTTAATAAGTTTATTAAAGCATAGAAGTAGAAAAATAGTATGAATGCCTTATTTTATATTTTTTTTCGCCAGGGATCATTTTCTAAATTTTGATGCGTGCGAAAAAAAAACATTTCTTGTAAAATTCGTTTCTTGATTGCAATTTTTCGTGTGAATATAAAACTTGAAATTATTAACGCTTCGTTATAAACATAATACGATTATTATGAAACTATAAAAGTTTAAAATCCATTGTACGAGTAATTACAGTTTAATTGCAAGTGACGTCGGTTTAAAATTCTTTTTGAAGTGTAAAATTGTAAAAGGAAAAAATAAGTCTTGGAAATGCTCCGCATTATTAACAAAGAAGTTTTCACTGCGCAATGGTGAGGTGTAAAGTTTCACATTGACAGCCCGGATGAAATTTACACGGTTGAAGTATTTTTCTAAAAGTTCACAAGCGCGTATTATTCATTGTTTGGTTATTATATTCCATGAAATACATTTTATCCGCTGCTTATAGATTTTTAATTTTATGTTTTTATTTAACAATAAAGCGTAGAATAAATATACAATAGAGATATTATAGATATTGATTCATTTTAAATTCAATATCAGGTTCAAAGAATAATCCAATTATTATTATTGTAAAACGAAAATATTGTGGATAAAATATACAATATTGCTTTATTTCGAAGACCTTAAAAACTGTCATAAATTGTTTAAATCCAGTGGAAATAATTAGATTATACACATGAGAAATGGACGTTATAATAAATGTAAATAACACATTAAATACTAAATAATATAGTAAGCTCCTCTCTTGTAGTGGAGCTTAAAGCTTTAGCATTATTCTGCCTCATTAATATCAATTACGTGTGGCTCAAAGTTTACTTATTCATTCTGCAATGGACTGCTAATACCGCCACAAATTTCCATTTTTACTTGATGGATTGAACTGCGCTATTTATCAGTGTTTTGAAATATTTTTTTCTAAGCAGATTTTAATAGCTATTTGTGTATTATGAGCACAAAATGGAATATTGTCGATTGACATCAAGATTTTTCCTACTGTCGTCACAATGGGGTCCTCCACCATAACAATAGTTATTTACGATACAAGTACGTAAAGCTAGACATTTGTATAATTACAAATATTAAATATCATAGGATTCTGTATCCAATATATTGAACATTTTTATTATATCTTCTATACATTTAGAGATAGAAACTAATAAATATATAAAATAATCCGATACAATCAAATAATATTACTACCAAATTTATATCACTACCTGCTTTTGAATTATTGCCCCAAAAGTCAGTATACCCCATATTTAGATAAAAACTTTAATTTTTTCAAAAAATCTAATTTTCTTATTGTGCTGATTCCAGATTTTGAAACCGCAGGTCGATATCTCTTTTCGTTCTCGAGATATTTAGATTCAAAGTTTTGCTCAAAACTTCCCATTTTTGGGTAGTAACCCAAAAATGGGTCGAGATATGAATTTGGCGATACGACCATTCGATTCTACGGGCAAAATTACATAAGTACACCAATTTTCATAATTTTTGAACACCGCATTCAATCTCTGAAGCAAAATAACTGAAAATGGCCAAAAATCGCAAAAATCTAAGGCATACCCCTTACGATTTTTTCAGATTATGGCCATTTTCAGTGGGTTTCAAACTTTTATTCATAAAAAATGAACCGATCGGACAAAAATTATAAAAATTGGTACACTTATGTAATTTTGCCCGTAGAAACCAATGGTCGTATCGCCAAATTCATATCTCGACCCATTTTTGAGTTACTACCCAAAAATGGGCAGTTTTGAGCAAAACTTTGAATCTAAATATCTCGAGAACGAAAAGAGATATTAAAAAGTATCTGGATACATAAAAATTAGATTTTTGATAATTTTGAAGTTTTTTTCAAAATATGGAGTACAATAGGGTCCTATACCATTTTTCTTTTATTTTTTTTCCTGTAAGAACAGGATAAAATAAGAACTTCAGTGCAAACACGACTTAAAAATTTTACGTAATAAGCGAGATATGAATTTTTAAAGTTTAGGAATTTGTGCATGACGTAGCAGGTACTAACAAGTGATCGACAAACAATGGGACAAACTGTTAGTTATACTGGAAACAATTTTTTTCATGTTTGCATAGCTGAAATGTTTTTATATAAAAACTTATACGTTATATTCACGAAAAAAATATTATTAAGTATAAATAACATAAATAATAAGCATTTAACAAGGATTTCTTCCTAATAAATTACAGAACACAAAATTGTTAAATGTTTTGTTAGGTTATAGAACAACATGACATTTCATATTCTTTCAAAGGTGATCACTGCAGACGCGCGAATCTTCTTTTTAAAATCAGGAGACCAATCAAATTCTTAGTACCTAACGCGTCAAACCCAATTAGTAATCAGCTTCAATCGCTTGTAGTTTGTGACCTAGTTAATATTTAAAGAAAATTTTTTCACTAATACTCATTAATTTATGTATATTTTCGTTTTCTTATTTAAGATAGTTAAAATATGACTATGCTATAGGACCCTATTCAAAAATGGGTAGATATATTAACTTGGTAGTAATATTATTTGATTGTAAAGACTATCTTACGTAAGTGTACGCATTTTTAGAGTATTTGAACAACTTAGTGAATTTTTAGAAATAAAAGTCTTAAAAGAAAAATGAATATATGCTATAAAAAAGAAAGACAGGAAGATATGGGAAGAAGAAAATAGAAGCCCAGGGCCTCGAAGCCTTCAGTAATGTTTCTAGTAGCCCAAATAACTCCATGGAACCAGTTGAAAAATTTAAATTTTTGTAATTGTAATCTCAGAGTCAAAAATCCATAGATACATTACTGAAGGCACTTAATATATCTGATTTTATTATTAATACCTATTTAAATATTTAAAATTGTAGGTACATATATACATACATATATACACATCAGAAATACTGCCAAACTCGTCAATGAATTTGAAGAATCTCGAACATTTAAAAAAGTAGGAGGAAACTTATTTATAGAATGAATTTAAAAATATATTAATAATAATTAGAATTTTTGTGTATGTACCAGAAATGTTAAGAGGTTAATGGCGAGAGGTCTTGAGTTGGTCACAACAGATTTTTATTTCCTCTTTTACCAATGTATATACTAGGTTAAATACATACCTGCAGAAAATACTTAGATGCTGAAAAAAAAATAGTATTTAGCACCAAGTAAATGGAAGAATGAATTCTGCAATGGTCACATTTAGATTCAATTTACACAGTAAGTAATTAATGATTTCCTTTCCAAAGCAGTTGCAAGAAATTTACATTTAATTTGAATGTGAATTTTATTCGGAACATTCAATTAAACGCTGCTTTACAATTACATAAATTGTTTAAATTTAGCGCGAGCTTATAATTGCAATGTAGATCATTTTCTACATTATTCGGCATTGAAGGGTCGTTTATATTTAAATTGAAATGAATATTTATTAATATCAAACAAGACAGAATTTCATTTTGCGTACCAGTGTTATTTGCTATTTATCGAGAATTACTGTATGTACATTTTAGAAAACTACTAAATTCGTTTCGTTTGATTAATATTATTGTTGAAATTAAAATTATTGGTAGGCGAATGAATGGGGATAAAAGTAACCAATCATAAGCAATGAGACTACAAATACAAGTTCGCCTCCTTGCTACTCGCCACCGCACGTCTGTGCCCCTCCGTATATAAAAGAAAACAAACGAAGGGCCTTAATAAAAGCAGACAGGTTTGTATAGAGAAATTAATACTGCCCTATGATTAGTCAGAATGCACAGTTAGTGCCATTTTCAGGCTCACTTTAAGACTTTAATTAAAATTACTTTAAGACGATCTTTATTAAAAAGTAATGCTACAGTGCTTACTGAAGTGCTAAAGTTATAATATGAAAGAAAACACAACTTTAATTTCCATTTAAAGTGTTAAACTGAAGATAAAGTTATTATGAAAACGGCCTTTAGAACATAAAACCAAAAAATATCTGTCAGCTGTCAGTTATCATATAAAATCGACAGAAATAATATTTAATCAAGTTTTTAATTTCAATTTTGTAATTTGGCAAAGATTTGTTTTACGAATTTGATTTATATAATTAAAGCATGTAAAAATGGTCGACTCTGCTATTTTCTTATGTGAAACGAACTTACCACCGGGCTACTAATTAACGGAAATTTTGTAATTTCTCTTTAAAAGTATGAAGAAACCAAAAATATTAAAAATGTAAACAGTTTTGTTCTGTACAACTTTGCTCTCGATGGTTTTTCGTAAAATGAACAGAACAGCAGGATATTTCACAAAACTTATATTTTATGTTATAGCATTTTACATTACAAATTTGATAAAACAGTTACCTGGCATGTATTGTTCAATATATTATTTGTTACTCACTTGTAAATCAAAGATAAAATTATAACCAAAACCTGTCAATTGTAATTGACACTTATTTTTAATATGTATGACAATAACAAAACACAATTTTCACATGACAACAACATTGCTAACCGATTTTTACCTCCCGCTACCCTAGGTAAGGTAGGTATAGGGATCGTGCTAAAAATATCATATAGAGATTTTATATAATAAGCACGTTTTGATGTCCCCAGAATCCGATTTTAACATTTTTACAATGATGTCTGTAGGTATGTATGTGTGTGTGTCTGTATGTGTGTGTGTGTGTGGATCATGTGAACACGATTACTCAAATACTATCAATCAGAAAAAATTGAAATTTTGTATACCCATTCTATACTAATATGGGAAGAGCTCATTAGTTTTTAGTGTATATCGGATAACCGGAAGTATCATTTATACAAACTTTTAACAGTTTTTCTTGTAAAAAAATCATTGAATATAATTTTTTAGCAACTTTTACTAATTAAAATGGAATATAATGGTTTAATCTTCAATTCTACGATAATAACATTTAGTAAATAACTCTAAATAACTTTAAACATGAATATATAATATAATTTATTTCCATGTATCACCTAGCCTACGCGTCAAACAAAATCATAATTTTAATGACAGGTTTGACATATTTAAACAAATGTCAGTGACTGGCAGCAATTATATTAAAATTAATAATGAAACCGTGTTAATGAGAATATAATAGTAAAATATTTTATTAAGGTTTGTAAAAATAATATATTTTCCATCATACATAAATGTTAGATGAACAGGATGATCTGATTTAACTTTGCTAATTGCTATTTTTGCAGCACTATAAATTAATATTAATTTACAACTACACATTTACAAAATGGATTATGTACGGCGAAGAATTTACAAAGATTGCGTTTTAGAGCACCTAGAAGATGATGCTGATTTTTATAAGAATGTACGTGTGTGACGATTTTTCCTTAAAGCCTATCAAAATATGATCCAAAACTTCTCAAATTTGGTATTTAAAACTCATATATAATTTGAAACAACATATTAGATTTTAACCATATATGATAAATCGGATGTAGTACTTAATTTGGAGCTCTAACAAATTTTTGAGGAAAAACAATAAAACAATCCAAAATTTCGTATTACAGACTTTTCTATTTATTGGACAACAAATTAGAATTTATTTACAAACGATTAACCGGTAATGATACTTTACTTAAAGCTCACTGCTATTTTAAACATGAAATTGGCGGGAGGTCATGTGTTGGCCACATCAGATTTTTTTTAACATAGCTGATAATTTTACATGTTATATTTGCCGTCAAATAAATATGGACTGGAGATTTCTACACTGTTGTCAATTCCTTTGGTCATGTTGAAAATGCTATGTTATAAAGAGCGTCAACACCGCACTGCAAGGGGCAGGGTGGGAAGAAAGGTAAGAGTTGAGCATCAGTGACGGCATGTATAGTAATTAGTAAAAATTAATTTTTGAAAGTAGTAGGCTGTATCAATAAATGTAGTTTACAAGTTAATAACAAATAAAATGCTTATGTCCACCCATAACCTATACCACCCGGTAGAGCAGAAGACTTTATATTAAATGAGTTTAAGAAAGTGAGTGGAATATAATTATTGTTATAGACATAGGATTTTATAGCTACGTTAATTAATGTAGACATGAAGATTAATAGGTAACCCCTTTGTCTTGTTTGCAAACACCGTTACTGTAAGTAGGGTTGATTGTTTGCATTACAATCATAATAGAATTTCTAGGTATTCCTTTTCATAATTCACCCGTCTTCATTAATCATTTTGAACATGTATAATAATTACATGTTTCATATGTTCGAACATCTACTGTAACACGATATTTTATTAAGTATCTACACAAAATTAGAAGACATTACAATGAATTAATACCGTTCTGAAACGCATTCAATTTTCCAGGTAATTTAGCCATCTAGAAAATAGACTAAGTAAGTAAAGAGTTCTGCGTCCTGGTAGATATTGTGGTATTTTTTGATGCAGAAATAATTTATTTTATTCATGGCCTACTGGCCTGAGTATTCAGATGTGAAATGGGCGTTTTTATTGCTAGCAATTTCTTTTCGCGGAAAGCAACTGTCAAGGAAGACTAGCCGTTTCGTTTCAGCTGATCAAAAGGGTACATCGAGATGGATTCCCTTACTAAATCATTATTTTCCATTTTCTCCTCAAAAGATATGATGCATTCAATTAAAATATGGTTTTGAATTTAGCTATAACAATTAATGGGTGATATGAATAAAAATGAGTATATACTTTATACTAAAAAATGCTAGTAGATACTTCATTTCGTAAGAGTAAAAATGTAGAAGTAGATACTCTTTTGAGTATCTACTCTTATATACAAACCAGCTAAGTACGAACTCAAGTTTGGTATGAATAAAAAATAGTTCCTACTACATTGGTAAAGTATATACTTGGAAAATTTGGAGTTTGCTAGTGACCAGACTCAGTGGGTTCGCAAAGTCGTTTTGCAATGATGGAATTGTAACCCATCATCTGCCAAATTTTAATTTTTAATATTTTTTGTAAATTCAAGTTCCAAATGGAGTTAAGATATGTTATCTTTTTTCATATATGTTCTTGCAGTGCTGTGTCTATAGTCTAGCTGCAAATCTGTACATGCTTATAAGGATCTTATTACTTGTCTATCTATCTATCTGTCTATCTATCTATATTACTGTTAGTTATTTTATTTCAAATTTAATTTGTTAATTTCTTTTGAGATCATTTTCTACATTTTTAATTTTTGAATTATTTGAGAACCACTTACAAACTTTACGCATTAGTTTACTATCTTATCGACCGATATCCTAATTCTATTCTGATTCATTTGTAATCAGTTGACTAACTGCGGTTTATATTAGGCCTTATTTATAAATTCCGCCAGTGGTTCCAGATTCTAGAAATCCATACTAGAATATAGGCATTATTATGAAATCAATTATAACAGGGTTGGTATTCTCCATAAAAGGGCCCGGATGCAAGATACAAAGTTGCGCAGAAAAGATCGACGTTTTTTAAAACGTTACAAAATTTATACTTTTTGCTTAAGAAAAAAATCATTGGCAGATTTGAGTTCGTCCTTTCTGCTCAACCCTTTATTATGAGACCCCAAACAATTTAAAAATAAAAAGAATGACATCTTTTCTGGAAAAAAGTATATTTAACATCAATAAACAAAATAAATAAACATTAGTAGTTACGTGTCTAAAAATAAGTGGGAAAAATGGACAATTGAAGATACAAATATTATTAAATGAGCAATTTTGTACGAATGAGAAATATTTCTAAAAACTGAAACGCTCGGTTTTTTTGGAACTCAAATTTCTCCGTAATTATAAAAGATAAAAAAATAATACTACCTTTTTTTTAATTTAAGTTCTGTATTTATTATTTAAACCCAACGTTTCGGCACCATAAACTGGTGCCTTCTTCAGGGGATACATTGACATAAATATGTGAAATAACAAAAACAACAAGTAACCAAGGTAACAAGAAATGTTCATAAATGTTACCTTTTTTATGAATACAATTTTCTAGACAATATCTGCGTGCCCAGTAATAACATGGACGGCGAACATGCATCTTCTCAAGAAAAAATCTCCTTTTGCCAGAGGAAAAACCTTCCCAAAAACTGGCAGAGAGATGATCTGCAGCCGTACTCTTTATTAACAGATGTTAGAAAAAGTTTAGAAAAAATTGTATACATATTACAAATTACAACATATTTAATGGTGAAAACGAAATCTTCATGTTCTTCTTACGAAGAATTTTACCAATCTTGTCCGTTACGTTTTTAACATAAGGAAGCGATGCATATAATACGTTCCTTTCTTCTTCATTGTTTATTGTTCTTTTTTAAATAATAAATACAGAACATAAACTAAAAAAAGGTAGTATTATTCCAATTAATAATATGAGTTCTGAAAGATATTTTAATAAGATAAAAAAAGTCATTTATTTCGATAAGGTATACTTACATGTTATGTCAAAATAAAATTTAAGAAGGCGATGTCTGAAATATTGATAGCAACTTAGAATTGTTTGTTGAGTAAAATTCATAGGTTCATAATTATGTGGGAATGAATAAGTTATGTTTATATCGACTATCGACTGTAATTTAATGTAATGTGTTTGTTGTTATCGATCTTCTTTACATGGTATTAAAAAAGGGTAAAAAGTTTTGAGGGTATATTCTGACCAAACTAAGTAAAAATAGTTATTTATGTATTAAGAGCGTAAGGAGGCTTTTATGGCCTGCGGCGGGATTTTGAGCCCGAGGCGTAAGCCGAGGGATAAAAACACGTCAAAGGCCATAAAAGTAAGTTACGCTCGTGGTACATACAAAACTTTATGCAAACAATTTTCAAATTATGAGTGTTAGAAAAATTGTATCGAAAAGAATTTGTCCTCCTACATCCAGTATCTAGTGTTGCTATGAAAGCGGAAAACAACAGTTTATTGTTTGTTTATTAGTTCTGTCATTTGAGTTTTATTTTGTGTATCTCCGTGCTTTCCATATAAATATTATAAAATTAATTTTCATTTTTCATTAAAGAATATAAAAATTTACGATTTATAATAAAAACTTTTCATGTTGCCTGTTTATATTGTAGGTTATAATTTGGTTTGACGTTTCATTATAGCCCGGCGGGCTATAATAAGGCCCGCAGGCTATAAAAAATTCGTGTATAATTGTCAAATTATAATAGATCCGTGCATAAAAAAAGTTTAATCAACATGGGTTCGTTCTTTAATAGTTTCCGAGATATAAGGCTGTGAAAAATGAATTTTTACGGGACCTTTTGTTTATCTTTCAGAGGCCATCTTAGATGTGCTTTTGTTTTCCAAATAAAAGTACAAAGTTAAATGTTTTGGCGACCTGGACCAATATTTAATTTTCAAATAATTTCGTAACTATTAGAAATTGAGAAAAATGTTTCACATATTTTTTTAAATTCTATTTACTGACATAGGTAAATATTGTTCAGTTACTGTCATTGTCAGTTTATCTTCTAATACAAAATGGCCTCTTTCTCGGAAACAGTTGAAGATTATATTGATTAAGCTTTTTTTTTTACTCATTTTGGTCAGTACTATAAACCCTCAAAATCTTTTCTCTTTTTTTAACACCTGTATACAAAATCAATGGTGTTAGTCTTTTCTTGGATCACGCAGTAAAATCTTCTACGTCGTACACATGCGTAGATCGGTTGTTTTTCGTTGAACTGCGAAGCGTTTCATTAAAAATTAATCAGCTACGTTCTTCAGCTTCTTATATAGAATACGTGTGTTATCTTTCTGTACTACCCCGGAAAATGTTACTTTGCTATAAAAATATTTTGCCACCGTTATAATTTACATAAAATGCACAACTTGAATTTTATGTTTTAGTGAGGAAAATACTTGAAGCATTAGTGCTTTTAAAGAAGCCATTTTTTGCGTAATAGCTTGTAACGATTTTTTTTGCTAAAAATAAAAGTTTTCTTTTCCAATTTTTTTCATTTTCTTAAGAAGGTTTTCGGTGTCTCTCTTTGTTTGGCAATAATGTCATATTAAATTTTTGAGAAAACTTTGCTGTAGGCAATATTTAAATTAAGATATCAAATATTCATTTGTTTATAAAAGATCTCTGGGAGCCTATTTTCAAAATGAAATGAAGTCAATTTAAAATGAATTGAAGTTGGATTATTAATTAAATATGGACCGTACCTGAATTTGTTTTTACAATATTCTGCTTTTAACTAATACATACCGGGTATCCCAAGCTACTAGACATATATCAATTCAAATAGGAAAACATTTTCCAATTTTATCTGGTCTTCTTTTTTATAGAATTTTAGAGAATTTTAAATTTACTCGTTTACCAAAAACGTAAATTAAAAAATTTTGTACTAATAAAAAAATAAATTCTGTTTTTGTGCCTCAGTCACGTGTAAGTAGTATTACATAAGTCCAAATCGTTCAGAAACATTTATTTAGATGGCTAAGTTGGCATTACTGCTCTGGTGATATCTCAATTTAGGACTATTTGCAATACAGGAATTAGCAAAATCTTTACAAATTTTGGAACTAAATTTTAATTATTTTAACTTAAATGAATAGATTTTGTCATAAAAAAGCTAATTTCACGTAATACAATATGAATTTACTACCATTGCAAAAACATATGAAATTATGTATAATTGTTTTTGTATAATATATTTTCAATAAATATAAAAATTTTATACCTTTTATGTCAAATGTAAGTAATTATAATAATTAAACTTGCAATGCAAAACAGATTGTTTTGCGAGTGCTCGTATTTACAGGCCTCGCTTGCGGCTCGGCTAGTTAAAATTTTCTTGCTCTCGTAAAACTGCAGTTTCTGGACTAGTGATACAAATAATTATTATAAATCAATGAACAAAATGTTACGGGACATAATATTTAACACTGGCATGCCATATTTTATAATTTATTTTTTTACAGTATCTCATCCCCTGAAATATGCAATTAATATAATTTTATTTTCGTTGTCGGGGATGTGTTTACTTCCCCTGAAATTATGAATATATCAGAAGTAATATTAGGGGGTGTACTAATTGTTAATATTATAATAAAACCAATAACATTGGCATATCATATTTTATATTTTATTTTTTTTTACAGTATTTCATCCCCTGAAATATGCAATTATTATAATATTATTTTAGTTGTCGGGGATGTGTTTATCTCCCCTGAAATTATGAAAATATCAGAAGTAATATTAGAGGGTGTACTGATTGTTAATATTATAATGAAACCAATAGCGCTGGCTTATCATATTTTATATTTTATTTATTTACAGTATCTCATCCCCTGAAATATGCAATTATTATAATTTTATTTTAGTTACCGGGGATGTGTTTACTTCCTCTGAGATTATGAAAATATCAGAAGTAATATTAGGGGGTGTAATGATTGTTATGGGCGAACTCGTTTAATTTTCGTGAGCCTAAAATGTATTTCCAGAAGCCTATCACTTGAAATAATATACTTATTTTAATTATAATTTCATTTCTAGGGTTGGGCTAGCATCCCCTACAAACATAGTGTTTAAATATTAATGCTTTTGCAATATTTTTAATATCTACATACACCGAACACAAGCGAATAGTACTGAACACTGCAAAATACCTCCGAACGGCAGGGTTGTCCAAATGTTATTTTCATTCGAATCCGCTGCTGCGAATCCGCTGCCAGGTTCACTCTGATTAAAAAAGAACTGTTTTTCCATATTTCCATATTAAATTGCCGTGTTAAAGATTGCTTGGGACAACCAGTATATGAATTTCTTCGTATGTCTTATGAATTCTCTGAAAATTACCCATAATCCTAAGAGAACCTTCTGTGACAAAAAAATAAAAATATCATTCATACGTTTCTTATTTCTTGCCGTATTTCTCATCATATGACCAATAAATCTCTCAAGATATAAAAAGAAAAACAAAATGCGGTCAGTATTCCATCTTAGCTAGCCTTGGAAACAAAAACACATGTTTTTTGGGTTGTCGGGAATTCGACAGGCCGGGAAAGTTTATGTATTTTATTAGTTTTTATGTTATGTTCTGTTCGTAAGGTAACCGCACGTAACGTAAGGTATGTAGACCCCGCGTAGCTGAAATTCAATTACACGGAGGATCTCAGGAGACCGTGCCTCACGACTACGACTACGACACACGACCTGACGACCTCGTTGCTTCGCGCTCACCTTCCTGTCAAGACGCGAACCTTTTCTCACTCCTCACAAGATTACGAGGGTTAGGAATGGCGCCAAATTTCAAATTACCTCTTATTTCATTTCGTTTCTGGTGCTTAATACATTATACTCTAGTGATTTTCTAATTGATTACATGTCGACAGACATATTACATAAGCAACGTTCGGGTGCAAACTTTATATAATTGTAACAGATAGGTACGTCATATATTTCAGCAAAAGTATCTTCAATAGCATGGCACAAAATAACCACATGTTCCAAACATGGCGACTAATGGCGGGCTTCACAACAGTACACGATGGGAGATTCAGCGGATATTTTACAAAACTATAGCGCCACTTGTGCTTGAACCAAAATTCAAATAGAGGCTTCATTTGACATTTATAAACGAGGTCCTTCACCAGCCACACATTTACAGTGACACTCTTTAATATTATGTTCCTTATCAATAAATACCGGGTGTTACTTGAAATTCATGATATAGGGAATACAATATTATTTTTTTTTCATTTTGTTTTAGTTACTGACCTATTAAAATTAGAGAAAAGTTGGAAATATGAAAGTTGTTCAAAATTAAAAACTACTCAATATGGGACTAAAATTAATCACAATTTATTTTTATTTTACGAAAAAAAAAAAACGCAAATTAAAATTTGCAATTTACAGAATATTTCAGAATACCATTGAATTATTAATATTTTATTTGTTTTTATTTGACATTTAACTTTTGACATGTTGTTATAATTAATTTTGAAGGTTATAATAATATACCATTCATGAATCATTTTGTACTTTCTTCTTGTGTTTAAATATACTATAACCGTGAGTATTTTTGAAGGTGAAACATTGGGTTTGTCATATCCATGGTTACGACTTGATATTTGATTGACAGCAATGTATTTGCCCGTTCCATTTAAAATGAAACATAGGGAACGAATTTGACAAAAGTATTATATTTAAATATTGTAAGAAATTTAGCGGAGTCAGAAAACCACTCGGGCACAAGATGCGCAGTATATTTTTTCTACAACTAATTTTAATTTAGAATGCAGGTATAATTATTTAAACAAAATTAACCTCTATTGACGTCTTATCAAATGTTAAATTCGTTCCCTATGTTTCATTTTAAATGGAACGGGCAAATACATTGCTGTCAATCAAATGTCAAGTCGTAAGCATGGATATGACAAACCCAATATTTCACGTTAAAAAATACTCACGGTATATCAAACTTATATCCTTAATATCTATTATTGACAAGAGTAGAATTATGAGATATGTCAAATAAAAAAATTAAATATCAGTTGTATCAGTAATTCAATGGCACTCTGAAATTTGCTGTAAATTGCGAATTTTAATTTGCGTTTTTTTCGAAAAATAAAATGAAATGTGTTATATTGTTAATCTATATTTGTCTGTATACCTTTGTATAATTTAATTAAATTTAATATTAAATGTGAAGAGGCGGTGATAAATAAGATCAAGATATTATAATTGTAGAACAACATTCAGGTATTAATTAATTTTCATGAAAACAAAAATACGCCTGGAAAAGTGATAAAATTGTATAAAAAATAAAATTTTAATTAAAAATCTTCCGAAATTGTTTTAAACGTGTTAGTCTTTTGTTTAAAGTTAATCCCTTTAAATACGAGAATTTTTCTGAAGTTAAAATCTGCTTTTATTTTGTAGAAAGGTTTTGTGACATTATCATTATCTCCGAGTCTACAGATGACCTTTTGTTTCATTGTTTTTAACCCTGTTAAGTGTTGGAATTGAGTTGAAACTCCCGTTGATAAAAAAGAAAAACGGCAGAGGTGAATAGTAGCATTTTCATTAGCTCTTTAATCAGTCAATATCAGTTTTAATTACTGCATTCATAAATCCATCCACGGAATGCTGGATTTCATTAGGAATTGAAATTGCGAAATGAAAGATCTTTTACATCTGCAGGATCACAGTGATGAAAATTGTTACACTGAATTAAAAATGGAACTTCATTATCGTTATAAAACGAAAACTTTTGTACGTCTATCCAGTATATTTTTCTTATTAAGAAAACTTAAATCTCTCATTACTTTAATAGATATTTACACACCAAGTGAGCTAAGGTAATGTTTATTCATGAGAAGAAAGTTAAATTCTTCGAGTGAATAAACATTCTTAGCTCACGTGGTTTGTACAATATTTTATTCAATTTTGACGAAATAATAATAAAAACCTTTATAATATTTAATTTTGACAAAATAAAAAATTGATCAGTTTGTAGGCTAAGCATGACAATCGTCGCTGATAGACGTCAAGTCCACTGAAATATATACTAACTGGAACTCGCATACTCTACCTATCAGCGTACGCTGCACTGAAGCCTCATTGAACAATAATGGCTGGTCCTGTTCGCGCACGTTCGTGCCGAACCGAACCTAGCCGAATAACTCGTATCATAGCTGATCGCTTTGTTTTCATAATATGCTTCATTTATTTAAACATGCGCCACACGAAATAATTTCCGTCTACTCACGAACTGTCTCGATGTTTGCCAACTATTCCAACAGCAGGCTTCCGTCTACTCACGAACTATCTAGATGTTTGCCGACGACTCCAGCAGCAGGCTTTCAATATGCTTCACAGTCACGGTTCGTACGCGCATTCCAGTTAGTATATATTTCAGTGGTCAAGTCACATATTTAAAAAGCTTCATTGTCTGTCATTTATGTCGTAAAAAATAATGAAAAGGGTTGATAATGTCTGATAAATTATGTGGTAAGTGTTATTTTCGTTCTTGATGTTATTTTTAAATGCATTTTTTGTTGCAGAATGCCAGAGTTAAAATTTTGTGAGAGTGATTTAAAAAAAAATTTTAATTCACTTGTGAAAAAAGTGTTACTTATAGTTGTTGCTATGGAGTTAATAATGACAGTTTAAAACGTCAAAATTGAATAAATACTATTAAAGTGGTACATTTATCATTATTTCACTAAATAATAAATTTTAACGTGCTGAAACTTTGTATCAATGTATTACAGTCAATAAATATCTAAACTAATCTAAAAATATATCATCATCATTACCGATGTCTACATGCATTGTAGATAATGGCACACCCAGTACTGGGTAATATGCCGTGATGATATATTTATTTTATTTATTTGAAGGCACCTAGAAGGAGAAGTTGAAACTAGGTCCCCACCACCCTTCAGAAAATTAATCCTGTTATTTTTGTGTACCCCGTCGTATAATAATGCCAACACCTGAATTATGTAAATTTATTTTTTAAATACAAGGAAAAGATTACTCAACCAACTATACAAGTAGAAGTGTTTGTCCACATTATTTATGGTACTCAATTTGCAATTATCATCTAAGAAAATGGATTTATAAATTTTAGTACAAATGAGTAATGCTCTACAACAGAAACGCTATCCATATTTTACTATGGCATACAGAGACCTCTACATAATTTGTAGAGTTTGGTTGAAACAAATTCACACGGGACGAGTTAAACACATTCTACTGGGTAAACACAGTAACACAGAACATAGACTGGACCAGTAAACGTGCGATGAATAACAATTTACAGAATAGAATCTAACTTCCCACAATTCAAATCGGAATGGAAACAACGGTCCCGTCTTTATTTCTACACCAAATTCAAAGTAGACGGTTAGTGAGGTCAGCTACAGCAACACTTCTGAGATTTCTAATCTAATTCCGGAATTGTAAGCCACAATGTCAAGTCGTAAATCTATTGTGCTTTATGTTGTTACATTTAATTTAAAGTTTTGGGGGTGAAAACATTAAATGGCATGAAATATATTACCCTGTAGAATTTTCATGTTTTGATTACAAATATACTTCATTTCACGTTAGAAAATAACAGATGGGGGTTGTGAGCCAACCGTTTTCACGTGCATTAAATAAATAATTTAAATTCGTAAAACCAAACTGTCAATACTATATAATTTTATCATTGATAATATCATAAGTGGTAAATTTTTGCCGGAAAAATTTTCAGATTGTTACGGGAGCCGGTTGCCTAGCAATTTATTGAGTGACATTGACAAAAAAATCACGAGCTGTCAAGCGAGTGATTTTTGATCAATGTCACGAGATAAATTAGCAAAAGGCTCGAGTAACAATGTGAAAATTTTGCCAGGATAAAATTTAACCACGAATGGTATTCGGATGACTATTTCAAAAATAAAAATAAGCGGACAGGACTTTGACAGGTATATAAACAATATTTCCTAGGCACTCTTAAAACGCTTAAAACGTCAAAAAATTTTCACTTATCAAAACTCACTTACTTGTAAAAATACAGCATCTTATTGGCTTAAAGGGTGCAAAATTTTTTTTGTGAGATTGTTTTGTCAAAATGAAACTTGGTAACTAGGCAGAATCGTGAATTTGGATTGGTTTATAAATGTATGAGTGGAATAGTCAGAGTAATATCACAAGACCTCCTGATTTTATCGATAAATTTTTATTTTGCACGATTTTTTTTTTTGCTTAGCAGCAAACACGAAAGCAAACTGCATGGTAAATCCCGAATCCGAAGGAGGAGAGGTTTTACCTGATGTCAGTTTGTTTGAGTGATTTTGCTTAAAAGAAAAAAGAAAAATAAGTGCTTAAAAATCGTGTGGTATTTGGTGAGATAAATTCCAAAGACAACGCAAAATGAAACTTGACACATTAATTGTTACTCTGACAGTTATAAACAATAACAACTGTTTATTTACTTGGTAGCGGAAAATTATCGGGGAACGGGGTTTTATCAGTAAAATACTGGTATCATTGGTTGAATTTTCAAGTGTTTTGCATCATGATTGGTTAAAAACTAGTCGTTGGAATTTACCTGTAAAAATTTATAAATAAATAAATATGCCATCACGGCATATAATCCATTTCTGATTGTTTACCGGGGGTCATCTCACGGACACTCATTGCTGCCTTAGAGAGTGCATCACAGGGGTCACTTTTGTGCCATTTAAAATTCGAAATATTTGGCGTCGGTCGGGATCGAACCCGATTTCCCACATTCGCGACAGACACTCATAGGCACGCGGCCACGGGACCCCATACCTGAATATTAAAAATTACAAGGTCGAAATCAAAAACATAGTTCAATATCACTTAATTTTAACAGCTGACAGTTGACATTTTTTCGTTTTAGTAAACTAGGCGTGCATTCTGACCAATCAGAGAGCAGAATTCATTTCCCTATCTAAACCAACGCTATTTTCTTACTTGAAATGAAGTATAAGTAAACATATTTGCAACAAAAATTTTGCACCACTTTTATTTACTATACTTGCCGTCAGTAAGTATGGACCACGGAGTATAATATAACTACTATTAGAGGAGTTGCAACGAAGCAGCGGAAAGCGGCACACTTTCTTATCGCCGAGCGAAGAGAGAGACAGAAGATCGGAGGCCTACGTACGGCTGGCGATTATGTAGTTTATATGAGATCATGCATAATATTTCTCAAATAAAAAGACTTTCGGTGTATATTTTATTGATTTTTATTTAAAGGACAATGTATAATTAATTTTAAGACTTTATAGTTCAGTTACATTCCTATAGTATGATATTTATTTTTTTTTAAATATGGACATTTCGATTTCTGTATACATATACATTTTAATTGAATAATGGCCGGTTGCACCAATGTAGATTAAATATTAAATTTGACTTAAATTGACAATATTGCGTTGCAATGAAAGTCAAATGAATTATAATATATTGCTGTCAAAATTTCGATTTGCATTTTTTTGTTTAAGCCTGGCTTAAAATTTAAGCCTTGTTGGTGCAAATGGGCATAAGAGTTTCTAAAAATTTATTTGTTACAAATAAATCGTAAGCTTGAATAGATCCAAATATATCTACAAATAAAAGAATACGGGGAGTGAATGAAGCACTCGATGAAAAATAAGAAAATTAATGTTAAATGACATTGAATATATTTTTAAAACAATTGATTTGATTTTATTTAGATTTACAATTCTGTAGTGTTATAGAAAAGTAAAGAGTAGCACTATAAATTCGATTTATTGAAAATATAATTAAAATAACATTTAAAAAATATATTATATTTGATTGAAAATACTCCAATAATACAATTTACAATTATTGAAATTCATACAAACTAAAAACATAAAAGTAACGAACTAATGACAGCAGACGCTTGACAATTCCGGGAGAAACATGTCATGTAAACGTTTAAATATTGAAATCCAATAGTACCAACATGTGGTGAAAAAATTAACTACAATTATTTTAAATAAATTAAAATTCATTGAAAACATTATGTTCGACTTTAAAATAATTGTAAATTTAATTAAAATGTACTTTACTTATAGTATGCAAAAAATAGTATTTATTTTCTTCGTTTTCCTAAACATATACAATACTACAGTTTTTTTTCATTTTGTAATGAAATGATGACGTGACTACTCTGCCTAAAAATTTGTACTATATCTAGTACCTTAAATCTTCCCGGCATCCATTTCGGTGGAAGTGACGTCATCGCTAAAGGTCAGATGTAAAGGGGTTCACTCGAGACTCATGACTTCAAACTTCAAATTACTCCTCAGAATTAATTCTGATGCAATTAAAGTTCCTAATATGCAATTTATTCCACTGAAATGCACTCGTTCTTACCTCCGTTAATTTTGTTTCCGGTCGAGAATGGCGGAATGGCGGCGCTTGTGACTTCCGGTTGCAGTGACGTCACTTGGCTGTCACTGGAGCGCCACTGATACTAAACAAGTGATTCTCAACTCAATTTTATTAATTATAACAGGTTTCTTTGATCTTGTGTGTATGAAATTTATGTGTACCGTTGCCCGTAGTCTATTTATAAATGTTTGTTTTACCTTTGGGAAATAGACTGTAATAATATAAAGTAGTACAATATTTTTACTACAGAAGAAATTCATAGCATTTTAACTGGATAAACTTAATAAACTTCAATGGAGTTTATTTTTTGAAAATGTAAGTAAAGTTATTAATTTCATAATTTACTCTCCTGAAGTACATTTAAACTACGAATTGTTGAAATTTTTAATAAAATTTAAATTTTCTCTTGTCGTCACTTAACGATGCGGCAGCACTACCCGCTCAAATTCTGTAAGACTAAAGACCAATTTAACTACATATTTCTAAATCTGACATTAATACGAAAAGCTGAAAAGGTTTTGGTAACAAATGTAAAATCGGAAGTAGTTGTTTCTGAAAAAAAATTTAAATATTATTTTTTTGGACATTTATGTTATTACAAATATTAAATAATATAAAATTCTCTATCCGATATAATGAACATTTTTATTATAACTTCTATAGATTTAGAGAATTATAAATATATACAATAATGCGTTGTACTGAATCTCAGAGCCCAAATAATTCCAAGGAAACCAGTTGAAAAATTAAAATGTTTAATTGACAGAAAAATGTCAATGTCAAAAATCCAGATATATTACAGAAGGCTTTTTCTGGGATGTTTATTTAATATTTCTTATTTTGTTATGAATTAAATATTTAAAATTACGCATCAGAAATACTGCCAATCTCGCAATGAATTTGAAGAATCTCGAACATTTAGAAGAGTAGGAAGAAAATTATTTATAGAATGAATTAAAAAATATAAAAATATATTAATAATAGATGTAATTAAAATTTTTATGCGTGTACCAGACATGTTAAATACAATATGTACTGATATATAGCCACAGAATAAACATTTATACAGAAGCGACGGTCAGAGAGAGAAACTAAAATTAGAGAGAGAAAGAGTAAGCCAACAAATTTAAAGGGCTAATCGGATAAAATCGGTTTGTTTCGGCATATCTTCGTATCTTACGATTCTTTGTTCTTTTCATTATCTCGACGTGAACATTTTCCGTTAGGGGTCAATAATAAAAGTATATTGAGAAACACAAATTGATTTCTAATAAGAACAAATATGTTATTTTTTCAACAAACGATAGGAAAAATCTTTATCATAAGGAAAATCATTATATTTCACATATTCTGGAAGAGCTGTTGTCTCAGCTTGTCACGCCCATGTATTTTAGGGTTATGGCTAATTCAAGCAAACCAAACATGTCTTCTCACTTTGACATATGTCATTTTGTGAACTGTTTGTGAATAGAAGTGGTGTTAGTTTCTAATTAAATGGATAAAATGAAGAAAGTAGAATCGGGAGGACTTGTTTGTTCATATAAAGACTGTATAAATAGATTTAAAAAATGGAGAAAGGGAAATATAAGTTTTTTTCGTTCCCGAAAGATCCAGAAATGTAAGCTATGTAAAACGATTACCATATCATATAAAATGTATATTCATTTAATAAATACAGGTGTAAAATGTGACTCAAGGCCTGTGGAAGAGAAGATTTGATGAAGAAGGATATGTGGGACATATTCATCGAGTCTGACGTTTGTGTTTCCCACATCAAAGATACAGAAAATTCTGCATTGTAATGAATTTGTAAAATTCATGTATTTGTTTAATAAAATATAATTATGTGATTATTTTATCTGATTTCTTTTTAATTCGTTAATAAAATCAAAATTTTAATACTTTTATGTTCTAATTTTTCTTTTACCATTTAAAACTATTTAAATTTCGCGCGTAAATTCGCCAACAAATTTAAAGTTCAAGGTCATAAACGTAAAATCGCAACAACAATGGTGCCGACAAGGAGTGTCGCTTCTGTATAAATGTATTCTGTGATATAGCCTAATATGGAAATGGCGAGAGGTCTTGTAATGGTCACAACAGATTTTTTTTGTTGGGGAGATCAGGGGTACCCTATTATGTTTCATCTTATAGCAACAGCATTTCCAGTATTTAGAGGAAAAAAATACCTCATTCTAAACCTCACATTTTGTAAAAAAATAATTTTAGATAAACATCGTAAACATTTCCTTTGTACAGTATTCTTTTGTATTCTCCATTTTCCTATACATATCAATGATTTGCCCTGATCAACATATGAATACCTGAGCAAGTGCAAGTACGAGAGGAAACTTTGACTTGTCTCATACATATTTTCCCATTCCGTTCCCCTGGTGTGCTGGTCTCTTGTGTAAGTGAAGTTTGAATGCAAGTTGTGCTGTGTACTCATGTTTTGCTTTGTAAGAGGACATATTCCTAGATTTCATATACACTCCTGCACTGGCGACTCAAGCATAAACACGATGACATTTTCCCCACGAAAGTTGGAAAACTGTTTTATGACAGTTTTCCAACGCCTTGCTGAGTTTGTGTTTAGTTGGTGACGAAATGAATTTAATGGGAAAGACATTTCAGAACTATCACTTTTTACCTTTCGCTAAGAGAGGTATTGGATTAATAAAAAAAATCGCATATCCAGATTATAGTGAAAAGCACGTTTTAAGGTCAACTAGAGTCTGATTTTAACATTTTTACACCGGTGTGAAGAACATTAAATTCTAAATCTTTTATTATATCTTCTGATTTAGAGATAAGGAATATAAAATATATAGAATAAACTGCTAAAATAAATCGCACAATTCATTCTACATCAAGGAAACCAGTGAACAAATTCGGATGTTTGTAATTGACAGATAAATGTCAGTGACAAAAATGAACAGTTTTAGTGTTATTACTGAAAGCTTTTTCTGGGCAGTACATTTAATCTATCTTATATTTTTATTATTTAAATATTTATAATTATATGTAAAATGCATACAACTAAAACAGATTGAGAAATACCTCCAATCTTGACAACGAATTTGAAGAATTTTTGACATTTAGGAACTTCCTCATAGATATAAACCACTGAAATATATACTAACTGGAACTCGCATACTCTACCTATCAGCGTACGCTGCACTGAAGCCTCATTGAACAATAATGGCTGGTCCTGTTCGCGGACGTTCGTGCCGAACCGAACCTAGCCGAATAACTCGTATCATAGCTGATCGCTTTGTTTTCATATTATGCTTCATTTATTTAAACATGCGCCACACGAAATAATTTCCGTCTGCTCACGAACTGTCTCGATGTTTGCCGACTACTCCAGCAGCAGGCTTTCAATATGCTTCACAGTCACGGTTCGTACGCGCATTCCAGTTAGTATATATTTCAGTGATATAAACAGAATTTTTTGTGTGCACAAGACATGTTAAATACAATAAATTAAACAATATTTGGGTAAAGTTACGTATTTTTTTTTTATTATAAAACGTTTCGTCATCGAAGTGAAATTCAATAGTTATATAACATAAAATAGAAATGGCGAGAGGTAATGTGCTGGCCACATCAGATTTTTTGTAAAGATCTTTTGTTGTAAAATATTACGAACATGTTAAACTCGTATTTGACATTACGGGAAAAAAGGAGATGTATTTTCATTCAATCGTTCGGGAAATAACTGTTCTCAAAATGAAATAGCCAATTCCCGCTCTAGTACGTAAATTATTAAAAAGAAAACTCTATATAATTTTCAAATATCGATTTTTACCTCAGTCGGATCGAAATCGAGTTTTATCGCATAAATGAAGAAAAAATGGTTTAGTGTCTTTATTATATAAACATAAATTAAATTAGTTAATATATGTAAAATTTAAATTATAATTTACATGTTAAAATCTTTCAAACTTTAAGATTTCAATTATATTTGCATAAAGTTAATCTCATGAAATTGATTTATCTCTTAAAAAAGTACAGGCTTAGGATTGTTTCTAATTTATGAAATACTAAATCTTTCGGAATATATTATGATTTTAATACAAGCCAAACTTTACTGAATAATCTAAACATTGATAAATTTATTTTCAGTTCATATGAGATGAAACCTAATTAATTAATAACAAAATCTGTAAATCCGGACCCAATTCATAGCTAATAATTTATTTTTCAAATATGAACAAACTGACGTGTCAATGAATGAATATTTGTCAGATAATTTATTTCCAGTGAAAATTATTGCTTTTCATTTGCAATAACTATTAATCAAAATATGGAATTAATTCGTTTATAGATAATTGTTTCATAGTCCGGGTTATATGAATGGTTTGGTTAAAATAGTACCTTTTATAACGACAGGTTTAACTCTTTGTGCTGTTTTATCATTCATTGGTCGATTATATGAATAGGATTTTGAATAATTTAATAGAATTGAACGGGGTTACATTTGAAATATTCATTTCCTTTCCAATGCCATGTTGAACTTTTATACTTTGCATTTCAAGCAAAGTGGGGTAACCTTGCTAGTTTTTAAACAACAATTTATTTATTTTTTTATTTATTTGTTATTTTTACCGGAAGGTATAGAATCTACAGAAAAAAATTACCTAACTTACAATTTCTAACGCAATTTTAGCCTTTTTATAAGCTGCGTAGCTCCGTTGCTATTAATTATGCAAAAGAAAAAAAGTTATAGGCAATAAAATGGAGAACGTGCCGATTTTCGGTGGTTTTCACTGGACTAATTCTTTGACAAGAATTGATTTGTTATAGATTTCATACACAAAAGCCTACTAGTAAACTAGGCGTATCAAACTTTAGCAGTCTGTTCGTTCATTAGGAAAGATGAAAGCCCTCAAAGAAATTCCTGAAGTTTGAGTTTACTCTATTATCAGGCCGAATTTTTTGCCTAAGAAACTTTGAAGAGTTATAGCATGAGAAATTTATCTTGAATGATTGTACAAGTAACAGAACAAACCAATAAAGAAGAGAAGTTTGAAAGAAAGTTAAATTATCTTATCAAAGGAAAATATTGTTTTATAATTTTCAACTAAAATCTATTTATTTTTTGATTGATTTATTAATATTTATTTATATATACGAGTTGTGGTAATTAAATAATAAGATTGGTCTTAGAATATTGAGAATGTATAAAATTACACAAAACAAATAGTGCCACGTTCAATGTACTCTCCTCCCCACTACACCGCCCGATGCGAATATTCCATTGTTGGAAGCAATGCCTGCAGGCCTTTTTTGTTATGTTGTTCATAAGCTGTGCCGCTTTTCTATAACTACATCTCTGCACCGAATTTGTTGCTTTTTAACGCAGAATTACAATTTGGGAATAAAAACAAGTCACATGGTACTAGGTCAAGTGAGTACGGTTGATGTACCAACACGGTGATTTTGTATTTCGTCAAAAATGTCTTTCGGCGCGTTGTCTTCATAAAGAATCCATCACATTTCAGCCCCTTTTCTTCTCACCCGTGCATGAAGGGTTATCAAAACCTTCTTGTAATATGCTTGGCTAATGAAATGCCCCTCAGGCACCCAATCCATATGAACAATCACTCGCATTTGGAAAAAAATCAATGTCAGTGCACGGCCGAGGCGCTAATCGTCTCCGATCTCTTTTCTTAAATAAATAAAATAAATATATCATCACGGCATATTACCCATTTCTGGGTGGGCCAATCTGCTTTATCGCAAATATCGGTAATGATGATGGCATATTTGTACCGGCCGGGCGCTTACCAGGCGTCACCTCACGGGCACTCATTGCTGGCGTAGAGAGTGCACCACAGGGGTCACTTTCTAAATATTTGGCGTCGGTCGGGATCGAACCCGGTACCCCCAGGTTCGCGACCAGACACTCAGGCACGAGGTTTTTAAATCTACTAGATATACCCTTATCACCATTAACATTCTTCAACAATTCGTACATTTCTGTAGCGGATTTTTTGTTTCACGCAGAATTTCATATTGACTTGACACCAGAGCTGGGCAAGTTACTTTTAAAATGTAACTAGTTTCAGTTACAGTTACCTCAAAAAAAAGTAACTAAGTTACTTAAGTTCCAGTTACTTTGGTGAAAGAACTAAGTTATGTACTAGTTACTCATTAAAAGTAACTTAGTTACCTTGAGTTACTTTCTAACTACTTTTAATGGCGTGAAGTGTAGACTTTGACTGTTGACTTAGTTATTGTGTAGTATACATATCATGGAGTTTTTGCACTAATTACGTTAACCTAAATTTTCACGTTATTGCTTGGCAACACCCAATCAGATTATTATTGTTAATGTTAACGGACCTACAGGGCCTTATTACCGCCTAGGCCCACGAGGCCACGGCCTAGGGCCCGCTTTGACAAGGGGCCATCAGGGCCCGGTTGCTGTGATAAAAAATCTGATAAAAAGTCCCTGCAGATCTACATTATAATATAATATAAAAATTAAAGTAACATTTTATTTGTGAGAAGGGAATTTGCAAAAATGAGACGAATTCAAGTCTTGCAACCCTTGGAACAACGAACAAAATACACTATTTTTTGTATAACTTAAAAATTGGAATAATTTTGATGATTTAGTGGCAGTTTAATTATAATTTATTACAACGTATCATTTGTAAACGAGGAAAACATTTGAAAATAATATATTTTATAAGTCAAATTTAACATTTAGTGAGTTTTTAATTCTAGAATTAAAAGTTAAAATGTGTTATTTTTAGTTTTTCTGTTTACCGTACAAAAACTCTATTATTAATGAATATAATTACTTATTTTATTATCTATTATGGCTTGAAATCAATCAACAATAATATTGAATTTAATTATGTATTAAAATAAAAGTTACACATTACAGAGGGCATTTGACTAACTTAAGTTACATTCTAATTTGTGAGTTACTTTAAGTAACTTAAGTTACTCAAGTAACTAGTAACTAAAAACCGTAAAGTTACCAACTACTTTTCAGCAGCAAGTTAAGTTACAGTTACAGTTACAGTTACCATATTTTAAAAAGTAACTAAGTTACGTTACAAGTTACGTAAAAGTAACTAGTTAGTAACTAAGTTCCTAAAGTAACTAGTTACTGCCCAGCTCTGCTTGACACTAACATAATTCTGGCGGTATACGAAAGTAGATAACTTCAATCAAAGGCTACTGGCGAACGGTTTGTGTTGCCAATTTTACAGGGAAGCCGGAAAAAATAAATCTCATTATTTAATTGCTACACCTCGTATATGAAATGGCATCAAAAAGTACCCGGAATCTTTGCTGAGAGCCAAGCAAGTTACCGATGGAGGAAGTTAATAAACAATTATTTGTACAATGTTCTGCATTGTTAATCCTTCTGATATATCAAGATACGATCTTTTGTATCCTCAGCTTCATTATGTTATTAGGAAACAACATTACAGAAGTCACCCCCAAAATAAGCAAAAACAAGATGTGTTTGACATCTTGTTGATAAGGGTGTCGATATCTCATCCATACGCTTTGCCCGAATTGTAAGGGCACGTCAACCAGCCATCATAATCCCAAGTTGATGGATGTAATATTTAACATGTTGGTGATTCACCGTAGTGACAGTATCAGTGACGTATTGCCCTGGGAAGATGTATGAATAATTTGATTGTTATTTTCCACAGAAGTCATAGTAATGCTTCATTTTTTATCGGATTAATATTCATACAACTGTTCAGATATTTAAATATTTGATGGATTCAAATGTATTCGGAACAGAAAACAAAATATTAATATCGGTTCTATATTTGATTTGCAAATATTTTCTTTTGTGCCATCAAAACAATCGAACCTATACCGATGTGTTTGTTTAAAACACTGAAGTTTTTACTCTTTTTAAATTATTGAATCTAACAGTGGTGGATTTACAACTTATGAAACGATCAGTATGCTTTTAAATGCGGAAAGTTAAGGCCAAACCAACACAGCATGGCTGCGTCTTATTGGGGTATTATTGGTCTTGTATGATCTTGGCAAAATCAGTTTTATCTTGGTTACCATAGTTAATACTAGGTCTGCAGAATTATAGTACTTTTGAGATAACTCCGGACTACATAAGATATAGATTTCAAATTTTTATCTTTTACAAAGACAAAGAGTTGCAAAGTATTCCTACCAAATTTCATATATTTATGTGGAAAAAAGTGTCTAGCGATTTTAAAAATTTGACATTTAAATCTGTTATTACACTTTAATAATTTTATAATGAGCTTAAAAAAAGTAGGCTGTTATTGAAGCAAATTGGCATTTCGAGATGACAACATTGTCATAAATTTGCTCTGAGTTTTGTCCAATGGGCTACTTGCGTACCTTTTTTTTATTTAATATTTTTGAAGAGAAGGTAAAAACCTACCCATATTTTTTCTTTTTACAAAATTTTTATTAATTAGCCAGAAAAAAAATAATAAAATTTGATTATTTTAATTCCCGCCATGTATGACGTAGAATTACGCCGCAATAGTCGTAAATCCACAGCGTGGTGCCGTCCCATAGTAATGGTATGTTTGTGCGGGTAATGTAGATCACCTGTTTGACGTTTCAACAATAGTTTGGAGGTTAGTATTTTAGTTTATCTTTTTGGTATCGATATTTTAAATTACATGTAATTACCTATGTGTTTATTTATAAAGTAATTAATGTATTTGAGAGACCAGAGAGAGAAAAATGAACTAATGTTAAATTCAAATTAAAACTTTCTCGCACGCCGTGCCATCTATTGATAACATTCTTAAACATGCCTCCCCTCCCCCAATTCAATATAAAGACGTCACAGAAAATTTTCTTTCTTAATTTAGTAAAAAACAAATAATTATTTTAAAATAAAATTTATATTTTTATATATGTTTTCAATATAACATTACGTATATAGTAACAGAAATAGGATTTTCAGTACCACGCAAGTAGCCCATTATCTCGAGATTTCTTTCAATAGCGGCGTGTCACTAAGTACAACTGACTTATGGCCAGTTGCACCAATAAGGCTTAAATTTTAAGCTAGGTTTAAACAAAATATGCAAATCTAAATTTTGATAGCAATGTATTATAATTCATTTGACATTAATTACGATGCAATATTGTCAATTTAAGTAAAGTTTAATATTTAACTTAGAGTGGTGCAACTTGTTATCAAGTCAATGAAAAAATTGGCGTGGAAAAAAATTGCGGAAGAATTTCTAGGGAAGTGATGTCTACTTTCTAGCATAAATATTAGGTAGCTGATAGAAACTGTATCGATTTTCAAAAAACGTGGGAGTGAAAGGTCAGTAATGGGCTACTTGCGTACCTTTTTTTATTTCATATTTTTGAAGAGCAGGTAAAAACTTGCTACCCCTATTTTTTCTTTTGACAAAATTTTTATTAATTAGCCAGAAAATAAATAATGAAATTTGATTATTTGAATTACCGCCATGTATGACGTAGAATTACGCCGCACCAATGAGTGATCGTAAAGCCATAGCGTTTGTTTGTACGGGTAATGTAGATTTCCTGTTTGACGTTTCAACAATAGTTTGAAGGTTAGTATTTTACTTTGTTTTTTTCGTATCGATATTTTAAATTACATATAACTACCTATGTGTTTATTTGTGAAGTAATTAATACATTTGAGAGCCCAGAGAGAGCAAAATGTCAAATTCAAATTAAAACTTTCCCGCACGCAATGCTACCTATAAGTTACATTCTTGAACATAGTTCTCTTCCTCGGTTCAATATAATGACGTCACAGAAAATTTTCTTTCTTAATTTACTAAAAAACAAATAACTTTTTTAAAATAAAATTTATATTTTTATATATGTTTTCAACATATATACGTATATAGTGATAGAAATCGAATTTTCAGCAGGGTTGTTACGTAAAAACCAGGGTGGTTAAAGCCACTGGTTTTAACCGGTTTTAACTGGCCTGGATTTAATATAATTTTGACCACTGGTTTTTATCGAGTACTACTCAATCGACATGAATTCACAAGTAAGGAAGTAGGAACATAATATATTGATTTATTTACTGTAATTGTTGGTGGAAAGATGTTAAGTATTGAATTGTATTTATATGTTTTTTATTGTAAGTAATCACAGAATATAAAGATTATTACAAGATAAACTTAAACAACATTGCGTAGTAAAATATAAAAATAGGAAAAATATACAGTAAAGAAAATACATTCTGTATCGATTGTTAAAATATTCTTACATAAATATAAAAATATATAATAATAGAATAATGATAAGTAAAATTATACATTAATATTCTTCGTCGCTAGCAACCTTATCATCCTGTTTAGTTTTGAAATTTAACATTTTGTAACATGTTACTAATTTAGAGGCTGTTTCTAGGCCTAATCTATTTCGTAGTTTGGTTTGTACAAAACTAAAATTTGAAAAAATTCGCTCGATTCCGGCAGAAGAGGCAACGCAAGTTTGTAATATTTAGTCGACTGAACTGTAGTTAAAATATACTTCCCTTTTATAGAAATAGTAAACTTACAAGTGTTAACTTGTACACCCATCACACAGAGCACAATAATGCACGAAAGATCTTGTTAGCTCGTTCATACACGCACCTTGTATTCATGTTTCAACTTGCACAACACGACGAACGAACTTTTATGTTACATTTCAGTAAAAATAGATGAAAAACAAGAAGTAAGTTTTAAAATATTGCTTATAAATAAAATATTTTCGAGTATTTATATGTCGGTTTTAAAAACGCATAGTAAAATTTTAATAATTATTACTTTAAGTTATGTATGGTTTAAACCAGTTTAGGACGGTTAAAACCAGTTTTGACCAGTGTCCTGGTCAAAATCAAAAAAAGTGGTTTTTATAACAACCCTGATTTTCAGTACCATGCAAGTAGCCCATTGTTACAAATGACGAAAATTCAGAATTGGTACATGAACTATCGCAGGTTTTCTGAAAATTGAACCAGCTTCTTGCTGTCGCTTAATAGCGCGATTTATGCTTTCTAGGAAATTCTTCCCTAATTTTTTGCCACAGTAATTTTTTCCTCTCGCTACCCTAGGTACCACTTTCAAATACGAGGGGAGTTTTTTATGTTATCTACCTAGCTATGAAAACAACGAGATAGAGAACAAATATAATTTTATTTTTCAACGTAAGAACCGTTAACACTAACACACGTATTCAAACGTTTTTCTAATAAAACTACGCCTGCAAAAAAAATCTTTTGGTAATTCTGCAAAATACGACTCCACTGCGTTTTCCAAGTCATCATTCGATAAAAAGCGACTCTCTCTCAAATGTTTTTTGAGTTTTGGAAAGAAATAATAGTCGGACGTGGTCAGGAATGTAAGGTGGATGTTGTAATTCGTCAAAGCTGCATTCAATGACTACTGCTTGAATAATCCGTGCTTTATGCACCATGCAGTTGTTGTGCAGAAACAGCATTTTCTGAGCATAATTGTGGGGTATTTTTTTCGCGTATAGCCGCTTTCAAGTTCTTAATTGTGTCTTTGTAGACATGAAAATGTCACAGTAACTTGAAATAAGAAAATTGTCGCGATAGCATATTGTTTTCATAGCTAGGTAGATAACATAAAAAACTCCCCTCCTACATTTTAAATTGAAATGGTAAATCAAAAGTTTTGGTTTTGAATATTTTACCTATTGTATCGATTTTTTGATATGGTTTTATCTCGATTATTGATCTTAATTTCATGAATACCATTTCCAATAGGTACTAGTTCTGCTATTGAATGAAGTACCATATATTTATATAAGTTACGACTGTTAAAGTAAGAATTTGTAGTTGTCGATTGCGCACTTTTTGACAAAGTTTTCTTAAAAATAATTCGATTCAGGAACAGGTCATCGCTCGGCATCTCACGTCCCTGATCGATACCATACTCCCGAGGGTGAAAAACCCGGGGTTGTTTATGTTTCTAATGGCTCACCCCTTCTCGCGGCTAAGTTATGGGCACACCAGAGAACCGGCCAGACTGAAAGTTTTATATCTCTTTACTCTTCTTCGGCTGCGATTTTTCTTCCTGGTTTTTATTTGCTGCCCGACTTATAAAATTCTTATGACTTTGTTGGTAATTCCGCGGCTTATAATAAAGTTTACATTTTACACGATGTAATGGTAAAATGTTCTTTATTGAAATGCAAATAAAATTATGAAAGGGATTTAATTAACATCATTTGGTAAAGAGTAAATGAAAAAGAAAATATTACAGTAGATAATGACATAATTACCTTTTTCCTAATGAGAATAAAAAGAACAAGAGAGTAAATATTACTAATTAAAAATTAAAGCTTTGCGCATATTTTCAATTAAACTATATTCATTTAGACTAATTGTATAATTAAAACTTTAGAAAAGATTTTTTATTCAATCTACATTTTTCTTCTAATTAATTTGTATTCAAAGTACGTATATCATTAAATATTTTAAAATCTGCAATGTATCTGTCATGTTTTTCATAAACTTTTCAATTAAAATACTACAAAAATTGTTTTTTTTTATATACTCCGATGTTTAAACTTGTTAGCACTTTACACACTGCAGTGTGCAAAGTAAGAGTTATTTACTTATCAAGGCAGAGAAGTTCGTCTTTTCATGACGAGTATGGAGATAAGCCGAGGCAAATAACCATAATGATTCATAAAAAGGAACTTCATTAACGATATAAGTATTACTATTTTTCTGAAATCGTATAAGAATTCATAATTACTGAATGATAAATCATTTTTACCTTCCGTCACCTTTAGGTAAGGAAGGTATTGTCTTTGGTCAAAAAATTAGGTGGTGAGTTTTTAATGAATAAGCACGTTTTAGGGTCCCTACAATACGATTTTACTGTTTTTAAGATGATGTCTGTATGTATGTATGTATGTATGTATGTATGTATGTATGTATGTATGTATGTATGTATGTATGTATGTATGTATGTATGTATGTATGCATGTATGTATGTATGTGTGTGTGTGTGTGTGTGTGTGTGTGTCCGTGTGTGTGTATGTGTGTCCGTGTGTGACAAATTATTCTCCAGCGATAACTCCAATATCACAATTCTAAAAATTATAATTCTTTCGTATTCCTCTTCTGGACATCCGTATGAAGAGTTGATTAGATTTTGGTTATAATTGATCCACCGGAAGTACCCTTATTTGAAGTTTTTCACAGTTTTTCTTAAAAAAACGCAGTTAAATATTATTTTTTGACATTTTGTTATTATATATATTAAAGAAAATACTCTTCTCTATATGGTTTGATTATACACTTTCCTTCATATTCAATAGATGTAGAGTTAAAGCATTATAAAGAAATTAATTTTCAAAAATTAGTCAGCTTTGCCATTTATCATGGAAACAGCTGATACATTCAAAAAATTCTAATTGACAGATGTCTGTTGCAAGTGCAAAACCAAATATGGAAAGTATAGGATCAAAAATTGGTAAGTCATAGTGTTCCTCGCAAGTGACATGCAGTGAAAGACCAAAGAGAAGATGGAAGGACTGTATCGCAGAAGACTTGAGAAAGGAAGGACTGTGTGAAGAAGATGCGTTGGGCAGGAATGAGTGGAAGAGAAATGCTGAAGCAGAAAGAAGGACGTGTTAAGTGCATTTTACTTAGTGTATGTTTATGTTATAATTTTATTGGATTTATAGAACCTTTTCAAATGATCTTTTGGTGTGGAATTTGTAAAAAATAGTATGTGTTCGTGAACGATTTTACATGATATTATATAGACACTGTTCCAAGGTCCTTTTAGTATGAGATTTGTACAAAATACATCGAATTGACGGAAGGTCTTGTGCTGGCCACAACAGATTTTTTAAAATTTTATTTCATATTAAAATGTCAAATGTATTTGTGGAGAGTTTTACCTAAATTTAGTTTTTTCATGTTGGTAACACTGATTGAGAACTACAGTAATCAACTTCAGATTTGTTATCTGTCAAATGTGAACTCGGTATTTCTTCTGTCTAATTCAAATTATTGTTTGCTCATTTGTCAAATATTTTAATTTGTTTCAGTAAAGTTATTTTAAAATTATATAAAAAAATTTGTATGCAACTCAAGTGTAAACAAGCTTTACAACATTCGGTCAATAATTTTCATGACTCGGCATCTTTACACAATTTTTGTTAATGTACTGGTGTATTGTATTATTAAAATAAGTAAACAATATTTCAAAATTCGGCTTTTCCTACAACCTGATTGAAAAAATTTCATTGTATAGATAGAGCTTATAAACTTTGAAACAAAAACCACTGCAAAACAAAACACAGCAAGAAGTAAAACTCTATTGTCTTGCGAAGCGTGAAGATTTTACCTGAAATTTGAGTTTGGAGACGTCGACAAAAACCACAAAGTCTGTTGGATTTTTTCTTAAGGAAACATCGAAGTTTAAAGTTTATGACCGAGCAAAGAAACTACCAGCATTTCCGGAAACACAATAAAACATAACGGAAGTGACGTATACTACATGAGTACTTGCGCGCGAATATTGAAGAGCGGAATGTGCATTTTATGATCGGGTATAAAATATGCTTACGACATTTCGAATTTTAGGAATAATTCCACGCAGAAGTATGTACTTGGAGAGGGGCTATCTAGAATTCGAATACGAAAAGCAGCATTCTTGGTGTTTCAAATTGAAGGTTCTATGATAATCTGAAGTAAATAACTAAATTATTTCAATAACGCGCCATTGTAATCGAACGCATTACAATGAGCGCTGTTCAAAATGGTGTCGACATTTATTATACTTGGCTTAAAAAAACAGCTGTTTCGTTGCGGTAAATAACAGGATAAAGTGTTTCTTGTGAGGTGTGAGGAGATAATGTTCGTATGTGTATAATGCACTGATTAAAAATGTAAAAGTCAATAACGTACTCAGGCTTTAGTTACTACTAGCGTTGGTTATTATTTATGTTTTATTAAAATTGACTTTATGCAAATAGCTCCACAATGCAGAATATTTAATATATTCATTATACGGTTTTGTTTGGATCTAAAAACAGAATTTGTAAAACATATCGAAACCAATGAATAAATTTTGGTACTTTGATTAATTTTTGTAATTACACTGAGTTATTAAATTGGTATTTACGCCTGAGAGTGAGAGGATAATAACTGTTACAAAACAATAAAAATTTAGAATTGGTGCATGAACCAGTTTCTACCAGTCAAGAAAATTGACTCTGTGGAGTTCAGCAATATAAATACATTATGACAATAGATCAATCCAGAACAAATGAATTTCGTGAGGGGCAGCTGTCAGAAATAAATTTCATACATAATTTACTCAATGATGGAGCCATGGAAAAAAATTTGGTTTAATTTTATGAATGAAATGTATCAAAATCAAAATTTCTCGACATTTATCATAAGATATATAATTAAAACAAACTTACACTGATAATTATCCTAAGACAATTATCACTTATGTCACTAAGTTGCTAAGTAACAAACACTTTTTGACATATAATTAAAGATTAATTGTTTTATTTTAAAAATGTCATTTTCACGCTGTCAATGAAAATGATGATTTAATCAACAAAATTATAGAAGAAAGCACATCAAAAAATACTGTATTAAATTAAAAACTAAATGTGGAGAATATTTATGGACTCTTGTATGTCTTATCCTCTTCTCTTTGGTCTCACTCAAAGAGATCTCATTTTCATTGCACACTTCACACTGAACATATTCATAGCCACATTCACGTTCATAGCCACTAGTGACATCTACTGATTTATGATAAACACAAAAATTCTGTCATATACTAATTTTAGGCAAATTTAATGTTAAAAATGCAAAAAAATTTCTCACCGAATACCCCTCGATCATTGATAAATACTTATAATTTTATCACACTTCCTCAAGCACGTTGCTTTTAGGTAACACCACCTCCGCCTTCGGCGTCGGGCTGTTACCAAGCAACGCGCTTTCGGAAACTGTCATAAAATTATTTCGTAATTATCAATGTCCTCGGGATATTATAGCTGATAATTATCCTAAGACAATTTTCACTTATGTCATTAGATTACTAAGTAACAAACACTTTTTGACAGAGAAAATGTCTTTATCATGGTATGGCATCGAAAATAACGATTCTATTAATAAAACACACTCTCAATAAAACACTTCATTATAAATTAAAAATTAGAAAATATCATTCTATTATTATTACTATTATACGTTTGTATAATAAAACGTATCTTGTCTCTCGTGTCAATGTTAATGTTAGTATCGTTACACACTTCACGTTGAACATATTCGTAGCTACTACTGACATCTACTGGGTGATTTTATAATTATAAAAATTCTGATATACTTCATTTCCAGCAAGAAAATAGCGTTGGTTTAGATATGGATATAAATGCTATCCTTTGATTAGTCAGAATGCTAACCTAGTTCACAAAATCGAAGAAAATATCACTTGTCAGCTGTCAATTATCAAATAAAGTCTGCAGAATTAAGTGATATTTAATCATGTTTTAATGTAATTTTTAATTATCAGGACTTGTACTTTTTAAGGATAAAAATATTTTTATTATTGAAAAACTTTATTTCACCTATTTAAATTATTTATTTAATGCATTAAAAACGTTCAACCATTGATAAATACTTATAATTTTATCACAACTTCCTCAAGAACGTTGCTTTTAGGTAACAAGCAACGTTCTTTCGGTACCTGTCATAAAATTATTTTGTAATTATTAATGTCTTCACGTTGCAATAATAGCCTACGTCGTTTTAACCACCATTTAATTTTCGTGATGCATTGGAATAGTTTAGGTAGAAGTAAAGTATAATTTATTTCACTTGTGCGAAGTGCATGCACAAAACTGTCAATGTTGGGGAAATGTTCTGTTTGTGTAAGTAAAAAATGAAGAGATGTGTGGTCCCTAGTCGCCTCTGTGCATAGGACATCGCACAAATTATGCACGCTGTGCGGCTTCGCTTGTTGTCGGTTGCATTACACGCGAGAGTAAAACATTCCCGACGCAAACACTCTGAAAGGGACATATTTTCAACTTAATATACAGCTCGAGAACTCGAAATTAGCTTCGTGAGACGGGACTTAATGTGCGAATTAAGAGGGAAACAATTTTTTTAATTGCTACATAAATTAACCTCACTTTATGCCATTTTTCATTTTAAGAGGGTCGCAGTATTGGTTCACCTCACCATTGTTTTTCAAAATTAATATCTTTCTTACGTTTTTAATTATATAATAGAAGCATTTAATTCCAAAAGGATCTAAATGGAATTAAAAACAATTTTTTACCAGAAAACTTCTACGGCCCAATTAAACACGGGAAAACGTCTTGCGATATATCTTTGTATGTATATAGGTATAGTTATTTTTGTAACAAGTTATAAAAAATACCAAATATCATGCGAGTGTAAATTGACGCACGACGCGTAGCGAAGTGCAAGTCAATACACACTAGCTAAGATATTTGTATTTCATACAAGTTATGAACATTATTTTTTAGACGAGCTTAAATAAATTTTACTTTTTTTACAAAACTGAAATTTAGGTTCAAACGTACGGACAGCTGAAAAATGAATAATGTATACATATAGCCAGAAAATAATGACATAGTAACCTAGCAACCGTGTCAACTATTACGATATGAAATATATCGTAACACTAATGTCATAAGTTCAACTTTCAGTTTTAGGATATTACGTTGATATGTCATACTTATCACAATGGTCGTCTAAAAATTCTTTATTTGAAATCGTCACTAAAGTAATCCATTATATGGCGTTTTCAGGCAATTGCAGTGTTGCCAACCTTATTATATTTGCTGTACATGTAAGATAATTTGTGCAGATGTACAATTGTACAACAGTAAAATTGTACGTAAAATGATAAAAATATGTACAAAAACAACGAACTAAATAATTCCGATGAATAAGTTTTAGATAAAACACATAATTTTGAGTGTTCTATACTTCAACTTCAATGTCCGCGGTTAGCAACATTGAATATCAGAGTGACATTGTAATTAAACATAACCAATAAAATAAATATTTCTTCCATTTTCCCAATTTTTCGATTTCAAATAAAATTTAATATGCACTTCGGCACTGTAGTTCCTTTACATAATTCATATGGTTTATTTTTCTCGGCCGTGGGGCCTCAGAATAGTATATTCTGTAACTAGTATAGAAAAGATAATTTCCGCGCGAGCGAAAAGTTTGTAGTCCGAGCCGTAGGCGAGGTATACGGTTTCGCGAGTGGTGAAATTACTATTCCATACGAGTTTTAGACTATACTTTCTCTAACACTATTAATAAAAAATCTGATGTGGCCAACACAAAACCTCCCGCTATTGAATTTTTATTAATTTAAATACATACTTACGTATTTACTAACGCTGCAAACTGTTCCATTGCGGAAAACTATTGCTTTATTTACTATTTTCTTTTTAAAATGTCACTATTATTAATTTGAAGTGATTAGTTTTCTGACAGTGACATTTACTGTCAGTTACATTCATTTGAAATATGAACTGTGTAACAAAGGATTTATTGTGTTTATCTTAGGCTTCGCGACTAATAAAAAAAAAAATATTTTTAAATTTATCTGTAAAATATATAGAAAAAGTATTAATGTGTTCCAGTAGAAAATTCAATAATCTTTAATTTTCATAAGATGCGAAAAAATGGCATTTAATGGTATTTTTTGAAGAAAAACCATTATGAACTTCAGGTAAAGTGCCATTTCCGGTTATCCGATTTACACCAAAATCTAATGGCTTCTTTTCATATTAGAGTGGGATGGAAATACAAGGTTTCAGAATTTTCTGAATGCTTGTATTTGAGTTAGAGTGAAGAAAAAATCCATACACATACACACACACACATACACACATCATCGTGAAAATGTTAAAATTGGATTCTAGGGACCTTAAAACGTGGTCATTTACTAAAATCTCGATATGTAATTTTTAGCACGATCCCTATACCTCCCTTACCAAGGGTAGCGGGAGGTAAAAATAATAATTTATCAATTTTATTAGTTACTAATTTGACAACTGAGGAAACAGAATCACAGAAACAACGCGCAAAGCAAAGCCAACTTATTTTGAAACAATTACGTTTTCCTATGTATTTTAAACGGGTGAATTAAAAAACTAGTGGGCATTGACTAAAACTGTTATTATTCCGCAACAGTATGACAGAATCTCTACATTCTCTAACAGTTTTCAATTACACAATGTGTAAATTCCATATTCGTGATAAAAAAGTGAACTTTAGTACCTTGATACATAAATAACTATTATACAAATCATCTGCCAAACGCAAATAATTAAGCGCCTACTAGGACATATTGAACATAACATAGGAGTATAGCATAGCATCCAGTTACACGATAATCGAGTTCGAAAGGTGCTTTATATGATTATACGCTGTGACAGTTTCTCAAAGCAATCAATTTCCCAAACATACTGGATGGAATATCATCTGCTCCATTGAAATTTACTAAATGCTGACATTAAACTAAAATTGTTTAGTGTATAACCACTAAACTAAACAGAAAAATATGCCTACTTAAATAAAAATCTGATGTGGCCAGCACATTACCTGCCGGCAATTCTATGTATTTTGTACAAATTCCATACCAAAAGTTCCTTGGAAAAGATTCTATAAATTATAACACGAACAAACACTAGGTATGTAAATTGCACTTGACATGACATCTGCCAATTAGAATTATTTGAATATAGCAGCTGTTTACATGATTATAGTAAAGAAGACTGTTAAGAACCTCAAATACGTGTACTTCCGGTTGACCAATTATCAACTTTTCATACGAATGTAAAGAGGAATACGAAAGAATTATAATTTTTAGAATAATTGTAGTAATGGAGTTATTGTCGGAGAAATTTTAGTCACACACACACACACACACACACACACACACACACACACACACACACACACGCAAATAAAAATTTAAAAACCCCTGAATCTGAAAATATGGCAAGGGGTACACCTTAGATTTTTGCGATTTTCGGCCATTTTCAGTTATTTTACTTTAGAGATTGTAAGCGGAGTTCAAAAATTATGAAAATTGGTGTACTTATGTAATTTTACCCGTAGAATCGAATAATGACATCGGCAAATTCATATCTCGACCCATTTTTGGGTTATCACCTAAAAATTGGCAGTTTACCTGCAGTTTCAAAATTTGGAATCAGCGCATGTTGAAGATTCATGAAAATTAGATTTTTGAAAATTTCGGTTTTTTTTAATGTAAATATAGGGTATATTGACTTTTGGAGCAATAATTAAACAATGGGTAAAGCTATTAACTTGGCAGTAATATTATTTGATTGTAAATACAATTTTTAGAGTATTTGAACAACTGAGTGAATTTTTAGAAATAAAAGTTTTAAAAGAAAATTGTTTTCGCGTTATTTTTTATCTTACACTATACATATTGTTGTTATTGTTTATTTGTTTCGAAGTATTACACTAAAAGAGTAGGACAAGATTCCTTATAGAATGAAGAATAGGTATAATTAGAATTATTTGTTGTACAAGAAAGACACCATCGTAAAACTAGTTAAATCGTATTATAGTGACCCGAAAGGTGCTTGTTCATTATAAGCTCACCACCGTTTTTTTTTACAAAAAATAGTCGACATTGAAAAAAAATCGAAATTTTATTTGTCAAGTTTGATTCTATTTGTCAAAAATTATAACGAACCGTTTTGAAATTTTACGAGTGTTTATGAATATGGGCGTTAATCTGGAATTTCAATACCTTTTAACAGTTCGCTTAATACAATATTGTAGAGGGTACCTAAATATGAGGCAACAGTTTCAGCATACTAAAAAAAATTTTTTTTGAGAAAAAAAAAATTAAATGATAATAATGCTCTGCTAACTAATTAAATTTTAAAATATGGTTTTATTACAGATACAGTAAAATTGTAATTTAATGTCTCTTATACGCTATTAAAAAGTTATTAAAGCAGATATGAAAAAGTAATTGCAATATATCATACACGAAAGAAAATTAATTACAGGTTACTTGAAGCTTTTTGCAGAACTCTAGTAATTTTTATTATTTCTTATCATACATAATTAAATTTCTGCTTGCAGTGTGCGACGAGGCTGGCATTTTAAGCAGTCGCACGCAGCCATGCAGTTGGCAGGCAACAAACGATTCGATGAATTTATATGCATTTCCGGATATCCGGAACCAGAGTCGGAATAGCATTTCAGTGCAATAGCAGTGTGTTTGAACTCTTTGACGATGCCATGCTGGGAAACGCAGACGAAAAACCTCGTATTTTCTGCATAAATAAATTCGTAAAGATCCCCACACTGCGACGTATTCAAATTGCAAGAGAGCTAAACACACCATGCACGGGTAGATTTGTAATAGTCGATACGTACAAGTTAATAATACATACATGTAAAGTCCGTTTCCACGAGCAATATATTTTATATATTACAATATGATTTCACACTTTTGAAATATGAGGTTTGTTCGCGGTAACAATCCCTGACGGATCCCAAACTTATTTCGTACTTGTTCCGTACTAATTCATAAATCGTAAAATACACATGCGTGATCCGAGATTGATTTGGGATTTTTTCTACCGCGAACGCTCGTTTTGACGTTTGAGGTTATGTATGTTATGTGCCTGAATGAAAATATTATATAGTTTTGAACTGAAATGGAGGCAATATTATAAACTTATCTTCAAATATTTATTAATTTAAAGTTTGTGAAAGTGTTAAAATAAACGTAATTAAACATAGAAAAGTATGCACTGAATACTCGCAATTAGTCCCTGATTTATAGTACTTGCTTCAATTTTCGGACTGGTCTGATTAGTACGTAACTAATCATGTACCAGTCCACAGTGTTCCGCGAACACGGAGTTATCAGTCAGAATCGTACCGCGAACGATTAAAACGAAACTGCGCATGCGTGTGATGCTCAAGCTAGTCCGGGATCGCTACCGCGAACAAACTTATGATATCACATTGACGGAATATGATTTCACATTAACGAAAACTCATTTCACACAAATGAAAAGTGAATTCGCAGTAACGAAATATGATTTCACATTAACGAAAACTGATATCACATAAAAGAAAATTGATTTCAAAGTAAAGAAAACTAATTTTAACCAAATTAAAACAGATTTCATTTTTTATATTCTTTACAATATTTTATAAGTAATTGATATTATACTTTCACGTAAGAAAATAGCGTTAGTTTAGATAAGGGTATAAATTTTGCCCTTTGATTGATAAGAAGCCAAAAAATTATCATTTGTCAGCTGTCAATTATCAGATAAAATCGACAGAATTAAGTAATATTTAACCATGTTTTGATGTAATTTTTAATAGTCAGATTTACAGATGAATATATTTTTATTATTGACTAATTTTGGTTTCACGCATTTAAATTATTTATTTAATGAAAAGTTACTAGAAATATAAAGTACCGCTATTGGCCGCCATATTGTGTCGAGCTTTCGGCGCCAAATTTAAAATGGATTATCTTGAAACGAGTACGTTATTACAAAAATAATAATCGGCAGTGAAATAAATCTATGAATGCAAGTAATTAATATTGATTTTATGTTCATAATTTTTATAATATGCGTACATATAAGTACAAAACATAACTGATCAAAATTATAAAGAAAATAAAAAATAAATACAATTAATGTTAATTTTCTTCAGATCGTTTGACATGATGACAGGATTGACGCTAAAGTCCCCAGATATAGTGACTTTTATAGGCACAGCCAACTACAAGTAGATCCTGATGTGACCCTGATTGGCCTAATTCCGCCATATTGTGTCTTAAAAACGTTCTTCTTTCTCTAACACATTGGTACAATGAATTGCGGTACTTTATATATCTAGTGACTTTAATTTAATGCATTTAGAAACGCCATCTGCTATTTTCTTACGTGAAATGAAGTATAGTAAAGACTTATTCTCGCTTCTACGGTGTAATCAAATTTTATCATTGTTGTAATCGAGTTTTATCATTATTGTAATCAAATGCTATTATTGATGTAGTCAAGTATCATCATTATTGTAATCAAATGCTAGCATTATTGTAATAAAATTTCATCATTATTGTAATCAAATGATATTGATGTAATCAAGTATCATCATTATTGTAATCAAATGCTGTCATTGTTGTAATCAAGTTTCATCATTATTGTAATCAAATGCTATCATTGTTGTAATCAAGTTTCATCATTGTTATCATTATTGTAATCAGTTGTTATCATTGTTGTAATCTTAGTTAATTAATAAAATAATTTATTTATGTTTTTACCCTGAAGAAGGCAGCAATACAACGTTGGTTTGGGGATTAATATAAACAGAACTTATACAAAATAAGTTGTTTAATTTTAATCTTTAGTTAGTTTTCTTGAAAATACTATTCCTTATTTATTTAATTACTTTTTTTGTTACTTTAAATTCAGTTTTCTTTGGTGTGAAATCATATTTTACAAATGTCAAATCATATTTCGTTAATGTAAAATCATATTTCAAAAGCGTGAAATCATACTGTAAAGGTAGTTAACGAACTTGTTTTAAAATCATATTCTGTTTACAGTACATAAAATCAAAAACAAAATTGTGAAACTTCCGTGCAGATTTTTTCCGGGCAACTTCCGGGTATCGGGTATGTTGCCTGTCCTCTTCTCTTGGTACGCTTTGACCGTGTTAAAGCTCAGCTTGTGACACACTAACTCTGCACGTCCATTGATGCGGTAAATAACGCCACACACCGTGCCAACGGAAACGGAATAAATGATTCAATATTCGCCGCGCGCATGCGTGCTGAGGTTCTCCATCATTAAAGCTGCTTTACATTACACACCAGGGTTGTTGTGGTTGGTGGTAAATAGGGTAGTAGGAATATTAATAGGATCACGGATGAGTCTACATACATTTTGAAGCAAAATTCTTTTACAAAATGAATTAAAATTTATAATTTATGATTATGTATATAGTAATTTTTTTATGCAGAGTAGTCACGTCATTAAAGTTTGTAACTAGATAATGACGTCACGGAATTACTAGGTTTACGGGGATACTAATTTAATTTTAACAACAAAGCACAACTGGGAAAACAGTTATTGTTTGTATTGAAAAATACAAATTTGATACGCAACAAGACAACAGTGATTAAATCTAAAAAAAAGGAACAACGAAAAACTTAAACAAATGTTATCATACGATAAGATAAAAACGATTGAAAGAACACCAAACGCTGGTCGACAAGAAACAAACAGTATTGGCCATAAAGATAGCAACTTAAAAAAAATTCAATTGCTCTAATGTAAAAACTGGGATTTCAGAAATAAATTACTGCAGTATTAGTGTCTTGAACCAAGTGTAATTTACATTAAAATAATTTGCATTATATTAACAAAAATTGATTCACTTGATAACAATTGGAGATTTTGTCAATCGAAACTTTGTGTAACTCAAAAAAAATAAAGACAATGAAAGTTCGAAATACTTCTTTTATTCTTAAAAATTGATTTATGTGCAAAAAAATATTTTTTATTTGGACATAAAAATAAAAATAGCAACTTTTATAAAATTAATATAAAAATTAAATTTTCTAATATTTAGTGTAATAACTGGAACCACGAGAATTTATTACTTCTTCTCGTTTCATCATGAATTCAAGTAATTTTGTTATTACATTTCTATCAATTAATCTTAGTTCATCACTAAGTAATACTCTTTTCCACGTCAGTTGTCCAGTTTACATAATTTTCTGCAAAAAAATAATCGGGCCTTCACGTTCTTCTTCGAAAGAAGTGGTTTCTTTGCAGGCCCACGACTATAAAGTTCTCCGGCAACTAATATTCTTCTTCCCTGTCTTGAAGATATTTTATCTTTAACATTACTTAGTAGAAAGCCTAAAATTTTCTTTGATGATAATAACGGATTTTTACGATATGTGTTTTATCATTCTGTCGCTTCGGTTTGATGTTTTTTTTTGTCTACTAGAAATTGTAGAAGGCTCAATATTACCCTTCCTTCGAAAATGGATTATTATTCGTGCTATTGTAGATTTATGCAAATTAAAGTTCTTCGACATTTTATTCCGCGAAGCACCATTTTCATATGATTTAATTATTAAATTGCGAAATTCTTTAGTCAAAGTCTTATTACGACCCATAATTTTGAAGTACTAATTTATATTTTTTAAACAATTATACGATATAAACGTTGAAATTGAGAAAATAAAGACATTCATTATGTAGTTGCTATTTTTATGTCCAAAAGTAAGAATTATGCAAATTAAATAAATTCTATAAATTTAATATAAATTATTTTAACACAAAATAAACTTATTTTAAGAGGTTATTCTTTATGTAATTTATTTTCAATATTCTTATGTTCACTTCAGAGAAATAGAAATTTTTTAAAAGTTGCTATCTTTATGGCCAATACTGTATAAACGTATAAATATTGAATTCCAATAGTGCCAAACATGTGGTGAAAAAATGAACTACAATTATTTTAAATAAATTAAAAACATTATGTTCGACTTTCAAATAATTGTATATTTAAATAAAATGTACTTTTCTTATAGTGTGCAAAATATAGTATTTATTTTCTTCGTTTTTCTAAACATAAACATAACTTGCTCATTACTATAGTTTTTTTTTACATTGTAATGTTTTTATGACTAACTCATCTGCATAATTTTTTTTTACTATACATAAAAATCTCTATTCTTTTTGTGTAAACCTGCATCTATTGAAATTGGACGTACATACTCGTTTGTGCTTCAGTGGAAAATTATGATGAAAAATGGTGAATTTGTGGTTAGGTACGTGTTTTTAGTTTTATGATGGCTGCGTTGTTTGCAATTGATTTTAGCGCTGTTGTTGTTTGCAAAAGTTTATTGACGTGCACAGGTTTTTAAAGGCTATTTCAATGTTGCAGTTTAAATAAGAATTAGTTTAAATTGTTATTGATCAATTAAAGAGAAATAATCAATGCGTTTTATTTTTTTTTTTTAAATGAGAATCGATGTTTCGAATTTGTTTTCTAATATTTAACATCTACTGCAGCTGGTTTCTTTTAATAGTGAAATAAAGACCCTTCCTTTTAATTCTTTATTTTCTGCTTATGTAGCAACGACGTGCATGTGAAGTATATGTGCTATTAATGGAGTCCCAATTGTATTACATCAAAGTAATGCAATGTGGAAATCCTTCTTTGAAAGACTATTTTCCAGATTACATTTTGAAAATAAAAACACAACACCGTCATGTAGCAAAGATTAAAGATTTCATGACAGATTATTCTAGCGTAGAAAATAATTATTTATATGCTTCTTCGTGATAAAAGCTCAACACCATAAATGTTTTTGTAAATATACTAAAATGTTTAGTATCCGTTAAAAATGTGTCGGAAACTTTTAGAATGAAACTCAAATTACGTAACTTTGAGATGCGAAATCTCACTGTGAGTAGGTGCCTACCTGAAACTGAAAGATTTCCCGAGAGAGTTGTAAAATGCTGAAATACTTGAAGTTTGTTTCGTTTTAACAAAATAAACATGGAAAAATGTTTTATGATAACAAGGAATGTGAATAATTTAAACATGTTTAATAAAATATGTAATAGTATAACATGAATTATTTTCCCATTAAAGCATATGATAGATGTTTTAGGGTGATATAAATTTATTAACAATCGAATTAAAAAAAAATCTGTTGTGGCCAGCACAAGACCTTCCGTCAATTCGATGTATTTTGCACAAATCCCATACCAAAAGGACCGTGGAACAGTTTCTATATAATATCATGTAAAAATCGAACACGAGCATATACTATTTTTTACAAATTTCATACCAAAAGTTCATTTGAAAACGTTGTACAAATCAAATAAAATTATGACAAACATACACTAAGAAAAATGCACTTGACACATATTACTTTCTGCTTCAGCTTTCCCCTATTTTATTAGGGGTCGCTGTTTCCTCTTCTCTTCCACTCATTCCTGTCCAACGCATCTTCTTCACACAGTCCTTCCTTTCTCAAGTCTTCTGCGATACAGTCCTTCCATCTTCTTTTTAGCCTCTCACTGCATGTCACTTGAGAGGACCACTATGAAATACTAATTTTTCATCCCATACTTTCCATATTTGGTTTTGCACTTGCAACACACATCTGTCAATTTTGAATGTATCAGCTGTTTCCATGATAAATAGCAAAGCTGGCTAATTTTTGAAAATTAATTTCTTTATAATGCTTTAACTCTACATCTATTGAATATGAAGGAAAATCAAACCATATAGAGAAGAGTATTTTCTTTAATAAATATAAAAACAAAATGTCAAAAAATAATATTTAACTGCGTTTTTTTAAGAAAAACTGTTAAAAACTTCAAATAAGGGTACTTCCGGTGGATCAATTATAACCAAAATCTAATCAACTCTTCATATGGATGTACAGAAGAGGAATACGAAATAATTATAATTTTTAGAATTATAGTATTGGAGTTATCGTTGGAGAAAAAATTGTCACACACGGACACATATACACACACACACACATACACATACACACACACACATACACACATACACACACACACACACACACATATATATGTACATACAGACATCATCTTAAAAATAGTAAATTCGTATTGTAGGGACCCTAAAACGTGCTTATTCATTAAAAACTCACCACCGAATTTTTTGACCAAAGACAATACCTTCCTTATCTAAAGGTGACGGAAGGTAAAAATATATATGAAGAAGGATATGTGGACGTCAACTTTATAGAAATATGTTACTTTTCTTAAATAATATTATTGGCTTAAAATAAATTATTATTTAGCTACGTCCGGTAGAAAGATGTTCCAGGGCCTTGCAGAAAATATTTTCTGGAATTCAATAAGAGACAAATAAATATAAATCTGAGAGGATTATACTTTGTATGCTTTTGAGCAAAGATAAATATTTTCAATCGGATTTCATCAATTCCAATTGAATTAATTTGTGGAATTCTATATAAGTACTCCAGAAAACATCCCCAATTCTTTTCAAATCACTGCAAGATAAACAAAAAATCTCCATTTCAATATAACAAATCCTTAAACCTATTACAAAAATAATTCTAAATGTTTTATTTATTCAGAGATCCTATAAAGCATTTCAATACGAGTAAGTTAATAAAGAAACTTGGCTTTTTCAATGAGCCTGTTTCACATTTTTGAAAAACTATTTTAAATGAAAGTTTATAGAATGATTTTCTTAGTAATAATTTTTATTTCAATACTTTGTTGTTATTTGCGGAAATAATTAAATAAAAAATCTGTTGTGGCCAGCACAAGACCTTCCGTCAATTCCATGTATTTTGTACAAATCCCATACCAAAAGGTCCTTGGAACAGATTTTATATAATATCATGTAAAATCGAAGACGAACACATACTATTTTTTACAAATTCCATACCAAAAGTTCATTTAAAAAGGTTCTATAAATCCAATAAAATTATAACATAAACTACACTAAGTAATGTTCTTCCATCTTCTCTTTGGCCTTTCTCTGCGTGTTTTTGCGAGCAACACTATGACATACCAATTTTAGATCCTATATACTTTTTTTCCATATTTGGTTTTGCACTTGCAACTGACATCTGTCAATTAAATTTTTTTGAATAATTATGTCAGCTGTTTCCATGATAAATAACAAAGCTGACTAATTTTTGAAAATTAATTTCTTTATAATGCTTTAACTCTACATCTATTGAATATGAAGGAAAATGAATAATCAAACCATATAGAGAAGAGTATTTTCTTTAATAAATATAATAACAAAATGTCAAAAAATAATATTTAACTCCGTTTTTTTAAGAAAAACTGTTAAAAACTTCAAATAAGGGTACTTCCGGTGGATCAATTATAACCAAAATCTAATCAACTCTTCATATGGATGTACAGAAGAGGAATACGAAAGAATTATAATTTTTAGAATTGTAGTATTGGAGTTATCGTCGGAGAAAAAATTGTCACACACGGACACACATACACACACACGCACACACACACACACACACGGACACACACACACACATACATACAGACATCATCTTAAAAATAGTAAATTCGTATTGTAGGGACCCTAAAACGTGCTTATTCATTAAAAACTCACTACCGCATTTTTTGACCAAAGACAATACCTTCCTTACCTAAAGGTGACGGAAGGTAAAAAATTGGCGTCCTAAAAACTACCCCCCACTCCAGTGACGTAGAAGCACATACATTACATCATTAATAGCCAATAGGAAAACAGTTTTTCCATCACCTACGTTTATCCATATTATTTATATAAATAAACGTAGGCTAAAATTTGTCACGTGTTAATAACAAAATCTTTTAATTTGACATTTGACGCTGACATTGCTCATTGTAAATGAATAATAAAGTAATAATGGCTAATTCAAATTACATTCAAGCTAAATCGTACAATTAACCGAAGGTCCATAGCTGGATGATGGCTGAATTTATATCAGAACGATTGTTTTACTGCTACCGAAATAAGGGGTGTTAAAGAGTTGAGGTAAAATAAAATATAAAAACTGAATTTATTATATAAATTGATAATATATTTTACTTTAAAGTTCTGGTCGTGATTCTTATTTGACACTTGTTTGACAACTTTGACAATACACTTGACACCTTAGAACCGCTGAAGATGAATGTACTCTGACGTCACATTCTGTTTCAGATCACGTGACTTATTCAAAATTTTATCCAAATTTCAAAAATTAATTGTAAAATATCTAATGGATATTTCGCGATATTTTCAAATTTGAGGCTCTTTAAAGAACAATATCTTTTCAGATTTAATACTTAGAAGTCATATAAAAATTCCTGCAACAGCCCTATTTCAGACACACACTGAAAAAGAAAACAAAAAAAAATCCAAATTTTCATTGCTTCAACAAACATTAGGTATGTTCGCACAACAGTGAGAAACCGTTACAAACCATTTTGAGCATGCGCATCAGTTTATAAATGTTCGCACAACAGAAATTTTAAATCTACGATTAAAAATCGTTTGTTCAACAAAATATTTTTCAATCCCTGGCCAGTTTCCAACCGTTAGAACTGTCCGCGGATTCTAAAGAAATGTTTAGTTTGTGGCATGCGCACTGGAACATCTAGCTATTAGCGAGCACTATTGTTGATGGAAATGAATATTAACATTTATTATAAATTCTTCCAAACCACTAAATATTTGCTATATTGTCATGTAGCTTCTCAAGTGAAATAACCGCAGGAAGTAAATTTTAAACAATAAAGTAAGACTATAATTTCATTATGTGACAATGAAAAATGCCAACAACAACAATCAACATAAGTTATAAACCTTTTTGTTCACTCCAGATGGTAGTAATAACAATAACCTTTAATTCTGTTCGCAGCACTCAAAAATTTCCAATCAATGAGAAACCAGTTTCAAACTAAACACGCGTACAAAAAATTGGCAATTTTTAGTTGCATATTTTGTTGTGCGAACAAACCTAGTGTCAACCATTCAGTAAAATTCGTATGTTCTTTAAAATTGTCTAAAATGTTGTAAAGAATTTTTTTAACAAATTTTAGGAACTAATTTTCCATTTCTCTGTTCTTCACTTTACCTTTAATTAATATTCATTCCATTTTCCATCCTCTTTGGAGAATGACCCTTCTATGTCTGGAACATGATAGCCTGGAGCTAATCAGAGGCAGAGCCTAGCTTGAAATGCAATTAAGTTGTATGCATGCACAACATAGTCCAACTACCCTGAATACTGCTAGATACTGCCCTTGGTAATTGGGAAGGAGTGCGAAGGAAAGTTAATCGATTATAGCATTTGGTCAACGATAATTTGTCAACTATTAATGCTATGAACGTAAATTTTGTCATTAACGATAATTTATGTAGCTGTCATAGAAGTAAATTATAGTTACATTGTTTTCGAAATAGAGCAAAGCGTTTAAGGAAATTTATTTAGAAAAAAGATTTCTATCAAATGTTGCAACAAGCGACGAAATTTGGATATTTTCGTATGATTCTAAAAGACATCAGTAGTCGGCTGAAACAAGAAGATGGTAGCAATTTTATTCTTTATTAAACATTGTTTCACCTAGAGTTCGTTATTGTATAGCTGCGCCATTGCTTTACTGCGACTCTTCGATAGATGGCTCTATATGTGGTTAGTTACCTCTTAAGCCAACTATCTTATATGATATGTATAGCTCTCGCCGTATCCAGTTAGTGAATTGCCTCTGCGAAGAGATGGCAGTTACATCACACTGAAGAGCTGCAATAACAGCGAAACGCGTCTGTTGTTACTAGCTGGGCATGGCTGGCACCTGGTAATGACTGAAAGGTTGATTCAGATGCTAAAATCTTGGGAAACGTGACGAGTGTTTTCTAATTCTTTATTACATTCATTAAATACCAAATATCTGGGCTCGAATTCGGGTAAGGTATAGATTGTAGAAGCAAAGGTTTCCAAACTATTATCCTATTTCTCAAAGTTCAAACAAAAAAATATTTGTGCTTTATATCAATAATTGTTAAAAGCTTTGTAACAAACCCAAATACGCCCCTGGTGAAATTAGTTAGAGAGAGGTTGGCAACACTGACGCAGCTAGCTGTTTTTGCGACGTGCGTGCTCTGATAACTCTTCATTTGTAATAGTCAATACCAAGTATTAAAACTAGAAGTGTTGTTAATTAGCATTGTCAACCAAAGTGAGTGCGGAAAATGCTAAATAAAGTGGTGACGGCCGTGTAGTGCCAGGGCGGAATCTTGTAACCTCATTTCTACAGTTTGGTGCGAGAAGCTGAGATTTGGCGCCTACCGGAATTCGACGCAGGCGGCCCTCAACTGCTTCCTGTTTCGTCTGCAGAGTTAGAGTATTCGAAACGACGGACTGTTTGTACTGATTTAGAGAGTGCTAGACTAGTTGATAAGATATATGTCATTACAGCAATGTACGAGAACCCTATATTTTTATATGTTTATATAGTTCAATATAATCGATATTAAAGTAAAAGTGATTTTATGCAACCCTTTTAACATTGCAGTGTTACGCGTAAATTGTGGTTGTTATAGTCTGTTCGCCCCTAGCTGAAACAAGCCGATATTTTATTACCCCAATAGATATTACCACAAACAAATAGAACATCCTCAGGTAGTGTGGAACAGGGACGTATTCGAAATCTGCATAAGTAAGGGAAAATGTCATTATTACAAGTATACAGTTATACTCGTCATAAAATAATCAAATAATGGCAACTTTCCTTCACACTTTTTACAGGCTTAGGACTGTCAGAGAAATATATACAAATTATGACGAGTATAACTGTATACTTGTAATAATGACATTTTCCCTTACTTATGCAGATTTCGAATACGTCCCTGTTCCACACTACCTGAGGATTTTCTATTTGTTTGTGGTAATATCTATTGGGGTAATAAAATATCGGCTTGTTTCAGCTAGGAGCGAACAGACTTTACAGCTTTCTTCTTAGTAAATAAGAAACATATTTTCTAGTTCCATATGCAATTCTATTTATGTCATCCAGTGGGTCACCGTTTCTCCTTTTTGTAATTTATTTAATTATAGTAATGTACTCCAACAAAACTACGTGCATTTTTGTTTTCCAGCCGTCATAAACATATTTTACATCTACGGTGAAAAACCTTATGTGGCATCTCACTACTACACAATCCCGGGAGGCCGAGTAGTAGGTCAGAGGTTAAACTCCCACGTTGTGCGTCTTCCCTAAGGAACTTATACCCAACTTGAGTGGGATGGTTAGGATGGGAATTTAGATTGAATGTTGATATCAGTTTCATGACTTACAAATAGAGCTGGATGTGGGAAGAGATATTTTGTAAATATGTTTTTTTTTGCAACTTAAATCAGAAAATTGTAAAACTCCATCAGTTTAATGAGAAAATCATGTACATACGAATACGCCGTTCGGTTGGTACTATACTCTGTTTTTTAAACTATAGACAGTAACAAGAAATTCTAGTCAGAAAATCAAAGCCTGTGATTGGCTGCTGAGCTATTTTGTGAAGCCGCATTTAACCAGACGAAATTTCAAGTTAACCTTCAAACGTAATTGAATCGTCAAACTCAGTAGTTGTCAAATCACATGTTGAATTTGCACGTGTATTTTGTTTCATTTCTCTTTTTGTGATATTTCACGAATAAAAAAAGTTATAATATATAAATTTTTCATCAAGGAATTACAAAAAAATAATGCAATTAATTATTTTATAATTAAAAATTATGTATTTATGATTCTATATGAATAAATTAAGTAGATTATCTATAATAGTTTTGCTTAATGAAAGCATAACCTGGAAAGTATAAATGCTGACGTGACCTTCATTTTAACATTTCAATTCCCCCGCCAAATAAATCTAGTGACTTTTTTTGGTAACTTCTAGCGGTGTAAATGTGACTTCGTGTAGTGCTGTCTATAGTTTAAAAACACGGTATAGCATATCTTTAATTCCCATAGTTCGGTGTAGGTTTTCCTTTTCTCGAGGTTAATTTTTAATTCATTTCTTCTACTTATTTCTAGCTTATATCATATATTTACATATGTAGAAACACACGTTGATAATTTTGTAATAAACTTAAATAATTTTTACGGTACATTATAACTTTATGTATAAAGCGTCCTATAAAAGTTTCGTTACCATTTACTTTCTTGCAGTTATCTACGATTAAAAAAAAATAAACTGTTTCCATGATAAACGCCTAAAGTTATTAGGGAGTTATTACTACTTCTAAGATGAAATAACGTAAATGTTTATATAGAAAACACCTTATTTTTAAAATAAGGGACTTTCAGTTTCAATGTCTATCGCATTTAATTAGTGTATACACGCTAACGTTAACGCTAAAAGCAACACAATAACACAAACGAAGTTACAGCTGCACTTTTTACCGAACATAACCTCAACACATACAGAACGTGTGGCGTCAAACGCTCGTTATTCCATCGCACATAACGTGTCTCCTTATCTAATTAACGTGATCCTTATTAGTACGCAGGTACATTCGGGCTGTCACATGACTTAGTGCACGTTATTTTTACTGTAAAGCTGCAATAACTCTTTATTCATTCTCGTGGTCACGCTATATATCCACAGTGATTAACTCAGTACAATATGTGTTTTATTTCCTATAACATTCCTCGAACAACCCATACCATCCGCTGTCGCGTCTAATAAACAAACTCGTGTATCCTTTGAGTAGAAATTCTCTTGTGCCATTCAAGTCCCCAGCGTGACTAAATTCGTTTGTTTAACAGCAGAAACACAAGAGACAAAGTTCTTGCTGTTGATGCCGTATATTGTAACGTGTTATACGCTCGATTGTTCTACAGAGCGCCAACTGTTCGTGAATTAATTCCCCTACATAAGCAGCTAATATTCACCAGTTGACTCTGTTGGAGGTTTTTAATGAACGGTATGGTTTTGAAGTATATAATATTTCTCTGATTATATTGTAAAACACAAAACACTCTGTTCCTTGCCCTGCGATGTTGCAGCTTCTTCATAACTTAGCAATTGAATTGACAACAGTGTAGACATTTCCAGTCCATATTTATTTGACGGCAAGTATAGTTTTATACCTGAAGTAACAAAAAACAGGTTCAGCCCCTAAAAATTATTATTATTTAGTACTACCTATTGCTTGGACTATATTGTTAATTATGGTATTCAATAATTTGCAACTAAATAATAAAAGCCGCATCGGTGGTCGAGCGTGTAGAACAGCACTCAAAGCGATCTTCACCGCTCGAACCCGGGGTCGTGGGTGTGGTTCCCACCAGAGACTTGGGTGTTTGTGTGTGTGTCTTGATATACTTTATATACAGAGAATTTATTTTAAAATGCAACATTATGGTTGATCACTTCCATGGTTACTCACTATTGTCAAAAAATGACAGCAATGTAATATTTGTCCATTTTAAAATGCAACATTATAAATAGTATTGCAGCACAGGTTATACGTCCAGAACAAATCACAAATGGTGTCAATTTTTATTACGACCAACTAGAATATTGCCTCAGTGTGAATGGGGGTACTTTTTAGCAATTATTACATGAAAGATGGATTTTTGCAAGCTAAAGTTTGTTAAGATGTGCAAAATTCATATTTTGATTTTTTTGTTAATCGTATGTAGGCTAATTTATTGGAAATTTGTTTTGATAATACAAAAGTACAACTTTTGTATGTTGCATTTTAAAATGGACAAATATTACATTGCTGTCATTTTTTGACAATAGTGAGTAACCATGGATGTGATTGACCATATGTTGCATGTTAAAATAAATTCCCTGTATAAGTAAACAAAAACTTGTAAAAATATAAAATAAAGCATTTAGGCTATACAAATAAGAGTTTAAAGTCGACAAAATATTGTTATTATTTATTTACTAAATAATGATATATGAAAATACTAACATGCTTTTTTCTGTTTCAGGTAAGTGCTGCCACCATCTACACTAAAATATCCCTCCTTAAAATATGCCGGTCTGTAAGTAATACATTTTTCCATTCATTTCCTCATAATGCGGTATTCATTCTGTCAAATATTACTCCGCAATGTAAAAATTATTAGAAATCTGTAGGTGAACAAACTTTTAATTCGTTTTTCCGCAGCAACAGGAGAGTTCAATAAATGGCATTTTTTTTCAGTAGCACTGGAACTAAGCCTGAAATGAAATCGCGCGCACAAATTGGAAACTAATTAACCTGATTTCGAATTTGAATTTGCTTCTGTTGTGGTTTAGTATTATTCCAAAGATTTTGCTTTGTTTGACATGAGCCAAACCCTTAGAGATATTATCTTAAGAAACGAGGGAGTTTGATTAATTCATGATATTTAGAAACAATGAAAACAAGGTGGAGGCATAATATATGTGTAATTTCCTCTTTTATAATTTGTTTGTAAAATATTAAATTTTTGCAGCAACTTATAACTAACTTTTAACTTAAAGTAAACCTCTTAAAAATTAATTTTTGAAACAGACTTTTTAATTTTCTTTCTTCAACAAATTGAACTAGTCTTAAAAACACCTCTTTTATCTCCGGTTAAACACCCTATTAATTTAACTGTCACAGCATCGATCTCATAGCCTAAATTGTAAAAATTACACGTGTCAATTTTTCGATGCCACATTGTTCTTATAATCAATAGTTAACTTAACCGGCAGTTTAACCAGAATTGAAAATATCGAGCCTAAATTTATTTTTACCACGTCTTTAAATTAAATTTACTCGGGCATCAAAAGTGTAAATTTAAAAATTTTGATTCCAAAAATTCTGAATTTTATTCTCTAAATATATATTTTTAAATCCTACATAACGTTTAACGGAATAGATCATATTTGAGAATAGTATATTGCGTTATTAGGAGTAAAAGTGTTTCTTTGTGCCACGAGCATGTAAGTTTGCACGACAATACCATTACGTTATTTCGTTCAATATAAACAGTTTATATTTCAATTTGTAGATTATCAATTTAAATTTGACAGCTGTTGGAGGTTTTACGTAACTTTATTTTTAGATTATCTAGTGTATCTTGAGGCGACATGACAGGTTTCTATTTTACAAGTTACTTCTTATTCGCTCATTTTATATAGTTGCTTGCTATGGATATTTATTTATTTCATTTCTACCTTGTGAATTAAGTAACAAAAGATACCATTTTTATGACGCTTGAAGAAAAATAAAACTATTTTTTCTTCTTAAACGCCTATGTCACGGTTATTAGTATACGCCGTCTTTAAAGTAACCTGCTTTAGTGTACCCACTGTTACTTAATTAAAACCCAAATAATCAGTTCAAATTAGTGCATAGCATACTTAAAACTCGATAAAGAAGTTCAAAATGATTAGAGTAATGAATTCGCGTTAACCTTTTAGTAGTAAAGTTTACATGAATCATTCCAAACTCCATCCTAATTCTGCAACAAAGTTTTAATAATATACACAGAATATAAACCGTATGATAATTAAAATTTTAGTGGCTCAAGGCGTAAGAAACAGAAACCTCCAGTAAACCTTTAGTAAGTAAAAACAGCTTGTTTGGGAATTTTGTTCTTCTCTTTATAAATGCAAGCATCTAATCTAGCAGGCCGTTTTCATAATTTATGAGTTCATTACTGGTGTCGGATCGTAGCCTGGTTTAATAATTAGAGTGATGTATCCCCTCAACACTACGCGGCGCCACTGTCTGCGAAACTTGACAGCGCCAACGGAATTTGATGGAAAGTCAACATACTTTGGTCAACTCCAGTTTGGGATAAATATTTGAGGTTGCTGCTACTTTTAATGGAAAACTCAAACATATTACTGTTTATCTTACGATAAGCTCAAATCGGGAAATTTAAAGTCCATTTATAATGGCGTAACTACAAAGATACATACTGGTTTACAACGATATAGGGGACGAAAGCGACCAACGTTAAACTTGAAAATAGTGAAAAAAATGAAAAATGAACTAAATTATTTAGTTCATACAGTCAACCTCGTTAATCCGGACTAAGAAAAACACACCCAATCCGGAATTACGAAATATCCGGATTACCGCGATTTTTCTTGTATTGATACAAAATTCAGTTAAGTGAGCAGTTTGTAATGCTTTATTTAAATACATATATAAATCCTGGCCCAGAATCATAGTTGGAAATAAATCTGCATAGATAAAAAGTGTATAACCATGTGGCACAATTAGAAAATTATCAATTACTCTTGAATATGTTTTTTTTTTTGTTTTTTTGTCCGAAATGGTAGAAGTACCCACTCCATATCGTGCCGCTAATTGTTTATTCGACACTCCATTTTTTAATTGTTCAAGAATCTCATTTTTTGTTTGTAAAGACAGTTTGTTTGGTTTCGCGGACCAATAGTGCAATAATCAGGAACACTTCGACTACTACTAATAGTATGTGAGTAGGGTGGTCTGCTGCAGCCAACTGCCTATCAGGTGATGTCTGGTGACGTTTCAAACGAATTTACAACGTAGGTACGCATCCGTATTACCGAAACTGTCCGGAATCCGGACTACAGAGTACATAGTACAAGTAAACAGGACTCCGAACTACCGAAGAAACCGAATTACGAAAATCCGGATTATTGAGGCTGTACTGTATTTCATATTTTCATGCACCACTCATACACGGTTAAAGATAGAATAACGGACGATGAAAGTTTATATTCAGCATGAAATTCTCTTTCATTTTATGTCAAGCATGATTTTTTTTACTTCATCGGATCTTGAGTTACAGACGTTTGAAGTTACATGATTTTTCATCGAAATTTTGTATTATGGAAAATACATAAAATTTCGATGAATAATCATGTAAATTCAAACGTCTGTAACACAAGATCCGATGAAGTAAACAAATCATGCATGACATGAAAAGAAAGAGAATTTCATGCTGAATTTAGACTTCTATCGTCCGTTATTCTATCTTTAACCGTGTATGAACGGTGCATAAAAATATGAAAAATGAACTAAATTATTTAGTTCTAATTTTATATTATCATGCACCACTCATACACGGTTTAAAATAGAGTAACGTACGGTGAAAGTCTATATTCAGCATGAAATTCTCTTTCTTTTCATGTCAGGCATGATTTTTTTTACTTAATTAATTTTATCTAAAAAAAAAAACTAGACTAGATGAGCATAGGAGAAATTGTTTTTCGCAAAGAACAAAACAAGTAACAGGGAAATGCGCTTTGGTAGACCATGCTATAAAAAATAATCACGAGTTTAAATTTAATGAAACAAAAATACTTGACAGGGAAATAATCTTAATAAACACTAATGACACTAGAAATGTTACACGTACAGCAGGATAAAAATAATGTTAATTTTGGGACTGATACTACGTACATTAATAAAATATACGTCTTAAAACATAGCTTAAAAAATAAGGATAAAACATAATCATAAAATACATTTTTCTAATCCTTAAAAATAAAAATTAAAAAAAAAAACAAATTGCATTAAAATAAATTTAAAATATTTTACTTAATTAAACAATAAAAAACCTTGACTTTAGTAAGTGTCTTAACATAGTAGTTCCATGGGTGTGGTTCACGTAGAACATTTGTTCTTAGTTTTTTATAAAAAGTTTTATATAATTTATTCTTTTATCTTTTGACGAAATCCATGTGCTTTATGTATGTTAAACTTACGTTTTCATTTTTTTCATATATTTTGTTATGCCATGTATCTAAAATTTTCATAATTCTCATGTAAGTAATTAAAATTTTTTTTTGTTATTTCTGATTGTTAAATTGTAATGTTTATTGTAAATATTGTTCGGCTCCTGAGGAAGGCTCATGTGGAGCTCGAAACCGGTCGACCCGAGAATTTAGTAAATAAAATTTTGTGACTACAATCCAGAAATTTTTATTACCTCATCAACATATCTAGTCAAGGAACCTTTTCTATCAGCTAGAATAATCTTATTACATGATTTAGATGTAGAATTTAAATATCTATAACTTTAATTTGAAGTATTTTCGCATAAAATAATTTGCGCAAAGAAAACTGATTTTCCATGTTAAACGCCTATATCCCACTTTTCGATTTACATCCTGAACTTGTTACTTAATTTATTGCTAGGTACAACCCTTTTCTCACTTTATACGAGTATATCAGATAATGCTGATGGTCACGTATATCATTTCCTTCCTTCGCGGTAGCCCAATTTCCATCTCATACCTTAGTAATCCAACTATCAAGCTGCTGTCCATAATTTCCCATTCAAATGAGCATCCCATCAACATCGCGTGCGATTCAGTTGTTTGCGTGGCAGGAGGCAGGTTCACGGGTCAAGTCCTGCTGCTGAACTGCTTTCAATTTCCGCCACCGCGGCGCTCGTGTCGTGTACCGGACAGTCGATCTTCGCACTGTTGCTGCTTTATCTGTCTCTGGCTGATTGGGGTCTCACAATGGAACACGGACAAAATGGTCTGACCCCAACAAAACACTTTGAGAATGAGATTTGAAACAATCTGTTTGAGGAAAGGTTGGGTGCTTCCGATTTGAAATCATTTTAGAACGAAAGGTGTATTTAGAATAAATCAATTTGGTGAGAAAATTGCGATCCAATAACATAAATATTCATTACTACTTCTTCGCGGTGAACAAGTTTGAAACATGAATTTGTACTCTTGTGGTCTCCAAAAAAATGTGTTCAGTTACTTTCGTAAATTTAACTGCACTTTAATGGCACCCCCAAGTGGGGGTTTTGGGGGGTTCGACCCCTCCTCTCCCCGAAATTAATTATGTTAAAAAAGTAAATACAAAATAAAGTGGTTATATAATGCATGTCAATTTTGTGTTACGAATCAACTCTGTGATTTATGTTAAATGTTCCTCAGGAATGGTTGCTAAAAACTCATGTTATTGGACTATTTCGTGCCCTGAAAAAGACTGATGTATTAGTCGAAACATCGGCTTGAAATAAATACTTTCACTGCAGACTGCTTGTCCGATTATTTTTCCTTCGGGAACCCTCATCCATTCATCAGTCGATTATCGCTCAAGTTCATTTATAAAAATCTGTTGTGGCCAGCACAAGACCTCTCGCCATTACCATATTACGCTATATAAGTATTGAATTGCACTTCCCTTTCAAACCGTCATTTTATAACAAAAAAATACAGAACTTTACCCAAATACTGTTTTTTATTGTATTTAACATGTCTTCTGCACACATATAGTTCTAATGGGGTATTCCACTCAATTTTTACCTCCCGCTACCCTTGGTAAGGGAGGTATAGGGATCGTGCTAAAAATCTCATATCGAGATTTTGGTAAATGACCACGTTTTAAGTTCCCTAGAATCCATTTTTAACATTTTCACGATGATGTCTGTATGTGTGTATGTGTGTATGTGTGTGTGTTTGTGTGTATGTGTGTGTGTATGTGTGTATGTATGTGTGTGTGTATGTGTAGGGATTTTGTCTTCACTCTAACTCAAATACTATCATTCAGAAAATTCTGAAACCTTGTATTTCCATCCCATTCTAATATGAATAGAAGCCATTAGATTTTGGTGTAAATCGGATAACCGGAAATGACACTTTACCTGAAGCTCATAATGGTTTTTCTTCAAAAAATACCATTAAATGCCATTTTTTCGCATTTTATGTCTTATGAAAATTAAAGATTATTGAATTTTCTACTGGAATACATTAATACTTTTTCTATATAATTTACACATAAATTTAAAAATAATTTTTTTTATTAGTCGCGAAGCCTAAGACACAATAATTCGTTTGTTACACAGTTCATAATTCAAATGAATGTAACTGACAGTTAATGTCACTGTCAAAAAACTAATCACTTCAAATTAATAATAGTGACATTTTAAAAAGAAAATAGTAAATAAAGCAATAGTTTTCTGCAATGGAACAGTTTGCAGCGGTAGTAAATACGTAAGTATGTATTTAAATTAATAAAAATTCAATAGCGGGAGGTTTTGTGTTGGCCACATCAGATTTTTTTTTATTATTTTAAATAAAACTTCATTCAGTTTTGAAGCAATTCATAGTATTAAAAAATCTTAATTGTTCCTAGTTTAACAGTATTTTATTTTTGAGAAATCAGTGTAACGTCACATTTCCCCTATACTTGTCTTTCTCACACACACTGCTCTGAGTACGCTGCGAGAGAAAGATAACAATTGTATGACGTCAATTTTCCCTTTTAGCAAACTTGAAATATCTCGTAAAGTAATTATTTAAAAAATGTTTTCATTGTTTTAACTATTATTTATTAAGCCATACTTTATGTTAAATTGAATTTTTAAAATTTTTTTTGTTATGGTGGAATACCCCATTATATCTATTTTTCATTGTATGAGGAAGTTTCTAATTGTCAGAGATTCTTCTAATTCATTAACCAGATTGGCGGTATTTCTGATGGATATATGCATTTTACCTATAATTTCAAATATTTAATTAATAAAACAATAAGAAAGATTAAATATACTTCCCAGAAAAAGCTGTCAGAATGTTACTAAAACTGTTGATTTTTGACACTGGCATGTGCCATTTAAAAACTATGTTATAAACATTGGAATTTGTCAACTGGTTTCCTTAGTGCCTTGGCCTCTGTGATTAAATTACTCTATATATTATAGTGTCTTTATCTCTAAATCTATACAATATATAATAAATATTTTAAGTGTATTAGATAGACAATTTTATGTTCTTCAATATTTAATAACAAAAATTTCCAAAAAATTATATTTAGAAGAATTTTTCTCAGAAACTACTACTTCCGGTTGTTCAATTGTTACCAAAACCTTTTCAGCTCTTCCCAGGAATGTCAGATTGAGGAATCCATAGTTAAACAATTCTTATGTCTTATGGTTTTTGAGGAATCGTGTCTACAACATCCAGACATTCACACATACACACATCCACACACACACAGACATCATTTTAAAAATGTTATAATCGGACCTTAAATCGTGCTTATTTAATGAAATCTGGATATGCGAAATTTAGCATGTATCCAATACCTCTCTTAGCGAGAGGTAAAAAGAGTTCGCTGTAATTGCGAAGTTGGGTATATCAGATTTTGAATATTTTATTTTTCCTTCATTAGTACACAAGAGAGTATGGAAAAGTCGGAGATACATTAATTTCCCGTCAAAATCAAAAATTTGCAAACAAGCGAAAATAACATTTGCATATTGTGTGAGATCGACAATTGCTGCAGGCGAATATACATAAAGCACTGTTAATAAAACGAATTCTAACCAAATATATTCGAAGACGAAACTCCGACTCCGAGTGGATCGTTGTTTTCCTTCGGCCTTGACACCAACTGAAAATTGAATCTCTCCGAAATGGAGTTGATGGAAATTCGCAGGGCTGTCCAAAACATTTACTTTCTCATTAATTTACAGGGAATCTATAATCGTTAGAGGAGAGTCTATCAACGCAGCGTAATTCGGTTAAATCATTGTCATTTAACGATGTTTGCCAAACGGAAATTGCAAAATACGAAGGGGAAATAAATAAGAGTTCGTAACATCCAGAGGTTAAATTTGCGACATTTGGACACTTTTTTAATGTACGCATACTTTATCGTTATCATCAATTGAAATACTTTAAAACAAGAGATCTAATAGTAGGTATGTTAAAGGACGAATGTCATAATTGCTATTTTATTTTCTGAGAAGGAATTGTGACCTGAGTTCTTTATACTATTTTTTCTATTTTGCACTGTCTATATATTTTTACCTCTCGCTAAGAGAGGTATTGGAATCATGCTAAAAATCACATAATGAATAAGCACGTTTCAAGGTCACTAGAATCCGATTTTTACATTTTTACAATGATGTCTGTGTGTGTTTGTGATTGTATGTGTGTGTGTGTGTGTGTGTGTATGTTTGGACGTTAAAGGGACGATTCCTCAAAAACTATAAGAATAAAGACCAATTTAACTACGCATTTCTTAATCTCACTTAATGGGAAGACCTGAAAAGGTTTTGGTAACAATTGGACAACCGGAAGTATTAGTTTTTTAAAAAAATCTAAATTTTATTTTTTTGAAATTTGTATAATTACAAAAAATATTAAAGATCATAGGAGACTTTATCCAATGCATTTTTATTATATCTTCTATACATTTAGAGATAGAGACTCACAAATATATAAAATAATTCGTTAAAATCAAATAATGTTACTACAAGTTTATATCTCTACCTACTTTTGAATTATTGCCCCAAAAGTCAATAAACCCCATATTTAGATAAAAACTTCAAAATTTTCAAAAATCTAATTTTTATGTATGTAGATACTTCTTAATGCTCTGATTCCAAATTTTGAAACCGCAGGTTTCGTTCTCGAGATATTTAGATTCAAAGTTTTGCTCAAAACTAATGTAATCAAAAAATGGGTCGAGATATGAATTTGGTGATATCATCATTCGATTCTATGGGAAAAAATACATAAGTACACCAATTTTCATAATTTTTGAACACCGCATACAATCTCTAAAGCAAAATAACTGACAATGGCCAAAAATCGCAAAAATCTAAGGTGTACCCCTTACGATTTTTTCAGGTTTTGGCCATTTTTTAGGGGTTTTCAAACTTTTATTCATAAAAAATGAACCAGTTGGACAAAAATGATCAAAATTAGTACACTTATTTAATTTTGCCCGTAGAATCGAATGGTCGTGTCGCCAAATTTATATCTCGACCCATTTTTGGGTTATTACCCAAAAATGGGCAGTTTTGAGCAAAACTTTGAATCTAAATATCTCGAGAACGAAACCTGCGGTTTCAAAATTTGGAATCAGAGCATTAAGAAGTATCTAGATACATAAAAATTAGATTTTTGAAAATTTTTAAGTTTTTATCTAAATATGGGGTATATTGACTTTTGGGGCAATAATTCAAAGTAGGTACGGTTTTGGAACGCAACCCAGGCGTAGTTATCAAAGTAATTTTCATTGAAGTATTCTGTTTAATATAATTCGTTGTAGAACATTTTCTCTATACAAATTTTCATGTCAAGTGAATACGCAAAAGGTATTCCTGATCTGGTTAGAAGTAAATTGTTACCTCTATCTTCTATCTCCCTAGGGTTTAAAGGCACAGGCTGCTTGATCCAAGTATCCCTTCTATAGCGGCATTGTCTCAAGGGAAGCCCTGCGCCTTGTTCTGTTCAATACCATAAATTTCTTTTTTCCGGATTAATCTGTCTTTGGCAAACCATGTTACTGGACGCGTATTTCTCCAAGCACTCCGTTGCGTCTAAATGCAAAAACAGTGTGTCGTTAAATACGACTGAGGGTCAATAAATGATTGGCTTCTATTTTAAGGTTAAAAAAAGAGTTTTTACCAATAAATAACATTTTGGAACAATCAGTAATTTTGTTTCAGTATATTTTGGAACTAATTTCATGAATCTTAAAAAATTCAAAATATAAAAAGGTGAACTGTTTTAAGCTGTTTTTTTAGCTAAGAACCGTATTCATGTATGTTTTTAAACTTTATTCTACCAAAATGTCATAAATATGTGAATCGCAAAAATGTACTGTTTTAAATTAATAATTTTGACAGATAACCAACAAAAATTGGTTTTGTAAAAAAATATAGATCATAACAACAATAACAACATATTATAATGCATAATATTTAATGTAATGTTGACAGATTTCCAAAGGTTATAGAAAACTGTACCCAACTCTTTCTTTGAATTACGTTTTGAACCAACTGTTTAGTACGGGTCAAAACAGTTGGAATACGGATCGAGTGTGACTTCATTGTTTGCGCCGTATTCATTCAAGAAAATTTAATGTTTTAGACTACTACGAACCAGCTTCAAACCAGTGCTTCGCAAAAATACAGCTTTAGTTTTTAACTGACAAATGAAAACTAGGCAATGGGGTATTCCACTCATTTTTTTTTTATTATTTTAAATAAAATTTCATTCAGTTTTGAAGCAATTCGTAGTATTAAAAAAATCTTAATTGTTCCCAGTTTAACAGTATTTTATTTTCGAAAAATCAGTGCAACGTCACATTTCCCCTATACTTGTCTTTCTCACACACACTGCTCTGAGTACGCTGCGAGAGAAAGATAACAATTGTATGACGTCAATTTTCCCTTTTAGCAAATGTGAAATATCTCGTAATTATTTAAAAAAATGTTTTCATTGTTTTAACCATTATTTATTGAGCCATACTTTATGTTAAATTCAAGTTTTAAATTTTTTTTGTTATGGTGGAATACCCCATTGGTTATTTATTTGTCATAATGGGGGATTACACCATTTTTTTTTTTATAATTTCATCTGAAAATATTAGGAAAACTAAGACTATTGATGAAAATCCATAATTCCTATTAATAAGCGAGTTATGGTCTTCCGAATTTTGAAAAGATTGACGTGACGTCACATTTATGTGTTTTTATATCAAACTGTTTTCATCATGGACCTAAATGTTCTTGAAATATATGGTATTTTAAGTTATATTTACATAAAAATAAATGAATATTATAACACTCTATAAGTATACATACTTTATAATTACAGGTGTATTTAAATTATTAAGTTTAATGCAAGAAATTTATATTAAAATAAAAACTGTTTGGAAACTGTAGTACAGGAATGTTAGCCCCTCCTTTCGAATTTGAATTTCTTAACTTCCATTGGTAGTAATCCCACCTCCTAACACGCTATTTGTAATGCATGTATAGGCGGTTTCTCGGTCGCCAATCAAAATATTTTCATATTAGTGTCGAAGCGTTATAACAAAAAACCCTTTATTTCCGAAATATCTCAATTATACCATTTCATTTTTTATTAATATTCGTTACTCAGCATATACATTCGTATTTTTTTACTATTTTCCTTTAATTCGATTGAGCCGTAATCCCCCATTCATGGCTGTCTAGACAAAAGGCTCTTAGAACAAGTAAAGCCTCATTTCCACCGATTGTCCTAATGCGTAAGAGCTATAATTAATAACTAGGCGCAATGTGTAAAAATGTTTACCATATGGTAACGTTTACTACCATTTTCAGCTTTGTATAAGGCTTAATACTTAAGAATTAAGAGCAGTGCATAAGAACAAAAGATTTGCAAATTTCTAACCTGAACTGTCAACTGTCAGTCTATTTCTGAACCGTCAACTGTAAGTCTATTTTATAATTGTGTAATTTTTAATTTTTCTGTACTTATATAGATATGAAAATTATTTATATAACATATTTTAAAAAAGAAGAATTGCTGCTGTAATGGCAGTCTGCTAAACAAAAAGAAATACGGGGAAAAAATGTGACTTTTCTGTTGAATTAGTCACTAAACAAAGTAGCTGGAAGTGGTGTCCTAATAAATTGTCTTAATGCATTAAGCCTTACGCACTAATCATTATGCATTAAGCATTAAAACATTGGGCGGAAAGAAACCTTAACCTTTAATTAAAATTTTCGCTTACATGAAATGCTGGAATACTCGCTTCACATGATTTTTAGATGCAGAATTTGAATCAACAAACAAAGGTAAATTGATTGCTCATGTTAAACGCCCTTGGCCCACTTTTTGATCATGTATTTATTTGAATTCAAAATATTTTGATTTAAAAACTATTTTTTGATACCTCTTTTTGTTAGTTCAATCTACTAGATTTCTTCTTTTCATAAAAATATAAATTACGTAGAAATAAATAAATTCTACGGAAAATTTAACATAAGTATGTTAAGTTTCAAAATATTTGGTCTATTGCTTTAGTTTTTACAAACAGAAATCTAAAAATCCTTGAAAATGCTTGGATACGCACTCATTTCTTCCGCTCGTTTATAAAATATGCGTTGACGGTAGCTTCCTTCCTTGGAATTTGTTATTTTCTTGATGTCGTTTTTTTTTTTTTTTGAATTTTTGACATATTTACGTGTTTATGCTAGAGACAGTCGTACAAAGATGAACATGTCCACACAAATTCTTCTCGGATGCTTGGAGTTGGTGAGTTTTCTCTTTGAGTTTCTTGAAAATTGCTCTGGTGAACTGGAACGAACTATTTTTAGAATTCTTAGTATGTAAGGAAAATACAAGATTTTTCTATTACGTGATTTAAGTGCTTGTGAAGGGTAAGGATGTTTATGGATAAATAACGTACGGAGAACTATTTTCGGTACGAAATTTTGTACGCCATAATGATGACACATATTTACCAAAGGCCTGAGAATCAACGCATCTACACGTATATATAATGTAAAATAAGATTTAGTAAAAAAATCTGATGGTTTTATGAAATAAGGATTAGTTTATTTTCATAAAAAGTTTTATTATTGGCAATCGATTTCGTCGCAACGGACATCATCAGGCCACAGCTGTAATACAATATATTTCTAATTATAATTTGAAGAAAAAACATATAAAATTTTACATATGAAAAGTGAAAAAAAAAAAAAAATTATATGTTTTTTCTTCAAATTATAATTATGAAAATAAACTAATCCTTATTTCATAAAACCATCAGATTTTTTTACTAAATCTTATTTTACATTATATATAATTAAAGTCTGAAAATGGAGTCATTTATACGAATCATACTACACGTATATACCCTCAAGAACAAAATACTTTTTTAACATTCAGTATGAATGGATTGGAAGAATGTTACGGATCACAAAAGAAATTAATATGATGAATTTATTACATAAAGGTGGGAAATTTTTCGACTATGGTATGGATTATTTTTTAACAATTATTCGAAACAAGATTTTTTTACTTCATCGGATCTCAAGTTACAGCTGTTTGAAGTTACATGAATTTTCATCGAAATTTTATAATTCACAAAATTTCGATGAAAAATTATGAAACTTCAAACGGCTGTACCTCGAGATCCGATTATGTAAAAAACTCATACATGACATCAAAAGAAAGAGAATTTCATGCTGAATTTAAACTTTCATCGTCCGTTATTCTATCTTCAACCGTGTAAGAGTGGTGCATGGAAATATGAGAAATGAACTAAATATTGTATTTCATTTCTCTTATTTTCTTGCACCACTCACACACGTTTAAAGATAGAACGTTTGAAGTTACATGATTTTTCATCGAAATTTTATATTACTGATAATATCACAAAATTTCAATGAAAAATTATGTAACTTTAAACGGCTGTAACTCGAGATCTGATGATGTAAAAAAAATCATGCTTGACATGAAAAGAAAGAGAATTCCAAACATTTTAATTTTTGAACTGGTGTCCATGGAGTTATTTGGGCTGTGGGATCCATTACAGTGGATTATTTTATATGTTTATAATTCTCTATCTATAAATTTATAGAAGATATTATAAAAATGTTCAACGTATCGGTTACAGAATTTTATATTCTTTAATATTTGTAATAATTTCCAAAAAATAATATTTAGATTTTTTTTAAGAAACTACTGCTTAAGGTTGTCCATTTGTTACCAAAACCTTTTCAGCTCTTCCCATTAATATCAGATTAAGGAATAAGTAGTTAAATTGGTCTTTAGTCTTATAGAATTTGATAAACCGTCCCTCCAACAACAACAAATGTTAAAATCGGATTCCAGTGAGCTTAAAACGTGCTTATTCAGTAAAATCAGGATATGCGATTTTTAGCATGAATCCAATACCTCTCTTAGCGGGAAGTAAAAATGAGATTGGTAACTTGAACAAAAAATGCTGGAATTTGTCAAAACAAACTATGATAAACTGCTCCACAAAAAAGATTTGAGTAATTTGTAACTGTTGTTTCGAAAAAGCTGTTTGTGTAATGATATCAATTTGTAACGTTGATCCCATACTTTGTTTTTAATTCTAAACAATTTATTACTATATAACTGTCCAGAAATATGAAATATGAAAGGCATGGTCATCATTCCGCATTTATTGTAATATAAAACGAATGTAATTAAAATATAAAATTCATAGCATACTATAGTACTGAAAATTTAATTTACAAAGGAGATAAAAAGGGGAGAACTGTGCTATTTTAGAGAAGAATATCGGTAAAAGAGGCTGTTTTATATTCATGACATGATAAAAGTTGCAGAGAGTAACTCATTACGTTTAATCTTCCTATATATTTCCATGAGTGAGAATTAAATTAAAATCTGATAACCATGACAAATGGCCAACGTTCCATAAAACCAAAAACTAAATATACAGAGTAATCAAAAGAAATGATGTAGTTGGTAATGCAATTTTGGGAACCTTTTTATTCCACAGTTTACACAACACCAGGTGAGAGCGTAAATACAAAAAGGTTATGTTAGAGCAGGGGCCTGACAGTTAATAGGATTTTGAGTGAGTGAAATGCTTTAGATTATTGCTAATGTGCGATGTAAGAAATAAAAGTATGGAAACAAAAATCATTTAATAATTATAGCAACGAACATGATTTGTTTAATTAGTGCGCGTCAACTTCAAGGCATTGTGTGCTCCTGCAAAACCCTAAAATCTAATTCCTAAAATTCTAAATAAACACTAGTTTTAGGGCATACAAATTTAAGATTTAGATATTAGGGTGATAAATTCCAACAACTAGTTTTTAACCAATCATGATGCAAAACACTTGAAAATTCAACCAATGGGAACAGTATTATACTGATAAAACCTCGTTACCCCGATAATTTTCCGCTACCAAGTAAATAAACAGTTGTTATTGTTTATAACTGTCAGTGTGACAATTAATGTGTCAAGTTTCATTTTGCGTTATCAGCTATAATATCCCGAGGACATTGATAATTACGAAATAATTTTATGACAGTTACCGAAAGCGCGTTGCGTGGTAACAGCCCGACGCCGAAGGCGGAGGTGGTGTTACCTAAAAGCAACGTGCTTGAGGAAGTGTGATAAAATTATAAGTATTTATCAATGTTCCAGGGGTATTCGGTGAGTAAATTTTTTGCAGTTTTAACATTAAATTTGCCTAAAATTTGTATTTGACAGAATTTTTGTATCTAACATAGCCCAGTAGATGTCACTAGTAGCTATGAAAGTGAAAGCGTCTATGAATATGTTCAGTGTGAAGTGTGCAATGAGAATGAGACCCCTTTGAGTGAGACCAAAGATAAGAAGATAAGATATACAAAAGTCCATAAATATTCTCCACATTTAGTTTTTTATTTAATACAGTATTTTTTGATGTGCTTTCTTCTATAATTTTGTTGATTAAATCATCATTTTCATTGACAGCGTGAAAATGACATTTTTAAATTAAAACAATTAATCTTTAATTATATGTCAAAAACTGTTTGTTACTTAGCAACTTAGTGACATAAGTGATAATTGTCTTAGGATAATTATCAGTGTAAGTTTGTTTTGATTGGTTACTTTCGCACACGTGGTCAGCAATAAAAGGATTCAATTGGATAATTTTTTAACCAAAAAATTTTCAGTGTAAGTTTGTTTTGATTGGTTACTTTTGCACACGTGGTCAGCAATAAACGGATTCATTTGGATAATTTTTTAACCAAAAAATTTTCTTTGTAATTTATCTCACCAAATACCACTCGACCTCTCAGATAAACTTTTATTTTTAAGTACTCACTTTTTTTTTTGCTTTTAAGCAAAATCACTCAAGCAAACTGACATTAGGTAAAACCCCTCCTCCTTCGGAGTCTGGATTTACCATGCAGTTTGCTTTCGTGTTTGTTGTTAAGTAAAAAAAAAATCGTGCAAAATAAAAATTTATTGATAAAATCAGGAGGTCTTGTGATATTACTTCTGATAAATGTGCAACATCGGACACAGTCATATAATGGGCTACTTGCGTACGTTTTTTTTTATTTCATATTTTTGAAGAGCAGGTAAAAACTTGCTACCCCTATTTTTATTAATTAGCCAGAAAAAAAAATTGATTATTTGAATTACCGTCATGTAAGACGTAGAATTACGCCGCACCAATAAGTGATCGTAAAGCCATAGCGTTTGTTTGTACGGGTAATGTAGATCTCCTGTTGTACGTTTCAACAATAGTTTGGAGGATAGTATTTTAGTTTGTCTTTTCCGTATCGATATTTTAAATTACATGTGTTTATTTGTGAAGTAATTAATATATTTGAGAGTCCAGAGAGAGCAAAATGTCAAATTCAAATTAAAACTTTCTCGCACGCAATGCCATCTATAAGTTACATTCTTAAACATGGTTCTCTTCCTCAGATCAATATAATGACGTCACAGAAAATTTTCTTTCTTAATTTACTAAAAAACAAACAACTTTTTTAAAATAAATTTTATATTTTTATATATGTTTTCAACATAGCATTACGTATATAGTGATAGAAATCGGATTTTCAGTACCATGCAAGTAGCCCATTGACGGAAAATAATGTGATGTAGCCTAATGTATTTCTACATAATAAAATGTGATATTCAGCAGACGATCGTGTTTTGTGGTGGTCTGGTTTTTCGTTGCATTGTTTCACAATGGCTAGGCAGTAGTTGTAAAGCAGAAAGGCTTCAGTTGGACCATGGTAGTGTGGATCGGGTTTCAATCAGTGGGTTCCACGGGTCTGTAAAACTCCCACCCAAAGCCTTATCGGATGTCACTCGAAAGGAACGAACGGACAGCTACCGGGCACCAGGGCTGTACAAAAAAATCTATTTCAGTTTGGGAAGTTTCTCTAGAATCAGATAAGAAAATCTGTAATAGACTTGGAAACTTACATTCATATACAACTTTCTGTAAAAAAGATTTATTTGAAGAAAAATTAACATAATATTACCGACAAACAATGGGGGATTACGGCTCAATCGAATTAAAGGAAAATAGTAAAAAAATACGAATGTATATGTTGAGTAACGAATATTAATAAAAAAATGAAATGGTATAATTGAGATATTTCGGAAATAAAGGGTTTTTTGTTATAACGCTTCGACACTAATATGAAAATATTTTGATTGGCGACCGAGAAACCGCCTATACATGCATTACAAATATCGTGTTAGGAGGTGGGATTACTACCAATGGAAGTTAAGAAATTCAAATTCGAAAGGAGGGGCTAACATTCCTGTACTACAGTTTCCAAACAGTTTTTATTTTAACATAAATTTCTTGCATTAAACTTAATAATTTAAATACACCTGTAATTATAAAGCATGTATACTTATACAGTGTTATAATATTCATTTATTTTTATGTAAATATAACTTAAAATAGCATATATTTCATGAACATTTAGGTCCATGATGAAAACAGTTTGATATAAAAACACATAAATGTGACGTCACTTCAATCTTTTCAAAATTCGGGAGACCATAACTCGCTTATTAATAGGAATTTTGTCACCGGATTTTCATCAATAGTCTTAGTTTTCCTAATATTTTCAGATGAAATTATATAAAAAAAAAAATGGTGTAATCCCCCATCATGTTATACCTTCTTTTGTTTCATATTCTCGCTTACTTACTCCAACTCACTAAAAGTTCCTAGTCTTAAGTACTGTCACTAATTTTATGCGGGTGTTTCAAAATATTAAATATAATTAACGTATGTCTCATAAGTTTTGGCACAAAGTTCAATATGCGAGAAATCAATGTAAATGTCGTTCAAAATCTAATGCAAGATGTCCGCAGAAGGTTGAGCCTTGTGAAAGAATATAGCCCTCTTTATTTAATTTAAGTTCATAATTTTGTTGCTTATGAAATAGTTAATTATTTAATATTACAAAACTTTATGTAAATGCAATATTTTACCATAAAAAATTGTTGAAATTTATCCCCAAACTTATGAGACATACGTTAGTTCTTTACAGCTTGCTGATAATTACTACACTCTATAAAGAAATGAATAAATATTATTAATATTTTTTTAACGATCGAGTCAGAAAATGAGCTGTTTTTGATTAATTTTTAGACCTGAAATTTCTTCTTTTCTGAGCTAGCTCGGAAAATTGTCTATTACGGATCAGAAAGTAACTTCCCGAGACCGGTAAAGCTAAATGTTTCCATTTTGATCAGTTGTTTATTTATTTATTATTTATTTCCATTCATAACCTGTATATTTTAATTTATTCTTTTTTCAGGACCGCAAAAAAAATCTTGCTCACCCTGTAAAGTATCACTTTCAGGTCTTGTTACGTAATAGTTATTTACATTCGAGTGCGTGTAAGTTGTATTTTACAGCGCGACAGCTTTGTTTGAGGCACGAGCCTTTAAGGCGAGTGCCTTATTAGCTGGAGAATTGTATCAAATTTTTTGGCCGACGATAATGAAAATCACTTTTTTTTAATGAGATAGGTTGCACTTCTGAAAAGGGGTAGTTTAAAATACTGGGGTTAAGTCAATTTCCAAATTTGATTTTACTTACCTTCATTAGAGTACTTCTTCTAGCGAAAATTTATTTGTAATAATAGACGTTGTTTACGACTGATAATATATTTATTTGCTCATGTTTTCTTCGTAATAAATAATAGGTAGATGTCGAAATTTGACATTTCAGCAATGTTCGCCTCGCGTATTTGACAGGTATATCGATCGGTGACTATGTCGGTAACGGCGGATTTTTACAATAATGACAGATGTCGCTGCCGTGATTTTGGTTTATATAAATTAATTTTAAATATAGGAAATGTTAAGGTAAAAAATAACTTATGTAGGTAGTACTTTTTTACATGAACTTTATTATAGTAAAGATGATTTCTTTTCTAAATGCCCATAAACGTCCAGTGTATTTTGATAATTTTACCGCATAGTTAGACAAGTTACAACACAGTAAGCGTAAAATGTAGGTTACACTTGCTGTGTATACAATTCTAAAGTTCTCATTACACTTCAGAAGGGCAAAAATTACTATTACATATTCAAACACATAATTAAAAGTATTTTTACTCTAAGTTCTTTCTTATAATTTTAATGTTCAAAATAGTTAATGAACAGTGGAGAAAGTTTCTGTTTTTATTTATCTTTAGCCTTTCATATGTAATAGCTTTATCTTTTTACATAGTCCATGTTTCTGTTATATTTATTTAGTTCACTATTGAAAAAAAAAATAATATCCTGTTCAGTAAATTCCGCAACCATAATACATTTTGTGTTTCGAATCTGAATTTTAGTTTATCTACATGAACTTTCCAACGAGATAAACATTCACTAAAAGTTAATTTTGTTTGTAAAACAAATTCGAATAAAAATTTAAAACTATCTTTTATTTGGAGAGTTGAGCTTATTGAAAAAAGAGATTAGTTTACGCACAAGGAAAACAATTCTTTATTCCAAAACAAATTGTATCTAGTGATACTGCACGTTGGAATGCAGCCAGAAAGTTTTATTTCTATTTTTGAATGACAGATTAAAATTTGGGAAAAACTCGATACGATTTTTCTTTTAATTCCCTTGTCTAAAAACTGAAACAGTGATACAAAGTGAACAAATAAGTATTGATATTCAATTTTATAATTTCATTGGGTTATCAAAATTTAAATGTTTGATGTGGTTCTTGAATAAACGAAATAAAGAACAATAGATTATTATTTTATATTGTAGTTATTTTATTCTATTAATGCCCGGTATTTTCATTATTGATTCTTTTTGTTAATTTAACTGTCAAATAAAACGAAAGATGTCGCATCGTAACATGTGTAATATTTACGACATGCTGTAATATCGATGTTATATTTCTTGTTTTAACTGACAGTTTAACAAAGATGAAAATATTGAGCCTACGAATATTATTCATATACGTTCTACGTTTATGTTTTTAATTAATTTTCCCTTCCTGACAAATATGTTGTAAAAATAAATTTTCATGTTCTGTATTAACCGTTTCATTAAATGAAGGCAGACATATAAGTACATTATGTAGAACATTAAATTATAATTTAGGCCAAAGGTAAATATCTAAAGTAGGTCAAACAATTCAAAGCAGTTTCGTTTTGTTGAAACTAATGAATCATATTTAGGAAAATCTTTTTTGTATTTGGTTTTTTATCTTTATTGTATTGCTGTTTCCTACATTCATTACAAAGATTTATTTTAAAATATTACAGAATAAATGAAATTAAGATCTTAACAAATACAAGGCATTTTATTTTTTTCTATAATTGTAACTTATAAGCTGTAAAAGAAATGTTGTTTCTTAGAAAAACATAAGTAGTAAATTAATTATTATGGACTATTACGCGTTACAACGGCGCGTACATGCAATGAAAGATTTAATGAAAATGAGACCTTGTCACTTATCTTTGCGCAATGTTTTGAAAAGTATGAAACATCACTAACATTAGAACAATTCGTCATTGCAACTACAATGATTATCGACAATTATTATTACAATAAATCATTTTCATGATACGCCTTATCGGTTCGTTACACTTTTCAACTTTAAGAATAGAAGATATGCGCAATGGGATCTGCGCATAGTAAGCCAATAAATGGCGGGAGTCATAATCCATGCTTGTTATATGAGATCCATGGTATATGTTTTCTTTTTACCTTCCGTCACCTTTAGGTAAGGAAGGTATTTGGTCAAAAAAAACGGTGGTGAGTTTTTAATGAATAAGCACGTTTTAGGGTCCCTACAATACGAATATACCATTTTTAAGATAATGTCTGTATGTGTGTGCGTGCGTCCGTGTGTGTGTGTGTGTGTCCGTGTGTGTGTTTGTGTGTCCGTGTGTGACAAATTTTTCTCCGACGATAACTCCAATACTACAATTCTAAAAATTATAATTCTTTCGTATTCCTCTTCTGTACAAACATATAAAGAGTTGATTAGATTTTGGTTATAATAGATCCACCGGAAGTACCCTTATTTGAAGTTTTTAACAGTTTTTCTTAAAAAAACGCAGTTAAATATTATTTTTTGACTTTTTGTTATTATACATATTAAAGAAAATACTCCTCTCTATAAGGTTTGATTATACATTTTCCTTCATATTCAATAGATGTAGATTTAAGGCGTTATAAAGGCATTAATTTTCAAAAATTAGTCAGCTTTGCTATTTATCATGTAAACAGCTGATAGATATATTCAAAAAAATTTAATTGACAGATGTCAGTTGCAAGTGCAAAACCAAATATAGAAAGTATAGGATCTAAAATTGGTATGTCATAGTGTTCCTCGCAAGTGACATGCAGAGAAAGGCCAAAGAGAAGATGGAAAGACTGGATCGCAGAAGGAAAGGAGTGTGTGAAGAAGATGCGTTGGACAGGAATGAGTGGAAGAGAAGAGGACACAGCGACCCCTAATAAAATAGGGGAAAGCTGAAGAAGAAATGAAGGAAGTGTCAAGTGCATTTTACTTAGTGTGTGTTTATGTTATAATTTTATTGGATTTGTAGAACCTTTTCAAATGAACTTGTGGTATGGAATTTGTACAAAATACATCGAATTGACGGAAGGTCTTGTGCTGGCCACAACAGATTTTTTTTTTCTAATTTAAACGTAAAATATGAGAAAAGTCGTTGACAACTTCTCGGAATTTACAAAAGCTACATTGTCATCCGATGTAACAGAGAATAAAGGTTTTTTTTAGCGACTGTAATATTTTTGACGTTTCGTTTGATAGTCCAGCTGGCAGTTGTATGCGCCATTTTACTTATTATGTGCAGAGATAAAAAGAGATAGCTGTTAAACTGGAAAGGTCTTTTTACATATTTCTAAAATGGCGGATGAATCAAATCACTGACCATAGAATAGGTACAGTGGTAGACAGAAAAAATTAGTACACTTTCTTCTATAACATAACATTTATTTGTTTGAATTTGGCTTTACAATTATGACTTTTGTCACTTTGATTTCTTAAAAATTGAATTGTCGAATCGAAATAAAAAAAATACTTCAAATTAGCAATATTGTGAAGTGTTCCGTAATTATTAGACCGGAAGAAGGAAGCCGATCAGACAAATTGCCCAGCGCTATAATATTAATAAAAATTCTGTAATTAACATTTTAAATTAGTGGAGACAGGAAGGCAAAATAGGAAGGAATCCAGAATCAGGGCGATATAGAGTATCAACTGAAGAAGAAGTTAAAAGATTAATTGAGATACTGAGAACTACTAAATAGTTAATAATGCATAAGGGAAAATCTTGTTACCGTCGAATATTGTATGAATTTGATTAATTCCATGCCACACAGACTGACCGAAGTTATTAATCGAAATGGTGCAATGACCAAGTATTAGAAAAGTTGTAGTTTTTAAAATTCTGTTTTAATGTTGCTCAATTATTTACTTGCCTTCAAATTGCAATACTTCTGGGATTGTCAAAGATCGGTTTACACTAGGAAAAAGTACTGTCCTATTTTTTCTATCCATCACTACATGCAGAACGGTGATCACACGGTAAAAAATTACATTGATATTCCGGACAAAATTTAGTTAGCTGTATTTTTTTTTTGTTATTTCAACAATATATTTTTGCCGTGTATACAAAGAACTTTGTATTTTAAGTTTCCAAAACTAAACAATTTTTGTTGTGTATAAAAGGTATTATTTGCTGTAAAATATTAGTCATGATAGCAATTATTATTAGTAGTACTAAGCAGTCATTTTGTTACTTTGTTAAGATTACAAAATCATTTTGCAACTATTAAAAATATTTAATCTGTTACTGGGACAAATTTTATTTTTTTTATCCTGTGACATTATATTTTGTAAAAATTACAAATTCTTCTTCCCGCCATATACTTTATACAGGTAACTAAAACTTTTATGTAGAAAGGGTATTCCCTGGCATACAGCATAATTCACTGTTCGTGTTATACTATACTACGTCATGTCGCATTTGCTTGCGCTGTTAAGTTTAGCCTGTCGAAAATTGTGTTTTAAAAGTGCTTGTTTCTTGGGCCCGTCAATAAAAATGGATGATTTTGTAAAAGATATTTTAAAACAATGGCAGTTAGAGTGTCTTATTGAGAAATTTGAGGGTATGTATCGATTGCTGATAAATCTATATAATTTAAGTGACTATTGTTTCATATGTTATTTTTTTTATATAATGTTTGTTACATGTATATAGATTATAATTATAAATAAATAAAATTATTATAATACGCATGTATTTAATTTTTACCTTACTACCTCATTAATGCATTTGTATATCTATCAAAATTTATTAGTTTCCAAAACAAATTAATAGTTATTAATGGTAACTTATTTTATTTGTTCGCATAACAAATTTATATTTCTTAATGGTAACTTAATTTATTTGTTCGTATAACAAATTTATACTTCTTAATAGTAACATATTTTATTTGTTCGCATAACAAATATCTTTTGTTATATATAACAAAACTGTATTTGTCGCCAAAACAATTTTTTACCAGCAAATTTACCTAGGTAACTGTAACAAATATATTTGCTGGTCCTATATTGACAAAAAAAAATTGCTGCTGGAACTCATTTTTGGTAATCACAACAAAGCTTTTATTCACCGTGCAGGAAAAGATACTACAACTATATTTAGATGGATAATGCGTATTAAAATATTGCTATTCTCATTCTCATATTATATTCTATTATTTTTATGACTAGGTAGACTACATAAAAGCTCCTTAGAATAAACCCGAAATTATTAAGAGAGTTGGCATGTGTCAATCTATCCCTTTTCATTTCCTGCAAAACCCTTGTCTCATTTTCGTGGCTTTAACACCTTTCTTACCTACCTTATACCTTCATCCTGCTTATCCTCCTTAGCTTCCTAACCTCTATGTGCATCTTGGTCACCCCTGGCGCATTCGCATGTACGCAACATGCGGACTCGCTCTCGGCCGCCTGGATCTGCCTTGCCTTGGCGTAGTTCCGCGCCGGCCGTCGACGCGAGCGCTGTAGTCGACACGACGCTCCGGCCGACAAACCCCACGCGATTGGACGATTGTCATGTCCACGTGATGTGATTGGTTGGAAAGTGCGGGAAGTGGATTGATGGTTTGAGTTTGGTGGTTTTGAATGGTGGAATTTGTTTATTGAATGGAATTATTGGTATTATTTGCATACCTATAGACTCAACATACATTTATTTACAAACAGCGGTGTCCAAAATACAAATCCATTGGCTTTTTAATCCGTAACATTAGAATAACAATACGTCAATTCATTAAAGAAAAACTTATAACAAAAGAAAATAGCCTTTACTTACAAACTACTAACGTTCATAATCGCTTACGCTTTAACAGCCCAATTCACAAAAAAAGTTTAAGCTAATCCTCATTTTTGGATTAGCGAATTCTACTCTAATTTTGACAGTTTATATCTTAAAATATAGTCTAATCTATTCCTAGTATCTACCTTTATTGATAATATCATGAAAATTAAATTTTAAATACCGGAATAGAATAGAATTCACTAATCCAAAAATGAGGATTAGCTTAAACTTTTTTGTGAATCCGGCTGTAAAAGTTTAAAGGGTGCTAAGAATTGACCCATTTCATAATTTTTTGAAGGATCTTGGCTGCCAAATTGAGTTTATAGGTACTATTAGAGAAATAGCTAAATCCAAAGTCATCATTTTATAATTTAATGCAAATACGAGCAGTGGCCGATCTACGGGGAGGATAAAGAGGTTATAACCCCCTTCCTCCCTAAAGAAATCGAAAATGTATGGTTTTTTAAATATTAGAAAAAATGCAAAAATAAAATTAGTTTTTCTCAAGAAAGGACGAGAAATATAATTTTGCAGTTTAAAATACCGGAAATATTGAGACAAACGTTAAAATTGGACATTTTTCGATTATTAACAAAAGGGGATCGTGTTCTACGAGCACTTATTATAGAATATCGCCAAATTTCTATCCCTGATTTATCTGTCAAATGGGATAATGTGATTGATAGACCGATCTTTACAGGCAGTATGAAGTATGAAAAAAACTGGGATATGTGTTCTACAAAGTGAATTGAATCCTAATAAAACAATCCAAGCTGGTAATTTTTTCATCTAGGCGATGGAAAAGTCTCTTCTCACATAAAAACAAAAGCAAGTCCGATTTTTAATTCCGGGACACAATCTTCTTGTTCTTTTGAAAAAAAAAAAAAAAAAATGCAAATTACATCAATACGTCCCTAAACTCTTAGACTAGATCCGCCCCTGGAAAAGAGTAAATTAAAGAATGTTTTTTTATCGCCCGAGTCAAAATTTAGAAAACGAGGCCTGGCGAGTTTTCTAAAAGTGCGAAAAAATCTTGTAAAATGAGTTCTTTATCTATTTTTATATTTTTCTTCTTTTATATAGGTACCAAAATATTTTTTTAAGAAACTGCTACATTAAACTGAGTTGATTTAGGGAAATTTGTATATGTAATTTTGTAGTTGATAACATAGGATTGACATTTATTCAAATATTTGAACATAAGTAAATGTCATCTAGTCCTAGTACCAACCTTCCAAAAAAAAAAACAAATTGCGTATCGAAATGAAGGCTCTTTCAATATGCAATTGGGCTTCGTAATGACTTCATTATGAATGCAAAATATAAAGAAATAATTGTGATGTTTCTAAGCGCATAAAAAGAGCAATATTGGTATTATTTTTTTAAAATTTATAACTTTCAGGGCAGTATTCGAATAGTTGCACTTTCATTTACATTCATAATATCATTTAAAAAGATTTGTAACTTATTATACGAGAGACAAAAACTTTGACAGTGACAAATTTATTGAAACTTAGTTGTATTTACAGTTCGATTAAACTTGAACAGAATTATGTTGTTCACTGAATTTAGTGAATTTGTAATTCAATTAAATTATTCCTTTATACAGTTAATATTCGTATACAAACAATTTCATAAACAAATATGAACTATAGTAAACTTGTGAAGTTCAACAGACATATAATTACATCTAGCGACCTAGATATACTGTTTTAATATGGTTTGTTTTCTTCGTAATTCGTTTTTTCAAACAATGTGGAAATAGTTGACTAAACTGTTTTGTATATCAGCTGATTTTTTTGAAATAGCGCTCTATTAATATGGTTGAAAACTATTATGCTTTAAAAAAAGTTCGTGAAAATTAATATCGAACTTATTTCAAAAATATTAAGAAATAACTTATTTAAATATTTGAAAAATAATAAAGTTACAAATGTTAAATATATTAGAAATTGATGCACTTCTCATATTTTCTAATTTTAGAAATAATCCTAACGACTGCGCCACTTTTACCTCTTGTTCCATAAATAACTATTTTGCAACTACCTTAGAAATTAGATGTTCGCCAAACAAGTAAAAGACATAATTTACATTTCATTTCACGTAAGAAAATAGTAGATGGCACTTGATAGCCGGCCGTTTTTACATGTATTAAATAAAAATATTCGTGAAACCAAATTTTGGCAATAATAAATATTTATATCTGTAAAAATGTACAAAACCTTAATATTAATAATTATGACAAAACATGGTTAAACGTCACTTAATTCTGTAGATTTTATTTGATAACTAACAACTGACAGGTGATATTTTTCTCGTTTTTGTAGTCTGACCAATCAAAGGGATAATTTATATCCCTATCTAAACGAACGCTATTTCCTTACGTGAAATGAAATATAGTACCTATCGAATTTAGCTAAAAATAATATAGTGTAAAACCGGCTTTATTTGAATGTATACCAAAGAACACCCCTCCCCTCCCCCACCAAACGTTTCAAATTTCGATAAACATTAAGTTACTCAAATTTCTTTCTCATAATTTTACGAAAGTTGTTAAATTAATAATCGAAGAAGTGAAATGGGCTCCAGAGCATATTCAATAACCTTTTATTAGTCTCATAACTTCGCCTTAATGCTTCACGTATTTGATTTCATATTGTTAAATTTAAAATATTGACATAGCATTAAATAAGCAGATACCGGGGTAATAAGATACTCCGCAGAGGTTCTTTAAGGAGCTATAACAAGATTTTATCTTTTTAAGCATTCAGAATTCTCCAAGGTATAATGAGCAAATATATACATGAGTGACATTAAATATTACAGCAGAAAAAATACTGTCAATGTGAAAGTATTGAGTTAATTGTTCTACACAACATCACATTAGAAATCCATTACAAATATACAATTAAAAAATCTGTTGTGGCCAGCACAAGGCCGTCTGTTAATTTAATGTATTTTGTACAAATCCCATACCAAAAGTTCATTGGAAAAGATTCTATATATCCAGTAAAATTGTAACTCGAACATAATACAATTTTTTACAAATTCCATACAAAAACTTCCTTAGAAAATATTCTATAAATCCAATAAAATTATCACATGAATATACATTATGTAAAATGTAAAATGCGTACACTTACGTAACATTCTCTTTACAATCAAATAATATTACTACCAAGTTTATATCTCCACCCATTTTTTAATTATTGCCCCAAAAGTCAATATACCCCACATTTAGATAAAAACTTAAAAAAATTCAAAAATCTAATACTTCTCAAAGCGTTGATTCCAAATTTTGAAACCGCAGATCGATATCTCTTTTCGTTCTCGAGATATTTAGATTCAAAGTTTTGCTCAAAACTACCTATTTTTGGGTAGTAACCCAAAAATGGGTCGAGATATGAATTTGGCGACGTCACCATTCGATTCTACCGGCAAAATTACATAAGTACACCAATTTTCAGAATTTTTGAACCCCGCATACAATCTCTAAAGCAAAATAACTAAAAATGGCCAAAAATCGCAAAAATCTAAGGTGTACCCCTTACGATTATTTCAGATTTTGGTTATTTTTAGGGGTTTTCAAGCTCTTATTCATAAAAAATGACCTGGTTGGAGAAAAATTATGAAAACTGCTATACTTATGTATTTTTGTCCGTAGAAGCGAATGGTGATGTCGCCAAATTCATGTCTCTACCCATTTTTGGGTTAATACCCAAAAACGGGCAGTTTTGAACAAAACTTTAAATTTAAATATCTCGAGAATGAAACAAGTTATCGACCTGCTGTATCAAAATTTGGAATCAGAGCTTTAAGAAGTATAGATACATAAAAATAAGATTTTTGAAAATTTTGATTTTTTTTTTTTTCTAAATAATTCAAAATTAGGTACAGATATGAACTTGGTAGTAACATTATTGATTGTAAATGTGGGGTATATATTGACTTTTGACAATAATTCAAAAATGGGTAGAGATATAAACTTGGTAGTAATATTATTTGATTGTAAAGAGAATGTTACGTAAGTGTACATATTTTTAGAGTATTTGAACAACTGTGTGAATTTTTAGAAATAAAAGTATTGTACTAAAATGGATAAATGCTATAAGAAAGTTCATTGGAAAAGATTCTATATATCCAATAACATTATAACACGAACACATACTATTTTTACAAATTCCATACCAAAACTTCCTATAAAAAAATTCTATAAATCCAATAAAATTATAACATGAACATACACAATGTAAATTGCACTTGACAATTCCTTTTCTTTCTTCTTCAGCTAAAAACAACATGCTTTATAGAAACAAATCTCCTTGTTCGGAAATTTATTCAGTCAAATGTAACCAGAGTGATAAATAATACATGTATCATCTTGAACACAAAATATTTTTAATTCAGCCATAGCCCTACACCAACATGAAACAGGGTCATAACTTCTCCTCTGATAATTTTAAATGCTTAGCGGTTGGTGAAAACGAAATTTTGCTAGGTAATGCCTATGTGGTGCATATCGGGTACATAAGCATTACTTAAATTTTAGGAATCGGTGGTGAAATCGGCCACTAGGAGTTTAACATGGGGATTCCGCAAACTTTACCTAATTTGAATAATACTACTTTTTAGTTTAAGTCCTGTATATATTTTTAAATTAAAACCAATGTTTCGGCCGCATACACTACAGCCTTCTTCAGGGAAAAAACACCGTAAATGACAAATAAATAGATAGAGTAATCGTTTCACATGATTTAGATGCAAAATTTAAATATTTATAACTTTCATTTGAAATATTTTCCCATGTTAAACGCCTATGTTTCACTTTTCGATTTACAGCCTGTACATAGTGTTTGTAAATAAACATAGTTCAAGTTGATACATTTTTCACTAGTTAAAAAACTAAAGAATCCTGGACCCCGACTAGCTACCCGTAAACCCTCACCCTTTTCTCATAGTTACCATAGTTACAAAAAGACGCCCGAGAAAATGACACACAACGAGGGGTGATTTCGTCACATGGCGCCCGAGTAGAGATGCATTCGGGCCGGGCCGGGCCGGGCCGGGATTTGAGGTTTGGATCAACTCGGCCCGAAAATAAAAATTAGCGGCCCGACTCGAAGATCGACTTGACAAAAAAATTAGCTAGCCCGGCTCGAGCATTGACTCGAAATCGGGGCGGGGCGGGCCAAAGCTCGAAATTGGGTGCATCCGGCATTCCTAATGTTAATTTTTATGTTAAAGCGAAATGTTTAACTTTTTTCGTGTCAAATTTATAAAAAACCTCTACATTCTTATAACTTTTAACATTAGTTAACATAAGTAGTTAAAAAAGAGTTTGTTATAAAAATTACAGACCAACGTGTATTTAACACTTTGTTTACCAAAGCCGTTCGACAATTTAAACAACTTTTTCACAAATCTTATACAAAAAAGTATAATTTAAATAAGGATTTTTTATCTAACTTTGTTTCTGCTCAAAAATAGGACAAGAAATCATTATGGTAGGAACAAAAATCACTTTTATTTAAGTATACGAGTAATAATAATAGCAACATCACAATATAATTATTATGCTTTAATGAATAACCTTGAATTCTTGAAGTAAAATAATATATTTTTATTTATTAATATGTGAAGTTTGTTGTTATTAAATCATTTTGATCCTTTTTAACTTCATCCATTTTCATTTTAAGGAAACTGTGCATTTGATCGAACTATAAGATTTTTCGGGCCGGGCCAAAATCAAAAGTCCGACTCGCCTCAATTTTTAACAATGATTAGCCCGATTCGGCCTGATAAAAAATATCTTCGGCCCGGCTCGATGATCGACTCGAAATCGAGGCGGGCTTCGGGCCGGGCTGGGCCAAAGCTCGAAATCGAGTGCATCTCTACGCCCGAGTAGGGATGCAAATAATTTTAATATTTAAGTCAATCCATAAACATATTAATCTGTTTGAAGTTTTATGGGATTTAGGTGCACGTATCGAGACCCGACATCATTTAATGAGTAGGATTTAGAACTTAAGATGATAAAAGTGCACCGTCGGACACAGCCAAAATAAAATGAAATTAGACGGGTCAACTGATTTGGGACGGGGCTCAACTGCAAAACAATTCACATCCTGTCACTATCAATAAAGATTTTCAAATTCTATTAGGACAACCTTCTTCCTTTTGGAATTTTGGGTGCGGTATGCTGTGGGCACAAAATTATGTTACTAGCAAAAAAACTGCGAATGTGAAAACTTCTCCCCTGTGAAAATAGGACAAGGACATTTAGGTTGCGTGATAGAAAGCATGTAAACATTGCCTAATCGGGCAAAGGGCTCCTGCACGTCAAAGGCGTATCATTCATTTTTAATTAAATTATTTTTACAAGATATGCAGCTTAGCTGTGATATTTGTTTTTGGTTGTAATTTTGTTAGGATTTTGCTGGGATTCATTTAGGGAGTTTTATTTTTTGCAGTTGGGGACGAAATTTAATTTAGTGTAATGCGACTGACGGCGTTAAAAGCATTCAAGTTTGTATTTAATTATTTATCTGTTCAGCAAACTACATAAATACGCAAGAACTAATTAAATTCATTTGCTTTTGGGATGCACAAGTACACTTCAACTTTTAATGAATACATATTTAATATTTTCTAATTAATGTTGAATTTGCTAATGAAATTGTGGTATTAGACTCTACAGAAAAAATAAATAATTTTTTTAGGAAAAAAAAAACAGAAAGATTAAGACCCGGGACTTTTTTTGTGCGAGACTAGTTTGGATTGTTTTATCATTTTACTCGTACCTTGTAGAATATAGAACGTATATTTCAGTTTTTTTACTTCTTTGTATGTAAAGTAATCCTGAAAAATTTCGGTTTCCAGATTTCAGCGGAAATATCCATTTTGACCATCCCTGAATACATTTCAACTAATTTCGTCGTGACGCCTGTACGTACGTACGTATGTACAAGTACATACGTACCTATGTACATATCTATCTCGCAAATTGAAAAACAGTAAGCCGTAGAAAGTTAAAATTTTGTATTTACGATTGTTATAACATCTAGTTGTGCACCTTTCTATTTGGTCATTACATAACTTTCGGAACTGGTAGGTACTTTACTTGAAGTCTATAATAGATATATAGGCCATCCAGCGAATCAAGCGGTTTACGTCATCATTTAGAGATTTTTGAAATTTTCTTTATTTTTTAAAATGTATTTTATTAACGGTATTTTATTGGTTTTTTTATTATTATCATGTATTTGACACCTTTAATAGAAATAATTATATTTGGATATATTATTATTAAGTCGAATTTTGTAAATTTTTGCGAAATGACGTTTGATTATATTTTTTTAATATTGGTAATTCTGAACATGTATATTACTAAGGCTGTGTCCGATGTTGCACTTTTATCACCCTAATATCTAAATCCTAAATTTATATGCCCTAAATCTAGTGATTATTTAGGATTTTAGGAATTAGATATTAGGGTTTTGCAGGAGCAAACTTTGCCTTGAAGTTGACGCGCACTAATTAAACAAATCATATTCGGTGCTATAATTTGTATAAAACGTCAAATTTACTGTCATAGAATAGATTCTTAGCTTTATTTTATGAAATATAATATTAACATTTAATCTGAAACGTCAAATTAAATCGAATTATACAATTTATTTTTTTTTTGGTGTTTTAAAATGTTGCCATACAAATCGATGGATATCACTAGTGTGTCATTCGGAGTTGTATTTATGTGAAGAAGACCTAAATCCTAAATACTAAATGCCAAAATGCAACATCGGACACAGCCCAAATATTATATACTTTTCAACGTGTATTGTGATTTCATTTTGTTTTTGGTTTCATTGTTCATTGTCAAAATGTCAAATGCTCTGTCATGTCAAATTCAAGAGCTTGTAGTTAATTTATTGACTTATTTTGAAAATGAAAAATAGATTGGTGGGCTCTTACTTTCACTGAAATCTAATATTGAGGTAATATTTGGTTCTATTTTCTATTTGTTAGTAATAATTTGAAAATTACATCTATATGTACAGCGTGTGGCAAACGCTATACGCAATGTATAGAAACAGTGAGAAATTGTATGGTATGCAGTATTCTATATTTTTTAAGGATCTCACATAATAGTTTGTTGCACATACTACAAGAATGAAGTATTTATAACGGTGTAAGCAGTATCGTTCAGAATATTTTAAAGAAAATTTGATTTCGCTGGAAAAATATTATACCAGACGTGTTTTTAAGAAAAATTTGGGTTTATGAAGGCAACCCACAGATTTTAATCCGTTTTACATGCTCATGTAAACTTTTTAACATATGTCGTCATTGTTTCTAGTGATATTGTATTTATGACGTAAACCGCTTGATTCGCTGGCTGGCCCACACTGTATATGTATTATGTAATTCATGAACTTTGTTTTATCGTAGATATTTTTAATAATTAAATTTTGTTGTTTCATAAATGCAGTTTGTTATGTATCAAACATTATAATTAAATATTTGCTCCTATTTTAATGAAATTCACATAAATTATTTAATTAATTATTTAATTAAGGTAAAACTTTATCATACACATTTCATACATACCTACATACTCCTACATCCAAATAATTTCAAAATGCCATTCATCCGTAGTATAACAATATATTCCTATTTACAGTTAATTACCAAACTTGCTACTTTATAAATAAAAGGAAAAATAATTCAAACCACCACATCTCTCTCCATTAACATCATATCGATTAGTGCTGCCTCCAAGTGCTCTAACGGCGACGCCTGGAACTAGGCGCGCCGTCGTTCGCACAGTGTTCTGTGTCGCGTGCACCTGTGACGAGGTTCTACTTCCCGCTGTTTGTGTTTTGCTCTGTGATCTGTGGTTGGAATCATGTGTTCCACGTGCAGTGATTGCTGTCACAATGATGATGATGATGTTGTTCCAGAGTCAGATACTTGTTCAGGTACTGACGTTTTTAGAGGAGATATCTGTCAAAATCGTCGAGGAATTTTGAGGAGACATGTGTGGCAGGATGTTAATTTAATAACATTATTTGATTGTTCCGGTTATTGATTCGTTTTATGGAGGGGCAATTAGTTAAAAGGAAATGTTCCTAATATATTAACCGTTATTCATTTTTAATTATTTAATTTTTTGTTAAAAAACTGCTACTGAATTTTTGTAATTTAGTATAACCGTAATAATAAAAAATCAAAGTAAACAATTTTAAATTTTATTTACTTTACACATTATAGAGCTATCACCATCAATACACGAGTGGCATGTTGCCTTACAACAATTTTTTTTTATTTGTACATTCATGTTGGTTATACTGACTGAGTACTCCAGTAGTCAACTTCAGATCTGTTTTCTGTCAAATGTGAACTCGGTATTTGGGGTATACAAATTAATTTGTAATAAGTACATACATATATTTAATAACTAATTAAAAACCCTGTTAAATTAAATAAAAAATTAAAATATTCTACTTCCTGTTTAGACTGAAATGACAAATTTTCTTATTTTAAATAAAATATACTTTTTTATTTTTAAAATTTTAATTCTATACAGGGTGTAACAGAAATACGTACATTAAATTTAACCAGAGCAAGAGGAACACTATTTCTTAGTAACTTTTTTCAAAATCGCAATTTATTTTTTGGATATAAAATATATACTATTTCAAGACATGTACTGGTGAAACAGAAAATGTGACAATGACAGAACTCGTCGAGAGCAACAATATTTCTTAGTAACATTTTGGTAATAATTTTTTTTTACAAAATTTTGAAGATCTATATCAATATTTACAAAAAAAGTTACTAAGAAATATTGTTGATCTCGACGAATTCTATCACTAGTTACTTATTTCTGTTACAGCCTGTATAACATATTTATACTTGTATATTATAAACTTTTATAAAAATATATTAAATAAATAGGGTCCTCCACCATAAAATTGAGTAAAAAGTTAGTTATATTGAAAGTAGATAAGATAAAATCATGATTGAGACGATAAAAGTTTTTTAAAAATTGTTAGTTTTTGAAATATTAGTGATTTTAAGCATCTACACATTTACGTCACAACGATTGCTATCTTTCTCGCGCAGCCTAATACAGAAACTGGTGCGAGAAAGATAGGTATAGGTTTCTTTAAAAATCAAATGCAGTTGAACTAAAAACAATTATGACTTTTTAATACTACAAATTGCTTCAAAATTAAACAAACTTTCATTTAAAATAATAAAAAATTTAGAGAGGAGGACCCTATTATATGTCGAAATAGTTGTCTAATTTAATAATGGAAATTTTATGTTTTAATTTAAATATTAACTTAGTCATTTTACATATATAAAATTTAATTTATATAATGACATTTTTTACAAAAGTTTTTTTTGTATATCCGTTGATACCTTCTTTTTCATTTAGTCAGTGCAAACATTATGTAGTTCAATTTACGAAAAAAAAAACTGCTTCGTACACAGATTTCGGTAATGATGATAATATATTTGTGCGGGCGTTTACTAGACGTCACCTCAAGGGCATTCATTGCTGGTGTGGAAAGTGCATAACAGGGTTCACTTTTATCCCATTTAAAATTCGAAATACTCATATCTTTTGACTTCGGTCTGGATCGAACCAGAATCCCCAGATTTGCGAACAGACACTCAGGTATGCATCCATGGGACAAAATAGCGGTTTAGATTTCGGTTAAATATCACCGGTTAACTACATAGTTTTTAAAATTCGGCTTTTTATCCTGGTTTGTTAAATGTCTACCTTGCAAGTAGTATTTTTATTTTCTTTTCCTGAAATACTGTCAATAACTATTACTTTTGAATCATGCCCACTGGTAACTGCATCGATGTTGAAATTATAAAGAAGTGTATAAACTTTTTTAAAGGTTAAATTAATCATTTTGTGCAGATTTTAACTTCCATCCATCATCCATGCACGACTGGCACTCTGTGCTTAGTTGGCTATCCGTAAATTAATTTCGCTAATTTACAGAGTCTGTGTGAGTGTGCTGTGACTTCAGTTGATCTACTACTAACTAAATAATGATGCCATTGCTGTGAATTTTGGATAGGGACTTTTTCAAAATTTAGAATTATATTTTTACAAAAATAAACAAATGCTAAGAACATTTCTGGGTTTACAGGTTTGCTGACGTCATAATTTGTCCGGGAACTTCCATTTCTGCTACAGTAAAATAAAATAAAAAAATCTGGCGTGGCCTGCACAAAACCTCTCGCCATTTCCATATTAAGCTATTAAGTACATATTGTATTCAACATGTCTGGTACACACATACACAAGTACATCTATTATTAATATGTTTTTATATTTTTTAATTCATTCTATAAATAAGTTTCCTCCTACTTGTCTAGATGTTCGAGATTCTTCAAATTCTCATTGACGAGTTTGGCGGTATTATTGATGCATTTATATTATGTATGTATCTATAATTTTAAATATTTAATTAGTAATAAAAAAAGAAATATTAAATTTGCTTCCCAGAAAAAGCCTTTAGTAATGTATTAGGATTTTTGATACTAACATTTTTCTGTCAGTTACATATATTTTAATTTTTCAACTTGTGTGGAGTTATTTGAGCTATGAGATTCATTACAACGGGTTATTTTATATATTCATAATTTTCTATTTCTCAATCTATAGAAGATATAATAAAGATGTTCAATGTATCGGGTAGAGAATTTTATATTATTTAATATTTGTTATAACATAAATTTCCGAAAATTAATATTTAGAAGATTTTTTTAAGAATCTACTATATCCGGTTGTCCAGTTTTTACCAAAACCTTTTCAGCTCTTCCCATTAATGTCAGATTAAGGAATACGTAGTTAAGTTGGTTTTTAGTCTTATAAAATTTGAGAAACCGTCCCTCCAACAGCCAGACACATATACACACACATACATAGATATCTTTGTAAAAATATCAAAATCGGGTTCTAGTGACCTTATGACGTGCTTATTCACTAAAATCTGGGATATGCGTTTTTTAAAATGGAGCGAGAAGTAAAAATAATAATAAATTATTGTTAAGACAATAATATTTACTTCAAGAAATACGTTGCACTAGCAAAATATTCGTTGCATGAAGAATTTAAAATTTCATATTGCAGTTTCATATTTTTCTGGAATATATACATTTTAATATCATCTTATTTGCTTTTTGCTACAAAAATAAATATTGCAAAATTGTACACATGTGGAAATGCATATATTTCTTACGTATTCGGTTGTTGTTTTATTTCACTACTGAAAATAATATTACATTTAAAATCAAGAGAAATAGGTGAACGTACACACTAAATGAATCAATACCAATGAATATTCTATGTTTTGTAAACAATCACAAACCACAATATTATTTTATTTGTGAAAATAAAATAAAATTAAATAATAAATTTTCTCCTTGTTTCTCATGTTCTCTAGTGTCTTATATGGTTTTGTTTTTGTTTTTATTGTAGAGTTTCTTTGTTTTTACTAACACTTCCTATTTTTTGCAGAGGAGGAATGGAATTCAGACAGCAAAAGTGGGAGGAGTCAATCCGGTGGCGAATCCGGTAAGTTATTGTTTTCTTTCTTTCCTAAACTTTTTCCATGTGTGGTCTAGTTTTCTAGTTCATAATGAACTTTTCATTGTGCTATATTTAACCTAAAACTGAAGTAATATTGAATTGATATCTAAATATTTGTTATTTATTATCCAAACTAATATTCGGGCACCAAAATAATTGCAAATTTATAATACAAAAAAATCTATAATCTCGAAGCCTGTTTGCTAATTTGAGCACCACATATTTTATTTTACTATCAAAAATATTATTTAAGATCCGATATTTATCTTGGTCATTTTTTGTATGGAGTTTTTCTAAATATGCCTTAACATAACCTATATGACGAGCGATTCTCAAACCACAAAAAATATGTACTTATGGAAAACTGGTAATGCTCAATTATTATTTTCGGTATTGTAATGTATTTGATATTTTTATTTGTACAGTGTTAAAAAATCCTAATTCGGAGTAGGCTTTGAATAAAAAAAGTATGTCAATTTGAAAGTATTTAATTAAATGTCAATTTGACACGAGATATTGGCAAATATGTTATCAAACCTTTTCTTCTTGTATCCTTATTTTCGAAATAGAAATAAATTGGAATACGGTGAATGGCAATATTTTGTATCCTTCCTTTTTATCTTTTCTCCTTGAAATTACATTTCACGATCAATTTTGACAACTTGGCATTTGAATTGAATAATATAATCAGACATACGTTTCTTTGTTCATAGCCTACTCCAAATTGTTTTTTTTTTTTTTTTTTGAACACACCGTATAACAAATAATAATTTGTTGAATTGTTTTAAGTGAAATATAATTTGATATTGTTAAATTGGTATTAGTTTGAAGTTAGTTGAAGAAACCGAGGAAATAGCAGTATTTTTGTAGTAGAGAAGGTTGTTCCATTTGGTTCCTAAGTATTTTTTTGGTTACCATTTTTATTTAATTTGAAAGTTTATAAATCGAAATCGAACACTAAATAAACAATCCTAATTTTTTTCTTCTCAATCTCCTTTGAATTTTAAATCACGCGGTTCTTGTTTTGTGGGAAATTTCATTATGGATTGACGTGACATCTAGTGGTCTGCGATCGTTTTATGTTCGATTTGCGTTGAAGTGTAGGGTAGGGTTTAAAATCGTATGAAATATGTTTGTTTTCGAAACAATGAATTCAGTGCTATTGTTTAGATTATATTGAACTTTTATGAATACATGGTTATAATGTTTATTTTTGCTTCTAGCTGTATTATATTTTCCACAAAGTTTTTATAATATAATGCGAAGTTCCGTTGAGGAATAATTCATTTTCTTTAAAAACTGATGATGCACTTTGCACTTTGTATCCATGATGTTATTTATATTTTTTAAAGTGATTTTACATGTTTTGTAATAGATGCATTATCTATGTAAATAATTTTTAAAAAGTAAGTACAATGGAGTAATTCATGTTTAATGTCAAAATAAATTTAAATGAATCATTTGCAGTACAGCAACAGAAATTTTATTAGGAATACATTTACCCTTTCGTTAACGTAATTATTGCAGTAACAAATATTTAATTGAACTAATTAAACTTCTTCACGAGAGAAAACGGCAACTCAGCAAATAGCTTATTATAGAATTAGTCGTCCCCTTAATTGAACCCTTGCTTTGACGTAGGGATGTTTACTCGTATTTACAGCTATGTGTAAAACTAGACTAATTTTATCTACTTATTGTTACATGAGCTGTCAGTTTGTAATACTACGACGGATTAAAAGGGCGTTATTTACATTGAATTAAACAAGAGTTTCTGTTTAAACTCTAATTAAATGATAATTGCTCGTAAGTCTGCTATTGGTAAGATCAATGAGAAAACATATTGACTGATTATAATTTTGTATTTTTTGTACCAAATAAGCTGTTATGTTATATAGGTACATAAGTACTTATTTTTATTATTATTTTATTAGGATTTTATACTTCTTGTCAGATATAAGAAAGACTGTACAAATTTATTAATTAAAGAAGGGTAATATAAATAATAGCTTCATTTTATTTTAAAATAAAGAAAAATATATCATCACGGCATTTACCCATTACTGGGTGTGCCAGGAACTACAACATATGTAGACATCGGTAATGATAATATATTTTTACCGTGTGGGCGCTTTCCAGGCGTCACCTCACGGGCACTCATAGCTGGTTTGGAGAGTGCACCACAGGGATCACTTTTGTGCGTTTTAAAAGTCTGCACTGGCTAGGATCAAACCCGGGTCACTTGATTGGCAGCCAGACACTATCACTTTTGTTATTTTGTCATGATATTAAATTTACATTTATTTATTAGTTGATTGAAGTTTTTATTTTGATTCATGATGAAAAATTAATTAAAAATAAAATGTAAACGTGGTTAACAAAACTTTCTAGTAACAGTTATTTAATATTAATTACTTTCTTATTATTCCATAAATTGTAGTAAATTATAAATTTTTTCAAATAAATAATTGTTTTACTTTTTACCTCTCGGTAAGAGAGGTATTGGATTCATGCTAAATTTCGCATATCTAGATTCTAGTGAATAAGCACGATTTAAGGTCCCTAGAGTCCGATTATAACATTTTTAAAATGATGTGTGTGTGTGTGTGTGTGTGTGTGTGTGTGTGTGTGTGTGTGTGTGTGTGTGGATGTGTGTATGTGGGTGTACGTCTTGATGTTGTAGACACGATTCCTCAAAAACTATAAGACTTAAGAACTGTTTAACTATGGATTCCTCAATCTGACATTCCTGGGAAGAGCTGGAAAGGTTTTGGTAACAATTGAGCAACCGGAAGTAGTAGTTTCTTAGAAAAATTCTGCTAAATATAATTTTTTGGGAGTTTTTTTTATTAAATATTGAAGAACATAAAATTCTCTATCTAATACACTTAAAATTTTTAAATAACTTGTATAGATTTAGAGATAAGGACACTATAATATATAGAGTAATCTAATCGCATAGGCTAAGGCACTATGGAAACCAGTTGACAAATTTCAATGTTTATAACATAGTTTGTAAATGACATATGTCAGTGTCAAAAATCAACAGTTTTAGTGACATTCTGATAGCTTTGTCTGGGAAGTATATTTAATCATTCTTATTGTGTTATTAATTAAATATTTGAAATTATAGGTAAAATTGTGGTAAAATTCATATATCCATCAGCAATACCGCCAAACTGGTTAATGAATTGGAAGAATCTCTGACTTTTAGAAACTTTCTCATACAATGAAAAATAGATATAATTAGAATTATATGTGTGCAGAAGACATGTTAAATACAATAAAAAACAATATTTGGGTAAAGTTCTGTAATATTTTGTTATAAAACGACGGTTCGAAAGCGAAGTGCAATACAATACTTATATAGCCTAATATGGAAATGGCGAGAGGTCTTGTGCTGGTCACAACAGATTTTTTATTATGCAATATGAAATGATGTCAGCGTGGAACATTGGTTAGCATTGCTGCCTTTAAATATTAGATTGGGGTTCGATTCTCCATTAGGATAATTATTTTATTCTTTTAAACAAAATCATATTTTGATAAATTTAATATTATTTAGAATAATACTATTTTTTGTTTAAGTTCTGCAAACTTAAACTAAAATGTAGTACCTGTTATTCTAATTGTTAATATGAGCTCTGAAAGATTTTAATAATTTGAAATTTATTATTATTAAATAATGAAATTTTACATTTTTAAAGCAGCGTTTTAGTTAATACAAGGCTTGTGGTGCCAATCATTAATTGGTTTAAAAACATTTGATTTTAGTATAGTTTAATCAACCCTGATATACCTTAGTAAATATCACCAGTCACTAACTTTATAATACGATAATACTAACATCTAGAGTCCTCTATATTTAAATGTTTCAATTATTACAACTCAATCTGCCATTCTTCATTACAAAAAATATTTACTATTCCATTGACAAGCTCCATAAATTCAGTAACAGATGCGGTAATAAAAAATCGAATTCATACATGGCGTTCCGCTCTTGAAAGGGAAAGGGAAAAAACACATGTGTTGTCGTGTTGATGGACATAATTTTTCGCGGTAGCTGTACGTGGCTAGGGGCAGTACTGACGCCTAGTGGCGCGTCGCCGAACTATTATTGATTAAGGCTGGCGTCGACGACGTCTGGCGTCGCTGAATGAATGCTGGCGTCTTAGCAGCTGCACTCGGCGGAAGAATTTATGCTGAAGAGGATGGTTTCACTAAATAGGAAAATAGTTCACAGCTTCTTGCTTTACACGCGGAATTTAATCTGCATGTCGTTATATCGTACCATAGATCGTAAAAGGTGATAATATAACTCAGGAAGATAAATAAATATTTGTATGTGGATTATGTACGTTAAACTTTGTTCATGAAAAACGCAGAAAAATGTCAATTTTTCGCCGACAAAATGTTAAAAATTTACGAAATACCATTTACCAGTTTTAGATACTTATCATTTTTACCTCCCGGTACCCTAGGTAAGGGAGGTATAGGGATCGTGCTAAAAATCGGATATAGAGATTTTAGCGAATAACCACGTTTTGATGTCCCCAGAATCCGATTTTAACATTTTTACAATGATGTCTGTAGGTATGTATGTGTGTGTCTGTGTGTGTGGATCTTGTGGACACGATTACTCAAATACTATCAATCAGAAAAATTTGAAATTTTGTATATCCATTCTATACTAACGTGAGAAGAGCTCATTAGTTTTGAGTGTATATCGGATAACCGGAAGTATCATTTATACAAGCTTTTAACAGTTTTTCTTGTAAAAAATTCATTGAATATAATTTTTTAGCAACTTTTACCAATACAAATTGAATATAATGGCACAATCTTCAATTCTAACGATAATAGCATTTAGTAAATAACTTTATATTATATTATAAAATAATTTATTTTTGTACATCACTTTGCCTCTGCGTCAAACAAAAACAGTACTTTAATAACAAATTTGACATATTTAAACAAATGTCACTGTCACGCAGCAATTTTTATTAAAATTAATAATGAAACCGTGTTAAGAAGAATTTAGTAGTTTAAATATGATTCTAATAAAATTAAGGTTTGTAAAAATAATATATTTTCCATCATACATAAATATTAGATATACAGGATAATTCGATTTAAGTTTGATGTTTGCAGCATTATATATCAAACAGCTCTCAATAAGAACGTGATTTCAAAGTGTCAAATAATAGTTTGCAACTACACATTTACGAAATGGATAATGTACGGCGAAGAATTTACACAGATTGCGTTTTAGAGCATAAGGAAGTTGGTGATGATTTTGACAGTAATGTGTGTGTGACGATTTTTCCTTAATATATATTAATGATCCAAAAGTTCGCAAAGTTGGTATTTAATACTCTTATATAATTTGAAACAACATATTAGATTTTGACTATATATGATAACCGGATGTAGTACTTAATTTGAAGCTCTAACAGATTTTTCAGGAAAAACATAATAAAATATAATCCAAAATTTCGTATTACAAACTTTTCTATTTATCGGAACAACAAAGTAGATTTTGTTTACAAACGATCAATCGGAAGTGAAACTTTACTTAAAGCTCATTGCTATTTTAAACATAGAATTGGCGGGAGGTCATGTGCTGGCCACATCAGATTTTTTTTGTTAAAAATGGGCACTGTTGTATTCTTCGAGCCAAAACTCAAAAATGACAAAAGATACAATGTTGAAACTAAGGCATCGAACCCGCCAAAAACTTGATTCGGTCCGCAGGTTAATTTGTTTTTTGAGAGATCTGTTCGTTTGCGGTTCAAGTATTAATAAAATTTGCGGTTTCGGTTCGGGTTCAGGTTCGGTTCGACCTAATGAAAATTGAATTATTGTTTTGAATAACAATCTTTATAAAGCAATAATTTAAAATGGGAGACGGAATTAATAATGCAACACAATTTCAAGAACAGTCAACACAGGCAGCAACGCACATCGACTGTATTACGCTTGCGTTGCGAACTGAAAATGAACCGGAACTTGAACTGAACCTTGAACCCGAATTTTAATACCCGGTTCGGTTATGGTTTGGTCACAGAATAAACATCTATACAGAAGCGACAGTCAGACAGAGAAACGAAAATTAGAGAGAGAAAGAGTATGCCAACAAATTTAAAGGGCTAATCGGATAAAATCGGATTGTTTCGGCATATCTTCGTATCTTACAATTCTTTGTTCTTTTCATTATCTCGACGTGGACATTTTCCGTTAGGGGTCAATAATAAAAGTATATTGAGAAACACAAATTGATTTCTAATAAAAACAAATATGTTATTTTTTCAACAAATGATAGGGAAAATAATTATCATAAGGAAAAACATTATATTTCAAGTATTTTGAAAGAGCTGTTGTCTCAGCTTGTCACGCCCATGTATTTTAGGGTTATGGCTAATTCAAACACGTCCCGTCTTCTCACTTTTGACATATGTAATTTTGCGAACTGTTTGTGAATTTTAGAAGTGGTGTTAGTTTCTAATTAAATGGATAAAATGAAGAAAGTAGAATCGGGAGGATTTGTTTTTTCATATAAAGACTGTATAAATATATTTAAAAAATGGAGAAAGGGAAATGTAAGTTTCTTTCTTTTCCGAAAGATCCAGAAATGTAAGTTATATAAAACGACTACCGTATCATTTAAAATGTATATTCATTTAATAAATATAGGTGTAAAATGTGGCTCAAGGCCTGTGGTAGAGAAGATTTGATGGAGAAGGATATATGGGACATATTCATCGAGTCTGACGTTTGTTTTCTCACATTATGCATTGTAATAAATTTGTAAAATTCAGGTATTTGTTTAATAAAAATATAATTATATGATTATTTTATATGATTTCTATTTAATTCGTTAATAAAATTAAAATTTTAGTACTTTTATGTTCTACTTTTTCTTTTACCATTTAAAACAATTTAAATTTCGCGCGTAAATTTGCCAACAAATTTAAAGTTCAAGGTCATAAACGTAAAATCGCAACAACAATGGTGCCGGCAAGGAGTGTCGCTTCTGTATAAATGTATTCTGTGGTTTGGTTCCGGTTTTGGTTCAGTTTAGGTTTGATGTCCTGATTTTAAACATTATTCAGTTTTACTTGGGAGAACGGAGTCCTCTCTATATGTCAATGTATAAAATTTTGAATTTAATGACATTACCCCATAATATTGTTTGTTCAATTCAAATCTTTTCTTGAAATCGTCATGTAATCTATTACTTCCCTTTTTTAATTTAATTTCCCTGCGTAGGCAGAGAAGTAAAAAGCAACGTTGCCATATATATTTTCACAAACACATTTTACGTTTTAATATGAAATACAATCGTAAAATTAAAATAAATGATGTCCAGTATACATTTATTTTAAATTCTTGTACAATTTTAAATAGAGTTCCTTAAGTTTTCAACGTGATTTACTTGTTAAATGAAAACGGGGTATGTGTACCATTCAATAATTTTGAATGCTTATACAATTTCAGAAAAAATTAATACTTATCGCGTCATTGAAATTCTTTTCCTTGATTTCGTCATGAAAAGACGAACTGATTTCGTCATGAAAAGACGAACTTCCCTGCCTTGATAAGTAAATAACTATTTCTTGTTGATCGTAGCATATGCTGTAGCTTTTTTATTGCAATTTTTGATAAAATACAATTGTTGGTTTAATATTTATAACAACATAAAATTAAATCTCATAAAATTCAGAGAACGTATTCTATCCATGCTATTCTTTTATCAATTTTTAGATTAGACACGTACGACATATACCGAAATATATAAGATTTATCTTCGTGGAATGGAAATATGAAATATAGAATGTGATTACGCCATAAACGAATTTTATTTATTAACTTTATTTCCGGTGAAGTAAAATTTGATGTAAATACGGTTTATCTGACCGTAAGTATAAGTTACATACACACCACTTTTGTTACAGTTTCAAATTACTGTGTTGATATTTTACGAGAGTTTTAAAAAGGATGCTGTCATTAAAACTGAAGATTTATTTGAGAAACACGTTTCACAAGATACAGATTAGTACATACAGGATTTTTAATATTACAAATAAAATTGCAAATTTGTGCATTATTCTAATTACTTCATTTCTTTTTCTTCTCTTACTTTCCTTATAAATTATGTGCTAATTTTTCTCTATTCATATCAGTTCCTTTTAAGATATACTGTGTCTGGTTTAAGAATAGAGTGTAGCATGTTATTCGGACAACATTACACGGCTTGTGATTGGTGCAAATTGTTGTTTATGTAATTTTGCATGCCTGATCAAATTAATCCTCAAATGGATGATGTTCAAAATGTTCCACTTCCAAATGATTTTTCTGAATGTTTAGATAATTGTTATTTGTAATATTATTATTGTATCGATATAAAACTTTGATTCATATTTAACATTAAAATTTTGCTGCATAAACCGCTCTCGTGAAGCTCCGCCCACCACTGCAATCTTAAACCGGATAGTTACATTATTTTTCTTACATATTTGTCATGTCAACATTTTTATCAATGATATCTCCCAATGTTTTAAATTTTGTAATTTTTTGTTATATGCTGATGACCTAAAGATGTATCATTCGGTAAATAACATCAATGACTGTAAATCCATTCAATCTGATCTAAATCGTTTCTATCAGTATACTAAAGATAATCGTCTGCATTTAAATATTAACAAATGTCATTCTATCACATTTTCTAAAAATAGATCTGATGTTTGCTATTCTTACACTTTCGCTGGGAAAATAATTAATCCTGTCTCAGAAGTAAGGGATTTAGAAATTCTTTATGACAAAAAACTTATTTTCGATGTACATGTCGACAACGTAACAAAGAAAGCATTTAAAATGCTTGGTTTTCTTATCAGGTCATCAAAGAACTTTAAAAATCCCAAAACCTTAAAAGTTTTATATTTTTCTTTAGTTCGAAGTCAATTAGAATTTGCAACAATTTGTTGGTCACCTCAGTATGCTATTCATATTAAAAGAATAGGGCGTATTCGAGAAAAATTTTTGTAAATTTATTAGATATAAATTTAATAATTTTGAAATTAATATTTTACCTCTGGAAAAACGGCGAATCGTAATTGACTTGATATTTTTATATAAATTAGTAAATAATAGAGTCGATTGTCCTGATCTGTTAAACAGTTTGGGCTTTCGCGTACCAATTTATACGACTAGAGCAACGGATTTATTCTGTTTAGGATTTAATAGAACTAATGCTGCTTTCAATTCTGCTCTAAATCGTCTATCATTTTTTTACAATAAATATATGTCTTATAATAATTCAATTGATATATTTCTTTTTAGTTTATCACAGTTTAAAAAACAAGTGACAAATGTAGTACTGTCCTTTAATTAGTTATTTGTTATTCATTTTTCTATTATGTTTTCATTGTAGTTGGTTATTTGTATCATGAAATTATATACTGCTATATTATTATTAATAATGTAACTTAATTGCTAATGTATTTTTTATTTTGCATTTATGTTGTATGTGCTTTCCTGTTATTGGGACATGGTCCTGTTGGAAAGCCGAAGTTAAATAAAATTAAAAAAAGAAATAAAATGTGACACACATACATTCATAATCAATCATTATTAAGAAACTATCTTTTTCTGAATTAAGAAACGCACATGTAAACAAGATCATTATTCTAGTCTTTTTCGATAGTTTTTTATGGCATTATTGATAGACCAAAAGTGCTGAAATACGTTGCCTTATGAATTAATTCTATAAGCTGTGTGGCAATAAAAAAGTAAGAAACTACTCCAATCATAGATTTTGAGGAATAGTATATTTAGTAAACGTACCTATGCAGTAGATGATTTTGTGACTTATTCGAAATGTTATCAAGGTTTTTTCAAAATATAATCTGTATTAATTTGTTGATTCGAATGAATATTTCATTTCAATTGTTGGGTTACTTACTGCAAAAGTTTTGTACGAAAGAAATGTGCAAGGGGTCAATGCAACTTTAAAAATGTTTTATAGGTGCAAAGGGAGTTCAGCCGTGGAAGATCTATGGACAAACTTTTTCTATAAATTTTTAGCAGGGGTCACGTACAATTCAGCATTTATCACTGGTGCTGAAAAGGAATTCGAATGTACAATGTATTTGCTGGTATTTTTATTTTAATTCAGTTTGTCCCTTGAGCAAATAATTTTTAATAAGTTCAAAATGTTTTGACGGGTTGTTAATTACATATGAACATGAAATAATTCTTTTGTACTTTGAAAGTTATTTTATTTAATGAATAGAACTTTTACGTTGGAAAAATTATAAATGACAAAACAGTTTTAACGAGTTTAATTTAAAAATTAATTAGTTTTTCCATTAATTACAAAAGAAGTAGGTTTGTTAAAAATGTTTTCAAAATGAAATAAAACAAATAATGAGATTTTCGTAAACAATAAAAATATTAATTATTCTAGCTGCGGGCAAAAGAAAACTTTGAATGAAGTAAAAGCTTTTCTCATGGAAATCGAAGTATTGTAGCTTGATAATGGCATTTTTGTGTACCGATATCTACTTGAATTTGAAATCAATACTGAAATTTCATTCAAATTGCAAATTCCTAGATAACGTGGAGGTTTCCGCAGAAAATGACTTTGGAGAGATGCAAATAAAAGATCAGCGTAATAAAATGGTGTACGTATTTACAGGTTTTGCAGGGTAATATAAATTGAATGAGAAAATGTTGCTCCAGATAAGAAAATTTGAATTAAATACCCTCACGTTTTTAAATATTATTCCTGCATAAACCTTTGAACTTAACAGGAAGCCTGTAGCCCATTTATAAAATGTGTAGGTGTGTGCATGAATTTGACTGTGAGTTTCGTAATAGTTATTTATGTATTAAGAGCGTAAGGAGGCTTTTATGGCCTGCGGCGAGATTTTGAGTCCGAGGCGTAAGCCGAGGGATAAAAACACGTCAAAGGCCATAAAAGCAAGTGACGCTCGTGGTACATACAAAACTTTATGTACGGACGAAAATTTTCAAATTATAAGTGTTAGAAAAATTGTATCGAAAAGAATTTGTCCTCGTACATCCAGTATCTAGTGTTGCTATGAAAGCGGAGAACAACATTTTATTGTTATGTCATTTGATTTTTATTTTGTGTATCTCCGTGCTTTCCATATAAATATCACAAAATTAATATTCATTTTTCATTAAAGAATATTTTTTTTCCCGATTTGTAATAAAAAACTTTTAATGTTGCATGTTTAAATTGTTTATATTGTAGGTTATAATTTGGTTTGACGCAAGCTATAAAATGACGTGTATGTCAAAGAAGTTCGTGTATAATTGTCAAATTATGATACGTCCGTGCATAAAATTTATTTATTTCACTGGATATATAAATTAAAGTATTTAATGGATAAATTAACGCCGTGTATCTTCTAAAGACTAGCTATACAGAACATGCGGCGAAAGAGATGGCTCGTAGCGGATTAAAATTAAATGTTGTTCCAGCATTTTAAAAAGAAGATGGTATCTAGGAAATACTCTGTGCCTCAATTTACAAGTTATGGGACAAAAAATATAAGTTTACATTACTGTTCAATAGGTAGTACATTGAAGAAACGGTGGCAATTTAGGTTAAAAATTGGGAAAAAATTTGTAAATTCATGGCAGTATTCTTTTACTCCATGGGAAATGACTTGAAAAATGATGTAACATGTTTTATTTTTTTCAAAAATGCCCAGATTTTCCGGAAAATCCGATTTTTAGCTGTGATGACGTCGGTAGAGGCTTGGTGCAACGTATGTCTCTTATACACTGACGTACGCGGTTGCGGTTACCAGTCACTTGAGACTGAGGTGTTGTTCGACCTACGTTCAAGTGGTTCGCTTACACCGTTCTGTCTGAGTTTGCGCATAAATGACTTGTGACGTACTTAAAGTTTACCCAAAAAATATTAATTATAAATAAATGGAGCAATAATTTTAATTTTTAATTTCAATTTAAGCAGTCATTTGTGTTATATTTGTGAGAAAATAGTATGTTATGTAGAATTTTTACCATGCTAAACTTCCCCATTATACAGAATTGATAATTATTTACAATGAATCACTGTCATACAATGCAACTGATTAAAATTCAATACAATATGCCGAAAAGAATTACCCTTCAATAGGAGTATCATGTTTGCCTAGTATTTTGGAATTTGTTATAAATTTAACAATATTTTTATTTACATGGCAGTAATTCCGCAACTTCCTTGGTCTGGCATAATCACTCTGGATTGCTTTTGCAGTGTTTTTGCCCGATTTTTGTTCTACGTCAGTTGTTGATAATAGTTCCATTTCATTCCTATAATAAAATTGTTCACAAATTTGTTATACTCATACTAGTAGATCTAGCTATACATGATAAATTTGCTTGTTTGATTATTATAATCAATTATTGTCAATTATTTTCTCTTTATTTATTACAATGTAATTATTAATTTTAAATAACTAATAAGACAGAGTTTTAAAAGTTCAACAATTCTTTGTAGAAAACAAAAAAATACCCTAAAAAGAAATCGAACCCCAATCTAAAATTTGTGGCAGTTGTGCTAACCAATGCGCCACGTTGACATTTGAAAATCTTTCCATATGGCATAATAAAAAGTGAAACAATTATTTATTTAAAAATTTTATACAATTTATTGCAATTTATACATTAATATTAAAGTATTTTCATTATCATGACTTAATTTTCTGCCGGATACTTTTTTTAACAAAAAACTGTTTTCGCATGTTAAACGCCTATATCAAGGTTTGCTTAGGATACCCGATAGACAATTAATGAGGGAAACAATATAAAGCGGGAAATTTAAATAATTCAAAACATTAAATTCTTGCGTTCTATTAAAAAAACTGAGTCTGCATTAAATCTACGAACGTGAAAACTTGGTTTTGTTGATTTTTCCAAATTAGTTTTAATTCTTGTCCATTTTCACTGTTCAGCATTTGCAAAATCCAATTTTCGTTGAAAAAGTCTAGTTAGTCATAGAGCAAACGTGCTCGTCAGGCGTTTGTGTACCATTTAGATTTTCTTTCTGTTTGCCCAGCCAATGTTAATACATTCGCTAATCCAATCAAGTCTCATTCGTACAGTTGTCATGGTTACTGTGATCAGATGCATGCGATGCATTTACTGTAATTTTGTTGTAAATTGTTTAGTAAACAACGCTTGTCCATGTTTTGTTCACTTGACGAAGTTACGCGACTAAATTTTTAAATGCTTGCTCGTAAAATGTTGGCTAGGAGTGTAAAATTACTATTTTTATATTTATCGTATTTTCTGCAGCGTGCAATTTTTAGAGCTTAATTGAATATTTCACGAGTCAGGCTTCTAGAATTCTGATAAAATTAATTTGGTACACCAGTTATGAGCGTCAATTGTGCTGTAAAGTTTTACAACCTGTATAACAAATTTTTACTTTATTATTACTTTAAGCTGTGGACATAAAAACTTTTGAAAATTTTAAAAGTTTCGTCAACGATAATATAAATTTAAAACTAATATTTTAACTTCCGGAATCCATTGCCAAATTTTATTTTAAGAGAAGGCATATGATTCTACACTGTGTTTACTTGTCGTTACATTGTAATTTTGCATTTTATATAACAGTTATGAATGACAAAAGTAACATATTAAATCTACCGTATTGGGCTATTAAGTGTACTTAGTTTAGATTCAGAAAATAAAAATAGTAAAATTTTTATCTCTCCTTAGAAGAGGTATCCGACTGTAACATTTTTGCGATGATGTCTCTGTGTGTAAAGGTAATTATGTGTGTGTGTGTGTGTGTGTGTGTGTGTGTGTGTGTGTGTGTGTGTGTGTGTGTGTGTGTGTGTGTGTGTGTGTGTGTGTGTGTGTGTGTGTGTGTGTGTGTGTGTGTGTGTGTGTGTGTGTGTGTGTGTGTGTGTGTGTGTGTGTGTGTGTGTGTGTGTGTGTGTGTGTGTGTGTGTGTGTGTGTGTGTGTGTGTGTGTGTGTGTGTGTGTGTGTGTGTGTGTGTGTGTGTGTGTGTGTGTGTGTGTGTGTGTGTGTGTGTGTGTGTGTGTGTGTGTGTGTGTGTGTGTGTGTGTGTGTGTGTGTGTGTGTGTGTGTGTGTGTGTGTGTGTGTGTGTGTGTGTGTGTGTGTGTGTGTGTGTGTGTGTGTGTGTGTGTGTGTGTGTGTGTGTGTGTGTGTGTGTGTGTGTGTGTGTGTGTGTGTGTGTGTGTGTGTGTGTGTGTGTGTGTGTGTGTGTGTGTGTGTGTGTGTGTGTGTGTGTGTGTGTGTGTGTGTGTGTGTGTGTGTGTGTGTGTGTGTGTGTGTGTGTGTGTGTGTGTGTGTGTGTGTGTGTGTGTGTGTGTGTGTGTGTGTGTGTGTGTGTGTGTGTGTGTGTGTGTGTGTGTGTGTGTGTGTGTGTGTGTGTGTGTGTGTGTGTGTGTGTGTGTGTGTGTGTGTGTGTGTGTGTGTGTGTGTGTGTGTGTGTGTGTGTGTGTGTGTGTGTGTGTGTGTGTGTGTGTGTGTGTGTGTGTGTGTGTGTGTGTGTGTGTGTGTGTGTGTGTGTGTGTGTGTGTGTGTGTGTGTGTGTGTGTGTGTGTGTGTGTGTGTGTGTGTGTGTGTGTGTGTGTGTGTGTGTGTGTGTGTGTGTGTGTGTGTGTGTGTGTGTGTGTGTGTGTGTGTGTGTGTGTGTGTGTGTGTGTGTGTGTGTGTGTGTGTGTGTGTGTGTGTGTGTGTGTGTGTGTGTGTGTGTGTGTGTGTGTGTGTGTGTGTGTGTGTGTGTGTGTGTGTGTGTGTGTGTGTGTGTGTGTGTGTGTGTGTGTGTGTGTGTGTGTGTGTGTGTGTGTGTGTGTGTGTGTGTGTGTGTGTGTGTGTGTGTGTGTGTGTGTGTGTGTGTGTGTGTGTGTGTGTGTGTGTGTGTGTGTGTGTGTGTGTGTGTGTGTGGATGTTGGAAGAACGATTCCTCAAAATCTATAATACGTATTCCTCAATCTTACATTAATGGGAAGAGCTAAAAGGATTTTTATAACAATTGGACAACCGAAAGTAGTAATTTCTTAAAAAAAATCTGATGTGGCCAACACAAAACCTCCCGCTATTTAATTTTTATTAATTTAAATACATACCTACCTACGTATTTACTAACGCTGCAAACTGTTCCATTGCAAAAAACTATTGCTTTATTTACTATTTTCTTTTTAATTATCTATTATTAATTTGAAGTGATAAGTTTTCTGACAGTGACATTTACTGTCAGTTACATTCATTTGAAAAATGAACTATGTAACAAAGGAATAGTTTTTATCTTAGGCTTCGCGACTAATTAAAAAAATTATTTTTAAATTTATCTGTAAAATATATAGAAAAAGTATTAATGTATTCCTGTAGAAAACTCAATAATCTTTAATTTTAATAAGACATAAAATTCGAAAAAATGGCATTTAATGGTATTTTTTGAAGAAAAACCATTATGGGCTTCAAGTAAAGTACCATTTCCGTTTATCCGATTTACACCAAAATCTAATGGCTTCTATTCCTATTAGAATAGGGTAAAAATACAAGGTTTCAGAATTTTCTGAATGATAGTATTTGAGTTAGAGTGCAAACAAAATTCGTACACATACACACATACACACACACACACACACACATACACACACATACACACATACAGACATCATCGTGAAAATGTTAAAAATGGATTCTAGGGACCTTAAAACGTGGTCATTTACTAAAATCTCGATATTAGATTTTTAGCACGATCCCTATACCTCCCTTACCAAGGGTAGTGGGAGGTAAAAATAAGTATTTTTTGAAAATTCTTGCTATTACAAATATTGAAGAACATAAAATTCTCCATGTAAATGTTTAAAATTTTTATTAAATCTTCAATATATTTAGAGATAAAGAAAATAGAATATATAGAATAATCTGCAATAAATCGCACAGTCCAGACTACACCAAAGAAACCAGTTGTCAAATTCAAATGTTTATAATTGACAGTTAAATGTCATCAAAAATCAACAGTTTACTGACATTACTGAAAGCTTTTTCCGGGGAGTACATTTAATATTTATTGAATTATTATTTAAATATTTAAAATTGTATGTATATTAATAGTAATAATAGGTACATAAATATCCTTAACAAATACCGCCAATCCCATCAATGAATTGGAAACATTTTAGAAGAGTTGGACAAGATTCCTCATACAAAGAAAGAATAAATAAATATAGCATCACGGCAAAGTACCCATTTCTGGGTGTGCCAGTCAGTTTTCTGACAGATATCGGTAATGATGTTGACATATTTGTACCGTGCTGGCGTTTACCAGGCGTCACCTCATGAGCACTCATTGATATAATTAGAATTATTTTTGTGTATCAGAAATGTTAAATTCGATACTTATGTAACGAACCGGAAATGGCGAGAGGTATTGTGCTGGCCACAACAAATTTTTAATTTTATATTCAGGAATAATATAATAATAATAATAATAATAATAATAATAATAATAATAATAATCTTTATTGGTTTTCAAAGTTTACATCTTATATCAATGGATTGGCAACATGTTTATATACATACAAATGTTTAAAAAAATAGTTTACAATTTTCTAACAAATCTTTCGAAAACAAACAATCCTATGTACACCAATGTAATTTGCCATATATCGACAAATAACTTCTAAAAGCAATAATCATATTTGTCTTATATTTAAATTACAATCTACAAAAAAAATCAATTGGAAAAAAAACTTTTACGAAGTAATACAATAATACGTAAAAGTTACTAAGTTAAAGTACAAATAACTCAGTTACGATAATTAATGATATTTGAAAATATGTAATATAATAACACACTACAATCTACAAAAAAATCAATTGGAAAAAATCTTTTACGAAGTAATACAATAATACGTAAAAGTTACTAAGTTAAAATACAAATAACTCAGTTACGATAATTAATGATACTTGAAAATATGTAATATAATAACACATTACAATCTACAAAAAAATCAATTGGAAAAAATCTTTTACGAAGTAATGCAATAATACGTGAAGGGTACAGGGAAAAAAACATGGAATGTCACAATTTTTGTGAAAATTACATTCTTACATCATCTATTAGAAAATGTCCGTCTTAATCATTTGCACTGGAATAGTGGTTAAAAAGGAGAATAGTCAAGCTACAAATTCTATTTGAAAAATATGCATGGTGGTTAAAAACAGGAATTGTCCAAGCGTAATCGGAAAGAACAGGGATTGTCCAATGTAGTTCCGTTCATGTTAGCGCTATCAGTTGTTGTTTAAGAGTATTTATTTCGTTATTTCAGTCTACTTTTCTGTGTTATATTTTTGTGACAACTTGAAAATGACAGATTTTGACAGTGATAGTCATGGTTTAACAGAAAAGGTTAGTAAAAAGAGAATAAAAACGAGAAGAATGACAGATGTAATGAAAATAATGCGGTTACAGTCACATGAATCAGGAATGCCGTGTAAATGCGTTCGATTGAGATATTTTGATACTATAAATAGAGAAGAAAGGTTATTATTATTAAAACAATTTAACGAATTGAACAAAAACTCTTTTTCAATTTAAAAAGTTAAAGAGATTCAATGTACAAAGGATCACCCCCGACTTAATAATGTACAAAACAGCATATAATGGAATTTGTAATACAAGTTGTATCAAACTCCCTGCGAAAAAGGCCTTAAAAAGTTCGTTATCAGAAGGAGAATATGAACTTCCACCACCGGCACTTTTTTCTTAGGTTTGATACCTATTTCAGCAGCTAAATACAGAAACCTTATCGTTTTGAAGAAATTTTGTAGTCCCGAACCTTAAAGATACTATCTAAACTACCCTATGAATAGCAAAATTCCTGGACATACCTCGTTATTTACCACTCGTATTGTACTATATGCAGTATTTTTGTTATTTTTTATTATTATTTATAATGTGTTTATTTTGTACGTTCATATTATTAAAAAAAATACTTCAATTTAACTTTTAAAAAAGTGTTTTGCTAATTTACATTTCAGGGAACAATAGTTATTGCGTTTTGAAACTTAAAATTGAAATATCTCAAAACTACGCGCCTGCAATGCTCCTTGTTTTTTCCCTGTACCCTTCACGTAAAAGTTACTAAGTTAAAATACAAATAACTCAGTTACGATAATTAATGATACTTGAAAATATGTAATATAATAACACATTACAATCTACAAAAAAATCAATTGGAAAATTTTATATTCAGGAATTCGTATTTTTATTTGCATCTTGAATGCAATGACGTATTTTGTATGATCTTAATTTTATAATAGTATGAGCATTGAATTATTATTTGGCGCTTCCACCAAATAATTCGTACTGGTATTCAAAAACATGTTTGTGTATTTGTTTTCGTTTATGAATATTAATAGAACTATTATGTTTTGAACTTGTAATACCCAGGAGAAAAAAAGTAACAAATCAATTTCAAAATGAATGAAAAAAAAAAACACTCAAGCTAATACAAACAATTGAAAATATCAATCTCTTAATCCATATCGAACTCATTTCGGTTTACATCCATTAAAAATTCCATAAAAACATCTCTCCCAGTGCCAAGTTATTCCGAACGGAGTGCATTACATTCACAACCCCGCTTGCGCCGATCGACTGCCCTGTGGGTCAATCACCGACTTACGTCACATTCCCCATTTACGTTACTCCCGGTCAGTGCAACAGCGCGCGCTACAAAGGCATTTCGTATCTTGCGCGTGGTGGAGTACGCACTACGAGTCTTACTCATCTGTCTCAAATATATCGCGCTTTAGTCTGCTCCTGTACCGGTTGACGCTTTGCTATTAGCAAGCGACGGCGAAACCGGTTCGCTTTTGCAGGCACGGGTAGTGCAGTGAAAAAACAGGTTTTGCGAGTTGGAGGTTGTGAGTGTGTGGTTGTTGGTTATAGTGAAGTGGGGGTTTAATTAGAGTGGTTGTGGATATTTTGGTGAGTTGCATTTGGTGTGCAGATGTTGTTGGGTTGCTTTTTATGTCTAGAGAAGGACCAGTCAGTAATAATATTTAGAAATTAGTTTGTAAAGTAATAATCAGTGAATGCTATGTACTCTTATAATTTTTTAAAAATTAATGAGGGTGTTTTTTTACTGTAAACTTTTAACTTTTTATAATGACTTTGTAAGTAAGGTAACTGAGGTAAAATAAAATTCATGGTTTTATTTTTATTTTTTAGATTTAGGATACATTTGGATATATTAGCCCATTTGTTCCCACGACATTTTTTTTAAAATTATTCATAAAAAGTTATATTTTTGGATTTATGTATGTATTAGAAATATGCATAAAAGAAAAAAAAAATCAAATTTTGCAATACCTAGGCTTATTCCCATTGTACTCATATGAGTACAGTATCATTACAATCACGTAACAATTGACTAAAATAATAGATTATTTATTTTTACAACAAAATCAATAGAGTACTTACCGATGCACCGTAATTCACAAAGAAAGTACGAAAACTGCGAATAAATGTAAAACTACGTCTTTGTACATACGAACAAGTTCAGGCAACAAAAATCCAGCAACAAAAGTCAAAATAAAATGGTACCCATAAATAATATATTTTTTTTCATAAATATTCATCAAAATAGCTTCGTGGCATTAAGGGAAGAAAATTTATATTAACAAATAATATGTGACAACAATAATTTAAAAAATAAACAATTCTTATTTATGTGTACTCATATGAGTACAACGGGGTAAAATGGGTTAAAGGATATATTACTTTTCCAACAAGGATTCATTATTATTATATAGAAATTAATTCCGTATTGCTTTATGCATATGGAGTTTGTAAACAATTTGGATCATATATTTTTTTTACGACGATTAAATAATAGATATTTACACACCAAGTGAGCTAAGGTAATGTTTATCCATAAGAAGAAAGTTAAATTCTTCGAGTGAATAAACATTCTTAGCTCACGTGGTTTGTACAATATTTTATTCAATTTTGACGAATTAATAATAAAAACCATTATAATATTTAATTTTGACAAAATAAAAAATTGATCAATTAGTAGGCTAAGCATAGCAGTCGTCGCTGATAGACGTCAAGTTATATATTTAAAAAGCTTCATTGTCTGTCATTTATGTCGTAAAAAATAATGAAAAGGGCTGATAATGTCTGATAAATTATGTGTTATTTTCGTTCTTGATGTTATTTTTAAATGTATTTTTTGTTGCAGAGTACTAGAGTGAGTTAAAATTTTGTGAAAGTGATTAAAAAAATTTTTAATTCACATGTGAAAAAAGTGTTACTTATAGTTGTTGCTATGGAGTTAATAATGACAGTTTAAAACGTCAAAATTGAATAAAAAAATATATATCCAACAGGCATCATTGGAAAAATTCTGGTATTACTTAAAGAGAGATTAGGAACACACGAACAGATATTTACAAGTAATATCAGAAAAAGTAGTTTTAGAAAATTTCATAGTTTCTAAACAAGTCGTATCATACGAGTATAATTATAAGGACCCTAGATACGATTTTACTAGTTTTTTTCGATGATGTCTGTATGTGTGTGTGTGTGTGTGTGTGTGTGTGGGTGACAAAAATTCTCTGACGTTAATTCCAATGCCTACTACAATTCTAAAAATTATAATTCTTTCGTTTTCTCTTCTTTACATCCATATAAAGAGCTGATTAGATTTTGGTTATAATTGGACAACTGGAAGTTTCCTTATTTGAAGTTCTTAACAGTTTGTCTTGAAAAAACGCAGTTAAATATAATTTTTTGATATTTTATTTGATTATCAAAATGAAAGAATATCTTTATAGAATCTTTATCAAGAGACTTTTGGTATGGAATTTGTAGAAAATAGTATATGTTCTTGTTACAATTTTACTGGATATATAGAATCTATTCCAAGGAACTTTTGGTATGGGATTTGTACAAAATACATAGAATTGACAGAAGGTAATGTGTTGGCCCCATTAGATTTTTTGAAATTACAGCATTTAATATTTCGTATCTTCTTGTTCCTCTTTAAATGTGAACTTTTATTTTCTTTACTATTACTACTTTTAAGGTGATGAGTGTATCCCAATCTATTTTTTTTTTTTTTTTTAGCGAAATTTGAAGGGATGCACTGATATCGACATTTATTCAATAGAATCCCAACATTTTGAATTGTTCAAATTAGAATAGTGACACTCCCCTCATTCATTTGGCAGACATTTCCAAATTGATCTAGCCATTCAAAATGAAAGAGATTGATTTCAGTTTCCAAAAACGAACTAAAAGAATTATCTTAAGTTTTTATCTCGATAGCATGTCAGTGCCCTTCAATAAATCAGCGTTCTCTCAAATTCAATAAAAAGAGAAATATGAAAATGTCTTTCACGCGAAATTATTTAACTTGAATAGAAAATGCACCAGTGCGAAATTTCAATGACGTTAATGCCCGTAAGTGAAATTGTAGTGTCACTGAGCATTTATTACACTAGCGTCGTTCTTTTAGAAGCCGTAACGTTTCAGTTAAGTGCAGGAGACGTCAGTAGGTGATGATAACAGCTCCAGAAGCCAAGAAAAAGAAGAAGAATGGTCCATAAATTGATTTTTCACGTGTCAATGCTCTCCAAGCTTATTTCATAACCTTATTTTTGACAATTTGACATGTTATATAGAAATTCAATTCCCGATATTTTAAATCACTGCACTGACGTTTGTTGACGGATGTTTCACGAAATAACTCTTTCGAGGTAAAATGTCGTGAATGTGATTTATCAAGTGTTAAATATAGCGAGGGTTTGAGAAATGTCTCGCAATTATCACATTTTTTTCATGCTGATAAACGATCCATATACAAAGAGAAAGGTATTTTTCGTTCTGTCTCATTTATCAACTAAAGAGAATAAAAATAACATTGGTTTTCTCTCCTAACTCAAAGATAATGGGCGTTTCTTACACCATTAATGTAATCCGTAAACAAGGTTTTCTTTCGAATATCTGTCCATAGATGTTAGCAAAAAATATGTTACCAAAATAATAAAATATTGTTTTATATGCATATATGTCTTCACGGCATATTACCTATTTCTGGGTATGCCAATCTGCATTTATCACAGATATCGGTAATGATGAGGACATATTTGTACGGCGCGGACGCTTAGCAGACGTCATCTCACGGACACTCATGCTGGCGTGGAGAGTGCACCACAGGACTTAATTCTGTGCCATTTAAAATTCGTAATATTTGGCGTCGGTCCGGATGCACCATTGCAATTATAACCGATTGACTAAAAATTTCAATTCTGTGATAAGGGTTATTTTCAATATGTCCATTTAACGATACCATGGGTGAGATTCAGTGGGTTGTATTAGCGTGTTTTAAGCTAAAACAGTCCTTTGTCAAAAATATTTTAGCAACTTTGTAATACCTGTCAGAAAAAAGTGAGAGACCAAAGGATCAAATAAAGAAAAAAATATTATTAACAGTAGTAAAAAAAAGGACAAATGTCAAAACTGATCAAAACGGGGGTTGAGATATTTTAAAATTCATTAGCATTCAGGTGTAAAATATTTGACACATAAAATTTGACATATTTCTAACCTAATGTTGCAATAATTAGTTTCTTTTTACACCTTCCATTTACAATAATACTTCCTCATTTGACTAAAGGATATCTGTATTACTTTTCCCTGTGGTAAAATTTCTAAATCACAATTGAATCTCATTGATACATGTGGAAAATATTACAATGTTGCCATATACTCAATACAAGTTTTAATATAGACCTTAATACAACCCACTGAATTCCACCCCATGTGTTTTAATTAAGGCCCGATATGCATTTCTTTGTAATTTTGTTTAAATTCCATAGCTATCACTACAAATAAGGAATATTTATAAAATTCCAATTTTACAGCTTATTAAATAAGTAAAATAAATTCTGATAAGTGACTTATGTAGGTATAGAATTTAATTCTCTGCAATATGAATTTGAAACATTTTTGTCTAAAATTAAATGGGAAGTTTTGTGCAAGGAAAAATTGTTTTTCCATGTTAAACGCATATGGTCCGCTTTTTAATTAATATATACAATGAAAGTAATTAAAAGTTGATTGACAATAGAAAACTCGCACTTATTAAAAATCCATATCCACATTGCTGCGAAACAATAGCTGTGAGTAAATGAAATTTCCATGATATAGGTACGTATACTACCAAGAGACCATATGTAATGATATTACAGCAGCTAGGAAGCTTCAAGCCATTTAAAGCTTAAAATCCTATCGTCCTTATTAATACTGAACAAGAAAAGGGTAGGGGTTGGAACCAGCATATGACAAGGCCCTTGTATATTAATTATTTAAGATAACTACCCTACATACGCCATCTATTCCACTTGAATAAGGATCATAATCGAAAGCACTACAATGGAGCACTTCGACTGGCGAAAATATTACAGAATAATGCGATTAAGAAACTGTCATTTAAAATGCATAAAGCCAAGATGGAATATAGAGGATCTTAATGTGGTGATCGATGTATGAATAAAGTTTCAATTGTTTTGACCTCTGAAACAATATATATATATACAAGCAAATGTAGTTATAAAAAATTAGAACCAGTACCTTCTCCAATCCATCAGTGATTGTGGGGACCTTAACGTCTCTGTACCTTCCTTATCTAGGACAGCGGGAGGTACAAATATTAATCAAATATATAGATATTTGTTTTAACCATAACTGGTGACGTTTGTGAAATTGGACACAACTGGTGACAAGATTTCAATTTCTGAATCAACGTCTCGGTTATTTATCAGGGATTGGCCCACTCAGATAGAACTACAAACGCGTTTTGCACTAAAGCCTATTAGAATGAGTGGACGGATGATATACCATCGGAAGATATGTTGCTCATGGCATTCTCGATAGATGGTCCTGCATGTGGTTAATTATCTCAGCAAGCATCATATCATCTTTGTATGATTTACCATTCGTCGACTCAGACTAGTCAGTGCCTCCTAAAGGCTTCAGTGCATCACACTGATGAGATTCAATAAGAGCGAAAAGCGTTTGTGGTTCGGGTTGAGTGGACCAGTCTGTAACAAATGATTTCGGGACTCGAATCTTGTGAAACGCGTCAAGTATGATTTTTTAAATTTTACTTTAGAACAGTTTCACCAAGTATTGCAATAATTGCACTTTGTACAAATATTATTATCTTTGTTGGTGTTAAAAAATTAAATCACATGGGACACGAAAGTTTTAGTTTGATGGGGTCACAAATATCACCTAGTTCTACAATATAAAATTTCACATATACACTCTCTCACATATCTTCCATATTTTAATAATCCCAAAACCAGCTTGTAAATAATTTAAAAAATTGTGATTTGAAAACAAAGGTATATTGTGCTTTTAATAAATTTCGTAGCTTTAATATGATTTTTTCTGGTGATTTTATTTTTAGCCAGAAAACCAACAAAGCTCAAACAAAAATGATACATTTAGTATTAATAATATGTTATATTACTTGTGAAATAAATAAATAACATAAACTAAACGTAGCATATTAACAATTGTAAGTACGAATTAATGAACGTAATGTAAACAGCTTTATACTACTTCTCTATTTATTTGTAGCACTTCGTAAATTGCATATGATATAAATTTTACTTGGGAACTGTACTTATGGAATTAGCACCAAAATCAATAGTAATTTCAGCAAATTAATTATCAATTACCGTGAATCTTAATGTTTTACGGGAGCAATTAGTACATGATTAAATCCAGGGTTCATTGAAACGCATATTGATTTTACATTTCCTTTATTTTAGTTTATGCATTATTTATTTAGGCTCATACTAAATATAGCACATTCCATTGAGTAAACTCGGTGGACGTCTACATATTGTGTACACAGAAACTTCACAAAGTTCCTATTTTGAGAAGAGGACGTAATAAAGAAGAGCTGTTTATTGTGTCATTGTTTCCAATGTACATAAAACTTTTTGTTTCTAATTTGTTTTAAATCTACTTTAGTCCGAACAATTACGTACGTTGACTACGTATATGTATAAAGTAATATTTCAAACAATATATTAATTGCGCAGGTGTGGTTTTAAAAAGGTGTTAGCTATTCGTCCTTCTATAATTTTAGTATGCTATTGTAGACTGCGCAACTAACCGTGTTATATTTTATATCCGTACCAAGATTTTTTATTTTTGTTACTATTACCTATTTACTAATTTTCTTTATGCGTTTAGTATTGTTGTTAATTATAGATGCAGACATATCTACATCATAAAAACTAGTTACTTATCGAGAATCTAAGTAACATCTACTGACACTGCATTCATACATATCCTAGTACATCTGCTACATAGTCGATAAATTGGCCATTGTTGAACTAATTCTTCTATTGATGTTTAGCATATTTCAAACAATGTATAGTGCGGAACACGAAAGATGAACTGTGGAAAATATATTAGCAAAAATCACTGTCTAATATATGCGCTCCGTTTAAATCCACACGAAATACAATTAATTTACTTCGCGCATACCTAATATAACATACAACAGCTGCCCAAATAAGTTTTAAAGTTACGCAGCCTTTCTTATATTGGCAGTTGACCTGTGCAATATGCGTACATATGAATTAGAAGCACAAAGTTACTGTAATAATTATTATTTGACGGCATTTATGGAATATCACGATATGAGCATTTCTTTTCCATGCCCCTCAGGTCAAGATTCGTGTCCCGCACTATATATTTTGATGTAACCTCTAACATTTAATATTCATTTTAAAAATTAATTTGACTGTAAGTAAATAAGTTACCATCTTTAAGCTTGCTAAAACCTTAAAATGTATTTAATCTCTTGTAGCCATTATGAAGAAGTAGCAGCGGGCTGCGAAAGGTCGATGTTCTTCAAAAAATAAAAATACCATCTATATTGACTGCATTCGTGTATATTCCATTTCTCATCTTTATTTTGTATATTTATAGAAAAAAAAACTTATCTTTTCGAATGTTTGCCAGTACTTGCAGTACTATTTTATTTTGCAGCCATTCAAAATGTAAATATTATAGTAGGTATATAAATTTTATTTTGTGTAAAAGAAAAAACTTCAGAGAATCTTAATATTAATGTGTTATTTGTCATTAAATATTTTTTTATTAAAACAAATTTCATAAAGCAATATTTAAATTTTCGGCGTTGGTAGAACGAGCGGTTAAACTCGCGAAAAAAGTTCGCGTGGCTAACGGACGATTAAATATTAATGTGATCAATGAAATAGAATAAGCTTGTGACAAATAGCTAGAAATGGTTTTTTTTTTTTATTGAACTGTGCCAAAACAATTATCATCTGTACCCATATTGTTTTGAACGATATTGTATAAATAAAACAAGGCTATTATTTTCTTTTTTCCGATGTTATAATGACAGTTCGCACTTCAATTTAACCACCAGCTTACACTGTAAACTTTACGGATTCAGTGAATGAGTAAACTATTTATATTTAAGAAAGTTATTTTAAGTGGCGTATAAAATAGTTTAGCTATGGCTTCAACATACTTAAAACTAATCCCTCTTGTAAAACTCAACTGCACAATGAAGGCATTTAGACTAGAACATAAAATAAAAGACATTTTGGTTACGGGGCGACCACCCAGCTTGAAATGGCACCAAGTGAAGTCATTTCATTTGCGAAGAGCCCTCCAACCGAAGATCCCAGAGGTGTAATTATTTTACCAGTTTTGGAAATGGGTACGGTAGATAATGTACCATATCTGACATTTGGTTTGAGATTATTGCCTAAATATACGAAGCTACCAAGGAAATGTTATCTAGTATAATTTGGTTGTGAATTCTATCTAAATTAAATTGAATTCATGGTGTGCTGAGCTGTTTTAATCGAATGAACACTGAAAGCAAATGCAAAGCAAGTGCTTTATATTTAAACTTGCGTTAGAAAAGGGATAAGATAAAAAGATCTTTTGGTGATTCACCAGCAATAAATGTTGAACCGGATTTATATGTGTGTCTGTCTAGTCACACCAACAAGGTTTAAATTTAAAGAAATCATTAAAAAAAATGTCTTAAACAGTAATATATAATAATTCATTTGACATTTCATTTTGCTGCAATAATGAACGCTTGAAATTTGTTTCTTTGGTACAACCGGCCACTAATTACTACGTTTACTTGCAGTGTTGAAAATAGTTTTAATTTTCAGCCAAAATTACGTGAAACAGTTTACATGCAATTTTCGAAACAAGTCTACAAATTGATTTGAAAACAGTAGTTTTTATATTTGGACATGACATTATAGACAAAGGAATGAACACAAGTCAATATACTTATATTATTCCAAATAATTTCTAGTATAAATACTAAGCAATTAAGTCCAAGCGAGTTTTAAAAGTAAAGGTAGAATGGAAACTTAGATGGAATGGAAATGTAAGAAAATCAAAGTTCCCCTTTTCTCCGAAAGCAATGAAAGAAATCTATTCTTGTTATTTCCGTACAACTACATATACTTTTCTTAGTATTTTCGTTACTCATTTCTAGTTTTAACATCGTTTTGCAAAAGGACATAAATATATGTAGTGGTTATTTTTTAGCAACTGGTTAACATGGAGTAGATATGTATTTGACAATGACAATAATTAAAAATCTATTTTTTTGTTGTTATCATACCTGATTGGCGAAATTTTTTAACACCCTATCAAAAAATTAAACAACTGAAGAATGGGCACAAATATCTGTTGTATCCTACCGACTGCGCCAGTACTGATACTAAGATTGCTAGTTACGAAATTAGGTAATGCAAAAATATTAGATAGGTATAACAAAAAAATATAATGTACTTATTCCATTGGATATATTACATGTGGAAACCATGTTGTATAAATTTTGGAGTGCAAGACCCTCTCTGGAAAATATGTTGTCAACAAATATTAAACCAACTAGAAACAATTTTAGTAATATTGTCATATTAAGTTAGAACTGAATTTATATGAATTGCTTGTGAAAATTTGCATATGGATGTTATCATTTGATGAAGTGTGACAGGACATTGTAAATTTGGCTATTTCATCCAACCGTCTGGATAGATTATCATAATTATTAGGGCAGACAGTCGATCACAAATTTGACCTATTATGTGTAACTACTGTACTAATGAACTATATTTGTCTTAATTATTACACTTTTAATGAACTGTATTCATTTAAGTGTTTAAACACGATCTCATTAAAACTTAGTAACTATTTGCTTGATTAAAATTTAGTATTACTCATTGTAAGGTGTTTTACCATAAGTTCCTAATGATTTCTAACATCCATGCTGCAAAATTTATTCACGGATACTTAGATTTCAACTTGTTTTTATGGAAAAATTATTTAAATTTGGTAATATTAAATTTCCTGAACCACGATATTTTCCGACTAACCTGCAAACTGATTTCTGCTCACATGTCGCGACTTGTCAACAACTTGAGAGGAAAACACTATGAAATATTCATTTGCTGAAAGGGTTCAATGTATTTTCCGTGCAGTAGTCTTTTATTTTTCCATATGAAAATATCGTGCAAAGGAAAACAGTCAGAGCACTTGCAATATTGAAATGGAGGGCAAAAGGCAAAAGCAAATCTGTCTTACTCATATGGGATTTTCGAGTTGCTACGATGTAAGAGTTTAATGTGCATTTTTACCTCTCGCTAAGAGAGGTATTGGATTCATGCTAAAAGTCGCATATCCAGATTTTAGTGAATAAGCAAGTTTTATGGAGCCTAGAATCTGATTTTAACATTTTTGCGATGATGTGTGTGGATGTTGATAAACGACTTCTCAAATTCTTTAAAACTTAAGATCTGTTTAACTACGGATTTCTCAATCTGACATTAATGGGAAGAGCTGATTAAGTTTTGCTAACAATTAGCCAACCAGAAGTAGTAGTTTCTTAAAAAAATTCTAAATATTATTTTATGAAAATTTATATTATTCCAAATAGTAAAGAATATTAAATTCTCAATCTGATACATTTAAAATTTTTGTTATATCTTCTATAGATTTCGAGATAAAGCTTATATAAGGCTATTCTGTAATTCAACCGTTAATTTTTAACGGCTAATTAAATTTTTATCCAATAGATTCAGATTTGACAACAAAAAATCCATCTATTTGATTTGCTAAATTTTTTAACCAACTTTTAAAAATTAACGAATGAGTTATAATAGAATAGGGCCCGTAGAATAATCTGTTGCCATAAATTTTGTTGCCCAAACTACTCCATGGAAACCAGTTGAGATGTTTAAGCTCGTATTCATAAGCAGTCGTAAAATTTTAAACGGTTTGTTATAATTTTTATCCAATAAAAACAGTCGACATTGAAAGAAAAATCGAAATTTTATTTGTCAAGTGTAATTCTATTTGTCAAAACGGTTCGTTATAATTTTTGACAAATAGATTCAAACTTTACAAATAAAATTTCGATTTTTCTTTCAATGTCGACTGTTTTTATTGGTTAAAAATTATAACGAACCGTTTAAAATTTTTACAAGTGTTAATGAATACGGGCATAAATGTTTGTAATTGAGACATAAATACAAAATGTCAGTGTCAAAAATCAACAATTTTAATGTCATTACTGAAAGCTTTTATGGAAGGTACATTTAATATTTCTTATTGTATTATTTATTAAATAAGTAAAATTATAGGTACCTGTATTAATATTTACCTATTTCTGTAAGAAATACAGATAATACCCTCAATGAATTTCAAGAATCTTGAACATAGAAGAGTAGTACAAAATTCCTCATAGAAAGAAAGAATAGATAGAATTTGAATTATTTTTGTGTTCAAGAAATGTTAAATTCGATACTTATGTAATATAAAATGGAAATGGCGACAGATATTGTACTGGCCACAGCAAACTTTTACTTAGTAAAGAATTAAAGGCATTGACAAATTGACTTTCATGATTCAAAACTAAATTATAACTAGACAATTAATAACAGTTAGCTTAATAAAAAAGAAACTAATTCATTTAAACAGGTGTATTTTGTGTTGTTCGTCAGGTTGATGAATTCAGGAAATTTATACAGTTTAATTGTAGTTAGCATCGTTTGCAAATTTTTAATTAAAGAATGATTGCATGTTTTATTATCAAATACGAACCATGTCCGCTAACCGTGTATTACAGCCGCTCGTTTTTCATTTTCTACTTTGCAAAAAAAATATTTCCTGTCGTGCATAAGTCACAACTTTAATTAACTCTGGCTGCGCATATCGGAAATACAATTACCCAGAATATACATATCATTATAACGAGTTGGGTTTGCACCTGCTACAGGGAGTTTCAATTCGAAACTTTCCATCGATGGATCCTCTTTTCCAGGATTCCAGAGGGAGCTCGCGCGATACCAAGTGCATTTGAATAGAACATTAGCATTAGCGACATGGCGAGAAACTTTATTCTCGCTTTGTTTGCCATCGACTCGAAACCTGCTCTTAACCAACGATGGATTCTGCAAAGGGAATTGTTACCCAGTAGCGATTACAACAGGAATAGCGCTGGATTGATTACGATCCTTATTGAGGATTTTGGGAAAACAGGCCTGATCAATATGTTTATGAGAGTAGGTCTGGGTTTTTGATGTTACTCGACTATTTGTGAGTTTAATGCAGGATAATCGTTTTTTGATGCCTCCGGAGATTTCTTTAATTTTTATCTGTGGATTTTTGAGGTTAGGAAATAGTTTGTAAAGTAACCAGAGTTACAATTTGAAGTTGTTTCTTTGTGATCTTATGTTTCAATGATTATTGTTGGACATTTCTTAAAACCAATGAAATGTTTCATTACCTTTCACGTGCCATTATTATAGTGAGAATATAATTCATTAGTCACGTGACATGTTTTCCGCCAATCGACATTCAGAATTTCCCTAGTTACATGTCTATCACAGCGATGATAAAAAACAAAGAAATTATCACCTTATTTACATTCGTTACTAAGGGATTTTTACAACATTGACAGTTAATTTTAATAAAAATTCATTATATTCTCTCATTAAATATAAGCTCGTGATATGATTAATAATCGAAGATATTGCTCGTAAAACCGAAGCAGCACATTTCACTCGTCCTTCGGACTCGTGAAATCTGCAACTCGGTTTCACTCGAAAATATCATCGATGATAATCATATCACTTGTTTATATTACGCATGAGAATAAACATAGAGTTATAAAATATATATACACACATAGAGGGCGCCTAAACACTCAAAGCTGATGTCATGCGGGATAAGCTTGTGTTTGTACGGCGGCCATCTTGGGAAGATCAAGTGTATATAAGCGTTCTCTGGTTATTTGATTATTTTACGTTAATAATCGATTTTAATTTGTGTTATTTGAATGTGAAACGTTTGTAATTACATGTCAACGACTTGTGCCTTCGGTTGTAATAACCGAATGTCCGTAAAAACTTTAAAACAAGAAAAAGAAAAGGAAAAAGCGATGACAATTCACAAGTAAGTATTATTTTACTTATACATATTATTAATGTTTAGTTCATATAATTTATTGTATTTTTTTACATATTTCATGTAAAAATATTAACTTATTTTTTGTAATAAATATGTTTGTACTTCGTATTTATTTGTATTGTAAACATCATAAATATATATTTTTATATGAAATTTCTAGCTTCAAATTATTTGCCTATTCGGTACCTAGTTTTTGTAAGTTTCTATCTCAATCATTACAATTGTCATAAAATTCGAACAGTTTAATTTCTATAAAAAATATTTTATTAAAGTTTAATTGCAATACACTTCAAATTGAAGATTTTTACAATTTTTTGGTTCTTTCATATTTAAATTTAATTAATTTTAATACATTTCTTACTGAATTAAAGCTTGCTAATTACAAATAGCTTCAATTTCTGTTACGTTATTGTATTTTTGTAACAAAACTGAAGAAAGCGCGCTTAAATACATTATAACGTTGATCGTCCCAAGATGGCGGCCGCGAGATTCCCCTTCCGTCTCATGGCGACAAAAACTCTGCCCACATCTGTACTTTACGCTCTCTCTAGTCCTATTCTATACTCTAAGAGAATAAAGCTCTAGAGAATAATCTCTGTAGCTTTTGTTTTGTCAGATAGTTATCAATCAACACATAAATAAAATGAACGGAAAACTCCGATTTAGTGATATTTCTGGAAAAACCGTAATTAATAATCACTCGATATGAAGGCGATTATTTATATTTATTATGCCCTGTTAAAGTTATGTTCTAGTTGTCAAAACAGACTTGCCAACTGTACTATGTAAGAGAATGAAGCTAGTTAATTACGACAGTAGATGGCGATACAATAGCAAGACAGCGGCGTTTTGTTGTTTGAAACAAATTTGTAGATCAAAAATAATCTAATTAAATATAATTCGAGAGTTTCTTTCTCAAATTTGTTGCCATTTGGCAATAGCTACTCAAGCTCTATGGGCTTTCATGACTATTGCTTAACAACAAGTTTTTGTAAAATCTGTCAAATTATTATCAATTTATTTTCACTCTCTTGTTATATTACTACGGACAATAGACGCTTTAAATTTTGATGTAGTTCTCTTCAACAAAAATACACTTCATCATTCTTTCCTTGACCCCTGTGGTGCACTCTCCACGCCAGCAATGAGTGCCCGTGAGGTGACGCCTGGTAAGCGCCCGCACGGTACAAATATGTCATCATCATTACCGATATCTGCGATAAAGCAGATTGGCACATCCAGAAATGGGTAATATGCCGTGATGATATATTTATTTATTTTTATTTATTCTTTCCTTCTGTTTCTTAAAAGCTCGCAACCAATCTTCTTTCAGAATTCTTTGCAACTAATTTTAAAGCTGTCTAATTAATTTCTAGAAACTTAAAATTTGGCAAATCTATGAAACTAATTAATAGGGAACATAAAAACTGGAAAATTAATAATAAATTAAGTTTTTAAATCTGTCAAATTATAAATACAGCGTCATATGATGCTCAAAACAATATTGACAACGACTATCCCTAAATCAATCTAATTTTCCATTTGAAAACTTCTGAATAATGAGAACCAATTCACAATGGACGCGTAGGGAGTTCCATTTGCATTTAATCCTGCGTTCATTTTTAAAACAACAAACATTCATTTCAGCATCCTTGACTAAGTTTTCAAAAGCTCCGTGATAAATTCTACGCGCGTTTTCGAAATTGAAATAACTCAGCTCTCTTCCTTTTATTACAAGTCGCATATCGTATTTCGGGCGTTGCTGGATCTATTCTTCTCCGCTATTCTCTTTCTTTCACGGTCGAGCTCGTTTTCATTTGCAGCAGGCCACTGATGGAGGTTTTCGCAATTTTTTTGAATTTTTATATTTGAATTTATTCATATATTATCAAGCTGCTCTTTTAGGAATCTCACATAAATGCATGGAAATGAAAATATATAGAATAAAATTTAGAAATAATACAACCTTTTTAGTTTTTTATTTCCAACGTTTTGGCACCATTAACTGATTGATGCCTTCTTCAGGGAATTTTGTTATTACAAATTTAGAAAATTTAACTAAATCAACTTAAATATTTTAATGAAACATACTATACTCGCCGTCAAATGATTATGGACTGATGTTCAACTTTTATCCCTTTCCGCACCCTATCCTTGCCCAGCGGTGTTGCCGCTTGTAACTTGACATGACCAGAAATGAACGCAAATGTCATATAATACATTTAAAACTAATTAAAATTTTTAATACATCGTCAATGAAGAAAATATTATAACAAATAAATAAGGTAGGACAGTAATACGTAATATAAAATCTAAAAATTGTCCCTGTGGAAAATTTATATTTATATTTTGACCAAAGTTTCCACACATCAAGGTGTTTTCGTTAAAAAACGATAACCGGTGAAATCTAAATAAAAGGTAAGAATAATTGATTATTAGGTGAGCAGTAGATCTGCTAACACAACATGCTTCTGCAGTCAAATTCAAAGTTTTCTTGTTATTTAATAAATTATAATTTTTTTCAGGATATAACGCCAATTTTTTGGAAAAATTATGTACATTGGCAATAATTGTTTTTGCCTACTCATTTAAATCTTGTTTTCCTAAACGTTTTTTTTTTATATAAGAACCAGGGCTTAATTCATGAGTTTCACTCATTTTATTTTCAAAAGTCTAAATAAAAATGCAATTTATAGAATTGGGATTAAAATGCGCCGATAAGTACTAACGAAAATGACAGAATATAAAATAACATTGATAGATTACAGATATTTGTACAGGCAGACACTTAAAAAATTTGGCATCAATGTAGAAATCTCCAGTCCATAATTATTTGACGGCAAGTATAGTAGGCTGAAAAATAAGGAATTTATTTAGTTCATTTAACTACAATTTAGATGTTTTTTACCTCTATTGGATTCATGCTAAAATTCGCATATCCAGATTTTATTGAATAAGCACGATTTAAGGTACCTACAATCCGATTATAACATTTTTAAAATGATGTCTGTCTGTGTGTGTGTGTGTGTGTGTGTGTGGATGTGTGTATGTGTGTGTGTGTGTGTGTGTGTGTGTGTATGTATGTCTGGATGTTGTAGTCACGATTCCTCAAAAACTATAAGACTTAAAAAATATTTAACTGCAGTTTCCTCAATCTGACATTTATGGGAAGAGCTGAAAAGGTTTTGGTAACAATTGAACAACCGGAAGTAGTAGTTTCTTAGAAAAAATCTTCTAAATATAATTCTTTGGGAGTTTTTTTTTATTAATTTTTGAAGAACATAAAATTCTCCATCTAATACACTTAAAAATTTTATTATATCTTGTATAGATTTAGAGATAAAGACTCTATAATTTATATAGTAAACTAATCGCAGAGGCCAAGGCACTAAGGAAACCAGTTGACAAATTCTAATGTTTATAAAATGACACATGTCATTGTCAAATATCAACAGTTTTAGTGACATTCTGATAGCTTTTTCTGGGAAGTATATTTAACTTTTCTTATGCATAAATCCATCAGAAATACCGCCAATCTGGTTAATGAAATGGAACATTCTTTGACTTTTAGAAACTTCCTCATACAATGAAAAATAGATATAATTAGAATTATATGTGTGCAGAAGATATGTTAAATGTAATAAAAAACAATATTTGGGTAATGTTCTGGAAGATTTTGTTATAAAACGACGGTTCGAAAGCGAAGTGCAATACAATACTTATATAGCCTAATATGGAAATGGCACATTTTAAGTTTAATGGCGATATCTGAGATAAAGCAGATTGGCACACCCAGAAATGGGTAATATGCCGTGATGATATATTTATTTTTATTTATTTATGGAAATGGCGAGAGGTCTTGTGCTGGCCACAACAGATTTTTTTTTTCTGTGTGGAATAAAAAATTTATTAACGTTTTAAGTAGTCAAACCTTTTGATAGACCAAAGGAAAAACTAGCTAATATTTACCACTAGTCAATAAAGGAAGAGCTGCATTTTGTTTGTTTTACCAACGATAATCAGATTTTCAAAAGCGGCATCCAAAATTGTTACTCGATGTAGTCAGTGAGATCCCTTTGAAAGACGACTCCTTATCACCTTTAAATTTCTGCCAGGATCTTTTATCGCAATTAGAAAAAATCGACAACCCTCTTTTAGATAAAGTAATCTATCCCTTGCAACGCTAGGGGCACATTTGGGGTGAATGAACGTCCTGTCCTGCCTGTCTGATTCCAGTTGTGTTCTCTGTTTTCAAATGTCATATAAATAAATTGCATCCTTGTATGATAACGTTAGGGGAGTCCGTCTTTCACGGTCACCAACGTTTACTCTAATGCAAGATGACATGTTTGCGAAATATTACCGCTGGGATATGTTTATGTTAAAATAAATTTCGTATCAAAATGACTACGGTTTCCAGTGTATTACAGGCTACATTAACTTCATTTTTTATTTGTTGTAGTAACAGGTGGGAAGAGCTCATTTATTTTGGCAAGTTATTGCAATGGGGAAAAACCTTTGTGAAATGCTACAAACAGGGAAAACTTGTTTATTTTACCTAACGGCCCAAACTCGATTGTGGAACTTCATAATTAGAAACCATTATTAATAATGATTATAGGGCTGTCCCAAGAATTTTTGTTTGACTTCTAAGTAATGAATTTTAAAAGATGTTGTTCTTTAAAGAGCCTCAAATTTGAAAATATCTTGAAATATCCATTAGGTAATTTATAATTAAATATTGAAATTTGTGTAATATTTTAAAAAAGTCACGTGATCTAAAACAGAATCTGACTGATTTAATTATTAACGAAAATACCAATAAATTATTATTTTCGTATTTTTTACAACATAGCAACAGCTATTGCATAGCAACGGTTTTGTTATTAAAATACATTTTAACACAAGGAATTGTTTATTTTTATATTTTAGTGTTTATCTTCTAATCGTTTTCCATGTTCTTTTCATCATTTAATCTAGATCCATTGTTTTGCAAATCGACCTCCAAAAATTTTAGTTTTAAGGTTGTAAGGTACAAAAAACAATGTTTTATGTAGGTATATTATGCTGCAAAAAATTAAAACTTTAATACTAATATGAAATACGAAAAAATAATGTACGCACCGCGTCAGAAAAGTGATTTTGCTGTATTCGTATGGCCTTTAAACTTGCCGTACTCATCTGGTAAAATTTCACTTTTTAGAACGTAATATACTATTATTTTTGTTATTACTATGAAAAATATTACATGAACTTTCATTTAAAATACTTTTTAAAAAATCTGATACAGACTCATTCTGCAGTATAAAACAAGCCAGATTTTAAAAAATTGCACTTTAATAATAATAATAATAATAATAATAATAATAATAATAATGCTTTATTACTTAACAGGATGAACCCAATACAAGTAAATGAACAGATACAAGAGAAAAAGAGATATTCAAAATTACATGTTGTTATACAAAAAACACATTACATAAACAGGAGACTTAACTAGAATATTAGAGTGACACAATGGTAAATAAAACGTATTATGTGTACGAGATGTTGATCTGGGAACGTGAAAAGTTAATTTACTTAATAAGTACGGACAATCTATCTTATTATCAACAATATTGCATAATGTACCTAAGCGATATGAGTATGCCTGTTTTCAATCGACTCTACAGAGAACATTTCTAGTAGCATACGTTGTTCACATCCCCTTTCAGGGTACGACGAAAATTTTTTCATCCAAAGATATTTTAAAAAGCGACGTTGAACTTGTTCAATACTAACCTTATGAGTACTATATGGCGAATACCAAATCAAAATGGCGTATTCTAACTTTGAGCGTACAAAAGCATAATACAAAATTTTTAAGGTCTGCAAATTGAAGAAATTCTTAGAATTACGTACAATAAAACCAAGAGTTTTATTACATGCTAATACCGTTTCAGTTATGTGCATTATTTTGGATGAAGAATTAAACTTTTAAGCTACAGCATGATCAGAAATGAATATTTTGGGTACGGATCATATTTTAAAGAATCCTATGGCACAAAAAGGAACACTCGTAGAAATACTTTGAAAAACAATGTGCCTTATTCCTCAATAGCAACAAAATTGAATTTCCAACGACAAAGTCGAACTGTGTAAAAACTGGAACAGTAATTGAACAAAGTTTGTGTAAAAATAAACAAAGAAATCTACCTTATAAATTTGTCGGATGGAACGACTCAAGTTTCCAGCTATCACATATTTCTTTTGCATTCCTGCATCCACTGCAGTTCTCCAACTTCAAAAACAATAAATTTTAACATTTTCTTGTCAGTATCTCCACAATAAATTTCAAATTCATACTCGTACCTAACGTTTAGTTTATTCCTTACATGTATCCGGAATATTTATTGGTGGAAGACGAAAAGTTCATCGTTCTAGCGCCTCAAAACTCAATACATCTTAAACATAGCTATATCAATCTCAACTTCGCTACGTTTCACTTTCCTGTAAGTGAGTGAAGCGGTTACGTGATCTTCGAGATCAACTGACGAACTAGGGAGGCTGAAGACTTCAGTCAAGTCTTCCCCCGAGTGAAGTGTAGCGATTATTCGGAAATTCAACTTGTAGAGAAGTTCTCTTTGTGTTGCAACTTTACGAAATGAAGAGGAAGTGACAATACAATGAAACAGATAATTGATTTTTTTTGCTCTTGTTTTGCTCGTACTTGAGAATTCCATTTGTAAGAATAATACAAAACAGATGTAGAAATAGAATGATGAATAAATGAAGCTAATATTAAATACTGGGATGCAAGAATTATTTATGTAGCAAGGTCTAATCTTCAAAATAAAACTAATGTAATTTATTACAGTTATAAAGTAATACATTTGTTCAACACATAACAACACGGCGAACAATGTTCCATTTGGAAAATTTCAAGATTTTGGAAAAACAAAGTTACTCCAAACGTATGTTTCTTGAAATGCTACATATTTTTACTGCATTGGGAAAGTTTTAAAAAGTAGAGAAAAGTTCAAACCAAATTAAGAGTCAATTACCGTCAGTATTTTTTAACGTGAAACATTGGGTTTGTCATATTCATGGTTACGACTCGACATTTGATAGACAGCAATGTATTTGCTTGTTCCATAGGTATAAAATGAAACATAGGAAACGAATTTGACAGAAGTATTATATTTAAATATTATAAGAAATTTAAACGAGTCAGAAAACCACTCGCGGGCACTAAACATATTTCGGGCACAAGGTGCACACACTATTTTTTCTACAACTAAATTTAATTTTTAGAAAACAGGTATTATTATTTAAACAAAATTAACCTCTTATGACATCTTGTCAGTATGATATATAACCATTGAATTTTCCTATAAGTTACGACTTGACATTTGATTGACATCAATGTATATTGTCTCATTTCAAATGAAACATAGGGAATGAATTTGACAAGTATTATATTTAAATATTGTAAGAAATTTAGCCAAGTCAGAAAATCACTCGAGCACAAGGTGCACACAATATTTTTGCTACAACTAAATTTAATTTAGAAAGCAGGTATAATTATTTAAACAAAATTAACACATATTGACGTCTTGTCAAATGTCAAATCCGTTTCATTTTAAATGGGATAGGCAAATACATTGCTGTCAATCAAATGTCAAGTCGTAACCATGGATAGACAAATCCAATGTTTCACGTTAAAAAATACTCAGGGTATATACTTTACATACTTTAAAGCAAAAATTCTCAACAGCCTTAAATTCCAATTATTGAGTAGGTTCATATACACAAACATCCATGCCTTAGTGGGATTCGAACCCAGAATCTCGAACGCATTAATGAATAGGAGGCGTTGCTCTAAATCTTGAGCCACTGGAGGCAACAATAAATAATAAATACAATAATATTTGGGTTTAAGTCCTGTGATATTTTATAAGAACTTATTGTGTGACAATATCCATTTTGTGTACAATATTTTGTTTTTATTAAATGTTATAGACTTTGAAGAAGGTGCAAATGAGCACCGAGATGTCGGTGTTGTAAGAAAAAATTGCTGTTTGACAGAGATTTCGAGTAATTGTTGACACCTTATCCATAACATCGTCGATAAAATTTTCCACATAAAAACTGTATTAATACGTTGTCTAATGTAAGTTTTTCGGCAACTCGAAAATAAGATATAATAGTTCCCAAACTTCAAACCACTTTTCTAGTCAATATAAATACCATTAGATGTAAGATGGAAATTTTCTCCATAATGAACTTAGTAAATTAAGAAATAAAATAATGACAAATTACGTATACTGAAACGTAAAAGTATTAATACTGACATAACATCATCTTTAATTTTACTTTAAAGCTGCGAGATGCATTTTGGCGACATACTAAAATAGCTTAACACGTAGCATGTCAAAACATTTAATTTTAATTTATTTTCATGGCCTTCTGGAAACCCATTTCGCGCGATTAATTTTATTTACTATCAAAATAATATTCCAAGTTAGACATTACTTTTATATAATATTTCCTTCGTAATAAATAAAAATAAACATCATCTACAGTAATAATAATAAAGTTAACAGCTTCCGTAGGTTGCTAACGTTGTTACGTAGAAATAAAACAAAAAACTTTTTATCGAATCATATATCCATGTTATTACATTAAAAGCATAAGCAAATAACATTAACAAAACAAAAGTTTCTGTATTATTTTCTACAGGAATAAAATTACAGCATCAAGACAAATTCCAGATAGCCATCAAGAGTTTCTGACATTCTCCAGACGGCAGCGTTTATGAAACGTTTAATAGCCGAATTCCCACCCATTGAGAGGTTAAAATTACTCACTGACTATTTCCATCATTTATTTTACTCAATGCTATTAATAAAAGGCCATCACGTTTTGAAAATATCTTCACGAGCGACGGTCAGACGATTCACACTTTTTGTGGGGTGGAATTTGTCCGTTTGGCGATGCAATTGATTCGTTGGGGCATTTAATATCTCAGCGAAAACATTCAGTTTTTGCCATTTTTATTTATTTATTTTATTTTACTAAGCACGTTATTAATAACGATGTAGTTTTTATCTTCCGTTACCTATAGGTAAGGATACAATAATACTGTAAATGTATAATAGTAGACATGTGTATAAACTAATTTTTACAGCACGCACGACAAGTTTCAAGCAACGACGCGTAGCGGAGTGGTTTTAATTTCGTAAATGTTTAAAGGTACTTATACGTTATCATACGCTATTTTTTATTATACCTGGTCGCGCATCTGGGGAACCGGGTTCGATCCCGACCGACGCCAAATATTTCGAATTTTAAATGACATAAAAGTGATTCCTGTGGTGAATTATCCACGCCAGCAATGAGTGCCCGGGAGGTACAAATATGTCATCATCATTACCGGAATTTGTGTACAACGCAGATTGGCACACTCAGAAATAACTAAACCGAAAATATTTGACAACGCGATTGCGCAGTAATGCAATTATAATTAGAAAATAATTTTGATAAAAAAATATGTCACAAGTAAGTGTGGATAACATAAATAATTTAAGATTCATCATACATTTGTATGAATGAATAATGGGCTACTTGCGTACCTTTTTTTATTTAAAATTTTTGAAGAGAAGGTAAAAACTTGCTACCCATATTTTTTCTTTTGACAAAATTTTTATTAATTAGCCAGAAAAAAAAATAATGAAATTTGATTATTTGAATTCCCGCCATGTATGACGTAGAATTACGCCGAACCAATGAATAGTCGTAATGCCACAGCGTGATGCCGTCCCATAGTAATGGTATGTTTGTGCGGGTAATGTAGATCACCTGTTTGACGTTTCAATAATAGTTTGGAGGTTAGTATTTTAGTTTATCTTTTTGGTATCGATATTTTAAATTAAAAGTAACTACCTATGTGTTTATTTATAAAGTAATTAATGTATTTGAGAGACCAGAGAGAGAGAGAAAAATGAACTAATGTCAAATTCAAATTAAAACTTTCTCGCGCGCCATGCCATCTATTGATAATATTCTTAAACATGCTCCCCCTCCCCAGTTAAAATATAAAGACGTCACAGAAAATTTTCTTTATTAATTTAGTAAAAAATAAATAATTATTTTAAAATAAAATTTATATTTTTATATATGTTTTCAATATAACTTTACGTATATAGTGACAGAAATCGGGTTTTCAGTACCACGCAAGTAGCCCATTGAGATAAATTATACTTGCCGTCAAAAAAATATAGACTGGACATTCCTACACTTCCCAGTTCAATTGGTTATGTTGAAAATGCTAAGTTATGAAGAAGCGACAACACCGCACGGCAAGGGGCATCGTGCGCAGAAGGGAAAAATTGAGCATCAGTCCATATTTATTTGGCGAGTATAGTTTTGTTTTCTAACAAATTGAGAACGTTTGTTGTTGCTTAGCGACTTTAACGCGCTGGGAGTGTTTTAATCTTGACATTTTGCTCACTTTTTAGTACGCTAATCACTGATTATAATAAAAAATATTGAATTTTGCTTATAATTTAAGCTTATAACAACTTACTATCTCTATATATTGGAGATAATTATGCTGAGGTTTTCAGCCTTACTAACCTTCTACTTTTTATATGTTGCAATCTCGGCGCAAAATGTAAATATCCATAAAATTTTAAAGTTATTAAAGTTTGTTGGAAATACGTGCTTATATACCTCTGAACGGAATAATAGATCATTTAAACCAGGATTATTAAAGTTCATGAAGTAAACAGTTTAAAAATAGCACGGTAATATCTAATAAAATTCTCGCGGTGAGAAACTGAAGCATTTTCAATAAAGAATAAAGTTCTTAATACTGGTTATTAAATCTAAAACACGAGGAGTTTTATATACAAAGTTCAATATTGCCTGCCTACAACGACATCCTTTTGATATTAATGGTTTTTTGGTTTACTGTTTTTACAGTTTTATTGACTACCTGGTTTATTTCGTATGGGTGAAATAGTTTTATTTAGTAATACAGTTACGAGTGGAGTTCCATTTCTTCCAATTCACATTGGAAATGTGAAGTGGAGACGCAATTCAATTCTGTTCTGGAAAGAATAGTATAGGTATCCGTTAGCATTTTACTGCCTGCCTTTCTTCTGGATGTAAGGAATACTACCCTATCAGTCGCCTATATGCGAGCCTAGTAACTTAAATGCGAAGTTATAAAAGAATACATAATTAGAAATTGAAAATGAATCACAGGTTGGAAAATAATCTATTATTGTCAAACTCTGAACAATATAGCAACTGTTTCTTCTAAATATGATGTAAATATCGAGAAGTGTTATTGTGCGTTTTGATTTTTACCTCCCACTACACTAGATAAGGGTGGTATAGAGATCGTGCTAAAAATCGCATATAGAGATTTTAGTAAATGTGAGAAGAGCTCATTAGTTTTTAGTGTAAATCGGATACCCGGAAGTATCACTTGTACAAGCTTTTAACAGTTTTTCTTATAAAAAAAATCATTGATAACCGGAAGTATCACTTATACAAGCTTTTAACAGTTTTTCTTGTAAAAAAATCATTGAGTATAATTTTTCAGCAACTTTTGCTAACAAAAATTGAATATAATGGTACAATCTTCAATTCTATGATAATAGCATTTAGTGAATAACTTTAAATAACTTTAAATATAAAATAATTTATTTTTGTACATCATCTTGCGTAAGCGTCAAACAAAAACATAATATTTTAATAACAATTTTGACATATTTAAACTAATGTCACTGTCAGGAACCAATTACATTAAAATTAATAATGAAACCGTCTTAAGAAGATTGTATTGAGTCTAATGAAATTAAGGTTAGTAAAAATAATATATTTTCCATCATACATAAATATTAGATGTACAGGATGATCCGATATAAATTTGATATGTTTGCAGCACTAAAAATCAAACAGCTGTGAATAAGCACGTGCCATTAGTGTCAAATATTAGTTTACAACTATACATTAACGAAATGGAACATGTAAATCAATAGATATATGCAAAGTAACTTAATATAGTTTTCAGGATTAGTAAATATGTATTTAAATTAATAAAAATTAAAAAGTGGGAGGTATTGTATTGACCACGTCAGATTTTTCTATTATGCAACTGCTTTTATTATCGAACGCTTTATTCTTATCCAAAAACTATTATGGTCGACTACCTCATTTTTCTATACACCTCGAAATCATTCCCTAAAACGCTTCGCTCATCTATATTGACCCATCTATCCAGATGCAATGCCCATTAAGGGTGAGAAGAAAAACAGCAGGTCCTTCGCAAAATATCACCTATATCACGTACAACTACGCGCGTGAGCTACGACCGAGGGATTCCCCGAGATTCTTTTTTTCCATTTTTCATTTTTTTGTTTTACCCCTACTGCATGTATAATGCAAGGCTTGAATTTAAGTGCGCGATAGAGAGTAATATTCATTGACGTTGCGTGCATTCTGACATTAGATAAGAGAATTTATGGTTATAATCGTGATAGGGTGGCTCATATGTCGATTTGTTACCTAGAAGTGTTAGTTTTGTTTTTGTTTTCATTATACGGTGACGGTGGATTCACATTTTCCACATTTTCCAGTTTTTTAATGTCATGATGTATTAGCTTTTATGTGGATTGCATGACTAGAAAATCTGTAGTCTCGTCTCGTTAATATTTCTAAATGGTTGTAACACTTCTTTCGCTTTCATTTTGAGATTACTTTTGTATAAGTATAGTGGCATTTTGTAAAGCTGGCAGCAATGATAATGAAAATTTAGTAACGTTTTTTATTTGGACGGTTGAGACCTTAGACCAAGAATAGAGGGGAAGACTTTCCAAATCATCTTAGCGACTTTCAAAATCAGGTGCAATTGTATTGAGAACTGACATGTCCGATGGCGGCAGCACCATCGGACCGATCAGCTGTTTCTGAATTGGTACTCGCAATGTTGTGACATATGAATGCAAAATAGCAAACAACAAGAACAATTTTTTCATTTAAAATGAGGCTAGGTATCATGGAACATTTTAGATATCAGGAAGCAACAGCTAATTCTATATGTGTATAGAAGGTATTTATAATTTTATATATATTTAGTCAATCGAAATTGATGATTGCAGGTGAGCGAATTATAAACGCTAACCACATACTATTTATAACTAGAGCAATTACTGCGAAGCCACATGAAATCAAAATACATTTAGTGAGTTTTTCAGACAATTTAGATGCTGGTGCTGATGTATTATTAATATTATCATCTACTACTTCATTTACTGCATTGCAATGTCACTGGCGTTTACTGCTTTTGGCTTTACACGTTTGGTTTGTCGTAGCAAGCGTTTATTATTAGGAACTTTTACTTGATATACGAGAAGACAAAGTGATGGCAGTGCAGTTCTTTTTAAAGTTTTACGCTTAATTGTATAGAAAAATACATAAATAATTAGAATGAACACAACATGAACTTTTTATTCTAAGACAAAATCTGAACATTGATTTTTTTACTCACTAAGAAATATGTAATCATCCGATTTAAAATGACGAAAACAAACTTTCATATGTTTCGTTATTTGTTTTGCACTAGGAATAGCATATTCCCATGCTTTTCGTCAATCCATATCCATTTCAACACCTACACTTGTCGTAATTTTAACTTTATTTTAGCGATGTTTCGGAATATTATAAAACCCTCTGTGTCTCGACCAGATCTTGAGTTGCATCCGAATACACAACAATTAGTTCTAGTTTTTCCTATTTCTATTCACATCAAATGATTAAACCACATGTAACTCAAGCATATAGTCACAATACAGTACTAAACCGGAAAGTTTATATTTTTCCCAGCAGATGGCATATCGCAGCTTGTCAGTTGTCAATAGTCTGCCAGGTTACATACGAGTGCAGTCGAACAAATACATTTTCATTATTAAGAAGCGTCACCTACCGTTATCAATTACCCTTTTGTCTTCTGACGTTCTCGTCTACATAAGTTTTTAGATTGATTCATAGTTTTCTTAGTTTTAAACTATTTTATTTTTTATGTTATGGATAATCAAATATTTAGATTTGGTCAACTGTAACATAACAGTATTTAACTGGTCGACTCTACGGTTCCATGTGATTTTGGCATTGCAATAAGGGTCATAATCGCACAGATGATTTGGTAACATAGGCATGAATTTGCCCTGTCACCCCTCTATTACTGGTCGAAACTTGATGAATTTAGGTTGGCAATGCTATTCTTGATAGGAAATTAAAATATAGAAACTTTAGAATATTACCACCTAACCTTACTTTTCTAAACCAAATTTAGTGAGTTTTTGTGAAATTAAGTTAACAACACTGGTATGATGAAAAATTTAATGTATAATAGTGGTGGAGTACGTTTTTATTAGAGAGTTATTGCAGCTTCAACGCAAAAATAACGTGTACTTTAAAGTCCGACAGCCCGAGTGCGCATGCGTACTAATAAGGTTCACGTTATATGAATAAGGAAATACGCTATGTGCAATGGAATAGCGAGCGTTTAACGTTACACGTTCTGTATCTTTTGAGGTTATGTTTCGGTGAAAAATGTGTATGTAACCTCGTTTGTGTTGCTTTTAGCGTTAACGTTAGCGTGAATACATTAATTAAATGCGGTAAACGTTGAAATTGAAAGTCCTTTATTTCTAAAATAAAGTGTTTTCTACATAAGGTTAACGTTTACGTTCTTTCATCTTAGAAGTTGCAATAACTCACCATTATTGTGTAAAAAACACGCATTTCACTAAAATTGCTAATAAAATTGAATACAGCATACATGCAGTGTTCAACAACATGATATATCAAATATACAAAAATATACAATGACGGATTTACTATAATTAATATTGTTGTAAATAGATTACTACTATTTCATGACAAATGCGTTTTTGCTGTAATAGACACCAGCTGTTATTGAATTTTATTACACCTAGAATTCATGATTCAATATATTTGTTTCATGGAAAGGCCAAATGAAAAAGTAAAACACATATGTTAAAATTGTATTCATCTGTCATACCATATTTTAGTTGAAATGTTCAATTTAAATTTTATTACGATTTGCGACAATCGCATTGAATATTAAATCCATGGTGACACACCCTTTTCACCAGTATTAAATGGCTTTAGAAGAAGAAAGTAAGCCGGTTTTTAAAACGTCACAAAATTGATACTTTTTGCTTAAAAAAAAAGTTATTGACTGATTTGAGTTCGTAATGGCATAGCATTTGACAAAATCAAATGTGGAAAACAACATCTTGCATGTGGTGTCCGTTATCATTAATACATTTTTGGAGGCGTTCTACGAACTTTGCAAACACTCTTCTCAACATCGCTCTGTCAATCTGGGCGACTTCTATGCGAATAGCTTCTTTCAGTTTTTCCAATGTGCAGGATTTGTGTTTGTATGTACGTATCTTGAGGTGGCCTCACAAGAAAATATCGCACATGGACAAATCAGAGGACTGAGGAGGCTAATGAATATCACCAAATCTGGAAATGAGACGATCGGGAACAAGAGGGCAAATAAACTCCATTGGTGCTCTGGTTGTGTGGGCTGTCGCCCCATTCTGCTGAAACCACACGCGTCGGATGGGAACACGGTTTCTTCGTAATTCAGGCAAAAAGAAGTAACAGCATTCCTATTATTAATAGCTTTGTTCGATGACATGTACTAGGCCACCCTAGTGTTAACTTTGTTACACTAACATGTTTTATAAGAAACGGGCAGCTTCTGGCAGGCTGTTCGATGACAAAAATTTTAAGAAATAGTGCTCACGTTTCTGACCTGACTCGCGAGGTGGTGTAGAAAGTGCAGAGTAGGAGTGGGAGTAACTAAATGTTGTTCGGTAGACATTTTAATTCTATCCTATCTACACATCTGTTTATTAACCTAAAATTTTACACACTGAGAAAATAAAATAATGGATTCAGATATAGTATATTCTCTTTGTTTTGTTATATAAAGAATTAATTAATATATCTGTCTCTGAATCTGATGAAGAATCAAGTGATGATTGATCTTCGTCAGAATCGTTTATTAGTTCAAACACTATGCTCTTTAAAACAGACATTTCTGCAGTCACTTCTTTGCAGCTTTATGATATGATTGTGTTTATAAACAACCTAACCTTTTATACCTTTGGCTACGCTTGGCTTGATTACTCATAGCTGAGCAAACTTGCCCAAATATACACTAGTGTGTTTTATGAAACCACAAGAATTAGACTGTACTAGTGTACACTACACTGCACTGCACTATTCTGCTCTGCACTTCAAGCACTTTTCATCGAACAGAGCTATAGAAACTTTAGAATATTACCACCTAACCTTACTTTTCTAAACCAAATTTAGTGAGTTGTGAGTTTTTGTAAAATTAGGTTGACAGCACTGTTATGATGGAAAATTTAATGTATGATAGTGGTGGAGTACGTTTTTATTATTGTGTAAAAAATACGCATTTCACTAAAATAGCTAATAAAATTGAATACAGCATACATGCAGTGTTCATCAACATGATATATCAAATATACAAAAATATACAATGACGCATTTACTATAATTAATATTGTTGTAAATAGATTACTACTATTTTATGACAAATGCGTTTTTGGTGTAATAGACACCAGCTGTTATTGAATTTTATTACACCTAGAATTCATGATTCAATATATTTGTTTCATGGAACGGCTAAATGAAAAAGTAAAACACATATGTTAAAATTGTATTCATCTGTCATACCATATTATAGTTGAAATGTTCAATTTAAATTTTATTACAAATTGCGACAATCGCATTGATTATTAAATTCATGGTGACACACCCTTTTCACCAGTATTAAATGGCTTTAGAAAGTAAGCCGGTTTTTAAAAAGTCACAAAATTGATACTTTTTGCTTAAAAAAAAAATTATTGACTAATTTGAGTTTGTAATGGCATGTGGTGTCCGTTTTCATTAATACATTTTTGGAGGCGTTCTACGAACTTTTCAAACACTCTTCCCAACATCGCTCTGTCAATCTGGGCGACTTCTATGCGAATAGCTTCTTTCAGTTTTTTCAATGTGCGGGGTTTGTATTCGTATGTATCTATCTTGAGGTGGCCTCACAAGAAAATATCGCATATGGACAAATCAGGAGACCGAGGAGGCTAATGAATATCACCAAACCTGGAACTGATGCGATCGGGAACAAGAGGGCAAATAACGTCCATTGTTGCTCTGGTTGTGTGGGCTGTCGCCCCATTCTGCTGAAACCACACACGTCGGATGGGAACACGGTTTCTTCGTAATTCAGGCAAAAAGAAGTAACAGCATTCCTATTATTAATGATAACGGACCCCACATGTTGTTTTTTTTGGAAAACTTAATAAAACTGCAGAGTAGTATAAACACTTTTAATATTTCCAGCTTTTAACATACACTTATTTTGACAGTTGTATAACATTTTATTTTATTGAAAAAAAATTGAGAACAAAAAAAACAAAACTTAAGTATCGTGATTTTCTTTTTATATTTTAAAAATCAGTGTAACAAGTTACAATATTTCAATACTCCCACTCTTGTTCACTGATTTTTGGACATAATAGAAAGTAAATTACAATTTGTAATAAATTTAACTTTAGAAAGAGGTTTCGTGAACATATCAGCTAACTGTTTATCTGATGATATATATGAAATATAAATTGTACCATCTTGCAATTTTTCACGTATAAAATGGTACTTTACGTCAATATGCTTTGTCTTCTTATGGTGTTCTGTGTTCTTTACTAGTTGTATTGTGCTCTGATTATCCACAAATAAGCTAGTAGGATTGTTTATCTTGATACCAAGTTCCTGGAGGAACTTGCGAAGCCAAATGATCTCTACAGTTGTGTCCGAAGCCGCAATATACTCTGCTTCAGTAGTTGATCTGCTCACACATTTTTGCTTGTGCGAGGACCAAGTAACAGGCCCACCTGCTACTACGCTGACGTATCCGGTTGTAGATTTACGGGTGTCAAGATCACCTGCAAAATCTGCGTCTGAATATACAATTAAATTAATTTCATTTGCTGAGTATTTAATCCCCATATCTCTTGTGCCTTGCAAATATCGTAATATTCGCTTAACTGCTGTCCAATGTTCTGGGCCGGGATTGTTCAGAAAACGGCTTACTTGGCTCACAGCGAACATGATGTCTGGACGAGATACAGTTGCCAGGAACATCAAGGATCCAACTGCTTCACGATATGGAATATTCTTCATTTTTGTGATTTCTTCATTGCTGGTTGGTGATTGCCCACTGTGAAGATACATGCTTGGATCACAAGGAACTGAATATGGCTTGCAATCGCTCATGTTGAATTTCTTTAAAACACGATCTATGTAACTTTTCTGATGGATTAAAATTTCTTTCTTTTCTCGATTTCGATTAATCTCCATTCCAACAAAGCAGTTTGAATCTTCAAGAGTTATGTCAAAATGGGCCTTTATTTCTGCTAATATTTCGTTGCTTACAGCTGCAGACTTGGAAAGAATAAGGCCATCGTCAACATAGACAGCCAAGTAAAGATCCTCGTTTTTGTATTTGGTGTAAAACACACATTTATCGGCCTCGAGTTCCTTGAAATTAAATATTTTTAGTATAGTAACAAATTTCTGGTTCCAGCTTCGAGGTGATTGTTTCAAACCGTATAAACTTTTCTTTAATTTACAAACCAAATTAGGATTATCAGATATAAAACCTTGAGGTTGGACCATAAAGATTTCTTCTTCTAAATCACCATTTAAGAAGGCACTCTTAACATCAAATTGAATAATTTCAAGGTCTTGAACTGCTGCTAACGCCAAAAGAATACGAATTGATTCATACCTTACTACTGGCGAAAATGTTTCACCATAATCAATTCCAGCCTTCTGAGTGTATCCTTTCGCGCATAATCTGGCTTTAAAGCGAGTTATAGTTCCGTCAGGTTTTCGTTTTATTCTGTACACCCACTTACATCCTATGGCTCGACGATCCAAAGGTAATTTTACCAAATCCCACGTCTCTTTTTGGGTCAACGAAGACATCTCTTCTTTCATTGCTTCAACCCAAAATCGTGATTCCGTCGATGATATTGCCTCTTCGTAAGTTCGTGGTTCTTCAATTGTTGCAGAACACGCTGTAAATCGGGAAGGTTTTTGAATTAAATCTCGATTTCGAAGAGAGTAACCAGACACGTTAAATTTATCTGGTGCATCCACAACTACATTTTCCTCTGCAATTTGATCGTCTTCATTTTCAAAAGTCTCCTGCAATGGTTCGTCGGTTATCTCGCAGATTTCTGACATATTCCAATTATAAACGAAGTGATCCTTTTTCGGTTCTATATTGCACTGTACATCATCTTCATTAAAGACGACATCCCTTGCAACGCTAATCTTCTTGCTTACAGGGTCGAACAATCTATAATTTTGACTGTAGCCATCATACCCAACCATTACAACTTTCTTTGATTTTGGCTGAAATTTGGTGCGGAATTGCTTTGGTGTATGAACAAATGCAACAGATCCAAATTTCTTCATATGCATGACCGAAATTTTCTTATTAAACCATTTTTCGTATGGAGTCTTGTCAATATTTGGTTTTCCTGGTCTTCGATTTAATGCATATACAGCTGTGTTGACAGCTTCTGCCCATAATGATTCAGGTAGATTAGAGTCCAAAAGCATCGTACGAGCACTTTCAATAATTGAACGGATCTCACGTTCCGCTCTTCCGTTTTGTTCTGGACTGTAAGGAGAGCTTGTTTCGTGAATGATACCTTTAATTTTTAAATAATTGTGCATTCTTTCATTCACATATTCTGTTCCGTTGTCACTCCGAAAGATTCTAATTTTATTACCCGTTTGTCTTTCAATCAAACTATCGACTTCTGGAAAAATTGAAGCAACATCGCTTTTATTCTTCAAAAAATATACAAACCGATATGAAGTACATTCGTCCTTGAAAATTATGAAATAATTAGAGCCTCCAATGGATGCCTGTGGCATTTTTCCACACAAATCAGAATGTATAATCTCGCCTGGTTTACTTATACGGAGTTGTGAATTTCTGGTATATGGTTTTCGATGACTTTTTCCAAGTTGACATGTTTCGCAGAAGAATCGCTCATTGCTTGTCAGTTTTAAGTTAGGAATTAAGTCATTGTCAGCCATGGTCTTCAGCGTATCAAAATTCACGTGACCAAGCCTTTTATGCCATAACAATGCCAAATTTGAAGATGCGTAGTTTGCTTGCTCCAATTTTGCTAATCTAAAAAACATTTGATAACATTGATTAGGCAACTTTGTTCCAGCTGCCACAAGTTTTGTCTCGTTGAAAATTTCAATTTTTCTATTATCGAACGTAATTCTCAGGTTTTTACTAGTCGCAGCTCCCACTGAAAATAAATTCTTCCTCAAATTAGGTACATACAATGTATTTTCCAATACGCATGGCTCTAATTTCCCGTTCACCGAAGCCATTACGGTAATGGAACCAATACCTTTAGCGTAAACAAAAGAATTATCGCCTATTTGAATAGTTATGCTTTCATTCGTTAATTCTTTGTATGTTGAAAACCATTCTTTATGTGAAGTCATATGCCTTGAAGCGGCACTATCTGCAAGCCATATATCTTCACAACCTACAGCTGAAAGATTTTTAAGTTCTGCACTTAAAGCCTGAAACTTTGATTCTGGATCCTGAAATTTTGATTCTGGATTTTTAGATTTGTACAGACGTTTTCTACATTCAGATTTGAAGTGGCCCTTCTTATGACAAAAATAACATTCAACGTTTTTCTTATTAAATTTCTTATTCTGGCTATTACTTTGATTAGTTGTTCCATTAAAACTTTTGAATTTTGAATTATTGACTTTAACAGCCGCAAATGCAGACGTCATCTCGTCTATCTGATTTAGCCTTTGTTCTTCTTTAAGTAAACGTATTGTTAAATTATCAAATGTTTGTTTATTTTCGTCATAAGAATCCCATGCAGTGATAAAAGAGCTATATTTTGCTGGTAAACTACCTAATAATTTTGCAATTTTATCAATATTTGCTACTGGCTCGTCAATGTCTGCTAATGCTTGAGCCAACGACTCTACTCTGCTTATATGCTGTGCAATTGAATCAGAATCCAACATTTTGTAATTAAAAAACTGTTGTTTTAGTGTTACCTTATTTAATGCAGAACGTTGTTCATGTATACTTTTTAACCGAGTCCACATCAGAGGAGCTGTTTCACATGACATTACCGTTTGCAATTGGTCAAATTCCATTGAAGTTGAAATGAGTAGCATTGCTTTTGCGTTCTTTTCGTCCCATTGATTTTGCAGCTCACATGACTCTTCAGGTCGTTTTGTTGTCCCGTTGACAATTTCTGACAACTTCTCAGCTCGAAAAATTATATTCATTTGATATTTCCACAGCTGGAAATTACCTCCGTCGAATTTTTGAATATTAAAACTTTTCAGTTTATCCATCTTTTTTTCTCTGGCTTATCTCAATACTGAATGTAAGACTATTCTGAGATACCAAAACCTCGATGTGATAGACAAAAAAAAATATGTCAAAATTCGACACCAAACACTAGTCAGTTGCTAGTTACGCTCGGACCGCGAACCTGGGCCCCATAACCTTTTGGAAAACTTAATAAAACTGCAGAGTAGTATAAACACTTTTAATATTTCCAGCTTTTAACATACACTTATTTTGACAGTTGTATAACATTTTATTTTATTGAAAAAAAATTGAGAACAAAAAAAACAAAACTTAAGTATCGTGATTTTCTTTTTATATTTTAAAAATCAGTGTAACAAGTTACAATATTTCAATAGTTTTCCACACTGGATTTTGTCAAATTCTATGTCAATACGAACTTAAATCAGTCAATAAATATATTCTTAACAAAAAAGTATAAATTTTGTGGCGTTTTAAAAAAGTCCATCCTTTCCACGAAACCTTGTATTACCATCTCTTTTTAACATATTTCCCTTTTCCGATTTGATATTTGCTCTGTTTTATTTTGCCATGGTGTTTGACGTATGTGAGTGATTACTTTTGTTGTAATAATTATTTGGTAGCTGATTAAACACAAAATTATCCACCACATTTAAATACTGTTTTATATTCTATCTAAAAGATCATACTAGTGCTTGATTGTCTTTCTCTTCGTGCTTGTCGTCTTTGTTTAAGATGTTACTTCAGAACTCAGTGGATGGCAGCAATAAAATTCTAAAAAAATCTGTTGTGGCCAGCACAAAACCTTCCGTCAATTTAATGTATTTCGTACAAATCCGATACCAAAAGTTCCTTGGAAAAGATTCTATATATCCTGTAAAATTGTAACACGAACACACTATTTTTTACAAATTCCATATTGCAAGTTCCTTTGGGAAGATTCTATAAATCCAATATTATTATAACACGAATGTACATTCTGTAAATTGCACTTTACACTTCCTCATTCCTATCCAACGCATCTTCTTCAGATAGTTCTTCCTCTCTCAAATATTCTGCTACACAGTCCTTCCATCTTCTCTTTGGGCTTCATTGTACTCCCGGCATTGAAACTGCAAGTCACTTATGCGAGGGACACTCTGTCACTTATGTTACATTCAGATCCTTTACTTTCCACTTTGGTTTTGCACTTGATACTGACATCTGTCAATTAGAATTTTTTTGAATATATGTGCTGTTTCCATAATTTTAGCAAAGCTAACTGATTTTTGAAAGTTAACCTCTCTTAATCTCTCTATAACTCTATATCTATTGAATATGAAGGAAAATGTATAATCAAATTGTATAGAGAATAAGATTTTCTTTCATATTAATGATCACAAAAATGATATTTAACTGCGGTTTTCCCAGAAAAACTGTTAAAAACTTCAAATAAGGGTACTTCCGGTTGACCAATTATAACCAAAATCTAATCAGCTCTTCATATGGTTGTAAAGAAGAGGAATACGAAAAAATCATAATTTTTAGAATTTTAGTTTGCGAGTTATCGTCGGAGAAAAATTTGTCACACACACACACACACACACACACACACACACACACACACACACACACACGGACACACACACAGACACACACACGGACAAACACACAGACACACACACACGGACAAACACACAGACATACACACACAGACACACACACGGACACACACACACACACGGACGGACACATACACACACACACACATACATACAGACATCAATGTAAAATTAGTAATATCGTATTCTAGGGATCTTAAAATGTGCTTACTCATTAAAAACTCACCACCGAATTTTTTGACCAAAGACAATACCTTCCTTACCTAAGGGTGACGGAAGGTAATAATAAGTCCCCTTTGAAGTAGAAATAAATATTGTGGAAGACAACTTTTGCTCATCATATAAACTTTCATCTTGACATGCTAATATATATTATAATATTCAATATGAAGTATACTTCAATTTTATTAGCTTTAGTCATGTACTCCTATATTTATGTTCATGCACTTAAAATTGACAACGTAACATACCTACCTTATATTCTGTTTTTATTTCTGTACCAATGTAGCTACCAGTTTCAGCCTGACTGTAAACATTTGCAAATCAAAAGCATAAACGATACACATAATCTGCCATTAAATACAGTCAAAGAGTATATATATTACTATATTTATACTCTTTGATACAGTGTAAAAACAATTTTTTGGATCCCACTTCTGAAACTAATTTTTAATTGAATTATCACTTGAAGGAAGCATTTTTCAAAGACTATAACCGAACGCACAAAATGCCGGCATATTTACAAATCAAGAGCATAAACGAACACATAATCGTTCATCAAATACAGATTAACAACATTTAGGTTAGGTTATTGTTGTTTTTAGAGAAATATACAAACTAAATAAGCTGTTCGTCGGCTTCCGGGACTTTTATTTATAAATCCGGACTGGCGGGACCGGCTCCACTGCCTGTTATAAAAGGTGACATAGAAATGTTATTTTTTCTTTGGGTTTCGTTATTTAATATCCTGAGTTGAGTTCACGTAAACGTCTACAATTTTAAGAAAATCTGATTTATTTTTCATCATTCCGAAGAGGTTTAAGTTTTCAGATTTCACCTTTTACCTTCACCAGCATTCAGAGAAAAAAGTTTCTTTTTAAAAATACAAGCTTTAGGATATTTATTTCTTTTCACTGTTTGCTGAATGTGTCACATTTTTGAAAGGGAGACACAAGCGTGATATATATGAAGGTGTGGTGTATCAAAAATGAGGAATTACTTTTGCCGTTATTGAATGATTGCTGATATTGAATGATAGCTTAGATTCACTTTAATATCTGAAAGAAGTTATTCTCTGATGATGCATCAAACTCCTCAAGAAAAAATTCTGTTGTGGCCAGCACAAGACCTCTCGCCATTTCCATATTAGGCTATATAAGTACATATTGTATTTAACTATTTAACATTTCTGGTACAGACACAAAAAATCGTATTCTATTCTATTATTAATAAATTAGTATATTTTTAAATTCATTCTATAAATAAGTTTCCTTCTACTCTTCTAAAAAATGTTCGAGATTCTTTTCAAAATTATTGACGAGATTGGCGATATTCTGACGCGTATATGTCAAGATATATGTAATATATGTATGTATAATTTTTTATAATACATGCATCATAATCGCTCTTTAAAACACGCAAAAGCGTGCGTAAATCGACCATTAAAACACGCTAAATTTTTGAGATACCTAGGTAACGAAAAATGACAATAAATATGAATAACAACTAAAACAATAAAAAAGAAAAACAAATATTGACTTGTTGACTTAACGTAAACAATACCAATAATTGCTAACTGTCTCCTTGGAAATGCTCAAACTCACTAGATCAAAAATCAAAACCGTATGATTTGCAATAATTTTCAGTTTTAAATGGTTATGATGCATTTATAATAAAAAATAGCGTATGATACATTAAAGACACTCCGCTACGCGTCGTGGCTTTAAACTTGTCGTGTGTGCTTTAAAGGCTAGCTTATACACTTGTATCATAATATACTATTATACATTTAATTTATAATAAAATAAGAAATATTAATTATATTTCCCACAAAAAAGCCTTCAGAAATGTGTCTGGATATTTGACACTGACATTTTTTTGTCAATTACAAACATTTTAATTTTTCAACTGGTTTCCATGGTGTTATTTGGGCTGTAAGAATCATTACAACGGATTATTTGATATGTTTATAATTCTACAACTAAATCTATACAAGTTATAATAAAAATGTTTATTGTATCAGATAGAGAATTTTATATTCTTGTAATAACATATTTTTCCAAAAAATGATATTTAGATTTAAAAAAAAAACTACTATTTCCGGTTGTTCAATTGCTATCAAAACCTTTTCAGCTCTTTCCATTAATGCCAGATTAAGAAATATGTAGTTAAATAGGTCTTTAGTCTTACAGAATTTGAGAAACCGTCACTCCAACATCCAGCCACACACACACACACACACACACACACACACACACACACACACACACACACACACACATACACACACACATAAACAAACGCGCGCGCGCGCGACCACACTCACACAGACATCATCGTAAAAATGTTATAATCGGTTTCTAGGAACCTTAAATCGTGCTCATTAACTAAAATCTTGATGTACCATTTTTAGCATGAATCCAATACCTCTCTTAGCGAAAATAAAAAACCTCAATAATTTGGTGCGGTTAATTGTAAAGAAAGCAAATCTCAACAAAAAAGAAGTCTGCAGTCTTGGCAATCTCGTACGTCTTTGTGTTATCACTTCCGTCCGTACTATTGGAATGTGAGTGTACGCGTGAGTACCCTGCAAATTCTCCAGTGTACTTTGCAGCTGAAATAAAACCAGAACAACGGATCTGTAGCTGCCCAGCGCACCGGAAATGGCTTGTTTGTGGTGCGATGCACTTCACGTTTCTTACGATACCCGTTACTTTTATCCTAGAATGATGGGTTATAGTTGGCTTCAGATACGAGCGCAGGATTTATTTCAAATAAAATTAAAACGTGGAAATATATAAAACTTCAATTATTATACTCTTTTGGGAATAGTTTCCGATTTACGATACAATACGAATATATTTTTGAATACGTAATCCGGGATGTAGGTATAATATATGAGATAGCGTCAAAAAGTACCCGGAGGCAAGAAAATGATAGCTTGAGGTAAATATCTTTTTCTTGGGTTGGCAGTCACCACTAGGGAAAGCGTCAAGTTACCTGCACCTATTTGTGTGCGAAAGCTGCAGATTGTTTCTTACAATGACTGTTTTTCATTAATCGGATATTGAAATTTCGTGTTCCGAGCAGTGTGCAAACATCAAATTCTGTGTTCTGCTGGAGAAATCACTACCAGAAATCCTTCAGATGTTAATGAAAGTATACAGAAATTTTGCTTGGACAAAGGGAAAATGATTAGGAATAAGGAACTTTAATGGAGATTGCTTACCAGACGCAATCATATGAAAACTTCCTGAAAATTGGACAGGAAACGATTGAGTTTTGCTGCATGAGACATGCCTTTCTATAGCCCAAAAAGTTGACTCCGTCGGGTCCAGCAATAAAACTGTAAATATCGAAATTATCTCATAGCGACATATTGCTTACTCTTTGGTTTATAATATTGGATACAAAATAGGCTATTATTTGCGCCTAGTGATGCACTCGATTTCGAGATTTCGCCCGGCCCGGCCCGAAGCCCGCCTCGATTTCGAGTCGATCATCGAGCCGGGCCGAAGATTTTTTTTATCGGGCCGAATCGGGCTAATCATTTACAAAAGTTAAGGCGAGTCGGACTTTTGATTTTGGCCCGGCCCGAAAATTCGAGCTTTTCGGGCCGGCCCGAAAAATCCTATTGTTCAATCAAATGCACAGTTTCCTTAATATTTTAATGAAAATGTATGGAGTTAAAAAGGATTAAAATGATTTAATAACATCATACTTCACATAACAAATAAAAATGTTATTTTACTTCAAGAATTCAAAGTTATTCACTAAAGCATAATAATGCTATAGTGATGTTGTTATTATTACTATTGTTACTACTCGTAAACTTAAATAAAAGTGATTTTTGTTCCTAGCATAATGCACAAACAAAGTTAGATAAAAAATCATTATGTAAATGATATTTTTTGTATAAGATTTGTGAAAAAGTTGTTTCAATTTTCGAACGCCTTTGGTAAACAAGGTGTCAAATACGGATAGGTCTGTAATTTTTATAACAAACTTACACTAGAAGTGTCTTTTTTTAATTACTTCTGTTAACTAATGTTGAAAGTTATAAGAGTGTAGAGGTTTTTTATAAGTTTGACACGAAAAAAGTTAAACATTTCGCTTCACATAAAAATCAAAATTAGGAATGCCGGATGCACTCAATTTCGAGCTTAGGCCCGGCCAGATTTCGGGTCAATTTTCGAGCCGGGCCAGCTAATTTTTTATCGAGTCGATCTTCGAATCGGGCCGGCCATTTTTATTTTCGGGCCGAGTCGATCCAACCGCAAAGCCCGGTCCGACCCGGCCCGAATACATCTCTATTTGCGCCGCTCTTTTGGAATGAGGGCTTGCATCACCTGGTACTTCTGTCTGTTCTGAGGATTCTGTATAGTAAAATAATCTTACTATTCCTTTAACGTAAATGCTATTTTTGTTTGAAATAGTAAATTTTGGAATAGAGTTTTCATTCTTGTAAGAAATTATTTCATACAAAAATAACATTTATGTTAAAGGAACAGTAAGATTATTTTACTATACAGAGTGGCGCAAATAATAGCCCGTTAACACCCAATGTTATGATACAAGCATTGAGCGATATGCCGCTTTTTCATAATTACGATATTTATAGTTTTATTGCTGTATCAGACTGAGTAAATTTTTCTGACTATATGAACAATGTTGCTTCTTTGGAACATCCCTTCTTTCCTGCCATCTTTGAACTAGCCGATTTTTACCTTTTCTCACAGAATGAAATCGAATGGACAACGTTTTCCTAACCTAGCAGAGGTGATGAAAAATGCGACAAGGCTGCTAAAGCCACTTTCAGAAAATGGTTTCGAGTGTTTTGAACTTTTGTACGAAAATTGAAACAACTGTGTAAATGCAGATGGGTTAGGAAATTAATATAAAAATGTATCTCTTTTTCAATAAAATTTTATTAACCAATTTCGGAAACATTTTGACACTACCTCGTATAACTGAATGATTTGAATAATCTTATATTTTTGCTATATGAGTCTTTGTAAATATTTGTTTTCAGTTCTTCAATATTTCTATTGAGTCTCGTCCAACTTAATTCTAAGTTCTAACTAGTAGTTAAATAACCAGGGATGGGCACGTAAAATACGTCACGTATTATACGTTATTTTTTACGCTGACAATATTTGAGAATATTTTACGTAGATAATGTATATGTATATATCATGAGTATATTTTTTTTATAAAGATATTTTCTTTTATACTGTAACGAATATTCTAGAACAAGCAGTCCACGTGACATCAACATGTTTCTTTGATTCAGACAAACATTTAGGTACCTTCAAACTATCAACAATCAGATTAACAGGGAAATATATTCCAGAGACATAACCTCAAACGTCAAACTTAAAACACATTTTACGTCAAAATTAGACTAAATACGTAAATTTGAAACATATTGTATTATATTTTTAAAATGTTTTATATGTTTTATGTAAATTTTAGACAGTTTTCTAAAGAAATAGAATTTGAAGACATTTAAAAATAGACGGCGAATAAAAAAATGTGCAAAACTAATATTTCATTTTCTATTTATTAATTATGAATATCATATAGATTCAAATAATTTGAAATAGATTTAAATAATTAGCTCCAAACTTATTGAAAATGAATTTTATACAAATTTTAAGCATTTTGTATTAATTTATCTATAGTTTCAGAATGTTTTTTTTTTTTAATACTTTACAATAATTTCAGTCACTTTCTTATAAACTATAAACAACAAATCATCTAGTGTCGTTATGAAGAACTAAAATTATACATTATCCACGTTTTTTACTTATTTAACATTTTTTACGTATTTTTTACACGTAAACGTAAAAAATAATATTTTACGCGTAAATGCACATCCCTGTAAATAACTATTTAAAATATAGTGTAAATTTTGTTTTTAATTTTAAATCATTCTAAACTGATCCTCATACATCTTTTTCTAATTTTATTGGCAATCACTTAAGTTCACAGACAATAAGCATTTCAAAACAGGGTCTGTTCACGGTAGAATTGAAATTTATCTTTTATTTATACAAAACAAACGCACTATGTCGACTGTGGACCGCATTTCCAGATAACGCCAGAGCCGCGGTGCAGAATTCGAAACTAGTAAACTAAACTAGGAGCGCTATTTAACTCAGCGAACCACGGCACTGATAATACTGATAAGTGAAGATTTATTCGCAACAGATTGAGAGTACAGAGTTATGCCAGAGAAATAAATCGCTTGGAATGATTGAAAATTTGTTACACGCTCGTAGTTTTCGATGGAAGATTGATTTTTCCGAGAAGCAATATAAAAAATTGGATAATATGCAATATAGAAAATTGATCTACTCTGAAAATTTAATTCATTAGATATAAAATTAAGTTAAAAATATTATACCACAATTTAATTTTACATATTACAAGTAATATCCGCGAAAAAATCTAAATGTAGATGGCAGCAAAATCGCTTACCGTAGTGGGGAAAACAAACTTCAGATAACAATTGTGGTAAACGAACGAATCGTGTTGTTAAGTGTTATTTTTGTATTTTTTTATAAATATCGGTGATTATTAAAATTTTGTGATATGGAAATATCATTAGCAGATATTCTTTCATATTTAAATGGAAAAATACGGCCGATTGTAGAAGGAGAAGCTGTATTTAAAGGTAAATATAAAGTGGTACACAAAGTATAACCTGTAAATATGATGTTATTAATATTTTTTAGCGGGACATATTATATTATGTGGATTAAAGAAAGATACCGACCGAGAAGTAATTGTTAGGATTTTGTCTTCAAACTTTTAATTTAAAGGGGTGCACCACATAGTATTAATATTAAATTAAAAAATAATGTTAGCGAATGTCGTGCTACCTGTTTTAGCATAGATGCAATATGATTTTAAAGCAGAACATGGTTTGTATTCAAATAAATATTTTTAAAAAAAATCGTTCTTTAAACATAAGGGAGAAATTAAACATTGAAATTTGAATTTGACATTTCTTAAAACAGTGTTTTAGTTAAACAAAGCTTGTGCTACCAGCCATTGTTGCTACATTAATTTATGCCAATAGGTAAACTAATTAGAATATAATTACAGTAATATTTACTTATTCTCACTTGAATAATTGTTACATTGTGGAACTGAGCAATATCTTTTACATTTACTCATTTTCTTTATGAAACGCGTATCTCTTTCAATGTAAACAACAATTTGTTTTCCTTACTTGGGAACTATTAAATTTTGCCACCAGATGTCAGCTACTTTGAATTTTTTCGCGGATTGTATATGAATAAATGATATACCTATAGGATTCCTCTCTAGCCGAATCTTATTAAAATAGCTAAGGTACACCAGATTGTTTTTTACTATGCTCAACGAAGAGTAAAGAATTAGAAAACACTCGCCATGTTTCACAAAATTTCAGCATCTGAATCAGCCTTTCGGTTATCATCAGATGCCGGTCGTGCCCAGCTAGTAACCACAGACGCGTTTCGCTGTTATTGCAGCTCACCAGTGTGATATAACTGCTGTCTCTTTGCAGAGACAATCCACCAACTGGGCACGGCACAGTGTTGCCACGTTCGGATGTAACGAATTCGGGAGATGGTTTGTAGAATATCGGTAGATTTCGATAATTTTCGGTAAATTATTTTTTTATTATTATTTTGTATATAATTTATTTTTTGTGTTTGTTTTATGGATTTTTTTTATACAAAACACTAACGTAAATGAATAATTTTATTTATCAAAAAATATAAATTTATATAAAAACAAGAAAAAGTTCTTATGAAGATTGATGAATTTATGTATCTTCATAAGAATTTTTTTTTTTTTAAATTAGAATCATCATTTTGTTTAAGATTAAGAAATCGGGAATTCCCCTAGTAATGTTTGTACAATTTGTCAATAGAGGGAAGAGCGGTAAGGAAGCGTACATTGAGTACCTTTAATTTAAATTTTACTGAATAATAAATTTTTGAAATAATATAATCAGAATTTTTGACAATCAGCAAATTCGGTAGAAATCAATGTCTTTCGGTAGATCGGTAAATTGAAGAGGAAATCGGTAGATTTACCGAAAAATCGGTAGAGGTAGCAACACTGGCACGGCAGGAGATATACATCTCATATAAGATAGATGGCTTAAGAGGTAACGAACCACATATAGAGCCATCTATCAAAGAATCATCATAAAGCACTTGCAGCAATTGAAATAACAAAAGTACAATAGCGAACTCTAGGCGAAACAATGTTTAATAAAGAATTAGAAAACACTCGCCATGCTTCACAATATTTCAGCATCTGAATCAATCTCAGAGATGTGCATTTACGCGTAAAAAAATATTTTTTACGTTTACGTGTAAAAAATGTGTAAAAAATGTTAAATAAGTAAAAAACGTAAATAATGTATAATTTTAGTTCTTCATAATGACACTAGATGACTTGTTGTTTACAAATGTCACTGTACAGTAACTTTCCTTAATCCTATCATAAATATATTCTAAAACGAATGAAACTATGATAAGTTTATAAGAAAAAGACTGAAATTATTGTAAAGTATTAAAAAAACATTCTGAAACTATAGACAAATTAACATAAAATGCTTAAAATTTGTATAAAATTCATTTTCAATAAGTTTGGAGCTAATGATTTAAATCTATTTCAAATTATTTGAAACTATATGTTATAATAATTAATAAATAGAAAATGAAATTTTAGTTTTGCAAATTTTTTTATTCGCCGTCTATTTTTAAATGCCTTCAAATTTTATTTCTTTACAAAACTGCCTAAAATTTACATAAAACATTTAAACATTTTTGAATTTTATGCTTCAAATTTACGTATTTAGTCTAATTTTGACGTAAAATGTGTTTAAAGTTTGACATTTGAGGTTATGTCTCAGGAATATATTTCCCTACTAATCTCATTGGCTGGTAGTGCGAGCTCGGTTTTAACTAAAACACTGTTTTTAGAAATGTCAAATTCAAATTTCAATATTTAATTTCACCCTTATGTTTAAAGAACGATTTTTTTAAAAATATTTGTTTGAATGCAAACTATGTTCTGCTTAAAAATCATATTTTGATAAATTTGATATTATTTATTTTTATTATTAAATAATGAAATTTGACATTTCTTAAAACAGCGTTTTAGTTAAAACTGAGCTCGCACTACAAGCCATTGTTGATAGTTTGAAGGTACCTAATTGTTTGTCTGAATCAAAGAAGCATGTTGATGTCACGTGCACTGCTTGTTCTGGAATATTCATTACAGTATAAAAGAAAATATCTTTATAAAAAAAATATACTCATTGTAATAATATTTTACATTATCTACGTAAAAAATTCTCAAATATTATCAATGTAAAAAATATTTTTTTACGCGATAAAAATAACGTATAATACGTGACGTATTTTACGTGCCCATCCCTGAATCTTTCGGTCATCGACAGATGCTGAAATCTTGTGAAACATATCAAATGTTTTCCAATTCTTTAATTCACCCAGATTTCGCTATTGTACTTTTATTGCATAATGAAGATATTATGAAATTTAATGTTGTATACATTATTTATATGCTTCGTTTAAAGAATTAAAGATAGATAGAAATAGATACAAAAAAACGTTTAATTTTTTTTGTATATAAGAAGGAAAATTCATTACACTAATAAAGAATTTATTGATGACATATTTTAATGTTTTTTTTTTTTTTCTCTTGTTCTAGGTAAGTCCATGTTCATCTACACTAGTTTCTATGAATTTTGAGTAAGTAATTCTACCCAGCTTTTAATTTGATTTGAATATATAATCTTCGTTATTATGGAGTTTTATGGTGCTAAATTTTTATAAATTTTAAACCAATAATTTATCGTTATTCAACCTTAAAACATATAATATCAACAATATTATATGAATTGTATAATACATATTTCAATTTATATATTACCCTAAGGGCTAGTTTTACAATCTCCGATCAGAAATTTCACTGTTATTTATATAAACAATATTGAATCGGATTATTTATAGCAATGAGCAATTTGTCATTTCATTTCGTTTCAATTTTGTTTTTTTAACTGACAGTTAAATCTTTTCGTAATACCATACTGTTATTATGACATAACAGGCCTAAAAACAAGAATGAAAAGATAGAAATAACGACATAGGCCGTTATTTTTTATAACAGTTGCTTACAATTAAGGATCAGGTGTTCCTAGAAAAATAAGAGTATATTGATGGACTGTTGTCTAGGAGAATTTATAAATTAACCAAAAAAGTTGTTCAGTATGACAGATATAGAAGAATTTTATTATTCCTAAATGTTTAAATTTTATGTTATTACTGATTATAAACCTCAGTCGCGTCCGTTATTTGCCTTATATCGGCCTAATGACGTTAATAACTATAACCATAGATTGTAAAACTGGCCTTAAATTTATTTGGACAATTTAGTATTTAATATAATGAAATCGCGTATGGAAGTGCTTGAGGTTATCCAAGTATAAACATTACGTTAAGCTAGAAAGATGTTTTAATCGGCCACTTAAAAGAAAATTGCACTCCTACACTTTGCTCGTTAAAGATTAACTAGAGGAAATATGTGTCAGTTTATATCTTCTCCTGAACTTGACTACACTTGTGAAAATATCAAAGTGATCCATGTATCCTCCTTGGCATCAAAGGAACATTTATTACTACGGTGTGTTCTGGCCAGGTAAACAAAATCACATTGGTTGTCAAAGTGTTTTCAAAATTAAAATTGCGATCTCAAAGTCTTGTCTCGAATATTGTTTGTAGAATAGTATTTTCGTATATTATTCAACAGGACGGTTGAAAATTTTCGGAAATACGAAACGTGTTGCCTGGAAACACCACGAGGTCGGAAGTCTAGTGGTATTTCTAAAACTCGTTGGGTATGTCGAAAATTTTCGGTTGTCGAGTTGTATACAGGTAGACTACAACATGAATAAAATAATTAAAAAGTAAACCGTAAATTTTACGCAGACATATAGTCTAATTTCTTCTGCATGAAACGTCAAACTGTATGCTACATAACCTATCTTTTTAAATATGCTGTGTAATATTGTAATATTATTTTATATTAAATTGAAATGCTCGTATTTTTACATAAACTCGCAGTAGCAACAACGCAGTTTCTCGACTTGTGATTAAATAACTAAATGTTTACTTGTCAAATTTTTATTTCAATAAGGCTTTGTTGTCAAACAATAGTTGCGTATAACTATCCGTTTCGGTTCATTTGGAGCTGTCACTGTTATTTCAGATGTCTACTTAAAGCAAAAAGAAAACATGATTCTTCTTCTCAAAGTCAAATTACAGATTCATTTATGTAGTAGATACTGTGTTTGAAAAAATAACGTACTCTATACGCTGTGTAAATAGAATTCAAAATGACATTGACAACTTTTAGTACATAGAACAAAATAACAAAACGCACCTATAAGTGAATATGTGAAGGTAGATATATTCGAATATACAAAGGTTGGTATATTCGTTCACCGTGGTTACTACTTCATAATAACCGCTGTAAATCGTGGTGACTAAGAAAAATCCCGCATTCTTATTGTTTTATAATTTAATAAATGATATAGTCTGTAATATTGTCATATTAGAATGCTTCTGTTCTCAAATGGATGTATGACAAGCAAATTTCATTTGTTTTAAACTTGTTTATATAAAAAAAGCGGCTATCGTTAATCGTAACTAACTTAATCATAACTTAACCTAACCTAATCTAACCTGAACGCAATATTGAGCATATACCCCTACCTGTCATTTACAAAATACTGATCATTAATTTTTAAAAAAATACTGATCAAATAAATAAAAATAAATTACACAAAAATAGTTCTGTGTAAGAAAATGCTCCAGCATAAGATACATGTTTACAAAAAGCTCCACGGAGTGAGTTTTTGCTATAGTTACCACTTTCGTTTGTTTAGAAGCTTACTCGTCAGAAAATAAATCAAAACTAAAGGATTAACTTGCAAGATGAATGTCCTAGAGACTTTTACAGTTCAGTGCACTCGAAATGTACAGCTTTACTACTAAAAGATTGTCTGGTTTATATATGTCGTAAAGGTTACACCTTTTAATAATTAAATAGGTTTTCTCTTTTAAGCAGTTTTTGTGACGAAATTTTTAAATATTCACTATTATTAAAATGAAAAGTTAAAATGCGTTCAGAATATTTCAGACAGAAAATTTTACTTCATAACATTTAAAAACTCGACGTGGAAATGAATACATGAAAAAAGAAAATATGTACTAATTCAGCAAAAAATTTACTTATTTCCTCGGAAAATAAAAAGTTAACAGTATGGAGAATATTTTTGCATACATTATAAAGCTAGACGTGGTAATTTTATAGCAATTATCATATTTGGAATACGTTATTTTAAAATTAAATATTCACAAGTTTTTCTGTTCTCTCTATCACAAAGTGTTTTTAGGAAAATTTGTTTCATTCGGAATTAATAATAATAATTAAAACAATAATAATAATTATAAATCTGTCAACACATTAAATTAGCTCATCTATGATTAGAATGACTCTAAATTAGAACCTTGTTGCACTCCAGAGGAAATAATAAATTTACTATAAGCAAAGTCATTGTAAAAAAAACAAAATATTACCTATTTATTAATTATGAGCTTAATTAAAAATGATGATATATTTATGTATTTATTTAAATTCCAGGAACCATTAAATGAAACAGTTTGTACATTTTTTGTGTAATCTTCAAATTAAATTCTTTGAACACAATTTCCTTTCTTAAAGATATAAAATTTGTAATTAACAATTGTGTATAATAAAAAGAGAAAATAGCATCTCCCAATATTAAAAGACGTACAAAGCAATGAAAATTCCCCTTGTTGCAGAATTAATTTCCACGCGTTGGTGGAATGTCTAACTACAACATTTTGTGGTGTACTTTAGGAAAATTAATACCTTATGTCGGAGCGCAAATGATCTGGTGAATGAGTTTGCTAGGATAATTAATAAATCTTGAACAAACTAATTAATTCTGTTTAAAAATATTATTCACCGTTTTGATGCACAACTTGAGACTAAGGGAAAGCAAATTTGGATTTCAGCAACAGTTCATTTCCTCAACGAATTTTAGAAAGGGTAGAGAATATATTTTTTAAACTCCAATGTATAAACTTGATACTTTACACACTGTTTGCAGTGTGTAAAGTAAATGATTTTCGTAGTTTATTTAGTTTACACATACAGAGCTACCATCATAAATACTAGTGTAGTATTAAGATTTAGTTTTTTATGTATATTCATGTTGGTAATACTGACTGAGTACTTCAGTTTTGAACTTCAAATCTGTAATCTGTCAAATGTGAACTTGGTATTTTGTGTCTTCAAATTGTCACCTGCTCGTCTGTCAAATTTTGAATTTCTTTCAAGAATTTTGCGTAAGGTCGTATGAAAAATCTTGCAACTCAAATGTAAACAAGTTTTATGACGTGCGGTCAATAATTTTCCTCGTCACAAAGCTTGTGTTTACACTCTTGTTGAATAAATAAATATTTTGTTTTATTGCGGTGGAACTGTATACCAAATAATGCCTATGTCACAATATAGATTAAATTACTTTCAAAAAGGCTGTATTTATATTTATATAAATTTCAAATATTCCCGGATTCAAAATTTAATAATGTTTGTTAACCCATGTATGAAATTTAAATATTCATCTTCAAATATTGTTAGTGTTAGTTGACAAGTAAATTAACCGAATTTGCATCTTTTTACGCACTAATGTTTAAACAGTAACACTCTACATGTTGCAAAGAATGCGTAAAGTATGTACTTTACACATGGTTGTAGAAAATAGTTACTTAAGTATTAAGGGCAGAATGACCGTTTCTACCGTTTGCAGTTAAGTATAACAACATTAAGTGGAACTTAATTTTTAAAAATGTATTGCACCGTTTATATTATATTTATACTTAAAGTACACTAACTTTAAGCCTCAGATTTCTGTGACTTAAGGTGCACTTAACCTTTAAGATGAACTTTGACAATGGATATAACATTTTTGACATATTAAAAATATTTAGTTGTCATTTTTAAAGTAAACTTTGATCGTTGTTTTTATGTACTTACCGCTTCCACCTCTTGATATCAGTAAGTGATTCATATCACTTACCGATCAGTTATTTGTAAATAAAGCCTTGAAAACCGTACCGGTAAACATTAAAAAAGACGATCGTGCAAAAATCCATTACGTATCATTTTTCATTCTTTTTGGCTCTAACAACCATGATTACGTATCTCACCTAATAATGATGAAGCCAACAGTATTTCCTTCTTGATCTTCTTGCCTTGTTTGACTTCCGATTCGTTCCGTTGAGACCAGAGTATCTACCACTGCAATATATTGCAGCGTGTGTTTACCGACTTTGGTATTGATCTTGTAATGGATTCTCCGGAATTTCGCCACTTCGACATGCGAACAGCGAGAAGAATTTTTGCCTTGTTACATATTGAGAATGTTTTGTTGTAGATTATTGGATATCAGCATAAGCAGAATAAATTCATTCAATGCCTTTCAAGTTTCAAGATCTGTTCGTTTGAAAATTATGGCCTTTGATCAATGAGCATGCAATCAATTTTCATTAAATTCTCATTGCGATAAAATTTAAAGTGGAAGTGAATAACAGTAATTGACAATTAGATCTTCATGTAGATTGCTTCGAAATGTATAATATGCTTTAATAACGGAAAATATTATACACGAATACTAAACAAACATTAATGTAGTACAATACAGTTGAGACAAAAGCTAATGTACCCCATATTTAGATAAAAACTTAAAAATTTTCAAAAATCTACTCATTTTTGAATTATTGCCACAAAAGTCAATATACCCCATATTTAGATAAAAACTTCAAAATTTTCAAAAATATAATTTTTATACTTTTCAATGCGCTGATTCCAGATTTTGAAACCGCAGGTCGATATCTCTTTGAGTTCTCGAGATATTTAGATTCAAAGTTTTGCTGGGTAGTAACCCAAAAATGGGCCGAGATATGAATTTGTAGATATCACCATTCGATTCTACGGACAAAAATGCATAAGTTTAATAACTTTCATAATTTTTGAACATCGCATATTATCTCTAAAGCAAAATAACTGAAAATAGCCAAAAATCGCAAAAATCGAAGATGTACCCCTTACGATTTTTCCATTTTCGGGGGTTTTCAAACTTTTATTCATAAAAAAATGAACCGCTTGGACAAAAATTATGAAAACAGGTATACTTATGTAATTTTGCCCTTAGAATCGAATGGTCATGTCGCCTAATTCATATTTCGACCCATTTTTGAGTTACTACCCAAAAATGGACAGTTTTGAGCAAAACGTTGAATCTAAATATCTCGAGAACGGAAAGAGATATTGACCTGTGGTTTGAAGTTTTTATTTATGGGGTATATTGACTTTTGGGGCAATAATGTAAAAATGGGTAGATATATAAACTTGGTAGTAATATTATTTGCTTGTAAAGACAATGTTGCGTAAGTGTACTCATTTTTAGAGTAATGTATCTAATAGCCCAAATAACTCCATCGAAACCAGTTGAAAAATTAAAATGTTTGTAAAGGACAGAAAAATGTAAGATGTCGGTGTCAAAAATGCAAAAATCCATTTACATTACTAAAGGCTTTTTTCTGGAAAGTACATTTAATATTTCTTATTTTATTATTAATTAGATATTACAATTATAGGTACATATATATATACGAGGGGAGTTTTTTATGTTATCTACCTAGCTATGAAAACACCGAGTTAGAGAACAAATAAAATTTTATTTTTCAACGTAAGAACCGTTAACACTAACACACTTATTCCAACGTTTGTCTAATAAAGCTACGCCTGCAAAAAAAATCATTCGATAAAAAGCGACTCTTTCTCAAATGTTTTTGAGTTGTGGAAAGAAATAATAGTCGGACGTGGTCAGGACTGTAAGGTGGATGTTGTAATTCGTCAAAGCCGCATTCACTGACTACTGCTTGAACAATTCGTGCTTTATGCACCCTGCAGTTGTTGTGCAGAAGCAGCATTTTCTGATCATAATTGTGGGGTCTTATTTTCGCGTATAGCCGGTTTCAAGTTCTTAATTGTGTCTTGGTAGACATGAAAAGATCACAGTAACTTAACATAAGAAAATTGTCGCGATAGCATATTGTTTTCATAGCTAGGTAGATAACATAAAAAACTCCCCTCGTATATATAAATACCGCCAAACCCGTCAATGAATTTGAAAAATCTCGAACATTTAGAAGAGTAGGAGAAAACTTATTATAGAATGAATTAAAAAATATATTAATAATTAGATTTTTTGTGTATGTACCAGAAATGTTAAACACAATATATGTGAAATATAAATTTTATTTTAAATACATTAATAAATTAATATTGTAAACAATAATATTTTATAAGCCAGTTAATTTTGGCTGACCACTTAACCAGCTCTATTTTCAAAAATATGAAACAAACCAACTGAAAATACTCCCGGAGCCAAATATAAATATTTAGTATTGGTTTTGGCATTGTGCACTGTTAGAATTTTATTTGCAAATGAATTGATTTGAAAATTGCATTGATCCCATACTCATTTTGTTCACAATAATTGAAATTCCATGTTTGGGTCTAGCAACAATAAAAAATCAATTATCAAAAATTCAATAATCAATGTTGTGGTACTACTCACTAGTCACTAATTAATAATCACATATCATCACGCCATTGTTCCCATATAGGGAGAACAACCCCTCGTCTATTAATTGATTGCATCTGTAGAATCGCCCTATGGCTAGACTGTGTTGTCACCAGACAATATATTATCAGACACCAGACAGTACAAAAGAAGGAACTACCCTATTCCTTTATTGTAAGTCAAATGAGGTAAAAATATTTGCAGAGGAGCGTATTGTCAGGGGTTTAATGATTATAGAATTTAACCATAATTTTTTTTTGATAACTATACATCGTTTTACAAATGAAGTAGATGCCTCTTCATATTCGACCAGTTTACTTGCATTATGCCTGGTTTTATAAACGCACTCTACGCAATCATATATGCGAACTTTTTCCTTAAAGCAGTTTTTTTAATTAAACTTTAATTTAAATCCTTTTACCAAAACACAAACTGACAGCTCAAATGACAGTTGTTATGTATTTTTTAATTTTGTTAATAACATAAATAATATTGCAGTTAAAATTTAGATTGTCATTTGAAGAATTAAATTTTATTTACTAGGGAACTAAATTTAACTGACGTTTATAAGACCGATGTAAAATTATTGACCGAATGTCATAAAATTTGTTACACTTGAATTGCGATATTTTTTATACGACCTTAAATATCATTGCTGAAACGAGTTCTCATTTAATAGATAACAAATCTGAAGTTGAATACTGCAGATATGTCAGTATTACCAACAGAGAAAAACTAAATTTACGTAGGACAACTTAAATGCCACACCTGTGTTGATGGTGGTAGCTCTGTAATGTGAAATGTAAAAAATCTGTTGTGGCCAGCACAAGACCTCTCGCCATTTCCATATTAGGCTATATATGTATTGTATTGCACTTCGCATTCGAACCGTCGTTTTATAACAAAATATTACAGAACTTTACCCAAATATTGTTTTTTAATGTATTTAACATGTCTTCTGCACACATATAATTCTAATTATATCTATTTTATATCATTTTCATGTCAGAGATTGTTCCAATTCATTAACCAGATTGGCGGTATTTCTAATGGATATATGCATTTTACCACAATTTTACCTATAATTTCAAATATTTAATTAATAAAACAATAAGAAAAATTAAATATACTTCCCAGAAAAAGCTATCAGAATGTCACTAAAAATGTTGATATATGACAATGACATGTGTCATGTTATAAACATTGGAATTTGTCAACTGGTTTCCTTAGTGCCTTGGCCTCTGCGATTAGTGTACTCTATAAATTATAGTGTCTGTATCTCTGAATCTATACAAGATATAATAAAATTTTTAAGTGTATTAGATGGAGAATTTTATGTTCTTCAATATTTAATAAAAAAAACTCCCAAAAAATTATATTTAGAAGAATTTTTTTAAGAAAGTACTACTTCCGGTTGTTCAATTGTTACCAAAACCTTTTCAGCTCTTCCCAGGAATGTCAGATTGAAGAAACTGCAGTTAAATATTTTTTAAGTCTTATAGTTTTTGAGGAATCGTCCCTCCAACATCCATACATACACACACACACACACACACACATACACACATCCACACACACACACACACATACACACATCCACACACACACACAGACATCATCGTAAAAATGTTATAATCGGGTTCTAGGGACCTTAAATCATGCTTATTCACAAAAATCTGGATATGCGAATTTTAGCATGATTCCAATACCTCTCTTAGCGAGAGGTAAAAAATCTGTTGTGACTAACACAAGACCTCTCGCCATTTCTATATTTCTGTCAAATACAAACATTTTAATTTTTCAACTGGTTTCCATGGAGTTATTTGGGGTACTAGATACATTACTCTAAAAATGCGGACACTTACGTAACATTATCTTTACAAGCAAATAATATTACTACTAAGTTTATAATATATCTACCCATTTTTGAATTATTGCCCCAAAAGTATCTAGATACATAAAAATTAGATTTTTAAAATTTTTTATGTATCTATCTATACTTTTCAATGCGCTGATTCCAGAATTTTAAACAGCAGATCAATATCTCTTTTCGTTCTGAAGATATTTAGATACAAAGTTTTGTTAAAAACTGCCCATTTTTGCGTAGTAAGCCAAAAATGGATCGAGCTATGAATTTGGCGACACGACCATTTGATACTACGAGTAAAATTACATAAGTGTACCAATTTTCATAATTTTTATCCAAGCGGTTCATTTTTTATGAATAAAAGTTTGAAAACTCCCAAAAATGGCCAAAATCTGAAAAAATCGTAAGATTTTTGCGATTTTTGGCCATTTTCAGTTATTTTGCTTTAGAGATTGTATGCGATGTTCAAAAATTATGAAAATTGGTGAACTTATGCATTTTTTGCCGTAGAATCTGATGATGATATCGCCAAATTGATATCTCAACCCATTGGGTTACTAAAAATGGGCACTTTTAAGCAAAATTTTGAATCTAAATATCTCGAGAACGAAAAGAGATATCGACCTGCGGTTTCAAAATCTGGAATCAGAGCATTAAGAAGTATCTAGATACATAATAAATTAGATTTTTTAATTTTTTTAAGTTTTTATCTAAATATGAGGTATATTGACTTTTGGGGCAATAATTCAAAAGTAGGTAGAGGTAGAGATATAAACTTGGTAGTAACATTATTTGATATAACGGATTATTTTGTATATTTATGAGTCTCTATCTCTAAATATATAGAAGATATAATAAAATGTTCAATGTATTGGATAGAGTGACAAAACTTTAAATATACCATATTTTCCTTTTCGGAAATCCTATCCTTCGTAATTTAACTTACCTGCCCTGAACTAACCGATCCTAACCAAAAGCTGCATTCCATAATTATGCCTACCGACATTACATTTTAAAATCACAACCTACACTGCCATTCCCAAGCTTCATTCAGTGTTCCCTCACAATCGACCCCGTTGATGTTTACCCCCGCGCGGACGAGGGGCGACGACGCCAGAGGGGCGGCTCGAGGGTGTGGTCCACCCCAGCGACGCTACCGACGCTGACGCCAACATAGACAACGTGGCGAGAGGCGAAGCACGTGCGCGTCGATAACATGAGAGTGAGCAGAGATGAGAGATCAAAGTTACACGAGGGTTAATAAGGAAGAGGTAGGGGTTCGTTTTTAGAAAAAGGGATTAGTAATTAGAGTGTGAATATCAAAAGAATATGATCCTGGGGTTACAGGCGTTACTATATTTTTTATAAATGCGCTAGCGGCAATTTAAAATGAAACGCCAAAAAAAGAGAAGTAAACTGATTAAAATAGGTTGTTTCTTATTAGGCTGTGTACGATGTTGCACTTTTAACACACTAATATCTAAATCCTAAATCTATGTATATGGCCTAAATAACGTTGTTATTTAGGATTTTACACGGTAAAAAATTACATTGATATTCGGGACAAAATTTAGTTAGCTGTATTGTTTTTGTTATTTCAACAATAAGTTTTTGCCGTGTATACGAAGAACTTTGCATTTTAAGTTTCCAAAACTAAACAATTTTTGTTGTATATAAAAAGTATTATTTGCTGGAAAATATTAGTCATGGTAGCAATTATTATTAGTAGTATTAAACAGTTATTTTTTAACTTTGTTCCGATTACAAAATCATTTTGCAACAATTAAAAATATTGCATCTGTTACTGGGACAATTTATTTTTTCTTGTGTCATTATATTTTGTAAAAATTACAAATTATTTCTTTTCCCGCCATACTTTGTACAGGTAACTAAAACTTTTGTGTAGACAGGGTATTCCCTGGTATACAGCATAATTCACTGTTTGTGTTAAACTATACTACGTCGTGTTGCATTTGCTTGCGCCTTTTGAAAATTGTGTTTTAAAAGTGCTTGTTTCTTGTGCCCGTCAATAAAAATGGATGATTTTGTAAAAGATATTTTAATACAATGGCAATTAGAGTGTTTTATTGAGAAATTTGAAGGTATGTATCGATTACTGATAAATCTATATAATTTAAGTGACTATTGTTTCATATGTTATTTTTTTATATAATATTTGTTACATGTATATAGATTATAACTATAAATAAATAAAATTAATATAATACGCATGTATTTAATTTTTACCTTACTACCTCATTAATGCATTTGTATATCTAACAAAATTAATTAGTTTCTAAAACGAATTTATAGTTATTAATGGTAACTTATTTTATTTGTTCGCATAACAAATTTATATTTCTTAATGGCAATTTAATTTATTTGTTCGCATAACAAATTTATTCTTCTTAATGGTAACTTATTTTATTTGTTCGCATAACAAATATCTTTTGTTATGTATAACAAAACTGAATTTGTTGTCACAACAATTTTTTACCAGCAAATTTACCTTGGTAACTGTAACAAATATATTTGCTGGTCCTATATTGACAAAAAAATTGCTGCTGGAATTTATTTTTGGTAATCACAACAAAGTTTTTATTTACCGTGTAGGAATTAGACTTTAGGATTTTGCAGGAGTGCACTATGCCTTTGACGCGCACTAATTAAACAAATTATGTTCGTTGTTATAATTTGTGCAAAATAATGTCAAATTTACTGCCAAATAATAGCTTCTTAGCTTCTATTTTATGAAATGCAATATTAACATTTAAACTGAAGCATAAAATTAAATCGAATTGTATCATCCATTTTTATTGTTCTAAACTTTTTTTTTTTAAAAAAGAAAAACAACCAAACAAAATTAAACTGACAATTCCTAATTGATAGGCAGTGGTTTTTAGGTAGATTCGAGAAGTGGCCGCTAGAATTGTCCGCTAAATTCCGTCTTGTCCGTGTGCAACAGTTCACTACTTTTTACCTCCCGCTACCCTTGGTAAAGGAGCTATAGGGATCGTGCTAAAAATCACATATCGAGATTTTAGTAAATGGCCACGTTTTAAGGTCCCTAGAATGCAATTTTAACATTTTCACGATGATGTTTGTATGTGTGTATGTGTGTGTATGTGTATGGATTTTGTCTTCGCTCTAACTCAAATACTATCATTCAGAAAATTCTGAAACCTTGTATTTCTACCCTATTCTAATATGAAAATAAGCTATTAGATTTTGGTGTAAATCGGATAACCGGAAATGGCATTTTGTGTTATGAAAATTAAAGATTATTGAATTTTCTGGAGGAATACATTAATACTTTTTCTATATATTTTACAGATAAATTTAAAAATAATTTTTTTATAAGTCCCTAGGCCTAAGATAAATACAATTCCTTTGTTACACAGTTTATATTTTAAATGAATGTAACTGACAGTAAATATCACTGTCAAAAAACTAATCACTTCAAATTAATAATAGTGACAATTTAAAAAGAAAATAGTAAATAAAGCAATAGTTTTATGCAATGGAACAGTTTGCAGCGTTAGTAAATACGTAGGTATGTATTTAAATTAATAAAAATTATATAGCGGGAGGTTTTGTGTCGGCCACATCAGATTTTTTTTGCGGCTGGCTGGCTAGTGGAGTAGACTCTTCCTTTATATAAATAAAAGTAGGCGATAGTTTGTTACATGTTAACCTGCATGGACTCTGTCGTCTCATTCTATTTCGGATTACGTGGTTTTTTCAAAATTTTACACAAATTTCAACATTTAATTGTAAAATATCTAATGGATATTTCGAGATATTTTCAAATTTAGGGCTCTTTAAAGGACAATATATTTTAAAATTTGTTATATAGAACTCAAATATAAATTTTTGCAACACCCCTAAGGATCATTTCCATTAATGGTTGCAAGAAAATATAAATTTTATACATATTTTCATATATAAAATAAACTAGTATATTTCCATACAACACACAAGAAATATTCTACCCACAAATTTTACACTGTCGTAAATTCTTCGTCACCCCTATCATCACTCGATAAATCATTCACCCTTCTCACCAGGCGTCAGTGTTCTGGAATCTCAAACCAAATCTCCGTTGTGACAGTCAAGCTTAAGTTTTGCGGAATGCTGTCGTTAGCAGTAGCCCTGATTGTCAGCAGGAACTGTCTGTGTCTTGTGCGACCCTCAAGCTGTTAAGGACCTCCAAGAGGGCTAATTGATTAGTTGGAGGAGATGATCAAAAGTTGTGGTAGCATAAGTGCGATAAAAGTTAGATATTGGGGCCTTGTATGGGATTGGGATACTTTTAGGGGAGGATGAAAAATTATTAATAGTATTGTGTAATTCTTTTAACTTTTAACAATATAAATCCTCGTGATTCCACAGATGTTATGTACCAGGTCGAATGCGGAAAATGTGATCAAATATACGTAGGGAAGACGACACAATGCCCAACCCCTTAGAAAAAGAATGTATCAACATAAATATCGTAACCTATTAGATCCAAATTACATTGCACTCACTAACCACACAGTTAAATTTAATGATGTTAAAATTATTGATAAAGTTAATAACAAAAATATCCTCGGATACTTAAAAAGACTCTTCATATTAACATAAATAAAAACAAATGTGTCAATTTCCAAACAAACTTTTAACATAATTCAAAAAATATAAACAACTACATAGACCAACTAAAAATTACTAAGTACCACACACATGACTTCATTGGTTTTTTTTTATGCTACCTGCTTTTCTTCTCAGTATTTCAACAACTCCGAATTGATTCGGGGGTTTTTTGAAATAACGTACCTTAAAATTTTATCAACGTAGATATAGATCCTTGTGTCTAATTTAGTTTTAAGATTTTGTAATAAAATTCATCAGTATTATTGTATATTCACTGTTAGGTGGTAAATATTTTATACTTTAATTATCGTGTAAAACTGTTTTAGCTAATAATAATGTATCAATAGCAAAAAATGGGCTTCCCTTAAGCTTGAACGTCTATAATTAAAGAATTTTACAACGTACGTGCACCATTTAAGCCTTTTCAAGAAGAGGCAAGAAAGTATCTAATGTTTTATTTCTACCATTAATTTTAAAATTGCATAAATTACATTGTTATATTTTTAATATCTTGGAATATCGTTCTGGCCTGTGGAAGATATATAAAATACTGCATTGTAATGAATTTGTAAAATTCAGGTATTTAATAAAAATATAATTATGTTATTATTTTATCTGATTTCTTTTTAATTCGTTAATAAAATCAAAATTTTAATACTTTTATGTTCTAATTTTTCTTTTACCATTTAAAACTATTTAAATTTCGCGCGTAAATTTGCCAACAAATTGAAAGTTCAAGGTCATGAACGTAAAATCGCAACAACAATGGTGCTGACAAGGAGTGTCGCTTCTGTATAAATGTATTCTGTGACTTAATATTGAATAAATAAGTACATCAAAAAACTTGATTACAACAATGATAAAATTGATTGCAACAATGGCATTGTTCGATCACATTGATGCGCTGCACAGTATATTTCCCTTTCGGCTCTAGGCATCACTCTCGTTGTCAGTGTTGCCAGATCGGCGAAATTCCCGCTAATTTTAAATGATTTAATTCAATATCTGTGTTTATCATTCACAAATTAATTTTATATTCTATACTTACCTTTTAAAAATTTAATTATTGTGCTTAATATTGAAAATTTTTATTTTAAGTTTTGCTGATTAAACGTATCAATAAAAAATAAATGTTTATGAAAAAAAGATCAGTTTTTGTCCTCATTAGAAAAATTTATGGTTGCGCCTATGGCACTCGTGGATAAACGAATTTGCTCACTAAAGTCTCGTGTTCAAAACTGGCACACTCGTATTATAATATGTTAATTAAAGCCAACAATGTATGTACATTACAAAGCATTAATATCCATTATTTTAAACAGGTGACAAACAAGCATGTTTGGATTATCAAACAACAAAATATTACATCTAAATTAAAAAATTCATTTGAAATGTACAGCTCATTTACATTTTAAAACATAAATAACCAAAATTCCACCGTCCGTCGCTCATCTCATAAAATAAACAAAGCAGAAAACTGTCACATAACTCATTACATTCCCCCTGTCCCTAGCCGTCAATCATACAGAATTCAGGAGCCCAGCAGCGCCATAATAATCAAACTAAGACAATATTTACTCCATTATTCAAGCGTTGGTGCTGGGTGTTCACACGTCACGTCTCGAGCCGTCTTGACAGAATCGTAAATTCGTCCCTAACGAGAATCCCGCATGTGGTGATACTGTTATCGACCTGCTCAATTCTAGCTGAGACAGGCAAATGAGACGAAAACGGAAGAGAAGCTTTGTTGTTTTACAGTAGGACTAGATCTGAAATATATGGCGAAGAACAGTGATATACTGATACTAGAGACGGTTACAATGAATTCTAGTTGTGTTTCGTAGGGTAGACAAAAATGATTGTACAGTTTGTTCAAAAATGTTGGTACGCCAGCTGATTTCTAAAAAATCAATATACCTACTCAAATTGTTTCTTTCGTACTCATAGTTCATATGGGCACTTACAAAATACAGTAAAATTGAAATTGGCCTTTAGAGTAATATTGTGAATTTATTGGTGCTTAAAGTGCTGCAGTTATGATAGAAAAATGATGTATAATATACTTACGTGCATAGAAATAGACAATAGATCACATCGCAGTTTAGAATTTAATTTTTCTTTCAGAAACTAAAACTCAGATTAGAATAAAACTAATGCTGCTTGAAAAATAATTTAATAGCCTAAAATAATTAGAATTTCTTTGGTGTTTTCAAACGAAAAGTCTGACACGAAATACATGAAATAAATTAACATTTACATAGATTAAAAACAAAAATGGAGTCTTGAGGTTAAATTATCACAAAAAAGAAAAATCCCTAAACCTTAACAATGATTTTTTTTTAAATTATATATGTATGTCGAGAACTACGTTCTCATCATCAATAGAAACTACAAAATAATTATACAGAGAAGTTAAGATTACTCAGCATATAAACCATGCCAGAGGCCAAAACAGCTCTGAGGAATAAGGGAGAGAACTTGTATTATATAGGGAGAGTAGTAATAGGTGACTAGGTACCTAATTGGTCAATTAAGATTAAACAAAGTAACTATGTCTTATATTAACTAATATAATATAGAATTTGGGATGAGGTCTAGATCCGCGTTCGTCACTTTATCTTTGTATTTATGCATTATCAAACTCTCGAGTGAATCTATATATCTATTATCGTCAACATGTTTTAATAATTGTGTATTAAAATGATCAATTTTACGATTGTTAATAACCATATGTTGTGCTACGCTAGATTAATCAGAATTACCGGTTTTTAAATGATAAAAATGTTCTTTAAATCGAGTATCAATTTGTCTCTTAGTTTACCCGATATAAACGTTAAATATGATGTTTTGTATCTGTGTCTGCACACAAAAAATAAATACTCTTGATAAATAAGGTTCATGTTAAAGCGTAAGCATAAGTTTTATTTTAATATGAGTCTAGTTTCTAATACAGCACAAGACCTCTCGCCATTTTCATATTTGGTTATATAAGTACATATTGTATTTTTGAGCGATTCCATGCGAACAATTTTTCTAGTTATATAACTTTGCGCTCACGATATATTACTTTCATTGTATTTAACATTTCTGATATACAAATATTCTAATTACATCCATTATTAATATATTTTTATATTTTTTATTCATTCTATAAATAAGTTTCCTCCTGCACTTCTAAATGTTCGAGATTCTTAAAATTCATTGACGAGATTGGCGTATATGTAATATAATTTTAAATATTTAATTAATAATAAATAAATAAATAAATATATCATCACGGCATAATACCCATTTCTGGGTGTGCCAGTATCTACAACATATGTAGACATCGGTAATGATGACGATATGTTTTACCGTGTGGGCTCTTACCAGGCGTCACCTCACGGGCACTCATAGCTGGTGTGGAGAGTGCACCACAGGGGTCACTTTTGTGCCATTTAAAATTGGAAAATATTTGGCGTCTGTTCCCTGGGGGAACCGGGTTCGATTAATAATAAAATATGAAATATTAAATGTAAGTACTTCCCCGAAAAAGCCATCAGTAATGTATTTGGTTTTTTGACACTCATATTTTTTTTGTCAATTACAAACATTTTAACTTTTCATATGGTTTCCATGGAGTTATTTGGGCTGTGAGAGATTATTTTATATATTTACAATTCTCTATCTCTAAATCTATAGAAGATATAATAAAAATGTGCAATATATCGGATAAAGAATTTTATATCATTTGTACTAACATAAATTTCCAAAAAATAATATTTAGTAGATTTTTTTTAAGAAACTACTACTTTCGGTTGTCCAATTGTTACCCAAAATATTTTCTCCTCCTCCCATTAATGTCAGATTAAAGAATATGTAGTTAAATTGGTCTTTAGTCTTATAGAATCTCAGAAACTAACATCCAGACACACACACACACACACACACACACACACACACACATACACATACATACATAATTATAAAACTTGTTAAAATTGGATTCTAGTGACCTTAAAAGGTGCTTATTCTTAAAAATCTGAATATGCGATTTTTGAATGAATCCAATACTTCTATTAAGGTAAATATCTGATGTGGACACCACATGACTTCCTTGTACGCCTGTTAAACTATACATATTTTGTTAATAATTAAAATATGTATTATAGCAGACCCAATCATAAAATTGCACTTATTTGACATATTTTGACATTAACATTAAATTCTTTATTTTTTTGCTATTTTTTGTCCTAATTCATAGCAAACTTAATTACAGAAACCAAAAAGTATATAATTTTTAAATTTACATATCTCGCTTATACAAAGAGCTAATTGAATCATACTTTATGTTTTACACGCAGAATTCAATTCTCTAAAACTTTTATTTGAAGCATTTATTTCTAAAATCAAAATAACAGCATTTTTTAAAAGAAAAACTGATAACAACTTCAAGTAAAGTATCACTTCAAGTTAGACTGTTTTAATCAAAATCTATTATGTTATTCCCATTGATATAAAAGTGTTATATACAAAATTTGAAAAGTTTCGGACTATATTTTAATATAGTTTTTCATTAAAATCTATTATAGGCTTCAAGTAAAGTACCACTTCTGGGTAGACCATTTTAACTAAAATCTACTATTTTATTCCCATTAATATAAAAGTCTTATATACCAAATTTGAAAAGTTTTGGATTATATTTTAATATAGTTTTTCATTAAAATCTATTATAGGCTTCAAGTAAAGTACCACTTCCGCAAGTTATGTACTGACCAAAAAGGAAGGTGCACAACTAGATGTTATAAGAGTCCTAAATACAAAATTTTAACTTTCTACGGCTTTCCGTTTTTCAGTTATGCGAGATACGTACATACATACGTACGTACATACATACATACGTACGTACGTACAGACGTCACGACGAAATTAGTCAAAATGGATTCAGGGATGCTCAAAATGGATATTTTCGTTGAAATCTAGAAACCGAAATTTTTCGCGATTACAATACTTCCTTTACTTCGTACAAGGAAGTAAAAATGAAATTCAAACTGCGAATTGGTAAATTTTTATGCACATAAGTGTACTTCACTTCGTTTAACTTCAATATGCAACCATTAATCCCTTTAATCCACCATAAACAAAACAAAGCAACGGAAACTAAATCCCTCTAAGACAACTTATTTACATATCCTAGTCTATCCCAAGTTTGTACACTAACACCGTATAAATCACTAGTTACATAGCAACCACGTTGTGTTAATGTTTGTTTACATCCACTGCATACACTAACCAGTGCATACGCCAACCATCATAGGAGTGTGCACGTCTGATTGTGACAGAAACCATTCCCTGCGGTTTAGTGGATCGCGTTAGGAATTCAATTACCGCAAGATGAATTGATTATTGATGAGATGGAGTAATTAACGGAACTTTTTAAAAGGGGTTTTAATTAAGATTTATTGAGTTTTAAGTCAGAACGTCTTATTGATCGAAAAATATTCAGGTTATGTGAATTTTTAGCGATGTAAGGAAATATTTCATACTGTCGGATGTAGCCTTTTAGGATGATAAGATAAATGAGGAAAATATCGATGAGAGTACGAAAGTATACAAGAAATCGATAAGTTTGTAGTGTAACTATCTTTTGTAAACTTACAAAATTATAGACACAAGTGTTTCTATTTTCAGTTTTTATTTTGTCGTAGTTAGATCATGAAAAAGTTTTTTACATCCCGCTACCCTAGGTAAGAGGTATGGGGTTCGTTCTAAAAATGGCGTATAGAGATTTTAGTGAATAAGCACGTTTGATGTCCCTAGAATCCGATTTTAACATCTTTACAATGATGTCTGTGGGTATATATATATATATATATATATATATATGTGTGCGTGTGTGTGTGTATGTGTATGTATGTGTGTGAGAATCCTATAGACATGATTACTCAAATACTATCAATTAGAAAATTTTGTAATTCTATATCATAATGGTACAATCTTCAATTCTACGATAATAGCATTTAGTAAATAACTTTAAGTATAAATTAATAATGGGGTCCCGTGGCGGCGTGCCTGAATGTCTGGTCGCGAACCTGGGGGAACCGGGTTCGATCCCGACAGACGCCAAATATTTCCAATTTTAAAAATGGCGCAAAAGTGATCCCTGTGGTGCACTCTCTACGCTAGCAATGAGTGCCCTTGAGGTGACACTTGGTTAGCACCCACACGGTAAAATATATAGTCATCATTACCGATGTCTACATGTGTTGTAGATACTAGCACACCCAGAAACGGGTAATATGCCGTGATGATTTATTTATTTATAAATTTATAAAATAAATTATATTAATGCATCATCTTGTGTATGCGTTAAACAAAAACACAATAGGTACTTTAATAACAATTTTGACATTTTTAAAGAAATGTCACTGTCAGGAAGCAATTACATTAAAAGTAATAATGAAATTGTGTTAAGGAGAATGCAGTAGTAATATATTTTATTCTAATGAAATTAAGGTTTGTAAAACAATATATTTTCCATCATACATAAATATAAGAGGTGCAGGTTGATCCGATTTATGTTTGCTATGTTTGTAGTACTATAAATCAAACACCTGTCAATAAGCACGTGTTTTCAAAGTGACAAATATTAGTTTACAACTACATATTTACGAAATGGATCATATACAGAGAAGAATTTACGCAGATTGCGTTTTAGAGCACCAGGTAGTTGATGCAGATTTTTTATAAATCAATTCAATCAATTTGACATGTATGTAACTGACAGATAAATGTCATTGTCAAAAAAATTATTATTTCAAAGTAATAATGGTGACATTTAAACAAGAAAATAATAATTCGAAGGTTCTTTTTGTTGAGAGATAATAGCTCTTTGCCATATTTCGAAGAGGGTGAATAGTTATTTACATTCGAGTGCGTGTAAGTTGTATTTTACAGCGCGACAGCTTTGTTTAAGGCACGAGCCCTTCAGGCGAGTGCCTTATTAGCTGGAGCGCTGTAAAATACTTCACGCACGAGAATTGTATCAAATTTTTTGGCCGACTATAATGAAAATCACTTTTTTCAATGAGATAGGTTGTACTTCTGAAAAGGGTTAGTTTAAAATACTGGGGTTGTCAATTTCCAAATTTGATTCTCATTACACTTCAGGAGGGCAAAAATATATTTATTTCTCTAGGTTTCTCTCCTACACTAAAAATAATACCTACAACATAAAATCATGTTCTTAGAAATCTATAATTACTCAAAATGAAATATGTATTTCATGAAGGCTTTAACAATATGTCAACATTTCATGAAATATGTGCACTTTTCAATAAATTGAATTAGGTCGTATATAATGTTAAAGGTAAAAGTTTAATTAAAATTTAAAGATTTTAATTTTGTCATACAAAACAAAAACAATAACACCGATTATAAAACGTAGTTAATACGAACAAAACCAATTTAATATTGTTTTTAAAACGAGAATTTATTGATTGCAATTAATTAAGTATTTGTTCGCAGGACGTAAATATAATAGTTATTAAAATGAAAATGTATTTGGTAAACGTTTACATTTTCAAGCGAATATTTTAAGATTTCGTTTGTCAAAATAAATTAAAATGCATCATAAAGTTGTCTAACAATCTTAAGTTAAAGTTCATAAACTCTATTTTAATGGTTCTAAATTTACTTCTCTCAAAAATATCCTAACCTAATTTTCATTTATACTCATTCATTCTTGGCCTCATTTCTTCGTATAACTCATAATCACATTCTATATTCCATTTACTCTGTCACTTATATTCGAAATCCTTACCAATCAAAAACCCGTCTTTTCATTTGTTGCACTTCAGCTATTTTATTCATTTACTCCAGTGCAACAAATCAAGCGAGACGACAGTGTTTTATCTTCTGTTTGCCTCGTCAGGAAATGTGGAATTTGTCTTAGGTTTAAGACATCCCTTGAGGAAGCGTGTTTAGTAGTTGTTGAGATAGATAAATTGTTGATGCTTCAATTCTTTCTTGAAATAACAACTGCAGCAGGAAGTACTTTGTTATTTGAAATAGATTATATTGAATAGAGAAATATATAAATTACAACTTAAAATAATATTTAAAAGTCATACTTGAAACGTTTCACAAGATTTTAGCCTCTCGGTTATTTATTAGAGACTAGCCTACTCAACCATAACCATGGACGCGTTTCGCTCTTATTGGAGCTCATTAATGTGGTGCACTGAAGCATCTAGGAGGCACTTACTAAATTGAGTGAACAGATGATAAACTATTCCAAGATGATTACCTTCTGTCAATTCTAGGTATTTTGTACAAATTCCGTACCAAAAATGCGTTGGAAAAATTTCTATATATACAATAAAATTGTAGTACGAACATACACTATGCAAATTGCACTTGACTTGACAATTAGAATTATTTAGATATATCATATTTGCTGTTTCCATGATTATAGTAAAGCTGGCTAATTTATGAAAGTTAATCTCTTTATAATTCTTTAACTCTATATCTATTGAATATGAAGGAATCTGTATAATCAAACCGTATTGACAATAAGATATTCTTTCATATTGATAATCACATAAAATTTGTTTTGTGAAGAAAAGCTATTTTCAAATAAGGAAACTTTAGGTTGACCAATTATAACCAAAATCTAATCAGCTCTTCATATGGATGTAAGGAAGAGAAATACGAAAGAATTATAAATTTTAAAATTGTAAAATTGGAGTTATGGTCCGACAAATTTTTGTGTCACACACATACTCACACACACAACCACAGACACACTACACACACAGGCGCACACACACACCCACAGACACACTACACACACAGGCGCACACACACACACACACACACACACACATACAGATCCACTGTCCACCGAATTTTTTTACCAAATTCCTTTTTTACCTTCCGTCACCTTTAGGTAAGGAAGGTATTGTCTTTGGTGAAAAAATTCGTTGGTGAGTTTGTGACAATTTTTTCTCCGACGATAACTCCAATACTACAATTCTAAAAATTATAATTCTTTCGTATTCCTCTTCTTTACATCCATATGAAGAACTGATTAGATTTTGGTTATAATTGATCCACCGGAAGTACCATTATTTGAAGTTTTTAACAGTTTTCCTTATTTCCATTTTTCGACATTTTGTGATTATTGATATGAAAGAATATCTTATTCTCTATACGATTTGATTATATATTTTTCTTCATATTCAATAGATATAGAGTTATAGAGACATTAAGAGAGATTCACTTTCAAAAATCAGTCAGCTTTGTTAAAATTATGGAAACAGCAGATATATTCAAAAAAATTTAATTGCCAGATGTCAGTGTCAAATGCAATGCCAAAGTTGAAATTATAGGGTCAGAAAGTTATATGTCAATGTGATAGAGTGTCCCTCGCATGTGACTTGCAGTTGCAGCCCCACCTCAAGATTGGAATTTTCAATGCCGGAAGTACGAGAAAGTCCAAAGAGAAGATGGAAGGACTGTGTAGCAGAAGATTTGAGAGAGGAAGAATTTTGTGAAGAAGATGCGTTGGACAGGAATGAGTAAAAGAGAAGAGTAAGAAACAGCGACCCCTAATAAAATAGAGCAAGGAACTTTCGAATTTGTAAAAAATAGTGTGTTTGTGTTACAATTTTACAGGATATACAGAATATTTTTGAAGGAACTTTTGGTAAGGGATATGTACAAAATACATCGAATTGATGGAAGGTTTTGTGATGGGCACAACAGATTTTTTTACCTAAGGGTGACAGAAGGTGAAAATCATACTTGACAAGCTTCTCAAGATTTCAGTCTCGGAATCAACCTCTCGGTCATTATTCAGAGACTGAACCAGTCAACCATAACCAAAGACGCGTTTTGCTCTTATTGGAGCTCATCAATGTGGTGCACTGCAGTCTCTAGGAGACAATGAGTAGGTTGAGTAGACGGACTAAACTATCCAAAAATGTATTATAAATGACTGCACAGGTAACTAACCACATGCATTCTATCTGATGGAAAACTGTGACAGTAACTCGCATATTACAAGTTATATCTGTATGAACACATTCTTGGCATTACATTTCTACATCTGGCATCGAACCAAAAACTCTGTGAGACCTTGACGTTGAAATCTCTTTCGTAGACGCTGCAAAAAGAAAAAGATTTGTAGAAGCGTTGCACAAGCGTGATTTAGATCCTGGAACAATTTCCACAGACTCAGCAATGCAAATAGAAATGAGATTATAGGAGGAAAAAGTTCAGATTTATATGTATATTACAAAGGAATTATTACATTATTTTTTTCTGTACATTCATATTAGAAAAAGTTGAGTGTTTTTATTAGTAGATAGTAATATTTGTAAGCGCACATTCATTCGTTGTGAAAATTTGTAGTGCGACGCATGATGCATTTATACACGAGTGGTTTAAATCTATTTTTTTATTTTATTGTTCACATGATAGCATTATTTAATTTATTTAATATACAGGCGATTAATTTTATAATTTGGTAAAACCAAAATAATGAAATTTTACAAATTCAGTTATGAATTGTGATTGCGACTAAAATGATATTAACACAAATTGAAATACAAATTACATTGTTAAACTCTGTGTAAAAAACATTAGGTACGTGAAAATGATTGTCCAGTTCCAGGATAAATTTACAATAAATAATAAATTAGGTTTGTTCCAGCCTCTCACTGCTTTTAGTTTGTGACTCTCAGACACATGCGCATTACCAAAATACTGTTCCAGGCGTACTAGTGACAAGTTTGCAACTACTAGTTAGATGTTTCATCGCATATTGTTGGACTGTCACAAACCAGTTGCTGACAATCTAAACAGTCAGAACTTTTTCTGCTGACTAGAAGTCAGAGCCTGCGCATTGAATACAAATTCAGTGTTTGTTTCTTTACGTCAATACAAGATGAATTTGTACTTTTTAGTTTTAGACGTTTTAAAATTAAGACTCATTCACAACGCTGAAATTATACTTAGTAATTATAATCATATTTTAAAAATGTGTTGTGCCTGTGTTATACTTAAAAGTACATAACTTACTGTCCCCTGATAAGCAAGTAATACAATTATTTGTGGTTTTAATGCAATTCTTTCAATAATTTTATATTATTCATATTCATATTGAGCAAATTATGATAAATTTGACATGACGTGACATATACATGTCATTTTTCTGTTAAATTTAATTGTCCCATTTATAATTATAAATTATAATTAAAAGTAAAATAAATGAAGTTTGTATAAAATCCATATTATAAGTTATTATATATGTTTATTTTTAAGGTTAGTTATCTGTCAGATCACTGTTTGTGCGTTCCAACCATCGCATGTTTCCAACTTGTCACCAACAAGTTTATCTTCACGCATGCGCATTAAAAAAATCAGAAACATGTTGAAAACTTGTCCAAAATTACCGGCTGGAACAAAGCTAATATAAACTTTTTCTTTACAAATTATTTCTTGACACACAAAATGTACATTTCGATTGACAAGCAATCATCATCAGTTGTACTAACAAATACATAAATTTATTTCCTGTTTTTGACACTGTTGACAGCGACATTTGAAAATTCAAATTTGGATATATGTATTTACAATTTTTTATAATAATAGTTGTCTCCTTACCCACGTACTTTTATTTCTATCATTGCCCGTAGAGCAATAATCTAAAGCATTTCAATCACTTAAAATCCTTTTAGCTGTCAGGCCCCTGCTCTGATATAACCTATTTGTATTTATTGTCAAAATGACAAGTCAAATAGTATTGCCGCCTTCTCCTGGTGTGGAATAAAAATATCTTCATAATTTCTTTTTGACCACTCTGTACATCACTGCTTAAGATTATATATACAAACTAATAACAGGAGATTTAAATATCCAATTACTATACGGGTTATATCAAATTTAAATCAGAAAAGGGGGTGAGGGTTGGTGTAACAATTGGTTTTATAAAACTTAAGGAGGGAATTTTTTGAAGGTGACAGATCTGTGTTCAATAATTTTTTTTTGCATTTCTATGGTTTCTAATATTGTTAATTTATGACTATTATTACATTTTTTTTTTTTTGGTACATTTTACATCGGTCTGGAAGTTATGTCCTGCCTTATGGTAATGCATATGGCTATTGCGGAACTGTAAATATTTTTCTTTTTACAGTCTATATACAAAGTAGGCATTGGCGCCCGCTTTTGTCGACGTAAAATGTCACCTTGCCGCTCATGCGCGAGAAAGTAGAAAAAACGCTCGGTGTCCGAATTTTTAACTATACAACGTTGAGAAATGCCACTTGTCTACATTCTTAATTGGAACGTTTAATCAGAAACTAATGGCGCTGTAGTTACTTACACATTTACCACCTCCACAAGTCAATCTGACATATGACTGCTCTGTCGGTATATTACATAACCAAACAAAATGCCGTATTGCTGTGTAAAGAAATAAAGAAATAAAATAGGGCATTCATTTACAAAAATGAAAGTAAAAAATGCTTAGATTAGATTGAAGCAATAGCTCAAGAATAATTTATTGGGTAAACACAATAGCTATTGTTTCTTAAATTGTAAATGTGTTCTTTGAATCTGGTTCGAATATTTCTTTTTGTTTGACCTATATATACCTATTTACAGTTTTAGCATGTAATGGAATAAATTCCTGAATGATCAAGTTCGTTTTTATATTCTGGAAGTCTTTGTAATAAATTTTTAATTGTATATTTGTCGTGGAAGGCTAATTTCTGGAATAACTGAAGTTTTAAAAATCAATATGGTTTCAATGAAAATAAATCAAGGAATGTTCACCAATTTGAAAAGTTTACTATTGTTCATTTTTATTCGAGTTTAAATAACGTTCCAAATATTCACTCATCTCTTCTTCGCATCTCATCAGCGCTGTCAAAGGCTCATTGACAACACGAACGTGACGTTTGGAGCACGTCGCGTTCGCGTTATTTTTAGCCGTGTGAGCGTTCGGCGACGGATATTACACGGAATTGCTGAATTAGGCGCCAGAAATGTGTCGTTTTATTTGCTTCTTGCGCTGTCTGTCTTCTTCTGCCTTCCGAGCGTGTTTGCTGCTTATTTATCCACTTCGTGTTTGTTTTGCTCCGACTACGACATTCTGAATGAACCAACTTCCGCTGTTTATCAACAATTTAATAATGCCAATGGAGGAAATCATCGCACTGGTTTGTTTTTGACGGGAAATAAGACTGGATTCGATTATCGAATGGAAGGAATTATTGGTGGATAGTGGGTGTATATGAGTTTTAGGGCATAGTTCAAAAATAAATAGAGAGACAGACTCTTGAGTATTACCATTTTATTTTATGGAAAGAGGAGCCCTGTTGGAAGATGTAACATGGATGGATTGGAGAAATTAGATTACAGCTGCTGACGCTTGAGTAAAAACAATATTGTAAAATAAAAATATAGGAATGTATTATAAATTTTAAAATATAGTAGCTTTAAATATACAATAATAAGAAAAATATATTAATGAAACAAAATATATATGAATAAATAAACAGAAGCAATTTGACCGTAAAACAGTTCAGAAGTGGGATCATGTAACTGTGAAAACGATATTGCAAGTGTCGACAAGTGAATATGTGATCACGTAAATAGTGAAAACCGAAAACGATATCGTTTTAGACCGAAAAAAATATGAATTCTAGTCGACATTCTCAAAGCATGTGAAAACGATAGTCGTATCTTACGTCCCTTTTTATTTCATACATTTGGGTATAGGTATATCTTTTTCTAATTTACTTGAATTTAAGTAAAAGAATGTAGTAAGCAGTGAGTTAAATTGACGTTTTGGAAAAAAATGTTCATACATTTGGGTATAGGTATATCTTTTTCTAATTTACTTGAATTTAAGTAAAAGAATGTAGTAAGCAGTGAGTTAAATTGACGTTTTGGAAAAAAATGTCATTATAAATGATTAAAAAATAAATTAATATATCAAATTTGAAAGGTTCTTTCTTTAGCAAGGCGAAAATGAAATAATTGTAATAAAATAAATTATAAAATGAATATTGATTACAAGAATGAATCTACGAAAAAAATTATTAATACCTATATTTCTACTCTTTTGAAAATTATGAAATTGAAATCTTGCTGATTAGATATTTTCTTAGTTAGTAGAAAGAACTGTATAAAAGAAATATTTTCCGGCATTGTTGATATTCTAGTAACTGTAAAAGTGTTGATTACAACAAAGGATATTTTGATTCCAGCCCAAGAATATTGATTACAAGAATAAATCCAAGAAAGGAAATTTTAATAACTATTGCATTCTGCGGAGCAACATAGTTTCTAGCGATTCTAGCTTGTGTTTTGTGATTAATATTTTGTAGTTTTTACACAAAATTAAAATTTATGAATTGATCATTTTCCGCAGCCCGCCCGAAGGTTATGCGCCGTTATTTAAATGTGGCCCATTCATACTTTAATTATTTGAAATACAAAACGTAATTAAAACTAGATTACTTTAAAATAACAATCTTGTCTACTTGCAGTCTTAAATGGTCTCTTAAAATTTTAATTTTATATTTAGAAATATTTTTGTTTACTTCATAAATTTTTCTTCTGGAATATCAAAAGGAACAAAATTAGGTGATACATGGCATCTGTAGTTATTATTTATAATTTAACTTGTAACCTTCTTCAATTCTTATAGCATTGCTATTATGAACGAAAGGCCAGAATAATACGATTTGATATTAGATTAAAAGTTTTAATGAAATTCATATAAATTATCTGTCAAAACTACAATTTAATACAAAAACATTAGTCTATAAACGATATCGTTTTCGCAAAACGTAGTAACTTTGCGGAAATAACCGAAGTTGAAAACGTAGTGAGTGACTAATTATACGTGATCGCTAAGGAAACGAATATCGTTTTCACTTCTCGATAATCGCAATATCGTTTTCACTTTTACGTGATCTCACTCCACAAGTGTTTTAATTTCTATGTTTAATATTCAACTTAAATCAAAATTCTTCGTATAGTTGCAAATTTTTGAATGTATATTAATTATCTTTGTATCAAGTTTGAAATTAAATCTCGGTCTTTTTAGCAAATTCTTGGTTTGAATGTAATTGCATCAAATAATGGGATATATGAATGAAAAATCCTTACCATTGCATATATCATAACAGTGTTTCGACATGTTCAGTACATCATCTTAGTGCTTTTAAGTTATTAGTGTATTTCATTAGTGTTCCAACATTGAATGCCTGTCTGCACAGAGTATTGCTACAGTATTCCTGAGTTGCTTCATAAGAATACCTGTAAACCTGAGCTCCTTCTGCTTCAGAACCCCGACGTTCTTGAGTTTCCTCCGTTCCCAGGTAATGGTTCCTGTTCCTTACAGCGTAAGACACGGTCAGTTGCTGGGTTTAGTTCTTCTAGTTCTTGCTTGATACATCTTTCAATCAATAAAATACTTTAATACAATCCAGTAAAATCACGTAACAACTCCATTACCTACTAGAAATTCGGCCGTGGTCCATTGTACGAGGGGAGTTGTTATCTACCTAGCTGTGAAAACAATATGCTATCGCGACAATTTTCTTGTGACAAGTTGCTGTAACATTTTCATGTCTACAAAGACACAATTAAGAACTTGAAATCGGCTATACGCGAAAAAAAGACCCCACAATTATGCTCAGAAAATGCTGCTTCTGCACAACAACTGCAGAGGTCATAAAGCACGAATTGTTCAAGCAGTAGTCAATGAATGCGGCTTTGACGAATTACAACATCCACCTTACAGTCCTGACCACGTCCGACTATTATTTCTTTGCAAAACTCAGAACACATTTGAGAGAGAGTCGCTTTTTATCGAATAATGACTTGGAAAACGCAGTGGAGTCGAATTTTGCAGAACTACCAAAAGATTTTTTTTGCAGGCGTAGCTTTATTAGAAAAACGTTGGAATAAGTGTGTTAGTGTTAAGGGTTCTTACGTTGAAAAATAAAATTTTATTTGTTTTCTAACTCGTTGTTTTCATAGCTAGGTAGATAACATAAAAAAACTCCCCTCGTATATAAAAATACGAATATAGCATTTACATAGTCGAAATATAATATTGGTCAAAATAAACATTGCATAAAAAGATTAGTTTTAATGTATATGTAAAGTAAAAACACATTAAAGTGAAAAACTTTTTATAGAAAAAGGTAAAATAAACATGTAAAATAAACAAACTTTACAACCTAAAATCTTTTTGTTCTTTATTAAAAGCGACGCCCGTATCGATACCGCAATTTTGATGAAAAGTTTAATTGCTCCGTACTCGTTTAAAAAGTCTAGCGTGGATGTCGACGAAGTCGATTTAGACCTAAACGAAGCATAGGTTTAACTAATCGATTTTCCGAGAAACCATTATTTTTAACGAGTTTCCTGTTTCAGCGGTTTATCTTGATCCTGCTTTGTGCCCTTTATTGACTCTTAAAATCGCTTTACTGTCACACGTAAAATATGGTGCGCAAAATGAATTGTTGACAACGCTAGACAATGTTGCATGATTAGGACCAGTTAGCTTTTAGTTTTTGGAATTTTTTATTATTCTATTATAATACAGGCTTTATTGTATAATAGGTCGGGTATTTTTGAATTTTGGATTTGTATTATGAGATGTTAATAAAAAAACCAAGTTGTCGATTTTGGTGCACTTCTGAAAGCACCGCCATCTTGGAAATATGATGCAAATTATAGTTTTTTTTTAAATATTCCCTCACCAATTGGTATTAGAGCAAAATTTTTATTTCCAGTTTTGTACAAGGCAAAATTCTCTACAATTTTGATCGAAAATAGGTTTTGCAATATTTCGTTTCAACAATGTATCATTCGTATATGTTCTTTTATTTTAAGCAGTAATAATACATCATTAATTATTGTTGCCTTATTAATGTAATAATAGCTGTTTAAAACAAAAGAACATAAACTAGTTATACATCATGGAAAAGTTAAATAACTCCTCTGGTGTTGATAATATATACTATATCATCCATATAATAATTCTGATTGTCATGTTATATTCCAAAATGTAACAATGATAAAAAAATTAGCATTGTCATTTTAAAGAAAATAAAAAGTGCTTTAAAGAAGTTTAAACCAAGATTCAGTATTGTTTCATACATGCAAAAATTAAATTCAGCAAAATTTACCTTATTGACAATATCTACTGGTTTTATGCGTTGTAGCTCGCTATCTATTGGCTATAAAAAAATGTTTCTCTGATAACTAATGGTGAAGAGATATTTAGAAAAAAATATTCTTCTTCTTCAGCTTTTCCCTATTGAATTAGAGGTCGTTGTTCTTTATTTTCCTTTTCTACTCATTCATCATCCTCACACAGCCCTTTCCCTCTAAAATCTTCTAACACACAATTCTGCCACCTTCTCTTTTGTCTTCCGCTCCCTCTTTGACTCGTATTTCGTTTACCTTTCTTCCAACCAGAGCTGGGCAGTAACTAGTTACTTTAGTAACTTAGTTACTAACTAGTTACTTTTACGTAACTTGTAACGTAACTTAGTTACTTTTTAAAATATGGTAACTGTAACTGTAACTTAACTTGCTGCGGTAAAGTAGTTGGTAACTTTCCGGTTTTTAGTTACTAGTTACTTGAGTAACTTAAGTAACTTAAGTTACTAGAATGTAACTTAAGTTAGTCAAAGTAACTTAAAAAGTGGAATGTAACTTAGTCATAAAAAGTAACGGGGGGATTTAAATTTCTAAGAAATATTTTGTTGAGGCTGTAGGGCTTTTTTATCAGATTTTTGGGCCCTAGGCCAAATTTTTTTTCGGGCCCCCTCCCTCTTTATAGTAAAAAACAAGTACGTACAAATATTTGTATAATTATAATGTAAGTTTATTTATTAAAGAAAAAAATAAAATTGCCTGCTGAGAGAAAAGCTGATCAATTACACAGTACCGCATGCTCGATTCTAGTTTGAGGTGAAATTTTAGCGTAATATTTTGTTACTCCTTTCTAGGGACGGTTGGCGATTTTGCCGGTTCTCGGGAATATGTTAGTAGCGTAGCGGGGCCCCAAATATTTATAAAAAGATACTTTTTCATCAAAATTTCTTATATATGTGAGCGCGGGGCCTCAGATTGAAAATCGACGTCTGATCCGAGGTTTCCAATAAATTAATCATTATCCACTAATAAGTCTAGGTAGGAAATAATGTCTGCATGTTTTATACATTATAATGGTCATGTCATGTTAGAAAGAAAGTAGATTCTTTATATCTTGGTATAAGAAATCAAAATTGAAAAATAAATTAATAAATTTTAAAGAAATCACAGCAACCGGGCCCTGCGGGCCCCTTGTCAAAGCGGGCCCTAGGCCGTAGCCTCGTGGGCCTAGGTGGTAATAAGGCCCTGTAGATCCGTTGACATTAACAATAATAATCTGATTGGGTGTTGCCAAGCAATAACGTTAAAATTTAGGTTAACGTAGTTAGTGCAAAAACTCCCTGATATGTATCCTACACAATAACTAAGTCAACAGTCTAAGTCTATACTTCACGCCATTAAAAGTAGTTAGAAAGTAACTCAAAGTAACTAAGTTACTTTTAAATAACTTAGTAAATAACTTAGTTCTTTCACCAAAGTAACTGGAACTTAAGTAACTTAGTTACTTTTTTTTTGGAGGTAACTGTAACTGTAACTAGTTACATTTTAAAAGTAACTTGCCCAGCTCTGCTTCCAACATAGTTTTCATCCCTTCTCATTACATGCCCAAACCATTGGAACCTTCCCTCCTGAATCTTTCTTGGTACCTCCTGCATTCCAGCCATTTCTCTTATTCCATCATTCCGAATCCTATCCCTATTTATTATTTTTAAGGTGGAAAACTTGGATATTTTATTAGCACCTCGGAATATAAAACATAGGCAAAAATCAAAAATGCCCGATCTTAATAAAGCCTTATTTTTATACCCCACGACTGGACTACTACGCCATACACTTTAAATTTGGTATTGTAGAATTAATTTGTCTGATGATGTATAAAGTTAATGGGCTAATGTAAATTACAAACTTGATGGTGTTATTACAACAAGTTTATATTATTAATAATCGTTTTGCTAATGCATCTAATTTAGAAGTTAGTGTTCCATTACCCCGAGATGTATACCTATCGGTAGAAGTTAAACGTAACCTTGCATAATTTAGAAAATCATGTTTCCATACAGACCAGAAAACCGAAGAGTGATGCTAAATATTACATCGCGCTGAAAGTTCTCGTAGGATTGATGTTTCCGCTTTCAACCGCTGCAATTCAATTACCTTACGTTCTTTTTGCCCTCCAAATTGTTTTTTATTGGGAGAAATGTAATTACTTTCTCAGCGAGTTTAAAATTCTAGGGTTGCTGACTTTTAATCTTTCCATTCGAGTGTCAAAGATTTAATTTAACATACGTATATTACGCTTGTAAATACTGCGGATGGGAAATTACTTTACAAGGATACGTGACTTTTTTTTGAAAATGTTGTACTTTACATTTAACGACGGTTAAAATAAAATACGTATTATAGGTATTGTAAAAAAGTACGTGTCCACATACTAGTAGCAATAATGTCTAAATCTTTTACTCATAGCAGAAAGCATTACAGTGCATATCCAAAGAATTTAAATATGATTCAGTAAATATTAGTTTTTGAGCTCTCAAAAAAATATATATTCAAAGGTTATTCTCTTCATCGATTACTACGGTTTACAATAGGATATCGGTTGAACGGTTAATCAGTTAAATCCGCAATTTAAAATATTCTAGTTACGCTATGCCACTCTCCTTGAAATGCATGTTCTAGTTTGTCAGAAACGCTCTTTTTGAGTTATCATTGTTGAAAATGGAGAATCATTCACAGGAAGAGAAGATACAAATGATTCAGTAGTATTATTTTGATGAAAACTATATTTTATAATTTCTAACAGGAAAAATATCATAAAATTTGTTTGAGATTTTATTTCAATATCATGGCAAACACTATAAAGAACTAACTTTAATATAATTTTAAATTCAATTATCTCAGTTTTGAAATGTGTAAAAGAAAATCTGATTATTGATTTAGATGCAAAATTTAATTCTATACAACTTTTATTTGAAGCATTTTTGTCTGAAAATAATAGGACACTTTTTCGCAAAGAAAAACTGTTTTCCTATGTTAATTGCCTATAGCCCGGTTTTCGTGTACACCCGGTATAGTTATTTTCGTAACAAGTTATGAAAAATTATAGGAAAACAGTAACATAGTAACCTAGCAACCGTGTCAACTATTACGATATGAAATATATCGTAACACTAATGTCATAAGTTCAATTTTCAGTGTTAGGATACTACGTTGATATGTCATACTAATCACAATGGTCGTCTAAAAAATATTTTTTACACAATAAAAGGTTGAAAAAAACTGCACTTTTTAACGCAGACAACTGAAAAAATGAAACGCTGTAGCACCTTTTTCCCCTGCTTTTATTGTACGTAAAACAAATTTGTATGCAACTAGAGTAAAAACTGTCTTATTTCACTCATATAGGGTACGGTTCGTGATGTCCTAAGCGTGAAATAACACTGTACTTTTTACTCATGTACTATTTTGGTTTTTGGTTTTTTTAGTATTGTAACTCTAACATTTGATTTAACTTCTCTTAGTTTAAAAGCATCTCTCTTAATTATTAATATAAAATTCGTCTAAATTCATTCGTTACCTCCATATGTCTGAGCTTTAACTAGCCTAAATTTAATTTATTAAGTGAATACAGATTATTAAGGTGAACAATATCTCATTTTCACACCTTCCTGATTCAGTTTGCGTGTTACATGACCAAGGCTCTTAATAGATTAATAACGTCTATTTCCTTGATGGTGTAACAAGTAATTCAATATTGATTACTATTCACCTCATCCGTGTTTGCTGATAACAAGTTCATGTACTGATAAATGTATTGTCATTGAATATTGTCCCCTATAATAATTACTTCCAGCAAATTCTGTACAGACAATTTCAATCTATATAAACTTTGCTGTGATCAGTTAATTTAAAGTTAAATGTATCGGTCAGTTTGGAAATGTTCACTAAGTATGTAAATACTTCATACATACATCGGAAGTTGGAAACAGAAATTGTTGAAACTAGTGAATTAACTTAGATGATCGTAACTTCTCTACGAATCAGTGAATATATGTCAAATAACTCTCAATGGTTAAGCGCAAAACAAAGTAAATATACAAAAGAATTTCTGTCTAATTTCGAATGTAAATTCTGAATATTTGTTCAAACAAGTTCAGAACAAACATAACAAACTTTTATTCAAAGTTTTTGTTGGTGAAAAGACAGAAATCTTTATTGGAAAAGTAAAGTAAATACCTTCAAAATATATTTGCAATACTTTACAAAAGCTGATGCCAATGTAAACATAATTAAATATATTGTAGTTGATGAAAGATATAATTTGGGACCTTTCAACAAATAAAATTAGTTTATACTGAAAAGATAAATTATTTTTTGTTACATTGACTTTATACAGGGTGTTAATTAAAAAGCGGGCCATAGGCGTTTAACATGGGAAATCAACTTTCCCTTGCGCAAAACTCCCCATTTGATTTAAGTTTCAAATAAACGTTGTAGAGATTTAAATCACTAATCACATTTTATTTGAATTTTATAAATATTGCTCATTTGTAGTAATAGTCATGGAATTTAAACAAAATTGCACAGAAATGCATATCGTTTGAATTGTCAGAATTTCGATTTTGCAGGTTACAAAATAAAAATAAATAAAATCTGTGCAGTGATTTAGATGTAGATTACAAAACAAAATATTTTTAAGGACTTATGTGTAGAATATAATTATCTGTAATTCTTGTTTGAAAATCAAATTTCTGACAGTTCAAACGATATTCATTTCTTTAAATTCCATGGCTATTACTACAAATGAGCAATATTTATAAAATTTCAAATTGAATTTCACAGCTTGCTGAATAAGTAATATAAATTTTGATTCGTAATTTAGATGCAGAATTTAATTCTATACAACATTCATTTGAAATATTTTTGTTTAAAATTATATGGGAAGTTTTGCGCTAGGAAAAATTGATTTTCCATGTTAAAGGCATATGGCCCGCTTTTTAATTAGCACTTTTTATATAAATAAAATATCCATTTTCGTCTACAATATAAATTAATCAAAATAAAGTATATTTCATTTATTTTAACTAGCTTTAATTAATATTTATTACTAAAAGGAAATATTGTATTGTCATTGGAGATTAGAACTACGTACATAATCACAGTTTCAAGTCAATCGTGTACGCGTATATATGTTTCTGCATTTAATTTTTATTTGTTAATTATATAAATTTGCATAATACCTACATAGGTCTTCAAAATTAAATATTCTTTTTCACATAATGTACTACAAGCTTCTATGGGCAGCAATATTCTTAGAATTTTTTGAAAACCAAATAACAACCCAATATACACACTATAAAGCGATACTCAGGGTTTATGAGAATCAAAAAAAGCAATGACCACAATTGCGAAATTAGCGTGTGAATTGTTGATTGTATAATAATCAAAGCACAAAAAAATCATAGCATATAGGAAACCGTAAATCGCTTAAACTGTTTTTAAATTGATATTTACGAGTAAACTTGTCAATATATTTTGTAACTTTCACATATTTAACCTCATATTAACGCCTACGTAACCGCGGCATCTATAAGATCTATTTTTATCCTATCCTAAAAATATGCTACAAACGCTTTCGTCTACAAATCGTTGCTTCATCCTTTGCCTGACATCAGTGATGAATTATAGCGTTCGATAAGAAGCTTTGAACTAGATATTAAAGAAATATGGGCTTATGAAACAGAGCAGAATTTTAATAAACATAATTTAAATGTGAAAGGAAAAGACTTAAATGGTCCACGTATGTAGTAAAATTCTTTAATTACGGACGTTTCTGGCTTAAGGCAAGCCCATCTTCAGCTATTGATACATTATTACCAAAAACAGTATTACAAGATGAAAAGTATAAAATATTTTTTTTGCCCTCCTGAAGTGTAATGGGAACTTTACAATTGTATACACAGCAAGTGTAACCTACATTTCATGGTTACTGTGTTGTAACTTGTCTAACTATGCGGTAAAATAATCAAAATACACTGGACGTTTATGGGCATTTAGAAAAGAAATAATCTTTACTATAATAAAGTTCATGTTAAAAACTGCTACCTAGGTAAGTTATTTTTTTACTTTAACATTTCCTATATTTAAAACTAATTTATATAAACCAAAATCACGGCAGCGACGTATGTCATTATTGTAAAAATCCGGCGTTACCGACATAGTCACCGATCAATATACCTGTCAAATACGCGAGGCGAACATTGCTGAAATGTCAAATATCGACACCTACCTATTATTTATTACGAAGAAAACATGAGCAAATAAATATATTATCAGTCATAAACAACGTCTATTTTTACAAATAAATTTTCGCTAGAAGAAGTACTCTAATGAAGGTAAGTAAAATCAAATTTGGAAATTGACTTAACCTTAGTATTTCAAACTAACCCTTTCCAGAAGTACAACCTATCTCATTAAAAAAAGTGATTTTCATTATCGTCGGCCAAAAAATTTGATACAATTCTTGTGCGTGAAGTATTTTACAGCGCTCCAGCTAATAAGGCACTCGCCTTAAGGGCTCGTGCCTTAAACAAAGCTGTCGCGCTGTAAAATACAACTTACACGCACTCGAATGTAAATAACTATTACCTAACGGTGAATCATTACATATTCCGTATTCGACCTGGTAAATAAAATCTGTGGAGTCACTGAGTCACAAGGATTTATATTCTCTTTTAATGTTAATTCAACATTAAATAAACATAAAGAATAAGAAAAAAAAAATGGAAAATAATCAGACATGCAGTCGTTTGTAAATTATTTATTTCCTGGCCGACGTTTCGACTTTAACAAAAGTCTTCTTCAGGGCTAGTTTACAATTTTGACTATTTCTAGCCCTGAAGAAGACTTTTGTTAAAGTCGAAACGTCGGCCAGGAAATAAATAATTTACAAACGACTGCATGTCTGATTATTTTCCATTTTTACATTCTGAAATCAGTCGATCATCGTAATCAACCATAAAGAATAAGATTTCGACAACTTGAATTCTCTCAAAATCAACAATTTTGTTCTGGTTCATGTTACAATTTAAATTAGCAATGTATTGATAGATATCTAAAACGGTTGTTTGCATCAGAGTTGGGAATTAGCAGATATCTGATTATCTGGTAATTGGAAGACCATAAATTGAGCATCGGCCCTGTTTGCCTGATTTGAGTTTACACCTGTGGAAACTCCCATAGCACACCCAATGCACGACCGATTTCCTAGAAGGGAATTACATATGACAGATGTTTCGTGCGCCTGGAAATGAAACGAGAGTTGCGCCATCTACAGAAGTGATACGCTGGTGGCAGTAAACAGTTCAGTGTAACGAAGTAAATATCGACAAATTAATTAGGACTAGTTTTGATGAATTTAATTTACGAATTTACAATTTATAATTTAGATTTTAAAATATAAACTCACTTAAAATGCATACGATGGTTTATGAACGATTTACAAATTTAGACATTTGAAATTTGCCTTTGGAATATAACTATATTTTATATTTCCAAATGTAAATTTGACCAATCATAAGAAAGAACTATTAAAGGTATAACTTTGCTGTATCTGTCAGCTGTCTTTTCTGTTTGTGAGTTGTTGACATTTTGAAGATGGATTCAAAGGAAAAATTGATATTTTTTTTTTTTTTTTTTAATAAGCAGTATTCGCGAACATCGTAACTTGTACGACAAAGCAAATGAATTGTGCAAAAATAATAACGTTTGCGTAATTTCAATGCAACGAGGGATAGCAAGAAATAAAATCATGATCTTGTTATTTTACTTTCAGAAGCAAACTATAATACTGCCTGTTAGAGATGCACTCGATTTCGAGCTTTGGCCCGGCCTGGCCCGAAGCCCGCCTCGATTTCGAGTCGATCATTAAGCCGGGCCGAAGATAGTTTTTATCGGGCCGAATCGGGCTAATCATTTTCAAAAATCGAGGCGAGTCGGAGTTTTGATTTTGGCCTGGCCCGAAAATTCGAGCTTTTCGGGCCGGTCCGATAAAGGTTATAGTTCAATCAAATGCACAGTTTCCTTAATGTTTTATGAAGTTAAAAAGGATCAAAATGATTTAATAACAACACACTTCACATATTAATAAATAAAAATGTATTGTTTTACTTCAAGAATTCAAGGTTATTCATTAAAGCATAATAATTATATTGTGATGTTGCTATTATTGTTGTTATTACTCGTATACTTAAATAAAAGTGATGTTTGTTCCTACCATAATGATTTCTTGTCCTATTTTTGAGCAGAAACAAAGTTAGATAAAAAATCCTTACCTAAATTAAAATTATATTTTTTTATATAATATTTGTGAAAAAGTTGTTTAAATTCTTTGGTAAACAAAGTGTTAAATCCTCGTAGGTCTGTAATTTTTATAACAAACTTACACTAGAAGGGTCTCTTTTTTAACTACTTATGTTAACTAATGTTGAAAATTATAAGAATGTAGAGGTTTTTTATAAGTTTGACACAAAAAAATTAAACATTTGGCCTTAACATAAAAATCAACATTAGGAATGCCGGATGTACTCAATTTCGAGCTTTGACCCGGCCCGGCCCGATTTCGAGTCAATTTTCGAGCCGGGCTAGCTAATTTTTTTGTCGAGTTGATCTTCGAGTCGGGCCGGTAATTTTTATTTTCGGGCCGAGTCGATTCAAACCCAAAGCCCGGCCTGCCCGACCCGAATGCATCTCTACTGCCCGTTGACAAATCACTGTGTTCATAGGCCTAACTACGGCCTAACAGACAATCTACGTTTTTTTAAGTTTGTGTTTGTTTTATTTCTTTATTATACAAATCAACAATAGTAAAAAAACATTCCCGATATTATTAAAAAAATCATCTTGTTCATTAGCGTCTAACAAATTCATGGCCATGTAAACAACATTGTAACTTAAAATCGGAACTGATAATTGGTGAAACGTCAAAAGACAAGCAGTGGCAAGTCGCGTAATATGTACTGATTGGTCAGATCCAGAATTTCATAATCGAACATAAACCAGAGAGAAAATTGTAAATTTTAAATCAAAATTTATAAATTAAATTCATCATACACCAGTCCTTAGTCAAATATTCTGAAAATTGACCATGTTTATATAATTTTGTTCGTATAATCGATTGGTGATATCGACAAGTCGTGGTTTACGATTATAAACTTCTGCTTGTAGGCGATTTTTCAGGAATTTTAATTAAAAATAGAAGATTTGAGGATAGATATACAAACTTTCTATTTTATTTTCATTTCTACATTCTCTCAATGACCTCCAGGAGAAAGAGAATACAATATTCCTCCTCTGAGGGCCTGAACAAGACAAAGAACTGCCCTCGCGGGAAGACGAAAGACAGAAATGTGTGCTATTGGGATACAAAATATGTCAGAGACTATCACAGAACAAAGAAAAATAGATAACTCTTCGGTTGATAAAATTGTAATAAATGGAAAGATCTCGACGTACATCTATCTTAGTTTAAGTACTTGATTGCCGTGTAAAGTTGTGAAAATATAGAATATTTGTTTTGAACATAAGCCAGAATTTCATTTTATTTAACACTTGCCAAAGTAAAAATAAAAGTGAGGTAAAAGTAACAAAAATATTATTTGATTCTGTGTTAATAGAATTTATTGAAGCACCTTGAACTATATTGCATATTTTTTTTGTTAACACATGATTAGTCGCTACAGTGTACAAAATATACTGTACCTATACAAATACTTCCTTTTGAATTCTATTGTATAATTTGACATATGTTTGTATTATATATTGCATTGTTTGTTTTTTCTTTTGTGAATATAGCTCTGAGGATGGTTTAATAAAACCGAAACGTTTGCAAACTAGGAGTATATTAATTTATTATCTTTCATATTTATCCATCATCCTTCGATATTCTTCAGTTTAATATACTTTTGGATACGAATTCTACATCCGATTATACATAAGATTGGCAGTTTTTATCGCGATTTTGTTCATTATTTGCAGATTTACAGATCTATATCGGTGCGATTCTGTAATTTTCTATTTATACATTTATAGAATCGCACTACAAGACTTAAGCCGGATTTATAGTTTACATAACATAACATAGCATAGCATAGCATAGCATAACATAGTGAAAATATAAAAACACATAAGTTCGTATGGCATTTTATAGTTTTATAACATAGCATAACATAAGAAATGACCATATTTTATTTCGTTATGTTATGTTATGGTGTTCGGGAATATTCGGCTCAATTCGGCTCTATTGGAAGAGCAGCGAAATCTTGGAGCGTTGGAGTGCTCACATTTGCTTGTTGTTTACAAACAAATTGTGAGGTTAGTTTTTGTTTCTGATGAGATATTTACGTTAAATAAATAGTTAAATTATTGTGCAGAGTTAATAATAATAATGCACAAGATACTGCAACAGCTACTATCATAGCATTGTCATCAGCCATTTTTATCTAAACAAACCACGTTTTCGCGTAAAGTTCTAAAATTTAACGTGTACAAAGAATGACAAAATGAACATTTTGCAGAACAATTCTTTTTCTTCTCGTGCTCTATCTTATGCTTACGTCTCGTACTATAAAATCTAAAAAAATTCTTATGTTATGTTACGTGATGTTATGCTATGCTATGTTATGTTATGTAAACTATAAATCCGGCTTTACAGATTTTTTTTCAAAATAAGCCATAAGATTATTCAACTGACAGAATCAGTAAATATTTGGTCGTTATCTAGCAACATTGTTATATGTTAAAGTAAACTAAACAAAATATTAATAAAATTTATGTTTAAAACTCATAGATTTCTAATGGTTCCTCTACCATAACAAAAAATAATAAAATGTACATTTTGTACTTAAAGTACTACTCAATAAATAATGATTAAGATAAAAAAAATATTTTTTTAAATAAATATTTTACGAGATATTTGAGATTTGTTGTCAGTGTCACTATGACGTCGTACTATTGCTATCTTTCTCTCGCAGCCTACTGTAAAGTCTGGTGTGGAGCAAGAGAAAGATAGGAGTGTCGCTGTGACGTCATTTTGACTTTAAAAATCAAATGCATTTCAACTAAAAACAATTAAGACTTTTTAATACTACAAATTACTTCAAAATTAAACGAACTTTCATTTAAAATAAAATAAAAAATTAGAGTGGAGGCCCCCATTGATTCTAAATAAAATAATATATACACCTCGCAGATGTTCAAATTCCAGCCTCGCGCTCAACTGTAATGCCGCATTTCCCAGCTCAGTATGTAATACACTATTAATGCCGTTTTATTAGGGACGACAGTACCTGTAAGAATAATAGTAAAAGATGAAAATTATTAATGTTGAATATAATGACACTTTCCATTAACTTACTTCTTATATGTATAACATATTCCACCTTGTAATCACAATAATTTGTCACTAACATTTTGTATTTTTTCTAGGGGGTCGAGGCGGGGATGGGGATGGCGACGTAAGGGGTGGCCGGAGCCGAAGCGGGCGTCGCGACGACCCGCGGCGCCACACTCTGGCCGGTGGTGCAGACCACTATCCCGCCGGCATGGCGGTTCAGGGAGGACCGCTCTCTCGCACCATGGACCTCGAGGTAGGAAACGAACAATCATTGTATTCGTGTACAATAGCCGGTTGTTTGTATGTTTACAAAAAAAAAAAAAAATGCGGGTACAATCAATGCTTCTATTTCCTAACCATCCTAACCTACAATTCACAAATAATTTAGTCAAGATGGACGCAAGTTGAGTGTGTTTAACGAATTTGCCACTAGCATTGTGACGACGGTTCCGTCACAAGAAAAAATCATAAAAATAATAGAAAACATAATAACATTCATATATGTAGCGCTGCCACCAAGATATTTATTTGTAAATAATCAAAACCTAATTTGGAATTTAGATAATCCAAAAGGATGACCAAAACTAATTTATATGAAATTTAGAATAACAACAATAATTTTATATGTTCGGAGGACAACGCAAAAATAATGAAGGGCAATTCTTAATAATAAAATATATTAAAACAAACACGAAAAGAGAATAACTTTTATACTTTATTCGCTCTCTCTTTCCCGACAGCCTAATTTTCAGGTTTGGTGACATTAGGGAGTTATTGCAACTTCTAAGATGAAAGAACGTAAACGTTAACCTTATGTAGAAAACAGTTTATTTTAGAAATAAAGGTCTTTCAATTTCAATGTTTACCGCATTTAATTAGTGTATTCACGCTAACGTTAACGCTAAAAGCAACACAAACGAGGTTACATCCACACTTTGCACCGAAACATAACCTCAAAAGATACAGAACGTGTGACGTTAAACGCTCGCTATTCCCTTGCACATAACGTGTAACGTGTCTCCTTATTCATATAACCTGAACCTTATTAGTACGCATGCGCACTCGGGCTGTCACGTGACTTTAAAGTGCACGTTATTTTTTCGTTGAAGCTGCAATAACTCTCTATTCATTGGACTCCTCGATCGACTGATAATCCATTTGCGATTTTTTCTTGTGGAGTCACAAACGAACACAAACCCCATACATTGGAAGAACTGAAAGAAGCTATATTGGAAAGAGTGTTTGCAAACTTCGTAGAACTTATTAATGCATTAATGATAACGAACACCACGTGCAAGATGTTGTTTCCCATACTTAATTTTGTCAAATGCTATATCATTACAAACTCGAATTTGTCAATAAATTTTTCTCAAGTAGAAAATATCAATTTTGTCTTGTTACAGCACTTTTTTCGACTTAAATATTAAAGTGTAATTTAGCAAAATCTCATACTTTTTTGTTTATATTCTGCCTCATTCTTTTATTTCGTCGACATGACCTATTTATCTATAATTAATTTTTCAATGATCAATATTATAGTACAAATTTTGAGGAACCATTAATAATGTACTTTCTTTATTCGACATCTATTAATCTTAAATTTCGCCGGCAAGTTTCGTGTTTAAAAATATTGGCCATGTGTTTCCGTACTAAAATAAAATAATGACTGTCAAATTGCACCAAGAAAAAAAAGGAAAATTGGCTGTTGTGCCTTCAAGCGCGTGTAGATGGCTCTGCGTGGCACATTGGTGATATTACTCCCACTCGTTTAACTGATGTTTGCATTTTTAAGCGAGGGAAGTTGTCGTTACGACCTCCGAAATGAACCGCGTTTCATGCAGATTTTTTTTATTTTTCCGCCGAGGGAGCTGTTACATTTTTCATGTTTACCTTATATTCTTTAAAGCCTTTAATTGACATCCATTTTTCGTTCTCCCTGTAAAGAAATTTGATAATCAATTTGTCAGGATTGAAAAAATTTGACAGGAAATCAATTGCTGAAGGATTTAAACTGTAGTGACAATATTAATGGTTCGGGGTTAAGTGTTGACGTTTGACCTTATCTTCGGTCAGTTTCAGTCATTGCTGATCATGTTTTTCTGTCCTCTCTGTTAACTTGACAAATCTTTGAATAATTTTTCTATCAGTGATTTAATTTCAATAATATGACAAATTTGTCTAATGCCCGGTTTCATATTTGGCGAATAAATTCACAAATATTATGTATCTGACCATAAATTTTATTCAGCGAGTAGTTGGTGAAAAAACATTTGATTTTATTTGACGAATAGTTTAACTGATGAAAAATAAAATATTTATTTAGACTCGTATTCATATGCTAGTCATTCACTAGCCTAGAAGATACTGGGTTTATTAACAAGTTGAATTTGGTTACGTCGTAATTTAAGTTATACGATATTTGTTCGTTAAAATCAATACAGTTCAGTAAATACATTAAAATTCGCTCGAATTACTAAAGTCGACATCCAACATTCAACATACACTTGTTATGTTTACATAAATTACTAGTTTCCCAGGTAAAATTACAATGTACCGTAACTACAGCGTCGTAACAACGTTATTTATGAAGTAGTTCATTAACATGCGGTGTGGATCCCTGTTTGTTAATTCGTTCATTCGTTGTACTTGTTTATTAATTATACCGTGTTAAACAACAAAGGTTTGTAATTTATATTTTACGGTATTCTGATTAAAACAGGACTCAATGTCTATGTTTATCGCGCCGTTATTCAATCAATTATAATGATTGAAAAAGTTTTTGTGATTGTTTATGAATTAGTATTTGGTGTTTGCGATTTTATTCCAATCCCATTGCTAAAGATGTAAAGAAATAACTTTCATAAAATTTTAAATTCGTTGTTCTCAGTTACTCAATTTGCAAATTAAGATGTGATAATTGACATTTGAGATCGTCGTAGAACAATCGATGAATTGGAGGAACTCACTAAAATGTTTGTGACAACGAATTTTGACTGAAAATTTGAAAATGAAGCATGACGTAGCAAAATTTGCTCCACGTGTACTTTTCGACAACCAGAGATTCAACCATTTGAATATGTGCTAGGAATCGAAAGAAGTCAGAAATCGATTCGGATTTTTTAGAAGCTCTCCCAAGCGATGTTGCTGATTTCCCTAATAAGAAACAGAACTTGATATTGACGATCTTTCAAAATGATGTAAAACGGGAGATTTGCACGAAACACTGCTGGACTACCTTATTTATTATATACTATACATATTATGAATAGAAAATAGAAAAACAGCTATTTTTGATAGCTGATATCATCAGTGCTTTGCAACATTTCAAAATTTAGTTTGGAACATATTGTTCATTGGTATTATATTAATAACATACCTACTAAAAATTTATACTCAACCTAGCTTTTTTCTATAATTCTTATTAATTTACGATCAAAGTCAAAAAGCGCTTACGAAAACCGGTCAAATATTATTCACAGGGATGACTCTTGGGAAACAGATTCAAAAGGGTGTCTAGTAAAAACCCCAAGTGGGGGAAGTTGCAACTAGCGCCCTACCAACGCAGAAAATAAATCCGATTACAGTACCTTCTCATAATATGGTTACACATATTAAATCGCCCTTACTCAATATTTTATTAAAAACTTGAAATAGAAGTGGAAAAACCAGGGGGTCTATTCTAATACATAGCCACATGTGCTATCCGCTATCCGCTATATAAGTTCCACTACTAGCCAACAGATGGAGGTCGCCATCCCGCTATCTGACTTGAATCCATCTGTTGGCTAGTAGTGGAACTTATTAATATTACCAGATGTCAAGTTGACAAGTAGTTCGTCTTTTCAATTTTGTGATCAAATACTTGTGTTCGTGTGTTATATCAATAATATTTGATTAATATCTATGTATTGTAAGTACCTATTTAAATTATAATAATTATTTATAATTTTAACAAATAGCACATGTGGCTATCCGACTTAAATCCATCTGTTGGCTAGTAATGGAACTTATACAGCGGGTAGCACATGTGGCTATCCGACTTGAATCCATCTATTGGCTAGTAGTGGAACTTATATTGCGGATAGCGGATAGCACATGTGGCTATAAATTTAGAATATACCTCCAGCAGGAAGTTTTCAAATTCAAACGAAAAGAATTTTGTTAAATTTTTCTTCGCTCCATTGCTCTTGGATCCCTAGGGAGGTTGACTAAGTTTTCCATGCGTTCGGAATACAAATAGCCTGTTTATAAAGAATATACAATAAACAAATGTTGATAAGTGTGTAGAAAGATGTTCTGTCTGAAGAAGCGCGAAATATGAATTATGATGTAGGTCAGAAACTTCGCTACAACTAGTTTGTATGCGTGAGATCGAAGTTGGTCTATTTTATTCCTTTTGCTTCAGTTGTTTGTTAAAAAGTTTTGATTAAATTATACGGAAAAGTAAATATTTTATCTTTTTTATTTTACTTTGTTGAAATTAAGTATGCTACCATCGTAAAGGTAGAATCCTGCCTTATTTAATGGGAATCTAGTAATTTATTGAATCAAATTAAAACCAGGTCTGGTTTTATGATACTATTACTTACTTGATCTAATTTTAACTACGTTTCGAGTAATTTACAATAACTAATTGGAAAAAGACAAATTAATATTGAAATTTCTCGGGGCGATATTAAAATTTACACCCTCATTGGAATTCTGACAATCTAGGTTCGACTCTAATTGGAAATTGGGTTATTTCTAATTTTCAAATGGCACAAAAGCGATCTCAATAGTGTTCCCTCGACCACACATTTGAGGTGACGCCTGGTAAATGTTCACAACGGTGCTTATGCTGTCATTTTTTTGTGACGAGATAAATATTATTTTTTTCTGAAATCGTATAAGCATTCAAAATTACTGAATGGTACATACAAGCTATTTTCATTTAACAAGTAAATCACATTGAAAGTCAAGGAACTTCATTTAACATTGTACAAGAATTTAAAACAATGAGGTCATGCAAAAAAAAAAAATAATTGCACCTTTTTTCTGTTTAAATCGAAGAAGGATAGTCTAATTTATCGTTCAGTATGATTAAATTATTTTTATTTACATTTTTTTGTTGTATAAAATCGTTTTAAAGTATGATATTTTTAAAAACTTGCAAAAACCAGCCATGTTTTGTCGTCACAACGTTCCGAACGAAGTTAAGACTCATTTCAAACAGCCATTTTATATGGACACAATTTCTAAAAGAAAAATATATATAAACTATAAACTGAGGATTACATATCTGAATATGCTATAATATATTAATATAACATCGTTCTATTTATTTTTATAAATATAATTTTTATTTGGCGTGAAGTTATCTACACGTTACATCAAATGTTTCTTTCACTTTTGTATTGAGATTAGATATATTGCAGAATATTATTTTTATTTTGGCAAGAAACAACGTTCCATCGACATGTGTACTTTCATAAATTTTAGGTTATCTTTAAATGTCACTTTGACGTTTAGATCAGTGTGAAAATCAAAATGGTCGTGCCTCTCACTTTGTGACGTCATTGGACAAGGGACGAAGCGGGGGTCTAGCTGCCTCATTTTAAAGAATGTCATTTTCAATTACAATTTTTTCATGATTAAAGATACGGCTATATTATTTTTCATTACTCTATCGATTAAAGTTATTAAAAAAAAGTCGTGCATGACCTCATTGTATACTGCAAATCATTTATTTTAATTTTATAATTGTTCCTATTTCATACGTAATATGTATATGTGAAAATATGTATGGCAACGTTGCATTTTATTTCCCTGACGATTTTGCAGCAGGGAAGTAGTAGATTACAAGACGATTTCAGGAAAAATTGTTTTCATAGCTTGCTATGTTTTATTTCGTACGGAATTTTATTAATACATTTTTTTTAAATAAATGGTCTCTATTTCGAAATGGTTGAAGTAAAACTATGATATTTTGGTATCGTTATCAAGGTAATTTTATGTAGTATATGCTGAAAAAAAAAAAACTCGAATTCCTTATACTTGACGGTACCCATCTCCGCCGAAACCGGAAATGATACAAAATTCTTACTACGATCATCTTATGAGCCCCTTTCTCTAGTTAAACTTTGCTTATTAAAAAGTTTTTGAATAAAAATAAACGAATTAATCCGGACATTTACCGATCAGCAGTATATGTACACCACAGATCACAGACACTATTATAGATAGGAAACTGTAATGCTGCAAACCGGTACTATAAGTACAGCGCCCCCTGGTCGTGGGAAGAACAAGTTTCATGTATAGGAGGCGGGAATTTTGAATTGATTCGAATTCAACAACTTAATACTTGGTAATAAATTTGAAGATCTCACAATGAGCCGATGTTGAAATTTATTTATATCAAGTATTAAGCTATTAAATTATATACGTTATATTTTATATTTATGATAAAATGAGTGAAATAGTAAATTAATAATACAAACTATTTTACTTGTTAGAGATTTAACTTTTTTATAATTTTTCGTATTTCTTCGGTGCTATTTTTTAATTATCGCTAATTACACAATTTTTCAATATTTTCTTCCCATTTAATATTCGGTGTTGAACATTTGTAAATAATTTTTGGGATTTGGAAATCAATGTAAAGTAACGTCTGTAAAATATATTAACAATTAAAACCGAGCTTACAAAATACTAATTATGCATCTAAGAACTAATATAGTACACATATAATACACATCTGTTGTAATGCAGTCTGGAATACAGAAATTAATGCGCGATATGATGTCTCTTTCACAAAAGTTTTTTCACACACAATATCTGATGATAAACTGTTTACTGTTTATATTACAAATAATCACAAACAACCACAAATAAATATCATAAATAAACAAAGCCACAACTAAATTAAAAAATATGTCAACATGATGTCAACCAATTCAATAACAATCGAGCTGTTAGTAAGCTGTCATTGTCAAATTTGAAATAAAATTTTATATACTAACGCCATCTAAACGGGGGAAGAAAAGTTATAATGTTGGCCCGCTTTGTTTAACAGGAGATTCCACCGCATGATGTACACGTTAATAATTATTTAATTTAATATAGACGTTTTATAATTGTTAATTATTATTAAATCAGTGAATCTGTACAAAGTTATTGAAAATGGCCTCAAAAAAGAGAGGCAACTACTATTTATCTGCTTTGCGACAATTAGAACGACAAGGAAAGTAGAGTGAATAAAGTCAAACAATCAAATATAAACATAACCTGTCCACGTGTTTTTCTTCAATTTGTATATTTTTAAAACTTTAGAACAATTTCCTATAGAATTTGCTTTTTCATCACCTCCAACATAGTCCAAGAATCGCTCCACTGCACATAATGAAGCAAGTAACAAAGCAAACGGTGCCAGACCGCTGGTCGCGCAAATGAACAAACAGCAGACACTAGCACTAGGCACAGTTTGCTTGATTTACTCGTTTTACAAGTGTCTCTAGCAGAGAAACATGGAACGGTGGTGAAGAACAGACTGTAACTTAATCACAAGAGGTGGAGAATCCTGCTGCGGCTTAATGAATGAAACTTGATTTGCAGGATGAAAACGAGGTTCTTTCAGCCAGCAGGAATGAGTTTCAATCTCGGGATTGAAATTACAATTCTTTTAAACTTGATTGTGCTTTTACAATTCGCAATTTTTGTTGACTATATTACTTAACAGTAAACAACGTTTAATATTCTAAATTTTGGAGAATGGGGTATTCCACCATAACAAAAATTTAACATAAAGTATGGCTCAATAAATAATAGTTAAAACAATGAAAACATTTTTTAAATAATTACTTTACGAGATATTTCACATTTGCTAAAAGGGAAAATTCACGTCATACAATTGTTATCTTTCTCTCGCAGCATACTCAGAGCAATGTGTGCGAGAAAGTCCAGGGGAAATGTGACGTTACACTGATTTCTCGAAAATAAAATACTGTTAAACTAGGAACAATTAAGATTTTTTAATACTATGAATTGCTTCAAAACCGAATGAAGTTTTATTTAAAATAATAAAAAAAATTGAGTGGAATACCCCATTATTGACAGCCTTTCAAATTTAATATTTTTTTTTCGGAGTAATTACTCAAATGGGCCTGTTCCACCAAACTTTGCACTTTTCATTTTTATAATTTTGCAAATATAAAGTGAAATGTCACACATAATAAAAATTGTTATATTTTCATAATAATTGTAAATTTTGTTGTAAACATGTATGATTTTATGAAAAGGATATTTTGACAAAAAAATTGACATTTGAAAAATTTTAGATCTATGAAGCCACTAAATATGTACATAAATAAATAGTGAAAAGTGGAACAAGCCTCTAGGGTCGAATTTATAGTAATAGGAGCTTCCAGAAAATAAATTACTAAGACCTATAAATCTGTATTTCTATCTTTTTTGAGTTATGCCTCTAAAACTTGTGTACACCCACTTTTGGGTTAATGGTTTGATTCCATCGTACTGAATTCTAACAAAAAACTTAAAGCTCTTCAAATCGTTATAGTCGCAAATGCTTAGTTTTATAGTTATTAACGTCATTAGACCGATATGAGGCAAATAACGGACGCGGCTGAGGTTTATAATCAGTCGAGTTCGTTATTTGAATGTCGGCCGTGTGGCGTTCAATATTTTTCGTAAAAACAAAATTTAAACGTTTAGTAATAATAAAATTCTTCTCTTTCTATCATTCTGAACAACTTTTTTGTTTATTTATAAATTCTCCGTGATAACGGTCCATCAAAATGCTGTTATTTTTTAAGGAACTCTTGATCCGTAATTGTAGGCGACTGTTATAAAAAATAACGGCCGGCATCCGTTATTGTCATCTTTTCACTTTTGTTTTTAGTCCTGTTATATCATACTAACAGTAATTGGTATTACGACAACGATATCAGTTTTGCTATAATTACTGTTACTGTCTCTAATTGCGTTATAGTCACTCTAAGTTCCAAATATTATTAGTTTCCTACTTTAGCCAATAATCTTTGAATCGAACCTACTGAAATAAACTTTTTAACATTTTTTTTTTAATATTTACCGGTAGGGTTTCCATTACAAGGACTAAGACAGTAGGTTTTATTTACAGAACAAGATCTGCTTACTATAGTAACAGTCACGGGCAGTAAATGAATAAATAATTTGTACATCACCTTAGTAAGTTGAATAAAAATATAAATCATCCTTAGTAACACAAATAGATACTTGTAATGTCAATTTTGAAAATATTTTTAAATTTTATTTTATCAATTGTAAAAAAATTCTACAAAATGTCCGATGTGCATCACGGGCGTTAAATGCAATTATATCGCTGTCGGATAATATTATACTCTAGAGGTAAACTAACTGCTTTCATACTTAAATAACTATTAGTGATTGTGCTGCTTTACGAAACTACATTCTACATTAAATAAGTTGTTATACTTTCGTTCGGAAGTGCGTAAAGTATTAGGAAATAAATTAACATAACTTTTTAAAACTATCCGGTTTTAATTAGACGTTATGATTGTCCTTTTTATGCGTAGGCTAAAATACTAGACAGAAATAACATGTTAATAATCTCACGCATTCCCTGCGTGTCATTTATAACTTTCATTTAATTTTTAACTATGACAGCAGTTAATTATAAAACAACATAAATGCGTCACGCCCAGTCAAAACATTCATCGATCCAAAAGTTCACCGTTTTCAATTCAAATATTTTATTCGGAATTTAATTAAATAGCAATGACGTCTATATGATTTAAAACGTTAATCATGAAAATTCTATTCCTGCATACCGTAAAAATAGCTCTAAATTAAAACTTCACGAATCGTAATTTGGGAATTAGTGATTGAGAGTAGCTTTTGGTGTCGTGAAGGTAGCGGTTCCATTGTTAAATATTCATTTATTTATGTTGGACAGGGTTTTCAGTCGACCTCTTTTGCCAATTTCATGAGTACTGGGTTTCCCTCGAGTCTCGAGTCCTCGTTTCGTTTATGGCTTTAATTAAAAGAGGGACTAACGGCTCTTCTGATTATTGTATATTATCAGTGTGTAAATCATTACACCCTCGCATTAATTATATTGTTGTTTAGAGATGGGGTAGTTAAGTGATTATTATTTTGGTAATTCAAAGAGAAGCAAAATAGCCTATGCAAAACAAAAAATTGGTTGATTTTTATTTGCACAATATTTGACTTTTACGGTTTAATGTTGCAATATAAAACTTCCAAAAATATATATCTTTTAATTCATAATTTTCTTAAAAGTCACTTATAGCGACGAGGCAATAGGCTCTTCAACCACATTCAAATTTAGCATATTTGGTACTAATTTTCAATAATACGCTTAAAAACAATGTCGAAAAATATAACACTTTTTTTAAAAAATATGTATTACGCCTGTAATTAATTATTAAAAGTAGATTTTTTTTACCTCCAATTCGACTGTGACGTCATACCGACTTGTGACAGAGAAAGATTGCGCGCGCATAATATTGGCGTTTGCATTTAGTCATCTGTTCTGTCACTATTTCTTAATATTATATTAGAATATTTAAATACAACTTTACAAATAATACAAATATCAAACAATTCACAACGTAAAAACATCAGCTTTCATGTGTCAACTTGTTTAAATGTTTAAAAGTTTGACTGAATAGTTCCGCAATTCTACACGGGCGGCGTTGTTCTGTCATCAGGCGGTATGACGTCACACCGGAAATTTCAATTTTGTATAGAATCTTTTCCAATTAATTATAGGCTTAATTATATCACAATACAGATGAAAATATGAAAAATATTTATATATTAACGTCTATTTTCGAAAAATAAATTTAAAAAAAAAATTGGTTGAAGAGCCTATTGCTGCGCTCAGAAATATGCAGATGATTCAACCACTCCAGAAGACACAGTATTAATACATCCGCTACTATATATTTGAGGTAGAGAAACGTAACGAAGTGACGGTAGCGCGTAGATAGACTGTACGACTGAATTACTAGCCCAAATTAATAATAATTCTAAAAAATAGTGTTTGTCGCGCGAACCTCCTCAGTATCTATTTCTAAGAATTTGAGTATTGTCAAGTATTTTATCATAAAAGCAATGAACAATATGTTCCAAACAAAATTTTCAAATTTTGCAAAGGACTGATGATATCAGCTATGTAATGTAATTCAGGAAGTCATTACTTGGCCCCTTATAAAAATTTTCAAAAAGTGTTCGGTTAATTTGTAGATCATGCTTTCTTCTTTTATAATATGTAGTATAGTTTGTAATGAATAGTTCAATAGTGCGGGCTGTAGCGTTTCACGTAAATCTCATGTTTTACATCATTTTGAGGACAGCTATAGGATCGTATTTTGGAAAATTATTAAAATTTTCCATTTCATGCTTAATTCCATGAACCCACGTAATTAAAATTTTAAGCGCTCCTTTAATATGTTAACACTATTGCATCGAAATCAAATGTTAAATAAATTATTACGCATAGCTATCAATATTTCGATTCTCTTTCCTTGTTTAAGGGTCGCTTATAATTTAGATTTTGTTGGTGCATTTAACCATAAGTTATTTTTAAGCTTGCATAAATTTGAGAACGTAAACAAGCTTAATATATTTTGTTTGTTATGAGCTTGAGTTGAATCGTATTAATGACGTATATATTATGTGTTGACGTCAGCAAATTGAGATTTGAAATTGAATCCAATTTAAAAAATGTATCTATTAAATAATGTATATAAATGACGTGAAAACACTATACATATATTCTGTAATCGGGAATTTTTCAGGAAAAGATGCTTTACTAATATGAAAACAAAACTTGTATATTGCCCGAAAGAATTCATCGTTTACTAACTTAATATTTCATTGATTCTGAATGTAATGTATTTCGGATTAATGCAAGAGTAATGATACTCAATTACTTTATCCAATTTAAAAAAGATTAGGACATAGGATCGGAGAAACTACTTATTCCGTTTCAATAAAAATGTGACAGCAAAATTATATTACGTTATAAATGTGGAATAAGAATTCAAAAATAAATAATAATTTAGAACAAAAGGAAAATACTTTATGTTTTGGTTTAAAGTGACCAGGCATTTACGTTTTTTAGTTTCAATTTCGACCTACGTACATCGATAGATTATCACTTCTAGTCTATATTAATAGTTATGTATATTGAATATAGTTATTATTCAAGAAAACCAACATTTATTTTCTACAAATACAATGTTAATTATTACATATTGTGATTATAACGAATTTGTTCCTCCCCTAATGCATTGAACTACCCTATCAATTAATTATATTTACTAACATCTAATTAAAAAGCGCTTAGCGTGGTAAAATTACGTTAAATAAATTCAGCTGTCTGGAATCTACCATGTAAATACTTGGTTGTACACAATTATAATAGTGATATTGCGTTGTATATCAGGCGTACCACCCAAGTGAGCAAATACGGCAAACACTACTGCACTAATGATGGCCCAAGCGAAGCGCCCAGCGGCTGGTGTGGGAGAAATGATTCAATTATAACTTCCCGTTGGCTTAAACATTTGTATGAAAATAGGACAAACTGTAATTAATATTTGTGACGGTGTAACACGATGAAATTCAACGGCATTATTTTTATTTCACATTTAGAAAGTTAGTTAGTTTTTGGCTACAATCCTTGATGCCTAGTTAAAGACACCTGTAAGTCTTATACATTTCAAAATTTCGTCTGAGTATAAATCTATAGAGAAATCGTTCCTAAATTCTTGTTCGGAAAATAACAATAAGATACTCTAACTTTATGTCACCGAACAGACGTGTTCTCCCTGTTGGGGATTTTCTGTCAGCTCGGATGAGACCTTGGTTCGAGGCTAGAAGAAGGCATGCTTTACAGCAAACTGAAAGACGAGTGCTCACTGAAAATTGAAAAGCTACGTATATAAGAACCATTAAGAAGTACATGAAGATCCAAATTAACTCAAAACAACACGGCGAATAAATGTGTTCTGGCTGAACATTCCAATATATTAAAACACTGTCATTGGAAAATTTCAAGATTTTGGAAGAAGAAAACATTTACTCCAAACGCATGTTTCTTGAAATGCTATATATCAGGGATGATTGTAACAACATAAATGCAAGAACTGATTACAACGACTAAATAATGTATATTCTAACATATTTGTACCATTTTGTATTGAAAGTTCATGGGCGCGGAAGAATGTGTTAGTGTCCACCGAATCGTCGGTTTATAAGAGAATAAATGCTTTTTAATTAATTTCGAGAAATTATTTACACCTTTTTACTTCCTTGTACGAAGAAAAGGAAGTATTGTAATCGCGAAAAATTTCGGTTTCCAGATTTCAACGGAAATATCCATTTTGAGCATCCCTGAATCCATTTTGACTAATTTCGTCGTGACGTGTGTACGTATCTCGCATAACTGAAAAACGGGAAGCTGTAGAAAGTTAAAATTTTGTATTTAGAACTGTTATAACATCTAGTTGTGCACCTCCCTTTTTGGTCATTACATAACTTGCGGAAGTGGTACTTTACTTGAAGCCTGTAATAGATTTTAATGAAAAACTATATTAAAATATAATCCAAAACTTTTCAAATTTGGTATATAATACTTTTGTATCAATGGGAATAACATAATAGATTTTGGTTAAAATGGTTTACCCGGAAGTGGTACTTTACTTGAAGCCTGTAATAGATTTTAATGAAAAACTATATTAAAATATAAACCAAAACTTTTCAAATTTGATATATAAGGCTTTTATGTCAATGGGAATAACATAATAGATTTTGTTTAAAATGGTTTACCCGGAAGTGGTACTTTACTTGAAGCCTGTAATAGATTTTAATGAAAAACTATATTAAAATATAAACCAAAACTTTTCAAATTTGATATATAAGACTTTTATGTCAATGGGAATAACATAATAGATTTTGGTTAAAATAGTCTAACCGGAAGTTGATACTTTACCTGAAGATGTTATCAGTTTTTCTTGAAAAAAATGTGTAATTTTGATTTTAGTAATAAATGCTTCAAATATAAGTTTTAGAGAATTGAATTCTGCGTCGAAAACATTAATTATGATTAAATTAGCTCTTTTTCTTCTCTAATTAAGTTTGCTATGGATTAGGTCAAAAAATAACAAAAAAAAATAAAATGTTGATGTCAAATTATGTCAAATACGTGCAATTTTATGATTGGGTCTGTTATAATTTTAATTATTAACATAATATGTACAGTGTAATAGGCGTACAAGGAAGTCATGTGCTGTCCACATCAGATATTTATGAAAAGTTGACTGTATAAATAACTGATAATTTATTTATTAATATTATGTATTTCTACCTATAAGGTTTCTGGTATATATAAATGATTTCTTGGAATATGTTGTATAATACGAGTATTACAATATGTTATATTTATAATAATGATTTAATTTTTGTTATTTGTGGATTCAATGTCAGTTGGCAAACCATCAAATTCACGTAACAAACTTTTTAGTTTTTAGTTGTTTTATGAATTTTGTAACAGATAGGCCGGTGCAATTACAAAATAATAACAATTTGCATTTAAATGTTAATCATTTCAATTTCGTTGTGTGTTTGAATTCGTGGAATATTTGTTTAAATTCGTACATTCCGATCGCGTGAAAATTGACTGTCTACTGTTTGCATATTCAACTGTCTGCTGTCATCATAACCCAGTTATTATTTCTTCCGTCTGACGTTCATTTGTTTCCGGAGATTACGCACTTTTGTTTTGCAAACATATGACAAAAGCGTAGAAACATACCCGACTCTGTAATTGTATCCCGTGTTGATGAGATGACATCATTTCAATTATAACCTACCCAACGCGATTCGCATGGCTAGCGGCCAAGCAATCGATCATTTCGCGAGTGCAAGCCATCTAGTTTGGAGTAGTGCATCAAGTGACAGTGATAATGAAATTGTTCAAAAAGTCCAGAAGTTTAGAAAATGTTCTTGACGTGGATGGCAACAAAACTATTAAAAAGGAACGAAAAAGTTCGGAAAGTGACAAAAAGTCTGTTAGTTCTAATACTTTAAAAAAAACTTCATCCAGTAAATCACTTATTACCAAAGCAGATATCGGTCTACCTAAAGATTTTGTTAAATTGTCGCCTGATCATCCAACAAAAGAAGATATAATAAAACTTAGTGCGGAGTTCAAGACAAAAAGTTCTCCTAAATTAATTGGTGCTAAAAATAGTTTCAAACGCATTCGTGAATCGGAATCAACAATACACACGTCTAGACTTAAGTTCAATTCTAAAAATAATTCAGGTCACAAAAAAACAGATTCTGAATTAACAGAATACGACAACGTATCAAAATGTGGCGAACAAAATGAAAATATTCCCAGTGATTCAGAATCTAAAAATAATTTAAATGATAAACAATCCAGCTTAGATGCAATTAAAAACGAATCTAAACCAGATGATGTATTAGACAAAACTGCATCCATTGATCCTGTAAATATACCCAAAACTAAATTCCCTGTAATAGCTCGCGAACCTTTAAAAATGCCTTGCCAACGCTACTACCAAACTCTCCCTCAAAAATTCCCTACAATTGTGGAAACCCACCCGATTCCAGTAACCAAATCACAAAGCATTGATTGTATTGACCAGAAATTAGTTTGTGGTCCCGCAAATGACCGAAATTCCAATCGGCAACTACAGTTGTCGGAGTTAGTATCGCCTGTATCGACTGTACATCCCGATTCCCCAATTAACATCAGGATTATGTTGCACGCTGCCAACCAGATGAGCTCCAAGTCTCGCTCAAGAAAGGTTCGTAGACGTTGTGACACCGTGGATAAAAGGGCAAAGTTTTTAACGTTTGTTTCAGTTGAGGGGTTGCTCACTTGAAATTATTAAAGACTATTTACACACAAATGTGACTATATCTTGTTAGTAATGACCAACATAACTGAAATTTTAAGAGTTCCTTCAATTGACATATTTGCATCAAAATAAATTGTTTATGCATTGATGTCAAAATTTCAATTTGAATTTTTTTTTTTTGTATAAGGCAATTTTTATCCTTTGAACCTTACCCTACTACTATAATAGTACAGTTCTGTAATTTTCTGTAAAGCTATAGAAATGTAAAAGTGAACAAAATCGCAACAATTCTTGTTTACTAATACATGTATTATCTTTTGACATTAAAAAATAATGTGCTTTTGTTGAGAGTTGCAGTTCTATAGTGGTATAGAAAATTACAGAATCGCACTGCAGGTGTATATGAAGATTTGTTAGTTTTGTAAGATTGGAGGATTCACTTAAATTTTTGGCGATCGTCGTGATGAATACAACACTTATAAAGATAACTTCTTATTCTTTTTCTTATAGTCAAGATGTGTGTCGGATTTACAGATATCAATATTTTTATTTCATTTTTATTGTAATATTTATTATTTGTTACTATATATTTCACATTTCACTGAAATTGGTAGACTGACACTGTTATATTTTTAATTAAAACTATGAACACTATAATTAATGTAATCATCTTGTACAATACAATGAGTACAAAATGAATTCGGATGTATATGAAAAGCAAAACAAACAAATCTTTTGTAGTTCATTCAGATGGACTTCAAGACTAGAGACAAACTTTAAATAGACTATATATCGCACGTTGACATACAAGTGGCAACCCCTCAGACAATTATGGTCTGGCCCTAGATAAATGTCGTTCACGTAGTTAAAGTTGTGGCTCTATTCAATTGTTTTTGGTTTGTGTCTAGTAACGAGTTTTAATAGTTGTTCTTGTTTAACGGTATTGTCATTGTATGTGGTAGATTGTCACTTGGTAACCATTGTTTTACTTGTTTTTCACTCAAGTTACAATCCATTTATTTTTCTATTTAATTAAATTCGACAAGTTTAGTAAAACATGAATAATGTTTTGAATTTCATGAAGCTAATTATTTGGTTTAAATGATGACTAAATTATTTAAATCAATGTTGAATTTTAATATATGTTGAAATAATATTTCTAGTAACGAGTTTTAATAGTTGTTCTTGTTTAACGGTATTGTCATTGTATGCGGTAGATTGTCACTTGGTAACCATTGTTTTACTTGTTTTTCACTCAAGTTACAATCCATTTATTTTTCTATTTAATTAAATTCGACAAGTTTAGTAAAACATGAATAATGTTCTGAATTTCATGAAGCTAATTATTTGGTTTAAATGGTTACCGAATTATTTAAATCAATGTTGAAATTTAATATATGTTGAAATAATATTTCGTTATTAATAATAAAATTCATATTAATAATGAAATTCAGAATGTCAAATGTTTTGTTTATTTTGAACAGTTGTTGAATATGCGTACCGCATTTGACATGTAAAATTTTAATGATGCTATGACAAGGTGATATCATTATAATTGTTTATTCACATTTGTGTTAACACTTTTAACTAGTTTACCACTATGCATCATATTACACTTATGTAATGGTATTATATTGTGTGTAAAACTCTTATGGCCGGTTGGACCAACATAACTTAAATTTTAATCGTTCCTTAAATCAGTGGTTTTCAACTAGGGTCCTGCGCAAAATAGGTGTTTCGTAAGCATTTATTGAAGTGTTCCGCGAAAATTTTTTGCAATTATATTTTAGCTACGCTTTATAAATTAAAAATTAATAGAATGAACCCAGTAAAAACTCCGAAATAACCACGTCTAACAAAGCAAATAGGGTACAAACTAATAATGTGTTTCTTTAGTATTAGAAAATAACAAAAATATTTTCAACCTCTTAATAAAGAAAAATACAAATGGATTAGGATCTACTCGTTTCAATTTGAAGAGAAAGAATAACTCATTATCCTTATTATCTGATCGTAGATAAAAAAATTAAACACGACGATATAGCTGTTGATAACTTTTGGATATCTCCTGTTGAAGAGCAATATTATGTTTGTTCGCACAACAAAATATGAACCTAATTGCCAATTTTTCAGTACGCGTGCGTAGTTTGAAAGCGATTTCAAACTGATTGGAAATTTTTGAGTTATGCGAACAGAATTAAAGGTTATTGTTCTTACTGCCATATGGAGTGAACAGAAAGATTTTTATCCTTTGTTGATTGTTGTTGTTGGCATTTGTCATTGTCACCTAATGCTATTATAATCTTACTTTATTGTTTAAAATTTACTTCCTGCGTTTATTTTTGGTTCTCTTAAATTTATTCTCGAGAAACTACATGACAATATAGCAAATATGTAGTGGTTTGGAAGAATTTATAATAAATGTTAATATTCGTTTTCTCTCTCTTTAGCTAGTACAAGTGCATGCAGGAACAACAATACTCGCTAATAGCCAGAAGTTCCACTGCGCATGCCACAAACTAAAAATTTGTTTAGAATCTGCGGACTCTCCTGACGATTGGAAACTGATCAGTGATTGAAATATTTTGCTGGATCAACAAATGATTTTTAATTGTATATTTAAAATATCTGTTGTGCGCACATTTTTAAACTAATGCGCATGCTTAGAGATGCACTCGATTTCGAGCTTCGGCCCGGCCCGGCCCGAAGCCCGCCTCGATTTCGAGTCGATCATCGAGCCGGGCTGAAGATATTTTTTATCGGGCCGAATCGGGCTAATCATTTTTAAAAATCGAGGCGAGTCGAACTTTCGATTTTGGCCCGGCCCGAAAATTCGAGCTTTTCGGGCCGGCCCGAAAAATCTTATAGTTCAATCAAATGCACAGTTTCCTTAATATTTTAATGAAAATGGATGAAGTTAAAAAGGATCAAAATGATTTAATAACAACAAACTTCACATATTAATAAATAAAAATGTATTATTTTACTTCAAGAATTCAAGGTTATTCATTAAAGCATAATAATTATATTGTAATGTTGCTATTATTATTGTTATTACTCGTATACTTAAATAAAAGTGATTTTTGTTCCTACCATAATGATTTCTTGTCCCATTTGGAGCAGAAACAAAGTTAATTTGTGAATAACTTTGTGAAAAAGTTGTTTAAATTTTCGAACGGCTTTGGTAAAGTGTTTAATACACGTAGGTTTGTAATTTTTATAACAAACTTACACTAGAAGGGTCTCTTTTTTAAATACTTATGTTAACTAATGTTGAAAGTTAAAGAATGTAGAGGTTTTTTATAAGTTTGACACGAAAAAAGTTAAACATTTCGCTTTAACATGAAAATCAACATTAGGAATGCCGGATGTACCCAATTTTGAGCTTTGGCCCGGCTCGGCCCGAAGCCCGGCCCGATTTCGAGTCAATTTTCGAGCCGGCCTAGCTAATTTTTTTGTCGAGTCGGGCCGGTAATTTTTATTTTCGGGCCGAGTCGATCCAAACCTCAAAGCCCGGCCCGTCCCGGCCCGAATGCATCTCTACGCATGCTCGAATGGTTTCTGATGCTTTATTCTGATTGTTGTGCAAACAAACCTATTAAAACAAGCTGTTAAATTTTTATAATGTTTTTCAACATCAAATTTGTGTGAACTTCGATTTTCTCTGTTGACTACCAAAGAAACATATAAAAAGAGTAAATAGGATAGTACTGGGAAATAATACTATTTTAATTGATTAATTTTTAATTTATATTTTTCTGGGTTCCAAATAACAATAAATTCTTTTAATATTTAACTTGAATATGACTAAAATAAAAGAAGTAAGAAGTTATTTAGTTTTTTTCAAAAATTTTAATGACAAGTAAACCTGAAGTTCTTCCTTGCAAAAGTTTTCCCCAGTATTGAAATGATTGAGAACCACTGCTTTATGGTATGTGGAAAACTAAACTTTCATTGGAAAAAAAGTCAAATCATCATTTAATTCCATTTCGAATTTAGGTGCCCATGCCTCGAGGATACCCGCCTCCATCCACGGCGATGCTGTTCGACGACGACCCAGGCATCATGTCCGAGGTGGAGACCAGCTCGACGGGTTTCCGGCGTGGCGGCAAACAGCGCTCGTCACTTCCGGTTGTCCGTACTCCGAGCAAGACACTGGAGAGGCCTCTGGGTATGCTATACTTTCTGAGAGAGTGATTTGAGATTGTATAGGAGATTATAAGATGAAAGTTATATTAGAAGGGTGTGCCAATGGCCCGTTGTGTGTTTAGCTTTTGTAAAAGGTTATAAAATAAATATTTAAATAACGTATATTATAAAAGCTTTGAGAAAAATTTTACTTTCCAAATTTTATTACTAAATAAGGTCTAATCTAGTTGTCACTGAACATAAAAAAAAACATAATAGATATTTTAAAATATACCATGTTAAATTTACCAGAAAAACTTTTGAAGGATTATACAAACTTTAAATACGCAAAAAACTATCTATTGGTTAGTTGAACAGATAGCCGAAACAAAGTTGTTACGTTTTTGGAAATCAAAATGTTGGACAGACGACTATTTGCCGAACTACACCGGAATGTAAAAAGTGAAGTATGTACATATTAATTTACCAAAAAGTGAGCGATCCAAACTTTTTCCCCAAAATTTAATCAGCAGACTCATTTAAAGTTCTCAAAACAAAGTAGAACGTCATCGCACAAATGAATTCGACAATAATTATTTAGAATTTTAAATATGATTGTTAGCAGAACTTTAGATAGAAATTATTTAAAATATTGAGTTTGAGCTATTTTCTAGATGATGCAAAGCATTACGGAGCCAATATTTTATAGAAAACAGAAACAGTGTAATCCTTCAAATGTTTCTCAGGCGTGACTGATTGAAGACTTTTGCGCATTTCTTAGCTGAAAAATAGAATAATGGCTAGGAATACTTAAACGAACAATAGTTACAGACAAGAATATTTCTGACGATCCGGGAAATGAGACAAGGTATTAAATAAGAAAAAATCTGCGTCGCATTGAAATTGTATGCTCTCAATAAAAAATTCTTTCTAAAGAAGTCCAAATTTTCTCAAAACTTTTGTTACGTACAGTACATAATAAATAATTTTTAAACAGTAGCCACAGTAATTAGCTCGTTAGGGTGAATAAAGTTTAAAGTAAACACTACCACAATTTTATGTATATAATTTATCAAATATGTATATAGAATTGACAGAAGGTAATGTGTTGGCCACAACAGAATTTTTTTATGTTGCAGGGCTGGTATTTTTACAATACCGTAACGAAACCAAAAGGGCTCTACTTCCAAACGAAATCACTTCAATAGATACAGTGAAGGCATTATTCGTGCGTTCCTTCCCCAAACAACTCACAATGGAATACTTGGACTCCCCTCTCGTTAAAATATACATCCACGATTCTTCCAAAGATATGTTCTACGAATTAGAAGATCTAAGGTAAGAATTAATAGTTATTTACAAATAGAGGGTCTAAAGAAAGGGTTGCAGCTTGCAGACGAAATTTGAAGCCCCTCGTAAAAAAATATCTATTCTTTGTTGTAGATCTCACCTTCGCGATATTCGCGACAGATCCGTACTTCGTTTATTCGAATCAGCCGACATCACCGGAGGTCTTCCAGGGCCGGGCACCGGAATTTCAGGAGGAGTTGGCCACTTCGAGGATCAGAGCTACTTTTCAGAGCCGGAGTTCGATTCGGAGTACCAACATCAGCACATACACAAGAGCAAGGTAGGAAACCTCAACGTTTTATTAACAAGTTTATTTATTAAAATAGTTAGTCTTTACAAAGTAACAAGTACTGAAATGAAAATAAAACCTTCTAGCAACTAGCAAATATAAATAGTTTAAACTCAAGTGAAAACCACTGAAGTCAATATATACAGATTAATTTTTTAAATATGTATAATCAAGGACATTTTCGAATTCTCTCAAATTCAGTAGTGTTGTTACTTAGTTTTTATGGGGGTACACAAGATACTACTGTTATTTAAAAATATGTGTTACAGTAAAAGCATTCAAAGTTCAAAAATAAGTTAACTGGTAAGCTTATTAGCAAATGTGAAACCAAATATGGGAAAAAAATTTGATCTTAGACTGCACAACTGAAGTGAAACTTCTGCTCTAGTCTTGACGCCAGCGTTATCGTTTGTGTAACACACTCAGAGTGTTTCAACTTTCGTAACGCGATTTTTAGTTAACACCTTCCGTAAAGACAACACATGTAGACAACGGTAATGATGACGATATATTTTATCGTGTGGACGCTTACCAGGCGTCACCTCACGGGCACTCATAGCTTGTGTGGAGAGTGCACCACAGGGATCACTTTTGCGCGATTAAAAGTCTGCACTGGCCGGGATCGAACCCGGTTTACCAGATTGGCAACCAGACACTATACGCACACGGCCAAGCAACCCCATAAAGAAGTTTCACTTCAAAAATAAGATACTGACATAAAATAACGCTATACCCACGACTATGAATCAAGTTAATATACACGAAATAATAAATGAACCGTTACAGTGACAGTAATGCTCGCCCTTTTTGACATGCAAATATGAGCGTGATAAATGTATATCAACTTGTTAATTAGTTTATGAGAGAGATGACTTCGATCAGACATCTTTAAAAAAATTAAACTGTATATATTGAGTTCAGGGGGGAAAATATAAAACTCATTTATGAAATGAAAATGACAATGGATGATAAAAAATAATGATATCTACATGTGATGGGGTATGATCATTTTAAAATACTCTACATTGTGGCACTGCAGGAGAATATATCGCTCCTGAATAAAGCTTTTTATGTACTGATCTCCATCCGAAAATAAGAGCTTTCGCGAATGGTTCTTCATCACAACCTCCACATACGTTCATAACTGCCATAACTTCAGCTTCAGCTGGTTCTCTCTCATCTGACTTTTGCTGATTCAAAACTTGTTGATTATTGTCAAAAGTAGCTAAACCTGACAATAAATTAGGATCAATTAGTCCATCATCAATAATTGAACCTCCTTGAAGGATCAATTCTCGTTTCTTCGGGTTGCTTTCTTTTACATCTCTTTTTGTAACTTTTTTTGGTGAATCAGCAGTACTTTCTGCGTTATTGCGTTTGAATAATTGATGATTTGAAATAGAATCAATGATTTGTACATTTGCTGGGTTGACCAACGATGGATGAACTAAACCACTGGTGCTTGTTGGCTGGGACCCGGAGTAGTCTGTCAAAGGAATAGGTTGACTCAATGTTTCAGAGAATGATTGCTGTTGATAAGATTGAGCAGTCGGTAACTGCAGCTGAGGTTGAGCTGGTATTGATGGAGATGGTACAAAAGTTTGCGGAGCATTTGCTCTTGGAACAGGGAACCCAACAAATTGGGATTGAGGCTGCTGAACTCCTAACAATTGTTGACTAACCAAATTTCCCTGGAATTGACCGTTGATCAACTGAGCATCAAATTGTTGTCCGTTTGGCAATACACCCGGTATGAGTTGAGGTTGTGGCGGTTGAGGGTTACCGAAGTTGAGGTTCAAAGATGGGTTGATTTGCCCAGCAGTGAGGAGGGGATGTGAAACCTGATTGGGCCTTGCAGCAGGAGGCGGAGGAGGAGTTGTTGTGATTGGTTGACCGTTGTGGTCAAAATGATGAGCGTGGTGGTGTTTGTGGTCTTTGTGTGCTTTGCCAGCTGTCAGGGCTACGCTGTAGAGTTGGACCATGGTTACTTCGCCCAGCATACCGCCGGAGCCTTACAAACACAAAAATATGTTAGAAAGCTTGACAATACAGGATGTAACAGAAATAAGTACATTCAATTTAACCAGTAATAGAAATAATCGAGAGCAACAATATTTCTTGGTAAATTTTATTTTTGTAAACCTTCAAAGTTTTGTAAAAAAAAAATCATTACCTGTCTAATAATACTAATAAAATTGAGTATTCAAAAAATTATTATTGAGACGAGTTCTGTCAGAGTTATTTACTTTTTTTTGTTTTTCCAGTATGTCTCGAAATTGGAAATATTATTTGCAAAAAATAAATTACGATTTCGAAAAAATGTTAAAGAAATAATATTGTTCTTGCCGAGTTTTATCACTGGTTAAATTTAGTGTACTTTTTTCTGTTACACCTGTATATTGAAAGTGGGTACTTCAATTCTGTTTCATAAGTCCACTATTTAAAAAAAAAATCAGCGAAATGGATCATCATATAGGTAGAAGTAAATAATATCTTATAAAACAATTAAAAGTTAGTAAAATACCATATTTTGGGTTGTTTCATTTGAGGCAGTCAAAATTTTAGCTGATAGAGTTTTTGGGGTAAATCTTATAAAATTATGTCTTTGGTTCTTTACCTTTTGGTGCACCGTATCCTTCTTGAAATCCTCCACCAATTTGAGTTTGTTCTTGCCCTGTGATCATTACACCTCCTGATGGAATTTTATGGCCCACCAACTGTACAAAAAAATATTCAATCGTATAATGATTAATTATTCATTTAATATATTTTAAATAGTTTTTAAAAATTGAAATACAGGGATTTTAGTTTCACCAATATATATTTTATTAAATTACTAGTTTTGCTATAACGTTAGCGTTATCAGATTTAACAAAACTTGAAAAATGTAGGCAAAGGACCAAGATTAGATTTTTAGATGCCATTGAAATTGGAATAGCTATAAAGAATAATGAAATTATTCTAAATGAACAGACAAGCCTTTATTGAAGTTTCTAAACATTATAAAAAAAATTGTGTAATAATAATTTATTCATTTATTTATATTTTGATTACCTACTTAGTAAAACGTTTATTGATATATTGACATATCTCATTTATATTTTTATTTTTATCTACACATGTTTTAAGTTTTGTTAGATCTGATGATGCTAATGTTATAGTGAAACTAGTAATTTAATAAAAAAATATATTTGTGAAACTAAAAACTTCGTATTTCAATATTTAAAAATGAATTATAAGTTTCACCACACATTTAAAGAAATTATTTTAAATAGATTATGTTTATCCCATTGTTTGCCATTACTGCGTGGCACGTTATACAAGTTACCACGTGGTGATACATTTCTCCAATAAAGCTGTTTATATTTACTAAACGTGACCAAATTAGATTTTGGTAAACTACACTGCATTAAACTTCAATATTTACGTAAATATTTACTCGGTGGGTCTTCATAAGTAATTAACTATTATTAGCAAGCATTTCGCGCCGTTACAAACATCGTTCAGGTTAAGGTGCCACCTTATGTCAAGTGTTCAGTAATGATTTCACTTTCTTTTTCATGTTGCGTAATAAACAATCATAAACAGTAATATTTCTCTCATTGTTCGCTTTCTTTCGTGCTGGAAAAAATAGCTTTAACCATTAAATCATCATTACAGATCGGCAAATTAAAATTACGTAACAGAGCAGCATGTTGGATGCGAAATAACTATTTAATATGCTAACTATTGTCGTTAATAATCATATGCAGTTCATAAAACGAGAATGTTGGTGAAACTAGCTTATTAACATTTAGATAGGAATGATAAATTGACTATTTCAATAAAGTTTTATGCTGAAATTCGAGGAATTCTATAACGTCTATAAGCGTTTCTATAGTGACTTATTGACTTTGTAGAAAAAATGCAATTCCAATACCCGAGACACTACAGAAATTACTGATCATTGACATATAGTTATAGTATATGCACGTGAATTTGAGACTGATGACATGTCAAAACTGTGTCTATTACCAAACAAGAAAATATTAACTGTAATAAGCACGTGCTACTTATTGTTTTGTACTATACGAGTACAGTACAATAAATAGCACCTGCTTACTACATTCAATATTTTCTGGTTTGGTAATAGGTAGAGTTTCAACTTCACGCGCGCATACTATAACTAACTGTTAATGATTAGTAATTTTTGTAGGGTGTCTCGGGTATTAGCTTATCTATACATTATAGGATGTCTATAAATATTTTATAGACCTGTAACTTTAGCGTTGTCATACAGTTTATCGTAAATATTTATAGAAATCGAAAAGTTTGTTTCTTTTTTTTTGTATTGGAACGTATTGCATTTTGAAAACTGACGTATGTGAATTTTGTTAACCTCTATTTTATACAGGTGCATTTTTGCATCAGGACGAATTATCTAAAATAAAGAATCCCAGCAGAGTAAGAACGGAAATATAGAAATTAATAGCAACCTTATAAAAAAAATCATATATTATAATTACAATATTTTACAGAATTAAAATCTGTTACGAAGTATTTCTTCAAATAACATGCTTTTAATATTTTATGTAAATATTAGAAGAAAATAAATTCAAACAAATACATTATTTCTCAGTAATTTCAAAATTTATTAAATTGTATTTTATACCGACTGGTAACACTGACGTTATAGGATTCATAAAACGAATATACAAATCAAGCGAATTATAGACAATGGGGTATTCCGGTGATATGGAATTAAAGCAAAATAGTAACTTTTTTCTATAGTTTCCATCTTCATATAGTAGAAAAATATAATAAAACATGTTTAGTAGAAAGTTTTAATTCATAATTTAATGTTACAAAATTGGAATTTTTACAGCTCTAGAAACGTCCTTGAAATTTGTGACGTCAAGTTGATAATCTGTTGCTCATTTCAAAATAAATATTTTCGTTTAAAAACACAGATGGTGCCAGTAGTTAACACGCGCGGGCATAATTCTTGTTTGACATTTCATCCACTTTATAATTATTACTCCTATTTTTACTATAGACAAACAGGACAAACCCCGAAATACACGCTGCTACTAAAATCATATGTAAATAAGCAAATGGCTGTCATGAACATGTGGATTTAGGCGCTGAAGTTCGTTGCAGATGTCACCATCGAGTTGACGTCATAAGCGCGCCATGATAAGAAAATTTGAATTGCGATGATATTTTAAAATTCATTTCTCATGTGATGCATACATTTTCTTATTCAAAGTTAGATATTCAGAGTCCTACTGGTCTACACTAATGTAAAAAAATATTTTTAAAAAATGTGGGAATACCCCATTGCATAGAATACTGTTTTATGGAAATCTATAAGACGTTAATTTATCGACTTTCTTTAAGCTATAGATCTATAAGTTTATAGAGTTTATAGACAACAGAAGTTCCTGTACATAACTATAAGGAGAATTGCTTATCTCAATTATTTCAAGGTATTGCATTTTTTATATTGAGCAGTTTAGGTACCTACCTTTATTCACTAGCATTTAAAGAATTTTTTAATTTTAAGTGTAAAGCGGTAGTTAGATATCTTTAAATTTAAATTAAAATGAAATTATATACAACAATACAAGTAAAAAGAACCAGCAGGACAAAATTATTTTCCGTAGTGTCTGTATATCCCCAAATTTAAACGATTTTTTATTGATCGCCCCTATCTTTCTCTTTACGGATTCTTCCACTACACCAGTAATCCAGGCAATAACTTACCCGATTGTGGAATCCTCGTCCGACTCGTTCAGCGTTTACCCAGATCTGCCACTCTCCCGTGCGCCCGTTCCAACTCTGGCACGAGTGATACCAGCGATTGAGACGCAACGGATAGTTGAGTCGGTAGAACGTATGTCCGTTCACCGACATGCTGTAGTAGCTTGATCGTTCGGTATTGGAGACCCAGGAGTAGATGGCTCTGGATTGCCCATCCACTGCAAGAAAACAGGTTGTAAATTTAGGCTGTGTGCATAGTTGCGAATAACTTGTCCAAATCCAATTTTTTTTTTTTAATATTAAAAAATATGTTGTGGCCAGTCCAAGACCTTCCGTGAATTTGATGCATTTTGTACAAATCCCATACCAAAAGTTCACCGGAAAAGATTCTATATATCCAGTAAAATTGTAACACGGACATAAAACAATTTTTTACAAATTCCATACAGAAAGATCCTTCGAAAATATTCTATAATTCCAATATAATTATAACATGAATATACATTATGTATATATAAATACTCTAAAAATGCGTACACTTACGTAACATTCTCTTTACAATCAAATAATATTACTACCAAGTTTATATCTCTACCCATTTTTGAATTATTGCCCCAAAAGGCAATACACCCCACATTTAGATAAAAACTTCAAAATTTTCAAAAATCTATGTATCTAGATACTTCTCAATGCGCTGATTCAAAATTTTGAAACCGCAGGGCGATATCTCGTTTCGTTCTCGAGATATTTAGATTTAAAGTTTTGCTCAACACTACCCATTTTTGGGTATTAACTCAAAAATGAGTCGAGATATGAATTTGGCGACATCACCATTCGATTCTACGAGCAAAATTACATAAGTACACCAATTTTCAGAATTTTTGAAAACCGCATACAATCTCTAAAGCAAAATAACTGAAAATGGCCAAAAATCGCAAAAATCTAAGGTATACCGCTTATGATTTTTTCAGATTTTGGCCATGTTCAGGGGTTTTCAAGCTTTTGTTCATAAAAAAAGAACCGGTTGGACAAAAATTATGAAAATTGCTATACGTATGTACTTTTGTACGTAGAATCGAATGGTGATGTCGCCAAATTCATATCTCCACCCATTTTTGGGTTAATACCCAAAAATGGGCATTGTTGAGCAAAACTTTAAATCTAAATATCTCGAGAACGAAACGAGATATCGACCTGCGGTTACAAAATTTTGAATCAGCGCATTGAGAAGTATCTAGATACATAAAAAATAGATTTTTGAAAATTTTGACGTTTTTATCTAAATGTGGGATATATTGACTTTTGGGGCAATAATTCAAAAATGGGTAGAGATATAAACTTGGTAGTAATATTATTTGATTGTAAAGAGAATGTTACCTGAGTGTACGCATTTTTATTATTGACAGCAATGATCAATTTGTCATTTGACATTTCGTTTCAATATTGTTTATTTAAATAGCAGTTAAAATTTTAATCGGAGATTGTAAAACTGGCACTTTTTAAAAGAATTTTTGTATTTATTTCACTTTTTTATATCATATTCCATTCTAGTTCACATTACGAAAATGTGTTAATGACATTTGAAAATCCACATTAACCAGTTCACGTTTCAACTTTTAATTTCACAAATTAAATACTTCCAAAGGTCACGTTTAGATTTTCCATTAATGCTTACTCGACAACGTATAATTTGTTCAAAAACAATAGCATTATGAAGCAGGTTGAATCAAAGTAATCTATTTGATCCATTTAATATGAACTCGTTAGTTTTTAATTTGTGGTTTTGAAACAAAAATACTCAATCATCCTCGTGGTACCTTGAACGACATTGAATTAATAGGGCGTACAATTTCTCCGATTTTTTGCAGAAAGTTTCAATGCAATCCAACAAAACGAAGTGAACTGAGAAAGTTATTCAGTCAACAAACTACAAGTAGTTCATTGTCAGGTTGAATCTTGAGATCCGGTTATAAAATATACATTTACTTTGGCAATGAATCTTGAAAGGATCAAAAAAACATCAGTTTTTATGAAATTTAAAGAACAGATAATATACGACCCATATAAACTTCTTCAAAATTAAGATTTTGTGATGTTTCTATTCCTGGTAGAGAAAAAAGTAGTACTCGGATATATGTTACGTTCTGTACCAAAATTCGGGTATTGTCTGAAAAATTTACTCAGCCATGGTTTCGGTTACCGACTGGTTCTAGTCACGTGACTATTATTATTGAAACAGTTCGGTTTCATTCGCGGGTGATTCGCGGAAACCCTAAAATTTTCTTTCAAAACATTACGTCTATCGTCTTTCATAATCCTAAATTATGGAGTGGAAAATTAAAATACGTACAATGCAAACCGTAGAAAATAGATGCAAACATCAAGGAGTCAATAAATAGTATCTAACCACACTGACCTATAAAATCTGACACCTTACGAAAAAGGACAGAAGATGTTAACCGGCAAAACCGAGGAAAAATCATACCACACCACAACCATTGTTGTCAGTTGAATTTCCTTGCCTAGGCAGGGAAGTAAAATGCAACGTTGCCATATTTATTTTCACAAATACATTTTACGTTTTAATAAGAAATACAATTATAAAATTAAAATAAATGATGTTCAGTATATAGTTTTTTTTTGTAAATTCTTGTACAATTTTGAATAAAGTTTAAGTTTTCAAAGTGATTTACTTGTTAAATGAAAGTAGGTTATATGCATTATTCAGTAATTTTGAATTATTATATTTAAAAAAAAAAAAATTATACTTATCTTGTCATTGAAATTCATTTTCATAACTATGCCTCGACAAACAATCTCCATATTCGTCATGAAAAGACGAACTTCCTTGCCTTGATAAGTAAATATCTATTTAACAGGCTATGTTCGAGTTTAATATTAGCCCCGAATAATATAATATTGTGTAAAACAAATATCATGAAACATTTTCCGGATATTTAATGAAATTAATTGAAATATTTACCGAATGATGTATAAAGTGCAAACAGTAACTGTATTTCAAATTAATATTGCGAAATTTTTATTTACTGTTCTATTATGTTTATACGACTTTATGATTACGCATTTATTTCAAATTTAATTTAAATTTTAAAGTAAATGCAGCGCTCAGAATTTTTGCGTAAAATTTTAATGAAGCCAAATGAACTGAATTATTATTTTTTTTTATTATTATTTTGCCATCACGCGCTAATAATTTTAATTTTACAAATAAAGGCATTATTTTCGGTTGTTTGAACAAAATGTTACCTGTATATATTTTAAATTGAGTAATATACATTTCATTGTCTTCTTATCGATAAGTTTTTAGCATTCACTTAAATTGAGTTACTTTCAAAAAAACACGTGAAAACAATTACAGGTTTTAAATTCGAACACAATTTGAAACATTCCTTTCACCTTTCGTTTAACTAATCGCATGATATTTAAATTAAGTCAACGCCATTTTTATTTTAGTAATAGTTTCTTGAACCTTACTATTTTCCTGCATTATATTGCAATATTAATTATTAATCGGTTGGTAGCAAAGTGACCAATTCGGGTCAGTCACTTACGATTATATTGGAATTCGTTACAAAAGAAATCGATAGTAATGCAAGTAGTTCGTGAAATGAAAAGTAGCCTAGCGACTACGAGTTATTATATGGTTATTATATCGTTTTTTCCTTCTAAAATTCTGCCTTAGCAATTAGCAGTATTAGTATTAGTAAATGAAAACTATTTTAATTTATATAAGTAAAAGTAAAACTGGTAGTTTCTAATTTGTTTTTTCAGTGCAAAATGTAAATAATCAAGTTCGTGGAACGATTAAATTCTGTCCACGTTTCCACGTTATGGTATTAATATTAATCAATCAGTTTTTCATACAATATATTCTTATCCGGATAATAAGTAACTTCTATGTTACTTTTTTGTACCGGACTCCAGTAGAATGCTTATTTGAAATTTAAATAAGGTGGTAACAATTACTCGAAATCTGCACACTTGCACCTTCTTTAGGCTCTGTACCATTCATAATAACAAAATAGTGCGTGCAAAATAATATGGACATTATCACAATTAAAGTAAGATCTTACAAAGTATTACATATCATGTACACTTCTACTAAATGACATTTGAAGAACTGGATGAGTGAACATCGCAGATCAACACAAAATAACACGGCGAACAAATGTGCTCTGGCAGAACATTCCAATATACTAAACACATTTTCGATTTGGAAAATTTCAAGATTTTGGAAGAAGAATAGTATTACTCCAAACGTATGTTTCTTGAAATGCTACATAACATATAACAGGGATGATTGCAACAACATATATACAAGAACATATCCAAGGACTAAATAGGTTATATTTTGGTGTTTTGGAAATGTTCAAAAAGGAAAAAGTAAATACCTATACCATCCTACACAATGAACAGACCACCAATAGAAGTCTGTATCGAAGATGCCACCAAAGAATCCTTTCGCAAGATATTTCCGATTAAATCTGTAGTCGCTTTTGAGAGCATATTAATGTGAATGTGCTCTTTTTTGTGCGATGTATAAAACTGAATGTTAAGAACGAATGTATTTTGTGCACATGATATGTAAAGCCTTATTACCGTCAATTGTCTTAATGCGTAAGAGCTATAATTAATAACTAAGTGCAATGCTTTAAAAATGTTTATCACATGACAACATTTACTATTTATTTTATAATTATTAAATTTTGAATATTTCGATATGGAAGAAAACTATGTAGGTATATAACATATTTAAAAAAAAAAAAGAATAATTGCTGCTGAAATGGCAATCTGCTAAACAACAAGTAATAAGGGAAAAAATGGTGACATTTCTGTTGAATTAGTCACTGAACGAACTAGATGGAAATGGTATCCTAGTAAATTGTCATAATGCATTAAGCCTTATGCACTAATCATTAAGGTTTAAGCATTAAAACATTCGGTAGAAATGCAGTTCAATACTTTTAAGATCTTACTGTAAGTGCGATAATGTCCACGTTATTTTGTATGTTTGATTTGGTTTTTATGAAACGTTGTAAACCCTAGAGAAGGTGCAAGCGTCCGCTAAAACGTCGGTGTTGTAAGAATAAATGTTGTTTAATTGATATTTCGATTAATACTACAGTCGAGAAATTTTCCATATTTTCAGTTTTAAATTGTCAAATAACTTTTGCTGTTATGAATAAAGTAGAATCTACATCATAGTGGACACCAATGATTTTCACCAAAAGTAATAACTACTTACCCGCATATGAGAACAAAGGATGATCGTTGCTATGATTAGTAAACTTCGACCACATGCACAAAGTAAACTCCTTCAATCTAGGCATCTCTGCCTTGTACTGAATATACTGAAAGTACAAATCCTGCAGGAAGCCAACTTTGTAGATTTCACACTGATCATTTCCTAGGGAATGTTGGCTTAGTAATCCCTGAGGTTGGTACTGCGATGCTATACTTCCATGGTAGGTTTGTTGAAATTCGTAAGAACCTTTGGGGTTTAAATAGGTGTAGTCCGCATGGATGCAAGCGCAGAAAGGGATGAAGAACAGCACTAGAAGGTGCTTCATGGTTGTATGAGTGGTTAGTTTTGCATTCTGAAAGAGAGAAGAATACTAATTAGATTTACTTTGTACTCATGTTGTTTTAAATAGTCAGATGTGCTATAACAGCTTGCTCTTAGAAAAGCATAAACTTGGAAGAAAGTTAAAAGCAACATTCATTTAAAATATACCAAATAACTTTATATGATCCTGTTACTAACTATTATTTGTTAATAATTCAAAACTAATTAAAAACACAAACCAAAATATTAATCGCTATTACACATTGCACATTTCTACATAAACTCAATTCTACTACATTATTAATCAACGAAGTTGATAATTATTGTTTGAGAATGTCATCATCATTACCGATATCTGTGTATGTAGTGTACAAGGCAGATTGCTACACGTAGTAATGGGTAGTATGCCGTTATGATATATTTATTACGGATTGTTTTATTTGTGGAGTTGGTAACTTAGGCTGTGTCCGATGTTGCACTTTTATCACCCTAATATTTAAATCCTAAATTTATATGCCCTAATGCCCAGTTTTATAAACATCGAATAACCTGCAGAGTTATTACTTTGAAAGTAAATTTAATCGTTGAGTAAATAGAAATGCCTGTTTTATAAAATAAGTTGCAGAGTAAAATAAGTACTTGCAGAGTAAATATTTTATTCTAGTGATATACCGACAGAGACATCGTTTATTATTATTCAAACGTCAAAATAGTGTCATAAAGTGTCAGTTCTCATTAAAAATGGAAAAAAAAAGAGAACTGGGAAAGAATTATACTGAAGTAGATAAAGCGAACATGCCTAGAAACACTTGCCTTTATTATAATAATTTGCAATACGACGTGTATTAAACTTTGTAATAACTCTATAAAATAATTAATTTCGACATGTGTCAAATTTATTCTACAGAATAAAATTTACTTCCTCGAAAATCAGTGGAATAATTTATTCCATAGATTTACTTAGCTAGTATTTTTATTCTTGCTTTATAAAACGAAAATCTCTGGAATAAACTATTTTACTTCGAGAATAAATTTTACTTTGCTAGTAATTTACTTATCCATCTTTTATAAAACTGGGCATAAATCTAGTAATTATTCAGGATTTTAGGAATTAGATTTTAGGGTTTTGCAAGAGCACACTAGTGTTGCCATACAAACCAATGGATATCACTAGCGTGCCATTCGGAGATGTATTTATGTGAAAAAGACCTAAATACTAAATGCCAAAATGCGACATCGGACACACCCTTAGTCTAAATGCCAAACAAATCTAACATTTTATTTACCAATAAAATTAATGCTATTAGATTTTACCTCTCACTAAGAGAGGTGTGAGTGAGTGTGTGTATGGATGTGTGTGAATCTGGATGTTGGAATGACGATTCCTCAAAAACTATAATACTTAAGACCAATATAACTACGTATTCCTTAATCAGACATTAATGGGAAGAGCTGAAAAGGTTTTGGTAACAATTGGATAACCGGAAATAGCAGTTTCAAAAAAAATCTTCTAAATATTACCTAATTTATAACATATGTGGAGAAAACTTGATTAATACATATATTAAATTTGATTAAAAATCATTAAAGTTCTAAATATTTAATTAGCAAAATAAAAAAGTATTTGAATATACTAATTCCAAAATAAAATGCTGCACATAAAATTACAGAATTAATTATAATATTTAAGCATAATTTTACACGTGACATACACTAAACACTAATTTTGAAACAACTTCCGAAAGAAAAACAATAGTTCAAGTAAAATTATCGTTAATTTAAATATATAAATCTCTCTATAGAATAAACTTAAACAGTCTCTAAATGAAATTACGAGTATTACTCAATAAAACCAAAATAATGTATTAATGTACCTATATCTAGTCATGCAGGAAGGAAAGTATTAAGAATTTCCTGATAAAAGGAAACAACGAATGCAAAATTTCATTAATTATGCCCTGCAAATTTCATATTCGAGTGTGACTGTAAATCAAATTACAAAAAGAAAGTGTTGTTTTATTCCGAACTATATATTTCTAGATCACTTTTACTTTATACTAATAAACAATAATTACATTATAGCAAAATTAAATCAATAGATTAATACGAAACAATGCAGTTGACTATTGAGTGATTGGATAAAAATATGGATATTAATGTCTACTTTTTGTAAAACATTCTGACATGGATTAAGAAGTAGATTCATTTAGAAAAAATGTTTACATTACTGGAGAAAGTATTTACACACCTTTTTTAAATGTCTTTCGCGGCATATTAATTAATTATTAACATTTTTAACAATTAATTGACAGGATTGGTTGTATTTCTTATGGATATATGCATTTTTACTAATCACTGACATGTCGCTGGCCAGACAGTAATTTTTTCACCCTGTGGACAATATAACGAGGATGAGCGATGATGTTATATTATTAAAACAAGAGAATAACGGCCAAAAATGTCTTTGTAAACAAAAGAGCGTTAGCATAGAAACAAGGCAGTTTCAGCTCATAAAAAATAAATGTTCGTTTTCATCAAAGTTATTACTTCTTTTTTTGAATTTTGACAGCTTGTTCGATCATATTTCTTGAGAAGTACATAAAACTGTCCAGGAATTTTCGTGAAATACGTTGAAAAATATTTGAAGTTTTTGTGATCTTGCTTATTGCTGATTTCGGTACGAATACTACATCATGTGTTATGTGTTGTAGAGATTTTCTTGCGCGACGCCGTATGTTGGAAATGTAATTTAGTGTTTTAATACTAGAGAAATTTCACTTTATTAATGTCTGTTATTTTTATTATCACATAGCTATAATAGAGTAAGAAAGCGTGCGTGAAACCGTACTAGAACAAAAGATGTAACTGCTTACTTTATTATTTAATTTAAATCGTAGTTGTATCTGTCATTATCTCAAACTACAGAAAATTGTAATGCAGAACGTGTATATAAAACAAAGTACTTGTAATTAGTTTACTTTTATAGCTGAAAGTTGTTTGTTTAATTCTATGTTTTTATATCAGGTACATCAGAATTAGTTTACGATTTAAACGAGTAAAATAGGAAACTTCAATTAAGTCATTAAAATTTTCTTCGTGAAAAGTACGCTCGTAAATTAAAATAGTTATTTGCATAGCATGTGCACGACAAACCGGGTATCAAATAAAGCTTAACATAGACGTTTAACATGGTAAAACAAGTGTCCGGCAAAAAATTAAGCCACAATATTAAACATGATAATAGTACATTACAAGAGTTGCAATAAATTATAAAAATTATCAAATAAATAATTGTTTCACTTTTTTATTACGTAATTTGAAAAGATTGTCAGATGTCAGCGTGGCGCATTAGTTAGCAGCTGCCTCTTAAATTTCAGATTGAGATTCCCCGTTAGGGTAATTACTATATTTTTTTATACAAAAATTGCTGAACTTTTAAAAATTACTTTTATATTTTCTATTACAGTCATTAGTCGTGACCTTCACCGCTCGGCTCTGGGGTCGTGGGTTCGATTCCCACCAGAGGCTTGGATGTTGTGTGTGTCCCAAAAATACTTCCATTAAAAATAGCTCCGGGCCAGTGTACAAAATGTACGAAGCCGAACCCAATTAAAAAAATATATATTACAGTCATTAAAAAATAATAATAACATGCTATACTCTGTTTTTAAACTATAGACAGTAACTAGAAATTCTAGTAAGAAAATCAAAGCCTGTGATTGGCTGCTGCGCTATTTCGTGAAGCCGCATTTAACCAGGCGAAATTTCAAGTTAACCTTCAAACTTAATTGACACGTCAAACTCTCAGTAGTTGTCAAATCATTTGTTGAATTTGCACGTGTTTTTTGTTTCATTTCTCTTTTTGTGTTATTTCACGAATAAAAACAGTATTTCATTAACTCTGTATATTTTTATATTATCATTTATCACGTTTTCTTTCTCTTTGTGACTTTCATTTTACAAGTTCAGTAGGTAGGTAGGTTGGTTAGGTATATTTATTAAATATTTATTTATTTATATGTTATGCAATGCACAAACCCAAGAGTTAACAGTATTTTTAAAAATATATAAATTTTTCATCAAGGAATCTCAAAAAATAATGCAAATAATTAATTTATAATTAAAAGTTATGTATTTATGATTTTATATGAATAAATTAAGTATATTATCTATAATAGTTTTGGTTAATGAAACTATAACCTGGAAAGTATAAATGCTGACGTGACTGTCATTTTAACATTTCAATTCCCCCGTCAAATAAATCTAGTGACTTTTTTTGGTAACTTCTAGCGGTGTAAATGTGACTTCGTCTAGTGCTGTCTATAATGCATTGTATTTTCTTGTGATATTAATAAAATTAATTTAAATATAATAAATTTGTACAGTTATGTTTTTACTGTATTTATAAAAAATATTATTTATTATTACAATGACCAAATTGAACTAAAAGCAGGTTGACAAACTTATCAACGAATAAAATTTATATCTTCAAAATGAACTTCGTTAATGTAAGTAGAAATCACGATGTAATCTACTGACAAAAAATCTGTAGAAAATTTAGTTAGAGGCTAGAAATTTTTCTCCAGCTCGCGTAACTAATTCTTGTCACAAATTTCCTTAATTAAATCACAATTAATGAATGCCCAGTACTTAAAACTATAACACTTCTGTCACACAACATTCCAGTACATATTTCATAACATCAGGACTGTTGCTTTACACACTACTCAATATAAGTATATGAACTCTCCCTCAATAGCTATGTAAGCAAATGCATGCTTGCAGAAGAAAGAGAACACACACAGTCACGCACGCAAGAAAGTAAAAGTGCTCTTGACCATTTACCGAGTTGTTGACTTGCTATTTGTTAAACAGTTGCCGCGTTAGTCACTTGTTCGCTGAGGAAATTTTCGTAGGAAGGTAACGTGGGTAGCAGATGGTTATCTGAGGATTGAATGGTGTTTTAATTTATGTTTATGATTGTAGAAATATGTAACAAGCATGTAGGAAGACAAATGTTGCATTTCATAATCGGTACGCGACAATGAAATTTGTATGTCAATAATGAATATTTATTCAAAAACTGCGATATACTAAAGTTAAATTTTCGTAACACACTGGGTGCCATATACCGGCTGTAACACGAAAATCGGGCCATACGCGTTTAATATGGGAAAATAGTTTTTCCTTGGCCAAAAGTGGCCTATTAATTTTCGACAAAAATGCTTCAAATAAATGTTGTAGAGAATTAAATTCTGCATGTAAACCAATAGTCACATTTTCTTTCGCATCGTTGGTAACCGGGAAAATTGATTTTAAAAATTTATAAAACTTACTTCTTTATACTGTTAGCCATGGTATTAAAATAAATTTTCAGTTATAATATCCCGAGGACATTGATAATTACGAAATAATTTTATAACAGTTACCAGTATCAGTTCACCTGATGACGGAAGCAGATCTTAGCATCCGAAACGTTGTGAAACAATTTTTGTGTTTTCAATAAAGATAATGTCAGTCCAGAAATCGAGTTTTATTCAGATAATGCATTGACAAAAATTGTTGAGGTTATGTCTGGCTCAGTCAAAGATTTTGATGTAAACTCTGCTAAAGTTAAAATATTAAGTATTTTTTGGAGCTCAACAGACAAAATTTGCACTACCATATTAATACATGCTTGAAGTAACTCAATTGACGCCATTTTTAATCTAGTGCCAGTTGAAAATTGATAGAAATTGTGGATACATATAGGTACTGGTGCCATTAAAATTAGCGCCAATAATCTTTGCATGTGGTTTAAGTTAAAGCTTGTTGAATCTTTTTATTTGACCTTTTTAGTGAATTAATTGAAGAAAGTGTCTGAAAAATGATTAACTATTTAGTGGAGCATTAAATTACGTATAGTAGTCTAGTCTACTTTTTTATAATAAAAAAACAAATACTTATGATCAATAATTTACCGTGAATATGATCTACTTTAAAAATTTAGGTATCTATTAATCTCATTTTTAGAAACCGTTTTCTATAATAACCGATAAATATTTGAAATGAAAAAGTTAATAAGAATAAAAAGAATATATAAATGGTGTTTTCCTATATCATAAGTAACTGCTACAAAGTGATATATCTACGTTGTTCCGTAAATGATTTCCTTGTTATTGTGCATTTTTTGCCCTTTTTCCGAGCTCTAATTTACTAATTACGTAAATAATCATTAGAAACTTTTTTTGCTAGTTCACGATTTATGATATTTGTCGTAATGACATGTCATCAAGACTTTTTTTCTCCGAACTGACACGAGAGGTAATGAGAATCGCAGACTAATACAATTCTTTAGTTGTTTAGTTGTAATTTTTATAATGACAATTTTGAATGGATTGAATTAACCGTAACTCACTCAATAATAATTACTTCATCATCGAAAGGTGAAAGCTTTATCCCGATCTTTTTGGAGATCATGCTTCTGAAAATATGGCTGGCATTATGAACAAAGTGAATATCGATATTAAAAATGAAGTGATATTTTTATTGAATCAATATTTTAAATAAATTAATCAATAAGTTATTGGTATTACTTTATTTAACCTAGCATAAGCTAAACTAAAGAAACTTTAATTAACGTAACCATAATTTAACCAAAACAAATCTAATCTAATCTAACTTCAACTAACCTAACTATAACTTAACGACTTAACCTACCTAAACTAACAATATTTATATTTATTGATAAATAATTTAACAAAATACTGATCATTTAATAGTTATATGTGATGTAAGTGGGATATAAACATTATTAACGCACATATTGTGAATTGTCCTACGAGCGACAGAAAAAGTTTAAGCTAATCCTCATTTTTGGATTAGCAAATTCTACTTTAATTTTGACAGTGTATATCTTAAAATGTAGTTTAATCTGTTCCTAGTATAAACCTTTTTTGAGAATATTTAGAAGATTAAATTTTAAATACCGGAATGGAATAGAATTCACTAATCAAAAAATGAGGATTAGTTAAACTTAAAAATGTTATCGAAATGAAGATTTAATTCCGTTATTTGAATATCTTGCAAAATAATAATATCCTAACAATAATTATTATTATTATGTTTGATATAACTGTTATTACTGAAAATTGTTCTTGTGAAATTTGATCTCATTAAGAAGACATACCAGTGAAGTAACTCAAGAAGTTTCTCAAAGCTTGCATCAAATAACATTGACATTTATGGCCGTACAGTATTAAACTGGTCATCGAAGCGTACTGTTCGATCAGGTGCACAAATGTTGCAATTTGCAATCATTCAAAATTGTTATTTCGTGCATTGTTTTTCAAGATTTCCTTACGTAAACTTGACAAGTTAAACGGAAGAACAGCAATTGCTACACGTTTTCTAGGTAACCTTCATTCGATTTGTGGACATTCACTAGTTTTTTATCAACATCATAAGAATGTTTTTCCAATTGTTGGAATAAGAATCTGATTTTTGCAATTCCAAGGTTAATCTTGTCTAATTATAACAGTTTTTAAGACAATCTTGCTAGAGATTTATTGAGATATAGTTTTTATCAATGAAGTATAAATGTCTATGGAAATATTCATACAGGGTGTTAAAAAATAAGTGTCTCAAATTATGAGGGCATATAGTACTGACCAAAATGAGTAAAAAAAGTTTAATCAACATGGGTCCGATCTTCAACTGTTTTCGAGAAAGAGGCCATTTTGTATTAGAATTAAAGAAAAACAGACTAAAATAGTGGTTGAACAAAATTTTGTCGATGCCAGTAAATAGAATATAAAAAAACAATAACATATTATATGAAACATTTTTTTCACTTTTTAATAGTTACGAAGTTATTTGAAAACTAAATATTGGCCAAGGGCGCTACGACTTTTGTCTCAGTACAATTATTCGATTTTTTAATTTAATCAAAGTTTTCGAGATAGCAGAGGTAAACACCGAAAAAACTCATTTTTCATTGCCTTTTATCTCGGGAACTATTGAAGATCGGACCCATGTTAATTAAACTTTTTTTTACTCATTTTGGTCAGTACTATATGCCCTCTTAATTTGGGACACTTATTTTAACACCCTGTAGTTCTACAAATGTGAATATATGTATTTTACCAAGGCAAGAGCTTAAAATACTAGAACTCGCTTATGCCGATTACTCCATGAATTTAATAAATAAATATTTCCAATTTTAAATGGCACAAAAGTGACCCCTGTGGTGCACTCTGCACGCCAGCTATGAGTGCCAGTGAGGTGTCGCCTGGTAAGCGCCCACACGGTAAAATATATCGTCATCATTACCGATGTCTACATGTGTTGTAGATAATGGCACACCCAGAAATGGGTAATATGCCGTGATGATATATTTATTTATTTATTTAATTTGATTTATTCGTTTTGCGGAAACATTAAATAATAGGGTTTTTCAAGTTGGTAACATAAAAAGATTTCAATTTAAACCCTTTGGATTCCAGATTACCACTAAAACTAGGGTCCTATTAATAGTAGTGGACGCCCACTACCATAATAGTTATTTATGTAACAAGTGTGTAAAATAGTACTTTGTTAGTCGAGTGCGAAATTAGCATGAGATAAAAAATACTATTTACACACGAGTTACATACAATATTTTTCCTATTAGTGTAGTAAACTTATGCAATTTTCCCGTAGAATCGAATGACATCGCAACACTTGTATCTCTATCCATTTTTGGGTTAAGACCCAGAAATGGCTAAAATTCTAAATGTTACTATCTCGAGAACAAAAAAAATATTTACCTGAGGTTTTAAAATTTGAAATCAGATCATTGATATGTATCTAAATATATAAAAATTGGATTCCTGATAATATTGAAGATTTTGGAAAAAATTGAAGTGTTTTAGTTTTGGACGTATATTCCTCTGGTCATCTTCAACACTTGTCAGGACATACATGACTCATTGAGACAAAAAATTTATAAACATAACATGAAAAATCAATTAACATCTATTTCACAATAGTCGTCATTTTAACATCTGGTATGTTAGAAATGGTATTTAATTCATTTATTTATCAATTTTCCATTTCAACAAGCTCGTAAATGTCTCAATAACACTCAAAAATTTTAATGATTTCTTCTAGAAAGTGAAATGAATAAAATTAATGTATCTTAAATATACGTCATCTTTGCTACTGGTCTTATATGTACTACATTCCTAATGGATTTTTGATCTGTAAATTTGCTTTTATATTTACCGTTGTCAGCTTCAAGCGAATTCCGCTTTCTAATGTCAGCGTTGTTACCTGTAATCTTGGATTTCGCTTTCGGATGTTAACAATATTTCCTTTGTGCAGGAAGAAGATTCTCGATACTGGTGTTTTATGCTAATTTATGATTATTAGCTGTATATGTATGACTACTGATCCGCGGTAACATAATCGATAAAAGTGTATAACGGCATTAAAGTATAGTCTGCGTTTCCTGCGAAATAGGAAACATTTTATAATTTCTGAAAATATTTATCTTAACACCTTCGCTGCCAAGCGGTCATTTCAAAATTGTCCCTGAAGACCAGAACTGGTAACTTATAATAGGGTTAATTTTATGTAGTTTAGTAGTTTTGTTTTTATTTTATCTTTATTCAGTAATTAGTTATTAATAAAAATACGAGCGGACACCGGTGTCTGCCGTTGGCGCTGTATTATTAAATACTAGCTTTTAGATCTCAAGGCGCCATAGCGCACACATTTTTTCTCTTTTCCTGCGCCACAGCAGACACCTCTAGCGGACACAATGGAATCAGCGGACACGATTAAATTTGTATGGACAATATGTGCAATAATGTTGAATTGTTGTATTCTGTAAGTTTCTTTTCATCAGAGTAATATAATCTGTCATTAGAGTTATATCTAAATCATGTCAGAACGTGAGAAAAAGAAAAAAAAAAATTTGAATATGGCTATGGAGATGCCTTCTCTCCTTTTAATATAACTTATTTTGTATAATATTGTAACGTTATTAATAAAGAATTTATATTTATTTTTCACAAAATGTTTTTTATAATACTGATTTACTTACATGTGTATACCTGACTTTTTTACCGTGTCCGCTTGGCCTCTTAAAATAAAAATATTAATTTATCTTCTGTACGCCAGAACGTACACAAATAGCAGACACATCTCTACAACTGTTACTATAAGACATATCGAAAAACCAAGATAGTCAAAGTATCCTAGGGCGCCACAGCAGACACATACTCACTGCTTCTTCCGATACATTTTGTCTGCTTGGCGTAAAGCGAAAAAAAAAAAAAACGCTGGCGCACAACGAAATATCACGATGTCCGCCATGGCAGCGAAGGTGTTAAAGATGCAACAATTGAAAAAAATGTAAAATGAAATATACAGTTTATTTTATGACATTTCACTTCAATATATAATATTGCCAAGTTAATGAATACTTACAAACCGATTCTCAAAAAAAATTAAGCTAATCCTCATTTTTGGATTAGTGAATTCTATTCTATTCCGGTATTTAATATTTAATATTCAAAATATTATCAAAAAATAGTTGATACTAGGACTATATTAGTCTATATTTTAAGATATTATAAACTGTCAAAATTAGAGTAGAATTCGCTAATCAAAAAATAAGGATTAGCTTAAACTTTTTCGAAAATTTAGCTTTTAAAATGCAGTGAAGATGCATAAATTATTTCATATGCATAATATTATGATCTAAATACTTTATAGAAAAAAGTGGTATTATTTTTTAAATTAACAAGTATTTTATGTCACTGTTACACAACAAAAAATAAAACAATAGATGCACATTTTATAATAATGAAAAATAAACATAGCATGTCTCGTACTTTTTTCATACACTCGTTTTTTTTTTACTTATTACGTTGTCATGGTTTAAAGATGAGTATTAAATAAATTTATGTATCTTTAGTAGAAATAAAAAGTGTAATACGATTAGAAAGCAATTTTTCATGCAAGAAACGTAACAGTCAATAAATGTAAAATAAAATGGAATTTTTGAAAGGTACTGTGTTGGTCACGACAAATTATTTTTACGAGGGTTGTAGAAAACAAAATTTGCACCATAATTTTAAACAGTTATTTATTTGAAATTAAGTTGTGTTAAGTTAGTTAGAACTTAGGGCCGTTTTCATAATAAAGTTTATATTCTCTTCGCACTTTAATTTAAAATTAAAGTTTTCTTGGTTTTAATAATATAACTTTAGTACTTTAGCGAGCACTGTAGCATTACTTTAAAATTAAAATAAAATCTTGAAGTAATTTTAATGATAGTCTTAAAGTGAGTCTGATTATGAAAACGGCCCCTTAGTAAATCAATTACTTGATGTAACATTGTGGGTGAAATTAACCAGAGAGCATTTTGGAATCATGGTTTATAATTTGCCAGACTGAAATTTATTTGGCATTTGTTAATTTCCTCAGTACTTAATTAATTTTATAAATTTGGCTGTTTTTAAGTCACTGAAAATTAATTTGACAGCTCTCTCAGAAATTAGTTTATCTTAAATAGGCGCTGATCATGTGCAGTTGTTCAAGCCCAAACAATTTTTAAAAAATACGTCACAATAAACCTAAAGAAACGAAATAATTGTCTAAGCAATCCTAAACAAACAATACACAAACGAATGTCACTTATAAATAAACAATTTATAAGAAATGGAAGAAAAGAACGATTGAAGTCTATGTTAAAGGGAACTTGTATGAACTTAATTAAAATAAAATTCTATCAAATATGCACCATATATCTTGTTTTCATTCATTCTATAGTGTATCGAGATTCCTTTGTCTTACGCGTCATCTTCTAATAAAAATGCACAAAATTTTCCGGATTATCCGTACTTTGGATCATCCGGACCAGGCTTGGTCCCGTTAAGTGCAAATAACCGGATTTTCACTTTATTAAGTTCTATATCGCATTTTCAAGAATCATTATTATTATTCAATATTCTATGCAGGCCTTCCAACAGGTCCCATCCAATATCTAGATAATACCAGGATAACGAAGACAATACAAATTAATTCATTGATAAAATCATGAACCAACATTCATTGGGTACCCGGTCGACATAATCGTTAAAATAACGAGACAGATAATCGACAAATGTGTTCACTTCTCTCTGAACCGTTATATCAAACTGTATTTGATAAACGCTCGCTAAAGCATCTCAATTACTGTTACGATCCTTACTGTAACCGGAAAATTTCAACCACGGGAGATGAGATATTTTCAGAGAGTAATTGGTATTCATTGAATTGAATCGTGCAATTATTTTAATGTTGAATACGTAATTTATAAGTGTAATTTATGAGGAAAAGTTTTGTCTATGTTGTATTTATAGAAGTTTATAATTATAGCTTTTATAAATCTATTTTTATTGAAGTACATACGTAATTCGTTCCCACCTCGGATGTACAGAGTGATCAAAAAGAAATGATGCAGTTGTCAATACAATTCTGGGGACTTTTTATTCCAAAGTTTGCACAAACCAGGTGAAGAGGGAAATACTATTTGACATGTCATTTTGACAATAAATACAAATAGGTTATGTCTGAGCAGGGGCCTGACAACTAATAGGATTTTGAGTGAGTGAAATACTTAAGATTATAGCTCTGGGGGTAATGTAAGAAATAAAAGTACGTCGGTAAAAGAAACAACAACCATTTTAATAAAAAAAAAAAAATGGAAAAATGTTACTGTCAGAAACAGGATATTAATTTATGCATCAATCTTAGCAATTTGAATTACTTTTCATGTATTGCCAACAGAATCAGCTATTTTTGATCACTCTGTAATATACTAGGGCTGCTGGAAAAGTTTTTTTGCCCTCCTGAAGTGTAATGGGAACTTTACAATTGTATGCACAGGAAGTGTAACCTACATTTTACGCTTACTGTATTGTAACTTGTCTAACTATGCGGTAAAATAATCAAAATACACTGGACGTTTATGGGCATTTAGAAAAGAAATCATCTTTATTATAATAAAGTTCATGTAAAAAAGTACTACCTACATAAGTTATTTTTTGCTTCAACATTTCCTATATTTAAAATTAATTTATATAAACAAAAATCACGGCAACGACATCTGTCATTATTGTAAAAATCCGCCGTTACCGACATAGTCACCAATCGATATACCTGTCAAATACGCGAGGCGAACATTGCTGAAATGTCAAATATCGACACCTACCTATTATTTATTATGAAGAAAACATGAGCAAATAAATATATTATCAGTCATAAACAACGTATATTATTACAAATAAATTTTCGCTAGAAGAAGTACTCTAATGAAGGTAAGTAAAATCAAATTTGGAAATTGACTTAACCCCAGTATTTTAAACTAACCCTTTTCAGAACTACAACCTATCTCATTAAAAAAAGTGATTTTCATTATCGTCGACATAAAATTTGATACAATTCTCGTGCGTGAAGTATTTTACAGCGCGACAGCTTTGTTTGAGGCACGAGCCTTTAAGGCGAGTGCCTTATTATTACAACTTACACGCACTCGAATGTAAATAACTATTACAATGTAGTAGTTCTAGACAGCGTTTTTCTACTGTCATATACATAAAATGACATTTTTTACTTACGATTCAGTTATTCATTCGTACTAATATTAATTCGTTTTGCTTATGCGGCATTTTATGGATAAAGTCATTTTGCGAAAATATGGGAATTTCGGGTGAAATTTTTTTAGGATTTCAAATATAATCTGACGCCGAAACAGTACATCGATCAACTTTATTTGGCTTTTGGGGATGAAGCATCATCCAATAGGACAGTTTATAATTGGGTCGCCGAATTCAAGCGTGGACGCTCTAATCTCTGTGACGAATATCATGAAGGTCGTTCATCCACTTCGGTAGTTGCCACTAATGTTGATGTTGAGCATGATATGGTTGAGCAAGATGTGACATACACGATTTTGTACAAACATTGAACGTACGGAAGATTTACAGTCGTTGGATACCACACAATTTGACTGAAACTCAGATCTAGTCTAGAAAGTCTGCTTGCAAAATTGGTTTGTGCGTATAAATGTTATAGGAAAATATTTTGAAAAACAATAAAGCCGTTTATAAAATTCTTTAGGTCTTCTTTCACATCATTTGCAGAAACTTTACCAGCAGTCCTTGTACTATTATCACAAAATTGTCTATTTATTTGCCATTTAAATACCAACAACATTATAATTTTTATTATACAGTAATTTTAATCACGAGTATGTTTTTATACATTTTCCTTATGAGTACCTATATTATGTCTACACAATATGCAAATAATTATTAATTAGGTTCTGTAAAGTTTTTTATAAAATTTATTGACTTTTTATAGATTTTTGTAGCGGTATTAGAAACTAGTAATGACGAATTCCGATAATTTTGGTACCCGAGTACCCGAAACAACTACCCGGATAGTACCCTTTACCCGTTAATTACCCGATACCCTTTAATTACCCGTTATCCTTTAAGTACATATACATAATTCGTTAATTTGTTAATTACCAGTTACCCTTATATTAGCAGTTTACTTTTTAATAAAATTCATAATTACTGTTTACATATATTTATTAAATAAAAAGTAACACAAATAAATAATATACTGTATCTCTATAAAAAACTTAAGATAAATTATATTAATTGCCTATGGTATTGTAATAAAAAGCTCTTCTTTTAGATACAATTTTTCCGGCATCTGAAAAAAGTTCGTGTAATTAAAGGGTATCGGGTAATTAACGGGCAGCGGGTATATTTCGGGTAATTGGGTAAGAAATTTATTACCCGGGTACATTATTATCGGGTAGGTTCCGAGTACCCGGGTACCCATCGTCATTCCTTTTAGAAACTATTCTACAAGGCTCAATACTTTTGAAATTTAATGCACTCTAAGGAATTTTGACCGTGCAAAACTGATTTGATAATTGGCGAAATACATTTGTATAGAAATCAACACTAAAAATAAAATGTCGTATAAATTGTTCAGCGTTAATTATTGTTTTGTATAAAAATATTCCACTATGTATATATAATTTTTTAAAGATATTTAATTCAACACTATGATCAGTACTACCGTGTTCCTAATGCAACAAGTTAAACTCACAAGGTAGTAATTTGTTGCGATATTTAGTAGTGGATGGACGTATATTTCTGTGTAAAAAAAAACCGGGTTGGTCTTCCGAGCGCATTGAAATCTCTACTCACCCACAGCAACACGTAATCCAAACAAACACTGTGCGCACACTTCACTAGACGGAGGCACACTGCAGCCGGTTGTATTTACACTCCTTGGTAAGGATTTCCTCCTTCTCCGGTGTTCTTGTTCCCTCCTCGAGTCTGACACACGTCTACTTCACCTTTCTCGAGAGAGGGGATACTACTTTCCATTACAACGCCAGCCAAGAAGTTCAAGATTGACTAAGATTGTAACAAGTTACTAGGGTTGATTTGATATTGTTAGGATTGATGTAATAGTTATGATACAGGTGTATAAGCTACGTACGACAAGTTTAAAGTTCTTTTTTATTATACCTAATCAGATGTATCCATTCTTAATTTTCAACATTACTTGCAATTAATTTAACATCCTTTCACAAACTACATACGTTTATGGAGAGAATTAATAAAGGATATAAAGCTAAAAAGTCTTTGCTTTTTACAAAAGAACAGATATCTACATGAATTATTTATTCAACTCTCGATTTTATGACACCTACTTATTTTTGAAAGTAATGACTTGTATTAATTAATCGTTCTTCAGGTTCTTGCTATTTGTGGTTTTTTGATCCATGCAGAAGATACGAAATGTGTGATTTACGCACATCTGATATTAGTAGAGAGGGTTCTGCTTTATTCATTAAACTGAAAAATTATTGTCCTGTAATATGTCTATATTTTGGAATTGAATAACTTTAGGCCTTAAAGTTCCATAAAATTATTGTTGTACTCGTATAAATTAATAATAATTGAAATTTCGGGAAATATCCGCCCATCATCAGCTGATAAAAATACAAAATATAAAAAATATGTAACAATATTATACAATATGCACTCGCCCTTTTAAGTTACATTCAAATAATGTTATATTAAATACTAAAATATTATTTAAATCTACATTACTTTATTTGTCATGGTAAATAGAGAGCCTCATTTCTTGTAAATTTTTACCTCACAACGAAAGAAGAATAAAAAGGGGTAATTTTGAAAATTATAAATAAAATTGTTTAAGTGTGTTTAGTTATTTCTGATATTTCTGATGTCGTTGTATCTTTGTTTATGTTGATGTTTCATACAATAATCGATTATTTCTATTTGTAACTTTTCTAAGAGAGTAACATTTTGAAAATTAATTTTTTTGACATTGATATTTACACAATACACAATGTTCAGCTTTACAAGTATTAAAATGATATTAATGTTGGTATATTCTCTTTTTAAGGGTTTGTGTTGTCTCACCAACGTAAGTTTTTTCACTAATACGTAATATGTTTACTTGTTTAAGATTCTGAATATTTAATAATTTATTGACAATAGGTATATCACACATGCAATCTGTATATTTACAACCTAAAAACTGAACATACAGTAAAACCGAAACATATAACAACGTAATGCAATTAAAATTCGAAAATAAATTTGTTAATAAAAATTACGTCTCCGTAAGTATGGATAACATAAATGATTTTAAATTCATCATACATCTATATGAATAATTGAAGTAAATTAGTATTGTTTGCTATTTTCGTTGGCAATCATAAATAAACAAACTAATAACGTGTGTTTGTTGCTTAGCGACTTTCATCTTGAAAATTTGCACGGTTTTTAGTACGCCTATCAGTGATTATGATACAGGTACAATAAAAAAATTTTCATCTAAAGATTTTAGAGCGTACCTATTACGAATCCTCTTTTAAAAAATTCTCATTTAAAAAAATGACAAATTTTCTAATATCAACCCTCATATTAAAATCGTCGTCGAAGCTGCGTAAGAAATTGATTATGCATATTTTAATAAAGTAGACCATATTTCATTCGAAGATTTTCCTTAGGCTTAGACTCTTCATAAATTAAAGCATTAAATTTTCAATAAAGTTGTTCCGAGTTCATCCTTACATGAAAATCTGACATTTTAATTTAAGAAGTATTTAACAACTTTACGAAATTCCGCACTATACTCTGTCAAGTTTACGAGTAACTTTCGAAATTCTTTATGCAAGTTTTATGTCGATTTCGGTAAAAACAACTATTATGATGTCAGAAGACCTTAAGTTTGCCATAGAATTTCTCAACAACAGCATTGTTTGGTTTAGTTTGCCGTCTTAGATTAAAGAGAGATTAAATGTCTAGTAGGCTGGTGTCACAAATTATAATTTTGTTAATTGAAAAGTTAAACCGGATCTGATTTGAAAGTATAGTCATATTAGAGGAATTTGGTTTCCTAAAGACATTTTTCAAGTTTCCTATATTGGATTTATCGGATGTCAATAAATTTTAATTGGTGTATCTGTCGATTTCTGATAATAAATTAGAAAATAAATTTGTAACTATTTTAAAGGAGTGTCACTTTGTTATATTACAAAACACTTTTGTGCAACAAGTGTAGAAATGTGCTTTTTGTAAGAGAGGGTTTAATATTTTGTCTACCATATGTACTTTTTGTAATTCAGTAAAATTGGTAATATTGCTGGGAACAGTACATAACATAATTTTGCAATTTTTCGGATGACTAAACATTTTTAGTCATACCTATAATTACTATTACAGAAAAATTTAGGCAATAAATTAATTACATATTTTTTTATATCATTATGAAATTACATGGCTTAAAATACATAAATTTTAATCGAAATTTGTTGTATTACATCCATAATCCTTATAAAGAATATTATATTATTATAAATGATTATAATTTACTCGTAATACTGTTCTATACAATTTATTTTAAAATAGCACTTAATAACTATCTTTAAGAATAATACGTTGGTTTTTACGTAAGTGCCTATTTAGTTCTCAAGATTTTAAAGTGAATTACTATTTTTAACCGTATTAAAAGGCATTTAGAACTAATTTAAAAATTAAAGACTTTCTCAACTTTAACATTGGTACATTAAAATTTAATTTAAAACATAAAAGTTATTCAATTGTGTCATGTAGAAAAAAATGTTTGTTGTAATTCTCATTATTTCGGAATTTCCTTTCTTGCTTCATTTTCGTTTTCTTTGGGTACTGGCGTAAAACGATATCATTGGGCATTTGTTTTTACATATCCTTATTGCAAAATAATTTGTCTTTACTCAAATAGCTGAACTCTTTTACTTACATATGTTTTGGTTTGCTAGATTTGGTAATTGGTGAGAGTTTTTTCTCATTAGATTAATGTTGTTGTGCACATGGTACATTTAAAGTTTATTCAATTGTAATATAAGACAAAATATGTATTTATGAATACGTTAAAGCAAAAGTTAAATTAATTTAGTAAAAATTGCGATTTATGGTGTACAAGCATTAAAATATTCGAAAAATATCTTTTGCGCCTATTTGATGAAGAGAGATAAAGAAAAGAGTATAAGAAACAACAGAGAAAAACAAAAATTCAGCATGAAATTCAGTAAAAACGACAGACTGCAACATTATAATCAATGCAGAGCACCTGTTACTCCATTAACGGTATCACCAACGTAAATCTCACGTAACACAAAAAATAATAATTTCCACAAAGCAATTTATTCGTATAATCACAAAACATGACCGTGACACATTCTAAGCCCGCAACTGTGAGAATTTTCAGGTTCATTGGGCTAACATACGTAGTCGAATCGTTTTTTATTCTTTGGGAATCGATTGACTGCAAGCGACTGTTAAAATATTCTGTAATTTACAACACATGTTGAAAAATTTGTATTTAAGAGTGATTAACAAGATGTTTTCATGTAGAAAGTATTGGTTTGTATCGTGCTCTGCTTGATTGAGCATTGTTAAAGTAATTGGCAAATTGGTCTTGGTGAAAATAAGATGAATAGACAAATCGGAAGTAGTTACATATAATTACAACTATTTTGTATTTCTTGTCGCTTTCAATACGTGTAATTCAATAAAAGAGTCAAGTTGATTTGATAATTCCTAGGTATTTCCTGTTACCACAGATAATAGAGGTTAGGAATCATGCTAGAAATCACATATCGAGATTTTAGTAAATAAGAAATAAGAAGATTTTTCAAGTACAACAAAACTAATTGGGATTTAGGATTTAGGTCTTCTTCACATAAATTCAACTAAAACCTTAAAATCCTAAATTTTGATGTTATTTAGGGCATATAAATTTAGGATTTAAATATTAGGGTGATAAAAGTGCAACATTGGACACAGCGTAAAGCTCAGAATTTTATTCCCGTTTAAAAAATTGGTTATTTAAAAGTGCATTAGTTTTTTTGTCTTTTGTTTAGGATTGTTTAGAGAATTTTTTCGTTTGCTTAGGTTTATTATGACAAACGAATGTCACCCATAAATAACCCATTTTTACCTCTCGCTAAGAGAGGTATTGGATTCATGCTAAAATTCGCATATCCAGATTTTATTAAATAAGCACGATTTAAGGTCCCTAGAATCCGATTATAACATTTTTAAAATGATGTCTGTGTGTGTGTGTGTGTGGATGTGTGTATGTGTGTATGTCTGGATGTTGTAGACACGATTTTTCAAAAACTATAAGACTTAAAAAATATTTAACTGCAGTTTCCTCAATCTGACATTCCTGGGAAGAGCTGAAAAGGTTTTGGTAACAACTGAACAACCGGAAGTAGTAATTTCTTAGAAAAATTCTTCTAAATATAATATTTTGGGAGTTTTTTTTATTAAATATTGAAGAACATAAAATTCTCCATCTAATACACTTAAAATTTTTATTATATCTTGTATAGATTTAGAGATAAAAACACTATAATTTATAGAGTAAAGTAATCGCAGAGGCCAAGGCACTAAGGAAACCAGTTGACAAATTCCAATGTTTATAACATGACACATGTCATTGTCAAATATCAACAGTTTTAGTGACATTCTGATAGCTTTTTCTGGGAAGTATATTTAACTTTTCTTATTGTTTTATTAATTTATGAAATTATAGGTAAAATTGTGGTAAAATGCATATATCCATCAGAAATACCGCCAATCTGGTTAATGAATTGGAAGAATCTCTGATATTTAGAAACTTCCTCATTCAATGAAAAATAGATATAATTAGAATTATATGTGTGCAGAAGACATGTTAAATAAAATAAAAAACAATATTTGAGTAAAGTTCTATGATATTTTGTTATAAAACGACGGTTCGAAAGCGAAGTGCAATACAATACATATATAGCCTAATATGGAAATGGCGAGAGGTCTTGTGCTGGCCACAACAGATTTTTTAATTAGGTAAATAAATAAATATATCATCACGGCATATTAGCCATTTCTGGGTGTTCCAGTATCTACAACACATGTAGATATCGGTAATGATGACGATATATTTTACCATGTGGGCGCTTACCAGGCGTCACCTCACGGGCACTCATTGCTGGCGTGGAGAGTGCACCACAGGGGCCACTTTTGTGCCATTTAAAATTGGAAATATTTGACGTCTGTCGGGATCGAACCCGGTTCCCCCAGGTTCGCGACCAGACACTCAGGCACGCGGCCACGGGACCCCATTATATATTGAACCATATTAATTTCGCCAAAGTAAATATATTTACGTCTAAACAATCTTAAAAAAATCGATAAACAAACTAATGCCGCCTTTAAATAAACAATTTTTTAATTGGGTGTGGATCATGTGAAGTTGTCCGCGCTAAAACAATATTGTAAAAATACGTCATAGTAAACCTAAACAAACGAAAAACTTTTCCAAACAATCCTAAACAAACGATAAACAAACTAGTGCTACATTTAAATAAACATTTTTTTAAATGGATGCAGACAGGTTCACAGGAGTCAGTATTTTAATCTCTGATTAAACTGCCTGCTGATTTAACTGTCAGTTTAAAACAGTAAATATAGCATCGATATTGCAATGCGAATTTTTGTTATAATAATTGACAGTTGAATTAACAAAGAGTTAACCAAACTTGGACAAACTATTAAAAATTGATATTGCACAGTCAAATATTCTAAGGCTCAGTTTTTCCATCTGCCAGATAAAAGAAATATATTTTTCACAATTTATGGTTATTACAAATATTAAAAAACATTAAATTCGTTCTCTGTAACATTTACATTTTTAATTATATCTTCTATAGGTTTATTTTACATAAATCTTGTAGTCCATATCTGCTGCCCGCAATAATTTTTCAGTGATAGGGCTGTTGCAAGAATTTTTATATGACTTCTAACTATTAAATTTGAAAAGATATTGTTCTTTAAAGAGCCTCAAATTTGAAAATATCACGAAATATCCTTTAGATATTTTACAATTGATTTTTGAAATTTGTATAAAATTTTGAATAAGTCACGTAATCTGAAACAGAATGTGACGTCAGAGCACATACATCTTCAGCAGTTTTAAGGTGTCAAGTGTATTGTCAAAGTTGTCAAACAAGTGTCAAATAAGAATCACGACCAGAACTTTAAAGTAAAATATATTATTAATTTATATAATAAATTCAGTTATTATATTTTATTTTACCTCAACTCTTTAACACCCCTTATTTCGGTAACAGTAAAACAATCGTTCTGATATAAATTCAGCCATCATCCAGCTATCGACCTTCGATTAATTGTCCGATTTAGCTTGAGTGTGCTTTGAATTAGCCATTATTACTTTATTATTCATTTACAATGAGCAATGTCAGCGTCAAATGTCAAATTAAAAGATTTTGTTATTAACATGTGACAAACTTTAGCCTACGTTTATTTATATAAATAATATGAATAAACGTAGGTGATGGAAAACCTATTTTCCTATTGGCTATTAATGATGTAATGTATGTGTTTCTACGTCACAGAAGTGGGGGGTAGTTTTTCAGGACGCCAATCTTTTTATTTAATTATTTCCACAAATAACAACAAATTATTAAAATAAAAATTATAACTAAGAAAATCATTCCATAAACTTTCATTTAAAATAGTTGAAAAATGTGAAACAGGCTCATTATTTGTGAAAATTTAGAAATAGCATATAAAATCTTTGGCATGTTATATAATAAACCATTCAATAAGTTTCTCTTCGGCAAAACGAAAACGAAAAACGAAACACTCTACTTCCATATACAAATGATCCATCTGTTTACATAACATGTTTGAATAGACTGAAAAGAAGCCAATGGAACTGGAAGCCAAAGTAAGAAGTGTTTAATTCTAAGGCTTTCAGTACAAATGGGCCACATTTTTCAAAAAGCGATACGTGAAGCAGATGAAAAATGACAGCGAAAATGATGCTCAGCACAAAAGAAAAGCGTATGAACGGTTAAATTGCGTTAGATCCATCTTCAAGCCATCGCAACAGTTTTCTATTTCGTCTGTAACAACTTGAAGCTTTGGTGAGATTATATTGTTGATAAGGGATGATAAATGAAAGGTGGTAAATACGAGTATTTTCAAACATGGAATTCTGTATTTTGATATCAGTGAATGAAGCCTGCAAATAGGTTTGCTCTTGTGGTTCATTCTTTATTAATACTTTATATTAATGCTCTCTACATTTCTCGGTTATCTTCTGGTTACAATGATACTCGCTATGCGCTACAATATTAAGCATTTAACTACAAGGGTGATATACAAGATGTCCAGAAAGTTATTGGGTAAATAAAAAAATAATCGGAATGGATTTTTTTTAATGTCACTAAATTTGAAAATTATTTAGCATGGATAATGTTGTTCATAAATGTTGACTGTCACACAGCTGGAATTTCTTTAATCTCGAAAGAAGATAGACATTGGAGTCTTTTTTAAATATTTTTATTCTGAAAATGTAAGCAAAGTTATTACTTTAGGTTCATACTTTACTTTCTAGAAGTACACAATATTTAAACTACGAATTTTTGAAATTTAAATTTTCTTGTTTGACTTCACTTAGCTGTGAGGCAGCACTACCATTCAGTTGCCAAATCTGAAACTACTATTCAATATTTCACAATCATTTTTGCCTATAAGTAGTATTTTTTAATACATATTTAAGCAGACCATTATAATAAATAATAACCAAGAAGGAACTTGATTTGACAATATGTTTGGTTACATATGACGTACATGACCCCCATTTGACATTACATAAACCTATGTATAGAGCGACAAAGTAAAAAAAGAAAACATAATGAATACGATGTTATTTATAAATCACGAAAAACAGTAACTTACATTAATTCATTAATGGTTGAACATCTCTATGAAATTAAGTAAATATTCATCATATTAACAACAATGGAAAAGAAAAGTAAATGATATATCAGCTTTATCATCTAATTTGGTTGAACTATAGGACTCATCACATTTTGATACCCTGGAACTTTATTAAGAAAATTATGAATGAAAAGTTTAATATTTAAAGTTACATTATGAACAAAAAAATTTAACTTTATTTCTTTTGAAAGATCCAATAACTTGTTGACGCGCTGTTTTATCTGCATAGAAATAAGGACCAATGATGCCTCTGTCGGACTTTGCAGTCCAAAAAATGAACTTTGGACTACGGAAACGTCGCCCGTTCTTACTTTCTGATTCTCCTTTAACCAGTAGCCGGTAGAGGCATTAGGCAAATCATATTAGAGATCAGGTCATTGCGTCAACGCGTAAATTCCAATCTTCATTCGACAGAGGAATTCCAAGAGCGTAACAGTTAACATTTGGACAAAGTTATCTGTGCTAAATAATTTTCCAATTTAGTGATTTAATAAAAAAATAAATAACTATTTCGATTATTTTTTTTTTACTTAACTATCAAATACCCTTTTGGACACCTTATACTGTACTTTTACTACTACTTTTTCTACTAATGATAGCTGATGAAACAAAAACTGTAGAAATCTAACTACAGCCCCAGCTGTTAGTGGTTGCTAGCTTCACGCCCTGTCCAATACTTTCAAAGCCACAGCTTGAAACTTATTATTAAGATGTTTAGCTCTTTGACAACTAGTACTTATGTTAACTAATATTTTACAGCGAAAGTAAAAAACTTACTTTTTTCTTTTCCTGTTTTCTTCATAGACAAAAAACAAACATTGACATATTCGTGTAATTTAGTTTTAAAACAGTTTAATGTTACAGGAAACAAAAAAAAAATCGATGTAAAAAGTGCAATAGAAAAATGCTGTAACTAAATAGAAATGCAGTTTTTAAATTAAATTAGTAATTGTTATGTAAAACACTGCTGTCTTTTCTTTTAAATATTTACTTAATTACATAAATAGAATGTGGAAATAATACCATAGTTCTAATTAATAAAGATACTCTTTATATTATAATTACATCATTCATGCAGTCTATTTATTACATTTATTCAAAAACATCAATTAATTTTAATATAATTTAGTCATTTCCATAATACAATTAAAATATGCAAATATTACATTTATTTAATCAGCATAAAAAAATTCAAGAAGAAAATGCGTATATTTACATTTGTATTATTAAACGATTTCTACTATTTCTTAATACAATATTATTAGCTTCTTTTTAAAATACGAAATGTCAGCCGTTAAACTTGTTATATATTTTCTATTTCGACTTTCTTTAAATGGTACGACGTATAAGACAGTAAATATCACAGTATTTTTTTTTTATACGACTATATGGCACAGCATGGATATTAAGTGTTCCATATTCTTGCAGCTGCTTATAATACCAACGTTACCTCATTTCACATTAATATCTTTCACTTATAATTTATACGAATATCTTTTGTACTTTTCTGTCATATATTATCGTTACAATATGGCAACGCACATGTACTGTAATAATTCCCAAGAAAACCTGGAAATAGAGAAAACTATTTTACAAACTACGTAACCTATAAATATTTTGCAAATGTGCAGAATCCTTACCAGAGCATCAAAGTGTGAACTCTTAGAATTACATTAGCATAATCGCTGCATTTACACTTTCTTTGACCATAAACGCGCTTTAAACTTCTGAAACATGAAACGTTATTTCTCCGTTTGTATGGAGATAGGTGAACGAAGCCTTAATTGAAAGTACTTGTAGTTCCAGAACATAACAAGTGACTGCCGATGTGAATTGTGTAATTGTAGATAAAAATGACTATCGCTCTTACGTTGGTTGTTAGTTTTATTCTTTGTACTTTTACCTAGCGTAGAGCAAGTTTCATTGTTGAGCTGAAAGTTAAATCTTTTGAGATAGTGGCTTGCACATCGACAAAGTAGCAAAGTAATAAAAATATATTTGTAAATGGTTCAATCGAAAGATTATTGCCCTATACCATTCTTGCATGAAGAAAACTATATGCATAGAGTACACTAAATTCAGGCCCGATGCACAATATGACTGTTTATAATTTGTACAGATATCTATCGTTATGGTCCTCTCAGCAGGTCTACTGTTAGGGATTTAAGCTTGATTTATGGCGGAGAAAGAACAGGTGCGTATTAAATGTTTTCCTATTTTATATTACTTTGTTTAGTAATAATGAAACAGATTTTTTTCAAAACTTCTTTAATGATAATGAAACAAATAATATATAATAACCAAAACTTGATTCATAATAAAAAAGAAACCAAAATCTTACTTAAAATTATACACTGCGTAACAGTTTGTCATTTTTATAAAATAAACAATCATAATATATTTCACGTAACAATAAATAATATACAGGGTGTCACAGAAATAAGTACAATAAATTTGACCAGTGATAGAACTTGGTGAAAGCAACAATATTTCTTAATGACTTCATTGAGTCGAATTCAGCACTCTTCTTTAAATAAAGAAGCTTATCTAAAAATAACAAAATAAAGAGAGACATACCGTGAGTATTTTTTAACGTGAAACATTGGGTTTGTCATATCCATGGTTACGATTTGACATTTAATTGACAGCAATGTATTTGCCCGGTCCATTTAAAATGAAACATAGGGAAGGAATTTGACATTTGATAAGACGTAAATAAAGGTTAATTTTGTTTAAATAATTATACCTGCATTCTAAATTAAAATTAGTTGTAGAAAAAATATAGTGCGCACCTTGTGCCCGAGTGGTTTTCTGACTCGGCTAAATTACTTAAATATAATATTTAAATATAATACTTCTGTCAAATTCATTCCCCATGTGTCATTTTAACTGAGACAGACAAATACATTGCTGCCAATCAAATGTCAAATCATAACTTATAGGAAAGTTCAACGGTTATCTGTCATATTGACAAGATGCCATTAGCGTTTAATTTTGTTTAAATAATTATACCTGTTTTTAAAAATTAAATTTAGATGTAGGAAAAATACTGTGTGCACCTTGTGCCCGAAATAAGTTTAGTGCTCTCGAGTGGTTTTCTGACTCTGCTAAATATCTTACAATATTTAAATATAATACTTCCGTCAGATTCGTTCCCTATGTTTCATTTTAAATGGAACGGGCAAATACATTGCTGTCAATCAAATATCAAATCGTAACCATGGATATGACTAACCCAATGTTTCACGTTAAAAAATACTCACGGTATACAATGATGCATTAATAAGAAAAAAGAAATGCGAACTGTTTCCATGGTTATTAGAGACGATCAGTAACTTAAAGAATAGTGCCGAATTTGGCCCATTATTTTAAATTGTTATAAACATTTCTAACTATTTCTTTCTCTTCTTGCGGCAAATAATTTAATAAGTTTTGCACATTTTTTTTTTTTACCGGGTAAACTATTATTGTTATCTTCTTTATATGCTAGCCACATATCGTAATCAAGGCTGTGTCCGTTGTTGCACTTTTATTACCCTAATATCTAAATCCTAAATTATATACCCTAAATCTATTGATTATTTAGGATTTTAGGAATTAGATTTTAGGGTTTTGCAGGAGCACACTATTCCTTGAAATTGACGCGCACTAATTAAACAAATTATGATCGTTGCTATACTTTCTACAAAACGTCAAATTTGCTGTCAAAGAATAGCTTCTTAGCTTCTATTTTATGAAATATAATATTAACATTTACTCACAAACATAAAATTGGTTCGAATTGTATAATTCTTTTTTGTTGTTCTAAAGTGTTGCCATACATACAATGGATATCACTAGTGTGCCATTCGGAGTTGTGTTTACGTGAGGAAGACCTAAATCCTAAATACTAAATGCCAAAATGCGACATCGAACACAGCCTAAATATGTATATTTTTGCTCTCAGTACGAAAATTAAAATTTTACTGTCTTATTTTCCTTAATTTTAATACTGTGGTCACGAAAATTTGTAACAATGGTTAAGGATGTAATTTGATTTTGTAAATTCATTAAATTTCAATTTTAAAATACGTATGCATACACAGCTTTGCGAATTTAAAATTTTTGCAGTCCGACCCTAAGCGACACGTGCGGTCTTCCACAGGATTAGTAAATCAAAGCCATAACGATAGAATTCTCTACAAACTATGCCACATTGTGATCTGTATTGCGAACTCTTCATCATTCTACACATTTAGTGTCAATTGTCAATATTCCACTTAGCCTTCAATCTGATATTTCAATATCCGACAGTTACTCGTTGGTGTAATTATATCGACTTCGTGTGAGTGGAAATTTCATAAGCAATTTAGAGGGTAATGAGAAAATAACCACCAACGTGGCGGCGAGTCGGGTGCGAGTGTCAGGTATGCTAGAGATGATATCATGTCCGAAACGATCGGATGTGAGCTATGAGGCAAACACTTGATAATGCCGTTATTGAATGTCAAGACCATACAGCATGCAGCGCTATGCTATGATGAACTGAGAGTAATAAAGTTATGTAGTTTCGTTAATGTGTTTTCACTTATGTTTCGAAATATTAGTGTGGTTTAATGTCGCCGTAACTTACCCGAAAACTATAAACGGAATAACGGAAAATAAGATATTGGCTGGTACTCCAACTACCCGACTAAGCAAGCGAATAGCTAGTCATCTGGCTATTGGCAACTGACACCAACCGCCTTGACATCTGGCGGCATAATTTGTAGCTATGTGATTTAGTATTTTCGCTGATTCGACATTTGAACTCGTATAGTAAAAATCTGATATGGCCAGCCCATAACCTCCCGCTGGGTATTTAACCATGCAGTATAAATAAAGCCATCATTATGTTCAAATATTTTTATATTCATTCATAACAATTTTTACATTTAACAAATATATCATACACAAAATAAATTTCACAAATATTGACAAAAATAATAGAAACACTTAACAAAAATCAAAATAGTACTCGCAACTTGACATCTTTTCAAATTCGTAATTCTAGAAGACAATGAAGCAAATCAATAGTATTTCTAATATTTATGTATGATTGAAAATATATTATTTTTACAAACCTTAATTTTATTAGATTCAAATACATATATTATTACTACATTCTCCTTAACACGGGATCATTATTAATTTTAATGTATTTGCTCCCTGACAGTGACATTTGTTTAAATATGTCAAAATTGTTATTGAATATTATTTTTGTTTGAGGCATAGGCAAAATGATATATGAAAATAAATTATATTATAAATTTATATTTAAAGTTATTTAGAATTATTTACTAAATGCTATTATCGTAGAATTGAAGATTGTACCATTATATTTCATTATTATTAATAAAAGTTTTTTTCAAGAAAAACTGTTAAAAACTTGTATAAGTGATACTTCCGGTTATCCGATATACACTAAAAACTAATGAGCTCTTCCCACATTAGTGTAGAATGCGTATACAAAATTTCAAAATTTTCTGATTGATGGTATTTGAGTAATCGTGTCCACAGGATCCACACATCCACACACACACACACACACACACACACACACACACACACACACATACCCACAAACATCATTGTAAAAATGTTAAAATCAGGTTATGGGGACATGAAAACGTGCTTATTCACTAAAATCTTTATATGTGATTTTTAACAAAATCCCAATACCACTCTTACCTAGGGTAGCGGGAGGTAGAAATGAATGTAAAGGTAAAAGCAAAACTTATTTTTTGTTATACGATCATACGTCATGAAGAGGACTATCGGTTTTCACAATTATCCTAACTTTGGTGACAATATTGTAATTATCACTGGTAAAATCAGTACAAAATTAAACCTTGACTGGCGCAATAACGGGTTTGTATTTCGAATTAAAATATAAATAAAATAAGTTTTTAATGCCATTATCTTCGTGGATGCCAGTCTCAATTTCATCAGAAGTCGATTTTAGTGCACTAGTTTGTAAACACCGCAAATATATGAAAGAAAGTCTTGTTTCTCCTACAAATCACAGAGTTATATGATGTGCGTTTATTTCATTCTCGCCTAATTATTAAAAAAATTACTTAGACACATTATCTAATGTTATAGTTGTTAACGTCATTAGGCCGATATGAGGCAAATAACGGACGCGGCCGAGTTTGTTATTTGCATGTCGGCCGTGTGGCGTTCAAGATTTTTCGTAATAACATAAAATTGAAACATTTAGGAATAATAAAATTCTTCTCTTTCTATCGTACTGAACAACTTTTTTGTTGATTTATAAATTTTCCTTGACGATCTATCAAATTGCTGTTATTTTCCTAGGAACACTTGATCCTTAATTGTAGGCGACTGTTATTTTTATCTTTTCACTTTTGTTTTTAGTCCTGTTATATTATAAAATTCTTCTATCTGTCATTGAACAACTTTTTTTGGTTAATTTATAAATTCTCCTAGACAACAGTCCATCAATATGCTGTTATTTTTCTAGGAACACCTGATCCTTAATTGTAGGCGACAATTATAACAAATAGCGGCTTAGGCCGTTATTTCTATCTTTCCATTTTTGTTTTTATTACTGTTATATCATAGTAACAGTATGGTATTACGAATAAATTATTAACGTACCTTCTACAAACATCTTGCGGTCGGGTTTGCATGTAGAAATCTAAACTTGGTAGTAGTTATCCTCATTTTCACTCAAATATAACGCTTTATTTTTTTTTTTGTCAGTCATGAATTTATTTTAATATCTTCCATAAAAGATTAACCCGTTTGTTTTTTTATATAATAATTTTACACAAATGTGGTATATTTGCAAAAATTTACAACAGGCCTGCAGAAGTAATACCAATGACAGTTAAAAGTACTAAATCAAACACGGCGACGGTGCTGTCACCAACGGTCGTGTCAGTTTTCAACAGAATACGAGCCCAGGCTTAAAATAGTTCGGACAAAGAAACATTTTGGACAGCCAGAAGACTCAGGAAGAACAAGAAAATATGAGTGAAATCGGTGATAAGTGAAAAGGAAGAACTTACAAATTCACGGTAAAAAAAGTTAACGATTAGTACGTACTGTTCATTCCACAAATTTCAAAAATGTCGGTACGGAAATGTGCACCAATTAAATAAAACATTTAAAAAATGTGGATGATGATATCAAAACCGGAAAGAACAACCTATGTGTATGTTGTTACAAAAGAGAAAATTACTCGGAAAAAGATAAATATAAAGATAAAACTATAAATTCTAAATGAAATCTATGTCTCAATCAAATAATAAATAATGTACCAGTAGAAAGAACCGGTATTACAAATATATTACTTAGTATTAAATTGATAAACAATTCCAAATAGAAGCATCCACAAATCATTTGTATGTTTCAACCTTGATTACCAATGCTCTTCTCAGCCATCATTATATTATTTGCAAAAGAATTTCAATTCCGCATTCACAACATTCATTTTTATCATCCAACAAATTTTCCCAGGCGGATTCAGTATACTTTTTGCAAATTTTACTTCCTGAAGTTCCAGTACATTAAATGTGTAACAGCAGAAGATTCATCCAAATAATTATACCACGCCTTGTTTAAATATTTAAGTTAATAATGGAAGCATGACAACAAGTATTAACTGTCCAAAAAGAAGCTATTCGGTTAAAAATTTCACGTGAAATTGTAATTTCAAAGCATTACACTAGTGTAACAAAAGAAAAAATCTGTTGTGGCTAATACAAGACCTCCCGCCATTTACATATTAGGCTATATGTATAAGTACATATTGTGTTTAACATTTCTGGTACATACACAAAAATTCTAATTATTAATATATTTTTATATTTTTTAATTCATTCTACAATAAGTGTCCTCCTACTCTTCTAAATGTTCGAGATTCTTCAACGAGTTTGGCGGTGAAGCCTTCAGTAATGTAAATGGATTTTTGATACTGACAACTCACATTTTTCTGTCAATTACAAACATTTTAATTTTTCAACTAGTTTCCTTGGAGTTATTTGGGCTACTAGTTACATTACTCTAAAAATGCGTACTCTTACGTAACATTGTCTCCACAAGCAAATAATATTACCACCAAGTTTGTATATCTACCCATTTTTGAATTATTGCCCCAAAAGTCAATATACCCCATATTTAGATAAAAACTTCAATATTTTCAAAAATCTAATTTTTATGTATCTAGATACTTCTTAATGCTCTGATTCCAAATTTTGCAGGTCGATATCTTTTTTCGTTCTCGAGATATTTAGATTCAAAATTTTGCTCAAAACTGTCCTTTTTTGGGTAGTAACCCAAAAATGAGTCAAGATATGAATTTGGCGATACGACCATTCGATTCTACGGGCAAAATTACATAAGAGTACCAATTTTCATAATTTTTGTCCAACCGGTACATTTTTTATGAATACAAGTTTGAAAACCTCCGAAAATGGCCAAAATCTGAAAAAAATCGTAAGGGGTACACCTTAGATTTTTGCGATTTTTTGCCATTTTCAGTTATTTTGCTTTAGAGATTGTTATTACCCAAAAATGGGCAGTTTTGAGCAAAACTTTGAATACATAAAATCACGCGTTTCCCACTTAGTGGGTTAGCTAAAACCCGAAAACAATAAGAAAAGGGATGAAAAAAAGAGCTCCACTGAATCATTAGATGTATCTAGATACATAAAAATTAGATTTTTGAAAATTTTGAATTTTTTATCTAAATATGGGGTATATTGACGTAAATAATAAGGCTATCTCTTAGGTGGAACAAAAATTATAAACCTAGTTCCATGTTTACCCAGAAAATTTTTTGTTACCTGATCTAATCTTTATCAAATCAAGTTCAAATTATAAAATATTTCTTCATTTTATTTTGTGGCTACTGTTTTTGTTTTGTGTCGTTAACCACAATCAATTTAATATTGATGTATGAACTTTCTTTGTGCACATTAGGTTTAAAAACAAACAACTTTTTGTTTAGTTATTATTACTGATACGTTTTTCTTGTTCGCTATTAGTTTTTCAATCTGATTTTTGATCCGATATTACGATATGATAACTAGTGAAAGTTATTATGCGATAAACGATTAGAAATTTGAATAAATTTCGAGTCAAATGTAACATTCACATTTTGACTGACTGAAGTAACATTTTAAACTGGAATGACTTAAAACAACGCATTAAAGCAAAATGTCAAACTTCAAGATTCGTTACTTGAAGATTATAGTATTAAGTAGAGCGATTTGTGCATAATTTGATGGAAATTGTATGGCAATTTGCATTAATCAGTGATGAAATACTTTTTCGTAAGGTTTAAAAAATCGACAAGCTATTAAATGAAACAAGTTGATGTATAAATTTGAATATCTGCGTTGGTTTAATCTTAAATTGCTAATTTCTTATGAAGATGAGCTTATTCCTCAGTAATGTGGGTATTGTCTTCTAGTAATCAATAAATTAATTGAAAATGCATAACAGGAGAATGAGTTCATCTTTCGAAGGCTGCTTTTAAAGTGAGAGTTGCATTTTTTGTGATGCTCTTTGTTTAAATTTTTAATGTTAATGTTGTACTCTTTGTTTAAATTTTCAATGTTAAAAATGTTTTAGATTTTTTTTATTATCCATGTAGTTAATGTCGGTTAACATTTTAAAATAAATTGATACTGTCAATCAAAATAATTAATAACCTTTATAGGTACATACAAGAGATTTTGAAAATTATTAATTGAACCCTACGCTTGCGGGAAATTACTGTATACGTTTGCCTCTGGTTAGACCTCTGATGCCCAAGTGATATTTAAAGAATATTTATATAAAATGACGAGTTATTACTTCTTAATGTTTTCGATGAAATAAAAAATAAAGACATTTCGTTCTCGCCGGTTCTAAAGCGCGAAGGTCCTTTATCATATATATATATATATATGATAAAGGAAAAAAAAGAGTTCAATTTTACAAATATAAATGTTATAGTTATGAGTAAATAACGGACGCGGCTGAGGTTTATAATCAGCCGAGTTCGTTATTTGCTTACCGGCCGTGTGGCGTTCAAGATTTTTCGTAATAACAAAATTTAAACATGTAGGAATAATAAAATTATTCTTTTTCTATCATACTGAACAACTTTTTTGTTGATTTATAAATTCTCCTTGACAACGGTCCCTCAAGATGCTGTTATTTTTCTAGGAACACTCGATCCTTAATTGTAGGCGACTATTATAAAAACCACCGGCCGGCGGTCGTTATTCTTATCTTTTCATTTTTGTTTTTAATCCTGTTATATCATAGTAACAGTATGGTATTACGAAAAAAAAAAATCTGTTGTGGCCAGCACAAGACCTCTCGCCATTTCCATATTAGGCTATATATGTATTGTATTGCACTTCGCATTCGAACCGTCGTTTTATAACAAAATATTACAGAACTTTACCCAAATATTGTTTTTTATTTTATTTAACATGTCTTCTGCACACATATAATTCTAATTATATCTATTTTATATCATTTTCATGTCAGAGATTGTTCCAATTCATTAACCAGATTGGCGGAATTCCTGATGGATATATACATTTTACCACAATTTTACCTATAATTTCAAATATTTAATTAATAAAACAATAAGAAAAATTAAATATACTTCCCAGAAAAAGCTATCAGAATGTCACTAAAAATGTTGATATTTGACAATGACATGTGTCATGTTATAAACATTGGAATTTGTCAACTGGTTTCCTTAGTGCCTTGGCCTCTACGATTAGTGTACTCTATAAATTATAGTGACTTTATCTCTAAAACTATACAAGATATAATAAAAATTTTAAGTGTATTAGATTGAGAATTTTATGTTCTTCAATATTTAATAAAAAAAACTCCCAAAAAATTATATTTAGAAGAATTTTTTTAAGAAACTACTACTTCCGGTTGTTCAATTGTTACCAAAACCTTTTCAGCTCTTCCCAGGAATGTCAGATTGAAGAAACTGCAGTTAAATATTTTTTAAGTCTTATAGTTTTTGAGGAATCGTCCCTCCAACATCCATACATACACACACACACACACACACACACACACACACACACACACACACACACACACACACACACACACACACACACACACAGACATCATCGTAAAAATGTTATAATCGGGTTCTAGGGACCTTAAATCGTGCTTATTCACAAAAATCTGGATATGCGAATTTTAGCATGATTCCAATACCTCTCTTAGCGAGAGGTAAAAAGAACATAATAGAATATTTCTCCAATTTTTGTTGAATTCTAACACACTTTTTAATACAGAATTTATTTATGCATATAATGTTCATTTTCTTTAATTGGTCATTTTTTATACATTTTGAAATAAAATTATGAAATTACTTTATTTTTGTTCCTTTAAAATTTTGCTGATGTATACTATTTTACATGTTCTGTGTGGTAATATACGTTTGATTTTCCTACCGTGTTTCTAAAATAAGATGCGTTATTTTGCAAACATATTAAGTCAGGTTAATATAGTACGTTTAATTGAGCACAATTTATATTACATAACCGTGTGTCAAGTTTAATATTACAACTACACAAGTTCTAAGAAATTCTACATATACAAATATCATAACTATAAAACTTATTAGCAATTGGGAAACAAGTTAAGAAATCCTAGACTAATTTAGTGCATCTACCTACTAATCTCGTATATGTAACTTAATTTATTAGTTTGACTTTTACTCCGTATTTATCGAGCAACTTTTTTGCTCTCTGGAAGTGAAACAGCAGATTTCCATTTAATACATAGTTTGCTAAAGCCATCTATCATTTTGAATGAAATTTGCCATTCTTATACCTTTAAATTCATCTTTTTATGTATCTCAACAAAAGTAATCGTTTTCTTTAGGATAAAATGTTCAGATTACCTACCATTTTTATGGATTTTTTCGTAACAAATTCAAATTTTAGGAAATGTATTCATCTTTTCATATGAATGTATAATAAGCTGATAAACTGTCGAATAAAGTTTTACTTTCTTCAAAAGTATTTTCTGGTATCGATGAATAATGCATGTTTTCAAATTATAAAATGATTTTTTAACAAATTATTAATAGTTTAATAGGAAATAATTTCTATTTTATACAATAAATAACATACTTGCGAACATAGGCTGTAATAAACTTTCGCTACTGCTCATTATATCAATGGAAATTAATGGAATTCATGGTTCATGAACCAGACTTAAACAACGCTTTATATATGTGTTTGTCAGAATATTATGCTTTCATTGGTATTATGCTTATTCGCCTATATAGGTATTGTACGAAGGCACTTTGTTATTACGAGGTTCATATTCGTAACGTGTGTCTTATTTTCTTCAATACTTCCTCTTATATTTTACGTTAAAGTAGAAGATTTGCTCTTAAACATATGTCTACAAAAGACATAATTTTGAAATTACAAGCTTATATTTAAAAGCTTCTGTATAAAAGCATATTACCGTTAAAAATTACTCTTCAATAAGTGTGCTTTGGAGAGCAAAGCTTATCCCTCTCTTTTTTTGATACCTATAGATCAATCCAGAACAAATGAATTTCGTGAGGAGCAGCTGTCAGAAATAAATTTCATACATAATTTACTCAATGATGGAGCCATGGAAAAATTTATGGTTTAATTTTATGAATGAATTGTATAAAAATCAAAATTTCTCGATATTTGCCATAAGATATATAATTAAATAATTTCTAAAAATATTCAAAAGTGAGGTTAAAATCACTCCTGTGGAGGGCAGGTGACGTCATTCTGGAATGGTCTATATAAGATGCATCTTTCTCGGGACTCCACCTTGAGTAATCTAGATCTTTGATCTAGAATCTAGCTGATCTGAATAATTTATTAACTAAATCACTAACTAGATCATTTGTTCTATTCCTCTGGTACTTGGGAAGATAAAGTCTCATTCACAAATCGAAATTAGTTCTTGTGTTAGGTTTTGTTTTACAGTTACTTGGATTAGCAATCAGAAATGACGTTTAGTTTTCGGTTATAGTTAGTAGTGACATCTAGTGAAAAATTAATAAAGAAGATCGGTCAAACTGTTATTATATTATTAGTGGGTCTTACCTACCATCTCCTTCTTTTTTACCTCCCGCTATCCTTGGTAAGGGAGGTATAGGGATCGTGCTAAAAATCACATATCGAGATTTTAGTAAATGACCACGTTTTAAGGTCCCTAGAATCCAATTTTAACATTTTCACGATGATGTCTGTATGGGTGTGTGTGTGTGTGTGTGTGTGTGTGTGTGTGTGTGTATGTCAAAAAAATTTTTGCACTCTAACTCAAATACTATCATTCAGAAAATTCTGAAATCTTGCATTTCTACCCTATTCTAATAGAAATAGAAGCCATTAGATTTTGGTGTAAATCGGATAAACGGAAATGGTACTTTACTTGAAGCTCATAATGGTTTTTCTTCAAAAAATACCATTAAATGCCATTTTTTCGCATTTTATTTCATTGGAAAATTATAGATTATTGAATTTTGTACAGGTATACATTAATACTTTTTCTATATATTTTACAGATAAATTTAAAAATCATTTTTCTTTTTTTAATCCCGAAGCCTAAGATAAACAAAATACCTTTGTTACGTAGTTTATTTTTCAAATGAATGTAACTGACAGGTAAACGTCATTGTCAAAAAATTAATCACTTCAAATTAATAATAGTGACATATTAAATAATAAAGAAAATCGTAAATAAAGCAATAGTTATATGCACTAGAACATAATATAGTTTTGCAGCATTAGTAACGTAGGTACGTATTTAAATTAATAAAAATTAAATAGCGGGAGGTTTTGTGTTGGCCACATCAGATTTTTCTTATTTATGAACAATTTTTCAAATAAAATTGTGGAGGTACACAAAATAAAATCTTTTTATTCTGAAGGAGTAAGTACGAAACGAAATTTGGTTATGTTTGACTTGATAGCTGATAGAAAGAGACACCGATTATCGCTATATCGTTTTACGCTTCCTCCTATTGGTCGATTCCTAAATATAAAATTTAAAACCAATACATAAGTTTATGGGGTTGCGTATATTGTCTGGCTACTAATCTGGTGATCCGGGTTCGATCCCGGCTAGTGCAGACTTTTAATCGCACAAAAGTGATCCTTATGGTGCACGCTCCACACCAGCTATTAGTGCCCGTGAGGTGACGCCACACGGTGAAATATATCGTCATCATTACCGATGTCTACATGTGTTGTAGATACTGGCACACCCAGTAATGGGTAATATGCCGTGATGGTATATTTATATTTATTTATACATAAGTTTGTAGTTCGCAAACTTTTGTGTTAAAACAAACACCAAACACAGTTTTGCGAAGGGTTACATATGAAGACATGCTTCAAACTTGTTAAAACCAAAACGATAAACTTAAAACAAGAACTAATTTCGATCCGTGAATGAGGCTTAAGACAACATTTACAATGTTTAAATATGAATTCGGTGCACATCACAAAATGGTCCTCTTCCCCGTTTTGGGCTTTTCATTTAGTTGTTCCATGTCTATAACATCACTTTTCATTGTGATTTTGACTCCCGAATTCCTAATTTGAGCTTTTCAAGTTTTCTCCTTCCCTAGAGCTTATTGTTTAGCCTGTTTTGGGTAGCTGGCACCCTATTAATTAACTATTGCTGTTCGAACCACCCCGTCTTCATTCGAGCTAGTCGGAGCCCAAACCTCACTTCGGAAAAATGTCCCAGAGGTTAAAATTGATATCTTTTCTGACTCTAGTTATCGCCTTTTATACTGAAACCCAGTGGCGTATTAAGGTATTTTGGCGCCAAAAGCCCTTGATTTTTTTGCGCCCTCCATCACACGACCAAATGAATGAGAAAACAAATATTTGAAATTCTCTAATAATAAACCAATAATTATAACAAGTAGTTAAATATAACAACTGACATAAAAGAGTAACCAATAATTCAAATAATAATAATAATCATGGACGGGTAGATGGGAGGGTTTTTTTTATTAATAAAATTCAGCAAACATTGAAACTAAACTTTTAGTTTTAATTAAAATATATTTTTTCTTGCTTTGGCAATGGCAAAAATATTCAGTGTCAAAATTATTATTTTTTTTTTAATTCCTGACATAATTTTGCGCTCTCTATAATTTTGCGCCAGAAGCTCGGGTTTCTCGGGCTTCTGCGATAATACGCCACTGCTGAAACCTACTATAAGAAGCGCAGTTTAATTCACTACTCAGTATTAGTTATTTGTGATAAACCAAAGACACTAACTCTGTTTACTGTGTTCCATTTACGACCTATTTTATTTGCCTTACGACCCACTAAAGATCGAGACTCGTACTTTGAAAAACCCTGAACTAGATTACTTTATTAACTTCCCTGGAATTTATAGGAAGTATACCAGGATCTAGTTTGCGAAATAAAACTTTTAGGAATAATTCTTCGGATATAGAGCTAGATCACTCAATTGTTCCCAAAATTTATAGAAAGTTGACTAGGATCTAATTTTTGATCTGATTAAGACGATCCTATAGCGACGAGGCAATTGCTGTGCTCAGAAATATGCAGATGATTCAACCATAGTCCAGAAGACACAGTGTTGATACGTTCCCTACTGTATATCTGAGATAGAGAAGCGTAATGAAGTGAAGGTAGTGCGTAGCTACACTGTACGACTGAACTATGAGCCCAATTTAATAAGAATAGATTTTACCGCTCGAATCGCCTCAGCCTCTACATCTAGGAATTTGAGTATAAATTTTTAGTAGGTACAAAAATTTATAAAATTTTGAAATTTTGCAGGTCTATTCACTAAAAAGTACGTTAATTTTTAGCGTACAAATATGCAACGCTAAAAAGTAAATATTAGCGTCAGTATTAACGGTATTTCATAAAAATATTATTCACTAAAGCGCTGGTTAAAAATTCCGTTAATATTTAACTTTTTAGCGCATGCGCTAATGAATGATGTGAAGTGAGTTCCACATGGCGAAATAAAACTGAAAAACGTATGTCCTAACTTAATTTAATCGCCTGTCAAGTGTGAAAAGTATACTAGATTGATGAATAATTATAACTATTTATAAATATAATGTCCGACAGTGGTAATTACATATATTCAAATAAGTATTTGCAATATTTTCAATAATAAGTTATTTGCAGAATCAAAGAAAATAGGTCCATGGGCAACAAACAAAGCGAAGTGAATTGTTAAGAAAACAAAATTCTGCTTGCTGGAATATTAAATCCAAAAGATATACCAGTAGTTAATAACTAGTATTTAGTTAATGTAACATTAATTATGAATTTATTAAAATATTATTACCCGTACCCGTAGTGATAGGTATTGCAATGGTTCTTATTGGATTCCTCATATAGTGATAGTGTGTAAGAGCAGTAATTACATCTAAAACACAGTGCTTTGATAAACTAGAACTTCTGATAAATTCATAATCGGGCAAATGCGAAGATTTCGAAAACAAAGTCTTGCGTAAGCGCCAAAAATGATAAAATGTATTTTGGATACAATTTAAAATTATTAGTGTGTACCTACGTGTCATAAACTTACAAGTAAAATCATTCATTAATCATTATTTATTAATATACATATAAGGAAGAATAAGAAGGAGGCCTTCGTTCAACATTGGATGTAGAAAACCATCCCTTCATTAAAATAGCTAATTGTAAATATTGTGTACATACATATACATATTTAACTTTATTAAACATTTAGATTTATTTAAAAATGTATTTCTGGGGAGTATAAATGAAAGCTATTATTATTATTATAAGTAATAATTAGTTCAAATATATTTATTAATATTCTTATTTTTCATTCAATCTCTCAATTTTTCCAATAGCAGAATACTTATAACTACATTTGCAAGCAATTTTTAATATTAACGTTGCTTTAAAATTTTAACACTATGTACCAAGATGACGTTAAATTTCGTGATTTTAGCGTTGTTGAATTAACGATTTCTTTAAAATATTAACGTATATCTGCTTACTGAATAGAAAATTCAAAATTAAAGAATCCGTTAAAATTTTAACGGTGACCTTCGAGTTTAACATATACGCTAATTTTACAGAATAGACCCGGATAGCAGCTATTAAAAATAGCTATTTTTCAAGTAGTCATAACTTGACCTCTAAAAAAAAAAAAATTTCAAAAAGTGTACGGTTAATTTGTAGGTCATTCTTTCTTCTTTCATTATATGAATAGTTTGTTATGAATAGTTCAATAGTGCGGGCTGTAGCGCTTCGCGCGAATGTCATGTTTAACATCATTCTGAAAATTGCTATTGGATTGTCTTAATGGTCTGGGATAGCTTCCTGATATGGGTTCATACAAAAAAAATGTTATTGATTTTTGTATGTAAAAATGTAAAAGCGAAAACTACTTTACCATCTAGATCAAAATATGGAACACTTAACCTAAATGAAAAGTAGTACGAAGTAGTTAAATGAAAGAGTCATAATTTAATACTCCTTATCAATTAATTTTCAAAGTGTTCAACCATTAAATTGCCGTAAAAATATCGACAAGTCTTGCAGAAATATAAAATTAAAAGCCGTAAAGTTCATCAGAAATGATGAAGTAATTTTTAATTACTTCACTGCAATTCCTGCGTCGAAAATTTGATTAAAATCGCCCCATCTTTCGCATTTTATTTTTATTTTCTCTCAGCCAATTTCATTATATTAATGTATAAAGGCATCGTTACATTTTACATTCTAGATATTCTGATAGAAACTAGGGGAGGAAATGCAAATTTTTATGTAGATTGAATAAGTTCGTCTCCACTAAATTTAATTAAGGTACTTTTTACTTCGAAATAGTTGATAAAAGCTAAATCAATTTTCTTTGTAAAAACGGAATGAGCGCTTTGCAGCAAAGGGAGGCCACGTTTTATATTCCTCTTTTCGTCTTCCAGTTATAAAAGGTGATTTTAATTGAAGTAAATTAATTTTTAAGCGACTATTACACAAATAGTTGTTGCAAGTATCCTTTGGTACCTATAAAGTATCACATTTTCTTGACATTTGTCAAAAGCTACTTTACGGCCGATTTTACTTCGCGGCTGCTTTTACTTTACGGCCCTTATAGCAGTGGCGGCTGGTGATATCTTTGTATGATAGGGCACAAAAATTTAAAAAAGTAAAAAGAGTATATTAAATTATTTAATCTTTAAGATACAGAAGCCATCTTCGTAATTAAATGAGTACTAGACGATTACAATTCAACAATAACAGATTACCTCGGAAAATGCCGGACATACTCGGACATCTTCGTTTAAATTGGGCTGTGCCCGGAACAGGCTTAATGCAGTCATATGCAGCTTCGCGCGCTTCGCTGCTATTGGTCAAAATTCGAGTGAAAATAGTGGGAGACCGGGGCAGAAACATTTGTGCCCTAGCTTCTAGCAGCATATCGGTACGTGCACACGTCAGTATATAGGCTATCTAGCTATCGGCGGTGTAGTAAGAATTGCATAATAATGAAAGTAAATAAATAATAATTAATGTATTTTTAAAATGTATATGTACTCGCTTATTTATTTTTTTCTTGTCTTTTTATTTGGTAGGGCTGCGCCCTTGTGCCCTATAGCACGAGCCGCCACTGCCTTATAGGCTCTTGTTTGTTTACAAAGCAAATATATTATAAATTTCTTTCGGAGTATTAGAAAAATTATTGTTAATTAGTGTACCTGTACTCGGCGTCAATTGAGTATGCTCAATTTTTTCCCTTCTTCTCACCATGACCTTTGCCCTCCGGTGTCCGGTGTTGCTGCTTCTTCATAACCTAGCATATTCAACATATCCAGTGAATTGGCAACAGTGTAGAAACCACCAGTTCATACTTATTTCTCAGCAAGTTTAGTTATTTTATTTTCCTTTTAGGTTATGTAATATTTTGACAGGAAACAGATTGTTTTGTGATGTCCAGATGACACCACAATACTCTGTAAATGACATGAATTATTCAGATATGAACAATATATTTAAGTATAAATTTATAACTTTTTGTGACAATCTCTAAAAAATGTTGTGTATACCTCGGCGTAAAAGTTCTTTCTCGGTCTTGTTTGATTTGTTGGTCTCGTCTTTCGCCTCGGCTACATACTTCAGATTCTGCCAAAAACTATCATTTTTCAAGCCATGATTGTTATAGATATTTTTATAACAGTACTGTCAAAAATATTTAACACTTGATAATTGTCATGATATCGTTCACCTGAGGTCACCAATTTTTCCTGCTCGCAAACTATTTTTATTAATTTTTGTAATTTAACACCTATAATTTTAAAGTATAATTCCTATTTTCATTTGGAGTTTAATTCGACGTAAATTTAAGGCACTAAAATTTAGTTAGCAAGAATAAATCTTTTGTTATATGAAGGAAATTTAAAGGCACGTGGAAATACAACCTTTATATTCTGCTGGGCAAGTTAATAATTCATTATTCATATTGCGTAACTTGCTTTCCTTATTTGGAGGAAAACCCTTTAATTAAACGTAAATGAGGAAAATGTTAATTATTAAATTGTTTTTGGAATAACGCATGAGCAAGTAATTGCAAATAATGTTATTTGCAAACATGTTATTATAAAACAACATTAATTATTTAATTCTTAGTTATAATTGCTTTGCTGATTTTAATTTTCTTGTTGAAATGTAAGAAAGAAAACTGTATTTGTTTTACATTGTAATTTTACTATGTTTATTTCGTTATGATTCACAATGGTACTAGGTGCTCTTATGAATTTTACGTACACTAAAATTTATCTTAATAACAATAATTATTATACTTTATAAAAAAAGATAACACAATTCTTAGCGATTTATGATGAATTCATAAATTTCACCATAGTTACAATATTTAACTACATTTTTAACTTATTATAAATAATTGTTACTATACCGACCCAAACTCATAATAGTTCCGGGTTTATATATATATATATACATATATATATATATGAAAGTAATATATCACGAGCGCGAAGTTATATAACTAGAAAAATTGTTCACAGGGCATCGCTCAAAACAGCTGTAGACACGTGTTTCGCTCTTATTAGAGCTCATCAGTACAGCATAGTTAGTTAACAGGTGAACATTAACTAGAAGTAATAAAAAAACCGACAACTTGTAACAGCACCAGTAGGTAGCCAAACACACATTTGTTGCTTGGGTCAGCATTTCCATATATATATATATATATATATATATATATATATTAAATAACATCTCAACAGGATTCAATCCCAATAATCTGAGTAGATTTACATAGACAAACATCCATGCCTTAGTGGTATTCGAAATTCGAACCCAGAACCCCGAGCGCACTCATTGAGCCACCGGAGCCGACAACAAACAAATGATATATACTCAAATTTAAATATTCAAATATCAAAAACAGGAAATAAATTTATTTATCAATATTACCAATTTTAAGTATTTTGCAAGAATTGCCAGCTGAATCAGTTATTTTTGATCACTCTGTATTAATTTTAAATTGACTAGGTCCCGGCATTTTTCATCTCTGTCTGTTATCATAATTGTCAGTTAAAACTAAAAAAATCGCAACGAAAAATTGACAGGCAGCTTTTACTATGTACTATATAATATCGTAATATCGATGCTATAATTTTCCTTTTAACTAACAGTTAAATTTACCAAAAACGAAAATACGGCGTCATTTAACTAATCAGCTGATACATTTCAACCAGGAAAACTGTAATATAAAACTGATTTACCTACTGTTTTTCGATGACTAATAATATTCGTAATCTTTTTTAGTCATGTGTTACAGTTAGAAAACTAAGTCAAAGTCTATAATTTCTAGATGACTCAAAACGGATTTAACGTATCTTGAGGTAAATAATTATTTGCGTCTGTAATCCTTGAACTATGACTAAATGAGATTGATCGCTGAACTAAATAGATCTTATAGGATTTTCTATTAGTTTTTACTAAAGTTAGGTGTGGCGTATGATTCGCCGTTTCAACATCCGTAAATTTCGCATTCATTTCATGACCATGGTGTAGTTTAACTTTGTAATAAAAAGAGGCAATAAATTTTTGGTGGTTTACTTTCATTTTGTTTGTCAACGAAATCAGGAAAAGATATGGTTCAACATATAAATTTGTCTGTTTCAATTCTGGGAGCATTAATTTAGTTTAGGACATGTATAAGCAAATGCAATAAGGCGTTTTAATGATGTTATACACTTGAACAAGCATCGGATGCTGTATGAGTATGCATCACTTACTGCCAATAATTTAATAGATGCTGATTACATTAGTTGTCTACAATGTAGTTATTATGTGTATTATTCCTTGCGGAGAAATACAATACAATACGAAAATACGTTTGATCGTCTGCTGCGCTGCAACATAGGTTTTACCAATTATAATAGGATCCGCCAGAAATTTTTCCAATTTGAGGCAAAAACTAATACATCTTTTTTCTAAACCCATTTATTTCTTATTGATAAGTACATTAATTATTGTATATTTTCGTGGCGATTTGTTTTATTTTAATGAAAAACACATTTAGAATATACCTACTTATAATTAATTTGTAAATAATAAAAACAGATATTGAATTAATTATTTAATACTAGCGGGAATTCCTTCGATCTGGCAACACTGACAACGAGAGTGATGCCTAGAGACGAAGGGAAATATACAGTGCAGCGCATTGTTGTGATTAAACAGTGCCATTGTTGCAATCAATTAGCTCATTGTTGTAATCAAGTTTTTTGAAGTACTTATTTATTTAATATTAAGTTCACAAAAATATTCGAATATATTCAAAATATAACAATGTAATTTATGCAGTTTTAAAATGGTAGAAATAAAACATTATATACATTCTTGCCCCTTCTTGTTCCCCTCACACCTGACGGCACCCATACCAATTATTAAATAATTTTTCTAAAAATCTATGATCTCTGTTATGTAGCATTTCAATGATGATTATAACAACATAAACGCAAGAATTAATATACAAGAACTAAATAGCGTATATTTTGGATTTTGGTGTATTGGAAAAGTTCAAAATGGAAAATCAAACTTCAGGCCAAATTAAGAGTTAATATATTCTTTAATTTTATTCATATTCCTATACGGTAGGCTTCCACACCACATGCATAAATTTAGTTGCATATGGAAACATACTAATTCAACTGGCGTCAATGGACTGGCACCATTAATCAATGCGCCAGTAAAAGTATGAAGCAGTTATACTTTTTGACGCCAGTGCAATGGCAAAAGCTCCAAGAAAATCATCTTCGGAACTAATAATTCAGTTTCGGGAGGCAAACGAGCAAAATCCATACCTTCGACTAAAAAAAATCATACCATATAGATAGAAATATAAAAGATTGATGCATTGAAAAAATTGTTGAGGTTATGTCTGACTCAGTCAAAGATTTCGATGTAAATTATGCTAACCCTAAAATATTAAGTATTTTTTGGAGCTCAACAAACAAAATTTGCACTACCATATTAATTCTTGCTTGAAGTAACTCAATTGGCGCCATTTTTAATCTGGTACCGGTTGAAAACTGACAGAAATTGTGGAAACATATTGGTGCTACTAAAATTGGCGCCATAAAACTGGCGACAAATTGGTGCCAAAAATCTTTGCATGTAGAAACCTAGCTTAATTCTACATAGTCATTGATGTACAGACGATCAATAGGACTCCTTATGAATGGTGTCACCAAAGAATCCTTCCACAAAAAAATAATATTACTGTTTGATTTTGTGATACGATATTTTCTAATGGAGCATCTTTTATTTAAGTTGACCGACTTCATATTTCTTGTAGTTCTCGAGATAATTAGACCAAACAAGATATATAATATTTGTGGGAAAAAATTAACGGCATATTGAAATTTAATAGAAATCTTGCTAATTATATTTTGCGGTTTAAAAAGTCAGAAATTTTTATGTCAAATAGTAAAGGCTTCAAGTAATTTATCTAGAGTATTTGACGTATTTCAATTTAATTAGATATAAGTTGTAATGAATTAAAATTGTGACAATTTCATTTCGGTTATATTACATAACTATTTCATTATATTATGTTTATTAGAAACTTATTTTTTGTTACATAATGTAACTTATCTTGCCGTTGAATATTGCAAAAATATATACACAAACAGATAATAAATTTGGCCAAACATATATTAACTTGTATCCTACTTTTGTAATATAATTCATTGTGTCTATATCTTTATTTATAGTTCAACAATAAAACTACTTTCATACTTTTTATAACAATAATTATATTCATGTTTTTACATTTTAAGCATATATAAAAAGCGCTGTTAATTTTATTACTCATGTTAAAATACAGTCACGATAAAGTGAACACGACTTTTGCTTTATGCAAATCTAATTAAAATAATATTTTTATATATAACATTACTCATTAATATGCAAAGAGCACTGGTTCAACATACTTGTATAATTTCTTAGGAAGTAGATGGATTTTGTAACACTTGCAAATAGCTGACATTGAAGGCGTATTTTACAGGAAATTTTTATATAAAGACTCGTTAGAGAAAGTAGTTCCGCTGGAAGTAGCCATTTGTCGCATACAAATGACCAAAGTGAAGTTTTATGGGAATCGCGCCTAGTTTATTTTTATGTTTCCTCAATGATTTAAACAATTATTTTTAATTTGTGCGACATAGTGTTCCTCTTCACACATATAAGAATAAAACTGAAATTGTACCTGTTTTAATGGAAATTTTATTTGTATTTTAAAGGGCACGTTATAAGATTCAGCTTCTAATACATTTGGGCTTATCCAGTAGCTAATTGATTAATTTATCGTGTCGGCGTTTACCAGGCGTCACCTCACGGGCACTCATAGCTGGTGTGTAACAGTCCAAAACGAAACAAATTTACCGTGAATTACCAATATGTCTACTGACATGATATAAGACACATAAGTCACCGTTTTTACTTCCTTGTACAAAGTAAAGGAAGTATTGTAATTTCGGTTTCCACATTTTAACGGAAATATCCATTTTGACCATCCCTGAATCCATTTTGACTAATTTCGTCGTGACGTCTGTACGTACGTATCTCGCATAACTGAAAAACAGGAAGCCGTAGAAAGTTAAGATTTTGTATTTAGGACTGTTATAACATCTTGTTGTGCACCTCCTTTTTTGGTCATTACATAACTTTCGGAAGTGGTACTTTACTTGAAGCCTATAATAAATTTTAATCAAAAACTATATTAAAATGTAATCCAAAACTTTTCAAATTTGGTATATAAGACTTTTATATCAATGGGAATAGCATAATACATTTTAGTTAAAATGGTCTACCCGGAAGTGGTACTTTACTTGAAGCCTATAATAGAGTTTAATGAAAAACTATATTAATAAAATTTAATCCAAAACTCTTCAAATTTGGTATATAATACTTTTATATCAATGGGAATAACATAATAGATTTAGGTTAAAATAGTCTAACCTGAAGTGGTACTTTACTTGAAGCTGTTATCAATTTTTCTTGAAATAAATGGTGTTATTTTGATTTTAATAATAAATGCTTCAAATAAAAGTTTTAGAGAATTGAATTCTACGTCGAAAACATCAAGTATGATTAAATTACCTCTTTTTATAAGCGAGATATGTAAATTTAAAAATGATGTACCTTTTGAACCGGGTTCGATCCCGACCGACGCCAAATATTTCCAATTCTAAATGGCACAAAAGTGACCCCTGTGGTGCACTCTACACGCCAGCAATGAGTGCCCGTGAGGTGACGCCTGGTAAGCTCCCACACGGTAAAATATATCGTCATCATTACCGATGTCTACATGTGTTGTAGATACTGGCACACCCAGAAATGGGTAATATGCCGTGATGATATATTTAATATTTTATTTTATTTATGTACCTTTTGGTTTCTGTAATTAAGTTTGCTACGAATTAGGACAAAAATAACAAAAAATTAAAGAATTTAATGTCAATGTCAAAGTAACAGGCGTACAAGGAAGTCATTAGGTGTCCACATCAGATATTTTCGACTTACATTTAAGTGCTACTTGGGTCTCACATTTTGACATTTTTGCGTCCGTAAACAGTTTAAGGTGGAACTTGCTCTAGAGAAACCGGACATAAGTTTTAACTAACTCAACAATCGCAACTTAATAACAAATATATAAATTAAGTTTTTCAGTTATAGGCATAAACCACATGTTTAAATGTTAGTGAATAAGCACGTATTAAAACCAATAGAAAATAATTTATAATATAATGAAAAGTAATTATAGATTTTAGATTTAATATTGATTTATTGAAATTTTAATATCAATTGTATCCAATAGAATAATGAATGTTACTAAAAGCCAAATAAAAATACCAATTTGAACTGGTTAACAATGCAATTTCCATAAACGTTTGAATTATTATCGTTAATTATAAACTAACTACTAAAATTGAATTTATACGTGCAATTGAACTGCATGGATTTTGATATTATCTTACAAGCGCGTAGCGCTATCAGTATGTCACACAAATTACAATTATTCACAAAAGTTCCGTAATAAAGTAATAAAATAACTTTCCAATTACATTTTATTGTAGTGTTATCCATAAATTATAAAAAATCGTAATAATACACGTGTAAATGCTGTAACTATATCCGTATGTTCAACGGTTAAATACCAACTAAAAAATTCTCAGCAAAAAATTACAATTAGTCATGAAACGTGATACATTTTTACTAATTTTTAATTAATTATTTTAAAACCATTTAATTAGTTAGCATCCAAAAAGTTAATTAACGACAATGGGAAAGAGAAAGAGCCTACTTTTCTTTACGCACATCAAATTATGGTTTGGGAAGAATATAATTTTAAAACCAATTAAAAATAATAAAGTTAATATTTTTTTAATTTTCAAAATTAAACTTTTACTTGAAAATCAGTTCGTACATATTACAATGAATTTCACTTGGAATTTACATTCTACATTAAAACTGTGTTATATACTAATTAAATATTAATGTAGGTACGATAACAAAACAAGATGGCAACCGAGAAGTAAAAAAAAACTTATGTTTATCAAGTTGACATTTCTAGCATTTTGAGATTTTTGTGTTTGGAGGTTAGACTTGGAAAATTAAAAAATGCGAATCGTAGAAAATTTGGGTTTATGTATTACTGCTTCGCCATCTAACGGTGTTTCATCATGGTGATGTCAAATTCTGACGTCATTCTGGGGCGCCATTACACAACCCTTTTTAAAAACAAAACTTAATGTAATATTTAACACAAACATAAATTTTATTACAGAATTCAGTTTTTGTTACTAAGTGCATCTAAGTTTTAATTAGTATAATCAAAATTGTATAATTAAGTATAGTCAAAAATTGTACTAATTTTATGAACAAAATGTACATGAAAATAATTTGTTTCATATATTAAAAGGTGTAGTGATATCTTTAGTATTTATTTCAACAAAATAGGTAATACAGTGTGTTCAGAAAAAAACCTAATTCGGAGTAGGCTACGAACACAGAAACGTATGTCATATGTCTGATCATTATTCAATTCAAAAGTCAAGTTGTCATATACAGTATATTGCCCTTCGCCGTTTTCTAATTTATTTCTATATCTAAAATAAAAATCTGTTGTGGCCAGCACAAGACCTTCCGTCAATTCCATGTATTTTGTACAAATCCCATACCAAAAGGTCCTTGGAACAGATTCTATATAATATCATGTAAAATCGAACAGGAACACATACTATTTTTTACAAATTCCATACCAAAAGTTCATTTGAAAAGGTTCTATACATCCAATAAAATTAAAACATAAGCTACACTAAGTAATGTCCTTCTATCTTCTCTTTGGCCTTTCTCTGCGTGTCACTTGCGAGCAACACTATGACATACCAATTTTAGATCCTATACTTTTTTCCATATTTGGTTTTGCACTTGCAACTGACATCTGTCAATTAAATTTTTTTGAATAATTATGTCAGCTGTTTCCATGATAAATAACAAAGCTGACTAATTTTTGAAAATTAATTTCTTTATAATGCTTTAACTCTACATCTATTGAATATGAAGGAAAATGAATAATCAAACCATATAGAGAAGAGTATTTTCTTTAATAAATATAAAAACAAAATGTCAAAAAATAATATTTAACTGCGTTTTTTTAAGAAAAACTGTTAAAAACTTCAAATAAGGGTACTTCCGGTAAATCAGTTATAACCAAAATCTAATCAACTCTTCATATGGATGTACAGAAGAGGAATACGAAAGAATTATAATTTTTAGAATTATAGTATTGGAGTTATCGTCGGAGAAAAATTTGTCACACACGGACACACATACACACACACACGGACACACACACACACACATACATACATACAGACATCATCTTAAAAATAGTAAATTCGTATTGTAGGGACCCTAAAACGTGCTTATTCATTAAAAACTCACCACCGAATTTTTTGACCAAAGACAATACCTTCCTTACCTAAAGGTGACGGAAGGTAAAAATTCAAGAAGAAAAGCTTTGATTTCTTTAGATAACATTTTTGACAATATCTCGTTTCAAATTGACATTTAATTAAATACTTTCATATTTCAAATGAATGTAACTGACAAGTATATATCACTGTCAAAGAACCTATCATTTCAAATTAGTAATGATGACATTTTAAAAAGAAAATAGTAAATAAAGCAATAGTTATACGTTATATGCAAAGGAACTTGTATAGTTTGCAGCATTAGTAAATGTATGTATTTAAATTAATAAAAATTAAGTCACTGTCAAAAAGCTAATTTCAAATTAACAATAGTGACATTTTAAAAAGAAAATAGTAAATAAAGCAATCTAGTTATATGCAATGGAGCAGTCTGCAGCATCAATAAATACGTAGGTGTATATTTTAATTAATAAAAATTAAATTGCGGGAGGTTTTGTGTTGGCCACATCAGATTTTTTTGTTCATAGCCTACTTCGAGCTAGGATTTTTTTTAACACACTGTACTAATAATACAAAGCATTCCGAAAGAAGATTTGTCGAGAGTTTTTAAAAATGTTGTATTATATTATTGTTGCACGGACCTACTTTGAACAAACTTAAAATAAAATATAAGAACCATGTATCTTATTCTCAACAATTCTAGCGTTACCCTCGTTCAATAATCATGTAACACAATTTATCATTTGCTAAATATAACTAAACTATTAATCAAATTTCTCAATTATGATATATGTGCCCCATTCCAAATCATCTTGTAATTTTCTCTCCATCTGTTGAAAGCAATTATCATTAACTATTACAAGTTAATACCTAGAATTTTCTCTTTAAAACCTAGTCTAACATATAATTTCTCTACATTGCAATACCACCGTGAAAACGTGTACAATTCACACCTACTTCTCACATCATTTGTAAATTAACTACAAACTCGTCAATAAATCAAGAAGAACAAAAATTGAATTTGACAGGATTCTTACAACTTTTCCACATCTTATTTTCCAACTGTGAGGTGGACATTGAGAGAAAGTATGTACTTATGTAGTCGCATCTTGCAATATAAACACTTATTTTTCTATGTTGCTTGTGGCAGAATTGATATTTATCTGTCACATGTTGTTTTCTCATATTCTGTCTACGTGCTACTTAGTGAAAGTGTTTTCGTTGTAACTAATAAGAGATTTAACCTATGTAATATTAATATTACAATTACAACACTTTAAAAGTTTAATTTACGCAGTATAAATATCATATCTGATGATATGAATGATTTAATTAGTTTTAAAATTTGCAGAGTAATTGCACTAATTACGAACAAGATAAGAACTTAAATGTCAAATAAATTTAACACATTTTAACTCTGGTAATTGAGACGAATTCATCAAAATGTTTCAGGCATTTAAATTTTATGTAATTATGAGAATTTTCAAATTGTATTAAAATAGGTGATGACAGACGTGTTAGTCAAAATATTTCATTTGTTACTCACTTGTAAACTTCATTTATTAATACCGCCTACTACTTTTGAAAATTAATCTTTACTAGTAACTAACTTGTAAAATTGACAGCTAACTTGTTAAAATTTTACAAGTTGGCAAAGTGTTAATATGAAAAAATTGACTTTTGTTATATACTGTCCTATATATATGTCAAGTAAAAAGCGGGCTATAGGCATTTAACATGGGAAATCAGTTTTTCCTTCCCATGTAATTTTAGACAAAATATTTCAAATAAGTGTGGTAGAGAATTAAATTCTTCACGGAAATCATGATCAGATTTTATTTTACATATTTAACAAGCTGTAAAATCTAGTGGCCTATTCAGAGAAACACAGTCATAAAGGTTGTTACGGATATAAAGATTGTTATCATAAAGACATTTGTAACAATCTTTATGAATTTGTCAATTCAGAACCTACGTCGGTATTATTGACAATCTTTACAAAATAATACTTGTGAATGAAGCAGATTATTTGACAATAGCTAACTTCATTATGCATATATGAACTTAACCTAACCTTATATGTTAACGCTTTATTCTTTTAATAATGTGTTGCCAATTATATTTAAAATGCAAATATTCTGCCAAAACAACTAAAGAAGAATATGACATTTGTGTCATATTTGAAAACTTCTAAATTATTTAGAACGGGTATGTTAATTCCTACCACTAAGAAATATGTATTTACGTCAAAAGTAACTTTCGTCCACGACGGTTTTTATCGTTCTTATTATCATTATTTAAGTCGAAGCAGGATCCATGCGAATAATCAACTGCATCCTGCTAATATTTAGCAGAAAGGACATTATTAATAATATATGATTGATGTAATAATCTGTTACATGTCAAATATTAGAAATAACAACGTGATAACAACTATAAATACATAGTTTTAGCAGTCGTTATGATAAAGACTGTCAAAACACTTAACAATTGTTGACGGTAACCACCTTCAGTACTGGGAATACCAATTTTGATTTTAACAATCTTTACAGTACATAACAACCATAAAGACCATAACGACTATGCAAATATTGAGTTCTAAATAGGCCCCATAATTTGATATTTTATGAATATTTCTAATTTTTAGTGATAGCCATGGAATTTAAACAAAATTATAAAGAAATGCATATCATTTGAATTTTCAGAATTTCTATTTGCAGGTTACAAAATAAAAATAAATAATATCTGTGCAGTAATTTAGATGTAGATTATAAAAACAAAATGTTTTAGTGACTTAGGTGTAGAAAATAATTATCAGAAATTTTTATTTGAAAACTGAATATCGGACAATTTAAACGATATGTATTTCTTTGTAATTTTGTAATTCTTTACAACATTTATTTGAAACATTTTTGTCTTAAATTAAATGGGAAGTTTTGCTCCAGGGAAACTGATTTCCCATATTAGACGCCCATGGCATGCTTTTCAATTAACACCCTGTATGTATATATATAGAAAATAAGTGTCCTTTACATCTGACAATTTTTGGTTATAATTTTAAATTTGATTTAAAAGTGAGGACTATGTAAAATATTCTACACGCCAGGTAATTGTTTTACTGCCTGAAGGAGATGACAGGCTCGCCAATCATTTCCTCCTTTCAGCATAAAAACTGTATTACTCGACTTGTAATGTAAAATACTATTAATTTTCTTGATCTCCAAATCCACGATACCCATTGATTTTTAATTCTTTCCTTCCACTACTTTCTGTCCTTTACTCTCTTTTTGTCGTCTTGTATCGTTATATTAATTAAAACATTGAAATTATATGGTATTAAATATAAAGTGTAAAGTAATTACATTCTACTTGTATTTGATTTTTATGAACTACTCTAATAATGCTCAGACTATAATCAACCTTTCTACTATTTGAATAAAAGTTCTCTGAAAGTAAGGTAATACTGTCTCACTGGCTTTTAATTAAGTTGCAAAGTTCCTTTAAATTAGACTTCAAAAGTAGATAGTGATCTAAAATTTTATATAGAAGTGCATAATAAGTTTCTAACAATGACTTATTTAGGTCGTAAGTATGTCGCATTTTCTACTTGCGAATACGAGCGTGGTTCTTTCATTTTAAAATTCATAAAAACGAGAAATTAATTGTATCAATAAATCGTTATAAAACAGTAATTTTATTACTAGACTAAAAACTGTAGTTTTGTGAGTGCGATTATATTTAAATACGAATATGTAGCATTGTCTATCGGCGGTGTTCCGCAAGGTTCTCATCTTGGGCCCTTACTTTTAATTTATCATTATTGGGTTGCACGCGCACGTATGTACATAGGCTTTTACATTATTTAATAGTTTATTGCTAATAAATTTAAACAATGTGTGGCTTTCTCAAGTCAGGTTCATATTTGAAAGTGTGGCATTTACTCTGAATTATTCATCCTATCCTCTTGCATTAAAGTGCATTGAAAGCTTCATTTCCTTCGTCAGGTAAAGTACGACGCCTCTCACCATTGTGCAATCGTAGCACATGCCGACGTGAGGAATAATAATTGAGCAATTTGATTGTCTTATGCGGTCAAGGGTATTTATTTTACTAAAACCTATTACTGTAGACAGACGTTTATTGGTTTTGAAAGAATAAATTAGTTTAAATATTATCTACATTTTTTGTCGACACGATGTAGAGCAGTGATAGTTTCACAAATGATACATCACTTTTTTAATGATATAAAAAGACAATTGACACACGTTGCCTTGGAATTAATGTGTGTTGCAATTTGTTTTGTATGTAACTTGAACTTGATAACTTGAATTATTTAAGTAATGCAGAATGTATTTCGAAAATTATTTTTATGATGAAATGATTATGTGTTCTTTAAATAATATCATGTCTGTTTAAATATTTTGCCATATACTTTTTTATTTTACAAAAAAATGTATTCTAGATAAAAGTTTTTGGATGTACCGAAACGGCCATTTCAGTTTTAACATTTTCAAATTTTCTTTTAGTTTCACATAAAAATCGAAAATTGGTCGTTTTAGTTGAAAATTTTAGTCCCAAAAAATAAATTTGCGTTATCATGGTACTATCTTGTTTGTTTCGAATATGAGACACTATAGAATCATTTTCTAAATTTTAATTGTTAAAAATATAATGTACACTCTCACAATTATTAACGCCCCGAAATCTAATTCTCACTATTAATTAAAGTATTTAGTAAAATATATGCTGAGAAACACAATCTACAATTTGAAGTGTGTTCTCATATTTTTATTATATTTTACGAGTACTAGATCTAATTCAGGTCATCTGATTATGTTCATACAGGTATTTGCATTTTTATTTTTATGATAAGCAATAAAACAAAAAAGGAATTATATCCTTTATCAAGGCTCATTAACTGATGAGACTTTTATATTTTTCTATTTATTGCAGGTTCTAAAAACGCTGTCTATTATTGTCATTGTTGTGAAAAATTTGTGATAACATTACAAAAAATTTAAACTAAGTTTAATTACCATTAATTTTAACACTTATTTAGTATAAAGTTCATTTTACTAATAAAATAGCAGGTATGTCACTATTAAAGTAGTATGTTTTTTGAAATAGCACATACTACATCTATTTTGAATACATTTTAAATTTAAGTTTACTTGGTTACTAAAGAAGTAAATTAAAGAATTTTGAAATCAAAAATTTGATGCATGCAATTCTACGTTTCACACGAAATTCACAGGAAAAATAAAAAAAAGATTCTACCATGTTATTCTCGTGTTCATCCTACATATTAGAACGGTTTTGGTGCAGAGAGAAAAGAACATTAAAACTTTATAACCCTGCTAAATTAATAACAATACTTAAATAAAAAAAACTTAAGTTAAATTAACATTATTAATGTCCGTTTGAAGATTTATTCTAGTTACAACAAAAACTTGATTGAACTTCGAATGTAACTGCAAATAACATAATTTATTACAGAAATAAATTAAATAGTCAGACTTTCTCGCCAAGCATTTGTGTTTTTAAAGTGTAATATACAGAGAACAAAAACAAAAGAAATATTATACGCAGTACTTCATTAAATAGATTAATCAAAACCACTGAATAGTCAGTTAAACAAACACAAAATGCGTACACTTACGTAACATTCTCTTTACAGTTTACAATCAAATAATATTACTACCAAGTTTATATCACTACCTACTTTTGAATTATTGCCCCGAAAGTCAATATACCCCATATACAAACTTCAAAGTTTTCAAAAATCTAATTTTTATGTATCTAGATACTTCTCAATGCGCTGATTTCAAATTTTGAAACCGCAGGTCTATAACTCGTTTCGTTCTCGGGATATTTAGATTTAAAATTTTGCTCATAACCCAAAAATGGGTGGAGATATGAGTTTGGCGACATCACCATTCGATTCTACGGGAAAAAATACACAAGTACACCAATTTTCATAATTTTTGAACACCGCATATAATTTCCAAAGCAAAATAACTGAAAATGGCCAAAAATCGCAGAAATCTAAGGTGTACCCCTTAGGATTTTTTCAGATTTTGGCCATTTTCAGGGGTTTTCAAGCTTTTATTCATAGAAAATGAACTGGTTTGACGAAAATTATGAAAATTTGTACACTTATGTATTTATGTCCGTAGAATCGAAAGTTGATGTCGCCTAATTCATACCTCGACCCATTTTTGAGTTAATATCCAAAAATCTAAATATCTCGAGAACGAAACGAAATATTGACCTACGATTTCAAAATTTGGAATCAGAGCATTAAAGAGTATTTAGATACATAAAAATTAGATTTTTGCAAATTTTGAAGTTTTTATCTAAATATGGATATATTGACTTTTGGGGTAATAATTCAAAAGCAGGTAAAGATATAAACTTGGTAGTGACATTATTTGATTGTAACGGATTATTTTATATATTTATGAGTTTCTGTCTCTAAATGTATAGAAGATATAATAAAAATGTTCAATGTGTGAGAGATAAAATTTTCTCCTGCAATAACTCCGGGGTATTCCACCATAACAAAATTTTTTTAAAAAATTCAATTTAACATAAAGTATGGCTCAATAAATAATAGTTAGAACAATGAAAATATTTTTTAAATAATAACTTTACGAGATATTTCACATTTGCTAAAAGGGAAAAGTGACGTCATAAAATTGCTATCTTTCTCTCACAGCGTACTCAGAGCAGTGTGTGTGAGAAAGACAAGTATGGGGCAAATGTGACATTACACTGATTTCTCGAAAATAAAATATTGTTAAACTAGGAACAATTAAGATTTTTTAATACTATGAAAAACTGAATGAAGTTTTATTTAAAATAATAAAAAAATTAAAAAAAATTGACTGGAATACCCCATTCTAAAAATTATATTTTTTTTTTATTTTTTTTCTTTATATCCATTTGAAGATCTGATTAGATTTTGGTTATAATTGGTCAACCGGAAGGTCCCTTATTTGAAGTGTGAAGTGCAATTTACATAGTTTATGTTCGTGTTTTAATTTTATTGGATTTATAGAATCTTTTCCAAGGAACTTTTGGTATGGGATTTGTACAAAATACATGGAATTGACGGAAGGTAATGTGCTGGCCACATCTGATTTTTTTTATAATTATTCTAATATTTAAGTTATAAGTAATAAATTTTTAACAAGTCTACCAATTATTAACGTAGGACTGGCTCGTATAAAAGGATTACATTACTTCAGAAAACAACGTTATGAAATAAAAATGAAAAGTTGATTAATAGTGCCCAAGTGGTAACGGCATTAGCACATTATGATCAAGATCCTTGTCCCTTGCATGTTCTTGTAATTTATTCCGGCGTTAAATTATAACACCAAGTATCCCAACTGGCTCCATAACCACAAGTGGTCAATTAATCTTTCCTTGGTCAGAATTTCTCAATTACCGGAAGGAAACCGCTGAGAACCGTGGTGAGACCGTTCGTTTTTCCACAACGGTTAACCGTTCCGTTGCTGAATACTCCGTGTTTAATCGACTCCTTGACGGCCATTTTGTCCTGGGAACCCTAACCACATAAGAGGCTAACGTTAGGTTATGTTACGCAAGATTAATCGGACCAAGAATGCAGTGAAATATTACAATACTGGTTATGTTGATCTTGAAAAGTGGAACTATGACTATTATGTTAAAACGGGGTTCAAGAATAGTTTAGTAATTAATGTTTCGCTGTTGGGGGCCCTGTAAATTTATTGTATCAATTGTTTGATATTAGTAGTTACAAATTACAAGGTTAGAAATAATGAAATATTTCATGTATCTTGTTATTAAGATTGATTGATTGTTAATTTCAAATATGTATTAATAATTGTAATTATTAAGGTTACTGATACGATTAAATGATCTTGCAGTGGCAGGTTTCCAAATTTAAGAAAGGGCCATATATTTTCATTATTGTAATCAAAGATTCTTGGTTGTAATCAAAAATCATTAAAGAAACTGAAGGTATGTAATTCAAAAATATTCACGATTTCATCAATAATTTTAATACGCGTATGTACAATTTAGAATAGGTAATAACATAGTCATAATATTTGTAATAAATTTTCCAACATGATTATCGAGTCATCTACGTCACTACAAATAATTTATAGTAAGTGGAAGCCCGGGGCGATAAGAAAGTGAAACCCAAATATATTAAATAAATTGCTGGTACCCACAAGTCTGTATATTATCTATTTTTGAGTGTCCCCACCCATTTTTGAGAAAAAAGTTCAGAAATCTGCCTTTTACAGTTTTAGATACATCTTAACGCTCTAATTCTAAATTTTCAAACCTCAAATTAATATCTCTTTTAGGTCCTGAAATATTTGCGTTCAATGTTACCCATAAAATCCATTTTTGGGTAATGCCTTGCGATTTTTTCAGATTTTGGCCATTTTCTGTTATTTTTGTCTAGGAATTGTATATTATGTTTAAAAACTTTGAAAATTAGTACACTCTGTAATTTTGTTCGTAGAATCGAGTGGCAAAGTCGCCAAGTTCGTATCTCCACCCATTTTTGGGTTAAAATGTAAATATCTCTGGCACAAAAAGAAATATCGACATGCGATTTGAAAATTTGGAATCAGCGCATTAAAATGTATCTAGAAAATGGAAGATTTTGAAGATTTTGAGGAGACAAATTTTAATGAAATTTGTAAAGTTCGTTTTCCAAATGGTTAAATATTAAAAATTGTTCAAAGAGTTTTCTTTACGTTTATTATCATTTTCGTCGTTCTTTTTCATGCCCTTCTTAATCTAAATGACTTCGTATAAAATTTGCCTGAACATAAAAGCTTGGTAAATAAAAGTATGAATAAAATTTTTATATGTAATGGTATCGCCAAAATGCTCCTTTATATTATTATAAATTAATAAGCAAATTATACTTGATTCCATTAATTTATTAACTATTTATTACCTATTGCATCAAGAGTTACAAAATATTTAAGTTATTCCTATTGGTAAACACTAAAATTTAATTATATCGCACCTTGATAGCTCCAAATAAGATAAAAATTTGTGTCGTAATATTGTAGCATGTTACACATATGGAATTAAATTTATAAAAGATTTTTTTATATTTACAGTTACTAACAGGGTATGGGTGCAGACTAGCGTCTAGCCCTAGCCGGTGTACTTGCTTTGATTACGAAACACAACAACAATAACTTCACTTAACACACAAAAATCACTCTGGGAAAATTCGGGGTTAGTTTTGGGCGTTAAGGGAGGTTCTCGTTTTTATATTTAGTTAATTTGCAAGAGATTTTTGTGCGTTAGGTGAGGATATCAATGTAAAATGTACATAGTAACTAACGGTACCTAAATTTAGATGTTAGACTTGATCAAAGTTGGTACACCGGCTAGATCATGATTAGACGCGCAACGTGAGGTTATGTAAAGAGATATCAACTCTTCGAAGGTTTAAATTAACCTATTACTTAGTGACTTGATTGGAATTTTTCAAATTTAGAAACTATATAATTTGTTTTTTTATGAACTATAACATACCTTGTTACACGTGACTACTGATATGACGTCATTAAAATTTTCTCTATCTGCTGCCATCTACTAGAGGGAAGTGTAGTAAATGGTTCAGCCGATCAGTATCTACTGGGACGGAAATATGAAATAGTATCAATCCTTTCTACGTATTAACTCTTCCCACTTCCCCAGTCTACTTAAATACTACTTATTATCATTTCACAAAACACTAAACATTAGAATGTGTACTGAACTGTTAGTTGTCTAGAAGTGTAGATTATGTTTCGAACTCCTAGAAAAAGTTATCTGCAACTCGCTTTCTTGAAAGTTATTTAAGTTATCCGATAAGCAGGCGCAATATTTCTTGCACTTTACTATAATGTCTGTGTGCACTTTCTTTTATTAATTTACTTTTCTTGTTTCAGGTAAATGCATTTCAATACTCAGTAATCTTCTACTTCACCCGTAAGTAATGATAATTTATAATACATTCTTTATAATCAATACCGAACATTATCGAATTTTCATTTCAATATTATAACCATTATTTGAAAATGATATTTTAAAACGATAAAATCAGATTTGTATTTTATATAAAGAATAATTTAAATAAAAATGATTATTTTGTCATTAAGGTTAGATATTGATACATATTTAATATTATATTATTTATTAAACTTATTTTTATACTTGGAAAGAAAATCTACCTACGTCGCGACCTAAAGTGAAAATTGTACAATTGAAATTTTTATCGCGTCCTCGAGTATGATAACGAATCGAATAATTCAAAAGAAAACTTGGAAGCGTCTATACTATTTTTATTTTCAATAATAGTAAATATGTTGACTCGTTAGAATTGTAAACGAGCAGACTATATTTCTAGCCAATTTATAAAGATGTATATTCTTAAAAATATTCCTGCATTATACAATTTGCTAGGTTTATAAAAATCAGAAAAAAGAAATATGTGATGATAACAAATATGAAAAAAAAAAATAGTTTCAATCTTAACATTTATAGTTGGAGTAACTAAGTGATCGACTGGAGATTTTTATAAAAAACAGTTTTATAAAATTGTACATTCTATCTGGTCCCGGTTCGTTATATTATATTTATATAAAAAACAGTTTTTTATCACTATTACAACGTGTGTTTTACATATTTATTTTCGATTTTGTTAACGGTAGTTACAAATATTTTCATCATTTTTTCTGACTTGATTTAACCCTGAAGAGGATCATAGTAATGATCGAAACGTAGGTTTAAAATCAATAAAAGCGTACAGACTGCAGTTCCGAAAACTTTATTTTCTCCCTTAACATTTATATTTATATATAATAATATATGAAGTACAATTTCAAAAAGGAATATGTAACCCCCATTCCAGAATGACGTCACCTGCCCCTCACAGGACTGATTTTAACCTCACTTTTGAAAATTTTTAAAAATTATTTAATTATATATCTTATGATATATATCGAGAAATTTTGATTTTGATACAATTCATTCATAAAATTAAACCATAAATTTTTCCAAGACTACATCGTTGAGTAAATTATGTATGAAATTTATTTCTGACAGCTGCCCCTCACGAAACTCATTTGTTCTGGATTGATCTATTGAGTTACATTTCGGTTTGAAACAATTGAACTAAAGGCGGATTTATGTAGCCATTTTCATTTACATTTACTTTTTAATTTAATTTTCATTTAATTTTCATTTATAATTTTTAAATGTACCTATTCATACAAAAATATATAAAAAAAATAAATGAAAATGAACGCATGCGCACATATAAAAATACGCTGACAGATGATGAACGTTATAACCCGACTTTCATTGGAATAAAGTTTATTAATAAAAATGTTCAACAATAGTGACAGCGAAGAAGTTATGAGATTAGTTTTAAACGTGCTATTGCAAGAAAAAACCGTAAAAAGAAACGATATCGGAGATACGTAATGACAACCAGCTGATCAACTCAAATTTTTGTCCCTGTCATGTCGTCCACGCATGCGCCATTTATAATTTTCATTTATTAGATAAATGAGAATGAGAGATAAATGGAAACGTAAATGAAAATGGTGTATGCATGGCTACATTGGTTTACATACATTTATCTTTTAAATGAAAATTAAATTAAATTAAATGTAAATGAAAATGGCTGCATAAATCTGCCTTAAGCATCACAACGCCATCTTTTACTAAAAACACATCAATTGCCCAGTTATCAAGACAATTAATAGAATTTTTAATAATAATAGACCTTTTCAATTGCAAAATATAGAAGATATGTTTTAAATAAAATTATAATAGCTTTATTGTAGCTAAAATGTCAAGCAATGCAAATTTTCAACGAGAATAAAGGTATTTTTAGTATCTGCAATATTTTTGACGTTTTGTTTGACAGCCAAGCTGACATTTGGTGTCATTTTACTTAAAGCTCAATCACAGCTACGAAAATAAATATAAATAAGATTATATGCTTGGTGTTCATAGCTTCGAAAATAAAAAGTAAATTAACATCATCTGTCATTTAATATAAATAGGTAATAAGCAATAATAACAACTTCATACCTTTTAAAGCACTGTACTCAATATATGCAAACCTTTGTTTGAAGACATCTTTTTAAAATTATTTTTAAATTGACGTCCCTAGAACGTAAATTGACAGCTCTAATGACAGTTGTTACATATGTGCTTATTTTTGTGTAAAATATTTAACTTTACAAATGTGAACACTTTCATAAGAATCTATTGTTTATACCGTTATTTTTATTTCCATGTATAATTTTATTTTCATTTTCGGAGCTGTGAATGTAGCTTTACGGTGTGCAGTAATTTAATTTTTGTTACATAAATAACTATTAAAAATCATCTTATGTGTATTACATAAATATAACGTACGGAAAAAGATACCGATAGCATTTTTTGTATTCGCACAAAATATATTACAGAAATAATATTTTCATTGTAGTTCTTATATTAAAGAATTAATACAATAAAACCACAAATAATTAATATTATTTTGAATGTTTGAAATTACATATATGTGGTTGCATAACAACAATATCAGTATGAGGGTATTACAAATAATAAATTTTCGTGTTGTTAACAATGTTGACATTTTGATATGTTACCATACAAATATATAAAATTATTTGGTTTTGGGATAATGGTAAAATACATTTTATTATTTTATTACACTATTTCATTTATTAAAACAGTATTTATGGTCTACAAATTTGTTGAAATAATTATTGTTAATTACATATTTAATTAACTACAGCAATGAAATGCAAATGATGGGACAATATTATCACTAAACTGTAAATAAATTGGCACACATTGTTTTATAACATTCATACAAAAAATTTCACAATCTTACTTACTGACTTAGACAATGTATGGTTGATTACAATAATGAAACTTTTATCAAAAATAAATATTAAGAGTCATACGGTATAAAAATAAATATCGCTACGGGCAACAATCTAATAACAAAATGGATCTACTTTTTTCAAAATGGCTCCTCCGAACACTCTTACTGGTGATTTGGTCCAACTTATAAGAACATCTTTGCCTTTAAGCGGCGCGCCTTTACCTAAATCACATCTGAAACTCAGTTCTACCAACTGTAATCCTAGTGGTTTTGGTTGGTATAGTGGAATATCATTTGATATTCTACTATTTTGGTTTCTGACAATTTGTACGGGTCTTACTGGATTAGAATATTGCATATATTGGTAACTTTGACCATGTTGATGATTTGTTGGATAATAATAAGTATTTATAGGTTTTATTCGTGGTATTATAGGTACAACTCGATAATACGGTAGAGTATAATAACTCTGACGTTTGTTTCTAGCGACACTGGTGTCGTTTTTCGGTACTTCTGTTGTAGTATTAGGTGTAACTTCATTATTGAGCGATTTAGATATTCTCCTTAGATATAAAGGACCACTGGCAACTATATAATGTCCTTTAATCTTCTCGGGTATAGTAACAGACACTCTGCGATTTGAATAAGCTGTTGGTTCCTTTTGATGTCGCTGGGATTTTGGCGGCGCTGTTGTAGACGCCATTACAAAGTTGAAGCCAAATACATCTCCTTCGATTCCGTCGTCTAGTCCTTTGTCGAAGTCTGTGTATTCCTGCCCGACGACTATGTCGCCATCTTTTGGCAGGATTTGTCCCCTAGCCTGAAAAAGTGAAACAATTCTTCCATTAATTTTTGATTGTGTTACTTTTGTTTTGTTTCATTGTTTCCAATTTCATTCATTATTGTTTGAAAGAAGCTATTTGTTTTGAATTATTTCAGGCTTTCAGATTTCAGATTTTTTAAAAATTACAAAGGAAATTGAAAGTTAAATGGTTGAAAAATCAACAAGAACAAAATCAAAGAACTCGTAAAATAAATATCGGTTTGTTGTAGTACAAAAAGCAAGGAAATAAATGCATGCAGTAATATGAATATTTGTTTTTATACCACATTTGTTACTTTCTGCCTTTAAGCGAGCAAATTAAATGTGCGATAATGAATTCAGAATGAGTGTGCTAGAAATAAATAGTTCAGTGCCAATATCTATACTATTATTATCTCATACTACATTACATATAATGTAATGACTTCTTTAACTTTTTTTAACATAAATTACACTTTTTTTCATAATAGCATCTGATAAATAATTATAGTATGTAATAATTTCTTTTCGTGATTACTAGGAATGTATTCTCTTTGCATTTATTTTTATGTATACTGATCGATGCATACAATCATATTCTTCGCAAAAAAAGCCTTCAGTAATGTCTTTGGATTATTAACACTGACATTTATCTGTCAATTATAATCATAATTTTCCAACTAGTTTCCATAAAGATGTTTGAGCTGTGAGATTCATTACAACACATTATTTGATATATATATATATATATATATATATATATATATATATATATATATATATATATATATATATATATATTAATCTATTTCTAAATCTGCAGAAGATATAATAAAAATTTTGTATGTATCGGATAGAGAATTTTATATTCTTTAATATTTGTAATAACTGTTAAAAGAATTGTTGTAGGCTTTTTGGATCTTTTGTTTATTGCAAAATACAATTTAGTTTACATTTATTGGACGTTTCGATTGTGTTATCACAGTCATCAAACATATAGCTGATGATGACTGTGATAACACAATCGAAACGTCCAATAAATGTAAACTAAATTGTATTTTGCAATAAACAAAAGATCCAAAAAGCCTACAACAATTCTTTTAACAATAATATTAAAGGATCTACTTCGAAGAAAATGATATTTGTAATAACATAAATTTTATACAGGGAATTTATTTTAACATGCAGCATATGGCGAATCACTTCCATGATTACTTACTATTGTCAAAAAATGACAGCAATGTAATATTTGTCCATTTTAAAATGCAACATACAAAATTTGTAGTTTTGTATTGTCAAAACTAATATCCTATAAATTAGCCTACATACGATTAACAAATAATCAAAACATGAATGTTGTACATTTAAAAAAAAAAATAGCTTACAAAAATTCATAACTTTCATGTAATAAATGTTAAAAAATACCCCCAATCACTGTGAGGCAATATTCTAGTCGGTCGTAATAAGAATTGACACCATTTGTGATGTGTTTTGGAGGTATCTACTATGCTGCAATACTACTTATAATGTGGCATTTTGAAATGGACAAATTTTACATTGCTGTCATTATTTGACAATAGTGAGTAACCATGGAAGTGATGAACTATAATCTTGCATTTTAAAATAAATTCTCTGTATTATAATATTTACAAGAATTTTTACGAAACTATTACTTTCGATTGTGCAATAGGGTCCTATACCATTTTTAAATTTTTTTTCTGTAAGAACAGGATGAAATAAGAATTTTTGCGCAAACGCGACTTAAAAATTTTACGTAATAAGCCAGAAATGAATTTTTAAAGTTATACATCAACGTGACAGTTCATAATCTTTTAAAGGTGACCGCAGCAGACGCGAGAATTTCCTTTTTAAATTGCATCAAGTTCGTGAGCTCTTTGGTATTATTATTATAAAATAAAATATAAATAAATTTATCATCACGGCATATTACCCATTTGTACCGTGAGGGCGCTTACCAGGCGTCACCTCACGGGCACTCATTGCTGGCGTGGAGAGTGCACCACAGGGGTCACTTTTGTGCCATTTAAAATTCGAAATATTTGGTGTCGGTCGGGATCGAACCCGGTACCTCCAATTTCGCGACCAGACTCTCAGGCACACAAAACAAAATGGAAGTCATCCGCAAAATTTTCTATCTGTCCTTGTTTTTAAACATGCGACATAAACAAACTGAAGTTAGGAGCTAGTTAAGTCACTAGATTTTTAAGCGGTATAATCGTAGTCTGTTTCGCAAATATACCTACTAAACTATATACCGCTGAACCCCTATGTCTCGTATAAGCGGAAAGTGTCCGGGACATTAATATCTCCATCCTTTTCTAGCGTTTGAACACACGTCTACAAGCGCATGCGCGCACAGATGGTGGGATTCTTCTCGCTGCTTGAAAATCTGACATATATGATTCATATGACATTTCAAAAATATTGGTTATAATTATAAATTTTTATATTAGATTATTTAATAATGAACTAAATTAATATAGGACATTCTGATTTTTCTCAAAAGAAAGAGAATACCTGCAGCAGATTAAGAAAACGAATTTCTGGATAAAAGGTTAAAATTCCATTTGCAAAATTTGGAGAAAGATAATAGGGAACAACTGTAAAAGATTAGAAAGATATTTTATTTGAATATCTGTAGGGTTCAAATTTTATAATTGGAGAAAAAGATTAGGGGATACCTGCATAAAATTAGAAAAATGAATTTTTCTATAAAAGTAAAATATTAAAATTCCATTTGGAGAAAGAGAATAGGGAACAGCAGGAAAAGATTAGGAACATACTTTATTTGAATAGCAATAGGATTTAAATTCTATAATTGGAGAAAGAGATTAGGGAACACCTGCATTAAATTAGGAAAATCAGTTATTTGTATATCTGTATGGTTAAAATTCTGTTTTTGGGCAAGAAAATGGAATAGCGTAATTGAAATTTTTCATACTTACTCGCGTGTAAAAAAATATTTATTCATAATATTTAACAATTTATTTGAAATATTTAATATCCCTGTATAATATTATGCATATATGCCTTCATATTAAGTGATTTCAAGGAGATGTAATATTGAAATGATAAACAATAAACATACACAAAATTCATAAACACCTAAACAAGTGGAAGAAGCATTCCCTTCATTCCATTTTCCTTTCTCTGAAACTTCAAACTTCCTGACCAATAGAATCACTGAATCAAATGCAGTTGGCACATGCGCGCAAGGGGTGGTGTCCAAACCAGAAGAGTGCAGATATACATAATGTTCCGGACATTTCCTGTGTGCTTTTCAGCGGTATATAGTTTAATAGGTATATTGTTTCGCACTTACCTTCAGGTTGAATCCATGGCTCTTCAACTTCCCGTTCATAAATAAGTCCCAATGTCCCGTCTTAACGCTCCACGACTGACATATGTGGTACCACTGGTTTTCCTGAAGCTTGACCGGTACGTTGATGACATCCACCTCTCGGAGAGCGAGTCTGATCTCCTCTCCTCCGGGAGTCACCCAGGCACGGATCAGCCTCTCTTCCTCGTGCTCTAAGAGAGACAATTGGTTAGCATGGTTGCAGCAAAGGGTACTTTATTATGAGGATGTTGCTGTATCAGCAATACTGGCTCGTGTGCTAGGCAATATATGAGATGGGAGAGATGAAATGTTGAGAATTTCGAGGATGCGGATGTGTTAGTAATTTTTTTTTTTATTTATGTGTTTTCGCTGTTTTCAATCGGCTGTGAAATGGATTGTAATGAATTTTTTGAACGATGTAACGTTATTGATAAAGAAATCGGGGATAGGAATCTATAAATATGAAAGGCATATAACTTAATAATTTTCAGAACGTATGAAAGGTTATCAGAAAGAAATGATAAAACCACAATAAGCGTTTTTACACTCAGGTGCAAACAAAAACGGGACACTATTTTTTTACCTTCCGTCAAAAGAAAGGTATTGTTTTTGGTCAAAAAATTCGGTGGTGAGTTTTTAATGAATAAGCACGTTTTAGGGTCCCTACAATACGAATGTACTATTTTTAAGATGATGTCTGTATGTATGTGTGTGTGTGTGTGTCCGTGTGTGTGTGCCTGTGTGTGTGTGTGTATGTGTGTGTGTCTGTGTGTGTGTGTGTGTGTCCGTGTGTGTGTGCCTGTGTGTGTGTGTGTATGTGTGTGTGTCTGTGTGTGTGTGTGTGTGTCCGTGTGTGTGTGTGTGTGTGTGACAAATTTTTCTCCGACGATAACTCCAAAACTACAATTCTAAAAATTATGATTCTTTCGTATTCCTCTTCCTTACAACCCTATGAAGAGCTGATTAGATTTTGGTTATAATTGGTCAACCGGAAGTACCCTTATTTGAAGTTTTTAACAGTTTTTCTTAAAAAATCGCAGTTAAATACCATTATCGACATTTTATGTGATTATCAATAGAAAGAATATCTTATTCTCTATACGGTTCGATTATACATTTTCCTTCATATTCAATAGATATAGAGTTATAGAGAGATTAACTTTCGAAAATCAGTCAGCTTTGCAAAAATTATGAAAATAACAGATATATTCAAAAAAATCTAATTGACAGCTGTCAGTGGCAAGTGCAAAACCAAAGTGGAAAGTATATGATCTGAAAGTGATATAAGTGACAGATTGTCCCTCGCCAGTGACTTGCATTTGCGGCCTCGCCTCAAGATAGGAACTTATAATATCAGAAGTACGAGAAAGAACTGTGTCACGAAGGTGCTTTGGACAGGAATGAGTAGAAGAGAAGAGTAAGAAACAGCGACTTCTAATAAAATAGGGCAAAGTTGAAGCAGAAGGAAGTGTTAAGTGCAATACATAATGTACGTTCTTATTCGTATTAAAATTTTATTAGATTTTAGAATCTTTTCAAAGGAACTTTCAGTATGAATATGTAAAAATAGTGTGTTCTTGTTACAATTATACAGGATATATAGAATCTTTTTCAAGGAACTTTTGGTATAGGATATGTACAAAATACATTGAATTGACGGAAGGTTTTGTGCTGGCCACAACAGATTTTTTTTGTCTCGAGAATTATAAATAAAGTTACGAAGTCACTAGATATATACAAATATGTAAATTTTACAGTGTTCTTATTTTTGCAAATTGCCTCATTATGAAATAACGCTAGATTTTGGTATTCATTTCTTTAGGACACTTTTTTAAGCTCGAATGGTGGTACTAATTTTTTATCACTATTTTATTTCAAGTCATAATACCAAAATTACCCTACAATGTTTTTTAACCTTTTTCTACATCGTAATAGACTTTATTTCATTGGACAAACTTGAAAGTTTTATAAAGTGTTTAAAAAAAACCTAAGTGTGTTGCAGTTTGCAATAAAAAAAGCATGCAGTAATAATAGAGTATTTATGTAACAAGTGTATAAAGTATTACATTTTGTATGAGTGCGAAATTAGCTCAAGATAAAAAATACTATTTTACATACGAGTTGCATTCGATATTTTTTCTGCAACCGAAATGTTAGTGCTATTTCTCATAATAGTGAGTGTGAGTGTTTCTGGCATCTTCAAATATTGTTAGTGCTTTTTCTCATAATACTCTACACAATGTAACTTAAAACATTCGAAAGAATGGATTCATTAGACTTCTACAATTGTAAAAATTGTACATTTAATATTAAAAATTAGGTTAGGTTAACATCATTATGTTAATTCTGAAAAAGTAACACTTTGTAGAAAAAAATATTTATTCAACTCTATAGTTCATTTCACTTTACAAAATAGCATTGGTCTTGGTCTTGATAGAGATATGAATTCTGCCCTCTGATTTGTCAGAAGGTACACCTAGCACCTAGCACAAAAGAGCGAAAAAATATCGCTTGTCACTACTGACATAAAATCGACAGAATTAAGTGATATTTAACCATGTTTTTGATTTCGACTTTGAGAACATAGGTACATTTGTTTACCATTATGATAGTCTTTTTTGAGACAAATACTATTCAACAAATAAGTTATAGTTCTTTGAAGATATTATAATATTAATTGAGTTTCTAACAGTTAAAATCTCATTTGCATTTAGATGCTATCCACTTTACATATTTTATTCGTGGATTTCAGTGAGTTATTCTCCGAAATCCGCCGATATAATTTATGAACTGTTTAAAGTTTTTAAACTAATATAAATGCAATTTAAATTTGCAGAATTCCATTATTTCAACTTCTGAACTGGTTATAGTGGTTATAATTGAAATTCCAATAGGAAAGATCATTCAAATATTCCTAAAATTTAGTGTCGTCATATTTAACACAAATACTTTTATAAATCTATTAATTTTCCTTGTTCATAAAGTTATTCTGCAACAAGCTTACCAAGAAATGATATAAAACAGATTATTTCATATTTCGTAATTTAATTAGTGTTCAGAGTATCACCAAAACAAAAGAAGTGTTAATTTTTTAACAAAGCAAAATTTAACAATGAAGTTATTAACAAAAAAGTTACCCATGAAAAAACCGTAAACCTCAAAACATGAAATTTCTTCCGTTTTTCATTTAAATTGATGTAATTATTTACAGTTGGTAGTATGGGGTAACAGGTAACAGTTGAAATATGCATGCAATTCACTGTGTAACAAGTGATAGTGAATGTCAATAAACATCGACATTGAAAAATTGCACAAATGATCACAAACCTTGAATGAGTCGGCGAAAAACTGCTAGATCATTAAATCAATATTAGTGACATAAATATACAAATGTATTGCTGCTTTTGATATATTATAGCAAGAAATAAAACCACATTTCTAAATGTAATTGTGGTTTTGTTTTATTTTGTTTTTGTAATTAATTTGCTCCAATATAGTATAATTATATATTATTATGAAATAGGGCTGTTGCAAGAATTTTTATATGACTTCTAAGTATTAAATTTTAAAAGATATTGTTCTTTAAAGAGCCTCAAATTTAAAAATATCACGAAATATCCTTTAGATATTTTACAATTAATTTTTGAAATTTGGATAAAATTTTGAATAAGTCACGTGATCTGAAACAGAATGTGACGTCAGAACACATACGTCTTCAACGGTTCTAATTGGTCCGTTTATAATGTAAAAAAATTTGTGTTTGGTGTCAAGTGTATTGTCAAAGTTGTCAAACAAATGTCAAATTTTTAATATTGGTTCAAGTTGTATAATATGTAGGTAATAAAAAGTTCAAAATAAAATGAGTAATTTACGATATTGTATTGTGCCTTCTTACAAAAATACTGTTAGGAACAAACCTACTATAGAGTTTATAAATTTGTCAATAGATGCGATGGAAAGAAAATTGTGGCTAGAAGCAATAGGTTGAAGAGCTGATAATGTCAGAAAAATCGTGTTTTCAAATTTGTGAAGATCATTTCAACTTTCATCCACCTTTAAGATAACAGTATATTTTTGTTGCGTCACTTTATATTCAGGGCAAACTTTACATCTACTGTACAGATATTTTTTCTCGACATAGATCTACAAATCCTATAGCAGATTCGATGTAAGAATCATAACCAGAACCTTAAAGTAAAATATATTATCAATTTATATAGTAAATTCAGTTCTTATATTTTATTTTATCTCAGATCTTTAACACCCCTTATTTCGGTAGCATTAAAACAATCATTCTCTGATATAAATTCAGCCACCATCCAGCTACTGATCTTCGGTAAATTGTCCGACTTAGCTTAAGTGTAATTATTATTCATTTACAATGAGCAATGTCAGCGTCAAATGTCAAATTAAGATTTTTTATTAACATGTGACAAACTGTAAGCCTACTTTTATTTATGTAAATAATATGAATAAACCTAGGTGATGGAAAAACTATTTTCCTATTGGCTATTAATGATGTAATGTATGTGCTTCTACGTCACAGGAGTGGGGGGTAGTTTTTCAGGACGCCAATCTTTTTATTTAATTATTTCCACAAATAACAGCAAATTATTAAAATAAAAATTATTACTAAGAAAATCATTGCATAAACTTTCATTTAAAATAGTTTTTGAAAAATGTGAAACAGGCTCATTAGGAAGTAACATTTGTCTGTTTAAAATCCTTTCCAGCACCATACTTTTCATAGTTTTCCGTTTAAAAATTACGTGGCGCCCTCTCTTTTTTTATAACCATTCCTGTAGTTTCGACCCCGCCCGTCTCCACTCCTAATCAGCTAAGGGCATTAAGGGCTGGTTTATGATGAATTTAATTTATAAATATACATTTAGAAATTTTGATTTAAAATTTAAAATTTTCTCTCTGCGGTTCTCTTTATTCGATTTTGAAATTCTGGATCTGACCAATCAGTATCTATCACGTGACTTGTCACTGCTTGTCATTTGACGTTTCACCAGTTATCAGTTCGGATTTTAGGTTACAATTTTATTTTCATAGCCATTAATTTGTTAGACGCTAATGAACAAGATGATTTTTCAATAATATCAGGAATGTTTTTTACTATTGTTGATTTGTATAATAAAAAAGTAAAACAAACGCAAACTTAAAAAATGTAGATGGTATGTTAGGCCGTGGTTAGGCCTATGAATACATTTATTTTTCAACGGGAAGTGTCATAGGTTGTTTCTGAAAGTGAAATAACAAGATCATGAACAATGGGCTACTTGCGTACCTTTTTTTTATTTAATATTTTTGAAGAGAAGGTAAAAACTTGCTACCCATATTTTTTCTTTTGACAAAACTTTTCTTAATTAGCCAGAAAAAAAAAATAATGAAATTTGATTATTTGAATTCCCGCCATGTATGACGTAGAATTACGCCGCACCAATGAATAGACGTAAAATCACAGCGTGGTGCCGTCCCATAGTAATGGTATGTTTGTGCGGGTAATGTAGATCACCTGTTTGACGTTTCAATAATAGTTTGGAGGTTAGTATTTTAGTTTATCTTTTTGGTATTGATATTTTAAATTACAAGTAACTACCTATGTGTTTCTTTATTAAGTAATTAATGTATTTGAGAGACCAGAGAGAGAGAAAAATGAACTAATGTCAAATTTAAATTAAAACTTTCTCGCACGCCATGCCATCTATTGATAACATTCTTAAACATGCTTCCCCTCCCCCAGTTCAATATAAAGACGTCACAGAAAATTTTCTTTCTTAATTTAGTAAAAAACAAATAATTATTTTAAAATAATATTTATATTTTTATATATGTTTTCAATATAATATTACGTATATAGTGACAGAAATCGGATTTTCAGTACCACGCAAGTAGCCCATTCTTCAAATATACTCGTATGAGTATGCATGTATTTAATACCTTGCTATCGCTCGTTGCATTGAAATTAAATATAAATTTGTTCCTGTAAATCCATCTTCAAAATCTCAACAACTCACAAACAGAAAAGACAGCTGACATATGAAGCAAAGTTATGCATTAACGCCATGTTTAATAGTTCTCTCTTGTGATTGGTCGAATTTGAAATTTACTTTTGGAAATATAAAATATAGTTATATTCCAAATCTAAATTTCAAATTTCTAAATTTGTAAATCGTTCATAAACTATCGTATGCGTTGTGAGTTTATATTTTAAAATCTAAATTATAAATTGTAAATTCCGTAAATTAAATTCATCGTGAACCAACCCTAAGTAACCATTGCGTCATTGAATATTCGCGTTGCACGAAGTTTACGGTACCTACACAATTTTTGGATGTGTTGAACAGTTTCAGACAAATTTGCAAAAACATTACGTTGAAATTCAGCAGGTGCCGGTTATTTAATATAGGAAACATTGTTCACACATTTATTTAACAACATCAAGATTCACAACCTAGATTCTCTACCAAGTAATTATTTAAAATGAATGTAAAACGTTACCTACAGTAGGTAGTAATTTGCACCTGACATAAACTTGACACAAAACTAATAGATATTAAATAACGACTTTCCCATGTGCAACAAACATCTTCTCGCTCAGAACTACTAAAAGTACGGGAGAAAGTATTAAATATTTCACTTTGAGATGTTGTTTGTATGTTGCAAGTGTAACCGCTTTTCACACCGATTAACCGCATATTTCAATGTTCTAGATGAAAATTGTTTTCCTGAGGAAAAGATTTTATTACCGTGTCATTGAAGTTTTAAAGAAAGTATGTGAAAATTTTTATTTATTATGTTTTGATTATATAAACAAAGAAAATATTTTTAAATCAATATTGTTACCAACGCGGAAATTTATTTATTTTCCAAGTAATCAATTATCATGCCTTATAAAAACTGTAAAAAAATATTTTTAATGACAATTGCGAAAGTATATTTTTCATTACGCCGTTTTTACTGCAAATATTAAATGAATCATTAGTGCAATATAATTATTGTGGTTTAATGTTTGCAAGCAATTTAAAATTACTATTTGTTTATGGTGTATGTCATGCATTGAATATTAAACACATCTAATGTACGGTATTTTAGTAGTTTATTGTATGCACCTGATGTTAAATATTAATTTTGAATCGATTATACATTAGCTCGTACTAGTATATCAGTAATCTGCATCTGCATACACTTATATTAGACAAAGATTGATATTGAATACACTTTAAATATACAGACTAAGTTTACCAAGAAAATTGGCATTTTATATATTCATAAGTCGCAGCATTAAAGTTCTGAATGTTGCAAAATAATAACTGAATAAAAACAGTATTTACTAAAGCATAATTCCTTAACCACCAAGTGTGTCATAATGTTAAATAAATATTCAATATTCTAAAGAGGAGAGTGTACTAATCTAATACCCAGTTTCATAATAGTATATTACATTGCAAGAGTTTACTGACGTGTTACTCACGAGCCGTCAGGCGAGTGTGTAATCCATGAGTACGTCTTGAGTTCAAATTCCAATGAAATCCATAGATTTATCTCATTTTTTTTCTTCGGCTCTGAAGAGTTCTGTTTATTTATTTTCAAAAGTACCTAGTATGATAATGTAGGTATATTATAAGTAAAATAGAATGCAAGATTCTTACTCTAAAATACACTTACGAGAGAATGGAATCAATTATTATTAATATATGCATAATGCTATTAAATGTAAAATAGATAATAATTTTTTCATTATGTTAATATATTCTATTTTACGGTAATGTACATTTTTATACGGCTTTTATATATTCCTTTGTTTATATTATAAGCGAGATTAAAATTACATTTCATTTATGCCCGGTTTCATAAAAGGTAATTGAAATCATAATCAATGATTAAATTTTAATCGTCTTGTTAAACACGAGATTTTGTTTCATGGCAGATGATTAGTATTTAAATTTTATCAGTTAAATTTGCCTGATTAAATTTTGACAAGCCAATTAATTTTACAATGAAGTACCTACATAATGTCACTTTATTTGTCCGAGTGTCTGGTCGCGAACCTGGGGGAACCGGGTTCGATCCTGACAGACGCCAAATATTTCCAATTTTAAATAGCACAAAAGTGACCCCTGTGGTGCACTCTCCACACCAGCTATGAGTGCCCGTGAGGTGACGCATGGTAAGCGCCCACACGGTAAAATATATCGTCATCATTACCCATGTCTACATGTGTTTTAGATACTGACACACCCGGAAATGGGTAATATGCCGGGATGATATATTTATTTATTTATTTATTTTAAATTAATAGGTATTGTTGTAAATAATTAATTTTTTAATAAATTTTATATAAATAATATAAAAACAATGCAAGTTAACAAGTGGATTAATTTCATGAAATGCACAAGTACTTTAATCAGTGATTACAGTTAACAAGACAATTAGTTAATCACTGATTTAATGTGCTTTCATAAAACCAGGATTTATTATAATATTTTGGTATACCACAAACATTTTGGTACGCAAGTTACTATACCACTATTTTTTGCAAAACACATTAAAAGCGATTAGAAAATGAAAACGAAAGCAGTAGAGAAATTTAACAGTTCGCGGTCTACGATTATATACAAGAGAAGGTTTAAATCTAAATGCGCGCACCCATTTTAAAAACGTGTTTTTAATGATTGACGAAATTAACGGAATTTGATCTTCCATTAGATTTTAGGTTAGAACTTAATTCAGTGATCACACAGGAAGTTGTAATGAGAAGTTTTTGCTGCTTCTTTAATTGCTTTATATAATTTTGTATAAGTTTCGGTAGGTATAATATCTTTCTGAGCAATTAATGTTAAGCAATACAATTTCGTGCTACAAAAGAAAACATAAATTAAAAGTTGTGGTTTTGTTAAGTTCAATTGGATTCTGGCGAAAGACAATAATTCTTTTTATTGCGAAATACTTTCTATAAAGATATGTCAACATAAAAATATTAGTTAAAAAGTTTTAACAAAATTAATTTAAATTCTAATTGATACTAACGAAACTACTATATAAATAGGAATTACAGTATTTCATACTAGATTAATCTAAAAAAAAACTTAAATTTATAGTGGTGTAAATGTTTCGACTTCGACTTCTCAGTCATTATGAATCGTTCTTATTTATCTGTGCTTCCTTGTAAAAGCGGTTTTAAAATACTCTCACTTTAAAGTAATGGTAGCAGCAAATTCATTAGACTTTTATCTGTGTGTATAATTTATTGATAGGGGGTTTCTGTTTGCTATCTCGAGAAAGACGTTTGTCTATGAGACATAAAAAAGTGATGTTTTTTTTGAAATTTGTATAATTACAAATATTAAAGATCATAGAATTCTCTATCCAATACATTTTTATTATATCTTCTATACATTTAGAAATAGAGACTCATAAATATATAAAATAATCCGTTACAATCAAATAATGTTACTTCCAAGTTTATATCTCTACCTACTTTTGAATTATTGCCCCAAAAGTCAATATACCCCATATTTAGATAAAAACTTCAAAATTTTCAAAAATCTAATTTTTATGTATCTAGATACTTCTCAATGCGCTGATTCTAGATTTTGAAACCACAGGTCGATATCTCTTTTCGTTCTCGAGATATTTAGATTCAAAGTTTTGGTCAAAATTGCCCATTTTTGGGTTATTACCCAAAAATGGGTCGATTTATGAATTTGGCGACAACACCATTCGATTCTACGGGCAAAATTACATAAGTGTACCAATTTTTATAATTTTTGAACACCGCATACAATCTCTAAAGCAATTTAACAGAAAATGGCCAAAAATCGCAAAAATCTAAGGTGTACCCCTTACGATTTTTTTCAGATTTTGGCCATTTTCGATAGATAAAAACTTCAAAATTTTCAAAAATCTAATTTTTATGTATCTAGATACTTCTCAATGCGCTGATTCTAGATTTTGAAACCACAGGTCGATATCTCTTTTCGTTCTCGAGATATTTAGATTCAAAGTTTTGGTCAAAATTGCCCATTTTTGGGTTATTACCCAAAAATGGGTCGATTTATGAATTTGGCGACAACACCATTCGATTCTACGGGCAAAATTACATAAGTGTACCAATTTTTATAATTTTTGAACACCGCATACAATCTCTAAAGCAATTTAACAGAAAATGGCCAAAAATCGCAAAAATCTAAGGTGTACCCCTTACGATTTTTTCAGATTTTGGCCATTTTCGGGGGTTTTTAAACTTTTATTCATAGAAAATGAACCGGTTGGACAAATATTATGAAAATTGGTACACTTATGTAATTTTGCCCGTAGAATCGAAAGGTCTTGTTGCCAAATTCATATTTCGACACATTTTTGGGAACGAAAAGAGATACCGACCCGCGGTTTCAAAATTTGGAATCAGAATATTAAGAAGTATTTAGATACATAAAAATTATATTTTTGAAAATTTTGATGTTTTTATCTAAATATGGGGTATATTGACTTTTGAGACAATAATTCAAAATCTTGGACATTAATTACACTTACCCTCCTATTAAGGGCATTAACTTAAATAATTATTAAATATGTAAACGTAAACATGTTTTCTAAAGTAAAAGTTTCATGTAATGAGATCATTTCTCATTTTTAGATAGGTGTATTTAATAAGTTTTATTACAAATCGTAGGAGTTTATGATAAAAAGTGCTTTTCCTGTTCATAAATCTAAACAGTAAAATAGATATACAAAACCAATACGAGAAGAGAGAACAATATGGTGATATATGTCTTGTATATTATTCGAAACATCCTTCAGCCCAAGTAAGAGAAACAAGAACAAATATTACAAATGTACATTGTGCCGAGCAGTCTAGCCTAGCTTCACTTTATAACATTGTGCACTCTGCCACCCCACCAGTATATACAAAAGAAGCAAGCAGTATTGCCAACAAACATACAATTTATTACACGATTACTAGAACAATCCCTCAGTAACCTCCCGTCTAAAAGCTTGGCAACCCTGCATTGTTGACTCTCAGCCGGTATTTCCCAGCAGTGCTACCACACTAAAGCTCCCCCCATCTTTATACTTACTGGAATAGGAGAGTAGGGGATGTGAGTACGTCAGGTTGGCACTCCTCAGCCATATACAGAACGTGAAGTCACCGACAGGTGGCACTGGCGTTATATACCTGAGGAACTAAAGCGAATGCTGTTAGAACTTCTATGTTGTGGTGAGGTTAGGTTAGTTCGTTGATGGCTGGGAAATATTTTATGAGGAAAATTTGTCGATCGATGGAAAGATAGTGAGGAAGTTTGTGAACGACAAACACTTGAGATATAAAGGCCTTAACTACCTAAAGTTCTCATGACATAAATTTTTCGATGAAGAATTACATTGTAGTTACAATTTGTATTTTACAATGTAACTATTTGAAACACACACATATTTGATGAGGGGGCTTCAAAAATAGCTATTGGGAATGTTTTTAACGTTCATTTTTAAAGCTCGTTAAATTTTTTAACTATTTGATGCACAGTGGTTGGAACATTGAATTTTTATTAACGGATTTATAACGTCAAATATTTTTACTACACAATTGACAATTGATCAATAAACTTATATAGCTCAGAATGAATTACTGTCAAGTCTAGGGGTTAAACTCATTGCTAAATGTAATATATCTAAGGGAACAATAATTTTAATATTTTTGAAGATTTACAGTAGACATTCTTTTAAACTTCTATAAATTTACAGATATATTTATAAACTTATAGATATAACTCTAAACTTATAGATATATCTATAAAACAATTTTTTATAGATTTCAAGAAAATGACATTCTGAAAGAGGCAACTAACTATAATTTACTCAGTCTATAAATGTTTCAACATTTTATAAGGGCAATGTTACTTATCATTACAAAATACAATTTAATGAATTTTAAAATGATTGGAAAATATTGTATTTATTTGAAATTATACAGAGTGAAAAAAAAATAACTGATTCAGTTAGCAATACAATTCTGAAGATCTTTCAATTCCACAATTTATACAACACCAGGTGAAGACGGAAATACTATTTCACATGTCATTTTGACAAAAAATACACTAATAGGATTTTAAGTGATTGAAATGCTTTAAATTATTACTCTATAGGTAATATAAAAAAAATTACGTAGGTAAGTGAAACAACAACCATTTTGATAATAAAATTAAATATACCCAAATTTAAATTTTCAAATGGCACTGTCAACAGTGACAAAAACAGGAAATAAATTCATGTATCAGTATTCCCAATTTCAAGTATTTTTTAGTTATTGCCAACTGAAGCAGTTATATTTGATCACTTTGTATTACCAGAATAAATGTAAATATTAAGTAGGTACACACCTACTTTTATATGAAGCAATAAGTATATTGTATTCATAATTTAGATATTTCGGCAAAATATTTCAAATACTCTATTTTTTTCGTTCTTATTTTTTTGAGAATCCTTATTGTAGTTCATGCATGACGATGCATACATGTACCTACATAAAATAAAGGCTAGCAGTTTTATCTTAGGTACCTACATATGTCAGTTATAAAAATGTAATGAAGATTCATTAATTTTTTTTTTAATATTCTTTCACTAAACCATATATTAGCTCTGTTCGATGAGAAGTGCTTGAAGTGTAGAGCAGAATAGTGCAGTGCAGTGTAGTGTACACCAGTACAGTCTAATTCTTGTGGTTTCATAAAACACACTAGTGTATATTTGGGCAAGTTTGCTCAGCTGTGAGTAATCAAGCCAAGCATAGCCAAAGGTGTAAAAGGTTAGGTTGTTTATAAACACAGTCATATCATAAAGCTGCAAAGAAGTGACTGCAGAAATGTCTGTTTTAAAGAGCATAGTGAACTAATAAACGATTCTGACTAAGATCAATCATCACTTGATTCTTCATCAGATTCAGAGACAGATATATTAATTAATTCTTTATATAACAAAACAAAATTTTAGGTTAAATAAACAGATGTGTAGATAGGATAGAATTAAAATATCTACCGAACAACATTTAGCTACCCCACTCCTATTCTGCACTTTCTACACCACCTCGCGAGTCAGGTCAGAAACGTGAGCACTAGTTCTTAAAATTTTTGTCATCGAACAGCCTGCCAGAAGCTGCCCGTTTCTCATAAAACATGTTAGTGTAAGAAAGTTAACACTAGGGCGGCCTAGTACATGTCATCGAACAAAGCTATTGTCTATAACATTTTTGTAAAATATTCTTCATTTCAATTAATAAAAGATATAAGATATTTATCGTATATATTTATATTAATAGAATTATATAACTTATAAACGCGTTCAGAACTGCATTACGTATAATATTGTAATTCGTAAATAATAATATAATACTTTAGAAAAAAATTACCAAAGAGTACTATTTTATAAATTTAGGTTAGTATGATACACAAATAAATGCAAAAAATAAAACGTAGAATATAGTTCCAAAGGAGTGCCATAAATATATTCATTATTGCAAAATTTATTTTTGCAAATGTAATCATGAACTAGATTTTAAATGTTATAATTACACTACACTGTTTACATTTTCTATATGCATATAATTAGCACATTTTGATTATCTTTATGTATTTTTAATTAAAATAATAATATAGAAACCAATTCTATAAAATTCTTATAAAATATTGAGTAACTAAGAGGAACAGTTACGCCCCTTACACATTAATAGATTAACGTATCTACATTTTGATGACATATTTGTTATAGTTAATTAAAAGCTATAAAACCGACACTTCGTTATCTGCGTTTGGAATAAATTGTTTCGATTGATCTTTAACCTCGCTTTTCATCAGCTGTTCATTGAGCACCATTTTGAAATCCTAAAAAAACTGACTTGTTTTTGTACATGTCCAACTGCACTGATGTGAATTATTACGCAAAGGTCGTTTACTAGTTTACAGTGAATTGATAATGGATTAATTGATTTTGAAATCTTGAAAGTTGTAAAAAAAAGTTGTTCTAATGTGCAAGTTATGTTTGTAATTGGTAATACTCTGTATTCATTAGGAAATGTTGCAAGTTCATGCAATCAGGTTCTGTTTAATTTTCTTGAAATAGGAAATAAATTTTTATCGAATTTATTATATCAATCTAATAAATTATGATGTTTATTTCTAGTACCTACTAATTAGTTTAATAAAATAAAAACTTTCAGATTAGAAGAAAGTTGTAGTACTTGATACAAATTTTGTTAACACTATAATTTATTTCAAAGAACTTTCAATTTTGTGATACGCGATATGCAGATGAAGATAAAATTTTGGAGAAACGAACAACAAAAGTTTGTTTTTTGTCAGAGAAAAAGTTGTCCTGATTTTTAGTAAATGTGTAGCAGTGCATGTCCATTAGTGCTGATGGCAGTGATATTAATTACAATCTGGCCAGTCAATATTGCCACCATATAATGGCAATAATACCCTGTTACATTTCTTTGGCGATTAATTTGATTGGTTATCACTAACAATATAAATTTTACCGCAAATAATATATCAAATACATTATAGTGAATGATTATTACATTACATTTGTTTAATCGTTTGTAATAATTGTTGCAATTTGTTTTTTGATTTATAAATACAATTAAATGTTGAGAATGATTAATTTTACAATTGAATTAATTAATAACATTTGTATTTATTTAATAAGAACAGATTTAAAGCAGGAAAATGTGTTATAATTTAATTTAGTATCTTGTGTATGTTATTATAAGAAACACGTGTATAAGTAGTGTAACATTTCTTATTCTATTAATTATTTCCTATTTAAGTGTGGAATTGAAGTAGGAGTTCTTAGGTTTCCCACATGTAATATATTAGAATAGTAATATTATTAAGATTATAACGTTTTCATTAATGGTGACATTTTTAACTCTTGCTAAAAATTGATTATTCACATTTTAGTGAATAAGCACGTTTAAAGTCACTAGAATCCGATTATAACATTTTTCGAAGATGTGTGTGTGTGTGTGTGTGTGTGTCTGGACGATTCCTCAAAAATTATAATAAGACCTGTTTAAGTATTCCTCAATCTGATATTAGTGGGAAGAGCTGAAAAGGTTTTGATAACAATTGGACTACCGAAAGTAGTAGTTTCTTAAAAAAAATTGTAAATATTTTTTTATTATTACAAATATTGAAGAATATAAAAATCTCCATGTAATACACTTAAAATTTGTATTATATCTTTTATAGATTTAGAGATAAAGAAATTATAATATATAGAATAATCTGTTACAATAAACCGCACAGTCCAGACTACACAAAGGTAACCAGTTGTCAAATTTATATGTTTGTAATTGACAGATAAATTTCAGTGTCAAAAATCAACAGTTTTACTGGCATGTCAATGCATTGGAACCAACTTAAAAATTTTAGAAGAGTAGGACGATTCCTTATAGAATGAAAGAATAGATATAATTAGAATTATATGTGTGTACAAGAAATGTTAAATTCGATACTTATGTAACAAAACGGAAATAGCGTGAGGTATTGTGCTGGCCACAACAGATTTTTTAAAATTTATGTTCCAACCTTATTAATATATCATTGAATCGCAACCCTGATTTTATATGACATTACAAGCAAAACAAATCTATTTCTAAGTAATGAATAATTTAAATAAAACTACTTGGTTTAAAATTTATGTAAATGTCGAAAATTTCGTCTTAAGTTTAATTCTCAATTTAAACCTCAAATTTATGAAGCAGACTAGGGAAAAATAGGAAAAATTCATAAAAATAATTTATCCAGAATGAGAAGAAAATGCGAATGGGTTTCCTTATAGGTACCTGTCTCATTTAAACAAACCTTAGCATGTATTATCTACCTCATTTACCTGAATATATCCCTTTTGTGTTAAGGAGAATTTGCTTAGTTTAACAGACTCCGGAGGTTTCAAGTAATCTGTAGCGTAGCTTGAAACTTCTTCTTTGGCGTCTGTTAGCCCGGCTGCAGCCACTGAAGCCAATGGAATGAGTACGACGAATATCTCCACCAAATGAAAATGCATCTTCGTGGTCGTCTTGAATCTAAAATCAAGTCATTCGCTGAGATTGAATTCTCTTGTAGGGAACAATGGGGGATTTGAATCGCAGCAACGGAGTTTGATTCTTTTGTAAACAATTTGGGAGCTAATATGCAGTAAAGAGAAATGATTTTGCTTAAAATTCCGGAAAGAGTTTTGTTTACAACTGAATAGGTTTGAGTTTTTGTGGAAAGTTTCTTGTCTGGTTATAGTTCAGGTTTTATTGCAAATTTCTAGTCGTGATTATTTTTGATAAGATTTTATGTTCAATAAGCGAAACTTTTTATTATACCACACATAATTTTATTAGAATTAGTAGTTTATGTTAAAAAAGAAAGTAATCATAAAATTCTTAACACAAGAATGATTTGGAATTTTCATCTATTATACAAGACGGTTGAAAATTCTCGATAAATACGAAACATGTTGCCTAGAGAAACCGAAGATATTTCCAAAAGGCAACTCGTTGAGTATGTCGAGAATTTTTTATCGTCGAGTTGTATACTGGTAGACTGTATCATGGGTAAAAAGAAATTAAAAAGTAAACAGTAAATGTAGTCTAATTTCTTCCGCATAAAACGTCAAACTGTACGCCACATAACCTATCTTTTTAAATATTGCTATGTAATATTATTTTATATTATATTGAAATGCTCGTATTTTGAAATAAACTCGTAGTAGCAACAACGCTGTTTCTACAATATCTAAGGGCCTGTTTTACAATTTCTTGTCAGAATTTTAACTGTAAGTTAAATAAACAATATTCATGCCCGATAGTATAAACATAGTTCAATTATTGACCTAAGTTTAATTAATATTGAACTAGGTTCAAATAAAATTTCTATAGTATAAAACAAAATCTGCTTTTGACTTTAGTTTAAACTACGCTTAACTTGAGCGGCCGATTTCATCCGTTCGAATTGAGTTTAAATAATAATTGACGTTTTTGTATTCTAAATATCATTCAAAATTTGAAGTGTCTACGTTATTAATAATTACTTACGAAAGTTTATTGATTATAATTAATATTTTGGTAATTTTAAGCATATATTTTATAATTAATTTAAATTATATGCTGTTTTAAATTCTAGATTAAAAATGATGTACGTTTCAAGTTCTCATAGTGACGGCGAGAATATAATGAATAGACTCCCTCGAATATTTCGGGAAAAGAGAAATCCTTTCGAAATATACTATTGCGGTTTCGTTTTGAAAAACGAACGGTTTTAGAATTTCCACATATTTTAGGATCCCGCCTAGAACTTCCCACGAATAGGCACAAATCAATATATGCATTACTATACATTTTAATAACCATAATTTTTTTCACTCTTTTTTGACATTTTCATAACAGCTTTTAAGATGTTTCAAAGTTCTAACACATTTTCGGTTGTACTAATTAAATTAGTTGTAATTTCGGTTCATGATTTCATTTTCAAGTTATTTGTTGCTGAATCAGTTTTTTTTTAAATTTTCAATAATGTTTAAATATTCTTGCATTATTTTTATCAATGTCTGTTTTTCTTCTTCATCAAAATTCTTAGATCTCTAATTTTTGTTCATTCTATACTCTTAGGTCGACAGATCCGCTAACATTCTTTTATAAAAATTGACAAATAAAATGACATAAAGTGAGTTGTATTAAATATTACCGACTGAGTAAAGGATAATCTACGTTCAGTTGACCCCAGTTCATTTTAATATTGTACTACCCAAATATAATTAATTTAAGTTCACTAAAAAACTCTATTTGCCTAACTGTAGTTTAACACATTTATAACTGACCTTTATACTATCGGCCATTAATCGAATTAATGACAGCAATAATAAATTTGTCATTTGACAGTTCATTTCGCTTCAATTTTGTTTGTTTAACTAGCCGTTACAATTTTAACCAGAGATTGTAAAACTGGCCCTAATTTTTTTGTTTACTTGTCAAATTTTTATTTCAATAAGGCATTTTTGTCAAACAATACGTGCGTTTAATTATTTGTTTCGGTGCTGCCAGTATCATTTCAGGTGTCTACTTAAAGCACAAAAAGCATGACTTTTTGTCAATTTCAAATTACAGATTCATTTATGTAGTAAGTACTGTGTTTGAAAAAAAATCGTACTGAACACACTTTGTAAATAGAATGCAAAATGTCGCTGACAACTTTGAGTACATAGAACAAAGAAACCAAACGCACCTGTAAGTGAATATACGAAGGTAGGTATATTCAAATATACAAAGGTTCGTATATTCGTTCACCATGTTTACTTAATAATAACCGCTGTAGTACGTGGTAACTAAGAAAAATCACGCATGCTTATTGGTTTATTTATTTAATTGATGATAACTATTAGTTGAAATAAATAAATATCTGTGGCTAAAAGCAAAAACAGCCAATATGATATAGATCAAATTGAGATTGAATGTATAATCGGTTAAAAAATCGAGAACTATACAACTTGTTATGGATTTGTCTAAATTTTCAAAGACCGTAACATACCCTAAGTTAACGCATATTATACGATTTCAGTTTCTGATGTAAATTAACCCACAATGCCTTCGGATCGTTTCGCTTACTCAGCATATTAAATCTTGGAGCCTAACATAATTGTTTGCATTGCTTGTGTCTATCTGCAATCTACCATTCAAATATAAATACTAAATAATAAAATTTTTGAAAGAAGTCCGATCAAGGCTATCTACGAATTGCATCTATGAATTAAGATTTTATGCTGTCAAATTTAGTAGTGTCGTTTACATAGTTTTTATGAGGTACACAAGATATTATATACCCTCATAAAAACTAAGTAAAAGGCACTACTAAATTTGACAGCACAAAATCTTAATTCATAGATACAATTCGTAGAAGGCCTTGATCGGACTTCTTTCAAAAATTTTACTGTACTTGTGTATATCTATCATAAAATTATACATTGCTAGTTTATCTCAATATCTGAATAAATTTCAGGATCAAGAACACATTGCATTCATGTGACGAAAGCAAACATTGACATTCTCTTATCAAACACTGGTATATGTAACATACTCGGAGATGGTGAAATGTAGCAATATAATAACGTTTCTTCTCGTTTTGTACACCTGAAGTAATTGGACGTTTGCTTAGCTACAATTAAGTTGTTTTACTTCTGTTGTCTTGAAGAAGATAATGCTTATGTTTTAATGGCAGAAAGTATGATTTCTTCATTATAAAAAGGAAACAAGAGTTGTTACTTTTTGCTTTAGTTGTAAAAGAAACTAATAAGAGTTCATTATCAAGGTCATTTGACACGGAAAAACATTGAGCAACGAAATGGTGAATGAAATCGCGAAATATTTTTATATTCTTAATGGTGAGATTTCCGAGATTGAATGATTGTTATCGTTTGTCTTTTTATTTATTTTATCAGTTATTATTTATTTTATTAATAACTATATTAAAGGCTTGCATAATACTTTATATACAATAATTATTAATCAGGAGTTAGGAACTCAGTAGTTCGTTAGATTTCTTAGTGTTCACATTATGTGTAGTATATTTGTTGCAGTATTAGCTCTTCATAATTAAAGTAAGTACTTCTTAAATATTAATAGTACTAAACAATAGTAATAGTATATAACTTCATATATTTTTTAAAGATTTTAAATGTTTTAAGAATTGTTTTATATTTTACTACGACTTGTATTATTTCCATACATACTGCGAACCTGTATAACTATAATGAAAAAAAATTACTATTAAATTTTACATCATTTTTTCTAAAATGGAATACCAAAAATATAGCAAGTAACCTTTCAAGAACCCTATAAAATATATTTTCTACAACCGTGCGTAAAGTACTTACTTTACGCACTCTTTACAATGTGTAAAGTGTCACTTTTCAAACACAATGCATGAAAAGTAAATACGTTGCTAGGCAACATGCATATTCGGTTAATTTACTTGCAACTAACACTAACAATATTTGAAGATGTATACTCGTCTGTAAACAGTATTTTTTATTTTGTACCAATTTCCGCAGTCGACCAAAAAAGTACTAATTTACATACTTGTTACAAAATAACTATTGATGTCGCTTGTCTTCTATTGTATTGCACTTACATTAGACAACTAAACTGTCAAAATAATTTGGACACCTTGGGGTTTATTTTTGACATATTTCACTTTTGTCATGATTTTTATGTCATCGGAGATATCGATTTGTACTGCTGGATGTGAAAAAAAGTACCTGCTCTAATTTATTATCGAGTACTGAATTATTATAAAATACCATACAGAATATATTACTAACACTAAGATCAGAATTAACTATAAGAACATAGGAAATGATTATAATATTATTATCAAATCATACAATATTATTAGTAATTGTTACAATTATCGAAAAAAAAATGTTACAAGAAAAAACTACATCAAACATTCATTTCCCCCTTAGTAACAATTTTTTTATAAGGAAAATAAATATTTTCATTTCTAATTGGGAAAAAATTTAATTACAAAATTAAATGACCTATTCTGTCAATAGTACGTCAAATTCTGTAGTTTAATTACATCAAGTGTAATTGCTTACAATTACTTTAGTTTAAATGAAGGTTATTGTTACCAATTTTGTCTTGTTTTACATGTTCCTAGTTACTGTAAGAAAGCGTTACATTTCCTTGAAAATATTTTAAATCAGCACGTGATCTTAATTATTTATTATGGCACGCATATGTGCAACCTGTTCTTATGTACTGCATTTATTAATTACTATACAGTTTTTAACATTTTTAAATTGTACAATTTTTAAATATGTATATTGCTTGTTAACTTGTTATTGAGAAGTACCGTTAATATTGTAATTCAACTTCGTATTTTAATAATTTTACAGATGCGAAAAAATGTTATTCATATTATCTTTAATCGCGGTATCTTTAAGAAAATATCAATAACATAATATCACATTTTTTATTGATATCGTAGTTATTATGTAATATATAGGAAATACCTACTACTTCCTATACATATTTACATTAGATTGAAAGATTAAAAAATATATGTTGAACTTATATTGTTTACTAGAGTTAATCATGTGAATCTTTTTTATTTATTTTCATTAACACCACTGTTAAATATCCCTAGTAATAAGTAAAAGTAATACATGTTAATTACTTTCACCTACTTCAACATTTTGTACCACAAACCAGTGGTTACATAAAGAAAGATACAATTTAAAATGCAAATAACATTTTGACAAATCATTATACGAGTAGTAAAAAACCAAAACATTCATTTACATAGGTCATTGTTTCATTAATAATGCTGTTTTTGCTGCTAACATTGACTTTGGCATTATAAATACTTTACTGATGGATGAAAGTCATCGGCTATGCCGTATAGAAATTATTAAACAATAGGTCTAATAATTAAAATATTTAAACTTGTATAGATAATTGCTTTCACTAAACCGAGCAAAGTTCATTGAAGAGTGTGCTATTCGGAATTGTATTTATGTGAAAATACGAAATGCTAAAATGTGACATCGGACACAGCCTAAGGTCCGGTTTTTTCATATGTGGATAAAGTGTCAATTAACTTAACTGCCAGGTAAAAGAAAATAATATCGATGCGATATTTTCATGTTTATCTGGCAGTTAATAGACATTTTATCCAGAGATGGAAAAACCGGGCTTATATCGGATTATTGTCATTTGACAGTTCAGTTCGTTTCAGTTTTGACTGGCAGCTACAATTTTAACCGGAGTTTGTAAGATTGGCCCTTGAAGCTGGTTTATGATGAATTTAATTTATAAATTTAATTTAGAAATTTTTATTTAAAATTTGCAATTTTGTCTCTGGTTTATGTTTGATTTTGAAATTCTGGATCTGACCATCAGTATCTATCACGTAACGTGTCACTGCTTGTTATTTGACGTTTTATCAGTTATCAGTTCAGATTTTAGGATAAATTTTATTTTCATAGCCATGAATTTGTTAGTCGATAAGGAACAAGATGATTTTTTAATAATATCGGGAATGTTTTCTTCCTATTGTTGATTTGAATGATAAAGAAATAAAACGAACACAAACTTAAAAACCATAAATGGTCTGTTATGAAGACATTGATTTGTCAACGGACAGTATCATAGTTTGTTTCTGAAAGTGAAAAAACAAGATCAATAACAAGTCTTCAAATATACCTACTCGTATGAGTGGGCATGTATTTGATTCCTAGCTATTCCTCATTGCATTGAATTTAATTTTTGTGCAATTAATTTGCTTTGTCGTACAAATCACGATGTTCGCAAATACTGCATATTAACGAAAAACAAAATATCAATTTGTGAATCTATCTTCAAAATGTCAATAACTCACAGATAGAAAAGACAGCTGACGGATGAAGCCATGTTTAATTGTTCTTTCTTTTGATTGGTATTGAAATGTAGTTATATTCCACAACTAAATTTCAAATTTCTAAATTGATAAATCGTTCATAAACCATCGTATAGGTTTTAAGTATGTTTTTATAAACCAGCCCTTATTCCTTAGTAGAATATAAATTATATTTCTTCAACTCCGTTTCTTCACTCACCTCACTATCCTAAATCCTTGTGACTAAACTCACTATCCTAACCGTTATCCTTGTCAGCACATCACCAACCCGCGTGGCATCGCACACTGACACACACCATCTCGCACCCTGCTGTTATGTGCAGTGACTGCCGCGTGTGACTGACGCACGGTAGTCATAGTCAAGTCAACCAACTGGAGCACTGAAGAAGTGGAGGTAAGGTAACAGATGCATTGGGATAACGGCGACAGCAAGTTCTAGGTTAATACATGCTAGATAGATATGTGGAGAACAAAGATTCTCAAGAAGTATTTAAAGTCAAAGGATGGCTATTTTTTTGTTTTAACCCTTAACCGGTGATGGAGTGTCATTCGTGACCGCACTAAACTTTTGTATATTTTGCGCAAATATTTTGACACCAATCATATTTCATTTGAATGTATCCGATTTATATTTTTTATTTGAACAGTGAAAGAAGAAATTTTTATGAATTTAAAAGTGAAATAGACCATATTTCACTAGGCATGTTCAGAATGTACCAGAACCAGTCATATGCTTGGAAGTACAACCGAAATGAAACCAATGTTTTCTTATGGAAAAAATTGTATTTTTAAAGTCAAAAAAAATTTTATTATCATTTTTTATCAGATTCTGCCCTTAAAACTTAAAATTAAAATGTTGGAGTAACGATGATCGACTGGAAATTCTGAACTGCAATCAATAAAATCTCCCAGACTGCAGTTCCAAATATTTCCTTTTTTCCTGATATTAAAATATTCATTAAAATTTGAAAATTTGAAACGATAAAAGATATAAATAAATAAATAAATATATCATCACGGCATATTACCCATTTCTGGGTGTGCCAATCTGCTTTATCGCAGATATCGGTAATGATGATAACATATTTGTACCGTACGGGCGCTTACCAGGCGTCACCTCACGGGCACTCATTGCTGGCGTGGAGAGTGCACCACAGGGGTCACTTTTGTGCCATTTAAAATTCAAAAATATTTGGCGTCGGTCAGGATCGAACCCGGTACCCCCAAGTTCGCGACCAGACACTCAGGCCACGGGACCCCATAACCTCAAATATATATTTTGTTATTGTGATTCATTTGTAAAGTGCGAGATATTTTTACCTCTCGCTAAGAGAGATATCGGATTCATGCTAAAAATCGCAGATGCAGATTTTAGTGAATAAGCACGTGTTAAGGCCACTAGAATCCGATTTTAACATTTTTAGAATGTGTGTGTGTGTGTGTATGTGTGTGTCTACAGGTTGGAGGGACGATTCCTCAAATTCTATAAGACTAAAGACCAATTTAACTACGTTTTCCTTAATTTCACATTAATGGGAAGAGCTGAAAAGCATTTGGTAACAATTAAACAACCGGAAATAGTAGTTTCTTAAAAAAATTCTAAATATTATTTTTTGGAATTTATGTTATTATAAATATTAGAGAATATAAAATTCTCCATCCGATACATTGAACATCTTTGTTATATCTTCTATAGATTTATATAGATAAAGAATTATAAATATATAAAATAATCCGTTGTAATGAATCTCAACTGGTTTCCATGGAGTTATTTGGACTAGATAACAGTTGAAAAATTAAAATGTTTGTAATTGACAGGAAAATGTCAATGTCAAAAATTCATATTTAAAGGTTTTTTCTGAGAAATACATTTCATATTTCTTGTTTTATTAAATAATTAAAAGTATAGATACATTTATTTCATATACCCATCAGAAATACCACCAATCTCGTCAATGAATTTGAAGAATCTCGAACATTTAAAAGAGTAGGAGGAAACTTATTTCAGAATGAATTAAAAAGTAGAAAAATGTGTTAATAATAGATGTAATTAGAATTTGTGTGTCATAGCCTAATATGGAAATGGCGAGAGGTCTTGGCCTGGCCACAACAGATTTTTTTTTCTAATAATAGTAAAAAGAAAAAAGTTAGTATTGCCAACATAATTGGAAAAATTAAAAAAGAAAAATTTGTCACCCTGGCACGCTTTTCGTTATTTCATAAATCTACCGGCAGAGGCACTATAATATGTAATATAGTCTATTAAAACCAGAAAATCTATTTGAAACTGTACAGAAGAAAGTCATTAAAAAATGCCAGAAATAAAAAAGAAACACGAACTCTTTTAATTTCGCAACATAGTGTTACTAATTAAAAATTTAACGAAGAATTCCAAAAAAGTAATAATTAACTTACACAAAAACTTGTGAACTGAAACTATATTTAAGTATAAAACATAAAACAGTAGAAAATTATACGCTATTTTTATCGTTCCACCTGTATTGTTTGTATTCTTATATGTATGTGACATCGACCGCTGAAAAATGCCCGTACATTGATTAAGAGAAAGTAGTCATCAACTTTTACCTTCAAAAGAAAATAATGAAAAAGTAATTATGTTATATAACAAATTTGGGTTTAGTGGAAGTACGGAATACTCAAAAGAAAAATTAATTAGTACTTTGATTTAAATTAGCTTAGGTTTAATTTACTTCCGTTTAATTAAATCAACTCTTTAGTTGTTAATTTAAAAATGAGTAAATTTTTATTTGGAGAAAAAACATAAAAGTATATTCCTTCTTCGGATTACATTTTTGAGTTTATTCATTAATCTTCTTTTGGGTCTGTCTTTTATCTCCTTCCTTTGCAATTTCTAATTTATTACGATACTTACGTAAATATTACTTTAGTGAGTGATTTTCTGCTGTCATATTCATAAAATATGACATTTTTTACTTAAAATTCAGTTATTAATTCGTAATTATGAGGGGCGGAAATTTGAGTTTCTTTGTTAACTTAAGTGAGAGGCGTTCCAAAGATTTATGGCGATCCTTTGGGTTTCGATGAGACAGAGATAGACTTATTCAAGAATTATTTTACTATCTATTATATTCGGTTTTAAAGATACATATTTCTAAATAGTATGTAAAGGAATGAAAGTCATAATTGCAATTTTATTTTGTGAGGAGGTTTGGATCACGACGCGCAGCGGAGATATGCAATCCTTCGAACAAAATATTTATGACATGAGTTTTTTCTTTATACTATTTTCTCTATTTCGCACTTCCTATGCCTTTTTACCTCTCGCTAAGAGAGGTATTGGATTCATGCTAAAATTCGCATATCCAGATTTTGTTGGATAAGCACGATTTAAGGTCCCTAGAATCCGATTATAACATTTTTAAAATGATGTCTGTGTGTGTGTGTGTGTGTGTGCGTGTGTGGATGTGTGTATGTGTGTATGTCTGGATGTTGTAAACACGATTCCTCAAAAACTATAAGACTTAAAAAATATTTAACTGCAGTTTCCTCAATCTGACATTCCTGGGAAGAGCTGAAAAGGTTTTGGTAACAATTGAAGAACCGGAAGTAGTAGTTTCTTAGAAAAAATCTTCTAAATATAATTTTTGGGAGTTTTTTTAATTAAATATTGAAGAACATAAAATTCTCCATCTAATACACTTAAAATTTTTATTATATCTTGTATAGATTTAGAGATAAAGACTCTATAATTTATAGAGTAAACTAATCGCAGCGGCCAAGGCACTAAGGAAACCAGTTGACAAATTCCAATGTTTATAACATGACACATGTCATTGTCAAATATCAACAGTTTTAGTGACATTCTGATAGATTTTTCAGGGAAGTATATTTTACTTTTCTTATTGTTTTATTAATTAAATATTTGAAATTATAGGTAAAATTGTGGTAAAATGCATATATCCATCAGAAATACCGCCAATCTGGTTAATGAATTGGAACAATCTTTGACATTTAGAAACTTCCTCATACAATGAAAAATAGATATAATTATAATTATATGTGTGCAGAAGACATGTTAAATATAATAAAAAACAATATTTGGGTAATGTTCTGTAAGATTTTGTTATAAAACGACGGTTCGAAAGCGAAGTGCAATACAATACTTATATAGCCTAATATGGAAATGGCGAGAGGTCTTGTGCTGGCCACAACAGATTTTTTAAATGAAAAATAGTAATGTTAAAATTTAGGAAATTTTGTCAGTTGGCGGTATTAATACCTCATATTAATATTTGATAATTCATTTGACAACTCTAACCTTATTTTTGTAACACCATACGATATTTTCTATTTCATGCTAACTTTACTACTCTGTTTCTTCTCTTCTTTTTATTCTTAGTTTAAATTCAAAATTATATAAAAATAAAATTCTTAACAATCGTTTGTGTTCGTTTATTTATATACCTTACAAAAATAAATTGTATTAGTCTATTACGTCACTCAAATGACCTATTAACGAACTCCTTTGGGTGCTGTAATAACTTTGTTACAAATGCAAAAGTATCATTAACGTATTTATATTACGATAATGTAGTAAATGTGTAATTTTATCCTAATGTAATGTATTAAATATCTGAGTACATATATAATTTCAATGAACCCAAAAAAATTCATTGTTTGAAGGATATGATGTATTTGAATTTCAAAACATTTTACTTTATGCCATTTGTAAAAAAATGACTTTCTGTTTCCTTGAAATAATCGCAGATATAATAGTGGAAATAGGATATATTTCTTAATTTTATTATTAACTATATTATTGTTCAAGAGTGCAAAAAAACAACCTAAATACGGCTTTCTGATATTAATGTCAAAGTAGATTTCATGAAACTTGTTTCAAATAACCTAAAAACTCAACTTTACTAAAATAAACAACTAAAATTTCTCAATTTCAAGTTGAATGTTCATTAAGCGATGACTAGTTTAGAAATTGTGACAATATTAGAGTATGAGTAATAACATAACATTCATTTCAGTGTAAAGAACTGATAATTTAAATTAATTACAAACAAGAATGGTGTTCATTGCAAGAAGCTGTCTAGCAAGTTTGAAGCATCTGCATATGATTTTCGTAAAATAGTATGTGTCTCCAACTTTATAATCAATAAGCGAAGTAATTAAAAGTTTTGTGAACGAGTGTCATTTATATTCTATTCTAGTTTTTCTTTTTGATTTTCTTTCTCGAATACTATTTTGTCATCAGTATATTCCACAAATTTACTCTTTTTTCTACGATTCATCAATCGATTGCCACAATAAATATCTTTTTCGTTTTCCTTGTAGAGTAAGCCAATTATTGTTAAACAGTATGATTTTATATGCATCCACTGAAGATGTTCACATAAATTATAGTTACCAGTTAGTAAAGCAATTTGCAAATAGATATTTGGATATATCGTTCTATAAATCGAATCTACATAATTGTAGGGGAGACTTGAATATGGTACAGGATCAATTATTAAATTACAAATGCAGATTAATCAAATTGACCATTTGTGAGATGTAATAGAGTTTCTACAGTCTTTTTATTTCATTAGTAAAAATTGTACGGGAACAATATTGATTACTCTAGTTTTTACAGTATTCTATTTTCTATTCTTGTCTCTTTTTTACGTTTTTCTTTATGAATTTTTGAATTATAATACACATAATAGATTATTTATCTGTTTAGATGCAAAATGATGTTTTTTACCACATAAAAAGTATTTATAATTCCGTTTAAATTCGACATCTGTAAGAAAAAATCTATTGTGACCAACACAAGACCTTTCGTTAATTTAATGTATTTTGTACAAATCCCATACCAAAAGTTCATTGGAAAAGATTCTATATATCCAGTAAAATTGTAACACGAACATAATAGAATTTTTTTCAAATTCCATACAGAAAGTTCATTGGAAAATATTCTATAAATCTAATAAAATTATCACATGAATATACATTACTCATATATAAATACTCTAAAAATGCGTACACTTACGTACCATTCTCTTAACAATCAAATAATATTACTACCAAGTTTATATCTCTGCCCATTTTTGAATTATTGCCCCAAAAGTCAATATACCTCACATTTAGATAAAAACATCAAAATATTCAAAAATCTAATTTGTATCTAGATGTTTTTCAATGCGTTGATTCCAAATTTTGAAACCGCAGGTCGATATCTCTTTTCGTTCTCAAGATATTTAGATTCAAAGTTTTGCTCAAAACTTGCTCAAAATTATGAAAATTGGTACACTTATGTAATTTTGCCCGTAGAATCAAATGGTCGTGTCGCCAAATTCATTTCTCGGACCATTTTTGGGTTAATACCCCAAAACGGGCAGTTTTAAGCAAAACTTTATATCTAAATATCTCAAGAACGAAAAGAGATATCGACCAGCGGTTTCAAAATTTGGAATCAGTGCATTGAAAAGTATCTAGATACATAACAATTAGATTTTTGAAAATTTTGAAGTTTTTATCTAAATGTGGGGTATATTGACTTTTGGGGCAATATTCCAAAATGGGTAGAGATATAAACTTGGTAGTTATATTATTTGACTGTAAAGAGAATGTTACGTAAGTGTACGCATTTTTAGAGTATTTCAACAACAATGTGAATTTTTAGAAATAAAAGTATAGAAATAAAAATAGATAAATGCTATAAAAAAGTTCCTTATAACGTGTTTATTCACTATAATCTGGATATGCGACTTTTAGCATAAATTCGATACCTGCCTTAGCGAGAGGTAAAAAGGAATGTTATATTAGAAGTTATTTTTTACTTTTTCACATTAGTGTGAAAAGAAAAGATCATTTCCAAATTTCAGAAAATAAAAATTGAGCATAAGTATTTTAGAATTTATAGTTGAGAAAACAGATAAAGATCGTTTCAGCTGTATTAATGTAAATTTTGCACTATTTTATCACTTAAAATCAGCAATTGTTACAATAGTTTTGCTAATTTATAGTTTCATCATTAGGTATTATGTAATATAGGATTCAAGTGAATATGAATTCATTATTTAAATGTTTCAGACAATTATTTGTTGTGTATTTGTATTAAGCAATCTAGTTTCACAATTTCTTTTATGTCTTTGTAATATTTTTTTAATATTTCTGGTTAATGCATTTTATATTCATATTGATGTTAATCCTTTTCTTAAAAATTTACTGAAAAAATAACTTTCTAAAAGAATCCACCATAACAATATGATGTATTGCAAGTAATTTACAATTTTTACACCCATAAAGCAAATATAATTTACTATGACAAGTTATTAACAATTTCTCTTAGCTAGAAATGAATATTAAATTAATAATAGTGTATTTTTCATGTTTCCAATCACATGTTTCATTATCAAATAACGGATTCCAAATTCCTAAAAATTAAAAAACCTAAAGTAGGTAACTAGATTCCATAGTGTTATCAAATTAACCTATTAAGAACTCGTTCTATAGTAGCCTATTCAGTTAGTTGTCACATATCGCATATGCCATGACCTTGTTCCTCTGGTGACGGTCAGAGTTGACTAACGGAACAACAACAGACGGTTTCCGTTTTCCCAGAGCACTCAAAGCAGTATTGATGAGGATAATAGGAAACATATTTCCATGGAGGTAGATAAACAAGGCTTAAAACCCGGAGATAATAACTGTAACGGATTTGTCAACAGTATGTTCTCGGGCATTGTATATAGCTAATGTTCTGTAGTACTGTAGTGCAAATTAATAGTACAAACACTTATTAAATAAATGACCGATAATCAATGAAAATGAGATTGGCTAACATTTAGGTTTGTTTATACATTAAAGTGACTAGAATTTATTTTTAAACTGAGGCAAATAATAAAGTAATTTTCTGAAATTCTTGAACTACATTGAGATTTAAAGTCAGGACCTCCCTATGTCAAGCAAGGTGTTCTATAAACTACGCTGCAATGTTCTCTTGAAGTCAATAAAATCTTTTATGTCTTACTAGTATGTTATTGTTTTATAACAACCTCAACATTAGGTCCGTTAAAGAGTAAATAATGCCCTAGGGCGTATTAAGTTGCTATGGTAATGTTGACAACAAACTGAGGTTAATAATACTGATACTAACATAAAGTACAGTTAAGGTTAAGAAGCATTGTGAATTATAGTCGTTTATAATTATAATGGTTTCATCACAAATACAAACCAGTATACTTCTTATTCTTAGCAATAACATATTGACAGAAAAATACCATAAGAAATATATTTTTTGTTTGAAAAATGCTTTGTTTACAGAAACAAAATATTACCTAGATATCGCATTCACAGGCTACTTTGTAAGTTGTATTAAAATTTTGTGATTTATTATTTTTGTTTGATAAATTCTAGTCAGACAAAATGTTTATTAAGAATTTCTAGTAAGACATAAAACGTTGAAGGCACCACGGGTGTTAAACGACAATAATGCCTTTGGTCAACGTACTCGCCTCGGTCCAGAGGCCCTCGACAGTACACTGTTGACCTCAGGCATTATTGTCCTTATAACAACCCTTGGTACCTTAATTACTATACCTGTCTTCTTATTATTCTTAGATGATATGTAGTTCTCGTCACCAAAAATCGAGGGACGGCCATAAATATCTATCTGCCCATCACCTAAGTTTACAAAGAAATCTAAAATTTCTGCCCATCATAAATAATAAGACTGAATACTATCACTGTTTTGCTCACAAAACTAAAGCAACTTGTGGTGTACCGTACTAAACTATTCCATTCTAGTTTTATAGTATAGGGTATATGTATTGAATACTCGTCTGTAACTCAATTGCTTTTGCATCCTACTAGATAAAATGTGCTCCTGGGTTCATTTCCTAGTAAAGTCTTTGTTATTTATTTTTGTATCTTTCAGTTTTTATTTATTTTTTTTTCTTTTAAATAGTCAGTACCATTCATGCTTATTGCATGTAAAGTTGGGCTAATTACCATATTACTATTTATTGTCAAGAATATAAGGGCGGTAATACATGCATTAATATGTAATACATTTCTCAGTCCTATTGACGTCCTCTTCTGCACACACAAATTCGTCAGCATCGAACTGATCCTCAATCACAACAATTATCACAGGCGTGAATTATCATCTAATAAAATAGAAAGGAGGTGGGGGAAGGAGGGAGTTAGGTATAAGACCCGCTCCAGACCCATTATGATATCTTAGCTTACGATCACACTTAGGTTTCAGAACTTTTGTGGATTTCGGCGTCTTATTTGGTATTTCTCATACCTGGTGGTTCAGCATTATAGCGATATCATCGCCAAAATATGTCCCAAAATCCCATGGTCTCACACTCATTGTGAGAGCTTAGCTTACGATCGCACGTAGGTCACAGACCTCTCTACTGTGTACCCTAGCCACATTCAGATTCACACCTGAACGCTATTCCTGTATAATAATTAGAATGACTGAGCAATACCACTCACTTATATTTACAATAAACTGCTTGTATTTTCGTATGGACACTACACATAAATCTTCGCGACACTGTTCGGGATGTTATTGTGTTTAAGAATGTTCGATTGTTTATGCCTGAGGTTCTAAACCAGTGACGCACCATCGAAAAGTGAATTTTACATCAGTATGTTTTGATCACCAAAAAAAAGTTCCATCACAGTACATTAAGGCAGTGGTCTCACGAGTCGTGCCATGTGGTGTAGTATGGTTTCATGCCGTGTCGTTTAAAAATCGACGGTCCGGTCTCACTGATCGAATCGCTTCGATCATTTAGTGTCGAGTAGATTTCTTTACCATTAAAATCTTTGAAGTGTTTGGGATTTTTGTATCGCCAACATTTATCTATTAGACTGATCATAAAGATCTGGGCTATCTCTAATTAAATTGATTAATAAATCAATTTCGTCAGTGCTCCATTCCTTTTTAATTATTTTAGTTTTCACATTCATTCAATAAATTAAATCAAACCGACCGAACAATATGAGAATTTGATTCTTGATTGTGAGGTTATTGTTATTTACTACTTACTACATATAAATGCAAATGCCTCAATACGCATGCGTCAAGGCATCAAATGCCGTCGAGCATAAAGTAAAAATTCAAACCAGCTTGAAAATCAAACAACTCGTTGGAAAACGGTGATCCGGTGCGACACACGCCATTGCCATACATGTTTAAAATTTACACTATAGCAAACGATAGAAGGTACTCGATCAGTGGAACCGCTGCCTAAAGGTGCAACCCTAGAGAAATCTCGGTATAGCCGAGTATTCGATAGTCTTACTCGTATATACCACTATAACCTTTAATGGGAGAGTCACTGTTCATGATGATGACTGCACAATGCAATATTTTATGTTCTAATGAACAAAGTATTGTTTATTGAACTGACAACACATTTTATGTTTTAAACTTTACTCAACAGAAATTAATGCAAATTATAAAAGTAATGGTAATTGGTAGTATAACAAACATTTACTTCTGTAGTGTTTATGGAGTTTTATTTTTTAATGAGAACACACAATAGCAGTAAAGCAAATTGTATAAATATGTGACCAAAGTTGCATGTTTTAAAAACAATTTTCATGAAATTCTTTCGTATGCGTGCTAATGTTGGAATTCAGTATTCACTGAACTCAATAATTTGTTTTCAAATAATGCTACATTTTTTGTCGAACACAAACACAAAGAAAGTGTCATAGGAATACTTTTTGAAAAGGAATTTTTTTGAATTATCTATTCTCGTTTGTAAATCGGTTCATGGCATTAATTTTACAACGAATGTGTACGAGTTTTCCTGTACTCATATATATGCATTTGTTGGTTTCTATAAATGGTACCATGACAAGCACGATTGTTCTGTCAGTTAATGCATAATCTTTTACTTCTTGCAATGCAGCATAACATCCAATTATTTTTAATGGTTTTTTATTTATCTTTTTAGTAAAACTTGTTTGTTCCCACATTTTGCATTACAAATCGTTAACTGACAATGCAAAGTTGCACATATATCACGAGCAGGTTTGCTTTTCATATAAAGCGATGCAATATAATTTTTTTTTACATTATTTTTTTGTAAAACTAGTATTCGAATTTATGTATGCACAGACAATAGGGAATAATAATGACTATACCAATGATGTCAAGTATTAATATAAAAAGGTATATATGTTCTTATATATTGTAAAAACATCGTAAAATCTTTTTAGATTAATGTTTAAGCTTTTTTCTTGATTAGCGTTTTGTATTTTAGTCTTGATATTAATAATAGGATCTTTCATGCTTCGCCTTTTCCCAAGTCCTTTCGGTACTTCATGTAGTGTTAACTCTTTTTTAATCCGTAGTCGTCTCTTTCAAAATTATTTATATACTCTTATATGAAATCATACGTAATGAATACCTGATAAATTTTCTAAACTATGTTTTTGTAATTTATTACCAAAAGCGAAGTAGTAATGAAGCATAAAACTAAAAATAAAAATTTGAAAGTTTGAAACTTATTTTACAAAATGTTTTTCCTTCTTAATTACTCTCTTCAAATCTTAATTTCATGGAAAAAATGGCGAATCTGTATTTAATTTTTCACCTTTCTGTGGAGAATTCATTACCTATTTCATATATGTGGTTCTGCATATTGCTATTAGTTTTGCATGGTATCGTAACTTTTTTCGAACGTGATGTACATTAATAAAACGTTTAAAAAGTGAAATGACAGGTTCATGAGAACTTGGAACGCCCAACCGAAACATTTCGTGATGCTCTACTTCAGACACTGGTTTTCACATTCATTGCTCTTGCTCTTGCGTTAATTCAGGAAGCGAACAAATTTTATTTATCTTCTTATTTGTTTTATTTTTTCTTGTTCATTCAAATTGATTGACAAAATTTTCACATTAAGTTCTTTATCGCGTCTTCTACATAACCTACCTATTTATTCTTCTTCTTTATGTTCATATTTGTTCTTATTTTCTTCTTTATTGCAACGGAACAGCGATTCTACTACTATTATACCATTGCTAATGTACTACTTATTAATAGATTCATTTTATTTTCGTTCATGAATTATATGGAAGTCATAAACAAAGATAATGAATTCCTATTTATACTTTTAAGTGATTTGAAAACAGTTATGGGACACACTTTTAAGATGATCGATAGTATTTAACGGGATAACTGATCTTTGAGAAGATGACTAATATTAGTTGTTTGTCGGCTTTAACTGTACTTTGGGAATTAATTTCAATATTTATAAAGTTATTACTTTTATTTATACAAATGGGACAGCTTATGCTATTCTTATCAATCGTACCGTAAAGAAAAAATATATTAATACATGTACTTACTTCTGATAGTTCCTGTTCATGAAATAGGTTTGCTCATTTAAGAATATCCTGTTTTTAATGGAGGAGTAAATTCAAAAGATAAGGTTCACAGAATTAAAAAGCCCAAACAAAAATAATATATTGCATAGCGAACCGGGAAATGCTCAATTACAGCCGAGCATTAATTCTGAGTTAGGGTGTGAATATGTTGGAGCTGCGATAAAAGCTATAAGAGCGACGATAAGAGCAGCGATAAAAGCGAAGCAAATCTATCTTTCTTTGATGTGTTTATGTTGGAGCTGCGATAAAAGCTATAAGAGCGACGATAACAGCAGCGATAGAAACTGATATAAATGTTGCTGACAATATTGTTAAAGCTATTTGTGTCCTACATAACACAATCATTGACATGGAAGGTATTGAACATCATTTAGAAGATACGTTAAATATTCCAAAACAATCAAATACTACAACTAATAATGGTAGACCAACGCTGGTTGCACAAAATATTCGTGATTTATTTAAAACTTACTTGTGTCACAATCCTATTGTAAATGACATATAATTTTTGACAAAAAGTACTGTAACCTGCAATTAATATAAATAAACATCCACTTGTTGAGTTTAAATTACTCGCCACTTCATCCCATAATTTATCCAACACATATCTGTTGTGATGGTTTTTATTTGTTTGATCCCATAATGGAGATCTAACAAATACTTCGCTAATTAATTTGTCCACCTCCATCTCTAGCGTAACGTCTTGCCTAGTGTTGCCGCGAAACGAGATATGTCGAGAAACACTCCACTCTCGTCTCGTCATACTTTTCCTTACTTTCTCCCGATCTGGACTCGAGTCTCGAATTTCTCGAATTTATAATTAGAAATAGTAACTAAATTAACAATACAAGCAACATGAATATAATAAACGGGTACCACTGATTAAAACATTATTTTACTAAGTCAGGTATTTGAATGTTATAGCATTTTCTTCTTACTAAAACCCAATAAATCAAAAATTAATAAGTAAATATGAATGTAAATGAAGTGGCAATTAAAATATTTATTTATACCGACAAATATTTTATTTTGTATAATATTTATGTAATATATAAAAAAAAAATCGAGATATCGCTGCATCACTTGTCTTGCCTCGATCAGAGCGTAGAAATATATTCAATTCGTTCTCGACGCTCTTATCGCTGCTCAGCTCCTAAGCGTAGCTTTGCGCGCTGCTCCAGTGTAAACACCTACATTTAAATCTATGCATTCATTCGCACTGCTTCGCTAGTATAGCCGCTCTTATCGTTTATCCCAGCTCCAACATAAACACAGCCTTAGGGTGTGAATATGTTCGCTATAAGAGCGACGATAAGAGTAGCGATAAACGCGAATCAAATCTGTCTGCCCTTGATGTGTTTCTAGTGGAACTGTGATGATAGTACAATTCTAAAAATCTGTTGTGGCCAGCACAATACCTCTCGCCAATTTCATACTAGGCTATAAATATTGTATTTAACATTTCTGGAACACACAAAATATTTTAATTACATTCTTTATTTTTCAATTCATTCTATGATAAAGTTTCCTCCTATTCTTCTAAATGTTCGAGATTCTTCCAATTCATTGACGAGATTGGCGGGATTCCTGAAAGGTATATGATGAAATATGCATAGCAAGCGCGTGTTTAGTTGAACTGTTACTGTACAGTGTGTCTGCTGTAAGCGGGCCACCATTGCTAACTTTCTTATTTGAAGAGATAGAAAGACGATTAAATGAACAAAGTTGGGCGATATTATACGACAAATTTAACGGTGGAAAATACAAAACAATTGAACATCAAATACGCGACTTATTCAACAAAATAACATTTTTTGAAATGGAATGCCATATTGAAAGATTTTTATTATCTGAATATAAAAGTTCATTATCACTATTCCTCTAAAATTAAAAACAAAAGAGTTATTTCAAGTTGAAATTTAAATATTTTATTCCAGTTGCAAGTGCAAAACCAAATATGGAAAGTAAAGGATCTAAAATTGGTATGTCATAGTGTTACTCGCAAGTGACATGCAGAGAAAGGCCAAAGAGAAGATGGAATGACTGTATCGCAGAAGACTTGAGAAAGGAAGGACTGTGTGAAGAAGGTGCGTTGGACAGGAATGAGTGGAAGAGAAGAGGAAACAGCGACCCCTAATAAAATAGAAAGGAAAGCTGGAGAAGAAAGGAGTCAAGTGCATTTTACTTACTGTAGTTTATGTTATAATTTTATTGGATTTATAGAACCTTTTCAAATGAACTTTTGGTATGGAATTAGTAAAAAATAGTATGCTGATACATTCAAAAAAATTCTAATTGACAGATGTCTGTTGCAAGTGCAAAACCAAATATGGAAAGTATAGGATCAAAAATTGGTATGTTATAGTGTTCCTCGCAAGTGACATGCAGTGAAAGGCTAAAGAAAAGATGGAAGCACTGTATCGCAGAAGACTTGAGAAAGGAAGGACTGTGTGAAGAAGACACGTTGGACAGAAATGAGTGGAAGAGAAGAGGAAACAGCGACCCCTAATAAAATAAGGGAAAGCTGAAGCAGGAAGAAGGAAGTGTCAAGTGCATTTTACTTAGTGTATGTTTATGTCATAATTTTATTGGATTTATAGAACCTTTTCAAATGAACTTTTGGAATGGAATTTTTAAAAAATGGTATGTGTTTGTGTTCGATTTTACATGATATTATATAGAATCTGTTCCAAGGACCTTTTGGTGTGCGATTTGTACAAAATACATCGAATTGACGAAAGGTCTTGTGCTGGCCACAACAGATTTTTTCATTCATAATATGTGTAGTTCATAACGAATAGTTTAATAATGCGGGCTGTAGGGTTTCGCGCGAATCCCATGTTTTACATCATTTTGAGAACTGCTATAGAATCGTCTTAACGTGCGCAATTTTATCAGTTAGTAATATCACCAAAAATCGTTGAGAATGAATTTCACTCTAACATCAATAAGCTTGATAAAGTATGTCATTTTTATTCTGAAATAGAGAGAAATGATTTGAGTGATTCTAAATATTTTTCTTTTGTATAAGCTATGTAGTTACCAAGTTGCATCTATATCACAAGGAAGCAAAAGCATATTATAAAAGACCAAACGACTCCATTGTTCTTAAAAGTCCGTTTAAAATCTCATTTGAAATTAAATTACACTATGTTAAACCACAACAATTTTCAAACAAAATGTCATTTCATATTTATTATACTTTGCAAATCATATGCTGTCATCCTAAATAACTCATTCAACAATATTTTTCTGTGAACAATAATTACATTGTTGTCTAACCTTCATTCGGGAAAAATTTCTCCAATGATTTGCATTAAATCAACAAGTAATCTTCATTGATCGATATGTTTATGACCAGTAAGAATGTCACAGGCGTTAATTATGCCCTAATCTAAAAGTACAAGTCATGTTGCTACATACGAAGAGGTGGTCAATAATTGATGTTTGCAGTATAATAAATTAGATTAGTTTCATTAGTATGGATGATCTTGGAGCATAACTTTCTAATATATCAACGTCTATTTAGTGTACATATTAATCTTCATACATTATTTATTTTAATGATGGTTTCTAGTATTTAAATCAGGGATTGGCAGTCATGAAAACATTTTTAAAACTAAATGCAGTCTCTTTATAATGTGTACGACTTGGTAGTAGATGTTTGAGATTAGAGATTACTACTCACACTTTCGTAGATATAAATTTTAAAGTTTTATTTCTATAACTGACAAAATTATAAATGATACTATACTTATTTCACATGCTAAAGTTCATTTCTGTTTAAGGTTCAAAACCATATACAGGGTGGTGAAGGTTAACAGTGAACATAGAGATTAAATACGTAATATTAGTTTTATAAAATTTTCTGCTCTCCATCTCCTGTTATTTTGCTACAAAAATTGTACAAAGTCAAAAATTAAAAGTTACATACAAAATTGTTTTTACAATAAAATAATGAAAGTTGTTTAAGTGTTAGATTTTAAAAATGATACCTGTGTAGTGATTTAGATGCAGAATTGAAATATCTGTAACTTTTATTTGAAAACCGAATTTCTGACAGTTCAAACGATACGCATTTCTTTTTAACTTAAGGCATTTACGAAATTCTACCGGTGAACTGTTACCGGTATATATCGGTAAACAGCTGTTCATCAGGTTACAGCTACCGGGATAGATATTTTAAGAACGCAAATAGATTTATAACCTATGAAAAGCAGTTGAAAGATGAAACATATTTGAAATTTGACGTAGTTAAACGTTTCTGGTCTCGTCTTTGTATTATCATAATTAACTTCTGAAACCTACTTCCGATTCCAACTTTGCTTGGCATCGCTGCCTTTTTTGAGGTTAGATTCTTCATTTACCTCATTTATCGGCTGAATAGACACTTACAAAATTGACGTCACTGCAAGAGAGATATAGAAGGTCATGCATACAAACAAACCTCCCCTCGTTGTCTTGCGTCCCGTTCCCTGTTCCTATCTGTCATTGTATTCGCATCTGTTATTCAGTGTTAAACCTAATTCTTTATTGTGATGTGTACGTTGTGTTTAATAAAAATGAGTTTAAAACCAGATGTGTCTGGGGCAACTTTTTTGTTTGATAATATTGAAGATCATTCGATTATTCAACTAAAACGATGGCTAGAGTGTAAAGTCTACGGCTGATGACAGGTCTTTGTTTGTACGGGGTAACCATAGCAACCTTGATTTCTATGCTTCGCCGTTAGAGGCGCTCGTGCAAATTGCAATTTTGTAAGTGTCTATTACTCTATCCACAAATCATGGATCCGGTAGATGCATCTGGTAGATATGGTACAATTTTCGAACACGGTAACTATTAACCACATGTGTTTTCGAACGCAGTCGGTAGATGCTGTATCTACCGGTAGAATTTTTGTAAATGCCTTTAGTTTCAATTCCATGGCTATCGCTACAATTGGGGATTATTTATACAGTTTTAAATTCGATTTTACAAGTTACTAAACGTTAAAAATTAAAACTGTTTTATGATTTAGGAGTAGAATATAATTATCTACAACTTTTGCTCAAAGAAAAACTGTTTTCCCATGTTGAACGCCTATGGCCTGGCCAGATATTTAAATAGGAAGAATAAATCAAATTAATTACATTTTGTAAAAAGGAGTGTAATAATATTTCAAGTGACAGTAATTTAAAGTAAAAGTGCATCTACGACATTAACTAGGCTTTGTAATTAATAATAACACAGTAACAGAAAAATACATTGCTATTCTTGTTTTTTACCTTAGGCTACAAAGAAAGTATCAATTACTCTCATAATATTTAATTTCTTTATTTTTGTATTTGGTTACTTTCTTTATTTTTCATAGATTGTATGTGTTCTATAAAAGGTATTTCATAATTGATATGTATAAATTACTAGGTTTGAAGAACATCAGACATTTCGTGACTGCTAAATCTTTCATTTCCTTCTTCCAACCTTCATGTCTCAATTAAAGAAAACATCATTAGTAAATAATAGTGTATCATTTTTCAACTCAATACGTTATACCTTTTTTCTCCTACATTTCTTTGTCATTTTCTATAGAAAACTATTATTTGTCATGACATCAATTACATAACAGAGAAAAACTTTTACTTGTAGTTTCATTTATTTCTCTTCGGAAATACTTGGAAGCCAATTCTTAACGTCTTTAGTTTTTATTATTGTTTTGCTCCTGCAGGAAACTTGGTCCACTGACCGCGAAATTGATGTTAAGTGTTAAATTAGTTCTTACGCAGGTTACGCAGGAAATTGGTTAGGAATAATTTACAGCATTTATGGTTTATGGACTAAGTGACCTAAATAGGGCATCCTTTATGAATATGAAGTTCGTAATATGATGTAACTACATTTAGTAGTAGTTTTCTGTTAAACTGTTTAAAAATTTAATGAGATTTAAAATTCATGTTAAAAGCAATTTAAACTAAAATTTTGTTAACTGCGTTTAACTTAATTTATCTACTCTTTGTTGAATGTTCCTGCTTAATTATGTGCGTTATAAAGTTAGAAGTACTCGTACTATATTCAATAGGATATATGAAAACTCGTAAGCTAAAAATTTAACAGATTTAAATTACGACAAATAAGCAATTACCTATGAGCCCTAATCCATATTAATTGGCCTAGTCGCTAAAATTTTATTTTATTTGGTGCATATATAATACAAATAGCAACTAACGTAATTATCGGTATTTTTTTTTAATATTAAAGATATATTGTGGTTCTTGTACTACGAGTACATAGCAAGATATATTTTCTGAAATATTTTGTTGTTTTACTGTCAAACGAAATAATTCGTAACTTTACTAACATTACAAGAAAAACAAATAAAGTTTAAAAAGAATTGATGTCATTTGTTTGCCAGAGTTTAGAAATCTGACACCATAAAAAAGAGGAAGTTACTTAGGCTAATGATGCGTTTTAATGAAAAATATTTAAAATTTTTTTCTTTATTTTTATTTCTAATATAAGAGTAAACTTTATTTTTGCATATATTTTGTCTTTTATTAAGTTGTAGATTGTTCTAAAGTCTATGAGATCTATTATAGAGTTTTCGTAATACCATACTATTATTATGACATAACAGGACTAAAAACAAAAATGAAAAGATAGAAATAACTGCCTAGGCGGTTTTTTTTTTTATAACAGTCGCCTACAATGAAGGATCAGGTGTTCCTAGAAAAATAACAGCATATTGATGGACTGTTCTCTAGCAGAATTTATAAATTACCCAAAAAAAGTTGTTCAGTATGACAGAAATAGAAGAATTTTATTATTCCTAAATGTTTAAATTTTTACGAAAAATTATTTTAATTCATTTTTATGTACATTTCCAATGTTAATCTTTTTTGAAATTTTTTCCCTGTTTCCAATATACAGGCTTTTTCAAAATTAAAAGTTCCGTTAAGGCACATTTATTCTTTTGGTTTTCTTTCTTTTCATTCCTTTTGTGTTCTTCCAGTTTTATCCATAAATATCTTTCGGTCTGTCCTGTATATTTTGTTTCGCAATCCTCGCAAGGGATCTGATATACTACATTCGAAACTTTATTACCGTCAATTTGGTCGTTTATAGTGCTATATAAATCATTTATTGTATTAGTTTGTTTGAAAGCTACATTTATTTTTAATTTTCCGTCTAGTATTTTTTTAAGTTGCAGCTCTTATTTATATTTTCTTCTCGTTTCAGACAAGTGGTGCAAAAGGGGCTCCGCCGTACTACATGGGCTCCACAACTCTTCCACGAGGGGGCCCTCTTCTTCGGGCCTATTCTCCAGCCATCGGAGGCCCTATACCTGCCGAGCGCCTCAAGACCCTTCCTACAGGTAATCTTTCAATTATATCTCTGCTTGCCTGAAGCCTAATACTGCTTGCTCTGCCATCTATCAACTTTCACTGCTCGGCATTAACTAGATGGTATTAAGGTACCGCAGCTTTAAAGTAAACAAAACAGGATCAGAGTTTGTAATGGAAATTGTTTCACTGGAGAATAAAGTGGCTGGATCTGTTCAATTTATAATTTTAGTTTGATTGCGTCTTGCTGAGATTGAGAATGTTTTGCTAGATTATGAAATTATTCTGTCGCATTAGTTTTATTTTATTTGCAAATGGGATTAACTGATTCTATGTATTTTGGTGCTCAGTTCGCTTTAATTTTCTTTAAACCTCGAAAGAAAATAAAAGGTAAATAGACAGAGTGTATGTATTTATCTAATTTTCTTTTACTATTTAATCTTCGTACTAACTAGTAAAATTGCAAAGCAACAAAATATAGGAGAATATTATCAAATTAAATTTAATTCTTTAAAATAGTTGTAAGTAAACAGCCTTCCATATTTTTTAAATATATATATATATATATATATATATATATATATATATATATATATATATATATACTTTGTTTCAAAAATTATGTTATTATTGTAACAATTGTAATTATAAATATATTGGTCAAACGGGGCGAAATTTCAAGTTAAGATTTAATGAACATTTAAGACAATTTAAATACGAAAAAATAGAAAATTCAAATTTGGCAAAACATTTATTTAATAATGAACATTTTTGTACAATTCAAAATTTAAAAATACTCCATATTGAAAACAAAAGTAAAAAACTAAATTGTTTAGAAGCTTTCGAAATAAAAAATTCTTTACACAGAAAAGAAAATCTAATGAATGAAATTTTGGATTTAAACAATTCACCCCTATTAGATCCTAATATTTTTTCAAAATTTTAGTAATTTTATAATAATAATTATATATTAATAAATTTTCAATTTTATTATCTTTATTAATTTGTAATTTGTTTCACTCTTTTGTTATTTGTTTATATTTATATTTATTTATATTTATATCATTTATTTTTCTACCTGATGATGAGGTAATACCTCGAAATGTACATTGTACAATATTATTAAATAAAATATAATTTTTGAAACAAAGTTTATATATATTTAAAAAATAACATAATGTTTCAAATGTATCCAACATATAAAAGTATAAAGCCTTCCATATCTTTCTATACACCCACTTTTGGGTAATTTAAAAAAAATTAAAATCTACTTTTTATTCTTTTAGATACGATTCAACACGCTGATTCTAAATTTTCAAACCGCAGATTAATATCTCTTTTAGTTCCTAATATATTTGCGTTCAAACTTGGACCCCATAAAGTTCAATTTAGGACAATAACCCAAAAATGGGTGGAGATGCAAGTATGGTGATTTCACTATTCGATTACTTAAGTATACAAATTTTCAATTTTTTTGAACAATTGATCTAATTTCTAGAACAAAATAACTAAAAGTAGCCAAACATCAATAAAATCTATTTTTTCAGATTTTGGTCAGTTTGAAAATTTGGTTCACTTATGTAATTCGGTCCGTAGAATTGATTAGTACAGTCATCAGACACGTATCTCCGCCCCATTTTTGGGTTATGGCCCAGAAATGGGTAAATTTTTAAATATAAATAAATCGAGAACGAAAAGAGATATCGAGCAGCGGTATATGTATAAAAATTGGAATTTAGAAATTTTTGAAGGTTTTGGGGAAAATGAGAGTATTTGGGTTTTAGTGGTTATAACCAGACTGGTATAAAGGCTGGACATATTTATGATACATTTATTTTCCACGGTGCATCTTCAATACTTGTCTAAAATATATTTGATCAACTGGGACTCGAAAGATGTAAAGATCTCTTTGAAAATATTTCGAAGATTGTCGATGGTTGTGTCCTAACATAAAAGTTATGGTCTGTTGCATAAATATTTTATTTGGGAATAGAACAAAAACTAAATTAAAATTAACACAACTAAAAAAGAAAAATCCCTTAACCTTAACAATAATTTTGAAAAAACTGTATACTTATTTCGAGAACTACGTTCTCATCATCAGTGGAAACTACAAAAAAGACAAAGAAGTTAAAATTACTCAGCATGTAAATCATGCCAGAGCTGTTTTTTGGCGATACACTGGTTCAAAACTGGTTTGAAGCGAAACGTCATCAATTTTGAACCAGTTGCATAAATGACGTCATAAGCTCGTACTACGCTAAAATGAAATGTTTTGAACCACGGACATCCCGAGTAGGTATATGTCATTTTAAGTTTCTAACCTTAAAAATTAAAATGAAATGCAGTAATAGTAATATCAGAGTAAATATGATTTATTTTTATTTTATTTGTATTTAACGGCAAATGATTTTCCATTTTAACATTTACTAGTTTATTCGGTTTAATATTATTCATTTTGGTACTTAAATAATATTAACCTAATAACAGATTGTTTTGAACCGGCTGACAAAACGGTTTGAACACGGTTTAAACGCTTGCGTCAGTGACGTCACCGTTTTATCGCTAAAATATAATGGTTTGAACCAGATTAAACCGTTTTTGAAAAAGTGTATCGCCAAAAAACAGCTCAGATGTTAAAACAGCTTTGAGGAATAAGGGAATGAACTCGGATTATATTTTAAGGAGAGGGGTCATGGTGAGTGGACTCCATTTTTGTTTAATTCCCAGTTAAATATTGATGCAACCGGCCATTTAACAAATGAATGGCTGTTAGGTATGAAAGATAGTGTGCTTTGGATTAGAATGCAAAGGCATGCATTTGAGTTTAATTTGCTGTTGAAAAGAATAAGAAACTAAAGCAAAGTAAGAACTAATATAAAATGATGATAATTGGTGGTGTGGGGTTATTGCATTGGTGACGGGTGTTGGGTGTGTTATAAGGTGCTCCCCCTCCCCCGAAACCAGTGCGTACGTACTCGAGCGGGAGCCGGTACAACACCTTCCACTCCCAGGCCGACTTGCGCCTCAGCGCAGACAATCCAATCTTTAGCCTGCCAGGTGGGTTGTGCACACCGTCCTTTCCGATCCCATACCCGAAATAACCCTTTTGAAAAGATTCACTTCATTGCAAAACCAAGAAAAAAAAACTTAGATGGTTTAGACTTGTTCTACAATAAGTTGTTTGTCGGATGCCGTACGCGTGAGCAATACGCTGAAGTTTGACTGTAGGAGTTGTCGGATGTCGTCTGCGGTGATTGCGGTGTCAAAATTCAAGTTGTCATAATGGGCTACTTGCGTACCTTTTTTTTATTTAATATTTTTGAAGAGAAGGTAAAAACTTGCTACCCATATTTTTTCTTTTACAAAATTTCTATTAATTAGCCAGAAAAAAAAAAATAATGAAATTTGATTATTTGAATTCCCGCTATGTATGAATAGTCGTAAAGTCACAGCGTGGTGCCGTCCCATAGTAATGGTATGTTTGCGCGGGTAATGTAGATCACCTGTTTGACGTTTCATTAATAGTTTGGAGGTTAGTATTTTAGTTTATCTTTTTGGTATCGATATTTTAAATTACAAGTAACTACCTATGTGTTTATTTATTAAATAATTAATGTAGTTGAGAGACCAGAGAGAGAGAAAAATGAACTAATGTCAAATTCAAATTAAAACTTTCTCGCACGCCATGCCATCTATTGATAACATTCTTAAACATGCTTCCTCTCCCCCAGTTCAATATAAAGACGTCACAGAACATATTTTTTCTTAATTTAGTAAAAAACAAATAATTATTTTAAAATAAAATTTATATTTTTATATATGTTTTCAATATAATATTACGTATATAGTGACAGAAATCGGATGTTCAGTACCACGCAGTAGCCCATTCGCAAGTTGGTCATTTTCCATCTTTTTACGATAACGACGCTGAACGACACGATGACAGTAGCGTAAATATGGACGAAATAATTATACATTATGTACAACAAAATAGTAATTTATATGATAAAAGATACAAAATATACAAAGAAAAAAAAGAGAAACAGATATTTGGAGACAAATTTCCATTAATATACAAAATGTATATAACATTAGTATTGAAGGTGAGATAAGATGTGAAAATAATGCTGTCTCCATGAGTAAGAAAACTAGAAGATATTTAAAATTGTTTTATAGACATTCTTGGAAATTTGAAAAATTCTTCGTGATGACTAGAAATATGAAAATATTTTTGCCTAACATCATCGGTTATATGAGGTTTTATCCACAACCGTCTTGTGTTTTTGTCTTCCCTTTTGCATCAGCCGTCGTAGTTTTATTATTTGAAGCCATATTGCAATATTAAATTAAAATAAATTGGAAGAGATAAAAGATCCATAACCTCACTTAAAAGTAACAGTTCGTTACGACACCTTATGCCGCGTACAGACTAAAATCAGCTTTCACGAACAGTTCGTGAGCTGCTCGCGAACTGTTCGAGAGTTCAACGTCCACACCACTGATTTCGAATCGAGACTCGAGTTCGTCATTTAGTTTGAAGGCAGTTCGTCAGAAGTTCGCTATAAAGCTACACGTCCTGCATTTTCATTATTTTAAAATATATAGAAACAATGTCCACGTCGTCAAGCGAGGAAGAAAATATTGTTGCTTGTGCAAGTTTCTTAATTATAACAGCATTGAAAAAGAAGAAAGCAGAAAGAACCCGTAAAAGAAGGTGGTGGAGAAAAAAATTATTTGCAAACCGTGGCATATTTAGAGCCGCACTAATTTCTTGACGCGAGTCTATATTCATATTCCGCTTTTTGCGAAGGGGATTTTTTGGATTCCATAAATTAGAATACGCTTCATATTGTTCGATTAAATTAATAATTTTCTCTTCACTCCACTCCATTGAAAAAGAGCTAACTACACTTTTAAGATCGATCATCACCCATGAACGTCCACACTAGAACTGCTGTTTGCTAACACTTTCTTTGAAGTTACCGCTCATGTAGCGAACTTTGGCCGAACTCGAACCCGAACACGAACTGCTCGCGATCTCTGGTACACATCGACTTCTGCAGAGGTTCGCGAGCTATTCGCGAACTTGGTCTGTACGCGGCTTTACGACTCTTGCGACTATTCTAAAAAAGCAATGCCTGGTGTTACTAACGTCAAACAACTTACGACAAGCGACAAGCGACAATCGACAAACGACTCAATTGTCAATTGTACAGAACAGGTCTAAGGAACTGACGATCTGAGACTTTGAGAACGAAACTAAAATATTTGAAAAATCTATAAATATTTAAAATAAATAAATATATCGTTATGGCTTGTTACACATTTTCGGGAATACTAATTAGCTGCCACAAGGGCCACTTTGCAATTATAATATAGAATTGAATTATTTATCTATCATTTGCAAGTTTGTCAGAATTTAATTAATAAATTTTTTTAAATATGGTTGTTTGTGAAATTTGGAATTAACCAGAGATCATTTTCGAATCATGATTGATAATTTGACGGCTTTTTCAATTTTTAAGTCAGCCTGAAATTAAATTAGTTTCATTCGAATTAGTTTCCGTTTCAGAAATTTATTTCACGCAAAACAATTACGGCAATTATATTTTTTTTATGTTGATTGTCCTTGAAATATTTGAACTTGGCGTTTGGTTTTGTCAATGACAGTTCTGAGTAGCCAAGAACACATGAAATTTAACTTTTGTGTAAAGAAAACCCTAAATATAAAAAAAATTTGAAGCAAGTAACCTTCAAAATTGAAAATATTCTATTTGGTTTTTTTTTACAATATCGTAAGGTACCATCAAAAGTTGTAAATTTATTACCGTGTAGTCACTGAAATTGCGTGATCAAAAACGAAGTTATAAAAATGCATGTACATTTTAATAATGTAAAACAGGCTTACAAGTGGAAGGAAAAAATGGTGAAGTGTATTATTGTTGAAGGGAACTACTTTGAATTCTATCAATCTATCGTAATTGTAGATTTATTTGGGAAATTCATAAAAATTCCTAAATACACACGTATCACTGTAAACATATCTTGCCATATACATTTTACTATTTACATATATGTTCCCTTGAAGTTGTACATTTCTCGCCTTGTCCCATCTGCCACTATGTACAAATCTATACCATGAAGTAACTGCTCTTCAAAGAATTCTAACTTGGCGTGTTCACTGCATTACATTTAATTATACTTCAAAAACAAAAGATGTTTTACTGTAAATATGTTTAATATTTGCATCATGTATTAGGTAAGGTTAACGTTTATATTTTTTTATTGTTATTAAAAGAAATAAAATACATTTTATTTTCGAAGTTCAAAGATCGCGCCAAGTTTGAATTCACTGATGTGCAGCAACTTCATGGTGGTATTTGTATACAGTGACAAATGTACAAGGCGAGAAAAGTAGAGGGCAAAATAACTTCGACATATTTGTACTTTTATATTTATAACATGTTTGAAATACATATATCTTATAAAACGGTGTACTCGTATTTCGGGCGTATATAGTACGTTTTTTGTCGTCACACTGTTCTGTAACTAAGTCTCAAAATTGGATTTTCGATGGTCTAGCGCTCACTAGTTTCCATTCGTGTTCGTTTTGTTGAAATTTTACTGAAGTGAAGTAATCTCTTGAACGAAATCCTATCACTCTAAACGAAATAGAAGTAATCTGTTTTTAAACTCACTTAGACTTTATTTAAATTTAATCTCGAATGCTTTTTAAACGAAAATTTTGTACATGATTCCACTATAACTTTGAAATTAAATCCTTTTACCTCCTCCTTCAATATACGATTCCAAATACTTCATCCTGAATAAATATGCGACATATCATATAAAACATAAATATGAAATAACATAATAAAAGATGTGTTGTGCTTTTGGTATATTTGATTGTACCTGTTTTTGCACAGAATTGGTTGGAGCAAATCAAATTATTTTAATTTTTAATTGGCTGTAAAATTCGTAGTGTAGACTTGTTGTAGACTATGTTGAATGTGAAAATTAGAAAAATCAGATTAGAAATGACCCTATTAGAATGCATTGTGTATTGTTAATAGGTATTTCAGTATAGAATACAGGCTGATTTATGTAAGCCGTAAACTTATGCATTTACCTTAGCATTAGAATTTATGACTTTGGATTAATAATAATTTGAGTATAGATAAATACGCGCTGCGGTATATGTAGTTGTAACCTTAACCTTAGCATTATACCGTAATTCTGTAATTCTAGAATGTGGCTAATGCCGACCAATCAGAAGAGTATATGTTCGTTCTGGCGATATTTGCGACTGTCAATTTGACGTTCGTTATTTTTGTTTTGATTAAAAATGAGTGATTCAAAAACGTGTCCAAAACAGTTAATTGAATATTTTTTTATTATTATTATTATTATTATTATTACACGCTTTTTTGTACATTATATGTATATAAGCAAAGTAATGGCGATGAGACAATTTTCATACATATTTTCTATATCTTTTCACTTTGAATTTGATGGGGATGAAGGTGAAATTTATTTATTTATAATAAAAAAAGACGTGACGCTTTTACAAAAAATGACATTACCGGCGTGCTCTTATAGATTCACACAGAAAAAAAACCTTCTAAATTGTAGTTAAATTAACTTAACAAATTCTTTAATATTCAGCCTACTATACCGTGTTTTTAAACTATAGACAGCACTAGACGAAGTCACATTTACACCGATAGAAGTTACCAAAAAAAGTCACTAGATTTATTTGGCGGGGGAATTGAAATGATAAATTAAGGGCACGTCAGCATTTATACTTTCCAGGTTATATTTTCATTAACCAAAACTATTATAGACATAACTTATAACTTAATTTATTGATATAAAATCATAAATACATAACTTTTAATTATAAATTAATTAATTGGATTATTTTTTTGCAATTCCTTGATGAAAAATATATATTTTTAAAATACTGTTAACTCTTGGTTTTATGCATGCTGTTTTTATTCGTGAAATATCACAAAAAGAGAAATGAAACAAAAAACACGTGCAAATTCAACAAGTGATTTGACAACTACCTACTAAGAGTTTGACGTTTCAATTACGTTTGACGGTTAACTTGAAATTTCGTCTGGTTAAATTGCTCAGCAGCCAATCACAGGCTTTGATTTTCTCACTAGAATTTCTAGTTACTGTCTATAGTTTAAAAACAGAGTATAATATGTTTCATTAACATATCTAAGTTGATTTAGTTAAATTTTCTAAATTTGTAATAACAAATTATAGTAAAATTAAGTACAAAATTAGATTAAATGACCACATTTAGTATTGAACTAAATATAAATAAAGAAATTAACGAAATATATATTTAAATTTTCTATTTACTTACCTAATTCATTAGATAAATTACCGAAAATTGTAGGACAAAAATAATGAAACCAATATATAGTAAAATAAAATAAGTAATTAAAATAACCATTTACATATTTAAATTAACGATTTTTTACAAAATATTTATTATCTATTTCGGATTAGTTAAAATGCTAAAATAAGATTTGTAAATTATAGTAAATTATTAGAAATATTGCCTAATAAAATAATATCTAATTATAATTAGACAAAATTTCAATTCTATTTTTTTCTGTGCGGTTGTCCTAAGAAGTTCATGACCCGGACGGCGTAATATAAAGTTAAATGCAATGTTTAATGCTATTGCTAAGGTAAAGTCTTACATAAACCAACCTTAAATTTAACATGTAAATTATGTAGAACAGAGATAGGTAAATATCTAATAGATAATGTAACATCATCGATTCGATAATACTAATAGTACATAGTTTGTAACACTTTCATGTTCAAAAAGCGAAACTGAAATTTTCTAATAAAAACGATTTTTTTTTAATATAGAATTTAGGTATTATAAAATATTCACCCATTTTTTGATGTAAAATCCAATTATTTTAAAAGTTTTGAAACAGGTGTTTTACGAAAATTTCAATTTCACTTTATCATCTCATTTGTCATTTTGGGACACTTGTACTGTTACTGACACGACTAACAACTAACACATTGTCATTGGGTGACTAACCATAATTTCCAGATCGTATTCACACTGATGGATACATGTCTTCTCCAGAACGAGGTTCCAGAGGCACGTACGAGGATCCTTACTATTCTCAGTACGCGAGCAGATCTGGTTCCATAACTCCAGTCATCGATGAGGAAGCCAGGTTGGTGTTAAAACAAATAAACAGATTTAGAGCCGGTTTCATAAACGTGCAGTTAATTCACTTCCCAAGTAAATTTAATTATATGGACAAATGTTCTTATGATAATGGGCGCATTCAGCAGATTTACGTGGTCACTGAACACTTGACTGACCGGTCACCAAACAAGAAGGTCTCTGCTGAATGCATTTTTCACATTCACGTAGTTCAAACGCTTCAAACGTCAAATAATCGTAATCTTAACTTTTATAACAAATTAAAAAATATCAAACGAAGTAAATTTTTTAGTCCTGTTATATCATAGTAATAGTATAGTATTACGAAAATACAGTAAAATTTTTGAAAGAAGTCCGATCAAGGCCATCTACGAATTAAGATTTTATGCTGTCAATTTAGTAGTGTCGTTTACATAAGCTCTGTTCGATGAGAAGTGCTTGAAGTGCAGAGCAGAATAGTGCAGTGCAGTGTAGTGTGCACTAGTACAGTCTAATTCTTGTGGTTTCATAAAACACACTAGTGTATATTTGGGCAAGTTTGCTCAGCTGTGACTAATCAAGCCAAGCGTAGCCAAAGGTGTAAAAGGTTAGGTTGTTTATAAACACAGTCATATCATAAAGCTGCAAAGAATTGACTGCAGAAATGACGAAGATCAATCATCACTTGATTCTTCATCAAATTCAGAGACAGATATATTAATTAATTCTTTATATAACAAAATAAAGAGAACGTGCATTAAAAATTTTAGGTTAATAAACAGATGTGTAGATAGGATAGAATTAAAATGTTTAGTGCCCCCACTCCTAGTCTGCACTTTCTACACCACCTCGCGAGTCAGGTCAGAAACGTGAGCACTAGTTCTTAAAATTATTGTCATCGAACAGCTTGCCAGAAGCTGCCCGTTTCTCATAAAACATGTTAGTGTAAGAAAGTTAACACTAGGGCGGCCTAGTACATGTCATTGAACAAAGCTATAGTTTTTATGAAGTAGACAAGACATTATGTACCCTCATAAAAACTATGTAAAAGACACTACTAAATTTGACAGCACAAAATCTTAATTCATAGTTACAATTCGTAGATGGCCTTGATCGGACTTCTTTCAAAAATTTTACTGTATTTTCATAATACCATACTGTTACTATGATATAACAGCACTAAAAACAAAAGTGAAAATATAAAAATAACGGCTGCCGGCTTTTATTTTTTATAACAATTAAGGATCAAGTGTTCCTAGAAAAATCATAGAATCTTGATGGACCGTTGTGAAGGATAATTTATAAATCAACAAAAATGTTGTTCAGTATGACAGAAAAATAATTTTATTATTCCAAAATGTTTAAATTTTATGGCGAAAAATCTTGAACGCCACACTGCCAATATGCAAATAACGAACTCGGCTGATTATAAACCTCAGCCGCGTCTTTTATTTGCCTCATATCGGCCTAATGACGTTAATAACTATTTCGGTGCTTTACAAGTAAATAAATGTTATGTTGTTTTACAGTACAGATAATAAATGACATTAGATTATTTCTACTAACAGAAGAAAATTCAGTGAATTTAAATTTCGCTAAAATAGTGCGCGTAAACAAGTGACCAGTAGTGGTAGCACGCACTTTAGAATTCTATCAAATGAGGCATTTGTTTTCGATTTTCTCCTCGAAGCGACAATTTGGTAGCATGCATATTCGCCTGCAAGCGTACGACTTGAGGCGAAAGTGTCAAAGTAATGTCATTATTTTGCCAAAATTCCATTTAAAGCTTATTTTTATATAATTTATACATTTATTATATACAAATGTCATAATATTTTTTATTTTAATAGCATAAAATCCGATAATTCCCGAAATCAAAAGTAAATATAGAATTCTAAAGTGCATGCTACCAAGATTCGTAAAAGTAAAATCGCATTCGCCTGCTTTCTATGATAGAATTCTAAAGTGCGTGCTACCACTAGCAGGCAAATGGTGAACTTGTTCAGCGACCACAGGTCTGCTCAATGCGCCCATTAAATTCAGTGCTGTCAAAAATCACGTTTCATTTGTTCATTTTTTTAACTTTACTTTGGAAGCAAAATTTAATTATAAATTTGTTTTATGAAACCGGGTCTTAGAAAGACATGATAGCGATGACTTGTCGAATTTCTTTTTTCTCATGCGGATTTTTTCTATCGCTTGCTTAATTTTTATTTTGCAAACCTACTTTTCCTTCTAAAGGGATTGTATAATGATACACAGACAAATTTTGCGGTTTCATTTATTTGTGATTTAGTTAAATAATAATAAGGGTTTATTTTGTAGAATAGCTTATTAAATCTAAAATTTAAATTAGTTTTTTGTTTTTCCAATAGAATTTGTTACCATTCAATTTATCATAACTGATTCATACATATTTATTATTTGTTTGTTTTCATTTGTTTGCATATTTTATGTATATTTAACGATTTTCATTGTTTTTATTTTGTTTTAAATATACTTTACATTTGATTGGCCCCAATATTCTGCATAAAATCTTTTTCGTTTTTTCCATAAAATGAATAAAATTCATCGTTTCTAATAGAAATAATAAAATATATGAAACCTTTCAAATTGGAATGCTGTAATGTAATGAAGCTTTGGTACAAATAATTCAGTACAGTATAGCGTAGGGTTGTTAAACCTACATTGAAAATTGGGGCCAGTTGTTTGAGTGTATGTCAATAAACATGCTCGTATTATGTATGCGTGGCGTATACGTTGCAGTATTTCCCAAACTATTATCAACTTCATTTCTAAACTTGCTCTTGCTAGTTGTGGCAAACCCTAAAATTACCATAAATATTCACAAATAATGCAGTTAAACTCATGTGTTTAAGGCTATGTCCGCTGTCGCATTTGGCATTTAGTATTTAGAATTTAGGGCTTCTTCACATAAATATAACTCCGAATGGTGGTACACTAATATATAATTTGATGCTTCAGATTAAATGTGTATATATTTTTCATAAAAGAGAAAGCTAAGAAGTTTTTCTTTGACAGTAAATTTGACATTTTTTTACAAATTTTAGCAACGGACAAAATTTATTTAGTTAGTGCCCGTCAACTTCAACGCATAGTGCGCTCCTGCAAAACCCTAAAATCTAATTACTAAAATCCTAAATAATGACGTTATAATAAAATGAAGGTAATGAAAATATTAAAATCTGATCATTGCAAGTTACTCTTATTAAAATTTGGGAAATACTGTATTTAATCAGTGGTGTAGTAATTTTACCATTATTCATAACCTTGCAAATATTTTCATCCTCATTCTAACTACACCACTGTACCTTGTGTAGTGATGGGTAAATTCCCGGAATCGAATGATTGATGATTTCTATTCGAGAAATTTTCAACAAAATATTCCTAAAGAATTTTTTTTAAATCTTTAATATATGAATCCAAATTTAAATGTAGATACATTCATTTAATTTTCTGATATTGAGTTAATTTATTCTACCGGGTGTCTGAAACATGTTATATAGTAAATACAGGGTTGGGAAGAAAGGACGTACGTTTTTTAAAACGTCACAAAATTGATACCTACTTTTCTTTAAGAAAATATTTATTTTTGATATAAGTGTTAAAAGTGACATTTTATGAGTGAGTGGGGAAGTTTGTGAAACGAGGCGAAGCCGAGTAAAACAAACCCCACTAACGAAATAAAATCACTTTTAACACGAATATCATACACTATTTTTCCTACGACCCTAGTTATGTTTTAGTAAAAACTAAAAATTATAGAATGACATTTACCTAACCTCTACTTCCAACAAAATTCTAACCTCTACTTCCAACAATATTGTTTTAAATTCCAATTCTTCAAGCGCCTTGCAAGGAATTACTATAAACAATTGTAATAATTGTACTATAACAATAAACGTTCCATAATAATGTGTACTTCTAATAAAATACCTATATAAATATTTGCAGTACAAAAATAAATATAAAATGGAACTACATTTACTTATGAACACTAAATGTAACTAGATTTAGTTCTTTTTTAACACTAGTGCTAAAAGTAAATTTGTTTTCTGTCTACCTACACGAAAAGTGAAATTTTACGTACTTATTTTCGGACGAAAAATGACTCTTTTCTGAACGTTATCACTTTTCGTCCGCAAACCTTTTTCGTACGCTAAGCCTACTACGATTTTATGATTATTGTAATTGTGTGTTCTACCGGAATTGTAAATAACAAATATCAAACGAGCAAATAAAAATATTATTTTAATGATAAATTTAATTTAAATATGTGCGCCATTAATAACGAAATTAACTATACTAAAAATTATTAATTTTGACATGACTAATTGTTAATCTACGATGCCGCTGGATAGAGTTGTTTTCGAGGTTATTTTGTTGGTTTTGTTTATTTTCACCTGTCAAATAGCGTTGATGTGTCTGTGAGTGTAATGTGTCTTCCTTCAAACTAAAACAGAGCTAAGAATTAAAATTTTGTGAAAATGGTAGAAGATATATTATCCTAGAATTATTCATATAATAAATAAGATTTTACGAATTTAAAAAAAAACGTGTATTTATTTCTAGATCTATTACGTAAAGTAAGGTAGACAGAAAAATGTAATATGTACCTCGGCAAAAAATGCATATTATAGCCTCGCTTGTTTGCTTTACCTCGGCTTCGCCTCGGAAAGCAAACTCAAGCTCTGCTGTAATATGCATTTTTTTGTCCTAGGTACATAAATAACTATTTTTTACTTCGTCAATGACAACGATTTAAAAGTATTCACTGTATTTTAAACTGTTATTTTTAACTCGCTAAGAAACCGTTAAAAAGACTACTTTTAACAGTGGTCGTAGGAAAAAATTATTATCAAGTGTGGAAAATAACATCTTGCATGTGGTATCCCGTTATCATTATTGCATTTCTAGAGGCGTTCGGAGCGCTTCTTTTTGCCTGAATTACAAAGAGCCAGAGCATCTATATGGACGTTATTCGCTCTCTCTTTCCCGATCGCCTCATTTCCAGGTTTGGTGAAATTCATTGGCCTCCGCGGTCCCCTGAGTTGTTTATATGCGATATTTTCTTGTGGGGTCACATCAACATAAACTCGTACATTGTAAGAACTGAAAGAAGCTATCCGCGTAGAAGAAATCAATCATAATTTTTTTCTCAAAAAGTATCAATTTTGTGACGTTTTAAAAAATGCCCCTCTTTTCTCCCCAACCTTCTATTTTCTATACAGAATTCAGAATTTTATTATATGAAACTGTATTTATAAAACACTTCATAAAGATTTACCTAACAAATAATATTCTCGTGTTCGTCCTGTTAGTCCAGTCAATAGAAGTTTTTACCCAACAAAAGGTGGGGAAAAAACTATTTTAACATATGTTGTTTGGGTCGAGACGGGGATGAAAAATTCAAATTTGTGACGTTGAGGAGGCTTGGCGTGAGCCGCCATCTTGGATCAAATGAGTTTTTTGCTATTATCTCGAAAACAGTGGCCCGTATCAAAATTTTACAAGAATACAAATTTAAAGCTCGTTACTTTTTGTACAAAAAGGATTTTTGCATTTTTTACCTAGGATGAATTCTCACAGAGTTATGTTCAAAAGTAGGTAACCAGAACAACAATTTATAAAAGAAGATTTAATCACTCAAAATATACACAATATTAATTTTTTAATACTTAGTCTAATATATTTTGTTATTTGTAACAGTTTACATTTGTCGTGGCATCAAAAGAAGTAAATTATCGATGATTCTTAAATAATTTTTGTCAGCGCTTTTTCACAAATTCATCAACCACTCTGACCCGGTTAAAGATACGGTACCGCGGTTTAAAAATTTTAATTTAGATTAAAATTCTCCTTCATGTCATGTTAAACGATTTTTGCTCCGATGAGCGATTAACGAATTATTAACAATTTAAACTTATGTGAAATTTCACAAAAATTTCAAACATCTGCAAATCGACTTAGTTTTCATTTTTTCGTCTGAAATTTCAGCACGGATTAAACGCACAATAAAGCTTATCTATAATCGGGTCCAAATTTCAAAAGAAAAAATGAACACTAAGTTGATTTGCAGATGTTTAAAATTTTAGTGAAATTTCACATAAGTTTCAACTGTTAAGAATTCGTTAACCGCTCATCGGAGTAAAAATCGTTTAACATGACATGAAGGAGAATTTCAAACTGAATTAAAATTTTTAAACCGCGGTACCGTATCTTTAACCGGGTCAGAGTGGTTGATGAATGAAAAAATGAACACTAAGCTGATTTGCAGATGTTTAAAATTTTAGTGAAATTTCACATAAGTTTAAACTGTTAATAATTCGTTAACCGCTCATCGGAGTAAAAATCGTTTAACATGACATGAAGGAATTTCAAACTGAATTAAAATTTTTAAACCGCGGTACCGTATCTTTAACCGGGTCAGAGTGGTTGATGAATTTGTGAAAAAGCGCTGACAAAAATTACTTAAAAATTATCGATAATTTACTTTTTTTGATGCCACGACAAATGTAAACTGTTACAAATAACAAAATCTATTAGACTAAGTATTAAAAAAATAATATTGTGTATATTTTGGTTGATTAAATCTTCTTTCATAAATTGTTGTTCTGGTTACCTATTTTTGAACATACCTCTTTGAGAGTTCATCCTAGGTAAAAAATGCAACAACCCTTTTTGTACAAAAAGTAACAGGCTTTAAATTTGTATTCTTGTAAAATTTTGATATGGGCCACTGTTTTCTAGATAATAGCAAAAAACTCATGTTTTTCACCTTTTATCCAAGATGGCGGCTCACGCCGAGCCTCCCCAAGGTCACAAATTTGAATTTTTCATCCCCGTCTCGACCCAAACAACATATGTTAAAATCAGTTTTTCCCCACCTTCTGTACGGCAAAGGTCTTTTCTGGTCTCCATTGACTGGACTACTGTATGACAAATTCCAAGAAGACGCCCGGTATAAATAAAAATTCTACATCATTGTTGAATAAATATCCAGAAATTTTTTCACTAAATAAAAAATCTCACTTTTTGTTTATCCATCACTAACCCTGCGTACATGTTTGTATGGTTTACAACGATAATGATTGTGACATAGCGACACTGAGCTCCTGGACGAATCGTACTCTTTGTATGGGGTGAAGCTCCCTCCTGCTGGAGGCCCCAGGGCTGTCCCCGCACCCCGCACACAGTTCCCACCCGCACCCACAGCTGTGCCCTATGACGCCACGCGGTATGTTCTCTTTAACTCTTTCTGTTGCTTCCCACCGCGCGGTCTCTGATCTCACCCTGTCTTGCACCAGTCTCACTTCGTTTCAGTGCCAACGATGGAGATGATACGAGGCGGCAGTTGATGGAAATTGCACTTGTGGGGTTCAGTCGGTCATCAAAATTGGTTTAGACACTAGATAATATATTCTGGAAAAGGGACATCAATGGTTATCTAGTAATTAACAGCTCGATTCTCGAAAAGGTTTAAGCTAATCCTCATTTTTGGATTAGCGAATTCTACTCTAATTTTGACAGTTTATGAGGGGTCGTTTTTATATTCTCGGTAGAAAAGATTGGAAGAGCAACAAAAATTTTTTTTTCAATATAGGCCTCTTATCTTTAATCTATTATAAAAACATTCCTTTGGTTTGTCCGCAAATGCCTTTCAACAGCCGTTGTAAGTTCGTTATCGTCTCTAAATTTTGCTCCCCCTTAGTATTTTTTTGAGATTTGGAAACAAAAAATAGTCACAGGGGAATAGATCTAGACTATAAGGTGGATGGTCAATTTCTACGAAGCCACTTTCAGCAACGGCTGCTTTTGAAAGTCTTGACTTGTAGGCAGGTACATTGTTGTAGAACATCTTGCCTGATAACATAAACTGACAGATATTCAAACTAATATTGCTGCAATTGTTTTGCAAATTGTCACACACGTGATTAAAACACACATGTCATTAAAAAACAATACAGGGAATTTATTTTAACATGCAACATATGACGAATCACTTCCATGGTTACTTACTATTGTCAAAAAATGACAGCAATGTAATATTTGTCCATTTTAAAATGCAACATAAAATTTGTAGTTTTGTATTATCAAAACTAATTTCCTATAAATTAGCCTACATACGATTAACAAATAATCAAAACATGAATGTTGTACATCTTAAAAAAACTTTAGCTTACAAAAATTCATAACTTTCATGTAATAAATGTTAAAAAATACCCCCAATCACTCTGAGGCAATATTCTAGTCGGTCGTAATAAGAATTGACACCATTTGTGATGTATTTTGGAGGTATCTCCTGTGCTGCAATACTATTTATAATGTTGTATTTTAAAATGGACAAATATTACATTGCTGTCATTTTTTGACTATAGTGAGTAACCATGGAAGTGATGAACTATAATGTTGCATTTTAAAATAAATTCTCTGTATAATGAAAAATTATATTAAAATTGGAAACTATCTAGTCCGAGAATATTTAAACGACTTCTCGAATAACTCGAAATATATCTATCTTTTTTGATAATATTATGAAGAATAAATTTGAAATACCGGATAGGATAGAATTCACTAATACAAAAATGAGGATTAACTTAAACTTTTTTGACAATCGGGCTGTTAATGTTTTGAAGATTATTTCTAAACTGCTAAAGTTTTTATTATTGACTGAATTTCATGAGTTTTATTTCCATTGATTAGGCATTAGAAATTAAAGGAATAATGCATGCAAAATATAAAACAGGGTTTAGATTTTAGTTTTAGAAATATGTGGGCCCATATTCACAACCATGAATTGACAGAATTTAATTCATTTGAAATGGTAGAATTTTTAATTGCTGTAATTTTTATTTCAGGATTTTGATCTGTAGGTATTTAACGGCCGGTTTTCCAATCTCTGGTTAAAATTTTAACTTCTAGTTAAGTAAACAATATTGCATCGTTTTGTTGGCATCAATGATAAATCTGTAATTTGACAGTTCATTTCATTTCAATTTTGTTTATTTAATTCTTAGTTAAAATTTAGTCAGATATTGAAAAACCGGCCTTAAGTATGCCAGAATTAATAGTTTTGTTATTTTAAGCTGTTGTAACAGAACGGTAGTGATTTTAAATCCTACTGTTTCAAAACAAAACGATCTGAAAGAATTAACGATTCACATAAATATTACAAAATAAAACTATGTACTTACATGAGTAAATTACATAGTTATACAACATCACACAGTCTTCCCACATTTTTTAAAAATATTTTCGGATAATCGGTGTTTTACTATATTTAGAAATGATGATACTTATCTTCTCTATATTTTTACAGATTTTTTGAAATATTAAAATATTAGAAATTATGACCGGTAGTATGAACAACTTATTAACGCGTTCTTTGCCACTGGTCCTTACTTCGATATTTGTGCTGGAGACAATGATAATGAACGTGTTAAGGATTATTACAGCAGTTTTTTTTATCTCTGTCATTCGTTTATGGATTATTTTAGAGAAAATTTAATTGTACGAAAAAATCAACTGCTCAGTAATCACCCTTGATCAGTTATTCTAACAGTCAATGTTTCTATATGTGCATTGTAAATATGGGCTCATTTAGATAATATGTAATTTAGAACAAATAATATAATATGATACATATGTAATTATTTATAAAATAATTATTATGTATTAATATTAAATGATTTGCAAATACTAGTAATCTATATTAAATTTCATGTAATTCCTTTATAGGAGAGAATGGTAATTCAAATTATCATTGAATATTGGATGTTGTAATGTTATTATCGTAGTTATTATAAGCATTATTGTTGAAGGTATCGAAATAAATATATCAAAATTATCAAAATTTCGATGCCTTCCTTTTTGTAGTAAACAAACTCTTTGAACTTCAATATCCATTACTAAATTCCATTTTCTCCAGGCTACGGGTGGAGAACATGGAACGTCAGCTAGCCAATTTAACAGGGCTGGTGCAAAAGGCTCTCCACCAGAATCCGACTTCCGCCAGAGAGTTCCTGCAGGTACCCGGAGGCCGCGACAGCTATCGTGCAGGTACTATCCATGGGTTTCTTCTTTTTTAGCTTGATCTCATGCGTTCATACTGACATAACACTAACAGAGATAATCATTATCATTGCATAGAAGTAGAATACAGTCGTTGATTGATGATTGCTCATCGTAGATCGATCGTTATTGCAGGCGGGATCGACTTCACAAAAAAAATAAATGAATTTATTTTAATGATTAATAATTTGTTGTCCCATCAACCTTTGTCATATTTATGTTTACTGAGAACACAAATATCTTCTATTTTACGAAAATAGAACTATATTGAGAAACATTTTACAAAATGAAATTATTTGTAACTCGAAAAAATAAATAAAAGAGGTCCAAGATTTGAGCCCTGTGGAATACCCGTACTAGCAATAAATTTAAACGAATTAAAACCAATGGAATCAAACATTGCCGTAAAATTTGTATAGATAATGGTGACTTGACCTCTCACATCTAGTAGTTGTGGTACAAATTGTGTAAATGTAGCAAGATTCGTAAGAGTTGATCGGCCTATCATGAAACCATATTGTTCTGGAGAAATTAAGCTTCGTGTTTTACAGCTGATTTACCCTTTCCACGATGACTTGGATTATCACTTCTTTGAGAATGAACACATACACTAACACTTTTAGAGGTGATTGAAGAACACTTTCATGGAGACGAACACACTTAATATTTTGTATATTAAATTTTATTTACATAATACATATTTATTTACAACTTATTATTAACGACTACACTACTTAAACATATTTAAACAAAACCAAACTTAACTAAATCCTAAAGATGCCGAAGTAACCCTAAGCCAAAATACGCGCATTACGCAGAACGCGAGCTAAAACTGTAACTCTAGATGTCGCTTGAACATGAGAAACCGACACAGACTTGTCTTTCCAGTATGAATCTCTAAACTAGACTAACTAAAAAAACAAACAAATATCATCTTCAGTAGAGCATATCTGAGGGGTGCGAGATGAAAGGTAGTCATACGGAATCTAGAACCAAATATCAACCCTACACGTCGGCTTGCAATAACATATATACTTAATTGTCAACACACTACACGTCTAAACGGCTGACATCTAGACTTAAAATTGATAATTATTTCTAAACAGAATTTTGACTTACAAAGATAACAAAGTTGAAATATTGATATTGAAACTATCATTTAGAAAAGTTTATAATATGTATAGTGATTAACCTTGTTACATCTCAATAATTCTAGTTGGACCTCGTATTCAATTTAAAAACAATATCTATAGAACTGTCAAAATATTTTTAGTTTTTTGATGGCATTATCACTATAGTTTGCCTGTCTCAATGTTCGTAAAGCAGAGGATACTTGTTACTTCTATTTGGTTGATGGGCTAGTAGAATTAAGACAAATAAAGATGAATAAAATAATTGGCATTTGAAACTGTAATGTAGCCGTAGTGTTTTCGAAGACGATCCCGTGAGAAATGGTAACTTAGAAAACCACTGGCGCTTACCCGTTGCTGCTGAGTTCTTGTGCTCTCACAGTCTGTGCTCTGGAGACGGGTGTGTTAGATCGTGCGTTGCGGTTTGCGGTGCACTGTTGTGTGCTCGATATGAGCTCTATATCTATGTATCATACTGTTCATACGGGTTCCACCACCAGACTTGCTAACTCACGTCTTTGTCCCCTAGGCGATGAATTTGATAAAAACTCCAGCTCTAGTTCAGCCTCTTTACCAGGTTCGTATTTACCAGAAATGCTCCAAACATATGCGTATTCATTCGTTTTAATTGGTACTGCTAACAGTCATTAGAAATTTTTACTAACAAAATTTTTAATACCACAATGAACAACTTATAGTCCAAAAAGCTAACAATAGTATTTACCAGGAAAATGTTTTTGTTTCAGTAGTTTTTTAGGATGTTTCTCCAAATACAATTAAATTCCACTTTTATATACTTTGATATAATATCTCATACACATATAAGAATACGATTCCATAAAGGAAAATTATTTTATTATGTTCATTAAATTTTTATTTAAATTAAAAAACGCGAAATAACCTCAAAAATGATCATAAACGTAAACAAACTTTGTTGTACAATTTTTAGTATTTAACGACTTGGAAATGTTTTTACAAATTTTTATGATTTTTCGGGTTTAAAAATCAAAATAGGTAGAAGTTCAGCCTTTATTTTAAAAATATACACTTCTCGCCATAACAAATACAACTCCCTTAATTAAGCAATTTTTAAATGTAATATTTTTCATATTTATTATGCTACTATCAATAAACAATGTTGTGACAGATCAATTTATAAAGGATCTAGACCAAGATCAAGATCTTTACAACTAATATGTTCTAGAACAGATCATATATCAGTTTGTTAATGAGGGTGATTAATGATTGAAATATTTTAACGCGTTAATTGTTGAGATAAGTTTTGACATTAATTGTTCAGCAATATTATGCGGTATCAATGGTTACCCACTAAAATCGTTAATTAATAAAAAGAATCATGCATTAATATAGATCATTAATTAATGATTTTCTATACATTTACAGAACAACGGTCACCGGAAAAGTAAATTAATTAGAAAGCCTCATGTCTTATGTATGGGAAGAAAATTTAGATACATACTTAGTTTTATTAATACTTAATTAATGAATAAAATAGAAACAAAAATAATAATTGTAAACATTAGAATTGTTCAAATTTAATAAGTAATAAAGTAAGACAGGCCATAGCAAATGGGCAGACAATCATTATGGTATTCTACCATTTAATTTTTAAGTGAGTTAAATAAATTATAACCTACTTGTATTTGTATTTAATTTGTTCTTGGGTTTTCTGGTTTCCAATAATACTAGTTTATTTGATCTTTTTTAAGATCATAGATTATAGTTTTTAGATTTTGATCCAAATCAAGATCTACGTACATAAAAGGGTCTAGGTCAGATCAAAAACCATACTAATTGAACTAGATCAGTTATTTAAATCAAATGATCTAGGTCAGTCACAACACTGTCAATAAATAATTAAAAAATGAGACTTTTTTATCGACTAATAATACATTTTTTTAATATCGAGTGACCGCCGTGCGCATTTATAGCAGCCGCTATTCTGCGGGACATCGATTCATATTCAAATAATCAGTGGCGGCTCGTGAGATTTGTCGAAGGGGCGGCTCACCTCAGCAAGGGGGGGAGGGGCTAATAAATGTTTAATAAACTAAACGAATTTCTACTAACCAGTCGACCACATCGTCACAACGATAATTTCATCTAATCTGTCAATTATTTATCTATTGTTTATTGCAATTTGCATTTCACTCAATTGAAAATAAAAATAACCTACTACTATACTACGTCGTGGCCGCAGCCGCGCCGCATCTATCATTAGAGAGCGACACCGGTCACGAATTATGCCGAGCACTCACGAAGAGCAATGGAAGGCAGCCTCCTATGCTAATGTATACGCTGGTATAATATGGATTCACGCATCGTGTATGCAGCACGAGCAAGCACGAGCGTGTGGTGTGCCTATAAGAACTACGTGTTTAAAGGCCAGAGAAGCTTATAGCCTCCGTTATATGTACAACGGTCTAAAAAATAGGCGTAACATGATTAATATAGAAAAATTATGCCTTAACACGTTCACTGCTGACCAAATATAAGGTTCGAGCCCGGTACGCTGATACCTTTATTTTTCGAATATTGTTATCAAATTTAGGGTGAAAGTTAAGAAATAGATTTTAAAACTTTTGAGACTTCTACTAGGCCTTTTGGGATCAAAACGCATATGGTGCGTTGTCAGCGTATAGTGAAGTTTTTATTCCGTAACGCTGAAAACGCAACATTTGCGTTGAGACTTTAAATTTGTTTAATCAAACACACTTCTTTCCTACTTGTTATATTTTATTAAAAAAATAAAAATATCAAAAATATGTAAAAAATACAAAAAAAAAATCAAATTAAAAAATTGAAAAATAATAAAATTTAAAAATAATTTTTTTTACGAGATGAATGATAAAATGGCTCAATTCTCTGGGAGTCTCAATTTTTGGCCTTTCGGGCAACAAATTTCTAATTATAATTAATCGAAAATCATAAAAGGACATTTGTATTGTTTCATTTTTAAAAAACCGGGCTGATTCGGATTCATTGCAGCTTGTCTCGGAACCAGATATTCAAAAGAAATATTCAAACATAGCTAAACACGTTGGCAATCACCACAACACTATTGCAGAATTGGTCAACGTATAATCAAGATCAGAAATTGACTGCGTACAAAACGCAACATCAAGATCAGAAATTGACTGCGTACAAAACGCAACATGTGCGTCGTCAGCGCTAGACCAATTCATGCTCAAACGCAACAAATGCGTCATCAGCAGTGAACGTGTTAAGACTATTTTATATATACAAAACAAAATTAATGAAAATAGAAAGAAGAATAAACATGAAGGTAAATGTTTTGAAAAAATTTTTATCCTTAGAGCAGGAGGCAGAGGCTTGCCCTTTTAACGAGCCGTCACTGCAAATAATGTTTGGATTTGGATCACATGTAGCAAGCGGCATCTTTATAACTCATTGTATACGTTTGTCAACAACAAACAAAATTTAATTCAAACCTAAGCTAATATAGTTTTTTTCACACATACCTACCTATCTTAGTGGTTAGTCAAATAAAAATGCAAAATGCGACATTCGGTTTGCTTGTAAATCTAATAATTTAAAGACAATAGAAGTTGCTATACATAACTCTAAAAATATAAATTCCTTCAAGGTGTTGATTTTTTTATGGCGAGCAATGTACTATAAATAAGAAAAGAAAATATAATCCATAGAATTAAAATACAAATATCAATAAATTATTGTTAATAATTTTTTGCTTTCTAGAATATAAGTTGTTCACGAGGTAAATCATACCAAAATTATTTTCGCTAGAGATGGGTACCTGCCTTTCGTTTTCCCTGTGACGTCTTTGTCATATCAATGTTTTGTGTAGTATATGGTACTCTTCTCAAGCAGAGATATTTGTTATAAGTTCTTGGTTAGAGCATTTCACTATGTTGGCAGATGACTCGTACCTTCGTACAGAAAAAGCCCCGAAGTTGGGCAAAGGTAGCTGCCGTAAGTTTTCCCATCTTTCTAAGCATGCCGTCTTGTGTACGTCAAGTAGAGCTGCTTCTCATAACGCCTATTCTCGATTCGTCCCTAATGTATACTCACAAGTAATACGCATACTACGAGTTTTTATTCTTGTTTAATAATCATAATATACGAGGTGTGGCAATTAAATAACGAGATTTATTTTTTACGGCTTTCCTGTAAATTTGGCAACATTGTAGGCTATGTCATATTAATTTGTCATCTTCCCTCCATCCACCGTTAAAATTTCAAGATAATTAGGCAAACCGTTCGGAAGTAGCTTTTGATTGAAGTTAACTACTTTCTCGTACTCCGCCGGAATTATGTTAGTGTCAATATGAATACGAATTGTTCAATGATTATGGTTATGAGGGTCTATCTAGTACTTAAGTTTTCGAACAGTTTAGAAGATTTAAAGACTGAAGAAAAGAGATCGGAGACGATTAGCGCCTCGGTCGTGCACTGACATTGTTTTATCCGAAATGCGAGTGATTGTTCACATTAATTGGGTGCCTGAAAGGCATTTCGTTAACCAAGCATATTACAAGAAGGTTTTGATACTGAAATGTGATGGATTCTCCATGAAGATAACGCGCCGGAACAAAACGCCCTGTCCGGCAAGACATTTTTAACGAAATACAAAATCACCGTGTTGGTACATCAACCGCACTCACTTGACCTAATGTCATGTGACTTGCTTTTATTTCCAAATAGTAATTCTGCGTTAAAAGACACCAAATTTGGGGCTGAGATGTAATTATAGAAAAGCGGCAGAGCTTATGAACAACCTAACAAAAAAGTCCTGCAGACATTGGAATATTCGCATCGGGCTGTATAGGGTTCAGGGAAGAGAGTACATTGATGGTGGCAATATTTTTTTTGTGTAATTTTATACATTGTCAATGTTCTACGATCAATCCTGTTATTTCATTGCTAGACCTCGCATTTTTTCTACAGTCACTATACAAAGTAGCCATTTGCGCTCTCTTTTGTCACACAAAAAGTCACTTTGCCGCTCATGCGCGACAAAGTAGAAAAAACGCTCGCAGACCAAATTTCTAACTACACAATGTTGAGAAATGTCACTTGTCTACATTCTTAATAGAAACGTTTAGTTAGGAACTAATGGCATTGTAGTTTCACATTTACCACCTTCACTAGTCAATCTGACATATAACTGCTCTGTCGGTATATTACATAACCAAACAAAATGCCGTACTGTTTTGATAATAAAATAGGGCATTCTTTTTTTCAAAAACGAAAGTATAAAATGCTTAGATTAGATTAAATAATAGCTCAAGAGTAGAACTGTAAGTACAAGGTGTACATTTTATTATTTTTTGTTATGGTGGAGGACCCCATTGTGGCGACTGTAGAAAAAATCTTGTGTGTGTTTCGAGCGCAAATGGACAACCTCTCAATCGACAATATCCCATTTTGCGCTCTTAATACACAAATAGCTATTCTTTGCTTAAATATTTTTTTTTTATCATTTTTGAAGACACGTTTATAATATATAAGAATTTTGTTTTCTTCATACGTTTGACACTTCTTCATTTGTACCTACCTATGTTCTTTCTTAATGCTTACAACTTTACATTTACATTGTAACCCATATTCCTCACCTCTGTCCATTGTTATGCATGTATCTATGTGACATACATTTCGTTATAACAGATATAAACATCATTCCATTAAGCATATGTTATGACATGTTACATGCATGAACATTTGTATGTGTCAATGTTAAGGTCATATGTGTTAATTAACTATCATCTTAAAACAAACCTACTTTAAGGTCCACTAAATAAAAAGTATACATTCTCCTAATTAAAACTACTCTTTAAATCTATATCTTTAAAATTATGAATGCACGTTTAATTATATATTTTTATTGTTGCTTTTTTATTACAATTTCTTACAATGAAATAAAAATAATTGTTTTTTTTTTATATTTTTACTTATACAGGTGTATCGGGGCTAGTGTAAAAAATAGCGTATTTTTGAGATCATTTGAAGATAGCTTAATCTGAAATTGACATTTTTACGTCCCGCTCCCCTTGGTAAGGGAGGTATAGGAATCGTGCTAAAAATCACGTATCAATATTTTAGTAAATAACTACAATTTAAGGTCCCTAGAATCCAATTTTAACATTTTCACGATGATGTCTGTATGTGTATGTAGTGTGTCATCGCTCTAACTCAAATACCATCATTCAGAAAATTCTGGAACTTTGTATTTCGATCCCATTCTAATATGAAAAGAAACTAGCATCCTAGTTGTTTTGTTTTAAAAGTAGATATCTTGATTCATTTTGTTTAATGGGCCCATAAACCAATTTCTTTAAATATTTTTAAATGAAAGTTCGTTTAATTTTGAAGCAATTCGTGGTATCAAAAAGTCATAATTGTTTTTTTGTATAGCTGCATTTGATGTTTAAAGAAACCTATAGCTATCTTTCTCACACTAGTTTCTGTAGTAGGCTGCGCGAGAAAGATACCAATAGTGTGACGTCATCTGTGTCCTGGAAATAAATTCAAATATCTCACAAAGTAATCATTAAAATAATGTTTTTTTTTTATCTTAATCGTTATTTATTGAGTAGTACTTTAAGGATAAAGTGTTCATTTTATTATTTTTTGTAATGGTTTATGGGCCTATTGGTGGTATTTATGTAAATTTGATATCTTGTAATTCCGTAACTAAAAAGAATAGGACCTATGTTTATGACATTTTTTTTACTCAAAATGATCTCAGGAATAAGTTATTATTTTTTGTACATTAGTTCTGATATGTCTATATATTAATTGATTATATTTAGTTTTCTATTTATATTAAATTCCATTTTATATCTATGATATGCAAAGAATGTACTTTTATTTTTCTCTAAATATTAGCTTGCATTGTAATACATGTACATTCAGAATTATTACATGTTCTCCGAAATTTCCAAATATAATTTTTCAGATTTTGATTAAGTTTATTTAAGAATTAGTTTTCGAAATTTGTCTTAGTTTGCCAGAAGTTTCATACATTTCACCTGGCACCCTGTATTATATTTTGTTATATAATTTTTAAAAAATGTATATAAATTTGAGTTAAACTTCTCATTTGTTTAAAATTTATTGTATAAATTTGAAGTCATACTTGACACTTTTCACAAGATTTCAATTTCTCGGTCATTAATCAAAGACTGGGCCTCTCAACCAGAACCACAGACTAGTTTCGCTCTTATTGTAGTTCATCAGTGTGGTGCACTGAAGACTCTAACTTGAGCTCCAATAAGAGCGAAACGCGTCTGTGGTTCTGGTTGAATGGGTCAGTTGCTGATAAATGTGTAGTCGTTAAAATGCCACAATATCAGCCATTAATCGCACTCGCGTGCGATGATCTGACCAAACATAGATGATAGAAGGTGTATTTCCGATGCCGCACTGATTGCATAGCAATCAGTGGCTGGCGCACGGTTTTAGTATTGGGCTTCCAAATTATCAAGAGATGGCGCTGACGTCTACCGTCAAAATTTAAACGAATGGTACATTTTTCGCTGGCTTCCATAAGAGTACAATTGGTGTGAGATTAATTTTCGTAGTTTTTAATTTAATTTTGGATTTAGTATAGCTTTTTTTGTTAATTTCGGTAGAATAGAGTTTGATTTTTCTTGTAGTAACAATTTAGTGATAGTTTTAATAATATTTTAGATAATAGGGTTAATTTTAGTAATTATTTGTAGGTTAAGAGTATTTTAGTCATATTTTAATTAACAGTATATTGTTTTTTTTTTAATAAAAAAACATTTGATTTCCTTTATTTAAATTGTATTTCATTGCCGTAGTTGTACATATATTAATTTCTATCTACGTAGCTTTACTTTTATTTAATTGTTTTTCTTTCATAATAAACAATTTTATTTGCTTAGATTTAGATACTATTTGTAGATTTGGGAACTGTAGTGTATCATCTAGAAATATGGTGGAAGGCCAGCAAGTAATAAATAGTGGCCGCATAATATTATGTGGTAAATATTTTCGGAGAAAACTCCATCGTAACTTTAACCTATAAATTGCATATCTCCTAATTTGTTCATTAATTTTTTAAAAAACAAAAACTTACCTGTTATATTAGTAGTAATTCAGATCCTATTAAGAATAAAACAGTTATATCCGAAGATAAAAGCGTATTAAAATTCGTATACAAGTAAATAAATCCCTGAATTAAACAACCCGCTTTGTACATGTACACTTCACTCAGTTCAGATATCTGCCACCAGTGGCGCATTTTAATTTTGGAAGCCCAATACCAACTGCTCTGATACTATCGGTTTCGAAAACCGCGCTTACGTTAATTGAGGACGTGGCCCTACAAGGGCTGTTGAGCCATAGATTTAGCCGTGTGTCTACAAGGCTTGGAGAGCTGGAATTTATTTATTTATTTTTAATTTATTGTATAATTCTGAATGTACATGTATGTAAAGGAAGAAGATATGTGATTGGTTTTCATGTTGCAGACAAGTCGGTTTCCTTCGAGAAATCCGTGTCGTTCAGCGACGAGCCGCCAGATATGAACTCTCCGAAGCAGCACTCGCCTCAACACTCAGGTAAATATCGCGCGCTCCGCCCTCAACATCGTCCTCTTTCCGCGGGATGTTTCCCGGCGGACCTCAGGCCGGCCTCGTTCAATACAACCACCTTTTGAATTGTTCGTTTTTCTTACTAACTTTTTATATCGTTCACCCAGTTTTGTTTTCACTTGCACGTCTCACTCTTTGCAATTTTTATGCAAATATTTTTCAAGGAGACTAAATTTTTATATTTAGAAAAAGTGTTTTGTTCTACGTGATTCTCTACGTAAGATACATATTGAAATGACTTATAGTACTGTACGTATTGAATACGAAACACAAAGATATTTTTCAAAATTCGAATACATAATTTTAAGGTTTCTGAAACAATTACCTTAATATCCAACCGGTATATTATTATTATTATCATAATAATATAATGGGGAAGTTTAGCATGGTAAAAATTCTACATACCATACTATTTTCTCACAAATATGATACAAATGACTGCTGAAATTGAAATTCAAAATTAAAATTATTGCTTCATTTACTTATAATAGACACTTACAAAATTGACGTCACTGCAAGAGAGAGGTAGTAGGTCATGCATACAAACAAACCTCCCCTCGTTGTCTTGCGTCCCGTTCTCTGTTCCTATCTGTCATTGTATTCGCATCTGTTATTCAGTGTTAAACCTAATTCTTTATTGTGATGTGTACGTTGTGTTTAATAAAAATGAGTTTAAAACCAGATGTGTCTGGGGCAACTTTTTTGTTTGATAATATTGAAGATCATTCGATTATTCAACTAAAATGATGGCTAGAGTGTAAAGTCTACGGCTGATGACAGGTCTTTGTTTGTACGGGGTAACCATAGCAACCTTGATTTCTATGCTTTGCCGTTAGAGGCGCTCGTGCAAATTGCAATTTTGTAAGTGTCTATTAACATTTTTTGGGTAAACTGTAAGTACGTCACAAGTCAGTTATGCGCAAACTCAGACAGAACGGTGAAATCGAAGCACTTGAACGTAGGTCGTAACAACACCTCGGTCTTAAGTGACTGGTAACCGCAACCGCGTGCGTCAGTGTATAATTCGACATACGTTGCGCCAAGCCTCTACCGACGTCATCACAGCTTAAAATCGGCTTTTCCGGAAAATCTGGGAATTTTTGAAAAAAATAAAACATGTTACATCATTTTTCAAGTCATTTCCCATGGAATATTTTTTTTTTTTAAAAAATCGCTAAACTTCCTCTTTATATAACAAATAATGCCTAAGGGGATTATGAATTCTTGCTATGGTAATGTTGTCATATGTAATATAACAAGTAATATGATTATCTTCTGATGATATGTTTGAGTGGAATTGAGCTGCAGACTACACGAGTCCGTAGGATGAGTGAAATATGATGCTTCGGTTTCACGAATAATATCTTCGATTATTAATCATATCACGAGCTTATATTTAATGAGAGAATATAATGAAATTTCGTTAATTGTCAATATTGTAAAAATCCCGTAGTAACTAATATAAATATGGTAATAATTTCTTTGTGTCTTATCATCGCTGTGGTAGACATGTAACTAGGAAGATTCTGAATGCTGATTAGCAGAAAACATGTCACGTGACTAATGAGTTATATTCTAAAAAAAAAAAAAACAAGTAAAAGCATTCATAGCCTACCTACCTCTTAAATTTTACTAAAATTTTCTTATCCGTAATCCGTAAAATATTTTTAAAAAATAGTAAGACATGTAACTTTGAATTTTGTAACTAAAAAATTGTTTCGTGAACATTACGCTGAATACTGTATGCCATTGCAATATGTATCTGATATTCAAAATCAACCTGTCAACCTGTATATTACATATGGATATACAAGTAGTAAGAAAATATTTTGAAAGATAACGTATTACTTTATTTTTACATTTTACACGATTTTGCACCAAGCATGTTGACATTGTAAATGCATGGAGTACGATTATTTTAAGCACATATTTATTTTTGAATGTAAGTATTACCTTTATATTGTGGCACGTAGGTATATCATTTTGTATTTATTGGGAAGGTAGAAGGTATTTCTTTAATGTATTCTTTATTTTATATTTCTGGTAAAGTAAATTATAGAGTGATTCATAATGACCGTAACACACTTTGGGTAAGATATTTTGTAACTCGTTCGATCAACAGTTTTATTGACATTACTGAAAGCTTTTTCGGTGAAGTACATTTAATATTTCTTATTGAATTATTAACTACATATTTAAAATTGTAGGTAGGTACTCACATTAATAGTAATAGTACAGAAAAATCTTTAAATACCGCCAATCCCGTCAATTAATTGGAACCATCTTGAACATTTTAGAGGAGTATGACAAGATTCCTTATAGAATGAAAGATTAAATAAATAAATACATCTTGACGGCATATTATCCATTTCTGGGTTTGCCAATCTGCGGGCGTTTTTCAGGCGTCACCTTACGGGTACTCATTGATATAATTAGAATCATTTGTGTGCTCAAAAAATGTTAAATTCGATACTTATGTAACAAAACGGAAATGGCATGGTATTATGCTGGCCACAACAGATTTTTTTAAGCGTGTATTTTATTGAGTTATTTGTATTTTGTTGCTCATTTTTATTTTATTTTCCTATGTTTTGTTCAACTACAAATGAAATTTTGCCTTCCTCTATTTTGAAAACGAAGCGAAATAGAACACATGTTTATTATTATGTTTTTTTATGGGGTCCCGTGGCCGCGTGCCTAAGTGTCTGGTCGCGAACCTGGGGAACCGGGTTCGATCCCGACAGACGCCAAATATTTCCAATTTTAAATGGCACAAAAGTGACCCCTGTGGTGCACTCTCCACACCAGCTATGAGTGCCCGTGTTGTGACGCCGGGTAAGCGCCCACGCGGTAAAATATATCGTCATCATTACCGATGTCTACATGTGTTGTAGATACTGGCACACCCAGAAATGGGTAATATGCCGTGATGATATATTTATTTATTTATATTATTTATATTTATATAACATTTTTACTCAAACTGAGGATTTTATTAATTATGTTACACTCGTTATGAATTATCCTGTAATACAGAGTGGGCGGAAAAGCAATCAAGTTTTGTTTTTCAAATAAAATACAAAGTAAATGCAAAAGTTTATTATAGTTTACAATTGTTATATATGAAATATTATATTCGCTTCTAGCAGTAAATGTTATATAATAAAAAAACCGATATATTCTATATTTATATTTTACTTTTTTTTATAAATGTACACATTTATTTCGCCCACTTAATAAACGTAGACATATTACTTTTCCATAAAAATTATGATTGTAGCATTATTCTTGTTTTAAATAAAAGTAAATGTGATGATTACAATTTATTATTACCTCAAGAATATTGAGAATGAATGTAGGTATAGAATTTTAATTTGAAGAATGTATAATATGGCATGGAGCAAATATTCGTTTTGGCTACACTGCACTATAACATAGCATGGTTTTAAAGGATTCAGACTTTTGACTAACAGGTGTTTCTGTGGTGCAATGCTTGCATAGCGGACACTAAACCACCTAAACCAGCTATTAAGTCATCAACATTGCCTCGCACTTCATCTCAAGGTGAGAATTATGTAATATTACACACAAATCCACTAGAAATACATCAAATTACATACCAAATTATACATTGTAGCAGATAGCGTAATAATTGGACTAGATCTGGTCTTTGTGTTAGTGAATTTGTGCACAGTAGATGGTCTAAGATACGATTTAAGATATACTGGTTGTTTTACTTTGTTTGAAATGTGTCTAAAATGATACCTGTTTCACAAATTATTAGAAAAATGCTTACCATTTCAGTATCTGAATCAACCTCTCGATCATTTTTCGAATGCTGACCGAGCCCGGTTAGTAACCGTAGACGCGTTTCGCTCTTATAGACCGAAAAAGTGTAATAGTCAAATATAGGCGCCAAATTCAAACATATTTCATAACGCTGAGAACTTAATTTTAATCACCGTGTATTTCTTATGGCCGAGAAATCTCGCAAAATTAAATCTCTTGTCTAAAGCATTATATGTATCAGCTAGACTTATCCATTATTTCCAGATTCGTACAATAATATTCACATGCACTATGCACAGTTCATAATTATTTAAACAAAAATACAACACTACAGAATCCAATGAACGTATGTCTGGATTTGATCCTACAACTTGGTGCACGGTTCATTTTCTATTGTGCTGACCTATTTAGAGGAGGGTAAGGGTCTATCAACGACATACGTTATGCCTGTATCACACTAGCCGATTTTGAACCGTTAGTGGGTGCCGAAGCGGGTACGGGTGACTCCTTGACCAATAAGAGCGCGGCGCAGCCAATCACAGAGCCCGACATTGGCACGTGACTACCTTGGTTTGACAAGTGTTATAGTTTTCGTCTGTGCCGGTGCAGCATTCATCTGTCATTTTGGATTAGTTGACTTGAGATGAGAATTACTGCTTACAAAAAGATAAGAATCTGTCTTTTTTGGAAAAGGAATTTTTAATCCTAGAATTAACAGGGAGGCGGCCCAATAGGACGCTGCTAATTTGCACCTCCTCTGTCTTTGCAAAACTCTTAACTTATCCATTGTTTTTTCACGAGTTCACCGCCGTCTCGAACTGTCTCGTCTTCGAGAAAACGTCAAGATCAATAAACAGTGGCGGCTTGGCGTGGCGGAGCGGGCAACCGCACTACACAGTATGATTGCAAGAACGACCGCCCACACTCGCACCCGTATCCGCACCCGCCAACATCTTCGAAACCCGCTAGTGTGATACGGACTTTATTTCGACCTGCACCTATGATTTTACTTTCTGTTAATTTTCTTTTTTTATTATTTCGTGGTATTTAAACTGTTGCAATCTATTACTGAATAAAGAAAGTATGGAATTCTTAACAAGAGCTGCGTAATTTTTTTACAAAATATCTTTTTGTCTGTAAAATCTAACCCCATATGAAACCTCTACCATGGTATTCAAATTATGAACTCGCGCCAAAGGCAAATTCTAACCTTATGTTTCTGGTCTATTGGAGCTCATCAGTGTGATGTAACGGTGGTCTCTTTGCAGATACAATGACTAACTGGGCTCAGCATGAGATATATTAGGTTATACAAGGTAGATGACTTAATAGGTAACCAAGCACACATTGGCGTAGGTAGGAATTTTTTCTAGGGGGGGCAGCCGTCCACCTGAACTAAGCATAGTCATTTAATGAGAGATCATAAATGACTCTGTAAATATTTCTAGGGTGGGCAAAGAGCTTACTAGGGTGGGCATTGCCCACCCTTGCCCCCCCCTAGCTACGCCCATGCAAGCACATGCAAAGTAATCTACCAAAGAACGCAGCAAAGCTCTGGCCGCTATTGCAATAACAAAAATGCAATAGGGGACCATCGCTGTGTCATAAATTATTAGAAAGACGCCGTTTCACAAGATTTCAGCATCTGAATCATCCTCTCGGTCATTTTTCAGCTTCTGGCCGGGCCCAGTTAATTACTTAAAATTTATAACCTCAAAAACAATTAAATCCATGACAAGTGACATAACCAGTATATTTTAAATCGTGTTTTGAGCAGAGAAGACATCTCATAATACAAACATGAGATCTTCTTCGATGCAGATTAGTAGTAGTCGTACTTTGTGATCTTAATTTGTATTGTTTCTGCACTAGAACGTGACCGTTTAAAACCTGCTCCACCTCCAAAACCTGCATCTTTGTCACCAGCACAATACGACAACAGTCGCCATATTTACCGAGATCTTCAGCTAACGCCCGAGATGTACAACCAGTTGAGAGGATTGCAAAAGAAAGCGAAGGATTTGAGGACTGAGGTCAGGAATCTCAGACGTCTGTCACAAGCACAGGCGCACTCTGTCAGAGAAACCATCAAGGACACTTTTATTAAAATTAGAGCTATGTTATTGGCTAGTGGGGAACAAGTCTGGCAAGCAGGTACAACACAAAAGAAGAAGAGGGACAATATTGGGAAAGAGCATTCTATAATTTTCTGATGGAATTACAAAAAGCAGACAGCTTTATTTTGTATCGATGGTCATCGCATATTTTTCTATCTCATTCGAGAACCTATAATCATCGAAAACTTTTTTTTTACAAAATCGTGATATTTATCTCATTTAATAAATATAGTATTGTAAATAGTTTGAAATATGCGACTTTTCATTCATAAATTTGATAATAAACTTTCGCGGTTGTCAACACGAACTAAAATTTGTGACGTCACAGCTTCATACTCACTCAAAAACATTTCTCTTTCACACATACATACACACACACACACACACACACACACACACACACACACACACACACACACACACACACACACACACACACACACACACACACACACACACACACACACACACACACACATTTACGCTCCACGTGATTTTTGTTTTAGCCAATTGTAAACACAAAACAGCAATCTATACTAAAATTGTTACAGATTACAAGAAAGTATAGAGGAGAGAAGATTATTATTAGCTAGAAAAATGTTCACAGGGTAATCGCTTCATAGCAGCTGTTTCGCTCTTATTAGAGCTCATCAGTACAACATAGCTAGTTAATTGGTGGATATAACTAAAAGTAGTAATGGTAATTAGAAAACCGGCAGAATGTAACAGCACTAGTAAACAGCCAATTACACATTTGTTGCTTTGATCAATCTTCCACCGATACATATTTTTTAAATTATTATTATTATGTATTTCTTTAAAAGTACTAGTGCAGTAGAAGGTATATAAATAGCTCGAAATTAAACCGATAGAGCTCGACTGCCGTATTCGTAAAGCTGTGTCGTCCATCGTTAAAATATTTGAAATTAAAAGAAACTATTAAAAAACATATATCGTATTATAAGACTTGTAAGGTGTAAAACATACATCTACATATTTAATTTTACCTATTCAAAAAAAAAAAAAACAAAGTTAATTCCATAAAAAATAGTCGTGCAACGAATTTTCGGTTACTATCCCGTATCTCAAAATTTTATTAGTTTTTGTCTCTTTCATTATTAAAAAATTGAAGTCTAATCTATTTTTATCAAAGTGGTATGAAAAAATTGTGGAAATCTCCATTTTAATGAACAAAGCATTATTTTAAATAGGTATCTAAAACATCAAATTATTAATTTACACTGTGATTACATCAGATAAATCTTGGTTGTTTTTGAATCTGCTAGAACCATCTTTATATATTGTCATTTAATGTAAAAAATAAAATTCACTCCCATGTTGTCCTGTTTTCATATGCCGTATTTATAACCATTTCAGATATAATTATAAAATTTGTATAGGAATCGACCAAGAAAAACTTCGTCTAAGCAGAGAAGAAGATTTATACAAACAAGAAATGCTTCGCCTTGAAAAAGACTTAACAGAATTAGAAGCAACAGTAGAAGAACTACGCGGAAATGTAATAAACCGTAAAACTCGAGTTAATATGTCAGATGTAGAAAATATGGCACTTATCTTGAGCAAAAGTTCAAAGACTGTCGCAGATTTGAAACTCAGGTACTATTAATAATATTTGTTATCACAAAAATATTTATTTTATGTTTTAAAGGTTTCCCGGATTACAAGATGCAATGAAAAACCTCCTCAGTTCAGAAATGGAGAAAGTAGTCCGCGAAGAAAAGTTCTTGAAAGAAGAACCAGAACGTCTTGAAAGTGCATTAAGACGATGTAAAAAATTAACGGGAACGCTGGTAACACTGAAACGGTAACGAATTATTAACAGTATACAACTTAATTTTTTAAAGATGTCTGATCAACAAAATTGCAGTGGTGTTTTATGTATCCCCCTAAAAACTAAGTAAGCGACACTACTGAATTTGACAGAATGGGCGAAGTTAAAATCTTTACTTTGTTACACCACGATATTTCAGCGTACCATTACGTAGTACAAGGTGGTACCCAAAAATTATCGGATTTATCTTCTGGGCGGTAGTAAGGCGCCAGTTCCTACTTCTCCCTTTAGGTACCTTCACTAGACATCCTTCTGCATCTGATGCCCAAGCGTCATCCTTGGGAACACCTGAACGGTTAGTGATTTTTTTGTAAACGCTAAATCAGCAGCGGAAACTATCGCAATACTTCGGAAAACTTATGGGGAGGAAACTTTGAGATAAGCAATGGTTTACGAATGGTTTTCTCCTCTTAAGACTAGTTGAATTAAAAATGAACCTGGATCGGGACGTCTCTCCACCTTCTAAACGGTTGAAAACATTGAAAAATCCGTGATATAATCACGTTTACTCTTCATAGAACAATCGATGAATTTGAAGAACTCACTGAAATATCTCGGAGTTTGTGTCAACAAATTTTGAGGTGAAAGGTTTGAATGTGTTCCAGGAATTGAAAGAACAATCAGAAATCAATCCGGATTATTTGTAAGCTCTCTCAAGTTTTGCTTTTGATTTCCCCCACAAGAAACAGAACTTAATGTTAACAGATTTCTCTTTAATGTCCGCCATTACAAAATCGTCGAACACGTTAAAGAGCGATTACGAAAAAAATCACTGACCGCTCGGATGGATCCTCAAGAATGACGCTTGAGAAGCGGATCCAATAATGTGTATTAAAACACCTAGCGGGAGAAATTGGCACTAGCGGCCTACCAGCGCCGGAAAATATATCCGGTTATCGTACTACGTAGGATATTAAGTGGTTTTGGACATTTATTTTTTTAGTGCTTCCTTTTAGTGCTATCGTCTCGTCCATTCCACCCGCGCGTTGAATCACTTAGCAAATTGAGGGAGCTTGTTATATTTAACTGGTGCTCGAAGAACCCTAAACAACTCTCAAACCGCTTGCACGGGCTTGCCCGTCCAGGCATTGCAACAACAAAGACGATCTTGATCAGACATCTTTAAAAAATTAACAGCATTTGCAAATAATATTATTGAAATATGATTCCAGATTGGCAAGTGTACAGGAACAGCGATTGCCCTGCTCAAATAACACAGGCGACGGGCAGTTATCCCCCAGTTTAACTGAAACCCCGCCTATTACACCGCCATCTGCACAACATAGCAAGGTACACTAGCATTTGTTTGCTCAATGTCTATGTGTTCCCCTTCTTTCGTGTGTGTTCTAAGCGCATGTTCATTCAATATTCTGATTATCTTTAACAGATTAATCATCAAATTAAAATCATCAACTCATTCATTACTCCTCAGTTTCTTCATTCATGCTTTTTATTTTTGACATTAAGCACTATGCAATGCCATTCCTAAACAGTGAACAAAAACGAGTAATTGGTTAATTTTCACTTGATTGATTTAGAGATAATGTTTAGGTTTTTGTTCGCTGTGAAATGAAATCACAAAGAATGTGTGAAGTGAAAGATGAAAATGAGTGAGTAAAATGTGCAAACGCATTTCCAATGTTACCTTAGCTATGAAACCTGCCCCATTGCTAGTGTCTTTCCACATGGATCTGCCATTTTAGTGTACCCCTTTCCACCCTTAGAGCATTGCATACAATTATCAGCTCCTCTCACTACATTTTTATATCAATCTACATTGAGCACAAATTTAAAGAAGAAAAGTGCACAATAATAATTTTTAAAAATTAGCTGTCTAAATCTCTTTTGAAACTAGTAAGTATTAGAATAAAGGATTGGCACATTTAAATTTTTGCACATTATCACAAAAGTTCCCTTAAAATTAGGAGTGTAATTCTTGTTTTCTGATGCCATCAGAGTACAAGAATATCGTCAATAGTTGCTCATCGTGATTAACTACTTTGACTTTGTTCTAAGTCTCAGATGCAGTTGGTATGTCGTTGTACAATTGACTTATCCCCAGTTGCACCACCGACACTTAAAAATTAAACTTGGTTTAATCAGCCAAATAAATTGATGTTTAAATCTTGTTGAATAATTGTTTAGTAGCGTCAGATTGAATAAAACCAAGTTTAAATTTTAAGTGTTAGTGGTGCAACTGGGCATTAGTATAACAAAGTTGATCCAGTGCGTTCTATACGGTTCTACAGTTTGTTGTGATGTCGGAACTAGAATTACGATACAAATAGAGTATTACTGTTTGTATAGCGGTATGAATATTTATATTTGGGAGCTATTATTGGAGTTAAAATAGTGTGAAAAATTGCAGCCTTATTGTTTTGTGGTTTGAAGACAGATCTTGAAATTGAAAAAGAAAAAATAAGATAAAATTAATAAACTCATTCATTTCAAAAATCAATAAATGTCTTTAAAGAATTAATGTGACTATTAGAAAACCTCCTTTAAAAAAATTAAGTGGAACCAGACTATAGTACTATTATGAAGCTAAATTAGATTTTATAATTTTTTACTTTACATTTATTTGTGATTTTTAATCTACAACATTTATTTGAACCATTATTGTTCAAGTGGCTCAATGGTTATAGCAACACATCTTAGTCATGAGTGCGCTCGGGGTTCTGGGTTCGAATCCTACTAAGAAATGGTTGTTTCTGTATGTAAACCTACTCAGTAATCCAGTTGAGAGTTTTTTTTTTTTAAAAAAACCATCCACCATAATTAATATCGAAGACAATTATTGAACAAATGTAAGATTTAATAAGAACCGTTTTCATAGTAAACTTTATCTTCACTTTAACACTTTAATTAAAATTACAGTTATGCTCGTTTTCATAATATAACTTTAGAACTTTAATGAATATTGTAGCATTATTTTAAATTAAAGATGAAGTCTTAAGGTAATTTTTATTGAAGCATTAAAGTGAGCCTGATTATGAAAACGGCCCTAAGTATTTAATTTTTTAACAAATATGAAAAGAAGTAAATACAAATCACATAAAAATCAACTGGTTGAGTTCAAACCGGATTTTCATTTCATTTGTTTTTTTCAACGCCTATGGCCCGCTTTTCTGCTACACTCAGTATAAATAGTCTTTTTATAAAATGCCAAACGTTAAAGCAGCCAAATTGTAATACCAAGTCGATGAAGATTTGACAATCTGATCGCGTTTTATAAAATATTTAGGCATTTTATAAAAAGACTAATTTTACAATTTGACTACTACGTTACATGCCTAATGCGTATATTCATAATGCACTTCAAATAATTGATAGAAAAACAAACAGTTCCAACTTCTTTCTATCATCACAACAAACTCTGTGCGTTGGGTCTACTTTATTATACCCCGTCAATACGTTGTACCTTTCCGTCAGTTTTGATGTTGTTCTCTGTCATGCTGTACTTGAAACTCTTGTTCCTGGTTAAGTCCTGCTGAACCAGAAACATGCAGTTTGCGTTCAATGTTCGCTAATGCGATCGTGCGTGGCTTTTTTCCACCCCTAAGGAATATGATGACCATGCACCTAGTCTAACAACCACACACCGCCATCTCTGAAACAGTGTTTTGTATTATTTCATGTAGTACGGCTGGAAGTGGAGCTCTAACTTCAAGGAAGCTATTACCACTCACGAGTAAAATAAAACTACGTTTTTCAATAATGCTTGCGTTATTTCTTTATCTGACTCGTACGTGATATGATGTTTATGATAATGAACTGTTTCATAACAACTATGGCTTGTGCATACCTTCTTGGTCTGACAATCGGATAATCAATTTGAACCATTTTTAATGCGGTCATAATCAGTCAATGTGTATAGTCTTGTATTTACCTACCAAGAAGATATGACAGAATGATCTTGCTTCTGAAATGAACTAATTCTTCTTGACCTTTTCCTTATAGTAAGGTGTCATTGGAAATGTTTTCAAAGGTCCACATGTCTCGGTGAGACGTGTATGCCGCCACTTGATATGTGCACCATTTTCCCATCTACTACGTCAGCTCTCGCATTATTTTATTCGTGCCAGTTTTATCCCACACTATATACGTATAAAACTATATATCGCTGAATCCTTATCTCTTGTGTAAGTGGAAAGTATCTTAAACTTTATGAAAAGTAGAAAATAATCGGACACGCAGTCAAGTAAAAAATATTTATTTCCTGGTGTACGTTTGGAGTATACTAAAGTCTTCTTCAGGGCTAGAAATGGTCAGCCGTGAAAAAGACTGTAGTACAGTCGAAACGTAGGCCAGGAAATATTTTTTTTGCATGACTGCGTGTCCGAATGTTTTCCATTCTGTAACCAGTCGATCATTGTATTCAACCATTAAATTATGACCGTTGTTAGGTATGAGCAACTGATTAAGAGTGATTAGCTAGCAAATGACTAGCATTGTCTTTTTCTCTGTCAATTATTTATGGATTAGTTTGAAGAAAAATACCTCAAATAAATCGATTAATTATTCATAGTTTACCAGAAAATAATTATAAAAAGTTGGGGAAGGGATATGTGACGTTACCAATGTGGGATCGTGGAAGAAGACAGATAGACTGAGGGGGGAAAAGAAAGTTATAGCTAGATATCGCCATGTCATAACCTACCACAACATAATTGCGACGCTGATCTATAACTATGTGTTTTCCTCCCATCTATCTGTCTTCTTCTACGATCCTGCCATGATGACGTCACACATCCCTTCTTCATAACATTAAATTCAGGGCATCGAACCCGAACATGAACCGAACCAAAACTTGAACCAAACCGTAACAGTTTAGGAAACCTAAACCCAGAATTGAACCTGAGTCGAAACCGAACCGAGTATTAAAATTTGGGTTCAGGGTTCAACTCCGGTTCAGGTTCATTTTTAGTTCGAAACGTAAATAATCTTAATGCAGCCAATAATTGACGCTGAGGAGTCTCCGTTGCTGCCTATGTTGACTTTTCTTGAAAATTGTATTCCTTTCTTTAGATCATATAAATTGTGTAAATAAAAATTGTCATTCAAAAAACATTAATTCAATTTTCATTAGGTTGAACCAAACCTGAACCCTGAACAATTTTATTAATGCTGAACCTCAACCGAACCCAGTTTTTGTTGGGTTTAATGCCCGGATTAAATTAAATGTTTAATTTTTGTTACTATAGTAAGAAGCTATAGTAGTTAATTTTTATATTTTATGACATAAATGATCCGTTACTCCATTAATCTGGCTCTAACTGTTAATAATTCATAAACGATTGTCAGAGAAAACAAAAACAATGCTAGTCAACTGCTCGCTAATCACCCTTAATCAGCTGTCATATTAACGGCCAATATTTCTGCCTTTTTAACAAAGTGTACGGTTGGGAAAGAATATCTTACATTCTTCATATATTTTGATAAATCGTAGCCACTTCTTTTAATAAAACGCTTAGGCCTTTTATAAAACGTGGGCAAATTATCAAACCTTTGTTAACTTAGCAAATATTTTATTATTTAGCTAATCGTCAAGGCATTTTTTAAAACGACGTAGCTTGTGTATTTCTTTGCAAATAACAGTAACTTAGCTAGCGCACGAAAGTCACGCCTGAAAAACTCGGACCGAGTTTTGGTGTTTGGTTAGATAATTGTTGTAGATGTAGAGAAATATTCAAGTTAAGTAAGCTGTTATATCAAAATATGTGAAGAATGTGATAAATTTCCTGTCTGAGGCTTCTTGATCAATAGAACCAATTAATTAAAAACTTTGCGCTTCTGCATTGGTGACGCCGTTCACTCTGATATAGTTCAGATATATTTGTCTGCACTTTAATCTTCCGAACGTTTGATGTGTGTCTCTTAGCGGTATATAGTTTTATACGTATATTTCCCACACCTGTTCAATATTTGTCAGTTTGAGTACAGCTTATTTTTTGGGGCACGAATCAAATGATGCAGCACCAAACTAATATAATTCATGCTTATGGTAAATGCCATTTATAAATTGGATATTTATAAATAATCACTCATACTGTACATCCTTCTCATTTTGTTTGTAAAAATTTTGTTGTAGTAGTATTTGAATATTTTTACCTAAGTTATAATTGAGTTTTGTGCAAGTACATTTTAAAGTATTTTTGTTTTGCTAGTGTCTGGTAAAAGTTGAATACGCCCAAGCACATTATAATTGGTGCAGTTTGCTTACGTTTGGTTTCATTTGTTCCCGCTTTATTATTGATTATAATGCACCCTCTCTATACGAAGAAATGTACTTGCATTGTGCTTTCAGTAAGCTTATTTTTATTTTGTAGCTATTATACGCTTAGTACTTGGTTTGTAAATCAAATTTTGCAGTAGCTTGCAACAAAATTTTCCATAAAATACATTTATTGACCTTACTATAAGGGAAGGAAGTTTTGTTTGCATGAATGAAATTTCATTTCAGATGTAACTTGATAGTTTCTTTTATTTTGCTAGGGTTAATATATCTATTAAATCTGTTCAATTGTTACGGGTCTATTAAATACACACATAATCTGTATAAAAACAGTTTTGTTGCCAATGGATGTCCATTTTTGTTCTTGGCTTGTATGTGTATGTAAATATTAATGTTCCATTATTTTAAGTATGTGTACAACAGTCATGTTACGAATATCATTTAATATTTTTATTATTTTAATGGTACATCAAGACAATACCTACTATTTTTAATAATAGTCGCTTGATATTTGGCTGAATTTTACTGTAGTATTTTTATACTTTGTTTTCTTTATTTGTGCATGTTATTTTGTGACGTCCAATGTATGAAACGCATGTCTCTTTTAGAAACAATGCATGCTTTTATTTATTTTTTCTTGTATTCTTTCACTTAATCACATTATAAAATAATATACTAATGAAATCACAGTAAATTGGAAAAAAACATGCACCACACTACCTGTAAATATTTCAGTTCATTTATCTTATTTTTATTAGATATTTTTTATTATTTTAGTTTAATTCGTTTTCAGTTGGGCACACCATATACACAATTTTAGAAGTCGATATCTATTAGTACATTATTTTGGTTGAAGGTAAAATATTTATTTTTTCTTTTTTCAATTTTTGGTGGTGGATTTTGATGTATTGATTCCTTCATTGTATTCTTTTTTCCTTTTGTATGATACACTGTTTACACATAACAATAAGGAAGTGGTTTTATGTTCACCAGCAGTATTATACACAGAAACTGAGGAATTCCTCCGACCAATGCTTGTAATTGCAGATCTATCGAAAAACCTAATATATTAAACAGGTACGGCGAAATATAACAACCGAAAATGCACAGGAAGCGAAAAAAAAAACAGCCACAACGCGTTGTGGATTTATGTAAACTTACAAAGATCAAAATTTATTTATTTTTTTAAACAATGGGCTACTTGCATGGTACTGAAAATCCGATTTCTATCAATATATACGTAATGTTATGTTGAAAACATATATAAAAATATAAATTTGATTTTTAAAAAAATTATTTGTATTTTAGTAAATTAAGAAAGAAAATTTTCTGTGACGTCATTATATTATACTGGAAAAGGAAACCATGTTTAAAAATGTAACGTATAGATGGCATGCCGTGCGAGAATGTTTTAATTTGAATTTGACAGTTAATTTTTTCCTCTCTCTGGGCTCTCAAATATATTAATTACTTCACAAATAAACACTTTGGTAGTTAAATGTAATTTAAAATATCGATACCAAAAAGACAAACTAAAATACTAACCTCCAAACTATTGTTGAAACGTCAAACAGGAGATCTACATTACCCGTAAAAATAAACGCTATGGCTTTACGACCATTCATTGGTGCGGCGTAATTCTATGTCATACATGGCGGAAATTCAAATAATCAAATTTCAATATTGTTTTTTCAGGCTAATTAATAAAAATTTTGTCAAAAGAAAAAATATGGGTAGCAAGTTTTTACCTGCTCTTCAAAAATATTAAATAAAAAAAAGGTACGCAAGTAGCCCATTGTACCGTAGCTGTAAGTTAAACAATATTGAATCAAATTATTGCCTGCAATGATCAATTTGTTATTTGACAGTTCGTTTCGTCAATATTGTTTATTCAACTGACGGTTAAAATTTTGACCGGGGATTGTAAAACTGGCCCTAATAATCAAGTAATCTATCAATCCGGTTAGGTTAGATTAGATCGGCCTAGAGTGAAGCACTTTATTATTAAAACCAGTAACGCTACCGTTAACAATATTTACAAAATTACCAGATGAGACAAACAAACAAAAATTAAATCTAAACAACTTTAACAATTATTCAAGTCACAAAGACACTGCAAAAAACTAGAGGTATAACTCAACATTTTTTTCTACATACAAAAAGATTTATCGAGTTTTAAATGTAATTAGCAAAAAAAAATTTTTTTAATTCAGGGATGGGATCGGAAGACTACGGGATGATAGCGTAGCGATAAATAACACTTCGTTTCCCTAACAACCGTGGAAGTTAATATGGAAAGGAAGGTGAAACGGAAGGGGTATTTTTCGCTACGCTATCATAGCGTTGTCTTAAGATTCCTCCTTAGGTCTACAATTTATCACTTTCTTTAACGAAATAACTTTCGAAAAGTCTACCCTTTTATCTATCGTTGACAAAATATTTACGTATTTCGCCGCGCATGCTCAGTAAATCTTAGTTTCTGTATATAATGTCGCCGGCAGACATTTAACCATTTCCGAACAATAAAGCAACTTAATATCATCACTCTTAAGTGTCATATTTAAAATTCTGTTTAAACATTATTGTTATTATTATTATTATAATTAAAAAAATCTGTTTAATGTTGAACGTTTGTTATATTCATGTACCATATACGACAAGTACAAATGACGTGAAGATGATGTGTGTGTTGTAGCCCCCTGCCGTGCCCGCCACGCGCTCTGTCCTGGGGCAGAGCCTCATCGGGGGAGAGTCCGGTGTCGGCGCCTGCGACGGCAGTCAGCGTCCGGAGAACGCACTCGACGCTCTGCTAGACGAACTACAAACGTTCTCAAAACCCCATTCAGCGAGCACGAACCCCTCACCGGCACCTAGCACCGTCACAACTCAGCTGCCTCAAGCTGCATCCTACAAGGTCCCGGGCACCGGTTCCGGCACTCCCAGCATGGCGGAGATCGGCCGAAAAGGCAGCATGGACTCAGCAACATTACTCCCCGTACAGAATCTCACTGTCAGTACAGCGACAGGAAGTCTGCGAAGATTACACTCCTACCCCAGTGGATCAGACACAGATAATAGTCCACCTATTCAGCCGTTACAACGTACAGATAGTCGTACAACCAATAAACCACCTATTCCAGAAAGAAATGCGGAATTATTGCAACACCTAGCATCTGGTCGTCGGGTCCCCCCTCCACCTCCTCCTAGAACCAGTTCTAAAAGCCCTCTTGCTTCCCCTACCTCACCTAGCCTACCGCCTCGAGCTATACCTAACCAAAACCCTTTACAACACATCCAAAATGTTCAAAACATGACCGATAAACCCCAATCTCAATTCGAAGCTGCCACACAAAATTTGGGTTTAGGTACATTGAGAAGAAATGTCCCGGGCCGATCTAGTCTCAAAGAAAAATCCCAAACATTACCCAGAAACATTGGATCCAACTTACAAGTGCAGACTAATATAGAAGGTTCAGAAAATAAATTAAATCCAATGTCTACGAGTAATAGTAGTAGTTGTGAAAGCGTTAATTCTCAAGAAGGTGCGAAGAAAGGTAGTAGAAAAGAAGAATTAGAACAAAGACATCAAGAGTTATTGAAAAAGCAAAAAGCTTTACAAGAACAGTATGCTAGGTTGCAACAATTACAAAGGGGTAACAATACTTTAACGGTAGTTCCACCAGCTCCAGATCTACTGTTAAAGAAGACAGGTAGTGAATCTAATTTGCTGCAGAAGATGGGATTACAAATGGCTGCACCACCACAAATGACCGGTTCGTTGACACATTTAGCGAATGCGAGTTTGAGCGCTGCACCTCAACCGGGCAACGGGAATTCTACAACAGCTGGAGATAAGGCCCCTGCCAGTGCTGCGTCGAATGCCAACACCACCACAAGCAAGGTGTACGAAACGGACATACTGTGACCCTCTGTTTTGATGCGCCACACATCACCCATTCTACTCATTATGTTTTCCCGATGTCTCATATCAGAATTTAGCAATCTAGATATCAAATGTCTGTTTAGCATCTCTTGATTGTTTTCCGCACTCTCGGATCGGTCGTATCACACAACATAAATGTATTCCTGTCTGCCGCACTTATAATTGTTAATAACATCGTTCAGAAGTTCTGTTCTCTCGATGTGCCAACTGAAATAAGAGGTATGAAGCACAAATCTTCAACTTGTCTTTCGCTCTTATTTGTTATCATCCCATTCGTAGCCTACGTTATTAATACAAGGTTGGAAAACAACTCAAATTTTGTTCAAAAATTTGGCCAAAAACTCTAGTTTCACAACTATTGATAAGGGCGTAACTTACTCCCGTTGTCATTTTAATGTCAATTTTTTGACAGTCAAAATATCAATTTAGTGGTTATATTATAAGCCCGTATCACGCTAGTGTGTTTTGAAGCGATTGCCGGGCCAATAAGAGTGCGGCGTCTAGCGACTGCGGGTGAAGGAGTAGCTGACAAGTTATTTTTTCACCCGCATCCGTAGCCAAACAGAGCCCGATACTGTCACGTGCCTGCCTTGTTTTGAAAAGTGCTATAGTTTTCGGACCCCACCACTACACAAAAACCGGTAGCTGTATAAACAACTCGATAACAGGTATGACTTAAGTTCAACCAGTTCCTGTTTTTTTCCTGGTTATCAGCTGTTTATACAGCTACCAGATCTGTTTTCACCTGTTTCTACAGAAACAGACCCTGTTTCGTAGCTGTATAAACAACTGATAACCAAGAAAAACAAGAACTGGTTGAATTTAAATCATACCTGTTATCGAGTTGTGTACAGCTACCTGTTTTTGTGCAGTGGTGGAGAATAGCTCAAGGGTCCCAATACCTACTTTCCTGTTTAACAGATTTGTGATGTTTCCCAGCCTTGTATTAATAACGTAGGCTACGTCCTAATACACTTGTCTGTCATTGTTTTGTTCGTGTTTCGCATTTGGAAACGATAATGTTTACAAGTTTAGCTAGCACATCGAAATCAGCGTTCAGATAATTCCATCAGTGTCTTGTACATATTACCATTCGTAAGATAGAATTTATTAATAACTTAGATGCAGTTTCATTAAAGATTTTTAAAATATCATATATTAAAAGAGTATATACATATTATTTATTTTTATTTAAATATTTTTAAAGTAGCCACGCATAAGTGCAATGATGATTTCCATACCAGACTTATGGTTTTCTTCTAAAGTATCGTTATTGTTAACGGACGTACGGTTAATTGTTTTATTTATTTCTACGCCTAAAATATTATTCAGTGTTACTAGTATACGCAAATATCGTAAGTGTTGATGATAAATGCAACTAAATTAGGAAAAATGATTACCCACCAAAGCATGTTTGTTATAAGCAACGGATAACTTTACAGTTACGATGTTGGTCATTTCTAGCACTTACTTCATCTGTAGCGACAGTTATCATATCTATTGTTGAATGTATTCTTAACTTGCAAACAACCTCTGTTTGTACAAATGTAATGCCATGTCCGTGCTGCATATCATTTGCCATGCGCCAGCCGATATTTCTCTCTTCCCCTCAATATCTGGGCCATTTTTCTTTCGTTAACGGTCTTCTCTATATTTACCTGAATCACGTTTCAAGAAGCGATTATCGAAAATCGCTTCTATTTAAATTGCTCAATCGTGTCTCATACACAGAATCAAACTACATACCGACGAGAGATTTTATTTTTGTTAAATTGCCATTGTAGTAATCAATTTTCATTGCGACTGCACTGTAGTAAATACATACTATTCATTATACGGTTTTCTTTATTTACATTTAACGCACCAAAGTTTCATCAGTGTATTACTACACATACATTGATAATGATGTACGACATATATAAAATATTATGTAGTCGCGAACACCATTTGTCAGACGTTCCCCACTCTGAAAGGAAACGATGTTCTCTGCACAACGTGATTATTTCTTTCGTGTGTTTCAAACTGATTTCAGTGCCCTAAAAATGGCTGCTAAAATACTTAGGTGCCAATGTAATTATTATTGTAATTTAAAACAAAATCGTCTAATAAATTGTCATATTATGTACAAATGTATCTATATCCTCTTATTCATGTTTTATTTCCTAGGGACTGAGTACCCAAGATAAATAGTATATTCTGTTCATGGTTATGTGTAGAAATACCCAAACTCCAAGAAGACGGGGGTGGGGGGTTGGCGTATAACAAGCCGTGCTATTAAATAAAAATTTAAAATGTTCTTCCCTGATGTGATCCCTGCGGTACACCGTGATAACTACTACAACTAATACTCTTCTCTCAGATAATGCAAAATATTTACAACCACGATATAACATACAGGATGTTCAAAAAATAGAGGTTACGGATTTAAAGATGAATAAAACATCTCAAAACAAATCAAAAAGTTCATATAAACATATATTCGGAAATGCCTAGTTTCAGAGCTATAGCGATTTTATTATTTTATTTCTGTCATATACAACTCATACTTTTAACATTACAATAAAATCATAGTGGCCGTTTACAACGAAAAACAATTGAAGATAGTCTTTTGTTTTCTTTATTTGTCATAATTATTGTTATTGTCATCTGAAAAGTGTAGTTTATTCAGCACCAGTCAATAACATCGTCAAAGAACGAACGTATTTGTCAGTCCATGACACGAAGATTAGAATGTTATATTGAAGTTCAAGGTGGAAATTTTGAACATTTTTTATAATTTATAATTGACTGTTTTCCATTGTAAACGGCCACTATGATTTTATTGTAATTTTAAAAGTATGAGTTGTATATTGTTTTGAGATGTATTATGCACTCTTAAATCCGTGACCTCTATTTTTTGAACAGCCTGTATACAGTACTCTAAATTTCCAAACTTTTCTTTAGTTTCCTTTGTAAGTTATTATACTTACTAGGAATTTGAAGGACTTACTTATTTGTCGTATTTTAAAGCCTATCGTAAAACCTTCTATGTGACAGTTTTTTTTTTTTTGTTTTCTGCCAAATTTACTATTTTTACACAGGAGATTTTTACCGAACAACGATGTTATTCTAAAACCTTTCCTTTCAACCATATGTGTACGGCATCTCTTCCTTAGTTATCCTTATTACTTTTTGATTTATTTATAAGTACTTATTATTCCATACTCTGTCCTTCTGAATAATATTACAAATTATTAAAAAAATCTTTCAGAAATCAATCACAATATAATAAACTTCATTGACGTAGGTAGGTACGTATATTAGCCACACATATTATTTGATAGGAGAAGATAAGAAGTATAAAGAAATACGCTTATTAATTTCTATTTATTTTATTGATCACATATATAAAGTACAAATATATTAGTCGCGTAGTTACTTAAAGTCACAGCAACAATTAATAGGTGAGATTAATTAAAAGTTACAGTCAAAATCAGCCAAGTTTAAATACAAATAGAAAAATATATGTTACACAATATTTTAAATATATAAATTTAATTAAAATGTTACTTATTTATATAGTTTAATATATCAAGACCTGAATTCCACACACAAACTTTTGCTTTAACAGAAAATTCAGAATTTCCTTCTATTGCTTTCTTAACTAAATCAACACAAGCATAGCCTTCTCGTACACATGCAATATCATTTTCTTTTAATCTTAAAATTGGACAAAAATCATTCTTACCGTCTCCAATATATACAATTTGATTGTAAACAATTCCTTTATTATCTTGGCTTTTGATAAAATCTTGCATTATCTTACCTTTACACAGATTAACTGTACTCAGTTTACATTCATTTTGCATATGATACATTTCAATTTCTAGTAAACCATTTTTGTTGTACTTTGCAGGATTTGTATATACAGCATAAATATACTGTTTTATGTATTTGGAATTAAGCCAGTCATTTATAAAAACTGAATTAGAGTCACTTATTATTATCACATCGAAATTAAGGTTATTATACATTGTTGTAATCAAATCTGTAGTATGATCTACTGCAGGAATCTTACATATAGCATTTCTAATGGCAGCTTCATTTATTTTATATTTATGTAGAAGTTTAAATATTTCTTGCATATATACTGTCCATCCACTACTGCGGTACAGTACTTTAGTTGATTCTGGAATGTACTCAGTTTTCAATAGCCTTCTGACGACAATGTCAGTATTGTCGTCAACAATCGTGTGATCAAAATCAAAAACAGCTAATCTTTTAGTCATCTAAAACAAATATACTTGATTTCTTTAACAAATAAATTAAAATGTAACAACCATCTTACCTCTTCTAGTTTATTTGATATTAATGTAATAAGTGAACAACAGTTTCTCAATAAATACGACGAACTGTTTATATTTAACATAAACCACCTGCATTTATTGCGTCAATCTAAATATTTAAATGCTGACACTGACATTTACTACAAATTATAAACAGCTGTCACACCTGCGCTCTTACGTCATTCAAAATAAACCTGAAATTAGCTCTTTTTCGGAAATTTAAATGCATACCACCCCGCTTATAAAAATAATCATTTTGGATCAAATCGCATGCCGGCAATTGTTCCATTGACTACCGGCATCTGAAAAGTTTTTCTTTTCATGATTTATTTTACTCAGAAAATTAGAACTACCCTTAATATCAACTCTTGGGGACTCAAATTATATTTCGCGCGTACTCTTTTTACCCCTTGATTATAAGTTTCGAAAATAAATGGCCGATCAACAAGTTATGTAATACATAGACAACAATTATAACTAATAACTCATTTTAATTTTGTCTGTTAATTGTTTCTGTATATTATTTAATGCCCAAATATTACATGATTTAATTTAGTCATTTTTATTGTTGCAGTGCTAGTGATCAGACGTATTTGTGATGCGCCCGTGTAGTGTGGCTTGGAGGACGACTTCCTAGTGCTTCGAGAGAACTTTTGGAGACCTGCAGGACTTGGGGTTATATATACGCTACATGATTTAATGATAGTAAGTTTTTTATTTAGTTATTTTTGTATTATTTAGTAGTTGTATCTATTACTAGTGTATCATACGAGTATGATTATATTAAAATAATTTGCTTTATATTTTATTCTATATTTACGTAATTAAAAATGTATAAGAAATTAAATTGCAATGTTCTAATTTCTTTTATATTATTTTAAGATCAGTTACATAACATATGGGTCATTATTTAACTGCTTTTATGTTAGGCTAAAGTTAAGTTTAACAAGGATTGTAGAAATTTATATTGTTGGTTATATATAGTTGCTAAGCCATTAAAAACATTAAATACCACAAAAATTTGGGTGCGGAAAGCAATATTTATAGCGATTTTGGCATTTTTTCTGAAAAAAATTAGGTTAGATCAAGCACATATATTTCTTTGTTTAAGTACGTACTTACGCTTCCATACGAATAATAGTGTTTCAATTAATGTATATTTGCAGAATTGTCTTTTTTCCCTTATTTTCCTTCGTTTTATTAGGTATTGTTTTTGTCAGGATTCTTTTTAAAATGAGTGCGTTAGGTATTGTTTTTGTTAGGATTTTTTAAAACATTTCTTAAAACATGAGTGTGCGTTTAGGTATTGTTTTTGTCAGGATTTTATTAAAAAATTTCTTAGAAAATGAGTGTGCGTTAGGTACCTATTATTTTCGTCAGAATTTTTTTAATTACCAACTTTCAATTTGAACGTTGTTCGTGTTCTTACGTTTTCATATCATTTTAGGTTAAGTTGCATTTTTCCCTTAAATATCTATTAATAATTACTTTTCTACCCCACTTTTGTGTTTTCATGTGGTATTTTACTGAAAAGTGTACTGTGTCTTAATAACAAGCATATCCAGTGTTCATTTCATTACAAAAAACACAACTTTATTATAGGTAAAATTAGACTTTATTTTTACAAAAAATTATATAAATACCTGTTTCCGCACTCTCATTCTGTCTTTTCTTATTATATTTTAGCTAAAAGAAGACACTACAACAAAAAAATTGCAATTTCTACAATCCTTGTTAAACTTAACTCCAGCCTTATATTATACATATATTATAGTCAAAAGTTTCAGAAATTAATTATTTAAATTTATATTTAAATATTTTTTAAATTCATCACAATTTCTTGTTATATTTAATTTTTTTTAATAATGATGATTGAAATATATTTTTCTATTCTGCACTTAAGTTAAATTATATTTTGTGGCCGGTAGTTGAAATTTTCTAATTCGAACGTATTTTTAATTTCACAGAACCCTGTACCAGACAAATGAACTACGGACTGTGCGACTATGGACTTCGAGGTGCTGCAGAAGGATTCGAGAGAGTTCCATATGGAGTTAAAACATGATGAATACTCCCCAGAAGAAAAGGCGCCCTGGCTAACCATCAAGATCCCCTCTCTTTGTTTTTTTTTACCCCTCAAGATCTTATATGTAAAATCTTTGTAAATATATAAATGAAACTTCATCGCCTTATGTTTATATGTAATAAAAATGAAAACATGAAAAATAATTTATCCACAAATGAGGAATATATATGTACAAACAAATAATAGGTATATAAGAATATTACATATTAAATTCTACAATATACAGCACATATATGTCTAAATACATATTCTTTCAAAGCGCTTATGTATTAAGTCCATACATTTCATTACTCATTACAAATCCATAAGTATAACATTCACTATGTATGAGGTACATGAAAAAGAAACAGCTATAATTATTTTAGCGATTCAAATATTTTGAAACTACTTTTACATTTTATGAGTAAGCCGCATGTCCATATTTAACTTAGTTTTCGAAATAATAATTTATATATTTGAAATTTCCTATCCAAATGTACTTGTCCTGAAATCTTAGTCTGAAATTTGTTTGAACGATTTACCAATTTTGAAAATTTGTTTCCCTGTAGAAAAATGCATTCTGAATTCATATTTGGATACAAGTCCCTATCTATCTTATGGCCTTATTTTGGCGAAAACTAAGTTTAAATCTGTAAAAAAAAAGACAAAAGCAGATCTATTTTTGTTGATTCATACATAATTATACATAATAGTCTCAGATTTCATTGTAATTCTCTATTTACAGATAAGACTTGCAGTTTTGACCATAATACGGCCATTAATTTTGAACATTATAATATTTAAAGTTTCCTACAAAAGTTGCTCAAAAATTATTTTATAAACTTTTAAACTATTCTTTTTACAAATATCAAAGAGTTACAGCCTGTTTTTCCTGTACCTTCATTTTTATCCTCTAGCATACATGCAGATATATTATCTTAAGATAAGTATTAACACTTTGAAATATAACTTTACGTTTTCTCAATTCTCATTTACAATTAAAAATGTCACAGAAAAAATTAACAATTGAAAGATAAATCTTATATCCATTTCCATAGTGAAATATTCATAAAAACCAGAGTTTTTCAATCTTCAAAATTAAATTTTCCAGGCAATATAGTTACCAAGTTTATTATTATTGTTGTAGCTATATATTTATATACAATATGACTCATACATGTCGATTGTAAAATCAGTCTTTCTATAATACCTGCGCCTAGGTTTTTTTTTTTCAAAATTATACGAATTTTAAAATAATGAATTAATTTGATTGGATTTTTCACTAAATACTCCATAACATACCCTAACGCAAACAACTCTGCTCGAGTTATAGGCGTGAGTTTTGTGCGTTATATTAAGATAAATTAAACCATTAAAATATATTTATATAATCCAAATATTCATTTTATAATTCACCTAGCCATTTTGAAAAAGCCTAGGCATATTATAAAAAGACTGATTTTAAAATCTGTCAATGACATACAATATTTTCTTTCGTGTTAGTATTAGACTATTTTCTATGTAACATAATAAATTAGCAACCCTTATATACACTTACACTTCGTAAATTATTTATTCAAAAAAATCATCTGTTAAATTTAGAAGAAAATCGCTTATTGTTGTTTTATTAAAACATATGCCCTATAACACTTTGAGAAACATTGAAACGGAATTTCCACTGTTGAAAATCATTCATATATTCATGCATGCTTTTTGACAAAAATTCGTATTCTTACATCTTACGAAAAAATTTATATACTTGTACTCTATTTCACTTATAATATATTCGTAATAAAACCATGAACAAAAAGACATATATGTGTTTAAATTCGTATTTACATTGTAGAAAATGTATTAAGTAATACATCAAAAATACATTTACGACATACTTTACATTTGTATCTTAATATATTTATGTACACGTAACAATAAACTTATTACTATTAAAAATTGCAGTGCATCTCATTATTAACGAACCTGCCTAACACTCATAAGATAAGTAAACTAAGATAGCTACATTTTCAGTCAAACTTGGTGTATTTAGAACGCATATCATAATCTTTTATAATGTATCTCAATCACATACTCGTAGATTATGTTATTATATATATATATATATATATATATATATATATATATATATAAAATCATTTATGATCATCCTATTATGTGTTATAATTTTGTAAAATAATGTATTTCATGTATTATGTATCATTATTATGTAATATATAAATGATCAATAAATTCTCATTAAAATAACAAACTCTTTTATTACCATACAAATATCAAAAATCGCATTCCTAAGATCTAGATTCATATCCCGCTTGCTAGCAATGATCCTGTAGCCCGTCAATCTGAAAACAGAGCGACGAGCTACAAGATCTTGCAAACCAAAGCTCCAGGTTCGAATCCCGCCTACTAGCTACCTGCACCCAGCAACCATCCGAGCATCCATCCCATCCTACTGCAACCAGCAAACCACCAGCCCGTGCCTGGCCTACGGTCCAGGTACGGATCCTGGTGGCTAGCTGGCCAGCCAGCCAGAAATCCAGCAAAAGCCTGTATATAGCTCGATATATCCGTGATTACGTAATATCACGGTCAAGAGTGACCGGTACAGCTCCAACGCTCATGCTGACCGGAATGGCTGTAAAATTATCAGACAGACAGTATTATATCCAGCTAGAAGCCTTTGGTGGGGAATCTGAGATTCAAGTTGATGACTACAAGCCTTGCTATGGCATTTCGATCGCTTGTGATTTGAATTTTGGTGCCTTTCTACAGCCTGCCGAATCAGAGATTTATGATTTGAGGAGTACTCGCCTTGCTATACGCCATGTCTGCCAGCTAAAAAATTCTTGATTCTACTCGATTTTAAAATTTTGACGACTAAAAGCCTTGCTATAGCCTTCCGATCGGCTGAATTCTCGGTTGGCGGCTGAAAAATGCTCGTAGCGGCAGTAAAGTGCTACTTTTCGGCCGTTACGGCTCTAAAACGTCGATTTTACACGATTTTTGAATTTTGTCGACCAGAAGCCTTGCTTGCAGGCTGTATATTGGCGATTACGTAATCGAGCTAGCGTGGATCGCTTGCTGTACATCGGCGATTACATAATCGAGCTGCTGTGGTTCGCTCGCTGTAAATCGGCGATTATATAATCGAGCTGCTGCGGATCGCTTGCCGCTGCTCTCGGTTCGAATTTAACTGGTAGCTGGAATCGAGCTTGGATCTTCAGTTCGCGAGATTGCTGGTTTCGTTCAGCTGCTGCCGATCGCTAATTGATGCTCCAGTTCTAGTTCGTATTTAGGTGAATTGCAGGTTGCCTGAAATTTTAAATTTTAGGAAAGGAAAAATTGGGTTTTTCAATTGAAAGATTGTATTCATTTTGCTGTGTTTATTGATCACTTATATATTACATTTTAACATTTATTAACATATAATGATACGAATTAGAACTTAAAAATAAATAAAATGAAATATGTATCAAATGTATAATAAATTACATAGTATTGTAAATGTGGTTACATTATTACATATGCTGACATTTTTTCTAAGACTTATTGAGATGGAGATATTGACTTATCGAGATGGAGATATTATATATATTGAATATTGTTAACTAGGTATATTAGGAGACTTAATGAAACATAAAATAAATCAGTATTTTAATGCATTCTAAATTATCAAATGTACGTATATTATATTTTACAATACAAATAACAAATATGTCTATAAGTTTTACAAAAAATGTCATTTTGGTAGGAAATGAAGTAGAGCAATAATATAATGGTACAGGATTGACTATGATAGATCTAAAAAATAACTTCAGTGTAAAAAATAAACAATTTTTCTTAAAGATGCAACTGGGCATTATAGTTCTGCTCTAGTTTCATTTCATACACTTCACAATATAAATATAATAAATTACCTATACAAATACATTATTGTACACAACACAATGATCAGAAAAATGTTTCGCGCATTGTGAAAGAATGTGTTTTACATAATATCAAAAATTAGCCCTATCATCCACACAGTTAACGAATTATACTCTATTGCGCCAGTGAGAGAAATATATATATAATATATTGACAAACATCTATTTTTTTACCTTCCGTCAAAAGGAAGGTATTGTTTTTGGTCAAAAAATTCGGTGGTGAGTTTTTAATGAATAAGCACGTTTTAGGGTCCCTACAATACGAATGTACTATTTTTAAGATGATGTCTGTATGTGTGTGTGTGTGTGTGTGTGTGTCTGTGTGTGTGTGTGTCCGTGTGTGTGTGTGTGTGTGACAAATATTTCTCCGACGATAACTCCAAAACTACAATTCTAAAAATTATGATTCTTTCGTATTCCTCTTCTGTACATCCATATGAAGAGTTGATTAGATTTTGGTTATAATTGGTCAACCGGAAGTACCCTTATTTGAAGTTCTTAACAGTTTTTCTTGAAAAATCGCAGTTAAATATCATTTTCGACATTTTATGTGATTATCAATAGAAAGAATATCTTATTCTCTATACGGTTCGATTATACATTTTCCTTCATATTCAATAGACATAGAGTTATAGAGAGATTAAGAGAGATAAACTTTCGAAAATCAGTCAGCATTGCAAAAATTATGAAAACAACAGATATATCCAAAAAAAATCTAATTGACAGATGTCAGTGGCAAGTGCAAAACCAAAGTGGAAAGTATATGATCTGAAAGTGATATAAGTGACAGAGTGTCCCTCGCCAGTGACTTGCATTTGCGGCCTCGCCTCAAGATAGGAACTTATAATGCCAGAAGTACGAGAAAGGCAACAGAGAAGATGGAAGGACTGTATAGCAGAAGATTTGAGAGAGGAAGAACTGTGTCACGAAGGTGCTTTGGACAGGAATGAGTAGAAGAGAAGAGTAAGAAACAGCGACATCTAATAAAATAGGGCAAATTTGAAGCAGGAGGAAGTGTTAAATGCAATACATAATGTACGTTCGTATTCGTATTAAAATTTTATTAGATTTTAGAATCTTTTCAAAGGAACTTTCAGTATGGATATGTAAAAAATAGTGTTTTCTTGTTACAATTATACAGGATATATAGAATCTTTTTCAAGGAACTTTTGGTATAGGATATGTACAAAATACATCGAATTGACGGAAGGTTTTGTGCTGGCCACAACAGATTTTTTTCAAAAGAAAATTGATTTATAAAGTTTGTTTATTAACACAATAAAAGTGTGAAAAAGTGTACTTTTTTAAAGCTACAGAGTGAAATAATGAAATTTTATGTTAAGACTGCTTTCTACTTTTGTTGCATAAATAACTATTTCATAACAAATTTTAAAAAATCTGATGTGCCCAGCACATGACCTCCCGCCAATTCCATGTTTAAAATAGCAATGAGCTTTAAGTAAAGTTTCACTTCCGATTGATCGTTTGTAAACAAAATCTACTTTGTTGTTCCAATAAATACAAAAGTTTGTACTACGAAATTTTGGATTATATTTTATTATGTTTTTCCTGAAAAATCTGTTAGAGCTTCAAATTAAGTACTACATCCGGTTTATCATATATAGTCAAAATCTAATATGTTGTTTCAAATTATATAAGAGTATTAAATACCAACTTTGCGAAGTTTTGGATCATTAATATATTTTAAGGAAAAATCGTCACACACACATTATTGTCAAAATCATCACCAACTTCCTTATGCTCTAAAATGCAATCTGTGTAAATTCTTCGCCGTATATTATCCATTTAGTAAACGTGTAGTTGCAAACTATTATTTGACACTTTGAAATCACGTTCTTATTGATAGCTGTTTGATATACAGGGTGTATCAAGATAATGGAATAGTGCATTTTATTCGTGTATGTGAAGAGATACAGAAAAAAGTGATTAAGATATTTTGTAAAGCATAGAGGGGGACACATTTTAGCATAAACTTTATTATCTTAAATCCAGTGGTACTCAAACTATAGGGCAATATTATATTTTTTTAAATGGCATTATATATATTTTATTAACTCATTAAATAGAGAATTTTGTTCTGAATTCAACGATATAATAACATCATAACCTTACATTGCGAAAAATTTGATAAAAATTAATTCAAAGTTAATATTTCATTTCTACTTTATCTAAGTAATCTGAGCAAACATTCAATCAATAAAACAAAATAAAATTTATTTTAGTTTTATTACATTCAAGTAAGCTAGGATTTTAGCAATAAATTCAACTTTTAAAATAATTTTTTTGTTATATTGATTGAATGTTTGCTCAGATTACTTAGATACAGTAGAAAAGAATTACTAACTTTGAATTAATTTTTATCAAATTTTTCGCAATGTAAGGTTATGACATTATTATATCGTTGAATTCAGAGCAAAATTCTCTATTTAATGAGTTAATAAAATATATATAATGCCATTTAAAAAAATATAATATTGCCCTATATTTTGAGTACCACTGGATTTAAGGTAATAAAGTTTATGCTGAAATGTGTCCCCCTCCATCCCTTACAAAATATCCTAATCACTTTTTTCTGTATCTTTTCACATACCCTAATAAACGGCACTGTTCCATTATCTTGATACACCCTGTATAATGCTGCAAACATCAAACTTAAATCGAATTATCCTGTATATCTAATATTTATGTATGATGGAAAATATATTATTTTTACAAACCTTAATTTCTTTAGAATCATATTTAAACTACTAAATTCTTCTTAACTCGGTTTTATTATTAATTTTAATGAAAATTTCTTCGTGACAGTGACATTTGTTTAAATATGTCAAATTTGTTATTAAAGTATTGTTTTTGTTTGACGCAAAGGCAAACTGATGTACAAAAATAAATTATTTTATAATATAATATAAAGTTATTTACTAAATGCTATTATCGTAGAATTGAAGATTGTGCCATTATATTCAATTTGTATAGGTAAAAGTTGCTAAAAATTTATATTCAATGAATTTTTTACAAGAAAAACTGTTAAAAGCTTGTATAAATGATACTTCCGGTTATCCGATATGCACTAAAAACTAATGAGCTCTTCCCACATAAGTACAGAATGGATATACAAAATTTCAAATTTTTCTGATTGATAGTATTTGAGTAATCGTATCCACAAGATCCACACACACACACACACACACACACACACACACACACACACACACACACACACACACACACAGACACACACACAGACACACACACATACATACCTACAGACATCATTGTAAAAATGTTAAAATCGGATTCTGGGGAGATCAAAACGTGCTTATTCACTAAAATCTCTATACCCGATTTTTAGCACGATCCCTATACCTCCCTTACCTAGGGTAGCGGGAGGTAAAAAATGGGGGCTTATTTATGTGCCCTACGGGATAGTCAAAAATGACAATATGCTAGGGCTGTTCCGAGGCGCTACTTAAGTTTATCTTTTAAGAGATTTTCATTAGACAGTCTTGAATATATTGACAAATATTTATTTATTTTTCAAAAAAAATCAATCAAACTGGGGTTCATTTCTGTACTTCAGAATAAAAGTGTATTAAGTCACAAAATTAATACTTTACAGGAAAGCATGATTTTGAAAATTTCTGTTTTCATTTTCAAATTATTCTATCAATGAATGTTATTATAAATTTTTTGAATTACATATTAAATTTTATAATTTTGTAACATATTCAGATATTGCAATTTTTTTAAATTGACTTAATATTACTTTCATCTATATTAAAGTGACTGCTTAAAACAAGATTTACTACGGTATTCCATTCGAAAGAGGAGTTATTCATGCAGAAAACTAATTTTCTGAAAATATGGAGTTAATACTAGTTTATCCTGGGGTACAGATTTACAAGTTTCTTACGGGATAGAAGCGTCAATATGTATATTAGGGCTGTTTTTTAGGGATTACTAAAGTTCATTTTTAAAGAGATTTTCATTAGACAGTCTTGAATACATTGACAAAATTTATGTATTTTTCAAAAGAAATCACTCAAGTTGAGGGTTCAATTATAAGTGTCCTATGGGGTAGTCAGAAACGGCAACAGGTATATAAGGTCTGTTGCAAGAGGTTGCTAAAGTTTTTTTTTTTACTGTCTAGTTGCAATAGGCCCGTAAACCAATTTTTATAAATATTTTTTAAAGAAAGTTCGTTTAATTTTGAAACAATCCGCGGTATCAAAAAGTCATAATTGTTTTTTGAATAGCTGCATTTTGTTTTTAAAGAAACCTATAGCTATCTTTCTCACACCAGTGTCTGTAGTAGGCTGCGCGAGAAAGATACCCATAGTGTGACGTCATCTGTATCCCGGGATATAAATTTAAATATCTCGCAAAGTAATTATTAAAAAAAAATGTTTTTTTTTTATCTTAATCGTTATTTATTGAGTAGTACTTTAAGGATAAAGTGTACATTTTATTATTTTTTGTTATGGTTTATGGGCCTATTGATGAACATGAGCGACAGTCGACTGAGGAATGGATAAGAGGTCCCGAAGGAAAATAATCGGACAAGCTGTCTGCAGTGAAATTATTTATTGCAAGCCAACGTTTCGACTAAAACGTTAGTCTTCTTCAGGGCAAGACTAACGTTTTAGTCTAAACGTTGGCTTGCAATAAATAATTCCGCTACAAACTGCTTGACCGACTATTTTTCCTTCGGGACATCTCATTTATTTTTAAATAAATTTTCATTAGATAGTTTTGAATACATTGATAAGAAATTATTTAATTGTATATATTCAAGTAAGGAGTTTATAAGTATCCTACGGAATGAGTCCATAAACCATTTTTTTAAAAATATTTCTAAATGAAAGTTCGTTTAATTTTGAAGCAATTCGTGGTATCAAAAAGTCATAATTGTTTTTTGTATAACTGCATTTGATTTTTAAAGAAACCTGTAGCTATCTTTCTCACACCAGTTTTTGTAGTAGGCTGCGCGAGAAAGGTACCAATAGTGTGACGTCACCTGTGGCCTGGAAATAAATTTAAATATCTCGCAAAGTAATTATTAAAAAAAAAGTTGACGAAACAAAAAAAAAAACTGAGTGACGTGTCATTGACAGAACTTGTCGAAAACAATCATATTTCTTAGAAACATTTTTTTAAATTTTGAATTTTTTATTTCTACGCAGTCCTATCACTGATTAAATTTAATCTAGGTACTTATTTTTGTTACACTCTGTATACATAAATAAAAGAATATAAAATGATAAAATATATATTTTCATCTTATCATGGAGGTATGAAACAAATATGGAGGTAGATTATGCGAACTCAAATAAAGTCAACTGCTCCCCACTACCAGTCGGGACCATCTGTCATTTTGTGTCGTGTACAGTACAAAGTTTTGTTGAGATTTAATTTTCTGCTGTGTTGTGCGAAATAATATATTGTGGACTATTTTTATTATTGTTACTTCTTTATTAAAAAGGTGTTTACAAAAAATTAGAGTAGAATTCGCTAATCCAAAAATGAGGATTAGCTTAAACTTTTTTGTCAATCGGGCTGTAAATGTTTTAAAAAAATGTATACAGACATTTTTTGTACTTTGCATAAACATTGTTTTGAACATGGGCCCCTGGAAAATCATATAGTTCATTTAATTAAATCTATATGTCATAATTATTTTAAAGTTAGTTTGCATTTTTTAACAAAATCAAATATTGATAAATCCCAAAATATTAGAATTTGAAACAACAAAATGACATTGTTTACAAGCTACTAAAAGACTGCCTTTTTTAATCAAAATAATCTAAATCAATTGTTAATTTTTTAATGTACTCTTATACCTTTTCCATTTAATTTAGACGTAACATATTTTATGTAGCTTAATTTTTACAAATTGTAGTGAATAAAAGGTTAGTCATTATTTACTACTGTAATTTAATGTCTAGTATATATTTGTAGTAACTTTTTACTATTTAATATTTACAAATAGTTTTAAATTTATTTTCATAAGAAATATAATTATCAGTAAATCCCTTTTTTTAAAAAAAAAGTAATGATATTGTTTCAATTACACGTTTTACGCATTTCGTACTTCAAAAATACCGCAAGATCCCCACTCTAGCTCGGGACCAATACATGTATGCGTCCGTCCCCACTAGGCTTCACTCCCCTCGCCCACAGTATCGCTTTACGCTCCCTCCATATTTGTTTCATACCTCCATGCATCTTATATATTTTCTGTTTTATGATGAATTTGATGTACAAATACATTTGTAAGATATAAGTTAGGTGATTAGATATTTAGATATGATTTGTGTCTTTAAATTTATTATTGCATAAAGTAATTTACTTTTTGAACTGCAGTTAGGCTTTCTATTTCAACTACCTCGGTTCTATTTCACAAATACGAGATCAAATTTAATATACTATTCCAATCACAAAATATATCACAAAAACGACAAAGTTCAGATTCAGACTTTCAATTTCAATACGAAGCATTTTAATCGAAAATTTTAAATATGTTTTTCTCGATTTTCTCAAGGTATAGTCATTTGAAAAATTCTTCTAAATTCAATATCCTAAATGTTAATTTGTAAAATAAATTCATCATACACCATATTATATCAGTAGAAATATATTATTTACCAATGTTTCAGTTAATGAATTGTTACATGATATTTTGTTAGCTTATTGTACTTTATTGATAAAATGGGGAACAATGGGAGACAAATACATATTTGTTTGTTAGGGATCTTAAGAGCATATTCTTCTCTGGAAATTCTATCCATGTCTCGGGAAACAGTCTCCAACGGTAAACACGGATGAAGCAGGTTTTCTCGTACATCTGCAGCGCGTTCAAATTTCTTGAATTTATGTAGTAAATCAGCTATTCCAGGGAACTGTAACAATAAAAAGGACATATTAATATATTTAATTTTATTAATGTGTGCGTGTGTGTGGATGTTGGAGTCACGGTTTTTCAAATACTATAAGACTTAAAAAATATTTAACTGCAGTTTCCTCAACCTGCGGATTAGATTTTGGTAACAACTGGATAACCGGAAGTAATAGTTTCTTCTAAATATTATTTTTTGAAAATTTTTGTTATTACTATTATTGAAGAACATAAAATTCTACATCTGATACATTTAAAAATTTGATTGTGTCTTGTATAGATTTAGAGATAAAGGCACTGTAATATATAGAATAATCTAATCGCAGAGGCCAAGGCACTAAGGAAACCGGTTGACAAATTCAAATTTTTATAACATAGTTTGTAAATAAAATCAACAGTTTTAGTGACATTCTGAAGCTTTTTCTGGGAAGTACATTTAATCTTTCTTTTTGTTTTATTAATTAAATATTTAAAATTGTAGGTCAAATGCATATATCCATAAGAAATACCGCCAATCTTGCTAATGAATTGGAAGTATCCCTAACATTTAGGAACTTCCTCATACAATGAAAAATAGATATAATTAGAATTGTACGTCTGCAGAAGACATGTTAAATACAATAAAAACAATATTTGGGTAAAGTTCTGTAATTTTTTTTTGTAATAAAACGATAGTTCCATAGCGAAGTGCAATACAATACTTATATAACATAAAATGGAAATGGCGAGAGGTCTTGTGCTGGCCACAACAGATTTTTTTTTATTGAGCATATGTAGTAAAATAATAGTTATATAATTAAAGAATGAGTTTTATTAAACATGATTTTTTTGCATACTCAAAATTTGCAAACCGAGACTGCGAAATATAGTTTTATAAAATAATTAGTCCTTTATACTGTTTTTTATATTTTGCGTCTTTTATATTCCTAAATATTTTTAAAGAACGGCTATATTAATCCGAGTTGATTTAGGATAAATTGTGTCTGTAATGTTGTAGTTGGTGACATTAGATTGACATTTATTCAAATATTTGAAAGTTTGTCAATTCTGATTTATGAACGTTTGAAAATTTCAATAAATGCCATCTAGTACCAACCTTCTAAAACAAAAAAATGCCTGTCGAAATAAAAGCTCTTGCGATATGCAATTGAGTTTCGAAATTACTTCATTATGAACGCAAAATATAAATCATGTATGTACAAATTACAAAGAACATATGAAATTTCATAATTTGGTTGAAAATATTATATTTAGATTAAGATATAAGTACCTACTTATATATATATTTTTTTTAATTTATAAAAATGAAAATATATTATGGTATAGAATAAGTGGTAGTTTACTTAACAAAAAAAATGTTATTAATGGACTTGGATTTCAAAGTTCAACAGCTTTTGTTCTGTTTAAATTTTATATTTAAATCTGAAATTTCCCTAGATGTTTGATAATCCTTTTTCGAAATAAATCTTGTTTTAAATTGTTTCAACAAATGAATAATTGAGATTTAAATAAAAAAAATATAACCATAAGGTACCTTACATGAAGTCTATATAATATGTGGATTTTTTCCACGAGACGAAGTATTATGAAGTTCGTAAATAAAAGGCCTGCAATTACTTCAATTGGTTTCTAAAAGTTAATTCGATGTATGAAAAAAATAAAAAAATTTGTATAAAATTTTCTACTTTTAACTGCTATACGCAAAAGAATTGCTTATACTTACAATAATGAGGAATTGGAAGATGACATTTGAACATTTTTATTATATCTTCTATACATTTAGAGATAGAGATTCATAAATATATAAAATAATCTGTTACAATCAAGTCAATATAGGTACCCCATACTTAGATAAAAACTTCAAAAATTTTAAAAATCTAATTTAATAATAATATGTATCTAGATACATCTTAATGCGCCGATCCCAGATTTTGAAACCGCAGGTCGATATCTCTTTTCGTTCTCGAGATATATAGATTCAAAGTTTGACTCAAAACTGCCCATTTTTGGGTAGTAACCCAAAAATGGGTCGAGATATGAATTTGGCGATATTATCATTCGATTCTACGGGAAAAAATACATAAGTACACAAATTTTCATAATTTTTAAACACCGCATAAAATCCCTAAAGCAAAATAACTGAAAATGGCGAAAAATCGCAAAAATTCAGATTTTGGCCATTGTCGGGGGTTTTCAACCTTTTATTCATAAAAAATTAACCGGTTGGACAAAAATTATGAAAATTGGTACACTTATGTAATTTTACCCGTAGAATCGAATGGTCGTGCCGCCAAATTCATATCTCGACCTATTTTTGGGTTACTACCAAAAAATGGGCAGCTCTGAGCAGAACTTTGAATCTATCACGAGAACGAAAAGAGATATCTACCTGCGGTTTCAAAATCTGGAATTGGCGCATTGAGAAGTATCTAGATACATAGAAATTAGATTTTCGAAAATTTTGAAGTTTTTATCTAAATATGGCGTATATTGACTTTTGTGGCAATAATTCAAAAGTAGGTAGAGATATAAACTTGGTTGTAACATTATTTGATTGCAACAGATTATTTTATACATTTATGAGTCTCTATCTGTAAATGTATAAGAGTGATGTCACATGAAGACACTTATTAAAACAAGAATGTTTGTAAAATAGCAGGTTTGATAGATTTGAGGACGTATAGTTCTTATAACAATCATTTAAAATATTTTTTTTACTAAAAATAATATTATCTTTTATAATGTATAAGGTGTCTAAATATTTTGCATGAATGCTAATTATATTTATTAGTTCGCAATAAAAATGAAATAGTTTAAAAATATTAAAATTTACCATATGATATTCGTAGATTTCCAGAAGGCTTCTCCAAGCACCAGGAAGTCTTCCTCGGAGCCGTAGTATACGAGCACACCATACACACGTCTACACAATTCGCCAGGAGGAATAAAACTAACTAAATTAATGCCTGTAGTACAGAGGTGTTAGGTAATTTATTAAAATTATCCTATACACATAATAACAATTTAACAAATAAATTAATATAAATGAATCGTTAATATTGCATAACTTTTTGATCATGCTCAAAAATTTAAAATGTTATTGTAAAGAATGGATAATTAATACACATGTTGGATTTTTTTTTTTTGTATATAATTTTCCTTGAATATGTATGAAACTTGTTGAATTATAATTTTTAAATATTTTCTAAATATAAAAGGACCTATTTGGACATGACTTAAAATAACATATAAAATCTATAAAAAAAAAATTGTTTTGTACCATGTCCACACTTTTCATTATTATTTTTATTGTACTATGTCCAGAAGCACGTGGCAGAATAAAGAAATCTTATTGGCTCTGGACTTGATTCAAAACAATTCTTAGTGTATGTTATTTTAAGGGACATGGTACAAAATTATAAGTCTGTTTAAAGGACAAGAAGCACTGTATTTAATATTCTTTCTACTGGCCATGGTACAAAAAATACTGAGAAACCGAATTAGACTATCTTTTTACCTTCCGTCACCTTTAGGTAAGGAAGGTATTGTCTTTGTCAAAAAATTCGGTGGTGAGTTTTTAATGAATAAGCACGTTTTAAGGTCCCTACAATACGAATTTACTATTTTTAATATGATGTCTGTATGTGTGTGTGTGTGTGTGTGTGTGTGTGTCCGTGTGTGTGTGTGTGTCCATGTGTGTATGTGACGATAACTCCAATACTACAATTCTAAAAATTATAATTCTTTCGTATTCCTCCTCTGTACATCCATATGAAGAGTTGATTAGATTTTGGTTATAATTGATCCACCGGAAGTACCCTTATTTGAAGTTTTTAGCAGTTTTTCTTAAAAAAACGCAGTTAAATATTGTTTTTTGACATTCTGTTATTATACATATTAAAGAAAATATTCTTCTCTATACAGTTTGATTATACATTTTCCTTCATATTCAATAGATGTATATTTAAAGCATTATAAAGAAATTAATTTTTAAAAATTAGTCAGCTTTGCTATTTATCATGGAAACAGCTGATGCTGATATATTAAAAAATTCTAATTGACAGATGTCAGTTGCAAGTGCAAAACCAAATATGGAAAGTGTAGGATCACAAAATTGGTATGTCATAGTGCTCCTCGCAAGTGACACGCAAAGAAAGGCCAAAGAGAATATGGAAAGACTGTATCGCAGAAGACTGAAAGGAATGCCTGTGTCAAGAAGATGTGTTGGACATCAGGAATGAGTGGAAGAAAAGAGGAAACAGCTACCTCTAATAAAATAGGGGAAGCTCAAGAATAAGAAGAAGTGTCAAGTGCATTTTACTTAGTGTATGTATATGTTATAATTTTATTGGATTTATAGAATAGAAATAGTATGTGTTCGTGTTTGATTTTACATGATATTATATAGAATCTGTTCCAAGGACCTTTTGGTTTGGGATTTGTACAAAATACATCGAATTGACGGAAGGTTTTGTACTGGCCACAACAGATTTTTTTTTTTCAAAAAGTAGACTGTAAATTCCAATAGGCAGCCGAGAGGCGAGACCACGTTTCAAAAATTCAAACTAATTGTGTTTATGTATTACATGATATGCAGCATATTTATTGTTTGTAAAGGAGATGTGCAATATTAATTAATTATACATACCTATATATAGTAATTGCAGATTGCAGGTAATATGTAGGTACTTATAATAAAACCTACTTACATGTGACATTACTGAAATTACATTAATTAGTCTACATATATTCTGTTTATGGTATTACTCTTAGTTCAAATCAAATAAAACTTGTTTATTAAATTATTCCAGTGTCACAATGTCAATATCGATGGTATAAATCTTATTCGGAGTGTAGTTGGGATCTTCCTTGCAGGAATCTTTTCTTATCTCCTGTTTCTGCCTGCCCTGTCTCACATGTTCATTTTGTCGCAAGCTCAGCCACTGGAAATTACGAATATCGCCCACGACTCTGTGTGAGAGCTTGTTTGTCGTACGCAAACACATATAAGGTGTTTATTTTGGCCTACCGAAGAAGTGATTAAATTCACTTTCACGTCAAGTTGCAGCAGTATTGTGAAAGTAGATAATTATAATTACTATATTTTCGTTGGTTTTTAAGGATTATTTGAATAAAATATTTAAGTTCTGAGCATTTAAAAAATATTTTGACCAAAATCTTAATTAATAATGATTTGAAAATTCTGCGATTGGAGAAGTAGATGTCGGGAGATACGTAGAAATCACTCTCGAAAAGACCCTTGCTCAGAAGATGATCTGTAGGTGAAAAATCTGATGTGGCCCAGCACATTTCCTTCCGTCAATTATAAGTATTTTGTATAAATCCCATAGGTACCAAAAGTTCCTTGGAAAAGATTCTATGTATCCAGTAAAATTGTAACATGAATATATACTATTTTCTACAAATTCCGTACCGAATAAAATTATAATAATTATTATGTTTCCATGATTATAGCAAATCTGGCTGATTTTTTAAAGTTAATCTCTTCATAATTCTTTAACTCTATCTATTGAATATAAAGAAAAACTGTTAAGAACTTCAATTAAGTAAACTTCTGGCCAATCAATTATAACCAAAATCAAATCAGCTCTTCACATGGATGTAAAGAAGAGGAATACGAAAGAATTATAATTTTTAGAATTGTAGTATTGGAGTTAACGTCGAGAAAAATTTGTCACACACACACATCCTCACACATACACACACACACACATATACATACAGACATCATCGTAGAACCAGTAAAATTGTATTCTAAGGATCCTAAAACGTGCTTATTTATTAAAAACTCACCACGGACTTTTTTTGACCAAGACTATCTTCTTTACCTAAAGGTGACGGAAGGTAAAAAAGTTTTAAATCTAGACTATATATGAATGACACCTCTTTATTTATTAAATTTTCACTACATTAATTTTACATTTCCCTAAGGAAGGCAGATTAGCTGCCGAAACTTTGGACTTAATAAAAATATTTTCATAAATTTTCAAGACTCATTTCTGCTTATCTCCAAATAATTAATAATATTAATAAATCTGTTGCTTTTCATACTTTAATAGTTAAAATAAAACGTTTGCGAATAAACCATTAATATTCAACTTTCTCGTTTCATGCTATTTAAAAATCACAGTCTTATATGGTTGGAAGTACTGGTATAGTTTCCATACGTTACTCTGGATGTACACACAAATAATAGCGTGATACAGAGCAGCTCGCATGTGGTGGCAACACTGATTAACACCTCGGATGGGATTCCTACTGACACTGAATATTTCAAACTAGTTTCCGTTTATCCTGCAATATGTATTTGTCAGTCGACATACCCCGAGATAGTTTCGCATAGTGTATTTATTCGGATTCGACTTCATTAGAATATTTTATCACGTTTCAGAAGACAGTTTAGTTAATACAAAAAAGTTCTTTGACTGTTGTCGTCCCCCACAAATTGGTATTTGGAAAATTTTGAAAATTTAGGAGGAAATTGATATTTGCTTTTGAAGGTTATAATATAACCAGACTGGACCATTAGGCTTCAAAAAGTTAACACGAATTGCTTGAAAATAAAAAATAAAAAATCTGTTGTGGCCAGCACAAAACCTTCCGTCAATTCGATGTATTTTGTATATATCCTATACCAAAAGTTCCTTGAAAAAGATTCTATATATCCAGTATAATTGTAACAAGAACATACTATTTTTTACATATCCATACTGAAAGTTCCTTTGAACAGATTCTAAAATCTAATAAAATTTTAATACGAATACGAACGTACATTATGTATTGCACTTAACACTTCCTCCTGCTTCAACTTTTCCCTATTTTATTAGAAGTCGCTGTTTCTTACTCTTATCTTCTACTCATTCCTGTCCAAAGCACCTTCGTGACACAGTTCTTCCTCTCTCAAATCTTCTGCTATACAGTCCTTCCATCTTCTCTTTTGCCTTTCTTGTACTTCTGGCATTATAAGTTCCTATCTTGAGGCGAGGCCGCAAATGCAAGTCACTGGCGAGGGACGCTCTGTCACTTATATCACTTTCAGATCATATACTTTCCAGAGTTTTTTGAATGTATCTGTTGTTTTCATAATTTTTGCAATGCTTACTGATTTTCGAAAGTAAATCTCTCTTAATCTCTCTATAACTCTATATCTATTGAATATGAAAGAAAATGCATAATCGAACCGTATAGAGAATAAGATATTCTTTCTATTGATAATCACATAAAATGTCGAAAATGATATTTAACTGCGATTTTTCAAGAAAAACTGTTAAGAACTTCAAATAAGGATACTTTCGGTTGACCATTTATAACCAAAATCTAATCAGCTCTTCATATGGTTGTAAAGAAGAGGAATATGAAAAAACCATAATTTTTAGAATTGTAGTTTTGGAGTTATCGTCGGAGAAAAATTTGTCACACACACACACACACACACACACACACACACACACGGACACACACAGACACACACACACAGACACACACACGGACACACACACACACACATAGAGACATCATCTTAAAAATAGTACATTCGTATTGTAGGGACCCTAAAACGTGCTTATTCGTTAAAAACTCACCACCGAATTTTTTGACCAAAAACAATACCTTCCTTTTGACGGAAGGTAAAAAACTAGTGCAACTAGAACGTTGTCATTAATTATTTAAATTGAAAAGGTACCGTACCTTAGAAATATTAACTAAACCATAACGAAAACGAACTTTGCAATAAAACAGTTTATTTTTAAATCACAAGAAAATGAAACACAAAGCAAATTGTTTTGAAACTAAACTCTAGAATTGTAAAGATAAGTCCATTCTCTCATTTTATTTGATTTTGATCAAGACTGTCCAGCTCTTAAGAAGAGATAAATCAAGTTAACCGGGGAAACGTAATGTCCGTTCGACATTCTGATGGACGCCAAATGGGTCTGGACATCACCTAAATTAAATAATCTTCCACTTGTTTTTCTTTCAGGATATAAGAGGTTGAACATTGTTTTTATTTCTCTAAAATAACTTTTGTTTTCTTAAAGAAACATAAAATATATAAGAAGAAAAGTTACTAACAACTTAAACTTACATGCAATTCCTTTAAAATTTTAAACAATGTACATCGGCTTAGTTCTATTTTTACATTTGAAATTTCGACATGTGTAAATACGTAATATTATTTATCTTTAGTTGGAGTAACGATGATCGACTGGAGATTGATGTGGGAGAAAATAAAGTAATCGGAACTGCAGTCTCTACGCTTTTATTTGATTCGAAACCTACGTTTCGATCATTACTATGATCTTCTTCAGGGTTAAACCAAGTCATAAAAAATGAAGAAAATACTGAAAATAAAAGCGTACAGACTGCAGTTCCGATTACTTTATTTTCTCCCACATTATTTATCTTTAATTACAAACGACAAAAGTTTTAAATTTGAGAGGAGATTATAATTTTCATTAAAAAATCTAACCAGTCAGGCATTTATGTAATGAATCTAAGGTTTTTCTAAATGTGGTTGGGTTCAACGTTTATAAAAAAAAATCTGTTGTGGCCAGCATAAGACTCTCGCCATTTTTATTTTAGGCAAAAAAGTATATATTATATATTTAACATTTCTGGTACCCAGGCAAAAATTCTAATTTTATCTATTATTAATATATTTTTATATTTTTAAATTCATTCTATAAAAAAGTTTCCTCCTACTCTTCTAAAAATGTTCGAAATTCTTCAAATTTATTGACGAGATTAGAGGTATTCCTGATGCGTATATTTAATATATTTTAAAATATATCGTCATCATTACCGATGTCTACATGTGTTGTAGATACTGGCACACCCAGAAATGGGTAATATGCAGTGATTATATATATACAGTGTGAACACTGAAAACCGAGACATATGCGTTTACCATGGGAAAACAGTTTTTTTCAAATATTATCTGTCCCGCAAGAGTATAGTGGGAGTTTTTGATATGGTTAGAAAGATTATTTAATTTGGCATCGAAGTGTATCTAAATACTCCTAATTTAATGCCTTATTATTGAAATATTTACGAAAGTATAATCCTACTTGACAGTTATTACTTATAATTTACTAAAAACAGTAATCATGGAAACGTATTCGGTAGCTGACTTGGTTAAATCAAGGCTCCATGATAATTTTTCACTAGTTCAAATCCCTCCCGGTTCAAGTTAATATTTTTATTATTTTTATATTTATTTTATACAATGTATTATTAAATAAATTTCAAAATTAAAACAAATAATTTTTGGTACATCAAGTATTTTATTGACTGAATGTACAAGAAGTGAAACAAATATGTAAATTTAAGCCAAATAAAAAATTAAGTTTAGTTTTAGGTTCGTCATTAACGCAACCGGTTTTTTCAAATTTTAAAATGATTCGTCTAGTTCGTTCATGGGATGCAATTTGTCTATCATAATATTTACTAGCAAAAAAGTCTCGAAATTCTCGTAATCTCATCCCTTGATTGTAAATTTTAATTATACTATTTTTTTCTTCTAATGAAAAATCCATTGGAAAAATGACAATAAAAGTCTAACACAGGACAAACCTGTGTGAAAGTTTATTTATTATTGATTACTTTTTGTGTTTTGCTTAATACTATTAAGAGTGATATAACAAAGAAATAATAGTATAGTAAATTCAAGAAAATACTTGACGTACCAAAAAGTTATTTGTTTTAATTTGGTAATAATAAAAATAATAAAAATATTAACTTGAACCGGGAGGGATTTGAACTTTTGAAAAAATAACATGGAGCCTTGATTTAACCAAGTCAGCTACCGAATACGTTTCCATGATTACTGTTTTTAGTAAATTATAAGTAATAACTGTCAAGTAGGATTATACTTTCGTAAATATTTCAATAATAAGGCATTAAATTAGGAGTATTTAGATACACTTCGATGCCAAATTAAATAATCTTTCTAACCATATCAAAAACTCCCACTATACTCTTGCGGGACAGATAATATTTTAAAAAAACTGTTTTCCCATGGTAAATGCCTATGTCTCGGTTTTCAGTGTTCACACTGTATATATATATATATATATATATATATATATATATATATATATATTTATTTATTAAATGTAGGTACTTCCCAGAAAAACCTTCAGTAATGTATCTGGATTTATGACAGTGACATTTTTCTGTCAATTAAAAACATTTCAATTTTTCAACTGGTTTCCATGGTGTTATTTGGGCTGTGAGATTCATTACAATAGATTATTTTATACATTTATAATCTCTATCTCTAAATATATAGAAAATATAATAAAAATGTTGAATGTATCGGATAGAGAATTTTATATTCTTTAATATTTGTAACACCTTAAATTTCCAAAAATAATATTTACTTTTTTATGAAACTACTAGGTACTTCGGCTTGTCCAATTGTTACCAAAACCTTTTCAGCTCTTCCCAATAACGTCGTATTAAGCAATACCTAGTTAAATTGGTCTTAATTTTAAAGAATTGGAAAAACCGACCCTCATACATTCAGAATTCAGACACCACACACACACACACACACATACCCACACACACAGACATCATTGAAAAAATTTTAAAATCGGGTTCTAGTGACCTTAAAACGTGTTGATTCACTAAAATCTGCATATGTGATTCTTAGCTAGAGGTAACAAATGAATGACAAACCCACTAATGCGAAAATAATGTCAATTTAACATTAAAAATGACAAACAAAAAGTTTATTTGAAACTGAATTAAGTAAAGTTATATGTATGCAGTGTTCAACAAGATTCAAGATCCTTAATTTATCTTTTTAGTTAAAAATTTATAATTGAATTCTAGATTGCATCAAAGGAACATCTACAAAATCTGAATTTGAATGGACGTCTCAAACAGATCCTTCAACTGTTCAATATGCAAAGCATTCTTTGATAAAATTATTCGAACCGTCGTTTAAAAATTATCATGGAATTTCTAGAAGAAAATTTCATTTATTAAATCGCGTATCTTGAAGACAACTTCATCGTTTTTAAGTGATATCTTTATTTGAATTGCTAATCCAGATTATCGACATGCCCGAATTGAATTTCCCGGGTTTGCTGGACATGAACAGTTGAACACCCGTTTTGTCGTAGCCGTCTGGATAATTTATCCTGCAGCAATGACACCGTATGCAATTACAGTTAGCAGGAGCACGAGTTAACCCGTAGTAATCCGAGTCTGACCGAAAGGAATGTCCTGCCCACAAGGGACCATTAAAGCCAGGGTAGTGGATTTTGTCAGCGGCAGTCAAACTGTTTGTCGCTAGCAGTGATATATTAGGGATGTTTGTAACAAGATACTGAGTGATATGATTTAAGACGAGATTTACTGAGGCAGTAAATTGTCCGGCGAGGTGCCACGTGCAGGAATTTATCTTCACTTAACCTTTGCAACTGCAGCTAGTATCCTGAAAATACTTGTGTGACAGTCCTACACGAAATAACATATCTACAATAATTATGCTTACAGCGGTATGTGGAATGTAAATACAGTGATAAAAAAAAAAAACTTGAGTCAGTTGGCAATAAAAAAAATCTGTTGTGGCCAGCACAAAACCTTCCGTCAATTCGATGTATTTTGTACAAATCCCATACCAAAAGGTCCTTGGAACAGATTCTATATAATATCATGTAAAATCAAACACGAATACATACTATTTCTGTTCTATAAATCCAATAAAATTATAACATACACTAAGTAAAATACACTTGACACTTCTTCTTATTCTTCAGCTTCCCCTATTTTATTAGAGGTAGCTGTTTCCTCTTTTCTTCCAATCATTCCTATCCAACACATCTTCTTGACACAGGCATTCCTTTCAGTCTTTTGCGATACAGTCCTTCCATCTTCTCTTTCCATATTTGGTTTTGCACTTGCAACTGACATCTGTCAATTAGAATTTTTTTAATATATCAGCATCAGCTGTTTCCATGATAAATAGCAAAGCTGACTAATTTTTGAAAATTAATTTCTTTATAATGCTTTAAATCTACATCTATTGAATATGAAGGAAAATGTATAATCAAATTGTATAGAGAAGAATATTTTCTTTAATATGTATAATAACAAAATGTCAAAAAACAATATTTAACTGCGTTTTTTTAAGAAAAACTGTTAAAAACTTCAAATAAGGGTACTCGGGTGGATCAATTATAACCAAAATCTAATCAACTCTTCATATGGATGTACAGAAGAGGAATACGAAAGAATTATAATTTTTAGAATTGTAGTATTGGAGTTAACGTCGGAGAAAAATTTGTAACACACGGACATACATACACACACACGGACACACACACACATACGGACACACACACACACACGAACACACACACACACACATACATACAGACATCATCTTAAAAATAGTAAATTCGTATTGTAGGGACCCTAAAACGTGGTTATTCATTAAAAACTCACCACCGAATTTTTTGACCAAAGACAATACCTTCCTTACCTAAAGGTGACGGAAGGTAAAAATATTAATTGAAATTGGTAACACTTTTTATTAAAATTGTTCTTTCCCTTATCCACATCCTTTTATTTCCTAACATTACCATTATTGTATGTATTGTTATTCTATAGATTGTGCTTACTTTTCAGTCTAAAATATATGAGTTCTTCATTATGGTCCAAATTTTCCATGCTCAAGAAGATGTTAATGTTCAAGAAGAATTTGAATATTGGTCGTTATTATAAACTGGTATCATTTTTGAAAAATAAAAATGTTGGATATGAAACAAAGAAAGCTATGGTTTTGTCCAAACAGCTCGACTGATTATTGGTACTAAAGACCATGAAAAACCTGATCTGTCATCTGACATTTCTGCAACTGAAAAAGACAGAAATCAGTTGAATCTCTAGTTAAAGAAATCTTCAGAGACAATTCATTTGGAGGGAATTTCGTTGAATAATATATATAAATATCCACAAATAAAATATTATTTACCGGTATTTGTTTTTTTGTCATTTTTTACAGCCCGGCGGGCTTTTGCTTTACACTTTACCGCCCGCAGGGTGTCATCTTTCATTTTACGCCATGGTAACTAAATTGTAAACAAACAATTACAATACAGTTGTGCGTAAAGTACATTTTTCTTCCACTCCAAATGCTTGCTGTCAATCCCTGACACCCTATTTGTATTTATTCTAAAGATCACATGGCAATGTCAATAGTATTTCTTAATCGCCAAAAGGTTAGGAATCGATGTATTACTATAATGATTGTGAATAAACAGAAAAACAGATAGACAATAACCGCTTAAGAATCCTGGTCCTGGATTATGCAAAAGAATCGAGAAAAACGCATTTGAACTGAAATACCCCAGGAAGATCGCAAAAAACAAAAACAAAATGTGGTTGAAAGAAATGAAATCATAAGAATAACAAATACTACATATATTACTAAAGAACAGAAAGAGGTAGAAGGGATAAATTAACCTTGAGAAAAAGGAAGTCCCATAGCAGCCAGTGTTATATCCAAAAAAGAAAATGAAACATTCGTCGAATTAAAGAGAATTGGCATTCACACACAGACGCTAAACCAAGAGGAAGGCAATTACTGTCTCCATTAAACTCCTGCGGTGCAATAATTATCCTCACTGTACGTAATTTGCGGACTTCAGTCAGTAGTCGAGATCGAAGGAGTGTACGTGAACGTGTGATTGAAGGACAGATTAACTAAAGCAGTAGAATGCCTAGAAATGATGAAAGAAAAAAATCCTCCAAAACTCATGTACATCTATTATTGAAGGAAAATTAATATGTGTTTTAAATATATAGAATCAGCGAATTTAAATTAATTAAAAGAATAAAAAGTAGATTTTAGAAACTTTTACCCAAAGGTGGGTGTACGAGTATATGAATTTTGTGGGTCATCGCCCCAGACATAAAAAAATGGAATCCAAATGATTCACTAATATATACTACTAATAAGAAAATTATAAAAATTGATGTAATTACTAATTTCAAGATTATTGAATTTTGGCATTGATACTACCTATACACCTATTATTTATTTATTATTATTATTATTATTATTATTATTATTATTACACACGGATAAATTAATAAAATAATAGTGTCTTCATTGTTATGTCTTGCAACCTGTTTTGAAGATAAAAACAAAGACTATAATTTGGTGTTATGTGCTCTGTGGAAAAGTTTAATGAATAATGCAGTTTCGAGAAAGTTTTTTGATTAATTTTTTACTCTTATATACGTATCCTAGAAAAGCATTTCATAGGAATATAATTAATTATAATTTTCTATGAAAAATTGCTAATTTAATAAATGGAAATCAAGCGCTCTTTCACTATTTAAACTTCACTGCAGTGCATATTAATTAACCTTTACCTACTTTTTCGTGATGGAAATTTTTATTCTTGCATTATAATCGTTTTCATGATAGAAAAACATTTTCCGATGAAAGCTTTGGGAAATTTGATAAATACACAACATGTAGGTGAACATGGGAATAGGTCCGTGACATATGCAATATAGAGAACCTAATTTTTTTTGTCAATGATCTAGTAAAAATAGATTTTTTATTATACATGCATCATAATCGCTCTTTAAAACAAGCAAAAGCGTGCGTAAATCGACCATTAAAACACGCCAAATTTTTGAGTTACCTAGGTATCGAAAAAATGACAATAAATATGAATAACAACTAAAACAATGAAAAAAATATTGACTAAACGTAAACAATACCAATAATTGCTGTCTCCTTGGAAACGCTCAAACTCACTAGATCAAAAATCAAAACCGTATGATTTGCAATAATTTTCAGTTTTAAATGGTTACGATGCATTTATAATAAAAAATAGCGTATGATACGTGTGTATAAGCTAGCCTTTAAAGCACGCACGACAAGTTTAAAGCCACGACGCGTAGCGGAGTGCCTTTAAGCGGATTTAAGCGGAGCGCATTTATTAGATAATGATTCGTGCTGACATTTTTTCCATAGCCCATCATTCGAGTTACGAACTGTACAATATGGCCCAAAAATACGAATACACTTCCTGATTTTTTTTAATGATCTACCCAAAATATATTTCCCTCAAATATTTATTAATGTAAATTACAATATTATGTATCTATACAGACCTATATATTTTGTACAGGTAAATACACACAAGTTTTGATACAGTTTTTCAGGAATACTATTAATACTTAACAAATTTTCAATAAAATGATTCACTTTCAATTGAAATAAATAATGCAGCTTTTCGTTTTTTTCGTAAAGCATATATCATTATTAATAAAAAATTCAAAACTAATTTATTTTCTTCGTATCGCAACCATAGGATCAAACAGGAATCGTTCATGTACGAAGATCCAGCAATATTGAAATTTATATTCTGCAGGTAAAAAACTTTATCCAATCTTGTATGTATTAGTTCACTGACTTGTAAATATTTCAGTTTATTTTTTAAAAAAGTATGTGGGTTATATGTTAACCGTAAAATACATTCATAATCAATATTTTTATTACAAAATTAAATGGAAGATATTTTTCCTCGTAGAGGAGTAACTCAAAGTTGAAATGGAAAATTTGAAAATAACGATATACAAATAACAAATATTATTCTGGCGTCTAAGATAAGTATTTGTGGAAGGAATAGGCTAGGGATCAAACAGAGTTTATATTTAGATTTTTCATATTTATCTTATGATGTGAGAGAGAATATATTTTTCAGTAGATTACAATACACACTAAAACGTGCTTACAAAAGATTACCTTACAAGTTTCTAAATGCTTGCAATCAGTATTTATTGTTAATAAGTGAAATATAATATTTACAAATACAAAGAAAATATGTCACGAATACATAGCTAACAACAAAAGTATAAATATATTTTCAACTGTTTTTATCAAGTTTTTATTATAACATTTAGAACCATGAACGATTCAATTATTTAAATACGAATAAATATTTTGTGAAAAGTTCATGGACTTCATCGGAATTTTTCACAAAATATTCCAAAACTCTAAATATCAATAGTGCATGCTACTGATAATATATTCGATAGTTATCGATCTATTTTATAGCCTCATAAGTAAATATTGTACAAAAATATATTTCGTGCCTTGAAATCTAAACTTTATAGTTTAGTTTGTTAAGCATCTACAGCAGTTACTATCAAACTTTAAAATATTACAATTCACATATTATAAGTGGTTAACTTAATCTTATATTTACAGATTTATTTTTAAAGTAGTGTGATATATACGAACTGGGTTCTAGTACATAAAAAAAACATAATTTTATCTTAACCTCAAACAGACTAGCCTGTAGATACCTTCGATACTGACTATCCACCAGCCAGACCGAATCTGGCAAATTTATTTTAGAAAATTCATTGCTGGAAATCCATCGAAAGAATACTCAGGGTGGGAGGAGAGGGGCCGTTGGAGGTGTGTTGGTAGGACAGGTTGTGTAAATTACATCGGCAGATAAATTCATCACAGGATTATTGATTGGTATGTAAGATTAGGTTAGGGTAGATTACGTTATGGTAGGTTAGGTTAGTTAAGTTAGGTTAATTTTCTTGCTATGAATATACCGGATGGCATTTAAATGTTCCAGTATATACAGGTTGGGCAGAAAGGTTGGATGTTTTTCAAAACGTCACAAAATTGATACTTTTTGCTTAAGGCGATTGCCGGTGCTACGCTAAACAGCACTTTAGTAGAAATCAAACTACACACGTAAATATTAAATTATAACTTCAAACTTGATACCAGTGTATAGTAGATAGATCAATGCATGGGGCTGACCAATTATTTTGCATAATTATTAATTTCTATTGCATTTAAATTTAGTTCGAAAAACATAATAAAAATGTCTATTTTAAAATTTATTTTTAACACGATAACTGTACTTTATACAAAAAATATTTGGGTCACCCCCATAGCGCCCGCCTTAAGTAGTAAGTCTGTGAAAAAAAAACTAAATTATATCTTTTAGTTTAGCTGTGATTTGATTTCTACTAAACCCCTTTTTGCCGCTTATTTCAGAAATCGGAACGATAGACTATGGAGGAGAAAGTGTTAGGAGAATATGTTCCCCCTCTACTACACACATCTCCTCTCTCACTCCAACAATTTGCTTCACAACACGGGCTGAGTTTTCCCCTTATGCTTTGAACAAGGACAAACACATATAAAAACAGACAGAGAGAAATAAACTTAGCAATCTTAAAAGTAGTGGGGGAACGTAAGAAGTTTGTCTGCACTAGTGTCATACTAGCTACAAAACTGATTTCGCTGAGCGCCGGCAATGCTCTTAAGAAAAAAATTATTGACAGATTTGAGTTCGTAATGACGAAATCAAGAGTGGAAAACAACATCTTGCATGTGGTGTACGTTATCATTAATGCATTTCTGGAGGCGTTATGCGAATTTTGCAAACACTCTTTCCAACATCGCTCTTCAATTTGGGCTTTTATGCGAATAGCTTCTTTCATTTCTTCCAATATGCGTGGTTTGTGTTGGTACGTACGTATCACATTGGAAGAATTGAAAACAGCTATTAGCGTAGAAGTCGCACAAATCGACAGAGCGATATTGGAAAAAGTGTTTGTAAACTTTGTAGAACGCCTCCAGAAATGCATTAATGATAACGGACATCACATATAAGATGTTTTCCACACTTGTTTTTGTCAAACGCTATGTCAATATAAACTCAAATCTGTCAATAAATTTTTGCCTAAGCAAAAAGTATTAATTTTGTGACGTTTTAAAAATAGTTCGTCATATCTGCCCAACCTTGTATTTCGGCCCCTGCCAAAATTTGATTGGCCATAACGAAATTGTTCAACCAATAAGAGCTGGAAAACCAAATTTACTTATTATTATTTTGTCGTTTCAGCGTCAACTGTATAAAGTGCTCCTACAAACTTTTGCTACAGTTTGCCTGCCAAGAAACGAAGATGTAATACATGACTGATGGTAAGGTTTTGTTACAGGTTGTTTCGACCTGTAGCATCATTCAGTATTATGGCAGTGAACTCGACTCTCCGGATTTTATTGTCGGAAATATTTCGTCATAGCCAAACATATTTTGGCGGGCGCCGAAATATATACTGGAATGTTTAAATGATACCGGATGGCGAGATTTCCAATAACTTTCTTTTAAAAAAATTAGACTCCTTCTGGTACAGGGTCCCACGTCAACATCTGAAGACTTGTAGTCTTGCTGATTTCCGAATCACCCCTGGACAAAACTGGCACAGCAGCTGGTATAGCTGTACTGGAAGTAACAAGCCGTGTGCTGCGAGACTTGATAGACCTAGAATACACTTTTAACACGTGGCAGTTACATGTGACTACCATGGCAACCAAGACTCCTTGAACGCTCTGGGATGCCGTGAATGCCAACCATGTGGAGGAGGTTTTGTGAAACTTTGCCAAAGCGCCAAGGATGATAACGGAGTAGAGGAGGATGGTTAGCTAGAGAAAAAATGTTAATTTTAAATACATAGTCTTATTTTTAAAATTTTTGGCAATCCTAACAAAAAAAAAAAAAAAAATAAGGTGATAATGTAATTTGTACTTTATTATACGGGATATTTCATATAACAGTACACGGCTTCGGAGTATGAATTTCAGATACCAAACGAGAAAAAAATCCTAATAAAGATTCATGCCATAATGCAGGAGCACTATGTGCATGAGTTATCTTAAATTGGAATTGAATCGTTTGGATCTGGCAAAGTTGTAACTGAAAATTGAAATTGGAAAGAAAAATTATGTTATGTTAGGAACGCGTATATTCAAACACATGTTCCAAACTTTGCCACAAGGTAGTAATTCAAAAACTCGAGCAAGAGAACTTGACTCGACTAGAAAAATTATTGGCTTGACTCGAAACTCAACTCAAAATAAAATTGTTAAGCTTAATTAAATATCGGCATGAAATAGGTAGAATATTTAATTAATTAATGCCCGGTTGCACCGACGTTTCTTAAATTTACATTTAATAAAATTGAATTTATATTAAGTATCACTTAATTTTTATCTACTGTTGCACACATATTTTTTTTAATAACCTTAAGTAAGCGGAGTTTATATATTTTTAAGCTGTTTAAATTGTACTTTTAGTAACAAGAGAAATAAAATTTAGAGATTTTGTTTGTGTTAAAGTTTGAAGGTTATATGGGTAAGTTCGATTCAAATAGAATTATAGTTTTCAAAATTGAAGTGTAATTAAATATATTCATTGTTTTTAGCAAAAATGGTATCAGACGAAATAATCTGATGTGGCCAACACAAAACCTCCCGCTATTTAATTTTTATTAATTTAAATACATACCTACATATTTACTAACGCTGCAAACTGTTCCGAGAAAACTATTGCTTCATTTATTACTTTCTTTTTAAAATGTCACTATTATTAATTTGAAATGATTAGTTTTTTGACAGTGACATTTACTGTCAGTTACATTCATTTGAAATATGAACTGTATAACAAAGGAATTATGTTTGCCTTAGGCTTCGCGACTAATAAAAAAAAATATTTTTAAATTTATCTGTAAAACATATAGAAAAAGTATTAATGTATTCCTGTAGAAAATTCAATAATATTTAATTTTCATAAGACATAAAATGCGAAAAGATGGCATTTAATCGTATTTTTTGAAGAAAAACCATTATGAGCTTCAGGTAAAGTGCCATTTCCGGTTATCCGATTTACACCAAAATCTAATGGCTTCTTTTCATATTAGAACAGGATGAAAATACAAGGTTTCAGAATTTTCTGAATGATAGTATTTGAGTTAGAGTGAAGACAAAATTCCTACACATACATACACACACACATACACACATACACACATACACACATACAGACATCATCGTGAAAATGTTAAAATTGGATTCTAGGGACCTTAAAACGTGGTCATTTACTAAAATCTCGATATGTGATTTTTAGCACGATCCCTATACCTCCCTTACCAAGGGTAGCGGGAGGTAAAAAGAAAGCGAACACGAAATGCCAACTAATTTAATTAATAAGTAAAACATTGAAAGAAAAATGAATGCAGTACCTTACATGTCGTTATAAAATTCAATATTATTTTCTATTAAAATCCGTAATTGCAATACTGTATATTTGTTTAAAAAGCATGATCAGAAAGAGTATGAAAATGATCAGATCTGTCGTATATTTGCCTTGGTATTCCGCATAAAATTAAATCCAATGCATCTAAATCGTCATCATCGACAATAAAATCGATAACTTCAATGATTCTGATAGAAATTGAAAACGTTTCCATTCAATATAACCTCACTACTTACTAAGTGCAAGATAAACCGTCAATTTCAGAGGCTTAAATTTGTGGAAGCCTTAAGATGTTTATGGAGAGTTTAGCGCATGGTGCAACGAAATAAAAGTAAACTTAAGGCTAAACTAAACTTAAATTCTTAAGTGATATCGGTGCAACTGGGCATAAGTCGCATTTGTGTCAAATAAACAAAAGGGTACACAAGGATGTAAGCGAACTATTCTCTGCTATTTCAGTATTATGCTTGTATAGACCAAATCCTCAATATCTCGCGGTATAACATATAACACCAATGTTTATTGAAATTTATATCTCGTGTTGATATTTAGAATTCCTACTCCGAATCCTTTACTGTTATATGAAACATCCTTTACTTGAGAACTTGTATCTCGAATGCAATACAACAAATAAATGGGTAACTACACCATCGAGAGAAAATGAATCCCATTATCACTTACTTTGGAGAAAAGTACAATTTGCATTGTTCGTTTGCGTTGCATTTTATGCCGAGTATGCTTATCCACTTGCATACTAATGATATACTTTGCGACAATTCCTGCTCGTATTAAGTACGTGATGATCGTGAGAAGTATTATCGCAGATGGGACTAGTAATCCGTAGATAAAGGCGCTTGTATCTAGAAACCTACAAACAAAATTAAATTGCATAAAATTATCTACATGTGTAGGAAAAAAATAAAGTTATTTTCTAACATAATTATCCAACTAATGAGATTTTAGTGATGTTGACAAATACTGAAAATAATAGAATGAAAATATTATACAAATACTATTCTGTCCTAAAATATTAATTAAAAAAGTGACCATAGTCTTTTGCTTAATACAAGAACAAGTAAAGAGTTAAGACCTATTTATAATTAAGTAACGCAAGCGGTAACGCAAAATATGAGCGTATGATATTCCTAAATGCTGATTTATAATGAAAAATAACGCAGCATCACAATCAGCAACGCAATAAACGCAACGCAGAACATAACCAACGCTCATCTTTCTACCTTACTGCTCTACCGCTAGCCAATCAGAAATCAGTGTTCCAGTTTTACTATAAAAATCTGTAATATCGACATATTGTGAACTATCGTAACTATAAAATAAATACAATGTTTTCGTCGCTGTCCATTTCTATTTAAATTATTTTATATTCTAACCTTATTTATACTTTATGTATGTCATATAAAGACAATAAATAAAAGTGAGCCGAATTTCAAAGAAATATACCGTATTTTTCTGATTGTTTAGAAGTTCTATCTTTGGCGTATCACAGATTTTATGTTTACGTTGGCGGTCACGTTGCGCTGTTGCATTGCATTTAACGTTACTTTATTATAAACAGACCTTAAATGTAAAGAAACCAATAGGAATCGACATCCATACAACCAATGTCATATTACAAAACAATAAAAATAACATACTACAATTTATATAAAAAATATCTGATGTGAACAGCACATGACTTCCATGTACGCCTGTTACACTATACATATTTTGTTAATAATTAAAATATGTATTATAACAGACCCAATCATAAAATTGCACGTATTTGATATCAACATTTTATTTTTTTTGTTATTTTTTGTCCTAATCCATAGCAAACTTAATTAGAGAATAAAAGAGCTAATTTAATCATAATTAATGTTTTCGACGCAGAATTCAATCCTCTAAAACTTTTATTTGAAGTATTTATTACTAAAATCAAAATAACACCATTTTTCAAGAAAAACTGATAACATCTTCAGGTAAAGTATCACTTCCGGTTAGACTATTTTAACCAAAATCTATTATGTTATTCCCATTGACATAGAAGTCTTATATATCAAATTTGAAAAGTTTTGGATTATATTTTAATATAGTTTTTCATTAAAATCTATTATAGGCTTCAGGTAAAGTACTACTTCCGGGTAAACCATTTTAACCAAAATCTATTATGTTATTCCCATTGATATAAAAGTATTATATACTAAATTTGAAAAGTTTTGGATTATATTTTAATATAGTTTTCATTAAAATCTATTATAGGCTTCAAGTAAAGTACCACTTCCGGGTAGACCAATTTAACTAAAATCTATTATGTTATTCCCATTGACATAAAAGTCTTATATATCAAATTTGAAAAGTTTTAGATTATATTTTAATATAGTTTTTCATTAAAATCTATTATAGGCTTCAAGTAAAGTACCACTTCCGAGTAAACCATTTTAACTAAAATCTATTATGTTATTCCCATTGATATAAAAGTCTTATATACCAAATTTGAAAAGTTTTGGATTATATTTTAATATAGTTTTTCATTAAAATCTATTACAGGCTTCAAGTAAAATACCACTTCCGCAAGTTATGTAATGACCAAAAAGGGAGGTGCACAACTAGATGTTATAACAGTTCTAAATACAAAATTTTAACTTTCTACGGCTTCCCGTTTTTCAGTTATGCGAGATACGTACATACGTACGTACGTACATACGTACGTACGTACAGACGTCACGACGAAATTAGTCAAAATGGATTCAGGGATGCTCAAAATGGATATTTCCGTTGAAATCTGGAAACCGAAATTTTTCGCGATTACAATACTTCCTTTACTTCGTACAAGGAAGTAAAAAACAAAATCTTCTGAAAAAATAGAATAAATACATATGTCAGAATTTCCTGACCTGGTTCACTGACCAATTTTTTACTGAAAGCAATCGGATCGAAATCGCGCTAATATTTTAATATTTTATCTTGTGTTCATTCAGGGTCGCATAAACAAAGTTATTAAAATTTTACAGCCGCTGTTCGGAAATCCGATCAACGGTTTAATATTTAAAGCTTGTATGAAATTCTGACGCAATACACGTTTACACAATATTTCTGCGAATACTTCTCATTTGGCTCGGATGATTTGCTAAATAAATTCCATAAATTCTGGTAAACACGTGTTGCAGAGCGTGATTTAAGCGATATTATATCACAAATTGCGCTAATTTCAAAATAAATGTTGATTAATTAGTTCCATTTTATAAATAGGAACTACGATTAAAAGCATAAAATTTGCACTGTTTTGCTTTAAAACAGATATTAGTGGTCATTACACGAGTATTCAACCAACTGAATTAATATTAAATATACATACAGGAGGGGATTTGAAAACTAATTATTATTTTTTGCAGTGGACTTCACAAGGCCTTTTAAATTTGTTGTAGGTACAACTGTACTTCATTTCATGTAAGAAAATAGCGTTGTTTAAGATAGGGATATAAATTCTGCCCTTTGATTGGTCAGAATGCTAACCTAGGTCACAAAAGCGAAAAAAATATCAATTGTCAGCTATCAATTATCAAATAAAATCTAATTGGAAATCCTTTCGGAACCGTCATGGGATTCGAAGTCGAATGATTTCAGGTCTTAATATTTATTTCGAAAGTGTACAAAATTATATTTGAACGTTTCGGGCAAAAAATTAGCCCATCTTCAACAAATGGTAAAAAATAATTTTCGTTTTGTGAAATCCAATTATCAATACATTTTTACAGGTTATGTGAGTAAATCAACTCCAGGATTTATTGGTAATCATAATAGGAACGACGAAAAGAAAACTGAAGAAGCTATCACCATTGCGACAGGTGAAGTAAAATCTATTTTCTATTGCTATTAATTCACCATATCCGGTTTTCGCTATTACAGTCAAAATTGCAGGGATTATAAAAGTCAAAGAAAAGATCTTGAATTAAACTATACGAGTACCTGAAGTTGAGAATCACCTATATGTAAAACAAAGTTCTTTTAGGCCTGTTCTACAACTGAGTCGTTTGTCGGTTGTCGCTTGTCGTAAGTCGTTTGACGTTAGCAGCACCCAACATTGCTTTTTACAATAGTCGGAAGCTGTCGTCTTTTAAGTGAGGTTATGGATACTATATCTCTTCCAATTTATTTTAATTTAATTGTAATATTACCGTTGATGTTAGGCATAATTTTGGTGCGCACAGAAAATTATTTTCATATTTCAAGTCAAGTGATCACGAAGACTTTTTTAAATTTACGAGAATGTCTGTACAACAATTTGATCAGTTGCATGATATTCTGAAACCACGATTACAGAAAACCTTTGCCAACTGATATTAAACTGACTTTGTTGTGACTTGTTGTCACACTAAGGATAGGAGGTTAATTTGAAACAAATTATGATTATTATTTGTCCCCAAATATTTTTTTTCTTTTTAAATCGTTGTATAATTTATTTATTTTGCCATACATACTACTGTTTTCTTGTACATATTATATTATTTTATTACATCCAACGTCATATCATTCGTTTTCAATTTTCTGTTGACGTGACCTTCAATGTCGTTGTCGGAAAAGATGGGAAATGACCAACTTGCGTTCCGACTCCGACAGCCGATAGCCGACAACGTCTACCGCCAAATTTCTGCGTAGTGCGCACGCGTACGACATCCGACACCGACTAACGACTTATTGTAGAACAGGCCTTAGCTATTAGTTGAAATCCAGAATCTACTAAATAGCAAAAAATTCATCCCTGCGAACCTACGAAAAACATAGACTCAGTCAGGCGGGTTAAATAATATTAATATGCCAGAGTCGCTTCTTGTTTTAGCTCGAAGTTTTTGTACGTAGTAGTGAACTTTATGCTAAAGACTAAAAACTCTCCAGTGAAATGAAATTGTTAATGTGATCCTGCCTGACTAGATTACATACGAAAATAGAATTATTCTGCATTATTTATACACGAAGAGGCTGGAGAACAGATAATTATTTCAGATTCTACAGATGTATGAAGCGCTCGTAGCAAGAAGTGTAAACAGAGTTTGTTTTATTCACCACAATGATGTAGATTTGTAACATAAATTATTACAGTATCTTATACTGAGTTTATATGCAGTTTACAAACCGTTTTCAAAACTAAAAACGTTCTGAAAACACAATGTATACAGTGCTAAACGGTTTTGAGTTATCTCAAACCAAAACTAAAAAATTCATGGATTTGACTTGAAAACTAGTTTCAAAATTACTCATGTAAACAATAAAATTCAGTTACAAAATTGCGCATGCGTACATAATACATCGTTTCTGAGTTACTAACCTACAAATATATTGACATTTGTGTAGTTTTAGTGTACCGAGGTAAAAAAAAATAATGGAATAATGACAAAAAGAAGTAATTGGAGTGAAGAGGATCTGTTACTAACATAAGCCTAGTGCGCATGCGACAAAACTGTTTTTAAATCAAAACTGTATACATGGCGATTTAAAAACTAAAAGCGATTTAGAAACGGTTTTAAACAGGGATGGTAACCATAAAAAATATCGGTTTAGGTTACGGTTTCGGTCATCGTGAAAATAAAAATTCGGTTTTGATTTGAGTTTCGGTTTTTATACAGCAATCGGTTTTGGTATAACGGTTTTACTAAAGGGGTTTCGGTTTTGCAAAAGTAATTTAATAATAATAATATTATTAATTTTGATTGAACAATTAATTATTATAATGATGCAAAAAGTGTCCACAAATACGTGTACAAAGTTTTATAATCAGTTTTAATGGGAAGCAAATATTCGAAATATTCTAATTTCCCATGTTAAATGCCTATGTAAATAACATGTAAAGGATTTCGAGCGCCACCCGATTGAGGTACTATTTGAAAATTGAAATACGTTTCGACAAAAACAAAAAAAAAAAAAAAATAGAAAATTTATGTTTATACTTTTTTTTGCATAAGTATTTTAATAATAAAAATTTACAATATTTAACAACTAACAAGAGACCTGTATATAATGCGGTTAACCGATAAATAAAAAAGGGTTTTGCTTTCGATTCCGGTTTTGTATATGCTTCGAATTTCGGTACAGGTTTCGGTTTCGGTTCTCATTTTTTTTTCGGTATTTTTCGGTTAATGGTTTCGGTTCCGGTTTCTGTTACCATCCCTGGTTTTAAAACTGCATGTAAACTCAGTGAATTTGACGTAATTTTGATTGAAACAGAAATATGGACATTAAATTTAATTTAGGAAGGTCGTGGGATGATTGTTATTAAATTATACATTATTCCTGAATACGATCATAATATATTAAATTTAACCAGAACTCGGCAAGAGCAACATTATTTCTTAGAAACTTTTTTTCGAAATAGCAATTTATTTTTGGGAAAAAAATATTTCCAATTTCGAAACATGTACTGGTGAAATAGGAAAAAGTAAGTAACATCGTCGAGAGCAACAATATTTCTTTGTAACATTTTTTGAATTCTCAATTTTTTAGTATTTTTTTTTCTACAAAACTTTGAAGAGTTTAATACAATATCTAGAAGGTTTACAAAAAAAAATAACTAAGAAATATTGTTGCTCTCGACGAGTTCTATCACTGGTTAAATTTAATGTACTTATTTCTGTTACACCCTTATTACCATATCAATCGTAATATTTTCTCTTTGAAGAAATATCAAAAATGAATGAATGAAATACTAAGAAACGGAAAACTCGACTCGTTTTAAAATTTAATATGAGAGGCATACATGCATATTTGACTATTACTCAAAAGAAATAAGTTTGAGATTTGAAACGTAGATTGAAAGGGGAATACAAATGATTAACAAATTGTACGAAAAATAAGTTTGACTTCAATTTGTACATTCGAGGGTCACGCTAGAATTATTTATGATAAAAAAATCAGCAACTTTTTAAGCAGTTATTCATCTTTCACTTGGAATTATATAGATTATATATTCATTATAATATCTCACCAGCAGTTGTGTTCCAGGAGACTTGTATGTTCCCAGAGTTTTCCAGCCTTGTTTCTGTAGTGGATAACCATACCAACTCCTAACAAAACACTTGGTACCCCCCATGAGAATAATGAGTACCTAACATAATACAAAAGGTTACGGTACAATAATTGCAAACAGAATTTTAAACTACAACGTAAATAGGTTTCAAAGAAAACTAGAAATGTAAATGTACATTTTCACAAGCTAAATATTTTAGCAAGAAGTTTCAGAACGTTTGCGTTATTTATTTTGTAAAACGGAGAGAAACAATATTGCTAATTATGAAAATTAGTGTAAGAGTACGATATGTTGTCGTGTATATAACTATAAATTAAACGTGAAACTTAAAGTCAACAAATAAATATTTAGTTTGTTGACATTTCGTAAACATGTCAAGCTTCTAAGAAGAGCGTACTGAAATTTGCCTGCAATTTGCAATGGTTCACTTCCATAGAAATTTATTTATTGTTTATTTTGTAATAAATATTTACAACATAAATGTTAGTGTCATTTTATAATTATTATATACAGAGAGATTCACAACTTCGTGCACAAACTTTGAGGCCATAAAGTACTGACTAAAATGAGTAAAAAACTTAATCAACACGAGTCCGTTCTTCATCTGTTTCCGAGAAAGGTGTCATTTTGTATTAGAAGCGAAGAAAAACTGACAAAACTAGTGATCGAACAAAATTTTAGAGTGTGTTTAAAAAAAATCGGGGTAACCTATGAAGAAAAAACGTATGTCAATTTAAAAATATACCTATGTCAAAGAAATCGAAGCTTCTCTTCTTGAATCTTTATTTTAGAAACAGAAATAAATTAGAAAACGGTGAATTGCAATTTTCTGTATCCTTTATTATCTTTTCTCCTTAAAATTACATTTCACGATCAATGTTGATAACTTGCCTTTGGAAATGAATAATGATCAGAGATATGTTTCTGTGTTCATAGCTTACTCCGAATTAAGTCTTTTTCTAAACACTGCATTTGATTTTTTTAAACACAAAAACACATCTAAGATCACCTCTCAAAGGTAAACAAAATGTCTCATTTAATCGAAGTCGTAACTCTCATATTTTTCGAGATAGCAGAGGTAAATCCCGTAAAAACTCATTTTTCTCTGCCTTATATCTTGGAAATTATTGAAGATTGAACCCATGTTGATTAAACTTTTTTATTTATTTTAGTCAGTACTATATACCCTTAAAGTTTGTACACGAAGTTGTGTACATTAAGAATCTAAGGACAAGTTGTTTTATAATCTCCGGTTTATAATTTTAACTGTATGTTACATAAACAATATTGATGCCCATATTCATAAACAATCGTAAAGTTTCAAAACGGCTCGTTATAATTTTTGACAAATAGAATCAGGCCCGGTTGCACCAACAAGAAATTTAATAATTATTAACAAATGGAGCATTAAAATTTAACGTAACATTAAATTAATTAACGTTGCACAAATATATTTTTTGCTTCTTAATGTGTGATTTAGTAATGAAGCATTTAATTTAGGTTGGTACTGATTTCAAATGATGTATCTACATTCAATTTTGTTCAGACAAAAAAATAATGTGTCAATGTCAAATATAACATTATGTCGCAAATTACATTACATTTGGTTCAATTGAAATATATTATTTAAAACATGACTTCTAAATAAAAAATCTGATGTGGCCAACACATGACCTCCCGCCAATTCCATGTTTAAAATAGCAGTGAGCTTTAAGTAAAGTATCATTTCCGGTTAATCGTTTGTAAATAAAATCTAATTTGTTGTCCAATAAATAGAAAAGTCTGTAATACGAAATTTTGGATTGTTTTATTGTTTTTCCTCAAAAATTTGTTAGAGCTCCAAATTAAGTACTACATCCAATTTATCATATATGGTTAAAATCTTATATGTTGTTTCAAATTATATATGAGTTTTAAATACCAAATTTCAGAAGTTTTGGATCATATTTTAATAGGCTTTAAGGAAAAATCGTCACACACGTACATTCTTATAAAAATCAGCATCATCTTCTAGGTGCTCTAAAACGCAATCTTTGTAAATTCTTCGCCGTACATAATCCATTTCGTAAATGTGTAGTTGTAAATTTATTTTATTTTATAATGCTGCAAAAATACCAATTAGCAAATTTAAATCAGATCATCCCGTACATCTAACATTTATGTATGATGGAAATTATATTATTTTTACAAACCTTAATAAAATATTTTACTATTATATTCTCATTAACACTGTTCCATTATTAATTTTAATATAATTGCTGCCTATCAGTGACATTGGTTTAAATATGTCAAACCTGTCATTAAAATTTTGATTTTGTTTGACGCATAGGCTATGTGATACATGGAAATAAATTATATTATATATTCATATTTAAAGTTATTTAGAGTTATTTACTACATGTTATTATCGTAGAATTGAAGATTAAACCATTATATTCCATTTTAATTAGTAAAAGTTGCTAAAAAATTATATTCAATGAATTTTTTACAAGAAAAACTGTTTAAAGCTTTTATAAATGATACTTCCGGTTATCCGATATACACTAAAAACTAATGAGCACTTCCCATATTAGTATAGAATGGGTATACAAAATTTCAAATTTTTCTGATTGATAGTATTTGAGTAATCGTGTCCACAAGATCCACACACACACACAGACACACACACAGACACACGCACAGACACACACACAGACACACACACATACATACCTACAGACATCATTGTAAAAATGTTAAAATCGGATTCTGGGGACATCAAAACGTGCTTATTATATAAAATCTCTATATGCTATTTTTAGCACGATCCCTATACCTCCCTTACCTAGGGTAGCGGGAGGTAAAAATAATAAGAGCAAAAATATCATAGAAAAAGAAATGATTATTAATATAATAGAAGAGTATCAAAAAATTATCGAAAATAAAAAGAGCGATTCATTAAAGACGAAAAATGCGGTGTTGGAGGAATTTTCTTGGAGAGAATCCGGTGGTGGACCGTACAAAAAATCTAAATTAGACGACAATGAGCAACGTTTGTGATCTAATTTGAAAGAAGAACAATTTACCCCCCTAAATAATGTATAAGACAGCGCATCTGATTATTTTAGTTTAAAAAACTGTAATAAAGTGCCATCAACTTCAAAAAATGATAAATACGATGATATTTTAGTATTTGAGCTTGAGGTATTATGTTAATTTTATTTATTAGTTATTTTTAAATCTTTATAATGCATCTACTCAAAAAATAAATGAAATTTCATGTGATAATATTCCATCACTATCAAAAAATGCACAAGTAAAGGAATTATCGTTATCCGGAACCGTCTCATTCCATCTTCCGATTAGGACGAAGAAGACGATGACTTTTTCTTTAAAACAATTACACCTTTTTTATGTAATGCTCGAAATCATATATACATTAATATCTCTTTCAAAACTTACCTTGCCTTGTTTGATTATAAACGTCAAAAGACGTACAAAAAAATGAATTTTAATGCTTCATTAAACATTTAAGTACAAAGGATCGGGGAATTAATTTAATGTTAAATTTAATGTATCATTAACATAAATGTTGTTTGGTGCAACGAAATTATTTAATTTTTAATTTTCATTAATTTTAAGTCTTCATTAAAATTTTAAGTATCGTTGGTGCAACCTGGACTCAATCTTGACAAATTAAATTTTGATTTTTCTTTCAATGTAGACTATTATTATTGAGTAATTATTATAACGAACCGTTTAAAATTTTTACAAGTGTTTATGAATACGGGCATGAATCGGATTATTAACAGTAAAGATCAATTTATCATTTCACAGTTCATTTCGTTTCAATTTCATTTAATTGACAGCTAAATTTTTAACCAGAGATTGTAAAACTGGCTCTAAATAAAATAAAAATTATATGAATATAATAAAAATTTAATAATAATAGGGTAGTTGCAAGAATTGTTTGTCTTCTAAGTATTACATTTAAAAAATAATATTCATTAAATAGTTTTAAATTTGAAAATATCACGAAAAATCCATTAGGTATTTTGCAACTAATTATTGAAATTTATATAATATTTTGAAAAAAATCATATGATCCGAAATAGAATTTTACGTCAAAGTTTTACTGCTGGCTATGAATGACGTGCTATATGTACTTCGACGTCGCAGAAGTGGGGGTTTATTTCTGACGACAACATTTTTATGTAATTATTTACGAAAATAATAATTTAAAATACTTTTTGAAAAATGTGAACCCGGCTCATTGTATCCCAAAACCTATTTTGTCAATGTCAACACAAAATAAATATTGTATACCTGAAAAAGTCCCTACAGATAGAATTTTCAATCGCAGGTCTCAAGTTAACATTATTCCTGAACTGTTGATACATATGCCGCGTCATACACAACATCCAGCACAGCACACTGAGGCGGCTATATTGCAGAGAGAACGCCAAAGCTACGCAGAGCTTTGAATCCTGAAAACAAGATGCAAAATTAAAAATAAACATCAGAAATGCCTTCCCGGAATCGAAAAGCAGTAAACCACCAGGATCGTTTTACTTACGGGCACGCCTCCAACTCCAATAACATACAGGAGTTGACTCATGAAAAGAGAAGCCAGGAGGTTCATCAAGGTTGTCCCTGATAGGTTGCGAAGGTCGGAAAATAAACTGAAAAGAAAAAGAATTTTAACACATTTTGTTTCATTGTAGTAAATTCGTAGGCAGAATGTAAAATTTTATAAATTGCTAGGCTTTTTCAAAATGACTAGGCGAATGGGAAAATGATAAGTTTTGGACTGAATCATTTTGGATAATTCTTTAAATTTACTATAACATAACCTAACCTAATAAACAATAATGATATAGCTATTTTCGTAACAAGTTATGAAATATACCAAATATCATGCGAGTGCAAGTCAGTACACACGAGCTAAGATATTTGAATTTCATACAAGTTATGAACATTATTTTTTAGACGAGCATAAATAAATTTTACTTTTTTTCCAAAACTGAAATTTAGGTTCAAACATACGGACAGTTGACAAATGAATAATGTATACATATAGCCAGAAAATAATGACATAGTAACCTAGCAACCGTGTCAACTATTACGATATGAAATATATCGTAACACTAATGTGATAAGTTCAACTTTCTGTGTTTAGGATACTACGTTGATATGTCATACTTATCACAATGGTCGTCTAAAAATATATCATCACGGCATATTACTCATTTCTGAGTGTGCCTATCTGTTTTCATAGATTTCGGTAATGATGATGACATATTTGTACCGTACGGGTGCTTACCACGCGTCACCTCACGGTCACTCAATTTACCTAACTTAAACCACAAAATTCGGCCTAACTCTTTAAGGTGTCAAAATATGTTTGGAAAAATAGTGAAAATGTCGAAATTTTCATTTTATACTTGCCTAGTCATTTTCTTTTCAATTTACGATTACATTTAATTTGAAGAATTGGTAAAAATAGATTAAGGGCCAGTTTCCCAATCTCTGGTTAAAATTTTAACTTCTAATTAAGTAAACAATATTGCACTGTTTTGTTGACAGCAATGATACATCTGTCATTTGACAGTACATTTCAATTTTGTTTATTTAACTCTTAGTTAAAATTTCAATCAAATATTGAAAAACCGGCCCTTAGTATGCGATTATTTTAAAAAATGAAATCTGTTTTACTATATCTGGAAAAAAAGGTTTCCTGAAATCGTCATGGCAATTGAGTTTCCTTGCCCAGGCAGGGAAGTACAATGCAACGTTGCCATATTTATTTTCACAAACACATTTTGCGTTTCAATATAAAATACAATTATAAAATAAAAATAAATTATGTCCAGTATACAGATGTTTTAAATTCTTGTACAATTTTAAGTTTTCAATGTGATTTACTTGTTCAATGAAAATATGTTATATGTACCATTCAGTAATTTTGAATTCTTATACGATTTCAGACAAAAATTAGTACTTATCTCGTCAATGAAGTTCCTTTTCATGACTCATTATTATCTCCATATTCGTCATGAAAATACGAACTTCCCTGCCTTGATAAGTAATTAACAGGGATTTGTTAACTACTGGATGGAGCAAGTGTATATCGATATACCGTGAGTATTTTTTAACGTGAAACATTGGGGGTGTCATATCCATGGTGACGACATTTGAATGACAGCAATGTATTTGCGTGTCCCATTTAATATGAAACATAGGGAACGAATTTGACAGAAGTATTATATTTAAATATTGTAAGAAATTTAGCCGAGTCAGAAAACCACTCGAGCGCACGAAACATATTTCGGCATTTCAGGCACAAGGTACACACAATTTTTTTTCTAAATTATTTAAACAAAATTAACCTCAAATAACATCTTGTCAATGTGATATTTGATTGCCAGCAATGTATTTGCCTGTCTCATTTAAAATAAAGCATAAGGAATGAATTTGGCAGAAGTATGATATTTAAATATTGTAAGAAATTTAGCCAAGTCAGAAAATCACTAGTGCACAAGATGCACACAATATTTTTTCTATAACTAAATTTAATTTGGAAAGCAGGTACAATTATTTAAACAAAATTATTCTCTAATGACGTCTTTTCAAATGTCAAATTTGTTCCCTATGTTTCAATATAAATGGGACAGGCAAATACATTGCTGTCAATCAAATGTCAAGTTGTTCCCATGGATACGACAAACCCAATGTTTCACGTTAAAAAATACTCACGGTATGTATTTCTTGTGTATACCCGGCTAGATTAAGAGAGAACACAGGAAGTGTGAGTGAGAAAGATATAGATAATTCCACTTTAGACAAATGAATTTGATATTCATATCTGTCATATTCACATCTGTCAAATTCAAGTCAAAAATTAATTGTTTTTAAGTATATTTGATCATGAAACGTGAAATAAGTATGAATACAACTAATGCAACTCTAAATTAGAACACATATAAGAATATGTCATGTTTATTTGTCAAATTATTTTTTAGAAGAAATCATAATTTTAATCATAACTTCCTAATGAAACGATACAGCACCGTTCATCACATATTTTGATACACAATTTTCAACACAACACCTTCGAACCATTGTCATATATTAAAATAATTATATTTCAATAATGATATCAAGAATAACCTAAAATCTGTCAAACCTGTCAAACAAAAGATTTGACAAGTAAGGGAAAAAAAAACAACAAATCGGAATTATGTATGACTATCTTTGTTGATTTGGCCGGGTACATGGTATGATTCACTCGCTCCATCCAGTAGTTAACAAATCCCTGGTAATTAACCATTACTAGGTCACTAAAACGGAAAATTTAAATATATTTAGACAGAAAAGTTCAGAAATTTATTCTGCTATTTTTAATGTTAGGAACATTAATTTTTTTTTTATTATATAATTAATATCCGGAAATGTATTCTCACCAAACAAAAGTACAAATTGTGACTTCGCCATTTTAAATTGTATTCTGTCATAATTTCATTTAAAATTGTAATTTCTTTCCTCACATGTCCATTTCTCTCTAAAATGTGAAAAATAAAAAAATGCTAAATAAAAATCGCATTTGTTTCTCGCAGTCCTTGTATTTTTCCGCACGTATGATTTAATTATTTCATTTCCATTTTATTTGTGTTATTCATCGCACGGGCTTGGCGCTACTAATGCAGGAAATTAAGTCGCGCGTGTTTTTATTTTATTTCATTATTCTGCTGTGTATAGTATTCCCGTTCGGGCTACTGAGCTAAAGCTACCGGACTCGTCAAGGGAGCATAACTTTTTTGTATTTATTTATTTTAATAGAAAGTATAATTGTTATACCTTTCTGAATATAATTTACGAGCTCAAACTCGGCTGGTTTACATGTTGCATGTTTTTCTGTTAGTAGTTTGAGGTTAGAAGAGAGAATTAGGAATGAAAAGTGTAAAAACGGGAAAACAGTGCAAGAAATAGTGTTGTCATATTTGTGTGTCTTGGAAGGTGGGTTTTACTGTACGCATTAGTTGTTTTTCCTTGTGCCAAAAGTAAAAGGTCTTGTTAGCCGAAAAATTTTGTAGAAATTTATAACCATTTATGTTGATTTTGTTGAAAATGTAAACAGGCCGAGTTACTAAGAATTTGGGCTTGTAATATAATAAAATCTGCAGAAAATTTCTGGAACCAGATTTTACAACTCAATTTGCCGTTAGCCTAAATTTTATCCTAACCTATTTACCATAACAATTTAATATGCCCAACAATATTCGAAGAGCATTTCTTGTCCATTACCGGGAAAGCAACCCTAGTTTAAAGGTAAATTTAACATTATTACTTGATGCGTATCCACGTTATGTATGAGAATATAAATGTCATTTTCATCGCCTTCGAACGTCATAAAGAGAAATACATTCAGGTTGCTGCTGAACGAAAGAATATAGTATAATAATCCAATAATGTATTCCACCTGGGCCGAGCGACCGCGCAAATTGCCCTCTCAGGGGAATATTGCTGCGATGCTGTTTAGAGCTGGAAGAATTCTTACCGTAAGAAATCTTTCAAGATCGTAAAGATATGCTTTCTATGTTCTATACCATATAATACATTTTTATTCTCAACTGTCAAATAACATATCCATATTTCAACCGATTTAATAACTTTCGTTACTGTTGCTAATTGAATAATATATGAACAGTTCGATGAAATAATATTATTAAATAGTTATATCAAAATTAAATCTTACCTACCTTTCAGAGAGTACAAACAAAATTACTTTTTTCCACATAAAAGGCAAAAGGTACACTAGTTTTGTCATTTTCATACGTTTATTTTCTTTTTAAGCTAAAACTGTAACTGTATAGTATGTTTTAAAATTTTCTGCTAAATGTCAAATCACTTCATAATTACATAGTTACAACAAACTGTATCTAGATATGTCTATGTCTATTATTTTTCAATACAAATATATCACTAATATGTTATTTGATATAGTTGTGGATAAAGTATAATATACTATTCGCATGTAATTGCTATTACTCACTCGCCTTCCGGCTCGAGATGTAAACTTCTTTCTCATGAGCTATAGCATACTTTACATGCTCATTGAATAATATTCTATTATACCTTGACATTCTAAAAATAGTAAAACCTTAGAAAATATTATATATTTAATAATACACTTGCACATAATATTGTGACTAATATCAGGATTTTTTATAAAAATTCACTATCTCCGATAACCGGTAATAGGACGTACCAGATAATGTGAGCCGTAATACAACAAGTTCAAGAAAGAAGTTCAAAAATTCTAGAATCACTGACGTTTCTAAATTTTGTAGGTAACATCATGGTATAGTTCTTAATGCAAATATACAAGCACTATAAAAGTAGCAAAGCGTAAATTTAGGAGCAATTACAAAAGAATAATATATTTGATTACATTATTGAAAGTATAATTTTATATGGTTCTGGGAATGAGAAAAATATGAAAACTCAGAGCACATACATTTAAAACACATAAGGAGTAGGCAAAAATATACCACAATACTAAAATGATTTTAAAATATTAGGCTTTAATAATACGTTTCAGCTTTAGTTCTTTAACAATTTTATGTAGCGTTCCAGTCTAAAATTTGTTCCAATTTAACTTCTTATTCAATTCACTAATTACTGCGACAAAATCAACTTGTTTACAAACTGCGTTTCAAATTTCCCGCCTTTCAAAGTCAATGAAGAACAAAAGCGAATCGCTTCCGCGAGCAATTACGTTTTTGCTAAGATATTTACGTCAGTTGCCAAACAAACGCACAAAAACCTCATTTCAACGCGAACTATCCCATTAATTACAAGCAAAAACCGTCCTGAAGCTATACGCGGTTCCGAGTCGATCGAACTAAGCCATGGGTATGCAACGTCGGCTTTGTAATATATCTCCGGATTTTCAAATAGTTGCGAACATTCCACTTACACAGATTGTTCGCAACTGTTTCGCATTTTGTTGTTTTGAATTGAGGTACGGATTTCACGAATCTGACATCGTTTTACTCTAAATGAAAATATTTTACATTTGATTTACTTTTATACAGATATATTTCTGAATTTGCAAATATATATTTATTCTCTTTTTTATTTATTGAGCGTTTTTACCTCTCGCTAAGAGAGGTATTGGATTCATGCTAAAATTCGCATATCCAGATTTTATTGAATAAGCACGATTTAATGTCCCTAGAATCCGAATATAACATTTTTAAAATGATGTCTGTATGTGTGTGTGGATGTGTGTATGTGTGTATGTGTGTATGTATGTCTGGATATTGTAGAGACGATTCCTCAAAAACTATAAGACTTAAGAAATATTTAACTGCAGTTTCCTCAATCTGACATTCCTGGGAAGAGCTGAAAAGGTTTTGGTAACAATTGAACAACCGGACGTAGTTTCTTAGAAAAATTCTTCTAAATATAATTTTTTGGGAGTTTTTTTATTAAATATTGAAGAACATAAAATTCTCCATCTAATACACTTAAAATTTTTATTATATCTTGCATAGATTTAGAGATAAAGACACTATAATTTATAGAGTACACTAATCGCAAAGGCTAAGGCACTAAGGAAACCAGTTGACAAATTCCAATGTTTATAACATGACACATGTCATTGTCAAATATCAACAGTTTTAGTGACATTCTGATAGCTTTTTCTGGGAAGTATATTTAATTTTTCTTATTGTTTTATTAATTAAATATTTGAAATTACAGGTAAAATTTTGGTAAAATGCATATATCCATCAGAAATACCGCCAATCTGGTTAATAAATTGGAACAATCTCTGACATTTAAAAACTTCCTCATACAATGAAAAATATATATAATTAGAATTATATGTGTGCAGAAGACATGTTAAATACAACAAAAAACAATATTTGGGTAAAGTTCTGTAATATTTTGTTATAAAACGACGGTTCGAAAGCGAAGTGCAGTACAATACTTATATAGCCTAATATGGAAATGGCGAGAGGTCTTGTGCTGGCCACAACAGATTTTTTATTCAGACTAAGCGGGAAAGATAACAAGCACGTGGAGATAGTGAGCCAAATTGTTCATAAGGCAAGTACGTGTTTCTTTCATTTGGTAGATAGAAGTTTGAACATATTCACTTTGATGAGAAACTCATACCTTCATAATAATGAATCAAATGTCAAATTCATAAAGTTTTAAACGACAATACACGAGAATATTATAAAGCATAGTTGTCACGAGTTACAGAGATATAATATCGTTTGAGCAATGTATCCGCATTACATTTCTCAAATTCCCAACAAAGGCATAAATTCAGATTCGTCAGTAAAATCGAATATTTTGAAACTAATAATTTTAAACTATTTCAGATATTATTATTCAACAGTATATTCACCTAAATAAATATATAAATATATCATCACGGCATATTACCCATTTCTGGGTGTGCCAGTATCTACAACACATGTAGACATCGGTAATGATGACGATATATTTTACCGTGTGGGCTCTTACCAGGCGTCACCTCACGGGCACTCATAGCTGGCGTGGAGAGTGCACCACAGGGGTCACTTTTGTGCCATTTAAAATTGGAAATATTTGGCGTCTGTCGGGATCAAACCCGGTTCCCCCAGGTTCGCGACCAGACACTCAGGCACGCGGCCACGGGACCCCATGTATATTCACCTAGGATCAATAGAATAAAATCTACGTAAATGGTGAGACATTTCTATAAAAAAATTCGACTACTTTAAATGTAGAATTCAAATTTACAAAAACTGTGGACAAAATAACGGGTAATAATAGATCGATCGGCAAATTAAGGGTCATCTGAAAATTCAGAGCACAGTAACACCAACTTTGCAACTTGCAAGGCTGTGGCAAGGAGAAGACAGAACAATAACAAGCAAATAACTTTATTATAAAATCTTCTAAATAGGCCCACAAACCATAACAAAATAGTTATTTTCGTAACAAGTTATGAAAAATACCAAATATCATGCGAGTGTAAATTGACGCACGACGCGTAGCGGAGTGCAAGTCAATACACACGAGCTAAGATATTTGTATTTCATATAAGTTATGAACATTATTTTTTAGACGAGCTTAAATAAATTTTACTTTTTTTACAAAATTGAAATTTAGGTTCAAACGTACGGACAGCTGACAAATGAATAATGTATACATATAGCCAGAAAATAATGACATAGTAACCTAGCAACCGTGTCAACTATTACGATATGAAATAAGTATATCGTAACACTAATGTCATAAGTTCAACTTTCAGTGTTAGGATACTACGTTGATATGTCATACTCACAATGGTCGTCTAAAAAATAATAAAGTGTACACTTTATCCTTAAAGTAATACTCAATAAATAACGATTAAGATAAAAAAAAAAACATTTTTTTAATAATTACTTTGCGAGATATTTGAATTTATTTCCAGAGATACAAATGATATAACACTATTGGTATCTTTCCCGCACATCCTACTACAGAAACTGGTGTGAGAAAGATAGCTATAGGTACCTTTAAAAATCAAATGCAGCTATACAAAAAACAGTTATGACTTTTTGATACCACGAATTGCTTCAAAATTAAACGAACTTTCATTTAAAAATATTTTTAAAAATTGGTTTATGGGCCTATTATAGTTTCAAAGTCAATATTTCAATTTTGTTATCTTTCTTACAGACTTAATTATGAATACACTAAAGGTCTAAGCAGCTGACATCCGGACTAAACAGAGAGAGGTATGAGAAAAATGATTAATAATTACAAAACAGAATTATGACTAATGGGTTGATTTTGTTCACATCTGTAAATCTTACAGATCTGTAAATTTGTAAATAATGAACAAAATCGCAACGAACCTGCCACTCTTATGTATAATTTTATATTAATCAACAAATATAGATTGGTTTTTGTTAGGTTTTTACAGATTTACAGATCTGTAACATTTACAAATGTGAACAGAATCGACCCATTAGTCATAATTCTGTTTAGTAATTATAATCATTTTTCTCATACCTCTCTCTGTTTACTCCGGATGTCAGCCGCTTAGACATTTAGTGTATTGATAATTAAGTCTGTAAGTTATTGCCAGCCTACTTGTAAGGTTGATATTTAGCTATGGGTGCTTTTTGATTACTTTTCACCCTGCACCCCTCAGGTATGCTTTTCTAAACATTATAACCTTTCTAGTCTAGTGTATAGATTCATACTGGAAAGACGTTGGTCTTATGTCCAAGCGAGATGTATAGTTTTGGCTCGCGTTCTGCGTAACTCAAGTATTTTGGCTTAGGGATTTAGTTATGTTTAATGTAGTCGTTAATAATAAATTGTAAACAAATATGTAAATAAAAAATTTATATAAAAAATATTAAGTGTGTTCGTCTCCATAACAGTGTTCATCTTTCATCCCTTTAATTGTTAGTGTATATGTTCATCCTTAATGAAGTTTTCATCCAAGTCAGCAAATCACTTGAACAATTTTTAATATCTATCAACTTTATTTTAGAATAAGAAAGAAGCCATATTACCAGCTTTTAATCTCTGCGAAATTAAAAATCTCCCATTACATGAGGAATATGTGGTAATATACTCTCCGCAAGGCTTAATAAAGCTGTCATTCTCATATCACTCTCAATTTAATTTCTTTCCAATGCAATACCGTCTCATTATTGCACCAGACTTTAATCCAAACGTAATGAAAATTTGAAACGTCTGTTCGTTCTCATCAACACAAAACGCTATGAGGCACATGCGCTTATATTACAAATTATTAAAGGAGGCAAAAGGGAGTCGGTGAAAATTCACTGCGAGACTAAAGGAAAGGAAATTCCGTCAGCAATTTATCACATACGGAGTTTAATCTGTGAGCCTCATCACACTTCATTAGGAACGAGCAGGAACTTACGGAGTCGTAATTCACCTCCATGCATTGGGATTAGGATTGTAGCGCGATTTGTTCTGGTAATCGCAAAGGGAAATGAAGCTATGGATTTGACATTTTACTGCTGCAATATGCAAGATAATTCTAAATGAACAAAATAAGGAATAATAGACATTTACATAGAGATGGTCTATGAATAGTATTTGCACAGGGTGTGAATCGAAAAGTGAGACATAGGCGTTTAACATGGGAATTCAGATTTTCTTTGGGCAAACGTTACCGAATTATTTTATGCAAAATATTTTAAATAGATATTTATATTTTGCATCTAAATCATGTGAAACGATTATTCTAGCTCTTCATAGAAACATAATAGTTATTTACTCTCAAGGCAGGGAAGTTCGTCTTTTCATGACGAATAACATGCACAGAAAAAAATAACCATCTAAATGGGGTCATGCAAAAAAAATGTTGCTAATGTTTTTATAAAAATAGAATCTATGACACTTATTATCCATATTGTAACATAAAACATCCCAAAATATAATACTTTTCATTCATAATTTACTTAGAAGATATTCGCGCTACGATTTTCTGTGACGTCATGTATCGGCTACTCACACAACGACACTAGTCACACGTACATGAAGGTCACAATGTCACAAACTTTAAAGTTAAACGTCAGATAAGAGTAAACAAGCCAAATATTTATAAAGCTGTTAGAGGAAAAGTGCGCTCTATTCAATCTATTTTGTTTCATAAAGATTTAATTATTTCATTAGAGAAATATTATTTGTAATTGCAGGTTTGTGTGCCTGATATATAATTTAATACATAAAAGTGCAATAATTGTATATTTATAATGATAATAATGATAAAACATGGTGAAGAAGAACTGTGCAGTTCCAACTTGTGTAAACAATTTATTAAAAAACCCAAAAAGACTATAAACAATCTTAATTTACATTTTGTCCACCAGTGTGAACTGAAATCGTTCAGATACATGACGTATGCGCTCATGTGAGCTCATTGAGATTTGAAATTGACTCCTATTTTTTAAAAAAATATATATACAAAATAATGCACACAAATGGCGTGATAATATTATTTACATTATACTGTGACCGGTAGACTTCCAGGAAAAAAATAAAACAGAAAATGTGGCATGACCCCATTGTAGTTAAATTAACTAAACAAATGTGTAATTTTCAGCCTATTAATATGTTTTTATTAAATTATCTAAGTTGATTTAGTTAAATTTTCAAAATTTTTAATAACAAATTAGAGTAAAATTAAATACAAAATTAGATTAAATGACTACATTTAGTATTGAACTATACGCAAATAAAGAAATTAACTAAATATATATTTAAATTTTCTATTTACTTACCTAATTTATTAGATAAATCTCCGAAAATTGTAGGATAAAAATAATGAAGCCAAAATACAGTAAAATTAAATAAAGTAAGTAATTAAAATAACTATTTACATATTTAAATTAACGGTTTTTTACAAAATATTTATTATCTACTTCGAGTTAGTTAAAATGCTAAATTAAGATATGTAAATTATACTAAATTATTAGACATATCGCCTAATAAAATATCTAATTATAATTAGACAAAATTTCAATTCTTTTTACCTCTCGCTAAGAGAGGTATTGGATTCATGCTAAAATTCGCATATCCAGATTTTATTAAATAAGCACGATTTAAGGTCCCTAGAATCCGATTATAACATTTTTAAAATGATGTATGTATGTATGTATGTGTGTGTGTGTGTGTGTGTGTGTGTGTGTGGATATGTGTATGTGTGTATGTGTGTATGTGTGTATGTGTGTATGTCTGGATGTTGTAGACACGATTCCTCAAAAACTATAAGACTTAAAAAATATTTAACTGCAGTTTCCTCAATCTGACATTCCTGGGAAGAGCTGAAAAGGTTTTGGTAACAATTCTTCTAAATATAATTTTTTGGGAGTTTTTTTTATTAAATATTGAAGAACATAAAATTCTCCATCTAATACACTTAAAATTTGTATTATATCTTGCATAGATTTAGAGATAAAGACACTATAATTTATAGAGTACACTAATCGCAGAGGCTAAGGCACTAAGGAAACCAGTTGACAAATTACAATTTTTATAACATGACACATGTCATTGTCAAATATCAACAGTTTTAGAGACATTCTGATAGCTTTTTCTGGGAAGTATATTTAATTTTTCTTATTGTTTTATTAATTAAATATTTGAAATTATAGGTAAAATTGTGGTAAAATGCATATATCCATCAGAAATGCCGCCAATCTGGTTAATGAATTGCAATCTCTGACATTTAGAAACTTCCTCATACAATGAAAAATATATATATAATTAGAATTATATGTGTGCAGAAGACATGTTAAATACAATAAAAAACAATATTTGGGTAAAGTTCTGCAATATTTTGTTATAAAACGACGGTTCGAAAGCGAAGTGCAGTACAATACTTATATAGCCTAATATGGAAATGGCGAGAGGTCTTGTGCTGGCCAAAACAGATTTTTTTTTCTGTGTGTCGGCAAATAACCATAATGAATCATGAAAAGGAACTTCAATGACGAGATTAGTATTAATTTTTTATCTGAAATCGTATAAGAATTTAAAATTACTGAATCGTACATATATATATAACAAGTAAATCACATTGAAAACTTAAGGGACTTTATTTAAAATATAAATAAATAAATAAATATATCATCACGGCATTTTACCCATTTCTGGGTGTGCCAGTTTCTACAACACAACATGTAGACATCGGTAATGATGACTATATATTTTACCGTGTGGGCGCTTACCAGGCGTCACCTCACGGGCACTCATAGCTGGTGTGGAGAGTGCACCACAGGGGTCACTTTTGTGCCATTTAAATTTGAAAATATTTGGCGTCAGTCGGGATCGAACCCGGTTCCCCCAGGTTCGCGACCAGACACTCAGGCACGCGGCCACGGGACCCCATTTAAAATCGTACAGGAATTAAAAATAAATGTATGCTGAGCATCATTTATTTTAATTTTTTAATTGTATTTTATATGGAAACGTAAAATGTTTTTGTGAAAATAAATACTGCAACGCTGCATTTCACTTCTGTGCCTAGGCAGGGAAATTCAATTTCATGACGATTTCAGGAAAAAATTATGTGCCTAGGCAGGGAAATTCAATTTCATGACGATTTCAGGAAAAAATTAATTATTTATGAGCTTGTAGCCTAGGCAGCCATGGATTTATGACAAAAAATAGACAAATGCGTTTATTTTTAACTGTCATTTTATAACTAAATTTGGATTAGAGCGGTAAATTAATACAAAACACAAACATGTAATATGTTGACAGTTAAAAACAATGCATTTGTTTATTTTTTGTCATAAATCCATGACTGCCTAGACTATAAAAGCTCATAAAACTGTAACTTTATAATTAATTTTTACTTTTATATGAAGAGCTTAGAATAATTGTTTTTTTTTTTTGTAATCCTACAAAATATGTATACAATCCATTTGAAACGTCAAAGAATATCACTCAATGTAGTGGCGAATACAGTAAAAAATTAAGTAATCTTTTAACATAAAGCAAGTTAAGTGTGTCAACAGTTCGTGTTTACATTCTTTGTAGAGAAAACAACCCCACGCTTTTTAGTTGTGCTCTTACACTTCTTTATTGTTTACGTATTTATTACCGACAACGAAGTAATGAACTTTAGGATATTCTTAGACAGTATCAGATTTACAGTTATTTACATTGTTTAATGGTTTATTGTGTATGGCTTCTTTTAACAGAAACCGATTTCTCATCTTCGTAAATATTTCAAACAAACTTTGTTATTCGCGATACAAGAGATATTTAATTTAGATCAGATTTAGATTTCTCTTAAGAGAGTGTTCACAATGTGAAATTAAATTCTGCATAGTCTTCCGTATTTAATAAAAATGTAATATTTTAATCATTCACCACTGTTTTTACCTCCCGCTACCCTTGGTAAGGGACGTATAGGGATCGTGCTAAAAAACACATATCGAGATTTTAGTAAATGACCACGTTTTAAGGTCCCTAGAATCCAATTTTAACATTTTCACGATGATGTCTGTATGTATGTATGTATGTATGTATGTATGTATGTATGTATGTATGTATGTATGTGTGTGTGTGTGTGTGTGTGTGTGTATGTATTTTGTCTTCACTCTAACTCAAATACTATCATTCAGAAAATTCTGAAACCTTGTATTTCTACCCTACTCTAATACGAAAAGAAGCCATTAGATTTTGGTGCAAATCGGATAAACGGAAATGGCACTTTACTTGAAGCTCATAATGGTTTTTCTTCAAAAAATACCACTAAATGCCATTTTTTCGCATTTTATGTCATTGGAAAATTATAGATTATCGAATTTTGTACAGGTATACATTAATACTTTTTCTATATATTTTACAGATAAATTTAAAAATCATTTTTCTTTTTTTAATCCCGAAGCCTAAGATAAACAAAATTCCTTTGTTACACAGTTTATTTTTCAAATGAATGTAACTGACAGGTAAACGTCATTGTCAAAAAATTAATCACTTCAAATTAATAATAGTGACATATTAAATAATAAAGAAAATCGTAAATAAAGCAATAGTTATAAGCAATAGAACATAACAGTTTGCAGTATTAGTAACGTAGGTATGTATTTAAATTAATAAAAATTAAATAGCGGGAGGTTTTGTGTTGGCCACATCAGATTTTTTTTTATAAATAATATAACATACCTTTTTTTTATAATGTTGGATAGCAAATTTCATGTACTTTTCAAATTTGAATAAATATATAGATTGTTCCATTTGAAAATATAAAGTTATGTACCACGAAAAAATCTGTTGTGGCCAGCATTATACCTCCCGCCAGTACTTCTGCTGATGCCGTAACTGGCGAAATTGTACAGTAAATTAAAAATATACACTTCTTGTGAAATATTATTATTATTTTTTTTTTGTCTTTTATTAATTTGAATACACACCTACATATTTATTGATGCTGGAAACTATATTATGTTACTGTGCATTTATATAATATAACTATAACTGTTGTATTATTTATACTATTCCTGCTTTCTTTTTAAACGTTACCATTATTAATTTGATTTGATAGGTCTTTCCGCAGTTATATTTACATCTGTGAGTTACCTACATTTGAAATCTGAACAGTGTAACTAAGGAATTGTTTACCATACACAGGTTCCAAGCTTTATAAAATTGATTTATATATATATATATATATATATATATATATATATATATATATAAAATATATAGAAAAAATATTACTGTATACTTGTACAAAAATTTAATAATCTTTAATGGGGGATTACACCTTTTTTTTATAATATCATCTGAAAATATTAGGAAAACTAAGACTATTGATGAAAATCCGGTGAAAAAATTCTTATTAATAAGCGAGTTATGGTCTCTCGAATTTTGAAAAGATTGACGTGACGTCACATTTATGTGTTTTTATATCAAACTGTTTTCATCATGGACCTAAATGTTCTTGAAATATATGCTATTTTAAGTTATATTTACATAAAAATAAATGAATATTATAACACTGTATAAGTCTATATACTTTATAATTACAGGTGTATTTAAATTATTAAGTTTAATGCAAGAAATTTATGTTAAAATAAAAACTTTTTGGAAACTGCAGTACACGAATGTGAGCCCCTCCTTTCGATTTTGAATTTCTTAACTTCCATTGGTAGTAATCCCCACCTCCTAACACGCTATTTGTAATGCATGTATAGGCGGTTTCTCGGTCGCCAATCAAAATATTTTCATATTAGTGTCGAAGCGCTATAACAAAAAACCCTTTATTTCCGAAATATCTCAATTATACCATTTCACTTTTTAATTAATATTCGTTATTCAGCATATACATTCGTATTTTTTTACTATTTTCCTTTAATTCGATTGAGCTGTAATCCCCCATTTTTATAATAACTTAAATCGCGAAAAGATTACATCTAAAGGTATTTTTCGAAGAAAAACTATTTTGAGCTTTAAATAAAGTCCCATTTCCGGTTATCTAATTTACAACAAAATATTTTGGCTTCTTTCCATATTAGGCTAAGGTACAAATACAAGGTTTCAGAATTTGCTGAATGATAGAGCGTTGACAAAATCCATACCTACCTATACATACACACATACAGACATTTTCGTAAAAACGTTAAAATCCCTTACCAAGGGTAGTGGGAGGTAAAAATGGAACATCCATAATATTTAAAATAATCGAGTTATTAAAAAAAGAACAAACCGATAAATCACCCTGTATCAATCTACCAGCCGCACATGAATCCTATCCTGTTTTACATTACCTACTTGTCAGAACTTGTATCTAAGGTAATAGTATTTTTGCCCTCCTGAAGTGTAATGGGAACTTTACAATTGTATACACAGCAAGTGTAACCTACATTTTACGCTTACTGTGTTGTAACTTGTCTAACTATGCGGTAAAATAATCAAAATACATTGGACGTTTATCGGCATTTAGAAAAGAAATCATCTTTACTATAATAAAGTTCATGTAAAAAAGTACTACCTACTTAAGTTATTTTTTTACTTTAACATTTCCTATATTTAAAATTAATTTATACAAACCAAACTCACGGTAGCGACATCTGTCATTATTGTAAAAATCCGCCGTTACCGACATAGTCACCGATCGATATACCTGTCAAATACGCGAGCATTGCTGAAATGTCAAATATCGACACCTACCTATTATTTATTACGAAGAAAACATGAGCAAATAAATATATTATCAGTCATAAACAACGTCTATTATTACAGATAAATTTTTGCTAGAAGAAGTACTCTAATGAAGGTAAGTAAAATCAAATTTGGAAATTGACTTAACCCCAGTATTTTAAACTAACCCTTTTCAGAAGTACAACCTATCTCATTAAAAAAAGTGATATTCATTATCGTCGGCCAAAAAATTTGATACAATTCTCGTGCGTGAAGTATTTTACAGCGCTCCAGCTAATAAGGTACTCGCCTTAAGGGCTCGTACCTTAAACAAAGCTGTCGCGCTGTAAAATACAACTTACACGCACTCGAATGTAAATAACTATTATTTCAGGCAAGTTCAAGAAAATATTAATTGTATTTTGTTGTTTTACTTCATGTCACTACACTTCCTCATGTATCTACATACATTTATCTAATCTATTGATTTAATCAAATTACACTATCACTCCGGCTATAGGTTTCAATAAACAGGTTCTTCTCCTACAATGATTCAAGCATTAATGACCAAATATTCCGCGAATTGAATATTTCTGATAAATTAAATATACTTTTATACGATTAAAATTGTTGCCGCTCTATTAATTTCATTTTCTACGTAGTATCCTTTGTAGAATATTACAGAATATAGTAATTATATTACTGCCACACTAAAACAAGGCCGTAAGCTTATGTCTTTGATCTCTTATCAAATTTAATAGAAATTATGCGGCAGCAATATCGTATGTAAAACAATTAGTAAGCAACGGTTTCACATTATCACGGATGAACGATAGCACAATAAGTTCTGTAATATTATTTGTTTCCACATTGAACAACGAGCCATTTATATATGTACGCACATGATTTATTACATCAGTTTAATAATAGACATCAAACACAGTCAAAAAGTGTATTTTGTAATAATGTTTAAACTAAATTAATCTGTTTAGGTATATTCGATATATTTTTGTCGCAAGAAAAACAGTTGTAATATATAAATGTTTACCCACGTCATTTACACACTCCAAAAGTAAATTTATTAGTTTTGGAACAACTTTGAGTAATTTCGTACTCTATAGTAGGGTTTTGGAACGCAGCCCTGGCGTTTATCTCACGGGCAATCATTGTTGGCATAAAGAATTTTGATATCGCTCGGGATCAAACTATAGTCCACAGATTCGCAACCAGACACTAAGGCACACTACCACGAGACCTCATATGTTATTTATACAAAATAAAACAAGACAGGCAGGAGATAATGAGCTATCCACAAACTATATACATAATTAGGTAAGATAAGTAATGTAATCTTCTGGGATGTGTAACACTTCCTCATACTATACTCTCAAGTCAATCTTAGTTCACAATACAAGCCACATCCTAGCTTTCAAGCACTTTGTTGTGCGAATCTCGTATAATATCGCCGTCAATAACCATGTAGTTTAGATCGCTCCGATAACGCTATTACTTGACAAGGATAGCAGCCTCATGCCGGCAAAGTAAGTAAACACAGCGCTACGCGATAATTTACCGGTGAAATTGCGCGAAATTAAGTTACGCGCGACTTGCCATGCCGTCATAGAACATCGTTTCTGTTTGACTCATTGGCGCTTGATGCCTTCAAAGCTCGAGATGGTTTAATGGAGGTAATAAGCGCAGAAAGAGCTTTTTTGCTTAAAATGTGTTGGGTTATTATGTTAGAATAATACAGTGCGTAATGCGTCATGTGGGACTGTTTATATCTCTAAAGACCTAACGTTAATAGCTTCTGACAAATATGTTACGAACAAAGAGAATTCATTCCTTTTAGTCTTTTGGTTTATATAAAAACTGGCATATACATTAATGTAGATGATTAATTAATTTGGGAATGTTAAGCTAGTTTTCCACTTGCAAAGATATTTGGCGCCAATTTGTTGCTAGTTTTACGGCGCCAATTTGTTATGTTAACGCAATTTCTATATCAGTTTTCAGCTAGCACCAGATTAAAAATGACGTCAATTGGGTTACTTCAAGCAAGCATTAATATGACAGTGGTGGTGCAAATTTTGTCTGTTGAGCTCCAAAAGCTTTGACTGAGTCAGACATAACCTCAACAATTTTTCTCAATATCTTCTCTTTTATTTCGACCTTTATGGGATGAAATTTTGTTATTCCAACTGAATTATTAGTTCCGATGATCATTTTGTTGAAGCTTTTGCCATTGCACTGGCGTATTGCGTCTCTAAATGGCATCAAAAAATATAACTGCTTTATATTTTTATTGGCGCATTGATCAGCCAATACATTGGTACCAGTTGAATTAGTTTGTTTTCATATGCAACTAAATTGGCGCTAGTCTAGTGGCGCCAGTAACTTGTGCATGTGGAAACTTAGCTTTACAAACTGATACGAGAAAAAAACATTTATCTTCAGTAAATTTACAGTATATAAAAGTTTTGAGAAAAGGCTAGAACTCTTCATTAAATAGAAATATTTTTTTATTGAAACATTGATATAAGGAGTTGTTTCTATAAACTAAGGAGGTAAGAAATCTAATTTTACAACATTGGTAAGGGACCATCATCAATGCGATGCATTTTTGCCCCTGGGCGATGTTACTACTTCTACTAAGAAATACCTGTGAAATATTTGGAGAATTATACTCTCTCTCTCTCTCTCTCTCTCTCTTTGTTTTCCATAAAATGTGGGCTTCTTAATGCTCTGCAGCATCTGGATATTTGCTCAAGCGGGGCCGCACTCTGATTACATGATTTATTTTCCGTAATTTTAAATAATTTAGGATCAAAGTTTTCTAACAAACATTTTTGAAATTCTAAATTGTCGAGTTAATTTGCGCGATGACGTTCTAACTTTGTCTAGAGCACATTGAGTGAGTCTGCTGGACTAAAAGTTCGGGCCGCCCATTTTTTGGTAAATTAATACATATACTACACCTTCTTTACATTCGCGTGTAGTTCGGTAAATAGTCGTCTGTCCAATATTTGGATCCCCAATCGTTAATAATTTTACGTTTCGGCTATCTGTCCAAATAACCTATATTTAGATATATTTGCATATATCAAGTTTGTTACCAACATCTCAAAACTTTTTCTGGCAATTTTAACATGGTATATTATAAAACAACTATTATGTTTTTATTATGTCCAGTAACAACTAGATTAGACTTTATTTATTAATAAAAATTGGAGCGTAAAATTTTTCTCTAACCAATCAGAGTGTAGAGTATATTTCCCGATCTAGCTAAAGTAATACTCCATTACAAATTGAAATGCGCTATAGACTGAAAGAGTTCTTTTTAATCACTTAAAATGTTTCATTTTACTTTAATTTTAGATTTAGCTAGCGGTGAATCTACAAAAAGATAAAAAAGAATACACAAACATGACTGTAACTGTGCACAGGTCTTAAATTAACACGACCTAAAAAGGTTATATCTCTCTTATCGCAGTTATTTTTGCATTATTTATGTGGGTGGGTTTTTTATCAAATGTAAAACAGAAGTTGTGCATAAAAATATCATGTGTAGTTGTTTGTTTGCTGTTTTAAAGGAGATGATATCTGGATGAAATACTGTCCGTTTCTATTATTAAATTTTATTGCCACAAAACGGGTTATCTTTTTAATAATACCCATTTTCTATACATGTTCAGAAAAATAATTGTAGCAGGTACATTGGTTTTCAAGCATATTGCATTTTGTACAAAATAACACTTTAAATGAAGTACTTACATATAAAGTGATTAATGAACTTTAGTCATAAATAATATAATTTAAATTAACAAAAGATACCAATCATCATAAAATTTTAATAAACGCAAATATGGAATTTTATATGCATACGTATCCATGATTTTTATTTACACAAAACGATAATGAAATGCTTTGCTTTTAATAAACACATAAAATTAAATATTTCAATTGGTCGTGTAACAAATAAACAGCTGATGTATTATTAATGTATTGTGGATATACGTAAACATCAACAGTATGATGATTAAATATAAAATATAAAAGGCATACGTGAAATTGGGTGCTACATTTTATTTATATGTAAATATAGTATTGAATATATTATTTGAAGTAGAAAAACAATATACTAGTGTTCGTTTTTTATTTGATTAATATATTTCCTCTTTTGTTTTAAACAGGCACAGGAAATGCATAATATACTCGTACATACATATTGCATTTCTTTTTTTTTAAATAAATAAATAAATATATCATCACGGCATATTACCCATTTCTGGGTGTGCCATTATCTACAATACATGTAAACATCGGTAATGATGACGATATATTTTACCGTGTGGGCGCTTAAAAGGCGTCACCTCACGGGCACTCATGGCTGGTATGGAGAGTGCACCACAGGCCACAGGGGTCACTTTTGTGCCATTTAAAATTGGAAATATTTGGCGTCTGTCGGGATCGAATTCGATTCCCTCAGGTTCGCGGCCAGACACTTAGGGGGTCGCTCACTCATATCTATATTGCGTGTCGTCCTCATTTAGTTCTTTTTGTCTCAAATTTTCCGCAATACACTCCTTCAATCTTCTCTTTGGTCTTCCCCTGTTCCTTTTACCCATAACTACTAAGTTGTCAATTCTTCTTGCAATATATTGTTCATCTTTCCTCATGACATGCCCATACCAATGTAACTGTCTCTAGTGTTTCACCAAGTATCAAGATATTTCCTGAGTCTTGAATTTCTTGTCTTGAAAACAAGACAAGAAGGTAAGTTTTTATTTAAGACACGACAAGAACAGTAGTGTCGAGATCAAGAGATGAATAGGCCGTCAAAAGATGAGCAAGACAAGAATTTATTTATTTCTTTTCTTGAAATTCAAGACAAGACAAGATTTCTTGTCTTGACGATACACTAACTGTCTTGAAACTATTCGTTAGTGAAATAGAGCAATATGACGCCTAGCGGCAAAAATATGAACTAGTGCATGGTAGTAAGTCCTAGGCGAGGTAGCGACGAACGCATCGTTTCTGTCACTTATTTAACAAATGAATCACGAGTAGAGTTAAATTTGTAGGCTATACTTCATATTACGTAAGAAAATAGTAGATTGCTCTTAAGAGCCGACCGTTTTTACATGCATTAAATAAACAATTTAAATTTGTGAAACCAAGCTTTGTCAATAATAAATATATTTATCTGTAAAAATGTCAAAATCTAAAATTGCAACAAAATATGGTTAAACATCATTTAATTCTGTAGATCTTATTTCACAACTGGCAGGTGATATTTGTTTCGTTTCTGTGAAATAGGTTTATATTCTAACCAATCAAAGGGTAGAATTTATATATCCCTAACTAAACCAACGCTATTCTTACGTGAAATAAAGTATAATAACAAAATCTAAAACTTCAACACGTTTTTGTTGCGTCTCCCCAATTTCTCGAAAACAAGTACCTAAATTCTGTGGAAAAATTTATTAGAGAAATTTGCCAATTTAAAATAGTTGGTAGACGAAAGTTATGCATTCATCTTTTAAAAATGGGAAGGAAACCGAGTAAAAATATGCATGCTCCTTGAATTTTATGAAGCAAGATTATATTTTGCCGAGTATAACTACAAGGTAATAATTAGTTAGTCTTTATTAAAATACTTCGCAATGAAATTTAAACTTGTAGACCTGCCTGCACAAAGATGACAATAAAATAATAATACTTATCTCTCCATTAATCTACCAAAGTCTGTAATAATGCAGTACTATGTAGATTTAAGAAAACAAAGCCTCGAATCACGTAAATTTAAAATTCGAGAGAATGCTGAACATAATTTTTAGATGAAACGGACTAGTTCGCAAAATTCAAAATGTTATTCATACTAGAAACATTATTTTTATTTAATATTACCTATAATATTAATATCACTTTGTATTTCAAACGCCGCAGTGTATAAGAATAGACAGTTGCGGAAAACGAAGTATCTACCTTAAACCGGCCATATTGTTACGTCACGCGCTAAGCTCCTCCTCTTCTTCACTCGCGAATCACTCGTGCCGTTTCCTTTATCCTCTTTCTGTGATTTTCTCAACATCCATCTCAACGTCCTTATCTCTGCCACATTCATTTTCTTGCTAAAGATTTTTTTTTCAAATTTCTTCATCCTGCCTGAATTCTATGGTTTATTTCTCTCTGAAGTCTGATCAATATAAAAGATATTTAAACTCTTCCACTCTAGTGTACAAGCTTCCCTGCGAATCAAACATATCCGAATTGGTTTTTTCATTGCCCCCCATTCCCACGTATTCATGACGAAGCCTTTGGCCTGGTGTAATGTATTCCTTTTATCATGCGCTTACAGCATCCGACGCATAGTGGCGCCGGCACTTAGTGTGTGATTCAACCCTGTCAGATTGAACATGGTGCTGTATAGTAATGTAGTGCAGACGGGTGGATGTACGTATTATGCTCAAAAAGAGAGAAGTTGGTGTTTGTTACCAGTTTGGCAAGGTACATGCTGTTGAATATGTTAATGCAATGAACGGAGTTTTGTTTTGTTTGCAAGGAAGTTGTTGGACGGGAGTCAACAAAAGATACTTTTCTAAAGTATCCTGTATTTTAACATACAGTAGCCAAATACATGGTGTCTCTGAAATAGGGGGACATGGCTTAACCACAGATTCCTGAGGCTAAAATAAGACGATTTAACTAAACTTGCTTCTACTGGAAAGTGTACCGTTTAGCCAGAATTCTGCTTCAAAGCTCTACGAAAAAAAATTAATTTTGCTTATAATAGCAAAACGCTTTATACGATTTGAATAAAATTTGGTATGACAGTTAATATGGCTATAAGTCATCTTTTAAGGTGATACTTATTATTATTAGTGAACCACTAGTGTATGAAACTTAGGTGTCCCAACATTGATTAGACCGTAACTTTTTAATGGCTACGCCGATAACATAAAAACATTTTTTTTTTTCAGAAAGATACATTCAATAGTAAACTTTTCTCCCTCTGTTTAACTTGTGATATCTGTTACGGTTCAGACAGAAAAAATAAAACCTAAGTGACTGCATCGTGAATTTTTTAAAAAATAAATTTAATCTAGCAGTCTATCCAAATGTCAAACACCTAATTTTTAATGACAGAAGTTAAAATTTTAACCAAAGATTGAAAAACCGGCCCTTAATCTCTTAGCACGTTCATATGCAAGATGTTGTTTCTCACACTTGATTTTGTCAAACGCTATGACATTCCGAACTCAAATCTGTCAATAATTTTTTCTTAAGCAAAAAGTACCAATTTTGTGACGTTTTAAAAAACGTCCGTCCTTTCTGCCCAATCTTGTTTATATGTTACCTACACTCATATTAAAAAAATCTGTTGTGGCCAGCACAAAACCTTCCGTCAATTCGATGTATTTTGTACATATCTATACCAAAAGTTCCTTGAAAAATATTCTATATATCCTGTATAATTGTAACAAGAACACACTATTTTTACATATACATACTGAAAGTTCCTTTGAAAAGATTCTAAAATCTAATAAAATTTTAATACGAATACGAACGTACATTATGTATTGCACTTAACACTTCCTCCTATTTCAACTTTGCCCTATTTTATTAGAAGTCGCTGTTTCTTACTCTTCTCTTCTACTCATTCCTGTCCAAAGCACCTTCGTGACACAGTTCTTCCTCTCTCAAATCTTCTGCTATACAGTCCTTCCATCTTCTCTTTTGCCTTTCTCGTACTTCTGGCATTATAAGTTCCTATCTTGAGGCGAGGTCGCAAATGCAAGTCACTGGCGAGGGACACTCTGTCACTTATATCACTTTATATACTTTCCACTTTGGTTCTGCACTTGCCACTGACATCTGTCAATTAGATTTTTTTGAATATATTTGTTGTTTTCATAATTTTTGCAGAGCTGACTGATTTTCGAAAGTTAATCTCTCTATAACTGTATATCTATTGAATATGAAGGAAAATGTATAATCGAGCCGTATAGAGAATAAGATATTCTTTCTATTGATAATCACATAAAATGTCGAAAATGATATTTAACTGCGATTTTTCAAGAAAAACAGTTAAGAACTTCAAATAAGGGTACTTACGGTTGACCAAATATAACCAAAATCTAATCAGCTCTTCATATGGTTGTAGAGAAGAGGAATATGAAAGAATCATAAAGACACACAGACACACACGGACACACATACACACATTCAGACATAATCTTAAAAATAGTACATTCGTATTGTAGGGACCCTAAAACGTGCTTATACATTAAAAACTCACCACCGAATTTTTTGACCAAAAACAATACCTTCCTTTTGACGGAAGGTAAAAAGATAAATATAGTACCTTACATCATTACAAAAGTGTGTGCATCTTCCACCCTCGCAAGTACATAAATGTCATCGTCGGTCAATCGAAATTAAATTAAACAAGTTGCACATCACCGCTAAACCTCCTGTACTGAACAATAAATGACAAAAGAAATATAGTAAATGTTCCTACATTTAGTCCTTATTGAATTACTCTACAGATGCATAAAAATAAATTATCCTAAAAGTCTTAACTGTTAATTGAATGCCATCAACATCGGAAACAATTTTCACGAAAATACCAATTTTCGTCATGAACGCTTTTGATTCCCATTTTTTCTTGAGAAATGCTTTCAAGCTCAAACAAAGCCTACATCTTTCGCCGGGCCAATCATTGATTGATAATTAATAAAGTTGATAATAAGATTGGCGCGTAACGACGGAACGGGGATTAGAACTCATTGAAAGCAGACGACTTTTAATTATTTTGTGATCAGTTTGTCTCCGGCAACTCGCTCAAATTTGTGACGTGAATGGAACTGAGGCTGATTGTTGACATTTGATCAGTTGTTTCAATTCGGGGGAAGTTTTTTTCAATAGAATGGAAACGCAAATGTTGGAATAGATCTTTGTTTGTTTAGGATGGAGCTACACATTATTTATTTCCAGTTTTTAGACAATTCTGGAATCTTTAGACATCTGTTAGTGGTGTATTTTTAGGAGAAAGTTCACATGGTCGTTGTCGAAAGCTATCAATAAATTTGCAGTAGTTATTTTTCCAAGTCCAATACAAACAATACACCTTCTTTCATTCGTTCATTAAAGCAGATGCCTTTATTGCAATGAGCCGCTATCACATTTTTCAAAAAGTATTTTATATGAATGTTTATGATATACATATGTCTCATAGTAATAATAATAATAATAATAATAATAATAACAATAATAATAATTTTTTAGACGACCATTGTGATAAATATGACATATCAATGTAGTATCCTAACACTGAAAGTTGAACTTATCACATTAGTGTTACGATATATTTCATATCGTAATAGTTGACAAGGTTGCTAGGTTACTATGTCATTATTTTCTGACTATATGTTTACATTATTCATTTGTCAGCTGTCCGTACGTTTGAACCTAAATTTCAGTTTTGTAAAAAAAGTAAAATTTATTTAAGCTCGTCTAAAAAATAATGTTCATAACTTGTATGAAATACAAATATCTTAGCTCGTGTGTATTGACTTGCATGATATTTGGTATTTTTCATAACTTGTTATGAAAATAACTATGTTGTTATTTTTATAAATAATTAAATAAAAAGATTGGCGCCAGAAATAGCACATGAGAAAAGCATTATTCTCAGCTACTTTACTAATGCATAATGGATAGTGGGTTATACACAAACGCAAGAGTAATTCATAATGCTTAGTAGGATTAGTCCATTCCCAGCAAATATTTCGTAAATCGACGACTGATATCAATTGTAATGTCAAAAAATTCCTAGAATATCGATAGTAATTTGTTTGTGCCGAAATGAACTATTCTTTTTACCTCTCGCTAAGAGAGGTATTGGAATCATGCTACAAATCGCATATCCATATTTTAATGGATAAGCACGTTTTAACGTCCCTATAATCCGATTATAACATTTTTACGATGATGTTCGTGTGTGTGTGTGTGTGTGTGTGTGTGTGTGTGTGTGTGTGTGTGTGTGTGTGTGTGTGTGCATGTGCGTGTGTGTGTGTAGTGTGTGTGTGTGCGCGTGTGTGTGTGGATGAGTGAATGTTGGGATCACGGTTTCTCAAATACTATAAGATTTAAAAAATATTTAACTACAGTTTCCTCAATCTGACATTCCTGGGAAGAGCTGATTAGATTTTGGTAACAAGTAATAGTTTCTTTAAAAAAATCTTCTAATTATTATTTTTTGAAAATTTCTACTAATATTAAATAATATAAAAATCTCTATCCGATACATTTAAAAATTTCTACTAATATTAAATAATATAAAAATCTCTATCCGATACATTTAAAATTTTATTATATCTTCTATGGAGTTAAAGATAGAGACATATAAATATTTAAAATAATAAGTTGTAAATTTATCTCGCAGCCCATGGAAAACAAATGGAAAAATTAAAATGTTTGTAATTGACAGATAAATGTGAGTGTCAAAAAGCCAGAGACATTACTGAAGACATTTTCTGGGAAGTACATTTAATATTTCTTATTTTATTATTAATTAAATATTTATAATTATTGATACATACATGTATTATATACAGAGAATTTATTTTAAAATGCAACATTATGAATAGTATTGCAGCACAGGAGATACCTCCAGAGCACATCACAAATGGTATCAATTCTTATTACGACCGACTAGGATGTTGCCTCAGTGGGAATGGGGGTATTTTTTTAACATTTATTACATGAAAGTTATGAATTTTTGTAAGCTAAAGTTTGGTAAGATGTGCAACATTCATGTTTTGATTTCTTGTTAATTGTATGTAGGCTAATTTAGTGTAAATTTGTTTTGGTAATACAAAATTACAAATTTTCTATGTTGCATTTAAAAATGGACAAATATTACATTGCTGTCATTTTTTGACAATAGTGAGTAACCATGGAAGTGAATGACCATATGTTGCATGTTAAAATAAATTCCCTGTATACTCTTCAGAAATACCGCCAATCTCATCAATGGATTGGAAGAATCTCGAACATTAGAAAAATAAGAATGAATAGAATGAATTAAAAAATACAAAAATATGTAAAGAAGATGTGTTTTTGTGTGTATCAGAAATGTCAAATATGTACAATACTTATATAGCCTAATATGGAAATGGCGACAGGTCTTGTGCTGGCCACAACAGATTTTTTTATTCATCTAAAACCTTACAAGATGTAATAACACAGTCATTTTATATAAATAAACATTAAAACATCACATAGGCCCAACCACTGGCAAACGTATAAAGGAATTTCTCGCAAGCATAGGATTAAAATACTCAAATTTCAATCATTTATTACGGAACAGAGAAAACAATTTCTATGAGTAGGATGAAAAAAGATTAAAGAGCTAATTTAAATTATTCATGAACATTTAAACATTCTCAAATTACTTTTAAACTTTTTCAAAAGAAACAATTCCCCTGATGTTAATCAAAAGTCAAATCACAAACAAAAAACTTTCTCAAAACAAAAGTTCATGACCTGCAATGAAAGGTTGAAGTACAAAGCCTGAAATTTTGATGGAAGAGTAATTACAATCTCGAAAATGAATTGTTTTTAAATGTTCCAACGTTTATTAAAACAACATTCTTTACTCCTTAAGGGGCTGTTGAAACAATGCGAATTCTAAACACAGGACAATCTTGTCGAGAGTGGCATCTCTTGACAGCTGGAGAAATTAACTGAATAAATATGATGGACAGTTTTAATTACATTGAAATAAAATTTGGAAATGGGAAATGAGCATGTTTTTGAAGAAAAATTAATCAATTTTTGCACTTGTTGCATAAATGATAACGAAATTGAGTCCTGTTCTACCCTAAGGTTTGTTTTATGATGAATTTAATCTATAAATTTACATTTAGAAATTTGATTTAAAATTTACAATTTTCTATCTGGTTTATGTTCGATTTTGAAATTCTGGATCTGACCAATCAGTATCTATCACGTGACTTGTCATTTGGCGTTTCACCAGTTACCAGTTCAGATCTTAGATTACAATTTCATTTTCATAGTCAGGAATTTGTTAAACGCTAATGAACAAGATGATTTTTTAATAATATGAGGAATGTTTTTTTTTACTATTGTTGATTTGTATAATAAAGAAATAAAACCAACACAAACTTCAAAAACGTAGATGGTCTGTTAGGCCGTGCCGTGATTAGAGGTTATGCCTATGAACACATTGATTGGTCAACGGATAGTATCATAGTTTGTGTCTGAAAGTGAAATAACAAGATCATGGACAATTCTTCAAATATACTCGTATGAGTGTGCATGTATTTAATTCCTTGCTATCCCTCGTTGCATTGAAATTACGCAAACGTTTTTATTTTTGTACAATTCATTTGCTCTGTCGTACAAATTACGATGTTCGCAAATGCAGTTTATTAACAAAAAACAAACTATCAATTTGTTCCATCTTCAAAATGTCAACTCACTGACAAATGAAACAAAGTTTTATCTTACCGCTTACCGCAAGTTTAATAAGCTCTCTCCAAATCTAAATTACAAATTTCTAAATTTTTAATCGTTCATAAACCATCGTATGCGATTTAAGTATGTTTATATTCTAAAATCTAAATTAGAAATTGTAAATTCGTAAAATAAATTTATCTTAAACCAGCCCTAAAAAGTTGAAAGTTTGAAAAACAAAATCAACTTTTTGTACTATAACTCCATTGTAGGAACCGTAGGTTGACAAATCACACCATTGAGATACGAGCAAAAACTTTATAGAAAAAGGTTAGTTTTTGCTTATACTTTTTACAAGAATAAAGGATATAATCCAATGCATATTGAAGAGTTTTTTGCAGGCTGTCATTTGCGAAATGTGAACCGCATTCGTAAATGGCTTCTGATTGATTGACATAAAATGTTTCCCAATAATTACTTTTTAATTATAATTATTTTCGTCAAAAAATGTGTATCTAAATATTTGAAAAAGTGTATCAGCGTATATTTAAAGTTCAAGGTAGGTAAGTAGTATTAATGAACGCAAATTTAAAGGAGATCTTTATTACTTCTTTCAATTAAATTGAAAGTTTAAATTATAAATTTAAATTTATTTCTATTTGAACTTGCTTCGCTTGTTATAAATCAGAGCAATCAAGATGAGTAATTGAGCCATATTTAAAGCTGTGGTTAAGGGTGCTGTTACCTTTATTGTTGTCAACGTATTTCAGCATTATTATTAATTATAATTCCCTTCCGAGCCAGCAGAGTATAAATTTACAACAAATTATACACAATTTCAGAGACCCAGGGGAAGTGACCTTTGTCGTCCTTCATCCTGTGAAGCCTTACAAAAGTTAACACAAGTTAAATATTTGTCATTTCGGAGAACATTTAAATTATATTACTCATTTTGCATCAAAATAGTTATTTGTTTATCTAGTGCAGAAAGTGATACTTTGTTACTTTACTGTTAATATCTACAATAAATAAGACTAAATGTTACAACAAAATTTATAGTAGAGGTAGTTCTTTTAGTCCAATCCATTATACAACGATTTCAAGCAAATGCAATGTTGCTAACCTTATAATAATTATTGTGCATATAAGATAATTTGGGTAGGTGTACGATATACAATAGTAAACTTGTACATAAAATGACAAAAGAAATATGTGCAAGAAATACGAACTAAACAATTCTGATGAAGATTATTGAAATAAATAATTTTGAGTGTTCTTTACAATAACCTCAATGTTCGAAGGTTAGCAACATTGAATGTTAGTCTAACAGTCACATAAACATAACATAAAAATAAAATATTCCTTTCATTTTCACAAATTTTTGATTTCAAATAAAATTTAGTATGCAACTTGGCACTGAAGTTTCATTATATCTCTCATATGGTGTATTTCCCTCGGCTTTACGGCCTCGGCAATTAAATTCCTTATTCGTGATAATTAGTACCTTAATACATAAATAATTATTATCTTTAATTGTCTCGAAATTTTACATGAAAATATGAGAATTTTAGAGTATTTCATGTAAGTTTAAGTTGCTATACTTGCCGTCAAATAATTATGGACTGGAGATTTCTACACTGATGCCAAATTTTTTAAGTGTCTATCTGTAAATATCTGTAATCTGTCAATGTCATTTTATATTCTGACATTTTCGTTAGTACTTGCGTGCTCTTTTTTTCCCAATCCTATAAATTGCATTATATTTAGACTTTTGAAAAAAAAAATGAGTGAAACTCATGAATTAAATAGTCCTGGTTCTTATAAAAAACGTTTAGGAAAACAAGATTTAAATGGGCAGGCAAAAACAATCATTGCCAACGTACACAATTTTTTCAAAAAATTGGCGTTACATCCTGAAAAAAATTATAATTTATTAAATAACAAGAAAACTTTGGATTTGACTGCAGAAGCATGTTGTGTTGACAGATCTACTGTTCACCTAATAATCAATTATTCTTACCTTTTATTTAGATTTTTAACGCAAACGCGACCTTTGGTCAAAATATAAATATAAATTTTCCACAGACACAATTTTTATATATTTATATTACGTATTACTGTCTTACCTTACTTATTTGTTATAATATTTTCTTCATTTACGATGTATTAAAAATTTGAACTAGTTTTAAATGTATTATATGACATTTGCGTTCATTCCTGGTCATGTCAAATTACAAGCGGCAACACCGCTTGGCAAGGGACAGGGTGCGGAAGGGGATAAAAGTTGAACATCAGTCAATAATCATTTGACGGCGAGTATAGTAACTCGCAACCGCTTATGAGATAATAAAGATGAACAGTAACAAGCTCGAGTGGGATTCCAACTTGGGATCTTTAGATTGTGAAGCAACTTCATTGCAAAAATCGTGTAACACACTATGAACAGTTTCATGCTGAATTTAAATTTTCAAACAGCGTTATCGTATCTTCAACCGGGTTAGAATTGTGGATAAATTTGTAGGAAAGCATTGACAAAAATTATTTAAAAATTATCGATAATTTACTTCTTTCGATGGCACGACGAATGTAAGCTGTTATAAATAGTAAAACCTATTAGATTAATGCACGGTTTTTACATATGGATAAAGTGCCAGTTAACTTAACTTCCAGATAAAATAAATAATATTTCGCATCATATAATTGATATGTACAATTTTGCCAATATTGATGGGGAATTTTCATTTTGTCTGTCAATCAAATTAACTATAACTATTTTTACATAACTATTTGACAGTTCATCTTAAGTAAAAACTGTGAGCACCCTTTAATTTAGCATTCATGTAAAATTACAGTATGGGCCACTGTTTTCGAGGAAATGGTCAAAACCCCAAAGGAAAACAAACTATTTTTTTCAGCTTTAATCCAAGATGGCGTTTGGTGTCATCCCTCCCCAATGTCCAAAACTTGAATATTGAAATAAAGGACTTTTCCAAACGGTTGTAGAAAAACCTGCTTTCAAACGGATGTAGAATAATAATAATAATAATATTAAATTATTCGCTCTTCATCAATAAATTAAATTCATTAGAAACATAACGTAAATATAAATATAGATATTTTATCTTTCAACTTTCACCATCCACAAAAATTAATATTTAAATATTCTTAAATAAGCGCTTCACAAATATAATATTAAAAGTTTGATATTACAGTTTTATTTGAATAATAACCAGACAGATAAATAATATTTACGTTTCGAAGTAAACTTTGAATTGTATCCACTTGATCTGGTGCACTCTCCACGCCAGCTATGAGTGCCCGTGAGGTGATGCCTGGTAAGCGCCCACACGGTAAAATATATCGTCATCATTACCGATGTCTACATGTGTTGTAGATACTGGCACACCCAGAAATGGGTAATATGCCGTGATGATATATTTATTTTATTTATTGATCTGGACTGTAGGATTTTAAGTTAACAATGCAAACATTAATTTTCTCTTCCTTCACTGGTACTGCAGCAATATTTCCTTGGGATCCTTATAAATTACACTAATTTTTTATGTAACAAGCGAGATTAAAATTTAAAATATAATTAACATTTTTATCTCTCACATTACTCATTGACCCCAGCTTTATTAAAAATATAATAGCTGTCTGTCAACTATTATTGTTTTAGTGAAACAATGTTATATTCCGTATAATCGTCCTAGACATGCTAATACATTGTAATTTAAACAAGTAATTTAACAATAATACCCTAGTACAAGTAGCTCATTACGTTGTTCTGTTGAAGGATGAATTTCACTAAGGATGATCCTTGGGGTAGAGCAGGTGTCCAAGCCACTATTCACTCAGGAACGCATTGTGTCCTGGAGATCCTTCAGCCAGAGACGTCCGTCATGAATGAGAAGTTTCAGAAAGTTAAACATTATAGGCTTTTTCCATTTTTATCTAAATTGGAGATAAATAAAGCTGATCTTATTGGTACCTACCCCCAGAATAGCGCGCGAATTTTAAAATAAAAATAATTAATAGAACCCTTCAAGTATGTAAATGTTGCAACCCATCATTTCATTTAACAGGAAAAGTTCTCACGATTTAATTTTATAACTTCATTTGAAAATTAAAAATCTGTTGTGGCTAACACAAGACCTCTCGCCATTTCCATATTAGGCTATATAAGTACATATTGTGTTTAACATTTCTGGTACATACACAAAAATTTTAATTATTAATATATATTTATATTTTTTAATTCATTCTATAATAAGTTTCCTCCTACTCTTCTAAATGTTCGAGATTCTTCAAATTCATTGACGAGTTTTGGCGGTATTTCTGATGTGTATATGTATATATGTAAGTACCTATAATTTTAAATATTTAATTAACAATAAAATAAAAAATATTAAATGTACTTCCCAGAAAAAGCTTTCAGTAATGTAAATGGATTTTTGACACTGACAACTCACATTTTTCTGTCAATTATAAACATTTTATTTTTTCAACTGGTTTTCATGGAGTTATTTGGGTTACTAGATACATCACTCTAAAAATGCGTACACTTACGTAACATTGTCTTTACAAGCAAATAATATTAATACCAAGTTTATATATCTACCCATTTTTGAATTATTGCCTTAAAAGTCAATTTACCCCATGTTTAGATAAAAACTTCAAAATTTTCAAAACTCTAATATCTCGAGATATTTAGATTCAAAGTTTTGAGCATAACTTATTTGAATCTAAATATCTCGAGAACGAAAAGAGATATCGACCTGCGATTTCAAAATCTGGAATCAGCGCATTGAGAAGTATCTAGATACATAAAAATTATATTTTTGAAAATTTTGAAGTTTTCATCTAAATATGGTGTATATTGACTTTTGGGGCAATAATTCAAAAGTAGATAGAGATATAGACTTGGTAGTAACATTATTTGATTGTAAACGGATTATTTTATATATTGTAAAGGTTTTCTTCGAAGAAAAACTATTTTGAGCTTCAATTAAAGTGCCATGTCCGGATGTCCAAAACTAATGGCTCTTTTAGATATTAGAATAAGATAAATATACAAGGATTCAGAATTTTCTGAATGATAGTATTTGAGTTAGAGTGTTAGTATAATCCATACTCACACACATACACACATACATACATACATACATACATACATACATACATACATACATACATACACATGCACACACACACATACACACCTACAGAGATCATCTTGAGAATGTAATAATCGGATTCTAGAGACCTTACAACGTGATCACTTACCAAATTCTCGACATGCGATTTTTATCACAATCCCTATACCTGCCTTACTAAGGGTAGCGGGAGGTAAAAGTATGTACAAATAATGAAATATTTAAATTAATAAAATAAAACAAAAGAGTCAAAACAGCTTGTTGCTGTTAACATTTCAAATTTCCCATTTAGTAATAAATTCCAATCCTAATTTAATATTCCCTTTCTACGCCAATGTTTCCTATATTCATCTCCTTAATAATTTCCTAAACACACCTTCGTAACTAATATCCTGTTTATAATTACAACCCAATTTGTCCCTTTGATAGTGTCTTACAATACCCGGCTTAATTCATCAAGAAGGTGGCCCCGATATCCCAGATAGTGTCCACGCCTCTGTTCTCTCCGTCATCTGGGTACGTGTTGTAATGTACAAACTAACGACCAAATTAGTTACAAGTGCCAAGGATAAATGCCTAATGAAATAGGTTTATGTTGGTATTCTGGATATGGAGATTATCAAGTAAATGTCACTTTAGATAAAGAAGAACTTTTAATGTGAAGATTTCTCTAAAATGTTGCATTGAATTTTAATACTTTTCAGCAAATTATAAAACATAGACAAATGGAGAGAAAATTTTACAAAATTCTTTGGAATTAGACTTAAAACTTATGAAAATATTTTCTGGTCGTACGTGAATTAAATCTCACGCTGAATAGTTGAGGGCAACGTCGCCAATTTACTTAATACTTAATTAGTTTTTACTTTTTGTATTTATGCATTGATAAGTTTTTACTTTTTTTGTTTATACCCCGAAAAGTTTTTACATTTTAGGGATATACTATGAAAAGTATTTACTTTTTATGTTTATACCATGAAATGTTTTTACTTTTTGTGTATACAGGCTGGTTGATTTTTCATTGTCCAGCATATATCTTCTGAAATATTAAAGATACAAAAAAAGTTCAATACAACCTGATCTATAATTTAGCCTAAACAATTTTTTTCCAAGGCGTACCAATTTTTTGGAAAAAGGTTTAACTTTGATTTTTTAAATAGAACAGCCCGTATATTTTGACAGAATAAGATTCTTAATAAATTTCTCTTTACAATAATGTGTAACAAGTAACGATTTACCTTTAAATTATGTCCTATAATAGAAATATGATAAAAGGAGGCTATGATATTCTATTGTTTATACCTGTAACTTCTGTCACACAGGAACATTGGTTACGTATAATTATATTACCGGTCAGTCGCAGAGAATTTTCTAAATTTTGGAAAGTATTTACGTCAGGCTGTCTTCTATCAGGATATAAATTTTGATACAGGATAGCAGCCCGACGTTTATTATTATTTGATCTGTGAAAACAGCAAAGCATATCAACTTTTTCACTATTACTGGAACCGACGTTCATTTTTAAATAAGAATCTTAACACCTTTCTCACTATTATAATCAGTATTATTAAATTTGTGACATATGTTACTGGTATAAACAATAGAATAGCACAGCCTACTTTTATTGTATTTCTATTTGCTTTATTAGACATAATTTAAAGATAAACCCTTACTTGTTATACATCATTGTAAAGAGAAATTTATTTAGAATTTTATTCCGTAAAAATATATAGGATGTTCCATTTAAAAAATCAAAGTTAAATATTTTTATGGAAAATTGGTAGGTCTTGGAAAAAAATTGTTTATGCTAAATTATAGAACAGGTTGCATCAAATAACTTTTTTATATAACTTTTTCTTGTATCTTTAATATTTCAGAAGATATAAGCTGGACAATGAAAAATCAACCACCCTGTATACTATGAAAAGCTTTTACTTTTTATGTTTATACCCCGAAAAGTTTTTACATTTTAGGGATATACTATAAAAAGTTTTTACTTTTTATGTTTATACCCCGAAAAGTTTTTACATTTTAGGGATATACTATAAAAAGTTTTTACTTTTTATGTTTATACCATGAAATGTTTTTACTTTTTGTGTATATACTATGAAAAGCTTTTACTTTTTATGTTTATACCATGAAAAGTTTCTACTTCTTGTGTATATACTATGAAAAGCTTTTACTTTTTATGTTTATACCACGAAAGGCTTTTACTTTTTACATAAAAAGTAAATACTTTTCAGTTCTATACCCAAAAAAGTAAAACATTTTTGGGCTATACCCTAAAAAGTAAAAACTTTTCTGATCTATACCTTAAAAAATAAAAACTTTTCAGGTCTATAACCTAAAAAGTAAAGCTGTTCTGGTCTATACCCTAAAAAGTAAAAACTTTTTAGGTCTATACCCTAAATAGTAAAAGCTTTTACAAATCCGGACATTTGGTAACCTTATACATTATACGCAATGTATCCCAGTGTCAACTTTAAACTCCATTACCTACGTAATTCAATGGCTACCTTTAATTTATAATTTACATCCAAATTTTGTAATGACTATTACATATTTATTTGAGTCACATTTCGGATTGTGACTATCAACGGATGAACTACCTTAAATGTATTATCTGTTGCATATTGAGTAAAAGTTATGTGACAGTGACTTAAAATTTTGTAATTCACTATATTTGGCGTCAAATGAGTATGGACAACTTATTCCCTTCTCCAAACTCTGTCCCTTACCATGCGTTGTTGCTGCTTCTTCATAATATTTTCAACATTGCCCCTGAATTGGCAACATGGTTGGAATCTCCAGTCCATACTTACTTGCCGGCAAGTTCAGCAAATAAACAGTTATTTATAGTTGCTGCTATGGATTTAATAATGACAGTTTAAAACATCAAAATTGAATAAAAATATTATCTTAGTAATGAAAACAATTTTGTAGAACTAAATAAAATTATTATAATAATTTATATTACAGAAATATCATGAATTAAACATTATTTAAAAACAGAGCAATTTCGTAGCTTCCATAAACTCTAAATTTCCATAACTGAGGCACGTGCTACCGTGCTAGACTACAAATAATAGAGAAATGCTGAACAAATATCCCATACCACTGCAGTACGGCATTGCGGTGTTCAAATTTCACATTTACCATCCAGCGTGCTATGAACGCTCATGCACGTGGAAAATAAAAGAACACCAGCAGTGTCAGTGATGGTATGTGGAATCAAATGTTTCTATGAATATTTAATCACTGCGGAATGGAAGAGGCGCATTGGAATTTTAAAATGGTTTATGGTAGTGTGCACTATTATACTATTAAGTAAGTTAAGTAATCGAGAAACAGGTGGTATTCCTGAAATCTGAAACTAGCTTCGCGAAAGAGTTAAGAAACTAATTAAGTTAAGTGGAATAGTGCAAAGATAATGCAACAAGTTTCCAAACAAAATTCGTTATAAATTTGGTATTATAAGTTAAAAACGTTTTACACGAGATTACATAGGGACACATGGTTCACATACCTATGTACAGTGTCTCATTTTCTATTATTTTAAGGTATTTCGGGTAATATTAACGGCAGAGCAAAATCGTTTGCACATTCCAAGGTCAACTATTTGAGAAAAGTTTAATAGTCACCACAGTAATTTTCAATCTTTTTTTTTGTTTCTGAGCTACTGGCAAAAACTCGTTTCTCGCTCATTTCGAAAATATCTCATATCGTTTTTATTATAAAGTTAGAGAAAAATTATTTTAACAAATTTTGTATAGTTTTTTAAGTAAAATAAAATGATGTAATTAGATTTTTTGAAAACGTAATATTTCTCGAGATATAACACAAACTTATGTTTTTTTTTATGGGAACCTATGTTGAAAATAGTCTCATCTTTTTGCTTATTTTATAAGCTTTTCAATGACATTTAACAAGTTGACATTCTTTTGTTATAAACATGAATAAAAGATAAATTATTAATTTTTGGGGAAAAACAATTATTTATCATCATTTGTTTATTTTGAATCTATATTTATTAATTATACACTCAAAATTATTCTTTTAACTATTTCGGGTTAGTTAATTTGTTATTTATCGGCGTCACATTTGGCTTTGACACAAGTCGAAAAAATTGGTTTAATATGGTTTTGAAAATACATAAATTGAAAAATCTGTTGTGGCACAAGACCTCTCGCCATTTCCATATTAGGCTATAATATAAGTACTGTATTGCACTTTGCTATCGAACCGTCGTTTTATAACAAAATATTACAGAACTTTACCCAAATATTGTTTTGTATTGTATTTAACATGTCTTCTGCACACATATAATTCTAATTATATCTATTTTTCATTCTATGAGGAAGTTCCTAAATGTCACAGATTCTTTCAATTCATTAACCAGATTGGCGGTATTTCTGATGGATATATGCATTTTACCTATAATTTCAAATATTTAATTAATAAAACAATAAGAAATATTAAATGTACTTCCCAGAAAAAGCTATCAAAATGTCACTAAAACTATTGATTTTTGACACTGAAATCTGTCATTTACAAATTATATTATAAACATTTGAATTTGTCAACTGGTTTCCTTAGTGTTGTTTCGCCTACTCGACTTTGTTATATCCCGATATTCTATATATTATAGCGTCTTTATCTCTAAATTTATAGAAGATATAATAAAAAATTTAAATGTATCAGATGTAGAATTTTGTTCTTCAAAATTAATAATATCAAAAATTTTCAAAAAATAATATTTGGAAGAATTTCTTTTAAAAATTACTACTTCCGGTTGTTTAATTGTTACCAAAACCTTTTCAGCTCTTCCCAGGAATGTAAGATTGAGGAATTCATAGTTAAACAGGTCTTATGTCTTATAGTTTTTGAGGAATCGTCCCTCCAACATCCAGCCATACACACACACATACACACACACATACACACACACACACACACACAAACAGACATCATTGTAAAAATGTTAAAATCGGATTCTAATGACCTTGAAACGTTAAAATCTGGATATGTGATTTTTAGCATGATTCCAATACCTCCCTTAGCGAGAGGTTAAAAATGAGTAAAACTGAAACACACAATGTAAGATATAAACAAAAAATAATATAATTGATTTTTTATTTGTTTCTTAAAAATTTTCAATTTTCTCACCTCAAAAAATGAATAAAACATGCACTCGGCCAAAAAAGAACTGCTTTACACACTTGTTACATAAATAACTATCTAATCATAGTGCCGTTGTACATAAATCCTGCTAACCCTTTGCTCGATCAAAAGACATAAATAAATAAAATAAATATTTATTTCCAGTAAGACTTTTTGTTTCTTTCTATCGGGAAGGCTACGACATGTTTTATACTTTACTAATAAACATTAAATAACTAATTTAATTATTATAAATTATAAATACTCCCAAATGAACACCATAACAGACATTTGCATTTTGAATTTCGTTCAGTTCACATCTGTGGTAGTTACCTCTGCCCAATAAATTTTTAACTTTTAAAAATAATTGCTTTCATATTAATAAATATAGTGTTTAATAAAATAAAGTGCGCCTAGATCCGGACCCTGGCCCAGAAGGACAAAGGACAACGTGGGATGTCATATATATTGGTTTTTGGTATTTGTGTTCAAGTTTATCTTGAATCAAGGTATTCGAACTACTTTTAAGGTTAACTTCCCAGCAAATTAAATCTATAAATATTTAAATTTGGGTACTGAAATCTGTAAATAATAGCCCAACAATGGCTAATAATAATCCCTTGAAATATTTCATATTAAATATAAAATTTTAATATATATTTTTGATATTAAACATTTAATGTTACGTAACAGTCGTTTTATGAAAATATTAATAATTATTTATTGTCCTTCTTAATGAAGAATATATTGACTAAATGAATAATTTCTAGAACTTTATTCAAAATTTTTTGGTTAATATTTTGGCATTTTTCTCTAGTTAATAATTATTAGTATATCCACATAAAAGTTTAAGACAATCAAAATATATTTCAATTTTTTAAAAATAGAATCTAAATCTTATATATTCACATATAAAGTAATTTTAAACAACACACCATCTATTTTATTCCAAATATACATATTTTTTACTAATTTTCTATGTTCATAAATAAAATATTTAAAGTTTCAATCAAAATAACATTTAATTATATTCAAAAAATTTTATTTTGCGAAACAAACTATTTTTAAATGTCTCATAGATTGTTGGCATTTTTTTTTATTTATTTACATTCATTTTTTAATAGTGTATATATAATTCAATATAATACAATTTTTTATTTCAATTTTTAATAAATACATACAAAACTGAGTACAATGTGGCACTAGATATAAGGGAATGACTGTGAGAGAATGTGTAAGCGAAATCTTGCTCTATAAAATTGCCCGGGAAATTTTATACAGTAGGACAAGCTTTAGTTAAGTAGGATAAGTAGAATAAGATAGCTTAGAATAAGCCAGGGCAGCCACACTTGTACTCAATTTTTTTTGCTTTTTTTTAACAATTTTACAAATTTTCATTTAATGTCGTTAATATTAATGACAATGAACAGCTGTATATTTATAATAAATAATTTAAATATGTATTTTTATTTAAAATATTAGATTTTAAAAATCCTGCCAACATGATATGTTTCGTTTGAAATTAGTTCGTTGTAATTTTAAATATTTACTTATTTTTATAATTTTTAAAATAGAATATTCGAAGTTAATATATTACAATTATATAATAGTAACAAATAATTATTGCTTATTAATAATAAATAATTCAAATATATTTTTATTTATATTTGCTTTTAAGAATGCTGACGCTGGCATAAATACCTATGTTTCATTGTAATTCATATAAATATTTAATGTCACTCTTTTTTATTTTTCGCCTTAAAATATTTTATTATATATGCCAATTAGCTGTAGATTCAAATCTTGCTCTAAATAATTATTACCTAGAGAAAATGGTAAATATATGACCCAATAATAATATTTCATAAATTCACAAGACCAATACATATTTACCAAATATAAAACTATTAAAAACAATATTTTAAATTACAATAATTACAATAATTTTGCTGGGAAGTTGCTGTACGTTGCAATGAATGTTTATTTTTTATTAAGAAATAATAAATATTAGAAATTCAAAATAAAAGTAAATAATAAGGAATGCAAGGTATGAGTGAATCTGGATGAATACATGGGTAAACAAAAAAAAAGAAAAAACAAAAAAAATGGAAAAAATTCAAATTAATAATACGGTGTTTTATTTGAATGACTGGCAACCCCCTGAATGAGAGTGTGATTGTGTTTTATTTAGATTACTATGCCCAATAATGAATAAAATATGTAAATAAGATAATATATTTAGATAGAAAATATTTTGAAATGATAATGCAATAATTTAACTTTAAAGATAATTTTGATTATATTTTATTTATACAAGAGATTTTCAGGGCATTTAGTTATTGCTACACCTAGTTTTGAGTAACAGTAATAACTATACATTTATAATTATTTAGTAAATATTAGTTTATTTTGAATATATACAATCAATTTAAAAAGTATTTCTAATATTGCACAATATAGATGGTACGAGATTGTCAGGGATTTTAGGTTAATGTTACACCCAGAATTTATATAAAATAACTGAAAAATAATTTTCATTTGTTGTATCTAGTTTTAAAAAAAGACAGTACATTTAGGAAGAAGATGTCACACCCAGCAATGGGTAAAAGACATTATATACATACAAATGGTCAGTATGTATTACGTAGTAAACAAGCATACAAAAAACAAAAATGAAGTTCAAATAATTTCAAATGAATAATGCCCGATTGCACCGCTGTTACTTAAATTTTAAGTGTTCCTTAAATTGACAATATCGCATCGAAACGAAATGTCAACTGGAAAAGTATTGCTGTCAAAATTACGATTTGCATTTTTTTGTTTAAGCCTAGCTTAAAATTTAAGTATCAGCGATGTAAATAGGTATAAGTATAACAAAAACATTCATTGCAGTACAGCCTAGTTAAGTTTAGTTTTAGTTTAGTTTAAGGGGGCGCGTCGTCATCCTAACTTTAATATTAAATCTAATTTTAACATTAAATTTAATAGTTTTCATATTAAATTTAAATCTAACAGACTATAGTTTTCGTTTCGGGTATATTTGTTCGCGTAACCCGGCATAAGGTCCGAGTTCGTTTAATTTCCGTTCCGATTTTTCGTAGGTATTAGCTCGTGTTACTAAGCTATAAGAGTTTGGTCGTTTAGGCCAGGATCCCAGGACCTGGGCAACGGGGGACAACGAGGGATAACGTAGGACGTCGTCATCCTTACTTTAAATTTCAATTTTATCCCGGCATGAGGTCCGGATTGTTTTTGTTTTGTTTAAATTAGCTCGTGTAATCCGACATGAGGTCCGGATCGATTAGGCCAGGTTAATTGACCTGGACAACGGGGGACAACGAGGGACCGGGAAAAGAGCAAGGCCTTGAGGGCTTTGTTAGCCTCGAGGCCATCCAGACGATCCAGAAAGAAACATCCGCGAATTAAAGTCGCGAAATTAATCGTATTTTTCGAAACATCGCAGTCGCGATTTTTTTTATTATTAATTTTTTTTATTGTTATTAAATATAAATAAGGTTTGTGATTTAGAATCCTACGGAAACAATAGTTACTTAAGTGTTAAGGGCAGTAAATGCTTCCTGCCGGTTGAGGATGATTTTGGAGATCTTGACTTTGTCGCGATCTCCAATCCATCCGATATCGGTGGAAGAGCACTTATTGCCCGCAATGCTTATTACGTAAAAAAACGAGCATGCAAAAAAGTATAAAATTACTCTTTGTTGAACATATTTAATATAATATATAGTTTGGGGTTTGTATGGTTAATTTTTGCACAAAACTTGTTTTTGTTTCGCGTTCGATATGATAAGTTTGGGGTGGGATTTTGGGATTGTATTTATGTATGTATTTTTTTCCTAGGTGGCTCTGAATAGCATAACATCGTTACTGATGTTATAATATTCATCCGAACTCTCTATGGTCTCTCACAAATTGTCGGGGGGCCTTAGAAGGGCAACAAAAAGGCGAAACCGATGCATCAAGCATGCCATGACACTATAGGGTAAAAGCTATAGTGCGCATGGGGTGATTGAGCTGCTGATCCTGAGCCGGTTTCGTTTCCCAACCTTTTTCCTTCCCAATTGTTAGGATCATTCATTGTTAGGCCATTTCGTATCATGTTCGCGGGCGATTCAATAGCTAATATGAGATCGTTAGGGTTTAGGTATAGGTTTCCAGTGACACCCTAGTCGTGGTTTAGACCGGGGTGGCTCTGTCTTCAACTCCTTTGAATCGCAGGAGGTTTGGACAGGGTTCCCTGCCCAAGTGGAGAGACCTTGTCGTGGTGGCAGGGCTTAACCATCCTCCAAATTAGAGGATGGGACCAACGTCTCCACACGACAAAGAAAATATTTTCTAGGTTCCTAAATGGCAATCAGCAGAAGTTCAGCTAATACCTTCCAGCAGTGGCGGATCTAGACTTTGTTGACTTGGAGTGGCTCAGCATTAAGTGTGAGTATTTTATATTTCTTTTAAAGGCATCGCTTCATTTCGACTTCGCAGAATTAAATCTTATTCTGCAATTAACTTCTCTTCATTAGCATCCCATACAGAACTAGATGATTTTAAAAGTATTTTTTTTGGGAAAAAACGATAAACTGCCGCATCTGACTGTAGATGTCAGTCATAATCACTGCTGTTTCCTCCATTAGAGGCCAACAGTTCCTTCATGAGGTCTTTCAGAGTAAATTTAATAGTAAATTTTGACTCATGGTGTCATGGTGCCATCTTTAAAATTCCTAAAGAGATGGCCGCTTATTTACCAAACATCTATATATTGTAAGGAGCATGTTTTCTGAGATGAAAAGCTGTAATTTTTATTTTATTGTCATGAGATTTGGACATTAAAGTGTTAATGAAGCAAGAAAATCACCATATAGTAAGATCATTTCAAAAAATAATGTTATGCAAATACATAAACTGAATTTTGAAACACTTCATTTATAATTATTAATTTTTTTACAGTGGCTCAGCCTTTTCAAGTCTGGTGGCAACCTCGGGGACCCCATTTTAGCGAGCACCAATTTCAACTACGACCCCTCTCAACAAATTATTATACATTTACTTGTTAGTACATACATTTAGATTTAATGTGACTAATGTATAGGCCTACGTAAAATAAAATATATCAACTTTAATGCACATACTTCCGCTGTTTTTACTATTTTCTCTTAATTCGATTTAGCTGAAATATCCTATTAACTTTAATATTAATATTTAATATGAACTAACTTTACCACTTTGCTCCTTTCATTATTAAATTTTCTTAGCCTTGTTTACTACATTTTATCGTATGATAAACGATTCATTTTTCGTTATTTATGGTTCAAATATTAGAAAATATTTCCTGAACATGAAATATACAGTAATAAAACCATTTAATGATTTACGTTTTGCAACGAAACAGATTTTCATTTCATAAATGACATCGTAAATACTAGAACGTTGGATTTAATATTGCTTATTAAAACACATCGATAAAACTTTATAAAGGGTGTTAAAGGACTAGTATAAAAAATAATAGCGTATCATTTTGAGTAAAAAAATGTTTTATGAACATAGGTCCTATTTCTTTTGGTTACGGAATTACAGGGGAACAACGTTTTAAAATTATTATTTTTTTTGTAATAAACAAGATAGGTACCTACATTTAACACAAAAGAAGAAAACATTAAATATATTTAATTAATTTATAATAATAATCACACGATATGTCAAAAAATTATATTTGACTGCGTTTTTTCAACAAACATTGTTAAGAACTTCGAATAAGGGAACTTCCGATTGACCAATTGAGGAATACGAAAGAATTAATTTTTTTGAATTGTAGTGTTAGTTATCGTCGGATTTTTTTTTGTCACGCACAGACACACACGCGCACACACACACAAGCACACACTGACACACATACAGACATACACCGACACCAGAGCTGGGCAGTAACTAGTTACTTTAGGAACTTAGTTACTAACTAGTTACTTTTACGTAACTTGTAACGTAACTTAGTTACTTTTTAAAATATGGTAACTGTAACTGTAACTTAACTTGCTGCGGAAAAGTAGTTGGTAAGTATACGGTTTTTAGTTACTAGTTACTTGAGTAACTTAAGTTACTTACAGAAACTCAGAAATTAGAATGTAACTTAAGTAACTCAAAGTAACTTAAAAAGTGGAATGTAACTTAGTCATAAAAAGTAACGGGGGGGATTAAAATTTGTAAGAAATATTTTGTTGAGGCCGATGCCTTTTTTAGAAACACTAACTAAAACTATTTTGTTTTAAATAAATGTCTGTCCAAAGTGGGAGTGTTGAGCGCAGCATCACGCATACCCTCTGTAATGTGTAACTTTTATTTTAATAAAATAAGTAATTATATTCATTAATAATACGGTTTTTGTACGGTAAACAGAAAAACTAAAAATAACACATTATTTTAACTTTTAATTCTAGAATTAAAAAGTCACTAAATGTTAAATTTGACTTATAAAATATATTATTTTCAAATGTTTTCCTCGTTTACAAATGATACGTTTTAATAAATTATAATTAAACTGCCACTAAATCATATATATATTATAATTTTCAGGTTATACAAAAAATAGTGTATTTTGTTCGTTGTTCCAAGGGTTGTAAGACTTGAATTCGTCTCATTTTTGCAAATTCCCTTCTTACAATGTCACTTTTAATTTTTATATTATATTAATGTAGGTCCGCAGGGCCTTTTTATAAGATTTTTTGGGCCCTAGGCCAAATTTAGCGTAATATTTTATTACTCCTCTCTACGGACGGTTGGCGATTTTGCCAGGTCTCGGGAATGTGTTATTAGCGTAGCGGGGCCCCAAATATTTATAAAAAGATACTTTTTCATCAAATTTTGTTAGATATTTGAATGTGCGGGGCCCATGTGAGCGCGGGGCCTCAGATTGAAAATCGACGTCTGATCCGAGGTTTCCAATAAATTAATCATTATCCACTAATAAGTCTAGGAAATAATGTCTGCATGTTTTATACATTATAATGGTCATGCCATGTTAGAAAGAAAGTACATTCTTTATATCTTGGTATAAGAAATCAAAATTGAAAAATAAATTAATAAATTTTTAAAAAATCACAGCAACCGGGCCCTGCGGGCTCCTTGTCAAAGCGGGTCCTAGGAGATGGCCTCGTGGGCCTAGGCGGTAATGTAACATTAATAATAATAATCTGATTGAGTGTTGCCAAGCAATAACGTTAAAATTTGGGTTAACGTAGTTAGTGCAAAAACTCCCTGATATGTATACTACACAATAACTAAGTCAACAGTCTAAGTCTACACTTCACGCCATTAAAAGTAGTTAGAAAGTAACACAAGGCAACTAAGTTACTTTTAATGAGTAACTAGTAAATAACTTAGTTCTTTCACCAAAGTAACTGGAACTTAAGTAACTTAGTTACTTTTTTTTAGGTAACTGTAACTGTAACTAGTTACATTTTAAAAGTAACTTGCCCAGCTCTGACCGACACACATACAGACGTCATCGTAAAATTAGTAAAATCTTATTCTAGGGATCCCAAAACGTGCTTATACATTAAAAACCACCGAATTTGTTGATCAAAGACAATATCCTCCTTACCTAAATACGATGGAAGGTAAACATCTGGTGAAAAATGCTAATTTCAGATTAGGTTAGCATTGTTGTTTCACAGTTTGTTGTTTTGTTTTAAAAGTAGGTGCCATTAAATTTTCTTTCTAAAATTCCTTTTATTCCTTGTAATTCCGAAACCAAAAGGAACAGGCGTATGTTCATATAACGTTTTTATTTCAGATATACGCTATTAATTTTTTGACACTAGTCCTGGATACATCCTGCAAATTTTACATCGTAAATTTTCATAGGTTACCGTTATGTAGAATATATAGTGACTAGAGTGTCAATCTGTTTGGTGTGTCACTGTCAATCCTGTGTCTGGATTTAAGCCGAGGATCATGTAACTGTTCGGTAAAAACGAAGGGATTTTAAACGGTATAAATTTTCCCAGCCTTACTCATCGTTATTTACCAAAAATGTATTTCCGTGGCCAGAAAATGACATTCATGGACATCTCACTATTTATGGTCGCTAGTAGGGAGTGCAATATTTAATATAAGGATTTATTCATATTTCAGGCACGATTTATGCTAAGAGGATTATATCATATTTTTTTACGGCAAGCTCCGAATTTTACGGTTCGCTTGTCACAATATTTTATTGTGCTCGATAGAGTGTCAACAGCAATTTTTAAAACTTTTAGATAGAAAATTTTGTTAGGTACACTTTAAGTACTTGGCTTAGGCTTTTAACTTTCAAACAAGATTAACGAAGATGTTTTCCTTTTGAAAAAATCGGACTTGCGTGTTTACGAAAAAGTTCTAGCGATATAAAGACGCGGAGGCATCATTAATCATAGGTACTAATATTAAATGTATCAATTACCTAATAAAAGAATAACTGTGTAACAAAGCAACTGTGTTTCTTTAAAACATAGGCTCCGGGATTTATAAAAATATTTTTTTAAATTATCTGTAAAATATATAGAAAAAGTATGTATACATGTACAAAATTTAATATTCTTTAATTTTTAAAAATTATATAAAATGCGAAAAATTACATTTAATGGTATTTTTTCATGAGCTGCAAATAAAGTGCCATTTTCGATTATTCTATTTGCACCAAAATCTAATGGTTTTTTCCATACAAGAATAGGGTCAAAATACAAAATTTCATAATTTTCTCAATGATAGTATTTGAGTTGCGTTGCCAAAATCCATATATATACACAAAATAATCCGTTACAATCAAATAATATTACTACCAAGTTTATATCTCTACCTACTTTTGAATTATTGCCCCAAAAGTCAATATACCCCATATTTAGATAAAAACTTCAAAATTTTCAAAAATCTAATTTTTATGTATCTAGATTTGGAAATCGCAGGTCGATATCTCTTTTCGTTCTCGAGATATTTAGATTCAAAATTTTGCTCAAAATTTCCCATTTTTGAGTAGTAACCCAAAAATGGGTCGAGATATGAATTTGGCGATAACATCATTCGATTCTACGGGATAAAATACATAAGTACACCAATTTTCATATTTTTTTGAACACCGCATACAATCTGTAAAGCAAAATAACTGAAAATAGCCAAAAATCGCAAAAATCTAAGGTGTACCCCTTAAGACTTTTTCAGAATTTGGCCATTTTCGGGGGTTTTCAAACTTTTATTCTTAAAAAATGAACCGGTTGAAGAAGTATTTAGATACAAAAAAATTATATTTTCGAAAATTTTGAAGTTTTTATCTAAATATGGGGTATATGGACTTTCGGGGCAATAATTCAAAAATGGGTAGATACATAAACTTGGTAGTAACACACAATATGTACTTATATAGCCTAATATGAAAATGGCGAGAGGTCTTGTGTTTGCCACAACAGATTTTTATACTTTTAGATACATTTAAAAGTGTTAATTCTAAAATTTCAAACAATTTAATATCTCCTTTAGTTCCTGAGATATTAGATATTTGCGTTTAATCTTGAACTTTAAAAACTCAATTTTTGTGCAATAACCCAAAAATGGGTGAATACACTGATGACTTCACCATTTGATTCTACGGATAAAATTAGATAATTTTACAAATTTTCAATTTTTTGAACAATTTATACAATTTGTAAAGCAAAATAACTGAAAATGGTTAAAAATCGCAAACAAATCTAATGCGAATAAAATAAATCATCATAAAACAATCCAAAATGGTAATATTTTTATTTAGGCTTGTAAATGGAATACATATTAAATATTGTTAATTGCTAAAACTGTAGTTTATTTAATATACTAATTTGCTTTTCTATAAATAATTGTATTTAACAAATTTTTAATTCTAAAAAAATTTCTGCAAAAAATTAGAATCCCAATTCTTTTAAAGATTTTGATGAAAATGGATGTATTTGGATTTTAAGGGTTATAACCAATCTGATACAAAAGCAGAACGTATTTAGGTATAATTATAAATGTATTCACAAATAGATATAAATCAGTTAATATTTCCCTTAGTATTTTATTGACAAAACAGTGGAGTTATATTTTTGAATTACTACATTGACCACATTTCGTGTGGGGAAAAGAATCTAATTTTTATTTCATAAGCCTTTGACGTCATTTTTCCATGAATTAAGTACGACATCAAAGCAATCTAATCTAAGCTACAACAATTTCGTACAAAAATTTAATCTCGACAAAAAAATCAATTTTTTATAGAGCAATGAAAATCAAATTTACTTAAAACCACGGAAATGATTATATCTCCAATAGATTCGCCTGCAGATAAATTTATTTACGGCGTACGTTTTTAGGATTGTTTTTGGAATTGATATTGATTTCGCGTAAATATTGTCCAGAAAGTTTGTACTCCTATCGGGAAATGCAGTTGAATTTTATCAATAAAATAAAAATTGATTTCAAACTAAAATATTTTAATTAAATAATTATTTAAGTTAATACAAATTTTTATATATTGTAATAAAAAGAATATAATAATTATATTTGATATATTAAAATGTTTAAAATCCATATTTGTTCAATTGACTCCTTCCTAATAATAAATAATGCACGCATATGTTGGTTAAATTTTGTTTCAGTTCAGTCAATGACCTCGTGGTGTAGTGAACAAATGTTTATAACAAAGTGCAAGTGAATTGTGTTTATAAAAGTGAATCTTACAATATTCAACATTTCGTAAGGTAAAACATTTGTTCTATATCTATTTTTAACATATTGTTAACAAAATAAATGCATATTTGTTTCTATTTTGTTCTTGTTATAAACAAAACATTTAGAGGTTAAGTTCATTGTTTCAATATATCAAGATATTTGAGAAACATCATACAGTCTATTATCAAGTTTTCTTCAGTCTGAAACCAGAAAAACTAACGACTGACAGTGGCACTTAAAGCTGTTGTAGTTGTGGAGGAACGTCAAAAGACTCACGTTTGTACTACGTATAAAAAAATTGGAAATAATTCGTAATTACAACCACTCGTATAACGTACAACGAACTTAGACACGTGACCTAATTGAATTATACTACTTTCTACACTTATTATAAAGCAAAGAAATAAACTGGATTTAGAAACCGGTTTTGTAAACTGGTTTAAAACTGTATTTTAACGGTAGCATGCCAAAATATTCCAATAAAACAGAATATAGAATTCAGTTTGTTACGAGGTTAGAGTAAAACTATAATGTAGGTATTGCATAAGTAATAAAACAAATTTAAATATTTACCTGTAAAATAAAATTACTATTTTTTGAATGATTTGTATAATTTGGGGCAGAAGAACCCGTCATTGTGGATACTTTCTATGGTTAATACTGTTACACCACCATCACTCTGAGCTGCGTTCCAAAATCAACTGAGTATTGGAGTAAGAGTTCTAACTCAGAGAGTATGATGACGTAATTTAAGAGTGTACTGTGTTTTAGAAGTAATGAGATATTCATTATAAACAAAATTGAAACTAAATTAGAAATAATTTTAAAAAATAAACAAGTGTACTTATAATTACAACATTAATGTCCAGCCCGTATTACAGGTGCACTTTTATAATAAAAGCGTTTTTATGGAGCACTCTTCGCATAATATAATGTGAAAGTACGCTCTATAAAAGCGCTTTTATTATAAAAAGGCAAATTACTTTCATATGTTGAGAATCATAAGCATCCAAGTTTGAAAATATTGTGGAATAATTTCTGTACCCTCCTCGATAGTAGGGTAAGTAGAGTGTCACTTTGGTGTAAACTCTGGCTGTTTTGTAACAGGTTAAGAGTAAACGCTGGGAGTAATGTTATTAGTTTTGGAACGACTTTGAGTAATATCGTACTCTAGAGTAGGGTTTTGGAACGCAGCTCTGATATTGAATGTTTGAAGTAGGCCCATAGTCAACACATCATATTACCTAAGAGTAGGCCCCAACATGGTGGTTGAATCAGCTGTGATATACATATCTAAGTAGTAGCGTGGTAGTAGCTAAAAGTAAACCGGTTTCAACAAAAACTATTTTAATAATCACATTCTCCATTTCGGTTAATTATTAACTGGTAATATTTTTGGTTTCATGCCTTGTTAATAATTAGATACGTAAATAACACTATTCTAGATTAATATAGAACATGCCTGGAGCCACACTATAATTATAATTACATTTGGGAAATAAATGATATGAAACTAAATGTTATGAAAAATATTTTTCTTCTATCATAATCCCTCATTAAATTAAAACAACTAAATCCATTAATCATAAAAGTCGCCATTAGTTCTTTATCCTGGTAATGTCCTGACACTTTTTTCCTTTCTCTAATGCAGTAGTCTTCGCCATTATTTCGTAATTTGCCGACGAATTTCTAGAGCTTTCGTTTTTGCTATGGTGACGCATCAAGTAACAAGATGTCGCCTTTTTCTCGCGGTCGCGAGAATCCCAAGAAATCCTTCTTGGCAACGAGCACGACCGTTGTCACTAAGGACTAAGATTTGTTAGTACGGATCTGTGCTGTGTGATGGATGTGTTTTGTTTTGAATTGGAAATTCGTCAAGGGCAACTTGGTTTTTCTTTTATTTTGTGGTTGTTTGTGGAAATTGAACGTAGATTTGATTTTGTTTCAGGATGGGTGCTGCAGGCAATCGGCACAGATTATGGTAAGTCGATTTTTATTTCGGAAAACTTTGTGAGACTTTGTTGGTATAAGAAAATTATAACTCCGATAAAAATCTATAATACGAAATTTTGGATTACATTTTATTACGTTTTTTCTCATGGGGTCCCGTGGCCGCGTGCCTGAGTGTCTGGTCAAGAATCTGGGGAACCGGGTTCGATCCCGACCGGCACCAAATATTTCGAATTTTAAATGGTACAAAAGTGATTTCTGTGGTGCAATCTCTACTCCAGCAATGAGTGCCAGTGAGGCGACGCCTGTAAGTGCCCGGAAGGTACAAATATGTCATCATTATTACCGATATCTGTGATAAAACAGATTAGCACACTCAAAAATGGGTAATATGACGTGATGATAAATATTTCTTTACGTTTTTTTTTCGAAAATCTGTTAAAAGCTTCAAGTTAAGTACCACATCCGGTTTATCGTACATATATTGTCAAAATTTAATATGTTTCCAGTCATATACGAGTTTTAAATCCCAAATTTGAGAAGTTTTGGATCATATTTTAATACAGTTTTTCAAGAAAATCTGTTCAGAGCTTTAATTAAAGTGCCACTTCCGGTTTATCAATTTTAACAAAAATTTAATATGTCGTTTTTTTTTTTAATATACAAGTCAAATAACAAATATTAAAAGTTTTGGATTATATTCAAAATAGTTTTTCATTAAAAACTGTTATGGGCTTCAAGTAAAGTACTACTTCCGATTTTCCAATTTTACCTAAAATCTAATCAACTCTTTATATGAATGTAGAAAGATTAAATATGGTGAATATATATTTTTGGATATTTGATATAAGAGTTATCGTGGATGAAATTATCATCATACACATACACACAGACAGATATAATTGTAAAAATTAAAACGTGTTGTGGGGACCCTAATTCGTACTTATTCACTGAAAATTCATTATGTAATTTTTGTACCGGAAACATTATCTACATCTCTTCTATGAATATTAATAGTAAAATAGCGAACTCTAGGTGAAACAATGTTAAATAAAATATTTAAGAAAACACTTGCCATGTTTCACAAGATTACAGCGTCTGAATCAACCTTTCGGCCATCAACAGACACCGGCCATGCTCAGCTAGTAACCATAGACGCGTTTCGCTCTTGTTAGAGTTCAGACGCTGTAATCTTGTGAAACATGGCAAGTGTTTTCTTAAATATTTTATTTAACATTGTTTCACCTAGAGTTCGCTATTTTACTATTAATATTTAAATAGCTGCCAGTGCATTTTGGCGATCCCTCGATAGATGGCTCTACATGTGGGTACATTCCCTCTTAAGTTAACTATCTTTTATGAGATGCTTTACATCTCTCGCAATGCTCAGTTGGGAATTGTCTCTGCAAAGAGACAGCAGTTATACCATACTGATGAGCTCTAACAAGAGCGAAACGCGTCTATGGTTACTAGCTGAGCATGGCCGGTGTCTGTTGATGGCCGAAAGGTTGATTCAGACGCTGTAATCTTGTGAAACATGGCAAGTGTTTTCTTAAATATTTCTTGTATGAATGTTGGTAGGAGGTAATTGGTCGAATTCAGCACTTTTCACTAGCGTAGTGATCGTCTCTATTAAATATGGAAACAGACTGCATCTTTTTTTATCAATGTCTCTCTTTATTTTGTTATTTTTAGTTAGACTTTTTTAGTTAAAGAAGACTGTTGGTTAGGTTAGGCACAACACTTCATTTTATAATTCCGATTTTAGATGAACACTTTATATCTTCATTCATTATCCTTATCAATATTAATAATTATGGTTTGTATTGTCCTTCTCAATGCTAATATTTTAATGTACCCATTTCCATTATTCTCGTTCAATAAATTTCAAGGGAAGAAAACATCGATCGTTAAATTTTCACGTTACGGGTAGAGAATACAGCACTGAGTACATACAAAATAAAAATGAAGCATTTGTACAATTCATGCATCTGAGCAAAGGAAATTCAATTGCATTTTCTACTTTCTCCTAATCGAACAAAAGATGACTGCGGAAAATAAGTTTTCACCTGGGAAATATATGCATTGGAAAATGGAAAGTTTTTTCTTTTTCATTGGAACGAAAATTCTGATTTATTCTTTGTGATGCGGTTTATTTTTATTCGGTAGATAATGGATATTAAATAGTAAACGAATTGATTTTTAAAATTGAAACCGTTATTAAATTAAAATGAACTAATATTTCAAATTAATAATTGTTTATTTTGAAGTTGGTATATTTGCCAATTAGTAATAATATCATTATTCAATAATGGGAATTTTGCGAAGCAAATATTTCATTTGTTGACATTATGCTATTTACGAGTAATAAAATATGTAAATACAGGGTGTTGAAAAAGGGTACAAAATTTTGAAGGCATATAGAACTGATCAAAATGATAAAAAAAAAAAACTTAATCAACATGAGTCCGATCTTCAATAGTTTCCGAAATATAAGACAGCGAAAAATGAGTTTTTACGGGATTTACTTGGGACTTTTTGTTTACCTTGGTAGGTCATTTAGATAGATGTGTTTTTGTTAAAAAAAAATTGTTCCAAGTGAAATGTTGTAGGGACCTGAACCAATATTTTGTATTCAAATAACTTTTTAACTATTAGAAATTGAGAAAAATGTTTTATAATAAATTTTATTGTAGGTATATATTTTTATAGTATATTTACTGGCATACACTAAATTTTATTCGATCACTATCTTTGTCAGTTTTTATTCGAAACAGTTGAAAATCGTACCCAAGTTGATTCACTACTTCTAAATGTCAGGTACGTTAGGGAAAGTTAGGTATGGTTAGTTTAGGTTAGAATTGCTTAAAACTAATACAAATTTCAAATGAAATATTGAATATTCAAGTTTTTTAATGCTAAATGGTTATTTTACGGCCGCTTTTCTTTTACTTCACTGCCGCTCGCTATAGCAAGACATTTCTTTAAAATGAAAAATCTGATGTGGCCAACACATGACTTCCCGCAAATTTCATGTTTAAAAAAACAATGAACTTTAAGTAAAGTATCTTTTTCCTTTCCGGTTGATCGTTTATATACAAAATCTAATTTGTTGTTTTAATAAATAGAAGTCTGTAATACGAAATTAATTTCGTGCCAAAAATAATCGATTATCATGGGCCTATAGCGCTCACCATCAACTATACCAGTTCGACCTTCATCATTTTCGAAAAAATAAGTTCCAATGACGCCACCTGACCATAGTGCGCACCAAACTGTCTCATTTGGACATGTAATGGTACCTCGTAAATCACATGAAGATTTTCCTCTGCCCATATCTGGCAATTTTGCTTATTAACATACCCAGAGAGGAGAAAATGTGCCTCACCAAAGAAAAAATAATCCTCGAAAAATCATCATCAACTTCCAAGTGCTCTAAAAACGCAATCTGTGTAAATTTTTGCTGTACATGATCCATGTCGTAAATGTGTAGTTGTAAACCAATATTTGACATTTTGAAAACACGTACTTATACTGACAGATTTATATTTACAAATCAAAGATATTTCTACTAAATTCTTCTTAACACGGTTTCATTATTAATGTAAATGTGACAGTGACATTTGTTTAAATACGTCAAAATTTTATTAAAGTATTATGTTTTTTTTTTGACGCATGGGTCAGATGATGTACAAAAATAAATTGTTTTATAAATTTATATTTAAAGTTATTTAAAGTTTTTTAAAGTTATGTTATCGTAGAATTGAAGATTGTACCATTATATTATATTTTTAATAGTAAAAGTTGCTGAAAAATTTTATTCAATGCAATTTTTTCAAGGAAAACTGGTAAAAGCTTATATAAGTGATACTTCCGGTTATCTGATATACACTAAAAACTAATCAACTCTTCCCACATTAGTATAGAATAGGTATACAAAATTTCAAAATTTTCTGATTGGTAGTATTTGAGTAATCGTGTCCACAGGATCCACACATCCACACACACGTACACACATACACACACACACACACACACATACACACATACACACATACACACACACACATACACACATACACACACACACATACATACCCACAGACATCATTGTAAAAATGTTAAAATCGGATTCTGGGGACATCAAAACGTGCTTATTCACTAAAATCTCTATATGCGATTTTTAGTACGATCCCTATACCTCCCTTACCTAGGGTAGCGGGAGGTAAAAAGCAAATAAATTCGGTATTGCACTACTTGCAACTTCATTTCATGAGACATAAAAACCCTTTTATTTTACGCGATAAAATATGCAGGTTTTGTGATATTCGGAATTTAATAGGTACAGAGATGTAAAACCTCCGCTACCGATTAAAATTTATTTACCATTGAGAATCCTCCGCTCCAAATGGCGATATCAATTCTTGTGCATCGCGAAATGTAATAATCGAGTTAAGCGAATCGTCCGCTTTTAGAAATTTCCACGATTTGTATGAATCGGGGTGGGCTGAAGCATTTTATGAGTGAAATATCCCAGAAATAATTCACCGGCAAACGGAAAAAAATGCCCTGTTCCTGGTTTATAACTCGATTAACGCAACTGCTCGCTCGGCAGTAAACTCAGTTCGTTAGCGTCGAGTTTTCCTCTTTTTAATATTGACTATTTAATAAAAATGTAACTTTTTCCACCAGAATACCAAACTGCATTAGTTTTTAATGTATTCTGTGCGAACCAAAATGCAACCCTATGCATGTCAAAGGAATGTACAAATATATTTTTGTTGAAAACCGCACATCAATGATTTTTTTTTTATTCAAAGGCAGCTATGTATGATGTCTCTACAAGGTATAATAATTAACAAATGCACAAATACAGTGACGAGATTGTACAGGTGGAACAAATTCGAGTTCCTTATAAGAAAAAACTTTTTTATTATGTACGCTACAGAAAATTGATATAGGTCTTTATGGGCCAACTTTTTCAGAAAACTTTAATAGGCACCACAGGTATTTTCTATCGTCTTGTTTTTTGCTTAATTTGAAAAATACGTTATATCTCGCTATGAAAGATAAAAGAAAAATGTTGAGATACTTGTTATACTGTTTTTACGCAGAATAATGTGGTATAATTAGATTTTTTCCATACTATATCACAAACTTAACCACAAATAGTTAAAGCCGGGTTTATGCAGCAATAACGTAGTCACAATCATAATCATAGTCTTAAGTTATACTCATAAGAACAGTCTTAAGATAGGTGTTCGTTTATGCAACATTTTTGTTGTGACTGTTAATAAGTCACTTTCTAACCTCATTTACTTATAATAAATATTATATTTGCCGAATAAATAAAAATGGATACATTAACATATATTAGAGAAAAAATAGTTGTTGCTAGTTTGTTTATAATAAACATCACAATTAAAAAAGAAGTTATGTTTTCTGATACTGACAGTTACACACCGATTTTTCACACTTGACCGTTACGTCATAGTTTGATGTTCGTATATTAGATATACGTATCGAAGACAGAATGTAGGAAACCATAAGTAAGACAGAGATAAACACACAATTACTTGTTATTTTGCTGTTCAGCAATTAATGACGCAACGGTTAAGTATGAAAAATCGGTGTAAATACGCAGCTTGTAAGTCGTCATAGTCATAAAATTAAAATTAACCCAATTCTGTGATTATGCTTATGTTCATGATACTGACTATGACTATGACGATGTTAGATAAATAGCTCTATTATAAAAACATTCTTAAGACTAACAGGCCTATTCTACTAAAAAATTATGTATCGTTACGACTCGTTACCAGGCGATAAGTCGTTATGATAACGATTTTTGCCAAAACCATATTCTGCTAATTTATTTATCGTTTTGAATCGTTACATATCGTTATTTCATATCGTTTAATAACGACAAGTTCACATACATCGTTGAAATCGTAAAGTTTGACATATTTTGAGAACAAACGTAAAAATGACTGAAGAAGATATTTTGTTAATTGTAGCTGAGTATGACATTCTCCAAAGATGAGTATTCATTCACTTCTGTACAATTTTATTAATTATATTTTTTAATATTAGACATTTTATTTATATTTCAGAAATATATTTAAAAATTTAGATTTAGATAATATTATTTAATATATTAATATAGAATATAATATAGATGCACTATCTATGAATTTAAAAATTATATATTTGTATAGGGATGTCAGATGACATAATCGTACTCTGCGTGATACTATTATTTTTCAGTTCTTCAACATATAATTCATACTGTCACTGTATTTGAGTTGTCGTCGAAACCCTTTTCTTTATATCCACTGTCAAATTGTCAAATTCAATTAAATAAACAAACAATGAATCGCTATGTCAAATTGAAATTGAAAAACATATGAAAATTTATTCTGTCAAAATATACATGAAATTAGATATTGTCGTTACAATCCTGATAACGATAATTTATAACGATATGATTAGTAGAATAAGTTTTTGGCATTTGTCGCTATTAAAGTCGTTTAACCAAATGCTTAGCGACAGTCGTTCAGTAACGATATCGTTATACATTTTTTTAGTAGAATAGGCCTGTAAGACTACAACTATGGTAATGACTATGATATTGTTGCATGAACCCGGCTTAATAATTCAAGTTGTATCGATGTTTAAAACCAAAAAATGTAGACATGTTGTACATAATTGAAAAGCTTATAGAAGAAGGAAAAATTTGAGACTATTTTCAACATGTGTTCCCATTTAAAAAATATTATGTTTGTGTTAAAATATCTGTGGTGCCTATGAAAGAAGGCTCAAAAAGTTGGCCCTTAAAGACATATATCAATTTTCTGTAGTGTGTATAATAAGAAAGTTTTTCATATAAGGAACACGAATTTGTTCCACCCTGTACATATAACAAAATAAAATACATGATATGCATGTATAATATTTAATATATAACTTCTAGTTTGTAATTTGTAACCTATACACCATGGAAGACATTTGAAAATCGTTTTATATTACGTAATAAATATTGAAACCATTATTTATTTGCAAATTTTTATAATTTTTTTACAATTTATGTAATTTTAATGAAGTACTAAATAATTCGAGTAGATAACGTACAAAAGATAATGTACTGTTATCATGTTCAACGTCATGTCACAATTTTCTGTCGGACACTTTTTATTTACAAAGAAACTGTTTTTACATGTTAATCGTCAGTCTATGTCAAGGATTGCTTGGGACACTCGCTATAAAATATCAGAAAAAGATCAATTTTTACCTTTCGCTAAGAGAGGTATTGGATTCATGCTAAAATTCGCAGATCCAGATTTTATTGAATAAGCACGATTTAAGGTCCCTAGAATCCGATTATAAAATTTTTAAAATGATGTATGTGTGTGTGTATGTGTGGATGTGTGGATGTGTGTGTGTGTGTGTGTGTGTGTATGTATGTCTGGATGTTGTAGACACGATTCCTCAAAAACTATAAGACTGAAAAAATATTTAACTGCAGTTTCCTCTATCTGACATTCCTGGGAAGAGCTGAAAAGGTTTTGGTAACAATTGAACAACCGGAAGTAGTAGTTTCTTAGAAAAATTCTTCTAAATATAATTTTTTGGGAGTTTTTTTATTAAATATTGAAGAACATAAAATTCTCCATCTAATACTCTTAAAATTTTTATTATATCTTGTATAGATTTAGAGATAAAGACACTATAATTTATAGAGTAAACTAATCGCAGAGGCCAAGGCACTAAGGAAACCAGTTGACGAATTCCAATGTTTATAACATGACACATGTCATTGTCAAATATCAACATTTTTAGTGACATTCTGATAGCTTTTTCTGGGAAGTATATTTAATTTTTCTTATTGTTTTATTAATTAAATATTTGAAATTATAGGTAAAATTGTGGTAAAATGCATATATCCATCAGAAGTACCGCCAATCTGGTTAATGAATTTGAACAATCTCTGACATGAAAATGATATAAAATAGATATAATTAGAATTATATGTGTGCAGAAGACATGTTAAATACAATAAAAAACAATATTTGGGTAAAGTTCTGTAATATTTTGTTATAAAACGACGGTGCGAAAGCGAAGTGCAATACAATACATATATAGCCTAATATGGAAATGGCGAGAGGTCTTGTGCTGGCCACAACAGATTTTTTTATTCGCTGTAATTAATTTTTTTGCATATTTTACCGAGCATTAAATACGGGCCTTAATTCATAGGGAATAAAAGGATTTGTCTGTTCCATTATGTTTACTAATCCTGTAACGTTAAATCGCGTCTTAGTGAACGAAATTAAAATATTAGCATTTTCATTTTCGTCATGTTCGAGCGACTAGTTTAAGCCTTCGGAGGGCGGTGGCGAAGCCGTGTTTTATTCATTTTGTCTCTCGCTGCATCGGCAGCTTTACTCAATTTTTCAGCAATTTTCACAGTAGAGTATCGCAAAAACCGCAACACGTCAATTTATCTGGATCAAATGAAACATTCCCTGAGAGTGCCGGGGCTTCCGCAAAATTTGACGATTTACTTTCCGGGATTTGCCGCTGCTTCGTAAATCCGTGTCGCCAATTTTACGACTTTGAAGTTAATATATTGGTGGCTTTTGCGAACGTGCTGGGATCAACAATTGGTTCATCTTTTTGTTGATTTACCGCGAACCGCGAGTGTATATATGTGGATTTTATTTTTATCCATGAATGTAACATTGTAAATTGGACCTTGTTTTGAAATTTACACCGCAAAATTATATTTTTCTACAGTCTTTGTTAATTTTCTAATTATTTTTTTTTTTTTCTGAAAATATACTTAAAACCACCTACAGAAATATATATTTTATGTCACATAAATTTCTAGTTTTACAGAAATAATTTTTTAAAGTTTATATTAAATTTCAAATGACGTCATGGGTTTGTGACCGTGACCGTAGTCCCTCCTATCGAATAAATATGGAACTACGTTTGACGTAATATCTAAATCACACAAATTGTATTTATTTATATTTTTTAGTACCTACATTTCGTTATTTGTACTTACATTTTTTTAAAAAAAAAAAAACAACTTGTTGCAAAAATATTTACTTTGAAAATGTTGGTTATGTTCGAAAAATGTGACAACTCTGCGCTGAGATTCATGTACAGTACGTGCACGAGTACATGTGTGCGTGACTATCATTGTATGTGTATACAAACCCATGACGTCACAAAATAAGACTCAATGGCTGGTAGTGCGAGCTCGGTTTTAACTACAACACTGTTTTAAGAAATGTCAAATTTCATTATTTAATAACAAAAATAAATAATATCAAATTTATCAAAATATGATTTTTAAGCAGAACATAGTTTGTATTCAAACAAATATTTTTTAAAAAATCATTCTTTAAACATAAGGATGAAATTAAATATTGAAATTTGAATTTGACATTTCTTAAAACAGCGTTTTAGTTAAAACCGAGCTCGCACTACCAGCCAAAATGTTTAGAAAGGAAATCATGAATGAAAAGTATAAAATATTAAATATTAAATATAAATTATGTATTTTTTTTAATTATATAAAAAAAAATCGATATATATATTTTTTTGCTATGACCCCATTTGCGCTTGATTTGTCAACGCAAAATATTACTTTGTCGCTCATGCGCGACAAAGTGGAAAAAAGCCCGCTGTCCGAATTTCTAAATGTTGAGAAATGTTACTTGTCTACATTTTAATGGCAACGTTTAGTCAGGAATTAACGGCGCTGAAGTTAATAGGGAGTTATTGCAACTTCTAAGATGAAAGAACGTAAACGTTAACCTTATATAGAAAACACTATATTTTAGAAATAAAGGACTTTCAATTTCAATGTTTACCGCATTTAATTAATGTATTCATGCCAACGTTTACGCTAAAAGTAACACTAACGAGGTTACATCCACACTTTTCACCGAAACATAACCTCAAAAGATACAGAACGTGTGACGTTAAATGCTCGCTATTCCATTGCACATAACGTGTCTCCTTATTCATATAACGTGAACCATGCGCACTCGTGCTGTCACGTGAAGCTGCAATAACTCTCTAATAATAGTTTAAAAATCCCTAAACCTTAACTAAAAATGTTAAAAATAGATACGTATTTCGGCAACTAAGTCATCATTAGTCAACTGATATCTAAGACCAGATCAGTTTTTGATTACTCAACATGTCAACCATGCCAGAGGTCCAAAAATAAATCTGAAAAACAGAGCAGATTCAGATTACTCAGTATGACTACCATACCAGAGGTCCAATACTGTACTGTAGTTACTTACACATGTACCACCTCCACAAGTCAATCTGACTTATGACTGCTCTGTCGGTATATTACATAACCAACAAAATGCCGTATTGCTATGTAAAGGAGTACAGAAATGAAATAGGGCATTGATTTACAAAAACGAAAGTAAAAAATAGATTAGATTGAAGCAATAGCTCAAAAATAATGAAAAATTACGATAAATTAAAAATTAATATTGAAATATATTATCCTTATTTATTGAATAGTACTGAAAGTACAAAGTGTACATTTTATTATTTTTTGTTATAATGGAGGACCCCATTGTTGCTACTGTAAAAAAAATCTTTCGTCGAAAATATCCCATTTTGCGCTCTTAATACACAAATAGCTATTTCCTATTTCGCATTAACATAATCATTTTTGTGATTGTGATTACTGCAACTAATTTTTTTTATAATAAAATAAATACATTTTTCTTTAAGCGTATTATAATGTTCATATTTTGCAATTACAATGTAGAAGTTAATCATTTTGTTACTACAAAAAATGTTATTTTACGGCTTACAATAATGTTAATTGTTTTATATACTACTGGTGGCAGCACCTACAACAACAGCTCTCACGAATGACAGTTGTATTGCGTAGTTCAGTCATATTTTATTATACAAAATGACAGAAGAAACCTCTGAAATGACAAATTTACATTTTATATACAAGTTTACTTTCGGAATGCTTAAAGAAAAATCTGTTGTGGCCAGCACAAGACCTCTCGCCATTTCCATATTAGGCTATATAAGTATTGTACTGCACTTCGCTTTCGAACCGTCGTTTTATAACAAAATATTACAGAACTTTAACTAAATATTGTTTTTTATTGTATTTCACATGTCTTCTGCACACATATAATTCTAATTATATCTATTTTTCATTGTATGAGGAAGTTGCTAAATGTCAGAGATTGTTCCAATTCATTAACCAGATTGGCGGTATTTCTGATGGATATGTGCATTTTACCACAATTTTACCTATAATTTCAAATATTTAATTAATAAAACAATAAGAAAAATTAAATATACTTCCCAGAAAAAGCTATCAGAATGTCACTAAAACTGTTGATATTTGACAATGACATGTGTCATGTTATAAACATTGGAATTTGTCAACTGGTTTCCTTAGTGCCTTAGCTTCTGCGATTAGTGTACTCTATAAATTATAGTGTCTTTATCTCTAAGTCTATGCAAGATATAATAAAATTTTTAAGTGTATTAGATGGAGAATTTTATGTTCTTCAATATTTAATAAAAAGAACTCCCAAAAAATTATATTTAGAAGAATTTTTCTAAGAAACTACTACTTCCGGTTGTTCAATTGTTACCAAAATCTTTTCAGCTCTTCCCAGCAATGTCAGATTGAGGAAACTGCAGTTAAATATTTTTTAAGTCTTATAGTTATTGAGGAATCGTGTCTACAACATCCAGACATACGTATACACATACACACATCCACACATCCACACACACACACACACACACACACACACACACGCACACACAGACATCATTTTAAAAATGTTATAATCTGATTCTAGGGACCTTAAATCGTGCTTATTCAATAAAATCTAGATATGCGAATTTTAGCATGAATCCAATACCTCTCTTAGCGAGAGGTAAAAAATAGTATATGTCACTCGCAGTGGAATATTCTTTTTGTGCTCAATTTGCATAGAATCGGCTTTCGCCTCGGTCGCAAATTATGAACTCAACACAAAAAATCCTGTTTCAACTCGTAGTAACATAATATAATATTATCTAACGTTGCTTGAAAACTTTGACATTCCGACGATCGCTAACCAAAGCAGTAGATTTGAGAATTCGAATTCATAAAATTTCATACAAAAACCGTTGATCCTTGAAAAATACGAGATCGCCTAATTAACAAAATGGCAGTAAAATGTGGTTTAGATTCCGCCCGGCAAATAATTGAACTGCTGCGTTCTGTAAAATTCTAGCGTCAAATACCTCGAAATCAGTATTAAACGAATTAAATCCCTTTCAGCTTAAGTTAAAACAAAGAGCTTTCGTCTGGCCCTTATTCATTAGGTTAATCCATCATTTCTGTGCATCTCTTATAAACACACTCTCGAAGTGAGGGATTAGAGTGCATTCAGTTGCAATCAGCTTGAAATCGCGCCCTTTGTTTGTACGCAAACTGGCAATAGCGCACAGGTCGAGAGTCATGACGCTAAACACACCAACCATGTGGAATAATGCAAGCAGCTATGCAGCTCTGTTGCCAAGTCTCGCTGGTAAATATAGCTTGTTAGAAAGAAAAACATGTTGTGTAGTTCAACGCAGGCCCTCAAGGGATATTTCGAAACTTGAAACTAAGTTCCGGGCAAGGATAATAATGAGAAAAGCGCAAAGGTAAATGTTTAACTACCGTATAAAGTTGAAAAAGATTGTTAAGGCTGTACACGTGTAAATATTTAAACAGCTCTCTGTATACAAAAAATCTGATGTGGTCAACACAATACCTCCCGCTATTTAATTTTTATTAATTTCAATACATACCTATATATTTACTTATTCAAAAACTATATTGTTACGCAAGGATTTACTGTAGTTGATTAATTTGTATGTGTATACGTAATACATTGTTTATAAAGGTTGGAAATAATAATTTGGGAGTTAGTTGTATTTGATATGCGACAAGAGGAACGGTATTCAGAATAAAGGGAGTGTTTAGTTTCATACTTGGTTTTTCTTATTTTCCTATTTTCATAGTAGTCCTAATAATATTAAGTTTCTTTGCATATATCAATTGCTTTACATGATCCATTTCGTTAATGTGTAGTTGCAAACTAATATTTGACACTTTGCTTATTGACACCTGTTTAATTCATGGTGCTGCAGACATAGCAAACTTAAATCGGATCATCCAGTACTTCTAAAATTTATTTATGATGGAAAATATATTATTTTTACAAACCTTAATTTCAATAGAATTAATACAACCTCCTTAACACGGTTTCATTATTAATTTTAATGTAATTGCTTCCTAATAGTAACATTTGTTTAAATATGTCAAAATTGTTATTAAAATATTATGTTTTTGTTTGACACATAGGCAAGATGATGTACAAAAATAAATTATTTTTTAATTTTATATTTAAAGTTATTTACTAAATGCTATTATCATAGAATTAAAGGTTGTGCCATTATATTTAGGGATTCACCAAGCCAAGCTACTTGGCTTGAAATAAAAAAGCTTGGCTTGGCTTGAAAATTCAAGCTTTTTTTAATGTTAGGCTTGGCTTGGCTTGGGCTTGATGGACACGAGGCTTGGCTTGGCTTGAAAATTTCAAGCTTTTAAATTTTTAGGCTTGGTTTGATTTTCAAGCTTTATCAAGCTTTTTCAAGCTTTTGCAAGCCTTTTCAAGCTTTTTCAAGCTTTCAAGCTTTGTAAATACTCATGCGCGAACTTATTTACGCACGCACATAATATGATAGTTTTATTTCATGTCATATATTTGTACAGTATATTAAGTAATATAAAGGTATTGATATGTGAAATTAAACTATTAGTTCGGTATCAAGATTTGAATATTGATATTCGATGTGAAATTAATACCGATATATCGATATATAAATGTTTTGTAATACCATTGTACCATGTTTAGTTTTACATAAATTCATTCTGGTAATACTGAAGAATAACTATGTGTAAAGATGAAATAAGACGATAAAATATGACAATATTGATATGAACATTTAATTGAATTTTATATTTGACAGTATACGATAAACATAATTTATTATTAACCCATATTTGCCCGGTGTGCCAATATTGGAACAATTGCCATGTTTAATCCTGTTTACTGGTGTATTAGTTATAAACGGATATTTACTGATTAGTACTGTTCAGGAAGGTCCAGACTTTCGAATAGAGTACAGCAACTCGCATTGTTTATCTTCTGTGCAATAAAATATTTTAACAAATTTGGATGATTTAAAGACGATTGATGGCTGCCAATAAATGAGTATATTTTTTATATACAATTTAATTATAAAAATAAATATTTAGAATAAAACTCTTCTTTAACACTTTCTACATAATATATTTGATTTGTATTTTCATAATATTTGTTTACAAAGTATATAATATTGATGTTCCAATATAGGAACACTGGGCATGAACGGGTTCATGTTTTTTTAAATATAATTTCAGAATTTTAATTACGCACAACGAATTGATTTGTTTGAGAGTGAATATTTTTGGAAGGCAGATGTATTTTTTACACTTCCTGACGACGGCAATGATGGTGTTGTTGACAGTGACGATGAAGATGGCGCGAATGATGTAAATCATCTAAGTGGATTACAATTACAGACTCAACAAGTAGCTAAAATCTGTCATAAGGGATAATTTTTTTTTACTAGACGATTAAGATGAAAACTTTGATAGTGATGACGACATACCATTGTGCTTTACTGAGGAAATCTCCTATTGTACGGTCCTAGTCTAACAAACTTGATTTGCTACCTTCATTACAACCATTTACTTTGCCAAAATAAAGTCAAGATTTACAAAAGAATTCGATTCAATGTTTTGAATGATTTTTTAACAACAATATTCGCAACTTTCTGAAAGACATGTTTGAATTATATGCCAGATATGTAAAGACAGATCATACTTTTAGAAGGGAAATAGTTCAAATTTACCTCAGTAAATACGGTCATCCAGGCGGTCGTCCAAAATCAACAAAACAAACAGAAGCACTTGTTGTGGATGAAATACGATATGATCGCATTGATCAGTATATGGTACCAGCACAAAAACAAAATAGATGTGCTTTATGTAAAAAATAAAAACTCAACAAAAATGTGTGAAAAAATGTAAGGTAAATGTACATGAAACATGATTCAAAGATTTTCATGTAAGGTAATTATTTGTTTAATGTTCAAATTTTAGAATAAATGTTAATTTCATAAATATTACATGTAACTATAAAATAACAAACTTATTCTTATTGATTTTCTAATATTTATTTACATACTTCACATATAAAATATATTGCACCCATTCGTTCCCGGTGTTCCAATATCGGAACATGCTCCAAATTGTTTATAGGAATGTTTAAAATAAAAAATATATATTTTTTATTCGTATTAACACTTTATCAACTAGAGACCATAGATAAAAAGTTTTTTTTCAAAAAAAAATTAATTCGGGCAAAAACGGGTTAAAAGTATAATCGTATACATAGATAAATATTTTTCTAATAACGACAAATAAAAATATTTTACAATTTTTAATGTTTATTGATATTTAGAATTTTATTTTCGAGTTTTACCCTGCAATTTTTATGTTACTTTTATAAATTTTATTTACTCCATTCATTCATTATAGGTTAATGTTTATACATTAGTTTGACTTTATTGTATTTTGGTAACTAAAAGGCATGACGAAATAACCTTCTAATAAACTATTAAAACTGGTTCATACTCATTTTGCATAATTAAAAAAAAACTCAAGACCCCGGAGACAGAAAATTACGACTTACGGTAGAACAGTGTTTAAATACATATTTTTGGAATTTCATAATGGAATGTAACGGTCAACCTATTTCTTTTACTTCAAATACATCTGGTAATCATAAAACCCTATACAGATGGGAATTTCCTTGAAATACTCACTCTTTCTTTTGTTGTGTATTTTAAACCCACAGACAAAATCAATTTATTAGGGGTAGATTAGGGATTTTGCTATGAATAGTATTGAAATATATGTTTACAAACAGAAACTTTCTCTTTCCTACGATTTGGAATAGTAGAATAACAAAGCATTGTAAATTCTTTGCTACCAAAAATATGACTTAACATTTGTGAACTATTTAACAAAATATAACTATAATATTTATCATAATCATCATACGCAGTCTTTCACCCAAATTACGAAACGCGTCTGTGGTTCTGGTTGAGTGACCCAGTCTCTGATAAATGACTGAGAGGTTGATTCTGCGACTGAAATCTTATGAAACATGTCAAGGGATATTTTTAAATATCTTAAGTGATATTATTCCTTTCATTCTGAACCAAAATTATCAATTTGTAGCATTACAATGGTCATAAATATTTAATATTTGTTGATGTTTGTTGTTTGGTAGGTGTTTAAAATTAGGTACAATGAGATAAATTTAAAAAGTTTATTTTATTAAAGATTTGTGTTTATAATTTATTCCAGTTACGTAATGATTTAATTAATTAGATTTCATTCAAAGTACTTTTAACTTAATAAATATTTAATAAAAATATTGAATATTTCTATATGCAATAATTGATATTTGCAATAAATTTTGTGTTGTGTGTGTTGGGAATAAAAGCAAGTCACATAGCACTAGGTCAGGTAAGTACGGGTGATGTACCAACACGGTGATTTTGTATTTCGTCAAAAATGTCGTGCCGACAGGGCGTTTTGTTCCGGCGCGTTGTCTTCGTGGAGAATCCATCACATTTCAGCCCTTTTTCTTCTCACCCATGAAGGGTTATCAAAACCTTCTTGTAATATGCTTGGTTAACGAAATGCCCCTCAGGCACTCAATCCATGTGAACAATCACTCGCATTTCGAAAAAAACAATGTCCACGGCCGAAGCGCTAATCGTCTCCGATCTCTTTACTTCCTTCTTTAAATCGTCTAAACTGCTCGAAAAATAGGTAGACCCTCATCACCATAAACATTCTTCAACAATTCGTACATTTCTGCAGCGGATTTTTTAAGTTTCACACAGAATTTCGTATTGACACTAACATAATTCCGACGGAGTACGGGAAAGTAGTTAATTTCAATCAAAGGCTACTACCGAACGGTTTGCCTAATTGTCATGAAATTTTAACAGTGAATGGAGGGAAGATGACAAATTAATATGACATAGCCTGCAATGTTACGAAATTTACAGGGAAGCCGGAAAAATAAAAATCTCGTTATTTTATTGCTACACCTTATACTACTTGCGATGTTATTATTATTTGAGTAGACAGTGCTTAATAATAATCCTCTTTACAAATTTTGTAAACTAAATAAACTGACAGGTAGTGAAGCTGGTCCTTTTCGGAACTCCAATTCTCAGAAGTTTGCAAATTACGGTCTTGTCGGACTCCACAATAATTTTATGAACAGCTTGAAAAAGCTTGTTTTCAAGCCAAGCTACTTGACAGTCAAAGGCTTGGCTTGGCTTGAAAATTCAAGCTTTTTTAATGGTAGGCTTGGTTTGGCTTGGGCTTGATAAAACAGAAGCTTGGCTTGGCTTGAAAAATCAAGCTTTTTTGAAAGACAGGCTTGGTTTGATTTTTCAAGCTTTTTCAAACCAAGCCAAGCCAAGCTTTCAAGCTTCAAGCCAAGCCCGTGAATCTCTAATTATATTCAATTTTTATTAGTAAAAATTGCTGAAATATTATGTTCAATGTATTTTTTCAAGAAAACTGTTAAAGGCTTGTATAAGTGATGTTTCTGCTCATCCGATATACATTAAAAACTAATGAACTCTTCCCACATTAATATAGAATGGATATACAAAATTTCAAAATTTTCTGAGTAATCGTGTCCACACGATCTACACGGACATATGGACACATGGACACACAGACACACACACACACACACATACACACACACACATATACACACATACATATACACACATACATATACATACATACATACATACCTACAGACATCATAGTAAAAATGTTAAAATCGGCTTCTGGGGACATCAAAACGTGCTTATTCACTAAAATCTCCATATGCTATTTTTAGCACGAACCAGAGCTGGGCAAGTTACTTTTAAAATGTAACTAGTTACAGTTACAGTTACCTCAAAAAAAAAGTAACTAAGTTACTTAAGTTCCAGTTACTTTGGTGAAAGAACTAAGTTATTTACTAGTTACTCATTAAAAGTAACTTAGTTACCTTGAGTTACTTTCTTACTTTTAATGGCGTGAAGTGTAGACTTTGACTGTTGACTTAGTTATTGTGTAGTATACATATCAGGGAGTTTTTGCACTAACTACGTTAACCTAAATTTTCACGTTATTGCTTGGCAACACCCAATCAGATTATTATTGTTAATGTTAACGGACCTACAGGGCCTTATTACCGCCTAGGCCCACGAGGCCACGGCCTAGGGCCCTCTTTGACAAGGGGCCATCAGGGCCCGGTCGCTGTGATAAAAAATCTGATAAAAAGTCCCTGCGGATCTACATTATAATATAATATAAAAATTAAAAGTAACATTTTATCTTGTGAGAAGGGAATTTGCAAATATGAGACGAATTCAAGTCTTGCAACCCTTGGAACAACGAACAAAATACACTATTTTTTATATAACTTGAAAATTGGAATAATTTTGATGATTTAGTGGCAGTTTAATTATAATATATTAAAACGTATCATTTGTAAACGAGGAAAACATTTGAAAATAATATATTTTATAAGTCAAATTTCACATTTAGTGAGTTTTTAATTCTAGAATTAAAAGTTAAAATGTGTTATTTTTAGTTTTTCTGTTTACCGTTCAAAAACTCTATTATTAATGAAAATAATTACTTATTTTATTATCTATTATGGCTTGAAATCAATCAACAATAATATTGAATTTAATTATGTATTAAAATAAAAGTTACACATTACAGAGGGCATTTGACTAACTTAAGTTACATTCTAATTTGTGAGTTACTTTAAGTAACTTAAGTTACTCAAGTAACTAGTAACTAAAAACCGTAAAGTTACCAACTACTTTTCCGCAGCAAGTTAAGTTACAGTTACAGTTACCATGTTTTAACTAGTTACTGCCCAGCTTTGGCACGAACCCTATACATCCTTTACCTAGGATAGCGGGAGTTAAAAAAATGTATTATGAGTCAGTGTTGGATAAACAAAATGAATAACTAAAGTGACAGGTCATAGCCGACTAAAATTAAGGTAGATAATTACTTATTTAAGAGTCTGTGCCTCGTAAACTGTGTGCTTCCGGATATGAGTTTATTAGCAAAAGTTAATCTATTTTGCATACCCTAAATACTCTATAAATTTGCAACACGTATTTATTAACAAGCTATAAATTAGATAATAAAATGTTCAATAATTTTGACCCTATTGCCCACATGTTTTTCTCTGAGTATTCCTTCTCGTTTGTAACACTTTGTCTTCATCTGTCTCTGTTACCAACAGCAAAGGGCAAAGCAATGACTGTAGTAATGATTCACAGATTCTGTTCTCCTTTTTGTCTGAAGCTACTTGAATCATGGTTCCGGTGATCGGTTTCCTACGACCGCCTACACGTCTACATGCTCGCTTTGATGACGTGTCCTTGTTTCAGCACTGAGTTTTATGATGGCGACACGCAGGAATTGTAATCTGGACTTGGAAAGGTGGTACAGAAATGGAAGATGAGGATTTTATTCGTTTTTGATACGATGTAGAGACGAGGGATGATAAAATGTAGGGTGGGATAAATGTGGAGTAGTAGAGGACTGTTTTAGGGTTTAGGGAAATTGTATATTTTATCGCACTGTAACATTTTTAACATTTTACTTTATCAAAGCGGTTTTTTATCCATTGCTTATATTCAGCAATAACTACATATTTGTTTACGTAAATTACTATTACATCGAAAATTTTGATGGAAGATAATTTTTACAATAACCTTCATTGAAATTAGAAAGTGAAAAAGTTTGAAACTCGAATAGAAAAACTTGACTCGACTAGAGAAATTATTGGCTTGACTCGATATTCGATTCGGTATTCGGTGGCTCAATGGCTAGAGTAACGCTTCTTAGTCATGAGTGCGCTCGGGGTTCTGGGTTCGAATCCTACTAAGGCATGGCATGGACGTAAACCCACTCTATAATTGGGATTTAATCCTGTTGAGGGTTTTTTACCTTCCGTCACCTTTAGGTAAGGAAGGTAGGTATTGTCTTTGATCAAAAAATTCGGTGGTGAGTTTTTAATGAATAAGCACGTTTTAGGGTCCCTACAATACGAATTTACTATTTTTAAGATGATGTCTGTATGTATGTATGTATGTATGTATGTGTGTGTGTGTGTGTCCGTGTGTGTGTGTGTGTGTGTGTGTGTGTGTGTGTGTGTGTGTGTGTGTGTGTCCGTATGTGACAAATTTTTCTCCGACGATAACTCCAATACTACAATTCTAAAAATTATAATTCTTTCTTATTCCTCTTCTGTACATCCATATGAAGAGTTGATTAGATTTTGGTTATAATTGATCCACCGGAAGTACCCTTATTTGAAGTTTTTAACAGTTTTTCTTAAAAAAAAGCAGTTAAATATTGTTTTTTGACATTTTGTTATTATATATATTAAAGAAAATATTCTTCTCTATACAGTTTGATTATTCATTTTCCTTCATATTCAATAGTTGTAGAGTTAAAGCATTATAAAGAAATTAATTTTCAAAAATTAGTCAGCTTTGCTATTTATCATGGAAACAGCTGACATAATTATTCAAAAAAATTTAATTGACAGATGTCAGTTGCAAGTGCAAAACCAAATATGGAAAAAAGTATAGGATCTAAAATTGGTATGTCATAGTGTTGCTCGCAAGTGACGCGCAGAAAAAGGCCAAAGAGAAGATGGAAGGACATTACTTAGTGTAGTTTATGTTATAATTTTATTGGATTTATAGAACCTTTTCAAATGAACTTTTTGTATGGAATTTGTAAAAATTGTATGTGTTCGTGTTCGATTTTACATGATATTATATAGAATCTGTTCCAAGGACCTTTTGGTATGGGATTTGATCAAAATACATGGAATTGACGGAAGGTCTTGTGCTGGCCACAACATATTTTTTTTTTTTGTAAATGTTAAGCTTGACTTGAAACTTGATTCCTTTTCGATTTTAAATGAAAGTTTATGCAATATTATTTATAGTAATAAAAAAATATTATTTTCGGAAATAATTAAGTGAAAGGATTGGCACCAGAAATATTCCCCCACTCCAGTGACGTCGGAGTACATACAGCACGTCATTGCTATCTAATAGGAAAACGGATAATGTATATAAATAAATAAATATCATCACGACATATTGCCCATTTCTGAGTGTGCCATAATCTGCTTTCTCGCAGATATCGGTAATGGTGATGACATATTTGTACCGTGCGGGCGCTTACCAGGCGTCACCTCACGGGCATTCATTGCTGGCGTGGAGAGTGCACCACAGGGGTCACTTTTGTGCCATTTTAAAATTCGAAATATCTGGCGTCGGTCGGAATTGAACCCGATTCCCCATGTCCGCGACCAAACACTCTGGCACTCGGCCACGGAACAGATAATGTTATTTATATAAATAAAAGTGGGCGATAGTTTGTCACATGTTAAACTGTATGTACTTTGACATCACAGTATGTTTCAGATCATGTGACTTTTTCAAAATATTGCACAAATTTCATTATTTAATTGTAAAATATTTTATGTCTTACTAGTATGTTATTGTTTTATAACAACCTCAAGATTAGGTCCGTTATTGAGTAAATAATACCCTAGGGCGTATTAAGTTGCAATGGTAATGTTGACAACAAACTGAGGTTAATAATACTGATACTAACATAAAGTGCAGTTAAGGTTAAGAAGCATTGTGAATTGTAGTCGTTTATAATCATATTTGTTTCATCACAAATACAAACCAGCACACTTCTTATTCTTAGCAATAACATTGCTCGTCCATATTGACATAAAAATACCACAAGAACTATATTTTTTGTTTGAAAATGCTTTGTTGACAGAAACAAAATATTATCTAGATACCGCATTCACAGGCTACTTTGTAAGTTGTATTAAAATTTTGTGATTTATTATTTTTTTTGATAAATTCTAGTCAGACAAAATGTTTATTAAGAATTTCTAGTAAGACATAAAACGTTGAAGGCACCACGGGTGTTAAACGACAATAATGCCTTCGGTCAACGTACTCGCCTCGGGCCAGAGGCCCTCGACAGTACACTGTTGACCTCAGGCATTATTGTCCTTATAACAACACTTGGTACCTTAATTACTATAATGGGTATTTCGTGATATTTTCAAATTTGAGACTCTTTAAAGAACAATATCTTTTAAAATTTAATACTTAGAAGTCATATAAAAATTCTTGCAACACGAATTTCTGAGCAAATATAATGTAACAGGGGGTGGGGTGAAGAAAATTATGTTTTCTCTTTGTTCTCTTACCCCAACGATGACACATTTTCTTCTAACTGGTGGACGCTTGCTGGTTTGTCCACCACTTTACTGAGACGGAACACCTTTTACACTCACACTATCACTAAACACTTAATGATAGATGATGAACACATCTTAAATGGATGACACATACAATATTTTATACTAATTTTAACTTTAACTAACTTTATTTACATAATTACATTAATACTAAACTAAACTGTTATAAACCCTAATTACGAGTCATGGCGTAAACGCCCAAAAACTAAACACGGACTACCACTACCCCATGTCTTATCGGTTTGAATATAAAACTCGACTGCCTTAAAACAAAGGGTTATCTCTTCAACAGGCATATCTGATGTAGGGTGCGAGGGTGTAACATCCATAACAAAATAACAAGATTTCACGTAGTCTAGGCAATAACTTATGTAGATAATTGTCAAAACAATAAATGTCTACGCGGTTGACATCTAGACTAAACAGAGATATAGGAAAAATGATTATTATTTCTAAACAGAATTTTGACTTACAAAGATAACAGAATTAAAATGTTGATATTGAAACAATAATTTAGAAGAGTTTATATTAAAGTTATTACTTGTTATTTCACTATTCTCACCTTGTTACAATAATAATATTTATTAAGAAAAAAATGTACCTATACTAATTCCAAGAAAAAGCTCAATACAACCATGAAATTCGAAACATTCGTAATATTAAATTACATTGGATACTCTTTTAAAACTTTTTATCTTGAGTTGTTTCCAGTGGTCGATTTAATTTAAAACATGAAATAAGATACATAACAATTTTAAATTGCGGCTTTTACAAATTAGGGATTGTTAAATTTTTTATTAAAACTTGTGGAAATTGAAAAAATAAAAATAAAACACAATAAGCAATAAGCTGTGGAAAAAGACTTTGAAGACAATTTGATGGAAGATGAAAACCCCTTGTTATGCAAACTGATTCGCAACCGGACAAAAAACTTTTTTAATTTTTCTCTACAGTAACCAGATTAGTTTTCCATTTTCCACAAAGTTATATGAACTTTTTAATCTTGTTTCATACATTTCAATTGTTCTCTTTCATTTTTCATGAAACAATTTTGAGACAAGATTAATAATTGGAAGTAATTTCCGTTTGAAATCAGTTTTCCATCATTTGTCACGAGTGATGAATGTTCAATGCTCGGGAGTCGTAACCGAGTGGTTTTGAAAATTCAGAATTTATTATAAGAGCACTCGAGTGAACATTATACGTAATGTAGCTAGCCAATGCGCGAATTTGATGTCTCAAGTGACAGCTGTCGATACCAGATGGCCTCTTCTAAACAACCATGGATGTTCGAGGAATTTTCTTCATTTTTCACTTTGGGGTAAATACGGAAAGAATTTATGCGTTATTTGCATGTTTTCTAAAAGTCTTGCTAAAAAAGATCATAAATTTTAACTTAAATTATCGTTTGTTTACACTGCCTACTGAAAAAGAATGGCGACCAAATTGTGCTGCTTTTTTTCTTTTTTATTTGCTTTTTATGTATCATTTAATCTTTTGTTCTGTCTTGTGAATCATAACTCGTAAAATATTATATCAGCAAATAAAAGGTTTCAAAGAATAAAAGAATTTACGAGTATCTCTAAATAACGGGAAACAACAGTAGAATCAATTTCGTTCGTATATGAGCTTACGGCCAGTTTCATAATAAATATAAAGTCACTTTACTTTTAAAGTTTGATCTAAAAGTGAAAAACGCGTTTCATAATTTCACTTTAAGTTAAAGTTGTCAGTTTATAGTCCTTTAAAATAAAATCATCTGGCAGTTCCTTTACGGGCTTAAAGTGGAAATTAGCTTATCAGTTTCGATTCAACATTTTTAAGAAAAATGTTTTCTTTCACTTCATTATCAAGATCCAACGAAGATATTGTTAATATTAAACGACAAACGCGAATTAATAATTTACGTAAATGTGGAAAGAAAAAGATTTTTTTCTACAGTCTATATACAAAGTAGGCATTGACGCTCATGCGCCACAAAGTAGAAAAAAAAGGCTCGCTGTTGAAATTTCTAACCATAAAATGTTGAGAAATGTCACTGTAGTTACTTACACATTTGCCACCTCCACATGTCAATCTGACATATGACTGCTCCGTCGGTATATTACATAACCAAACAAAATGCGGTACTACTGTATAAAGGAATGCAGAAATAAAATAGGACAATCATTAAAAAACAAAAGTAAAAAATGCTTATATTAGATTGAAGCAATAGCCTCAAGAAGAATAAGGCATATTACCCATTACTGGATGTGCCAGTATCTACAACACATATGTAGACATCGGTAATGATGACGATATATTTTACCGTGTGGGTTAAAGTAAAGGAAGATTATTTTTGCCCTCCTAAAGTGTAATAGGAACTTTACAATTGTATACACAGCAAGTGTAACCTACATTTTACGCTTACTGTGTTGTAACTTGTCTAAATATGCGGTAAAATAATCAAAATACACTGGACGTTTATGGGCATTTAGAAAAGAAATCGTCTTTATTATAATAAAGTTCATGTAAAAAAGTACTACCTACTTAAGTTATTTTTTTACTTTAACATTTCCTATATTTAAAATTAATTTATATAAACAAAAATCACGGCAGCGACATCTGTCATGATTGTAAAAATCCGCCGTTGCCGACATAGTCACCGATCGATATACCTGTCAAATACGCGAGGCGAACATTGCTGAAATGTCAAATATCGACACCTACCTATTATTTATTACGAAGAAAACATGAGCAAATAAATATATTATCAGTCATAAATAACGTCTATTATTACAGATAAATTTTCGCTAGAAGAAGTACTCTAATGAAGGTAAGTAAAATCAAATTTGGAAATTGACTTAACCTCAATATTTTAAACTAACCCTTTTCAGAAGTACAACCTATCTCATTAAAAAAAGTGATTTTCATTATCGTCGGCCAAAAAATTTGATACAATTCTCGTGCGTGAAGTATTTTACACGCACTCGAATGTAAATAACTATTACGAAGCGCACATATTTTAAAGTGTATGTAACGTCACTTTAAAATAAATTTTAACTTTAACTAAAGTTTATTTTTGCAAATTATTATGAAACCGCCCGTTAGACTCATAATAGTTCGTACGTCTTATATTTCCAACAAATTATAAAACCTACACAAATGTTGAGTAATTTTTACAAAATTCTTTCGACTACTTTAAAAATAGGCAGCTGCACGCACTTTCAGAAAATGGTTTCCAGGACTATTTTGAACAGTCGTATGAAAGATGGTGGAACAAGTGTGTAAATGCAGGAGAGGAAATTAATGTAATAATGTTGTTTTCAATAAAATTTTATTGATCAATTCCGAGAATATTTTGACGCTATCTCGTATACAGAAATAACAATAAAACCCAAAAATTCTGCGCTTATCTGTTGGACAAATCTTTATTACATGAGATGTCTTCTTCAAATATATATTCCTCCTTTCGTTTGTATCATTTTCGATTTTTTTACCGTGTTTACGTATACCCATAAAGCTGAATTAGAGGATTTCAACGGAAGTACAAAACCAGCTGGAGGGCTACAACACGCTTGTACGGCTATTCGGAAATAGTGCTCCGAGCATTCGGAAGACCATAGACAAAGAATTCAATGTTCGGAGGAATTTATGTTTGTGATGTCCTGCTGAAAACGACGCAGGATAACAGGCAGGACACTCGGGGATAAGGCAGAAAAACGATCAATAGAAATCGGCTAATGGATGCGAGTGATTTAGAAGCCATAAAAAAAAATCTGTTGTGGCCAGCACAAGACCTACCGTCCATTCGATGTATTTTGTGCAAATCCCATACCAAAAGGACCGTGGAACAGTTTCTATATATAATATCATGTAAAATCGAACACGAACACATACTATTTTTTACAAATTCCATACCCAAAGTTCATTTGAAAAGGTTCTATAAATCCAATAAAATTATGACATAAACATACATTAAGTAAAATGTACTTGACACATTTCTTTATGCTTCACCTATCCCCTATTTTATTAGAGGTCGCTGTTTCCTCTTCTCTTCCACTCATTCCTGTCCAACGTATCTTCTTCACACAGTCCTTCCTTTTTCTAGTCTTCTGCGATACAGTCCTTCCATCTTCTCTTTAGCCTTTCACTGTATGTCACTTGCGAGGAACACTATGACATACTCATTTTTGATCCCATACTTTCCATATTTGGTTTTGCACTTGCAACAAACATCTGTCAATTAGAATATTTTGAATGAGCAGCTGTTTCCATGATAAATAGAAAAGCTGACTAATTTTTGAAAATTAATTTCTTTATAATGCTTTAACTCTACATATATTGAATATGAAGGAAAATGTACAATCAAACCATATAGAGAAGAATATTTTCTTTAATATGTATTATAACAAAATGTCAAAAAATAGTATTTAACTGCGTTTTTTTAAGAAAAACTGTTAAAAACTTCAAATAAGGGTACTTCCGGTGGATCAATTGGAACCAAAATCTAATTAACTCTTCTTAGGGATGTACAGAAGAGGAATACGAAAGAATTATAATTTTTAGAATTGTAGTATTTAAGTTATCGTCGGAGAAAAATTTGTCACACACGGACACACATACACACACACACACACGGACACACACACACACACACACACACGGACACACACACACACGGACACACACACACACGGACACACACACACACACTCGGACACACACACACACACACGGACACACACACACACACACGGACACACACACACACACACGGACACACACACACACACATACATACATACATACATACATACATACATACATACATACATACATACATACATACATACATACATACAGACATCATCTTAAAAATAGTAAATTCGTATTGTAGGGACCCTAAAACGTGCTTATTCATTAAAAACTCACCACGGAATTTTTTGACCAAAGAGAATACCTTCCTTACCTAAAGGTGACGGAAGGTAACAAATGAGTAGAAATATTTTATTTAGTTTAATTTATTTCAAAGCGTAACTAATGTGCTGACCACTCTAAATTTTCTTCGCGAGATGGCTTCTGTAAGAATGTTCGATTGGAGTGTGGTAAATAACCGTTATATCCATTTTCAAGTGCGCTGTTCGCCGTTCTCTCCTGGGGAGCAAGGGGCGGTTAAGTGGGGTCAGGGTCGCCGCCCCAAGCGTTGGACCGATACGGGAAACTCTCCCTAATTATTCCTTCGAAATTCGATATCATGGAAAATGGAATATGTGCCTCAGAATGAAAAATGTTGACAGAACAAACCAAATATTATCTTATAATGGAGGTTATTTTCTGGCGATGGTGGTAAAGTACTTACAAAAACGCTAATAAAAATTGGAAGTAATATAACTTGAAACTTTCTTAAGAGCTTTCAGCAAATGATTGGGTCCATTAAAAGTTAAGAAATTTCCAGTACCTTATTATTTCTTGTAAATATATACTTTCACTATTTGAGGGTAAGCCCAAATATTTTCACAATGTTCGTAAATATCTCAACTGATGTTGTAAATTAGTTAACAAATACTCGAAATCCCACACTTATTTTGATATACACTTGATACCTTCTTCAGGTTAAGTAAGTCTTACAGTCTTAAACATAAAATCAAAAAGTCAGACTTACGGGTCTATTCTGTAACTCAGTGGTTAATTTTTAGCAAATGGTTAAAATTTGTATCCAATAGCTATTGATTTAACAACTTGCTTGGTTAAAACTTTTAACCAGTTGTTAACAGTTAACAACTGAGTTACAGAATGGGCCAGATAGGCGTTTAACAAGAGAAGTCATATTTCTTTGCGCAAACGTTACCTAATTCTAAATCATGTAAAATGATTATTCTAGCTCTTCATAAAAACGTAAAAATTATTTATAAAGTTACAGTTTTTATGAGCTTTTAGTTTAGGCAGTCACGGATTTATAATAAAAATGCGTTATTTTTAACTGTCATTTATAATATACAGTGTGTTAATTAAAAACCTGGCCATAGGCGTTTAACATGGGAAAACAGTTTTTCTTTGCGCAAAAGTCCCCAATTAATTTTAGACAAAAATGTTGTAGAGATTAATATTCTACGCTTAAATCACTAAACAGATTTAATTTTTCACGTTTAGTAACTTGTAAAATCTAATTTGAAATTGTACAAAATTACTCATTTGTAGCGATACCTATGAAATTGAAACAAAATTACAAAGAAATTCATATCGTTTGAACTGTCAGAAATTTAGATTTATAGTTCACAGAATGTAAACATATAATAATAATAATAATAATAATAATAATAATAATAATAATAATAAAAGTTATTTAAGTGTTAGATTTTAAAAATAATACCTGTGTAGTGATTTAGGTGCAGAATTGAATTATCTGTTACTTTTAATTGAAAACTGAATTTCTGACAGTTCAAACGATACACATTTCTTCGTAACATTGTTTCAATTTCATGGGTATCGTTAGAAATGAGCAATATTTTTATACAATTTCAAATTAGATTTTACAAGTTACCAAACGTGCAACATTGGGGACTTTTGCGCAAAAAAAAACTGTTTTCCCATGTTAAACGCCTATGGCCAGATTTTTAATTAACACAATATATATATATATATATATATATATATATATATATATATATTATTGAAAATAGGTATACAAAATTTTGATAAAAAATCATGTAACTTCAAACGGCTGTAACTCGAGATCCGATGAAGTAATAAATCATGCTTATGGCTTTAAAGAAAGAGAATTTCATGCTGAATTCAGACTTTTGTCGTCCATTATTCTATCTCTAACCGTGTACGTGTGGTGCATGAAAATATCAAAAATGAGCTAAATAATTTAGTGTATTTCTCATATTTTCATGTACCACTCATACACAGTTAAAGATAGAATAACAGACGATGAAAGTCTCTTTTCATGTCCTGCGTGATTTTTTTACATCATCGGATTTTAAGTTACAGCCGTTTGAAACCACATAATTTTTCATCAAAATTTTGTGTATTTTCAATAATACAAAATTTTGATGAAAAATCATATAACTTCAAACGGCTGTAACTCAAGATCCGAAAATGTAAAAAAATCATGCGTCACATTTAAAGAAAGACAATATCATGCTGAATTCAGACTTTTAACGTCCGTTATTCTATCTTTAACCGTGTATGAATAGTACATGAAAATATGAGAAATGAACTGAATTATTTAGCTCATTTCTAATATTTTTATGCACCACTCATACACGGTTAGAGATAGATTAACGGACGACGAATGTCTAAATTCAACATGAAATTCTCTTTTCATGTCACGCATTATTTTTGTACGTCATCGGATCTCGTATTACAGCCCTTTGAAGTTACATGATTTTTCTTCGAGATTTTGTGCATTTTCAATAATACAAAAAAAGCTCAAAAAAACTGTAACTTTATAATTAATTTTTGCGTTTTCATTTTTTTACATCATCGGATCTCGAGTTACATTCGTTTGAAGTTACATGATTTTTACCAAAACGTCTTTGATAAAATGCCAGTTAACTTATCTGCCGAATAAAAGGAAAATATCGCATCATTTAATAGTCGTGTACATAATTTTGTCAATTTACAGTCTAATGTCGATGCAATATTTCCATTTTATCTTGTAGTTAAATTAACAGATACTTTATCCAGAGATAGAAAAGCCGGGCCTTAATTAGCTAAAAAAGTGGAGTTGTAATTCTCAATTTTTCTATAAAATTCAGTTTCAAATAAGTGAAAAAACATTACTAAATAGTTATCTATGAAAGTAACTGATCAATATAGCGTTATTATTAATTTTTATATAACTGCGTGGATAAATACTAGTATAAATCTTACATTTGAATTTGTTCGATTTGCACGAGAATAAATGTTTCATTAACGTTCCACTGAATAAAATATATTGTGTAATTAAATGCTGTAGATTTTCATTTATTTTGCGCTACACAAAAATTTGCATTTGCAAGTTCAATATTAGGTCGTTCTTTGAAATATTGAATATAATGAGTTTCTTGTTCGTCTTCTAGAATGAAGTTATTAAGTTAGTTCATATTTTCCTTCTTGGCTGCAAATAAAAAACACACTTAATTGTTTATTTTGTAAAAGTATCTTACAGTGAGTAAAAGTTGTCTTCAAATGTTCAAACAAATGTCTTTTCCGCGAAACGTATCTAAACAAACAAAAAGAAAATAAGGTTATTTTCGATCATTCTGTAAAACAAAACAAATACCTCAACCTTAAGACAAACAAAGAAGCGACGAACAAAACAAACGCGGAAAACGTATCGAGAGCAAAAATAATACAAACGATATTGGAGAGAAGTTTCCGGCAATAAAGATGTTAATGCCACATCTAAGAAAAAGTTAAATGTTAGGTTAAGGACAAGTCGTGGGGTAAGCATACTGAATAATGGAAGTGAGGATGGTAAGATGGCGGTCCTAGTCGGGAAAGAGTGACGCCAAATGTGACCCCAGAGATACACAAAGCGGTGCTAAGAGGTGACAGCTCTTTGTGATTTTGAATTGAGCTGCGGTTTTTGAATCTTTTTCTTCACTTGACAGATTTTTCAATACAGAGATGTGTAAATAGAGATTTTATTGCTTTCCCTTTTACTATTCGGATGCTCAGTGACTTCGCACGGTTATTTATTGCTTTTATATATATATATATAAAAAAAATAGTTTTATGAAAATGGACACTATCGTTCTTTGGATGATGTAAATTTAATGTGTAATATGGTAAAAGCTAAAATGAAGACATATGAAATGGATAATTATTATCATTGAGAATATAGTTTGATACATGAACTATTCAAGGTCATTTATGTGCCGTTTGATATAATATTACTTGCTGATAACGTCACTGTATTTCATACGCATGTAATAGCAATGGCTGACTACATTTGAATATTTGTGATTTATTATAAAATTATGCTTTTCTCAATGTTTATGTTTATCTTCTCCCATATTTTTGCACAAAACAAAAATTTTGACGACTTAAACTACGGAATTTGATTTAAACGTCAGCATGGAGAGTAGTGCAGCAGATACTTAATCTGTAACTCCATGGCATAGATCACTAGTATTTTTAGGGTTAGAAAATAATGTCACGACATTTACGTATATCTCTCACGCAATGTAAATTAAATAGAGATACGTCAAAAAATTCTAATATGAAATGTTGCTAAGTTACTGTTGTATAAAGTGAAGTGAACTCTTTCTTTGAACAAGTGATTTTGAATAGATAGTTATCTTTCGTGTACAAAACTATCAGCCCTATTTTGTAAGACAGTTGAAATTTCTTAGCAATGTTGCTATAGCGCATAACCACTAGAGCCTCCTTCACAGCTCCAAAAATAAAAATAAAATTATACATAAAAATAAAAAGGTATAAACAATACATTCTTATGAAAGTGTTCACAGCTTTCGAAAATAAAATTAAACATAAAACAAAAACACAAGGATTTGCAAATGTTAAATATTTTACACAAAAATAAGCACATGCATAACAACTGTCATTTGAGCTATCAATTTCCGTTCTGGCAAAATTATTGAAATTTAAACAATTTTAAAAAGCTGTCTTAAGACAAACTTGCTTGTTAATTATGAATGTATAAAATGACAGTTGATATTAATTTACGTTTTATTTTCGAAGCTGTAAACACCAACCATAAAGTTTTATTTATAATTTTATTTATATTTCTTATTTTGGTAACTGTGAATAAGCCTTAATAAATGCGAATTCTGAAAATGACAGGTTTTACATTTGTTTCTATTGGTTAAAATTTATACCTAGGACTTAACAAAACTTCCTTGCAAAATAGGGCTATATATCTTACTTTGTGAGAATAAAGTGATATTGCAGATTAGTAAAACCTAAATTCCTGAAGAGTCCTATGAAGAGTTTTGAATAATAAAGAAATTCATAAAACATAGAACAATGGCGTTGATGTGGTTAAACAATTACAAGACTAGTGTATTTTTGAAAGTTCAGCCTAATACAAATAGTATGAGTACCTATACATTGATATGTTACTTCTCTGGTTCTACGTAACTACATACTTACTAATTTCAATAAAACCAAACTTCTCTCATCATCAAAGAAAACAGCTTCCTTCATTTAAAATTCGATTTACCACTTCGCAGAATTCAAACATTCACCCCAATAATCGTTTAATTTAACTTTAAATGAAATACTATAATAGAAAAAAAAAAACTTTCAACGACATTAAGAACCTGATCATCGAACTACGAATGAAATCAAACTTTACTCGTTCTTCAAGCAACAAAAGAACTATCAAGTAAAGTTTTCCTTTTGTTTGGAAGCAGCCGGTCGAAACACCATTCAACACCGAAGTTTCCGTTGTGAAGATAGCTGAACCTGATGTTTTGTTTGTACAAACTTCACGTGTGTCCCGTACGAGAATCTCAAGATGGCGGTGGAGTAGAAAGATTAGTGCCATCTTGAATTACCGGGCAAGAAATAGGTTAGGGGTTGAAAAGTTATTGATAGTTTGATATAGTGGCGAAAATGTTGAAAAAGTGTAAGAAGTTTCTTGTGTGGTTTTATTTTGAAACAAAAGGTCATGTTACTTTTTCAAGATGATTGAATACTGCGTGTAGGTGGAAAAATAGTTCAACAACGAAAGTTTGAAGCTGTGAAGGCGAAACAATGCCAGCAGATGTCACTAAGAAAAATAAATATAAAAGACAATTAATTTAAAAGTATAATACCTGCTATTATATGAGTTAAATTGAAAGTTTATTCCTATAATTAGAAAAGTTTCCAATTCTCGTGTTTAATGCTTCAAATTAAAACTTTCTTTTCACAGTAGGATTTCAGGACTGGTACATAATTCTCACAATTACTCCAGCGAGAAAATTACTTCTTTCCTACGGCTTGACAAAATTGTGCTAAGGATATTAAAGCATACAGAAATAGACCAGATATCGAACACTATGGACACGTTTTTATCATTATAATTTAACGTTTGAGATCGTGACTATCGGAAGAAAATGAAACTCATATTCTTGGAAAAATATTGATCCTTCATGAAATTGTTATGAAGATGATGTTCGTGAAGGACAAGAACAAAATGATTATTAATTTAGGATCCTTGTCTATGAATAGTAAGTATAAACACCACTAACAGTGCTGAAAAGTGTAGATATATACTAATATTATTGCGATTCATACAGGATTTTCGAAAAATAATGGGCGATATTTGGTAATAACACAATTTTTGAGGGTGTACGACCTTTTTAGGTGTTTGTATGTACAGTGATGAACTGAAAAAATACCACAGTATTTTTTTGACAATCCCAGAAGTGTCGTACTTTGTAGAGAAGTAAATAAAAGAGCAACATTAAACAAAATAATTCAGTTTAGAAAACATTTAATAATAGTTATTTGTGTATCAAGAGCGTAAAGTGGATCTTTATTGCTCGCGCTTGAAAATTGAATCGCGAGCGTAGCGAGCGCTACAATCGAGCGAGAGCAATAAAGATACTTTACGCTAGAGATGCACACATAATTTTTTCTACGACTTTACTAACCAAAATAGAAAAAAATAATAATACCTATTTAGTAAGTTCAATTCAACCTCAACCAATTTCTGTTTTGTGTTGTGTGTAACATTGACGATGTGAGTATCCAAGTAAAAAAATACAAAATTCTGTCAGTTAAAGATAGTGATTTTTCCTGCAATCCTCCAGATATATTTGAAACGGCGCAAAATACTTCCTTGAATTTATTATCTGCAAAATCAAAAGCATTATACGAAAAGAATTATAACCTCTCCATTGAATAGTGTAAGTTAAAAAAATCAAGAATTACAGTGAAAATGTCTTACTAACTTACTTTTTGTAAAAATCTAATGAAATCGTCTTCTCTTTGGTTCATTTATTCCATGCTAAAATCAACACTAGCAGTTAAGAAATGAAAACTCTAGTGAGTGTCACAGTCATAGAATCTAATTTATCTTCGTCAGCTGTTTTCAAGTTCTGGAATGAATATACAAAACTGCCAAAAGTGCACATTCAATTTTAACATTATCCGCCAATAATTAAATCCAATAATTTTGTTAATTATGAAATGTGTGTTATTAAATATTTAAAGTTGTAATACAATGTACATTCACCAGTAGAGTTGTTATTATATATAATTAAATACCTAACCTAACTAAATTGGTAATGTAGCTAACTTCAGGTATATTGTTTGTAGCACGTTTCTAGTGTAAAAATGAACCTAACCTATATTTTAGATTTCGTAAGTATTATTTTAATAAATTAAGATTTCAGCAAAAATATGTATTTATCTAAGCGAGCAAATTGAGCACTTTACCGCGCGTTGCTATGGGAGACGCGCGGTAAAGTATTTTTTTGCTCGTTCCTTAGTAACCATCAACTTTACGATGACAAAATAGAGCACAAATGTCAACTTTTCATGGTGGTCGTAGAAAAAATTATTTAAAAACTACAACTTTTCTAATACTTGGTCATTGCACCATTTCGATTGATAACTTCGATCAGCCTGCGTGGCATGGAATTAACTAAATTTGTAGAAACGTATATTTCTAACATGGCGGATCCCTTTTGTCAACCGTCTCTGTAAGTGTCACTCTTACGATGCCAAAGGCGTACAAGAAAATGACATCATCAGCAGTTTCAGATTGGGGTGCTGGGATGAAAGGTGACGGGCTAAAAGGATTTTAGGTCAAATTTTTACACGAGTGGTTATTATTTATGTAAGGATCAGAGGAAAAATGAGAAGCTTGCGTTATAAATAAAGCAGGATTATAATTTTATCCTGCAGGCTTCATTTCAATCGATACAAAATTGTTATCTACTTTTAGAATTTATATTATATTTAAATCGCATAAGTTGTCGACATAATGACCTATAACTTCAATTCTTTATACATATACAGTTTGTTTTAAGAAGTTCTTTTATTTTTATACTCTAGTTTACTCGTTCATTCCCAGAGCAACTGCGAGTAGTATACCAATCCACGTGCAATCACCTACGCAATTTTTCTCTCATCTTTTATGTATGTATGTCCCAAGTGTAGTCTCAACTTTTCTTTTACTAATATGTTATCATCTCAAAGGAAATTAGTTTATAATATGATTCGCACAAATATCACTACTTGTATACCTACTCCTTTAGTTTCTCAATTCATTTTGAAAACAATAAATGTTTTATTATGCTGGGTTTATACAATACGCAAATTATAAAAAAAAATAAATATAAAATAAATAAATATATCATCACGGCATATTACCCATTTCTGGGTGTGCCAATCTGCTTAATCGCAGATATCGGTAATGATGCTGACATATTTGTACCGTGTGGGCGCTTACCAGGCGTCACCTCGCGGGCACTCATTGCTGGCGTGGAGAGTGCACCACAGGGGTCACTTTTGTGCCATTTAAAATTCGAAATATTAGGCGTCGGTCGGGATCGAACCCGGTACCCCCAGGTTCGCGACCAGACACTTAGGCACGAGGCCACGGGACCCCATATAAAAAAAATGAGAATTTTAGCTTCGACATTTCGTATAACCTAACTTTTATAGGTGAAATTGAAATGTTTATAGACAATGGACAAAAAAAAATAAAGATTTACAATATACTATTTTTATAACGAGAAAAAGACTCAGTCAACATCTAAAATTGTTATAAAAAGAAAGGAGATTCATTTATAAGCCAAAGTATGCACAGCATCAGTGTCAACTAAACACGCGCTTGCTATACATATAATTCATCATATACCCTTCAGAAATACTTCCAATCTCATCAATGAATTGGAAGAATCTTGAACATTTAGAAGAGTAGGAGGAAACTTGTTCATAGAATGAATTAAAAAATAAAGAATAGAATTAATTAGAACTTTTTGTAAAATAAATAAATAAATATATCACGGCATATTACCCATTTCTGGGTGTGCCAGTATCTACAACACATGTAGACATCGGTAATGATGACGATATATTTTACCGTGTGGGCGCTTACCAGGCGTCACCTCACGGACACTCATAGCTGGTGTGGAGAGTGCATCACAGGGGTCACTTTTGTGCCATTTTAAAATTGGAAATATTTGGTGTCCGTCGGGATCGAACCCGGTTCCCTCAGGTTCGCGACCAGACACTTAGGCACGCGTGAGTACCAGCAATGTTAAATGAAAATGGCGAGATGTATTGTGCTGACCACAACAAATCTTTTTTATTTACTGAACAGTTTTAACAATATTTTACAGTGAGTCTACAACATCTAAGTTGATATTACTACATTTTACATATTATTGACCACAAGCTACAATTTGTAAAATAGAAAAAAGTAACTAGCCAAAAATTCAAAAAATCCTAGGCTGTTGGTGTTTGGTGATGAATGTTAAGCAGACATAGTCCTCCTTTTGCGGGTAACGACTGAGTGCCTAGCGTTCCATGTCGTGTTCTTGTGTGTGCCTGTTCGTGCGTGTGCTAGTCACGCACTGAGAATTTGCTGTCGCCCGCAATCAAGCTCTGGCATCCTGATGCTTGCCGTCCTTCTATCGTCCTGACATGGCATATACAGTGAATTAGAACTAGGTGTTTGCGTGGTGTCAAGGATAGTTTCAAGGAGAAATAAATTTAGCTCAGAATGTTCATTCAGTGGATTCATCAACATAAATAAATATAAATGAGCGAAATTTCTCGACCGTGGTATAGAGTAGTTATTAAAGATTATTCGAATTTACAGCCATACATTATTTATTTTCTCTTACATAACCGAAGTATCGGATGAAGGTACAAGGTGTACCTGATTAATAAACTGACAATTCATAAGTTCGCTAATAACTAGTTTGACAGCATTGGTAGTTATTAAGTCAGCAGAAATTAATTTACCAACTTTGAAGCTTACAAAAAAAAAATAGTTTGAAAGAATTTCTAAAGAAAAGGCTGGGAACTTTTAAGAAATAGAAGGAAATAAAAGTCAACTTTATTATTGTTGAAGGGAACTACTTTGAATATGCACTGAAATCTGTTTTTATTGAGATTAGTTTTACATAATTTTGAAATAACGCAGTTCGGAAAATCGCCAATTCTGTGCCATATTTTATCAATTCTTATAGAATAAAAAAAAACTGTTGTGGCCAGCACTGTACCTCCCGTCAGTACTTCTGATGATTTTTATTAATTTAAATGCATACCTACATATATATTTATTGATGCTGGTAACTATATTAAGTTTCTTTGCGTTCGTATAATATAACTTGTTTTATTTACTATTAAAATTTTCTTTTTAAAACGTTACCATTAATAATTTGAAATGATAGGTTTTTTGACAATGACAATTATCTGTCAATTACATACATTTGAAATATGAACTGTTTAATTAAGAGCATTGCCGGTCGCTCAGCGAAATGTTTTGTAGCTAGTATGACACTAGTGCAGACAAACTTCCTACGTTCCCCCACTACTTTTAAGATTGCTAAGTTTATTTCTCTCTGTCTGCTTCTATATATGTTTATCCTTGTTTAAACATAAGGGGAAAACTCAGCCCGTGTTGTGAAGCAAATTGTTGGAGTGAGAGAGGAGATGTGTGTAGTAGAGGGGGAACATATTCTCCTAACTGCTAAACTAAAAGAGATAATTTAGATTTTTTCACAGACTTACTATTAAAGATGGGCGCTATGGGGGTGACCCAAACATTTTTTGTATAAAGTACAGTTATGGTGTTAAAAATAAATTTTAAAATAGCCATTTTTATGATGTTTTTTGAACTAAATTTAAATGCAATAGAAATTAATAATTATGCAAAATATTTGGTCAGCCCCATGCATTGATCTATCTACTATACATTGGTATCAAGTTTAAAGTTATAACTTAATATTTACGAGTGTAGTTTGATTTCTACTAAAGTGCTGTTTAGCTTAGCACCGGCAATCGCCTTAAGGAATTGTGTTTATCTTTAAAACAGGCTCCGGGATTTATAAAATAGATTATTTTATATATTTATCTATAAAATATATAGAAAATGCATACCTGTAGAAAATTTAATAATCTTTAATTCTTATAACATAAATCGCGAAAAAAAATTGATTTAAAGGTATTTTTCGAAAAAAAAAAGAATAAGGCAGAAATACAAGGTTTATAGAATTTGAGTTAGATCGTTCACCAAATCCATACATCAGACATCATCGTGAGAATGTTAAAATTGGATTCGAGGGACCTTAAAACGTGGTCATTTACTAAAATCTCGGTATGCGATTTTTAGCACGATGCACCATCCTTAAAGAATAGCGGGAGGTAAAAATGTAAATAGAGAGTTATTGCAACTTTTATGATGAAAGAACGTAAACGTTAACCTTATGTAGAAAACACTTTATTTTAGAAATAAAGGACTTTCAATTTCAATGTTTACCGCATTTAATTAATGTATTCACGCTAACGTTAACGCTAAAAGCAACACAAACGAAGTTACATCCACACTTTTCACCGAAACATAACCTCAAAAGATACAGAACGTGTGACGTTAAACGCTCGCTATTTCACTGCACATAACGTGTCTCCTTATTCATATAACGTGAACCTTATTAGTACGCATGCGCACTCGAGCTGTCACGTGACTTTAAAGTGCACGTTATTTTTGCGTTGAAGCTGCAATAACTCTCTATTATCTTATGACTACGTATATTTTTACACAATTTTCTTTTTACACGAATTCTGCAAGAACAAATGTACTGTGCGAAACAGGTTTGAGTAAATAAAATTCTGTAAAATATGAACCATATGTTTTATTTTCAATAATTGTAGCGTGTTAAATTTTAATAGTTTGTTAGACAGGCCATTTTGACTGAAAAAATTTATATAAATTTCGGTCCCATTTCTTTTAATTACCAAAATACAATTCTTAAATTCCGTATCGCACAACAATTATTTATGTATCAACTACAAAATATTAGCAGAGAAATATAACTGTATATTAATTTATTGAAATATGACTACAAATTTATATATCATCGCCATGAAAAATTTCACCAGAAAAATAACCTAACTGTATGAACGAACTTCAGCTGGCATCTGCTATTCTGTCTCGTTGTCAGCTCTTGGAACGATTTTCACCGCGTTAGCCATCTAGATTCTAGACATCTGTCATATTACAGGCAGACAGATGGGATTCCCACAGAAAGTCGATACATAACGGATTTGTAGCTTTGTTGAGTTTGGCAAGAAATTAATAAGGCCAAAAGATTTTATCTTAACATATGTAGGTCAGAGATAAAAGTCAGAAAAGTTTTTTCTTAGGAAAGAAAAATTGGGATGACGTGGATTTGTTAATGACTTTATTTGTCGAAAGAAGCGAAAGGTGATTAATATATAAGACATGGACTCGAAGTTCTTTCCTGACATAGGAGTCAAGAAAAGAGTAAATTTTTAATGTTTCATTTAGGATGTGCCCAAAATAGACACGTTTCTTATCTTTTCACATTTAAGCCTCATTTCCACTGAATGTTTTAATGCTTAATGCATAATGATTAGTGCATAAGGGTTAATGCATTATGACAATTGACTAGGATACCATGTCCAGCTACTTTGTTTCGTGACTAATTCAACAGAAATGTCACATTTTTTTCTCTAATTACCTGTTGTCTACCAGACTGCCATTGCAGCAGCAATGCTTCTTTTTTACATCTCGCTAAGAAAGGTATTGAAATCATGCTAAAAATCACATATCCAGATTATAACGAATAAGCACGTTTCAAGGTCACTCGAGTCCGGTTTTTACATGTTTACAATGATCTCTCTCTCTCTCTCTCTCTCTCTCTCTCTCTCTCTCTCTCTCTGTGTGTGTGTGTGTGTGTGTGTATGTTGTGTGTGTGTGTGTGTATGTGTGTGTGTGCGTGGATGTGTGTGTATAATCCATTACAATCAAATAATGTTACTATCAAGTTCATATTTCTTCCTACTTTTGAATTATTGCCCCAAAAGTCAACTTTAACATTTTCAAAAATATAGATAGATACTTCTCAATGCTCTGAATCCAGATTTTGAAACCGCAGGTCGATATCTCTTCGTTCTCAAGATATTTAGATTAAAAGTTTTGATCAAAACTGCCCATTTTTGATATCATCATTCGATTCTACGGAAAAAAATACATAAGTACACCAATTTTCATAATTTTTGAACACCGCATACAATCTCTAAAGCAAAATAACTGAAAATGGTCATAAATCGCAAAAATCTAAGGTGTACCACCCTTACGATTTTTTCAGGTTTTGGCCATTTTCGGGAGTTTTCAAACTTTTATTTATAAATAATGAACCGGTTGGACAAATATTATGAAAATTGGCACACTTATGTAATTTTGCCCGTAGAATCGAGTGGTCGTGTCGCCAAATTTATAACTCGACGGTACTAACCCAAAAATGGGCAGTTTTCAGCAAAATTTTGAATCTAAATATCTCGAGAACGAAAAAAGATATCGACGTGTGGTTTCAAAATTAGATACATAAAAATTAGATTTTTCGAAATTTTGAAGTTTTTATTTAAATATTGACTTTTGGGGCAATAATTCAAAAATGGGTAGATATATAAACTTGGTAGTAATATTATTTGCTTGTAAAGACAATGTTACGTAAGTGTAAGTATTTTTAGAGTAATGTATCTAGTAGCCCAAATAACTCCATGGCAGAGCTGGAAACTTTCAAGTAGCATTACATTACCATTACCATTACTCGGTACTTAAAAAATTCATTACCAATACCATTACTCGGTAATTGTAATTCAAAATTCAATTACAATTACCAAGTAATGGTAATGGTATTTAAAATACCAAGAATTATGCGAAAGAAGTTGAATTGTAGTTAAAACTGATAATTAATTACATTTAATTGTTTACAGCATTACTTACTGACTACATATATAAACGCTTGCCACTAATATTTTTATTCTATTTTACGAGTTTCTATCGATTACGAGTGACACTGTGTGATTGTATTATTTTTTGCGAAGACAATATTTTTGTTATTATTTGCAGGTAGGTTAGGTTAGTTTAGGTCTTTTCTTCTTATTTGTACTACGTAGGTACCTACAATAATTTATCCTACATCAAACTTTGACATTCTACTTACAAATGTCACTGAAAAATATAAATTTCCTATAGTTAACATATTGCATTTCTTGCGTTTAACTCATGGTAATGCAAGGACCATTATCATTACTTGGTAATTGTAATTGATTTTTTAATTACAATTACCGTATAATGGTAATGATAATTAAAATTTTTAAATACTGAGTAATGGTAATGATACGGTAATTAATTACCAAAATTATTCATTACTTTACAGCTCTGCTCCATGGAAACCATTGGCATTTTCTGGGAAGTTAAATACATCGAAACGTTAGCTACTTTTAATTTGTTTTAATCGCATCTTGTCCAAATTCAGACTACCAATCCTAAATTAAGGTTCTTCTGGACATGACCATCAGTATATTTGCTAAATAATATTGTTATTTAGGGCATATAAATTTAGAAATTAGATATTAGGGTTATAAAAGTGCAACATCGAACACAGCTTTAGAATATTATATTTGCCGTCAAATAAATATGGACTCATGCTTTTTTAACTCCTCCCCCACCCCGTCCCTTACCTTGCGGTGTTGCTGCTTCTTGATAACTTAGTATTTTTAGCATGATCAACGGAATTGGCAACATTGTAGAAATCTCCAGTTCATATTCATATTTGACGGCAAGTTATAGTTTATATGATAACGATTTAGAAATGAAATAAAATGAATATATGAAGATTATAGAAAACAGCAAACGCAATATTTTCCTGCAATATCTCCTTCTACTTAGTTTTCAAGTAAGTAAAATGAAACACAAAATGAAATAGAATGCATATTTATATCGCAATAATGAATCCTAGGTACATTTTTATGGAATTGAAATTTCTTGTCGAATAAAACCAAAACAACAACTTTTCATTAAATTTCTCCGCTTCTCTTATTCAAGGTAAACGCTTGAAAATAATTTCTGATTAGTAAGAAGATTGCAGAAAAGTCTAGAATTGGTCTGTGATAATTTTATTTCCAGTTTTCATAAATTCTGATTACAGAACGAAACTCTTTGCAAATGAATGTGAAGAGGTAATTTATATTACGTCTTCGTCAGAATTGTTCCGAGTAACATAAATTCCGCGAAAAGTTCTAGAACTTTTATTTAGTTTCCTGAATTGAACCGGGAAAGTTTTCTTGTAAACGTGTTGGATACTCCCACTGCGGTTCCGTTTCTATAATGTGGCACCTGGCATGGAGAGCGGATTTTTTCAACCGTGCATCGATTTCAATGAGGTTCGAACTTTTGAATTTCAATTCCAGTATTGTGAGGATGTGTCGGAGTGTCCTCCAGGGAATTTTGAAAGATGGAAGTTATTTTAATATAAATAATGTAGTGTTTGGGCCTCCGGCCTTTGAAAATGGGAATATCTGCTACTTTACATGTAGTTTTATTGATTTATAATAAAACTTTTATTTATTAGGTCAACCGGAAAAGTTTTGGAAGAAGAAAGAAGTTTTGTAATAAAATATAGATTGAAATGTCTTATTTTGCCTTGATAGAAAATGGGTATGGAAGTACCTGTTTTTAAAAAAGTAATAACGAATTAAAACACATTTTTTTTACAATTGATAATCCTGCATTTTCTGTATAATTGTTTTCATGGTAGTCTTCTGCCAATAACAGAATATGTAAATAATGTTTTTCGTATTGCATAACGGTTTTATCATTAAAATACATGTTGACACAAGAAATTGTTTATTTTTATTTTTTATTATTTACCTTCTAAATCGTTTTCCTTGTTCTTTTCATCATCTAAATCCATTGTTTTTCAAATCGATAGCCAAAAATTAATTTGTTTGTTGTAAGGTACAAAAAACAATAACTGTCAATTTACTTTGTTACTGAGAATCAGACTATAAATTTTTTAGATGTTTTTAATTAGTATACCTACGCACCGCGTCAGAAAAGTGATTTTACAGTACTCGTATGGCATTTAAGTACTCGTTATGGCTCGTACTTAAACTAGTCATACTCGTCTGGTAAACTTTTCTTAACTTGGAACGTAATATACTACTTCTTATTATTTTTGTACATTGTTTCGCAGATACAGGGAATTTATTTTAACAAGCAACATATGATCAATCATTTCCAAGGTTACTCACTATTGTCAAAAAATGATAGCAATGTAATGTTTGTCCATTTTAAAATACAACGTACAAAATTTGTAGTTTTGTATTATCAAAACTAATTTCCAATAAATTAGGCTACATGCGATTTTATATTACAAAAATTCATAACTTCCATGTAATAAATGTTAAAAAAAAAATACTCCCATTCACACTGAGGCAATATTCAATATTCTAGTCGGTCGTAATAAGAATTGACACCATTTGTGATGTGTTCTGGAGGTATCTCCTGTGCTGCAATGCTATTTATAATGTTGCATTTTAAAATGGACAAATATTACATTGCTATCATTTTTTGACAATAGTGAGTAACCATGGAATGATGAACCATAATGTTGCATTTTAAAATAAATTCTCTGTAGATATTTTTTAAATAGCTTTTAATTTCAATTCTCAAAAAGCTGACGTCATCCGTCAGCGCATATGTCACTCATTAAAACAATTGAACACAACCTAGTAAACAAAATGTAAATTAAGTTTATTTACGTTGTCAAGTATACGTGTACATATTTGTATTTCAAAGATCGAAAAGTGAGATTAGACGTTTATTTGTACTGCAGTTTTTAGTATTAACATTAACCATGCAACCAGGTTTTGAAAAATAAACTCTAATATTTTGCCAAAAGTCGACAGACATAGATCGTAGCCATATTTACTTCAATTTTTTTTAAAAAAACAACCCTTTATATTAGTATTTATTTCTACATTAAGAATTTTTAAAAATACTGTAAAATAAATAGGTATGGATAATGCTTGTGTACATTCATAAATATCAATCACAATAAAAGCAATGTCAGTAGAGCTTATACTCAGGAATTAAATCGGATGTAAAGCACAACTTCACAAATTTCCGCGTCCGGTAAAACTAGCCAATGTAGCCAACCGTGCAAGAGAAAACAATAAAATCTTCTTGTAGTGCAATGATCGTTCTGGGGCATCGGCTGTTGAGCGGAAATGGTGCTACGAAGCTTCCGGAAAAGCTCACTGCTACCAGGGCTTTCCGTTACAGCTTAAAAGCTGCCCCTATGCCCGTGTCATGCGGCATAGCGCATTAGAGGAGATGAAAGTTTGTTTAAAAATATTGAGCTTGCTATTTTGTTTTTTATATTGCAAACACAGTAAAAAAGTTTTCACCAACCTATGAAAATATCTAACAAAACAAAATATATCTGTCGATATTGCAAATATAATAATAATAATAATAATAAAAAATTGTTGTAGCCACCACAAGACTTCTCCGCTAGGCTATATAACTAGGTACCTACACATTGTACTTAACATTTCTAATTCATTCTATAAAAAAGTTTCCTCCTACTCTTCTAAATATTCGGGATTCTTCAAATTCATTGACTAGATGGGCGGTATTTCTGATGCGTATATGTAATATATATATATATATATATATATATATATATATATATATATATATATATATATATATATACAGGGTGTCTCTTAAATAGGGGGACATGGCTTAACCACAGATTCCTGAGGCTAAAATAAGACGATTTAACCAAACTTGCTTCTACCGGAAAGTGTACCATTTAGCCAGAATTCTGCTTCAAAGTTCTTCGAATAAAAATTAATTTTGCTTATAATATTCGGACGCTTTATTCGATTTGGATGAAATTTGGTATGACAGTTTATATGGTTATAGGTCATCTTTTAAGGTGATACTTGTAATTATTAGTGAACCACTAGTGTATGAAACTTAGGTCTCCCAACATTAATTAGACCGTAACTTTTTAATGGCAATGCCGAACACGTGAAATTATTTTTCCTTAAAAAGATACATGCAATAGTAAACTTTTGTCTCTCTGTGTAATTTGTGATATCTGTTACGGTTTACCCAGAAAAAAATAAAATCTGAGTGTCTGCACTGCTAAAATTTTTAAAATAAATTTAATCTAGCAGTCTATCCAAATGTCAAACAAGTAATTTTTAATGACAGTAACGAGTTGTCAATCTTTACAACTTGTTTAGGAGTAAGCTAAGATATGTAATCGTCTTATTTATAATAATGGTAGTAAAATACTATTAGACCGAACACACGGATGTTACTAATTTTAGAATATTGCGAAGAAAATTTTTGACAACCCGTAAAACAATTGTTACTGTCATTAAAAATTACTTGTTTGACATTTGGATAGACTGCTAGATTAAATTTATTTTAAAAATTTAGCAGTGCAGACACTAAGATTTTATTTTTTTCTGTGTAAACCGTAACAGATATCACAAATTACACAGAGAGACAAAAGTTTACTATTGAATGTATCTTTTTGAGGAAAAATAATTTCACGTTTTCGGCATTGCCATTAAAAAGTTACGGTCTAATTAATGTTGGGAGACCTAAGTTTCATACACTAGTGGTTCACTAATAATAACAAGTATCACCTTAAAAGATGACCTATAACCATATAAACTGTCATACCAAATTTCATCCAAATTGAATAAAGCGTCCGATTATTATAAGCAAAATTAATTTTTTTTCGAAGAACTTTGAAGCAGATTTCTGGCTAAACGGTACACTTTCCGGTAGAAGCAAGTTTGGTTAAATCGTCTTATTTTAGCCTCAGGAATCTGTGGTTAAGCCATGTCCCCCTATTTAAGAGACACCCTGTATATATATATATATATATATATATATATATATATATATATATATATATATGTATCTGTAATTTTAAATATTTAATTAATTATAAAATAAAATATATTAAATGTACTTCCCAGAAAAAAACCTTCAGTAATGTACCTGGATTTTTGACACTGACATTTTTCTATCAATTACAAACATTTTAATTTTTCTACTGGTTTCCATGGAGTTCTTTAGGCTGTGAGATTCATTACAACGTATTATTTTATATATGTAAAATTCTTTATCTGGATATCTATAGAAGATATAATAAAAATGTTCACTGTTTCGGATAGAAAATTTTTTATTCTTTAATATTTGCCATAACATAAATTTCCAAAAAATAATATTCAGATTTTTTTTAAGAAACTACTTCTGGTTGTTCAATTGTTTCCAACATATTTACCCATTGGTATTTCAGCCTTATAGAATTTGAGAAACTGTCCTTCCAACATCCAGACACACACACACAGACACACACACACACACACACACACACACAAGCACACACACACAAGCACACGCACACGCACGCACATCCACGCACACACATCATTGTAAAAATATTAAAATCGGATTCTAGTAACCTTAAAATGTGCTTCTTAACGGGAGGTAGAAACTTGTATCCCAAAACAAGAAGTTTCGAACTCGGGAACTTTGGTATACGAAGCAGCAACACGGTATATGTTGATCGGTATTTCGCAGGACATAAGAAAATATCTATTCACTAAATTTTTTGAATACAAGAGATTTTTTTATAGATACAACAATAGTTTAATAAAATTAAGGAAATACAATTTTTTTTCTCATTCTGCAATTTTCAATTCATTTCTCGTATGTCCGAGATTCACCATTTTTGTTATAATGTGACATTGAAAGATGAACAGACATACGTTATTCAGTTTCCGCCAATTGTAATGTCGAAAAAGAATTATATACGTCACGAACATTTCATACCATGACATTTTTCATACATGCCAACTTTTTCAATCGTACCCGGAGTTTTTTACAAAAAAAAAAAACAGTATCAGCATTATTTTGTATAACAGAAAAATGGAAAATGTATTTGAAAAAGATGATATTTATATGATTTATATGCATTTTATTATGTAAAAAGAAATAATAATTAAATTTGTTCGTAGGCTTAAAATTACATTTTTGTCATGAAATAAATTCTCCTCCATTAAAATTTATTAAGACGAAAATTGTAATTTTTGCTGGACATCTCACTGTCATTTCAGAACATGAAAGAAAAAGAAATTAATTTTTTGAACCTGGCAAGAAGCGAACATTAATTTAATGAAAAAAATTAAAAAGCTAATTAAGATGGTTCTTTCACTGGGAAAAATAAACCATCGTATTTTTAATAACGGGATACGGAATGAAATGTAAGCGGCTTTGTTCTTTGCAATTCGGCTTAATCTAAGAAATAATTAGATAAATAGGCAGTTACTCATTGTTTTGAATTTAAATACTTAAAAGGAGCGGCGATTTTATCTTTAACCCGTAATGAAACTGAAAAATGATAAGGCCATAATTTTGATAAACAATAGCAGCTGTAAGATTAAAATTACCATGCCAAAAATGTTATTTTTTGCACGATATATTTGTAAGGTCAGTCGAACTAAGAAACTGTAGCTCTGTAAAAACCTATTTGGTAAGTAGTGAAATATATTAGTATAAGACACTAAATTTTGTAAAATTTGCTAATAGGCTATTCCACAGCAATCAAAAATAGTAAAAATTTATTGAAAATAAGAATGATAACAGTTAACGGATAAGGAAAACCATATTTCTTTTATTATAAATTATTCCTTCTAGAAGACACGGGGAGTTTTGCTTTTGATGATGCAGGACATGTGCACGAGTGTTTGAGCAAATAGGATCCAAGTATGACCTCCGATTTTGAGACGCCCCGCCCTAACTAAGAATATACTTCTTCGGGTGTGTCGGATCTATTCGGTTGCTGTTCGGGTGACGTTCTAATTTCTATATTTTTATAAAATGAGAAAAGAAGTGAAATAATTTATTTTATGTCTCTAATAATGAATTATAATATTACAATTTAAATATACATTATTTTGTAATTTATTTAACAATTTATCGTGGTTTGTGAACCACTGTTTGTTTACTTCTGGTATATCCACATTACCTACGTCACAAGGCAGATTTAAAATTCGGACCTTAATATCTCGCCTATTTGGAGGAATTTTTAACTCGGACTTTCACATGTGTTCTTATATTTTTATGTATTTCAAGAAAAAAAATTTTAAAAAATGTCGTGGAATAGCCTATTGTAATAAAATGTAGTGAAAAGTGTAGTGTTCAATAATTTATAAAAAATTTACACTATTTATGGTAATAATTTAAAAAGATTTCATTCTTCACTCTGATCAGTTCTGTTGAGTTCCAAATGAAACAAGTTAAAAATCGTACAGTAGTTAGGTACAGGGGTTAGTATGTTGTGATTTATGGAAGTGTTCGGATATATATTTCTGTGTTTTGTGTATTATATGATAATGTACAAACTAATATTTAAAGTGAAAACAAAAAATTGTGCAAATGTGTTTTCTTAAACGAAGGCATATGAAGATTTCCCATTACTTGGTAAGTACTGTATCATCATTTAATCTATGTAAAATGCGTTCTATAAATGAGAACTTCGAAGGGATTGTTTTTATTAATTTATAATTCATACATCCATATATGTATGTATGTAACTCGTAACATCATTCATAGCATAGTTAAAATACAATAATTGGTGCTGTTATGAAATATTCGTACTCAATTTCGAACCACTTCAACATGTACATTTATACTAAATTTGTAAGTGGTTAAATTTACACAACATGGTGTGGTGAGGCGCATTGTAGTACTAGAAAAGTTCGGTATTTGTGCAAAAATTGTAGAACATGTAAATACCAAAGCGTTGTTAAACTTTTTGTATCATACTCATAAAAATTGGCATAGTTACATATCTAATATTGTGTGTAAAATTGACTAATATTACCACCAAGTTCATAACTGTTCTCATTTTTAAGTTTTTACCTCAAAAAGTCATAAATACTTGCATTTGATTAAAAAGTTGAAAATATTCAAAAATCCAATTTTCATGTATCTCGTACTTCCCAATGCACTGATTGCAAATCATGAAAACGCAGGGCGATATCTCTTTTAGTTTTGGAGATATTTCAAAAATCTAATTCAGTAATGGTTTCCATGGAATTATTTGGGCTACTACGTACTAGATACATTACTCTAAAAATACGTACACTTACGTAACGTTGTCTTTACAAGCAAATAATATTACTACCAAGTTTATATATCTACCCATTTTTGAATTATTGCCCCGAGATATTTAGATTCAAAGTTTAGCATAAAACTGCCCTTTTTTGGCTAATAACCCAAAAATGTGCCGAGATTTAAATTTGGCGACAACATAAACGTATATAAGTATACCAATTTTCATAATTTTTGACTAACCGGTTCATTTTTTATGAATAAAAGTTTGAAAACCCCCGGAAATGGCCAAAATCTGAAAAAATCGTAAGGGGTACACCTTAGATTTTTGCGATTTTTGGCCATTTTCAGTTATTTTGCTTTAGAGACTGTATGCAATGTTCAAAAATTATGAAATTTGGTATACTAATGTAATTTTGCCCGTAGAATCGAATGATATCTCCAAATTCATATCTCGACCCATTTCTGGGTTACTACCCAAAAATGGGCAGTTTTTAGCAAAACTTCTAATCTCAATATCTCGAGAACGAAAAGATATATCGACCTGCGGTTTCAAAATCAGTGCATTAAGAAGTATCTAGAATCATAAAAATTAGATTTTTGAAAATTTTGAAGTTTTTATCTAAATATGGGGTATATTGACTTTTGGGGCAATAATTCAAAAATGGGTAGATATATAAACTTGGTAGTAATATTATTTGCTTGTAAAGACAATGTTACGTAAGTGTACGCATATTTAGAGCATTTGAACAACTGGGTAAATTTTTAGAAATTAAAGTCTTTAAAGAAAATTGTTATCGCGTTCTTCTTGTATGAGTATTAATGAAAAAAAAAATGATTAAATATTAATTTGTTCGAAAACTACAAACAATTGAAAGTTTGTGTGACATGTCATGTAATTTTAAAATTTTCGAGTCAATTTTTGAGTCGGGTCGGCTAATTTTTTGTCAAGTCGATCTTATGTATTTGCTTATTTTTATGTATAATATTTAACGTTTGCAAATCTTTGTATTTATGTCTTATGTTTAATTTTATTTTCGAGATCCGTGAACACTTTCATAAGAATCTATTGTTATATCGTTATTTTTATGTATAACTTTAATTTTATTTTCGGAGCTGCTAAGCTGTGGCCAGTCACTAACCTATTTCCGTCACGTGACCATCAATTATTATGATCACTTCTATAATAGAATTCTAACAGCACCTGCCTTACAAAATTTATCATCTTTATTAAATTTTCCGCATAATCCAAGCCGTAATATTTCCTCTTTCTAATTTTGGGAATAAATTCTCCTCGTCTGATAAAAAGCGGTATCACATAAAGGGCATCCGATATTAAATTTCCATTGAGCCGGGTTGAACGGAGCAATTTTTATCTTTGCTCTATGTCTTGTGAATATTGAAGAGAAGACCTACTTGCAAATAAGACATTCACACGTTCTATTTCTCCGTGTCAATAACAATTTCTTTGGGGTTGAATGGACAAAGAGATAGCACAAAGAATAAAGAAGGTCGTAAGTTTAATATTTGTTGGGGTGAATTGAAAAAATTGTTATTGCTATCTCGAATGAATTTAGGAAACCAATATTTGCTTTCAGGTTTTTGTTGAAACTTTCTTTATAAAAGATGAAATTCATATTTAGTAAAGACAGGTTGTAAGGCAATTTTTTTTATTATTATTTTTATTTATTGTATTTGAAGGGCCGAATTCAGTACTCTTTTAACTAATGAAAGTTATCTAAAAATTGATAATACTTAATGGGGTCATTTACCATATTTTTTTATTTTTTCTTCGTATATTTGGTCTTTTTCCGATTTAAAAATTATTTGTAATAACAGAGAAATTAATTTTTTTAAGTTGTATCTGTTATTTGAATTCCTTTCTGATGACGTAGAATTCACGGAATGACATTAATCAACCACGTCTTAACATGTTTGCTTGAAATCGTGTCGAAATGGATCTATAGACATATTAAAACAACCAGGTACGAAACAATTACATATTGCAGACCTTATAAAACACTGGCGAGAAGAGTTCTATTTCTTCAAAATAAATAAACTAACCTCTCTTTTACAGCGGAGTTACTGAACACCTGTCTCCTAAACGTCAAAACTAATCATGCTATCTCTCTCTTCCGTCTCATGTCCATGATTGGGACGTCACAGCTTTCAAGGACATTGTATAGAGGGCAAAAATAACAGTTTTCAGAAAAGAAATTTATTAGAATGGATTTCTAGTATTTTCTATCATTATTTAAATGTGAACTAATGAATTTTATTAATATAAACACTAAATTCGTTTATGGTAAATGCCCCCATTGTGATCATACCTGAAGTTTATAAACATAGAAATGGCCTTAAAGGATCAAGGGGAATTTAATTATACGAAGAAAAAAATATGAAAAATTCAATGACACCGCAGGGATTTGAACCCCGGACCTCTTCATCACTAGATATGAAGAGGTCCGGGGTTGAAATCCCTGAGGTGACATTGATTTTTTCATAATTTCTTTCTTCGTTTAATTAAAGTCTATTTCTATGCTTATCTGAAAATAACAAAATAAATAGATACTTATACAGAGAATTTATTTTAAAATGCAACATTATGGTTCATCACATCCATGGTTACTTACTATTGTCAAAAAATGACAGCAATGTAATATTTGTCCATTTTAAAATGCAACATTATAAATAGTAATGCATCATAGGAGATACCTCCAGAACACATCACTAATGGTGTCTATTCTTATTACGACCCACTAGGATATTGCCTCAGTGTGAATGGGGATATTTTTTTAACTTTTATTACATGAAAATTATGAATTTTTGTAAGCTAAAGTTTGTTAAGATGTGCAACATTCATTTTTTGATTTTTTGTTAATCGTATGAAATTAGTTTTGATAATACAAAACTACAAATTTTGTATGTTGCATTTTAAAATGGACAAATATTACATTGCTGTCATTTTTGATAATAATGAGTAATCATGGAAGTGATTGATCATATGTTGCATGTTAAAATAAATTCCCTGTATAGTAATACATTAGAAAAAGTTGCAAGCGATTTCCATGGTTACTGCAAACGATCACTAGACTAATGAACCTTATCTAAAAATATCAAAATAAAGAGAGAGTTATGCAATAATACATTAATTAGAAAAAGACGCAAGCTATTTCCATGTTTTCTAGAGACGATCACTAGACTAATGAAGAGTACTGAATTCGACCCGAAGTGATTGCATTTATTAGAGTTTGATATACAGGCTGTTATGTAAGTAAATAATAACTCTCTGTACCGTCTTGCAGCAGCACGACTATTTTGTAATGTCTCCAATAACCTATACAACCATTTAACGGCAGTGTTGACAATCAATAGTTTTTTTCAGAGAAAACATCGATTTTTACTTCTTTACAAAATTTTGAACTATGACGTGACTGGTCAGTTTTAAAGACCTCCAGTTCTTGTAGGAATTATGTATGTTAAATATTTAATATCTGTGGGGTTAGTTCTACCGTACACTTACTTTCATAACACCCTGTATATGGGGGTGAGTTAATTTTTTTGATGATAAAAGTGACACACACACACACACATCCATACCTTACCCGGGATCCGAACTCAGGACCCTTGGGTCGTGCGTCGGCCGACAAAAATAAACCATATGAATGATAAAAAGAAACTTCGGTGTCGGGGTGCATATTAGGTAAATTTTATTTGAAATAGAAAATTTGTGAAAATAAAAGTATGTAATATTTATTTTCATAGGTTATGTTGACATCCAGATATTGAAGTCATCGCAGAGAATACTCAAACTTCATCGGAATCATTTAATTCGTTCTTCTTGCTCATATTTTTTGTCATTTTACATACAAATTTACTATTGTACATCGTACACCTACCCAAATTATCCTATACGTACATTAATTATCATAAAGTTAGCAACACTGCGTTTGCATGGAATCGTTTTATAATTGATTAGTTTAGTGACAATTTCAAATAGTCATTTTTCATTCACGCCTGAAATTACGAATGAAACATCTGGTTCTCCATGCCTAAAATATAATTTTAAACTGTCATCCGCCATATTGACAGATTACAGCGCCGCCAATGTTAGTTTGTCGCGAATGGTTTCATTCATTGCACTTTTTTCAGAGCAATCTTGTCTTCTTTGAAAACATATTTGCAGCAAAATTTAATGGAATAGTTATCGTAGTTCGACGACGTTATGGTTAGGAAAAAATTTAATATAACTCTAATGAAGCGAATTCCGCAGATGTTTTTCATACACAACAACAGAATGTCATATATTTCGAATATTTCATATACCGTAACTAGTCCTGTCAAGGTTATTTCTTGTACCTAATATCTTTTCTTATTGTATGTACTAAATGAGTCAAGAGGAGAATTATAATCTTCTTTTTATTTGTATTTGAGTTGCAGTGTCTGAAATGCCAGTGTAAATCTAGTTTCAATATGAATCTGAATTACTAGGAGAACTAAATACGTTTGTCTTATTTGCTATGAAAAATGTAATAATAGATTTATCATCTTTGAAATATGTAAAAGTATGTATTAGAAATAAAATTTATACAGGGTGGAAACGAACTTAATGTCATAAATTTAAGGGTGAGTAGTAAGACATGTGTAGATTACGAAACTGAAAGAATTTTTTTAAAATTCGAAAAACGAAAATTCGACTTTTCTTAATAAACTTTTTTTTAATGCAGTTTTAATTCATATTTCATTAAAAATATGTTTATCAAAAATACATTCAAAAATTGGTTGTATTATTAATAATTAAATTAAATTATTCTTAATAATTAAATTAAATACCATTTGCACCGAAAATAATTGTGTAATAGGTACACAAAATATTTCGTTATTCTCGAGTGTTAGTGACAAGTGATTTTTGCTGTGCTCTTGTTAAAAAAATGTATTCTAATTCTGAATTAGTGGATATGTTGTTGATTTATGGTGAAGTGGGACAAAACGCGGTTATAGCAGCAGGTCTGTATGCCGAACGGTGTCCTGGATTATTAAACAAGAAAATCATATGAACCTGGCATGTAGTGTCTCATTAATTCAACGTAGTGCATTGTGTGTAGCTGTGGGAGGTGACAATTTTGAACAATATTTATGACTTTTGTGTTATTCTTCAATTGATTTTTAAGGTTAGTTTTTTACCTCCCGCTACCCTTGGTAAGGGAGGTATAGGGATCGTGCTAAAAAACGCATATTGAGATTTTAGTAAATGACCACGTTTTAAGGTCCCTAAAATCCAATTTTAACATTTTCACGATGATGTCTGTATGTGTGTGTATGTGTGTGTATGTGTGTATGTGTGTATGTGTACGAATTTTGTTTGCACTCTAACTCAAATACTATCATTCACAAAATTCTGAAACCTTGTATTTTTACTCTATTCTAATAGGAATAGAAGCCATTAGATTTTGGTGTAAATCGGATAAACGGAAATCGTATTTTACTTGAAGCTCATAATGATTTTTCTTCAAAAAATACCATTAAATGTCATTTTTTCGAATTTTATGTCTTATTAAAATTAAAGATTATTGAATTTTCTACAGGAATACATTAATACTTTTTCTATATATTCTACAGATAAATTTAAAAATAATTTTTTTTATTAGTCGCGAAGCCTAAGATAAAAACTATTTCTTTGTTACACAGTTTATTTTTTAAATGAATGTAACTGACAGTAAATGTCCTTGTCAGAAAACTTATCACTTCAAATTAATAATAGTGACATTTTAAAAAGAAAATAGTAAATAAAGCAATAGTCAATACGTAGGTAGGTATGTATTTAAATTAATAAAAATTAAATAGCGGGAGGTTTTGTGTTGGCCACATCAGATTTTTTCATATTAATATTGTTACATGAGAAGTTTCTAGTATTGTTGCTATTTATCAGTTAATCCATTCTGTTTTTTTTTTTTTTTTCTTTAATAAAAATAATTCTGCGAAGTATTAATATTAATCTTTAATATGGTTGCGGTAAAACAAGCAAAAAGGCCGTCGGGCGTAATGTTCAACTTTCCACCCTAGCAACTAAGATGTAAATAAACAATTTTAATACAGTTTTGCGTAATCATATTCATGCTCTCACAAAATATTTTTCTAATAAACTAAAGTGGAACAGCAAAACTTTTGACCTTGTTGACTGACTAAAAGCCTGCACTCGACATTTATTTCTTTTCTCTCACAATATATGTAGATATATTCACTTTAGTATACAGTTACGAATATCTTCTCGTATGTAAAACGCTTCTGTACATATGAATACAGCAAGTAATTCTTTCGCTGTTGGATGCATAATCCACTTATGTATCATATGTTCTGTTATAAAATATCGTTGCATTATAAACGTCGTCTTGTACAGCTTGCGTTATAATCTATCTTAGTTAGTAGATACTTCTTGTATGCAAAAAAGACCGAGTAGCTAAGTCTTGTCAGTTGCATGCAGCGTTGATTATTTATGTGCTACTCGAGAGCAAGGCTTCGTTTCCAGGTGCAGAATTCTAGAAGCTCCGGATCTTTCAACCAAGAACAACGCAGAAGTTTAATATTTGTTATAAATTTTGTTTTAATAACTTGTCAAAGAATAATCCTAGTGCACAAAATATGTAATAATATTTTCCTGGAAAAAAGAATTACTGCTTTATAAAAAAATTATGTTGGTTAAAAAATTAAAATTTTGAATAAATAGATAGGTACCAAGTTTATTGCTGTGTGTATAATGCCCGTATTCATAGTCAGTACTTCACCTCGACTCATACTTGAGTCTGCCTTGAGTACCAGATTTCGTTTCATAGTCGCTACTTGTTTCTTCACTCGTACTTCGATCGAAGGTTTACTTGAGGCGAGTTCCAAGCAACCTTGAGTAATGCTCAAGTACTGATTGATGCTTTTTTCAAAAAATTTAGGTATGGTAGAAATGAAATGGCAGAAGACTTACGTCATCAAAAAATATCCCTAAAGTAATGACGTCATATACTACTAAGTTTACATAGGATACTAATTTATAAGGCGCGAGCAGTCATGTTACTTTGTTGGTCTTTCTTGACAAGTTTAGGTTCATGTTCTGTGTTGACAAGCAGATATGGGGACTCGTGACAGAATGACAGCTAGTAATATAAATGACAAATGTCATCATTTTTCATTCCAAATTTCATGATATTTTTCAATTTCAGGTGGTTTATCTTCATACTAATGATTCGAGTTTGCGCAGTTATACGATTTTGGCCAGCTGTTTTGTTAAAAATTAACCTTGTAATTTGGCGTCATTTTCTGTTATATATATGATTGATGAATTTTCATCTGAAGACTCGTATGAATCGGGGGAATTTTCTTCTAGTGATGAAGACAATTTGGAAATGTTTTGCGAAAATCCGAGGTCAAAGAATGAAAATTATTTAGAACAGTAATAGTAATCATGTACATACATAGGTGTCAAATGTCAATATTTTTCATTCCAAATTTCATGTGATTTATTTAACTCGCCATGTAAATTCCACGCACCTGGTGACAAAGAAACCACGTGAACTTACAAAATCTTGATATTTTGAATTAAAATTTATGACATATGTACATGATTACTAGCTGTCATTCTGAAACGGGTGCCCATATCTGCTTGTCAAGATTTGCTTATTTGCAGGGCATTTGCTCCTCTCTAAAAATACATAGTTTAAAGATTGATAACAAGAGAAATATTTGAAAAAAAAATACCTTTTGAACGGCTTTCAACGGAATTAATGGCCCACAATTCCCATTCGAAATAGTTCATGACAAGGTTAGTTTCTGAAATTGCTTTTTTAAGCTTTAGGCATTATTATGAATGTAAACTGACAACCAAGTAACAATAGTGACAGGACAGATATTCGATCGATATAAAATTTAATGTAAACATTGTCATGCCAACGTACCGATATAAAAATGAATTACAATTATTTCAAATAATTTCAAATTGCGTAAAAGAAAAAGAGATTAATTCAGAAATACTTTTAAATTTCATTAATATATACGTTTCTTAATACTAGTATTTTTCTTTCTTCTGTATTTAAGAATAAATAATTTTGAAAAGTTATATTTCATTTTATAAAGTTTTTTTCAGATCTATGACGTAGGTCTTCTGCCATTTCATTTTCACTATAGACTTGATCAATATTTAAAAAAAAAAAACTGTCAAACTGTCATTTCCATCACATTTGACATCTAAATTAAATAATGAATCATGAAGATAATCAACAATTTTTAGCAGAGCCGTACCCTGGAAGAAAATTAAGCAACTCAGAATATATAATATTTATGTATGATAGAAAATATATTATTTTTACAAACATTAATTTCCTTAGAATCAAATATATTACTACTATATTCTCTTTAGCATGATTTCATGATTAATTTGCTTGTAATTGCTTGCTGACAGTGACATTTGTTTAAATATGTCAAAATTGTTATTAAGGTATTGTTTTTGTTTGACGCATAGGCAAGATGTTCTATAAAAATAAATTACTTTATAAATTATATTTAAAGTCATTCACTAATTACTTTTATCGTAAATTTGAAGATTGTTGAAAAACTATATTCAATGTATTTTTTCAAGACAAAATATTAAAAGCTTGTATAAGTAATATTTACATTTCTCCGATATACACAAAAAACTAATGAGTTCTTCCCACATTGGTATAGAATGGGTATATAAAATTTCAAAATTTTCTGATTGACAGTATTCGAGAATAATCATGTCTTCAGGATCCACACATACACACACATATATCATCGGTTTCTTGGTAAAAGTGACGAAGTCCATTTTTTTGATAACTGAGTTATTATGACTATCTGCAAGAGAAGACTCATATTTAGCCAATAAAAACTGCCCATGTCCAAATATTGATTTTCTGACGTCACTACAAAAATGTGCCCTATGACCAAGTCCGTGAATGGTAATTTTATACTGGTAAATATTACCATGTCCTATACACAAGTGACTTGGTCATTTTTACTACAAATAAAAATTGTATTAAAAAAATTAAAAACTAATTATTTTCTCGTTTTAAATTTTAGGCAAAAGTATAAATTTTGGACTTGATCACTTACCAACGATATATCTACAGACATCATTGTAAAAATGTTAAAATCGGATTCTTGGAACATCGAAACGTGCTTATTCACTAAAATCTCTATATGCGATTTTTAGCACGATTCCTATACCTTCCTTACCTAGTGTAGCGAGAGGTAAAAAACACAAAAATGAGATTTATGTTAAAATGACAGTACTCCATTATTCAGATTTTTTTGAACGTTTTCAAATAAATTGCAAATGACATTGCAGTAAGATTTAGTTTCACAGTATTTCAATTATCAAACTAAAGAAAACAGCACACTAGATGCTTATAAATGAGTTTTCATTATGTGGTCACAGAAAAATTCAAAATGTTTGATTTGAAACTAGTTTGAAACCGGGCATGCGTATTCGATCTCAAACTCCAACCGTTTGCAACAAAGCTTATGTTTGTGGAAACCAATCTCACGCATGACTTTGTGCTTTCCTTGTTTTTAACATGTTCGCGATTGATGACTTGTTTACACACTCAAGAATGGGAAATTTCAAATTCCTTCTTGGGCGGGTAATTCATCCTATGTAAATTTCAATTTAATTGATTCCATTGTTTACAAACTTGTTGATGAACAAGAAGTTTTCAGATATCGATCAAATCAATCTACTACGGACTAAACTAATCTACATCTCAAGCGATGTACAAACTAATTAAATTTTGTAGAATGGTATGATATATTTCGTTATTATTTTAGTTTCTTTAGTATTAAAATTTATAAAAACAATTTTGCTTTTCAGAATCTTTAAATGAGTCTATAAATTAATGGCAGTTTTACAATAAAAGCGTTTTTAAGGAGAACACTCCTCAAGAATAAAAATGTAAAAACGCACTCCATAAAAGCATTTTTAATAAAAAAAAAAAGTGCGCTCATAATACGGGCATTAATTCATCAGTTGAATACCATGGAAGAACATTAACTCTTCGTATGATAGATTTCATGTTTGTTCTCACAAGTCAGAAACCGTTACAAACCATTTTGAGCATGCGCATCAGTTTAAAAATGTTCGCATAATAGAAATTTTAAATCTACGATTAATAATCATTTGTTCGTTCAGCAAGATATTTTAATCCGTCATCAGTTTCCAACCGTCAGTCGTCAGAATAGCCCCGGATTCTAAGAAACTTTTTAGTTTGTGGTATACGCATTAGAACTTCTGGCTATTAGCGAGTATTGTTGTTTCTATATGCACTTCTACTGCCCAAAGCGAGGAAAAAGAAAAACCACTAAATATTTGCTATATTGTTATGTAGCTTCTCGAGTGTAAATTTAAGAGAACCAGAAATAAACGCAAGAAGTAATTTTTAAACAATAAAGTAAGATTATAATTTCAAATTGGAAAAATACTACCTTTTTTTTAGTTTATGTTCTGTATTTATTAATTTTAACCCAACGTTTCGGCACCATAAACTGGTGCCTTCTTCAGGGGATACATTGACATAAATATGTTAAAAAACAATAATAACAAGTAACCAAGGTAACAAGAAATATTCATAAATGTTACTTTTTTTATGTATACAATTTTCTAGACAATATATGCATGCCCGGCTATAACATGGACGGCGAACATGCATCTTCTCAGGAAAAAATCTCCTTTTGCCAGAGGAAAAAACCGTCCCAATATTTATGTCAATGTATCCCCTGAAGAAGGCACCAGTTTATGGTGCCTAAACGTTGGGTTAAAATTAATAAATACAGAACATAAACTAAAAAAAGGTAGTATTTTTCCAATTAATAATATGAGTTCTGAAAGATATTTTAATAATTATAATTTCATTTTATGACAATGACAAATGCCAACAACAACAATCAACATCAGATAAAAACTTTTCGATTCACTCCCAATGATAGTAATAACAATAACCTCTAATTCTGTTCGCAGAATCCAAAAATTTCAATCAGTTTGTTACCAGTTTCAAACTACACACGCGTACTGAAAAATTGGTAATTAGTTACATATTTTGTTGCGCGAACACCGTTTTTATATTTTTGTTATTTCTGATATTGTAGATATTCCAGATATTCTCTAATGAGAGAAAATTAAATTCTATAAATAAGATAATAAGTAAAGGTTTAATCAAATTAACAGTTTAATTAGCAATATTAATAATTAACCAGGTCTCTAATTCCCCCTATAATTCCTAGAATGTTGCCATAGATAAACAATAATATTGAAACGTACACAATATTCGATATACAAAACAAACACCACTACGAAACCTGCATCAACAGTAGAATGATATTACGGATTTAGCTTCCATTTAAACTTAAATTAGTTTTGATTTCTTTATTGTTTTTTCAAGATTGAATTTCAAGTTTAATAACAATTAAGTTTCTTTTATTCTTCCTTCTTCCGCTTCGAATACGAATATTTTTCTCATTTGTTTTTTCTCATTTCGTGAATGAGAAAGCGGTCTGAATGCAGTTTTCTTTTACAAGAGATCCGTTTTCTTCTTCTTAGTTTTTTACAGCGTAGGAATTTCACCTTTTTTAATGAACTATTTTAACTATTTTTATACAGCTGTAGTAATTCCTTATGCTCACTTTGATAAAATTACGAACTAATTCAATCATAAGATAAAAGACGATCTAGTTCATGACGTTATTCCCACCACTAGTTGTTGTTACAACACATGAGTAGTGCATTTTAAATTAAACATGTTAGCTGACACTCAAATAGAGATTATTTAAAACCACAACTATATATATACTTACAAACTTACGTTTCCAATAATTCTTCTATTATAAACAAACTTAATTTTTAACTCTCGCATATCTAAAATCGCACATCCAAATTTTAGTTAATGACATGCTTGAAGGTCTGCCTGAATTTTAGAAGAACGATTCATTAAAAACTATAACACTTAAGACCTGTTTAACTTCGTATTCCTCAATCTGACATTATTGAGAAGAGCTGAAAAGGTTTTGATAGCAATTGGACAACCAAAAGTAGTAGTTTCCTAAAAAAAATCTGCTAAATATTATTTTTTGAAAAGTTTTGGTAGTACAAATATTGAAGAACATATAATTCTCCGTCTAATGCACTTAAAAATTTTAGAAAATATAAGGTATGTTCGCGGTAGTGATCCCGGACTAGTTTGAGCATCACACGCATGCGCAGTTTCGTTTTAATCGTTCGCAGTCGCAGCACGATTCTGACTGATAACTCCGTGTTCGCGGAATACTGTGGACTGGTACATGATTGGTTACGTACTAATCAGACCAGTCCGAAAATTGAAGCAAGTACTATAAATCAAGAACTAATTGCGAGTATTCAGTACAAACATACTTTTCTTTGTTTCATTACGTTTATTTTAACAATTTCACAAACTTTAAATTAATAAATATTTGAAGGTAAGTTTATAATATTGCCTCCATTTCAATTCAAAACTGTATAATATTTTCATTCGGGTGCATAACATACATAACCTCAAACGTCAAAACAGGCGTTCGCGGTAGAAAAAATCCCAAAACAATCTCGGATCACGCATGCGTATTTCACGATTTATGAATTAGTACGGAACAATTACGAAATAAGTTTGGAATCCGTCAGGGATTGTTACCGCGAATAAACCTATAATAAGTATGTAAAATAATCAGTTGCAGTAAAACGCACAGTCCAGACTACACCAAGGAAACCAGTTGTCAAATTCAAATGTTTGTAATTGACAGATAAATATGACTGTCAAAAATCATCAGTTTTACTGACATCACTGAAAGTTTTTCTGGGAAGTACTTACATTTAATATTTCTTATTAAATTAATAATTAAATTTTTGTAGGTAGGTACGTGTATTAATAGTAACAATACATACATATATCTTTAACAAATACCGCCAATCCCGTCTGTGAATTGGAACTATCTTGAATATTTTAGCAGAGTAGGACGATACCTTATATAGGTTGAAAGAATAGATATAATTACTTGTGTGTACAAGAAATGTTAAATTCGATACTTACGGAACAAAACGGAAATGGCGAGAGGTATTGTGCTGGCCACAACAGTTTTTTTTTTATTTCAATTATAGTTACACAGACACTTCAAATTCAAAATAAATGAATTTGGTATACTCGACTGGCAAGAACTGACGATCGTAGTAAATGCAAAAAAGTGCGGACTCATTCGAAAAGTTTAATTGAAACACTTAAAACTCTGATTATACAGGGTGTATGTTAAATAGGGGGACATGGATTAACCACAGATTCCTGAGGCTAAAATAAGACGATTTAACTAAACTTGCTTCTACCGGAAAGTGTACCATTTCGCCAAAATTCTGCTTCAATGTTCTGCAACATTGATTAGATTGTAACTTTTTAATGGTCAAGCCGAAAACATATATATTTTTTTTTTTCAGAAAGATACATTCAATAGTACTTTTTGACAACTCGTTACTGTCATTAAAAAGTAGGTGTTTGATATTTGGATAAACTGCTAGATGAAATTTATTTTAAAAAAATTCATGATGCAGTCACTCAGGTTTTATTTTTTTCTGTCTGAACCGTAATAGATATCACAAATTAAACAGAGAGAGAGAAAAGTTTGCTATTAAATGTATCTTGCTGAAAAAAAAATTATTTTATGTTATCGGCGTGGCCATTAAAAAGTTACGGTCTAATCAATGTTGGGACACCTAAGTTTCATACACTAGTTGTTCACTAATAATAGCAAGTTTCATCTTAAAAGATGACTTATAACCACATGAACTGTCATACCAAATTTCATCCAAATCGTGTGAAGCGTTCTGTTATTATAAGCAAAATTAATTTTTTTTCCAAGAACTTTGAAGCAGAATTCTGGTTAAATGGTACACTTTCCGGTAGAAGCAAGTTTAGTTAAATCGTCTTATTTTAGCCTCAGGAATCTGTGGTTAAACCATGTCCCCCTATTTAAGAGACACGCTGTATAAATGGAAAACGAATTATGCACTCTGTGCAAAAAAGTGCGCACTACATATATGGAAAACGCTATTAGTTTCAGATTATACATTTCTATTGCAAAGTGCAAGATTCGGGATACCACAATTACCAAGTTAACTTAGACGTTATATGTTAGCTTTGAAAACCACAGTTCACTAAACATCAAACATCTTATAATATACCCTTTGGGGCGAGTCAGTTTATCTTTCTCGTGTATTCGCGTACATTCATTGTTCCATTAATATCTTCTATTCTGTTTGCAGAAGAAATTTCTGTCATTCCAACTACAAATTATCTTCCCGGAACTTCTGTCAGATATCTATGATTCTACTTCCTTTGTGTTTTGAATCAAAGACTTTTGTGCAAACTACAAAACAGGAATCTACGATCTAACTTCACTACTTCACAACATTCCAGAGACTCGACTAGTATATTCATCTTAATAAATCAGCGGCTTAAAGAACTTTAGACAGAATTGATTTTTTTTTAAATTTAGTAGTAAAAACCACGCGTTCAGATGAATTGTAACTGAAAGCTCTAACTTTTTATTCGTAGTAATAAATATAGATTCCAATCAATTGTATAAAGCACTTAGAAAGTTTCAAGTTTTATTATTTTTCTTCACTTTATCGGTGGTATCCATTGATTTGAAAAATATCAGACCAAATATAAAATTTCACGAACACGCTATATGGACATTATTCTAACCTTTATATTGTTAATGGTAACTCGTATACGAAAATGTATTAAATTTAGAAACAAATTTTTACCTCTCGCTAAGAGAGGATTCAGGCCAAATATCGTATAACCACATTTTAGTGAGTAAGTAATTTTTCAGTTCCCTAGAATCCGATAATAACAATTTTACTATAATGTGTATGTATGTGTATGTGTGTGTGTGTGTCTGGATGTTAGAAGGACGAATCCTTAAAAACTATAATATTAAGACCTGTTTAACTACGTATTTCTCAATCTGATATTAATAAGAAGAGCTGAAAAGGTTTTGATAACAATTAAACAATCGGAAGTAGTAGTTTCTTAAATTATTTTTAAAAATTTTTTGTTATTAAAAATATTGAAGCATATAAAATTCATTTAATACACAAAATTTTTATTATATCTTCTATAGATTTAGAGATAAAAAAATATATAAAATAATGTGTTGCAATAAATCGCACAGTTCAGACTGCACCAAAGAAATCAGCTGTCAAATTCCAAGGTTTATAATTGAAAGATAAATGTCAGTGTCAAAAATTAATAGATTTACTAACATTACAGAAAGCTTTTTTTTGGGAAATACATTTATAATTTCTTATTGAATTATTAATTATATTTTTAATATTAAGAAATACCGCCAATCCCGGCATTGGAACCATATTAAACATTTTAGTAGAGTAGGACAAGATTCCTTGTAGGATGAAAGAATAGATATAATTAGAATTATTTGTGTGTACTGGAAAGGTTAAATTCAATACTTATATAACAAAACGAAAATGGCGAGAGGTATTGTTCTGCCCACAACAGATTTTTCTATCATGTTCTCGACTACATCTCAGTATCCAAACTTTATTCTCTAGCGGTAAACTGCAATTATCATCCTTAATACTTAACCATATTGTTTAAAAAATATGTACACTTAGATCTTTAAGATAGCTGGATAGATCTGTGCCAATAAACAGAAATTAAGATATCTTGTTAATGCCCGGTTGCACCGCTTGGACTTAAATATTGTTTCCTAAATGAACAATATCGTATCGAAACGAAATGTCAAATGTTGGTTTGCATGTTTTTGTTTAAGTCTAACTTTAAATTTAAGTATCAGCGGTGAAACTGAGGCTTATTCAGTTTACAAATTTTATTCTGTTATATTAAGAAGCTCACAGCTTTCTGGAAGCCTTCCCCCCCTCTCTCGTACTAGTGACAAATACATGGACTGGAACACGGCGCGATATCATGGTGTCATGTTTCACTGCCACACGGAGGCATATTGATCACGTCGCCTTTGCTTGTTCAGTTGTTACCTTGTTCGTGCTTTACAAGATGTGCGGTTGTATATTTTCAACAACACCAATATGAAATCAGTCAATGACGTGATTTCACTAGGAGTGCCGAAATATTTATATATTTGAAGACAGTGTTAATATATGTAGATGAAAAAAATATAAACACATTATTTTAATCCAAATTTCAAACAGTTTAATAACTATTATTCTTCGTTCTGTAGTAACAGCACGCACTTTAGAATTTTATCAAATGAGGCATTTGTTTTGGCTTTCGATGCGAAGCGAAAATTTGGTAGCATGCGTGTCATTATTTTGCTACAATGGGCTACTTGCGTGGTACTGAAAATCCGATTTCTATCACTATATACGTAATGTTATGTTGAAAATATATATAAAAATATAAATTTTATTTTTAAAAATATATTTGTTTTTTAGTAAATTAAGAAAGAAAATTTTCTGTGACGTCATTATATTAAAATAGAAAAGGAAACCATATTTTTAAAAATGTAACGTATAGATGGCATGCGTGCGAGAAAATTTTAATTTGAATTTGACATTAGTTCATTTTTTCTCTCTCTGGGCTCTCAAATACATTAATTACTTTACAAATACACACATAGGTAGTTACATGTAATTTAAAATATCGATACCAAAAAGACAAACTAAAATACTAACCTCCAAACTATTGTTGAAACGTCAAACAGGAAATCTACATTATCCGTACAAACAAACGCTATGGCTTTACGAGCATTCATTGGTGCGGGGTAATTCTACGTCATACAGGGCGGGAATTCAAATAATCAAATTTCATTATTTTTTTTCTGGCTAAATAATAAAAATTTTGTCAAAAGAAAAAATATGGGTAACAAGTTTTTACCTTCTCTTCAAAAATATTAAATAAAAAAAAAGGTACGCAAGTAGCCCATTATGTTCAAAGCCAATTTATATATAATTCATACATTTATTATATACAACTGTCTTAATATTTTTTATTTTAAAGATAGTATAGAATTCTAAAGAGCATGCTACTAAGATTCGTAAAAGTAAAATAGCATTCGTCTGCTTTCTATGATAGAATTCTAAAGTGCGTGCTACCACTACTGACCAGAGTGTATATTTTACATTAATCATTAAAATAATTAGTACGTTTGAAAATATGTACTTTGTAAAATTACGCATTTCTATAATTTAACATGAATATGCACTTAATATTATTTAGGGCCGGTATTATAAACATCCAGTTAAATTTAGTTCCATAGTAAATTTAATTCAATAAACAAATGCAACGCGAATTTTTGACAGTAATGATTTAAACGTCATAAGAACGTAGAAATTGATTCGAATTTGTTCAATTTATTAAATTTACTTTGGAACTAAATTTAACTGGACGTTTATAATACCGGCCCATAGACAATTAATGTTTCTTTTTTACTTGCGCATAGAACTTCATATATTTTGTTCGTGGAATTTATAACACACGCGTCTGCTAAGATACTGTTGGCGATAGGTCTACTCCTGGTGGCGCTTCACTTGTTTACCGCCCGATGACTTCATGACCACTGCTTCACTAAGAATGAACTCATACGCTAACACTTATAGTGTATTCTGAAATTGAACCACGCTAACCGCGGTTACTTTTTCAGTAACTGGTTATATTTTCGGAACGCGGTTACTAAAAAGCTGGTAACTTTTCTGTAACCACGCTAACCGCGCTAGATCGAAGGTTGTGGTGTGGTTACATTTTGGCGCAGAGCAGTAGTACTTTTAACAATTATTTTAGATTTGTCAAGTTGAGGTTAACTGTTAGCTGGTCCAATTCTCCAGTGTGGTGTCGAGCCGCGGTGAAACCGTAACCATTTTCAGTGGTTACGGTGGTTTAATTTCGGAATACACTATTACAGGGATGATTGATGAACACTGTTATGGAGACGGACACACTTCATATTGTTACCTCTCGGTAAGAGAAGTATTGGATTCATGCTAATATTCGCATATCCAGATTTTAGCGAATAAGCACGATTTAAGGTCTTTAGAATTCGATTATAACATTTTTAAAATGATGTCTCTGTGTGTGTGTATGTGTGTTTGTGTGTGTGTGTGTGTGTATGTCTGGATGTTGTAGTCACGATTCCTCAAAAACTATAAGGCTTAAGACCTGTTTAACTATGAATTCCTCAATCTGACGTTCCTGGGAAGAGCTGAAAAGGTTTGGTAACAATTGGACAACAGGAAGTAGTAGTTTTTTAGAAAAAATCTTCTAAATATAATTTTTTGGAAATTTTTGTTATTAGAAATATTGAAGAATAATACACTTAAATTTTTTATTATATCTTGTATAGGTTTAGAAATAAAGACACTATAATATATAGAATATTCTAATCGCAGAGGCTAAGGCACTAAGGAACCCACTTGACAAATTCAAATGTTTATAACATAGTTTGTAAATGACATATGTCAGTGTCAAAAACCAACAGTTTTAGTGACATTCTGATAGTTTTTTCTGGGAAGTATATTTAATCTTTCTTATTGTTTTATTAATTAAATATTTGAAATTATAGGTAAAATGCATATATCCATCAGAAATACCGCCAATCTGGTTAATGAATTGGAAAGAATCTCTGACATTTGAAACTTCCAATGAAAAATAGATATAATTAGAATTATATGTGTGAAGAAGACATGTGAAATATAATAAAAAACAATATTTTGGTAAAGTTTTTTGTTATAAAACGACGGTTCGAAAGCGAAGTGCAATACAATACTTATATAGCCTAATATGGAGATGGCGAGAGGTCTTGTGATGGCCACAACAAATTTTTTTATTCTAAATTATACATTATTAAAATATTTTTCAGAACTCATATTAATAATTGGAATAATACTACCTTTTTAGTTTATGTTCTGTATTTTTTATTAAAACCCAACGTTTCGGCACCATAAACTGGTGCACGAGCTTACTACATTCAACATTTTAGTTTGTTAATAGACGCAATTTTGATATCTGTCAATAGTCTCAAGTTCACGTGCGCGTACTATATCTAACCGTTAATGATCATTAATTTTTGTCGTCTGTCTCCGCTATTACTCTTTCATTCGTACTTAATAAGCTTCTTACAACTCTCGCAATATAATATACTATCAAATATTATTTATTTTGTTCTGCATATTGAATTATAGTTTTACATTAAGGTTTATTCGGTTATTTCACTATTAAATACAACGGTTTTGTAAAATGGCAGACCGAATGAATTTAATCTCATCAACATGGTTGTTGTATTGAAAAAATACACCGAACATTGGCCAATCGCTTTTATTGCATTCACACCGTCACAAAGCATATTCACGCGAGATGATTTGATTCCTGTCACCACCACAATTTATCTCTCTGTATCAGCAACTACGTATGCATTGAGTATTTCGTATTTCCAATTATCAGTAACTGTCAGCCACTATACGTTGTGAATGTTGCACCATCAATTCAGAATTAGTAGTGGTAAATATTAACGTAATCTGGGAATCTATAATAGATTGCACGGTTTGTTTGGGTTTTGGCCGTTATGAAATGTGGATTTCACGATGTAAAATGATATGCGGTGAATTTAATTTACTGGTGTTGGTGACTATTAAAATAAGAGCCAGTAATAAAACGACAAAACATTTGTTGTTAAAAAAGAATTCGATTATGACATTTTAAGGATGATGTCCGTGAGTGTAAGTATGTGTATGTATGTGTGTGTGTGTGTGTGTGTGTGTGTGTGTGTGTGTGTGTGTGTGTGTGTGTGCGCGCATGGATATTGTAACCACGATGTCTCAAATACCATAAGACTTACGACATGTTTTACTACGGATTCCTCAATCGTACATAAATCAGAAGAGCTGGTAAGGTTTTGGTAACAAATGGACAACCGGAAGTAGTAGGGTCTTAAAAAAAACTTGTAAATATTTCTTGAAAATTTTTGTTATTACAAATATTGGAACGTCTAATACACTTAATTTTTTATTATATCTTCTATAGATTTAGAGATAAAGAATGTAACATATAGAATAAACTGATAAAAATAAATAAATAAATTAAATATAAATATATCATCACTGCATATTACCCATTTCTGAGTGTGCCAATCTGTGTTGTACACAGATTTCGGTAATGATGATGACATATTTCTACCGTGCGGGCGTTTACCAGGCGTCATCTCACGGGCACTCATTGCTGGCGTGGAGAGTGCACCACAGGGGTCACTTTTGTGCCATTTAAAATTGGAAATATTTGGCGTCGGTCGGGATCGCACCCGGTTCCCCAGGTTCGCGATCAGACACTCAGGCACTCGGCCACGGAACCCCATAAAAAAAATAATAAACTGATATAATAAATAACGCAGTCCAAACTACACCAAGAAAACTAATTGACAAATTCAAATGTTTATAATTGACAGATAAATGTCGGTGTCAAAAATCATTAGTTATCGTGACAGATTTTTCTAGGAATTTAATTTTTTAATTATTTTATTAAATAGTTAAAATTATAGGAAAAATGCATATATCCATAAGAAATACCGCCAATTTTGTCAATAAATTGGAAGAATCTTTGACAAATAGGAACTTCCTCATAGAATGACAGTATAGAAATAGAATTTTTTGTGTGCACAAGAAATGACAACACTTTCATTTATTACCTCAAAAGTCACTTTTGCATAAAATGTTCAAAATTTTTAAAAATCCAAATGGGTATGTCTTTTTAGGACTGTAACTTAAAAATGGGTCGGGATACCATTTTGGGAAAATCATGAATCGATTATATGAATAAAACTACATAATTATACCAATTTTTAGAGTTATTAAGCAAATGAAATAATTTTTAGAAAGAAAATAATGAAAAAATAATTTTAAAAATTGACCTTTTCAACGTTTTTGAATAGAAATAATCGGTATATATAAAAACAAATATATTACATTATTATATTATTTATTATATATTCTGTAGATTTGGAGATAAAAAAGAATAATCTGATGTAATAAATCGCACAGTCCAAACTACAACAAAGAAACCAGTTGACACGTTCAAATGTAACATAGGTTGTAATTGACAGATAAAAGTTATCGGCAGTTAACTCGGTATTTATTTTTTAATCTGCTTTTAACACATTTAAATTATATTTACTCAGTTACCAAATATGAAAATTCAAAAGTTTTATCATCGAAAAACCCATTCAGTTTTATTATTTTGAAAATAATACTGTGTTACCATGTCAAAAATATTCATGCCATATTATTTTGAAATTGTTTCCATTTTATTAATAAAATAGCTCAGTGTAATATACTCGTACTCGTTTCTATTTATAAATGTTTTTACTTCAACAAACTGCTCCATTTAGATCTAATTTCCCGCTTAATTTACGTTGCCGCGTATTTGGAAGATCGTGTAATTTGAATTCAGAGATATCTAATTCCTTTTCCCGGCCCTGGTTTATATTACACAATTGTCTGTTGCTAAATACAACTCCGGTCTTCCATTAATAACTTGGAAGCAATTCATTGAAAGCTAAGGTTTGTTTACAATTTTGGAATTGCATTTGTCGTAGACAAATGCCAGTTGTTTACATTAATGATTTAATTTCTATTAAGGACCTATTGTATATTGTACAATCTCAAGCAAATGAAGTGTGTTCACGAGTGCAAGAATTTGATATGAGAGATATGGTTTTAATTAGAATGTAACAACAACTAACTATTGATAATGCAAAGCACAATATTTATAATAATAGTTACATATTTACAACCGTTGCTAAAATGCACAAAACTCGTTATTAAAAATTCAAAAATCGGCAATAAAGTTTTTCATTATACGACGATTTCATGCAAATGCAGTGTTGCCAACGTTATGATAATTATTGTTTATATAATATTATTTAGATATACGATGTATAATAGTACGTAAAACTGGCAAAAAAAATACGTGCAAGAAGAACAAATTAAATAATTCCGATGAATAAGTTTGAGATAACATACATATTTTTGAGGATTCATTATAATAACTTCAAAATCCGGAGATTCGCAGCACTGAACATAAGTTTGTTTGTTTGAATTTCAGCAACTAACAGATTTGTCAACATAACTTATAAAAATAAATATTCCTAGAGGCATCAGTACACTACACTGAAGAGCACTAATAAGAGCGAAACGCGTCTGTGGTTGAGTGGGCCAGTCTGTAATAAATGACCGAGAGGTTGATTCAGAGAGTGAAATCTTGTGAAACATGTCAAATGTTATTTTTAAATATCATATTCATATCCAAAAATTTATTTATATTTGAAATTAAATTTGATTTAGTTTTCTCTGCTCTACTGCCTCGGCAACTAAATTCTTAGTTGAAGTACTAATGATTCTTAAAAGACGATGTACAGGTTTTTAATTTTAAATTTCAGTTAATTTTGGCACTTCAGCCTGATCCGGTTGAATGTTACGATTATTTTAGAATTATGTAAATCTAAAATTTAAATTTTTACAATTTCCACAACTTAATAGCAATGGGGGATTACACCATTTTTTTTATGATTTGATCTGAAAATATTAGGAAAACTAAGACTATTGATAAAAATCCGGTGAAAAAATTCCTATTAATAAGCGAGTTATGGTCTCCCGAATTTTGAAAAGATTGACTTGACGTCACATTTATGTGTTTTTATATCAAACTGTTTTCATCATGGACCTAAATGTTCTTGAAATATATGCTATTTTAAGTTATATTTACATAAAAATAAATGAATATTATAACACTGTATAAGTCTACATACTTTATAATTACAGGTGTATTTAAATTATTAAATTTAATGCAAGAAATTTATGTTAAAATAAAAACTGTTTGGAAACTGTAGTACAGGAATGTTTGCCCCTCCTTTCGAATTTGAATTTCTTAATTTCCATTGGTAGTAATCCCCACCTCCTAACACGCTATTTGTAATGCATGTATAGGCGGTTTCTCGCTCGCCAATCAAAATATTTTCATATTAGTGTCCAAGAGCTATAACAAAAAACCCTTTATTTCAGAAATATCTCAATTATACCATTTCATTTTTTTTATTATTAATATTCGTTATTCAGCATATACATTCGTATTTTTTTACTATTTTCCTTTAATTCGATTGAGCCGTAATCCCCCATTGTTTCTTTACTTTGGTATATTCTAAATTTATAAAAACTATTGTATTACGTTTCGTTTAGTTACATTATTAACTTTTTATTATATTGTTCTGTAGATTTGAAAATGGTCGTAACCACGACCGAAACGTCGTCTTTTATAATTTAATAAACAATTACTCATTGTTTAAAATATTTTTGTCCAACAATCCTTAGCACTTCATTAACGACAGCTTCTGGAAATTTCTACCATAAAATCCATATTCGTGATAAAAGTAGAACTTCAGTGCCTTCATACATAAATAACCATCTTTTCATTGGACAGTAGTATTACAAATGAATTATGAATTACGCGTTTGTCATTTCATTGTCAGAAAGCACGATATTCAATCATTTTAGCTTTTACACAAACATTACATTTTTCCTTTTGTTAAAAGTTAATGCGGCTGCTATCTGTTCACTATAAATCATATTCCAGCGAAATGTAGCGCTAGGTAAATCGATTTCGTGGCCTAGGTTTACTTTAAACTGTCTTCTTCGTCGCCCTTGTGCCCTCGTTGCATGTTGAATGTCATGAACGAAGGTCGCACGCAAGTTCTACATCAATTTTTCACATATAAATACATATTATGCGATATAACTTATGAAACTTTGTGCAGGTTCGTGGCTTTGCTACAATGTCGCGGTGAAATAGTTTACGATAATGGATATTGCTATTGTAAACTTCAACTTATTTAGAAATATGACGTCATAGATTTATTTTACGAGGGACTTAAAACATTGTTTGTTTTTATAGCAAGCAAAAAAATTAGCACAATGAATACTATACCTTTTCAACTTCAATTTCAGGAAAACTAAATTCAGTTTCAAAATGTATTTTTTTTATAAAAATTACAAATAAAAGTAGTAGTCATCGTATGTCTTAAATATTTCACTGATCAATTTTATTTTTCGTAAAAAAGAAGCTAAAATTGAATTTTCTTTTTTTAACGATAAAAAACCTTAATAAATAATTAAAAAAGGAAAAAATAAGATTGAAGAATAATAAATGTGAACAAGAATCATATGAAGCATTAGTAAGAATAATAAGACGCGAAGTCAGCTTTTAACTCGAGTAACATTGTAGTTCACAGAATGTTCAGGCGAGTGGTAAATACCGCAAAACTTTTACAACTTGAACTGTAAATCCGATAAAAGCTTTTAAACTCTCAGAAAATGTTTTAATTTTAAGTTTTCTGCATCGTGAATAAATGCATTAAATGCTTTATACAATTATTATTCACTCACAATCATTTAATTTTGACAACAGCGTTCCTTATAATGAGATTTTCATAAATAGATTAATTATTTCAAATGTTAAAGGGGTTCTTTCCGGTAGGTATTTACTTTTTATGACTTAAGTTACGAAAACTATGCATGTCGGTAAAAGTTATATTGCTACATTAACACATTTTGATAACATGATAATACAATTGCTATAGGTATGTATTTTCTCTGTGACATAAAAGTTTTAGTGCTAGTAATAACTTTTATAGCGCTAAATAAACATGTTTATTATCGCTAAAATGTTTACAATATACAGGATGACACACGGGAACCTGTCAGTTTTTGAGCATTTAGTACTCAGTCAAGACCATAGACAAAGAAAGATATATACTAGACCGAGCTTCCATCATGGCGGCAATATCCAGCTTTGTGCCGAATTGAATAATATTGAGACGCTAATTCTAGTGTAAATTCTACAATATAATGAAAAAAAAGTAACTATGCAGTAACTTAAAATAGGTATTTTACATCATTTCTTCATTTCAAAATAATAAAGCTCAGTCGCTCAATAAAAAATACGAACAATATTTAATTCATATTATTTTTGCAATAATTATAATAAATATTTTCTTCAGATGTAGTGAATTTTATTTAGTTATGTTGGCAGCCCAGCAATCTGGCATTTCGGTTAGTGAGAGTCTTTCAAGTTTATTACTTTGGTTAGTATTTGTTTACAAAGCTTGTTTCGCTACTTGTTTCATGTACAAATATATTTTATTATTAAATTTGATTGTTTTCAGCCTTTACGGTATACATATGTCTATATTTTGTTAGTTTCAGAAAACATATTTTTCCTATTTTTAAATTTCCCACCTTTCTATTAGCGTCTCGTTATGGCGCCCATCGATTCTATTTGGCACAAACTCCTAACATTGTAAACTCGGTCTAGTATATATCTTTCCTTGTCTATGGTCAAGACACGATGAATGTTTTTCGAGGCATGTTCCCTGGGCATCTCACGTTTTAACAATGTACCATGGCCAACTAGATCTCCTGATTTGCGACTTTTACCCAGTGTTGCCACATTGAGGAATTTATCCCTTTTTGCGGGATTTTTTAACATGAAGAGGGAAAAAGGGATTTTTTCACTTAAAATAGAAAAATTCATGGATTTTTCCTGCAGTTTGAAAACAATACTAAATATGTATATCATATATTATATTTATATTATTAGTTCTAATTCATTTAATTTTTAATCTAGTAACATTTAGTTATAATATGTTTTCAATTACGCGCCAATGAGCCGGCGCAGTTACATGACTTGAGCACGAGCCACGAGCACGTCGTCGTCTATCATTATTTATTCGCCTTCATCGTTCGCCGCAACTAAAATAACCCTGTATATTTTAATTATGAGACTGATTATATAAATATAATATTCTAATTCGTGTGTAGAAATTTTATTTTGCAATGTTCCAAACAAACAAAATTATTATTAAAATACGGCACATCCGGCTGCACCGACATAAACGGCAATTCTTACAGTTCAGATAATTTTATTGTCCATCACTAACGCTTTTCGTAAAACTTCGCTTTTTTCCATTTTTTTGTTCATTAGTTAGTGGTATGATTTTTGTTTAATTGAACCCTTTGATCACTGACTATTACATTTGTTGTAATTGAAACAGGGATTTTTTGTGAGAAAAAGGGATTTTTTTTATGGATTTTGAGGGATTTTTTAAAGAGGAAGGTTGGCAACACTGCTTTTACCTTTCTTTGAGAAGTATTGGATTCATGCTGAAAATCGTATATCCAGATGCAGTGTTGTATAGTATTTGAAATATACGTATTTGAAATAAATATTTGAATTAGATTAAGTACTTTAAGTAATTATTTGAAATACTCAAAAATAAAGGTATTTTATATTTTTAGTTCAAATACTTTGGACAAGTATTTTATATTTTATTACATTAAAATACTCTTTTTTTGTATGAAATACAATTTTTCTATATTTGAAATAAATGTTTTTATTTGAAATACATTTTTGTATTTAAAATACACAAGTATTTGAAATAGATTTATATATTTGAAATAGAAATTCTCAGTCATATGTGGTCTGTTAGTAATATAACATGGAATAATTCTCGAATTTTTTTCTTAAAAAAAAAAACTAATGCCAATGTTAATGTAGGAGTTTCTTTTTTATATTAATAAAAATACGTAAAACATTTTTACAACACCGTAACATAATCTTATATTTTCAAATAATTAAAAGTAAAGTATTTGAAATATTAGTATATTTGAAATACTAAAAAAATAATCGTATTTTACCAAGCATATGAAATACTTTTATTTAGTATTTTGTATTTTCTGTTTGAAATAAGTTCTTTCAAGTATTTTATACAACACTGTCCAGATGAGGACGATAATTCATGTGGTGTCGAACCCAATAGATGACTAAAGAATATTTAAATTAATCTCTCTGCTTCCCATTAAGCAATACTTTTATTATAATCCAAATTTATAATTTTAGAACGGAAATTATAGAAACCGCACATGTTTCATACCCAATTGCAAGTCATCAATCTTCAAGTGGAAAGGAATTATTATTTTCTATCAAAAGATAATATAGTTTGCAAAATGGTTGAATGCAATACCCAGTCAAGATAAAAAAAAAAACCGTGATTTATAAACAATTCATATTCATTTACTACTAAATAAATTCTTTAAAATGTTAAGTCAGAAGTTATATCTTAGAGCTTTACAGTTTACAGAAAAAAGATTTGATTACAACAATAACATTATTGATTACAATAAATAAAAGTTGATTACAATAATGAAAAAGTTACCTTAGTTTTTTATACCGTATGTCACCCTGTATAAATCCTTTCCTACCTGTAAGTGATGAAGGCGAACACCAAGCCAACAAGAGAAACACTGCTCCCCAAGACAATCAACAAAGACAGGACCCCTTCTTCAGATATGCCGATTTCCGGTTGACTTGAAACGCCTCGGGAGAGATTTAGAAAACCGTGCATACGAGCTGCCGATGCTAGGGCGTCCACTTCGGAAACTACAGCCATGATAGATCACCTGCAACTGTCCACATAACAAATGAGAGTGGACCAGATGGGTTATCTATCTGCTGGAATGACTTCGGAAGGATATGGTGCATCTATCTACACGTAATCCGGCTATACAACCGAAATTTTGGTCATTAAAAATGTTAATCTGTCAGTACTTTTATCGATCTAGATGTTGTGGGATTAGGGTAAAATATTGTTAAAACTGTTAAATAAAATACATTACTTGGTAACAGTAACTTCTGTAACTAGTATGGAAAAGATAATTTCTGTGCGAGCGAAAAGATTTTTTATGTCATCTCCTATCTATGAAGCCATATTCGTGACGTCATATCATATCTTTAAAATCTCTTATATCTGACGACAATCTTAGATCGTTATCTGGTCTAGAGTCCCCCTATTCTACCTACTAATAAAGGAAGATTAAATAATTTTAGTTTGTACCTCCCACCATACCGTAGGTAAGGGAGGTAATTTTTTCGGTCCTAAAATTCGATAATGAGTTTTCAGTAAATAGGCACGAATTAGGGTCCCTACAACCTACAACACGTTTTTGCTAATTTTACAATGATGTCTATATATATATATATATATATATATATATATATATATATATATATATATATATATATATATATATATATATATATGTGTGTGTGTGTGTGTGTGTGTGTGTGTGGATGTGTGTGTGTGTGTGTGTGTATGTGATGATTTTTTCGTTCACTATAACTCATCAAATTCTCAATTATTTCTGTTTTCCATATTTAAGCTTTCTGCACTAATGTAAAACGTTAGATTTTGGGTAAAATTGGATGACCAAAAGTGGTACTTTATTTGAAGCCTATTACAGTTTTTAATGAAAAACTATATTAAAATATAACCCAAAACTTTTCAATTTTATTATTTAACACTTCTATATCAAGATGAACATGTTAAATTTTGGTTAAAATTGGTAAACCGGAAGTGATACTTTACTTGAAACTCTGAAAAGATGTTCTTGAAAAATATATATAACTTTTCAAGTTTAGTATTTAAGACTTCTATATTAATGATAACGACATATTAGATTTTTTTTTAAATTGATAAAAAGCTATATTAAAATATGATCAAAACTTTTCAAATTTGGTATTTAAAACTCATATATAATTTGAAACAACATATTAGATTTTGACAATATATGATAAACCGGAAGTGGCATTTAATTTGAAGCTCTTAACAGATTTTTGAGGAAAAACATGATAAAATATAATCCAAAATTTCGTATTACATATTTTTCTATTTATTGGAACAACAAATTATATTTTGTTCACAAAACGATCAACCGGAAGTGATATTTTACTTAAAGCTCATTGGTATTTTAAACATGGAATTGGCGGGAGGGGGAGGTCATGTGTGTCGGAAATTATTACATTTCTTATACAATGAGATTAATCCTGTAATCTGTGATGAATATATTTTATAACAATGAAAGTTTCATGCTATTTGTGGAATTGTATATTATAATTGGCAGATGTACAGCAGAAAGCTGTGGTTTGGCCTTTGGTCGGCATTAGTAATGCAATTCCTGATCACTCACAAGTTCATGCAATATAAGTGCGGTTCTCATTTCACAAACGATATCAAATAATAATCATGGGTTCATACTCGTGCAATATCTGTCTGCGGTGGCAACCACAGAAGATATATAAATCAAAAATTTCTGCGGTCGCGGTTTATTAATTAAAATACTTATTTCGCTGTTTCAATGAAATTTATTATACATTTTTTAGTAGACATCTTCATATAAATTTTATTATTAAATTTATCTTTGATGGTTTTAATTATTGTTTTCATGTCTGGAAACATTTAATTATAAAATATATCTAGTCGTCCGTTACCATGGTTTTCATTATGTGAAACAACGACGAAATATAACTAGACAAAACATTCCCTATCCCCCTTCACTGAATGTTTTGATTTCGGCTGGCCAGAAAGAGACAGAGATATATTTTATCTAGTTCGTGAATTTCTCACTAGAGGCCACTTGAATATATCAATGTAATTTGACATTTGCTGTTTTGTTTTTGAGTGAAACGTTGGTTTTTATTTAATACCAAAGCTTATAAATAATTAAATAAACAAATCATATTGGATATTATTATAAATTAATTTTACGCTTAAATTCATTTGGCAACACAGGCAAGGTACACAAGCTGTATTCTTGACAACCTTGTTGCGGTGGGTCATACAAGCAAATGTCAAAGTCCGCGCCTCATATGCAAAATGGATACGTTTTTGTAAGTTTTTTACAGATTTACAGATCTGCAAGACTTGCAGATTTGACCTATAATCGAAATATATGTATAACTTGATTTATATTCTAAAAAACTTTCTATTCTAAAATGTCAATGATATTGCACCTCTAGTGAGAAATGCTCGAACTAGATAAAACATATCTCTATCTCTGTCTGGCCAACCGAAATCAAAACAAATGAAACTATGTTTTGTCTAGTTATATTTCGTTGTTGATGTGAAATGTAAAAGTCAAGTGAATGGAAATTGAAACTTATATTGAGTTAAAACATTAAAACAAAAATATTCGTGTATTTAATACGTACACAACAAACAAATTAATTGAATGCTTTAGAAATCTAATAAATTATTTTATTTAAAAAAATGTGTACCTACGTTCAAAACAACTTAAAAAGCGATGAACTTAATTGAAGGTAAAACTTTGGAGCGAAATATATCCCACTTTTATTATTGAGTTATCATAGAAAATTTAATTACCGTGTTGGTTATTTTCCATTTATACAGGTGTTTTACAACTTAAATCAACGTGGGTTGTGATCTTTAATAGTTTCCCAAATATAGGCAGTGAAAAATGAGTTTTTACGATATTTGCCTCTGCTTCTCGAAAACTACAGTTACGATTTCAATTGCAGGAAACTTTTTGTTTACCTGTGAGAGATCTTCTTAGAAGTGTTCATTTTTCAAAAAAAATCAAATAATTTTACTAATGGCCAATTCGGGATTACACCATTTTTTTTTTATAATTTCATCTGAAAATATTAGGAAAACTAAGACTATTGATGAAAATCCGGTGAAAAAATTCCTATTAATAAGCGAGTTATGATCTCCCGAATTTTGAAAAGATTGACGTGACGTCACATTTATGTGTTTTTATATCAAACTGTTTTCATCATGGACCTAAATGTTCTTGAAATATTTGCTATTTTAAGTTATATTTACATAAAAATAAATGAATATTATAACAATGTATAAGTCTACATACTTTATAATTACAAGTGTATTTAAATTATTAAGTTTAATGCAAGAAATTTATGTTAAAATAAAAACTGTTTGAAAACTGCTGTGCAGGAATGTTAGCCCCTCCTTTCGAATTTGAATTTCTTAACTTCCATTGGTAGTAATCCCCACCTCCTAACACGCTATTTGTAATGCATGTATAGGTGGTCTCTCGGTCGCCAATCAAAATATTTTCATATTAGTGTCGAAGCGCTATAACAAAAAACCCTTTATTTCCGAAATATCACAATTATACCAATTCATTTTTTTTATTAATATTCGTTATTCAGCATATACATTCGTATTTTTTTACTATTTTCCTTTAATTCGATTGAGCCGTAATCCCCCATTGCACAGGTTATAATTAATGTCTTAACTACAGGCTAACAAAGAAGTGCATATTGAAATTGTGACAGTAATATTTAATAACTCATTTGACATTTCGTTACGATACGATATTGTCAATTTATCCAACGGCCAACAATTTCACTATAAGCTCTGCAACTGGACAAAGTAAGATATTGTGGCGACCTTCGCCATTTAAATTGCAAATAGCTTTTTAACTATTATAGGTAAAAAATAGATCACTATCTTTTGCTAAAATTGAAAAATAATGGACCAAATTTAAAATCTTGCGGTACCCCACAAGCAGCTAAATTTAGCCTCTTTAGATCAATATTTTCAAGCCAACTGACAATTTTTTTTTAATATTAAAAAAAGTTGTTTCATTATTTATAAATATCAAGAATAATAATGGAGCAAATATAAAACCTTGGGATACCCCTCCAACAGTATAATTTAGCCTCTATATTAAAACAAAAATTTTCTAGCATCTGTGAAAATTATCATTTTACTATTAGTTAAATTTGTTGAATTATTGATAAAAATGGAAATTAAAAAGGGACCATAGTTAGAGCCTTGTAGTACTCCTGAAACAGTACAATTTTGACATTGTAGTTGATATAGTGGCTGGATATACATAGTGTGGCCAACCGGCGCCGACATATTTAGGCAAAATGCGCGGGAAATTTGAATTCATATGATGTGATAACTAAACAAAATTCGATAAACAATTAATGAAATATCATATAAATTGCAAACGCAATATTATTTATTTCAAAATACACCACTTAATTACAAATAAAGGTATTATATTATATTTTTTGTATAATTCATTTCTAATTATACAAATAATAAATATGTACATACGCCTCCCATAATATTTAATTTGTAAATTAACACACGCTTTAAAATTTAAACTATACTCTTGATTCTTCGAAAAATGCTAGTTTTAAAATATTGATGAAATTTCCTGTGTTAGATTCATTCTTGTAATCAGTATTATTATAGGTTATGATCAAAATCCTTTGTTGTAATCAGCAATTTTACAGTTTTAATTTTCAAGATAACAATGTCAGAAAATTATCTGTTTGGCAGGGTATTTCTTTTACTTTTTTATACTAAATTTTAATAGTAAATCAGCGAAATTAGATATCGGCAGAACAGAAAAATAAAATGATCTTACCTTCACAATTATTATTTCAATATAACGAGACTAAAAGAAATATCCTTTTGTACAACTACTATATGTATATTATCTGTACGTTGTTTAGTACAGAGAAACATTTTAATACAAATCGTGTTAATAACAACTTTGTATCGAGTTGTATTAACGCACTTAACCTAATCAAACACTTTTGAGTTAGAAATACACATAATTTAATTATTTACACTATTGGAATTATAAATATAGTATAATTACTTTAAATTCAGATATAATTCACAATATCTTAAATTCACTTTTCTGATGTAAACAACATTTGAGCTTGGCATAATATCCGCCATATTTAGGCAAATTCGCGCGGACCAATCAAAATCGATCCCCCTATTGGCCACACTATGTATATACAGTCACTATAGTAGTTGACAAACAAAAATCTCTATTATTCATATTGGAAAGCTAGTCAGTTTTTCTTTGATTCCAATACAAAATGGTCTCTTTCTCGGAGACAATTGAAGATCATACAGGTTGATTAAGCTTTTTTTTTACTTATTTTGGTTAGTACATGCCTTTTATGTTTGTAGTCGACTTTGTATAATACACTGTATTCTTATTCAACCTACCTCACATATAAAATGATGTCTAATTATTATTAGGTGTATCATTTGTAACATGTTCTGAATAATTGCTACTGGAAATTCGAAACCTTCGACCTTCAGTAATAGTTTTGGTAATTTAACGTAAATAATGCTATTGAGTGAGTGTATTAGGGTTATACGCAGTTACGCAGACCCTTCCGGTCCAATAACAGTGCCATTATAGGGATTGTGGAAATCCATTATTTATAATAAATTGATTCTACGATGAGTCTAATTAATCGACCGTGCGTTATGTTAGCGTTATATGAGGAAAAGGTCAAATCGAAACAATACCACATGAATATAATGAAGCTGTAATATGATGAAAATTTTTTCATGCACCACTCATACATGGTTGAATATAGAATAACGGACGATGAATGTCTAAATTCAGTGTATTATATTAATGTATTATGTTAAATTTAAATTAAATGATATGACATTTATCACTTCTGAAAGTACTCTTTATTATTTATTATTCGTTACTAATGTAACGAGTAACGATCATAAGCTTCTATTTATACATTCAGCATGAAATTTTCTTTTTCTACAGTCACTATAGAAAGTAGCCATTTGCGCTCTCTTTTGTCAACGCAAAATGTCACTTTGCCGCTCATGTGCGACAAAGTAGTAAAAACGCTCGCTGTCCAAATTTCTATGTATACAATGTTGAGAAATGTCACTTGTCTACATTCTTAATGAAAATGTTTAGTTAAGCACTAATGGCACTGTAATTACACATTTATCACGTTCACAAGTCAATTTGACATATGTTCTGTCGGTATTTAACATAACCTAACAAAATGCCACACTGCTGTGAAAATAAAATAGGGCATTCATTTACAAAAACAAAAGTATAAAATGCTTAGATTAGATTGAATAAAAACTCAAGAAAAATAAAATAAAATAACGATAAAATAAAATTAAATATAAAATAAATTGTGTGAACAGTTATGTTTAGTAATAGGAATGATTGTACACAGATGGCGGTAGGATAGTTGCGAGTCGTACTGACATCTGATCTGATCTCTAGTTAACTCTTTATTTTGATTACAATAAAGTTATTAGTTATTTCGTTACGTAAATAATTGCGAGAAGTCAGTCAATGCACATACATGTCTATATAATCACAAATTCCTTGAAATATTTGTTAATTTTTTCAGTGTGACAGGCGTGACAACTAACCACACATTTTGCTACAAAAACTCATCAAATCATCACAAATCCTTGCTTCCACGCTCTAATTTTTTTTTTTTTATGGTATAGATGGCTAATGTAACGATATAATTATTTAAAAGCCTTTTTAAGTTTAAACCGTATCTTTTGTATTAGCCAATCGTTATTTATTGAGCAGTATTGTAAGTATAAAATGTACATTTTATTATTTTTTGTTATGGTGGAGGACCCCATTGTGGCGACTGTAGAAAAAATCTTGTGTGTGTTTCGAGCGCAAATGGACATTGTCGATTTCGAGAGAATGCCGCGCTCCTTCGTCGCGCGGCAACAACCTCTCAATCGACAATGTCGCATTTTGCGCTCTTAATACACAAATAGCTATTCTTTTCATGTTACGCATGATTTTTTTACATCATCGCATCTCGTGTTACAGCTTTTTGAAATTACATGATTTTTCATAGAAATTTTGTATTTTTGAAAATACAAATTTATATCCTTATACCTCCCTTATCTAGGGTAGTGAGAAGTAAAAATCTCAAGATAAATTACATTCGATGACACGAAAGAAAACCGATTTGTTAAGGGAGAGTATGCCATGTAATCTTGATTTTCTAATAAACCATGGGCGTTGCCTTGGTGCAATCTACTACTTAGTTATTCGGTCGAGACGAGACGAGACGAGAAATTCATTGTCTCGTCTTGTCTCGTTTAAAATTCATAAAATTATGTCTCGTCTCGAAATTTTTCTCGTCTCGTTTAATAGAGTCTCGTCTCGGCCAAGATTCTCACCGAGATTTCTCGATGGAAATTTAATATGTATATTTTGGTCCCATAAACTAATTATTAAATTTATACAATTTTGTATTAATAGTAATTTGAACAAAAAGATAAATATTTGTCGTCAAAATTTGATATAACCTAAAACTTGTGCAAATTTTATTATGTTATAATTTTATTAATTTAGTATATATCTAGCATTTTCTAATCTCTTATAAAACACTAAAAAGAAAATAACGCTAAAAATCTTAGCCTAAAGCCTGGATTACATGATGAAAGTTTTATTTTCAAGTGACTTGAAAAGTGTCTTTATAAGTGACCTTACAAGTATATTTACACGATCAAGTTTTGCGGGAATTAAAATATCCAAGTGTCAAAATTTAAGTTATACTTACATTAAGATTTCAATTACTTCTCTATCCCATTTTGCCATTTTTCAGTTTAATATTGATCACTTATAATACTACTGGTATACATCAAAAATATAAACACAAATGGCATTTGACAGTTACTTGACAGTTAAAATTTGTAGGGACTTTTAAGAAAAAGTAGTGCATGTTCCAGTTTTTCTTTAAAAGTTTTTCGTTAAAAGTCTATTCATTTGTCTCTGTTGCACTCATGTCATTGTGCGAGAGAGAAAACTTTTCAAGTCACTTGAAAAGAAAAACTTCATCGTGTAATGCACGCTTAACATATTCTGACAGATAATATGTCAAATACTTAATTATCTTTTTGTTTAAAAATGCCATAGCTAAATAGAGACAGATATCACTAAAAATATAATAAATTTCACACGTTTGCAAATATAACTCATGAGAAAAATAACAACCGAGAAATCTCGAAACAATTTTCAAGAATCGAGATCTCGGCAAATATATCTCGTCTCGTAAAATATTTTTTATATTTCTGTCTCGTATCGTCGAGACGAGAAATCTCGAGTACGAAACGAGATGAGAATCGAGATAAATCTCGTCTCGACAGAATCACTACTACTACTCTTGGTTGGCGAAGTTCACTTATTTCACATAAGTCAAAATAAAATATTTCTTATCATAAATCCTTTTTACAGAAATCCTGCTAACAATTAACATTCCTCAGACCGGTTTTCTTTCATATCTTCGGCTGTATGTAATAGTACTTCATCGGGATTTTAAAATTTTAAAGCGATCCCGCTGTAGAGTAGGTATTTTAACGAGAATATGAATATAAATAATTCAATTCAAAATTATTTATAGATGTAGCTATTCAACATCTTTCCTTAAACGAATGTGAATAATGCATAATATAAATTCAATATTGTGCTATACAGATTAATACTAATAAATGATACATGAGGTCATATTTATCGTCCAACACTTTATGTTCTGTAAGTTTGTATTGTCTGAAAGCTCTATTAATAACCCTCACTACGACATAGGGTGTTAAATATTTATGTATTCCCCAGTAACGTCATATTATAATTATATGAACACAGAAGACCGTCCTTCCCCATCAAATTTACTGGATCAACATTTAAACTGTTAAGCAAACAATGGAAGTTCAAATCGATGTTGCATGTTCAATGAACATTGTTCATCAAAAAGTATCTTGCATATAAAAATTTAAAGCATCGCCATATTTATTTTTGATTATTTGGAGCTTCTGTTAATTTTATGGGTGTTATCGAGTCGTCAATATTTAAAAAAGACTTCTATTTATTGGATAAATATTTTAAATAAATGATCAATATTAAATGATTTGTAACTTTATAATAAAATAGCTATTTGCACAGCCGCCATAATGGGGTCCTCCACCATAACAAAAAATAATAAAATATACATTTTATATGTACAGTATTACACAATAAATAATGATTATATTTTGTAATTTTAATTTATCGTTATTTTTCATTCTTCTTGGGCTGTTGCGTCAATCTAATCTAAGCATTTTTTACTTTCGTTTTGTAAATATTTTATTTTTGTATTCCTTTATGCAGTAGTATGGCATTTTATTTGATTATGGAATATACCGACAGAGCATAAAACAGTCATAGTAAATGTGTAAGTAACTACAGCGCCATTAGTTCCTGACTAAACGTTCCCATTACGAATGTAGTCAAGCGACATTTCTCAGTATTTTATAGTTATAGAAATTCGGACAGCGAGCGTTTTTCTACTTTGTTGCGCATAAGCGGCAAAGTGATATTTTGCGTTGATAAAAGCGAACACAAATGCCTACTTTGTATATAGACTGTAGAAAAATATAATTTCATCTGAACTTAATTTAACCGAAACGTAATATTCATATTATTTTACAAAATGAGTGCTCATAAGGTGACGCCTTGTAAGCGCCCGCATGATACAAATATGCCATCATCATTATCGATATCTGCGATAAAGCAGATTGTGGCACACTCAGAAATGGGTAATATGCCGTGATGATCACTGAAATATATACTAACTGGAACTCGCATACTCTACCTATCAGCCTACGCTGCACTGAAGCCAGTGACCTCTATATACAAAATAGACCGGCGACTGCTATCTCTTTACAACAGCGTGAGCTGTATCCACGCAACTGTCATGGTGGGGTGGCTATCTCTTTCTAACAGTGAGAAGTACGCATGCGTCAGCTAGTACCAGTACGACGAATTAACGATGAACATGAAGAAGAAAGCTTAAATACATTTTCGCATATCTACTTGGTCCAACTATACACGAAAGGTAGAGAGAGATAGACACTCCACCAGCCAGGCGGGTGGTATTCTCGGTGGATACGCGCAAGTTATGCAAGCCGCCGGTCCATTTTGTATATAGAGGTCACTGACTGAAGCCTCATTGAACAATAATGGCTGGTCCTGTTCGCGCACGTTCGTGCCAAACCGAACCTAGCCGAATAACTCGTATCGTAGCTGATCGCTTTGTTTTCATATTATGCTTCATTTATTTAAACATGCGCCACACGAAATAATTTCCGTCTACTCACGTACTGTCTCGATGTTTGCCGACTACTCCAGCAGCAGGCTTTCAATATGCCTTCACAATCACGGTTCGTACGCGCATTCCAGTTAGTATATATTTCAGTGGTGATGATATATTTATTTATTTATAGTTGTTTATTTTACAAAATACTAATCATTAATATAAAAAATTACTGGTCAACTAAACAGTTTTCCAATAGAACATATTTCATTTCTATTTATAAGTTCAACAATAAAATAAAAAGTTTTAACTTGCGTGTTTATGTAGGTTGCAAACTTTGAACATGAAAATAAATAATGTGAAATTTACAATATATTTCAACATACATTCATCACCTTTGGATGAAGATTGATTATTATTTTACGATCCTTCTCAACACTTTACACAGGTATCTTATAAAAATGATAGATGATATTGAACCTTTTCTTCGGACCAACATCTTTTCCTTTAGGTTTGGTTAATGGCGTGGAACATGAAATTCTGGTAATCTTTTACATCATCATTAACGTAATATCGGTATTGCAGATGCTAACAATGGAAACTTAACTTATTAAACTTTTCTAGATAGAAATATGGAATGTTGGACTAAAAATTGTTAAATTAGTTTTAGTTTCAACGCCAGTAATTGAACTTGCTTAACATAAGAAAATAGCTGATGGCGCTTGAGATTCTACCGTTTATGCATTAAATAAATAATTTAAATTCGTCATAGCAAACTTTGTCGAGAGTAAATAATTCTATCTGTAAAAATGTATCTTATTTAATTCTGTCGATTTATTTGAAAATTGTTTTCGCTTATATGTATTTGGTATGCCTCATACGTAAAACGAATTATACCGTTTTTAACAAATCATAAATCGTTATTTTCAAAATACGTATTGTAATTTTTTTCTTTTCTTTTTAGGTCGACATTCCTACAATTGGCTAACATTTTCTTCGGAAATGGTGAGTAATAAATTTCTAATAATCTAATTTTTTATTACATTTCCTTCGTTAACTGTAATGGCGTGTACATAATAGAATTTCCATTCAACGCTATATCAAAAGAATTTGCTTTTAAATAAAGAACGAGACTATAATAAGTCCTATGGAAGAAAATGTCATTCATTGTTCCATTATGTGTTTCTTAAAAATGTATGAAGAACCGAGCTTTAGAAATTCATAGAATTTTAAATATATTTGCTAGTTATTACATATAGAGGTAGAAGAGAATTTCTTATTATATCGTATATTTCTAAGAATATTTTGAACCCGGGACCACCTCATCTCTAGTCTAGTTTGGAGTCCGGGTTCAAATCCCGGCGTCAGTTGATTTTTCTCTCACGTTTATAGTTCATCATGTAAGTGTGCGTGTGTGTGTGTGTGTGTGTGTGTGTGTGTGTGTGTGTGTGTGTGTGTGTGTGTGTGTGTATGTTTGGATGTTGGAGGGGCGGTTTCTCAAATTCAATAAGACTAAAGACCAATTTAACTACCTATTCCTTAATCTGACATTATTGTGAAGAGCTGAAAAGGTTTTGGTAACAGTTGGACAACCGGAAGTAGTAGTTTCTTAAAAAAAATTGTATAATTACAAATATTAAAGATCATAGGATTCTCTATCCGATACATTTTTATTATCTTCTATACATTTAGAGATAGAGACTCATAAATATATAAAATAATCCGTTACAATCATATAATGTTACTACCTAGTTTATATCGCGATCTACTTTTAATTATAGCCCCAAAAGTCAATATACCCCATATTTAAATAAAAACTTCAAAATTTTCAAAAATATAATTTTTATGTATCTAGATACTTCCCAATGCGCTGATTCCAGATTTTGAAACCGCAGGTCGATATCTCTTTTCGTTCTCGAAATATTTAGATTCAAAGTTTTGCTCAAAACTGACCATTTTTGGGTTTGGCGATATCACAATTCGATTCTACGGGAAAAAATACATAAGTGCACCAATTTTCATAATTTTTGAACACCGCATACAATCTCTAAAGCAAAATAACTAAAAACGATTTTTTCAGATTTTGACCATTTTCGGGAGTTTTCAAACTTTTATTCATAAAAAATGAACCGGTCAGACAAAAATTGTGAAAATTAGTACACTTATGTAATTTTGTCCGTAGAATCGAATGGCCACGTCGCCAAATTCATATCTCGATCCATATTTGGGTTAGGTAATTTTGAGCAAATCTTTGAATCTAAATAACTCGAGAACGAAAAGAGATATCAACCTGCGGTTTCAATATTTTGAATCAACGCATTGAGAAGTATCTAGATAATTAAATTTTTGAAAATTTTGAAGTTTTTATCTAAATATGAAGTAAATTGACTTTTGGGGCAATAATAGGTAGATGTATAAACTTGGTAGTAATATTATTTGCTTGTAAAGACAATGTTACGTAAGTGTAGGTACGCATTTTTAGAGTAATGTATCTAGTAGCCCAAATAACTCCATGGAAACCAGTTGAAAAATTAAAATGTTTGTAATTTACAGAAAAATGTGAGTTGTCATTGTTAAAAATCCATTTACATTACTGAAGGCTTTTTCTGAAAAGAATTTCTTATTTTATTAATAATTAAATATTTAAAATTATAGGTACATATATACATACACATCAGAAATACCGCCAAACTCGTCAATGAATTTGAAGAATCTCGAACATTTAGAAGAGTAGAATGGGACTTATTTTAGAATGAATTAAAAAATATGAAAATATATTAATAATTAGAATTTTTGTGTATGTACCAGAAATGTTAATCACAATATGTACTTATATAGCCTAATATTATTAATTTATTTACAATTTTTCTCTAAATTTAATAGGTTAGTAACTATAACAAAATAACATTACATTTCCTATGTTACTGATTTCAAGTAGACACCCGGTATATACTTTCGCATGTTTTCAATAACGGTCAACTACACTACTTCATATTGTATCACGTATCACGTGAAGTTAGTTGTATGTTGTAGTTATAAAACAAGCTAGTCGTAAAAGTTGGAACTTATAATTAACCAATACGGGATGACAGAATATTATTTAAATGACAAAATGTAGTCATTTAAGTTACAATAATGAAAGATTTTGTCCTGAAATTTATAAACATTTTGCTGATTCTTTTATTGAAAATAGTTCCAAATTGAGATATCACCAGAACAGTAATGCCAACTTCTTTTGCCGGCCTAGCCTTGTAAATAAGTGTTTCCGGACGATTTGATGTTATGTACTTATACCGGACGGAGGCACAAAACAACTATTATGTAACAAAGTTTGTAGATTCCCATAAAACATTTCATTTCTAAATATAACACCTTCTCGTAATAGCTACCACATTTTACATGCAGGAACATTTAGATCTACCCCTTTTGAATGAATTATTTCTGTTTCCCTGTACATTCTGCGTAACTTCTCATTATGCATGCTACAAATGTGGAACTCGCAGGATGTGGGTGAAGGATAACGTTGTCCTTGCTTTGTACTCTCTACACACTGCGTAATTATTGTTATTTATGGCCCTAGTTTGATGCTGAACGTGTCGGGGACAACTCGCGAATTAAGAACAAAATATAAGAAGCGAAAAGTGAAATATTTCTGACATTTAGAGATTTATTGTGGGAAAAGATTGTTTTTATGTTACAATGTGGGAACTTCAAAGAAAAATTAATGTTTTAGTACAAATAGAAGTTGGTGACAGCATAAGAAAAGTTATAATATATTGTCAGAAGATTATTTTTAGTTCATTTTTATAGGTCAAAGAGATGCATTTACATTTAACGGCAAATAATATTTGGATGGAACAAAATTCATTTAATCCCTTGGGTTCCTTTTTTTGCTTAGACCAGATTTAAGTTAGGGTGACCAGATCTTAAATCATGAAAGGAGGACACAGCAGACAAAAAAGGATGATTTTTAGTAGAAAAGGATGACAAAATAATAATAGCAAAAAACAAACATATATTTTATTAAACACTTGAAAAGAAATAAAAAATAATATTTATTTGAACTTCAACAATGTAGCTGGTCGACAGCGCGAGTACCGAGAATCAACGAACAAATCCGATTCTTATTAGACGAATTCAAGCACCTGCGAGTGCAGAAAAAAGTTGTGTTCTAGTACTGTGAGGTAAAAACGATTTTTTTAAATTATTTCGTGAAAAAGCCGGACGTAAATAAAAGCCGGCCGGACATTCATATTTTTGTTAAAAAGCCGGACAAGTCCGGCTTTATCCGGAAGTCTGGTCACCCTATTTAAGCTAGTCATTTGTAGTATAATGTAAATCAGACATTTTCACATCGTAAAAATTGTATTCTAGGACTCTAAAGCTTGTTTATTCATTAAAAAGTCACCACCGATTTTTTGACCAAAGACAATACCTTCCTCACCTAAATGTGACGAAAGGTAAAAAAGTGTCATTCCTAGTTACAATACTCGTATTTTAATAATATATTAATTTTACTTCTAAATTTAGTTAGCGTTGTATACTTCATTGATTTTGGCTGCAGTTCACTGAATAACGTTTTTATTTCGTTGAATAAATTGAACTTATGCAAAGTTGATAAATTATAAAAGTTTATCATTACTTCCCCGATAAAACTTAAATGCCTCTTTACGTATTTCAAGTTGTTTTCCTTGCAAAGTATATTTTAGCTATTTTATCTGATATTTCAAATATCTCAATGTAGGTAATATTTTACGTTATTTCCACGTGTGGTAACTTCAACGAAATTAAAAAAAGAAACTTTAAACTTTCAAAGGTAAACTTTAAAATATTAAATATTAATATAGGTTCAAAGAACACAACCCGCAAAAGTACATTGAAAATATCAAAGAAAGAAGTTTAATATTCATATTTTTAACATAGTTGTAATACAAAAAGTTAAGTTTGTCGAGTAGCTTTATTTGGTAATGTAAGAAACTTAATAACCTAATAACTTTCTCTTTACGACATTTTTCACGATACATCCTCTTGAAATGACAAAGAAACTATTCAGGATATTAAAGTTCCATTATGGTAGTGATCGATATCCTAACTTGATTGATAAACATATTTCCACCGTATTTCCCTTTATGAAAATATCGATGACTCATGATACTACCATTATTATAAGCTAAAATCAATAACAACAAAAAATAAAATAAAATTTCATGGAATGTATATTTTTAGATCTATTGCAAAAATTGTATTATTTTTATAAATTGTGAAATTCAAAAATCTAACATTAATCATACGCTTTTGTCGGTACTATTCTTTTATATACATCTATTTATTTTACTTTGAATAAACCTTAGAGTATAAAATAGGACTAGAGAGAGCGTAAAGTACAGATTTGGACAGAGTTTTTGTCGCCATGAGACGGAAGGGGAATCTCGTGGCCGCCATCTTGGGACGATCTACAATATAATGTATTTAAGTGCACGTTCTTCAGTTTTGTTACAAAAATACAATAATGTAACAGAAAATGAAGCTATTTGTAATCAGCAAGCATTAATTCAGTCAGAAATGTATTAAAATTAATTCAATTATATTTGAAAGACCCAAAAAATTTAAAATTCTTCAATTTAAAGTGAATTGCGATTAAACTTTAATAAAATATTTACAGAAATTAAATGAATAATGCATAGAACTGTTCCAATTTTATGACAATTGTAATGATTAAAATAGAAACGTACAAAAACTGGGTACCGAATAGGCAAATAATTTAAGGCTAGAAATTTCATATAAAAATATAATGATGTTTACAATTCAAATAAATACGTAGCGAAGTACAAACATATTTATTACAAAAATGAGTTAATATTTTTATATGAAATATGTAAAGAATATAATAAAATATGTGAACTAAACATTAATAATATGTAGAAGTAAAATAATACTTACATGTGAATTGTGATCACTTTTTCCTTTTCTTTTTTTTTTGTAGTTTTAAAGTTTTTATGGGCGCTCGGTTCTTACAACCGAAGGCACAACAGGTTGGCATATTATTACAAACGTTTTACACCCAAATAACACAAAATAGAGTCGATTATTAACGTAAAATAATCAAATAACCATAGAACGCTTGTATATACTGATCTTCCCAAGATGGCCGCCGTACAAACACAAGCTTACCACGCATGACATCACCTTTGAGTGTTTAGACTCCCTCTATATGTATATATATTTTATAACTCTATGGAATAAACAAGTTTTATAATGACGTTAAGTATAATTTTTTAATAGTTTTGTTGGCTTCGGTATCATGGTTTTTACTAGTGCTGTCAAATATACTTGGATAAATGATTTTGCTATTAACTGGTTTAAAAGTTATTGTGGTGTCCAAGTTTGATGTTCCAAATATGTTACACATCGTCAAAAATCACTTGTTTTAGCGTCACTTAGACCAATCATGATAGCTGATATTGAGGTTGGAAATGTAAAATATTTATAATTTTACTTTGTTTTTATTTCTAATAAATTGTATAAATTATTAATTTTGAATAGTATCCGTTTGTCAGCCGCATATTAGTAGCGATCAAAGCGCCGCCACTGTTAAATTTATTCACTAGCTACTTAAGTCTGTTAATAGAACTACAATTAGACTTGTTACATTCAGACCAATATTTTCAGGTAATCTGGGGAAATTATTTTATTATTATTATTATTATTATTATTTTTATTATAAATGACACTTGTATCATTACTAAAATTCAAAAAGAGTGGACCAAATTGAAAGCCTTGTGGTACCCCTCAAATAGCTCAATTTAGCCTCTCTATTGAGATCAACATATTCAAGCCATCTGCTAAAATTATTTTTTTAATATTAATGATAGTTGTTTCATCATTCATAAGAATCAAGAATAATAATGGAACAAATAGAAAACCTTGGGGTACCCCTCCAGCAGTATAATTTAGCCTCTATATTGAGACAAATATTTTCAAGCCATCTATAAAAATGATTATTTTACTACTAATTTTATTTGTTTTATTATTGATACAAATGGACCATAGTTAGAGCCTTGTGGTACTCCTGAAGCAGTACAATTTTGTCACTATAGTTACCAAACAAAAATCTCTATTATACATATTGAAAAACCAACTTCATCTGTCATTAATTCTGCTAATCCTGATCAATGTAGCAACATAGTGTTAGTAGATACCACACAATGAAAACCGCAGTTATCGGTTGGATATGCATCCAGAGAGGTGATGTGTGGCTGACCTACACCGGGCTTGGCCTCTATTCGTAGTCAGTTACATGCGCTTGTTTGCATATTGCATGTCCAGATATTAGATATTGAACATGTTTGGCGGGAGTGATAATTACATTAGAGTACCTACGTCTCAAGGAATAAAAATGGAGTTGTATATTTAACCTAATTTTTATTGTCAGAAAATCAGGACGAATGTCAAAAAAGAAATTGTTAATAAATCTTCTTATGTCCGGTTTCTCCAGAGCAACTTAAGTCTTAAGTCGTTGTTTATTCCTAAGTTTCACCTTAAACCGTTGCACCAGGCAAAAATGTCGAAATGTGAGACGTAAGTAGCACTTAAATGTAAGATGAAAAACGGTAACTTATGTGGTTACGGCGTGAAAATTAAAAGATATGAAGAAGAAACGAATAAAATCCAACAAAGAAAGAGAAAATTGGTTTGTGAGATTGTAGAAACAAAGATTTAAAGAGAATATTGAAAATGAAAGAATCATGCCCGTATTCATAAACACTCGTAAAATTTTTAAACGGTTCGTTATTATAACTAAAGAAAAAACCCCTTAACCTCAACAATAAATTTAAAAACTATATACGTATTTCGAGAACTAAGTTCTCATCATCAGTAAAAACTACAAAGTAAAAACAGAGCAGAGCTGTTTTGACCTCTGGCATGGTTTACATGCTGAGTAATCTTAACTTCTCTGTTTTTACTTTGTAGTTTTTACTGATGATGAGAACTTAGTTCTCGAAATACGTATATAGTTTTTAAATTTATTGTTAAGGTTAAGGGGTTTTTTCTTTAGTTATAACTTTACCTTAAGACTCCATTTTAGTTTTATGGTTCGTTATTATATTTATCCAATTAAAACAGTCGACATTGAAAGAAAAATCAAAATTTTATTTGTCAAGTTTGATTCTATTTGTCAAAATTAAAACGAGCCGTTTTGAAACCTTACGAGTGTTTATGAATATAGGCATTAATGTGGTGTCCATGATCAGTATTGAAAAAGATAATACCTGGAAATTAATGGGCTACTTGCGTGGTACTGAAAATCCGATTTCTGTCACTATATATGTAATGTTATATTGAAAACATATATAAAAATATAAATTTTATTTTAAAATAATTATTTGTTTTTTACTAAATTAAGAAAGAAAATTTTCTGTGACGTCTTTATATTTAACTGGGGAGGGGAAGCATGTGTAAGAATGTTATCAATAGATGGCATGGCGTGCGAGAAAGTTTTAATTTGAATTTGACATTAGTTCATTTTTCTCTCTCTGGTCTCTCAAATACATTAATTACTTTATAAATAAACACATAGGCAGTTATTTGTAATTTAAAATATCGATACCAAAAAGATAAACTAAAATACTAACCTCCAAACTATTATTGAAACGTCAAACAGATGATCTACATTGCCCGCACAAACATACCATTACTATGGGACGACACCACGCTGTGGCTTTACGACTATTCATTGGTGCGGCGTAATTCTACGTCATACATGGCGGGAATTCAAATAATCAAATTTCATTATTTTTTTTCTGGCTAATTAATAAAAATTTTGTCAAAAGAAAAAATACGGGTAGCAAGTTTTTACCTTCTCTTCAAAAATATTAAATAAAAAAAGGTACGCAAGTAGCCCATTGCCGCAACATTGGCAAGCCTATGTAAAATGTAGACAAATATGAAGACTGATTGAAGAGCATTTTCGACAACACAGACAAAATTAACTTTATTCACAGTATCCACGACGTTAACGTCGTCAAATTTAGGGAAATCCGGTAATTCCATATCGAATATTGTAGAACGAGTACAAACATAAACTCTGATATACACGATGACAGCTTTGACGTTTTACAGCCGGTATTTTTTGAATCGCTAAATTTCAAATTGTCAATTATAGAGCAGCATTACACTGTTGCCAATGTAATTTGTGACATAAATTAAGTTCTTATTTAAATTTGCTAGGGCAACGCAACTGGGATGTAGGGCCTACTTAAATTAACTAGCACTTTCAACAATTTAAGTTGCTATGGAGAAACCGGGCATTAACATTTTAAAAATGTGTCCCTCTATAAAAACTTTGATATGCGAATGTATCTTTTTACATTTTTTGTAAAACTAGTGCTATTCGTTTTTTAGTTAAAAGGTAAAATGTTTGTAGTTTTTTGAATTACCTCGTAGTACAATTAAGTTGAAATAATATGAAAGGTTACCGCCTTCTCGAGCTTCCGAAACGTTCCAATACATTGAATATGTTTTTATAAAAATACAAATGTTTTTCATTTTCCCCACCTCGAGAAGGCGGTAACCTTTCATATTATTTCAACTTAAAATGTGAAAATAATAATGTGGCAAACCGCGGCAACCGCCATTTGATAAACACAGTACAATATAGTTCTCCATTCCATTATTAATTCTGTCGGTATTGTGGTTCTCAAATAACTATTTAAATTTTCATCAGTTAAACGATTTTTAATTTGGGCGGAAATGAAATTCATATTTGTCATTCTTGTACAAATATGAAGTATAAATGTTTGCGGTTTCATTTCATTTCGGCAAATTAAAGTTGATGTATGTTTGTTCAATTCAATTATATAGGGACTGCATGTAGACCTGGCTATTGATTTTTCTTGGTATGTTAATATTTTATTTCAATTTAATTTAAAATCAGCCGATAAACAGGATTCTACTATATCGTGTCACAAGGACAAGGATATTTTTTTGTGTAAAGCGTATGTAGAATTCTCAGCAATTTGATTTAAATAATGTATTCTTTTACTTTTACAGTATGTTTCATACATGTATTTTATGGTTTAAAGGTCTACAAAAGTATATAATGTATATTAAACATGGCAACAACTAGTTTATTAACTGGTTTTCATTTACTAAAGAAATTGTAGTTGATATTTTCAGGTTGGCTAGTATGCGCAATGTGAGTCTCAAATTATCGCGCGGCTGCTATGCTATAAACTGAACCAAATTTAAAAAAAATTGCTTTTATAAAGTCAAACTTTACGCACTCCGATCAGAAAACAGTAACATAAATAATTATATGTCCATAGTGCTTAAAAAAAATAGTTGAATAGCATTTGACAAAATCAAATGTGAAAAACAGCATCTGAATGTGGTGTACGCTATCATAAATGTATTTCTGGAGGCGTTCTACGAAGTTTGCAAACACTTTTTCCAATCAATACGGGCGACTTCTACGTGAATCGCTTTTTCAGTTCTTCCAATGTGCGGGGTTCGTATGTACGTATCTTGAGGTAAGATGACTTCACAAGAAAAATTCGCGTATGGAACACGGTTTCTTCGTATTTCACGGAAAAAGGAGTTGTGTATCATCTCGATATAGTGTTCCGAGTTCACGGTAACAGCAGTACCATTAACATTGTCGAAAAATACGGGCCGATTACGACAGTTTTCCACACTCGATTTTGTCATATCCTATGTCATTACTAACTCAAATCTGTCAATAATTGTTTTATTAAGCAAAAAGTATCAATTTTGTGTATATACTGTAAAAGTAATGCATTACATTTTAGGAATCGCTATTAAAAGTCTACTTTTCGTACTGAGATCAAATATGTGAAAATACTACTTTACGAATGGGAGTAGAAGACACCAATATATTATTTGTATTATTCTTTCCTATTTTGACTAAGGTTTAAAAACGGATTTTAAACTAATTTATTTAATTTGTTTTTAAATCGTTTTCCTAAATATTAAACTATTTTTTCAGGAAATCTAGTTTAAAATAATATTGCTGACTCCGATTAATCTTTATCCGATATTTTTTTAGTTAATTGACCTGGTTTTAAATTCTTTGATAATACTAGTGGATTCATTTTTATTTACTTGATTTGTAATAATGAATGTGTGCTTATTGACTATAGAAGTACATAAACAACGTAAATAACAAAAAAATAAATGTGTACATAACATAAATCAATTATTTCTTTATTGAGCCGAACACCCTAAATACATTCTCATAAATATTTATTTATATATTCATTCAGAAATAAAAATCAATTCCTTCTCGTCCTTTTGTGCTGTCATTTTACGTGGCATCATTTTACAAGGTGGTATATTCATTGATTGTGCATGAAAGCATTTCAGCATGAAATAAAGTGCCTGAAAGCGTGAAATAGTGATTTTACTTCACAATCTACTCATAACTTACATAATAAACTAGTCGCTTTATATATTAAACATAAAAGAATCAAGTCACTTAATGAAACAAATCACAACTAAGATCCTTTCCTGAAAAAAAGAAACGCAAACAAAAGAACTCGCGGCACAAACCGTCGCAGTAGGCGTCGGCATGCCACTGAGCTTTTCATGAAGGGTAGACGTTTATAGCGCTACTTTAATCCTAACGCCTGCGCCATTACGACACGGGACTACAGATTTTATTGACGGCACATTAAGGGCTAGAATGTTATAGTGGAAAGTTTAGTTATTTGCTATGTGGTCTAATTGAATTTTTTACAACCTACCTTTATTAGTTTTTTAATTAATTAAATTGTAAGTTCAACGTACCTACCTCATAAAGGAACAGATATTAGTAATTTAAAGAAAATTGAGTTGGTAACATTGATGGACTTGGGTATGGAGGTGTTAATATTACTTGAAGTCTCAGTCAAACAGCATTTATTCTTACAATACCGACATTTCGGTGCAAAATAAATATTGTTTTACAAAGATTTCGAATATGGTTGTTTCGAATAATTGTTGAAACCATATTGTTGACTAGTTTTGCTGAAATAAATTAAACATAACCTAACGATACAAAACTTGGGGGCGTGAGTTTAGGTTACATTAAATTATATGTGGAAAAATTACCAACGAAAATGTTCAAATATTCAGTAAAAATTAAGTAGGCATTCATAAAAAGAAATATTTTACTTTTTTTATACCCCGCGGTTTTATAAAGGGCAGAATAAATTTACTTCTATAGTAATTTCATTCAGACTAACAAATTCGAATCAATTTTTTTCATTTTATGGCATTTAACATTACTGTCAGAAGTTCGACTGTCATTTGAATGAATAAATTTTATTACTATAGAAATAAATTTATATACCGTTTATAAAATTGATATTGTATATTGAACGATTATGCATTGCTGTCAAAATTTTGATTTGCATTTTTTACCTCCCGCTACCCTAGGTAAGGGAGGTATAGGGATCGTGCTAAAAATATCACATATAGAGATTTTAGTGAATAAGCACGTTTTGAAGTCCCCAGAACCCGATTTTAACATTTTTACAATGATGTCTGTGGGTATGTGTGTGTGTGTGTGTGTGTATGGATGTGTGGATCTGGTGGACACGATTACTCAAATACTATCAATCAGAAAATTTTGAAATTTTGTATACCCATTCTACACTAATATGGGAAAAGCTCATTAGTTTTCAGTGTATATCGGATAACCGGAAGTATCATTTATACAAGTTTTTAACAGTTTTTCTTGAAAAAAATACATTGAATATAATTTTTCAGCAACTTTTACTATTAATAATGATATATAATGGTACAATCTTCAATTCTACGATAATAGCATTTAGTAAATTTTCATATATCATTTTGCCTATGCCTCAAACAAAAACAATATTTCAATAACAATTTTGACATATTTAAACAAATGTCACTGTCAGGTTGAAATTACATTAAAATTAATAATGAAACCGTGTTAAGAAGAATGTATGAATAATATATGTATTTGAATCTAATAAAATTAAGGTTAGTAAAAATAATATATGTTCAATCGTACATAAATATTAGAATTACTATTGATTTGCTTCATTGTCTTCAGAATACGGGTTTGAAAAGACTTTGTGTCAAGATGCGAGTACTATTTTGATTTTTGTTCAATGATTCTGTTAATTTTGTCAATATTTGTGAATTTTTTTTTTGTGTACGATATATTTGTTAAATGTAAAATAAAAATTGTTATGAGTGAATGTAAAAATATGTGACCTTAATGATTGCTTTATTTATACTGCATGGTTAAATACCCAGCGGGAGGTTATAGGCTGGCCACATCAGATTTTTTGGTTAAGGATCGTTTAAAATTAAAGCTTTGTTGGTGCATCATTCCGGAACTACTTCCTGCAACTACCTAATTATTTTAAAAGACTTTTATTTACCATTTTATTTTAAAAGTGTACCAAGAAATAAACAATAAATTTAAGGAGATTCAAATTGTAATTCTGTGAAATTTTTGGCTGGATATTTTTGTAGTAAGAATAATTTCTCCATTAAATCCTTGGCAAATAAATAGCCGGGCAGCAATTATTTTTCTGCGTGACCAGTGTAACAAATGCATTCTCTTTATTTTAATGGCGGTCTTTTAGGAAAACAAACTGTAAATTAAGCATCACTGTCCTAACCAAGGAAATCTTTAAGCTCATACACCAGTACATTCTGCTTCAACGTACATATCCTACACTACACTTTCTCTTTCGCTAATGGGGCTCGTCGCGTGCTCCAGAAATTTATTTTATCTTAGAAGGATGTCTGCTTCGCACATGAACGAATTAATCTAGTGAAATGGCCTGCTGGTATCTTAAGATAACCCAAATAGTTTTTTCGCTTAGTTGAGATTGACAAAAATAAATTACTTACGGTTTTTATTTTCTTAAGTGGATTGCTAAAATAAAAACTTTAATATGATTAAAGGACAATGTGATATAGTTAATCATTGATAAGTTTTTACTTCCGTGCGGTACTACAGTAATTACAGTAATTAGTACCATTGTTTTCTTGTTGTAATTAATTGAAAATATATAATTTTCCGGTTTGACATAACAAGCGGTTAAATTTTTTTTTTTAAATCAAAGGAGCAACAATCAATATACTGTCAGACAAGGCTGCTTAAAAGGCATTAGGTTTGGAATTACACTTTAGGCATTTTCGTAAAGTGAATCGGAGCTAGCCTACGAATATATTCAATGATATCACAGATATATTAGATCGCGTGTCATTAACGACTTATTGCAGCTTCAACGCAAAAATAACGTGCACTTTAAAGTTACGTGATAAAGCGAATTCGCATGACTACTAATAAGGTTCACGTTAAATGAATAAGGAGATACGTTATGTGCGATGAACCAGCGAGAGTTTAACGTCACAAGTTCTGTATATGTGTTCTTTTGTTGCTTTTAGCGTTAATTTAACGTGAAAAGACTAATTAAATGCGGTAAGCATTCAAATTTAAAGGCCCTTATTTTTAATATAAGGTGTTTTCTACATAACGTTAACGTTCTTTCACCTTAGAATTTGCAATAACTCCCTATTTTCTGTGTTGTACGTTACGTTCAGTGCCGGATTACCCATTAGGCAGAGTAGGCAATTGCCTGTGGGCCCCATGCATTTTAAGGGCCCCGCGCCCCGCCCCATTGGATTAAAATAATATTGATTTGATTTTGAATTTTTTTTATTACAAACAAATTCTTAAATAAAGAAATTTTGATTACAACAAAGAAATGCTTATTTACAATAATGGAAACTTGATTATAATAATGAAAAATATCAATCAATATTACAGGACCCCAATTGAATGCTAGCTGTTTCGATGGAGCTGCCTTTGGAACAAAAGTACTGTCAAATGTCTTAAGATCTGTCAAATGTTTTAACAGCAAAAACATCACTTATTTACCAATTTACCACTTAAAATTATTAGTCAGACGTAGCCTTCATCAAGTTAATTGGTATGTGAATATAGAATATCCAAAGAAAGAAAGTATGCAATTTTTTTATAAAAAAATAGAAATTGAGGTTAATTAAATTTGACAGATGAGTTTTAGCTATAGCTACTATTTTGGCTAACTTCACGAATTGTTATCGTGTTCTTTAGTGTCGATTTCGGAAAAAAAATAATATTGGTAATATATATGTATTCTGTGTAATAAAGTTGATTTATTAAAAAAAAGCATCAAAGATTTCAATAAGTACTTTAAAATTAAGAAAAGTTAATGTTAACTTCTTTAAAATGTTTTATTCGTTTATATTTTATATAAATTTGTTAATAAAATTATTTTATTAAAATTGTTGGGTGGTAAATTCGTAAACTTAGGAGGGCCCCGAGATTTAGATTGCGTAAGGGCCTCCACATGGTTTAATCCGGCACTGGTTACGTTATACGTAACTAAGATTCTCTAACTGCCTAATAAATAAAAAAAAACTGCTTCATAAACCAATAAAATCTGGATGATCTTCGAACAATTCATTAATTAGTAAACCCTACACAATTAACTCTTGATGGTCGTATTTCTTCCTCTTTGTACAAAATCGATAGCATATTGTAGTCGTCTGTTAACTCAGCTGTAACAAGTGAAATAGGTAATTTGTCTCCAAGAAGAGAAATTACCCATCGGTTGTACCTGTTTCCTTTGTTGAATACTTGCCCGGAGTATTGCGTTTCGTTGAGAAAAAGTGAGATACACTAGAACGAATAAAATATCACTATTTGTTAACATGCATTCATTTTTCTAATTTGATCACAGAGTGGCGCTAAACATTAATTTTAGTGATTCTGTCGAGACGAGATATTTCTCGATTCTCTCGACAGAAATGTAAAAAATATTTTACGAGACGAGACATATTTGCCGAGATCTCGATTCTCGAAAACTGTATCGAGATTTCTCGGTTATTATTTTTCTCTTTAGTAATATATGCAAACGTGTGAAATTTAAAATATTTTTAGTGATATCTGTCTCTATTTAGCTATGGCATTTTTAAACAAAAAGATAATAACGTATTTGACATTTTATCTGTCAGAATTTGTTAAGCGTGCAATATATGATGAAGTTTTTCTTTTCAACTTGAAAAGTTTTCTCTCGCACAATGACATGAGTGCAAGAGAGACAAATGAATAGGCTTCTAACGAAAAACTTTTAAAGAAAAACTGGAACATGCGCACATGCGCTACTTTTGCTTAAAAGTCCCGACAAATTTTAACTGTCAACTAACTGTCAAATGTCATTTGTGTTTATATTTTTTATGTATACAAGTAGTGTTACAAGCGATTGATAGTAAACTGAAAAATTACAAAATGGGAAATTCACGCAAAACTTGCTCGTGTAAATATACTTGTAAGATCACTTATAAAAAAAACTTCATCGTGTAATGCAGGCTTTTATTATTAAGCGTTATTTTCTTTTTAATGTTTTATAACAGATTAGAAAATGCTAGATAAAAATTAAATTAATAAAACTATAACATAATAAAATTTTTAGGTTATATCAAATTTTGACAGATAAAACGACAAATATTTATCTTTTTGTTCAAATTATTATTAATACAAAATTGTATAAATTAATAATTAGTTTATGGGACTAAAATATACATATTAAATTTCCGTCGAGAAATCTCGGAGAGAAAAACGAGACGAGACGAGACAATGAATTTCTCGTCTCGTCTCGACCGAATCACTAATTAATTTTATGATTTTATTACCATAACCATTGCCACTAATTCTACTGTTTCCACTAATTTTATCGTTGCAAATGTCCCTTTATTCTTTTGCCCTGATGAAGCTGTAAGTGGCAACAAAAAGTTAGCTTTAGACTACATAACAAGTAAATTGCAGTTCTGCTTGCTATTTTATTTCATAAAAAAATATTACATGCAATATCTAGTCTTCATTTTCCAGCTTATTATTCCGACAAATAATTATTTCGGGATTACGAGATTCTGATTTCCCAGGAAATATACCACAATTCGGGATTATCTTACATTCTTTCCTTAGAGGGTAAGGTTATCAATAATCTTACCAGTGGATCCGCGTTTTATTTCAGCGGATAGGACGTCATCAGCTTGCAGTCTTTGTTCCTGGTCCCATATGAATTCTTGGCGACATATAATCCTTCATAAGGAAGATAGGAAGAAGAATAAACTAAATATACTTACCTAGTGAAATTCTTCTCTGGGGAGGAATTAAATGTACATTTAGATTTATTAAACAGACATACTCAGGAAATTGTTTTCAATATGTTACTTATAATGGCTTCTCTATACGATATATATAGCTAACACAGATTTAGGCCCTATATATTTTCACCTCCTGTTAAACAGCCTGTTAATTTAACTGTTAGTTAAAAGAAAAACACAACACCTAAGTTATAAAAATGTCACATGTGTCAATTTTTCATTGCCACATTGTTCTTATAATCGACAGTTAACTTAACCGGCAGTTTAATCAGAGATGAAAATATGAAACGCTACAAAGATTAAAATTTTATTTTCGCCTGGAACAAACGATATTACCAGAACTGTCTACGTCTAATATACCCAAATCATTCAAGCAGCCAATGCACGTCATTAATAAAAATTGAATTTTAGTAACTAGATGTGTGACGTTATGTACTGCTACGTTTGCAGAGGTTTTAGAATCTTTATGAAAAGGGTTATACAGATTGCAATCTGTATTATCGACATGGTCATGAACTGTCACATCTACAAAATAAATACTATATTTTCGTCACTGTCCATTTCTATTTAAATTATTTTATAATACTAACCTTATTTATACTTATGTATGCCATATAAAGGCACTAAATAAGAGTGAGCCGAATTTCAAAGAAATATACCGAATTCTTCTGATTGATTAGAAATGCTATCTTTGGCAGATTCATAGATTTTGTTTGCGTTAACGGTCACGTTGCGTAGTTGCGTTGCGTTTAACATTATTATAAATAGGCCTTTACAACGCTCAAAAATGTTTCAAACACGATACAAATATTTTTCAAATAATAACTTTGACAGTATGAACATACAAATTATCAATGTTGCCAACTATAACAACAATTAAACGAATAATATGACGTTGATGTACATTATTTATATATTATTCATGTCATATACGATAAGTAATGAACTCTACTATTCATCTTAACAATAATTATATAAGGTTATACATTTTTTGATGGTTAAAAATGATTAAAATTTTATTTCATTTTTCACTATTAGTGATTTTAATGCATTAAGATTTTTACACTAAGTGATGACGTGCATTGGCTGCTTGAATGATTTGGGTATAGTAATTTTTAATTTTAAAAGCCGAGTTATCTCATAAAATTAAATCTTTCAAAAATTCAATGAACGTATGTCGTAATTTGATCGCACAACTTCGGTTCATGCTTCATCTTCTGTTGCGCTGATCTATTTATTGGCGGATGAAAGACTATCAACGAAAAACGTTATTTTGGCTTGCACCTAGGACCTAGCATATTAATTTCTAATAATTTTATCTTTTCTAGGGGATTTAAACTGTTGTAATCTATTACTGAATAAAAAAACTCGAATTCTTAACAAGAGCAATTTAATTTATTTTACAAAATACCATATTTTTGTCTGTAAAATGAAACTTATACTATGGAATTCAAACCATGAACTCGCGCCAAAGGAAAATTCTAACCTTACCTTTCTGGTCTATTATTAGTTGGCTGGCATGTTCTTTCAATAAAATGATAATACCTTCTAAATTATAAATACACACTGTAAATTTATTTAAATAAGAATTAAATACTTTAACAAAATGGTTCATAAGCATGGGCGTCATTTCAGCTTTCTAACTGGGGTGGCAATACCTAAAGGGGGTCCCCCGGAAAAATGTTAAAAACTGGCTTTAAATTTGTTAGTTTTTGAAGCATTTTCTATTATTTCTATCTAAGTTTATAATTTACAAGTTTTCAAATCATCCCTGTTGTAGACTTGTATTTTTCAATTAGGTATTAGTAAATTATTGAGACTTTTACTAAAAACTTCTGAGGTGGCAAAACACTGGGCTCGACAATTCTGGGGTGGCAACTGCCACCCCTTGCCACCCCCGAATTACGCCTATGTTCATAAGTTACTCACTTATTTTTTTTTTGTGCAAATTGTAACAGAAAAATCTCTTAATCTGTGCTTTCTTTTAAACTTAGGTATGTCTTCAACTATTTTTTTATATAATTTTTTTATGTTCAATAATTATTTCATAGATTGCTTAATATATGATTGAAGAAACCTGTATGGATCCAGATAATAAAAACAGGATATTATTTTAATAAAAATTTATTTACACATTTTGAAAAAATAACAGTCGTCAAAATATATTTCGCATTAGTATTTTCAACAAATAATGTAATTACATGATAATATACAATTTTGCTAAAACAAAGATGGCCAACATGTAGAGCGCAATCAATCTATCGATCGCTAATTTTTTTGATGTCACCCTAATTTTAGAATTTTCGTCTTGAACTGAAGAAGTATTTTTTTTTTTCAAATTTCAAACACATCAAAACAAAAAATTTATTGGCGGTTCAAATATTAAAAAAAAAAACACACTTTTGATTGATCATGAAAGCTTTTTTTTAGACCTTTAAGTCAATCGCATTAGACATCTTGGCCAGCCCTGCGCTAAGGATAAACTCTGGAATAACTCCATTCTAAGAATATATCATTACAAAATCTATTTAGCGTATGTTACCTATTTACAAACATGGATTTAAGCTTTTTACATTGTACAAAAACGTAAGGCCAGCATCAATGGTGATATATTTTTGTCATTGATAATTACAAGCGACACATAGGCCTTGATTCGGGATTTAATTAAGTTGTTATTCGTGTCACGGAAAAAATGTTTCAATTCTGAATTATGACCAAAGTTGGAAAGGCGTGCTAATTACACAGAATTCAAAAGAAATGTGAAAGGAGAAAAAATATTTCTGCAAAGTAAAACAGGAACAAATATAAAAGAAATAAAGTAAAATAATAAAAACATAAGTTCATATTTAATACTTCCAAACCTTAATTAATAATTTACGGAATTTAGAAAATGAAATGAATTATAAAGTTTGAAACTAGTTATTGCAAAATAAAACACAAAACTTTTCTGGAAGCATGAAAGTATTTCAAGCATGTATCGAAAAGAAAGTTTGAGAAAAATAATATAAAAATTGTGAAAGTTACAAATAACTGAAATATGTACTATTCTATATTCTTAAGATTACTTTTCTGTAATATCAGCATAAGTTCGTAACGTTTTTATGAATTTATTTATTTTTTGACAAAAAAAAAAAAAAAACACATGAACTAATGGAGAATATGGCAGTTTTTTTATCCCACGTCTGAGGAAATCCAATGGAACTGGTAATGGACCACCTTGAAACGAGAAAACCATTTTCGTGGTGTTCCTGCCCTAGTGCCAATGAGCCGATTTCATGTTTTTCAAAATGTATTTTAAATGAAAGTTTTTCATAATAATAATAATAATAATAAATTGTTATTTTCATAAATAATTGAATAAAAAGATTGGTGCCAAAAATAGTCTTGAAAAACTACCTTCACTCCTGTGACGTCATAGCCAATAGGAAAACATTTATATAAATAAACAATGGTTAAGCTGTATGAACTTTATGTTTCACACTAAGTGATTTTTTCAAAATATTACACAAATTTCAATAATTCATTATTGTAAAATATCCAATGGTTTTCATGAGATTTTCAAATTTGAAGCTATAATAAATATTATTTCTTAAAATTTAATACTGAGAAGTCATATTAAAAATCTTGCAACAACCCTATTAAACATTATACTTGCCGTCAAATAATTATGGACTGGAGATTTCTACACTGATGCCAAATTTTTTAAGTGTCTACCTGTACAAAAATCTGTAATTTGTCAATGTCATTTTATATTCTGACATTTTCGTTAGTACTTACGTGCACTTTTTATTCCCAACCCTATAAATTGCATTATATTTAGACTTTTGAATAGAAAATGAGTGTAACTCATGAATTAAATAGTCCTGGTTCTTATAACAAACGTTTAGGAAAATATTATTTAAAAGGGCAGGCAAAGACAATTATTGCCAAAGTACACAATTTTTTCAAAAAATTGGCGTTACATCCTGAAAAAGTTTATAATTTATTAAATAACAAGAAAACTTTGGATTTGACTGCAGAAGCATGTTGTGTTGGTAAATCAACAGTTCACTTAATAATCAATTATTCAATTATTATTACTTTTTATTTAGTTTTTACCGGTTATCGTATTTTAACGCAATCGCGACCTTAGCTTGACGTGTGGAAACTCTGGTCAAAATGTAAATATAAATTTTCCACAGTGACAATTTTTATATTTTAAATTACGTATTACTGTTATTACCTTACTTATTTGTAATAATATTTTCTTCATTTACGATGTATTAAAAATTTTAATTAGTTCTAAATGTATTATATGACATTTGCGTTCATTCTTGGTCATGTCAAGTTACAAGCGGCAACACCGTTGGGCAAGGGACAGGGTGCGGAAAGGGATAAAAGTTGAACATCAGTCCATAATCATTTGACGGCGAGTATAGTGTAACATTAAAACAATGGTGACACAATGTATAACAAATTCTTTTCCAAGGCACCTTTGCCCTAGAAACTACAAACGCTACGAACTTATGCATTAACCGAGGCCACAATTAATAACAGGCTAGAATCCCCTCTCCATACGTCAGGCCGCATTTCTTGTATTATTTAAACAATAATAAATAATTTAACAAGTTGTATTCGTATATTAATTCCATTTATAATTCGTTTTTTATTTTTTTAATTATATAAATAAAATGGTAATTTTTAATTTGAATAATTATTCACGAATTATATGTTATTATAAATCACATATTACAAGCCGATTTGTTAAAAACTCTGTATATTTTTTATGCTTACAATAGGTGCATTCTTTTTACACACAATCTCAGTTCATCTCAGCTCACCTCAGTTGTCTTAGTAATTTTGACAGTTCTATTTGTCCCAACTGGGATGAGATGAAGTGAGGCGGATTCCTCCCCCCTTGCCGATACTGAGCTACCTAGCGGGGTGATGCTTGTTGAGTGTCTCACCTCAGTTGAGGAATGGGGGTCCTTTTTCAATGTTATTTTTTATTTAAAAATGAATATTTAAGAAAGTGTTAATGTTGATGATTTAATATTGACAAGTGAAATTGTATTTCTTTAATTCTAAATTTAATAAATAAATTGATTTGTTTTATAATGTTATTTACAATGAAAATTCGTACGATGTAGATTTATTCTTTGACATTTCATTGTCTTAGCGGGTCCACCTTAAAACAAATTCGAAAATAAAATGAAAATGTCAACATACTGATAAATAAAACATATGATAAACAGAGAAAGATAATAGGTATTCCGTTCTTTCTCTAAATTGTGTTCTATTTGTTAAGCAACTATCTCAGCTCACCTCACTTCAATCTCATCTCATTTTGAGAACAAGTGAGGTGAGATATTGGTAAAAAGAATGCAGCTAATGCATTCGTTAGCCTTTTGTTGTGACGTCACGAAATAAACATTCAAGCCTGTTATTTCGTGTGGCCTCGCCTCAACCTAATATAAATACGCGAGTTACAGGTGATATACAAAGCATTTCAGATGAAAAATGTTTATATACAGTAAAACACCTAACGCAAAATATTTATTAGGGTGGTCGTTAAGAAAAATTCGCAAACATTTCCTTAAACATGCAGTACCTTTCTTTTCAAAGTCACCTGTTTCTTTTAATTTAGAAAGTCATTTTACTGCGATTTTTTTTTTAAGAACCACCTAATATTCAATAATAAAACACAAACAAAAATTCATGTAGATACCAGTTTTTGCGATATAATTCTGAAATATGTAATAACGGAAGGTTATAAAAAAATATGCTTTTTACTTTTTTAAAACACTATCGGTATTACCAATAAACTTATCCACATAATCCATCAGATCATCAAAAATGCATTACTGAGAATATTGCTGAACTTGCAAGTTTCTGATACGTGTAAATTGAAAATGATAGAGTGAGCAATACGGAGTAGATCTACCAATCTGGATAAAATCTACCAATCTGGAAATTTGATTCCTGCTCTGAATTCTGTATCGAATAAAAGATTTCAAGAATGATAAGGAAATATGAGACAAAATATTTATTTATATAAACCACTTAAACGGATAAGATTGATCGGTAAGTTTACAGATAAAATCGACTGTGTTCTGCAAAAATTGACGGTAGAAAAATTTAAAATTATTGTGTGATTAAAAATTAGTCAATATTTAAGTATTACAAAAATCATGAATTTTGTAATATTTATATGAAATATTATTCAGAATGAGTAATTCTGTTTCTTTTTGTAAGGTTAAAAATCGTGTTGATAATTATTGTTATTGTTCTTGTTTTCATATTATCTCTGCTAATATCTCGCGAGAAAATACTTTTGTAATCTTTTTGCATGCACAACGATGACCTTGAATGTTCCACGAGATATTAGTAGCATTCGATTTGCAACAAATTTCAGCTCACTTCATTTTGTCAACAATTCTTTACAACTGCATAATTAAGTTAAAATGAGCTACCGTATTTACCCTTGCCGATGCTACACTATTTCCATTACAAGTGATAAAACTAAATTCCCAAAATCTATATTTAAAATAGAAAGCTTCTTTACAGAATATGAATAAGACGTCAAAAATTTGCAGTAAAACAAAACACAGGATATTAAAGTACCATTCTAAGTAGTATTTAAGTAATAATGTAAATAACATTTATGTATGTATAATTTGTTTCATTTTTCTTGAAGGTAAATTTATAACTTTTTTGTATGCAATGCATTTTATTTTAAAAAGAACTTTATCATTTTCTCACATAACATTTAAATTTGATTAATTCGATTTTCAGTCAATATTTTAAATCAAATTCAAAATTAGGTTTGTTTATTTTCCTTCAAAAATAGTGGCAGCATTAAATTTTTTCGGCTTTAATATTTCAAAATTCTAAATTCTTAATAACAATGCGATAACATGGTTTAAGAAAAGCGAACCATCCTTACACGTGTTAATAGTAGGGGTGGGGCAGAAAAACCTATCCGATTTCAAATCCCTTTTTCTCAAAAGAGGAAGCAGGTAGAGTAGTGGGGTAAAAACCGTTAGAAAGCCGGTTTTATGCCATTTGTCAGTAGTCAACATGCCTTGGTCTGGTGAACATCGTGCTTTTGTTATTGAGCGGTTTATCGAATGCGGCGGTTCGATAATTGCTACACAACGTGCTTTTCGAATTCATTTCGGACTCGGGCGTCATGATCCTGTTCCACATCACGCTACGATTAAAGTGTGGGTGTCAAATTTTAGACAGACGAGTTCAGCATTGAAAAAGAAGTCGCCTGGACGTCCCAGGACAGCAACAGGACCTGAAAACGTGGCCAATGTGAGAGCCGCGATTGAACGTTCCCCGCGTCGTTCGGCGCGAAAACATTCGCTCGCTTTGGCGATTTCCAACCGCAGTATTCGGCGCATTTTGCACCGGGACCTCAAAATGCATCCCTACAAAATGGTTGTTGCACAGGAATTAAGTGAAAGGGATTTTGAAACCCGTACGAACCTGTGTCGCGATCTCCGAGAACTCCCAAACGACGATGTTGTGCTCTTCACGGACGAAGCCCATTTTCACCTTTGTGGTGCCGTTAACAGGCAGAATTTTCGATATTGGAGTGACGAAAATCCTCGAGAAATCCATCAGGAACCCCTCCATAGCCCAAAAGTGACTGTGTGGTGTGCTCTTTCCCGCCTAGGCGTCTGGGGGCCTTACTTTTTTGAAGAAAATGGGCAAACCGTAACGGTCAACAGCGAGCGCTATTGTTTTATGCTGGAACATTTTCTTAGACCCAAAATGGAAGAAAATGGCGTGGAAAATGTGTGGTTTCAACAGGATGGGGCAACCGCCCACACATCGCGACGATCAATGGACATTCTCAGGGAACTGTTTCCCGGTCGCCTCATTTCCCTGAGAGGTGATCTTGGCTGGCCGCCGCGCTCACCGGATCTCACTCCATGTGACTTCTTCCTTTGGGGTTACCTCAAATCGAAGGTTTACCAGCATCGACCAAGGACCCTTCTTGCTTTACGAAGGGAAATTGCTCGGGCAATTGAAGAAATTCCTCTGGAAATGACGGTGAAAGTCATGGAAAGCTACCGCGAGCGCCTAAATCAGTGTATCCGCTCCCAAGGACGACATTTGAGTGATGTGCTTTTCAAAACTTAAATTTAAAAATGGCATAAAATTTGCGATATGTTAATAAAAAATTTTTTTGACAAGTTGAGTGGTTTTAATTTTATAACGTTTTGAAATCGGATAGGTTTTTCTGCCCCACCCTGTATATTATACGCCAAGGTTGAGAAGATAATCATTATTGACCCAGCGCCATATTGTAACCCGAGGGCGAAGACTGAGGGATACAAGGCGCATGGTCAATAACGATCTTCTCAACCGTGGTTTATATACTATTTTTTCACTACTAGCACATAAATCCTAGTTCAATTTTTTTTTGATAATAACAATCATTTTGACATGAATAATTACGTTACTTATTTGTTAATATTCACAAAAACAAAGTAGGCTGTATTTGTTTTTATCTGACATTTCGCTCATTTCGCTGGTTTGATAACCTCACTTGTGGGCCTTGATTTGTATTTGATTTAATTATTTAATAAAAACACTTTGTGCTGTTACGGTCAGCAGCCTTATTAGTTTATTATTATTTTTAAATAAATCTATTGAAATGTATTTACCTACAAATACAAAAAATAGTGATTTATTCATTACTACATCTACACATGTCCCATTTTCACCAAAACAGCACAGCGGCCAGGCGAGGCGGCAGAGTAGGTCAATTTAAAATTAAGCGGCACATTTAAATTATATACTTAACACCTTTCTTGAGTTTAATGAGTTAAATAATATTTGGATTTGGAGGCTTGAGTTTGATTGAAAAGTGACAGTTTGCATTATTGACCTAGGTTACTATTGTTACAAGCAAGCAGTAGCAGTAGTGAAAAACAATTTCTCATGTCAAATAAAGGTAAATAATAGTAGGTTCCTACGCTAGTAGTGAAAAAAATATTTTACTCTGTTCTATTACAATTTTATTTTTGTTGCTTTTATTCAGTATTTTTAGATGTCAGTATTTATTTTTAAATTTTATAAAATATGAATAATTATGAAGATATCGGCAAATCGAATGCTACTATTAACAGTTATACCATCAAAATTTACTTACGCCACTATTATTTTGCAAAACCCAAAGCACCACCAAATGACACATTTCTACACGGGATCCGGGGTCGGTTCCCAGGTCAATAACTGCAGACTCGTAGACTTACTCATCTCTACGTTGCCCCCTCGACCAACCAAGCCTCCGCCACTGGTGGTGGCTGCGGTTATGAGTCTCGCTCCTCGGGACTTGATGGACCTGGTGTAGATCTTAAGGACCTGGCAGTTGCAGGTCACTAGCATGGCTACCAGGATGCCCTGAAGACCTTGACCTACGTTGAAGGCTATCCACGTTGTGGAGGTTTTGTGGAGTTTGGCCAGAGCGCCAAGGGCGATGACTGACCCAAGAAGAAAGGTTATCTGAAAAGAAAGAATAAAGATTTGGAGGAGATCATATGTGATTTAATTTTTGATGGTTTTGCTCTTTAATTTTATACAGTTTCTAATTCTAAACATTTTCGTATTTACCTTTTTTTCTAAATTTAATAGTCATTAAAGTACAGGGTTTCCGAAAAAAGTTGCTTAGATTTTAATAAGGAATATTTCAATTACTGTCAGTTAATTTTTTTATTCTTTTAATGATGAAGCTTTAAACACTTTCGCATGGCTTCTTGTACAGTAATTTTGGTAGCCCTAATTATAGGCTAGAACGAACAATAAATTTTTTTAGACTTCAGATTCATGATTGACAAATTAATTCAACTACTTCATTTGATGTCCTGGATTGCGTTCCAAAACCCTACTTTAGAGTACCTTACTCTCAGAGTTTACTCTTAACTTGTTCCAAAACAGCCAGAGTTTACTCGTAACCTGTTCCAAAACAGCCAGAGTTTACTCCAAAGTGATACTCTATACAGTGTCCCACACTGTATCTTCAGTGTGGCAGAGATAGCCAATGTTATTCTTATGGAGATTTTCTGTACCATGTTGCCAATTTTTCAATGTAATGTAATATTGAAACATTCATAAATTTTCATTGCTATACCAAAATTAGTTAACACTGTACAATTTAAGTTTTATGAGGGTCTCTTATTTACCCAAGGGCTTATTGTATACACCCAATATTTGTCTAAATAGTTTTATATACAGGGCTATTTGTACCTGTAATAATTAATATTTCAATACAATATTTTAAAACCGCCCAGCATACTAATCTTGATTAAATGCATTAGAAATTAGAATTCTAAAATATTATAAATTCAAATTGGATATTACAAAGAAAGAATAAAGACTTATGAACTATGTAAAATATATGCAGTATTTCTATTAAGCTTAAATATTAGTAAATTATCAAATAAGAAGATATAAATTAAATAAAAAATATGTATTATTAAACTGACCAGTGTGTTATTCAATTTCATTTTTTTCTTCGCACCTATGCTATTTTACATCTATATTTTGTACTCGTATATGTATTAATTGTATATCTTTTCGTAGAATGGAAATATGTAACATAGGGAATTTATATTGTTGACGACGATTGTAAAATGTCCAATTAAGTACAAAAATGTTTTATATTATTTACTTTAAATTGACTAGAGTTTATATGTTAATTAATTTCATTTACCTACGCTTGTTATAATTTTATATCCTACTTACTTTTTGTATTTGTATTATTTTATATTTTTTGTAAATTATTAAACTGACCAGTTCATTATTTAATTTAATTTTTTTTCTTTTCACCAACCTGGTTAGATACACAGTACATCAGTCATAAATACATTTAATGAAGTACCCAGAATATTTAATCTCTTTTTGGGCATCTATTTTGCTCTTTCTATCTTGCAGATTTACAGCAGGTAAATATGGCAACATGGTACTCCATAAGACCCTACACTGAACATAGAGTGTGGGACACTGTATAGTTACCCTACTATCAAGGAGGGTACAGAAATTACTCAACAGTATTTTCCAACATGGATGCTCACGATTCTCAACTTAAGAAAGTAATTTTCCTTCTTGAGGAAAAAATATGCTCTTGGTTGAAAATAAAAATAAGTAAACACATTAGCCTGTATTACGAGCACACTTTTATAATAAAAGTGCGCTTATAATACGAGCTAGACATTAATGTTGTAATTATAAGTAGTTTTTTTTTTTTTTAGATTATTTTTAATTTAGTTTCATTCCAACAAAACTCATTCGTTCCAAAACACACTACACTCTTAAATTACGTCATAATACTTTAACTCATATTCCAATACTCAGTACTCTTGATTTTGAAACGCAGCCCTTTTTTATCCTTCTACAGAACCTGTCTCCGTGACCTGTGCTGCTATAATCTAAATTTTCATATCTGGTTAAACTGCCTGTTAAATAAACTGTGAGTCAAAACAAAAAATATTGCACCGATATTATTAGAGCATAAGTTGTAAAAATTAAATGTGTCGATTTTTTGATGCATCATTTTTCGTTTTACTGGCAGTAATGACAGTTTATTTAAATAAGGAAATACCGGGCCTAAACATCACAGTATAACCAGTGACAGCGAAAAACATGACATATTCAATAGACCTATTACGTAGCCACCATTTTGCAAATTAATATTTTGTTGAACGCTCTCGGTCTCTGGTTATTTTGTGAACATCTGTCAAATATTTCTGTAAAAATATTCTGAAAAATGTGCGATGAAATGCTTTTTCCAATAATTTCTGAATATTTTTATTCTCCACACTTGACGTGTGAATCGTATGTGTTAGGAAAAACAGTAAAGACTGTTCATTAAATCGAAAGCGAGTGTTTTGCTGCGAACACTTATCATCCCTTCAACAATTTATCTGTGTCGCACGTTCATATTCAAGCATGTTATGCCCTCAAGGCTTCTGCTGCGTTTATAATACCTTTCACATAAATCATTCGCATCCGTCTACACATATGTTCTGTTATAGAATTCAATCTTGAAAGCTTGAAACCACAGAATCTTATTTTCACTGGAGAAAAACTCATATCTCGGGTAGCAACTGCCGAGCATTAAAGAACATTCACAATCAAATATGAAAACAGCACAGTTTTATACTGACTCAAAATTATAAGCTAAGTAAAGGCAATTCCATTTATGCCCGGTTTCTCTAGAGGAACTTAAAACGTAAGTTGTTGCTTATTCCTAAGTTCCACCGTAAACCGTTGTTGCACCCCACAAAAATGTCAAAATGTGAGACGTAAGTAGCACTTAAATGTAAGCCGAAAAAAAACGATGACTTGTGTGTCATATGAGGGTTATAAATTGTTTATTGTCCCTAACATAGTAGGCTTTGACATATTGTCTTCATAACAGCAGTTTTTTATTGTTTATCTATTAAACGAAGTGCCAAATTTGATTATTCTAGTGTTAATAATTTACAAGACTTCATAAGATATCAGCAAGATGGGTAGTTCGAACATTACCGCCCGAACAAAAACGAGAGAGAATCACCTCCCCAGAAGCCAATTTGGCGTTGTTTAATCAAAATCTAACCAGCTTTATGGCTCGCTTTGTTGCAGTTGATGAAACGTGGATTTATCACTTCGATCACGAGTTGAAATTTCAGAGTATGGAATGGCGACATCGAGAATCTTCTTCACCTCGCAAATTTAGGGCCCAGTTAGATTATGACTACTGCATTTTGGGATGCTGAGGGAATTTTAATAACTGATTATCTCGAATGTGGCCACACAATCAATGGTCAGTATTAGGCAACATTAATTCCTAAAATTCGCGATAGTATCCCAGAAAAGAGAAATGGAAAATTTTCGCTTGGAATTGTGTCTCATCAGGACAACGCTCAAGGTCTTAAGACTTGTTTCCATGAACCTAATTCAAGATTTCGGTTTCAGACTAACATTACATCTTCATCTCCGATAAAGACTCCCAGTTTTTTAAAAAAAGGTATTACTATGTTAGAAATAAGTGTCTTCAAGTACTCGGTGATTATATAGAAAAATAAATTTGTTTTATATATTAAGGACAATAAATACTGTACAACCCACGTATGTCAGTTGACATTTAGGTAAGGCGCGATAAATATGTTTTGTTTTGGGCTGTTACGGTGTGAAAATTTAACAATATGGAAAAGAAACGAATAAATTATAACAAAAAAGAAAAAAATGCTGTATGAGATTGTAGAATGATTTAAGGAGAATATTGAAAATAATAATTTAAAAAATGCGGTATCTATGCCGCTGCTAATTCCCTTTTATAAAAGCTATAAGAACGACAATAAGAGCAACGATAAAAGCGAATCAAATCTATCTTTCTTTGATGTGTTTATAGTGGAGCTACGATAAAAGCTAAAAGAGCGCGATAAGAGCAGCGATATAAATGTTGCTGACAATATTGTTAAAGCTATTTGTGTTCTACATAACACAGTCATTGACACGGAAGGTATTGAACATCATTTAAAAGATACATTAAATATTCCAAAACAATCAAATACCACAACTAATAATGGTAGACCAACCCTGGTTGCACAAAATATTCCTGATTTATTTAAAACTTACTTGTGTCACAATCCTATTGTAAATGACAATTTTTGACAAAATGTACTGTAACCTACAATAATGGAGATCTAACAAATACTTCGCTAATTAATTTGTCCACCTCCATCTCTATCGTAGCGCCTAGTGTTGCCGCGAAACGAGATATGACGAGAAACAATCCACTCTCGTCTCGTCTCGAATTTTCGAGGACGAAATTTCTCTGCATCTTGTCTCGTCGTATTTGTCCATACTTTCTCTCGATCTCGACTCGAGAGTCTCATTTATAATTAGAAATAGTAATTACATTAACATTACAAGCAATATGAATATAATAAACGGGTACCACTGATTAAAACATTATTTTTATTATTTTTAATCTGGTGTTTGAATGTTACAGCATTTTCTTCTTACTAAAACCGAATAAATCAAAAATTAATAAATAAATATGAATGTAAATGAAGAGGCAATTAAAATATTTATTTATACCGAGAAATATTTTATTTTGTATAATATTTATGTAATATTAAAAAAAAATTGAGATATCGCTGCATCACTAGTCTTGCTACAATGAGAGCGTAGAAATACATTCAATTCGTTCTCGACGCTCTTATCACTGCTCAGCTCCTAAGCGTAGCTTTGCGCGCTGCTTCAATGTAAACACTTACATTTAAATCTATACATTCATTCGCACTGCTTCGCTAGTATCTCCGCTCTTATCGTTTATCGCAGCTCCAACATAAACACAGCCTTAAGGTTCATTCACAGCTACTGTTTTAATTTATTGTGATAATGCGTAAATTATAACTTTAATGCACAATGCTATTACTTAAGATAATAGTCAAATATCCATTCGCTGCGACGAATTTAATGGGTAAGCGTAACGCTAACGATGGTTCGGACATCTATTCGCAAATATTAGAACCTTACAAAAATAATACTTATAATAATTATTAGCAACAGTTATTTATTATTAAATATATACATATATAAAAATTTAATTCATACGCACGGTAAAGTTAATACCAATCTTCCCCCAGGTGAAGTAGTTAATCGAAATGTATAATTTTTTAAAATTTTTGGTCCTATCAACGAAAGTAGCATGTTCAATTGATTTATGAATAAACGTGTGTAGTTGAAACACATGCTTTCGTCCCATAATCTTATTTCCTGTATTAAGTTTTCCCAATCTCTTTGTTAAGACCGAAGCTGATTTACTGGATGAGTTCTCCATCGGCGTTTTGATTTTTTTTTCTTGTGCTATTTTACTTTTTACACAATTAATTATAAACATAGCACTTGTGGCAGCTATAATTTTTTTCTGGCGTTGAATAAATAAAAATCGTTCAGCATTCATGTTGACAGTTGTCATCAAAGGCAAATATAAAATTAATAACCTTCTACGCATGCGCACACAAAGTTAATGCATAAGCATAGCGTTAAAAGTTTGGCGTTTGCAAACTTTTGTGTTTATGGAATACGCTTACGCTTACGCGTTAGCACTAATTTGTAGCTGTGAATGGTCTTATGCATTGCCATCTATCAAACTTTTTCTGCGTTATGCGTTAGCGTTATGTATTAGTACTACGCATTAAAACAGTAGCTCTGAATGAAGCTTTACTGACAAATGTGTTCTACTATGTATTATGATAATTTGCAATTATATCCTACCTTTGTGAAGAGGAAAAGCTGTAACGTCCTCTTCCGTCGCATTTTATCCCTAGTGCGTCTGTCGATCTGCATACTGGCAACGTAACGAGCAACTACAGCTGCTCGTACTAAATACGTCAGCGTTATGAAGACCAAAACGGTCGACGGCACCAGCAAGCCGTAGATATATGCGTTGTGGTCTAAAAACCTAACAGAAAGAAAGTACGTACTGCAATAGTACGATTACCAATAATGTAATGATACTGAAAGCTACATTGTGTTATCTGAATGTTATTTTTTAAAGCTATAAATGAATTACTCACCAGCAATTGAGACTGGAGAGGGATTTGGTGTCCCATAGCTTTCCAGCTTTTTCTCTGTATTGGACTAAAACGCTGGCACTGAGCAGAAATCCGGGAAGGCCCCAAGCAAACAATGAATATCTAAACAAATACATCAATCACAAGTCTTATACTGCCCTATTCTAAAAAAAAGTTTAAGCTAATCCTCATTTTTTGGATTAACGAATTCTACTCTAATTTTGACGTTTATACCTTAAAATATAGTTTAATCTATTCCTAGTATCTACCTTTTTTGATAATATTTTGAAGATTAAGTGGCCTATTCAGTGAAACACAGTCATAAAGGTTGTTACGAATATAAAGATTGTTATCGTAAAGACATTTGTAACAATCTATGAATTTGTCAATTCAGAACCTACGTCGGTATTATTGACAATCTTTACAAAATAATACTTGTGAATGAACCAGATTATTTGACAATAGCTAACTTCATTATGCATATATGAACTTAACCTAACCTTATATGTCAACGCTTTATTCTTTTAATAATGTGTTGCCAATTATATTTAAAATGCAAACATTCTGCCAAAACAACTAAAAAAGAATATGACATTTCTGTCATATTTGAAAACTTCTAAATTATTTAGAACGGGTATGTTAATTCCTACCACTGATCCCAACGTGACTGAAAAGTTATGGAAAGATTTTTTTTTATTTTTGATTGAAGAAAAAGCACACATTAGCACCAGAATAAATAACTAGGTTTTCACGAATACCTACCACAGAATATAATATTTTCAAAGAAATATGTATTTACGTCAAAAGTAACTTTCGTCCACGACGGTTTTTATCGTTCTTATTATCATTATTTAAGTCGAAACAGGATCCATGCGAATAATCAACTGCATCCTGCTAATACTTAGCAGAAAGGGCATTATTAATAATATATGATTGATGTAATAATCTGTCACATATCAAATATTAGAAATAACGTGATAACAACCATAAATACATAGTTTTAGCAATCGTTATGATAAAGACTGTCAAAACACGTAACAATTGTTGACGGTAACCACCATCAGGACTGAGAATACCAATTTTGATTTTAACAATCTTTACAGTACATCTGAATAGGCCCATAAATTTTAAATACCGGAATAGAATAGAATTCATTAATTCAAAAATGAGGATTAGCTTAAACTTTTTTGAGAATCGGGCCGATAATTAATATCAAATCACTTTTGAGGAATTCATTAAATGCAATAAGTCTGTATTTTAAATTTTTGGTTAGAACTAGATAACTAGGTACTAATTCCGGTATGGTTAGGTGCAATAATACTACTCAATCTTTGAATTTCATTAGGCGAAATACAGTTTTTTGTTTTTCGAATCAAATTCAAGATTTTTAAGGTTTCTAAATAAATATACCAAGATAGTCATTGATGACACAAAGAATTTCTCTAGCGTGCTTTCTATTTACACCGTAAACGAATAAAGTCTGATAACAAAGATGTGATAAATGCTTGGTTCATGGAATAGGACGAATCAGTTGAGCATTGATTTTGATTAGTAGATTAGCTTGATTATTAATGGTGAATAGAATAGATTGTAAATTGGTCTGTTGATCAACTCACTAGTAAGAAATTTTGTTCGTTATTTACATATTTACAGTAAAATGTCAATCCGTAGCAATTTGAAACGTAACTTGGGAACTTATTGCAATGGGGTATGTGACCATAATCGAATTTCAATATATAAGTCATAATATATAAAAACTAACTACTATAGCTTCTCATTATAATAATAAAAACTAAATATTAGTTTGTATTAATATTGTTATTAGGAATTTAATGTTTTGGAGAAGGGATCTGTGACGTCAGTAGGATAGAATGGTAGAAGAAGACAGTTAGACTGAGATAGATATGTTATGATAGGTTATGGAATGGCGAAAGTGATATCTATCTCAGTCTAACTGTCTTCTTCTATCACCAAAGTTTTAGTAATTAATTTCTCGTAAACTACGAATAATTAATCAATTTAAAAAAATACGTGTATTTTATTTTTTGGTCTAGTATCATATATGTAAAAATCAAAATTTAGTCACATACCCCCATCGACCTTTAAACTAATAGACGCAGCGTACGAGCAAAACGCTTGTCCCGCCATAACGGTGCAGACATAGTATCTCTATCCTTCAACAGTACGGAAGTTAAGAAAACGCGGCAAAATAAAAAAATTGATTTGTCCCTAAGTTGTTATACTTGGTGCATAATGGCTGAGAGTATAGATTTAATTTTTTTGTGCATAATTAGTTGTATTATATATTTTTAAAACAATATATTATATACATATTATATTATTGCCTAATAAATCAACTTGTGGTGAAGACAAAATACCTGCATTTTTGGTTAAAGACTGTCGATTCTGTCTTGCTGCTCCTGTGTCCGTTATTATAAATTTAGCCATTACAACTTCTACATTTCCAGAACGATGGAAACAAACACGTATTACTCCAGTACACAAGAAGAATGACAAATCTAATATTGCAAACTATAGGCCTATATCAATTTTAAATAATTTTGCAAAAATTTTTGAAAAAGTTATATATAATTCCTTATTTACAAATATAAGATCTTTAATTTCTAACGATCAACATGGGTTCATGCGTGGAAGGTCTACTGTTACCAATTTAGCATGTTTTTCACAATACGTTTCAGAAGCATTAGATGACCGTGGACAAGTCGACGTAATGTATAGCGACTTCTCCCGTGCTTTCGATTCTATAGATCATGGCTTACTCTTAACCAAAATCAGTTCATTTGGTGCCTCTCCTGCTTTTTTAAAACTTTTAGCTTCATATCTCTCACATCGAAGCTGTTATGTTTACTATAATGGGTTTTCCTCATTTAAATTCATTTCTACTTCAGGTGTACCCCAGGGGTCTAATCTGGGTCCTTTATTATTTGTTTCTTTCATTAATGAATTGCTAATTTCTTTCACATGCCCAGTTTTGGCGTACGCAGATGATATTAAACTGTTTAACAGAATATCCTCAGCCTCTGACGTACATCTTTTACAAAATAATATAGATAAACTAGCATTTTGGTGCAGCGAGAATAAATTACCTATAAATATCAACAAATGCTTTATTGTTACATATACACGCAAAAGTAACAACTTCATTCATCATTATGTAGTAAATGATACCATTCTTACACGCAAATGTTCTATTATAGATTTAGGTGTTACTTTCACTTCAAATCTCAACTTCAATGAGCATATTGTTAATATATGTTCATCTGCCAGTAAAACTTTAGGTTTCATTATTCGTATATGCAGAATGTTCAATGATATTACAACTTTAAAATCATTATATTTTGCATTTGTTGTAAGTAAATTAGAGTACGCCAGCTTAATCTGGTATCCTTCTTATGTCAGTCAAAATTTGCAATTAGATCGCATTCATCGAAGATTCCTGAAATATGTTTCATTTAAAATAGACAATATTTATCCTGACAGAGATGTTGATCTAAATTCTCTTCTAGAGCGTCATTACTTACCCTCTTTAGTTTCCAGACGAGAAGCTTCGTGTTCCAGATTCCTGTGGATGCTTCTTCACAACTATATAGATGTACCATATTTACTGTCATGTGTGCCATTCCATGTCCCAAGGTTGGCTTCCAGACAAGGTGGATCGTTTCGCCTACCAGTCGCACGTACAGTTATTTTGCAACGCTCACCTGTTCATTTAATGTGCCTCAATGCTGACAAAATGTATGAAGAAATATTCATCTAACTATGTATATATATTTTATTTTGTTAAATTGTAACATTTAATTATTTTTTCATTGTTTATATTAATTTTACCCTGTAATTGGCTTGCTGTTGGGTAAATAAAGCGTATTATTATTATTATTATTATTATTATTATTATTATTATAGGGAACAGGTAATAATTACATACATACATACTGCTGACTGCACGAAATACACCGTTTCCCCATTATTTTGTCGCATACACACTTCACAACACATATACGTATGTATTGACAGAAATAATTGTAAATGTTCTCCAAAAAAGTAAATAATAATGATAAATAGCGATGTATAGAGGTTTACATATGAATGAAAATGATGTACAATGAGTACGAACGCATGCGCAGTATACTTTAACTGAGAACTTCCGCACTGTTGAAGGACAGAATATATATTTCTATCCTTTTATGTTGGAGCATTATTCTAACAATAAAAGAATAGGAGACACTTGTTCCATTAGTTTAAAGGTCGATGCATACCCCATTGTAAAGGACGAATATGTGTATTTGTTTCTCTGTTTTCATGGCTTACTTGATAAAGTCCCTACATATCGTAGAATCCACGGTTGGTCGAAGGTTGACGTTGTTTTGGAACTGGCGATACATGTGCCTTGTCATACACAGCATCCAACACAGCACACTGAGTCGGATGTACTGCAGGGCGAACGCCAACGCAATGCAGAGCTCCGAATCCTACGGTCAAATCGAATGTATGAATATCCAACTATGCCAGAGGATTTACACGAATATGGAAACTATGATCATAGCGTGAATGGAAAATACGAAACATACATGGAGAGGTTTAATTAGCATTGAGATTATTAGGAACACATTGTTTTATTAATAATATATACCAGCTTTTCTTAACATGTGGCCCGCGGACCCCAGGGGGCAACTACTCCGAAAAATAATATACCTAAATAAAAAGATGGAGATGTAAAATAAATGTTCAACTAACAAAGTCTTGCGAATTTTCTTTACTGGCCGAGTAAAATGCAACAAATTTTTATAAACGTCAAAAACACGATAACACGGCCGCGCCGTTTAGCAACTGTGTTGCACTAACAAACTCTTCTACATTATAGTTTCAGCAGGACAGATTATCTATACTACCGTATACAGATGCGACACTCGGCGATTTCGTTGGGGCAAATTTTCAACTGCGCAGGTTGTTTGCGCATGCCATATTTCGTTAATAAAATGGCATGTTCTTCGTTTGCCGTTATAGTTTGCAAAATAAATATGAAATATAAAAGTCAGTGCCGTGAAAATAAAATGGAACACTTTTTTTTCAAAATTTTGAAATTGTAGCCATACAATTTAATATCACTAAAAATATTGTAAAGTAAATTAAAGAAATTGAATTTACCCATCTCTGACAGGAAAGTTTATAAACAAGAACTTTAATACAATAAAAGGAAAAAAAAACTATTATTATTATAACAAATAATAAGAAATGGCTTAATTGATTCTTAGTTTTTTTATGTTATGTTGTGATTTAATGCTTAGTCTAGCAGTTGATTTTTACATATTATTATAAATAATAGGTATTGTACACTGAAATATATACTAACTGGAATGCGCGTACGAACCGTGACTGTGAAGCATATTGAAAGCCTGCTGGTGGAGTAGTCGGCAAACATCGAGACAGTTCGTGAGTAGACGGAAATTATTTCGTGTGGCGCATGTTTAAATAAATGAAGCATAATATGAAAACAAAGCGATCAGCTATGATACGAGTTATTCGGCTAGGTTCGGTTCGGCACGAACGTGCGCGAACAGGACCAGCCATTATTGTTCAATGAGGATATTTAAATAAAATGATATACAATGACTATTTAGTAAAAAAAAAACATTGAAAAATAGAAACTTCTTTATACGGATTTGAACTCACGACCTCACATAGATTCGGTGTTTGCTCTAACCCTCGCTTTAACCAACTCGGCTACAAGCCAAACTGTACTGTATTCATATTTGTAGGATTTTGAGGTAGTAAATTATTTCATTAAAAACATGGCCGCCAATAAAATTTTTTGGAGACACTAACTTCAAAGGTACCGATAGAGAGTGTCGCATCTGATTACGATAGTATAGGTAATCTGTGGTTTCAGTATCAATATTTCAACTTTGTTCTCCGTGTAAGTCAAAATTCTGTTTATTAGCATTTTTCCCAAAACTGTCTCTGTTTAATCTGGATATCATCCGCTTAGTGTATTGACAATTAAGTATATAAGTTATTGCAAGTCGACACGTAGGGTTGATATTTGGCTATGGATTCCGTATGATAACCTGTCAGTCCGCACCGCTCAGATTTGCTCTGCTGAAGATGATATCCATTTGTTTTTAGTTAGTCTATCTTAGAGATTCATGTCGGAAGGACATGTGGTCGGCGTTTGAGAGTCATATCGAAAAGATATGTCGTGTTTTAGTTTTGGCTCGCGTTTATTTGTATTTGTATTATTTGTATTTTGGCCTAAGGATGTATCGGCATCTTTAGGATTTAGTTATGTTTAGTTTAATAAATAATAATAATGTAAATATGCGCAAATAAAATTTAATATAAAAATATTAAGTGTATCCGTCTCCACAACTTCACATCAATCCATAATATTATGACTGCGAGTACAGGTTTAATTTATATGGGGTCCGCTATCTTAAGCCGATACTATTAGGCACTAGAAAAATTTATTAGTTTTGTTCATCCACTGGATTTAAAATTTTGTAAAAAAAAATATTGTTGTGGCCAGCACAAGACCTCTCGCCATTTCCATATTAGGCTATATAAGTATTGTATTACAGAACTTTACCCAAATATTGTCTTTTATTGTATTTAACATGTATTCTGCACATACATAATTCTAATTATATCTATTTTTCATTGTATGAGGAAGTTTCTAAATGTCACAGATTCTTCCAATTCATTAACCAGATTGGCGGTATTTCTGATAGATATATGCATATTACCTATAATTTCAAATATTTAATTAATAAAACAATAAGAAAGATTAAATGTACCTCCCAGAAAAAGCTATCAAAATGTCACTAAAACTGTTTATTTTTGACACTGAAATCTGTCATTTACAAATTATGTTATAAACATTTGAATTTGTCAACTGGTTTCCTTAGTGTAGTTTCGCCTACTCGACTTGTTATTTCCCGATATTCTATATATTATAGTGTCTTTATCTCTAAATTTATAGAAGATATAATAAAAAATTTAAATTTATCAGGTGTAGAATTTTGTTCTTCAAAATTAGTAATATCAAAAATTTTCAAAAATTAATATTTGGAAGAATTTCTTTTAAAAACTACTACTTCCGGTTGTTCAATTGTTACCAAAACGTTTTCAGCTCTTCCCAGGAATGTCAGATTAAGGAATTCATAGTTAAACAGGTCTTATGTCTTATAGTTTTTGAGGAATCGCCCGTCCAACATCCAGCCATACACACACACACACACACACACACACACACACACATACACACATACACACACACACACACAGACATCATTGTAAAAATGTTATAATCGGATTATAAGGACCTTGAAACGTGCTTATTCATTAAAATCTGGATATGTGATTTTAGCATGATTCCAATACCTATCTTAGCGAGAGGTAAAAAATTGACAAAAACTGCAAAATAATTGCTTAAAGCAAGACGCTCAATATTCCTTGCTCGTTCTCCTTTACAATTGTAACTCTGTTTAATTGAGAGTAGATAAGCACCTGGGGCCCTGGGAATACAATCGGAATTATTTCCCACAGGAACGTCAATGCAGGAGAGAGTTACAACTACCTAAGTGCTGTGTGTCGCCTTTGGGGCTTAGGAACTTTCTTCTTCACCTCAATATTCTGCGTTCACTTCGCAACATACCTACTACTCTAATATTACAAGACGTGAAATTGAAAGTTTAGAGCTGTATACATTCGCATCTTATTAAGGGAGGGATAATTATTAAATAATAACTCCTACACATACGAAGACGGATCAGAAAGTTTGCAGTACAGTAGACGATGCCTTCAAATTGAAATAGTAATTTACGTAACAAGACCTGAAAGTGATGCTTTACTGGGTGAGCAAGCATGTTCGAGGGCGAGCCGTAGGCGAGCTTTGGAAGCTTGTAAGCCCAGTAAAGACACTTTCAGGTTATGTTGACTACAATATTTTTTTCGCCGTCCTGAAAAAATAAATAAAAATCTATAGATATGCATTATCTTATTTTTTATTGTTAGGAAATAAGAAGTAAATAAATAAATAAATAAATAAACAATTGATCACCATGGAAACATTCATGTAGGAACCGGAAAGTAACTTTCCGATCCCATAGGCAATTTTCCGATTTAGCTCAGTAAAGAAGGAATTTCCGATTTAAAAAGTGATCAGAAACAGCTCATTTCTGGACGATCTCGAAAAAGTAATTAACGGTGCTGAAATATTAAGGAATAAAGAATGATTTTAACATCTTGTTTACGAAGTTCAACTTTGTAGTACTGTTTTTAGGGAATTAGATAATATAGATTCAAATTTGTTCACTTGATTAAATTTAATTTTAATGAAAATTTACTTGATCTTTTATAAAATCGGCCCAGAACAAAATACTCGTATGAAACAATATTTTTATTTAAATACGGGCTGTACATTTCATCTGTATACCACAGTTTTATTACCTCCCGCTACCCTAGGTAAGGGAGGTATAGGGATCGTGCTAAAAATCACATATAGAGATTTTAGTGAATGAGCAGGTTTTGATGTCCCCAGAATTCGATTTCAACATTTTAACAATGATATCTGTAGGTATGTATGTGTGTGTGTCTGTGTGTGTGTGTGTGTGTCTGTGTGTGTGTGTGGATCATGTGGACACGATTACTCAAATACTATCAATCAGAAAATTTTGAAATTTTGTATACCCATTCTATACTAATGTGGGAAGAGCTCATTAGTTTTTAGTGTATATCGGATAACCGGAAGTATCATTTATACAAGCTTTTAACAGTTTTTCTTGTAAAAAATTCATTGAATATAATTTTTTAGCAACTTTTACCAGTACAAATTAAATATAATGGCGCAATCTTCAATTCTACGATAAGCATTTAGTAAATAACTTGAAATAACTTTAAATATTGAATTATAAAATAATTTATTTTTGTACATCACTTTGCCTCTGCGTCAAACAAAAACAATACTTTAATAACAAATTTGACATATTTAAACAAATGTCACTGTCACGAAGAAATAACATTAAAATTTGTAATGAAACCGTGTTAAGAAGAATTTAGTAATTTAAATATGATTGTAATGAAATTAAGGTTTGTAAAAATAATATATTTTCCAACATACATAAATATTAGATATACAGGATAATTCGATTTTAGTTTGATGTTTGCAGCATTATATATCAAACAGCTCTCAAATAAGAACGTGATTTCAAAGTGTCAAATAATAGTTTGTAAATACACATTTACGAAATGGATAATGTACGGAGAAGAATTTACACAAATTGCGTTTTAGAGCATAAGGAAGTTAGGTATTTGGTGATGATTTTGACAATAATGTATGTGTCACGATTTTTCCTTAAAATATATTAAGATCCAAAACTTCGCAAAGTTGGTATTTGCTCACAGATTTTTCAGGAAAAACATAACAAAATATAATCCAAAATTTCGTATTACAAACTTTTCTATTTATTGGAACAACAAAGTAGATTTTTTTTACAAACGATCAATGTAAGTGATACTTTACTTAAAGCTCATTGCTATTTTAAACATGGAATTGGCGGGAGGTCATATGCTGGCCACAACAGATTTTTTTTTATACTCTACATCACTGAAAAATCTTATGGGGTAACGCCAAAATTTTTACATTAGTTTCCTTTAAAGTGCAACTATTGCATTGAGTAATGTCAATTTTTTTAATCGCCTCATTTCTGCATGCTTTTTTGAGCATCTGAAGTCTCAAATGGTGTTTTTTCAGCAGAATTTTATGTTTGCACGGTCCTTTAAAAACGACATTTCAAAATCCGACGAACGAAAAAAATACATTGTAAGAAACAACCTGCAGCTTTCGCAGACAGTAACTAAAAAGGGGGTGGGAGGCTTGCAGCAATCCAACGATAACCTGCTTGGCTCTAGGCGTCTATGCAACGATTCCTGGTACTTTTTGGCGCTACTTCGTATTTTATGAATACGCAATACTTGATCTCACATTAGCAAGCTTTTCACTGTACAAATAATTCTTGAACAATTCCAAAGTTTGTTTTTCACACATCATTATTTTGTCGGCATAAGTAGTTTTTCGCCTTCGGTCATTAAATTTCCGATTTACCAAAATATGCAGCTAAGAAAAAATGAGAAGGAATTAGCTTAATTTAATGCGCCATTTAGTAGCCTAAAACATTCCTGTGTTTAATTTATGTATTCATAATAAATCTCATTTTAATTAAATGACTAGTACAAATTACGGTTTACGGAAAAAGTGCTTCCATGTCTTAATTAAAAAAAAAAAAAAACAAAAAATAAATCGATGAAAACCGTCGAAGAAGGCTATGAAAACAAACTCCGGAATTCGTCTAATAAAACCACGGTTGGAATATTCATATTTTATAATCTCCATTTTAATTAAATCGTTTATAAGGAATTAGAAGATTTCGGTTGTGGAATCTGAAGGAAAGAAGATGAGACTACAACCTTTGTTCATTGTTCTCCCTCATAACTCTTATTATCATCTCAGAATGTATTTACAAAATACATAATTCTCTTTATCGAAATGAGGATTTTCATCAAATAAGTGCTTTGAATTCAAGGTACAGAAATAAAAGTGGATTTTCAAAATACTTGTTTGGTGAATTCTTAAGAAGTCTGAATATTGAAGCATGTTTCTACTAAGTCATTTTCCTTGTAAGGAATAAAGTATGCGACATATTAAATATTTTTGTTGTGTTTGAAGTTCTTCGCATTTTCATATCAAGGCGAGGAACATAGAAGTAAATTTATTCTGTATAACTTTTTACCTGTATACACCTACAATGAAATACGGAGCTCATAAATATTACGGGATTTATAATAAACAAGATCAAAAGAACATGTATATCAATAAACTATAATGCCCTTTTTTCATATTAGATCTAACGAGCTACTTAAAATGAAATGTATTTTAATAATACAATTTGGATGTAACATCTAGGTTTGGCGGATTTAAGCACATAACTCAAAAACTTAATAAAAAACAAAGTAATTTATAATCATTTATTTTTTTATTTTTATTAGTACATATTAATGTAGTTCATCCGTTAATGGTCATAGTCCAAAATGTGACTCAAATAAATACTCGTAGGTATATAATATTCATTACATATAAAAACTTCAAAATTTTCAAAAATCTAATTGGTATGTATCTAGATACTTCTTAATGTTCTGATTCCAAATTTTTAACCCGCATGTCGATATCTCTTCGTTCTCGAAATATATAGATTCAAAGTTTTGCTCAAAACTGCCCATTTTTGGTAGTAACCCAAAAATGGGTCGAGATACGGCGACACGACTACTCGATTCTACAGGTAAAATTACATAAGTGTACCAATTTTCATAATTTAAGTCCAACCGGTTCATTTTTTATGAATAAAAGTTTGAAAACCCCCGAAAATGGCGAAAATCTAAAAAAATCGATTTTTGCGATTTTTTGCCATTTTCAGTTATTTTGCTTTAGAGATTGTATGCGGTGTTCAAAAATTATGAAAATTGGTGTACTTATGCATTTTTTCCCGTAGAATCATATTGCCAAATTCATATCTCCGCAGTTTTGAGCAAAACTTTGAATCTAAATATCTCGACAATGAATAGAGATATCGACCTGCGGTTTCAAAATCTGGAATCAGCACATATCTAGTTACATAGGAATTAGATTTGAAAATTTTGAAGTTTTCATCTAAATATGGGGTAGGTATATTGACTTTTGGGGCAATATTTCAAAAGTAGGTAGAGATATAAACTTGGTACTAACATTATTTGAGTCTCTATCTCTAAATGTATAGAAGATATAATAAAAATGTTCAATGTATTGGATAGAGAATCCTGATCTTTAATATTTGTATATTTTGTTATACAAATTTCAAAAAAACAAAATTTGCAAGATTTTTTTTTAAGAAATTAATACTTCCAGTTGTCCAATTGTTACCAAAACCTTTTCAGCTCTTCCTATTAATGTCTGATTAAGGAATACGTAGTTAAATTGTTCTTTAGTCTTATAGAATTTGAGAAACCGTCCCTCCAACATCCAGCAATACACACACACACACACACACACACACACACACACACACACGCGCATACACACATCCATATATCGGTAATGATGATAACATATTCGTACCGTGCCGGCGCTTACCAGGCGTCACCTTGCAGGCACTCATTTCTGGCGTGAAAAGTGCACCATAGGGGTCACTTTTGAGTCACTTAAAATTCGATTTTTTGCGTAGGTCGAGATTGAACTTGTTTTCCCAGATTCGTGAGACACTCTGGCACGCGGTCCCGAGACCGCAATGATATCAGTATAAATTTTATCACGAATTTTTTTGTTACAGATGGAAAAAAGAAGACAAGGAGAATAATCAGCGTCCAGCTTCAAATTGGTGAGTTTATTAAAGTTATTTTACTACTTGTTTCTGCTCTTGAAATGCTTGGAAAGTTGCAATAAAAAGTCACTTACCGGTACGCCGCCCACGCCAATGACGTAAAGCAACTGCGTCATGAAGAGGGCAGCAAGCATGTTCATTAGGATTGTGCCCGAAAGGTTTCTCAGGTCGGAGAATAAACTGCAACAGAACAAAAACGCTCAATATTACACTGACGCACTTAGAAACGCGTTCTAGCATAATTACATCTTAATTGAAGTACTTTATGCAATTAACTAATGTTCAATATGTGGGAAGTATCTATTAGGTTCATTTAAGGATTCGCCGATTAGTATACAGCTGGCTGAAATAGTAAATAGTTGCACATAGCTTAACCATAGCCTAAAATAAGACGATTTACTAAACTTATTTGAGCATTTCCGAAAGTGTAGATACACACGGTAAATAAAAACTTTGTTGTGATTACCAAAAATGAGTTCCAGCAGCAAATTTTTTTTGTCAATATAGGACCAGCAAATATATTTGTTACAGTTACCTAGTTAAATTTGCTGGTAAAAAATTGTTGTGGCAACAAATAGAGTTTTGTTATATATATATATATATATATATATATATATATATATATATATATATATATATATATATATATATATATGTATACATGGTACGTGGTCACTTCATATACGGGAATTTGCTCAACGCTGTCACTTCATATATAACGTTGTGACTTCCGAAAATGGAAGTGACAACGTTTCCCTATGTAATTTTATTTTTTCTAACACTATAAGGCAAAACAAGTCTAAATACGAAAATTTTGTTGGAAGTCAAATAGTACCCCCCGTACCCTCAAAATTATCACTTTAGTTCAAGCGTTTACCGCTGGCGCTGTACTCGCTATTAGTGTCAGGTATGCACAATGCGATGTTACTTCCGAAGTGTATATAGCAATTGACGGTACTTAGTCACTTCCAAAACTTGGCAACAGTGTATTTCAGTATGTTATTGTAGTAGTGGAAACTCTTTATTAATATAATAAATTTTTATTAACAATTTACAATTAAAAAAGTATATCAAATTAATAAGTGAAAAATTCACAATAAAATGTAAAAATAATTACCGCTGTTATCTATAGCACATACGGAGTATTTCTGTGAATTAATGATTATTTTTAGCACCTATTTAAAAATTTTAGCCAATAAGTATTAATAACAAATAACAATTAAATATCTTCTTATATATTAAAATTTATTTGTGATAATTTTTAACAAGTTTCTAAATTTCAGTCCTGGTATTTCTGTTAAGATGATTTATTAATTTTTTTAGCAAGTTTTTAACATTCTGCAGCAATAAGCAATATAATGTCAGGTAACAATTTATTTTTTTGTAATATGTCAGTATTCGCGATTGGTGAAATTTTTTGACAAAGTTGCTTCATTTTACAACTAATGCCTGGTTTCAAAAGGGTATGTTAAAAAATTACCATCTTGTTATAATTTTCAATAAATAGAAATAAATTTCACACGTGACATTTTACTGTTTTGTAAGCGTGTTTTATCATTTTTAGATTCATTTTTAGACCTTGCGCTAAGAGAGGTATTGGAATCATGTTAAAATTCGCATATCCAGATTTTAGTGGATAAGCACGTTTTAAGGTCCCTATAATCCGATTATAACATTTTTACGATGATGTCCGTGTGTGTGTGTGTGTGTGTGTGTGTGTGTGTGTTGTGTGTGTGTGTGTGTGTGTGAGTATGTGTGTATGTATGGATGTGTGTGTGGATGTATGTGTGGATGTTGGATCCACGGTTTCTCAAATACCATAAGACAGAATATATAACTGCAATTTCCTCAATCTGACATTCCTGGAGTGGGATTCTATAACTCGTCCTTTATCAAATAGTACCGTTATCACTATGGTTACATAGAAGATCACATTGCATTTGACAAGTATGACGTAAACATACCAATCATCTTGTAAAAAATACGTTTCTATAGCGATAACGATACATTTTGATAACGGACGAGTTATAGAATCCCACCTCGGGGAAGTAATGTTGCCGCGATATCTCGCATTTTCGAGACGAGAGTGTTGCCCTCGAGATTAGCTTGAGACGAGAGTAGAAATTCGAGATCTCGATTGTACTATTTTTTTATATTACATAAATATTTCTAATTAAAATAAAAAAAATAACAAAATAGTTGCGGGTATAATTAAATATTTAAAATTGTAAATAAAATGCATATATCCATCAGAAATGCCGCCAATCTAGTTAATGAATTGGTAGAATCTCTATATTTAGGAACTTTCTCAGACAATGAAAAATAGATATAATTAGAATTATATGTGTATAGAAGACATGTTAAATACAATAAAAACAATATTTGAGTAAAGTTCTGTAATTTTTTTGTTATAAAACGACAGTTCGATAGCGAAGTGCAATACAATACTTATATAGGGTGAAAATTTTAAAACGGGTCATTGGGCTATAACATAAAAAAACTTTTTAGACGCCAAAAGTTTCTATATTAATTTATTGAAAAAATAATTGGTGCCTATTATGAAGAAAAATAATTACAATTTTTTTAATACCAAACACCTTACATTTCTGTTTCATATAATGCCAGAAAATAAATTTAAAAATTTGTACAATTAAGAAAAAATATTATTAGCCATGAAACTGATAGTGACAAAACATTGACATTTTTTACTAACATGATAGGGGACAATTAAAGTTATTAATTTATGAACTAATACAAAATAACACAAAATAAAGTAAACACTATGATATTTATTTAAGAAACAATTATTATTTATTGTAACGGGTATTTATAAATTAAATATGATCTGCATGTAATTAGTAATAGGTTATAAGAAACGAGAAAAACTGCAAATTACAAGGGAACAATTAAAACCATTTAATAATTTGTAATTTTTCTTCATGAGACAAATTATCCATGATTTCTTCTTAATAAAACGAAAATAATAATTTAACAAATAATGTGTATGAAACATTTATTAGTGAACGTCTCAAGTCAACAATATTTGTTTTGTTTTGTTTCTGTCAGTTTCATGGATATTGATATTTTTTCTTAATTGTGCAAATTTTTAAATTCAATTTCTGGCTTTATATGAAACAGAAATGTAATTCTTTTTTCAATAAATTAATATCGAAACTTTTGGCATCTAAAAAATTGTTTTTCTACTCCCATGCGTGAAGTGAGTACTTCACGTATCAATTTTTATATGTGAAGTTTGATTTTTTGTACACTGTGGGTGAAGTAACATTTCACGCACAGTTCATTATTTTAAATATTACAAACTGAATTGTATTTTAATAAAACAAAGCTGTTAAACCCCCGTAGCGTTGGTAACCCTGGTTACACAAGTCGATAATACAGAGACTTTAAGTTAAAAGAATGACAATGTGAAGAAAAAATTATATTTTATTGCAAGGTCGTAGAAAAAGTATAGTATGTAACACGTGTGTGAAGCCTATTTTACATTCGGGTGGTTTGCAACACTCGCCTTCGGTTCGTGTCACAAACTCCATCCTCATGTAAAAATTTCAGCTTCACACACTTGCCACATAATATACTATTTTCTATGTTATAGCCCTATGACCCGTTTTAAAATTTCCACCCTGTATAACATAAAATGGAAATGGCGAGAGGTATTGTGCTGGCCACAACAAATTTTTTTTTTATAAATGAATAATAATTTCACAAATCTTCACAAAATTACTAAATTTTAAACATCAAGCTTTAGAGTACCTACCATCATTTCAATTACTACTCGTAGCTATAAATGAATTTCAGTTTTTTATTATTATTTTTACAGTAAACATTATCACATTTAAATAGTATATGTGAACCCGAAAATTGTATAACTTGTGTTTTGCTGGAAATAAGAAAAATTTGAAATATTTTTCATTACATGAAACGTCTTCCGTCTTTGATATTTTATTTTCTGATGCGTTCTGTATTGCACAAATTCTGCATCATCTTTGGAGTAGGTTTTTTTTTGTAAAGTAATTAATTTAATTAGTGGCTAGTAAACATAACACCTTAAATTTGTAAATTTAAACTGTGTCATCTGTTCTTAATATATACAATAAATACAATTTTAAGGTTAACTTCTTTCCTGGCCATAAAGTAAAGTTTTATGTACGAGTAACAAATAATGTAATAGCCGAAAATAAGGAATATACCCTTTTAATAAGCCCTTATGTCGTACATTATCCCAGATTACTTAGAGTTGAAGTTGAGTGGTTTGGAGCGGATCTGCTGACTTGCAAGCAATCTACTATTTTTTAATATTTTTTTAAATAATATAATAGACCAAATAGGGCACTGAAATATGATTTTTTAAACAGAGATAATAGTCCAAAATTCGACATTGTGGCACTTCATTCACACAGAGTGAGACCTTTATTCATCATATACTTTATTTGGTGTTTTGCTGATATGTGCTTGCTAGTTTAGCCGACATGAAATTTGGCAACGTTGCGGAAGTCAGCCCTACGCTTCAATATCTTGTATACAATTACAGTGATGGAAGTAACTTCGTATTTTAAGTATGTGCAATTGTATATTAATTTTTAATATAATATTTTCTTACCCCTCTTTTGAAAACCTTAATTTAGAAGTTCCCCTAAGCCTATATATATAATTTTTAATAATATATATCCATTAATTAATATGGAAGTCAGGACGCCCTATCAACGTCACGGAAGTGACTCCTTAACAGGTATCAATATATATATATATATATATATATATATATATATATATATATATATATATATATAACAAAAGATATTTGTTATGCAAATAAGATAAGTTACCATTAAGAAGTATAAATTTGTTATACGAACAAATAATTTAAGTTACTATTAAGAAATATAAATTTGTTATGCGAACAAATAAAATAAGTTACCATTAATAACTATGAATTTGTTTTGGAAACTAATAAATTTTGATAGATATACAAATGCATTAATGAGGTAGTAAGGTAAAAATTAAATACATGCGTATTATAATAATTTTATTTATTTATAATTATAATCTATATACATGTAACAAATATTATATAAAAAAATAACATATGAAACAATAGTCACTTAAATTATACAGATTTATCAGTAATCGATACATACCTTCAAATTTCTCAATAAGACATTAATTGCCATTGTTTTAAAATATCTTTTGCAAAATCATCCATTTTTATTGACGGGCACAAGAAACAAGCACTTTTAAAACACAATTTTCGACGGGCAAAACTTAACAGCGCATGCAATTGCGACACGACGTACATGTATAACACGAACAGTGAATTATGTTGTATAACAGGGAATACCCTGTCTACACAAAAGTTTTAGTTACCTGTACAAAGTATATGGCGGGAAGAAGAATTTGTAATCTTTACAAAATATAATGTCACAGGAAAAAAAAATAATAGAATTTGTCCCAGTAACAGATTAAATATTTTTAATTGTTGCAAAATGATTTTGTAATCTGAACAAAGTAACAAAATGACTGCTTAATACTACTAATATTAATTGCTACCATGACTAATATTTTACAGCAAATAATACTTTCTATACACAACAAAAATGGTTTTGTTTTGGAAACTTAAAATACAAAGTTTTCGATATACACGGCAAAAACATATTGTTTAAATAACAAAAAAAATACAACTAACTAAATTTTGTCCGGAATATCAATGTAATTTTTTACCGTGCAGAGTTTTATTCTATTTTATTCTATTCTTCTTCAATATTTGGAAATAGTTATTTATGTATCAAGGCACTGAAATTTAATTTTTTATCACGAATATGGAGTTTATTTGCCGAGATTCTTGGGGCCGAAATAATAAAACATATGAGTGATAAAAAGGAACTTCACTGCCGAGGTGCATATTAAATATTATATGAAATCGGAAAATTGTTGAAATGAAAGGAATATTTATTTTATAGATTAGGTTTAAATATAATCTGTCAGTCTGACATTCAATGTTGCTAACCTCGGATATTGTAGTTATCGTAAAGAACAATCAAAATTATGTATTTTATCTCAAACTTATTCACCAGAACTATTTAGTTCGGTCTTCTTGCCCATTTTTTTGTCATTTTACGTACAAATTTACTATTATACATCGTACACCTGCCCTAATTTATCTTATATGTCCAGCAATTATCATAAGATTACACTGAAATTGCATAAAATACTCGTAGTCGTATAATGGATTCCTTTACTGCCGATTGATTTCTAAGCTTTTAATTTTTGTGCACTTTAATACCAATTTCAAATAAATAAATAAATATATATATATAGGTGGTTGATTTTTCATTGTCCAGCTTATATCTTCTGAAATATTAAAGATACAAGAAAAATATATATAGAAAAGTTATTTGATACAACCTGGTTTATAATTTAGCATAAAAATTTTTTTTCCAAGGCCTACCAATTTTCCAGAAAAATATGTAACTTTGATTTTTTAAATAGAATACCATGTATATTTTTACGAAATAAAATTTAAAATTCTAAATAAATTTCTCTTTACAATGATGTATAACAAGTAAGGGTTTACCTTTAAATTATGTCTAATAAAGCAAATAGAAATACGATAAAGTAGGCTGTGATATTCTATTATTTATACCAGTAACATCTGTCATAAATAAAAGTATTAATAGTTTTGTAAATCATCAATGCTAGTAATTCTATTACTTGCTTTATTAAACATAATTTTATTCAAAGGAAAACCCCTACGTAGCCAATGTTCATGTGTGACAGAAGTTACAGGTATAAACAATAAAATATCATAGCTTACTTTTATCATATTTCTATTTGCTTTATAGGACATAATTTAAAGGTAAATCCTTACTTGTTACACATCATTCTAAAGAGAAATTTATTAAGAATCCTATTCTCTCAAAATATACAGGTGTTCCATATAAAAAATTAATGTTAAACATTTTTCCAGAAAATTGGTAGGCCTTGGAAAAAAATTGTTTATGCTAAATTATAGATCAGGTTGTATTAAACAACTATTGTATTTAACTTTTTTTGTATCTTTAATATTTCAGAAGATATAAGCTGGACAATGAAAAATAACCAGACTGTATATATATTGCTTTTTGTTTGATTTGAAAAAAGTATAGGTAATTCAAGCAAGAAAACTGTAAACTTCAGGATGGATATCAAGGATCTAAGTAACATCTACTATTAATACATTCAGACCTTTCCTGGTACGTCCGCTACACATTTCATGAATATTACATATTTTGATGAGTCGTCTAATATGTAATTTTCATTTTAAAAATTAAATTGACTGCAAGTAAATAGATTATTAAAAATCTTATAATATATTTATATGTAATCTCTTGCAGACATCCTAATAAGCTATGAAAGGTCGATGTTCTCCAAAAAATTAAAATTCCATCTATATTGTCAATTATATTTTAATATTGTTTGTTGCGGTATTTTACAATATTGCATAAGGTTGCTAAATTATTTGTTAATAAAACAATATTTGAATTCTGCGGTTTCGTCCAATAATCAATATACTAATAAATTTAATAATTAAAATCTGGACTACAATACCCAAACGGACAAGATATATCCCTACTCGGCAATTTAATTTCATGTAGGTAGCAAACCGTCGAAAAAAAGCTTCAAAATTTGATTAGCGTTTATATTCTCTGTCATATTAACGTCACTTTAAAAAGAATTGTGATTGAAAAGTAATAAAGATCTCATCTTTGTGAAAAGCTATCAGAAAATTTATTTCATCGAAACTGCAATTTAACGCGAAACTATTTCATTTATAATTAGAGCAGCAGAAGTAATTACATTTACGTTTTGCAATTAGAATTTCAAAACAAATTAGTCGTATTTGCTTTCGCACGTCAAACGAGAATGTGAAAATACGGGGTTGATTCCAGGTTGTTTTATTTAACTGCGGTCGTTTTCGTGTTAAGTAGTAATTAGTTTTGTGTGACGAGGGGTAATGAAATTTATTACTTTTGTGTAAACACAATTATGTTACGAGTATATGAATTAGCATATTTCTGCTTGAGGTAGTTTAGTGCTTTTAATATTTTCCTATATTAAATGCGAATGTTATAACGTCTTGCTCGTATTGTTTTAATTTTCTAGTCGTTTTATTACCCTTCTTGCAAATTTAATCTTCTTATTTAAATTTATGTTCATAAAGTTCAAACATTAGAGGCAGCTGCCATCTACATACAGTTAATCCAACTGCAGCGCATTAATAACGAAAGTATATTATCTCTCATAGTGCAAAGACGTGTCGTTGAAAATTATACATAGTTAATACTACTGTTTTTATAATTTCATAACATGGTAATAGTAATAATAATAATCAACTAAACTCTGTGTAAAGAACAAAAATTAACGTTTTCATTATTAGGACGTTGGAGTGATTGTTTATTTTACCTTCTAAGGTCTGTGTCTGATGTTGCACTTTTATCACCCTAATATCTAAATCCTAAATTTATATGCCCTAAATCTAGTGATTGTGTGTGTGTGTGTGTGTGTGTGTGTGTGTGTGTGTGTGTGTGTGTGTGTGTGTGTGTGTGTGTGTGTATATGTATGTCCGTGTATGACAATTTTTTTTCCGACGATAACTCCAATACTACAATTCTAAAAATTATAATGAGCCTGTTTCACATTTTTCAAAAACTATTTTAAATGAAAGTTTATGGAATGATTTTCTTGGTAATAATTTTTATTTTAATAATTTGTTGTTATTTGTGGAAACAATTAAATAAAAAGATTGGGGTCCTGAAAAACTGCCCCCCACTCCTGTGACGTAGAAACACATACATTACATCATTAATAGCCAATAGGAAAATAGTTTTTCCATCACCTACGTTTATTCATATTATTTATATAAATAAACGTAGGCTAAAGTTTGTCACATGTTAATAACAAAATCTTTTAATTTGACATTTGACGCTGACATTGCTCATTGTAAATGAATAATAAAGTAATAATGGCTAATTCAAATTACACTCAAGCTAAGTCGGACAATTTACCGAAGGTCGATAGCTGGATGATGGCTGAATTTATATCAGAACGATTATTTTACTGCTACCGAAATAAGGGGTGTTAAAGAGTTGAGGTAAAATAAAATATAAAAACTGAATTTGTTATATAAATTGATAATATATTTTACTTTAAAGTTCTGATCGTGATTCTTATTTGACACTTGTTTGACAACTTTGACAATACACTTGACACCTTAGAACCGCTGAAGATGTATGTACTCTGACGTCACATTCTGTTTCTGATCACGTGACTTATTCAAAATTTTATCCAAATTTCAAAAATTAATTGTAAAATATCTAAAGGATATTTCGTGATATTTTCAAATTTGAGGCTCTTTAAAGAACAATATCTTTTCAAATTTAATACTTAGAAGTCATATAAAAATTCTTGCAACAGCTCTATTCTTTCGTATTCCTCTTCTGTACATCCATATGAAGAGTTGATTAGATTTTGGTTATAATTGATCCACCGGAATTACCCTTATTTGAAGTTTTTAACAGTTTTTCTTAAAAAAACACAGTTAAATATTATTTTTTGACATTTTGTTATTATATTTATTAAAGAAAATACTCTTCTCTATATGGTTTGATTATTCATTTTCCTTCATATTCAATAGATGTAGAGTTAAAGCATTATAAAGAAATTAATTTTCAAAAATTAGTCAGCTTTGCTATTTATCATGGAAACAGCTGATACATTCAAAATTGACAGATGTGTGTTGCAAGTGCAAAACCAAATATGGAAAGTATGGGATGAAAACTTAGTATTTCATAGTGGTCCTCTCAAGTGACATGCAGTGAAAGGCTAAAAAGAAGATGGAAGGACTGTATCGCAGAAGACTTGAGAAAGGAAGGACTGTATGAAGTATGAAGAAGATGCGTTGGACAGGAATGAGTGGAAGAGAAGAGGAAAGAGCGACCCCTAATAAAATAGGGGAAAGCTGAAGCAGAAAGTAAAATGTGTCAAGTGCATTTTTCTTAGTGTATGTTTATGTCATAATTTTATTGGATTTATACAACCTTTTCAAATGAACTTTTGGTATGAAATTTGTAAAAAATAGTATGTGTTCGTGTTCGATTTTACATGATATTATATAGAAACTGTTCCACGGTCCTTTTGGTATGGGATTTGTGCAAAATACATCGAATTGACGGAAGGTCTTGTGCTGGCCACAACAGATTTTTTACTTTCGTTTTTGCAAATGAATGCCCTATTTTATTTCTGTATTCCTTTACACAGCAATACGGCCTTTTGTTTGGTTATGTAATATACCGACAGAGCAGTCATATGTCAGATTGACTTGTGGAGGTGGTAAATGTGTAAGTAACTACAGCGCCAATAGTTCCTGACTAATCGTTCCTACTAAAAATATAGAACAAGTGACATTTCTCAAAATTTTATAGTTAGAAATTCGAACAGCGAGCGGCAAAGTGACATTTTGCGTTGACAATACCAAGCTCAAATGTCTACTTTGTATATAGACTGTAGAAAAAGTATGTACTTACTTCACAACAAAAAGCTTTTAGGATGTTGTTAGCGACAACGTGTTCTAAATTAATGTCAAAGGACTCTTTATTATACAATTAAAAAATTAACATGACATGTAATTTTTTTCTTTGTAAAATATATAATGGTATATTTCATAAAATTAATTAAAACAAAGATTATTTCTTCTGTTCTCATGTTACGAAAAAAGTTGTCAAGATGTCATTTATCTTTTCCGTTCATAAAACAAAAAAGACAAACAAAGGATTCTGTGTTTCATTTCAATGTCGCAATGCGGATTTCCGATACCAAATAGACTGTCTCTGCATTTATGGATTGTAGAATGGAATATTCGCTTATTAAAATAGAATTTATTAAGAGAATTTTGTTTCAAAATAAATCCAACGAGGAAGTTTAAGGCCTCGTTATTCTATCAGCAAGTTATTTCACGTTCAAAGGGGAAAGTGACTACCACGATACTTTATCGGTAAATCTCTACCGGCTTAAACTATTTGAGTTAAGTTAGAAACATTCCTTCTTCCGAAATAAATCAATAACCACATCCCAACTACTTGGAATCCTTCCTTTCATCCCATCCCATTGCCGGGAATATTTATCGCGTATAGTGACCTGCAATAGAGCGCCCGAGACTTTATTAAGGAATGGAGCCCTACCCCTCGGCGTCGCCTTGATAACGGCGTCCGCTTTGCTGTGCTTTACGAGTGTTAATTTCACGGAAAAGTGTTTGTATTTCGCAGCCTAATCTTTCTGGACTATCTAACTTGATTCTAATTCATGGCTTGACTCACTTGCAGATAAATGTGGTTCGAGATGAACTGTTGAATAGATCTAATTCTTAGATTTAGATAGTTAGCTGAAGATTAAGTAAGTTTCGTTTAAACTGTAGGAAAGATCAAAGATAGAAACTAACGTAGTGAATAGTGGAAATATTTCTACACCCGGCAGCGGGCAGGTGGGGTGTGGTACACCCCAGTCACTTTATAATTGCCGCCATTTTTGTAATAAAGGCCGTACACAATCATCTAGCCATCTACCTTTCGCAAATATATTGGCCTGTCAATACGCAACAGGATTCAGTCTCAACTAAATTGCGGAAAGAGTATCATCAAATCAAAGTGACGTGGGGTGTATTAAACCCCACCTGTCCATAAACGTAACAAAAATTCTCTGAAGTGTACAGATACAAATATACTTATTTTGAAATTTCAAGGTACATTTTATATATCTTTTATATATTACTGAATTTTATTTAGTTTTTCTAATGCCCGTTTGCACCAACAAAATTTAAGCCTTGACTTTGCTAAGTTAACTTTAACGGTAAGCCAGACTTAAAATATAAGTCGTTTGCACAACGAATATTTGAGCTGAGATTAGGTAAGCCGGGATATTCTAGGGAATTTCTCTAATTACTAACTTCACACTTATTTTGACACATGCGTAAAACATAAAAATTAATTATTAAATAATATAAACATGAATTAATAAGAAAGAATTATATTATAAATGCGCCAATGACTATTATTTACTTATAATCTTATAATTAAAACATTGGTTTTGGGCAAGTAAAATTTATATAAAAAATACAACATAACTGGAAATAATATTCGGGATTTATTATTTTAGCGATATTTGAAAAACGAAATAGGAGTTCAAATGACACACCTGGGGATTGTATTTTTATACCAGTATCTACTGAAACATACATTAAATACATTATTAATTCTTCTGAATAAATCAGTAAAGTAAATTATTTAAGAATTATGTATGTAGGTACGTACAACGATTTGCTTAACAATAACAGAAATACTCGATGAAAATTTGCAGCTTGCAAATAGAAATCATTTTGAGTTTGTTTAATATCATCTTGTTTTTGTGGCATTTTTACAAACCGATTAATTAAATACAATTTGCTCATCCAACACGTGACAAACAATAATTCGAGATCCTGTACTAAAATCACTCCAAAAAAATCTGCAATACTGGGCAAGTGATTTCCAATATATAGCGAGAGTTCGAAAAAAATTAACAAATGATTTACAGGAGACGCACTAACATGTATGGAAAAAATATTATTTCAAAATAAAACAATTATCACAATTAACATACTTATCATTTACGAAGTCGACGTCTGATAATCGAAATTGTTTAAAAAATATACTTTTAAAAAAGTTATTTTTGTTAAATGTGCATTGTGCAGCTCTCTTGTAAATTGTCGTCAGCGTCATAAACGTTAAAATTTAGCATGTTAATAATATGAGATACAAAAACTAAATATAGATTGTGACGATTTACAGGCTAAGTCTAGTTTAAGTCGCCAACTGCCGGGGGCTTAAATTTAAGCCTGGCTTAGGATTTTAAGTTCCCAATTTGTACGTGGTGCAAAGAAATTTAGGTCAGACTTAAAATTTGAGAAGACTTAAAGCGTAAGTCTTGTTGGTGCAAACGGGCATAAGTGTAGTCTATCATATTTTGAAAAAGATCAGGCGCATTTGTTGGTCACGTGGAAAGAAATAGATACTGAAGAGAAAGTCAATAAATAAAATTTGTGATGATAACAATGAATAACCACCGCAGAAAAAATTAAATTCAAAGCAAGGTCGGTGGACAGAATCTCTTAGGGCGAGAGATAGAAAAAGAAAATACGTCTACAAGTCATGTTAAACATATTTATATATGTAGAGCACGCGATAATTTACTGTGAAAAGTGCAGTACATTTGAATCTTCATAACTTCTCTGTAGCTAAAAGCAATTTAGTAAATGTTTTTTTAGATCATAGATTCACTTTTCAAGATTAAGAATGTTATTTATTTTTGTTTGTAATATTTATATATTTCTTTTTTTTTATAATATAATGTCAAAGAATATTTTCAGTGAGTGTTTATAAATTCTATTTTTTTTTTTTACATAAATAATGAAATAATTTTATTGTTTCTTATTTCCATTGAACCAGGAACTTCTAAAACACCAATAAATATAATAATATCTAAAAATAAAATTATCGGATGTTTCATAAAATTAAAATTAAATTGGGGTTTGTCACACCCCACCTGCCCAAATTTGTAATTTTTTTTCACCTGCCCGCTGCCGGGTAAAACAAACCATATACCAACGATGTTAAATATAATTTATAATGTAAATCGCCAAAATTTCATCAATCCTGAGTGATAATATTTTAATAATTTTCTACTTAAATTATCAGTTGTAGAAAAACACGCCTATAACGAGTCTTTGTCGTCACTTGATATAAAAATAACTCTTTCGCCTTATACTTGTATTAAATAAAATAAATAAATATATCATCACGGCATATTACCCGTTTCTGAGTGTGCCTTTATCTGCTTTATCGCAGATATCGGTAATGATGATGACATATTTGTACCGTGCGGGCACTTACCAGGCGTCACCTCACGGGCACTCATTGCTGGCGTGGAGAATGCACCACAGGGGTCACTTTTGTGCCATTTAAAATCGAAATATTTGGCGTCGGTCGGGAATGAACCCGATTCCCCAAGTTCGCGACCAGACACTCTGGCTCGCGGCCATGGGACCTTATACTTGTATTGAAACTATGTAATTCATCCACAGTAACTGAACATATAAATGGTCTATTAATCCTGTTTGACATTTGTCAATTTAAAGAACTTGGCCAAGTTTAATAAAGAAGGAATTCGAAAACACTCGCCATGGTTTTCTATAGCTGCTAATGCTTTACGGCGATTCTTTGATAAATGGCTCTATATGAGGTTAGTTACGTCTTAAAATATCTATCTTATATGAGATCTCTCACTTTGCCCAGTTGGTGGATTGTCTCTGCAAAGAGACGGCAGTTGCATCACACTTATGAGATGCAAAACGCGTCTGTGATTACTACCTGGGCACGGCCGGCATCTGATGATGACCGAAAGGTTGATTCAGATGCTGAAATCCTGTAAAACGTGGCGACTGTTTTCTAATTCTTTATTATATTAGACATTGTTTTGCCTAGAATTCACTATTGTACTTTTGTTGGCCAAGTTTAATTTGAACTTAAAATTGTATAATAAATTCATCAATTTCTAGCCAACTGTGTATATTTATCAATGTTATTCATATTATTATATCAAAAGTTATTGACATGCAGAAGCGTAACTAGCGATTAAGGCGCCTATGGCCAGCCACCAAAAATGCGCAATGATACAATATGTAACTCGTATATTAAAGAATTAATTAATACGCCATCAATGAGTGCCCATGAGGTACAAATATGTCATCATCTTTACCGATATCTGTGATAAAGCAGATTTGCACACCCAGAAATGGGTAATATGCCGTGATGACATATTATTAATTAATTAACTTAGACTACTAAGGGCCGGTTTTTCAATCTCTGGTTAAAATTTTAATTTTTAGGTTAACTTAACCGGCACTTTAACCAGAGATGAAAATATCGGGCCTTAGGTAAACAATATTGCATCGTTTTGTGGACAGCAATGATAAATCTGTCATTTGACAGTTCATTTTGTTTCAGTTTTGCTTATTTAACTCTTAGTTAAAATCATATGTTTTGTCCCTTTCTTACTTCAGACTCGATCTTAAGTTCTGTCCAATGCTAACTTCACACTGTATTGTATAACGCAGTACGCATGCGTCAGTTTGAATAGTTGTCACATTTTTTCTAGCGGTAAGTATAAAATGGCAACAAATTCGACGCAACCCACAACCACAACTTATTCTTAAATTTCATTATATAGTGCGCATGCGCTAGTTTGAATAGCTGTCACATTTCGTATTTACCGCCAGAAATGTGACAGCTATTCAAACTGACGCATGCGTATTGCGTTATAAAATACAGTCTGAAGTTAGCATGGGACATAGCTCATGTGGGGAACTATGTTTCAGTACAGTCGATATAAAAAGTATGACATGTAATTGAAAATTTTATCACAATATCAAGAGCAATTTAATCATTTTCGCGCTTTTCCAATAAGGCGCCTATGGCCGCGGCCATATCGGCCATAGGCTATTTACGCCTCTGTTGACATGTAATAGTCATATAATTAAATTGATATACTGATGTTATTAAAATTACTAGAATGCACTAAAAATTTGAAGGTAAAATAGTATCTATTTTCAGCTTATTCTGTGGCTTAAAATTGACAAGTGTATTGCAAATGTTTTAAGCTCAATTTCTATGGAGTATTCAAAAAGAAATAATGCGGTTGGCAATACAATTCTGGGGATCTTCTTATTTCACAGTTTACATAGCACCAGGTGAAAGCGGAAATACTATTAGACATGTCATTTTGACAATAAATGCAAATAGGTTATGTCTGAGCAGGGGCCTGACAGCTAATAGGATTTTGAAAGATTGAAATGCTTTAAATTGCTTGTAGGTAATGTAAAAAATAAAAGTACATGAGCAAGACAAACAACAACCATTTTAATAAAAAATTGAAAATATACCCAAATTTAAATTTTTAAATGTCACTGCCAACAGTGTCAAAAACAGGAAATAAATTTATGTATCAGTCTTACCAATTTCGAGTATATTTTAAGTTATGCCAACTGAATCAGTTATTTTTGATCACTCTGTAGAATATTCCTAAGTTCTTATAATTGACGAAAAAATTGACAATGTAAAACAGGCTTTACATTTGTTTAGTATTTTTCTTTTACGCTGGAACTTAATAATATCGTTTATATTCGTAGGAAAATAAAAATAGGTTAAATAAGAAATTCAATGCAGCAACCCTTGCGGGTTTATTAATATGTATTTGTCTTTAGACAACGCAGATATCATTCACAAAGTTCTACATAATTAGGGAATGCAAATATAAATGATAAATGTCAACAGTATCATTTACTCATATTTTAACATAGCTAACAAAATACAATAACATATTTTTAGCGAATAACGCGAAATTAAAACATTTTCTGTTATTCCGAAAGAGTTTATTTAAATTAATTTTAATATACGAGACTAAAGTTCAAAGTTCAGCTTTATATTAAACTTCTCTTTGTCAAAAGCTAAAAATATCACTCCCAGATGTATATTTAATTAGACAATTACACTTCTCGCATAAGTTAAGCCCCTGACAATAAAAAGGCTTAAAATTCCAATTTTGCTAATATCATCCCTCTTCATCACGGAGCAGGAACAGTGCTATACGCACTGGGAAACCAAAGGACTCAAGAGCAAAGTTATTAAAACACAAATTAACTCTGGGCAGTGGACCAACGCCAGCTTCAGTGTTCAATCCTTGTGCTTGTACCACGGGAGGATTGCTGTAGCAAAGTTTCCAATGGTTCTAATTGCATCTATTGTGTATTTCCGCAGCTTCATGCATTATACAGCGCGACCACTTTACCAAGTGTTCTAAATTGTCACTTGTTTGCAGGTAATTCTGCAAATTGAAGGATTGTGTGCTTGAATTTTAATAAGTTTTGCAATAACTTCCTGTTCGACAATATATTTGGAGTGTTCTTTTTATTATAGCTGGCATATTGCAATATTTTATAACCCCAACTTATTGGTTCAGTATTTTATATTTCCTTCAATATTTATAAGCCAACAGCTGTTCAGAAGTTTTCTTTTAATTTATTTGGGTAATTCTTAAATGCCCGTTTGCACCAACAAAATTTAAGCCTCGACTTTGCTAAGTTAACTTTAACGTTAAATCAGACTTAAAATATAAGTCGTTTGCACAACGAATATTTGAGCTGAGATTAGGTAAGCCGAGATATTCTAGGGAATTTTTCTAATTACTAATTTCACACTTATTTTGACACATGCGTAAAATATAAAAATTAATTATTAAATAATATAAACATGAATTAATAAGAAAGAATTATATTATAAATGTCAGTGACTATTCACTTATAATCTTATAATTAAATCATTGGTTTTTGGCAAGTAAAATTTATAAATATAACATAACTGGAAATAATATTTGGGATTTATTACTTTAGCGATGTTTGAAAAACGAAATAGTAAATTATTTAAGACTTATGTATGTAGGTACTTACAACGATTTGATTAACAATAACAGAAAAAATCACTCCAAAAAAATCTGCAATACTGAGCAAGTGATTTCCAATATTTAGCGAGAGTTCGCAAAAAAATAACAATTGATTTACAGGAGACGAACTATCATGTATGGAAAAAATATTATTTTAAAATAAAACAATTATTAGTCGTCGATGTCTTGTTCGATAATTTTTAATAAATCATGCGTGGTTACGTCTGATAATCGAAATTCTTTAAAAAAGTTATTTTTGTTAAATGTGCAGATTGTGCAGCTCTCTTGTAAATTGTCGTCAGCGTCATAAACGTTAAAATTTACCATGTTAGTAATACGAGATACAAAAACTAAACACAGGTAGTGACGATTTACAAGCTAAGTCTAGGTTAAGTCGCCAACTGCCGGGGGCTTAAATTTAAGCCTGGCATAAGATTTTAAGTTCCCAATTTGTACGTGGTGCAAAGAAATTTAGGTCAGACTTAAAATTTGAGAAGACTTAAAGCTTAAGTCTTGTTGGTGCAAACTGGCATAAATGAATTATAGTATTTTGCTCAATCGTGTCCACATTTTCTGAAATGTGTCGCTATTAGTAAAAAATACTTTTCTTTATAAATTATTATCAGCATTTTGTCCGTCCATATTTTCCAATTTACGACCCAGGTTAGCGAATATGTGTACGTGTAGATCCATCAAGTAAACCATTTCATAAAAGTAGCAGATTAGCAGATTACATCATTTGAAAATAAAGTGCTATATAACATGTAAGGTGGTCATAAACAACAACCAAGTCATAACCATAGCAAATTCGGCACCCGGTTTGCAATCTTGATGGTGATTACTGATTTGTAAACTTTAAAACCAAATAACCCTAAAACAGAAAGATAAATCCAGCGAAAACCATGTTCTATAAAAGAAACAAACGTAAATGTTTGTACACAATGTGTTGTTGTTTATTTTCCACAAATACTATTTATTTATGAGTCCTGTACTTGTTTGCACTTCACATCTCTTTTCGTTTATTTCTTGTTCTTCGTCTTGATACATAACCTTACTCTTGTTGCCAACCTATTTGTTGTACAACCTATTTCCCTGATCAATATATTCCACTACGGAGTAAATCGAAAAGTAAGACATAGGCGTTTAACATGGAAATTTAGTTTTTCTTTGTGCAAACGTTACCTAATTATTTTATGCAAAAATGCTCCAATAAAAGTCACAGAGATTTAAATTAAACATCTAAATAATGTGAAACTATTATTCTAGCTCTTCATATAAACGTAAAAATTAATTATAAAGTTCCAGACTGGTAGTATTTACACTTAACCAGGAGTGATTTAGCTATGACTAAAATAAATTCAGTTGTTTTCTTTATTATTATTATTATTATTATTATTATTATTATTATTATTATAATGTATTTTTAAATATTACCTTTATTAATTAGTTAGTCAGGATGGCTGAAATTTTGAGTAAATACTACCGGTCATAATTTTTATGAGCTTTTAGTTTAGGTAGATTTGTGACAAAAAATAAACAAATGCATTGTTTTTAAATGTCCATTAGAACTAAAACATTTTACATTTTATATTTTGTATTAATTTACTACTTTAATCCAAATTTAGTTGTAAATGACGGTTAAAAATGACGCAATTGTTCATTTTTTGTCTTAAATCCATGGCTGCCTAGACTAAAGCTCATAAAAACTGTAATGAGCCTGTTTCACATTTTTCAAAAACTATTTTAAATGAAAGTTTATGGAATGATTTTCTTAGTAATAATTTTAACTTTAATAATTTGTTGTTATTTGTGGAAATAATTAAATAAAAAGATTGGCGTCCTGAAAAACTACCCCCCACTCCTGTGACGTAGAAACACATACATTACATCATTAACAGCCAATAGAAAAATAGTTTTTCCATCACCTACGTTTATTCATATTATTTATATAAATAAACATAGGCTAAAGTTTGTCACATGTTAATAACAAAATCTTTTAATTGATGACAGTGCTCATTGAAATGAAGTCATAATGGCTAATTCAATTAAAAACGATTGTTTTACTGCTACCGAAATAAGGGGTGTTAAACAGTTGAGGTAAAATAAAATATAAAAACTGAATTTATTATATAAATTGATAATATATTTTACTTTAAAGTTCTGGTCGTGATTCTTATTTGACACTTGTTTGACAACTTTGACAATACACTTGACATCTTAGAACCGCTGAAGATGTATGTACTCTGACGTCACATTCTGTTTCACATCACGTGACATTCAAAATTTTATCAAAATTTCAAAAATTAATTGTAAAATATCTAAAGGATATTTCGTGATATTTTCAAATTTGAGGCTCTTTAAAGAACAATATCTTTTCAAATTTAATACTTAGAAGTCATATAAAAATTCTTGCAACAGCCCTATTTTATAATTAATTTTTACGTTCATATGAAGAGCCAAAATAATCGTTTTACATGATTTGGATGCAGAATTTAAATGTATATAACTTTTATTTGAATTATTTTCGCATAAAATAATTAGGTAATGTTTACGAAAAGAAAAACTAAATTCCCACGTTAAACGCCTATACTTTTTGAGCAAAACATTTATTCCCAAAGACAAATAATTGTCATGTTTAAACGAACATAATAATGGGGAAGTTTAGCGATTTTTTTTTTATTTTTTTATTCCATGGAAAATGACTTGAAAAATGATGTAACATGTTTTATTTTTTTCAAAAATGCCCAGATTTTCCGGAAAAGCCGATTTTAAGCTGTGATGACGTCGGTAGAGGCTAGGCGCAACGTATGTCCACTTATACACTGACACACGCGGTTGCGGTTACCAGTCACTTGAGACTGAGGTGTTGTTACGACCTACGTTCAACTGGTTCGATTTCACCGTTCTGTCTGAGTTTGCGCATAACTGACTTGTGACGTACTTAGAGTTTACCGAAAAAATATTAATTATAAATAATTGGAGCAATAATTTTAAATTTTAATTTCAATATCAGCAGTCATTTGTGTTATATTTGCGAGAAAATAGTATGTTATGTAGAATTTTTACCATGCTAAACTTCCCCATTGTCTAATGTAGGTATCTTATGTATTGTGCTGACGTATACGTCATATAGAAGAAACTGAACGGTTCATTTATAAAGTCTTACAATGTAACATAATATGCATTTTCAGCTAGGCGAATCTACTTTTGTAGTTATAGTAGCTCTAAATATTTATTACCGCAAAGTTTGTAATATATTCTGAAGCATCCGATTCTTAGTAGCGATGAGCTAATTAAAATAGTTGCAGTGTCAGATAAGCAGTATGTGGTTTTGTTAAGTTTTCCTGGAGAAGCGGGTCGCACTGTACGAAGAATGTAATTTGAGCGAGAATGTTGTCAAAGGCATTGCCAGGGGTCAATATAAATTCTTTAAGTTACAGTAGAGAATAGACTCAAGATTCAAGTCAAGCAAGATTCAACGAGAAGAATTCTGACACAGTAAATGTCAATGCTTTGTTCAAGACCTTCGCAAATTATATCTGGAAGTTTTGTACAAAAAATAAAGGATAATAGAGAACGATGTTCCAGATTTCAATATTTTACTCAAGTCTAAAGTAACACAGTGAAAAAAGACATACTGCTATATTTATATATACAGTATTGGAAAGAAACAATAGAACGGTATTTTTTTTTCAGAGTATGTTGATCCTTGACAATCTCAGCAGTGTTGTAATTTGAAGGCACCATTAAACAGAATTATTTAATTTAGGAAACGATTTAATAAAATTATTTAAAAGCTAAAACGTTTCTAATACTTGGTCATTGCACCATCTCGATTGATAACTTCGGTCAGTCTGCGTGGCATGGAATTAACCAAATTCATACAATATTTGACGGTAACATTTTCCCATACGCATTATTAACTATTTCTAGTAGTCTTCTATCTTCTACTTCAGTTGATACTCTTTGTCGCTGTAATCCTGGATTCCTTCCTATTCTGCCTTCCTGTGTCCACTTATTTAAAATGTTAATGGCAGAATTTTTAGTAGTATATCGCTAAGCAATTTGTCTGATGGTTATTCCTTCTTCCGCTCAAACAATTATCGAACACTTCACAATATCGCTAATTCGAGGCATTTTTTACTTCTATTTCACAAATCAAAGTGACAAATGTAATAATTGTAAAGCCAAATTCACGCTACTAAATTTTATAGAAGAAAGTTTGCTTAATTTTTCGACGACCTATTTTTTTCTGTCCACAACTGTACTTACTGCAAATCTATATTTAAAATTTTACTTTCGATGTAGTTGTACGTGCCTTAAAAGTATATGAAAAATTCCGCCCCAGCATAAAATACTTTACCCATTGTACGTTGGACGACTACAAAATTTCTTACAATAGAGTGTATTCAACTATTCAACTGCCAAGACAATTTTTTGTTCTTTTTTATTTATTAGTTTTATGTTTCATTCTTGTACTTGTCATTGTAACGAAAAGACGAAATTTATTTAATCTTTTCAATTTTAATAAATTGCTGAAAAAAAAGTAAAATTATTTGACAGATTCCGAAATTGGACTATTATACGCTTTATACCTTTCGCTAAGAAAGTTATTGGATTCAATCTAAAAATCTCATATCCAGATTTTAGAGAATAAGCATGTTTTAAGGTCACTTGAACTAGAATTTTAAAATTTTTACAATGATGTCTGTGTCTATTTGTATGTATGTATGTATGTGTGTGTGTGTGTGTGTGTGTGTGTGTCTAGATATTGGCGGGACAGTTCCTCAAATTCTATGAGACTAAAGACCAATTTAACAACATATTCCTTAATCTGACATTAATGGGAAGTGCTGAAAAGGTTTCGATATCAATGAGCCTGTTTCACATTTTTCAAAAACTATTTTAAATGAAAGTTTATAGAATGATTTTCTTAGTAATAATTTTTATTTTAATAATTTGTTGTTATTTGTGGAAATATTTAAATAAAAAGATTGGCGTCCTGAAAAACTACCTCCCACTCCTGTGACGTAGAAGCACATACATTACATCGTTAATAGCCAATAGGAAAATAGTTTTTCCATCACCTACGTGTATTCATATTATTTATATAAATAAACGTATGCTAAAGTTTGTCACATGTTAATAACCAAATCTTTTAATTTGACATTTGACGCTGACATTGCTCATTCTAAATGAATAATAAAGTAATAATGGCTAATTCAAATTACACTCAAGCTAAGTCGGACAATTAACCGAAGGTCGATAGCTGGATGATGGCTGAATTTATATCAGAACGATTGTTTTACTGCTACCGAAATAACGGGTGTTAAAGAGTTGAGGTAAAATAAAATATAAAAATTGAATTTATTATATAAATTGATAATATATTTTACTTTAAAGTTCTGGTCGTGATTCTTATTTGACACTTGTTTGACAACTTTGACAATACACTTGACACCTTAGAACCGCTGAAGATGTAGGTATGTACTCTCACGTCACATTCTGTTTTAGATCACGTGACTTATTCAAAATTTTATCCAAATTTCAAAAATTAATTGTAAAATATCTAAAGGATATTTCGTGATATTTTCAAATTTGAGGCTCTTTAAAGAACAATATCTTTTCAAATTTAATACTTAGAAGTCATAAAAATTCTTGCAACAACCCTATTGGACAACAAGAAGTAGTAGTTTCTTAAAAAAATATTTTCTAAATATTATTTTTTGGAAATTTTCTCGTCAATGAATTTGATGCACATCGAACATTTAGAAGAGTAGAAGGAAACTTACTTATCGAATGAATTAAAAAATATATTAATAATAGATGTAATTAGAATAACCTAATATGGAAATGGCGAGAGGTCTTGTGCCACAGCAGTTTTTTATTTTTAGTTTTGTTTCATTCTTGTACTGATCATTGTAAATAAAAGACGAAATTTATTTAATCTTTTCAATTTTAACAAATTGTTGAAAAATAAAATAAAATTGGACTATTACACGCTTTTTCAATTCTCAATTGAAAATGGAATAAATAAATAAAAATATATTCATTGATGGAATATGTATGTAGCTATGTAGAGAATGCACTGGTGACTTATCTTTTATCTGATTTTAACCTGTATCCTAAATCCAATCCGAATCATCTTTGTATTCAAAACACATTTGAAAAACAAAAATATTCTGGAATATTTCATGCTTTACTCTTATTTCCATATTTTTCACATGTTGGATTTGGTAAGATTTATGGGAAAATTATTTGGAAGACCTAAAAAATGACTCGATAAGTCAAGACTAACGTAATGTAATCCATATATTAAAGGGACATGGCCGTGATATATTGCGGTACACATTTTACGCTGTAGTAAATACGAGTAGTTCAAGATTTGTGTGGTGGTTTTGTATCTTTCATGAATTGGATCAATATATCAAAATTATTTTGTGTTATGCGAGAAATTTAAACAAGGTGAAGATGATGAATCATGTGGTGGTATATCTGTTGGATTAAGTCTCAGTCACAAATCAAAATTAGTTTCTGACCCCCACCCTCTGATTTTAAACACATCTACAAGGTTATAAAGTGTAACATGTGAACAAACCTTTTTTAATCTAATTATTAAAAATACATAAATATTTAATGGTTTTGTTGAAATAAACAACTTGCATAGTTCCATCAGTGCTTTTAGGAATAATTGCTCGTTAACATAGAATATTCCATTTCCCATATTGCGTGCACAACAAAGGAAAATTTTAGCACAACTAAAATATAAAGTACGAACATAAAATTCAATTACATAGAAAGCATATCACTATAAAGTGGTATTTACGGCCGCTACTCGTTTAAAACTTTCATTTAATCCATGTAAAGAGCACTGAATTCATAGCCATTATTTTAGTTTACGTAAAAACCAATCTGAGGAATATTAGAATCAAATTAGACGTTTTATTTTTAGTAGAAAATATAAAAGAAAATATTTTATTACATCGTTTTACTACTTGTGCTTTATTGTCCAAGATAATGGATATTAGTTATAGTAAAAATAGTTATATCGTATTCTGGGAATCCTAAAACATGTTTATTCCTAAACATTATAATTTTTTTAATCAAATGCAAAACCTTTTTAATATTTTTACCTCTCGCTAAGAGAGGTAATGGATTCATGCTAAAATTAGCAAATACAGATCTTAGTGAATAAACAGGTTTTAAGGTCCCTGGAATCCGATTATAACAATTTTAAGATGATGTCTGTGTATGTATGGATTTTGGAGAAACGGTTTCTCAAATTCTATAAGACTAAAGACCAATTTAACTACATCTTCCTTACTCTAACATTAATGGGAAGATCTGAAAAGGTTTTCGTAACAATTGAACAACCGGAAGTAGGTAGTAGTTTCTTAAAAAAAATTCTAAATATTATTTTTTGGAAATTTATGTTATTATAATTATTAAAGAATAAAACATTCTCTATCCGATATATTGAACATTTTTATATATCTTCTATAGATTTAGAAATAGAGAATTATAAATATATAAAATAATCCGTCGTAATGAAACTTAAAGCCCAAATAACTTCATGGAAACCAGTTGAGAAATTAAAATGTTTGTAATTGATAGAAAAATGTCTATGCCAAAAACCCAGGATATCTATTCTAACTTTCCGCTATATAAGTTCTACTACTAGCCAATAGATGGATTCAAGTCGTATAGCCACATGTGCTATCCGCTATCCGCTGTATAAGTTCCACTACTAGCCAACAGATGGATTTAAGTCGGATAACCACATGTGCTATTTGTTAGAATTATAAATAATTATTATAATTTAAATAGGTACTTACAATATATAGATATTAGTCAAATATTATTGATATAGCACACGAACACAAGTATTTGATTACAAAATTGAAAAGCCAAACTACTTGTCAACTTGACATCTGGCAATATTAATAAGTTCCACTACTAGCCAACAGATGGATTCAAGTCAGATAGCAGGATGGGGACCCCCATCTGTTGGCTAGTAGTGGAACTTATATAGCTGATAGCGGATAGCATATGTGGCTATAAATTAGAATAGACCCCCAGATACATAACTGAAGGTTTTTTTGGGTAGTACTTTTAATATTTCTTATTTTATTATTAGTTAAATATTTAAAATTATAGATACATATATTACATATACCCATCAGAAATACTGTCAATCTCGACAATGAATTTGAATAATCTCAAACATTTAGAAGTGTAGGAGGAAACTTATTTATAGATAAATTAAAAAATATATTAATAATAGATGTAATAATTAGAATATTTGTGTATGTACTAGAAATGTTAAATACAATGGGTGGAATTCAGTGGTTTGTATAAAAGTCTGTATTAAAGCTTGTATTAAGTATATGGCAACATTGTAATATTTCCCAAATCTATCAATGAGGTTCAATTGTGATATAGAAATTTTACCGCAGGGAAGAGTAATACAGATATCCTTTATTCAAATGTAAAAATGTAAAAAATTGTAAATGGAAGGTGTAAAAGGAAACTTGCAAAAAAATAGCAACATTAGGTTAGAAATATGTCAAATTTTATGTGTCAAATTTCATACCTGAATGTTAATGAATTTTAAAATATCTCAATCCCCGTTTTGATCAGTTTTGATATTTGTCCTTTTTTATCGTAATTGTATGGCTTTCTTACTTCTATTAATAATATTTTTTTCTTTATTTGATCCTTTGGTCTCTCACTTTTTGCTGACAGGTATTACAAAGTTGCCAAAATATTTTTGACAAAGAACTGTTTTAGCTTAAAACACGCTAATACAACCCACTGAATCTCACTCAATATGTACTTATACAGCCTAATATGGAAATGGCGAGAAGTCTTGTGCTGGCCACTATAAAATTTTCCCGAAAATTTTTGTGACACATGCTTTAGAAATCTCTATCCTCCCATTTTCTTCGGTAAATCTCAGTAAATTATTCTTTAAACCAGTTGACAATTTAGATTCGCAAAAAGTGTAAAATATAGATCCATCTAAAAAAGTTGAAAACGGCTGCCGTTTAGGGCGATTTGCCGTAAGTGTGCATTAACAAGAGGGAACATTTGTTAAGTTTTCATCCCTCGACTAGGAAGGCGGCATATTGCGTTTTTCGCCAATTCCTTCCCACCCTTCAAATTTCGTGACGCCAGTGGAGGAAGAGAAAGTTTTCCAATAGCACTTGTTCCAGCAGCATTTAAAGTCATGAGGCGGCTTGATTCTTTATACTTTTTCCTCTCTTTTGAGACTTTTTTTCTTATTCACTGGCTGACTTCATGTATATAAAGCTTTCACGTGTTCTTAAGTATGAAAAGTTTGTACGTAAGAATTTTTCACTTTTCTGCACTTTAAATGTAAATCTGTAAGTTCTCTTTTTCGTTGAACGATTTGTGACACAGCTAAGCAAATGTGGTGGAAGCAATTTTAAAGATGTTTATAAATGTCACATCTCTGCACTACTTTAGTATATTACAACAAATTTCGCGTATGCTACAAACAAAGAAAACGTAGTAAACATGTTTGTTTTCGTAATAATTTTTTATTTCTTCGCCGTACAGAGACAGTGACTTAAATTACATCCAAATATATAAAATTCGTTTAGAATTTAGATATTTAATTGCTACAGTTTATGAAGAAAAGTTTCTTGACTTCTGTCATATGAAATACAGGATTGCTATTAAAAAACGAATCCTGTTTGAAACTCTATAACTTCGGAGTACATTGAAATATCGATTTGAAATTTTATCTCTTCCACACAAAAAGATCAAAACTGAAAAGTATTCCTAGCAAATTTCAAACATTAATATACAAAAACAAATGAATAGCGATTTTCTAAATATGCCATTCAAATCTACTATTACACGTTGATAATTTTATAATCAGCTCAAAGAAAAGTAGGCTCTCTGTCAGTGACAGTTAAAGCTTGTTTCTGATGGATTTAGTTTATTAATTTAGATTTATGAATTTAAATTTATAATTTAGATTTAGTGCACTGGTTTATGATGAATTTATCTAATCAAATATATGGTACCGAGCACGATATTCTTCAATGATTTGGTTTTCTTTTCATACAAATTACGGAGCAAAAACCAGTTCCATACCTAATTCATATTAAATATTCATTATGAATCACATTCATTATATAAATTACCTTTTTTTTGACGCATTTTTAATACTGACAATAACTGTCACGTCATTTTGTTTATTTAGTTACTTGTCGCTATGAATTTGAAAGAAAATTGTGTTTTTTCTGATTGGTGATTTAATAATTTTTATATAAAATTTCAAATATAAAAATTTGCAAATATAAATTAGAAATCTAAATGTATCATGAACCAGCAAATGCAGTTATGAATATTTTATAATTCTAAATTTAAAATTATAAATTAAATCCATCATAAAACGAGCCATTAGTTGTAATATTGTTATAAATTTACTTAAGTACATCTGACTTACAGATCATTGCAACTTGGTAACAAGAAAAAAACTGGCGTGGGAATTTTTTTTTTTTTAAATAGATGGCCACTTTCTATGTAATTTTGTTTAAATTTCATGGCAATCCCTTCAAATGAACAATATTTATAAAATTTCAATATAGATTTCACAGGTTATTAAACATGCAAAATAAAATCTGATTAGTATTTAGGAGTAAAATTTAATTTTCTATAATATTTAACAGAAATATATGTGTCTTAAATTAAACGGGAACGCGCAAGGAAAAACTGATTTTGCATGTTAAACTCCTAAGGCCCGCTTTTTAATTAACACTCTGTATATTCTTTAGTCATTCCCGTAATTTACAATTTCTGTATGGTCCATTATTAATTATGGTACAGTGAAAACATTCTCATTACAAATATGACCTACTTGTATACTTGTATGACACTTATACATCACTCAAATTTATTAACCAAGTGTAAAATCAAATCACCTCTTACTGTAAGCAATCCATCACTCGTGAAGAAGATCCCTTAGACAATGATCAGATTCCAATAATGCAATATCGTTAATATCATTAGAGAATATGATTATCGTAGCCCTGCAATCTACAACAATGCACTTAAGGGTGCTAATAATTAAACTTGACTTTACGGACCGAAACACATTACTGCCCGCTCGTGCGTTCATTCGTAATGCATTGAGCAGTAAGCTGATTACCACACCGCAGTCATCAGTCAAGACTGGGGTAAAATGACGAAGATTAATGGTCATAATAAATAAATAAATTTAAGATATGACCGTCGTGTATACGTAAATAAATTCTATATATCATACTGGTTTCTAAAGCATCGTTTTTTTTACGATTTATAAAACAAAAAGTAAAACATTCCTAATTTTGATTTTTATATGAGGCGAAATGTTTAACTTTTTTCGTGCCAAATTTATAAAAAAAACCTCTACATCCTTATAACTTTCGACGTTAGTTAACATAAGTTGTTAAAAAATGAGACGCTTCTAGTGTAAGTTTGTTATAAAAATTACAGACTTACGAGTATTTAACAATTTATTTACCAATGCCCTTCGAAAATTTAAAAAAACTTTTTTACAAATTTTATATAGAAAATATAATTTACACAAGGATTTTTTATCTAACTGCTCAAAATAGGACAAGAAATCATTATGGTAGGAACAAAAATCACTTATTTAAGTATACGAGTAATAACAATAATAATAGCAACATCACAATATAATTATTATGCTTTAATGAATAACCTTGAATTCTTGTATAAAATAATACATTTTTATTTATTAATATGTGAAGTTTGTTGTTATTAAATCATTTTGATCTTTTTTAACTTCATCCATTTTCATTAAAATATTAAGGAAACTGTCCATTTGATTGAACTATAAGACTTTTCGGGCCGGCCCGAAATGCACGAATTTTCGGGCCGGGCCAAAATCAAAAGTCCGACTCGCCTCGATTTTTGAAAATGATTAGCCCTATTCGGCCCGATAAAAAATATCTTCGGCCCGGCTCGATGATCGATTCGAAATCGAGGCGGGCTTCGGGCCGGGCCGGGCCGGGCCAAAGCTCGAAATCGAGTGCATCTCTATTGGATTCATTCTAAAAATTGCATATCCAGATTTTAGTGAACAAGCACGTTTTAAGGTCACTAAAATCCAATATTAACATTTTTACTATGTGTGTGTGTGTGTGTGTGTGTGTGTGTGTGTGTGTGTGTGTGTGTGTGTGTGTGTGTGTGTGTGTGTGTGTGTGTGTGTGGAAGTGTGTGTGTACGTGTGGATGTTGGGGGGACAGTTTTTCAAATTCTATAATACTAGAGACCAATTTAACTACGTATTTTTTAATCTGACATTAATGGGAAGAGTTCAAAAGGTTTTGGTAACAATTGGCCATAAAAACAAATATTATTTTTGAAAATTTATGTTATTACAAATATTAAATAATATAAAATTCTCTATCTGATACATTTAACAATTTCATTATATCTTCTATTGATTTAGAGATAGAGAATTATAAATATATAAAATAATACATTGTAATGAATTTCACAGCTCAAACAACACAATGGAAACCAGCCGAAAAATTAAAATATTTTACAGAAAAAAGCCATTCAGAAATTCTGATACATTACTGAAGGCTTTTTCTGGGACGTACATTTAATATTTCTTGTCCTATTATTAATTAAATATTTTAAATTACAGATACTTATATTACATATACCCATCAGTAATACCGCCAATTTGGTCAATAAATTTGAAAAATCTCGAACATGTAGAAGAGTAGGAGAAAACTTATTTATAGAATGAATTAACAAATATAAAAATATATGAATAATAAATGTACTTAGAAGTCTTTTTAATAAAGTGAATTTGTGACAAGCATATTAAAAAGAAAAGAAATTTAATATCAACTAAATCGAACACAAAAATATCTTCTTCGTTTCTCTTTTTGTGCTTTGGGCTGTAATTACTTCACACTCCAAGGGATCTATTTAGAAAAATCGCAGCACACGTCTGTAATACTATACTACAAATTTAATTTCAACCGAGATTTCTTTCACAGATTTATCCACAATCCCTATCTACCATTCCAGATCCGTTTACTTCATATTCTTTTTATCCTTGATTGAATTTGGTGGACCAATTCGCTTGAAACGAAATGTCGGAGAATGTAATACAAGGATTTACAAAGTAAGACAGAATATTGCATTGGGCCGCTATTAATACTTTCATTTTCTGAAAGAATAAAATATTTAAAAAATAATATCAGGTGGAATATATCTGAAATAAGAAAGAATATAGTCGTATGTGAAAATTAAATTAAAATATTAAATATTTAAAGTTCCTGTCCAATGAAACCTTAGAACACAGATTTAATTTTTCTTAAATTTTACGATTTTATAAATAATTTTATTTTTAAAATTAAAAATCTGATATGGCCAGCACATGGACCTCCCGCCAATTCCATGTTTAAAATAGCAATGAGCTTTAAGTAAAGTTTCACTTCCGATTGATCGTTTGTAAACAAAATCTACTTTGTTGTTCCAATAAATAGAAAAGTTTGTAATAAGAAATTTTGGATTGTATTTTATTATGTTTTTCCTGAAAAATCTGTTAGAGCTTCAAATTAAGTACTACATCCGGTTTATCATATATAGTCAAAATCTAATATGTTGTTTCAAATTATATAAGAGTATTAAATACCACCTTTGCGAAGTTTTGGATCATTAATATATTTTAAGGAAAAATCGTCACACACACATTATTATCAAAATCATCATCAACTTCCTTATGCTCTAAAACGCAATCTGTGTAAATTCTTCGCCGTACATTATCCATTTCGTAAATGTGTAGTTGCAAACTATTATTTGACACTTTGAAATCACGTTCTTATTGAGAGCTGTTTGATATATAATGCTGCAAACATCAAACTTAAATCGAATTATCCTGTATATCTAATATTTATGTATGATGGAAAATATATTAATTTTACAAACCTTAATTTCATTAGAATCATATTTAAACTACTAAATTCTTCTTAACACGGTTTCATTATTAATTTTAATGAAAATTGCTTCGTGACAGTGACCCTAAACCGTGCTTATTCATTAAAAAGCACAACCAAATTTTTTGACTAAAGGTAACGGAAGATAAAAGCAAAAGATCGCATTTCAAATCAGAGAGAGAGAGAGAGAGAGAGAAATTTACGGAGAAAATATGTTATTTTGTTCTATTCTCACTTATTTCTTATTGGAAAAGTTTCTTACATTCCGTAGTTAAATTAAGACACAAAATTGTAATTAATAAAATTATATAATTTTCTCCAGTAACACCCTTGGCAGTAGAAACATAGCGGAACTTCTTTGAACCAACGCAGAATTTTATTTTACATTGAATTCATTCCGTTAATTAAAATCTTGGTAATCACTTTAGGTAGCTACTTTTGATCTCTTTTAATTGAATCATACGCTTTTTATGAACTGTTAGATAAGGGCACTATATCGAACTTTAATTAAGTTGGAATGGTGCCTTGATTGCTTTGTTCCATTATCAAGCTGCGATGAAATTCTTATAGCTTCGTGAAATTTTAAATATTCCAATCTTACGGTATGTATATTGCTTGGAGCTATTGTACTTTTGTTTCTCAAAGCTACCAATGTTTTTCAGCGATTTTTCGATAGATGGTTCTACATGTGGTTAGTCACCTCTTAAGCCATCTATCATATAATATATATGAGATATATATCTCTCGCCGTTGGTAAATTGTCTCTGCAAAGAGACAACAGTTACACCACACTTATGAGCTGCAATAACAGCGAAACGCGTCTGTGGTTACTAGCTGGGTAAGGCCGGCATTTGATCATGACTGAAAGGTTGATTCAGATGCTGAAATCTTGTGAAACATGGCCAGCGTTCTTTAATTTTTTATTAGACGTTTCACTTAGAGTTCGCTATTGTACTTTTGTTTAACTATTATACAGATGTTTTCAAAAAGGGAGACATAGCTTAACCACAGATTCCTGGGGGTAAAATAAGACGATTTAAGTAAACCTACCTTTACCGAAAAGTGTACTGTTTAGCCAGCATTCTGCTTCAAAATTCTTCGAAAAAAAATGCTTATAATAACGGAGCACTTTATTCGATTTGGATGAAATTTGACATGGCACTTAGTATGGTTGTAAGACATATTTTAAGATGATACTTGTTATTATTAGTGAACCACTAGTGCATCAAACTTGGGTATCCATAGATAAAATGTGTTAACGGATTTCTCGGTAGTGATTGTAAGGAATTATATTGTTGTTATTCCATAAAGTAGTTAATTTTATTTAAATTTTCAATATTTCGTTATACATTTTGTAACCTCATCAGGGAATAAAATAGTTTTAACTGTTGTAATCTCTTGACAAATTGATAAATTCAGAAACATCCAATTTTAAAATTATTATTTGTTTGTACACTGCACTGGTTTACATATTATTTAAAGAATTTTGACCAGATACGTAGAACATGTTAGTTACATGAAAATAATATTAGAAAAGTTGTAAGAATTACTCTGTGAGCGTCACATATTGGCCGAAAAACAGCAACTTTTAATGGACACGCCGATAACTAAAATTGTATTTTTTCAGAAAGATAAATTCAATAGTCAATTTTTCGCTACCGAAAATCGGTCACATTAATATGTTCTTGTATGAATGTTATGATGATTTTGGACAAGGCGAAAGAAGAATGTTTTTAAAGAGTTAAGTGATTCAGTGGAGCTCTTACTTTCATCCCTTTTCTTATTGTTTTCGAGTTTTTGCTACCCCACTAAGTGGGAAACGCGTGATTTTACGTATGTATGTATGTAATTTTCTCTCTCTGTTTAATTTGTAAAATCTGTTACGGTTCACACAAAAAATAAAACCTGGGTGACTGCACCGTTAAATTTTTAAAATAAATTTTATCTAGCAGTCTTTCGAATAACTTTGAAGCAGAATACGAGCTAAACCGTACACTTTCCGGTAAAGGCAAGTTTAGTTAAATCGTCTTATTTTAGCTTCAGGAATCTGTGGTTAAGCCATGTCCCCCTATTTTAGAGACACATGTATATTTACGTTATACATAATCTAAACCTGAAACCGTAACAGTTTGGATTGTTTCCCAAAACATTAAATTAAATTATAATGTATGTATTAAGAATTACCAAATACATAATTGAATTCTGCATGTAATCATGCAGAGTATAATTTGGTTTGGATTATATTTCGAATGTAGTATAGCTAATATCATAATACGACTATTTAATTGTGATATTGTTTTCATTAGGTATTATATTACATTTACCTATTCAATATCAATATCATTAAATATGTGTTGTGGTATACGGATTGTTGGATTTACCGTGAACCTATAATTCATGGCTATACTGATGCCGCACTCAGACCTGATCTAGTTAATCCCTAATGCTATTATTGTTATTTTTACATCCAACGTTTGTAGCTGCATTATTTGGATTTGGCACTACATTTGCATGCAAATCTTTTGCCCTCTATGCTCGAAACGAAATTCCGAATAAATTAAAAAACTAAAAAGTTGTACTGAAATGTACAGGCTAACCTAAACCATAGATCTACAGTAGCATGTTTTATTTTTTAGATTATAATTTATTTCTATAATACTTCATATTAATTTCCTAAATAAAATATTTTATTATACGACGATTTCATGCAAATGCAAATTACAACTAAAACTATTGTATAAGATAAATTATTCTCTAAAAAAAGAAATATATATCCAGTAAAATTGTAACACGAACATAACTATTTTCTACAAATGCCATATCGAAAATTACGCTATTTTTTATTATAAATGCATCATAACCATTTAAAACTGAAAATTATTGCTAATCATACGGTTTTGATTTTTGATCTATAGTGAGTATTTGAGCGTTTCCAAGGAGACAGTTAGCAATTATTGGTATTGTTTACGTTAAGTCAACAAGTCAATATTTTTTTTCATTGTTTTTGCTGTTATTCATATTTATTGTCATTTTTCGTTACCTAGGTAACTCAAAAATTTAGCGGGTTTTAGTGGTCGATTTACGCACGCTTTTGCGTGTTTTAAAGAGCGGTTATAATGCATGTATAATAAAAAATTATAAAACGCTATGTTATGTAAATTGCACTTGACACTGACATCTGTCAATTATAATAACTGAATATATCACCCGTTTCCATGGTTATAGCATAGCTGGCTGATTTATGTTCACTTATAACCCAAATCTCATCTCATCACATGGATATAAAGAAGAGAAATGTGAAAGAATTATAATTTTTAGAATGAAGTTTTTGTCACACAAACACACACAGACATCATCGTAAAACTAGTAAAATTGTATTCTAGGGACCTTAAAACATGATTATTCATTAAAAACACCATCAAATTTTTAACCACAGACAATTTCATCCTTACCTAAAGGTAACGGAAAGTAAATATATATATATATATATATATATATATATATATACCCTTTCCTCTCGTCGGAGAATTTTGTCACACACACACGCGCACACACACACACACACACACACACACCACACATACAGACATCATCGCCAAATTAGTAAAATCGCATTCAAGGGACCGTAAATATCTTGCTTAAAGGTGACGGCAGGTACAAAGCAGTCCTTTCAAAGAAAAAATTAAAAAATACAGTGAAATATCCCATTATTGTTCATGTAAGATAATTTGGGCAGGTGCACAACTTATAATTTGTTGGTAAAATGCCAAAAAATATGTGCACGAAGAACGAACTAAATAATTCCGATGAAGAAGTTTAAGATAAAACACATATATTGAGATTTGTAAACATAACCTATAAAAATAAATATTCCTTTCATTTTCACAATTTTCGATTTCAAATAAAATTGAATATGCACTTTATTGTTTATATTCGTGATAAAAAGTAGACCTTTAGTGCCTTAATACATAAACTATTCTTGTGTTGTTTTTAATAATATCTGACTATTCACAAAAATAAACATTTGTTATATTTTTAATTAAAATCCGCCAACATTTTGTTGATTTTCCTTGCGCGTAAATATTTTCAACTATACTTTTCCTTTCATGGAATAAATTAAGTAGCTTACAAACTTTTTAAATCAATTTTCACAAATAATCAATACTCAGAGTAAGTTGAGTGTAAATTAACCAAACTTTGCATAAATTACAAGTCTCTTAGCATAAATCTTTAATGTGAGAACTTTTATTAAATTATTATTCTGACAGATTATGACATTGACTTCATTTCCTGCCGCGGTAACATACTACCCTTTAAGGGTGCGTTTTACCAACGCGAGTTAACTCGAGAATTTGCTAACTCAGGATTTAAATTAACCCTAGATTAATTCAAGTGAACATTGTACAAAGCGTAACTTCTTTCGAGTCAGCTAACCCGACAGATGTGAATGTTGGCAACATTGAATATCGTCCGCGCTAATGTCGCATGATAACAGTGCATCAACGCACATGCGAATTTCGTGTTATCTCAACTGTTTCTTTGATTTCGAATTATTGTTTTGCGTTTCAGTATTACCAAATCTTGTTGGCCGTTTTTCTTCGAAATAATGTCAAAGAACTTTATTGATGTAAGTATATAAAAAAATTATTAAAATAAAATTGTGTGAGCATAAACCAGTAGGTAAATAATATTTTTCTTGATATTTATTAGATGGCTGATTTAAAAAGAACATGAGCTACAAACTTCACAGAAAAGGAGGATTTCTTATTAAAGGGTGCTATTAAAAAATATGTGCAAAAGCAATTGAAAGTAAAAAAAAGCTAATGCGGATATCAATAAAATTAATATAAGCCGCATGTGAAAAAGTTTTTTTATAATACAATCAGGATAGTGGAGAAAATTACCGCGATGTCCAGGCACTACGCAACAGACACAAGAATTTAAAAATGCATTCTTCCAAGAAGTATGCCGAACAAAAGAAAAGACATGTATTTATATATCGGACAACTATTTTGGATAAACGAAATCGTTGTTTAAATTTAATATTGTTCCATTTTTGAAAATGATCTATCCGTTCTCGGTTCTCGTAACATGCGAGGAGCTCGTAAAACATTATTCACTAACTCAATGAAATCTTCATCGTCTGTAAGCTCTTCGATTCCCTCAAAATTTTCTTGTAAAGCCATTGTAATTATTATTATCATTATTGACAAAGAACTTGTCAAAAAAATTATCAAACACAGCAGAAAGTGAGGTTAGAAGTTGTTAACTCGAGGTTAAACCCTCCAAAGTCACGGGTTACTCTGAGGTCGAGTTAATCTGGAGTTAACCCTTGATTAATTTTTGTACAATGCTTTCTTAAGAATAACCCGAAATTAAAGATAAGCCAGTGTTAACTCGCGTTGGTACAACTCACCCTAAGATGTGTTTAATTGCAAACCCATTTAGCATTTGGGGTCTGGTTTCCTTGGTAACAAAACAAACAGATGAATGTTGTTGGTGTTTCGAGATGAATAAATAACAAAGTAGGTGAGAAAGGAGAATTGCGTATATTATACAAACGTCAGACGGGATGAGGTTGTTCCTTTATCACGAAGGATTCCTCCTCACATAAGCTTATGAGCGCATGCATATTGTGTTATATGTACCAGACTTAGAATTCAGTCGAGAAATATACGGAGTTGCGTTTATCTTGTGAATTTATTTATAAACTTGGGTATAAAGTGTTGTTTTGCATTTTATGTTGGAAATATATGAACCCACATGCATTCTAAATTTTGTGTTTTATGTGTTTTCGGGTAATGAGGTTTGTGACGTTCATATTGTTGTATACAGGTTGCGTCAGAATTCATAAAACATTCAACATGTTTATATTCAAGCATGAGAATTTGTTTGAGATGCAAGTATGATGAAACAATATTTTTAGACGACCATTGTGATAACTATGACATATCAACGTAGTATTCTAACACTGAAAGTTGAACTTATCACATTAGTGTTACGATATATTTCATATCGTAATAGTTGACACGGTTGCTAGGTTACTATGTCATTATTTTTTGGCTATATGTATACATTATTCATTTGTCAGCTGTCAGTACGTTTGAACCTAAATTTCAGTTTTGTAGAAAAAGTAAAATTTATTTAAGCTAGTCTAAAAAATAATGTTCATAACTTGTATGAAATACAAATATCTTAGCTCGTGTGTATTGACTTGCACTCCGCTACGCGTCGTGCGTCAATTTACACTCGCATGATATTTGGTATTTTTCATAACTTGTTACGAAAATAACTATTGTGTGACCTTACAATTCATAATATATGTCGAAAGATTAGAAAAAAGGGGGTTGTGTTTACACTAGAAAACAAAGTCTTACACAAGTTAACCCTTCGGAAGTGACGACTTTTTCTATGGCACTAAGTCTGAGAGGCCCGGAGAGCCCATGTTAAAATACTACCGGGATGTTTTTGATACAAAATAATGGTATGTGTAAATGAATTGAACTTGGTAAGGGAGGTATAGGGATCGTGCTAAAAATCACATATCGAGATTTTAGTAAATGACCACGTTTTAAGGTCCCTAGAATCCAATTTTAACATTTTCGCGATGATGTCTGTATGTGTGAATGTGTACGAATCTTGTTTGCACTCTAACTCAAATATCATCATTCAGAAAATTCTGAAACCTTTTATTTCTGCCCTATTCTAATAGGAATAAATGCCATTAGATTTTTGTGTAAATCGGATAACCGGAAATGGCACTTTACTTGAAGCTCATAATGGTTTTTCTTCAAAAAATACCATTAAATGCCATTTTTTCGCATTTAATGTCATTGTAAAATTATAGATTATTGAATTTTGTTCAGGTATACATTAATACTTTTTCTGTATATTTTACAAATAAATTTAAAAATCATTTTTCTTTTTTTAAACCCGAAGCCTAAGATAAATACAATTCCTTTGTTACACAGTTTATTTTTCAAATGAATGTAACTGACAGGTAAACGTCATTGTCAAAAAACTAATCATTTCCAAATAATATAGTTTGAAGCATTACTAAATACGTAGGTATGTATTTAAATGAATAAAAATTAAATAGCGGGAGGTTTTGTGTTGGCCACATCAGATTTTTTTTCTACGAAAACGAAAATTTTACATAAAAAATAACACATATAAGAATTTAACTCACAAAATGTAATCCAACAAAAAAAATTACAATATGCTATAAATTCGGTCGGATCTGATAGACTAGGCGCCAATTCCGAAGGGTTAAGAGTATACTTTCTTATTTTAATTTATGTTAATTTTTTGAATTTTTAAAGTTTAGAGTTCGTCATGTCCTCATCACGGGTTTCGTTTTTAAAATCAAACAAAATGAAGGGTTATACAGAGACCTATTTTCGTGCTGCCATCTATTGATAATTTCCTTGAACTACACATAACTCACCTGTTGTAATACAAACAAATCGCTGTCATGATGACAGTTGAAACAAGATAGTGCCAAATATGAAAAATGAAGTGAGTGTATGATCTTTGTAACAGGGACTCCGGTTATAATTAAAAAGAATACATGACAAATAAGAAATTCTTTCAGCTTTCACATCTAATCGAAGACAATGAATAATGTAGAACTCAAATATCAAAACATAAGTGACAGAAGACAGAACTTTAAAAATGGCGATGATTTGTTTGTATTATGATTTTCCATCTCAACTTTTTCATCAACACTTTCTTTCTTGCGCGTAACGTCAAAAGTACAACCCTCCATTCTTCGCGCATGAAACGTCAGACATTTTTTTTAAATATTCAGGGATGATATATTTTTATTGATAAAAATATTTATTATTGACAAAGTTTGGTTTCACAAATTTAAATTATTTATTTAATGCATGTAAAATCGGTCAAGCGCCATTTGCTATTTTCTTACGGGAAAATACAATCATTTAGTAATTAAGCGCTAGAGATGCATTCGGGCGGGCCGGGCCGGGGTTTGAGGTTTGGATCGACTCGGCCCGAAAATAAAAATTACCGGCCCGACTCGAAGATCGACTCGACAAAAAAATTAGCTAGCCCGGCTCGAAAATTGACTCAAAATCGGGTCGGGCTTCGGGCCGGGCCGGGCCAAAGCTCGAAATTGGGTGCATCCGGCATTCCTAATGTTGATTTTTATGTTAAGGCAAAATGTTTAACTTTTTTCGTGTCAAACTTATAAAAAACCTCTACATTCTTATAACTTTCAACATTAGTTAACATAAGTAGTTAAAAAAGAGACCCTTCTAGTGTAAGCTTGTTATAAAAATTACTGACCTACGAGTATTTAACACTTTGTTTACCAAAGAATTTAAACAACTTTTTCACAAATCTTATATAAAAAAAATAGAATTTTAATTTACATAAGGATTTTTTATCTAACTTTGTTTCTGCTCAAAAAATAGGACAAGAAACCATTATGATAGGAACAAAAATCACTTTTATTTAAGTACCTATACGAGTAATAACAATGATAATAGCATCATCACAATATAATTATTATGCTTTAATGAATAACCTTGAATTCTTGAAGTAAAATAATACATTTTTATTTATTAATATGTGAACTGTGTTGTTATTAAATCATTTTGATCCTTTTTAACTTCATCCATTTTCATTAAAATATTAAGGAAAAATGATTAGCCCGATTCGGCCCGATAAAAAATATCTTCGGCCCGGCTCGATGATCGACTCGAAATCGAGGCGGGCTACGGGCCGGGCCGGGCCAAAGCTCGAAATCGAGTGCATCTCTATTAAGCGCATAAATACCAATTTTTTATTTACACGTTTCGTGTATCATACACCACATATGAATATATGATGCATTTCAAATTTTAGCTTTTAACCATGTTTTTTATACTAATCCAGAAGATTGATGCTTGAATATATCTCGTGTCGCACATGATATAAAACCCTTTCGGCTTAGCGATTTTGAATCACATTGAAGAATGATACATAACAACAAGCAAAAAGTTAAAGTAGTTTGACACGTTAAAATTTATGTATTTACAAATCTCGAATACTCCCATTCATTTCATCATTAATTTGAAAATAATACTTTGCAAATGACAAACGTTTCATTATAGTTAAAAGCTTTGAAAGACATTTGTTTGTTATTCCCGTTTAATGAAAATTTAAATAATGTAATTAATTTCATATATTTGACAACTACGCCCAGCAATCATTTACAGACGCAATCATTTATCAAACTGTCCACGTATTTATGCAAGCTACCTACACTTTTTTAGGATTTTAATTTTACGAAATCTGTCAGGCATCAAATATCGGAATAATTTGATTATTGAATAAAATCACATCCACAGAGACCCTTTATAATTTGATTTGGATTGTGCCCAGACCTCAATCATTATCAATTATGCTTTGGCATTATTTTTTATGATAAATTTTTGACTTTAATTTCCTTTAATAACATAATAACTAAGCATTTTAAGGCCCAATATTTCCATCTATGATTAACTGGCAGGTATTATAAAAAAAAATTAAAACTTATATTCTGTGATATCGTACGCTATAGTTTTTAATAACTAATTTAACCAGAGATAAAAATATCTGACCTTAAAAACTGAAATTTAGAATTTAAAAACATGGATATAAATTTCCATATCTTTTAGTTTTTATTGTACATTTTTTATAAAATCGACTTATGAGTGATAAATTACTTGATGTTACATTTTTATTGCTATCATGTTGTAACTGGGAGATTTTCCTGGAAATTGACAAAGTGTACTCTAGAGATTTATGACGAAAGTTGAAGCTTTGTCATTACTTTTTAGAATTAAAACTGGGTCAAATAAATTCATACTCCAATACTCTTTAAAGTACGCTCTCACTGTTGGTACGTAAAAAATTAGTACATGTATAATAATGTTCTATATTTAAAATTAAAAACAATATTGTTAATTAATTAAAATCTTCCTCTCTGAAAGGTACGAAAAATATTTAATTGTTTTTATTTTTGTAATTATATTTTCATTTTAATGAAGCGGGTTCTTTTTCTTGTTCTTCATATCTTGATACCCATAGGCGGGTGGGATTTCTTTTTCTTTGGGATAATACATTCCTTCCACTTTTTCTGTCGTTTCCATTGTTTTCATTTTCCAATTTTTTACATCTTTTATTTCTGATTCTGCTATTATTTTATCTCATGTTTTCTTCACTCTTCCTCTTCCCCTTTTTATTCATAATTTCAGTTTCTACTATTTTTCTTACTATGATTTTCTGATCCATCCTAATTATGTGTCCATACCAGCCCCAGTTACTTCTGTTTTATCCTGGTTATATTAATCAATCAAATTTAATATATAAAATCCCGTGCGGTGGTTGTAATCGGTCTTATATTAGACACACGTCTCAGAAATTAGGTACTAGATTTTATAAATTATGACGAATTTGAAAATAATTTAAAAAATCTGTTGTGGCCAGCACAAGACCTTCCGTCAATTCGATATATTTTGTACAAATCCCATACCAAAAGATCCTTGAAGCAGATATATAATATCATGTAAAACCGAACACGAACACATACTATTTTTTACAAATTCCATACCAAAAGTTCATTTGAAAAGGTTCTACAAATCCAATAAAATTATCACATAAACACACACTAAGTAAAATGCACTTGACACTTCCTTCATTTCTTCTTCAACTTTCCCCTATTTTATTAGGGGTCGCTGTTTCCTCTTCTCTTCCTCTCATTCCTGTTCAACGCACCTTCTTCACACATTCCTTTCTTTCTCAAGTCTTCTGCAATACAGTCTTTCCTTCTTCTCTTTGGCCTTTCTCTGGATGTCACTTGCGAGGAACGCTATGACATACCAATTTTAGATCCTTTACTTTCTATATTTGGTTTTGCACTTGCAACTGACATCTGTCAATTAAAATTTTTTGAATATACCTATCAACTGTTTAGATGATAAATAGCAAAGATAACTAATTTTTGAAAATTAATTTCTTTATAATGCTTTAAATCTACATCTATTGAATATGAAGGAAAATGTATAATTAAACCGTATAGAGAGGAGTATTTTCTTTAATATGTATAATAACAAAAAGTCAAAAAATAATATTTAACTGCGTTTTTTTAAGAAAAACTGTTAAAAACTTCAAATTTGGGTACTTCCGGTGGATCAATTATAACCAAAATCTAATCAACTCTTCATATGGTCGTACCGAAGAGGAATACGAAAGAATTATAATTTTTAGAATTGTAGTATTGGAGTTATCGTCGGAGAAAAATTTGTCACACACGGACACACACACACACGGACACACACACACACACACGGACACACACACACACACACATACAGACATCATCTTAAAAATGGTATATTCATATTGTAGGGACCCTAAAACGTGCTTATTCATTAAAAACTCACCACCGAATTTTTTGACCAAAGACAATACCTTCCTTACCTAAAGGTGACGGAAGGTAAAAAGAATCTTTCTAGAAATGTGCCTCATAAAAATTATAATAGTAAACTACGAAACAGATACTCAAAATCTAAGTGCAATTTATTCTTATTTACTTAATAATTATTAATAAAAATTTAACTATTTATATTCAAATTTTTCTTTCTTCTTCCTTGTGTTGAAGTAACACTTACTTAACCCTAAAAATTTCTACTACATTCTTATACTTTGCTTATTGCCAATATTTTATACAACATGATTGTAAATTAGTATAATGCCCATATTCATAAACACTCGTAAAGTTTCAAAACGGCTCGTTATAATTTTTGACAAATAGAATCAAACTTGACAAACAAAATTTTTATTTTTCTTTCAATGTCGACTGTTTTTATTGGATAAATACTATAACGAACCGTTTAAAATTTTTACGAGTGTTTATGAATAAGGGAATTAGTAAGATAAAATTTAAATTATTGTAAGTAATATAAAATTTAAACAGATATTTCTGTTCTCTGACTTTTTGCCAAGTGACGATAACAATTATAACTCTTTGTAAGTAACACAAATCTATTCATGTAACTTACCTTTATACGGATTTATTGTACGTTTTAGTTTTCCCTAATGAAGTTACAAAACATGAAACTTATAACGAAATATTGGAAATTTAAATAAAACTAACTACTTTATGGAATGACAACAATACAGAGTGCTCATTTTATAAGTTCCCGCCTTAATATTTAATTCCATGTTATACTTCAAAAGTGACTTGGTTTTTAAAATTTTGTTTTGCTCTTATACCTACTGTGATTATTCGATTTAAATTACTAATATTTGACAAGTGGCTTATGAAATGTATTCTATTTTGCCAATTTTTAACTTTAAGGAGGGAACTTATAAAATGGGCACCCTGTATAATTCCTCATAACGATGCCGGGAAATCCTTCTGCATTCATTTCTTTTCCTGTCTAATTTTGTTTTTTTTCACGATGTTCCCGAGGTATTTCATTTCCATTCATTTCTGTTCTGCATATTCCATATTCCACTGCTTTTCTTACTAAACTATTTGGTTTTAATTACAACATGCAATGTACGAATATTGTAAGCTTTTTATCCTTTCAATCTAATCTAAAATATCCTCAGGATTACAATTTGAAGACACAGGTGGTCCCTTGAGAGTACAAGAATTTTTTTGTAATTAAGTTTCTTTGAAAATCCCTCGGCGGTTACTCATTACATCTACGCTAATTCCTTTTACCGGTACACTCATACACATACTCAAATACTACTACTACTAATCCTTTAATTTAGAAACTGTGTCACTTTACGGTGCAACGAGGACCATTCAAGTCGCACTCGAGCGCAGTTAAACTCTGGAGTATGTGAAAACATTTCTATTCCCCTAAATGAACACATATTACACCAGAAACTATTTGGTAGTGGAGTCTATTGAATTTAGAAGTCACCTTCATGTCGTTTAAGAGATTTCCTTGAAGTAGGAATGCTGCAATATATAAGCCAAGCCTATCTATTTGAACTGCTTCCGGGAATTATTGATATAGATATTGGAGTAGTTATTTGTATCGCTATACTGCATCTAGTTTCAGATTGCAGTGGTGGGCAAAAGCTAGAGATGCATTTTGGCAGGCCGGGCCGGGCTTGGAGGTTTGGATCAACTCGGCCCGAAAATAAAAATTACCAGCCCGACTCGAACATCGACTCGACAAAAAAATTAGCTAGCCCGGCTCGAAAATTGACTCGAAATCGGACCGGACTTCGGGCCGGGCCAAAGCTCGAAATTGGGAGCATCCGGCATTCCAAATGTTGATTTTTATGTTAAGGCAAAATGTTTAACTTTTTTCGTGTCGAACTCATAAAAAACCTTTACATTCTTATAACTTTCAACATTAGTTAACATAAGTAGTTAAAAAAGAGACCCTTCTAGTGTAAGTTTCTTATAAAAATTACAGACCTACGAGTATTTATTTGTTTACCAAAGAATTTAAACAAATTTTTCACAAATCTTATATATATTTAATTTTTATTAATTTAAATACATACCTACATATTTACTAACGCTGCAAACTGTTCCATTACAGAAAACTATTGCTTTATTTATTATTTTCTTTTTAAAATGTCACTATTATTAATTTGAAATGATTAGTTTTTTGACAGTGACATTTACTGTCAGTTGCATTCATTTGAAATATGAACTGTATAACAAAGGAATTGTGTTTACCTTAGGCTTCGCGACTAATAAAAAAAAAATATTTTTAAATTTATCTGTAAAACATATAGAAAAGTATTAATGTATTCCTGTAGAAAATTCAATAATCTTTAATTTTCATAAGACATAAAATGCGAAAAAAATGGCATTTAATCGTATTTTTTGAAGAAAAACCATTATGAGCTTCAGGTAAAGTGCCATTTCCGGTTATCCGATTTACACCAAAATCTAATGGCTTCTTTTCATATTAGAATAGGATGAAAATACAAGGTTTCAGAATTTTCTGAATGATAGTATTTGAGTTAGAGTGAAGACAAAATTCCTACACATACATACACACATACACACACACACACACACACACACACACACACACACATACACACATACAGACATCATCGTGAAAATGTTAAAATTGGATTCTAGGGACCTTAAAACGTGGTCATTTACTAAAATCTCGATATGTGATTTTTAGCACGATCCCTATACCTCCCTTACCAAGGGTAGCGGGGGGTAAAAATAGAATTTTAATTTACATAAGGATTTTTTATCTAACTTTGTTTCTGCTCAAAAATAGGACAAGAAACCATTATGGTAGGAACAAAAATCACTTTTATTTAAGTATACGAGTAATAACAATAATAATACATTTTTATTTATTAATATGTGAACTGTGTTGTTATTAAATCATTTTGATCCTTTTTAACTTCATCCATTTTCATTAAAATATTAAGGAAACTGTGCATTTGAATGAACTATAAGATTTTTCGGGCTGGCCCGAAAAGCTCGAATTTTCGGGCCGGGCCAAAATCAAAAGTTCGACTCGCCTCGATTTTTGAAAATGATTAGCCCGATCATCGAGCCGGGCCGGGTCAAAGCTCGAAATCGAGTGCATCTCTAGCAAAAGCGATTTTCCCAGCAACATTTTAAGGTTAAATACAAATCTATACTAGGGCTGTGTCCGATGTTGCACTTTTGTTACCCTAATAGGCGATCTCCATTAAGATCCCAGCGCCGAAACGGTGGGCTAAGGAAGCTGCCAGATAGACATCATACTCGGATATACTCAAGGAACATAGTACTGACAGACAATATTGGTGTTGAAAATTAATGTTTTTTTAGTGTATTCCATATTTATTTTTATATATTTAAACAGTAAGTTTGTTGTCAAATGATTCTACTTGTTTTTACATATAATTTTTACCTCTCGCTAAGAGAGGTATTGGATTCATGCTAAAATTCGCATATCCAGATTTTATTGAATAAGCACGATTTAAGGTCCCTACAATCCGATTATAACATTTTTAAAATGATATCTGTGTGTGTGTGTGTGTGTGTGTGTGTGTGTGTGTGTGTGTGTGTGTGTGTGTGTGTGTGTGTGTGGATGTGTGTATGTGTGTGTGTGTGTATGTATGTATGTATGTATGTCTGGATGTTGTAGTCACGATTCCTCAAAAACTACAAGACTTAAAAAATATTTAACTGCAGTTTCCTCAATCTGACATTCCTGGGAAGAGCTGAAAAGGTTTTGGTAACAATTGAACAACCGGAAGTAGTAGTAGTGGGAGTTTTTTTATTAAATATTAAAGAACATACAATTCTCCATCTAATACACTTAAAAATTTTATTATATCTTATATAGATTTAGAGATAAAGACTCTATAATTTATAGAGTAAACTAATCGCAGAGGCCAAGGCACTAAGGAAACCAGTTGATAAATTCCAATGTTTATAACATGACACATGTCATTGTCAAATATCAACAGTTTTAGTGACATTCTGATAGCTTTTTCTGGGAAGTATATTTAACTTTTCTTATTGTTTTATTAATTAAATATTTGAAATTATAGGTAAAATTATGGTAAAATGCATAAATCCATCAAAAATACCGCCAATCTGGTTAATGAATTGGAACAATCTTTGACATATAGAAACTTCCTCATACAATGAAAAATAGATATAATTAGAATTATATGTGTGCAGAAGACATGTTAAATATAATAAAAAACAATATTTGGGTAATGTTCTGTAAGATTTTGTTATAAAACGACGGTTCGAAAGCGAAGTGCAATACAATACTTATATAGCCTAATATGGAAATGGCGAGAGGTCTTGTGCTGGCCATAACAGATTTTTGAAATTGGTACCTAACAATACTATAATTTTGAAGTTTTTTTATGTTATGGAATTTAATAAACACTCATTTTCCCTTGTTCAGTATTTTTTATACATGGAGGTGATGAAAATTGAAGAAGGATATATGAGGGCGAGAAAGTTGTTAAGGCTGGGCATATTACTTTATGCGGTGTGGTAAATAAAGAGACCACAAAAAATGTAAATAATGATATACTGATATATGCACTCTGTTTGCAAATAAGTGCTTTGCAGTCTGCCCCTCATACTATTGAAGAGAAATTTAAATATATAAACAATAAAACAACTGAAGATTAGTAGTCGCTGCAAACATATATATGCGGTTTTGATATATTGCACCGGTATATAAATTAACGACTTTGTAATTGATAGTCCAGTCAATAGAGGTTTTTACCCTACAAAAGGTGGGGAAAAACGATTTTAACATATGTTGTTTGGGTCGAGACGGGGATGAAAAATTCAAATTTGTGACCTTGGGGAGGCTCGGCGTGAGCCGCCATCTTGGAACAAAGGTGCAAAAAATGAGTTTTTTGCTATTATCTCGAAAACAGTGGCCCGTATCAAAATTATACAAAAATACAAATTTAAAGCTCGTTACTTTTTGTACAAAAAGGGTTCTTGCATTTTTTACCTAGGATGAACTCTCAAAGAGTTATGTTTAAAAATAGGTAACCAGAACAACAATTTATGAAAGAAGATTTAATTACTCAAAATATACACAATATTAATTTTTTAATACTTAGTCTAATAGATTTTGTTATTTGTAACAGTTTACATTTGTCGTGGCATCAAAAGAAGTAAATTATCGATGATTATTAAATAATTTTTGTCAGGCGCTTTTTCACAGATTCATCAACCACTCTGACCCGGTTAAAGATACGGTACCGCGGCTTAATAATTTTAATTCAGTTTAAAATTCTCCTTTATGTCATGTTAAACTATTTTTCCTCTGATGAGTGGTTAACGAATTATTAACAATTTAAACTTATGTGAAATTTCACTAAAATTTTAAACATCTGCAAATCAGCTTAGTGTTCATTTTTTCTTCTGAAATTTGGACACGATTAAAGATAAGCTTTACTGTACATTTAATACGTGCTGAAATTGCAGAAGAAAAAATGAAAACTAAGCTGATTTGCAGATGTTTCAAATTTTGGTGAAATTTCATATTAGTTTAAATTTTTAATAATTCGTTAACCGCTCATCAGAGCAAAAATCGTTTAACACGACATGAAGGAGAATTCCAAACTGAATTAAATTTTTTTAACCGCGGTACCGTATCTTTCGAGATAATAGCGAAATACTCATTTTTTGCACCTTTGATCCAAGATGGCGGCTAACGCTGAGCCTCCCCAAGGTCACAAATTTTAATTTTTCATCCCCGTCTCGACCCAAACAACATATGTTAAAATCATTTTTTCCCCACCTTCTGTAAGGCAAAGGTCTTTTTTGGTCTCCATTGACTGGACTATGAATAATTCATTTAATTGTGCTGACTTAGCTTGTTTTCTAGCCCTTTCTTCCCTGTCTTTAGATGGAATCTTGGATGGAAAGGATGATTGTGGCAATTTATAAGTAGGTATTGCAGTTTTTTGAAACGTCTAAGTTTACTTTCATTTGTAAATTTAAAAAATGAATCTTCGGTGAAATAAAGGCTGCAAACTTTCATGTAAGGGCTTAGATTTTTGCCCATTCTCAGATTTTTTGCTTTTTAACTAATTCTCCGCCAAATATTACTTTTTGTTTGTCTAATGGAAAAGAATGAAAAGATAAATTCGGATCTTTCTTTCTCCTCGAATAACACTATGAAACACAGCAATAATAATTTGATTTTAACATTATAACAAGAAATAAATGGATAAATACACGAAATATGTAGCGTAGCACTTATAACGGTCATGACTTATGGTTGGTAATGTCTATCTGAAAGCTTTCAAAATCTGCCAAAAGATGGTATATAGCTTAGAAAGAGTTGCCTATATCTAAATCCTGAATATATATGCCATAAATCTACTGATTATTTAGAATTTTAGGAATTAGATTTTAGGGTTTTGCAGGAGCACACTATGCCTTGAAGTTGACGCGCACTAATTAAACAAATCATGTTCGTTGCTATAATTTGTACAAAACGTCAAATTTACTACCAAAGAATAGCTCCCTAGCTTCTATTTTATGAAATATAATATTAACATTTATTCTCAAGCCTTAAATTGAACCGAATTGTATAATTAATTTTTGTTATTCTAAAGTGTTGCCATACAAACCAATGGATATCACTAGTGTGCCAGTCGGAGTTGTATTTATGTGAAGAAGACCTAAATACTAAATGCCAAAATGCATATGATTTTCACAGTTTATAATTAAACAAATGTCAAATTACATACAGTACTGTATAGTGCATAAATGTTGCAGCACAGTATTAAAAGAATAACGGTTTTGCGCTAAAGGTTTTTGAAATTTCCTGTCAGAGACTTTTATGAAAATAAAAAAAAACTATTCCGTCCAACTAAAGGTAAAATGTAGGTAGAAGTTCTTTTGTTTTATGTCCGCTGTAAGCTACTTTCAGAATTACGTTCATTAAAAATTTCTTATTTTCAGAAAATAGTTTCGGAATTAGTAGAATCGCTTTTATTCTTTTTAAAAATCCGCTTAGTAGGGGCAGGTTTTATATATTAAATCTTCACTTAAAATTTAGTTGCCAAGTAGATTTAATGAAATGTTAATGTCTATGTCTTATGTTTAATTTCATTTTCGAGAGCTGTGAACATTTTCATATAGAATCTATAGTTTATAACATTATACGTATAATTTTATTTTTATTTTCGGAGCTGTGAATGAGGCTTTACTGTCAAAAAAACCCTTATTATTTTTATTTATAATTTTTTTTCTTCCTTAATTTTTTTAAAACAATAACTGTCGATCTTTGTTGAAACACATTAAATTAGATTGTTTTTAGATTTACATTTTGCCGATTTATGATATAGAAATCAGTCATTATTTTGTTTACAACAAAAGTTAAATTCTCCTCATTTTTTTAAATCTACTTTAAACAGTTTTTCTTTTTTCTTCCTCATTATTTACAAAAAAAAATGTCTGAGAGTTGAAAAAAAGTGACTCATAACAACTTCCAAAATAATTCTTACTGAATTCGTTAATAACAATCACCAGTGGCGGATTTACGCATAGGCACAGTAGGCACGTGCCTACGGCGGCAAATTTTCGGGGGCGGCAATTTTTTTAAATCAGAAATGTATAATTTTATAAAAAAAATTGCCGATTCAAAGACGCGACGAAAATATAATGGAATATGCGCTCTATTTTCAACAAATGTCCAAATAATTGAACTCATGTTTCAGACTTTATTTTGAGATCCTTCTTTTAGCTAAAATAAATAAAGAAATGCAAAATTAAAGCGCGGAAGCATGTGTTTATGTTTTTTGTAAAAATAAAGTCAGACTTTAACTATTCTAAAGGCTATATTTGTGAAAATTATGACTTCTTTGCTTGCAAATTTTCAAAAAAAAAAAACAACCTAACGCATTAAACTCAATTTGACGAAATTCGGGTATATAATGTAATGTAAATAAATATGTTATCTATGTTCGGGTAATTGAATGCATTGCGTGACAAAATGATTATTAGTTTTTAGGCTGTGTTTGTGAAAAATGTGTCTTTTTCGCTTGAAAATTTTCAATAAATACTTTAATATAACGATAACCTAAATCACAGAATACAATTTGACGTAACTCGGATGGTTATATTCATTTTATAGGAATTTAACAGTACCTTTTTTCAGAAAAAATACCAAAATCAGTATAAATATTGCTTTCCGCGACATAATTATTGTGAAATTTGTTTATAATGCTTTGCAACTATATATAACCATCAAAATAAAATTCTTGAGGGTTGGTTATTCCAGACTTTAGCCTTCAAATTACCTATTTAAGCACCTTTTATATTTTAACAAAAATAAAACATGCGAAAAGTTTAAACATTAAAAAAGATATATTTTAACATTTCTGATATTTAAATATCTATATTATCATTGGTTAATATTTGAAAATTATGTTATTGTTCTGTTAGAAATAAATTTTAAAATTATGAAAAGCGGCAAATTTCTGAAAAAAGGCGGCAATTTTCTGGGTGCCTACGGGCGGCAAAACTGTTAATCCGCCCCTGACAATCACATCTTCACTAAGCACAAAACAGCCATTTCTATTCAGAGCAAAGTTCGAATAAAGCTGAAAAAGCTGAAGTAACATTAGATATCATACAGTGTGAGAGTTCTTGTGCTGAAATTCGTCGCCTTTTTATATTCCGAAAAGCTCGGCGCGTCGGGAGAGATTCTGCGCTGCAATTCATACGCAAAAGCTCCGCTACCCCTTCTAAGCTTATAGCTTTTTATGGGTTTCGTGGCAAATTTTGCGATTAATGTTACTTCAGATTTTAATATTTTTGTATTTTAATCAAAGTTTGTGTGGTTGTGGGTGGGTCTTTTTCTCATATAATATAAAATTTTAGTAATCCTAACAAATTAATTATCATTTATACATTGGTATGTTTAATAAAGTATGATTAGTGTCCGATATTTTCATCTCTGGTTAAACTGCCGGTTAACTGTCGGTTAAAAGAACAATGCGGCATCGAAAAATTGACACATGTGTAATTTTTACAATTTAGGCTACAATATCGATGCTGTTTTTTTTTTAACTGACAGTTAAATTACCAGGCTGTTTAAGAGGGGATTTAAATACCGGGCCTAAGAATAAACCAACATAAGGAGTAAGAACAAAACTGCTGTGACTACTAAAATTTAGTACCATTAGCAATTTTATCAGTATAGGACTAATTTTTGTAATCGAAACAAGGCCCGGTATTTTCATTATCGGTTAAACAGCCTGTTATTTTAACTGACAGTTAAAAGAAAAACCCAACAACGATATTTTATTTTGACACGTGACGCCCACTCCCCCTAACTATAGTGAACTTTAGTTTTGGTAGAGAATATGAACTAGTCGATATTTCATTTCTGAGAGATTAGATATTAATTGAAAACAAATATAAGTCCGTAAAATAGAAATGGCAAATGAAATTGTTCTATTTCATGGATTATGTATTAATTAAAACTGAAAATTTGATTGTATTGGGAAACGAATTCAATTTATATGGACGGAAGAGTTCAACAAAAAGTTGTACCTATTACAATTTTAATTAATCATTCCACTTTATTGAATTTGAATTTGTTCTATTTTAAATGGAAATGTTACTTGCAATATATTTCATATGTCAGCCATTAATTTAATTATTTGAGAAATTACTGGTGTTATTGACTACCAAACGAAAACAATAAATTGTATCTCGCTATCAATATATTTCACTTTACAGAGAACAATATACAAAACTTTTCTATAGGAATCCGTTACAGTAAAGTTTGCAACTACTGTAAATCTCAATTTCTACAGGTTAATTTGATTGTTCGCGCAAAGTGAGAAAGTATAAAGGAACAAAAACATTTTAAAGAAAATGTATGTGTTTTCAACCGTTAAGGCTTTCTGTGTCAAGTAAACCACAGAAGCAATTCAAATGAAAGTTTATTTTACTGGGAGCAATTTTGCTTTTATGCTTTGCAACTTATTGTGCTGTACAATGACAGGGAAATATTTGTTTACGCTTTGCAGTGTAGTAAACAAGTTACTTTTATTTTGCTTTTCTTTGAAAAATATTAAACGGGGAATTGAGATGCAATATTTTAAATTACAGTTGCATCCTACACTACTTATTTTATAAGCTTTTTAATTGTATCTAACAAGTCTGCATTCTTTTGTTTTGAACATGAATAAAACGTGAATGATTAATTTATCGGGGAGGATATGAGTTCTACATAATTCATTTCGGATGACTGTGGAAACTTAAAGAATTTTTCAATTGTTATATATTCTTTATAATTATAGCGGGAGTTACCTACTATTGCAAAGACCTTACACTCACTTCATTTTTCATATTTGGCATCATGTTTCAACTGCATCATGCCAACGAATTGTTTGTATTATACTTCATTTCACGTAAGAAAATAGTGTTGATTTAGATAGGGATATATTCTGTCATTTAATTGGTCAGAATGCTAACCTAGTTCACAAAACCGAAAAAAAAAATCACTTGTCAGCTGTCAATTATCAAATAGAAACGACAGATTTAAATTATATTTAACCATGTTTTTGTAATAAAGTCCATCCTTTCCTAATTTTAGATCAATCAATATTAATTAATCAATAATAAATATATGTAATCAATTTTAGTTATGATAAGATACTATATATTTTATTTGTTGTAAAAGTAGTTTAAAGTGCTGAATATAATGTAAATTCCGAGTATTAGTTATTTGTAGGAATGACGATGGGTACCCGGGTACTCGGAAGCTACCCGATAATAATGTACCCGATTACCCGAAATATACCCGCTGCCCGTTAATTACCTGCGGGAAAGATTGTATCTAAAAGAAGAGCTTTTTATTACCATACCATAGGTATTTAATATAATTTATGTTAAGTTTTTTTTATAGAGATACAGTATATTTTTTATTTTTATTACTTTTTATTTAATAAATATATGTAAACAATAATTATGAATTTTATTAAAAAGTAAACTGCTAATATAAGGATAACTGGTAACTAACAAATTAACGAATTATGTATATGTGCTTAAAGGATAACGTGTAATTAAAGAATATCGGGTAATTAACGGGTAAAGGGTACTATCCGGGTAGTTGTTTTGGGTACTCGGGTGCCAAAATTATTTGAATTCGTCATTCCTAGTTATTTGTCATTCATATGAACCTAAATTTCAGAGTTCATTTGCACTCATGCTTATGATATCATTATATTTTAACCTTTCTTTGTTTCAAGGGAGAGAACACCTTGTATTTGAGTTTTATAATTTTTAGAATTGTTTTTCACTATTCTTTCAGGCGTAATTCAGCATTTTACACTCCTTAAGTTATTAGTTTATGCTCAATCTGCTACATTCGTTTTTAGAATTGTTTATTCCAAATGACTTTCAGGGGACTTTCTTTGTTCCTTCGTTAAAAACCCTAAATCATCATTTTTACCCTACCACGCCTAGGTGGTATGGACGCGCGGGTAAGCGACGGTAGACGGACAGAACTACGCCCGATGTTTGAATACAATGTGTTAGGCACATGTAATAACATCGTCAACTCGTAAAGTTGCTCTGAGATAATCAACTCATAAGGTTGTATTAGACGTTAGAACTAGGACTCCACTCTACGAGCCCAGGCTCATAATAGTTCGGCCGGCCTACATTTTCTACTAGACGTCCTAACAAATTATTACACCTACCCAAATGGTCAATAATTTCTACAAATCTTTTTCGTCTATTTTAAAATATAGACTTTAAACTTCCAAAAACTGAATACTTAATTAAAATCGCCTAATAACCTAAATTTATATAACAAAAAGTATGATCCAACTGATGGGTCATAATAGTTCGGCCACTTATCATACTAGTCATAAAAATAATGCGCACAGAACAAACATTGCATAAATAAACAAAATACCTCTCAGTATTAGTTATCGGTTAGTAATTAATGGTTTTCAAGCACAATACCCCTTGGTAACTCTCAAAGTAAAGACTTGCGCTTATCCATCATTAATGCCCATAAAAAGGGAACTTTAGCACGTCGAATATCTGTTTCGCATTCTGTTCTTATTTCGACAATGAAATATACCGTTAATTTATATAAAAGAACAGGCGGAGTCGATGAAAAAACCAAAACCGGCTGACCATCTACTATTACAAAAGTAAACAAGCTAGCTTTACGTAGAATAGTAAAAAAAAATCCGCGGTCAAATACTAAAGAAATAACTATGTTTTAGAGGGAGAGTATACCAAAGGAAGTTTTGAAGTCTACAACGAAGAGAACTATTCGAAATATAGGACACAAGTTGCATAAAGTAATATTCTACTACCTTTTTTCTTGTATAATTTTTAATAGCTTATTTAATTATACAACAGGTGAGTCATGTGTAGTTCAAACAAAATATGATGGCAGCACGAAAATATGTCTCTCCATTCCAGGAAAATGGATTAAAAGTTATCGAGACTGTAAAATGGAAGTATAAATTTAACACTGATTAAAATACTACAGAATATGATACAGTACACAATGGCAGACACTACTATCGATTGCTGAATCTAGTCATGAATGAAAGCTTCAAAGTTCGTCAAGATTCATCGACCCATACCAATTTTCATTCCAACGACCCTTGACCATGAATTTAAAATGAACAAACACACAGCCCGTAGATTCACATCACCTTCCTATCAGTATAGATAACGCCTACCCTTCTCGCTACACGTCGTAAAATCTCAGCTACCAATACACTCTCATGAATAAAAAGCAACCGCGTTCTCGGACCGTTAATTTTAAAAACGCTCTCGAACCCAATGTATATTTAAATCAAAAAAGCACTCATGCCCAACGTAAAAACGATCTGATATTCGGAACAGCCCATTTGAAAAATTACATTTGTACTGAATTATCGGCGGTGTTTTATATCAGGGTCTAATTTATTCTGGACGATGTAAAGAAACGCATGCTACTAGAATTTCAATTTGAAGGAAGTGGTATTTTGCTGAACATAAAATATGTTTCGTATGGAAATATCATACCACGAATCTATGACTGTTACGTATTATTAATAAATATACAACGTTTTTGTATTATAAGTTTCGTATTTGTATTTAAATGTCAGTACATGTTATTACTGAATGTAACAATGCAACTATGGAAACATAACATATAAAAACTATAGTAGCACATGAAAATAAACTCTATAATGACCACGCGTTACTATAAAGAAACTGATTAACTATCCGTTTCGGGATATTGTCAATTTAACCTATAAGCAGTGCAACTAGCTATTAATAACTTAAATATAAAACTATAGGTAAACCCCAGAAATCTGAAATTCCCTAGGTTGGTTACTTGAATAGGTTTAAAATTTACTAAAACATTACTTTAATTTTATCTTTAAAGTTACTTTAGTTGCAACGGTAATATTAAAAAAAAAAAAACATTATTGCAATCAATATTTTGTCTATAATTTGTTATTTAAAACTAAATCATTATTAGTATTCATATCTGAACATTTAATATTTATTTTATGTCCATTCCGTAATCTCTTATCGATAATAATTCAGTACAATATGAATATTATATCTGTATTACTCTATTGAATGAAATCCATAATGATATGTTTACAAATATGATAGCACATATTTCCCTAATACATTTTCATGAATAAATGATGTCATTTTACGAAACATTAATGCATAACTATCGATTATGAATTAAAAGTACATATATCATTCCCGACCAACAATATCCCGCATATTAGCTTTTTATTATAATGAGATCATGTTGGCATAGTAATACTCCACCATTAAAAACTTATCAAAACAATGAGAATTTTCCTCTTCGAGCCAAATTTCTGCGGAACAGCATATCTGTTCAATTTTTATATAAATTTTCGTTTTAAAAGAAAAGAGAAATTGCACTCGTTCACCCCTAACTCACGTAGCATATTTCACGGGGTGCTCGTAACCTAACTTGACGTTGGATCGTAACGCAAGACATCTGGGAAAACGATCGGGAAGAAATACGAGCAAGAACAAAAGACCCGTGCTCAAAGATCAAACCAGGAAAAGTTTTTTTTTTATTTTGGAAAGTTTCATAACCTGAAATATGTACATTTCCATATGATATTTCGTTTCGATACGATGTTGTCAATTTAATGAACACTTAAAATTTAAACGTCGGCGGTGCAATCGGGCATCAAACATTAAAAATTTTTAACTTGTGAATAAGAGCTGTTTTCATAATAAACTTTATTTTCACTTTAACACTTCAAATTAAAATTAAAGGTATGTTTGTTTTTATAATTTAACTTTCGTATTTTAGGGAGCACTATAGTATTACTTTAATTTAAAGATAAAGCCTTCCAGTAATTTTAATTAGAGTCTTAAAGTGAGTGGTAATTAGTTGTCATTGTATGTAACTCAATATTTGGACTATGTTTTTTGCCAAAAGTTCTTTAATTGTATTCAAATATTCAAAGTGGCTATGTGAAATAAACAAAATATAACAATGGGAAACAACAAAATAAGGTTTTTTTTTAATTAATAAATGAACGTGAAAATTAATTTTTTACATAGCCATCTAGAATACTCACACTCATTTGAATAAAACTTATTTCTGTTGTGTTTCAATTTTTTTTTTCTAATTTTTTCTTATTTAAAAATAAAAGTTGATAGTGTATCGTGTAAATCTGTCTTTTAAATAAAAATTTGCCGTCAAATACAGAGCACATTTTTTTATTCTTTATAACAAAAAGTTGTGTAGTTTAAATGAACACTAAATTTTGTAAAATTTGGCAAATTGTAAACAATAAAATATGGTAAATATTGAACAGTAATAACTAATATAATTTATAAAATTTTACACTATTTAGAATAGGTATTTTTAAAGAAATATTACTTTACACTGTAATCATTGCTATACTGTTCCTTTCCTAATGAAACAAGTATATAGCGGCAAGATGATACCAGTAATAACTCAGTTGCGTGTGATATATCGAACCGAAAGGACTTATATTTCTGTATATTAAATGATATATGTACAAACAAATATTTAAAGTGAAATACGAACATTTGTGTCAATGTGTTTTTCAAAACGAAGGCGTGAGGTATAAAGATTTTCCATCAAATAGTAAGTACCACCATTTACTAATATATTCAACTGTGAACATATTGTACTGCATATAATACATACATACATACATGTACCTTGTACAGTGTGTTCAGAAAATAAAAACCTGATTTTGAGTTGGTTAACACAGAAACGTAACGTATGTCTGATTATTATTCAATTCAAAACTCAAGTTGTCAAAATTAATCGTGAAATGTAATTTTAAATAGAAAAGATAATAAAAAAGGATACAGAATATTGCTATTCACTGTTGTTTCTAAAAAAAAATATTCAAGAAGAAAAGCTTTGATTTTTTTGGATAACATTTTTGACAATTTCTCGTGTCAAATTGACATTTAATTAAATACTTTCAAATTGACATGTTCCTTTGTACGAATTAGTATTTTTTGAACACTCTGTATTATAACACCATTACATGGCCAAAATACATGACTGGTGTTATTACGAAAATATGAATATTAAATTTTGAACTAATTCAACGCGTATTTTTATTTATTAAATTTGTAAGTGGTTAAACTTGCACTACATCGTGTAGGCCTACCTATATATAAACAAATTTTCGTGTTTTATAACACAGAATTTCTTAGAGTGTACTGCATTGTATTAAATATAAATTACTATATTGTCGGTAATCTTTAACACGATCAATTGGATATCTGGATAAATTCCACCCTATTTAAAAGATGAATACGAAGTTTCCCTGTCGATGTTGTTGAGGTAGCTTTGCTTTACTTCTCGCGATCAGTGCAAACTTTAGAGAAAGCTCCGGGCGGATTCTAGCGCTTCGCGAATTCTGAAGGAAAGCTCTGGCTTTTTATAGGGGTCATCTGATCCGTGCCGTGATAAAACGCGTATTATACGAGAGCGCAAATTGAGAGCGTGATTTCAGATGTGGAAAGAATAATTAATGGAGCTTTCATCCCAGAGGAGTACGGAGTATTCATTTTTCAAGAGATGCTAAATTGTTATTTTTTAAAGAGCAAAGTTTACTCTTACATACTTTATCATGTTAAATTGGCTAAGTGAATTTTGTGCCATGTTACAATATATCAAATACATTGATTCTAATAATCATCTTTTGTACCTAGAATGATCAAAAAGAACTGATTCAGTTGGTACTACTGAAAAACTACTTGAAATTGGTACGATTGATCCATAAATTTATTTTCTGTTTTTGACACTGTCGACAGTGCCATTTGAAAATTTAAATTTGGGGATGTTTACAATTTTTTATTAAAATGATTGCTGTTTCCCTTACCCATGTACTTTTATTTCTTACATTACCCATATAGAGCAATAATCTAAAACAATTCAAACACTCAAAATCATTTTAGCTGTCAAGCCCCTGCTCTGACATAACCTTTTTGTATTTATTGTCTAAATGACATGTCATATAGTATTTGCGCCCTTTACCTGGTATTGTGCAAACTGTGGAACAAAAAGACCCCTAGAATTGTATTGCCAACTGAATCAGTTATTTTTGATCACTCTGTATTATATTGTTAAAACATTTGCACGGATAATGATAGTTTTTAATGTATTTTCACATTTTTCACAATTCTGATGCATCACTTAATTGTACCTATCTTTACGATGGATTGAAATTTGTTTTATTGTGAACGCACCCACTTTCTATAACGAGATTTGAAACAGCTGATTACTATATAACCAAACTTATGGCGCAATTCTGACCAAATCTGTAAGTCTTACAGATCTGTAAATCTGTAAAAAACTGACAATAACGCATCTAAATTTGTTGATAAATATAAAGTTATACATAAGAGTTGCAGCTTTCGTTACGATTTTGTTCATTTTTTTACAGATTTACAGATCTGTAAGACTTACAGATTTGTTCAGAATTACGGCATTAGTATTTTTGGACTGTTACCCTGCTTTGTAACTTTTCTTTTGCAAGGATACATATTTCACTGTATTTTTTAAAAGTTTAAGCCATAATTCTTATTAGGATTGCTGTCTTGATTGCATCGTTTATAGAATTTAGAACCACACCGCAACTTTTTCGAATCTTAAACCTCGGCCAAACATTTGTTTATTGTAATCTTCACATATTTATTCAAATATGTACTGTTTTATATATTGCGTTCCAAACATTCGTTCGATATTTTTAAACCAATAATTTAAAAATTTCTCTGTAATTTACTTTTTTAACAATATTTACTGAAATAAAAAAAAATATGTAGATATACATACTTATACGCATATTTTAATTAAAAATTACTTAATTCTTACCATTTATACTAGACTGTATTTATTCATTTATTTTGCAAAATATTGCATCACCTAACATGATGTACGATGCAGTTTATGCAATTATCAATTTTGTATATTTAAACTGTGTAAAACATATAAAATTGTTTACATATCTTAAGTATATGTGATATATTACACTGTTATAACAATTTTATACATTATTTCTACGTTTTTTGCCATAGATAAAAGATCAACTCTGATACATATACTCGCTCTAGTGACATTTTTGAGAGAACATCAAACACTTATTCTATGGATTAAAATTTTCTTAATATATATAGTATAAATTGTATATTCAATTATACATATTTGTAAGGATTATAAATACTTTCACAATTTAAAAACGACTATATAATAAAATAATTTTAAAACTTTTTCTATACAAGTGAACGAACCCTATACATGTCCCATTAATTCCATAACACCAACGTTATTTGGCTAGTTTCACGTTACTAGTTAGTCAAGTAATGAAAACTAAATATTATAAATTGTAAGTTGAATGTAATAAGTATTAATGAAATACAAGTTAAAGTTTTAGGTTCAAGATAAGTATGTATAAGTCTCCTTAATATACTAGTAGAGTATAATTTAGTAGTATATATGCATATATTACTAATTTTAATAGCTAACATTATCGTAAGTACCTATGTACCTATACTGCGCTACAAAATCGCATCACATTTGCATAAAGATTCGCCCAACTTAAACATCGAATAATTAAAATTAAATTGGAAGTTTTAAAGCAGTTGCTGCAAAATGAGAACTTCATTATCGCTAAGAATTGCTGTTTCCTCTATCGAGCTGGCTATAATATGCAAATCGACTGAGTTGACTCCTGACCCATTAGAACTTCCCTAACAGCAAACGCAAATATTTGGGAATATAATATTTACATTCACTTCGTACTTTATGAAATATTACCCGAAATTTATTCATACTATTGCTGGTTTGTATTAAATGATCTATATACAAAGTATGCATATGGAAATTACTAACGTGTCATACGTTTTTATTGTTAGTTTAACATTTGAACTTTTGAAATTCATGTGGAATGTAAATGTTTTATAAACATTATACTTTATAAACAGTTTGTGAATTTTCAACAAGAAATAACGATGTTTTCCCAGTGTTTTACGGCCATGTTCATGTTTATTTAATTTATTTTTATAATGGATTTGGTATGTTTAATTTTATGCCGGCAGAAAACTTTTAATTCCTAAAGGAGAAATATTGTTGTTAAACAGCCCACTTTTCGTACATAATTTTTGCGTAGTATACCAGAGTTCCAGAGTTTCTAATACGAAATACAAAAACTTTAAAGATGAATTTTAACATAGGAGGCAAGGTATGACATTCGTTACAACAAAGAGACTGGTAAAACTAAATGCAACTGAAATAAAGCAATCATCATGTAATCCAAGGTATAAGGAAATAAGTACCCCACACAATATATCGTTCAAGAAAAGAACAATAAAATAATAACAAGATTCCGTTGTGACTATGAGGAAAACACAAATACATAATGGCTTAACTTGGAAGAACATAAGGGTATGTTAACAAAAAATCTGCACAAAGTTTAATTTATTAATACTATTTCAAACGTAGTTTTGTATTGAAGTTTACATTAGTCTAATACCAAATATAATATATAATACCTACCTAGTTTTCCTATTAGTTCGCAAAAACTGAAATAAACCTTCTGAAAGGAAATGATCGAAGGCGAATCATTGGCGATTCTTATTTAATTAATGTATAAATTAAAATAGTTCACACCGGAAAATCACTAAAAAGTCTTCAGACGGAATCTATTGCGAAAATAGCCAATCTTTAAGAAAATTTGGCAGAATTCAAAATTTCACATATTTACGTAAACGTAAAAATTATATGAATTCTGTACCAAAGCATAGCAAAATGCAAGCGTTAATAATCAGAAAAACTGCATATATTGCACATAAAGTTGTAGTGATTGTTAAGAAAATAAAAGTTTTTTCATAAACAAGGTATTCATGGTCCTTCAGTATATAAATTTAATCAACATACAAAATTTCATACAAAGAATTACAAATAAACTTTGCCACTTCAAAAATGAGAATGTTTTCACAATATTAGCTGTACTTTGAAAAATAAATGAGATTAGCGGTGTATTTTTGTGCAGGTATGTTATTTAACAGTAGTTTATGTAAGGGAAGGGTAAAGTCGTTATAATTCGTTGCCTTTTTAAGTTAAATAATACATTTATAAAGTTTGTGCAGATTTCTTGTTAACAAACCCTTAGTACCTTTATGTGAAAGAAAGGTGGAAAAGAAAAAGAACTGAGAGAGAGAGCAGAGCAAAGGGAAACGGGAAAATTGGTATCATGTGATATGAAGAAAAATCCTAAACCAAAGACAACAAATCTTTACTTACTAAGATATTTTAATCTGTTTTATATGAATAGATATCGGTAATGATGATGGCATATTCGTATCACACGGGCACTCATTTCTGGCGTGGAGAGTCACTTTTGTGCCATTTAAAATTCAAAATAATTTTGGCATCGGTCGAGATTCAACCCCGAATCCCCATAAATATTAGAGACCAAACACTCAAATGGATACCGTTTCATTAATTATATAGGCCATCCAGCGAATCAAGCGGTTTACGTCATCGTTTACGGATTTTTGAAATTTTCTTTATTTTTTTAAATATATTTTATTAACGGCATTTTATTGTTTTTTTATTATTATCATGTATTTGACACCTTTAATAGAAATAATTATATTTGGATATATTATTAAGTAAAATTTTGTAAATTTTTGCAAAATGACGTTTGATTATATTTTTTTAATATTGGTAATTCTGAACATGTATATTACTAAATATTATATGTCTATATTATACTTTTCAACGTGTATTGTGATTTCATTATGTTTTTGGTTTCGTTGTTCATTGTCAAAATGTCAAATGCTCTGTCATGTCAAATTCAAGAGCTTGTAGTTAATTTATTGACTTATTTTGAAAATGAGAAATAGATTGTTGGGTTTTTACTTTCACTGAAATCTAATATTGAGGTAATATTTGGTTCTATTTGTTAGTAATAATTTGAAAATTAAATCTATATGTACAGCGTGTAACAAACGCTATACGCAATGTATAGAAACAGTGAGAAATTGAATGGTATGCAGTATTCTGTATTTTTTTAAGGATCTCACATAATACTAGATAGTTTGTTGCATATACTACAAGAATAAAGTATTTATAATGGCGTAAGCAGTATCATTCAGAATATTTTAAATAAAATTGGATTTCGCTGGAAAAATATTATACCAGACGTGTTTTTAAGAAAAATTTGGGTTTATGAAGGCAACCCACAGATTTTAATCCGTTTTACATGCTCATGTAAACTTTTTAACATATGACGTCATTGTTTCTAGTGATATTGTATTTATGACGTAAACCGCTTGATTCGCTGGATGGCCTATAGTGACGGAATTTGTAAGGGTAAATTGAACTTATTTTAACGTTTGAGGATAATTATAATATTGAATTCAGTTTCGTGTTCAATTTATTAGAAATTAGTCTTCAAGGATCCTACCAAAATCAATACCCAAAAGTTATTTACCAAATGCTTGTGCATAAGGAAAGGTGGACATATTATTTTATAATAATATAATGGAATTACTAATTTAGTAATTGCAAGTAAAACAAAAACAGTGTTTTCTGTGCAGAAATGTTTACATACTTATACAAATATAGCATCTGAGTGTTTACAAGTGCGATATTTACCCTGATTCGCTGATTGGCAGATAATGAAATTACATCTAGTTGCGTGCCGTGAAGCCATCCAGCTTCATATTTACATTCAAAGGAAGTTAAGCTATGGTTGAATATCGTAATGAAATAAATTCTAAATTCAATCTACATTCATAATCTACTGAGCTACTTCTATCCATAAAACATTACGTTTATTTTCTTCCCTCAAAGAATTTGCACAAAGTTGTTTTTTCCTTTTTGTATTTCAGAGCTTGTCGAATTTAAAATGGTCTTGGAATTGTAGCCAAGGGAAAATTTATTGGCAAAGCTTCCAATTGCGCTATTGCGCATATCAAATAAATTTTGCAATGTGAACAGTTGCCAAAACAAGGAATTTGTAGGAAATCAATTATTTGTTCGATAATTTAGGTTGTCAGTGCTCTACATTTTACCAAAATTTATAGACGCAAAAGTAAGAATTAATTACTTTTCGTGGTGAACACGTAAATCAAATAAAAAATATGTATGTCTGTAGCTTTTACGATAAGAGCAGTTAGTAATGATAACTACTTTAATTTGTTACTGGGTTTTCCAATTTTATTTGTTTAGTAAAATAACTTTAGTGTTAACAGCGCAGATGCATGGGTATCTGAATTTGAAAAAAAGTTCTATTGTATTCTTTCGTATTTATCGTTTTTCACCCGTTCAGTCGAGTACGACTTTCTAATGCAGATGGTAAATATATAAAAAAAATATGTTTGTATCCAAATATGATTCATCTGTTATCCTCTCTGTATAAAAGATTTTGTCAAAATCACTTTAGATATAAGGTGAAACTGGAAGACGATTCGCGAGTAAAACATTTATTTTTAACTTTGTTAATAGATGTCCCTCAAATTTTATTACACTTTTGTATTCCCCATATATGTTATTCTTTCTGCATAAAAGGTTGTCAAAATCACTTTTGAATATAACGGTGAAACTGGCAGACGGTTCACAAGTAATAGTATTTTAGATTACAAGCCAGGTAAAACTGTTTTTACTGCGGAATGGAGGAAATGACTGGCCAGCCGATTAGAGCCTGTCACCACCTTGAGGCAATAAAACGTTTACTTGGCGTTTATTGTATAATATTTTATTTGTTACTTACTTATAAATCAAATCTGTCAGTTGCAATTGTGTTAAAAACTGGCTTACATGATTTCGCAGAAGCCTTTGGCTAGTATTAATGGTGTATTTATTGTTAAATTGAAACACCATTACTCGTATTTATTTACTTTATTTTCAATAATAAACTATAAGAAAAATGTATTTGTCATAGCCATTTTATTTCTTTCTTACATAATATTACTACATTGCCAACTGAGTTACAGGTGTCGCTAGTAGTCAATATCAAAATATTTTTAAATTAATATATGTATTTTTAAATATAATAAAACTCCAGAAACAAATAAAAATTATAAATAAATATAAATAGAAAATGTGTATTTGGCTGCTTGCAGGTACTGTTACAATTTGTTCATTTTCTATTCACTATTTCCAGTTAATGTCCATCTGTTAACATGCTATGCTGTACTGATGAGCTCTAATAAGAGCGAAACACGTGTCTACAACTGCTATGAGCGGTTTCCCAGTGAAAAAAAATATTTTTAAATTTTGACAGCTTCACGCTCGTTTATAAAAATTTTTCATTATAAATATAAATCATAATTATCAATTTGACACTTATTTTTAATATGTATGACAGTAATAAAACACATTTTCCATATGTCAACAACGCTACTAACGTGTAAAAATTTTGCGAGGTATCTGTCAATTTTACAGGTTAGTAACTAGTAAAGATTAATTTTCAAAATTAATTGGCGGTATCAATAAATGAAGTTTACAAGTGAGTAACAAATACAACATTTATTTATAACTTTGTTAATAGAAGATGTCCCTCGCATTTTATTACACGTATGTATTCCCTATACTTCTGTTATCCTCCCTATTACAACATTTTGTCAAAATCACCTTTGAATATGCCTGTGTAACAGCCAGATGATTCGCGAGTAATACATTTATTTATAACTTTGTTAATAGAAGATTTCCCTCAACATGTCTGTAATGATACAGCAGCTATTATGAAGTCTACTAAAGTTATTTACTCTTTTGCAAGAATTGAAATAAACTTTTGATGCGCTATTCGCAATAGTTCACAATAGTACCTTTAAGAAGATGTTTTCATTTTAGGTAGCATCTTTACCCGATGCTACTTGTTAGTTCCTACTAGGAAGCTTGCTTTTATATATTATACAAAACATAATTACATTTCTTAAGGGTGGTATTCAATTATAATTTGTAATGAAGTAAATAATAACTCCGACCTCATTTGTTAAATATGGGTTACATCAGCATCAATATAAACTTTATCATTTACATCTTTCGCCATTATTATACAAAGCAAATTTAAACTATTAATGACAGCACAAATGAATTATATTCTCTTTTATGTTTATCTATAATACTAATTTAAATTAGTAAAATGAAACCCCCGAAATTTAGTAAAACTAATTTGCATAATTCAACAAAACATAAAAGTTTGAAACACAAACAGAATGGAAATTACTGAAATTACACCACAAAATAATCATTACATTTTACATTTACCCTCTTAGCGAAGTGTTTGCGGTCCATAATAATTGAGATTCTATCAGATAAATTGAAATACGATCTCTGGATCTGTCAAAAGCCGTTAATTATTTTAAACATTTGCCCCAGCAACTCTGAAAGGGTAAAAGTTTAAATATAGAGAGAAGTTCATTCGACACTTCATATTCATGAAGGTAATGAATAGCATTTTAAATATTAATGTAGAATATTATAATGAACCACTTGCATATTTAACAGGTTTTCCTTCGCAATTTTCTTATAACCTCCAGCATTTTTTTAATTATTTTTTATAAGCTAAATCTTAACAATTTCTGACGGCATTTTTAATATACACTAGAGCCACGAAAAATTTTAATAATGCTTTTACTTGTGTAAAACAACATCGAGTACCCAAAAGATTATTTAATAAAAAATTAATTTAAAATATTAAGTATAATAAAGTCGCCTAAAATCCTACAAAAAAAATATTAAATTAAGGATTGATAGTGACTATACAATTAACTCTTTTTTAAGATACTACATTTTAATGGCCAAATAGCCAAAAAGCCTTTATTTTAATTTTAAGTAATGCTACAGTCCTAAAGTGCTAAAGTTATTTTGTGAAAACGAACATAACTTTAATTTAAAGTGTTAAAGTGAAGATAAAATTTATTATGAAAACGTCCCTTAATGTGATAGTGACAATTAATTATTTGTCATAATAATGGGGGATTACACCATTTTTTTTTTATAATTTCATCTGAAAATATTAGGAAAACTAAGACTATTGATGAAAATCCGGTGAAAAAACTCCTATTAATAAGCGAGTTATGGTCTCCCGAATTTTAAAAAGATTGACGTGACGTCACATTTATGTGTTTTTATATCAAACTGTTTTCATCATGGACCTAAATGTTCTTGAAATATATGCTATTTTAAGTTATATTTACATAAAAATAAATGAATATTATAACACTGTATAAGTATACATACTTTATAATTACAGGTGTATTTAAATTATTAAGTTTAATGCAAGAAATTTATGTTAAATTTCTTAACTTCCATTGGTAGTAATCCCACCTCCTAACACGCTATTTGTAATGCATGTATAGGCGATTTCTCGGTCGCCAATCAAAATATTTTCTTATTAGTGTCGAAGCGTTATAACAAAAAGCCCTTTATTTCCGAAATATCTCAATTATATAATTACATTTTTTTTATTAATATTCGTTACTCAGCATATACATTCGTATTTTTTTACTATTTTCCTTCGATTGAGCCGTAATCCCCCATTGTCAAAGAAATTTTGTTAGAGCATTTCAACTTTATGGAGAGTGGTATCCTTTCTTTTCTTTTATGGCTTTTTCCCGAGTATTAAAATTGTGGTACTAGGTAAAGAAAAATTTAACTAAAAATAAATTTTGCAGTTGCATTGGACGGACACGTGTATTTTGTTAATGAACGTTTATCATTTATTTGAATATAAAATAATTAACGAACACCTACTCAAATAAAAGTTAAAGAAGATGTATTCGTTGTCCTTTGAAAGTTTCCAACATATGACCATTACCACCTCCGGTCGGAATTTGCATAATATTCATACCGTAATCAAAGTTGCCTCTGACCTGTGAACTACATCTAACACATTTGCCAAACAAACAAAACAGCAGCAAACAAACGCCAAGCGGCCACAAGCACCTTCGATCGCTATAATCACACCCGGACACTAGTGTCAGAGTCGGTGTTGCGCGAAATCTCCGGCTCTAAGCTCGGTGCTATCTCACACCTTTCCTGCCCAATAAACCGTCACAAATTCACAAAGACCGCCGACTAATATCGATCGAATTCCTCCAGGGAACCACCAGGGTGGACCGCGACCACCTGAAACAAATGGGAGCATGCGGCCAAAGCTAGAGGTGTTAGCGGTTTAAATTGTTCTATGGAAATTTCGGTGCTAAATATGTCTACTATAGGATAAGAGTTGTAAGTTTCCTAGGAAAATAAAATGGTGAAAATGTACGGTTTTAAAACGAAGCGACATATTTTCTTTAGATTATTTCAAAAAGTGCTAAGGAAAAAGCACCGCTAGTTGACACTTTAAGAGATGATGGTATCTAATATTGTTGTTTAAATTCATGGTTTATTATTTAGCTAAAGTCCAAGGTAATTTTCACATTAATTGATGTCTTAGGAATTAATATACCTACATACAAAAATTTGAATTAAAAGTAAGTCTTACAAAAAAAAATATATATATATATAGGTAATCAAAATTACAAAGTGAAATGCACCAGCAGTTGATATTTAAATGATTTCAAATTTTTAGTAGCTGACACCTATGTATTCTAATAGTAGACACCTTGTAAAATACAGGGTGTTTCTATATTGTGGGTTAAACTTTAAGGGATGATAATATAGCGTAGAGTAAGTTAAAAAGTCTTAATCAATAAAGTCCAATTCTCAACCGTTTTTAAGATATAGATTATGTAATATACTGAGTTATCGATTTTTTTATTAATATCTTAGAAACTATAAGAGTTACGACTCTGACCAAATGAGGGAGTCATCATTTAGGATGTGTTTTTAATTTTTCAAAAATTTCTCGAAATCTGATAATCACATTTTTTTTTTTTTTTTGAGAATTGATATTTGCGGATTAAGGGCCGGTATTATAAAAGTCCAGTTAAATTTAGTTCCATAGTAAATTTAATATAATGAACAAATTCGAATCAATTTCCAAGTTCTTATGACATTTAAACCATTGCTGTCAAAAATTCGTGTTGCCATTGTTCATTTAATTAAATTTACTTTGGAACTAAATTTAACTGTACGTTTATAATACCGACCTTAAGACTTTTTGACTATTTTTAGCTCTATTATCGGCCCTTAAAGATTGATCCACAAGTAAAAAACACCCGATGAGTTAAATTTAAACAAACTTTTATTAAACCGGGCAGTGGGTGTTCTAGTAATTGACATTTAACGTATTATTAGTTGACACCGTGTTAACTACTAGTTTTAGAATAATGACAAAAGTTTAAGTGCAATATACATGTAGCTTCATCATAACAGATGTTCAATTTGGTGGTTTTTACATTTGACATTACTCGATGTTACACATTTTCAACAAAGATGGCAGTACTAGTATATTGACAGCAAAAGCTACTTGAAACACAGCAATATTGCTTATTTAACGAAATTTTAATTCAAAGAGTCAACTACTAAGGCGATGTCAACTACCGGTGCTTTTACCTTAATTACTTAAATGACTTAATGGCTGATATCGTTGTGAAGTTAATTAAGTCATTTTGCTTACGAAGTTATGTGATGAACAACTCAACTTTCTCCAAAATTTATATTCAGTTGCTTTTAGCTTCTTTTAGCTTTATGACTCATGAGGTTGGTAACACTGCGTGGCCAACGTACTTCAAATCTATCTCACGTGCAGGAAGAGGAAAGAAACAAAGACAGCAACACATAACTTCTTTATTCTTTTTAGCAAGAGCGGAAAATGAGGGCGCGTTATTCAGGTTCCTACATAAACGATATAAAGACTTAATAAATTGATATAATAAAATTCGTACTAGTAAGTTCTTGAAAAATCGATTCCATTTCAAGCAGGCTATGGATAATGGGACGAGATAATAAATTGGAGGTAGTGGCTTGGTGATACTGATAAATTTTGGTATTGTGTTTTTGAGACATAGATAAATTAGATAATTATATTAATTTCTCTGTTACGGAATTAGAATGATATATTCTATCCCGCTTATTGATTCTAGAAAGAGCTCCATTCTTAATAGATTTTTGGTGACATTTTGTTATTAGGATTGGTATGGCTGCTGTAAATACACAATATGCAGTAAATCACTGTTACCAACCTAACTATGTACTCGTCTAATAACAGTCCATGGGTTCAATCCAGTGAGATTATCCTAGTAAAGTCTATGAATTTTTGACAAAATATCTTACTTTGTATTATTGCTGTAGCTGACGAATTATTTTCATAAAAAGTTTTCAAGGTATGTGAACGGGCTATTATACTGTGTAATAAAAGTTAATCCTATTTAAAAAGATAACCAGCAATTTGTACAACTATTTCCGTGCGCGCATAAGTTTCTAAAAGGAATATTAAAGTATTCTTCAGAGCGATATAATTCAATTTTGTAAAGTTTCATGAAAAGCTTTTGAAAAATTCCTTAGCGCAACTAACACGAAGAAAGCATATTTTACCAGTGAAATATCTTTATTATTCTTCTTTGATAATTTACAGCGACCATCAAGAAGTAAATTTCGGATTTGCGTGCAGAGAATATAACCTTGACTGAAAGAAAACCTGGTATTATTTTATATTGATAATATTCTTACTGAATGACATGAAATTTTTACTGATGCATTGTGCAGGATGTAAATCGAAAAGTGAGACATAGGCGTTTAACAATTAACATAGGACATTGCCTCTGCAAAGAGACGGCAGTTATACCATATTGATGCGAAACGCATCTGTGGTTAATAGCGGAGCACGGCCGGCGTCTGATGATGGCCGAGAGGTTAATTCAGACGCTAAAATCTTGTGAAATATGGCGAGTGTTTTTCTTAATACTTTGTTTAACATAGGAATTGTATAGAGATTTTAATTCTCATGTAAAACGATTAGCTCTTCATATAAACGTAAAAATTAATTACAAAGTTACAGTTTGTATGAGCATTTAGTCTAGGTAGCCGTGGATTTATGACAAAAAAATAATCAAATGCGTTATAATAATTATTTATAACTAAATTTGAATAGATCCGTAAATTAACACAAAACACAAAAAAGTTAAAATGTTTTAGTTCTAATTGACAGTTGAAAACAATACATTTGTTTATTTTTTGTCATAAATCAAGGGCTGTCTAGACTAAAAGCTCATGAAAACTATAATTTTATAATTAATTTTTACCTCTCGCGATTCCTCAAAAACTATAAGACTTAAAAAATATTTAACTGCAGTTTTCTCAATCTGACATGCCTGGGAAGAGCTGAAAAGGTTTTGGTAACAATTGAACAACCGGAAGTAGTAGTTTTTTAGAAAAATTCTTCTAAATATAATTTTTTGTGAATTTTTTTATTAAATATTGAAGAACATAAAATTCCCCATATAATACACTTAAAATTTTTATTTTTATTTTTTCTTGTATAGATTTAGAGATAAAGACCCTATAAATTTATAGAGTAATCTAATCGCAGAGGCTAAGGCAAATTCTAATGTTTATAATATAGTTAGTAAATGACTTTTTCTGGGAAGTATATTTAATCTTTCTTATTGTTTTATTAATTAAATATTTGAAATTATAAGTAAAATTGTGGTAAAATGCATATATCCATCAGAAATACCGTCAATCTGGTTAATAAATTGGAAGAATTACTGGCATTTAGAAACTTTCTCATACAATGAAAAATAGATATAATTAGAATTATATGTGTGCAGAAGACATGTTAAATACAATAAAAAACAATTTTTGGGTAAAGTTCTGTAATATTTTGTTATAAAACGACGGTTCGAAAGCGAAGTGCAATACGATACTTATATAGCCTAATATGAAAATGGCGAGAGGTCTTGTGCTGGTCACAACAGATTTTTACATTTGTATGAAGAGCTAGAATAATCATTTCACATGATTATATGCAAAATTTAAATATCTATACTTTTATTTGAAGTACTTTTGCATACAATAATTAGGTAACGTTTGCACAAAAAAATACTGAATTCTTATGTTAAGAGCCTTATATCTCACTTTTCGATTTACACGCTGTACGTCCAGATAGGTAAAGTTTCATAGTTGTACCGCTATTGTAATCAATTTTATTATTTTAGTTGATCTTCTTTGTTCTATTGAATTAAAGTTTTATTGTAAGAATACAAATGAATTTCATCATTTATTTGATCGTTATTTGAATATTACTTTGTTCGAATTCATTGTGAAACACTAAGGGCCGGTTTTTCAATGTACTGGCAAGTGTCTGTTAAGTCTCTGTAAAATTTATCCTCATGGTAAACACCTATTTCAGTTTTTCAATGTCATGTTAGCGTTGCCAACAGGATAAGTCTTAGCTAAACAAGAGGATAACGTAACAGACACTTTGACCTACCGATAAAATTTTACCAGTAGGATAAATTCAGCTGTTCTGACATATTGACATTGACAGTTAAATAATTTTTCGTAGAAAATTATAGAAATATGTATACAATAGACTTATGTAAATGTTTGTTCTAAAAATGTCTTGTATACCAATGAATGTGGCAGAGTACTTTTTACGGCTTATTAAAAAATGTATAAATTTCATTAAATTATAATACATAATACAATGAAAATGATATCCACTTTATAATAAGTTATTTTGAGTACAAGAATGAGAAGAATTAATAACAAGCAAAACGTTGATAACAACAATGTTGCGTCAATATACAGCAAAGTTATTGTTTAATGCTAATAAATTATATAAAATGTATTGTGTAGTGTTAAAAATAAAATGTATAACGCAATGTTGTAGTGATCACTTCGAAATTGAGAATTGCCAAGAATAGATGAACCAAACCTGCTCTTATAAAATATTGAAATTCCGAAATTCGCTACCTTTTCTAAATAATGACCAATGAGACAGTATATTTTTTAAGAAACAGAACATATGTGTACATTTGTAGGGAAAATCCCAGTAGAAATTTACAACTGCTTGATGCTTGAAGCTCGAAAGATGTATATATGTAATAAAATAAAATCCATAATGATATGACAGTCAGTAGTAAAATAGTTTTTTCCAATCTTCAGTTCATGTATTCTTACCACATATTGCTACAAACTAAATCAAACTATAAATTTGCTTGAACGTCACAGATTCAGTACTGTCAACAACTGCAACTGTCAATCACATTCGAAACGAAATGTTTGGAAATTATGTTTAAAATGACATGTGGTTCCTTACGAACATAGCAAATTCATATTACAATTATTGCCAACCTTAAAGTTGACAACCAAATGCTACTGTTACTTACCGAATAGATAAATTCGTATTGAAAAACGCATTTTCATTACCAAGGAGTTTATCTGATGGATAAATTTAATCTGCTAGGTAGCTAACAAACACTTTAACAAGCGATTGAAAAACCGGCTCTAAATGTATTAACATTTTTCTGAAGGTTGATAACAACGACTGTAGAATTGAAAATCGATTTGGCCATAGTTATGCCTCTTTTATCACTTCAAAATTTCTTTCAATCTGGAAGAGTGCCTATGAAATGTCACTTAGTAACTGGTTGCTGTTATTGTTTTTCGATAACAAGTTAGAAATGTACCAAAGGAAAAGTAAGTTTTACTGCAGTTTTAATACTCAGTTTCATTCCATTAGAAAACATAAACATTGTAATATACGGTATTTGTGTTTACCATTAACTATATGACAAGTGTATGACCTAGTTTTACATACAATAAAATGTTGTTAGTTGATCCCATAAATAAGGACACATTGTAACAGCAGGATAGTACATTCGAAAAAATTTACTCTGTAACACAGTAATTATGACAAGGCGGTCCATAAATGTCACTGCTTGCTTTTAATTTTAATGCCAACGTGCCATTATTTGTGCCGCTCTGTTCAAATGAAGACATACATTCTTCCCTTAATATAAATGCTATTTTTGCTTGAAATAATTTTTGGTACTGCAAGATTATTTCAAACAAAAATAGCATTTAAGTTAAAGATAAGTGTTTCTGTTATTAAGTGTCTTGCAATCTATTTGATCATTACTATTTTACCCATTAACATAAAATTGTGTTCAATTCTTCTATAATTTGAAAATTTTAGGAGACCGTCATACAAATAAAATAATTTGACTACATAAAAATTAATAATATCTTCAGTACGTGTAGATAATAGAGTTGATATACTCAATGTTATTAATTCTGCTGACGCAGGTTCTTATAATGATAATCTCGTTTCAAACAAAACTCTATTTTTACATTTTCAATTATTATTTCTATTTATAACTGTTTTTATGTTTTAGTGTTTTTCCGTACGAAAATAAGTTGATACAAATATAATTATAATAATTTATAGCTTTTATGTTCATATATAATACAAGTTTGAGTAATAAATCAAAACAAGTAGTTTGTCTTGTAACGATTTTTTTAGTATTAGGTTATAAATCAATAAAAAAGATAAAATTTCTACCCTATAATTTTCATGGGGAAAAAAACAGGACATAAGTACAATGCCGTTCAAAAATACGGCTCCTGCTGATTTGTAAGAATCAATCTACATATATTATTTCCTTCATTTAATATTGTTAAATAAACAATAAAATTGTAAAACGAAAAAATGTTTTATAATATTTAAGTTTCACGCCGGTCAAAATCTAATGCAGGCCGTTCATATCGTAACTAGTAAATGTCAAATATAGTTTATTCTTTTTCAAGACTTATAAAATTTTTATATTTACGAATATACCACGCTTCGGTATCATAGCAACGAATATTACTTATGAATGTTCTATACAGGGAATTTATTTTATCATGCAACATATGGCGAATCACTTCCATAGTTACTCACTATTGTCAAAACATGACAGCAATGTAATATTTGTCCATTTTAAAATGCAACATACAAAATTTGTAGTTTTGTATTATCAAAACTAATTTCCTATAAATTAGCCTACATACGATTAAAAAATAATTAAAACATGAATGTTGTACATCTTAACAAACTTTAGCTTACAAAAATTCATAACTTTCATGTAATAAATGTTAAAAAAAATACCCCCAATCACTCTGAGGCAATATTCTAGTCGGTCGTAATAAGAATTGACACCATTTGTGATGTGTTGTGGAGATATCTCCTGTGCTGCAATACTATTATAATGTTGCATTTTAAAATGGACAAATATTACATTGCTGTCATTTTTTGACAATAGTGAGTAACCATGGAAGTGATGAACTATAATGTTGCATTTTAAAATAAATTCTCTGTAGAATATTTGTTATTGTCATAGATACGTATTACAAATACAAAAATTGATAATGTTAAATTATTTAAAAAAATAATTTTTGTTCAATCCTGCTATTGAAACTTGTTGTTTCTTACTTGGATACAGAACTTGAAACACTCTCTTTTGTCCACTCTACTTATTCCTATGGTAACGGGTGAAAGTAGTGAGTGAAAATGGATTTTCGTCCACTCACCTGTCATTATCTAAGTAACTATATAAAGTTATTCATTATATTTTAAAGAAAACTTGGTTTAACAAAGAGGTTAGTTTTATGTTCATAAAAATAAATAGTTATATTTAATATGATATTTTTGAAAAACCCACATAATTTTAATGTTAGAATGATAGGGATTTTTTAAATTTTAGGGAGATGCAGAACATGTAGATGGAACTCTTAGTTTCTTCACTTGTATTGTAATAAACAATTATTTCCTTTTTTATCTTGCAGGAGTAGAAAAAATAGTGTGTACACTTATTCAAACCTTTGTCGCTCAAGCTAGAACTTTCGTTTTGGTACGTTAAAGAAACACTTTCGGCACTTAATATACAATAGTAATTTACGTAACAAGACCTGAAAGTGATACTTTACTGGGTGAGCAAGCATATTACAGAGCGTAGGCGAGCTTTGGAAGCTTGTGAGCCCAGTATAGACACTTTCATGTCATGTTGGGTACAATATATTTTTTGCGATCCTGAAAAAAGAATAAAAAAGTATTATTTTATTTTTTATTGCGAGCAAATAAGAAATAAATAAACAACTGATCTCCATGGAAACATTTAGCTTTACCTATAGTGACTGTATATACATAGTGTGGCCAATAGGGGGATCGATTTTGATTGGTCGGCGCGAAATTGCCTAAATATGGGGGATATTATGCCGATAAAGTGACATTTTCAGATATGTTACATGAATTATACGTGAATTGAAGGTAATTAATATTATATTTATATTTTAAATAGTGCAAATAATTAAATTACACTTGTATTTGTATATTTATAACAAAGTAATATATACATATTTTTTAACATCACATCTTTTTTAGGTTAACTGTCAAAATTACTAAAAATGTCTAATATTAAGGTACGAGTATATATTTTAGATGCCTGGTTGCGTGGCGGTTGGTTGTGAAAACAGTTCTTCAAAAGGATTTAAAATGAAAATAAATATTTTGTTTCCATTTAATAAGCTTTTACATTAATTGTTTATCGAATTTTGTTTAGTTATCACATCACATGAATTCAAATTTCCCGCGCATTTTGCCTAAATATGGCGGCGTTTGGCCACACTATGTATATACAGTCACTATAGCTTTACCGGTCCCGGGATCGGTAAAGTACTTTCCGATCCATTATAGACAACTTTCCGAGCTAGCTCAGCAAAGAAGGACTTTCCGGTTTAAATAGTGATCAGAAAGAGCTCATTTTCTGGGCGATCGCGAAAAAATAACTATTGTTAATGTATCAGTAAAAAATTTGTAAAATTTCAAATAAAATTAAACTTTTAATGCCCAGTTGTACCAACGAAGCAATTCATAATAATTATTCATTTCACATTTTTTAAGTTTATAAGTTAAGCTTGGTTCGAATTTCAAATTCAACTTTTATTTGAACAAAACATTAAAAATTCCCAAACTTCACGATTCAGTAAACGACTTTCTCGCGGTCAGGGCAGTCTAAAATTTTTAAATTTTCATCACGTCTCTTTCTTGTTTAGTTTGCCGCAGTCTTCATTTAGCTTAATATATAATTTAGTAATTTTCTCTCGTGAATTGACCGCCTCTCTTCGGAGGATGGTTTTAGGCGAATGGCTAATACCACAGAACTTGAAACTTTCATTCTAAATCCGGCTAAAGCTTTTAAAACTCCGGTGCTCTTATTCTGGAAGTTGCCTACACTGTTCTGCACTTGGAGGCTGCACATATCCAGCAGTGCGCGCTAAATATTCATAGCAAATGCAAACTTTTCCACTCATGGAAGAAGTAAGGGTCAGCTTCAACTATTGAGAACCACAGACTCTTGATCTAGTTCCCTCGAGAACTAAGAAGTCGGAAACTTTTATTGAGATCTGTAGCGATAGCAACATAGTTTGTGTTTACGAAAGCTGAAGAAAATTTTAAGTAAATGACAGAAAAATGAACCAAATAAAATATAAACATTTTATAGGGGTAAGTTTATAATTTTGTTTGGCGCATAAACATAGCTGAAGAAGTTAAAACTTTAAACAAAATCTGTTGTGGGCAGCACAAGACCTTCCGTCAATTTGATGTATTTTGTGCAAATCCTATACTAAAAGCTCCTTGAAATTGAAATTGTAACACGAACATATACTATTTTTTACAAATTCCATACCGAAAAGTTCTATAAATCAAATAAAATTATAACACGAACATATTTTATGTATTTTGTACAAACTCTACACTAAAAGTTCCTTGGAGAAGAGTCTATATATCCGGTGTAATTCTAATACGAACATATACTATCTTTTAAAAATTCCAAACGGATAGTTCCTATATATCTAATAAAATTATAACACGAACATACATTATGTATGTATGCTTTACAAGCAAATAATATTACTACCAAGTTTATATACCTACCCATTTTTGAATTATTGCCCCAAAAGTCAATATACCCCATATTTAGATGAAAACTTCAAAAATTTCAAAAATCTAATATGTATCTAGATACTTCTCAATGCGCTGATTCCAAATTTTGAAAGTCCATATCTCTTTTCGTTCTCGAGATATTTCGATTCAAAGTTTCCCTTTTTGGGTAGTAACCCAAAAATGGGTCGAAATATGAATTTGATGACACGACCATTCGATACTACGGGCAAAATTACATAAGTGTACCAATTTTCATAATTTTTGTCCAACCGGTTCATTTTTTATGAATAAAAGTTAGAAAACCACCGAAAATGGTCAAAATCTAAAAAAATCGTAAGGGATACACGTTAGATTTTTGCGATTTTTGGCCATTTTCAGTTATATTCCTTTAGAGATTGTATCCGGTGTTCAAAAATAATGAACTGTACTTATGTATTTTTTCCCGTAGAATCGAATGATGATATCGCCAAATTCATATCTCGACCCATTTATGGGTTACTACCAAAAAATGGGCAGTTTTGAGCAAAATTTTGAATATAAATATCTCGAGAACGAAAAGAGATATCGACCTGCATAAAAATTAGATTTTTGAAAATTTTGATATTTTTATCTAAATATGGGGTATGTTGACTTTTGGGGCAATAATTCAAAAGTAGGTAGAGATATAAACTTGGTAGTAACATTATTTGTTTGTAACGGATTATTATATATATTTATGAGTCTCTATCTGTATTTGTATAGAAGACATTAAAAATGTTCAATGTATTGGATAGAGAATCCTATGATCTTTAATATTTGTAATTATACAAATTTCAAAAAAATTAAATTTAGAAGATATTTTTTAAGAAACTACTACTTCGGGTTGTCCAATTGTTACCGAAACCTTTTCAGCTCTTCCCAGGAATGTCAGATTGAGGAATTCATAGTTAAACAAGTCTTAAGTGCTTATTCATTGAAAACTCAACCTCCCTTACCTAAAGGTGACGGAAGGTAAAAACATTATTTAAAAAATAAATAATTTTGAAATAAACATTTTTTTTAATTGTATACATAAATATTATGCGCGCCTATCATCAAATAACAAATGAGGAAAAAAAATTATTCGAGAAAAGTTGAAAAAGCAAATTAATACGTTTTTAAATGCCATTAAACCACGCTGATATAATGAGGTCAAACTATTAACATCAATTCTGGATAATTTACCACGTAATAGGTTTATGACAGTTTGGTGCCAGTAAAATTAAAAGATGACATTTACATGACAAAAATTAATGGAATAGTAGGGTCTCAATTTCTTTATCCACAAATGCTTTCCGCGTAACTTGATTTCCGATTTATTCAAATAGTAGTGCGTTTTACGTTTTTATTGATTCAAAATTCATGTACAGGTGATTTACAACTTCGTTCATAAACTTTAAGGGCATATATGTAAGTACTAAATAAAATGTGTACAAAAGTGTCATTTCGTATTAGAAGCGAAAAAAAACTGACAAAGATATTAATCGAAAATAATTTTATCTATGCCAGTTAATTAACTATAAAAATAAAATAAAATTTAATATGAAACATTTTTCTCAATTACCAATAGGTAAAAAGTTATTGAATATTAAGTATTGGTCAAGGTAAATAAAGTAAGATCGGACCCATGTTGATTAAGCTTTTTTAAAAAAATTAGAGACAGTACTACATGCAGTTAATGCACGAATAATAAAAGTACAAGAGTGAAATCTAGGTGAAACAAATCTAATAGGATATACGTTACTTTAGTTGTTTGTAATTCCATATGTATTGTATTCATCCAAGACAAGTTTTTAATTTTTTGACGATTTTTTCTCTGTGATGTGTTGTTTTTAACTATTTATTTATTTATTTATTTATTTATATTTTTAATTGTCCGTGTTGTATGTTCCGTTATCCACATGGAGTTTCTTTTTCGACTAGACCATTCTAGCCCTGAGGGAGACTATTGTATAGTCGAAACGTCGGCGTGAATAAACTTTATTAATTGACTGCAAGTCCGAAGAATTCTTACTTTCCCATATCTACCTCTATCCTAACACAGTTGAATATTGATTTTCAAATCTAATAAAGACTTAGAAAAAATGTAGCATCTGAATCAATCACTCAGTCATTTTTCAGATGCTGGCCAAGCCAGTTAGTAACCATAGACGCGTTTCACTCTTGTTGGAAGTCATCAGTATGGTGTAACTGATATCTCTTTGCAGAGACTATTCACTAACTGGGCCCGGCAGTATCTGAAAAATTACGGAGAAGTTGATTCAGATGCTGAAATTTTGTGAAACATGGCGAGAGCTTTTTTCTAATTCTTTATTTGTGCACGAAGTTGTGAATCACCCTGTATATCTATTATCATTTACACTCGATATACAGATAATGCGTGGGTTTCTGTAACTCGTCCGTTATCAAACGGTACTGTTATCACTATGGTTACGTAGAAGATCTCATTCTATTTGACAAGTATGACTTAAATCTACCAATCATCTTATTAAAAATACGTTTCTATAGTGATAACGGTACCGTTCGACAACGGACGAGTTACAGAATCCCACCCAATGTCTGGTAACAGTTACAATCGGAGATGGTATACAAACAATCGTGTTGCTTTCAGTCAGTTCCATTATTATTCCATTAATGTAATTATTTTACTATGTGCAAAAACGGATTTCTCCTGAAACAAAATTTCCCCCGGCTATATTAATTTATACGAGTATACTCGTAATAATTATACCTGAGCGTTACACCCACTACAATGTACAATGTAAATAAATATACTCATATAAAGTTTTACGGAGTACATATTTTTTCGCCTACATGTATTCGTAGATTGTTAATTCAGATGTAGAAAAATACGAAGATTACGTAGTAGGCATGGCTACAAACTTTTGATTAATCTTTGTACAAGGCGAAATACGAAAAAGTTGGCATAAAACTTTTACTACATGGAAAATCAATTTTCCTTGGTAACTTTGGATTCAGTTATTTCATAAATGAATATAAATACATCATTAAATTTGCTTTTTATATTTATCAAACAGTTTTTTATGACAAAATTGCCAACTTTCTATTTTTAAAATTGTGTTTTATACGTCGATTATAATCGAACTTACGTCAAAGTTTGATATTCGTGATTGGTATGTTACTACGTTTACATATGATACTAATTTATAAGGCGCTAGCAGATATGGGAACTGTGACAGAATGACAGCTAGTAATTATGTACATAGATGTCAAATATCATTATTTTTCATTTCAAATTTCATGATTTTCCAATTTCTTGTGGTTTATTTAACTCGTCAAGTAAAGTCCATACTCCTGATTACAAAGAAACCACATGAACTTAGAAAATATTTAAATTTTGTCTTATATGACATTTGTATGTTATGTACATGATTACTAGCTGTCATTCTGATAAGAGCCCCCTCATATCTGCTGGTCAAGAAAGACCAACAAAGACACATCACTGCTCGCGCTCTATTCTAATAATGCCTCCTCCAACTTTTCCCGAAATCTTGCTAACAAGTCACAACTAATTTGCTAATTTGCAGGGCATCTGTTTCTCTATAAAAATACATAATTTAATTAAAGTTTGATAACAAAAGAAATATTTGAAAAAATACCTTTAGAACGGATTTCAGCGGAATTGATGGCCCACCGTTGGACAATTCCCATTCGAAATAGTTAACGACATTTGTGGTTAGCTTCTAATTGCTTTGTTAAAGCTTTAGGCATTATTATGGATGTATATTACTTATTAAAACAAACAAGTAAGTAATGCTGTAATACAAGTCACAAATACTTAACGCAAAGAAAACTAATAACCAAATGACAATTGTGACAGGATCTATATTCGATCAATATAAAATTTAATAATAAATAACAAAGAAAAGATTTGTCAAAAATTCATAAATCTCACTGGGATTTGAACCCAGGGCCTTCCGATATCTAGTCGGACACTCGATCAACTGAGCTATCAGACTCCAATGAAATTCTTGAATTTTTTTCACACGTCGCATACATCGTTGTAGTCGAGAACCATCTCCCACTTGGAGTATCGTCATCCGCACAATACAGCGGCAACACCTGTGGCAGTGTATTGGCACTGCAGTATTAAATTTATAAATAACTGTTCAAACTGGGTTCAAATCCCAGTGAGATTCATGAATTTTTCACAAATCTTTTCGTTATTTATACAATTTAATTTGAACACTAACATGTTAATTCACTGTTGAAATATATCTAAACGGTGTTTTTACATAAAATGTAATATTATTTTCAAGAAATTTTAATATATAAAAAATCAAAAATTCGAAAACTTCCCCATTATGACAAGAATGTGAGATACGATTCTTTTCTTTTAAAGTACAGAGTTAAAACCTATTCCTATTATTTTCTAATATTTCACGTTTATTCTCACCTGTATGTAATGAAGGCAAAGACAAGCCCCACCAAGGAAATACTGCTGCCCAAAACTATGAGCAGCGACAATATATTCTCTTCGGAGAAGGGCGTCTCTCCGGGCAGTAAGGACGCCCCAACCCCCGTTCGGGTCAGGTTGGGAAACCCATGCATCCGGGCCGCGTACAGGGTGTCCATCTTTCCCCCAAACAGCGTCTTGTCAAGGGAAATAACGTCACAGCATTTGCCCTGGAAGAAATAAAAGTGTAAATAATGATAATGAAAAAGAAAAAGAGAAAATACGTATGTGGAGAATGAAATAGCGAATGAGGCAATAGGGAATTGTGGGTTTGGTAGAGTGGGTAATTAAGAAGAATGTGAAAGAGCATTATGAAAATTAAATGAAGTGCATGCACTGCACTTTTGCACCACAGAGAGAATATTAAAATAATGTCGTCACTGGGATTCTTACTTTCGTAGAAAATATTTTATATAAATTCAGGGCTTGATGTAAAACAACTATTTCAAACTTTAAGAATTAATAATGAGTGATATAAAATCAAAAGTATCTCCATTACCGTTCTTATTCTCGCATGCTCTCGATAAGCATAATCGGGCCTATTATCTAACTCATGCCCAGTTGCACCGATACCACTTAAGAATTTAAGTTTAGTTTAGCCTTAAGTTTAGTTTTATTTCGTTGCACCGTGCGCTAAACTCTCCATAAACATCTTAAGGCTTCCATAAATTTAAGCCTCCGAAATTGACGGCATATCTTGCACTTAACCCGGCAGCGGGCAGGTGAAAAAAAAATACAAATTTGGGCAGGTGGGGTGTGACAAACCCCAATTTAATTTTAATTTTATGAAACATCCGGTAATTTTTTTTTAGATATTATTATATTTATTGGTGTTTTAGAAGTTCCTGGTTCAATGGAAATAAGAAACAATAAAATTATTTCATTATTTATACCAAAAAAAAAAATAGAACTTATAAACACTCACTGAAAATATTCTTTGGCATTATATTATAAAAACAAAGAAATATATAAATATTACAAACAAAAATAAATAACATTCTTAATCTTGAAAAGTGAATCTATGATCTAAAAAAACATTTACTAAGTTGCTTTTAGCTACAGAGAAGTTATGAAGATTCAAATGTGCTGCACTTTTCACAGTAAATTATCGCGTGCTCTACATATATAAATGTTTAACATGACTTGCAGACGTATTTTCTTTTTCTATCTCTCGTCCTAAGAGATTCTGTGCAGCGATCTTGCTTTGAATTTAATTTTTTCTGCGGTGGTTATTCATTGTTATCATAACAAATTTTATTTATTGACTTTCTCTTCAGTATCTATTTCTTTCTACGTGACCAACAAATGCGCCTGATCTTTTTCAAAATATGATATACTACACTTAGAAAAACTAAATAAAATTCAGTAATATATAAAAGATATATAAAATGTACCTTGAAATTTCAAAATAAGTATATTATTACAAAAATGGCAAGCAGTGAGGTTATAATGAATGGAAACGTTTTTAATTTCTATCAGAATCATTGAAGTTATTGATTTTATTGTCGATGATCACGATTTATATGCATTGGATTTAATTTTATGCGGAATACCAAGACAAATATACGACAGAATTGATCATTTTCATACTCTTTCTGATCATGCTTTTTTTCAACGGTTTCGATTAACAAAATATACAGTATTGCAACTACTGATTTTAATAGAAAATAATATTGAATTTTAAAACGACATGTAAGTATTGCATTCATTTTTCTTTCAATGTTTTACTTATTAATTTAATTAGTTGGCACTTCGTGTTCGCTTTCTTTTTTCGTCCGATACCGTTTTTGCTAAAAACAATGAATATATATAATTACACTTCAATTTTAAAAACTAGAATTCTATTTAAATCGAACTTACCAATATAACCTCCAAACTTTAACACAAACAAAATTTCTAAAATTTTTTTTTTTTTTTTTGTTACTAAAAGTACAATTTAAACAGCTTAAATATATATAAACTCCACTTACTTAAGGTTATTAAATAAAATATATCTGCAACAGTAGATAAAATTTAAGTGATACTTAATGTAAGTTCAGTTTTATTAAGTGTAAATTTAAGAAACGTCGGTGCAACCGGGCATTTTTAACAACTGGTTAGAAAAATTCACCAATCAAGTATATTGATACAGAACAAAAAAAAAAAATAGATTTTTGGTTGTCAAATCAATCCCTAATGGATAAATTTTTAACAAGTTGTTGGATGGATAATTTTTTAACAAGTTGTTACAAATTAACCACTTTGTTACAGAATAGGCCTGAAAATGTGTTTCATTTTACATTATAGCGACAATGTTTTTTTGTTATTTTTTGGATGATTTCCATATTTCCCTCTGCTAATTATATTGCTGTTACATTCGTATTCAATTGATATCATTTACATTTGGAACTTGCATCAATAAATTCTAATTGATACTTGTATATCAAATGAACATAATTTCGCGAGCAGAATATATTAACATTATTATAATTATTATATTATATGTATCTATCAACATTTGCATTATTAAATAAGGGATACTAATTACAACATTAATGTTATAGGTTATATTATTATAACTTCCGTCTATTTCAGTTTACAATATGTTTATTACACGTATATTATAATTTACAATGGATACAATAATTAGGCTTTTCAGTATATATGAATAGTTATTTACGATATAAGTGAGATGTTGGTATTATTAATGCACGTATTATGAATTGCTCTACGGGCCTGTAGGGCGAGTTAGGGTAATGTGTTAATAATGTTGTATCCCACTAATATTGAAAAATTTATCGATCACGGTATATAATATTGTACTCATTTTAAATTTGTTACTCCATTCTAGTGTGGTAATAATTTCATTAAAGCACGCAATGCATTAATAAGGCTATTACGTATCTAAAATGAGTGCAATATGGTATAATTTATTCCACCGTACTTCAAATGAAGATTGTAGATAATAAAACTCTACACTTAAGGCTGTGTCCGATGTCGCATTTTGGCATTTAGTTTTTAGGATTTAGGTCTTCTTCACTTTTAATACAACTCCTAAGGGCATACTAATGACATCCAGTTATTTGTATGGCAACACTTTAGAATAACAAAAATATGTTAAACATTTCGATTTAATTTGATGCTTCAGATTATTATTAATATTATATTTCATAAAATAGAAGCTAAGAAGCTGACAGTAAATTTAACGTATTGCACAAATTATAGCAACGAACATGATTTGTTTAATTAGTGCGCGTCAACTTCAAGGCATAGTGTGCTCCTGCAAAACCCTAAAATCTAATTCCTAAAGTCCTAAATAATGGCATTATTTAGGGCATATAAATTTAGGAATAAGATATTAGGGTGATAAAAGTGCTACATCAGAAACAACCTAAATGCCCAATTCTCAAGTATCTCGTCTTTCATAGCCAATAGGAAAACAATTTAGTTATTTATATAAATAAAAGTAGGCGAGAGTTTGTCACATTCTGTTTCATGTGCTATCCGCTATCCGCTATATAAGTTCCACTACTAGCCAATAGATGGATTCAAGTAGGATAGCCACATGTGCTTTCCGCTACTAGCCAGCAGATGGATTTAAGTCGGATAGCCACATGTGCTATTTGTTAGAATTATAAATAATTATTTTAATTTAAATAGGTACTTACAATATATAGATATTAATCAAATATTATTGATATAACACACGAACACAAGTATTTGATCACAAAATTGAAAAGCCGAACTACTTGTCAACTTGACTTCTGGGAATATTAATAAGTTCCACTACTAGCCAACAGATGGATTCAAGTCAGATAGCGGGATGGGGACCCCCATCTTTTGGCTAGTAGTGGAACTTATATAGCGGATAGCGGATAGCACATGTGGCTATGAATTAGAATAGACCCCCAGAAACAGCCTAAATCACTAATCATATTTTATTTTACACGTATTGTAATCTATAAAATCTAATTTAACTTTATAAATCTTACCATTTGTAGTGATAACCGTGGAATTGACACAAAATTGTTATATAATAAATGCATAAATGCATAATATTTGAATGAGCCTGTTTCACATTTTTCAAAAACTATTTTAAATGAAAGTTTATGGAATGATTTTCTTAGTAATAATTTTTATTTTAATAATTTGTTGTTATTTGTGGAAATCAATTAAATAAAAAGATTGGCGTCCTGAAAAACTACCCCCCACTCCTGTGACGTAGAAGCACATACATTACATCATTAATAGCCAATAGGAAAATAGTTTTTCCATCACCTACGTAGGCTAAAGTTTGTCACATGTTAATAACAAAATCTTTTAATTTGACATTTGACGCTGACATTGCTCATTGTAAATGAATAATAAAGTAATAATGGCTAATTCAAATTACACTCAAGCTAAGTCGAACAATTAACCGAAGGTCGATAGCTGGATCATGGCTGAATTTATATCAGAACGATTGTTTTACTGCTACCGAAATAAGGGGTGTTAAAGAGTTGAGGTAAAATAAAATAGAAAAATTGAATTTATTATATAAATTGATAATATATTATACTTTAAAGTTCTGGTCGTGATTCTTATTTGACACTTGTTTGACAACTTTGACAATACACTTGACACCTTAGAACCGCTCAAGATGTATGTACTCTGACGTCACATTCTGTTTCAGATCACGTGACTTATTCAAAATTTTATCCAAATTTCAAAAATTAATTGTAAAATATCTAAAGGATATTTCGTGATATTTTCAAATTTGTGGCTCTTTAAAGAACAATATCTTTTCAAATTTAATACTTAGAAGTCATATAAAAATTCTTGCAACAGCCCTATTGTCAAAATAATGTCATTGAATTACTTGTAGCTTTTATTCCTGATAAAAATATTCTATATAAACCAAAACACAAGAAATAGTAATATAATTAAGAAATCTCGTTTCATAACATAATTAACATTAATTAATATCTAACCTAATAAACTAATATTTCTGACAGTTCAAACTGTATGCATTTATTTGAAATTTTATGTCAATGCCAGGGGTACCAATACAAATGAGCAATAGTTATAAAATTTCAAATTCTATTTTACTTATTCTCTAATATCAACGCTATATTTTTCGTTTCAACTAACAGTTAACAGCGAGTTTAACTAAAGATGAAAACCCGGGTCTAACAAGGAACTAAGGATGTTTCACTTTTTAAAAGTTACTAAAGGAGCAACACTACCAATGCTTTTTAGTTATTTTTACAAAATGGTAGTTGAAAAACTGTTCTCATTATTCAAGCGTTACTTTACAAGATTTCATTAGACAAAGTGCAGTTTTATAAGTGTCTGAATATAAAATAATTATGACCAAAATGTCAGTATGCATGTAATATAGTTGGCACCCACACGCCAATTATAATTTTATGCATTTGCTTTTACATTTGCTGAGATGTAAAAATACTTATAATACACTTTAGCGTGATAGGAGCAGATGACACCGTTGTTGATGAGACTACTTTGTGTAATGGACTTTTTTTTGTTATTTGATTTGCGTGGTTTGATGGATGTTGAAGTGTGTTTGATTGATTGTAGAGCTATCAATACGGCTGATTTCAAAGTGATTGGATGTAGGGGATATTATTTTATTGATTGCCTTGTGGGTTGTAGTGGTCAGATTATAGTTTTCGATGTTTTCCGTATTGTCCAAACTAATTTAATGGGTTTTCAATATGGTAAACGCTCTATTTGTTTTGAAAATTGATTTGTTTCGCGATGGCCAAAATTGTAATTCTAGCATGTAATTGCACTATAAATTGGCAATGAAATTGATAAAAGGTTGTCATTGATTGCTTTTGTTTTAGATAACTGATAAAATTGTTATTACCCTGAACTAATTTTTTAAATATATTTGGTCCTTCCATTTCATTATGGTTAAATATTTTTTTTTGTATTATTGTTTATCTTCTAAATCGTTTTCCATGTTCTTTTCATCATCTACATCCAACGTTTTGCAAATCGATTTGCAAAAATAATTTGTTTGGAGGTTGTAAGGTACAAAAAATAATAACTGTCGTTACTTTGTTACTGAGAATCAGACTACTATGTTTTTTAGATGTTTTTATTTGAGAATATTATGCCGCAAAAAATTAAATTTTAGTTTATTTATTAGTATATAAAATACGAAAAAATAGTGTACGGCACTGCGTCAGAAAAGTGATTTTACTGTACTCGTATCGCTATCGCTCATACATTACTTAAACTTGCCATACCTACTCATCTAGTAAACTTTCACTTTTCTTAACTTGGAACATAATATACTATTTCCATTGACCGTGTATTAATAGAGTACATTAATGTATAGAAAATAATTCACTAATGACCCCTAGTAATGCATGATTTTTATGATTTTAGTACGTAATTGTGTCAGACCTTACTAACCTAATTTTTTTTGTTATGGAATAAAATTAGATTTTACAATGGGGTCCTATACCATTTTTCTTTTATTTTTTTTTTCTGTAAGAACAGGATAAAATAAGAATTTTAGTGCAAACGCGACTTAGAAATTTTACGTAATAAGCGAGATATGAATTTTTAAAGTTCAAGAATTTGTGCGTGACGTAGCAGGTACTAACGAGTGATCGACAAACAATGGGACAAACTGTTAGTTATAGAGGGAACAATTTTTTTCATATTTGCATATCTGAAATGTTTGTATATAAAAACTTATACGTTATATTCATGAAGAAATTATTATTAAGTATAAATAACGTAAATAATAAGCATTTTTTCCTAATAAATTATAGAACATTGAAACAGTTTGACAATATTATTACACAAAGTATGACGACGGATGGCGCTAGTGTTGGCTGTTTTGAAGTTTCAATATTAATGTAATTAATATTATTATTAATGTAATTAATATTGCAAATTGATTTAATTATAAATATATTATTATTGTTAATATTACTAGATGTTATAATTAAATAAATTCATCAAACACAAAATTGTTAAATGTTTTGTTAGGTTATAGAACAACATGACATTTCATATTCTTTTAAAGGTGACTCAAAGGTGACCGTTGCAAGCGCGCGAATCTCCTTTTTAAAATCAGGCGACCAATCAAATTCTTAGTACCTAACGCGTCATACCCAATTAGTAATCAGCTTCAATCGCTTATAGTTTGTGACCTAGTCAATATTTAAAGAATTTTTTTTCACTAATACTCATTAATTTATGTATATTATCGTCTTCTTATTTAAGATAGTTAAAATATGACTATGGTATAGGACCCCATTCAGAAAATACGGTCAACGGAAAAATATTATAACTAACATATGTGTTAATTGGCGATTAATGTTCTTAACAATGCTAAATATCTCAACCATTAATCACCCTCATTAACACACTTGATAGTTAAATAACTATTATAATGTACACAGTCCTGCTAAAAATTTGTATAAATAATAATACATTTAGTATTGCAAATAATTTATTGATTCGACTATTTACAGTAGTAAAAAAAAACATTTCAGATTTAAGGGCCATTTTCATAATAAACTTTATCTTCACTTTAACACTTTAAATTAAAATTATGTTCGTTTTCATAATATAACTTTACCATTTTAGCGAACACTGCAGCATTACGTTAAAACAAAGGTAAAGTCTTAAAGTAATTTTAATTAAAGTCTAAAGGCACACTGCCTGATTATGAAAACGGCCCTAAATATTTTTTTTGTAAATTATTATAAGTACAGACAGCCATACCTTATCGGGGATTCGAACCCGGGACCCGTAAGGTCGTGTGTCGACTACATTGACTACTACACTACCAAGATTGAATTACAAAATACAATAAGTCATAATTATCGTATATCTAAAGGTATATTGATCTAATATATTTTATAAAAAAAAAAACATTTCATCGTATAATAATATATTACTTTAGTGAAATCCAATTACAAGATTAAATATTTGTTCTATTGTATAGTTTATCGTCGATATTATTATTCCAATATCATTTCAGAACGAAGCTATATCGGTAGACATACGACATTCGCTAACTGTCATGATATCAAGTAACGTGTATTATCGAACACATAAGCAAACAATATTTATCGCACCGTGTCCTGGATTGTCCGGACGTTAGTGAACGTAACATGACGTGACACACAGGAAATATGTTTGGAGTTGGAAGTTTTAGTATCTCTCCTGTCAGACTATTATTGTTTTTCTTTGGATATTGTTTTAGTCATCGTGGATACGTGGGAAGCGAATGACGTATTGGAAATTATTCACATTTTTCTTGTTTTTCTATAAAGATTCTGGAAGTTTGGAATTCGCTGAAGATGTTTTGTCATGTATTCTTTTTATGCCTAATACATCATCGAATTTGTAACTCCAAGTTCTACCCGTGCCGGTCGTTGTTTGAATGGTATTTACAATGAAGAACATATTGAACGGTATCAAATCAACCAAGTAAAATACACCCTATTCATTTCAATGAATGGGAGCGTTTAGTAAGGAACTAATGGCGCTGTAGTTCCTTACATATTTATCCCCTCCAGATTTTTTGTTATCATTCAACTGTCAATCTCATATTTGTATATTATATAACCAAACAAAATGCATTATTGCTGTGTACAGGAATACAGAAATAAAATAGGGCATTCATTTCAAAAAACCGAAAACTTTTGCTTACATTTCACTTCACACGTAGTATGCTTTGTAATACGCAAACGCGAACATACGAATTCACAAATCGAAATTAGTTTTAGTTTTATGATATTTATATTTAACACAATTTAGCAATAAATTATGAGGGTATTCACTACACGATTTGTGAATGGTTCCATAAGATAACATGGTGTCATTGTTCTTAAAATGAAAACGTAAATCATAAAACTAAAACTAATTTCGGTTGTTTGAATAGGCCTTAAAGGAAACATTTTTTTTTGTAATAACAGTGTATACACTGTCAACTTTTACAAAATTATGTGAACAGTTGTGCTGCCACCATTACTGTATGAATCTTTCTTCATAAAATAATATTATTGCTCAATTGATTTATGGGATTGCGTTAGTTTATCGGTAGTGAATCGGACTGCCTATGTTCTCAAACGTCAAACTTGAATCTTAAAAATTGTTTCCAATTTCCAAATAGTACAAAATTCTGGTACAACGTTATCGGCTGTAACTATATAATATTCTTCAGGTAAGAATAGCATTGCGCAATAATAATTCGTTTAATCATAGTTTAATTCGCTGATACCTACTAGGAGACTATCTTTTTCTGCATCAAGAAACGCAAATGCATACAAGAGAATTATTTTAGGTTTTTTTCGATATGTTTTTATGGCATTATTGAAAAATCACGTATATCAACACGAGACACAAAAATGCTACGCTAATACATACGAATTATGTTGACAATTCCAAATTATTTCCTGAACATAGTAGGCAAAAATAAACTACTTCAATCACATATGTCTTCAATAATCATAATTTTTATTGTGCAATGCCATTCTTACGTAAAGAATACTATTATATAGAAGCAGATTGGTTCAGCCAAAAATGAATAATAAGCCGTGGTGATTTCTTTATTTGACATAATTGGTACTGACCAGTGATAACAGTATTTTAAATAACTCATCTCGTATAACACAAAAAACAAAACAAATACGCATATGACAGCGTATCATATTTTTGGATGTTTAAAAATAAAAATAGAACTGTCATTTCATTTATGAATGTATTAGATTCATTTAAAACCGACGTTGTGGAAAAAATTATAAATGCAACTAGTGTATATTAGTAAAATTTTATAATCTAAAAGTTTTTGAATCTAAATTTCTTTTTTACCTCCCGCTACCTTAGGTAAGGGAGGTATAGGGATCGTGCTAAAAATCGCATATAGAGATTTTAGTGAATAAGCACGTTTTGATGTCCCCAGAATCCGATTTTAACATTTTTACAATGATGTCTGTGAGTATGTATATGTGTGTGTGTGTGTGTGTGTGTGTGTGTGTGTGTGTGTGTGTGTGTGTGTGTGTGTGTGTGTGTGTGTGTGTGGATGTGTGGATCCTGTGGACACGATTACTCAAATACTATCAATCAGAAAATTTTGAAATTTTGTATACCCATTCTATACTAATGTGGGAAGAGTTGATTAGTTTTTAGTGTATATCAGATAACCGGAAGTATCACTTATACAAGCTTTTACCAGTTTTTCTTGAAAAAATTGCATTGAATATAATTTTTCAGCAACTTTTACTCTTAAAAATATAATATAATGGTACATTCTTCAATCAATTCTACGATAATATAACTTTAAATAACTTTAAATATGAATTTATAAAATAATTTATTTTTATACATCATCTGACCCATGCGTCAAACAAAATCATAATACTTTAATAAAATTTTGACGTATTTAAACAAATGTCACTGTCACATTTACATAAATAATGAAACCGTGTTAAGAAGAATTAAGTAGAAATATATTTGATTTGTAAATATAAATCTGTCAGCATAAGTACGTGTTTTCAAAATGTCAAATATTGGTTTACAACTACACATTTACAACATGTACGGCAAAGAATTTACACAGATTGCGTTTTTACAGCACTTGGAAGTTGATGATGATTTTTCACGGATTATCTTTTTCTTTGGTGAGGCACATTTTCTCCTCTCTGGGTATGTTAATAAGCAAAATTGCCAGATGGCGTCATTGGAACTTACTTTTTCGAAAATGATGAAGGTCGAACTGTTATAGTTGATGGTAAGCGCTATAGGCCCATGATAATCGATTATTTTTGGCACGAAATTAATTTCGTATTACTAACTTCTATTTATTAAAACAACAAATTAGATTTTGTTTATAAACGATCAACCGGAACGGAAAAAGATACTTTACTTAAAGCTCATTACTATTTTAAACATGGAATTTGCGGGAGGTCGTGTGCTGGCCACATCAGATTTTTGGTTAAATAACGGTGCTGGAACTTATAAAGAAATGATTTCCTTGTCCAGAATTTTATTTTGACTTGAGATTTGTGAACCACTAAAAAAACTATCCACGTGTACAATAAAGAATTACGTTACATTATTTTTGATATTACTATTTTTGGCGTTGCAACTACTCTATAGAAAAGAGACTCCTAAAAAAGTTTAAATACACTGAAAAAAAATTTGCTTTAATTATGAAAAAAATGCAGGTAAAATCAAAATATTTTCATTCAACTTTGATCCAACAAAATTTTTATTTGTTTTGAAATTACTTCTGTTTTTGATCTTTCAAACGAAAGTAATTACTGTTAAATTAAATGTATTATATCATTAATTATTTTATATTGATTTGAAATTTAAAATGTTGGCACAAAAGTAAAATGTTTTGACACCAAAAATAATGCTTTTAAATGTAATATTTTTTATTCGTTTCAAATACCGTAATTTTTAATTCAAAATATTGATTTTTTGAATCAAAAGTAAAATAATTAAAATAAAAACAGAGACGTAAAATATTTTAAAATAATTGTATATGACTTTCAAACTAATGAAAATATTATTTATTTTAAGTACGTGTACAATCAAATTGAAAGTAAACTTTCAGTTTAAAAGAATAAATTTATAAGTGAATATCACTTACATTAGAAATGATTGCAAAAAGATTTTAATTTGAAATTATCCAACTTTTTGAATTAAAATCGTTTTTCAAAAGTACATGTTCCCGAAAGTTTTTAATTTTACCTGCAATTTTTTTAAAACTATAGCAAAACTTTTCATTTTTGCAGATTTTAGAATTGAAAACATGCTATTTTGAAAATAAAGTAAAAATTTCTTTCAGTGTAGGTTAGAATAGAATAGAATTCACTAATTAAAAAATGAGGATTAACTTAAACTTTTTTGTGAATCGTGCTGTAAAACATCAATCATCTGTCCTAAAATAGAAACAAACTTTAATAATTTCACAACTGATTGGTGCAACGTTAATTAACAAATGACAGTTACAGGTGATGGTTGAACTATCGAGGGTGTTGCGGAAAACCACAGTATCGCATCACGCGCAAACATCAACGAATAATGATGCAATACAATCATGGAGATTACGCAAAAATGTGATTGGGGTATATTAATTCCATTGGGAATATATGATTGGGAAATAAAACATTAGTATAATTTCGGTAGATAGAGTGCTTAAATTGGAATAGCCATTTTTGTATTACATTCTCTGACTCTTATAATATTCTTAACAAATCATCATTTGTGAAAGTCAATTGAAGCAAATCTATTATTGATACGTGTAACTTGAAATACATACATTTTTATTTTGGTCTCGGGAATGAATTATACCGTAGTAAACAGGTTGTCGGAGATGGTGAAATAGCGGAAGAGCACGACTTGGATTACGAGTATTCTAATTCTAGTTTTAATGATATTACTATTGCCAATCAAAGGGCAATAAATTAGTTTATTTGAAATCGTCACTAAAGTGCACAAAATCCTCTTTAAAAACTCAGAAATCAGCAAAAAATTAATCCATTATACGACGATTTCATGCAATTGCTGTGTTGCAAAACTTTTTGATAATATGTGTACGGAGAATGAACTAAATAATTCCGATGAATAAGTTTGAAATAAAACACATAATTTTGAGTATTCTTTACGATAAGAAATTTATTATAAGTTGTAAGGCTAGTAATATTGAATGTCTGACTGACAGATTATATTCAAACATAAACTATAAAATAATTTTTTCTTTCATTATCACAATTTTTCGATTTCAAATAAAATTTAATATGCAACTAAATTCCATATTCGTGATGAAAACTAGAACTTCAGTACCTTAATACGTAAATAACTTCATGTTCTACTGCATCATAATCACTTGGTTTATGGTTGCATTTAGTGTCCATAATGTGACACTTTGTTGGACTAGTACATTTACTTTATTTTATTGGACAGAACTGTTTTCGACTTGGGCAAGAATGATTCTTTGGCACTAGTTGCCAACTCTTCTACACTTTCTAAACTTTCCATTTCTTTGTGTAAAGATATGGTTAATAAACAAAATGTTAAATCATATTTTAACAATTTTTGACATTTGCGTAAATACAAAAAAAAATCTGTTGTGGCCAGCACAAGACCTTCCGTCAATTCGATGTGTTTTATACAAATCCCATACCAAAAGGTCCTTGGAACAGATTCTATATAATATCATGTAAAATCGAACACGAACACATACTATTTTTTACAAATTCCGTACCAAAAGTTCATTTGAAAAGGTTCTACAAATCCAATTAAATTATAACATAAACACACACTAAGTAAAATGCACTGACACTTCCTTCATTTCTTCTTCAGCTTTCCCCTATTTTATTAGGGGTCGCTGTTTCCTCTTCTCTTCCACTCATTCCTGTCCAACGCATCTTCTTCACAAAGTCCTTTCTTTCTCAAGTCATCTGCGATACAGTCTTTCCATCTTCTCTTTGGCCTTTCTCTGCATGTCACTTGCGAGAAACACTATGACATACCAATTTTAGATCCTATACTTTCTATATTTGGTTTTACACTTGCAACTGACATCTGTCAATTAAAATTTTTTGAATATACCTATCAGCTGTTTACATGATAAATAGCAAAGCTGACTAATTTTAGAAAATTAATTCCTTTATAACGCTTTAAATCTACATGTATTGAATATGAAGGAAAATGTATAATCAAACCGTATAGAGTGGAGTATTTTCTTTAATATGTATAATAACAAAAAGTCAAAAAATAATATTTAACTGCGATTTTTAAGAAAAACTGTTAAAACTTCAAATAAGGGTACTTCCGGTGGATCTATTATAACCAAAATCTAATCAACTCTTCATATGGTTGTACAGAAGAGGAATACGAAAGAATTATAATTTTTAGTATTGTAGTATTGAAGTTATCGTCGGAGAAAAATTTGTCACACACGGACACACACACACACACACACACACACACACACACACACACATACAGATATCATCTTAAAAATGGTATATTCGTATTGTAGGGACTCTAAAACGTGCTTATTTATTAAAAACTCATCACCGAATTATTTGACCAAAGACAATACCTTCCTTATCTAAAGGTAACGGAAGGTAAAAACAATGAAACAATAGCATCATTAGAAAAGCACACTAAGTTATACCGAATTTTTATAAAGGGAAATAAAAAAATAATTTTAGGAGCTATCCAGCTTTCCTAGAGCAGTCGAACATAAAGCTTTGTATGTAATTCGTACATAAACAAACTTTATAGACTCGCCTTATTTATTAGACTCGCTCGCTCTGCTCGCTCGTCCATAAACAGCGCCTCGCCCAATAAAGTATATTATGTACTAATTACATAAATATCTAATTCATGATGATTGGTGTAAAACAAAAAACTGGTACAGTTTATAATGGGACGCTTTTGTCTGAAAACATAAAAAAATTATAGAAAAGAAATTTGGAAGAAGTCATGGGAGCTATTAAAAATTTGGCTTAAAATAATAGGGGATTACACCATTTTTACTTCCTTGTACGAAGTAAAGGAAGTATTGTAATCGCGAAAAATTTCGGTTTCCAGATTTTAACGGAAATATCCATTTTGAGCATCCCTGAATCCATTTTGACTAATTTCGTCGTGACGTCTGTACGTACGTACGTATGTACGTATCTCGCATAACTGAAAAACGGGAAGCCGTAGAAAGTTAAAATTTTGTATTTAGAACTGTTATAACATCTAGTTGTGCACCTCCCTTTTTGGTCATTACATAACTTGCGGAAGTGGTACTTTACTTGAAGCCTGTAATAGATTTTAATAAAAAACTATATTAAAATATAAACCAAAACTTTTCAAGTTTTGTATATAAGACTTTTATATCAATGGAAATACCATAATAGATTTTAGTTAAAATGGTCTATCTGGAGGTGGTACTTTACTTGAAGCCTATAATAGATTTTAATGAAAAATTATATTAAAATATAATGTAAAACTTTTCAAATTTGGTATATAAGACTTTTATAACAATGGGAATAACATAATAGATTTTAGTGAAAATGGTTTACCCGGAAGTGGTACTTTACTTGAAGCCTATAATAGTTTTTAATGAATAACTATATTAAAATATAATCCAAAACTTTTCAAATTTGATATATAAGATTTTTATGTCAATGGGAATAACATAATAGATTTTAGTTAAAATAGTGTACCCGGAAGTGGTACTTTACTTGAAGCCTATAATAGATTTTAATGAAAAACTATATTAAAATATAATCAAAAACTTTTCATATTTGGTATATAATACTTTTATATCAATGGGAATAACATAATAGATTTTGGTTAAAATAGTCTAACCGGAAGTAATACTTTACCGGAAGATGTTATCAGTTTTTTTTGAAAAAAATGAATTTTATGATTGTGTCTGTTATAATACATATTTTAATTATTAACAAAATATGTACATATAGTGTAACAGGCGTACAAGGAAGTCATGTGGTGTCCACATCAGATATTTTTTTTATAATTTCATCTGAAAATATTAGGAAAACTAAGACTATTGATGAAAATCCGGTGAAAAAATTCCTATTAATAAGCGAGTTATGGTCTCCCGAATTTTGAAAAGATTGACGTGACGTCACATTTATGTGTTTTTATCAGGGCATCGAACCCGCCAAAAACTGGGTTCGGTTTAGGTTCAGGTTAATTTGTTATTTGAAAGATGGGTTCGAGTGCGGTTCTGGTTCAAGCATTAATACAATTTGCGGTTTTGTTCGCGGTTCAGGTTCGAAATAATGTAAAATGAGAGCCGGAATTTACGCAAAACGCAACAAGAAATGAACAATTTTCACGAAAAGTCAGCCCAGACAGCAACGCAGACGCCTAAGACGTCGATTATCGGCTGTATTTACTTTTCGAACTAAAAATTAATCTGAACCGGAATTGAACCCCGAACCTGAATTTTAATACTCGGTTCGGTTTCGATTCAGGTTCAATTAAAAATATATTTAAGGTTCGGTTCTCGGTTTGGGTTCTCTAAAATGTTACGGTTTGGTTCCGGTTTTGGTTCGGTTCAGGTTCGGGTTCGATGCCTTGGTTTTTATATCAAACTGTTTTCATCATGGACCTAAATGTTCTTGAAAAATATGCTATTTTAAGTTATATTTACATAAAAATAAATGAATATTATAACACTGTATAAGTATACATACTTTATAATTACAAGTTTATTTAAATTATTAAGTTTAATGCAAGAAATTTATTTTAAAATAAAAACTGTTTGGAAACTGTAGTACAGGAATGTTAGCCCCTCCTTTCGAATTTGAATTTCTTAACTTCCATTGGTAGTAATCTCACCTCCTAACACGCTATTTGTAATGCATGTATAGGCGATTTCTCGGTCGCCAATCAAAATATTTTCATATTAGTGTCGAAGCGTTATAACAAAAAAACCTTTATTTCCGAAATATCTCAATTATACCATTTCATTTTTTATTAATATTCGTTATTCAGCATATACATTCGTATTTTTTTACTATTTTCCATTAATTCGATTGAGCCGTAATCCCCCATTACTGATCTATAAATGCGTCATATTTTTTTTGTATTTATTTCAATTTCAACTAAATATGTATAATTTAAAAAATTGGCTGTCACTTCTATAGGCATGAAATGTAAACATTTTTGTCTCTATGAAAAAAGTATTTACACTGACTGACAATGATAAAATGGATTTTAAATATTTTCGTGTAATAATACGAAATTTGATATTTATATTTTGAATAGTGAATGATAAACACGTATATAATTGGTAAACAGTTTCATATCCATTTCACGTATTGTGATATACGCCAGACGCGGGATAATAAGTAAAAATAATATTTGTTTTAAACGTGGTGTTCATAAAATTTTGATACTGCAATGAGCCGGTTTCACATTTTTTGAAAAGTTAAATAAAAGTTTATGCAATATTTATCAGAGTAGTAACAAAAATAATAATAATTCATGTGACATCGGAGTACATACAACACGTCATTTGTTACCAATAAGAAAACAGTTTACGTTATTTATATAAATAAAAGTGGGCGATAGTTTGCCACATGTTAAACAGTATTTACTCTGACGTCACATTCGGTTTTGTGATCACGTGACTTTTTCAAAATATTACACAAATTTCAATATTTAATTGTAAATTATCTAACGGATATTTCGCGATATTTTCAAATTTAAGGCCCTTCAGAGAACAAACTCTGTTAAAATTTAGTATTTAGAAGTAATATAAAAATTATTTCAACAGCCCTATTATTGACTGCATTTCATTAAAGAATAAACAAAAAAAAACTGTACATTATTAAACTGTACATATTTTATAAAATCTAATCAGCTCTGAATAATACGAATAAGTTACATATATTTAAGTCTTATATTCTTTGAGATTGTATAATATATGGTGACATAAATTTTACTTATTCACTGAAATCTCGATATGCTATTTTAAGTATTCCTATACAGTTATAAAACTAAAATGGAGTCTTAAGGTAAAGTTATAACTAGAGAAAAAACCCCTTAACCTTAACAATAAATTTAAAAACTATATACGTATTTCGAGAACTAAGTTCTCATCATCAGTAGAAACTACAAAGTAAAAACAGAGAAGTTAAGATTACTCAGCATGTAAACCATGCCAGAGGTCAAAACAGCTCTGAGGAATAAGGGAGAAAACACGGGTTATATAGGGACAGGAGTCATAGGTGAATGGATACCTAATTGAGTAACTAAGATTAAACAGAGTAACTGTCTTATATTAACTCATATAATTTAGAATTTGGGATGGGACCTAGGTCCGCGTTCATCAATTTATCTTTAAATTTATGTATTATCAAACTCTCATGTGCGTCTAAATATCTATTATTATCAACTTGTTTCAATAATTTTATATTAGAATTGTCAATTTTATGATTATTAATAAACATATGTTGTGCTACGCTAGATTTATCAGGATTGCCGCTGGCATGGTTTACATACTGAGTAATCTTAACTTCTCTGTTTTTACTTTGTATTTTCTACTGATGATGAGAACTTAGTTCTCGAAATACGTATATAGTTTTTAGATTTATTGTTAAGGTTAAGGGGTTTTTTCTTTATTTATTCCTATACAGTGCTTTTACTTATGGTAGTGATAGGTAAGAATGTTATTGCACACTTTTGTAAATGTTTCTTTTTGTTTATAATAAATTTCTTCTCGTAACATAGAAAAGTAATTAATTTTTTGTTGCAGGTACCCGGATAATCTTCTGCAAAATAGGGTAAGTGCATATTGATTTTATAATCATGAAATCTCGTTCTTTTTTATGATACGCAAAAATTATACAAAACATTATTCTCATGAATTATTCAGTAAATAAAATTATTTTAAGTTTTTAATTCAGCATGATAAATATGCTAACTTCCAACTTTAGTGTAATTACGAGTAGTTTTGCTTGTCCGGAAAAATGGCATTACAGTATTAAATTAAATTTATAAAAACGTAACAAGTATATTAAATATTGATTAGGTGCATTGGATGCAGGATATTTTTGTATGCATGACTTAATAGCATGTTTTCATTATTTTAATTTGCTAGTAACATGGGGGACACTGCGCAAATATAAGTTAATTAATGACCAATGTTTACTAATAAAAACATTGTGAATTTTTAATTAAGTTTTAATTAAATATAATATATTATTCATACTCGTTCGGAAAATAGTAATATGTAATAGGTAGTATTTGTTTTTTATTTATAACATGTTTTATAATTAAGATTATTATTCATATATACAGGGTGTAAATTTTAAAACGGGTCATAGGGCCATAACATAGAAAAACAGTTTTTTAGCTGACAAAAGTGTCTATATTAATTTATTGAAAAAAGAATTAGTGCATATTATACATAACTTATTTCTTCATGCAGATCATCTTTAATTGTTTACTTTATTTTATTTTGCACTAGTTCATAATTAATAACTTTAATCTTTAATTGTCCCCTATCATGTTAGTAAAAAATGACAATGTTTTATTACTGTCAGTTTCATGGCTAATGATATATTTTCTTAATTGTACAAATTTTTAAATTTATTTTCTGGCTTTATATGAAACAGAAATGTAAAGTGTTTGGTATTAAAAAATTCGTAATTTTTTTCTTTATAATAGGAACGAATTATATTTTCAATAAAATCATATAGAAACTTTTAGCGACTAAAAAACTGTTTTTCTATGTTATAGCCCTATGACCCGTTTTAAAATTTACAGCCTGTATAACTAAAGCCCGTTTTACATTTTTTGTCAATTTTTGCGTCATTTTTAAGAACTTCGCCAAGTTCTAGAAATTCAGCTTAAAACTACTATTTTTCCTTCAATTTTTGAGTGCTTTCTAGTAATTTTAATAACAGCAATATAACAATTTAATTATATGACTGTTACATGTCATTGACTATTAAAATTTCAAAATGAAAAAATTGATAAATGTAAACAGTTGGCTAGAAATTGATGAATTTAAAGTTCAATTTATTGAGCTTGGCCAAATATAAAATTGAAGGAAAAATTGACAATGATATAAAACAGACATAACAATTGTAGATGAAAAAGTTTTTAAAATTAAATTAAATAAAAGATTAAAACAGTACAATGAACAAATAAAGTGATTTTAAAAAACTTTTTATGGTTACACTAATTAAAATATGAAAATCAAATTGTTAACCACTCTGTAAACTTCGGTTTGGTGATTGCCATAAAAACCAATTACGAATATACGAAATAAGCAATAACCATCATATATTTCAAAGTAGGGCAAATTTAGCTAATCTTTTGCTCATAAAAATGCAAAGCAATCCCAAACCAATACAAATTTTATTATTTTGTCGATATAGTCCCAATGCATTTCGAAACACACGACTTCGAATTCAGCTTTATAATTCCGTTGCATGAAGTTTTCATAGACCCCATAAAAGTCTAAGGTGGTGTATTTCATATGTATATCTGTAATTTTTTTGAACCCTGAATTTTTTTAAGGCCCATATACTCCAAAATAATAATAATAATAATAATAATAATAATAATAATAATAATAATAATAATAATAATAATAATCGTAAGTGGGAATTAAGCCAAAGGTTGTTCTTTCGCCCATAACCATACAAATATATACAAAAGTAAATTACCAGTAGATTTTTTTTTTACAAAGATGAATAATAAAGGAAAATGAACAATGTTAAGTGATAAACAAGTTTTTTTATATGTCTCTCCTAAACGTATACAAAGACGGAGATTTTAATGAAACAGGAATATTGTTACAATATTTGGTGCTAGATAATCAAATTCAATTTTGGGATTTGAGAATGGTAATATTTATACAGAAAAAATAGTCAAATATTGACGATTATATTAATGCTTGTAACTGGGACTGAACTACAAGTTCTATACGACATAAAATGTGGTTAGGTACACCTTACCCCTTATAATTATTATTTCGAAATGAATATGTTTATTTGTATAAAATAGTTATTATAACATTTAACCGAGAAAAAATATTTTCCGAAATTAAATTTGCAGTTCTTGAAAGAAACATCTGAGCCTATTCTATTAATGGTTAATTTTTTAACAACTGGTTAAAAAAATATCCAGTAGATATTAATTTGACAGCTACAAATTCAATTTTTTTATTATATATGAACATACTTGATTGGTTAAAAATTTTAACCAGAGTTGTTAAATATGAACCACAGAGTTACAGAATAGGCCTGCTCTTCAGGCATTTATAACGGCTTAACAAACTCTAGGCATGTTTGTATTAGTTTTTGTAAAACAGTATTAGAAACTTATTTTAAAATGATTTGCAAATACTCCCACAGCTAATTAACATTGGTTGATCGGGTTTTAAATATTCTCTTCATTTCATCCTACATAAGTTCAACAGGATTCAAAGGAAGCAAAAACAACAAAAATAAAATATTGAATTTATTATGTTTTATAACTTTCATTAAGACCGTTAGTATGAACAAGTGATTAAGGGGATTAACAAGCATTTAATTAGCAATGTTTTATCTCTCTCTATCGTTTATGGATTATTTTAGGGTATATTCCAAAAATAAAATATAATAACCAAAACCATGGTTTCGGTTACCGACTGGTTCTAGTCACGTGACTATTATTATTGCAACAGTTCGGTTTCATTCGCGGGTGATTCGCGGAAACCCTAAAATTTTCTTTCAAAACTTTACGTCTATTGTCTTTCATAATCCTAAATTATGGAGAGGTAAATTAAAATACGTACAATGTAAACCGTAGAAAATAGATGCAAACATCAGAGAATTAATAAATAGTATCTAACCACACTAACCTACAAAATCTGACATCTTATGAAAAAGGACAGAAGATGTTAAGCGGCAAAACCGAGGAAAAATCATGGTTGCGTTGGTGCGCTTCGGTTACAACCATTTTAACCGGAACCATGTTTCATAAATGTACAACTTTTACCATTTGATATTATTGGAACACCTTTGGTTAACCACGGTTAAAATTTGTTATTTTTGGAATATACCCTTAGAGAAAAATACTTCAAATAAAAGATGCATGCAATTAATATTTTTATTTTCATTGATTTTTACAAAAATGTAATGACAGTATGAACATGTGATTAAGGACGATTATCGAACATTTCAAAGTTATAAAATAATCTGATGTGGTCAGCACAATACCTTCCGTCAATTCTATGTATTTTGTACATACGATACCATACCAAAAATTCCTTCGAAAAGATGCTATATATCCAGTAAAATAGTAACACGAACATATACTATTTTCTGCAAATTCCATACCGAAAGTTCCTTAGAAAAGATTATATAAATACAATAAAATTATAACATGAACATATAATATGTAAATTGCACTTGACACTGACATGTCAATTAGAATTATTTGAATATATCAGTTGTTTCTATGATTATGGCAAAATTGACTAATTTATGAAAGTTAATCTCTTTATAACTCTACATCTATTGAATATGAAGGAAAATGTATAATCAAACGATATAGACAACAAGGTATTCTTTCATTTTTATAATAACATAATAATGACAAAAAATTATATTTAACTGCGTTTTTTCAAGAAATCTTCAAATAAGGGTACTTCCGGTTGATCAGTTATAACCAAAATCTTATCAGCTCTTCATATATAAAGAAGAGGAATACGAAAGTAAAGTATTATAATTTTTAGACTTGTAGAATTAGTTATCGTCGGAGAAAAATTTGTCACACACAGACACACACACACAACGTAAAACTAGTAAAATCGTATTCTAGGGACCCTCAAACGTGCTTATTCATTAAAAATTCACCACAGAATTTTTTGACCAGACAATACTTTCCTTACCTGAAGGTGTCAGAAGTTAAGTTTTATTTATAGCATTTTCTCTAAAATAATCCATAAATGATAGAGATAAAATAATGCTAATCAAATGCTCGCTAATCACCCTTAATCATGGTTAATATTATCAACCATTTTTTTTTAAAAAAAGTTTATCAAATTAAATATAAAACAATCTTTTAGTTCAGTGTATATTTCTACAAACCAACGTTTCAGCAGCATATACTGCTGCCTTATCCAGAGTACAAAAATAAATAATAGAAAAAAGCAAACAAGTAACTCAGGAAACAACAAACCGTATAAATACAAATAAATTCTGTGAAATATTTTGTTTGACTTACTTCGTCAGTCACTCACACACTGAACACACTCGCGCGCGGAGATTTCGCGGGACGCTCGGCTGCTGAGACGGCGTGTCGCCACGGCATTAGCGTCAGGCGTCACTGAGGCGTCGCGACGCTTCCACGAGCTTTATAGCGCCCGAACGGAACATGCGCAATCACCAGGATCATCTTAGGACAACGCGGTTTACAGTGTCCATGAAAGAGGGAAAATATGTACTTGCTTAAATTCATACCCTTTTTCGGAAAAGGGGTTGGATCAGATTTGTAATTCATTCATAGAACAGTCATCCTTTGTCAGGACAATATTAAAATATATTGCTTTTGCCTTGAAAATATTCACGCAAGCTATACTAGTCATACTTGGAAACTACTTTTTTAATCCTTTGGATTCTAATTTTTACCTCTCGCTAAAAGAAACATTGGATTCATGCTAAAATTTTAGTGAATTTAAGGTCACTAATCCGATTTTAACAGTTTTACAGTGATGTCTGTAAGTGTGCGTATGCGTCTGGATGTTGGAGGTACGGTTTTTTAAATTCTATAAGAGTAAATACCAATTTAACTACGTATTCCTTAATCTGACATTAATAGGAAGAGCTGAAAAGATTTTGGTAACATTTGGAAAACTGGAAGTAGTTGTTTCTTAAAAAATCTTCTAAATATTATTGTCTCTCGCTAAGAGAGATATTGGAATCATGCTAAAAATCACATATCCAGATTATAATGAATAAGCACGTTTCAAGGTCACTAGAATTAGATTTTTACATTTTTACAATGATGTCTGTGTGTGTGTGTGTGTGTGTGTGTGTGTGTGTGTGTGTGTGTGTGTGTGTGTGTGTGTGGATGCGTGTATGTGTATGTATGTCTGGATGTTGGAGCGACGATTCCTCAAAAACTGTAAGACTTAAGACCTGTTTAACTCTGAATTCCTCAATCTGACATTCCTGAGAAGAGCTGAAAAGGTTTTGGTAACAATTGGACAACCGGAAGTAGTAGTTTCTAGAAAAAAATCTTCTAAATATTATTTTTTGAAATTTGTACAAATACAAATATTAAACATCATAGGATTCTCTATTCAGTACATTAAACATTTTTATTATATCTTCTATACATTTAGAGATAGAGACTCATAAATATATAAAATAATCCGTTACAATGAAATAATGTTACTACCAAGTTTATACCTCTACCTACTTTTGAAATATTGCTCCAAAAGTCAATATATCCCATATTTAGATAAAAACTTCAAAATTTTCAAAAATATAATTTTTATGTATCTACATACTTCTCAATATCGAACATTTAGAAAAGTAGGAGGAAACTTTGTTCATAGAATTTTTACTTCTCGAGAAGTATTGGATTCATGCTAAAAATCGCATATCCTGATTTTAGTGAAGAAGCATCGTTATAAGGACCATAGAATTTTTGCGATAATTTTTAAAATTACATGACATGTCACACAAACTTTGAATTGCTTGTAGTTTTCGAACGAATTAATATTTAAACATTTTTTCATTAATACTCATACAAGGATAACGCGATAACAATTTTCTTTGAAGACTAATTTCTAAAAATTCACTTAGTTGTTCAAATGCTTTAAATATGCGTACACTTACGTAACATTGTCTTTACAATTAAATAATATTACTAGCAAGTTATATCTCTATCCATTTTTGAATTAATGTCCCAAAAGTCAATATACCCCATATTCAGATAAAATCTTCAAAATCTAATATTTATGTATACTTCTCAATGCGCTGATTCCAGATTTTGAAACTGCAGGTCGATATCTCTTTTCGTTCTCGAGATATTTAGATTCAAAGTTTTGCTTAAAACTGCCCATTTTCATAATTTTTGAACACCGCATACAATCTCTAAAGAAAAATAACTGAAAATTGCCAAAAATCGCAAAAATCTAAGCTGTACCTCTTACGATTTTTTCAGATTTTGGCCGTTTTCAGGGGTTTTCATAGTTTTATTTATAAAAAATGAATCGGTTAGTCAAAAATTATGAAAATTGATATACTTATATATTTTTATCCGTAGAATTGAATGGTGGTATCTCCAAATGCGTATCTCGGCCCATTTTTGGGTTATTACCCAAAAATGGGCAGTTTTATGCAAAACTTTGAATCTAAATATCTCGAGAACGAAAAACAGATCGATCTGCGGTTTTAAAAGTTAGAATCAGCACATTAAGAAATATCTAGATACATAAAAATTAGATTTTTGAAAATTTTGAAGTTTTTATCTGAATATGAGGTATATTGACTTTTGGGGCAATAATTCAAAAATCGGTAGATATTTAAACTTGGTAATAATACTATTTGCTTGTGTGTAGACAATGTTACGTAAGTGTACGCATTTTTAGAGTAATGTATCTAGTAGCCCAAATAACTCAGTTGAAGAATTAAAATATTTGTAATTGACAGAAAAATGTGAGTTGTCAGTGTCAAAAATCCATTTACATTACTGAAGGCTTTTTTCTGGGAAGTACATTTAATATTTCTTATTTTATTATTAATTAAATATTTAAAATTATAGATACATATATTACATATACGCATCAGAAATACCGCTAATCTCATCAAAGAACTTGAAGAATCTCGAACATTTAGAAGAGTAGGAGGAAACTTATTTATAGAATGAATTAAAAAATATAAAAATATATTAATAATTGGTGTAATTAGAATTTCTGTGTGTGTACCAGAAATGTTAAATACAATATGTGCTTATATAGTCTAATATGGAAATGGCGGGAGGTCTTGTGCTGGCCACAACTGATTTTTTATTTAACTGACAGGTAACAGACAGTTTAAGCAGAGATGAAAGTAGCGGGCCTTAATCTATGATTTAGATGTATAAAAACATCTAAATCTACAAATGTCGATTCGAAATCAAAGCTTTAGTGATTTGGAACCTTTGTGGAATTAGTTTTTCTCTTCAATATCCCCCAATTCAACCGAATTGCCTATTAAAGTTGTGAACCGTCAGTCAATAATAATTAATGATCTGCCGGCCGTTATTGAATTTTTTGTGTAAGGTCGGGGTGTTTAATTAATTAAATAGGCCTTAGGATCGAGAATATTACCTAGTGTTGTTAAATGCCTTTGTTATATGCTCTCCAGTTAATTAGTTTACCGAAAACATTAGATTTTGTATGTTAATGAAGTGGTTTTTTGCTCGTTTCGATTGAACCCGGTGTTTTAATTTTCAATGGTTATATTAAAACCTATCGAACATATCCTAATGTACTTCAGACTTCATCTATAGTATTACAACTTAGTAAAATTATATTCATAGTTATTACTTTTTAATTATATGAGTTTTGAAATAGTTCTTTACGAACCAAGTACGGGAAGATTATGTTTCCGCATGAGGGCATTCTTGAAGCATGAGCAACTTCAATTACGCGAATGCGTGGAAGCCATCTTCACTCAAGTGGTTTGTACAATATTTTTGGTACGAGCACTGGTATTTTAATTTTAATTCCAAATCTTTATTTTAAAGTGAACATAAAAATAATTAGGCAATGACCATTTATTTTATTATAAATATTTGCTTCATTTGACATTTGTATTTATTGGAAGAATTTTATTATATATATATATATATATATATATATATATATATATATATATATATATTTGTTTAACTTTTAATAAAGGAAGATCCATGTAAAGTGTATTGTATAGACGAATGCCCGTATTCATAAACATTCGTAAAAATTTTAAACGGTTCGTAATATTTTTTATCCAATAAAAACAGTCGACATTGAAAGAAAAATCGAAATTTTATTTGTCAAGTTTAACTAACCGGGCATAAATTTTATAATTAACAAGACCGATTTATTCTAGAATGCCCTTTGCAACTTTTACATTCGAGTCAATCGGGAAGCAGTTATTTTGAAGGTTAGGAGTAAAAAATAGTTAAAAATCATGCGAGTGTAAATTGACGTACGACGCGTATCGGGGTGCTAGTCAATACACACGAGCTAAAATATTTGTATTTCATACAAGTTATGAACATTATTTTTTAGGCGAGCTTAAATAAAATTTACTTTTTTTACAAAACTGAAATTTAGGTTCAAACGTACGGACAGCTGACAAATGAATAATGTATACATATAGCCAGAAAATAATGACATAGTAACCTAGCAACCGTGTCAACTATTACGATATGAAATATGTCGTAACACTAATGGCATAAGTTCAACTTTCAGTGTTAGGATACTACGTTGATAAGTCATACTTATCACAATGGTCGTCTAAAAATTATTTTTTTGTGTCTCCCTCCTGTATAAGTATGTATATTATAACATAATTCCAAATCGTCCAGGCTTATATTATAATATTTGGATAACATGTTAACAAATCGTTAATCTTGTTCTTTGTGTGACCTTTGATAATGGCGTCCCTAAAAACATACCACGATATTCTATAGTTCAGATTAACATTTAAATGTTGATTTATATTATAACTTGCAGGTAGATATAATATCACGAAAAACATTTCAAGTTTTGAGGTAACGGTTCTACAGTGAAAATACCACGTGGTAGAATTAAAGCAAAACAATCTACGAGTGTAAAGATCTTCTGAAACATATTTTCCTCGTTGATTTTCATAGACTTTAATTATCTGACATATTTTGACGTCCTTGCTTTTCTGCTTTATATACACGTATTTAACGAGCTAATCCTTTTCATATAAACAGTCATAATTTTCTCCCTTCGTCTATTCAACCCTTTATCCTCTTTGCCTTTATACACTCGTATATTCTCTTGTATAACTTATTCCTTACCCCGCCCATATAGTCTTACACTAAGCTCTTCGTTTCATCCTAACTCATTTCGTAATAGGGCTGTCGAACAAAATTTTTATTTGACTTCTAAATATTAAATATAAAAATATATTGTTCTTCAAATTTAAAAATATCACAAAATACCCATAATTCTTTATCTCTTTTTACCTCTCGCTAAGAGGATTCATGCTAAAATTAGCATATCCAGATTTTAGTGAATAAGCACTATTTAAGGTCCCTAGAATCCAATTATAACATTTTTAAAATGATGTCTCTGTGTGTGGATGTGTGTATGTGTGTATGTGTGTGTGTATGTCTGGATGTTGTAGACACGATTCCTCAAAAACTATAACTTAAGAACTGTTTAACTATGGATTCCTCAATCTGACATTCCTGGGAAGAGCTGAAAAGGTTTTGGTAACAATTGAATAACCGGCAGTAGTAATTTCTGAGAAAAATTCTTCTAAATATTATTTTTTGTTATTAAATATTGAAGAACATAAAATTCTCCATCTAACACACTTAAAAATTTTATTATATCTTGTATAGATTTAGAGATAAAAACACTATAATATATAGAGTAATTTAATCTGGGAAGTATATTTAATCTTTCTTTTTGTTTTATTAATTAAATATTTGTAATTATAAGTAAAATGCATATATCCATCAGAAATAGCGCCAATCTGGTTAATGAATTGGAAGAATCTCTGACATTTAGAAATTTCCTCATACAATGAAAAATAGATATAATTAGAATTATATGTGTGCAGAACACATGTTAAATACAATAAAAAACAGTATTTGGGTAAAGTTCTGTATTTTTTTTGTTATAAAACGACAGTTCGAAAGGGAAGTGCAATACAATACTTATATAGCCTAATATGGAAATGGCGAGAGGTATTGTGCTGGCCACAACAGATTTTTTTTTCTACTAATGAGGTGCCTCATAAACGAGCTTGGAGGTGAGGACTAATTGCACCAGTAAGAAACGAGAGTTTTATACGCAAAAACTGTCCTGCCATTTATTTAAAAATGTAAATCATTTATAAGATAATTTAATGTCCTGCTCGTATCCAAATGAACGTCCTAATATGGTCAATTTTTTACTATTGTTTTTATTTATCTCACCTCAAGAAGGCAAAAATTAATAATTTTCTCAAAAGAAATATCCAGTAGATATTCTACAGTTAAATATTGAAATTTGTGTAACATTTTGAAAAAATTACCTGATCTGAAACAGAATGGGACGTCAGAGATCATGTAGTTTAACATGTGACAAACTATCGCCTACTTTTATTTGTGTAAATAACACAAATTGTTTTCCTATTGGCCATGAATGACTTGCAATTTATACTCCAACGTCACAGGGGTGGGGGTTGTTTTCATGGCTATTTCTGGCGCCATTTTTTTATTTCATTATAACAATAAATTCATTGAAGATCAAAGGGAATATGCAGATACTATAAAAATGTTATAAAAGGATGTGAAAAAAATAGTGGGCAATCAGAAAATGGTTTATTTTTATTATTTTCCCAATACGGTACATATCTAAAAAATCAACCTTTTGTAGGACAAAGTCTAATCCCGCGAGTGAACTTAAAAGAAAAAAAATGTCCAGAAACAAACCGTTTCGGATTTAAACACTCTTTTAATTTATTTGATGCGTATGTACAACTATTCATCATTAAAACAAAAACTACTACAAAAGTCAGAATCACTGAAATATATACTAACTGGAATGCGCGTACGAACCGTGACTATGAAGCATATTGAAAGCCTGCTGCTGGAGTAGTCGGCAAACATCGAGACAGTTCGTGAGTAGACGGAAGCCTGCTGCTGGAGTAGTTGGCAAACATCGAGACAGTTCGTGAGTAGACGGAAATTATTTCGTGTGGCGCATGTTTAAATAAATGAAGCATAATATGAAAACAAAGCGATCAGCTATGATACGAGTTATTCGGCTAGGTTCGGTTCGGCACGAACGTGCGCGAACAGGACCAGCCATTATTGTTCAATGAGCTTCAATGCAGCGTACGCTGATAGGTAGAGTATGCGAGTTCCAGTTAGTATATATTTCAGTGGTCAGAATATATCCAAATTTATAATGATCACAATAAATTATGACAAATGCTAAGACAGCCCTACTGTTTATCATGGCAAAGAAAAGTCCTTGATGTTGAAACGGTCCAGCACGAATTGTGTTCCATCTTAGTCCATCTTAGTTCCTCTGGGCCCGACGACAAGCAGGATTAAGGTCGCTATTACGGTCATTCCAACGAGTCCCTTGCCAGGGTTGTGGAAGCAATACCCCTCGGCTAAATTGCACAATTCTTTCTACTATAGTTTGTGAAAACGGTGAATCCCATCCCAACGTATACCGTTGTCTAAGACTCAATCCACCATGATTATTTAATAAACTGGAGACCAATAAGGTATCGGATGAATTGACTGTGGTTTAATTAAATTTTGAAATGGTGGAGGTATATTGGCATTTAAAATGATGCTTCTTTAAAACAGAAGATATAAAGTAAAAAAAAAAAACAATGAAGTTTCAGACATTTCAATTGTTTGTCCAGACCATTTTTTACCTCTCGCTAAGAGAGATATTGGATTCTTGCTAAAAATCGAACATCTAGATTTTAGTGAATAAGCACGTTTTAAGATCACTAAAATCTGATTTTAACATTTTTATAATGATAAAATAAATAAATATATCATCACGGCATATTACCCATTTCTGGGTGTGCCAGTATCTACAAGACATGTAGACATCGGTAATGATGTCTGTATGTAACATACGTTTATGTGTGTGTGGATGTGTGTGTGTATGTGTGTGTATGTGTGTGTGTGTGTGATGTGGATGTTGGAGAGACGGTTTTTCAAATTCTATAAGACTAAAGACCAATTTAACTACATATTCCTTAATCTGACATGAATGTGAAGAGCAAATATTAAAAAATATAAAATTCTCTATCCTATATATTGAACATTTTTATATATTCCATAGGTTTAGAGATTGAAAATTATAAATATATAAAATAACCCTTTGTAATGAATCTCACAGACCAAATAACTCCATGGAAACCAGTTGAAAAATTAAAATGTTTGTAATTGACAGAAAAATGTCAAAAATCCAGATACATTACTAAAGGCTTTTTCTGGGAAGTACATTTAACATTTTTTATTTTATTATTTATGAGTTTGAAGAATCTCGAACATTTAGAAGAGTAGGAGGAAACTTATTTATAGAATGAATTATAAAATATAATTTTTTGTGTGTGTACCAGAAATGTTAAATACAGTATGTACTTAATAGCCTAATACGGAAATGGCAAGAGGTCTTGTGCTGGCCACAACAGAGTTATAGATTTTTTTTTATTCTTTTCTGAAATATTCAAAACAGCATACTAATTGAAGTGAACCAGAATAGATCTTAGCTCCGTATAAAAACTTAAGACCATAAGACCACGTAGTCATTTATCACTCGTACAATACGCGTCGGTAACAATGCATCCCGCCTTATCCATGCTTTGCTTTCATGTGTCTTACTTCACAGACAAGTACAAAGCATGGATTTCTTATTATTGTTATTATACGGGAATGTTGCTCATCACGTCTTACACTGACATTCAGACCTAGATTCAGAGTGCACAAAGACGTACGCGGAATATTGATTCCCTTAAATGGACACGACAAAGGAATAATAAGGAAGTACTGTCTCCTTTATTTTGTTTTGTTGTAACAAAGGAAAATAATGTTAATTTGTTATTTTTTGTAAGAATATATAAAAGTTATAATAGTTATTTAAGGTACAGGGTTGGGCAGAAAGGCCGGACGTTTTAAAAAAATTGATACTTTTTACTTAAGAAAAAAATTATTGACAGATTTGAGTTCGTAACGACAAAGCATTTGATAAAATCAAGTGTGGAAAACAACATCGTGCATGTGGTGTCCGTTACCATTTAATGCATTTCTGGAGGCGTTCTACGAAGTTTGCAAACACTCTTTTTGTACTCACAACCTCGGAAGTGACATTTGACACACGCTATATACAACCGGAAACATCACTTTCCCGGTGCAGTGCACTAGGAAATCAAGAAAAAAACACTAACATTTTCTGGGCATTCTTCAACAACATAATCTTTAAAATAACAAAATATAGTTTATAAAATGTCACTCATACGATTTTCAAGCACCAAAAACCAATAAAAATAAAAAAATATTAATAAATAATAAATTTGTCTACCATCAGTGCCATCTGTTGGAGAATCTATCATCTGTGGAATGTCAAAATGGAACGTAACCTTTGACAACCTTAAAAATAAATTATCAGATTTTACACGTATTACATTGAAAATTAAACTACCAGTAAAATAGAGACGTGCCGAACATTATTCTTTATTTAATTATTTGAAAAGTTGGTAAGTACAACATAAAATATGCTTGACAACTTTTGCTTAATTTCTAGAAGTTTAGGGTTAGGTACGAATTTAAATAAAATTAACTTTTTTAATGGAATAACAACAATATAATTCCTTACAATCGCCGCCGAGAATCCGTTAATACATTTATCTATTAACAAGTACGGAGTTACTTCCACCTAACAATTATTATTATTAATAATTTCAGAATTAGACATTTTGACTTTTAATTCTAAAAAAATATGCAAACAATTTTGTATTGGAATCCACAATTTACTTAATAACCGTTGCTATGAAATTGCTGCTGTGCTATTTACTTATATATTTGCGAATTTTGTACAATTATCTTAACATTTATAATAATGATTTTGTTCGTTACAAAAAGTATTGTACAAACTTCTTGCGGGAAGACGTCATCCACGCATTCGCGTAAATGAAGCCCTCGCTCGCAAGCTCGCTCGTGCCTCTAATAAGCGCTCATGCGGGAAGAGTGTCTTCCCGCATTAAGTATGTAAATAACTATAGGCTATCCAGCGAATCAAGCGGTTTACGTCATCGTTTAGGGATTTTTGAAATTTTCTTTATATTTTTAAATATATTTTATTAACGGTATTTTATTGGTTTTTTTATTATTATTATGTATTTGAAACCTTTAATAGAAATAATTATATTTGGAAATATTATTATTAAGTAAAATTTTGTTAATTTTTGCAAAATGACGTTTGATTATATTTTTTTAATATTGGTAATTCTGAACATGTATATTACTAAATATTATATGTCTACATTATACTTTTCAACCTGTATTGTGATTTCATTTTGTTTTTTGTATTGTTGTTCATTGACAAAATGTCAAATGCTCTGTCATGTCAAATTCAAGAGCTTGTAATTAATTTATTGACTTATTTTGAAAATGAAAAATAGTTTGGTAGGCTCTTACTTTCACTGAATTGTAATATTAAGGTAATACTTCGTTCTTTTATTAGTAATAATTTGAAAATTAAATCTATATGTACAGCGTGTGGCAAACGCTATACGCAATGTACAGAAACAGTTAGAAATTGTATGGTATGCAGTATTCTGTATTTTTTTTTTAAGGATCTCACATAATACTAGATGGTTTGTTGCATATACTACAAGAATGAAGTATTTATAACGGCGTTAGCAGTATCGTTCTGAATATTTTAAATAAAATTGGATTTCGCTGAAAAAAATGATACCAGACGTGTTACCTTTTTAAGAAAGATTTGGATTTATGAAGGCAACCCACAGATCATGTATATTTTAATCCGTTTTACACGCTCATGTAAACTTTTTAATATATGACGTCATTGTTTCTAGTGATATTGTATTTATGACGTAAACCGCTTGATTCGCTGGATGGCCTATATTCCAGCATCGCTCTGTCAATTTGAGCTATTTCTACGCGAATAGCTTCTTTCGGTTATTCCAGTGTGATACAGTCGAACTAAAACTCGAACCTCCATAACTCGAAACTCTTGTAAGTTTACTTGTGTTCCCGGCACATTTTATATATTTACAATGTATTTTGGCCTTTCTAACTCGAATTTTTGTAACTTGAAATAATTCGAAACCACTCACATGCCCCAGTAACATTGTAATCTCTATAACCCGAATTTTCAGACACAAAATATTTTTTTGCATTATATTATACACGTTAAAAGATACGGGCGTAGAAATTATCGCTACTATTGCTAAACAATTTGAGCTTCAAGATAAATCATATGAAAGTGACACCGATGGAGAATTGCCGAGGGAGAAATCTTCTCACCAGGAAATGATAAAAGCATTTGAAATAATTCAACGTTTTTTACTATGAATGAAAATACAACAGATGAAATATTAAGTATGCTCAATAAAACCTTCTCACCAGGAAATGATAAAAGCATTTGAAATAATTCAACGTTTTTTACTATGAATGAAAATACAACAGATGAAATATTAAGTTTGCTCAATAAAATAAGTAAATTTTATAAGTTAAGCATACTAAAAAAAACAAATATCAATCAATTGATTATTTCAAAAAAATAACTTTTTTGATAAAATGTATTAACGGATTTCTCGGCGGTGATTGTTAGGAAATATATTGTTGTTATTCCATGAAGTAGTTAATTTTATTTAAATTCCAATATTTCGTTACATATTTTGTAACTTCATCAGGGAAACTAAAATGTACATAATTTCTTTTGTGAAGTTAAATTTTACAGAATAAATTTAGTTGTACTTACAAATAGTTTTAACTGGTGTAATCACTTGCGAACTAGTTCTTCTTCGTTCTTACACTTTCCGGTCAGCATGTGACGCTCACTGAGTAAAAAATTTTACTATTTTTTATTACTATTTTAATGTAATTTATATCTAATATTTATATAGTCAAAATTCCTTTTAATAACATGTAATTCAGTATAGAACTTAAACTTTAACAACAACAAATTTGAATGTTTCTGAAATTATCAATTTGGCAAGTGATTACACCAGTTAAAACTATTTGTAAGTACAACTAAATTTATTCTGTAAAATTTAACTTCACAAAAGAAATTATGTACATTTTAGTTTCCCTGATGAAGTTACAAAATATGTAACGAAATATTGGAATTTAAATAAAATTAACTACTTCATGGAATAACAATAATATATTTCCTATCAATCACCGCCGAGAAATCCGTTAATACATTTTATCTATCAACAAGTACGGCGTTACTTCCTCCTAACAATAACTTTTTTGTTCAACAATCCGTTTTTTGCTTTAAAGACTGTTTAAAAATGTTTTAGATTTATGTATTTTTTTAATAAATTAAACTTGTTTGCAATAAGTATGCTTTTTCTCTAACTCGAAATCTCTATAACTCGAAGTAATTTCATAGTCCCTTGAGTTTCGAGTTATAGAAGTTCGACTGTACGTTTATACGAACACAAACCCCGCAGTAATCAGTGTTTTTTTCTTACTTGGTCCCTTTTGAAACACCTGAAAGTCGCGCGATTGTACTCGTATATATATGAGCCGATATAGTTTTTTGTATTTTTGTGAAATATTGCAGTGAATAGACGTACAAATGTTTGTGTATATTTAAGTGATATGTATATTAAAGTGTAATACAAAGACTTATGTTAATATATGTTCATCAACGAATAACAGAATTTACTCTAAATAAAATGCTATTTACTCGTATAATAACATACATTATAAATATGTATCGTGCGTGTGATACAATTTAAAGATATGCCATTCATTATATGAAATACCCCTGAATTATATGCCTTCATAAATTATTTATTGAGATTCTTTTGTGATATTTTCTAAAAAAAAATAATCTATTGAGATTCAAATTCTTTTCACAGAACCTACACGTTAAACCAAAAATTCCTTTAATACGTGTTCAAGTGATTTTCAATCCCATATAAGCTGTAGATTCTTTTGAAAAGCTATAGGCTGAAAATCGTAGCAATGAAATGGGTGAAAATGATCTCAGACTGACATAATGTTCTTATTAATAAAAATGCTGAAATAAAAAATGTGTTTAGAAAAAAATAACATTAATTTCTTGAAAAATAACTAAATAAAAGTGGATTAAAAATTAATTTAAAATATTTAATTAGATTTTATTTTACATTTAATTAATTATTTACCCTTAAAGTTTTATTAAATTTCAATATGAATTAAAGAATTATGAAAATGTTTCTCTTTTTTATTATAAAGTGTAATTAGTTTAATATAAAAGACCTCAATCTTTTTAAATATAATTTCAAACAGAAAATCTGAAAGTGTTCAACAATATTGAATTTCCAATCCCATTCTAACTTTAATACCTAACTAACTTAAAATTGTAAAACATTTTTCTTGTCATCCCATAAAAAATTTTCAAGTAGCTATGATAAAGGTTTGAAGTTCGTCATGAAAAATGTCAGTCGTCAAAGAATAATTGACAGCTGTCGATAACAGATTCTAAAGTTTTTGTTATTCGTGTTTTAAAGAATTTTGTTCATTTTCCACTTCGATGAACCAACATCAGTTTTTCAGAGATCAAGATTAATAGTTGTCACAGCTCTAGAAAAGCAATGTATCACTTCTTTTTATTCTTGAAGTATCAAATACATACCATGAAAAAAAAATCCACTGAAACGTTTTCCAGTATTTCATTAGTAAAGTTTGTAAATTTTTTTGGTACTTGAAGAAGTTTACTGTCTCGACTTTTGTTCTGTTTAACTTTGATAGAAATTAAAGTTAAATATTTGATAATTAAAAATTTTATAAGTTCGGAAGGGTTCTCGGTTTATTTGCATGTTATAAACTCGACTTTTAATTTTTATGGAAATTGCTTAAAAATTCTGGAGACTTCTCAAATACTTAAAAAATTAAAAAAGTAAAAGTACGTTAAGTAATAATATTCATTAATTATTGTTACTTGCTGCCACTAAAGCCTATTAATTATGAAAAAAAAACTAATTTTTATTTTGCTACTAGAATAACAAAATGTAAATATTATGATCTCAATAGATGAGTATCAATATATAAAACTTAAATGTTTTGGTAATATATACCAAAAGGATATCATATAACTAATCAAATAGTAATTATGAAAGACAAAATATTAACAATAATAAACCTTTTTTAATATATACATTTCGACTGCAAAGATAAATTTATATCATCTTGTATTGGGGTCATTGAAAAAAATTGTCGATATTTTTACAAAATCATGAAATCCGTCTCATTTAATAAATATAGTAATATAAAATATTTTGAAAGATGCGACTTTTCGCTTATAAATTTGCTAATAAACTTTCGCTGTTGTAAACACGGACTAAATTTGTGACGTCGCGGTTTCATACTCACCCAAAGACATTTCTCTCACACACACATACATATTTAAGCTCCACAACATGAAAAAGTAATCTAACCTAAAATTGTGACAGCTGACAGCAAAATATACAAGAGAAAAGATTATTATTATTTTCTATTTCTTTAAAAGTACTAGTGCAGTATAAGCTGTCTAAATAAAACATTTATTTAAATAAATACCAAACTAAATAATCATAGTTCCAAATTAAACCGGTAGAGCTCGACTGTTGTATCCATGAAACTGGGTCGTCAGCCATTGAAATATTTGAAATTAAACCCATCTTTTAAAAAATCATATATAAATTTGACCTAGGCTCAATATTTTCATCTCTGGTTAAACTGCCGGTTAGCTGTCGGTTATAAGAACAATGTGGCATCGGAAAATTGACACATGTTTAATTTTTACAATTTAGGCTATTCTCAACTGAAATAACCGATAGAGGCGCTGCAAGCATTTTCAATATGGCGGATGCATGACGGTAGGTATACAATCTGTTACAGTCATATGATACAATTTTGCTTGTGTTTCTCGAAAATGAAGCTAAGTATTGTTCAGATATTTGACTTTCTAAATACTACTCATCATTCTAGGAATATTGTTGAAGCTATGATTGTATATAATGTTCATTTACTACTTTATTTAAAATATTAATCTTGTAAACAGGCGCAGAAGTTCTGAATGCGAATCACATTATATTATGTGGAATTATAATGTAATATCACTCTGTCTTCAAGCAAGTGCTCTGTCGTCACAAATATGGTACAACATAATTATTAATAATAATACCTGGAAGAATAAAGTCATTGGCTGGTAGCACAAGGCACAAGTCCTGTTTTAACTAAAACGCTGTTTTAAGAAATGTCAAATTTCATTATTTAATAATAAAAATAAATACATAATATCAAATTTATCAAAATATAATTTTAAAGCAGAACTTAGTTTATTTTCAAACAAATATTTAAAAAAAAGTCGTTCTATACTGTACACATAAGGGTGAAATTAAATATTGAAATTTGAATTTGACATTTTTAAAACAGTGTTTTAGTTAAAACAAGGCTTGTGCTACCATCCACTGTCTTTAAAATGTCTCGAACATACTCTCATATACTTGGAAATTTGTTTTATAGAACGTAAAACATACTTCCAAGCTTGAAATCTATCCAATGTTTGTTGAATGCCTGCATTTGTGGTTATAGTCACTTTATTTTTACCTATTTTTGGAAAAATGTGGAAACTTAAATGAGTTTCCCTACTCATAAGCGAATGACACCCGTATACGCAACACATAATATTGGTTTTACCGCGTTTTGCAACATTCATTTTCGTATAAAATAAATACTTTTAAAAAATGTATGCTAACATTACTCGCACCTACCGTCATGCACTAGTTTAAAATTTAGTCACCAGATGTCATATCGATTCTCTACAGTTGTCAATAATATCGATGCTGTGTTTTTCTTTTAGCTGATCACACGTTTAAAACTATAGCCATGTAAAAATCTGGCCCTGGTTATTTCTCAAGATATGCCTCTTTACAGTTTAGAAGTGAAAATGACAGAAAAAGTAAATTTATAAAAAATACGAACGTACTATGTGACTTTCGAGGACACAATTCAATAAGAGGACACTTACTCATCATCTCCGATAAAAATTTTTTGAATGAAAGATGTTTATAATTTATTGAAGTCCTGATAATGTGAAACTCATGTTCTTCAAACCATCTATCATCTTTTTAATAGAGATACTTCGAGATGTCTGCACCCCAATGAATTTTTCCGGAGTAATTTCCAGTGTATAAAAAGTTATAGCGAGGTATATGACGATAAAAGCCATAATAAATTCTTCCTCCTGGTGTTTGTTGATATTTTTATAGTCTTACAAGGTAGAATATCGTCCATTTGATACATCGCGAGTTCATTTTTTCTTGGGGTTGTTAAAACTTTGCAAACGTTTAATTGGAAATTGGAAAGTAGTCATAGAATGTCCTAATGATATTGTAAGAAACTTTCAACAGAAAATTAATTGACATTAGTTTTACTTATAGCGTATAAGTTTAGAACAACTCTGCTGAACATTGTTCAAGAAGTATTCTTTGTATGAAAGTTTTTAGAGTATAATTCTCCAACTTGCACGTAATTACGATGAGTGTATGACCTGAGATAAATAGGAACATTATTATGAACATTAAAGGATTCATGTGGAAATATTTCTAACTAGAGCAACTTCAATGTATTATGAGATGAAAACAGGCATTATAACTAAAATTACATATCCTTGATAATTTCATTTGCAAGTATACGTATTATTATATAATAAAGTCGGTAATATCATTGGGCAATTCGGATTAGCAATTTAAGTGATCAATTTGGTGGGTAGTTTGGGTATGTAGTTTAAGAGGTCATTTTGGGTACGCACTTTATATTTATGATGAATTGCATAACGTTTCTGCCGATTCTAACCTACAAATATATTGGCATTCATCTCGTTTTAGTGCATAGTGGTATAAAGTAAAAAATCTGATGTGGCCAACACAAAACCTCCCGCTATTTAATTTTTATTAATTTAAATACATACCTACGTATTTAGTAATGCTTCAAACTATATTATGTTCCATTGCATATAACTATTGCTTTATTTACGATTTTCTTTATTATTTAATATGTCACTATTATTAATTTGAAGTGATTAGTTTTTTGACAATGACGTTTACCTGTCAGTTACATTCATTTGAAAAATAAACTGTGTAACATAGGAATTGTGTTTATCTTAGGCTTCGGGATTAAAAAAAGAAAAATGATTTTTAAATTTATCTGTAAAATATATAGAAAAAGTATTAATGTATACCTGTACAAAATTCAATAATCTATAATTTTACAATGGCATTAAATGCGATAAAATGGCATTTAATGGTATTTTTTGAAGAAAAACCATTATGAGCTTCAAGTAAAGTGCCATTTCCGGTTATCCAATTTACACTAAAATCTAATGGCATCTATTCCTATTAGAATAGGGCAGAAATACAAGGTTTCAGAATTTTCTGAATGATAGTATTTGAGTTAGAGTGCAAACAAAATTCGTACACATACACACATGAAAATGTTAAAATTGGATTCTAGGGACCTTAAAACGTGGTCATTTAATAAAATCTCGATATGTGATTTTTAGCACGATCCCTATACCTCCCTTACCAAGGGTAGCGCGAGGTAAAAATCTGATGTGGCCTGCACATTACCTCCCGCTAGATATTTAGCCACGCAGTAAAAATAAAGCAATCATTACGTTCAAATATTTTTACATTCACTCATGACAATCTTTGTTTTACATTTAACAAATATATCATAAAAAAATAAATTTAACAAATATATCATAAAAAATAAATTTAACAAATATTAACAAAACTAAAAATTCAAAATAGTACTTGTATCTTTACACAAAGTATTTTCAGAGCCGTACCCTGGATGATAAATGAAGCAAATCAATAGTACATCTAATATTTATGTATGATGGAAAATATATTATTTTTACAAACCTTAATTTCATTAGAATCAGATATACTACTACTACACTTATTTAAATATATTCAGAATTGTTATTAAAGTATTACATTTTGTTTGACGCGGAGGCAAGATGTATAAAAATAAATTATTATCGTAGAATTGAAGATATATACTATATTTAATTTTTATTATTTATTTATTATCCAATGTATTTTTTGAAGAAAAACTATTGAAAGCTTGTATAAGTGATACTTCCGATTAGCCCGTTAGCCGATATTAAAAACTAATGAGCTCTTCCCACATCTGCAGATTATTTTTGAAAATTGCAATTAAACAGTTAGTTTCGCATAATTTTGAATAAAAACTGAAACAATTTTCAGAACTGCGTGTAAACGTAGTAAATATAAATTTATTTTATAACAACATTACGTAACCATTTAAATTTTGAGGCTATGTTTGCTGAATAAACTTAATAATTGTATTAAACATAATTTCATCTTCCATTTATTCAAAATCAAGTGTGCTTCTCTAAATTTGTCCGTCACCACCCCGACGGCGTCAGAAGCAATAAGATTAACACGACATGACCGCTTTCTTACCCAGTCTAAAGCACTTGGCTGCTACAGCAACTTCAAAGAGAAATTCATGGCGATCCACTTGTTCTGATCAAGTGGTTTGCAAGTGCTTTCCCAACTTACAAGAGCTCTATGGCAGGCACAGGCTGGTGACAGAGCACTATGGAGTGCTATTGCTATTGCCAGTAGGGTTACCAGATTTACCATTCATGAATAGATTAAGTTGAATTTGATGAGGTTATTTTATAAAACATTTTCTCGAATTAAAATAAATGAAACCAAATAATAAATAATTTTTGTTTTTATACTGTAAAGCCTCATTTCCACCGAATGTTTTATTGCTTAATGCATAATGATTAGCGCATAAGACTTAATGCATTATGACAATTTATCATTTCCAGCTATTTTGTTTAGTGACTAATGCAACACAAATGTCACATTTTTTCCCCTTATTACTTGTTGTCTAGCAGACTGTAATTGCAGCAGCAATTCTTCTTTTTTAAATATGTGATATAATTAATTTTCTGTATCTATAGCGAAAAATTAAAAATTTTATGATTATAAAATAGATTGACAGTTGGCAGTTGCTCTTAATTCTTAAGCATTAATTATAGCTCTTACGCCTTAAGACAATCGGTGGAAATGAAGCTTAAATAATATAAATTTGTTACGGATTAAAATTAAACTCGCTGAATATGTAGAACAAAGTTTATTAAACAATAGACAAAATAGATAAAGTGATCTCACCACACTTCCACCCTCGTCACCTGTCCGTTCCATAATGTGTAATCTTTCGTATGTACAATTCTAAAAATCTGTTGAGTCCTGCACAGTACCTCTCACCATTTCCATTTTGTGCTATATATGTATTGTATTGCACTTCGTTGTCGAAACGTAGTTTTATAACAAAAAAAATACATTTCTTGTGGACACAAAAAGATCTAATTCTTTTATTCTATACGTTCCTAAATGTCAGAGATTTTTCCAATTCATTGACAAGATTGGCGGTATTTCTTATGGATATATGCATTTTACCTTTAATTAAAAAAGATTAAATGTACATCCCTATGTTACAAACATCTGAATTTGTCAACTGGTTTCCTTGGTATTTTCTTTCTAAAAATTGTGTTATTTGCTTAATAACGCTGAAAATTGATATAATGGGGTATTCCACTCAATTTTTTTTTATTATTTTAAATAAAACTTTATTCGGTCTTGAAGCAATTCATAGTATTAAAAAATCTTAATTGTTCCTAGTTTAACAGTATTTTATTTTTGAGAAATCAGTGTAACGTCACATTTCCCCTATATTTGTATTGTATGACGTCATTTTTCCCTTTTAGGAAATGTGAAATATCTCGAAAAGTAATTATTTAAAAAATGTTTTCATTGTTTTAACTATTATTTATTGAACCATACTTTATGTTAAAGTAAATTTTTTTCAATTTTTTTGTTATGGTGGAATATCCCATTATGAAGTTATATTCGTAGAATCGATTGATGATTTTCCCAAGTTGGTATCTCGACACATTTTTAAGTTACAGTTATAAAAAGACTTATACCCATTTTTGGCTAAAACTTCAAAATTTTCTAAAATCTAGTTTTTATACTACTAGATTTTGAAACCGCAAGTTGATGTCTTTATCTGTTCCCGAGATATTTGTGTTCAAATTTGGATGACCCTAAAAGTGGTAGTTAGTCATTTCTTGTGCACATAAAAAATTCTAATTCTGTTCTTTCATTCTATGAGGAAGTTCCTATATGTCAGAGATTCTTCCAATTCATTAAAAAGATTGGCGGTATTTCTTCTGGCTATATGCATTTTGCCAATAATTTTAAATATTAATTAATAAAATAGGTAATTAAAAAATGAAATGTACTTCCTAGAAAAACCTTTCAGTAATGTCACTAAAACTATTAACTTTTGACACTGATATTTATCTGTCAATTACTAACTATCTAGGGACCTTAAAACTTGGTCATTTACCAAAATCTCGATATGTGATTTTTAGCACGATCCCTATACCTCCCTTACCAAAGGTAAAATTCATGCAGGTAAGTTATCAAAATCAATATTTCGTTGTCTATTATCTGTATTAAAACAAAATGAATATTTGTCAAACGGTTAAAAATAACTGCAATCCATGCAGATAAGCTATCAAAATCCATATTTCGTTATCAGTTATCTGTATAAAAACAAAATGAATATTTGTGAACGGTTAAAAATAACTGTAAATCAATAACATAAGTGATGGCAATATGCCAGTAGGGTTGTTAAAGACTTTTGTCCATCTGCCAGAATTTCATTTGGGAGATTACAGCGACCCTTCAGCCGAATGAGTTTTCCAAATATTCCGCTGAGATGGCAGGCTTGTTTCACCACCAATAAACACGGAATTTGATGTTACCCCCCATTTTCTCTCTTTTACTCGAAGACATTAAATTGGCCCAACTCAAATTTAACTTTTACGATGAACACAGTTCCCGAGAAGCTCAGCAATTTTCAAGCAGAACTATTAAGCGTTTTTGTAGGGAATCATATAATTTGAATTTTATTTTGAAGATTCTTTTCGTTAAGGGTACAAAAAATAAAAATCTGTTGTGGCCAGCACAAGACCTCTCGCCATTTCCATATTAGGATGTATAAGTATTGTATTGCACTTCGCTTTCGAACTGTCGTTTTATAACAAAAAATTACAGAACTTTACTCAAATATTGTTTTTTATTGTATTTAACATGTCTTCTGCACACATATAATTTTAATTATATCTATTTTTCATTGTATGAGGAAGTTTTTAAATGTCAGAGATTCTTCCAATTCATTAACCAGATTGGCGGTATTTCTTATGGATATATGTATTTTACCACAATTTTACCTATAATTTCAAATATTTAATTAATAAAACATTAAGAAATGTTAAATATACTTCCCAGATAAAGCTATCAGAATGTCACTAAAACTGTTGATATTTGACAATGACATGTGTCATGTTATAAACATTGGAATTTGTCAACTGGTTTCCTTAGTGCCTTGGCCTCTGCGATTAGTTTACTCTATAAATTATAGTGTCTTTATCTATAAATCTATACAAGATATAATAAAAATTTTAAGTGTATTAGATGGAGAATTTTATGTTCTTCAATATTTAATAAAAAAAACTCCCAAAAAATTATATTTAGAAGAATTTTTCTAAGAAACTACTACTTCCCGTTGTTCAATTGTTACCAAAACCTTTTCAGCTCTTCCCAGGAATGTCAGATTGAGGAAACTGCAGTTAAATATTTTTTAAGTCTTATAGTTTTTGAGGAATCGTGTCTACAACATCCAGACATACACACATACACACATCCACACACACACACACACACACACACACACACACACACATCATTTTAAAAATGTTATAATCGGATTCTAGGGACCTTAAATCGTGCTTATCCAATAAAATCTGGATATGCGAATTTTAGCATGAATCCAATACCTCTCTTAGCGAGAGGTATAAAGTGTTACAGATAGTAGTATATTAAAGATATTTTTTTTTTTTTTTGGTGAGTATATTTTTTTATGTATTATATTAATTTGAATGCGACTAAAAATAAACAATTTTATATATTTAATATGTGTTGAAATTTCACATGAGAAATGATATCTAAACCGATTTGCAGATGTTTAAAACTTTAGATGTAAATGTATTAACGAATTTCTCGGCGGTGATTGTAAGGAATTATATTGTTATTATTCCATAAAGTAGTTTATATGTTTAAATTGCCAATATTTCGTTCAAATAATTTAAATAAAATTAACTACTTTACGGAATAACAACAATATAGATAGTTTCTTACAATCACTGCCGAGAAATCCGTTAATACATTTTATCTGTCGACAAGTACGGCGTTACTTCCTTCTAACATGAAGGAGAATTTCAGGCTGATTTCCGCGTTATCGTATTTTTTACCGGGTCAATTTACTTCTTTCGATGCCATGACGAATGTGAAGTGTTATAAATAGTAAAACCTATTAGACTAAGTATTAAATCCCTAATATTTTTATTTTATTATTTGAGTAATTTAAATTTCTTTCATAAATCAACCAAATTTGCTATAATCATGAAAATAGCTGATATTATATTCAAATAATTCTGATTGACAGATGTCAATGTTAAGTGCAATGTATATGTTTGTGTTATAATTTTATTAGAATTATAGAATCATTTCCAAGGAACTTTCGGCATTGAATTTGTAGAAAATAGTATTTATATTCGTGTTACAATTTCACTGTATATACAGGGTGGTTGATTTTTTATTGTCCAGCTTACATTTTCTGAAATATTAAAGATACAAGAAAAAGATATATAGAAAAGTTATTTGATACAACCTGGTGTATAATTTAGAATAAACAATTTTTTTCCAAGGCCTACCAATTTTCCAGAAAAATATTTAACTTTGATTTTTTAAATAGAACACCTTGTATATTTTTACGGAATAAAATTCTAAATAATATATAAATTACAATAATGTATAACAAGTACGGGTTTACCTTTAAATTATGTCTAATAAAGCAAATAGAAATACGATAAAAGTAGACTGTGATATTCTATTGTTTATACCAGTAACATCTGTCATAAATAAAAGTATTAATAATTTTGTAAATCATTAATGCTAGTAATTCTATTACTTGCTTTATTAGACATAATTTTATTCAAAATTCAAAGGAAACCCCCTACGTAGCCAATGTTCATGTGTGTCAGAAGTTACAGGTATAAACAATAGAATATCATAGCTTACTTTTATCATATTTCTATTTGCTTTATAGGACATAATTTAAAGGTAAATTCTTACTTGTTACACATCATTGTAAAGAGAAATTTATTAAGAATCATATTCTGTCAAAATATACTGGATGTTCCATTTAAAAAATTAAAGTTAAACATTTTTCCAAAAAATTGGTAGGCCTTGGAAAAAAATTGTTTATGCTAAATTATAGATCAGGTTATATTAAACAACTTTTGTATTTAACTTTTTTTGTATCGTTAATATTTCAAAAGATATAAGCTGGACAATGAAAAATCAACCACCCTGTATAGAATCTTTTCCAACAAATTTTGGTATGGGATTTGTACAAAATACATAGAATTGACGCAATGTAATGTGCTTTTAACATCAGGATTTTTAATACTTGGCCTAATTTATTTATTGTTGCGTCACGTAGTAAATTTGAGAGACGCCGACTCTGGTATGTGAACTTTTCGAATGCTTTTCCTTTCAACATTATAAATTCCGTGGAAACCACGTCTTCATCTATTCATCCCCATGAGGAGGTTCTCACACGTTTAGTGACCCTTTTGCTTCCCGCCATTTTGTTGTCGTCCTTTCCATCTGCCCTCTGTCGTATGTCCTTTACCGTTTCATTTCTTCCTTTCTCACCGTGCTAATGTTGCAGACGTGGTAGTTTTACAAACCTACATCCTCAAACAAGATTTAAAAAAGGAACAATTCTATTTTCTGCAAACGCTCGATTTGAAATGTGTATTGTTCGAATAACGTGACTCAAATACTGGATTCAACATTGAATTACGGGAAGATATGAAGCTTTGTTCCAAGCTGTTATTGATGGAAAATATATGAGATATTCGAATTTATTGGGAGTTGTCTGCTCGCATCATAAATGTAGAAGTTGTCATGGATTCTTTATTAGATAAAACCATTTTATCTACAGTGGCTCACAAAATTATTCGTACACTTTTCTTTTACAGATAAAATGTAAAATAATGTACAAAATTGGAAACACGAAATTATTCGTACACTAAGGCTGCGTTCCAAAATCAAGAGTACCAAGTATTTAAGTAGGAGTTAGAGTATAATGACGTAATTTAAAAGTGTAGTGTGTTCTGGAACGAATGAGAGATTTATTGGAGTAAAAAATTGAAACTAAATTAAACATATTTTTAATAAATTAACGAGACTACTTAATTACAATATTAATGTCAAGTCTATATTGCAAGCGCACTTTTATAATAAAAGAGCTTTCATGGAGCACTCTCCTCATAACATAATGTGAAAGTACACTCCACAAAAGCACTTTTTTTATAAAAGTATACTCGTAATACGGGCCAATGTGTTTACTTATGTTTATTTTCAAACAAAAACACGTTTTCTTCCTCAAGAAGGCAAATTACTTTCATATGTTGAGAATCATGAATATCCAAGTTTGAAAATATTGTAGAGTAATTTTTGTGCCCTCCTCAATAGAGTATCACTTTCGAGTAAACTCTGGCTGATTTAGAACAGGTTAAGAGTAAACTCTGAGAATAAGGTTATTAGTTTTGGTACGACTTTTGAGTAATTTCGTACTCTAAACAGTGGCGGCTCGTTCAGTATTCTTTTTATTTTTATGAAAATATGAAATCTATTTGCCGGTTTGTTCGCATTTAAACATTGGATTTATTATTTAAATAATAAATATGTATATATTATATTTATAATAAATTCTATGATATTAATGATTAATATGGAGTTATACAGAATTAATTTGTATAAAACAAAATAATAATTTAAAGTAAACATTCTGTAAAACTGATATAACAACATACATAAAGTATTTTCAAAAAAAATTATTTACCAATTTTAATAAATAAATATGTATGTATTTAAAAAATCATCGAAGAGTTTTTTTTAACAAAATTGATATTTAAATTTCCAAATGAATGTTTTGCTTATTTTTCAAGCTTGTAAATTAATTCATAAAAATAATCCCAATATCTGAGTGAGAGAGCCGCAGAGGTGGCTAGCCCACGTTGTGATTCGGAAAAAATCGCACGTACTCGGAGCACTTCGTACCTCGCGTTTCGCGTAGCAAGAGCAAGTCTCACAAAGCAGCTCAGTCTCAGGTCTCAGTCGTATATAACTTGCGTTACTCAAAGCTTGAATGTGCATTACTGTAATATTCCAATTTTACTACTTATTCTTAACTTCTACTTCCTTCTATTGTAATAAATTTTTGTATCTCTATCTCTTGTTTTTGGAGGTCTTCTTCTAGTTTTTTCTATTGTATTTATATTCTTGTTGATAAATAATATTAAAATTGTTAGTAAACAAATCGAATTTCTAAATAAAGTTCCATGACCACAGATTAATTTGCCCCCCCACATAATACACATAATACTACATTTTAATATTTGGTGGGGAACCTACTCATTGGCTTTAATTACAGCTTTCAATTAATTTTATTAATTTAGATCATATGAAATATAGAACATTTGCCCACTACTAAGTCAGATTCGTCAGGAGTTCCTAAATAGTTGAAAATATGTTATAAATTCTCAATAGGATTGAAATCAGTAGACTGGTAAGTGCTTTAAGTTGTTTCGATATGTTGTGAAACAGCCATTCAATAACAATATTCTTGGTTATTCAAAAAATAAAATTGAGGTCTTTGATTTCTTTCACAAATAAAATATGTTTTATTTATCACAGCAATATTTTATATCTGAAACCGGTTGCACATGTTGTGATACCTAACCTAACTCAAAGCCCGTGCACTATACCCGTTGCAATGTTGAACACAAACACATCAATAGGAACACAATGTACTTGACAACGAGCAAGAGACTAGGTTCATTCAATACTTGCACAAAGCGAATATTCACCTTTATAGCATAAACGCCAACGGCCAACGAGAAAAGGAAAAAATGTCACCTGTGAGCAAAATATTACAAAATGGAGCTGTGCTTTTTATAGGAACGCTCGCAAGTTCACAAGTTTCAAATAGCGGCAGTGTACGCGAATAGAATTGTAATCAGTGGTTTTTGATTAAGTTTTTCAATAATTTTTTTATGTTATCTCTTTATTTTATATTTAGAGTATAAATTTAACTGAAATAATCTAGACATTTATTTATTTATTTGTTGAAATTGTGACATATGTCATAAAGTTTCTGTTTCGTCTGCCACTTTGAAATGTCCAAATTCGTATGATAAAGGAATTCTGTCACTTTTGTATTTTATTATTCATGACGGCTATCTCTCAATTTATGTCCCTTTGACTTTGAAAGGTTTGTGCAAAACTTTCATCCACATGAAACAATTTATTGTAATATTTCATTCTTAACTTTTTATTGTACCTGCAACATACGAGTACTCACTGATTGGCGTACTAGAAAGTGTGCAAAATCTCAAGATTCAAATATTCCAGTGCTTTAAAGTTACTAACTTACAATTATCTACGAAAATAGCAAACAATCTTGATTTTAGCCTCTCACACCTCCGAAAATAAAATTATGCATAAAAATAAAAATAGCGATAGATTCTTATGAAAGTGGTCACAGCTCTCGAAAATTAAATTAAACATAAGACATAAACACAAGGATTTGCAAAACTTAAGGCTCATTCATAGTTACAAAATGAGAAATATAAACAAAATTATAAATAAGACTTTATAGTTGGTGTTCACAGCTTCGACAATAAAACGTAAATTAACATCAACTGTCATTTAATATATTCATAATTAACAAGCAATAATAACAACTTCATACCTTTTAAAGCACTGTACGCAATCATATATACGAACCTTTGTCTTAAGACACCTTTTCAAAATTATATTTAAATTGAAATCCTGCCAGAACGCAAATTGACAGCTCACATGACAGTTGTTATGTATGTCCTTATTATTGTGTAAAATATTTAACGTCCGACTGGTATGTTATATACAAAATAACACCCTAGGGTGTTATAAAATTGTTGCTGTGAAATCGGTATTGTAAACAAATAAGGATATCGCGTTTCCTACTTACAGCGTTTAAGTAATTAGATTAATTTCTCTAACACAAATCACAATGACAAGACATAAATCTTTAAAAATCTTTATTAAAATAATATATCGGTCGGACGTTAAACGTTGAACGCACCACGGGTGTTAAACGGCCAATAACCCCTTTGGTTAACGTACACACCTCGGGCCAGAGGCCCTCGGAGAGCATATTGTTAACCTCAGGCGTTATTGTCTTTATATCACCCTTGATACGTTAATTACTATATAATTTGCAATTCCTCGTGCTTATGTCTTATGTTTAATTTTATTTTCGAGAGTTATGAACTCCTTCATAAAAATCTAGTATGTATTTATATCCGTATTTTTATTTTTATGTAGAATTTATTTTTATTTTCGGAGCTGTGAATGAGGCTTAAATAACATAAATTGTATGTGGGGTGTCATATATTATCAATAAATTATTAAGTATTTAAAAGTGAATTTAAAGTCTTACACAACAAGTAAACATATTACACTACAATAATTTTTCAGGTTTTGGTGGACGAATATTAATAAATAAAGCAGAACCCTCTCTACTGATATCAGATATGGATAGATTTAGGTTTGTAGGGTAAACTAAGCAATTTCATATATTAATCGTTTACACTATTAATAATAAGCAACTTCTATGCTGAATCTCATTTTTTATTCTTAATATTTTTTGGTGTTGCATTTTTACTCACTACTTTTGCTAAAACGTCCAACCCGTATAAATGTACAGTAATTTAGAATGTTAAACGTGGAATACGCCATTTAATCTCTCTAGTAATACCCGCATCAACAGACAGTGGAGAGTAATTTCAACTGTAGTACACAATTAAACATTACACGGACAAATAAAAACAAGTCAACGAGTGGTCATTTGAGTTTTGTTGACAAATAAAAGAGTTTTTAAAACTACCCTTAAAAGAAAGACAAATCCGGGATACTGAACGCGCTATTGACGAATGGATTCCGATCTGTCTGAAGTAAAAAGCCAATGAGCTCTTGCTGGGTCTGGAAGAAACTTCCACATTTAGATGTAAGAGAAGATAAAGTATTTCTTTTTGTTTTTCGGATGGTTGTTTGTATGTTAATTAAATCAGCAGACCATTCTCGAACTCAATAATCAAGAGACGGAAGGTTTTTTTTATTTACCGTTTCTGTACTGAAGGACTATTAGTTTGGAAGCAAAGTTCACTAAGTAATTTTGGAATTTAGCGGAACTAGAATTACTTTTTAATTTTGTTAAGGGAGATTTGCATTAATGATAACGACGAGCGCAAGCTGCAGTTGGGCGTTTTATAAACGAGTATAAACTGAATGTTATTTTAATTTTAGATTCCAGAGCTCAAATTTAAATTCAGACACATGTATTTAAATAATTGAAAAATCCCATCTGCAATATTTATTTCATTTTAATATACATGATCTATATTTCCTGTTTGAGTAGATTATTAATTAAATTATCCAAATGACATTTCAATTTTAATATAGTAGCAAATCATTAGTTCGTATTTATTGACACGTAAAACTAATTAAACATAATCTAACACATGTTATACATGTATAATTAAATAGTAAATTATGAAATTATGATACAAACGCTTGTAGAAAGGTTGACAGAGAAATATATAGTGATAGTGAAATAGGTAGACAGTGGTTTTAGATAGACAGCGGTTGTAGGTAGACAGTGGTTGTAGGTAGACAGAGCAGAAAGGTAGGTACACGCAACCTGCCCCCTCAAAATGCCCACCCAAACTGCCCTTGCAACTCCCCACGCAATGGCCACTAAAACATAAGCTAAACGCACACAACTTTTCCACCCAAGCTGCCTACGCAACATGCCCACCCAAAGTGCTCATTCAATCCCTTTGTCCTTTTCTGCTGTTTCAGGGGTTCCACAAGGTTCCAATCTTGGTCCTCTATTATTTTTAATTTTTATCAATGATATAACATCTGTAATAAATAATAAAAAAATAATTTATGCTGATGACTTGAAAATTTTTTCTTCTATTTCTACCATATCTGATTGCATATCTATTCAGGAAGACCTGAATAAAATAAATAATTGGTGCATTAGCAATTTATTGTTCCTGAACATTTCTAAATGTAAAATTTTATCCTTCACCAGAAAATCACCAATTGTTTACTATTACAAATTACAAAATTCTATCTTACAGCGTGTAAATGAAATTAAAGATCTAGGTGTAACCTTTGATTTAAAACTTAATTTCAATATTCATGTTCAAAATATTGTTTCAGGTGCATATAAAATGCTTGGTTTCATTAAACGTAACTCCCAATCATTTACCAATATTCATGCAATTAAAGCTCTTTATTATAGTTTCGTTAGATCAAAACTTGAATACTGCAGCATAATTTGGAATCCTTTCTACTATAAATATGAAAATTTAATTGAATCGGTACAACGTAAATTTCTTAGATATTTATATTATAAAAAGAATAACATTTATCCTACTATTAATATCTCGTATGATGAATTGTTGCGCTTGTTCCAATTTTCTAAGCTTTCATATCGACGTCGTGCTCCTTCATTAATTTTTCTGTATAAAATCATTCATAACTTAGTTGATGACTCCTATACTCTATCCATGATACGCTTCCATGTTCCTCTAATATTCACAAGACATACAAATTGTTTCCATCTGCCAATTGCGTCTTCTAACCTACTCCTAAAATCTCCTTTATATACTATGTGTTCGATAAACAACAATGAACTAGATATTTTTGGTTGCTCTTTTATTAAATTTAAAAGAGACTGTTTCAATTATTGCTGTTAATTATTTCTTATTTTTACCTTCTTGATTTTTTTTTCTCCTCGTTATAGCTTCTGGCTTAAACTGTTTTGGCATTATACTGTTCTATTATTATTATTATTTATGCTTTAATATGTTTTTGAAAAGTGAAACTTTGTAATTATTTGTATTTGATCTGTAATTGGGCCTTGGCCTGTTGATCTTTTCTCTCTAAATAAATAAATCCCACCCAAATTACCCACGTAAAAATCTGGGTGGGCAACTTTCATAAAAATGCCTACCCAAACATAACCTAACGCACACTCGGATTTAGGTGGACAGTGATTAGTTATTACAACATATAATCTGCCCACACAACATAAACTGCCCACGCAACATGGCCACCCAACACTCATTACATTATTATGCATCTCGCAAGCAAAAAGCACTACATTTCCTATCAGAAATGCTGGCTGATTATTCTATCAGCTTTTCACAATATAAGGCCGGCCGGAGCCACGCAATAAAAAAGCGATATTAAGTGAAAAGCGAGGCCATACGTGGCCAAATGGCGCCGCAGTTATTACAACCACCGCGTGTCATTTATCTCTCATAGCAAGAGGAAATGGGCAGTATAGAGCCACTGCGACCATTCGCATTAATCAAGGATGATTAATCATTGTTATGGTAGCAGGAAAGTGGAATATTATCACAGATATTGCTTCGGTTCAATTGAAATGTTACGGGAGAATCAATGAGATCTCAATTTGTCACTCATTGTAAATATCTTAATAAATTATTTATTTTGTAAAATAAATAACCAATAAATATAAATAAAGACCGTTAGTATGAACAACTGATTAAAGAAAAAAAACCTAACTCGGATTTGGCTATGAACAGAAAAACGTAAGTCTGATCAATATTCAGTTCAAAAGTTAAGTTGTCAAAATTGATCTTGAAATGTAATTTTAAGGAAAAAAGATAATAAAGGAAGGAAACAGATTATATATAATATAAATTTTATTTGTTTGAAATTTGTATAATTACAAATATTAAAGATCATAGGATTCTCTATCCAATACATTGAACGTTTTTATTATATCTTCTATACATTTAGAGATAGAGACTCATAAATATATAAAATAATCCGATACAATCAAATAATGTTACTACCAAGTTTATATCTCTACCTAATTTTAAATTATTGCCCCAAAAGTCAATACACCCCATATTTAGATAAAAACTTCAAAAATTTCAAAAATCTAATTTTTATGTATCTAGATACTTCTCGCTGATTCCAGATTTTAAAACCGCAGATCGATATCTCATTTCGTTCTCGAGATATTTACATTTAAAGTTTTGCTCAAAACTGAATGAATATGACGATAAGGCCATTCGATTCTACGCGGGCAAAAATACATAAGTACACCAATTTTAATAATTTTTGAACACCGCATACAATCTCCAAAACAAAATAACTAAAAATGGCCAAAAATCACAAAAATCTAAGGTGTACCCCTTACGATTTTTTCAGATTTTGGCCATTTTCGGGGGTTTTCAAACTTTTATTCATAAAAAAAGAACCGGTTGGACAAAAATTATGAAAATTGGTACACTTATTTAATATTACCCGTAGAATCGAATGGTCGTGTCGTCAAATTCATATCTCGACCCATTTTTGGCTTACTATCCAAAAATGGGCAGTTTCGAGCAAAACTTTTTGAATTTGAAAATTTTGAAATTTTTATCTAAATATGGGGTATATTGACTTTTGGGGCAATAATTCAAAAATGGGTAGATATGTAAACTTGGTAGTAATATTATTTGCTAGTAAAGACAATGTTGCGTGAGTGTACGCATTTTTAGAGTAATTTGTCTAGTAACCCAAATAACTCCATGGAAACCAATTACATTACTGAAGGCTTTTTCTGGGAAGTACATTTAATATTTCTTATTAACTAAATATTTAAAATTATAGATATATATATATATATATATATATATATATATATATATATATATATATATATATATATATATATATATATACACATCAGAAATACCGCCAAACTCGTCAATGAATTTGAAGAATCTCGAACATTTAGAAGAGTAAGAGGAAACTTATTATAGAATGAATTAAAAAATATATTAATAATTAGAATTTTTGTATACTCGTATGTACCAGAAATGTTAAACACAATATATACTTATATAGGCTAATATGTAAATGGCGAGAGGTCTTGTGTTAGCCACAACAGATTTTTTTTGTTTTCTGCAAATTTGAATATTTGTGAAGAGAACTAATTATACTTCGTGAAACATAACTCCTGAAAATTATTTAAATAACGAATTTCAAGAACAGTTTTAAAATACCATTAAGAAGAACATTTCCTTCAACCTACAAAAATTAATTTAATTATAACTAAGTACGAACTCGCAGAAGAATAAGTAAAACATTTACAAGTGAAACATTTTCTTATTCTGCTAAAGAAATAGAAACAGTGCTTATCTGAGTATAATTGAAGTTGTTATAAACGTAAAACGGAATAGTTTTCAAAGTTCAAAGTAAAGTGTTCGTGTTCTGCTTTCCAATTAGAATAACATTCTCATGAACGAATTTTTAAACGTTTCATTAAAATTATAATTTTCTTAATTAATTTTCAAGATATGATTATCTTCCACATGCAGCGGTACAAATTTAAAAAAGAATACATTACTTATATGTTATATGTAATTTGCTTCATTAAAAAGATCGTTGCTTTCCGGAGAACAGGACCTAAATAATTTACCATGAACGCCGTTCTGGTAATAAACTTATATTTTGAAACTTCATAGGAGTATAGATGCTTTAAATTCAAAAGTAATAGGGTAGACTATCAGAAAAAATCTGATGTGGCCAGCACATGACCTCCCGCCAATTCCATGTTTAAAATAGCAATGAGCTTTAAGTAAAGTTTCACTTCCGATTGATCGTGTGTATACAAAATCTACTTTGTTGTTCCAATAAATAGAAAAGTTTGTAATACGAAATTTTGGATTATATTTTATTATGTTTTTCCTGAAAAATCTGTTAGAGCTTCAAATTAAGTACTACATCCGGTTTATCATATATAGTCAAAATCTAATATGTTGTTTCAAATTATATAAGAGTATTAAATACCACCTTTACGAAGTTTTGGATCATTAATATATTTTAAGGAAAAATCGTCACACACACATTATTGTCAAAATCATCACCAACTTCCATATGCTCTAAAACGCAATCTGTGTAAATTCTTCGCCTTGCATTATCCATTTCGTAAATGTGTCGTTGCAAACTATTATTTGACACTTTGAAATCACGTTCTTATTGAGAGCTGTTTGATATATAATGCTGCAAACATCAAACTTAAATCGAATTATTCTGTATATCTAATATTTATGTATGATGGAAAATATATTATTTTTACAAACCTTAATTTCATTAGAATCATATTTAAACTACTAAATTCTTCTTAACACGGTTTCATTATTAATTTTAATGAAAATTGCTTCGTGACAGTGACATTTGTTTAAATATGTCAAATTTGTTATTAAAGTATTGTTTTTGTTTGACGCAGAGGCAAAGTGATGTACAAAAATAAATTATTTTATAATATAATATAAAGTTATTTCAAGTTATTTACTAAATTCTATTATAGTAGAATTGAAGATTGTGCCATTATATTCAATTTGTATTGGTAAAAGTTGCTAAAAGATTATATTCAATGTATTTTTTACAAGAAAAACTGTTAAAAGCTTGTATAAATGATACTTCTGGTTATCCGATAAACACTGAAAACTAATGAGCTCTTCCCACATTAGTATAGAATGGGTATACAAAATTTCAATTTTTTCTGATTTATAGTTTTTGAGTAATCGTGTCCACATGATCCACACACACAGACACACACACACACACACACACACACACACACACACACACACACACACACACACATACATACCTACAGACATTATAAAAATGTTAAAATCGGATTCTGGGGACATCAAAACGTGCTTATTCACTAAAATCTCTATATCCGATTTTTAGCACGATCCCTATACCTCCCTTACCTAGGGTAGCGGGAGGTAAAAAGCAATTTTTATTTTTTAACTTTTTTAACTTTGGTCCTATTAGTTTACCATATTTTTACCTCTCGTTAAGAGATGTATTGGATTCATGTTAAAAATCGCATATTGTTTTAGTGAATAAGCACGTTTTTAACATTTGTGTGTGTGTGTGTTTGTTTGTGTATGTGTGGATGTTGGAAGGACAAAAACTTTACTACTTAAGATCTGTTTAACTATGAAATCCTCAATCTGACATTCATTAGATGAGCTTAAAAGTTTACTTTCTTAACAATTAGACAACCGAAAGTAGTAGTTTCAAAAAATCTAAATATTGGTATTTGAAATTTTTTAATTTAACATAAAATTCTACATCTGATACATACAAAAACTTTATTATATCTTCTATAAATATGTAGAATAATTGGATATAATAAATCGCACAGACTAAACTACATTAAGTTTGTAACATATTTTGTAAATGACATATAAATGTCAGTGTTAAAAACCAACAATTTTAGGGACATCCTCGAAGCTTTATCTGGGAAGTACCTACATTTAATCTTTTTTATTGTTTAGTAATTAAATATTTAACATTATAGGTTAAATGCATATACCCATAAGAAATACTGCCAATCTTGTTAATGAATTGGAAGAATCTCTGACATTTACGAACTTCCCCATACTAAAAAATAGATACAATTAGAATTTTGTGTGCAAAGGACATGTTACATACAGTAAAACAATATTTGGGTAAAGTTCTGTAATTTTTATTATTAAGCGACTTTTCGACAGTGAAGTGCAATACAATACTTATATAACATAAAATGGAAATGACGAGAGGTATTGTGCTGGCCACAACAGATTTTTTATTTTGTTTCTATTGTTAATAAATACTGTTTGCGAAGTTCACTTTTTGGTGTAGCCCATCTTTTCGGGCGAAGCACCTGGAGAACAATATTTTTTTTTTATTATTATTAGTTACATTTCTTTACAAAATAATTTCAAAACATTTTCAAAATGTTTACTGGGCGCTACCTTATGGGGTCTCAATTCTCTGTCTTGCAAAATTAAAAATTGAAATTTAAAATAAGTCCCAAGTTTTGCATCGGTCAAATTTGAACCAGAGCTCTCCGAAACTTAACCTATTACTTAATGTTCACTGCAACTAATTTTTCATTTTTCAACATCATCCTTCTACGTGTCATCTCTTTTCCTCGGAATAATAATTCATAATACAAATACACTCAAAAAAATTAAACCAAGTTTTCCTCTCGCAAAACTACTTTAAAAGACAAATCCTCCTCAATAAATTCTCATTCAAGTTTCGCAAGTAGTGGCGGCTTATTATTTACTCCACTCTCCAGACAATCAGCAAGAAAGTCGTCTTTCGAGTTACAGTAATGCCTTCTTGCAATCTCCCTTGGCAAATTGGCCAAGCAAGTGGAAGCCCCACCTGACAGATCAAAGGCGACGTAGACTAACCGGAGAGGTGATATGTCGCGCGGTCCAAATTTGATATGACGGAAATCAATTTTGTTGGCTTCCGCGGAGATGGAGGATATGTGAAGTTCAGCAAATGTTCCGGGGTTTAACCCGCAAATAACCTAACCTTCAGGATGTCATGAATTATGACAAGGAAATCTCAATGATTTAAGAGATGTATCGCAAATGGATGAATAATATAAAAGTGAAGGTGAATATTGGATTGATTTTAAACTCTGTAGTATGAGTTTCCAAATAAAGTTTTAATAAGAAATATTTTAAATAACTAACTTTTTGTATTATCCTCAATTTTTTGTCACACACGCACACACTCTCACACACACACCTACAGACATCATTGTAAAACTAGTAAAATCGTATTCTAGGCACCCTAAAACGTGCTTTTTCATTAAAAACTCGCCACCGATTTTTTTGACCAAAAACATTACCTTCTACGAATGACGATGGGTACCCGGGTACTCGGAACCTACCCGATAATAATGTACCCGGGTATAAAATTTCTTACCCGATTACCCGAAATACACCCGTTGCCCGTTAATTACCCGATACCCTTTAATTACCCGAACAATTTTCAGCTGCCGGAAAAATTATATCTAAAAAATCTGATGTGGCCAACACAAAACCTCCCGCTATTTAATTTTTATTAATTTAAATACATACCTACCTACGTATTTACTAACGCTGCAAACTGTTCCATTGCAGAAAACTATTGCTTTATTTACTATTTTCTTTTTAAAATGTCACTAATATTAATTTGAAGTGATAAGTTTTCTGACAGTGACATTTACTGTCAGTTATATTCATTTCACTAATAAAAAAAATTATTTTTAAATTTATCTGTAAAATATATAGAAAAAGTATTAATGTATTCCAGTAGAAAATTCACTAATATTTAATTTTCATAAGACATAAAATTCGAAAAAATGGCATTTAATGGTATTTTTTGAAGAAAAACCATTATAAGCTCCAAGTAAAGTACGATTTCCGTTTATCCGATTTACACCAAAATCTAATGGCTTCTATTCCTATTAGAATAGAGTAAAAATACAAGGTTTCAGAATTTTCTGAATAAAGGGTACTATCCGGGTAGTTGTTTCGGGTACTCGGGTACCAAAATTATCGGAATTCGTTATTCCTATTACCTTCTTTACCGAAAGGTGACGGATGATAGAAAAATATTTTGTAAAAATAAATAAGCAGCTTTTGTTAAAAATTCGATAGTGTTTTTTTATTCAGTAATTGATTGCAACAGTTTACCCCTTGATAAAATTAAGTAAATAATTAAATGCTAGGTGCAAATAACGTTCAATAAATCGAGACATACGTTAATTGAATTTTGTAGTATTGTATTTTTGCCTAAATAATTATAAACTTTTCACAATTCAAGTGAATATTATTGTACGAATTTGGAAATAAAGAGTATAGGTGCTACATAAGAGATTTAATTTTATAAGATTTCTCGGCTTTTAGAGTTTAGCAATTATTTCTCCCGTAAGAAATGCGTTATTAACTAAGGTTGAATTTGTCGCCTTTGTTCGACCGTTATACTTTTCTGGTCTATTGGAGTGCTTAGGCTGTATCCGATGTTGCATTTTACCACCCTAATATTTAAATCCTAAATTTATATGCCCTAAATAACGTTAGTTGGGACTTCAGGAATTAGATATTAGGGTTTTGCAGGAGCACACTATGCCTTAAAGTTTACGCGCACTAATTAAACAAATCATGTTCGTTGCTATAATTTGTGCAAAATGTCAAATTTACTGTAAAAGAATAGCTTCTTAGCTTCTACTTTATAAAATACAATATTAACATTTAATCTGAAGCACCAAATTAAATCGAACTGTACAATTATTAATTTTTGTTGTTCTAAAGTGTTGCATACAAACTAATGGATGTCATTAGTGTGCCATTCGGAGTTGTATTTATGTGTAGAAGACCTAAATCCTAAATATTAAATGCCAAAATGCGACATCGGGCACAACTTTAGTGCAGGTCCTAAATCCTACTATATAAAATTCCCGTTAGACACAAAACAAGGACAACAATACAGCGCTTACAAAAATTCACTCTAATCGCTTAGATATATCCCCAAGGACCCGCAATTATCACATGAATAAACGTCGAAATATGTATCTCATCCTTCTCGTTCTTGCCAAAATCCCTGTTTATCTTGGCAGGATTTACTTAATCATCCCATTGTGAAACTTTTCACACCTCGGCTTAGCTCCTTAACTTCCTGTGTCCTTGCTGTCGTCTCCTGCCGATGAAAAACGAAAGCACCCGAGCGATTAACCGCTCTGTAATTTGAGTTTCGTGACTTGGAATAATGTGCTGTTATTACAATGCCATGCTGTTGCCCTGAGACTGAGTCCTGACTTGTCTTAACTTGTTTAGTCCTGACCGCGAAATTACAACTGATATCTAACACTCCTGAAGGATAATTAATATTAAAGTTGTAGATAGGAAGTTGTCAGTAAGGCAAGGAAATTTCATTTATTATAAGGCAAATTGTTATTTATGAGACACTGAGATACCTACATACATCAACTAAGAAGTAATTTGTTTTATCTAATATCTAGAAGTTTTTATTATTTATGTATGTGTAGGTTTACACATTTTAGTAGTAGTTTCATGTTAAGAAAAAATACTGAGACCCTAAATAATTGTTGTTGTATATCCCAAAGCGCCGATTTACATATTTATTTAGGACTCGGACTTAGAAGTAGATATTTAATTAAAAAGGGAAAACACACCTACCTAGACCAAATGGAATACGGGTCGGAGTCGATTCTTCACCCATAAGGCCCGTGAGACTCATAAGAACCGTATTACCCGTAAGAACCGTATTACCCGTACGAACCGGATGACCCATAAGACTTGACGTTATGTGTAAAACGTAGACTGACACATTAATGCATTTAAATACACATTTAAATTATTCATAATGGTGTCTGTCTTACAAGTCGAGATTTTTACCTCCCGCTACCCTTGGTAAGGGAGGTATAGGGATCGTGCTAAAAATCTCATATCGAGATTTTAGTAAATGACCACGTTTTAAGGTCCCTAGAATCCAATTTTAACATTTTCACGATGATGTCTGTATGTGTGTATGTGTGTGTATGTGTGTGTGTGTGTGTATGTGTGTATGTGTACGAATTTTGTTTGCACTCTAATTCAAATACTATCATTCAGAAAATTCTGAAACCTTGTATTTTTACCCTAGCACATAAGCACATAATGGTTTTTCTTCAAAAAATACCATTACATGCAATTTTTTCGAATTTTATGTTATTAAATTAAAATTAAAGATTATTGAATTTTCTACTGGAATATATTAATACTTTTTCTATATATTTTACAGATAAATTTAAAAATATTTTTTTTATTAGTCGCGAAGCCTAAGATAAACACAATTCCTTTGTTACACCGTTAATTTTTCAAATGAATGTAACTGACAGTAAATGTCACTGTCAGAAAACTTATCACTTCAAATTAATAATAGTGACATTTTAAAAAGAAAATAGTAAATAAAGCAATAGTTTTCTGCAATGGAACAGTTTGCAGCGTTAGTAAATACGTAGGTAGGTATTTAAATTAATAAAAATTAAATAGCGGGAGGTTTTGGGTTGGCCACATCAGATTTTTTTACTTCTGTTATTGTGCAAATTACTAATTTAACTTATTACTATATCTAATGTTTAATCAAATAAATCAACAACGGTATATGAAGCTGGAATCGGTCAAATAGGTACGTCTTACGGGTAATATGGTTCTTATAGGCCTTGCGGGTCTTTTGGGTTTTATTTTTATGCGTAAAGAATCAACTCCAACCCGTATTCGCTGAATAGTGGATGGTCTTTTGGATCGTAGGTCGATACCAGCCTAAAGATTTGATTCTACTGATAAAATTACATAAGTTTACCAATTATCAAAATTTTTGTATAATTTATGGAGCAAAATAACTGAAAATGGCCAGTTATTGTGCTCTAGAAATTGTATCGTTTAAAACTTTTGAAACTTGGAATACTTACATAATTTTGCCCATAGAATTGCCAGGCATATATTTCAACCCATTTTTTTAAACATATATGTATCTCAGCAACTAAATGTAACATTAACTTGCGATTTCAAATTGTAGAATCAGCGCATTGAAATTTATCTAAAGTATAAAAAGTAGATTTTTGAAAGTTTTGTTGTAAATTATAATGATAAACACTCATCAAAATAATTTGTATAACACTGTAGCTAAGTAAATGTATTCTAATGTAAGATATTCAACAGTTTTACTGCTGCATTAACTTTGGTCGAACTTTTAATACTTGTTTAAAATTTAATCAACCACTACATTGATGTCACTTGAAGTTTAAGTTGTGCTGAAACTTTTATATTGTTTTTAGTTATCGTCTATTTGACTATAAAAGTTCATTTATTTCAGTTTTACATTTTTACCTTCCGTCAAAAGGAAGGTATTGTCTTTAATCAAAAAATTCGATGGAGTTTTCACCGAATAAGCACGTTTTAAGATCCCTAGAATACGATTTTACTAATTTTACATTGATGTCTGTATGTGTGTGTGTGTGTGTCCGTGTGTGTGTCTGTGTGTGTGTGTGTGTCCGTGTGTCCGTGTGTGTGTGTGACAAATTTTTCTCCGACGATAACTTCAAAACTACAATTCTAAGAATTATGATTCTTTCGTATTCCTCTTCTTTACAACCATATGAAGAGCTGATTAGATTTTGGTTATAATTGGTAAACCGGAAGTACCTTTATTTGAAGTTCTTAACAGTTTTTCTGGAAAAAAACGCAGTTAAATATCATTTTTCGACATTTTATGATCATTAATATGAAAGAAAATCTTATTCTCTATACGATTTGATTATACGTTTTCCTACATATTCAATAGATATAGAGTTATAGAGAGATTAAGAGAGGTTAACTTTCAAAAACCAGTCAGCTTTGCAAAAATTATGGAGACAGCAGATAATATTCAAAAAATTCTAATTGACAGATGTCAGTGTCAAGTGCAAAATCAAAGTGGAAAGTATAGGATCAGAAAGTAAATTAAGTGACAGAGTGTCCCTCGCAAATTTCTTGCAGTTTCAATGCCGGGAGTACAAGAAAGGCCAAAGAGAAGATGGAAGGACTGTGTAGCAGCATATTTGAGAGAGGAATAACTGTGTGAAGAAGATGCGTTGGATAGGAATGAGGAAGTGTGAAGTGCAATTTACAGAATGTACATTCTTGTTATAATTATACTGGATTTATGGAATCTTTTCAAAGGAACTTGCAATATGGAATTTGTAAAAAATAGTGTGTTCGTGTTACAATTTTACAGAATATATAGAATCTTTTCCAAGGAACTCTTGCTATCGGATTTGTACAAAATACATTGAATTGACGGAAGGTTTTGTGCTGGCCACAACAGATTTTTTTATTATTTGGCGTTATAACAGTTACTTTCAAATATTTCTTTAATTAAGGGCCGGTTTTTCAATATCTGGTTAAAATTTTAACTAATAATTAATGAACTGTCAAATGACAGATGTATCATTGTTCTCAACAAAACGATGCAATATTGTTCACTAAACTAGGAACCCGGTATGTTCATCTCCGGTTAAACAGCCCGTTAAAAGAAAAAACACAGCATCGATATCATAGCCTAAAATTGTAAAAATTACACATGTGTCAATTGTTTTTATAACCTCCAGTTAACTTAACCGGTAGTTTAAACAGAGGTGAATATATCGCGTCTAGAAGTTAAAATTTTAACCAGAGATTGATAAACCGGCTGGAAAAAAAATCAGCCATAATTACTTTAGAATTTAATTTACAATTTAAGATACAATTACGCTACCTTTAATTATTTTCTATTAAAATTTAAAGGAAACCGCAGGTCATTCATTCTGAATCCCTGGCCGTATATTTAACAGCCAATTGATCCTCGCTAGACAATATATTTAAACCGTGGGATTCCTTATCTTTCCTGCAGGGAACAGGGGACATTACTGACTCGTGCAGGATCTGCGTGTCCTGGCAAACGTTATAGGCTGATCCAGAAGGCGATGACGGTTGACAAAGATCAAGGGAGGACCTTAAAGGGGATGAAATTAATTTGGTATCGTTAAGGGGATTAGACGAGGGTGTAGCAAAAAGTTTGCAGAATATATAATAGTAATACTTCAGTCATAAAAAATAAGATGATTTCTAACAAAATCTAAACTAACTAACAGGTAAATAAAATACATTATTTAAAACGTAAGCCGACCGCTTTTACATACATTTTAATTCGTGAAACCAAACTTTGTCAATACTAAAAGACTTGAATATTAAAAATTACAATCGAAATCGACAACATGATTAAAAACTTAATAAAATTAAACAATATTTGGGTATAGTTCTGTATAAATTTATTAAATACAACAACGTTTCGACAGCAAGGTGCTGTCTTCTTCAGGTTTGCCTGTGTTAAGATTGATATTATTATTATTATTATTATTATTATTATTATTATTATTATTATTATTATTATTTGAAAATACAAAAATTTTAGCTAAGGAAAACCACTGGATTAGAAGATTGATAAGAGAAGCTATTGAAAACCAGAAGTCACCTAATAATACCATTTTCTTCTATTAAGTTAATTTTTTACCAGGAAGTGTTACCAACATATTTCATATTTTTATAAATCTAACAGAATTACTAAGAGAGACCAACTCCCAAGAAATTTGAAAATTAAAGCTAATTTTGTATGTAGAATTGGAAAATCGATAAAATGAACATAAGTGGAGTACTAAAGCAGCAATGACGCCTTGCAACAAGGACCAAGGGTCAAGGTTAAAAATCCTGCACGCCAATCTAACATTAACCTGTATTACAAGCGTCTGGAAATTGAAAACATTACCTGCACTTTCAATTTGCACGGGTTAACAATTAATTTACATATGCGGTACGTAATACATATTCATAAATTTGCTAATAATTTGTTGCATATTTATAAATATATATAATTGAATATCATTTCATTACAATAAATTAAAACTGAGTTAGATAAATATACACATAATTTGCATAATATATCTGGTCTATTATTTTATTTATGTACAACAATGGTATTGGTGAAGCATTTTTTAAATACAATATATTCATCGGTCTGTTTTTTAATAACTCGATTATATTAAATATTACGGAAAAATTTCAAACGAAGTTTATTTTAAATTAAAATGTCTATAAATCTGCAATATAAGTTTTTCTACAATATGTTCCATTTTTACGCATTGATATGTAACTTTATATTTTCAAATCGAACACCCTATATATTTATCCGATAGTTTAAACACAATCATACTTATGTTAAATTACTAAAAAAAATATAATAGCGAACAATTTAAATATTACATTCTTATTACATACAGAAGGCTTTGCATATCATAGTTCTTACATTACACTTTTCAAATTTAAAGAAAATTAATTAAATATTTCATCCTTCAATTTTTCAATCCGATATTTCATTATTACACCTGCTATTTATTATTATCAGAATAAGTTTAATTCAAAAAATAGTAAAATAGATAAAATACTAATTGGGATAAATAATAGTTATTTTCGTAACAAGTTATGAAAAATACCAAATATCATGCGAGTGTAAATTGACGCACGACGCGTAGCGGAGTGCAAGTCAATATACACGAGCTAAGATATTTGTATTTCATACAAGTTATGAACATTATTTTTTAGACAAGCATAAATAAATTTTACTTTTTTTCAAAACTGAAATTTAGATTGAAACGTACGGACAGCTGACAAATGAATAATGTATACATATCGCCAGAAAATAATGACATAGTAACCTAGCAACCTTGTCAACTATTACGATATGAAATATATCGTAACACTAATGTGATAAGTTCAACTTTCAGTGTTATGATACTACGTTGATAGTAGTAGCACCGTCACAGTTAGATTGTTTAGGAACGTGTATTCAACATATACGTTGTTTATTTATTGTTTAATCTGAAAAGTAAGATTTATTTGTAATATTGGTAAAATATTTAACGAAATACTTACCTGTAAAAGACAATATCCGACCGTCTTGATGTGAAAAGACAATAATCACATGTTCAACATAACCGCACTATTATTGTTTCAGCTACAAGAAATGTATTTTATGTAAAAATAGCATTGTGGATATTTGTAATGTAACTTACCATAGTGTTGTGAAACAATGTAACGCTCGTTTGCACATTTGATAGCATTATTGTGTTTGTTTACTTCTAGAAGATTCCGACAGTAGTAACCTTGTAAATTTTGACGAGTCGTGATTCACGACATGCTCGCGCGTGGCGCATCGCACATGTGAATGAAATTGTGATTTATTTGAAACAATGTTTGTAAATTATTTCATGTTATAAAATGGAATTAGGGTAAAGAAAAGTGACCAGAGAATTTGTGTAAATTTTATAAAATTATTATTTATTTATCACTTGAGACAGTAACGACCCCTGTGTACTAAGTAAAATCATCCCCGCCGCAATTTTAATGAAAAGTACCGTTAGATTGGGTTTATAAGCCGTTGCAGAGCTCCGTGAAACCAGAGCGGGCTTCGCCCGTTCCAAGAGCCGTGCAGGCTAGGTCCTCCTGAACGCCTCTAGTGAGAAGTTGAGTCCTGGTAAGGCTCCTTCGACCTGCCGAGAAGTGAGTGCTGTGTGTCAGCCGCCGAGAAGTCTAAGGATGAGATATCCGCCGTGTACATCGCGCCGCTGATTGTCCGCTAGAGAAATTGTTAGTTTTTCTAAAGTAGTAAATTTCAATACGCGTACTTACCGTGGTAACTCTGGTCACAGTTCTACAAAGAAGGGTGATGTATTTATTTATTTATAAACTGTGTGTCTTTGTTGTACAAGTATTCGTATGTTACAATATATTTATTTAAACTACACGTCTTTTTCTGTTGATATCAACCAACCCCGCGCCCTCACCTCCACTAGGCTATCCGAAGGCAAGCTCTTTTGTACCGCTGTAAAAATGGCGCCCGAGCAAACCGTTCATACCCAGGATTTAAGGAGCGCAATAATGACGTCATCCACCGACCTCCGAGGTGCGGTGGTGGCGTTGTTACAGCACATAAGTGACGAGATGAGAGTAGATTATTCAGGCCCATAGCCAGGTCCAAATTTTAGAATGGGCAACTCATATTTTAGAGTGAGCAATACAAATTTTAGAGTGGGTAACTCAAATTTTAGAGCAGGCATATTATTAAAGTAAAATAATTCGCTGTAGAGATTATGTGTATTAGAGCTATCTAGGATGTAATTTCTTTACAAATACACTAAAAAAATCCATGTAGAATTCGTAACGAAAAGTAAAAGGGAAGAATATCGACGAATGATGGGATAAAATGAAGGATAATAAATTAATGTACTCATTTGCAAACGTTTCTGTTTTTATTAAACTATCCTCAATGCTGGTGAACAAAGGAAAGTAACAGTATAAATTATTGGACGGATACTGAACATGTTAATAAACTGGATCAATATATTTTAGATTACAATAAAAACTAACTTATCTGTTTAAATTTTGCGCCAATATACACAACAACAGAAGTTTTCTGTTGTTAAACCAATACAGACTGGTAACATTCGGCCTGATTCTGTAAGAAGAGTTACTAGAATAAAGTTACTAAAATAGTCTTTAAAATGAAGGTCAGTTACTACTACAGTAACTTGTTACTTTTTGTATTCTATAAGCACAGAGTCATAACAGTTTTAGATACTTAGTTGTTAAACAAGTTATTACGCTAGAGACTAGCCAAACGTAGTATTTAAGGTGTAGTAACTTTTCATAATGGCTGGAATTTGGATGAATTTTGAATTTCATAGAGCATTAGCAGATTTGGAAAATCGGTATGTATAAATAACTGTAAATAATTTTCGGTAACGTTTATTTATGAAATTGGAAAATTTATTTGATAAATTTATATTATTATTTCACAGAAGAAGAGATATGTTAGAAAATAGATTGGTAAGAGACGAGAGTAATCCTTTCTTAATTTGTAAAATTTTAAAAATTTTTCCGATTACCAAAACCAATTGTACAAGATCTAATTGAAGAAGTAACTCCGTTAGCGGAACCTTCAATAAGATCATCAGGCGTACCTATTCTCCTTTCTTTGTATTATTTAAAATATTTATAAGTTCTTCCCATGACAATTTAACCTCATTAATTTTCAGAGGATGTGTTTTCACTTCGTGCATTATTTTGTGGTTTTCTAAATAAGCTATTAATATTTCCAACTGTTCGTTGGTCGTTCTTGAAGCCCTAGACTTGTTATAAACCATGATGCAAACAGATATAACACTTGTTCACTTGTAAATACTAAGAAATGTCACTTGCCAGATTTGAACACACGCAGAAGAAGAAATACGCACGCGCACCACAATTCGTGTTCCTCATTTAACTGCTATCTTAGTAACTAAGTTTGTTTAGTTACTCTGGTAGTAACGTTCCTAAACATATAATTACAAAATACAAAATATGTATTCAGTTACTAGGATAGTTGCTATCAGAGTAACTTCATAGTAACGTTGCTAACAAGTAACAATATTAGATACTTTTTATAGAATCGGGCTGATATATTTTTTATTTATTAGCTTTCTACAGACTGTCTCGCAGTTGTATTTACACTGCAGCAGAATGATGTAAAACTTTTAAAATAACATTGTCACATGCTTCACCAGTTAGTATAATAAGTTCTCTTTACTGTCAGTTTTTTTTCCTATCTTCATCGTTCTTCTGTTATACTCGTAATTCCACTTGCTACTAATACTTGGTTGTCATTTTAAGATCCTCCAAACACAAAATTTCTGGAGTCTTAAGTTTTGACACTATGTGTTACTCTGCTATTCTTTATATGTAACATATTGCCTTACTGTCAATTAAAGGAAACGAACTAATGAAAATTAATAACCTATTCCATATTTCATGCTACAAAAGTATCAAAATCAGCTCTCAGAACCATAAAACGGTGTCGGTGAAATTAATATTATGCCTTATTCATATATTTCGATAACAATACATTAAGAACAATCTTTTCCGTTCAGGAGATATATAATTTATATGATAACATAAATTAAATTATTAGGTAATTAATCACCCCTGATTTATTTACAGAAAAATCACATCATTTTGATTTATTATCCGAGCTTCAAACATCGGTTTTATAAATTGCTTATTTTCTAATAAATCTTTAATTTTAATTATAAATATTAATGATTGATATACGAGTTCTACTAAAATTAATGTGTTGACACATCTTGATATCATATCGCATATTCGTTTTACCAAATATAATATCTATTATTAATACGTGTAGATATTATCTAGATTATTGTTAATGTGAACAATTATTGTCACGGTTTATATTATTAATCATACTTAATTCGACAACAAAATTTACAGCAGAATTCACACGACCCATTAAAACGAAAATTATTCTGGATTTAGATTTTAGAATTAATATTTTTGCTTATTCCTAAATGTATACGTTGAAAATTTTTCTGCTTTAATAATTTATTTTCACCTTGTATAAATTTTATTTTGTATTTAATATTTTAATTATTTATTGCAGTAATGAATATTTATGAAAACGAAAAATGTTTTATGGACTAAATTAAAAATGTTTTATACAATAAATAAATGTTATTCTGTACTGTTCCGCAAACAAATATCATCCACATTGAAATTGATAAATTCCAACCTTAAATTTGATAAAACAAATATACTGCATAAAGTGCAGCTACTATGAATGATTCCATTCAACTAATTTTAAAATAGATTTAAAGTTAAACCCACATATTAAAAATAGAACTGTTTGGGTGTAAACGTCACTTTACAGGATTAAATTCATGTGTTTTGAACGTAAAGCATAGCTATCGAAAAGCACGAGCAAACTTGATGAAATATATCGTCTGCAATACAAGAGCGGCGACCTGATTTCCTGGAAAGCAAACTGGAAAATTTTCAGGAAGTTCTTTTTAGTAGATAATGCTTTTCGGTTGAGGTGCATTGTGATTTAAATCCCTGCATTACATAAATAACACAATGAAGTAGATAATGTCACAACAATAGTTATTTATTGCGAGTTTTTTCATCTTCTAATGGTATGTAAATTTTTAAAACGCAATTCAATACATAGTACAGTTTCATATAATACTGACATCTATATATACATGTACGAAACATCATAATGGTTTCTAATTTATATTACTCTTCCTACGTACATTTAAATATCCCTGTGCATCGGGGCATCGAACCCGAACCTGAATCGAACTAAAACCGGAATCAAACCGTAACATATTAGCAAACCGAAACCCCGAACTTAATCTCAGATATATTTTCCAACAGAACCCGAGTTGGAACCGAGCCGGATATTAAAATTCGGGTTCAGGGTTCAGCTCCGTTTCAGATTCATTTTTAGTTCTAAACAAAAGCGTAATCGTAATACAGCCGATATGCGTTGCTGACTCGGTCGAATCGAACCTGAACCCAGTTTTTGGCGGGTTCGATGCCCTGCTGTATACATACATACATACAACATACATATATACAGTGGCGTGCAAAATTTTGGAGACAAACAGATTTTGAAACTATATCATATATTTTAAAGGTAATACAAAAATCAAACTGATAAACATATGCATTATTTGTCCATGAAATATTTTCATATTATAAAACAGAATATATGTAGTAACAATTTATCGTGTTGTGCAAAAATATCGCGCCAAAGATATACTAAAGGTTTTTTTCTTAAACTGACTTTCGGAAGGTTTTCTAATCGATTTTCTTTCGAAATATCTACAGTAGTTATCTTGGACCTACTATAGATTTTAGTTTAATTATTTTATCTGTTCGCTTTGTTGTTTTACGGGGTCTATCGCATCTTTGCTTGTCAGCTAATGATTTTGGCAACTTATATTTGGTAATAATTCATTTGCTGTGCCTTTACCGATCATTAGCAAATCGCCTATCTCCATTGGCGTAGCTAGGAATTTTTTCTAGGGGGGGCAGCCGTCCACCTGTAGTGGTAGCACGCACTTTAGATATAGAAAGCAGGCGAATACGATTTTATTTTTACGAATTTTGGTAGCACGCACTTTAGAATTCTATATTCACTTTTTGATTCGGAAATTATTGGATTTTATACTATTAAAATAAGAAATATATGACAGTTGTATAAATTATATATAAAATTCCTTTGAATAGAACTGTGGCAAAATAATGACGTTACTTTGACACTTTCGCCACAGAATAGACATATACAGAAGCGACACTCCTTGTCTACACCATTGTTGTTGCGATTTGATGTTTATGACCTTGAACTTTAAATTTGTTGGCAAATTTACGCACGAAATTTAAATTGTTTTAAATGGTAAAAGAAAAATTAGAACACAAAAGTACTAAAATTTTAATTTTATTAACGAATTAAAAAGAAATAAAATAAACACATAATTATGTTTTTATTGAACAAATACGTGAATTTTACAAATTCAATAAAATGCAAAATTTTCTATATCTTTGACGTGGGAAACACAAACGTCAGATTCAATGAATATGTCCCAAATATCCTTCTCCATCAAATCTTCTCTTCCTCAGGCCTTGAGCCACATTTTACACCTATATTTATTAAGTGATTATACATTTTGCATGATATGGAAGTCGTTTTGCATTACTTACATTTATGGATCTTTCGGAAACGAATAAAACTTACATTTCCCTTTCTCCATTTTGTAAATCTATTTATACAGTCTTTATATGAACAAACAAGTCCTCCCGATTCTACCTTCTCCGTTTTTTCCATTTTATTAGAAACTAACACCACTTCTAAAATTCACAAAATGACATATGTCAAAAGTGAGAAGACGTGTTTGGTTTGCTTGAATTAGCCATAACCCTAAAATGCATGGGCGTGACAAGCTGAGACAACAGCTCCTCCAGAATATGTGAAATTTAATTATTTTCTTTATGATAACGATTTTTCCTATCGTTTGTTGAAAAAATAACATATTTGTTCTTATTAGAAATAACTTTGTGTTTCTTAATATACTTTTATTATTGAACCCTAACAGAAAATTTTCTCGTCGAGATAATGAAAAGAACAAAGAATCGTAAGATACGAAGATATGTCGAAACAATCCGATTTTATCCGATTAGCCCTTTAAATTTGTTGGCATACTCTTTCTCTCTCTAATTTTCGTTTCTCTCTCTGACTGTCGCTTCTGTATAAATGTTTATTCTGTGCTTTCGCCTCAAGTCATACGCTTGCAGGCGAATATTTTGAGACACGCATGCTACCAAATTTTCGCTTCGTGGCGAAATGCGAAAACAAATGCCTCATTTGATAGAATTCTAAAGTGCGTGCTACCACTACTGAACTAAGCACAGTCATTTAATGAAAGATCATAAATGACGTCTAGTGATAAATAATAATGCAGTTCATTCACTCTCTTTATTACTATGTGGTGTCTTTCTTAACTCTTTATGCTTTTTACCGCAGGAAAATATCTCATTCCCAAGCGAAAATCTAATATAGTGTTTTTTAATTAGAATAGTTGATATTTATAAAAACGATATTGTAAAGCAAAAAAAAAAAACGTTTATTACTTAATTTACTTACTACATTCAGGTTCATTCGGTTCCTTTCGTACAGCCGCAATTTTCTACTTTCATGCACATGCGTATGTGTATGATACGTACTAGGTCTAGTATACCTACTTGCAAATGACTATAACTGTGGCGATTAGAGACGATTTTGACAGTAATGATTTTGGATAAATTAATTATATGAGGATTGGTATTGCATCTTAAAATAAAAAAGCAATTAAACAATGTAGCAATTCTGCAACTCTGTAAATATATCTAGGGTGGACATTGCCCACCCTTGCCCCACCCCCCTAGCTACGCCCATGCCTATCTCACAAGAAACCTTTCCACCGAGATATTATTTGAAACCAAAATGGCATTTATGTTAAAGGAAGAGTAAGATTATTTTACTCTGTTTTACTACACAGACGGCGCAAATAATTTCCCGTTGATACCCAATGTTACAATGCAAGCAGTGAGCGATATGCCGCTTTCTCTTAATTACGGTATTTATAGTTTTATTGCTGGACCCGACGAGTCAATTTTTCTGACTTATAGCTACATTGCTACGAATATATGTATGTTTGCTTATGTCCTTACGTCATTTAACGCTAATCTAACAATGCAGTTTACATGAAAATTACGAAAGCTAATATAGACCCATTTGCAGACAAACAAACATAAATTCTGATTAGTGTTCACGTACATTAATTTGTGATTTGTCATTGTGGACACATTTCACCTCGTCTTCGAAACACAATCACATATTTTCAATTACGTGACAAAGTTAAAATAAATGGATGAAAAATTGTCGTTTTGTAAAAGTGTTTTATTGTTCGAACAATGAACAAAAATTGAATTTATTTGGTTGGAATAATATTTTTCACGGATTTTGACAGCATTTTTTGTGTTCAGGTTTTAAATGCAAAATTGACTCAATAAATTTTACGTGGAAAAGTCACAATAGATAATTTACATAATTTGCTTTGGTGAAAAATTTTGTTTAACTTTATTTGTATTGAATTACACGGAAACTGGAACGGTCATAAATTTATTATCTAGCAAAATTAACAAATTATAAACAAGATTTATGAACATAAGATAAACAGCATGAAAGTATAAAAATAAATTCAGTTTTAATAAAATGAAATGAACATAATAAGTTACATATTTTACTAATTAAGTGATTTATTTCCAGATATCGGCGGCTGTCTCTTAGAAGAATAAAAATATTTGGTGAGTTATTCTTAAAATTTATATTTATTTATTTTATGATATCATGACTGAGGCTGTATCCGATGTCACATTTTGCCGTTTAGTATGTAGGATTTAGATCTTCCTCACATAAATACAACTCCGAATGTACTAATCCCATCCATTGGTTAGTATGGTAACACTTTAAAACAACAAAAATGGATTATACAATTCGATTTAATTTGATGCTTCAGATTAAATGTTAATATTATATTTCATAAAATAAAAAGCTAAGAAGCCATTCTTTGACAGTAAATTTGACGTTTTGTACAAATTTTAGCAACGAACTCGATTTGTTTAATTAGTGCGCTTCAACTTCAAAGTATAGTGTGCTCCTGCAAAGCCCTAAAATCTGATTCCTAAAATCCTAAATATTGACATTAATTAGGGCATATAAATTTAGGATTTAGATATTAGGGTGAAAAAAGTGCAACATCTGACACAGCCTGTCACTTCTCTTCGTAAACAGGTATTCCAAATCAATGCAAATTTTTAATTTTTCACATACCACAAAATAAAAGCTCTTGTTTCGTATATAACGCGATATCCGGAATAAAAGCTTGAACTTTTCTACAGTGCCAGCAATTTAGAGCCTAGTATATCAAGCTAGTTATCGGCTTCTTTACGTGGCACTTTATCTTCCCACTTTTCCTTTCTCTGTGCAATAATCGAAGTAATAAATACCCCAGACATAAATGCCTCTGAAGAAGTCGTTCTAACTGTCAGTGTTAGGCCATCCCCAATGATTCTAGACTAAAAGAACTGAAAATTATGTTCGCTTTTTTTGAAAATAATTTTGTTTTGAGAAAAAGTTAGATCTCTTCGTGAAATAGAAATAATTTCTTATTGAAAAGTTGACATAAAAGAAGATAAAATTTTTTTTACAACAATAGGAAACCATTATCGTCAATGCGACGCAGGATTTTAATACACATTTATTTAAATAAATTCCAAACTATATAATCATGGTTCCAAATTAAACCGGTAGAGCTCGAATGTCGTATTGGTGAAACTGTGTCGTCAGCCGTTGAAATATTTTAAATTAATTGTAAACGCAACTTTTAAAAAATCATATCTCTGATGTTAAAGACTTTTAAGAAGTAAAACATACAAGTACATATTCAATTTGATCTATTCTTTCAAGAAAAAAAATAAATCAGAAAGTGTGAAAGCACCTCATTAGAATTTATTATATTTCTTAACACTGAAACAAGAACATAGTGTACAGGTGTCTCAATAAGCTTGCTCACTATTGGTAACTTTTTTATTTGAAGAGATACGAGGTTGGTTAAATAAGCAAAATTGTGCCATTTTATATTAGAAAATTGGTCAAGTAGACAAAATAAAATTTGTGTCAGCGGTTCTCAAAATTTGGGACAAAATATATATTTTTTAAATGGAACCATATATTTTTTATTATCTTATTGGAAAGAGTATTTTTTTTCTCTTTCCAATAAGTTAATGTTGTTTATGTACATTTTTTTCAAATAAACGAGTTATTTACGGTTAAAAATTTAAATTTTGTAAACTATTTTATTAGTTTTTTAGTCAAGTAAGCCATGGAAACAATTGATTCTTTATTTGTTTGACGTTTAATAATTTCTCCCGTAAAGTTCTCTGTCTTTAATAATGTTTAATAACTTTACAAATGAAGAAAAATTAGATATGATCGTGCTATATGGAAAGTTATATCTAGACACCAGTTATGTAGAACGGTCGGCTCTCTTTCCAAAAGAGTTTAAATGTGCAAAAGAAATAATGGCTTTCAATTTGAATATTTTCATTGTTTTGTTATTACTGTAAAATAAATTAATAAAATAATAATTTTATAAAAGACAATTGTTTCCATAGTTTACTTGACCTAAACTAATAAAAGATAATTTTTATCTTTAAACGTAAATAACTCGTTTATTTGAAAAAAATGTACATAAACATAACCTTATTGGAAAGAGAAAAAAATACTCTTTACAATAAGATAATAAAAAGCATATGGTTCCATTTAAAAAATATATATTCTGTCCCAAATTTTGGGTACCGCTGGCACAATTTTTATTTTAACTACATGACCAATTTTCTAATATAAAATGGCACAATTTTGCTAATTTAACCAACCTCGTATCTCTTCAAATAAAAAAATTACCAATAATGAGCAAGCTTATTGAGACACCCTGTAGACCATATAACTTTGCGAGAATATTAGTAGTTTATTTTAATTACCATTAAGATTATGCGCTATAATGATAGCATCCTGTATTAAACTCCCCTGTGTGGGAGAAACTCGATTGTTTAATACATATTAACTATTCACAACAGTTTGGGCAATCTCTGCCCGTCTGGTGTTTATCTATCCTTGGTTGAATATTGAATTTAGCTGTTCTGTTGGCACCCTTAGCTCGAGTATTATTCTTGGCCTTTGGCCACTGGCTGGACAAACAAGTACATATAAGCCATTTCGCAAAGTACACAAACAAATGCTATAAATCGGACACAATTTAACCGGCATTAAATCGGGTAAATTCAATTACCAACAGCCGTAAATAGATTACGACTGGTAAGTGCTACTGTCGATGAGACTAACAAAGACCGCATGTAGCAGGTTATATGCAGCTTTGTTTGTCGACCAGTTTTAAAAGCGGAGACATTCACAATTAATTAGATTCATGCGCGGGTTTAATTGGTAATTTGAAATCGCAAAAGCGAATAAGAGAAGAATGAATCTTGATGAACGTAGACAATGTTGAGGTTTTAATGTAAACTTTTACAAAACATTGTAATAACCAGACTTTACTCAAAAATTTATAGAAATACCAACTGTATCCGTTGCAAATATTTGCAAAAAACAATGGAGTAATGTTATTAAATAATTTTATCTATATTCAACTTTTGGTACTTTTCTACTGTTTTTTTTTTTAACCACCGCTGTTTTGTTGGACACATTGTCACATAGGGAGAACTCTTGTTGATTTTGTCAAACACTGTTAGTAATAAGTAAAAATAAAATAAATAAATACGTCATCACGGCATAATACCCATTTCTGAGTGTGCCACAATCTGCTTTATAGCAGATATCGGTAATGATGATGACATATTTGTACCTTGCGGGCGCTTACCGGGCGACACCTCACGAGCACTCATAGCTGGCGTGGAGAGTGCACCACAGGAGTCACTTTTGTGCCATTTACAATTCGAAAAAATATTTGGCGTCGGTAGGGATCGAACCCGATTCCCCAGGTTCGCGACCAGACGCTCAGGCACGCGGCCACGGGACCCCATAGTAATAAGTAAGATAAAAAATAATTGCTAATTATTTAATGAAAAACTTTGGACATTATTATGTTGTATAAATTTTATTTACGGTTGTCGGACACGAAATAACACATCAATGAGCAACCATCCAACAACAAAGCAAAACCAAAGAGGTGATGTTGATAGACGCACTCGATAATCAACGATAATCAATAAACTCGAGAAACGATAAATAACTGCATGGTTAACAAACACTAAATAACATAGCAATGAGCAACCATCAGATAACAAAACAAAAGAAAGAGAGTATGATTTTTTCTTGTAAGTGGTCACATGAATTGATTAATCTCGTTGGCTGTCTACTACTCTGTCATTTTCGCTTTTGGTTATGAAAACAAACAACTCAACAGGTTACAATCTGTCAGAAAATTCCCTCAAAGAGCACTGCACATGTCTGTTTCTATCGAGTAACATCGAGCGCCGTACGAAAATAGGTTTGATATATCAAACAAGTCTATGGTACATGATCTTACTGTGACCATATGCGTTATTAAACTCGGTTTTGTTTTTTACTCGATCTTGCTGTTCAGTGTGACCACGATCTTTAGTCCAGTCATTTGGTAGAAAAATACGGGTTTATTCCACAAAAGGTCGGGTATTTTTGATTTTTGGATATATGGTATATTTAGGGGTCCTAATAAAAAATGCAAGTTTTCCCACTTGGAGGCCTTCGGGAAGCACCGCCAACTTGAGAAAAAAGGCGCAAAAAAGCGGTTTTTTCTAAATATCTCTTCACTGATTTGCATTAGGCAAAAATAGTTATTATCTAATTTATTGACTATAAAATTCTCTACAACTTTTATCTAAAACATTTTTTTCTATAATTAATAGATAGCGAGCTACAGTGCTTCAAACAGAGCAATTTTTTTGAAAATTACATGAATGCTTCATTTAACTCATATTTTATTATATTTTTTTTACGTTTTTTTACAAATTACTTTTTGACAATCATTAATTATTATTATTTAACTAATATGTATATAAATATTAATTATTGTTTATAGTTTTTTTTCATTCTTAAGATTTTTTATAGTCCAGCAAATTTATGATTTTACCTTAAAGTAATTACAACAAAAGCTTTTTAACGGAATCCAGTCCCAGAAAAGTGCGCTGAAAAACATCAATATTTTCCCGAAATCGGAGCATGGGAACCTCCTGCCAATTTGGACAAATGGCGGTATATTCAGGTTTATGGCCATTTGCATAAAACAATTATGAAAATAATTAAATTATTCAAAAAAACAAACAATACTACTTACTTGATACTTAGTCTAATAGGTTTCACTATTTACAACAGTTTACATTCGACGTGGCATCGAAAGAAGTAAGTTATCGATAACTGTTTTATAAAAATTGTTAACGTTTTCCTGCAATTTTTTAGTTTTTCATCCACCACTCTGATCTTGTTAAAGATACGATGATGCGGTTTCAAAATTTGAATTCAACATAAAATTCTCTTTCGTTGCTTTCAAATACTCCCGAATGCTTTCGAAACATGTGCCTTTGCTTTTCTTATGTAAACTATAACTACTTCTACGACACGTCCGGATGCCGAAAGAACATCTCTACAAAATTTGATACCGATATGTAAAACGATGTAGATTTGCACAGATGACAAACTTTAGCTTTTATATATAAGATAAATAAAAACGAGCCTAAATGAAGTTTTTATTTTAGGTGTTTAATTCATAGTTTATGTTTTGCGGGTTAAACTTGGGACATCTATATATACGATATATTTATAATCGGATGACTTTACTAATTTCTTGATTATTTGAAAGTTTATATTTTTATCACGTAACGAAATAAAAGAAATATCCCAACAAAATAAAAGTATAAAATATCATCCTCTCGAAATGTTTTATGATCCCCCGTCATAAATAAATCCTCTTTTATGTCCTTTCTTTTCCGGATGAGGTTTATAAATATCGAAGTTCATATCTCTTGCCTAAATATAAAATGTTCAAAGTTTTATTATTCAGTATCGCAACATAACGCAAAAACTTTATAAATAAAGAAATGAAAACAAGTAGATAAAGCACAGCGTGAAAAAAGTTTTTACTTTTATCTTGAACAGTTTTCACCGCAAACATAAAACTGTCAGATAATTGAGAATAACGGGGATGTTAAAAGTGCTAAACACTAGTAAAGCATCGCATATCGAAAAATGGATGAATATCTATTAGTTAGCTTAAATTTTAATCACGAGTTTTATCTTAAAGTTTTGTTTGTAATTTGAATACAGTTGGCATAAATTTGATGTTTTTTTTTTTTGTCCGTGGAAAAATGTAATTAGTTTGGACAAAAAATATTATAAAGTTTAAACTGCGGATTCAGCTTAATTAATTAATGTAACACTTGTATTTCATTGTGTCCGCCATTTAAAAATGAAATATAAGCGATTTGTAATTACAGAATAATAACCAGTTTCATCGTTTATCATTTTTCCTGTAATTAAAAACTTGCTATACAAATTTTTATTCTGTACATCAAGATTATTAATTATGTAGGTAAATTTCTCGACTGTGGTACGGTGGTATGGGGATAAGGTGTTAACATTTACGTTTTTGATACTGTTGACAGTGACATTTGAAAGTTTAAATTTGTGCATATTTACAATTTTTTCATTAAAATGGTTGTTGGTTCCCTTATCTACATACTTTTATTTATTACATTACCATAAGTAATAATCTAAAGCATATCAGTTACTCAAAATTCTAATTGCTGTCGGGCCCACCTCTGACATAACCTATTTGTATTTATGGTCAAAATGACATGTCAAATAGTATTTCCGCTATCACCTGATGTGGTGTAAACTGCGGAATCATTACTTGATCACTCTGTACTTTTCTGGCCAACGCTGAAACAGTTGAACCATTCGCTGCAATCTTGAAACCAGTGATTTTGATTAAAAATGATAAAGAATAACAATTTTTGAAATCGGTTTGCACTGGAACCTTCCATTGTCAGTAATTGTCAAGTTCATTAAATTATGTTAATTATTCCAAATATTAATCTGCAAATTTGTAAATAATAAACAAAATCGCAATGCAAGTAGCCATCCATCCTCGCAACCATTTATAATTTTATGTTAATCAACAAAAATAGTTTTGAACAAAATACGGCCATTTAATTCTTTGATAGTTTCAACTCATATTCAATACCAACCATGATTATATATCTGTAATCAACAACTACTCCTTCCCAATTACTGCTACTATGCATTGCATCCAAAGAGCAAGCATAGCGCGTGCTCTACACGTCCAATTAATCCCATTCCATCCAGAAGGCCTTGGACATGGACGTGGGATAATTGAGATGCGAGCTGTGAACAAATGACTGTCAACGCGCTGCCATTGCGCAATGAGGACGACAGTAAGATCGTACTGGGATTGGGGTTCGCCTCTCAACATGATTGACGCTTTTGAACAGGATTGAAAATCTGAAAGAGTTTAATACGCGAAATAATTTATTGATTTCTCATTGGATTGTATATTTTTTATTCAATTTTGAAAACGGTGCAAGTTTCTTTCACTTTTTCTAAGGTAAATATAAATAAATATATGATGACTTATTACCCATTTCTGGAAGATGTGCGTTTCTTGTACCTCTTGGTACCGACGATGCTTCTTGGTTTTTCTAATATGCTTATCCGGCTCGAAGGTCCATAATTGTATTGTCCACAAACTATTAAGTACTTTGTTATCAAAATAGTAAAGGTAGATCGACCATTTTGTACATGAGCCAAACAGGAAAAAAAATACTGTAGTTAACATACAGACCGCTTTATGGAAATTAAAGTACATGTTAGGGACAAAACAACCCACACCGCAGAGAATTTGTTAACAATGTAGATTACAACACAAGTAGAAGTTAAGAAAAACTAATTTTATTCGGTACTAAGCATAAGCTAATTATCATTAAGCTAAATGTATATCCATTTATGTATATAACCAAATAACGCTTTTGTCTCCCATCAGAAACTAAGTTATTTCGCAGAGACATAATATGGTTAAACTGTTTTGTATTACAATCGCTTTGATTCCATTTGCCCTGAAATTATCATTTATTCATTACAAATTTCCGAAACAATGAACAGCATTAAAATTCCAAAGACATCACAACGAAAAGAGACACCGTAACCGAAAACCGAAATCGTCCTCTCCTTTTCTTTGTCTCCGTTGCTCGTTTCGTTATTCCGACGGTGTATCTGGGAATTGTCTTTAAAATCACGAACATAAATCTAGGTTTAATTATCGAGTCAATTAATTGAAATTTGAAACGCTTCGCTTCTTCTTGGTTTATATTTTACTGAATTTGTTTCTTTAATTTTTTTAGATTGTTAAAATTTACATACACTAACTTCAAAACCTTAATGCTCTTTATTTGTGTCAATCGGTTATGAATTATTTTGGAGAAAAATACTTCAAATAGAAGCCATTGTGATTACCGAAATCTGCGTTCTACTTATTTTTAAATCATAATTACATAGCCCGATAAAACGACAAGATATACTTAAAACCGAGTTTTCTTTGAGGTAGCTTTAGGTAGATGTAATATCGTAATCATTTTTCTGCAAAGTACCGAGAATGTATTACACAGGATATTTGATTTCACGCGTCACTGAGTCTCGCTATTTCATGATACAGTGCTACCAATTTCATTTCCTTTATTAAAAACCCTGATATGGAACTAAAACTTTTAGATGGACTTGCCAGAATATGTCCTCAAATGAAACTACGAATTATCACCGTTGGAATTAAATTTCAGGAAAGTTCATTTATGCTTCAAATTTTTAATTTATTTTTCTTAATATATCGGGAATAATCTTACAACAAAATAGGTAGGTAACTATTTAAACACATATACATTTACACATTTTATTAAATACGTAATTTGTTTGAAACCAAATAACATTCACAAATATAAATTACCAAAGGAGGACATATTTCTGTAAAGCTTTGTACCCGTATAAATGAAATAGAATACTTTGATGAGATGTTTGCAATTGAAATCTTGTACAATGTATATGCTTTGTTCTTTAGTTTAGTTAGTATTTATTTTATTTTATTTTATTTTACAATTAAGGAGAGCCAACAGCCAATACCAATATAGGCTCCCACGCATTAAACATTAAATATTACAATTAAATTCAAATAGAACTAACAGTGCTAAATAAGTATATCTTAAAGATTATTACAAATTGATATAATTTGTGCATTAAATTTTTCTTGTGAAGTACAAAAAAGATTAATTTCGTGAAAATGATTATTAAAAGATAACATAATTCTATGTATGGGTGTGTTCATACAATAATTCGCATTATAATGTGATAAGTGAAACAGATTTTTGTGTTGTAATAAATCACTAACATCAAGTTTATTATTTAGTATTTTAAACATAAATGTTTGATCAGAGACCATTCTGCGTGTCTTCAAAGATAGCATATTGAGTATGTTAAGCCGGTCTTCATAAGATTCATATTGAATATTCAGTCTGTAGCATATTACTCTAGTATAATACCTTTGAATTTTTTCAATTGCATTTATTAGTATATGCTTTGTTCTTTAGTTACACCATATATTTATTGCAACTACAATATCATTAAATTCACTGCAAATCTTCTCAAAATAACAAATTAAAACAATAAATTCGACGACAAAATTTGCAAGAAAACAAAATATAAACAAAAAAAACTTTCATTTCAAATCGTGAAACTTACAAATTCTGTGTAAAAACTGTACCTCACAGCATGTCTCCAAATCGCTTCAAAAGGTATTTTCTAAGCGAAATACATGATTTTAGAATGTTTTGCAGTAAGCTTTGCTGAAAAGGGCACTTTAGCTGCATGATCGAGTGCACCACACAAAAACAGTGTAATCTGTCATACAACTAAGTTCCATCGATATTTCTGCTTGAATATGTGTCCCAAGAAATACATACAAAAATTTCGTAAAATGTTCAAATCCGGTAAAAAAAAAACTGTTAATCATAAAGTCACTACTCACATACATATAAATAAAATATATCATCACGGCATATTACCCATTTCTGAGTGTACCACAATCTGTTTTATCGAAGATATCGGTAATGATGATCACATATTTGTACCGTACGGGCGCTTACCAGGCGTCATCTTACGGGCACTCATTGCTGTCGTGGAGTGCATCACAGGGATCACTTTTGTTTCGAAAATATTTGGCGTCGGCGGGATCGAACCCGGTTCCCCAGGTTCGCGACCAGACACTCTGGCACGCGGCCACGGGACCCCATCATGTATAAGGTCAAACCAAATCTGTTATTTAGAAAACAATGTCAAATTTCAAGTGCATTTGATTTATTTTAATAAAAGTTACTCTGAAAAAACATGAACGATATATTAGTATTTTATACGTATATATTCTACAAAAGAAGTACATAGATTTAAATATGACCAAACAAAACAAAATCCCATGTATAAAACTAACAATACTGTGAACTTACTCCAAAGAAATCAATTTAAAACAATAAATTGCAATATAAAAGTATTCTTTTTACGTTATCATTATCTATTTCATATTTGTATCTCACAATGCATTTGTTCAATACAATAAGAAAGCAACACTGGATATCATGCAAAATGAGTTGCAAACGGGAAATACGAAACGATTCCATAGAGAGATAGTCGTAATTCGTAATAACATCCTGTCTCTTCACCGAACTGGACATAAATGTAACATAATGTACGAAGCATAATATTACGGGCTAATATTCGCGCTAGTCGACTTTGCAGAACTCGTTATTAAATAGAATTGGATTTACAAATGTAATGATCAAGTAAAATTCGAGCCTACTCAGTAACTTGGTGGTTAAATTTTAGCTACTGGTTATAGTTATTAACGTCATTAGGCCAATATGAAGCAAATAACGGACGCAGCTGAGGTTTATAATCAGCCGAGTTCGTTATTTGCATATCGGCCGTCTGGGGTATATATTTTCCTTAATACCTAATATAAAATTTAAACATTTAGGATTAATAAAATAATAGTAAAATTCTTCTCTTTCTCACATACTGAACAACTCTTTTGTAGATTCTCCTTGACAACGGTCCATCAAGATGCTGTTATTTTTCTAGGAACACTTGATTTTTAATTGTAGGAAACTGTTATAAAAAATAACGGTTGGTGGCCCTTATGTTTATCTTTTCACTTTTGTTTTTATTCCTGTTATATCATAGTAACAGTACGGTATTACGAAATAGTTATTTTCGTAACAAGTTATGAAAAATACCAAATATCATGCGAGTGTAAAATAACGCACGACGCGTAGCGGAGTGCAAGTCAATACACACGAGCTAAGATATTTGTATTTCATACAAGTTATGAACATTATTTTTTAGACGAGCTTAAATAAATTTTACTTTTTCTACAAAACTGTAATTTAGGTTCAAACGTACTGACAGCTGACAAATGAATAATGTATACATATAGCCAGAAAATAATGACATAGTAACCTAGCAACCGTGTCAACTATTACGATATGAAATATGTCGTAACACTAATGTCATAAGTTCAACTTTCAGTGTTAGGATACTACGTTGATATATCATACTTATCACAATGGTCGTCTAAAAAAAAATATAATTCAATAGGTATTGATTTGACAACTAAAAATCCCTTTTTTGTAATATGTATGTCAACATACTTGATTGGTTAAATTTTTTTAACTAGTCGCTAAAATTAAACATTGTGTTACAGAATAGGCCTAATTATACATTATATCAAATTTCCCATCCCCATGTTCATGTTCTCATTTTTATTCTGGGCAACAATGACCTAAATCCTAAATTTGGCGGCCCTTTCTGTTATTTGTCCAGCCTCTCACATAATAGTTTTGTTAAATCAATACACCCTTGGAATCCAGAATGTCGATTAAAGCCGGACAAAACTGTTTCCGTCAACATTTAATCTCGACACGTAGTCTTAACACAATTTAATACCGAATGAAATTGTAGGAAAACTTGGAAACTTCTAATTTAATTAAAAACGTTTATACTTCTAACACCTAACCTTATGTGCTACCTGACTTGAACAGTGATAGGAGTACAATTGCTGACTTAGTATTATTGAATCTATCAGGGCAATAAAATAGATTCATTTTTTGTTGTCTTATCTTCCATAGTACCTTTCTGAAAATAATAGTTTTTAAAATTCTATCCGACTACTCGTAGGTATGTCACTTATTCTTATTTTTGTTGCTCTACAAACGGCCAATATTTTGCTACATTTCCGGCGTTATAACACAGGAGGGCTTGAATGATCACTTCATTGTACACACGCTTTCACTTAAACTAGATATCAGATGATTGATGCACACTATTATGGAGACGGACACACTTAATATTTTTTTCCACAATCATTAACAAAATTCATTATTATTCAACTTGAGAAAAGTAGCATGTTGAATCTTAAGTAAGCAAAGTAAATAACTTTCTTCATAAGTGAGAAAAATACACAAGCCTATAAAAATCTACGTCAAGAGTCATAAATTTTGATGGAGTTACAAATCCATATTAATATAATAAATGCGAAAGTAACTCTGTCTGTCTGTCTGTCTGTTTCGTTTTCACGCCTAAACCGCTGAACCAATTTTGATGAATTTTGATATAGAGATAGATTGGACCTTGGAGAAGGACATAGGATAATTTTTATCGCAGAAATAAAACTTAAAGGGGTGAAATAGGGATGAAAGTTTGTACCGCTCTATTAGTACAGTTGCACAAGTGAATAACGAATTGAACGTCACTGACGCATGATGAGTAATTCTTTGGTTAATTGGACAATAAAATTTTTGTCATTGGCTTGTAGCGCAAGATAAAAGTTTCGTGAAAAAAATTGAACTCTCAAAATTTAATAATCAAAATGAATCGAAAGCATAAGCAAGGTTCTACAATAAATATTTCACAAAGTACAGTAAAAAGGATTCTAGCTGAAAACAAAAAGAAATTTAAATAATCCAGAATCAAAATTAAATTCTCCGAGAAAGAACAAAATTGAAAATTTTGATTTCCAGGTATTTCTCATATTCTTTCTCACATCTATTACTTTTACAGTTTATTACAGTGTAGTTTTATTTGATTAGAACAAATAAACTTTCAAATACAAAAGATTAAATTTGATTACAACAATGAAAAGTTTTACAGTTAATAACAATGTAGTTTTATTTGATTACAACAATTTTCACCTACAGTAGACTAAATCTGATTGCAATAATAAAAATAAATATAACACAAATTATTGTCATCATTGTTAACTATATTGATTATTGTAATAAAAAAAATTAATTGTGATTTTGATTTTTTCTTTATTTAATTGTTAATATTAAATCCATAAAATAAAACTTAAAGGGGTGAAATAGGGGATGAAAGTTTATATGGAGAAACCATCATTTCTTCCGTTGAACCAATTTTGATGAATTTTGGTATAGAGATAGATTAGACCTTGGTGAAGCACATAGGCTACTTTTTGTCGCGAAAATAAAACTTGAAGGGGGTGAGTAGCAGTTCAAAGTTTACATGGAGAACTCATCATTTCTCAAGTTAGGGATTTACAAATTCTTATTTATGATAATAAAGAATGTTTTAGCGGTTTTGAAAAATGATCCTTCAAGGCGCTACAATAGGGGATGATTTCAATTATTTTTTTTTATCTTCGTATCTGTAGTTGTTATAACCGTTAGCAGATATTTCGATTTTTGTCGGAGAGATATCTTGCATCATATGTACATAAGCAAAAGTACCCAAGACATGTTTAGAAAAGGGCTCTGTTAGATGCGGTACGAGGATCGGGAGGGCAGTGGGCGGAGCCTGTTACATGTACGATGCGAGGGAGGTTGCCGGCTCCCTACGCAGCGCATGTTTCCGGAGGAAAATGTGAAAAATTACTGGTACACGTGTAGATAATCGTAATTCTAGCTTTACCCGTGCGAAGCCGGGACGGGTCAGCTAGTTGTACAATAAATATATACCATTCTACATGAAGGAACAATAATTTTTTGTAGTTAACTTCACATTAAATTCAGTTATCAACATATGTACCTACTGTTGAGTTTTTCATCAATAAAAAAGTACAATGTTTCGTTGTTCAGAAAAATTATATTTCAAGATTGTGGAAAAAATCATGTTTAGCACACGTGAGCATGTCTTTTTCTCACTTGTCCAGTTGGCCAATTTCCGGACGCGTGAGAAAAAGACGTTGCTCACTTGTACTAAAAATAGCTCTTATATTAGAATTTAACAACCAGTTACTATTTTAAATCATGATATGTACAAATAAACAAAATTTATTTTTATGCCAAACAACAAAATTTCATCAATCATAATCCACATATCTCAACGACAATATTTTGATGCGAAATTGAATTAATCCTGGCCACAACTAGATTGCAGTGGGCATTGTCAATGGCAGGATATTAGTTTCCGGGCGCCGTATTGACACGTCGGCGACCGACTCGCTCCGGAGTCGCGGTTAACCGGAGCGCCCGGAACAGCCAATGGGATCAGATGTTGAATGCCAAAGAGCGATCAGTCGTCGATGCATTCATCACTAGCCTGAATCAAAAAATAGAGAAAGAATAATAAAGGCAATAGATGCTGTTTTTTTTTCTGTTGTGGCTAGCACTATATCTCCCGCCAGTACTTGTAATGATGTCGCAACTGGCGAAATTGACTCCGAAAGCGTGACGTCAAAATCGACCGAGAATTACAAAACCTGAAAGTAGGCTTCCGGTTTCTTGACTGTATCTTGAAGGAGTTTATTGTGAACGAACCGGACTAGCGCCAAATTTAAATAGCTGTCATTTGTCTTATTTGAAAACTAGAGAATTTAATGATGTGATTTTGTTACATATTCCTGTTTTATGTATTTAAAGTAAAAAATAAACTAAAACATATGCGTAATTTGTTTCAAGAAACCTTATATTGAAGTAAATTTTAATAAATTCCAAGAAATAATGTTATTTGTGGCTATGTCATTCTTCAGCGAGGACGAAAAGATTTTCCTCTGATTCTATAGTTATCGACCTAGGCTATTGTTCAAAGGATTGGTATTCTGCACCTGATCACTTATTCTGTCCATTCTTACTTTCAATTCAGTTCGTAGTAGCCAAATTTGGAAAAGCAGTGGAATTTAATCATTGTAAAGTTGTGAGTCACTTTCTCGCCTGTGATTTAATTCTCGCCGAGAGAGGTTTTTTAGTAGCCGAACTTTTATCAACAGTCGTTAATTTTGAATGATACCATAGTTTATGATGGAACAAATTCAGAAAACAAGAAATATTACGAGGGTAAAAATACAAGTAGTAAGGGCCATAGGAGGAATTAAAACTTTTCAGATATTACATATGATTGCTTTTTTTAATGCCCTGTTCATCATTCATCCTTAAAAGTTTGTGGGGCTTTGACAATTTTTTAATACCCGCTTATAATTATCTTTCGCTAATTTTCGCTGGCTGTTACGATCTCTCACTACAGTTATTAATCTTGTTTATTTTATTTTTGCATCCCCTACATACCCTATAAATTTGTAACACGTATTCTTTAACACTCAATATTATTTATACGTATGTGACAAATATATTTTATTATATGATAATCTACTTTTCAAATTTTGCATACCTACTTCTTTTATTTCCATGCCCAATATTTCTCATATGCGTTATTCATTTTATTAATTGTATATATTGCAAAATATTGTTATAAAATAAGCTTATAAAAAACAATTTTTAATTCTAAAAAAGTTTTATTTACACTTTATAGATATCAGCTTAGATGACAGCTATTTAAATTTAGCGCTAGTACGGTTCGTTCACAACAAATTCTTTCAAGATGCAGTTAAGAAACCGGAAGCCTACTTTCAGGTTTTGTAATTCCCGGTCGATTTTCACGTCATCACTTTCGGAGTCAATTGTACAATAAAGTAAAAATATACTTCTCTTGTGAAATTAAACCGAGTATTATTTTTATTTTAACTTTTATAAATTTAAATACATACCTACATATTTATTAATGCTGATTATGTTCCGTGGAAAAGTCTTACTTATATGACTTTTCCATATTAATTTATTTATTTATTATTTACGTTACACACTACATGTATTGTTACAGCCTACTTTCAGGTTTTGTAATTCCCGGTCGATTTTCACGTCATCACTTTCGGAGTCAATTGTACAATAAAGTAAAAATATACTTCTCTTGTGAAATTAAACCGAGTATTATTTTTTTTTAACTTTTATAAATTTAAATACATACCTACATATTTATTGATGCTGATTATGTTCCATGGAAAAGTCTTACTTATATGACTTTTCCATGTTAATTTATTTATTTATTATTTACATTACACACTACATGTATTGTTATACTATTACAACGTTCATCTCCTGAATAAGATCCATATGGAGTCGAAACTGTCGAGACTGAATAAACCATAGTGGCTGAAATCCTGAAACTGATTTATTTACATAAAAATATATGTTACAGTAAAAAGCATTCATAATTCAAAACTAAGCCAACAAGCGTGGTATCAACAAGTTAAGTATCAACGACAATCACTTATACTTAATTAGGTTAATTAGATAGAACTACGCTCTTTCTGTGTTTGAATTTTGAAGTGTTTTTCTCTGTGCATACAATATAAATAAAGTAAAACATATGTGTGAAATGTTTAGCACAATGAATATCAGATGAGCCATTTAAATATTTGAAGAGTGTTAAGTATCACACCATTCGCGCTGCCGTTTCATTTGTAAACGCCGTGTTGGAGCAGGACTCCGTGTTTCTAAATATTTCCACTGGCTTTGCGATGTAAAGTGAGAGAGCTTTAAAGCAGGCTTATCGCAGCTTTCCGACCTGACACGCTAGACGGAACAAAAACACCTGAAATGAAATTCTGTACCAGAATAAAAATAAAAAATTATTCTATACAGTTTTTGCAAATATTTTCTCAACAATCGTCAAAAACCGGGAATTTATACGAGTTACATGTTCTTTTTGTTACCTTCTTGTCATACTTTCGACGTCAAAGTCTTTATCATTTATTTTTTTTGTTACTTCTGCGGGATAATTTTGTCAATCACATATATTTATTATTTATTCTCTTGGGAAGTAAGTATGAAAACTTTTAAATATTTAATTTTTTTAAATATGTTTATAGTTCTTGCAAATTTCAATTTTATTTTCTAAAGGTAGTACAGCTCCATAAATATGGTGTGAAACAGTGCAATATTTCAAAAACTTTGAAAATCTATGGAATGGCGTATCAAAAATTTTGAAAATAAAATCTTAATATCAACTGAACACTGTTCAAAAATTCAGGTTCAATTGAATGTTGATTTTAGTGATCGCACTGTGATACGACATACGACGGCTATGTGATATAGAATTGATTGTTTTGAACATTTTTTTGTAAAATATGCCCGTTTCATATCATTTTAGAAGTACAAGCCATAATTAAACGATGACAGGGTGCCTTTGTGACCCCAGTAAATATTTTAATCAAAATAGAAATTATAATAACCAACTGCTTCAGTTATAAATAACTGGAACAAATGAACAACACCTAACTAAGGGTAGATAGGGTAAACGTACCTACCTAACCCAAAAAGTGTCTTTCTATATTTCTGCTATCTTCATTTACAACCGTCGAAAAAGATGACGTAATCTCTGATGGCACTTATTAGCAGCCATAATTAATTGCATTATTATTGTAATTGATTGTGTAACTGCTTGAGAATAATTTGTAAAGTATTATTCAGTCATTATATTTTGAGTTGTGATTCAGAGTGTTTGGAATAAATCAGTGTTGGTGAAATACGAATAAATATAGTGTTTTATTTGACTTTTGCCGTTACAGTTTGCATTTGTTATATTTTGTATTAATTGTCGATTTCATATTCAGCATCAGATGTAGGAAAATATGTAAGTATAAAGATTCTAAGGAAAGTTTTCTTTTAATCAAAAAGTACCACGCAATTTCTTCAGTCTAATTAAAAGATGCAAAGGGATTTTTCCTACAAATTTTGTTTAGTTTGTTTTGTAAAGGTGCGAAGTACACTCAAAACTAAGAAGAGTTCTTTCACGGAATTTTAATTATTTAATCAGTGACTTCCGTTTCAAATAAAAGTGGAAGTGAATCCAATCAGAAACAGGAAATTAGCAAAGTTGATAAACTAAATTAAATTTTAACGTGTGTTTCTTGGAACGACCACCAGCCCCCGATTGTGAAGCTGCATAACTTTTAATTATTTTGTCTTTCAAGTTATTCTCTAGCATTTAAATTCCAAGAAGCAATTATTTCTTCTACAAGAAACTAGAAAATAAATTACAGAGAGATGTCATACGCACTGCGACGTTTTTAATACGTCTAGACCAATTTTAATTCTATTTATTATTTCTTGAACTATTTGAAGAATAAATATTGTTTTCAATAATAAACACAGTTAAATCTTTATTGAAATGAAATATTACCCCTAATGTCCATTTTGAAGTGCACCAAATGAAATTCTTTACATTAGCTTACAAGTAATTCGGCCTTCTAATACGAAATTCCGTCCCTTCTTTATAAATACAATACATATGTAAAAGAAATAAATCTGATGTGGTCAACACAATACCTCCCGCTATTTAATTTTTATTAATTTAAATACATACCTACATATTCACTAATCCTGCATACTATATCAAGTTCCTTTGCATATATCTATTGCTTTATATGATCCATTTCGTTGATGTATAGTTGTAAACTAATATTTGAGCCTTTGATAACACGTGCTTATTGACAGCTGTTTGATTTATAGTACTGCAAACGTAGCAAACCTAAATCGGATCATCCTGGACATCTAATACTTATGTATGATGGAAAATATGTTATTTTTACAAACTTTAATTTCATTAAAATCAATACAATCTCCTTAACACGGTTTCATTATTAATTTTAATGCAATTGCTTCCTGACAGTGACATTTGTTTAAAAATGTCAAATTTTTTATTAAAATATGTTTTTGTTTGACGCATAGGCAAGATGATATACAAAAATAAATTATTTTATAATTTTATATTTAAAGTTATTTACTAAATGATATTATCGTAGAATTAAAGACTGTACCATTATTTATATTTATTAGTAAAAGTTGCTGAAAAATTATATTCAATGGATATTTTACAAGAAAAACTGTTAAAAGTTTGTATAAGTGATACTTCCAGTTATTCGATATACACTAAAAACTAATGGGCTCTTCCCACATTAATATAGAATGGGTGTACAAAATTTCAAAATTTTCTGATTGATAGTATTTGAGTATTCGTGTCCACACGATCCACAAACACACACACACACACACACACACGCACACACACACACACACACACACACACACACACACACACACACACACACACACACGCACGCACGCACACACATCTGGGGACATCAAAACGTGCTTATTCCTATACCTCTCTTACCTAGGGTAGCGGGAGGTAAAAATAAAATATTTTTTAGCTATTTACCAAATGCTATTATCGTAGAAAGAATATTGTACCATTATATTCAATTTTTATTAGTAAGAGTTGCTGAAAAATTATATTTGATGTATGTTTTTCAAGAAAAATTGTTAAAAGCTTGTATAAGTGATATTTCCGATTATCCGATATATACTAAAAACTAATGAACTCTTCCCACATTAATATGGAATACATATACAAAATTTCAAAATTGTCTGATTGATAGTATTTGAGTAATCATGTCCACACGATCCACACTAATACACACACAAACACACACACACCTACAGACATTGTAAAAATGTTAAAATCGAATTCTGGCGACATCAAAACGTGCTTATTCACTAAAATCTCTATATGCTATTTTTAACAGGATCCCTATACCTTCCTTACCTAGGGTAGCGAGAGGTATATATGAAATTATAAGGCTATGAATCCTTTAATATATATAATATTTTTATGAGATATGTGTCCACCAGTCAAACAGTCAAACTAAATTCGACCCCCATTATTCACCGTTCCTGTGTGACTAGAACCCCTGCGCTACAGGAATTCATAACGAGATGTAGTGCCAACTCCAATTTGCATGAACACTCCTCCCATCCCTCAACGCACCCTGTAACCGTGTAACACTTGCTTCTACCCATACCCTTCTGTGCGTTGCCTACCGCTACATCGAAAATAATTATTGCCTTGAAATGGAATTCGTAATATCGCGCGCTGCGCTAAGACCCACTAAACGCACAATGGAAATGTATATGGTGGTAAATTGTTATCTTTTGAATAGGAGATGAGAATGCCTCAGTTTTGTTGTGTTGTGCTGTTGTTTGAGAGCGAACGCGAAGATAAACGGTTTTATTTGCAAGGAATTAGATTATGTTATTGAGTTTGTAAGCCTTCATTCATAACTGTCGTTTGGGTTTCTACTCTAAATGAATAAATAGATCATTGTTGGTGGAATATTTAGTATTTAGGACAATCGGTTTTTCAGAGATGCGTTAATATTAGTTGAATATCAGAAGGAAATTGTACAATGTATCAATATATCGGATTATGCGAAACATGAAACAATAAACAAAGTTATAATCATAAAAAAATATTAATCTTTCCAGACAGATGTGAGAGAAGTTATTTTTTTTCAAATTCGCACAACTTCAAAATAGTTTTCGATGCAGTTTATTTTTGTCTGTTTCTCAGGTGCGTTTCTATTCTCAACATTTAAAAACGTTTTCTATCTTTTGGTTGTTACTTTTTCTGTTTTGCATCTGTAACAAAGCTAGTACAGCACCCAAAGGAGTTCGTAATAGATCATTCGAGTGATGTAGTAGACTAGCACAATTTATTTTTATAAGGTTGGTGTCTAAGAATTTCAAAAATATCAAATGTCAAATCTCGTTAGATAAACGAACACAAACGATTGTGAAAAATTTTATGTTTATGTAACTGTGAATTTACAACTAAGAATAAAAAGAAGAGAAAACAAAGTAGTAAATTTTGCATGAAATAGAAAATATCGTATGGTGTTACAAAAATAAGGTTAGCATTGACAAATGAATTATCAAACGCCATATTAATACCGCCAATTGACAAAATTCCCTATATTTTGACATTGCTATTTTTCATTTAACAAACGCATAGGAAGTACAAAATAGAAAAAAAAAATAGTTTAAAGAACTCTTATCATAATTGTTGATTATTTTGTTCGAAGGATTCAATAACTCCGCTACGCGTCGTGATCCAAACTTCCTTCTCACAAAATAAAATGGCTATTATGACATAATAAAACACAGTGTGCAAAATAATCCTAATGGTAATATTCTGTATCCTTCTTTATTATTTTTTCTTCTAAAAATTACATTTCGCGATTAATTTTGACAACTTGACTTTTGAATTGAATAATGATCAGACATTCGTTTTTGTGTTCATAGCCTACTCCGAATTAGGTTTTTATTTTCTGAACATACTGTACTTCAGCACTAGATCTAGTAGGATTATTTTAAAATATGAACACCAGGTGTCATAAGACGCTCAATTTTTTAAATTACATACACTACTTCTACTTCAAACCGGATACTTTTTAAACAAGAGCTAGTAAAAAATTTAAAAATTTTATTTGCTTTACCTCACAATATTAACGTATTCTGTATTTCAATATTTGTCGGTAAAATCATTTGGTCTATTTGCCATAAACTAACAAATTTCTGTATTTCTAACTAACTATTTATATTTTGTAAAAATATGTCTAAATGTAAAATAATATATCGTCAACATAATTTTATAAAGAAAATTTCAATATTTAAATTAATTCTCAACATAGGACTTCAAAGAATGTTGTAATATTTCCTATGCATAGAAAAACGTAATTCTATACAATGTAGGTCGCTCCCCAGGGAGCGTTGAAAGTCGCAAGCACCGATTGATACTGGATGATTAGATTGTAAGCTTCCAGGAGCTTTATGCGTGTCAATGCAACCACTTCGTGTTGACTTGGAGCTTTAGACTTGTAGTGGCGCTGAAAAATAGCGGTGATCAAATTGAGTCGGAAAAGACACCATTTTATACTAGTAGATTTCTTATACACATGAACCCAAACTCTAAATAGGGCAATTAGCGAACCTTAGGCTAGATTTCTACGTGCAAGGATTATTGGCACTACTAAACTAGCGACTATTTAGTTGCATATGGATTCATACTAATTCAACTGGCGCTAATGAACTGCCACCACTAATAATGCGCCAGTAAAAGTATGAAGCAGTTTTTGGCGCCATTTAGAGACAACACGCCAGAGCAATGGCAAAAGCTTGAAAAAAATAGTTATCGGAACCACTGAAATATAAGCTCTGTTCGATGAGAAGTGCTTGAAGTGCAGAGCAGAATAGTGCAGTGCAGTGTAGTGTACACTAGTACAGTCTAATTCTTGTGGTTTCATAAAACACACTAGTGTATATTTGGGCAAGTTTGCTCTGCTGTGACTAATCAAGCCAAGCATAGCCAAAGGTGTAAAAGGTTAGATTGTTTATAAACACAGTCATATCATAAAGCTGCAAAAAAGTGACTGCAGAAATGTCTGTTTTAAAGAGCATAGTGAACTAATAAACGGTTCTGACGAAGATCAATCATCACTTGATTCTTCATCAGACTCAGAGACAGATATATTAATTAATTCTTTATATAGCAAAACAAAATTTTAGGTTAAATAAACAGATGTGTAGATAGGATAGAATTAAAATGTCTACCGAACAACATTTAGCTACCCCCACTCCTAGTCTGCACTTTCTACACTACCTGGCGAGTCAGATCAGAAAAGTGAGCACTAGTTCTTAAAATTTTTGTCATCGAACAGCCTGCCGGAAGCTGCCCGTTTCTCATAAAACATGTTAGTGCAAGAAAGTTAACACTAGGGCGGCCTAGTACATGTCATCGAACAAAGCTATATACTAACTGGAATGCGCGTACGAACCGTGACTGTGAAGGCATATTGAAAGCCTGCTGCTGGAGTAGTCGGCAAACATCGAGGCAGTTCGTGAGTAGACGGAAATTATTTCGTGTGGTGCAGGTTTAAATAAATGAAGTATTACATGAAAATAAAGCGATCAGCTATGATACGAGTTATTCGGCTAGATTCGGTTCGGCACGAACGTGCGCGAACAGGACTAGCCATTATTATTATTGTTCAATGAGGCTTCAGTGCAGCGTACGCTGATAGGAAGAGTATGCGAGTTCCAGTTAATATATATTTCAGTGATCGGAACTAATAATTTAGTTTCAAAAACCATGCCTTTGGAATAAAAAAATTCATCCCATAAAGATCAAAAAAACAGAGATGATGCATTGAGAAAAATTGTTGAGGTTATGTCTGACTCAGTCAAAGATTTTGGTGTAAACTCTGCTAAAGCTAAAATATTAAGTATTTTTTTGGACAAAATTTTCACTACCTTATTAACGTTTACTTGAAGTAACTCAATTGACGGCATTTTTAATCTGTTGCCAGTTAATCACTGACAAAATTTGTGGAAACAAATTGGTGCCAATAATCTACATGTGGAAACCTAGCTTTAGTAACGTATAACCAGGGGTGTAGTCGAGGGTATACGCGGGTATACGCCGTATACCTTCTGGATTTTTTAGGTGCCCGAGCGTGTACCCTCTGCTTTTAAATATTTGAGACAAAAATTATAAAAATTAAATCAACTAATGAAAATTTTATCCCACAATTAACATCATTTTAGAAATTATATTGAAATTATCTTTATGTTTATAAAATGTACTTCATTTGATTGGCGTCGCCATCTATTATTGAAATTTTAATTTTGATTTTTGTTATATAGAAGCCGTATACCGTTTTCAGTTTTCGCAAAATGTACGATTCGTAGTAGGCAGGTTTGCGACTTTTATACGTAAGGCAGTATTTAATTATTTTATTTTTACCTTCCGTCACCTTTAGGTAAGGAAGGTATTGTCTTTGGTCAAAAATTCGGTGGTGAGTTTTTAATGAATAAGCACGTTTTAGGGTCCCTACAATACGAATATACCATTTTTAAGATGATGTCTGTATGTGTGTGTGTGTGTGTGTGTGTGTGTCCGTGTGTGTGTGTGTGTCCGTGTGTGCGTGTGTGTATCCGTGTGTGTGTGTCCGTGTGTGACAAATTTTTCTCCGACGATAACTCCAATACTACAATTGTAAAAATTATAATTCTTTCGTATTCCTCTTCTGTACGACCATATGAAGAGTAGATTAGATTTTGGTTATAATTGATCCACCGGAAGTACCCAAATTTGAAGTTTTTAACAGTTTTTCTGAAAAAAACGCAGTTAAATATTATTTTTTGACTTTTTGTTATTATACATATTAAAGATAATACTCTTCTCTATACGGTTTAATTATACATTTTCCTTCATATTCAATAGATGTAGATTTAAAGCGTTATAAAGAAATTAATTTTCAAAAATTAGTCAGCTTTGTTATTTATCATCTAAACAACTGATAGGTATATTCATAAAATTTTAATTGACAGATGTCAGTTGCAAGTGCAAAACCAAATATAGAAAGTAAAGGATCTAAAATTGGTATGTCATAGCGTTCCTCGCAAGTGACATCCAGAGAAAGGCCAAAGAGAAGATGGAAAGACTGTATTGCAGAAGACTTGAGAAAGAAAGGAATGTGTGAAGAAGATCCATTGAACAGGAATGAGTGGAAGAGAAGATGAAACAGCGACCCCTAATAAAATAGGGGAAAGTTGAAGAAGAAATGAAGGAAGTGTCAAGTGCATTTTACTTAGTGTGTGTTTATGTGATAATTTTATTGGATTTGTAGAACCTTTTCAAATGAACTTTTGGTATGGAATTTGTAAAAAATAGTATGTGTTCGTGTTCGATTTTACATGATATTATATATCTGTTTCAAGGATCTTTTGGTATGGGATTTGTACAAAATATAGCGAATTGACGGAAGGTCTTGTGCTGGCCACAACAGATTTTTTTCTTTGTGTTTATAGTTTTTGTATTTTGAATTTTAGTGGAAAATTTAAAAGATGACATTAACTTCGTATTAAGTCACAATGTATAATAGTCGCGCGCTTGTTGTGTTGTTGTGTTTCGATTTTAGACAGTTTATCCAGATAAATATATTCTCGTTTGTAATTTTTATACATGAAAGGGAAAAAACATGCAACTTCACATCCCTTCAAAAAATGTAATTTTCAATTATAAGGCATTTGACCTTGAATGAAAAAAAATTTCGCCTGCGGCGCCATTTTTTTAAAATTATTGCTCCCCCCTGCGTATTTTTTTCTTCTTAATTATTGGCCCCTCCCCTCTGCGTATACCCTATGTTTACAAATATATTTTCAGCGTATACCCTCTGTTAATTTTACGACTACAGCACTGCGTATAACGTAATTTGACTTACAGTTGGATGTTGTCATATTGCGTTAGAAATATTTTGCGAAGCTTATTTTGCTTCGAATCGTGACTTAAAATCTGGTAATAACGTATCGTTGAAATTTATACTACGTACCGTATAAACGTCATTTTCTAAGTTGTACGTCACGTTACGTTATACTAATGTTCGCTAACTGTCTACTTAATCATTCGGCCGGTTCACATTTTCAACAAATTATACACAGATGTTTAAAAATTTCAACAAAATTCGTTCGGCTACCTTAATTATAAAAATCCAGTGCGTTCAGAAAAAACCTACCTTGAAAGACATTTGAGACAATACTCACAGATAAATGTAGAAGGCTTAGGGATACAATGCCTAATTGAATTAAAGGTGTTATTACTAATAAAGGCGATGTAACCCAATATTAAATAGCGGAATACTTGAATAACATTCAATTTTTGTTTAAAATCTATATTTAAAACTAATCAAAAGAAATTTGTCACAATTTGTTATCATTTACATAAGTTTTATAATTTGTTTGTTAAAAATGAAAACCAGCCAAACTATTATGAGTTTGGGTTCGTATGTGTGCAATTAAAGTATGTATAAAGATTTGTTGTTTGGATCTACGAGTATATAGTAAAGGATTATTATTCATGAGACATATTTGAATTACATGTTAATGTATAGTTTCTCTCAAAATACGTAAACTCATTTAAATTGGAAATCCAAGTATCAATTATAATCTCATGCATCTAAATTGTCACACATCTATCTATTCGCTCCAAATGGTATTAAACAATTAAGCAAAAACAAAAGCATTAGTATTGTGGTCCCTTTTGAGATTGCGGCAGTCGACAGTTGGTAGCGCTGTTCGCAGCAAACACTAAACTCTATCAATTGTTTGGGGCGCCGCAGGTAATGTGAATTTGAGCGGGACTATTAGCAGGGTACATTACAGCTAGAATGTTATACATTTTGTGGGGAATTTGTTTACGGCCGAATAAAAGCAAAAAACACAAAAGGCTTTTGAACATGCATCAAACATAAACTCTGTTCGTTTTATTTGCATTTGTACGAAATGTTTGAATATTTACAGTTAAATTTTATTTTACAAATTGTTTTTCAAGAGTAGTTATATAGCATCGGACATAAATAGAGTGACTGTGAAGGAACCAATAAAAAATACTCCCCTATATTTTAAATATTTAATATTTATTATATAAATATTTTTGTGTGTCTGGTGTAATACGAAAACCGGGCAATAGGCGTTATAGGAAAACAGTTTTCCTTGTGGAAAAGTGACCTATTAATTTTACGAGTAGACAAAAATGCTTTAAATGAATGTTGTTGAAAAATAAATATGTATATGAACAATAAGAGCAAGCCAGTAATATCACTTTTTGTAATATCGACACGTCTTTTTTATCATAAATATTTCTACATTGTTTAAATAACTGTATTAGTTGAACGTCTCTTTTAATGATACTCATTTTTAGTCAAGACAATGTGACAGAAATATTCAAAAATAACAAGATGATGGCAAATGTCAAATTGGCAGTCGTAAATATCTCCAGAATCAAGCTGTCGTCCACGAATATATAATCTTCTGATTGGTCGGCAGTAGCATTATGACTTAAAATGTAGAAATTGTCATATTCTAGGGTTACGGCACAGAATAGACGTATACAGAAGCGACACACCTTGTCAACACCATTGTTGTTGCGAATTGACGTTTATGACCTTGAACTTTAAATTTGTTGGCAAATTTACGCGCGAAATTCAAATTGTTTTAAATGGTAAAAGAAAAATTAGAACATAAACGAATTAAAAAGAATTCAGATAAAATTAACACAATTATGTTTTTATTAAACAAATACCTGAATTTTACAAATTTGATGTGGGAAACACAAACGTCAGACTCGATGAATATGTCCCATATCCTTTTCCATCAAATCTTCTCTTCCGCAGGCCTTAATCCGCATTTTACAGCTATATTTATTAAATGAATATACATTTTACATGATATGGTAGTCGTTTTGCATAACTTACATTTCTGGATCTTTTCTTATTGACCCCTAACAGAAAATTTTCTCGTCGAGATAATGAAAAGAACAAATAATCGCAAGATACGAAGATATGCCGAAACAATCCGATTTTATCCGATTAGCCCTTTAAATTTGTTGGCATACTCTTTCTCTCTCTAATTTTCGTTTCTCTCTCTGACTGTCGCTTCTGTATAAATGTTTATTCTGTGGTTACGGCATAATGTTAAGGTTAAGGTTATAGCTACATGTATCGCAGCACGTATTTGTCTATTTATTAATTAATTATTAATGCAGTCATTATGCTAATGCTAAGGTAAATTCTTAAGTTTACAGCTTACATAAAGCAGCCTTAATTCATTTGACATTTCGATGCAATATTGCCAAACTAAAAGAACGTTTAAAATTTAAGTAATATTGGTACATCCACGCAACCCCATTGAAATGATTCATAAATACAAATCCATATTTATTTATTAATACCCACATTATCCTTAGCACGAAAACCTAAATTCAATCAGCCTCCCTGGACGCAGAAGGTCGTAGGGTCACAGTGAGAATCAACAAGCCGCTGTCCTCGAGCGAGACGTGGCTGCCTACCACGTCCTAGCTGTGAAATGCAGACGTGTTTGAAATTTAGGCCATAGTGCAGATGTTTGTGTTGGGTAATCGCCTATTCGCCTGCCAGCCTGCAGGTTGCTTGTGCTACTGATAGATAGCAAGCTGCCTGTCGCGTATAGGCGCTCTGAATTCGTAATTGACGGGAAATTTACTTACGCCATGAATTCATTAGTGATAGTGAAAATCCTTCGACAATGTATATAACATAAATATAGATGAGATAGATACCGGATCACGAGCATACATACATACGAGGGTTTTTTATATTTCCGGACTAGGCAGTTTTCTATTTTAATGTAATTTTTCATAATATTGTTTTTAATCACATGTGCCTTGGTAACGTGTGTGACAACCAACCTTTGGAAACTTACATGGCGAGTGTCGGGCCTTTGCCACTAGTACTCAATTCCAGTCAATAGATGTCGCGAACGTCGCTTTAAAAACTTGCATTTTTTTATTACTAAGCAACTATTGGTCCACGTATTTTTTTTCAGGTGGGAAATAAGGATGCGTGGAAAACATTTGAATTTGACGTAAATTTATGAATTTGACATATTTTGAATTGTGTTTTCGATTCTATCATGGTTCTATATAATTCACTTTGATTATTCATTGTAACGTCTGTGTACCTATTAGGCAAGTCTTTAATGTAACATTGTTTAATTTTATGTGTTGATAAGTTCATATAAGTGATTCAATTCGTGTTTTGTTAAACCGTTACAATTATTTCAATGAAGATGACATAAATCTATTTTGAAAATAAAATTTTATTTTGTATAAATGAAAAAGTATAATTAAACATTATATTTGTGCACATGCATTTTAATATCAAAATAACTTTTTATCAACAAAAAAAACTACAATATTTTTTAGAAGAAATCAAAAGCGGGTTGCCTAATTTACATTTTAGTTCTATTCCAACCACCAGGTGTAATGTTCAGTGTAAGTACACGTAAGTTTCCGGTCTAAAGAGTATTATTTGTCTATGGTGACAACTTACAAAACAATTGCAACAATATTAGTTCTAATGATTCGTATAAATGACTCCATTTTCAGACTTTAATTATATATAATGTAAAATAAGATTTAGTAAAAAAATCTGATGGTTTTATGAAATAAGGATTAGTTTATTTTCATAAAAAAAGTTTTATTATTGGCAATCGATTTCGTCGCAACGGACATCATCAGGCCACAGCTGTAATACAATATATTTCTAATTATAATTTGAAGAAAAAACATATAAAATTTTATACATATGAAAAGTAATGTTATACAGAATTATTTAAAGGGTTAATATAAATTTAGAAAAATAACATATTTTAGTTTGTTTTACTATATCTACATATATATTTTTTTATGAAAATAAACTAATCCTTATTTCATAAAACCATCAGATTTTTTTTTACTAAATCTTATTTTACATTATATTAGTTCTAATATCTGTCAGTTTGTGTTATCACCACGATTTAAAATATACTGGTTATGCCACTTGTCATGTTTTTCATTGTTTCTGATGGTCCGCTTGATACGTGTTTCTTTAAATAATCCGCTAGATGCGCTTCATGAGAACGACCCTACCACAGCAAACTATTTTTATATAAAATATATAAAACGAAATACATAATGAATTTATTTTTAATATAAATTTATATATTTAATGGAAACCTGAGTCAATACATTGTTAGAATTTAAAATTGGAAAAACTAAATAAATTGATAGAACCGTACGCTTCCAGATTTCTATTCGGTAATAATATCTTCTTCCCGAAAATATTTTCGACAAACATCATTCAATCTTAATTCGCGATCATCTCTACTAATTGCACATTGCCATTTTTTAAAAAGTGATATATCGAGTGGAGTAGCAAACAGAGATTCTTTTTCAGTGGATTTCTTGTAACTGGTTTCACTTCCAGGAATGAAACATTTTCTATTTAATTTTCTTTTCATTTTGCATTAATTGCAATATCTTTCAACAAAATATTTATATTACATTACATATAATACGAATATGTTCTTCTAGATATTGTGTTAAAAATCTACAGTTTTGTAAAAAAAAAATTCATTACCCACCTAAAAATACTAAAAAAAATCTGTTGTGGCCAGCTCAAGACCTCTCGCCATTTCCATATTAGGCTATAAAAGTATTGTATTGCACTTCGCTTTCGAAACGTCGTTTTATAACAAAATATTACAGAACTTTACCCAAATATTGTTTTTTATTGTATTTAACATGTCTTCTGCACACATATAATTCTAATTATATCTATTTTTCATTGTATGAGGAAGTTTCTAAATGTCAGAGATTCTTCCATTTCATTAATCAGATTGGCGGTATTTCTGATGGATATATGCATTTTACCACAATTTTACCTATAATTTCAAATATTTAATTAATAAGACAATAAGAAAGATTAAATATACTTCCCAGAAAAAGCTATCAGAATGTCACTAAAACTGTTGATTTTTGACACTGACATTTGTCATTTACAAACTATGTTATAAACATTGGAATTTGTCAACTGGTTTCGTTAGTGCCTTAGCCTCTGCGATTAGTTTACTCTATAAATTATAGTGTCTTTATCTCTAAATCTATACAAGATATAATAAAAATTTTAAGTGTATTAGATGGAGAATTTTGTTGTTCAATATTTGTAATAACAAAAATTCCCAAAAATTATATTTAGAAGAATTTTTCTAAGAAACTACTACTTCCGGTTGTTCAATTGTTACCAAAACCTTTTCAGCTCTTCCCAGGAATATCAGATTGAGGAAACTGCAGTTAAATATTTTTTAAGTCTTATATTTATTGAGGAATCGTCCCTCCAACATCCATACATACACACACACATACACACATCCACACACACACAAACACACACACACACACAGACATAATTTTAAAAATGTTATAATTGGATTCTAGGGACCTTAAATCGTGCTTATTCAATAAAATCTGGATGTGCGAATTTTAGCATGAATCCAATACCTGTCTTAGCGAGAGGTAAAAATTGAGAATTCAAAAAAATGTTACTGAGAAATATAGAAATATTGCTCTCAACGAGTTCTGTCAATATCACTTACTTTTTCTGTTTCACCTGTATATCTCGAAATTGGAAATATTTTTTTTCCAAAAATAAATTGCGATTTCAAAAAAAGTTGCTAAGAAATATTGTTGCTCTTGCCGAGTTCTATCACTGGTTAAATTTAATGTTCTTATTTGTGGTATACCCTGCATAATGTTTTTATAGGAAAATTATAAAATCTTAGTCAAACAACATTTATTCCTACAACACCGACGTTTCGGTACGCACTTGCACGTTCGTACTGCCCTGAAGAAACAACTGAAAGTGCTGAAATAAAAATATGTAGTTATGTAGTATTTATTCCTTTGATTATTTTAAACTTAAGAACAAATTATTAAAAAAAAAACATGCAAACTATACAAAAAATAAATAAACTATTAAAAATGTTTAAAGTAAATGCGTATACTTCATATTAGGAAACCACTGTATTTTTCTCATACCCTACATACTTTTCTAAGAACGCATACTCGACCTTATTCTTTATTTACATCAAAATGCAGTAGATGTAAACAACAGATATAAGTTCATCTTTTACAAAATGAAACTGTCATTGGCACAATACAATATAACAAGCAAAAATAAAAATATCTTTCTTTTCCTAGATGTAAAACTGTTATTACCACGACATGAAATATGTTAAATAGTTCGCACTACCCTATCCTGAAAACTTATTCTTTTAAAACAGAGTTTTTCCTTTGGAATGTAAAGTTCTTTGAGAAAATTCCGTTGTTGAAATATTGTGCGACGGAGTGTGAATATATTAAAGGTCTACAGGGGACATCTGCAAGAGTGAAATGTTACATCCTAAGCAGGTTAATAGGAGCGTTCTTCCTGGTTTACTTCCGGGAAATTTTAAATTAAGTTCTTCAAGTTTCTCACTTTTTACAGTTTACATTATTTCTAATTTAACACGCGGTTATTTCAAATGCGTATTTTTGCTTGGATAAACACCCGCACGATATGAATATGTCAACATCATTACGTCTGTCAAATGTCAGATTAATAAGTTGAACTAAGTATTTCAAATTTATTAATCAATATTTAATTGGTTGGAGTTGAAGGATCAAGTTCAAATCTTTTATATATTCAAGAATTTTTTATAGCTGATGATAGGCCACTTGTGCTCGAAACGTCCTGAATAAATGAATTTTTAATTTAAAAATTGTCTGGGATCATTAGAATCCGATTATAACATTTTTGTATGTGTGTGTGTGTGTGTGTGTGTGTATGTGGGTGTGACGGTGTGTGTGTCTGGATGTTGGAGAACGATTCCTCAAAAACTATAATCTGTTTAACTACGTATTCCTCAGTCTGACATTAATGGGAAGAGTTGAAAAGGTTTTGATAACAATTAGAAAACCACAAGTAGTAGTTTCTTAAAAATCTTCTAAATATTATTTTTTGAATTTTTTTTGTTATTACAAATATTGAAGAACATATAATTCTTCATCTTATACACTTAAAAAAATTATTATATCTTTCATAGATTTAGAGATAAAGAAAATATAATATATAGAATGATCTGTTGCAATAAATTGCCCAGTAGACCGCACCAAGGAAACCATTTGCCAAATTAAAATATTTATAATTGACAGATAAATGTCAATGACAAAAATCAAAAGTTTTACTGGCATTAATAAAAGCTTTTTTTGAGAAGTACATTATCAATTTCTTATTGAATTACTAATTAAATTTTCGGCTCCGGTGGCTCAATGGTTAGAGCAACGCCTCTTATGCCCGGTTTTTCAGTCACGGTTTAAACCAAAAAATTGGTTCAAGTTCAGGTTCAGGGTTTAAAGTGTTTTTCAGTCTGGCTTAAACCTTGAACTCAGCTCAAATTTGACATGAACGTGAATCGTCAACGTTTCTAGCTTAAGTATCGAATTTTTGGTTCAGTGGAATATTTTGACAGTAATTTGGTAATTCATTTATTAATTTTGACATAATTTTGTTGACATATTGATATCTTGTCATATGTATTGGCGTTATAATAAGGTAGGTACCTATTATAAATAGAATAATAATATGAAGAATGAAAATATTGTTAATTTTATCGAATACCTGGACCGAGATAGGATACCAAAAATGATACGACCTATACGGTTTTTTAACGGGATGATTTTGATTTTTTTTTAAGATATCGATTAAAGAAATGAAGTTATGCGAGTACCACAAGGAATTGTACCAAATACGTTCTCATACTAATTGGCCAGTAAAAAAATATATAATACATTAATACATTAATGAATATTCAGGAATTCAGCGGTGCCACATGCTACTTTTAATATTTGATTTTTTGCTGTAATTCTCGAATATTATCAATTAAAATGGTACGTAAAACTTGAATAAGAAGACTACCACTAGTAGATTTAAAAAACTTTTCGTTTACAAATTTTTATTTTGAGCCTTTCATACTTCTTTTTAAATAAAATAGAATTTCGATACCTATATTAATTAATTTGATTCGTAATTTCTTCCCAACACTTTTATTTGTTCTTATAAAATATCGTAAAATATATTTCCCCCTTTTACTTCAAGAATAATACTGAAATATGTCAGCGTGGAGTGACAGAGTGTCAAAATGACATATTAATGATCAAAAAATTGAATAAAAGCGTAAATTACACAGCACATCTTCAATATTATTACATTTGTTTGAAGTTCAACTGAACTAGTTCAAATATACAAATTATAAACAAAAAAATAGTTCAGGTTCAAGTTCAAGGTTCAACTGAGCTGAAGTTCAAACGGCCGCTGAAAAACTGGGCATTAGTCATGAGTGTGCTCGGAGTTCTGGATTCGAATCCCGCTAAGGCATGGATGTTTGTGTATGTGAACCTACTCAGTAATTGGGATTTAATCCTGTTGAAAGGGTTTTTTTTAATATATTTAAAATTGTAGGTAGGTACATATGTATATTAATAGTAATAGTCCTAAAGAAATACCTCCAATCCCGCCAATGAATTGGAACTATCTAGAACATTTTAGAAGAGTATGACAAGATTCCTTATAGAACGAAGGAATAGATACAATTTAAATTATTTGTATGTACAAGAAATGTATAATTCGATACTTATGTAACAAAACGGAAATGGCAAGAGGTATTGTGCTAGTCACAACAGATTTTTACCTTCCGTCACCTTTAGGTAAGGAAGGTATTGTCTTTTGTCAAAAAATTCGGTGGTGTATTTTTAATGAATAAGCACGTTTTAGGGTCCCTACAATACGAATTTACTATTTTTAAGATGATGTCTGTATGTGTGTGTGTGTGTGTGTGTGTGTGTGTGTCCGTGTGTGTGTATGTATGTCCGTGTGTGACAAATTTTTCTCCGACGATAACTCCAATATTACAATTCTAAAAATTATAATTCTTTCGTACTCCTCTTCTGTACATCCATATGAAGAGTTGATTAGATTTTGGTTATAATTGATCAACCGGAAGTACCCTTATTTGAAGTTTTTAACAGTTTTTCTTAAAAAAACTCAGTTAAATATTGTTTTTTGACATTTTGTTATTATACATATTAAAGAAAATATTCTTCTCTATACAGTTTGATTATACATTTTCCTTCGTATTCAATAGATGTAGATTTAAAGCATTATAAAGAAATTAATTTTCAAAAATTAATCAGCTTTGCTATCTATCGTGGAAACAGCTGATGCTAATATATTAAAAAAATTCTAATTGACAGATGTCAGTTGCAAGTGCAAACCCAAATATGGAAAGTGTAGGATCACAAAATTGAAATGCCATAGTGCTCCTCGCAAGTGACACGCAGAGAAAGGCCAAAGAGAAGATGGAAGGACTGTATCGCAGAAGACTGAAAGGAATGCCTGTGTCGGACAGGAATGAGTGGAAGAAAAGAGGAAACAGCTACCTCTAATAAAATAGGGGAAGCTGAAGAATAAGAAGAAGTGTCAAGTGCATTTTACTTAGTGTATGTTTATGTTATAATTTTATTGGATTTATAGAATAGAAATAGTATGTGTTCGTGTTTGATATTACATGATATTATATAGAATCTGTTCCAAGGACCTTTTGGTATGGGATTTGTACAAAATACATCGAATTGACGGAAGGTTTTGTGCTGGCCACAACAGATTTTTTCATTTTGAAATAAATAATAAACTTCCTTACTTTTAAAAATTTCTGTTTGTCATCCTTAAAAGCACATGTCGCTTCATATATTCACAACATAATATTTACAATATTTGAACTAACAAAACTCAAATATTTGTTGCCAATAATGCCATTTGTTGCAACTGTTGTGGACCCAAAATGAACAATACCTCCCCCTAACATACATTTGCGTCTAAAACCACTGCGAACTTTCCGTAACACTCCAACAATCCCTCATTACATTTACAAATAAATTACACATTAATTCTGCCAGTTTAATAAATCAACCACAGATGCAACTAATATCTTGTCGCTTGCATTGAACAGATGCTACCACAATATCCAATACCAAAGTTTGTACAAAACAGAAATAATTCATATTTCTCTTTTCATATCCTCGTCCCTAAATAAATTAAATAAAAGTATGCAAATCCACAACGTTAAAAGAAGGAAATTAGACATTCAGCATTGAGTAATTAAAAATAGAGTTTTCTCATACTGCCCGTAATTCAGTTGCGTTTTAAATGTGTGGGCGGAAGCAAGTTCTATGGCGAGTTGTGTAATTAAATGAGGTAAAGGGATGGAGAAGAGAATTTGTAGTTTTGGCGCAAGAATGCCGAATAATGTATGATGATGTTTTTGGACGGTAATGTGTTTAGTTCAGGAATGTTGGGTATCCATACAAAGGTTATATCGCCCTGTAACCATTAATCTGTTTTAATCAGGACAAGATACAATTATATTAACCTGTTAAAAAACTTAATAATAATTTTAAATATAAGTATTTGGATTAATTTTTGTTTGTTCAATTGTTATAACAAACAAAGAAATTATCTTATGAAGATTTTAATGTATTTCTAAGTTTATATCAAATGAAAACATTTATTACCTTCCGTCACCTTTAGGTAAGGAAGGTATTGTCTTTGGTCAAAAAATTCGGTGGTGAGTTTTTAATGAATAAGCACGTTTTAAGGTCCCTACAATACGATTTTACTGGTTTTACGATGATGTCTGTATGTGTGTGTGTGTGTGTGTGTGTGTGTGTGTGTGTGTGTCCGTTTTTTTTTTTTTTTTTTTTTTTATCTTTTATTAAAGCATGCTCCATATAAATACATTACATGCCTATAATTATATTAAATACTATTTATGTTACTTAAGTACATTGTTTGTATTACGATACTTATATTTGTATATGAAAATAAAATCTAATTATATTAAATTCAACTTATCTATGGTGTGACTTATTATTTACATAAATTGTTCATAGGTTTATACCAAATTATCAAACTCTATAGAATTTACAAACTTCGTAAAATATGGGGTATATATTTGAATAAGTTCATGGTGTGGAGGGGGCCATCTTCCATTGCTTCTTATGACACTGCCTCGGAGAATTGTTCGTTGGGTATGTAGTGTTGCACAGTCGTAGATGATGTGATCAACTGTTTGGTTTTCATCACTGCATTTACACTCCGCACTATCCTTTATTTTAAATTTGTAAAAGTAACTATTTAAATTACCATGCCCACTTAATATGGTTGTTATTTTTGAAGAGTAAGGTATTTTCGTTTTCAGTCTTGATCGAACACAAGGAAAAAATAGTTTTGTAATGTTCCCTTTACTGCTGCTTAACCACTCTCTCTGCCACTTATCAATGCTAATATCATTACCCGCACTTATCACTGTTCTTTTTATTACTTTAAGTTCTTCAACACCTATCTCTCTGTCAGTGTTGGAATAAGTTTTAATTTGATTATAGTTTCTTACACATTCCTCTAATTTTATTATTATTGGTTTATTCCCAGTTAATATACAGGACGCTTCATACGATATGGTACGATATGCTTTTAGAATTTTAATATTTATTAGTCGTTGCACTTGTTTTAATTTTTTTTGGTTTGCTTTCTTCTGAAGGGCACTAATCCAAGCTGGAATTCCGTATGATAGTATTGGTAAAATTGCACCTTTATAAATCGTATTTATAGCTTCTTGTCGTAACCCCCACTTAATTTTAGCAGATTTTGCCAATGTGTGAATTAGTTTGCAACACTTATCTGTTATGTGTTTGACGTGTCCGTCAAAACTAAATTTGTTGTCGATTTGTATACCTAAGTATTTTATAGTAGTAACTTGTTTCAGGGCTTTATGGTTTAGGAAAATGTTGATTTCTTTTTGCAATAGTGACCTTTTCCTTGTTACTAGCATAGTTTGCGATTTATTCTCATTAAACTGAATCTTGTTATTTCTTGCCCATGACATTACTTTATTCAGTTCTATGTTTGCTCTATTTTCCGCTTCTAGAACACTTCTTCCTTCTGTTAAAATTATTAAATCATCTGCAAAGGCGATGGCTTTGGTGTACTTAGCAAATTCTAGTTTTAGTAGTGAGTCGTACTGGATATTCCAGAAACCTGGACCGCTACAAGACCCCTGCGGGCACCCTCTATTAACTGCTTTATCCACTTTTATTCCATTTACCTCTAGAATTGCCTTTCTTTCTGTAAAGTAACTTTTTGCTAATTTGTATAGGTTTATTGGACATTTAAACTGTTGTAATGAATTTAGTATTGCTGGCCACCAAGCAGCGTTGAAAGCGCCTTTTACGTCTAAGCTGGTAAACACTACAACTTTCTTTTCATGGAAATTTTTATCTACAAATTCTTTAAGTTCAATCATAGCCTCAGTTGTTCCTTTATTTTTGGTAAAACCGAACTGGTTTTCATGAAGCATTTTGTTCGAGTTTAGATATTTCATAATTCTGTTCATCATTAGTTTTTCCAGTACTTTGCCACCTATGTTAATTAGGCTTATTGGACGGTATTTATCCGCTTGATCCGAATTTTCTTTCCCAGGCTTTAATATTGGCACAATTGTGGCTATTTTCCACTCTTTAGGGAAGTATGCTTTGTGTAGACATTGGTTATAAACTTCTGTCGTAAATATAGGGAATATTCTAAATATCCTCAGTAGTATTTCGCTAGAGATTCCGTCATTTCCAGGAGCTTTTTTTGGGTTGAATTTATATAAAATGTCTTCTATTTCTTCTTGTGTAAATTCTTCATCAGGTTGTGTATCTATATTTTCTTTAATGTTATTTCTAATTTTTATATGGTACTCTTTATCGTCACTAGTATTGTCATTGGGAACAAATTCATCCATCATGCGAGTTAGTGTTGTTTTCGTATCTGTGGTGTATTCTCCATTCTCTTCTTTTATTGTTGTTAATGTAAGATTACTTTTTGTTTTGCCCGCTGCCATTTTGTATACTGCATTCCATGGATTGCTTTTACTTGACACTTGACAGTATTCTTTCCAAGATCTGGTTTTTTCTTTCTTTATTTTTTGTGCGTAATTTACTTTTTCCTCTAAATACTTTTCTTTTCTTTGTTCTCTTAAAGCTTCATTATTTTTTGTACGCTGATATTTTCTTCGCAGAGCATTGACTTTATTTCGCGTTATTGTTAGCTCCTCTGTCCACCATGGGACTGTTTTTCCTTTAACTTCACTTTTCGTAGTCCTTTTAAAGGGAAATGTTCTCCTACAAGCAGTATTTATGGCATTGCAATAGTTTTTCATAAACAATTCATGATCTATATCTTCTTTTACTTTTGCCGTTAATCTCTCCTCTATTTCCAGTAGATCTTCATTTGAAATTTCAGTATTAATTATTTTTGAAAATTCTTCTATTATATTTTTGTCAAATGTTTCCCATTTTTCAGTCTTCACTATGTACTTAGGTCTTGAATATTGACTGTTCAGTTTATCCTGGTTATTTGGTTTAATATTATATGTTAAAATCCTATGGTCCGAACAACTTTCTTCCTCTTCAATTTTCCACTCTTTTACAGCATCCACTATGTGGTGAGTAGTTAGTGTCAAGTCTATATTACTTCTTCCTCGTCCATTGTCGAATGTGAATTGGTCACTCTCTTCATTTATTACGAATATTTCCTGTGTTGCAATGAATTCTGCCATATCTCTTCCTCTTGGGTTCGTTTGCACGTCGTGCCATACCAATGATCTTGCGTTGCTATCCACTGCGATCAATAGTGCGTTGTTCCTTGAAAAATTGATTACTTTTTCCAACTTTCTTAAGCTGACTTGTAATTCTTCTTCTATATCAAAATACGCCGAAACTGCGTTAAATTGAAGATCTTTATACTTAATTTGAACTGTTGTCATGTCTGCATCTGAAAGTTGAGTTATTAATATTATGTTTATGTTTTTATTCCTACTTATTACTGCTGCCCTCTTATGTCCACTGCCTTGTGAGAATACTCTTAAATGGCTTGGTATTCCTCTTATTTTACATTCTGTTTCATACGGTTCTTGAATAAATGCTATGTCTACATTATATTGCTCCATGTATTGTAGCATGTTTTGTGTCGCTGCTCTAGAATGTTGCAGATTGATTTGCATTATTTTAATATTTGTCTTATTATTGTTCCTACCTTTAGTTATGCTTGTGCTTTGTGTGTTGTTTGATTTCGTTGTTTTTTGATTTTGTTTCGTCATTTTAATAATTAATATTTTGTATATATTTCTTAAATACATTTTGGTAGCAGGGACAATTTTTGTCAAGAGCTGAATGATTTTCATCGATTTTCTTTCCTTTGTTGTATTTATTCCAGTTAACACAGTTTATACATTTATATGTGTCTTTGTTTGCTTTGCATTCAGATAGTTTGTGATCTTTTGCACATATTGGACAAGTTAGCACACCTTGGCATTTCACTGCTTTATGATTGTATTTACAGCACTGGTAACATCTTCTGATCGATATATAATCATCGATTTTACATATATTCCATCCTAATTTCAGTTTTTCATTTTTTAGTATATTTCTTAATTCTGATTTGACTTCAATTACTAGGTTTCTGACACCTTTCTTATTTTTAAAAACAAATTTTGGTTCTATATCCCCATTTTTGAGATTTAAATCTTGATTTTGCGATCGAATAGCTAGTTCGGCATTTTCTACATCTACTTTTTCTGGTATATCATAAAGTATTAATTTAGGATTTTGTACTTTAACTGCTTGAGCTTCTAGACTTTCTCTACAAATTTCATTTATGTTTTTAGTTAATATATCTATTTCTTTTTCACTCGTTGCTTCTATCAAGACATTACCATTTTTTAAATTTTTAAGTGATTTTATTCCCACTTTCAATTGTACGGGATTTAATTCGTTTTTTACTTGTGTTTTTATTTCTTCAGCTGGTTTGTTTTGTTTTGATTTGACAACAAGTTTATAGGTCTTACAGGAAACTTCTTTTCTTACCGCATTTTTAACAATTTCTGCTATCGGCACTGATGATTTGTACTTATTACCAAGAGATGGCCATACTTTGTCAGTTTTAGCTATTTTATTCATCTCACTAATTTCACTTTGTAATCTTTCATTTTCTTGTTCCTTTACACCTAACTGTGTTTTTAATGCACTATAGAGTTTTCTCAGTTGAGACACTGCACTTAGAATTTCTTGTTTGTAATCATTTTTAAGATTACCACTTTTTTCAGTCACATACACTAACTTTTTCAACTCGTCTTCGACTTTCACATCTACATCGTCCGCCATTGCACCGGCGTGTGTGTGTGTGTGTCCGTGTGTGTGTCCGTGTGTGTGTCCGTGTGTGTCTGTGTGTGAGTGTCCGTGTGGGTGTGTGTGACAAATTTTTCATTTTCAACATTCTATGTGATTATCAATAGAAAGAATATCTTATTCTCTATACGGTTCGATTATACATTTTCCTTCATATTCAATAGATATAGAGTTATAGAGAGATTAACTTTCGAAAATCAGTCAGCTTTGCAAAAATTATGAAAACAACAGATATATTCAAAAAAATCTAATTGACAGATGTCAGTGGCAAGTGTAAAGCCAAAGTGGAAAGTATATGATCTGAAAGTGATATAAGTGACAGTGGTTTTTAATGAATAAGCACGTGTTAGGATCCCTAGAATATGATTTTACTGGTTTTACGATGATGTCTCTCTCTCTCTTTGTGTGTGTATGTGTGTCTGTGTGTGAATGCATGTGTGTGTGTGTGTGTGTGTATGTGTGCGACAAAAATTTCTCCGACTATAACGCCAATATCGCAATCCTAAAAATTATAATTTTTTTGTATTCCTCTTCTTGACATCCATATGAAGAGCTGATTAGATTTTGGTTATAATTGGTCGTCCGGAAGTTCCCTATTTGAAGTTCTTAACAATTTTTTTTAGAAAAACGCAGTTAAATATCATTTTTTGACATTTTATGTGATTATCAATATGAAATAATTCTCATTGTCTATACGGCTTGATTATACATTTTCCTTCATATTCAATAAATACAGAGTTAAAAAATTATAAAGAGATTAACTTTGAAAAATCTGCTAGCTCTGCTATAATCATGGAAACAGCTGATTTGTTCAAAAAATTCTAATTGACAATTTACATAGTGTATGTTCGTGAATTTATAGAATCTTTTCCAAGAAACTTTCAATATAGAATTTGTAGAAAATAGTATATGTTCGTATTACAATTTTACTGGATATATAGAATCTTTTCCACGGAACTTTTGGTATGAGATTTGTACAAAATACGTAGAATTGACAGAAGAATGTGCTGGCCATATCAGATTTTTTTTATTTCGTTTAATAACAATCAGCAACCAAAATTTCCCACTTAAACTAAATATCTCGCACTTTGTAGTACAGTTCGTAAATAAAGACATCGCAATGGGGAAGTTTAGCGTGGTAAAAATTCTACATAACATACTATTTTCTCACAAATATAACACAAATGACTGCTGAAATTGAAATTAAAAATTAAAATTATTGCTTCATTTATTTATAATTAATATTTTTTGGGTAAACTGTAAGTACGTCAAAAGTCAGTTATGCGCAAACTCAGACAGAACGGTGAAATCGAACCACTTGAACGTAGGTCGTAACAAAGCGTAAAAGCGCTTCACTGGTAACCGCAACCGCGTGCGCCAGTGTATAAGTCGACATACGTTGCACCAAGCCTCTATCGACGTCATCACAGCATAAAATCGGCTTTTTTGGGCATTTTTGAAAAAAATAAAACATGTTACATAATTTTTCAAGTCATTTCCCAAGGAATAAAAAAATCGCTAAACTTCCCCATTATTATTGTTTATGTTCAATAGTTAAATCGATTTCAAATATTTGGATTAATTTTTGTACGATCAATTGTTATACAACATAATCCATTTAACCTTTTACATTTGATTGTGGGTATAGTTTTTTTTTATTTCCATTTATAAATTTGTTGGGATATTATTACATAAATTAAATTATTTATTTAAGACTAATAAATTTTATTTTTAATTGGTCATTGAAATTACGAAACATGATAAAATTTAAACGTTCATTCTTTTATTTCTGTACTTCCTTTCGAAGTGTTTAGACCTATGTTTGTAGTGATAGAGATATTTAGTAGTGCAATTTTTCTGTTTCGAGATTTATCGTGCTTTTCAAATCATTTATAAATCGATCAGACATCAGACATTAAAAATATGGTTTGGTTACAAATATTATTTTACGAATATATATATATATATATATATATATATATATATATATATATATATATATATATATATATATTGTTAAACAATTCTAACAAATAAGTTAATAATTTAAATAATATAGGATAGTTTGATATCATTGTTATTGGCATCTTAGTTTAACATTTATTTTTTCCAGTTCATATTTTTATTTTTGTTCGTTTAATTGCAGATGAGGACCAAATGCAACTACGAATTTCTGAACAGCTAGGGGAAACGTCTCGGACGACAAAAACTGCAAGGGGGCCTGGCATCATTTGACAAAATGGTGAGCATTTCGTTTTACTTTATTTATTTAGTATAAATACATTATTTAGTTTTATATTTACTTCAAATAATATTAAGAATGTTCTGATATTAAAAGTGCAAAACTACTCTTAAATATAAACAAAAATTTAAACATATTTTCAAAGCTTTCTTTTATTATTTATGAATTGCAATACCATATAACATATATACAATTTTTAAATTAAATTGAAATATATTATCCAGAAAAAAATATTCATACTATATCAAAATATATGATATCATCTGAACCCATATATCATCCTCATATATCATCACACTAAATGATGATGATATTCCAGAATGATCTTGTGGAGTGTGCTACTAGTGATACGTCTGTTACGCTGAGTGTGTGTGGATTTCGCCCGAAAACTTCGGAGCACCTAGAATATGATAGATTTTCTCTGGTGATGATGGATGTAAATGCAGTACTTTGTGCTTTGGATTTGGAATCATGGAGTGTTCAGGATTAACAATAATTGCCGAAAATATCATTTAATATAAATGTGTTTTATTTATTATTATAGTTTGTGTACAGTGTGTTATACAGTGTGTCCCATTTAAAGGTGCCACCATTGGGATCTCGAGAACTATAAGAGATACGATGTCGGTCAAATGGAACTTTTTGTGCGCCTTTGGGAGGCCATCTTAGATGTGCTTTTGTTTTTCCAAAAATTCTCATAGGGCACTAGATAATGACGAAAAACTGAATATTGTTGATTTTTTCTTTCTCAAATAACTTCTAAACTATTAGTAATTGAGAAAAACGTTTCAAATATAAAAGATAGATATTTTTATTAACTAACCAGTGGCGTACAAAATAAATTTTTATATCCGTAAATTTTCGAGATATAACACAAACTTATATTTTTTTAAATGGAACCCATATCTGATTTTAGTCTCAAAAAAATCAATATTTTTTTCTCTTTTCAATGATGTAAGGGTTATTATGTTTTATATTTGTTTTGCTCCTAAAATTTAATTTTTCTCTTTATTTTCCTGAATTTTCTTATTATTTCCCAAAAAAACATTATTATTTTTATTAATTATATTCTATTTGATCAAAATAATTTGTTTTATGCCTTTATTACTTAATATTTTTATTCTAGACTCATAATTACAAATTACACTATGATGAGCCAAGGGCGACCTGATACAAAATATTATAAAAATTAATTTGATACGAATTTTGAGTAAAATTTTCTAACAAAATAAATTATTGAAATACAAAGAGTATTTCCAAATAGAAATCTACCAATATTTTCAAAATAATTGTAAATTGAATACAAAATAAGGAAAAAATAATAATTTTGAAGGCAAAACAAATATAAAACATAATAACCCTTACAACATTGTAAAGAGAAAAAAATACTAATTTTTTTGAGTCTAAAATCAGATATGGGTTCTATTTAAAAAAATATAAGTTTGTGTTATAACTCAAAAATTTACGGATATAAAAATTTATTCCGTACGCCACTGGTTAGTTAATAAAAATATCTATCTTTTATATTTGAAACTTTTTTCTCAATTACTAATAGTTTAGAAGTTATTTGAAAAAGAAAAAATCAACAATATTCAGTTTTTCGTCATTATCTAGTGCCCTATGAGAATTTTTGGAAAAATAAAAGCACATCTAAGATGGCCTCCCAAAGGCGCATAAAAAGTTCCATTTAACCAACATCGTATCTCTTATAGTTCTCGAGATCCCAATGGTGGCACCTCTAAATAGGACACACTGTATATATTTTATATATTTGTCAATGTGTGAATAATATAAATACTTACCTACATGCATGCATACATACATACATACATACATACATATTACATAGTATGCGAAATTTACAAACGAAGAAATAGTATAATTATAAAAGTCAAATATTATACAATCACATATTCTGACATTCAAACGCTACAGAAAAAGTCTTGATCCTAATTTTTGGTTAAAATATAACCCTTACCCCGGCGAAATAATTGGCATTGATATTATAATAAATATAATAAAAATATTTATTTCATAGGTATTGATTAATTTATTGATTAATACATTTTTACTCATATAAATCATCTGGTTTCAAAACCTGACAAATCCATTTTTGGCGAAATATGAGTTTGATATTACAACGGTTTCGTCTTCTAAATCTCCATAACCTACTGTTATATTTACGTATCAAAACTCAACAAATCCATATGACATTTACGCTCGCATATGATATCTAATACCAGCAAATCCAAATTATCCAATAAGAGAAGCGATTTGGAAGTTACTTGGTCCTATTTGGTATGCATTTTGTTTAATAATGTCAATTGTTTTCTTTGCAATTATTTAATACGGAAATAGTTCTCATTGGGTTTTATTAACAGTATCGAAATTTCAAATATCAATAATTTAACTCTATTGTTTTCATATAAGTCCAAAACAAAAAAGAAATTTAGGAAGTTAGTTCAATGAAATCAGTTGCAAAACGTGAAAAGTCCCAAGTTCAAAATCAAAACTGAACAAATTTATTTTTTTAATTTAAATTTTTAACATTATTTTCTTATTAAACAAAGTAGTACTGTTTTTATATAATTTTTCATTTAGAACATTGAAAACAGTGTTTTGCGATTTCCCAAAATTTTACGTAAGTGGATTTGTCGGATTACTGTAATAGTACTGATGTTTTTATATAATTTTTCATTTAGAACATTGAAAACAGTGTTTTGCGATTTCCAAAATTTTACGTAAGTGGATTTGTCGGATTTTGAAACTAAACAATTCATATGTGCTTCTGCAGATTTTATTATGTATTAACTACATGTTATTTTCATATTCTTTAATGAAGTTTGTAAATGCTAATATATCATTATTATTCATTTTTAAGCTGTCAAAACATTTAATGAATATCTGCATATAAACAATAATTAAACATCCCTACATTAAAGAATTTGTATCGCGAAAAAACAGTTAATAAAATGAACCAAATTTGACACTAAAACTTGTCCTTGTTGAAATACTCATAAATTATTAATTGGAAAAATACTACCTTTTTTAGTTTATGTTCTGTATTTATTAATTTAAACCCAACGTTTCGGCACCATAAACTGGTGCCTTCTTCAGGGGATACATTGACATTAATTTTTTTAATTAACAAAAATAACAAGTAACCAAGGTAACAAGAAATATTCATAAATGTTACCTTTTTTTTTATGTATACAATTTTCTAGACAATATATGCATGCCCGGCAATAACATGGACGGCGAACATGCATCTTCTCAGGAAAAAATCTCCTTTTGCCAGAGGAAAAACCGTCCCAAAAACTGGCAGAGAAGTGATCTGTATAACTCAGAGACGCTTTATCGGTAGCGAAATACCGCAGCCGTACTCTTTATAAACAGATGTTAGAAAAAGTTTATAAAAAATTGTATACATATTACAAATTACAACATATTTAATATTGGAAGCCATGCGCGACTTAGTTCTAATCCGTCACAATGATTGAGATTGATATTTCTTGCAATAATTTTCGTATCTTCAAACTTTATTTGGTGGAATTCTTCCAAGGCATGTTCTGCAACGGACGATTGCCGGGCATGCATATATTGTCTAGAAAATTGTATACATAAAAAAAAGGTAACATTTATGAATATTTCTTGTTACCTTGGTTACTTGTTATTTTTGTTAATTAAAAAAATTAATGTCAATGTATCCCCTGAAGAAGGCACCAGTTTATGGTGCCGAAACGTTGGGTTTAAATTAATAAATACAGAACATAAACTAAAAAAGATAGTATTTTTCCAATTAATAATATGAGTTCTGAAAGATATTTTAATAACTCATAAATTACATTAGTTCTTGTCGTACAAAATACGTACATGTATGTATGCATTATGCTAATGCTAATTGTAATTACTTGGAAAATACAACTTAAAATGTGATGGTACAATTGCGATATTTATTGATTTGTAATGAATCCTATATCATAATATACTTGCTCTACTTAATATCCTAGAGATATATGATACAGTTTATCTAAGACTTGTAGACAAACTAGCTATTTGCATTATAAAATTATAATACGCACTGATCTACTTTTAATTGTCTCGTAATATACATATATAATATCCAAAATATCTCCATCTCGATAAGTCTTAGATAAAATGTCAAAATAAGTATATATCTGTAACCACTTGTAAAATACGTATACCTTAATATACATTTGATGATACACATTTCATTTTACTTATTTCTAAGTTCTAATATATATATATATAATAGATTTATAAATGTATTACATAAATGACCAATAAACACCACAAAATGAATACAATCTTTCAATTGAAAACCCCAATTTTTCCTTCCCTAAAATTAAAAATTTCAGACAACCTGCAATTCACGTAAATACGAACTAGAACTGAAGCATCAATTAGCGATCGACAGCACCTGAACGAAACCAGCAATCTTGCGAACTAAAGATCCAAGTTCGATTCCAGCTACCAGCTAAATTCGAACCGAGAGCAGCGGCAAGCGATTCGCAGCAGCTCGATTATATAATCGCCAATACAGCAAGCAATCCACACCAACTCGATTACGCAATCACCGATATACAGCCTGCAAGCAAGGCTTCTGGTCGACAAAATGCAAAAATCGCGTAAAAACGACGTTTTAGAGCCGTAACGGCCGAAAAGTAGCACTTTACTGCCGATACGAGCATTTTTCAGCCGCCAAACGAGAATTCAGCCGATCGGAAGGCTATAGCAAGGCTTTTGGTCGTCAAAATTTAAAAATAGTAGTAGAATTAAGAATTTTTTAGCAGGCAAACGTATATACAGCTGATTGATAGCCTACCATTCATAAAAATTCAAATCTCAAGCGTATAGCAAGGCGAGTACTCATCAAAACATAAATCTCCTATTCGGCAGGCTGTAGAAAGACACCAAAATTCAAATCACAAGCGACCGAAACGCTACAGCAAGGCTTGTAGTCATCAACACGAATCAGATTCCCCACCAAAGGCTTCTAGCTGGATATAATACTGGCTGTCTGATAATTTTACAGCCATTCCGGTCAGCATGAGCGTTGGAGCTGGACCGGACACTCTGAAGCGTGATGTTACGTAATAACGGCTATATCAAGCTATATAAGGCTTTTGCTGGATTTCTAGCTAGCTGACCAGCTAGCCACCAGGATCCGTACCTGGACCGTAGGCCAGGCACGGGCTGGTGGTTTGCTGGTTGCAGTAGGATGGGCTGGATGCTCGGCTGGTTGCAGGGTACAGGTAGCTAGTAGGCGGGAATCGAACCTGGAGCTTTGGTTTGCAAGATCTTGCAGCTCGCCGTTCTCGTTTCAGATTGATGGGCTACAGGATCATTGCTAGCAAGCGGGATATGAACCTAGATCTTAGGAATGCGATTTTTGATATTTGTATTGTAATGAAAGAGTTCGTTATTTTAATGAGGATTTATTGGCCAGTGATATATTACATAATAATGATACATAATACATGAAATACATTTTACAGAATTAGAACACATAAATAATTGGATGAAGAATAAGTAGTTTATTAGGTCGATCTATAAGTTTGTGGTACATTAGATTAAAAGATGTTCTCAATGTCACAAATGCAAAGATAATGATATGTGCTCTAAAATTGTAAAGTTTAACTTTGAAAATGTAGCTATACAATATTACCTAATTATGCACATATTCAAGAAGGTTGATAGTTTTATAATAATGAGATTATGTTCATTTTTCAATACGAATAAGTTTATTTCTACATGTACATAAACATAATGACACAAATGTAAAGTACATATTTTTGATGGGTGTATGTGTATATTACCTAATACATTTTCTACAATATAAATACGAATATAAACACACATATATGCCTTTTTGTTTACGATTTTATTACGACCATATTGTAAGTGTATCAGCGTAAAAGTATATCATATTTTTTTCGTAAGATGTACGAAGATGAATTCTAGTATAGACAAAGTGCATATATGAATATATGAATGATTATCTGCAGCGGAAACTTCATCTAAATGTTTCACAAAGTGTAAGAGTATGTTTTACTGACGGCAATAATACACGAAAGTGAAACAGTATATGAATTTCTTAAACATAATATTTTTTAAAATGTAAGCGTATATAAAGATTGCTAACTTGATAAATTACATAGAAAATGTTCTAATGCAAAAGAAAATATTTATTATGTATATCATAGACATATTTTAAAGTCTTTTTATAATACGCATAGGCTTTTTCAAAATGACTAGGCTAATTATAAATGAATATTTGAACGTTTTTTTTTTTTCTAAAATGCTTTTTTAATGTATCTGTACTAATCTAACGCATAAAACTCACGCCTAAAAAAACTCAGGCAGAGTTGTGTGGGTTTGATTATAAGTATTAAGGAATATTTAGTGAAATATCTAAGCAAATTCAAGTCCAAAACTCATTTTGAAAAACCCTATGCGTTTTATAAAAAGACGACAGTCATAAAATGTTATATTTTTAACGGAAATTTTCATCTTAATTATATTGTCTTGAAAATTGAATTTTGAAGGTTAAAAAACTCGGGTTTATATGAATATTTTATTTCGAAAATGAATGTAGGTAAGATTTTTTTTTCAAGTATTAATTATTTCTTCTGTGAAATTTTTAGATATAAATGAGAATTGAGAGAATGTAAAAATATTTTTCGAAGTATTAACATTATACGCCCGCATATGATGAAAATGAAGGTACAGGAAAAAATCAGACTGTCTTTATTTGATAGTCCGGAATAAATAGTTTTTAAAGGTTTGGTATTTCTGCGTAGCTACTTTAAAATCGATAAAATAATTATTCAGTAGACTTTTTACCTTTCAAAAGGAAATGGCAACTTTAATATTTTAAAAATTAAGCTAGACAAGGACTCGTGTTTTTCAAATTAGAATTCAGAATGCATTTCTCTATAAGGAAACAAATTTTCAAAATGAGGAAATCGTTGAAACTAATTTCAGGTGTGCTTATTTCAGGACAAGTACATTTGGATACGAAATTTCAAATTTATAAATTATTACATCGAAAACTAAATCAAATATGGACTTGCTGTTTGCGAATTAATTACAAACGTTTACTTTTTAAATTTGTACGTAGTTTCAAAAAAATTTAATCGCTGAAATAATTTTAGGATTGTTTGGACTTAGTTTTTTCATGTACCTTACAGATAGTATGTATGTTATATGGATTTGTAATGAGTAATGAAATGTATATGAACTTATACATAATACGCTTTGAATATATATTTATTTAGACATATATGTGTTGTATATTGCACGACTGAGTACTTATATCATATTCTAATATACTTATGAATATGATATACTTGTAATTATGCATCATTTTTATAGTGTTTATGATCAGATTATATTATTATTAACCTTATAATATGTATTTATATTTATATATCTCATATATAGGAAATGAAGTTTTATTTATATACATATATATTACATATAATATCTTGAGGGTTACAAATAAATATAGGGGATGTTTTGGGGGTGATCCCATGGTGCAGCGTCTCTTTCGGGGTGTATTCCTCACATTTTGGGAAGTCCTTGTGACCATCTCTAACGTTGAAATAAGCATTCATGTCCATGTGTAACTCTCTCAGATCCTTCTGCAGTTCGTCCAAGTTCACAGCTTATCGTAGTTGTACAGTGTTCTGTGAAATTAAATGCACTGGAAATTAGGAAATTTAAACTATGGGTCATAAAAAAATAATTTAACTTTAGTTCAGAATGTAAAGATTTGTTCCAACCGTTCGTAATTATTAAAAACAATTTTAAATATAGCAAAGAAATGAGCCTGTTTCACATTTTTCAAAAACTATTTTAAATGAAAGTTTATGGAATGATTTTCTTAGTAATAATTTTTATTTTAATAATTTGTTGTTATTTGTGGAAATAATTAAATAAAAAGATTGGCATCCTGAAAAACTACCCCCCGCTCCTGTGACGTAGAAGCACATACATTACATCATTAATATCCAATAGGAAAATAGTTTTTCCATCACCTACGTTTATTCATATTATTTATATAAATAAACGTAGGCTAAAATTTGTCACATGTTAATAACAAAATCTTTTAATTTGACATTTGACGCTGACATTGCTCATTGCAAATGAATAATAAAGTAATAATGGCTAATTCAAATTACACTCAAGCTAAATCGGACAATTAACTGAAGGTCGATAGCTGGATGATGGCTGAATTTACATCAGAACGATTGTTTTACTGCTACCGAAATAAGAGGTGTTACAGAGTTGAGGTAAAATAAAATATAAAAACTGAATTTATTATATAAATTGATAATATATTTTACTTTAAAGTTCTGGTCGTGATTCTTATTTGACACTTGTTTGACAACTTTGACAATACACTTGACACCTTAGAATCGCTGAAGATGTATGTACTCTGACGTCACATTCTGTTTCAGATCACGTGATTTATTCAAAATTTTATCCAAATTTCAAAAATTAATTGTAAAATAACTAAAGGATATTTCGTGATATTTTCAAATTTGAGGCTCTTTAAAGAACAATATCTTTTCAAATTTAATACTTAGAAGTCATATAAAAATTCTTGCAACAGCCCTATTGTGATCAATAATTTCTGAATTATTGATTACATTGTGTGAATGATATAAAACTAATTTAATAATGACGCATAAGTTAAGTAACTGGCGTAAATACAGTTATAATAAAATAATATAAAATTACAATATTGCCCTTTAATTTCTAATACATTTTTAATTACGTAAATATAAAATAAAATATATAGCATAAATGGCATGTTAAAGAACATAAATTCATATTAGAATATTTTATATGAGAATAGCTCTAAATACTAGTATTGATCAATTAATGCAAACTATTTTTAATACAAAATGAACAATTAAAATTTTATATCATATCTACACTAGAAATAGACTAATGTTTAATAGAATAATGGCTGATACACCCAGTAATGCGTATAACTAACTAATACAAAAATAAATAAATAAAAAAACTTACTAAGAATAAATGATGTAGCTAGTAGCTAGATATAACTCCAAGTCCTGCAGGTGTCCAAAAGTCGTGTCCAAGCCCCAGGAAGTCGTTCTCCAAGCCACAATACACGAACACACCGTACACGTCTGTTCACTAGCACTGCAACAATAAAAATGAATAAATGAATTCATATAATAGTTGGGCATTAAATAATATACAAAACAATTAACAGACAACAATCAAAATGTGTCATTAGTTATAATTGATGTCTGTGTATTACATAACTTGTTGATCGGCCATTTATTTTTGAAATTTGTTAGCAAGGACTACGCGCGAAATATAATTTGAGTCCCCAAGGGTTGATAATAAGGGTAGTACTAACTTTCTAAGTAAAATAGATCATGGAAAATACATATAGCACAGAATTTTTTATCAGTAACCATTATAACTAAATAAGACAAAAACATATACCTAAATATATCAATTAATACAAAACCTTTTTTTTTGTGTGTGTGTGTGTGTGTGTGTGTATGTTTGTGTGTGTTTGTGTGTGTGTGTGTGTTTGTGTGTGTTGTGTGTGTATGTGTGTGTATGTGTGTGTATGTGTGTATATGTGTGTGTATGTGTGTGTATGTGTGTATATGTGTGTGTATGTGTGGGTGGGTGTGTGTGTGTGTGGGTGTGTGTGTGTGGGTGTGTGGGTGTGTGTGTGTGTGTGTGTGTGGGTGGGTGTGTGTGTGGGTGGGTGTGTGTGTGGGTGTGTGCATGGATGTTAGGACCACGGTTTCTCAAATACAATAAGACTAAAAAATATTTAACTGCAGTTTCCTCAATCTGAAATTCTTGGGAATAGCTGATTAGATTATGGGAACCCGAAGTACCTAATAGTATCTTTAAAAAAAAAATTTAAGTATTATTTTTTGAAAATTTCTGTGATTAGTAATATTTATTTATTTATTTATTTATTTATTTATTTATTTATTTAGAATTCACTCAACAGGAAATTAATCCCAATTACAGAGGAATTATAACAAATAATAATTAAACATACTTGATAACGAACGAGAGACAAAAAATAATACATAAATACATCAATACATGTACACAAATACAAATATCTAAATTCTAGTTTCGTAAGAAATATTGAATTAGAGTTTTCTTAAATTTAGAAAGTGAATCACAAAATATGTCTATATTATATAATTTTTCTTGAATATCGTTAAAGTTTATACATAGCTGTCTAACAGGAGATTGTAGTTCATAGTTTGTCCTAGGTGTAGTATAACAAAATACGGATTTGTTTCTGGAACGGGTTAGTCGAAAGTTTAAGCAGGTCAGTACAGTGTTATCATCGATTATATGGTTTATAATTTTATACAAAAAAATACATGAAGACATAGTCCTTCTGTTTTCTAAAGAAATTATCTGAAGTTCATATAACGCATTGTCATAATCAAAATTGTAGGGTGGATAAAACCCATAACACTTAAAAAAACAATACCGAATAATTTTTTTTTGAATGGATTCTAGGGCAACAATGTATTTTTTGTAAATGGGATTCCAAATCAGTGAACAATATTCTAACTTGGATCGCACATATGCATAATATAATGATATTATAGCAGTGATGCACTGAAATGGTCGTGTGTTTCTAATAACAAATCCAAGTATACGATGTGAAGAACTAATTAACTGATTAATATGAGGATGAAATGAGCACTTGTTATCAAAAATGACACCCAAGTCAGTGATTTGCGATACTCTTTGTAACGTTACATTATCCATATTATATTCATACTGAATTGGACATTGTTTAACACTGTACGTCATGATTTTACATTTATTATAATTAAATAATAGTTTGGAGTTAAAAGACCAATTTAGAATGCTGTTAATGTCCGATTGAAGATTTAAGCAATCATCATATTTATCAACAATTTTATATAGTTTTATATCATCAGCAAATAATAGTATGTGGGAATTAGGGACTACTTCGGTAACATCATTTATAAATAGCAAAAATAACAGTGGCCCTAAATTTGACCCCTGTGGTACCCCAGATGTGGCTAAGAATGCATCTGACTTATAATTATTATAATGTACTGATAATTGACGATTATCGAGATAGGAAGCTATAAACTGAACAATATCATTTGAGAAATTGAAATTAGTTCTTAATTTGTGTAATAAAACATTATGATTTATTTTATCGAACGCTTTTGCAAAATCCGTATATATGACATCAATCTGATTGTGATCTCGAAGAGAATTTAAAGTAAAATCAGTAAAGTTTATTAAATTTGTGGTAGTGGATCGGCCACTAATAAAACCGTGTTGATGATCTGAAATGTACTTGTTTACTTCGGCGTACATGAACTTATAAATAATTTTTTCAAATACTTTTGCAATGTTCGACAAAATGGCAATTGGTCGGTAATTCGAAATATCTGAAACATCACCTGCTTTGAAAACTGGACAAATTCTAGTAACTTTCAGTCTGGAGGGAAATGTATTCTGTGACAATGCCGAATTAAATAAGATAAAAAATGGTTCAACTAGTATATCTGAACATGCTTTTAAAATATATGCTGGTATGTTATCAGGACCAACAGAACGTGAGGATTTTAATTCCTGGATGGCATTAAGTATGTCTCTTTTAGATATGCTAGTTAAAGAAAATGATTCGCGTAAATTAAATTCATCATTCTTTAATAAATCCGTATTGTTGTCTATCTCATATACACTTGAAAAAAATTTCGAAAAAGCATTTACAATTTTAGGAGTTGTATCAAAAGATTCATCGTTTAAATGCATCAATCCAGGAATACGTGACTTACGTTGTTTTGTATTTATAAATTTCCAAAATTCTTTTGGATTTACGCACACATTCGACTGGATATCAGCTAAATATTTCTTATGAGATAGTGAAACAGATTTTTTAATGTCAGCTCTGATTTTTGTAAATTTATTGTAATAAAAAATCTGATTTGTTTTTTTGTACATTTTATGAAAATAGTCTTTGGTTTTAATGTCAGATATTATCTCTTTTGTGAACCATGGTGGATATGAGGATTTATTATTCTTAGTAAAAGGGACACACTCAAATAATATTTTATTAAAAATTTCATAAAATTTTTCGAAAGCATCATCAACTTTTCTGTTATTTAGAATATCCCAATCAATTTTTGATAATTCTTGATACAGTTTAGTAAAATCCGCTTTACGAAAATTAAATGTCTGATTTTCATTAAATGTACAGTTTTTCTGATGGGATGAACACATAGAGTCAAGAGGGAAAGTTACCGTTAACACTGGATGGTACTTATCTTCGGGAACAAAGGTATCATCAGAACGTGATACAGTTATAGTACTAATATTTGACACTACTACATCAAGTATTCGATTATCGCAATTTAAAACTCGATTTAATTGATCTGCATTAAGGAAATTGCAAAAGTGTTCGAATCTAGAAATGATATTGTTGAAATAGCCATTTTCATGAAAATTATATAGGTTTGGTATATTTAAGTCTCCTAATATGATGAAATTACTGTTTTGCAAAAACAAACATGACTCAAGACATTCGTACAACAGTTCATACTGCAGTAACGAGACAGGTGGCGGGCAATATGTAGCTACTATATAAAAACAAAAATGAAATACTTGAATACGTACACAGATAATATCCGATAAGCATTGATTGTCAATTTTTAGATCAATTAAAGAAGAATTATATTTGTGGTGAACAGCACACAAAACACCTCCGCCTCTGGATTTGTTAGTTATAGAATAGTTTCGATCTTTTCTATATATTGTAAAATTATCACTGATAATTTCGGAATTATATACTGATTCAGTAAGCCAGGTTTCAGAACAAACAATTATGTCAAAATCAGACAGTAAAGCATTAGTACAAAATTGATCTAATTTGGTATTTAAACCCCTAGTGTTTTGATAATATATATTCATTTTAAATTCAAGAAAACAATGGTATTATTAAGATTAAGATTATGAATAATAAATATGTATATGAAATATAATAAAAATATTTCTTACGATTGAAGCAAACAAACTAAATATGAACAATATACAAAATACGAAGTTGAAGGTCAGTTAAAATATTATAAATCAAAAAGTTTAACGACCTCAACAAGAAACAAACCAAGTTTTACAAGTAAATACATCCAATGTATATATACGAAAAAATATAAATTTAAAAATTTTGCACTGCTCCATTATAAAATGATTTATAGATCGTCTAAATTGTCATTGAAGTTAATTTTCTTTATAGAATTGTTTATTTTGGCAAAAATATTTCCATCTGCAGTCCAAACATTTTTGTACCCAAATTTATCGGACACTACTTTTAAGAAATTTAATCTTTTTTTTGTTAAATCTTCTTTAATGGATACGTTAGTATTTTTTAGTTTGGATCGCAATTTAATAACTGTATTGCGGACACGATATTAAAGAATATAAAGATCTCTACCCGATACATTTACAAGTTTTATTATATCTTCTATGGAGTTAAAGATAGAGACATAAATATATAAAATAATAAGTTGTAAATTAATCTCGCGGCCCATGGAAAACAAATGGAAAAATTAAAATGTTTGTAATTGCCAAAAAAATGTGAGTGCCAAAAAGCCAGAGACATTACTGAAGACTTTTTCTAGGAAGTACATTTAATATTTCTTATTTTATCAATAATTAAATATTTATAATTATAGATACATATATTACATATACCCTTCAGAAATACCTCCAATCTCATCAATGAATTGGAAGAATCTCGAACATTAGAAGAATAAGAGTGAATAGAATTTAAAAATATATAAAGAAGATACGTGTTCTTGTGTGTTTCAGAAATGTTTGGGATTTGTACAAAATACATCAAATTAACCGAAGGTCTTGTACTGGCCACAACAAGTTTTTATATTCTGTTATTTCATAAAAATTAGTACGCATATAAAAGAATGCTTGAAGATTCACTTTTTCAACCCGCAAATCGATATCTCAATTAGTTTTTGAAATATCGTTAACCAGGTATCATATTTTATGCGATTTTGATGAAAATTACTTGTGTTAAATAAATTTAAAATATTAGTACTTTCTTGATAGGCGATTTTTTTTACATATCTTCGACTAGTATCTACTGTCCGTCACTAATGAATGGTAAAAGGGACACTGACTGGCGTTACGCCATTCGGTTCTATGGACTTTTCTACATATGTTTACCAATTTTGAATAATCGTGTCCAGCTAGTATAGTAAGCAATAAAGAAAAAGCAAAAATGAAAAAAATGGTATTCAGTAGCATACTAAAAATTCGATCAGCCTGTATTTAAATGAAAAGTATCATTTTCCCTTATTTCGGGCACGCTGATTATAGGAAAAATAATGAAAAAATTCTCTAGGCTTTAGTTTCCAAAATAGGAAGTTTTATTTTTAAAGGAAATTGACAATATTTTTTGACTTTGCCGGTCTATTAAGAGAAATAGTTTTTTCTATAGGAACGTAATGTTGCAGGAATTAGAATTGCTGAAAAAAATTCAGTCCTGTTTGTTTGAAGATAGCTAAGTGTCTATTGTGTATACCATGATAAAAATAAAAATAAATTAAAAACTAAGTGAGATAGCGACTAGCAGTTTACAAATTTGGATTCAGGGGTTTGTTGCCTGATGTACACTAACTAAGTTTCAGGAATTTGAATTGGAAATATTAGCTTTAGGGCCCAAAATTACTAAAACTAAATAAGTTAGGAATTTGGACGTTTCAATTTTGATTTGAGCATGCATCTCTGTATACATAAACAAAGTTTTAAAATTGTTGAAATGTTGGCAAATACTTTTTATAGGAAATTTCAAATTTAGATATTAATATAAAAATCTGTTGTGCCCAGCACAAGACCTTCGGTTAATTTGATATATTTTGTACAAATCCCATACCAAAAGTTCATTGAAAAAGATTCTATATATCCAGTAAAATTGTAACACGAACATAATACAATTTTTTACAAATTCCATACAGAAAGTTCATTGGAAAATATTCTATAAATCCAATAAACTTATCACATGAATATACGTATACTCATTTATAAATACTCTAAAAATGCGTACACTTACGTAACATTCTCTTTACAATCAAATAATATTACTACCAAGTTTATATCTCTACCCATTTTTGAATTATTGCCCCAAAAGTCCATAAACCCCACATTTATCTAGATACAGTTTTGAGCAAAACTTTGAATATAAATATCTCGAGAACGAAAAGAGATATCGACCAGCGGTTTCAAAATCAGAAATCAGCGCATTGAGAAGTATCTAGATACATAAAAAGTAGATTTTTGAAAATTTTGAAGTTTTTATCTAAATATGGGGTATATTGACTTTTGGGGCAATAATTCAAAAATGTGTAGAGATACAAACTTGGTAATCATTACCGATGTCTACATGTGTTGTAGATACTGGCACACCCAGAAATGGGTAATATGCCGTGATGATATATTTATTTATTTATACAAACTTGGTAGTAATATTATTTGATTGTAAAGAGAATGTTACGTAAGTGTACGCATTTTTAGAGATACAGTCCTTCCATTTCTCTTTTGCCTTCCTCGTACTCCCGACATACTGATCCCATACTTGCCATATTTGATTTTGCACTTGGCACTGACATCTGTCAATTAGAATTTTTTCATATATAACGAATTTTTTGACCAAAGACAATATCTTCCTTACTTAAAGCTGACGGAAGATAAAAAGCGGTAGTATTTATACAGATAAACACAAATTACAGATACTGTAAATAAGTTGTTACATTTATAATTTTATTAACAAATTATTTCTTTTTGCAGATGATCACGTTTTCAACTTTTCAATGGTAAGAGACACAGCCATCGCGACTTGGAGAACCCGTTCGTGTGTCTACAGTATCCTGGGGCTTCTCTCCAAACCTGGTGGACTTGATTTCGTTGTCTGGATCAGGAAATCGTCTCTTGTGGTATCGTGAAGTCATGAACCGGTTCGCTTGATCTCCAGACTTCAAATCCTATGAAATATAAATGTGAGTTAAACTGTATATTCCACTAAATTTTATCATGCGCTGTTATTTCACATTTTTATTTATTACTCCTACATGGTTAAAGATAGAAATTGCTCAATGAAAATTTGGAATAATATTCTCTGTAAGATACGTCCAATAATAATTTTTATTCAATTTTGACGTTTTAAACTGTTATTATTAACTCCATAGCTACAACTATAAGCAACACTTTTTTCACATGTGAATTAAAAAAAAAATTAAATCACTCTCACAAAATTTTAACTCACTCTGCAACAAATAATGCATAAAATAACAACAGGTACGAAAATAACACCATAATATTTATAAGACATTATCAGCCATTTTAATTATTTTTCACGGCACAAATGACAGACAATAAAGCATTTTAAATACATGACTTGACGTCTATCAGCGACGATTGTCATGCTCAGCCTACTAACTAATCAGTTTTTTATTTTGTCAAAATTAAATATTATAATGGTTTTTATTAATATTTTCGTCAAAATTAAATAAAATATTGTACAAACCACGTGAGCTAAGAATGTTTATTCACTCAAAGAAATTAACTTACTCGCCCTTACGGGCTCGTGAGCTAAACTTTCTTCTCATGAATAAACATTACCTTAGCTCACTTGGTGTGTAAATATCTATTAATTTGGATCGGTTTAGGAGTTACAGGGCGTTAAAATAAATGTATTTCAGTCAGATTTTCTCTATACACTTGTTTCATATTTTCATATATTGCTACTACAAGAATAAAGATAGTAGAGACGTAAAAATTTATTTTACATAAAATTCACTATTAAGATAAGGCAGAAACATTTGTTTTGTGTTCAACAATTTGAAAGGAATGTAAATGTAATATCAAAGGTTCATACTTACATACGGCGAATTTCCTTAATAAATCATCCGCTGTTATATCATCACTGCAATATATCATCATTGGCGATTTGCACATATTAGAATACACTTTGTAGTAAATATTACATACCACTCACACCAATTAGAATAACTTTTATAACACTTGGTAAGACAATACATTAGACTTTTACGGAAAATTATACTTCTTTTAATAATAGTAAAGACATTTTTTTAAATATACAACAACCGTACAGTAAACTAACTCACGACAATAAAATTTTGACTAAGGATTAAAAAATAAACACTAACGGGAGGGCAGAGACAAAGACTTATGCAACATTTTAAATAATATCTAAAATAATAATAAGCAGAAATACATTGTATAAATTAAAAATGAATTTTGAATATTTATATTTTATTGTAAATAATAATATACATATGAACATTTAAATTTAGTGTACTATTAACTTATTAAATTTAGATTTCTTTTACAAAGTTTAAACAAATTGAAAATAATTTATTTAAATAATTTTAAGAAAGTTATAGGGCAAATCTTACATTTTTAATATATAGCGAACTATAAGATGTAATAGAGAACGATTGCAATAAAAATTTCAAAGTTTTTCGTTTGCTATATACACTACACGATTGTTCATAAGCACACCATGTTCACTTCACCAAAGTCTGAAAGGAACTGAAACCTTTATTTTTAAAACATAAAATTAATATTATCACGTAATACCCCCACTGTAATTAAGTGTTTATTTATTATATCTTTTGTACTTTGCCGCTTAAAAATAAACAAAGTTTATGTTTGTTTAAAGGTTCTGCGAAGGGCCGGACTACACCCAGTAATAGGATACGGTAACTACAACACTGGATGATGATAATAAATGAGTTTTTATAAGAATAAATAAATTAAATAGTAATTTTTTACCTTTCCTATGTAATAACAAAAGGAACAGGGAAATTTGCTATTTTTTAAGGATTTTTCCGAATTTTCCTATCCTATTTTTTAGTATTAAGTTCTCTAGGTGCGGAAATAACCATCCGACAGAAGTCCGCCCTTTTATTATATGCGAAGGGCTTATTTGAGCCCTTAGGGAAAATCTGACCACGGATTTCAATTATGCAGATCCAAGTAAGTTCAACAACACTTGTCCGGCCTTTCTAGCCCTTTTAGTTCAGGAATTAGCGCAGGCCCTTCGCCACAAATTTAAAGGGCAAATATATTGTAAACCAAAAGGTTTTCATTAATTCTGTGCAAGCCAATGAAAAGCGCGGGTTCAAATCTTTGCTATATGCTATTTTCCGGCCCTTTAGCCCTTTAAATAAACGAATTAAGCGTTAGACCCTTCGGAAAACTTTAAGGGCTTGTATTTCGGAAACGGCTGGGATTTCAGCGATTTCCTTGAAATTTCGCGTTCCCTTAGCATCCTTTGAAAAACAGGGGTCGTAGAATAACATATATGCGTTTCAAGGGCGTAGGGCCAAGGGTTTAAAAATTGCCTAATTGAAATTTGACATCTTGTTTTAAAAAAAGTTGAACAAATTCTCACTTTTTTACTGTCGGTCCTATTTACCTCTTGTACATTATAGGTGTTTTCCGTGATATTTCTAACAAATTTAACAATGTTTTAAGGGTAGTTTTAGTAGAATAGCTTACTAAGTAAATTTATAGTGTTTTTGTCTAAATTTTTTGATTAATTCTACATGTTACATATAATTAGTTAGTGTCGACCCTTCGTTATGAACTTTAGGGCTAATATAATTATAAACCAAAGGTGTTTCATCAATTCTCTGCAAGCCAAAGGAAAGTGCGGGTTCGAATTCTCCCGATACGCTATTTTCTGGCCCTTTAGCCCTATAAATTAACGAATTTAAGCGTTAGACCCTTCGGAAAACTTTGAGGGCTCATATCTCGGAAACGGCTAGGATTTCAGCGATTTCCTTGAAATTTCGCGTTCCCTTAGCATCCCTTGAAAAACAAGGGTCGTAGATTAACATATATGAGTTTCAAGGGCATAGGGCCAAGGGTTTAAAAATTGCCTAATTGAAATTTGACAGCCAATTTTTTAAAAAAGTTGAACAAATTGTCACTTCTTTTTGAAGTCACATTTTTTTGTTCTACATAATTTATAAAGTCGTAGATGTTATTTTTAATAAAATTAGACATGTTTTAAGGATAATTCTCAAATGATTTTTGATTAGTTTTTCTATAACATGTCCTTAGTTTTAAAATGGCATTTTATAACATTTGTTAATATGCATAATATACGAGCCCTAATCCATATTAGAATTATTTATTAAATTCATTTATGTTGACTTAAATAGTATTATTTCTAAAAATAATGGAAGAAATTTTTTATATTTTATTTAAAATAAAGAAATTTCTATATTATATCGTAACTTTAAATTATATTTCTAGTTAAACATAAATATTTAACAGTATAATAATAACTCAAATTTATTATTAAATTTTTATTATTTATCAAGATTGGATAATTCGCCGAATATTCTTAAAAATTGCTTTAGATTTTTATAGTGTCTTACTTCTAAACTCTGACAAACAAATGACGTCAATTCTTTTCAAACTTTATTTATTTTTCATGTATTGTTATTAAAGCTATAATTATTTAGTTTGACAATACAACATCAAAATATTTCAAAAAATATATCGCGCTATTAGCATAAGAACCACGAAATAACTATAATAATATCGATAATTACGTTAGCTAATATTTGTATTATATGAGCGCTAAATAAAATAAAATATTAGCGACTAGTCCAACTAATGTTGATTAGGGCTCGTACATCTCTTATATTATTTCTCTTGTAAATGTTATATAAATATGTTCATACTTCCCTGTCCTTTTGTTGTGGTGTTTTCGCTATTAATAAATAAGGGTTGTTAAATAAAAAAATGTATTAGTTTAAGTAATCTTTATTGTTTATTTATAATACATTATTGTTTTTATGATGTTCATAGTATAATTGTATTATTTTCTGTGTACTTTATAAATATACTTACCTTTACCCTGAAAAATTAGAAATAGGGATGTTTAAATAATAGTTTGTATAAATTTTACTTGTATTTATTGTTTATTTGTATTTTACATATTTGTATTTCATGTAATTACCCTTAATATACAATATATTATACAATAAAATATAAATTAAGATATAATTTTTTTATTTTTACCCTCTACTGCCCCTACACGTATATATAGTTCTTTAAACGGCCTCCAGAGAGCAGCACCTGTTGAAAAACAGCTTTGCGCCTAAACATAGGCAACCAGAAATACTGCTTCACTTTGAACATACATACGTACATACATATAATGCCAAATTAATAAAATAAGAAAATGATCTAAAAGGGTTAAGGGATGTATACCTAGAGGGAATTTAACTCGTTAAATATGGGACGTTTACCCAGGGAATTTGAATAATTGAAAATGGGATGACAATGGAATGTATGGTGTGTGGGAAATTTATTAATTCAGTCTGAATAGATGCTATGTGTACTATAAAAGAGTAGTTGAGTCTTCTTTGGTAGAATTTAAATCCAATTTTTAGTAAATCTAAACACCCCAGACATTAAAAACTATGTATGTACGTACGTTTGTACACAAATGAAATTTTTTTACAATAAATTTTCTTCAAGTCGGTACATTTATCGATAGGTGCTGCCCCCTGACGGCAATTTTAAAAACTTTATACGTGAAAGGACTTAGAAAAAAAATCAATTTTTAAATATAAGAATATATTTGTATTATTATTTCAAATTACAAGACTTTTTCTTATAAAAATTAAAGTTTATTGCTATTACAAAAGACTGACATCATAATAAATTTTTATTAGATTTTTTGACAAATTTAGTAACAATTGTGAACAGAATTATAACAAAAAAAGAAACGTAAAAGACATTTGTGTTTAAAAATTCACTTCATAATTATTTCTCACTAAGTTTGTTAACAAATTTGGTGACAATTTTTTAACGTGTCAAACAGGCATTAGTTGTAAAATTCAAATGTTTCTTACCAAGTAAAATTATCACTATTTTGGTTGTAAATATTATTAACTGTTTTACATTTTTATTTTGTAATAAAAGTAACTTCTATTTCAAAATAAAGATACAAAATAATAATATTTACAAACAAAATAATGATAGTTTTACTTGATAACAAACATTTCATTTTTACTAGTCTGTTCGACACGTTAAAAAATTGTCACCAAATTTTTAACAAAGTAAGAAACAATTACGAACAGAATTTTAAAACACAAATATCTTTTAAGTTTCTTTTGTGTTATAATTCTGTTCACAATTGTTACTAATTTGTCAACAAATCTAATAACAATTTATGACAGTGTCATACATGGTTTAGTTATAAAACTAAAACGTTTGTTACCAAATAAAATTATCATTACAGTTGTATTATTTGTTGTTAATTATTTTGCACCTTTATTCTATAACTAAATAAAAATGCAATAGAATTAAACACAAATAACAAAACCATAATTTTATTTGGTAACAAACATTTCAGTTTTATAACTGAATACGAAACTCTACATTTATATTATTTATGTTTTAGGGTAAAATAATAGCATATTAAGTAGAGTTTCGTTTACAATACTAATTTAACAAATTCAATCTTGGGGGTCTCTAAATAAGATTCTTTGTTCCCATTGTTAAAGGTACAAAGATTTCTTATTCAGTTTAAGACCATTTGCGAAACTGTATATTATATTATATATTTTGTTACCACCCAAACCTCCCACTTACCAAAATATATAATATTTATTAATACAAAGCTTCGTTTACAATACTTAAAATCTAACTTTGCCCTGACAGCGTCTAAATACTTAATAATAATTACAATTTTTACTAAAACTACCTACTTTAAAACTAAAGGAACATGGGTATTAAATTAAAATAAACACAATAAAAGTTTGTTTTATTGTACATACATTTTAAACAAATGAAGAAGAAGCCATGGTCTGCGTCTCCAATCGGCACTGCAATCTTGACGATAGTGGCGGTGGGGAGTTCTTTTTAAGTTTAAAACTATCTTAGAACTAAAAACAAAACCCTTTATTTAATAAATAGTATATATAAGGGAAATACCGCCCTCAAATGCCAAACCCACGTTCCCTTATATATACCATTTATTAAATACAGTTTCGTGTACAATAATACTTATAATCTAACTTAAATTATTGTAGTTCCCCCCCAAATTAAGTTAATGAAGTGCGCAAAAAAACCTATCTTACGTTAAGATCTATTTCAAAGAAAAACAAATCTAAAAAAGCCTATCTTACGTTAATAACGATTTCAAAGAAAAGCAAGTCCAAAAATGTGAAGTTACGTTAATTTTTCTCTCTCTCTCGAAAAGCAAAAACAACCCTTCCTACTTATATCTAAGCTACCTTATGTCTACGCGAACTATCTTATATCTAAATTAAACTAAGCTAAAGGCGAAGTGTGTGTGAGAGAGAGAGTACGAGCTAAGCAAATGGTGAGAACGCCGTGGCGTCGAACGCCGTTGTTGGTTCTCACGGAAGTTTACGAGGGGGTTAAGCCGACCCCACGCGATGCAAAGCATTTACGGCCTAATACACGAACTAGGTAGAGAGTACGGTAGCAGTTAAATGTAACTACCTAGGGTACACGCCAACCTACCTAGCTACTCCCGGAGACATTCGCCCGCGCCTCTCGCGGATACCCTACACCGAACGCGGTTATTAACCCGTGTGCTCAACAAAGTTAAATCAAACAAAAACTTTACCTTGTCTTTAATTATTCGTTGCCATTACCATTAAATGAAGATTACATTACGTTGCCTCCGGATGAGGAGAGCACATAAGGCCATAAGAAAGCTTTCTGTGTCAACTATGGATTAATGTCCCTAGAAACATTCACACAAGTGTGAAGCGATCCACCATAACAACAGGATTCACATGACGGTGCGTTGTACATATCAGTCCACTCAATTATGGCTATCGCGCACGAAACCTACCTACCCAGCCCCTCTGACCGTGTGAAGTTAATTGAATAAGGAACCCGAACACCCACATCAAAGTTTCGGTCTGTTACCTCCTTCCTGACTTACTCATCCATCCACCTGCAAGCATGCCCCGATACGTCCGTATTTTCTTTTCCCAAGCACTCTCCCTAGCTACCGTCTGGGTAAGCCACGCGTACGGTTACCGCTGCAACCGTAGACGCACGATTTTAGGATGATCGCCACGGGATGCACTTCAAATTAATCAATTTATTTTTAATTTTTAAAGAAAACGCGTGTTTGCTCGACGGCGCGATGAGCCAAAGTTTAATTAAAACCTGAAAATACATTTCCAAGAACTTAAAACTATAGTATATTCCTAACGTACGAATGGCATTGCACAAGTTCAGTTCGCTTTATAATCTGTGCTGACATCTAATAAGAATAGATCTTTTCCCGCATCAAGAAACGCACATGAAACCATTATTGAGAAATCAACAGACACAAAAATGTTAAAACACACGTCAATGTATATGAACTATGTTGACAGTTTCAAATTATTTTCTAAAAAGAGTTATGAACAATTCAGCCTGTGTGGCAAAAGAAAAAACTATTTCAATAGACACTTACAAAATTGCAATTTGCACTAGCGCCTCTAACGGCAAAGCATAAAAATCAAGGTTGCTATGGTTACCCCGTCCAAACAAAGACCTGTCATCAGCCGTAGACTCTACACTCTAGCCATCGTTTTAGTTGAATAATCGAATGATCTTCAATATTATCAAACAAAAAAGTTGCCCCAGACACATCTTCTGATTTTAAACTCATTTTTATTAAACACAACGTGCAAATCACAATAAAGAATTAGGATTAACACTGAATAACAGATGAGAACACAATGAGAGATAGGAACAGGGAACGGGACGTAAGACGAGGGGAGGTTTGTTTGGATGCATGATCTTCTATCTCTCTCTTAAGTAAGTGTCTATTACGTATCTTTAACAAGCATACACTTTATTGCGCGCAATGCCATTCTTACGTAAATAATACTAAAACTTATAAAGCTACTATTATTTTAGTCTTCTAGATGTCCGTTTCCTGAAAGACAAATACTAATCACTTGTTCCCAGATATTGATTTTATTGATAAATAGGCGATATTCAATTTCAAATTGTTTCGATATTCTAAGGACATTTATGAAAGTTATGTTTCTTTCAATGTAGTAATCAAAATCGAATTTGAGTACAAGATAATTTAAGCATATAGTCATATTATTTTTACCTCTCGCTAAAAGAGGTATTGGATTCATGCTAAAATTCGCATATCCAGATTTTATTGAATAAGCACGATTTAAGGTCCCTAGAATCCGATTATAACATTTTTAAAATGATGTCTGTGTGTGTGTGGATGTGTGTGTGTGTGTGTATGTATGTATGTCTGGATGTTGTAGTCACGATTCCTCAAAAACTATAAGACTTAAAAAATATTTAACTGCAGTTTCCTCAATCTGGCATTCCTGGGAAGAGCTGAAAAGGTTTTGGTAACAATTGAACAACCGGAAGTAGTAGTTTCTGGGAAAAAATCTTCTAAATATAATTTTTTGGGAGTTTTTTTTATTAAATATTGAAGAACATAAAATTCTCCATCTAATACACTTAAAATTTTTATTAAATCTTGTATAGATTAAGAGATAAAGACACTATAATTTATAGAGTAAACTAATCGCAGAGGCCAAGGCACTAAGGAAACCAGTTGACAAATTCCAATGTTTATAACATGACACATGTCATTGTCAAATATCAACATTTTTAGTGACATTCTGATAGCTTTTTCTGGGAAGTATATTTAATTTTTCTTATTGTTTTATTAATTAAATATTTGAAATTATAGGCAAAATTGTGGTAAAATGCATATATCCATCGGAAATATCGCTAATCTGGTTAATGAATTGGAACAATCTCTGATATGAAAATGATATAAAATAGATATAATTAGAATTATATGTGTGCAGAAGACATGTTAAATACAATAAAAAACAATATTTGGGTAAAGTTCTGTAATATTTTGTTATAAAACGACGGTTCCAAAGCGAAGTGCAATACAATACATATATAGCCTAAAGCCTATGGCACACTTATCGATGAGCATCAGAGAGCATCGATGAGTTCATCGATGAAACAACAGTACGCATCCGTCATTGATAATTTTGTGTTTCATCAATGACAAATACATAAATTTTTTCTCTGACGAAAAACAGAAAAGTTAGTAATATTACCAGTGAAATGTTCCTACACCATCGGTTTTTAAATTGATATTTCCCTAGTTTATTATTGTTTGACACAAGTCAAAGTGACGTGAGGCACAAAAGATACGTGTGAAATGAGATACGTTCGTTTCATTGATGATCTTCGATGAAAATAGCAGCGCCGCTATTTTTCGTTGATGACGGGTGCGTTCTGTTGTTTCATCAATGAGCTCATCGATGCTCTCTGATGCTCATCGATAAGTGTGCCATAGGCTTAATATGGAAATGGCGAGAGGTCTTGTGCTGGCCACAACAGATTTTTATTATAAGTTCTCATGGTTAAGTTTGAGAACAAGTTAATAATTAGACACATAGTCATATTCCTTTTACTATAAGTTCTCATGGTTGAGTATGAGAACAATTTAATAATGAGACTTATAGTCATATTCCTGTAATTAAGTTCTCATAACTTAATATGCGAACAAAGTATTTTATAAAGTTTTGAAAATTGCATTCAATTTCTCCTAAAGAAGTGCAAATCTAGAGTTATTCATACTTTCTAAGTATACAAGTGCAAATCTAGAGTTATTCATACTTAGAAGTTTTGCAAAAATATTGCACAATTTATAAATTTGTCTGTATCTCAAGGCCTATGTATTTCTCCTAAATAAACAATACATTGCTAAAATGGCATCCTAATATAGGACAACTTTTGTCTAATTAATCAACTTCGTGTCTCGTTTTTCTGCAACTTGCAAAGGTATCCTATATACTATATTTATAAATTTGAAAAACATTACGAAACTCACCATTTCCTGCATTTCAGAGTGTTTGAGGGCCTCTATACTGTATTTCCATCATCTCCCGTTTTTGTCATCCTCCAAAAGTGTGTCTGTTTACATCTCCGGGTTCTTGAGGCATTCATAATCAAAATCTATAATGAAACATAATATGTACCTACCTAAACATTAGCATTTTTGTCATTTTAAAGATTATATTTTGAAATACCTCAATCACTGAGAGTATATTACTATAAAACTTAAATAAATGATTGAATACAATTAAAAATGTTCTTATTAAATCACTGTAGACTGGTTATTTCTCCACTTTTCATTGGGTGGGTCATTGTTCAGACTGACGCCAAGTATATGAATACGAATGAGACCGCTTGCTTATCTGTGCTAGCGAACGATTACGTACAGAAAATAGTAATTTTTATAACTTATTCCAATGAAATATACAGTGTGTCCCATTTAGAGGTGCCACCATTGGGATCTCGAGAACTATAAGAGATACGATGTCGGTTAAATGGAACTTTTTGTGCACCTTTGGGAGGTCATCTCCGATGTGCTTTTGTTTTTCCAAAAATTCTCATAGGACACTAGATAATGACGAAAAACTAAATATTGTTGATTTTTTCTTTCGCAAATAACTTCTAAACTATTAGTAATTGAGAAAAATGTTTCAAATATAAAAGATAGATATTTTTATTAACTAACCAGTGGCGTACGAAATAAATTTTCATATCCGTAAATTTTCGAGATATAACACAAACTTATATTTTTTTAAATGGAACCCATATCTGATTTTAGTCTCAAAAAAATCAATAATTTTTTCTCTTTTCAATGGTGTAAGAGTTATTATGTTTCATATTTATTTTGCTCCTAAAATTTAATTTTTCTCTTTATTTTCCTGAATTTTCTAATTATTTCCCAGAAAAACATTATTATTTTTATTAATTATATTGTATTTGATCAAAATAATTTGTTTTATGCCTTTATTACTTAATATTTTCATTCTAGACTCATAATTACAAATTACACTATGATGTGCCAAGGGCGACCTGATACAAAATATAAAAATTAATTTGATACGAATTTTGAGCAAATATTTTTAAGGAAATAAATTATTTAAATATAAGGAGTATTTCCAAATAGAAGTCTACCAATATTTTCAAAATAATTGTAAATTTAATACAAAATAAGGAAAAAATAATAATTTTTGAAAGCAAAACAAATATAAAACATAATAACCCTTACATCTTTGAAAACAGAAAAAAATATTTATTTTTTTGAGACTAAAATCAGATATGGGTTCCATTTAAAAAAATATAAGTTTGTGTTATATCTCAAAAATTTACAGATATAAAAATTTATTTCGCACGCCACTGGTTAGTTAATAAAAATATCTATCTTTTATATTTGAAACTTTTTTCTCAATTATTAATAGTTTAGAAGTTATTTGAAAAAGAAAAAATCAACAATATTCAGTTTTTCGTCATTATCTAGTGCCCTATGAGAATTTTTGAAAAAATAAAAGCACATCTGAGATGGCCTCCCAAAGGCGCATAAAAAGTTCCATTTGACCGACATCGTATCTCTTACAGTTCTCGAGATCCCAATGGTGGCACCTCTAAATGGGACACACTAAAGTCACTAGATATATAAAGTACCGCAATTGGCCGCCATATTGTGTCGAGCTTCGGCGCCAAATTTAAAATGGATTATCTTGAAACGAGTGCGTTATTACAAAGAAAATAATCGGCAGTGAATAAATCTATGAAGGCAAGTAATTAATATTGATTTTATGTTCACAATTTTTATAATATGCACACATATAAGTACAAAATATAACTGATCAAAATTATAAAGAAAATAAAAAATAAATACAATTAAGGTTAGTTTTCTTCAGGTCGTTTGACATGATGACAGCATTGACGCTAAAGTCCCCAGATATAGTGACTTTTATAGGCACAGCCAACTACAACTAGATCCTGATGTGACCCTGATTGGCCTGATTCCGCCATATTGTGTCTAAAAAACGTTCTTCTCTCTCTAACACATTGGTACAATGAATTGCGGTACTTTATATATCTAGTGACTTTAGGACACACTGTATAGTGTATATTGTAATATAATGTATATATGTAGGGATATTTAGAACTAAGTGATATATATGTTGGTAGCATATATATGTAGCGGTAGTAGCTGAACAGCTGAACATGTAACATGTAACTAGAGAAGACAACATCTTGAGTTGTAGCGTGTGCCTTTTATAAACGTAATTATATTATTTTGTTAATAAAGTAGTTAACCCAGTTCCAAGGCCTATTTATTATACATGGTGTCAGGTGTGGTTTGTGGTTGCGCAAGATATTGAAACGAAAGAAAGAAACCACATACAAAATGGAGTCGCAATTTAAACTGCCGTGTCCGCTTATTCTAGACAATAACATTACAGAAAACTGGAAGAGATTCATCCAAAAGTTTGAATTATTTATTACTGCAACTTGTGATAGCAGCACAACAGATGATAAGAAAATTGCAATGTTATTGAGTGCAGCTGGTGATGACGCACTTGATATATACAACACATTTGTATACAAACAAGGTGAAGATAAGACGAAATATAAAGTAATAGTACACAAGTTTGAAGAATATTGCGCACCAAAGAAGAATATTGTATTCCACAGATTTTTATTCAACAGTATTGTGCAGAAAGAAGGCCAGTCATTTGATAGTTTTTTTACAGAGTTGAAAAAAGCTGTAAAATTATGTGAATATAAAGAAGAAGAAAGTATGGTTAGAGATAGAATTGTACTAGGAATCTTGGACAAAAGTACGCAAGAAAGACTGCTTAGAGAAGAGAGTTTAGATTTGGAAAAGGCAGTGAAATTTTGTAGAATAGTGGAATCCAGTAAAAGCCAGTGCAAGATGCTGCAAACAGAAGCTTTAGTGAATGCAGTTCATGCGAAAGAAGAGAAAAAATACAAACAATCAAAAGATAAAAACACTGATGCTAAACAGTGTAAATTCTGTGGATTCTCGCATGCATTTGTCAAAAATAAATGTCCAGCTTATGGCAAGACGTGTGCAAAGTGTCAGGGGCGAAATCATTTTGCAAAGATGTGCAAGAGGAAGAAGAGTGAAGTCAAGCCAAAGAACTGGGGCTGGGGAAAACAAGTACATGAAGTGAACAAGAATGAAAAAGATGAAGACAGCTCTGAAAACGAACAGTTTTTTATAGGTACCATAGAAGAGAAGAAAGATGATGGTGCAGTGATGTGGAAAGAAACTATACTTGTAGAAGGTAAAAAAGTAGAGTTCAAGCTCGACACTGGTGCTGAAGTAAGTGTGTTACCGCTTAAGATAGCAGAATATGTACAGTGTGTGTCAAAGATTAAAAAGACAAACATAAAGTTAGTCACATATGGAAATTTCTCGCTAAATCCCGTCGGAACAGTTAATTTAAAATGTATGGTAAAGGATAGATGTTCAGTAATTAAATTTGTAGTAGTAGATCACATAAATCAAATGCCATTACTTGGTTTGCAAGCATGTAATATGCTTAAATTAGTTAAAAGATTGGACGCTTTAAATGTAAAGTCACTCAATGATATACTAAGCGAATACAAAGATGTATTTGAGGGTTTAGGGAAATTCCCATATGAATACAAGATTAAATTAAGGGATAATGCTATTCCTAAGTGTCAGCCTACTAGACGTGTTCCATTTAGTCTGCATGAAAAATTAAAATTAGAATTAAATAAACTAGAGTCACAAGGTATCATTAGGAAGGTTGATAAACCCACAGAGTGGTTAAATTCTTTGGTTATAGTTGAGAAAAGAAATGGTGATTTACGACTATGCTTAGATCCCAGGTATCTGAATGAAAACATACAGAGGGAGCATTTTTTAATTCCCACAATTGATGACATTACTTTTCAGCTCAGTAACAAGACAGTTTTTACAGTCCTAGATATGAAAGATGGGTACTTTCAGATCCCAATAGATGAGAAAAGCTCAGATTTATGTACTTTCGGAACACCATTTGGCCGATATCAGTTTTGTAGGATGCCGTTTGGAATCTCGTCGGCTCCAGAGGTATTCTCAAAACGAAATTTCGAGATTTTTGGAGATTTACCAGGGGTTTGTATTTATTTTGATGATCTTGTAATATCAGGAGAAACAGAAGAAGAGCATGACTTGAATTTGAAGCGTGTTCTAGACAGAGCTAGAAAATATAACATTAAATTCAATTCGCGAAAAATTCAGTATAAACAATCTAAAGTTAAATATATGGGTCAAATATTTTCTGAAAAGGGGATAGAGCCGGATAGAGAATATATTAAAGCAATTTTAGAATTAGAAACGCCCAAATCAAAGACTGAATTATGTAGGTTTTTAGGCATGACTAAATATTTAAGTAGATTTTTGCCGTCTATTTCAAAAGTATCTGCCCCGTTAAGAGAATTAACACGCGATGATGTCGAATGGAAATGGACTGAAAGTCATGAATCGTCATTAAATGATGTTAAAATGCTATTATCGAACGCGCCGATACTTTCGTATTTCAAATTTAATGATGACATAGTAATACAGACAGATGCAAGTAAAGACGGGTTAGGGGCTTGCCTGTTGCAGAAAAACAAGCCTATTGCATATGCATCGCGATGTTTAACAAAATCCGAGCAAAAATGGGCGCAAATAGAGAAGGAGTTACTGGCTATCGTGTTCGCGGTTGAAAAATTTAGTACATTTATTTACGGACATAAAAATGTCACCATACATAGTGACCACAAACCATTAGAAAGAATAATGGAAAAAGATTTGCACAAAATTTCAAAAAGGTTAGAGCTTATGTGTTTGAAATTATTAAAATTTCCGAACATAAAAATTGTGTACAAACCGGGTCGTGAATTGCATATAGCAGATACCTTATCTAGAGCATTTTTGAAAGATAAAGTAGAAGATGATGTTGAATTAAATTATGCAATACACTCTCTGATTAATCACCTTCCAATGTCACCTAAACGAAAAAGTCAGTTACAAGTATTAACGGAAAATGATAATATCTTAAGTAAAGTAATATCATTTTGTGAAACAGGATGGCCACTTAAACATTCTGATTTACCAAAAGATTTAATTCCATTTTGGAAAATTAGAGATCAGTTAAACGTATGTGATAAGTTATTACTCAATTGTAATAAAATAATAATTCCATCTGAATTACGCCAAGAAATGTTATTTTTATTACATGAAGGTCATCTAGGAGTAGAGAAATGTAGGGCAAGGGCGCGCCAAATCATGTATTGGCCTAATATTAATACTGATATCAATAATTATATATCAAAATGTAATATTTGTGAAACTTATTCCAGAAAAAATGTTAAGGAGACCTTAATGCCTTTCCCTTTATCAAATAGACCTTGGCAAAGAGTTGCTACTGATATTTTCACATATGGTAATCAAAGTTATTTAGTATTGTATGATTCATTTTCAAATTGGCTGGAATTATTACCAATGCGTGATAAATCCAGTACTGAGGTAATTAGAATTTTAAAAGCAATATTTTCAAGATTTGGCAGCCCAGATATTCTCTTATGTGATAATATTCCTTTTGGTAGTTATGTTATTAAAAAGTTTGCGGATGATTGGAATTTTAGTCTGGTAACTAGAAGCCCTAACTATCCTCAGTCAAATGGGTTAGGAGAAAAAGGTGTATCTATAGCTAAAAATATCGTAAAAAAGTGTACAGAGGGAAATACTGATATCCAAGTAGCTTTGTTACAATATAGAAACACGCCATTAAAGCATTTAAAAGTTTCACCATCTGAATTATTTATGGGTCGTATTTGCAAGACTAAGATACCAATAACAGAATCAATACTGCGAAGCAAAACTAATATAAATTTCAATGATAGACATAAAATAAGACAAAATATTTATGAAAAATATTACAATAGAAATAGTAGAACATTACCTGTTCTAGAGAATGGACAAAATGTAAATGTATATGATCCTGTTAGGAAGAAGTGGCAAGCAGGAAAAATACAGGACAAGCATGGTTCTCCAAGATCTTATTTGGTAGAGACTGAGAATGATGGTACTGTAAGACGAAACAGAATTCATCTAAGAACATCTGAGAATTCATTTGTACCCAAATATAACATTGACGAACCATTGCCAGTTCCCAAATTAGAGCCAGATATTGTATCTATTGATCATGGACCAGATATTGCAACACAAAATGTATTGAAAGAGAGTAAGTGTGAATCAAAGTCACAAGCGATTCAAGCAGACAAAACTGTTACAAGATCTGGTCGTGTGATCAAATGTCCCACAAAATTTAAGGATTATGTACGAAATTAAAAATAGGGAGGATGTAATATAATGTATATATGTAGGGATATTTAGAACTAAGTGATATATATGTTGGTAGCATATATATGTAGCGGTAGTAGCTGAACAGCTGAACATGTAACATGTAACTAGAGAAGACAACATCTTGAGTTGTAGCGTGTGCCTTTTATAAACGTAATTATATTATTTTGTTAATAAAGTAGTTAACCCAGTTCCAAGGCCTATTTATTATACATATATCAGTGGTCGAACTGAGGCGGGATAGGGCGGGATGGCATCCCACTACATTTTTTAAAGCGTGAAACCATCCCACTACTTCCTTTGGGAATGATTAGTATCCCGGAACTTATTATTTTCTTATGTTTGTAAAATTATAATTGTAATTGTTGACTACTGTGCCAAATTATTTTATTTACGTAAGCGAAAAGCAACCAACATGTCCCCTGTGAGTGCATTTTAGCCTTTTACTTTTTCTAGTCATTTTGTACATTGCATATAAAATATAACAATAAATTTATTAACACTACATTTAATAATTATATTTGATAAACATCCTTAACGTTGAACGGGACTGTCCTGTTTTCGTGCTATCTGTCCCGTTGCCCCGAACGAACACAAAATTGTCCCGTTTTCACAAAATGTACGATTGTTTCAAAGAACTTTAAAAATCTGCGCAATAACGCTGCTCTCTTGTAGTAGACAGTTTATCCAGGTAAGTCAACAATCCGTTAAATATATATTCTTTTCTAAAATGTTCTGTGATCTGGCAATATATTTTTGTACATAAAAGGGGAAAAACTTGCAACTTCACATCCCTTGAAAAAAATGTAACTGTTAATTATAAGGCATTTGACATTGAATGAAAATTTTTTTTTTTCTAAATACCTTTGCATGGCTTATTGCACCCCCCCTCCCTCCTTCCGCTATTTCTTTTGACCACTTCGACCACTGCTGTATATACAAAAATATTTTCGGCAGAATGGTCTACGTGAGAAAAAAAAATATTTGGTATTTTAAGGGGAGTTTGTTTAAAGATATTTTCTCAATTTACACATTTTTATAAATATTATTTTTAAGTCAAAGTACCAAATCAATTTGTCAAATTTGTCCCCTTTGCCCAACAAATTAAAATTTTGGGTCAAATATATTTCAAACCTTCCCTTATCTATCCCTGAAAACAGATTTGAAATATCTACCATCGTATTCGAGTTACGAAGTTACCACCCCCGTTAAAGTAAGTCTAAAAAACATTTCCAAAATTTTGAATTAAAAAAAAAATAATGCCATTTGATTCAGAATTTACTTTCGAACAAATTTTTTTCTTTAAAGATGTTAATTTTGCGGGAAATATCACATCCAAAAAATGGCTGGAAATACAAATTCACCATATTGATTATTTAATTGTATGTGTCATTTGGCTACTTAATAATTATAAACACAAGCGCTGTGAATTTTTAAAATTTCATTGTAGAAAAGTGAATTCAGAAGCACACTGCATAACAGACCGACATTTTTTCGATTTTCCAATTTGCATAATCAAAGTTTTTTTTAGCCAAAATTACTTTAAAATCTAATTTTGAAGATTTTTGGCCATATAAACCATTATAAAACTTTATAAGAATAAATCGTTGTCAACAAAATTACAAACGACTTTTATTTGAAACATTTTCTTCTATAATTTTTTGTTTTAAAGATAATTAATAAAATACGTTTTAATTCCGAAAATGTTTGTGGAACAATGAAGTAGAATATTGCACCTTATCTAAAATGAAACTTTAAAAATTCGCAGCGCCTTTGTTTATAATTATTAAGTAGCCAAATTTTGGTCATATATGTAATTCGTCTCGAGGAATTTAAAAATCAAGATGGTGGATTTTTATCGCCACCCATTTCCGGGTGTGATGGCATTTCCTGATAAACTATCAACTTTAGAGAAAAAATTTCATGAGAAAAGTTGTTCAGAATTTAATTTTAGTAAGGGTTTATTTGAAACTTTTTTTTATTTTCTATTTTTCGATATTAGGACCCAGAAAATAAAAAAAGTTTTAAACAAACATTCCATAAAATTAAATTCTTAACAACTTTTTAAAATAATTTTTTTCTCTAAAGTTAATAGTTTAGCCGGAAATGACATCATACCCAAAAATGGGTGAAGTTATGAAGCCGCCATATTAATTTTTGAATTCTACGTGTCAAATTACGTGCGTACCCAAAATTTAGCTAGTTAATAATTATAAACACAGGCGCTGTGAATTTTTGAAGTTTCATCTCAAATAAGGGGGCAATTTTCTAGGAATGAAACCTAGCATCTGAAAAAGTAAATGAAATCCAGTTTTTCCAAAAAGAAATTTTAAAAATTAACAGCTCCTGTGTTACTAATTATTAACTCGCCAAATTTTGGGCACATATGTAACTTGACACGCAGAATTCAAAAATCAAAATGGCGGCTTCGTAGCTCCACCCATTTTTGGGTATGATGTCATTTCCTGCTAAACTATCAACTTTAGAGAAAAAACTTACTTGAAAAAGTTGTTCAGAATTTAATTTTACGGAATGTTGATTTAAAACTTTTTTTTATTTTCTGGATCTTAATATCGAAAAATGGAAAATGAAAAAAAGTTTCAAATAAACCCATACTAAAATAAAATTTTGAACAACTGTTTTCATGTAAAATTTTTCTCTAAAGTTGATAGTTTAGCCGGAAATAACATCGCACCCAGAAATGGGTGGGGATAAAAATCCGCCATATCGAGTTTTGAATTCTACATGTTGAGTTCCATATGTGGCCAAAATTTGGCTACTTAATAATTATAAACAAAGGCGCTGCGAATTTTTAAAGTTTAATTTTAGATAAGGTGCAATATTCTACTTTCATTGTTCCACAAACATTTTCGGAATTCAAACGTATTTTATTAATTATCTTTAAAACAAAAAATTATAGAAGAAAATGTTTCAAATAAAAGTTGCTTGTAATTTTGTTGGCAACGATTTATTCTTATAAAGTTTTTCTCTAACTATAACCATTTAGGAAGCGGGGGTACTTCTCAAACTCCGATATAAAATCAGTTACAAATGTGTCCCCGCTTCCTAAACGGTACATTTAAATCATATACTCCAAATGACAAAAAATGCTCAAAATTAAATTATAAATCAATTTTGGACAATGAAATTTGCGATTATGCAAATTGAAAAATCGAAAAATGGTCTTTAAATGTCGGTCTGTGATGCAGTGAGCTTCTGAATTCCAGTTTTTCTAAAATAAAATTTTAAAAATTCACAGCGCCTATGTTTATAATTATTAAGTAGCCAAATTTTGGTTGCATATGTAACTCGATTCGTAAAATTCAAAAATTATATGCAACAGTTGTTCAGAATTTAATTTTACGGAACGTTCATTTAAAACGTTTATGATCTTGTTTCTAATATCCAAAATGGGAAAATTACAAAAAGTTTCAAACAAACCCTTATTCAAATTAAATTTTGAATAACTATATTGTTATATTCTACGATGTCGATTTAACTATTGAACATATTTGTGTAACTTTATTATAAAGTATTTTGCATAATATAAGTATTTGGTTGCTAACTTTTATTAAACGAAAGAAAAAACCTGAAATAGTTATTATTTTTGAAAAGTACGATCATAAATCTACCATAAATATATTGCAATCATTCTAATTTTAAAAAAAATTGTCTTCATGTAATGTTAGTTTGGAAATATATCTTCATAAGAGAATTCAGTTGCTTGTAACAAATGTACAAACAAAAATTTATCTGAATATTTATTATATTTAAAATCTGCGACTATTGAACATATTTTGCAACAATTGCAATGTCTGTATTTACGATTTACATAATTAAGCAGCTTGCAGAAAATTACTCATAGAGTACAACATGTACATAGTTTAAATGGTCATGGTTTTGAAAAAGACATTCTCACATTTATTTAAAATACAGTGTGTCCAAAAAGAATCCTAACTCAAGAGTAGACTATGAACAAAAAAAAAAACGCTTGTCAGTTTGAAATTGAAAGTATTTAATTAAATGTCATCTTGACACAAGATATTGTCAAAAATGTTATCTAAAAAAATCAAAGCTCCTCTTCTTGAACCTTATTTCAGAAATAGAAATAAATTACAAAACGGTGACTGGTAATATTCTGTATCCTTCTTTATTATCTTTTCTCCTTAAAATTTTTGTTTTCACAACTTGACTTTTGAATTGAATAATGATAAGACATACGTTTCCGTGTTCATAGCCTACTCCGAATTAGGTTTTTTTTCTAAACACACTGTACTATCACTACTGTATTTAATTTATTCAAATATAGACCACCTACCTTTGTTGTTTCGGTCAGACATCTTCGCCTAAGTGGTTCTACGTACGTGGAGAATGCACCATTTTCAATATTATTTCATATGACAACGATTTCATTTTATTTGCTTTACTATACTGTACTATACGCTAAATTGTTTGAAATGAGTCGATCTCTGCGCGTTAAATTTCGAGAAAAAACTGGTGAGCTGTTACGTTACCTCGCTTCTTAATTAAAAAATAATGTAAATTCGAATTCTACTCGTATCTGCAATAAAAAAATGATTTAAAAATCTTTTTATGTCTCGACAATTGTTAAAAATATATTTGTAAAAATCAATACATACAGGGCTTACACCCTAGAAACAGTAAAAAATTTCCCCAATTTTTAAAACTATATATGTGCATACATATATTTAATAAATGAATATTTATATAGATACGGTTTATAAATATTACATTTTAATTGTTAATTACAACAATTGACATATTAAAGACAACATTTTTCTTACAAATTTTTATGGTAATAATACGAACCGTAATTCATATTAGTTGGCCTAGTCGCTAAAATTTTATTTTATTTCGCGCGTATATTATTATAAATAATAATTAACGTTATTATCAGAATTTTTTTAATAATATAAATATTTTGTGGATCTTGTGCTACATAACAAGATATATTTACCTTCCGTCACCTTTAGGTAAGGAAGGTATTGTCTTTGGTCAAAAAATTCGGTAGTGAGTTTTTAATGAATAAGCACGTTTTAGGGTCCCTACAATACGAATTTACTATTTTTAAGATGATGTCTGTATGTATGTATGTGTGTGTGTGTGTGTGTGTGTGTGTGTGTGTGTGTGTGTGCGTGTGTGTGTGTGTGTGTGCGTGTGTGTGTATGTGTGTCCGTGTGTGACAATTTTTTCTCCGACGATAACTCCAATACTACAATTCTAAAAATTATAATTCTTTCGTATTCCTCTTCTGTACATCCATATGAAGAGTTGATTAGATTTTGGTTATAATTGATCCACCGGAAGTACCCTTATTTGAAGTTTTTAACAGTTTTTCTTAAAAAAACGCAGTTAAATATTATTTTTTGACATTTTGTTATTATATTTATTAAAGAAAATACTCTTCTCTATATGGTTTGATTATTCATTTTCCTTCATATTCAATAGATGTAGAGTTAAAGCATTATAAAGAAATTAATTTTCAAAAATTAGTCAGCTTTGTTATTTATCATGGAAACAGATGACATAATTATTCAAAAAAATTTAATAGACAGATGTCAGTTGCAAGTGCAAAACGAAATATGGAAAAAAAAGTATATAGGATCTAAAATTGGTATGTCATGGTGTTGCTCGCAAGTGACACGCAGAGAAAGGCCAAAGAGAAGATGGAAGGACATTACTTAGTGTAGTTTATGTTATAATTTTATTGGATTTATAGAACCTTTTTAAATGAACTTTTGGTATGGAATTTGTAAAAAATAGTATGTGTTCGTGTTCGATTTTACATGATATTATATAGAATCTGTTCCAAGGACCTTTTGGTATGGGATTTGTACAAAATACATGGAATTGACGGAAGGTCTTGTGCTGGCCACAACAGATTTTTTTTTAAATAGTCTGGTGTTTTAGTGTCGAACGAAATAATTCATAGCTTTATTAACAATACAAAAAACAAATAAAGTTTGAAAAGAATTTTTTGTTTGTCAAAGTTTAGAAATGACACCATGAAAAATTACGGCAATTTTTAAGAATAATCGGAGAATTATCCAATCTTCATAAATAATAGAAATTTACTAATAAATTTAAGTTACATTATAATGTGGAAATATTTTTACTTTAAATAAAAAATAAAAACTCCCTCCATTATTATTAAAAATAATACTATTTAAGTCACAATAAATGAATTTAAAAAATAGGCCAACTAATATGGATTACGACCGGTACAATGATATAAATTTAATATTTCCAAAAAAACAAAATTTTACTGTGTTTTTTTCTATTTTAAAAATAGTAATGTTCTACCAATTCATCAAGTACGATGTTCGGATAACAATATCTCGAAAACTAATTGAGATATCGAGTGTCGGTTCGAAAATTTGAAATTTATTTAGGAAAAGTTGTTTGTAATTAAATTTTAAGGGGAGTTTGTTTAAAGATATTTTCTCAATTTACACATTTTCATAAATATTATTTTTAAGTCAAAGTACCAAATCAATTTGTCAAATTTGTTCCCTTTGTCCAACCAATTAAAATTTTGGTTCAAATATTTTTCAACCCTTCCCTTATCTATCCCTGGAAACAGATTTGAAATAGCACACTGCATCACAGACCGACATTTGAAGACGTTTTATCCGATTTTTCAACTTGCATAATCGAAAGTTTTAATAGCCAATATTGCTTTAGAATTTAATTTTGACCATTTTTTGCCATATGGACTATATGGTTTAAATGTACCGTTTAGGAAGCGGGGACACTTTTGCAACGGATTTTATATCGAAGTTTGAGAAGTACCCCCGCTTCCTAAATGGTTATAGTTAGAGAAAAACTTTATAAGAATAAATCGTTGCCAACAAATTTACAAACAACTTTTATTTGAAACATTTTCTTCCATAGGTTTTCGTTTTAAATATAATTAATAAAATAGGTTTTAATTCCGAAAATGTTTGTGGAACAATGAAGTAGAATATTGCACCTTATCTAAAATGAAACCTTAAAAATTCGCAGCGCCTTTGTTTATAATTATTAAGTAGCAAAATTTTGGTCATATATGTAACTCGTCTCGAAGAATTTAAAAATCAAGATGGTGGATTTTTATCGCCACCCATTTCCGGGTGTGATGGCATTTCCGAATAAACTATCAACTTTAGAGAAAAATTTTACAAGAGAAAAGTTGTTCAGAATTTAATTTTAGTAAGGGTTTATTTGAAACTTTTTTTATTTTCTATTTTTCGATATTAGGACCTAGAAAATAAAAAAAGTTTTAAACAAACATTCCGTAAAATTAAATTCTGAACAACTTTTTCAAATAATTTTTTTCTCTAAAGTTAATAGTTTAGCCGGAAATGACATCATACCCAAAAATGGGTGAAGTTATGAAGCCGCCATATTATTTTTTTAATTCTACGTGTCAAATTACGTACGTACCCAAAATTTGGCTAGTTAATAATTATAAACACAGGCGCTGTGAATTTTTGAAGTTTCATCTCCAATAAGAGGGCAATTTTCTAGGAATGAAACCTAGCATCTGAAAAAGTAAATGAAATCCAGTTTTTCTAAAAAGAAATTTTAATAATTAACAGCTCCTGTGTTATTAATTATTAACTCGCCAAATTTTGGGCACATATGTAACTTGACACGCAGAATTCAAAAAACAATATGGCGGCTTCGTAGCTCCACCCATTTTTGGGTATGATGTCATTTCCGGCTAAACTATCAACTTTAGAGAAAAAACTTACTTGAAATAGCTGTTCAGAATTTAATTTTATAGAATGTTTGTTTAAAACTTTTTTTATTTTCCGGGTCCTAATATCGAAAAATAGAAAACGAAAAAAGTTTCAAATAAACACTTACTAAAATTAAATTTTGAACAACTGTTTTCATATAAATTTTTTCTCTAAAGTTGATAGGTTATCTGGAAATGCCATCACACCCGGAAATGAGTGACGATAAAAATCCGGCATCTTGATTTTTAAATTCTTCGTGTCGAGTTACATATATGACCAAAATTTGGCTACTTAATAATTATAAACAAACGCGCTGCGAATTTTTAAAGTTTTATTTTAGATAAGATGCAATATTCTACTTTCATTGTTCCACAAACATTTTCGCAATTCAAACGTATTTTATTAATTATCTTTAAAACAAAAAATTATAGAAGAAAATGTTTCAAACAAAAGTTGTTTATAATTTTGTTGGCAACGATTTATTCTTATAAAGGTTTTCTCTAACTATAACCATTTAGGAAGCGGGGGTACTTCTCAAACTCCGATATAAAATCAGTTACAAAAGTGTCCCCGCTTCCTAAACGGTACATTTAAATCATATACTCCAAATGACAAAAAATGCTCAAAATTAAATTATAAATCAATTTTGGACAATAAAATTTGCGATTATGCAAATTCAAAAAATCGAAAAATGGTCTTCAAATGTCGGTCTGTGATGTAGTGAGCTTCTGAATTCCAGTTTTTTTAAATTAAATTTTAAAAATTCAAAGCGCCTATGTTTATAATTATTAAGTAGCCAAATTTTGGTTACATATGTAACTCGATTCGTAAAATTTAAAAATTATATGCAAAAGTTGTTCAGAATTTAATTTTACGGAATGTTCATTTAAAACGTTTATGATCTTGTTTCTAATATCCAAAATGGGAAAATTACAAAAAGTTTCAAACAAACCCTTATTCAAATTAAATTTTGAATAACTATATTGTTATATGTCGATTTAACTATTGAACACATTTGTGTAACTGTATTATAAAGTATTTTGCATAATATAAATATTTGGTTGCTAACTTTTATTAAACGAAAGAAAAAAACTTGAAATAGTTATTATTTTTGAAAAGTACGATCACAAATCTACCATAAATAATATATTGCAATCATTCTAATTTTTAAAAAAATGTCTTCATGTGACGTTAGTTTGGAAATACATTGAAATCTTCATAAGAGAATTCAGTTGCTTGTAACAATTGTACAAACAAAAATTTATCCGTATATTTATTATACACTTCGCACAAAAATTGTCACATATATTTTTTTTAAGAAAAAATAAGGTGCAGTTGGGTTTTTCTTTAATGCAAATGACGGCATCTTACAAAACCATAATTTCTGAGGAGGATGCTGTGTTTTCAGTTGTTTTAGTTATTATACAAACAGTAGACTTTGTTGAAACAAAATCATCGTCTTTGACATATTTTGCTAATTAGTGCGGAAATACCTGTAATTTCTAGGTTTTTCCCATTTTTATGTAAATTATTTGAAATATAGTTGGCTACAATAATCAGAATTGTTATTTATCAAAAAAGGAAGTTTCAGTAATTGTAGCACTTCGTGAAGAAGGACGATCTCAACAGTATATTGCTGAAAGGCTTGGGGTTGCTCAATCTTCAGTGTCTAGAGCATTGCGAAAATTTCGAGAAACGGGAGAACACCGAAGACGTGCAGGACAAGGTCGTAAAAGAGTAACAAGTGCCAGACAGGATAGATTTCTAAGATTAGATGCCTTAAGACAGCGATTTGTCACAGCCAGGTCTTTAAGAAATCAGCTTTTTGAAACCCATAATGTAGCAATCTCAGTGCAAACTACCAGGAACAGACTGAAGGAGTTTCAACTGTTTTGCAGACGACCAGCAAGAGAGGAATTTCTTTGGACGGCCGTACAGATCTTGTCCTGCAAAACGGAACTTTAAATGCTGAACGGTACATAACCAACATTTTAGAAGATAATGTGGTACCTGTAGCCGCAATCGTTGGTGATGACTTCGTGCTTATGCATGATAACGCCAGACCGCACGCTGCTGCAGCTGTTCGAAATTATCTTGGGGACCAAAATATTGCAACTTTAAATTGGCCAGCGTGTAGTCCCGACCTTAATCCCATAGAACACCTATGGGATATCATGGGTAGGCAATTTAGAGCACGCAGAAATCCCCCAGCCACTCTAAATGAGTTAGTTGTTCTTCAGAAAATATGGGACAACACTGACCAAGAACTTGGCAGCAACCTAATTTTAAGTATGAACCATTGCTGTCAAGCGGTAATTGCGGCAAGAGGGGGTAATACCAAATACTGACTCTAAACTTAAGTTTATTTTGTTACTTTACTGTTGCATTTATTAATTATTATATCTCGTTTCTTGTAATTTATTGCTTAGTAACAATAGTAACCAAGTGTAAATAAAAAATATATGTCAATTTTTTCAGAAATAAAGTGTTTTTTATATGATAATAAAGTATTCGCCATTACTTCAAAAAACAACTCGTTTGCCCAAAAAAAAAAAAAATATGCGACAATTTTTGTGCGAAGCGTATTTAAAATCTTCGACTATTGAACATATTTTGCAACAATTGCAATGTCTGTATTTACGATTTACATAATTAAGCAGCTTGCAGAAAATTACTCATAGAGTACAACATGTACATAGTTTAAATGGTCATGGTTTTGAAAAAGACAATCTCAAATTTATTTACAGTGTGTCCAAAAAGAATCCTAACTCAAGACTAGACTACGAACAAAAAAAAACGCTTGTCAGTTTGAAAGTATTTAATTAAATGTCAACTTGACACAAGATATTGTCAAAAATGTTATCTAAAAAAATCAAAGCTCCTCTTCTTGAATCCTTATTTTAGAAATACAAATAAATTAGAAAACGGTGACTGATAATATTCTGTATCCTTCTTTACTATCTTTTCTCAAAATTTTTGTTTTCACAACTTGACTTTTGAATTGAATAATGATAAGACATACGTTTCCGTGTTCATAGCCTATTCCGAATTAGGTTTTTTCTAAGCACACTGTACTATCACTACTGTATTTAATTTATTCAAATATAGAACACCTACCTTTGTTGTTTCGGTCAGACATCTTCGCCTAAGTGGTTCTACGTACGTGGAGAATGCACCACTTTCAATATCATTTCATATGACAACGATTTCATTTCGTTTGCTTTACTATACTGTACTATACGCTAAATTGTTTGAAATGAGTCGATCTCTGCGCGTTAAATTTCGAGAATAAACTGGTGAGCTGTTACGTTACCTCGCTTCTTAATTAAAAATAATGTAAATTCCAATAATTTCAGATCTTAATGTTCCATATATTTATGTCAAAAATGTACAAATATGATCTTTGAACGTTTCGGGCAACAATTAGCCTATCTTCAGCTATATAAAAAAATATTATTGTTGCAGTTGTTTTATTCAAATAACATGTAAAAATGTATTTATAATTGGATTTCACAAAAGGAAAACTAATTTTTAGTATTTGGTGAGTTGAAATCATTGTACTTTATAATCATTGAATGTAACAATAATAATTTTTATATAGCTGAAGATGGGCTAATTGTTGCCCGAAACGTTCAAAGATCATATTTATATATTTTTGAAATAAAGATATAAAACATTAAGACCTGAAATCATTCGACTTCAAATCCCATAAAGGTTCCCAAAGGATACTCCAATTAAAAATAATGTACAAACTTCTACTCGTATCTGAAATAAAAAAAAAAATATGATTTAAAAATCTTTTTATGTCTCGACAATTGTTAAAAATATATTTGTAAAATATAGTTTAGAAATAAGACATCATGAAAAACTTACTGCAATTTTTAATATAATCGGAGAATTATCAAATCTTGATAAATAATAGAAATTTACTAATAAATTTAAGTTATTATTATATTGTTTAGCTTGAAATATAATTTAAAGTTACATCGTAATGTGGGAATATCTTTACTTTAAATAAAAAATAAAAACTTCCTCCATTATTATTAAAAATAATACTATAGAAGTCACAATAAATAAATTTAACAAATATACCAACTAATATGGATTAGGGCTCGTACAATGATATATATTTAATATTTCTATAAAAACAAAATTTTACCGTACGTGTTTTTTCGATAGATGTTATCACAAAACTGTCTCTATTTTAAAAATAGTAATGTTCTACCAATTCATAAAATACAATGTTCGGATAACAATATCTCGAAAACTAATTGAGTTATCGAATTTCGGTTCTAAAATTTGAAATTTATTTGGGAAAAGCTGTTTGTAACTAAATTTTAAGGGGAGTTTGTTTAAAAGTATTTTCTCAATTTACACATTTTTATAAATATTTTTAAGTCAAAGTACCAAATCAATTTGTCAAATTTGCCCCTTTTGCCCAACCAATTAAAAGTTTGGCTCAAATATATTTCAAACCTTCCCTTATCTATCCGCTATCCCTGGAAACAGATTTGAAATATCTACCATCATATTCGAGTTACGAATTTTTAAAACCACCCCCGTTAAAGTATATCTAAAAAACATTTCCAAAATTTTGAATTTTTGAAAAAAAATAATGCCACTTATTTCAGAATTTACTTTCGAACAACTTTTTCATATAATTTTTTTCTTTAAAGCTGTTAATTTTGCGGGAAACATTACATCCAAAAAATGGGTGGAGATACAAATTCGCCATATTGATTATTTGATTCTGTAAGTAAAGTTACATACGTATCCAAAATTTGACTAGTTAATAATTATAAATATAGATGCTGTGAATTTTTTAAATTTCATTATAGAAAAGGTGGATTCAGAAGCACATTGCATCACAGACCGACATTTGAAGACCTTTTATCCGATTTTTCAACTTGCATAATCGAAAGTTTTATTAGCCAATATTGCTTTACAATATAAATTTGACCATTTTTTGCCATATAAACCATATGGTTTAAATGTACCGTTTAGGATGCGGGGACACTTTTGTAACGGATTTTATGAAGGAGTTTGAGAAGTACCCCTGCTTCCTAAATGGTTACAGTTAGAGAAAAACTTTATCAGAATAAATCGTTGCCAACAAAATTAAAAACAGCTTTTATTTGAAACATTTTCTTCTATAGTTTTTCGTTTTGAAGATAATTGATAAAATACGTTATAATTCCGAAAATGTTTGTGGAACAATGAAAGTAGAATATTGCACATTATCTAAAATGAAACTTTAAAAATTCGCAGCGCCTTTGTTTATAATTATTAAGTAGCCATATTTTAGTCAAATATATATATAACTCGACCCGTAGAATTTAAAAATCAAGATGGCGGATATTTATCCGCACCCATTTCTGGGTGTGATGTCATTTCCGGCTAAACTATCAACTTTAGAGAAAAATTTTACATAAAAAAAGTTGTTCAAAATTTAATTTTAGTAAGGGTTTATTTGAAACTTTTTTCATTTTCTAATTTTCGATATTAGGATCCAGAAAATAAAAAAAGTTTTAAACAAACATTCCGTAAAATTATATGCTTAACAACTTTTTCAAATAATTTTTTCCCTAAAGTTAATAGTTTAGCCGAAAATGACATCATACCCAAAAATTGGTGGAGTTACGAAGCCGCTATATTGATTTTTGAATTCCAGCATCTGAAAAAGTAAATGAAATCCAGTTTTTCTAAAAAGAAATTTTAAAAACTAACAGCTCCTGTGTTATTAATTATTAACTCGCCAAATTTTGGGCACATATGTAACTTGACACGCAGAATTCAAAAATCAATATGGCGGCTTCGTAGCTCCACCCATACTAAAATTAAATTTTGAACAACTGTTTTCATGTAAAATTTTTCTCTAAAGTTGATAGTTTAGCCGGAAATAACATCGCACCCAGAAATGGGTGGGGATAAAAATCCGCCATATTGAGTTTTGAATTCTACGTGTCGAGTTCCATATGTGACCAAAATTTGGCTACTTAATAATTATAAACAAAGGCGCTGCGAATTTTTAAAGTTTAATTTTAGATAAGGTGCAATATTCTACTTTCATTGTTCCACAAACATTTTCGGAATTCAAACGTATTTTATTAATTATCTTTAAAACAAAAAATTATAGAAGAAAATGTTTCAAATAAAAGTTGCTTGTAATTTTGTTGGCAACGATTTATTCTTATAAAGTTTTTCTCTAACTATAACCATTTAGGAAGCGGGGGTACTTCTCAAACTCCGATATAAAATCAGTTACAAAAGTGTCCCCGCTTCCTAAACGGTACATTTAAACCATATGGTTCATATGGCAAAAAATGGTCAAAATTAAATTCTAAAGCAATATTGGCTAATAAAACTTTTCATTATGCAAGTTGAAAAACCGGATAAAAGGTCTTCAAATGTCGGTCTGTGTTGTAGTGTGCTTCTGAATCCATCTTTTCTATAACGAAATTTTAAAAATTAACTGCACCTGTGTTTATAGTTATTAAGTTGCTAAATTTTAGGTACATATGTAACTCGACTTATAAAATTCAACTATTTAACTCACGATAAATAAATTTCACAAATAGGCCAACTAATATGGATTTGGGCTCGTATGTATAATTTTAAAAAATATTATTAAACTTACTGTTTGTTGCGGCCTCAATTCTGAATTCAAGTATTTTGAGGGCTTCGGTTCTACATTTCCATCGTCTTCAAATTTTCTACTTTTCTCAGAAATGCGTCCGCTTACATTTTCTTGAAGCACTCATGAACAAAATTTATACTGAAATGATACGTAAACCTTATAATTTTGTCATTTCAATTATTATATTTTCATATGCTTCAATAATTGAGTGTATTACTATAAAACTTAAATAAATGATTGAATACAATGAAAATGCCCTTATTAATGCATTTTAGAGTGGTTTTTCCTTTACACTTCACCGCATGGGTCACAAACCGAAACCAAGTAGTCGAATGACGCCGTTAATGCTTGTCCAGACTAGCGAACAATTATGTGCACGTTCGTTTCAATTAAGCTCATTTAATGTTTATAAGCAATTTTTAAAAAAGAATATTTTTACTTTTATATTTATAAAATATTTCAATGAAATAGTAAAAGGTAAATTTAATACAAAAAAAATTATATTGTGCATTATTTTGATATTTTTTATTTAAATGAATATTTTTAATATAATATACAGAATGTTTCGAAATATGAATTCTAGACACGAACAGGAGAAAAAAATCCAAATAAATATTTGCTATAATAGAGATATCGAGGATTTATTTTGTGAAGCTCAATACTGAAATAGCAGAAAATAGTTGGCTTATATTCTTGTGTTCCCTTTTGTTTATTTATGGCCTGTTTTATAAACGGCAGATAAATTTATTTCCAAAGTAAATCAAATTTACTCCTTCAAATGAATGTTTGAGGGATTATGAAAATTATTAGCAATTATTGCACCAATCATGAATAGCAAAGATTACTTTGATATTTTGAAGGTATATTTAAAGCAAGTATCGCAAAATAGGGTTAGCAGACAATTTTAATTTCATACATAAGAACGATACGACAATGGGGTCCTCCACTCTTATGTTTTTATTATTTTAAATGAAAGTTAGTTTAATTTTGAAACAATTCGTAGTATTAAAATTTCTTAATTTTCATTAATCGCTATTTATTTTATTTTGTACTTTAAGTACAAAGTGTACATTTTACAATTTTTTATTATGGTGTCTCTTCTAAGAGAATGGCCATTGTGTAATATCAAAAATCACCTTCATCATTCCCCCACAGACTCAGGACTTGAATCAGATTGTGAAAGTACGGAAAATTCTTAAAATAAATAAGAATATAAACCAAAAAAGAATTTAAAATTAATTTTAATTATTTTAAGACCGGTAGAATACAATGCCATCGGTGACCAAAAACTTGGTAGATTCAATGGCTCATCGCTTAGTTACTGGTCGAAAACGTAAAGGAAACCCATCCAAATATTATATTTTCTTCTAAAACTTACATAAGTGGTTTATTATTTAAATGTTTTGGTTATCGTACGGAGACTTTTTGGTCAATAATAATGAACACTTTTCATGTTTACTCCATAAAATAAATAAAATAGCTATATTATTTTACTTTTTATTTATAATAAAGTAACATAATGCTTTTCATTTTGTATTTAAAAAAATTAAATATATTGGGTTTTAGACTGCTATTTTTCTTTAAATAAATTGAAACTATTGTCGTACGGAGACTTTTTTGTATGACTGTAGATAAGAAAATTACTATAAAATGAACTCACCGGTCATGAATGAGGTTGAGATTTCTGCATGTCCACTATTTCCAAACAAAAGCATATCATCCCGAAACAACTGCATATCGCCGCCAAAAGATTTCTTATCGTCTCAGAACAAGTGCTCATCATCTGAAAAACATTTTTTTTTTTTACTGTTTTAAACAAATCATTCACCAAATACAATGATAATTATCATCTAATTAGAACAAATATTGCTATAAATAAAAGACTTCAACAACATACCATTATATTTTGAACTATTCTGTAACTAATTTAATGTTTTTAAACTTTTGTTACAGGTATTTTATTGCCATTTTATCAATTTATTCTAAGCTTAGCTATATACTATTTCACATTTCTAAATCACCATTTTGAACAAACTACGAGTACATATGATTGAAATATTTATTGATTAATTAATAAAGATATTTATATTGTAAAATGACTATGTCATAACACCATTGGCGCACCACGAAATATTTGAAAGGGGTCATCTTAAAAAGCAAAATAATTATTTTTACCTCCCGCTGCCCTTGGTAAGGAGGTATACGGATTGTGCTAAAAATCGTATATCGAGATTTTAGTAAGTGACCACGTTTTAAGGCCCCTAGAATCCAATTTTAACATTTTCAAGATGATTTATGTATGAGTGTTGTGCGTGTGAATATGTATGTGTAAAAATTTTGTCAACGCTCTAACTCAAATACCATCAGTCAGAAAATTCTAAAACCTTGTATTTCAACTCTTATTCTACTATGGAAAGAAAATGTTAGATTTTGGTGTAAATGGGATAACCGGAAACATCAGTTTACTTGAAGCTCATAATGGTTTTTCTTTTTAAAAAAATGCCATTTTTTCGCATTTTATGTCATTATAAAAATTAAAGATTATTAATTTTTTTTTAATTTAAATTAAAAAAAAAAAATTCTTATAATTCCCAGAGACTAAACACAATTCCTTTGTTACACAGTTCATATTTCAAATGTAACTGACAGAAAATGTTACTGTCAAAAAACTAATCTCTTCAAATTAATAATGGTGACATTTTAAAAAGAAAATAGTAAATAAAGCAATAGTTATATGCAAATGAACATAATATAATATGCAGCATTAGTTAATACATAGATATACAGTTTGTCCCCGGATTGAGTTTACAAGAGGAAAAAGATTTTTATTTTTGATTTTACGAAAAAGTGCCAAGGGAAGAAAAATTTTTGCTTGAATTAAAACGCATGTTTCAGTTATTAAAACTTTTAATTAATGTAAGGTTCTTTTAATATAACGTTTTTTCGTATTTTGTCCTCCTAATAATACAGTTATTACATTGAATCTAACATGATTTTAGTTAGCTTTGAAATACTGACAAATGATTATTAATTCTAATTTCAGATAAAAAAATCTGTTGTGGCCAGCACAAAACCTTCCGTCAATTCGATGTATTTTGTATATATCCCATAGTTATTATTTTTGAAAAGTACGATCATAAATCTACCATAAATAATATATTGCAATCATTCTAATTTAAAAAAAAATTGTCTTCATGTGACGTTAGTTTGGAAATACATCTTCATAAGAGAATTCAGTTGCTTGTAACAAATGTACAAACAAAAATTTATCCGAATATTTATTATATTTAAAATCTGCGACTATTGAACATATTTTGCAACAATTGCAATGTCTGTATTTACGATTTACATAATTAAGCAGCTTGCAGAAAATTACTCATAGAGTACATGTACATAGTTTAAATGGTCATGGTTTTGAAAAAGACATTCTCAAATTTATTTAAAATACAGTGTGTCCAAAAATAATCCTAACTCAAGAGTAGACTATGAACAAAAAAAAACGCTTGTCAGTTTGAAATTGAAAGTATTTAATTAAATGTCAACTTGACACAAGATATTGTCAAAAATGTTATCTAAAAAATCAAAGCTCCTCTTCTTGAACCTTATTTTAGAAATAGAAATAAATTAGAAAACGGTAACTGGTAATATTCTGTATCCTTCTTTATTATCTTTTCTCCTTAAAATTTTTGTTTTCACAACTTGACTTTTGAATTGAATAATGATAAGACATACGTTTCCGTGTTCATAGCCTACTCCGAATTAGGTTTTTTTTTCTAAACACACTGTACTATCACTACTGTATTTAATTTATTCAAATATAGACCACCTACCTTTGTTGTTTCGGTCAGACATCTTCGCCGAAGTGGTTCTACGTACGTGGAGAATGCACCACTTTCAATATCATTTCATATGACAACGATTTCATTTCATTTGCTTTACTATACGCTAAATTGTTTGAAATGAGTCGATCTCTGCGCGTTAAATTCCGGAATTAAAAATAATGTAAATTCGAATTCTACTCGTATCTGCAATAAAAAAATTATTTAAAAATCTTTTTATGTCTCGACAATTGTTAAAAATATATTTGTAAAAATCAATACATACAGGGCTTATACCCTAGAAACAGTAAAAAATTTCCCCAATTTTTAAAACTATATATGTACATACATATATTTAATAAATGAATATTTATATAGATACGGTTTATAAATATTATATTTTAATTGTTAATTACAACAATTGACATATTAAAGACAATATTTTTCTTACAAATTTTTATGGTAATAGTACGAGCCCTAATTTATATTAGTTTGCCTAGTCGCTAAAATTTTATTTTATTTCGCACGTATATTATTGTAAATAATAATTAACGTAATTAACAGTATTTTTTTAATATTATAAATATTTTGTGGATCTTGTGCTACAAAACAGGATATATTTTTTGAAATATTCTGGTGTTTTAGTGTCGAACGAAATAATTCATAGCTTTAATAACAATACAAAAAACAAATAAAGTTTGAAAAGAATTTTTTGTTTGTCAAAGTTTAGAAATGACACCATGAAAAATTACGGCAATTTTTAAGAATAATCGGAGAATTATCCAAACTTGATAAATAATAGAAATTTACTAATAAATTTAAGTTACATTATAATGTGAGAATATTTTTACTTTAAATAAAAAATAAAAATTCCCTCCATTATTATTAAAAATAATACTATTTAAGTCACAATAAATGAATTTAAAAAATAGGCCAACTAATATGGATTACGACCCGTACAATGATATAAATTTAATATTTCCAAAAAAACAAAATTTTACTATGTGTTTTTTCACTAGATGTTATCACAAAACTGTCTCTATTTTAAAAATAGTAATGTTCTACCAATTCATCAAGTACGATGTTCGGATAACAATATCTCGAAAACTAATTGAGATATCAAGTGTCGGTTCGAAAATTTGAAATTTATTTGGGAAAATTTGTTTGTAATTAAATTTTAAGAGGAGTTTGTTTAAAGATATTTTCTCAATTTACACATTTTATAAATATTATTTTTAAGTGAAAGTACCAAATCAATTTGTCAAATTTGTTCCCTTTGCCCAACCAATTAAAATTTTGGTTCAAATATTTTTCAACCCTTCCCTTACCTATCCCTGGAAACAGATTTGAAATATCTACCATCATATTCGAGTTACGAATTTTTAAAACCATCCCCGTTAAAGTAAGTCTAAAAAACATTTCCAAAATTTTGAAAAAAAATAATGCCACTTATTTCAGAATTTACTTTCGAAAAATTTTTTATATAATTTTTTTTCTTTAAAGCTGTTAATTTTGCGGGAAACATTACATCCAAAAAATAGGTGGAGATACAAATTCGCCATATTGATTATTTGATTCTGTAAGTAAAGTTACATACGTATCTAAAATTTGACTAGTTAATAATTATAAATATAGTTGCTGTGAATTTTTTAAATTTCATTGCATAATCGAAAGTTTTATTAGCCAATATTGCTTTACAATATAAATTTGACCATTTTTTGCCATATAAACCATATGGTTTAAATGTACCGTTTAGGATGCGGGGACACTTTTGTAACGAAGGAATGAAGGAGTTTGAGAAGTACCCCTGCTTCCTAAATGGTTACAGTTAGAGAAAAACTTTATCAGAATAAATCGTTGCCAACAAAATTAAAAACAGCTTTTATTTGAATCATTTTCTTCTATAGTTTTTCGTTTTGAAGATAATTGATAAAATACGTTTTAATTCCGAAAATGTTTGTGGAACAATGAAAGTAGAATATTGCACCTTATCTAAAATGAAACTCTAAAAATTCGCAGTGCCTTTGTTTATAATTATTAAGTAGCCAAATTTTGGTCATATATGTAACTCGTCTCGAGGAATTTAAAAATCAAGATGGTGGATTTTTATCGCCACCCATTTCCGGGTGTGATGGCATTTCCGGATAAACTATCAACTTTAGAGAAAAATTTTACATGAGAAAAGTTGTTCAGAATTTAATTTTAGTAAGGGTTTATTTGAAACTTTTTTTATTTTCTATTTTTCGATATTAGGACCCGGAAAATAAAAAAAAGTTTTTATTTTCCGGGTCCTAATATCGAAAAATAGAAAATAAAAAAAGTTTCAAATAAACACTTACTAAAATTAAATTTTGAACATATCATATAAAATTTTTCTCTAAAGTTGATAGGTTATCTGGAAATACCATCACACCCGGAAATGGGTGGCGATAAAAATCCGCCATCTTGATTTTTAAATTCTTTGTGTCAAGTTACATATATGACCAAAATTGGGCTACTTAATAATTATAAACAAAGGCGCTGCGAATATTTAAAGTTTAATTTTAGATAAGGTGCAATATTCTACTTTTATTGTTCCACAAACATTTTCGGAATTCAAACGTATTTTATTAATTATCTTTAAAACAAAAAATTATAGAAGAAAATGTTTCAAATAAAAGTTGCTTGTAATTTTGTTGGCAACGATTTATTCTTATAAAGTTTTTCTCTAACTATAACCATTTAGGAAGCGGGGGTACTTCTCAAACTCCGATATAAAATCAGTTACAAAAGTGTCCCCGCTTCCTAAACGGTACATTTAAACCATATGGTTCATATGGCAAAAAATGGTCAAAATTAAATTCTAAAGCAATATTGGCTAATAAAACTTTTCATTATGCAAGTTGAAAAATCGGATAAAAGGTCTTCAAATGTCGGTCTGTGTTGTAGTGTGCTTCTGAATCCACCTTTTCTATAACGAAATTTTAAAAATTAACTGCACCTGTGTTTATAGTTATTAAGTTGCTAAATTTTAGGTACATATGTAACTCGACTTGTAGAATTCAACTATTTAACTCACGATAAATAAATTTCACAAATAGGCCAACTAATATGGATTTGGGCTCGTATGTATAATTTTAAAAAATATTATTAAACTTACTGTTTGTTGCGGCCTCAATTCTGAATTCAAGTATTTTGAGGGCTTCGGTTCTACATTTCCATCATCTTCAAATTTTCTACTTTTCTCAGAAATGCGTCCGCTTACATTTTCTTGAAGCACTCATGAACAAAATTTATACTGAAATGATACGTAAACCTTATAATTTTGTCATTTCAATTATTATATTTTCAAATATGCTTCAATAATTGAGAGTGTATTACTATAAAACTTAAATAAATGATTGAATTCAACGAAAATGCCCTTATTAATGCATTTTAGAGTGATTTTTCCTTTACACTTCACCGCGTGAGTGCGTGGGTCACAAACCGAAACCAAGTAGTCGAATGACGCCGTTAATGCTTGTCCAGACTAGCGAACAATTATGTGCACGTTCGTTTCAATTAAGCTCATTTAATGTTTATAAGCAATTTTTAAAAAAGAATATTTTTACTTTTATATTTATAAAATATTTCAATGAAATAGTAAAAGGTAAATTTAATACAAAAAAAATATATTGTGCATTATTTTGATATTTGTTATTTAAATGAATATTTTTAATATAATATACAGGGTGTTTCGAAATATGAATTCTAGACACGAACAGGAAAAAAAATCCCAATAAATATTTGCTATAACAAAGATATCGGGATTTATTTTGCGAAGCGCAATACTGAAATAGCAGAAAATAGTTTGCTTATATTCTTGGGTTCCCTTTTGTTTATTTATGGCCTGTTTTATAAACGGCAGATAAATTTATTTCCAAAGTAAATCAAATTTACTCCTTCAAATGATAGTAGTTTGAGGGATTACGAAAATTATTAGCAATTATTGCACCAATCATGGATAGCAAAGATTACTTTGATATTTTGAAGGTATATTTAAAGCAAGTATCGCAAAATAGGGTTAGCAAACAATTTTAATTTCATACATAAGAACGATAAGACAATGGGGTCCTCCACTCTTATTTATTTATTATTTTAAATGAAAGTTAGTTTAATTTTGAAACAATTCGTAGTATTAAAATTTCTTAATTTTCATTAATCGCTATTTATTTTATTTTGTACTTTAAGTACAAATGTACATTTTACAATTTTTTATTAAGGTGTATCTTCTAAGAGAATGGCCATTGTGTAGTATCAAAAATCACCTTAATCATTCCCCAAAGACTCAGGACTTGAATCAGATTGTGAAAGTACGGAAAATTCTTAAAATAAATAAGAATATAAACCAAAAAAGAATTTAAAATTAATTTTAATTATTTTAAGACCGGTAGAATATAATGCCATCGGTGACCAAAAACTTGGTAGATTCAATGGCTCATCGCTTAGTTACTGGTCGAAAACGTAAAGGAAACCCATCCAAATATTATATTTTCTTCTAAAACTTACATAAATGGTTTATTATTTAAATGTTTTGGTTATCGTACGGAGACTTTTTGGTCAATAATAATGAACACTTTTCATGTTTACTCCATAAAATAAATAAAATAGCTATATTATTTTACTTTTTATTTATAATAAAGTAACATAATGCTTTTCATTTTGTATTAAAAAAAATTAAATATATTGGGTTTTAGACTGCTATTTTTCCTTAAATAAATTGAAACTATTGTCGTACGGAGACTTTTTTCTATGACTGTAGATAAGAAAATTACTATAAAATAAACTCACCGGTCATGAATGAGGTTGAGATTTCTGCATGTCCGCTATTTCCAAACAAAAGCGTATCATCCCGAAACACCTGCATATCGCCGCCAAAAGATTTCTTATCATCTCGGAAAAAGTGCTCATCATCTGAAAAACATTTTTTTTACTGTGTTTCAAACAAATCATTCACCAAATACAATGATAATTATCATCTAATTAGAACAAATATTGCTATAAATAAAAGACTTCAACAACATACCATTATATTTTGAACTATTCTTTAACTAATTTAATGTTTTTAAACTTTTGTTACAGGTATTTTATTGCCATTTTATCAATTTATTCTAAGCTTAGCTACTATTTCACATTTCTAAATCACCATTTTGAACAAACTACGAGTACATATGATTGAAATATTTATTGATTAATTAATAAAGGTATTTGTATTGTAGAATGAACATGTCATAACACCATTGGCGCACCACGAAATATTTGCAAGGGGTCATCTTAAAAAGCAAAATAATTATTTTTAGCTCCCGCTGCCCTTGGTAAGGAGGTATACGGATTATGCTAAAAATCGTATATCGAGATTTTAGTAAGTGACCATGTTTTAAGGCCCCTAGAATCCAATTTTAATATTTTCAAGATGATTTATGTATGAGTGTTGTGTGTGTGAATATGTATGTGTAAAAATTTTGTCAACGCTCTAACTCAAATACCATTTGTCAGAAAATTCTGAAACCTTGTATATCATATCTTATTCTACTATGGAAAGAAATTGTTAGATTTTGGTGTAAATGGGATAACCGGAAATACCAGTTTACTTGAAGCTCATAATGTTTTTTTTTTTAAAAAAAATCCATTAAATGCCATTTTTTCGCATTTTATGTCATTATAAAAATTAAGGATTATTAATTTTTTTAATGATATTCATTAATACTTTTTCTATATATTTTACAGGTAAATTTAAAAAATAATTTTCTTATAATTCCCAGAGACTAAACACAATTCCTTTGTTACACAGTTCATATTTCAAATGTAACTGACAGAAAATGTTACTGTCAAAAAACTAATCACTTCAAATTAATAATGGTGACATTTTAAAAAGAAAATAGTAAATAAAGCAATAGTTATATGCAAATGAACATAATATAATATGCAGCATTAGTTAATACGTAGATATATATTTAAATTAATAAAAATTAAATAGCAGGTGATATTCTATTGGCCACATTAGTTTTTTCATTTTTAAATTTCTTCAATTATCGAGAAAAATGTTTCAAATAAATGCTGCATGACAGTCGAGAAATTTCCTAAATTTAAAATAATATAATTTGTTAACAATAATGGTGCCCAATTAAAATGTTGTTTTGGGGGGTGCTACTGATGAAAATAATTCTTTTAGTGCACTATTTGTAGAAATTTAAGCTAATCCTGTTGAACTGAAAAGCATTCTTGTTTCTAAGCTGTCAACCCTTGTGTTTCTTCATGTTTTCCAATTTTTCTCAGAGCTCGCTGAAACAGCAGAACAACGCTGTTCTCTTAACATCGACGGCCGTCTTTTGTTTTTCATCGCGGACATGACATTCAATTTCCGAATCGATTATTCGTGCCTGAGCTTTTACCTTAATATGTTTAGGTTTCAAAGCTTTTTCCACTGAATGCATGTGATTCAGCGAAATATATTATATTTCATTTTGTGTTTAGATACAATGAATTGCGGCAAGGGTGTTACGAAGCATTTAATTTTTTTTTTTTTATTATTATTCGTTATTTATATTTGCATTTTTATTGTTTTTGTGTATTCACTGAATCTAAAAATGGAAATGAAAAGGATCAACAGAAATGGAAAAATATAAATTGAACATTTGGATTTATGAGTACGTGACTGTAGAATGGGATCCTCCACCATAACAAAATATAGTAAAATGTACAATTTGTACTTAAAGTACTACTCAATAAATAACGATTAAGACAAAAAACATATTTTTTTTTCATTCATTACTTTACGAGATATTTGAAATTTATTGTTAGAGTCACTGAAATGTCACACTATAGACCATTCCAGAATGACCTCACCTGCCCTCCACAGGAGTGATTTTAACCTCACTTTTGGATATTTTTTAAAATTATTTAATTATACCCTATGTCCACGGATCGAGTCCTAAAGAGGAAAAACTTTTTTATTTTTTATTTTACAAAAAAATGTATTCTTGATAAAAGTTTTTGGATGTCCCGAAACGGTCAATTCAGTTTCAACATTTTCAAATTTTCTTTTATTTTCAGATAAAAATCGAAAATTGGTCGTTTTAGTTGAAAATTATTCTAAGTCCCAAAAAATAAGTTTGCGTTGTCATGGTAATTGCCGTTATTTATTTATTTTCATTAACTGTCACTTATAAAAATCAACCATAATCGTTGTTAAATTCTTCGACAACTCGACGGATCGCTTTATTACCTTTGCCATAGCATTGAATTAGGTAAATTCGTTCGTCTTTTGACAACATTTTCAACGATTATGGTTGATTTTTATAAGTGACAGTTAATGAAAATAAATAAGTAATGGCAATTACCATGACAACGCAAACTTATATTTTGTGACTTAGAATAATTTTCAACTAAAACGACCAATTTTCCCTTTTTATCTGAAAGTAAAAGAAAATTTGAAAATGTTAAAACTGAATTGGCCGTTTCGGGACATCCAAAAACTTTTATCAAGAATATATTTTTTTGTAAAATAAAAAAGTTTTTCCTCTTTGGGACTCGATCCGTGGACATACGGTATATCTTATGATAAATATCGAGAAATTTTGATTTTGATACAATTCATTCATAAAATTAAACCATAATTTTTTCCATGGCTCCATCATTTATAAAATTTATTTCTGACAGCTGCCCCTCACGAAATTCATTTGTTCTGGATTGATCTATTGCTATCTTTCTCTCGTAGCCTACTAGAGTCTGGTATGGAGCGAAAAAAAGATAGGAGAGTCGCCGTGACGTCATATTGACTTTAAAAATTAAATGCAGTTAAACTAAAAACAATTACGACTTTTTAATACCATGAATTGCTTCAAAAATAAACGAACTTTAATTTAAAATAATAAAAAAATTAGAGTGGAGGACCCAATAATGTTTCCTTTACTTATAGGTAGTTCTGACTATGAAACTAACTTTTTTTGCATCTGCATCAAAAAACACACATGCAGATTCTAACACTTTTCAATTATTTTTCTTAAACATTAATGTAAACTGATTTCATATTGGCTATAAATGACGTGCTGTAAGTACTCCGACGTCACAGAAGTGGGGGGTTGTTTCTCATAACCATTTCTGGCGCCAATCTTTTTATTTAATGGGGTCCTATACCATAGTCATATTTTAACTATCTTAAATAAGAAGACGAAAATATACATAAATTAATGAGTATTAGTGAAAAAATTTTCTTTAAATATTGACTAGGTCACAAACTATAAGCGATTGAAGATGATTATTAATTGGGTATGACGCGTTAGGTACTAAGAATTTGATTGGTCGCCTGATTTTAAAAAGGAGATTCGCGGGTCTTTAGCGGTCACCTCTAAAAGAATATGAAATGTCATGTTGTTCCATAACCTAACAAAACATTTAACAAGTTTGTGTTTGATGAATTTGTTTAATTATAACATCTAGTAATATTAACAATAATAATATATTTATAATTAAATCAATTTGTAATATTAATTAAATTAATAATAATATTAGTTAAATTAATATAGAAACTTCAAAACAGGCCAACACTGGCGCCATCCGTCGTCATGCTTTGTGTAATAATATTGTCAAACTGTTTCAATGTTCTATAATTTATCAGGAAAAAAAGTTATTATTTACGTTATTTATAATTAATAATAATTTCTTCATGAATATAACGTATAAGTTTTTATTTACAAACATTTCAGCTATGCAAACATGAAAAAAATTGTTCCCTCTATAACTAACAGTTTGTCCCATTGTTTGTCGATCACTTGTTAGTACCTTCTACGTCACGCACAAATTCTTAAACTTTAAAAATTCATATCTCGCTTATTACGTAAAATTTTTAAGTCGCGTTTGCACTAAAATTCTTATTTTATCCTGTTCTTACAGAAAAAAAAATAAAAGAAAAATGGTATAGGACCCCAGTATTTATGAAAATAATAAATTATTATTTTTGTTATTACTGTGATAAATATTGTATAGTTTCATTTAAATTACTCTTTGGTAAACTTATGTAATTTTTTCCGTAGAATCAAATGAAGAAGTCACTAGATTTGTATTTCTATCCATTTTTGGATTATAGCCCAGAAATGGATACAGTTTTAAATGTAAATAACTCGAAAACGAAAAGAGATATCGACCTGCGATATTTAGGTTTTCAGGACTGCCCTTCTTTTTAGCAACCAGGTTAATGTTCCAATAATTTTAACTATGAACTAGTTGAAGTTGGTAACAAAATTTATTTACTTAATAAATAATTTATTTGACAAAAGCTTTTAGATAATTTATTAGGAGGATAAAAATCACGGTCAATTAATAAAAACTGGTCATCCGAGAAAAACATTTTTATAAAAATCACTCAATGATAAAAGCAATTGTCCTGTCGGAATTTTCAATTCAATAACATGTTCTATAGCAAGACGACGAAAAATAATGGAAGCGTATCAATCTTTGTGATATGGTCATAAATATTGGTATGCCAGCATCAGTCCTACGTGATCGTATTAGAGACTATGAAATATTGTATGTAGGTACAAGAGCACAAATTCTTGAAAAATGAGTACACGTAACAAAATCGATGCATGGAAATGACAAAAGATTTTTCATTCATTTTCTATAAAATATCACTTTTAATTTTCCCGTTTTTCATTTGTGGAATCCTCTTTATTTTCCTTTGCGAATTTCCTCAACGATTTAAAACTGCTGACACAGAGCGCATTGATTGTTATCATCCCCAATCACGTCCTGGATTCCCAGTTTCGAATCGTGGAAAGGTCCAACATGCTACCTCAGGACATATTAGGAACAGAAGTCAAAGGTGAACAGGATTTCACTCAAGGCAACGACTCAACAAATAACGGCGAACATTGAACGCATATATTGCACGTTATTGCATATTAAATGCTGATAAGTATTACACATTTAACATAATTTGCCAAGGTCATGAGTTCGTCAAAGCCTGCCAAACTAATTAACGAAAAATATATCACTACCCTACATTTAACACGTACGAACCTATTAATTAACGAAAAATATATCACTACCCTAAATTTGATACGTACGTATTGCATTATAGATACGAGGTTTTCACTTTACGAAGACGATATTCTACTCAGGGTCTATGCTACTGTAACAAAAACAAAACGGAGAGTTACGCGACTGGCTGCAAATTAAATTAAAATAATGTATTATACAATTCAATAGTTATTAATTACGTACAGCGTTAAAAATGATATAAAAATATTAAAATCACATATTCAACCAGTGGCCCAAAAATGTTTGCTAAAATTAAATTTAAAATTTTAGAAAAATTCTTTTTTTATAATTCTAATAAGTACCTCAAGTGAAAAACACCATTTTTAAGCTGTGTAATATTTTTAGTCCTCCAAAAGTTGGTGTGCAATCTTCTTTAATGAGGAAACCCATTAAGTGATTACAAAGAAATTCATTATGCACATACTTTCAAATTCTCCATGTGAAGGAAGAGTTAATAAACTTAAATTCATGCACGGAAAATTTCATGTACAAAGTGTAACTAATATCCAAATATTCTAAGTTGGGCATGTATTAGAACACAAAAGGATTAAAACCTTTTAACATGTGGGATATATTTAAATATTAATGTTATCCCAAGCATCGAAGGCAAAGGTTTCACCACGGAGCGTCGATAAAACGGTGGACTTAAAATGCAAATGAGCTAATCAAGAAAAATTTTGAAACTCGCAGAGTACTACACACACTATACTCGCCGTCAAATGATTATGGACTGATGTTCAACTCTTCTCCCTTTCCGCACCCTGTCCCTTGCCCAGCGGTGTTGCCGCTTGTAATTTGACATGACCAAGAATGAACGCAAATGTCATATAATACATTTAAAACTAATTAAATTTTTTTTAATACATCGTAAATGAAGAAAATATTATAACAAATAAGTAAGGTAAGACAGAAATACGTAATATAAAATATAAAAACTGTCTCTGTGGAAAATTTATATTTATATTTTGACCAGTTTCAAGCTAAGGTCGTGTTTGCGTTAAAATAAGATAACCGGTGAAATCTAAATAAAAGGTAAAAAAATTGATTATTAGGTGAACAGTAGATCTGCCACTACAACATGCTTTTGCAGTTAAATCCAAAGTTTTCTTGTTATTTAATAAATTATAAATTTTTTCAGGATGTAACGCCAATTTTTTGAAAAAAATGTGTACATTGGCAATAATTGTTTTTGCCTGTCCATTTAAATGTTGTTTTCCTAAACGTTTTTTTTTTTTATAAAAACCAAGACTATTTAATTCATAAGTTTCACTCATTTTCTTTTAAAAATTCTAAATATAATGCAATTTATAGGATTGGGAATAAAAAGCGCACGTAAGTACTAACGAAAATGTCAGAATATAAAATGACATTGACAGATTACAGATATTTGTACAAGTAGACACTTAAAAAATTTGGCATCAGTGTAGAAATCTCTAGTCCATAATTATTTGACAGCAAGGATAACGTGTATATGATTGTGACGTCGGAGTACATAAAGCACGTCATTCATAGCCAATATGAAAGCAGTTTACCGTATTTGTATAAATAAAAGTAAGCGATAGTAGTTGTACACTGACGCCATATTCTGTTTAAGATCACATGATTTTTACAAAATATTTCACAAATTTCAGTATTTAATTGTAAAATATCTAATGAATATTTCGTGATATTTTCAAGTTTGAGGCTATTTAAAGAATATCTTTTAAAATTTAGTACTTAGAAGCCATATAAAAATTCTTGTCAAACATTTGACAACCTAGCCGCATTTTATAATACGACAAAGACTTAATTATCCTAAATGGAATTGTTCATCAATTGTAACAAATCACTTCCCGATTGCCGATTAATATAATATCTTAATCCCCCAATTTCAGAGGACATGTAATACCCATCAGCTCTAATCATCCTCATCCACAAACAACCAAAGAAACCTTAATCCTCTGACCCAAATTAACAGCTCGTTCAACCAACCGTTGGAGCGACAGAGACTATAAACCGAAGATTCGACCCTCTTTCTCTCGATAAACATTAACGCTTGAATGAATATTCCATTTCCGATGTGGGATGATATTAAACTACCCGCATGGGACTCGAACCGTGGACAATTGAGCGAGGGCTCTTTCAGTGCTGATGGTCGATTGATAATCGAAAAACGCTTCAAATATTTAATGTCTTGAATGTAGCGAATAATAGTTTTAATCTGCAAAGTGCAGTACAATGGAAATGGATGTAATCGTATATATTTGTTATGTAGCTAATGTTATATATAAATAAATGTCAAGTTTTCAAGTGAAATTTAGACAGCAATGTATTGTTTGTCAACTTTCATAAAGTTTTCATTGTTATTAATCATTCAAACATAAATATGTTGTAAAACAAAATATAAATGAAAATGGTAATAAAGAAAACATTTTAAATAATGAAAATTCAACTTCAAATAAAGCTTTAACTTTGTACAATTATGAAAACAATGTAAAGAATACAAATTACAAAAGTATTCATCATGCAGAAAATTAGATTAAAGTACCATTATAAATTTTAAAACAAAGCAAACAAAAATAATACCCAAAACATTTATTTTTAAATATTTATTTAAACATCTGATACTAAAAAATATGTATTTAAACATTAAAATAACTAAAGATAATCTATCAAAATATCTCGTAAACATTTTTAATATTTTAGAAAAATATAACGATCAATCATACTCAAAACAAAAACAATTTATCAAATAAAAGTAAATGAAGAGAAATTGTGGCCACAGTCTTAGATATTTGTTGTGGACAAAATAGAAACAAAAGAAACGAAGAGCAAAAGCTTTCAACGAATTTTATGACCCGTAGCGACATCTCAGCGTTCACGTTTCAATTAGAATATTCCATTAACAATATTCACATCTTTTCAGTTGCCAAGTAGCATTAGCAACACTGCTAAATATTGTAACCAATAAAAACAAATGTAAAGCCTCATTTTCCTCTTTTATTCATTGTTAGCAATTATTATTGTTTATTTGGTAACACTAAGTTATTAACATTGTTACAGAATTGGATAATTGTTGTAACAACCAGTAACAATATTGCATGATTGCTATTGTTTAGTTACTATTATTGTATTAAATATTAAAAAAGTAATTTATTTTGATAAAATATATAACTAATATATTTATTGTCATATTTCGAAAATTGATTGTTAAATATATAAAAATGTTTAATATTTATTTTTTATTGTATATTTAGTAACAAATCTTCAATATATTATAATATCTAGTTTTTGAGTAATGCATTTTTAAAATTATATTTCATCACATTATTATAACGCAATTTTTTGAAATGCAATTTGCAGCATGCATCGAGTAGTGTAGATCAAAATGACAAGCTATAATTTTACTAACGATTTTCATTTGTTATTATCTTTTAATATGTATTTCATTTTTCCATTCCGCGATGCTCATTTTTTGCACATGACCAGCAAAACAAATGATTTAATGGAAATGGATTCAATTTCTTCTTTACATTGTTGTTGTTTACCGGCATTAGTTGCAAGGCTTGAAAATTATTTATTTTCATTTTCTTTCCAAAATGTACATAATATTATTGTCAATAAACGAAAACATATTTTGTTCATTGTTTTCTTTTATCTTATTTATAGACGCAAATCGCAAATGTAAATTAACACTTTTTTCGTCTTTGGAATCAAATTGCATATCTACTACTTATTTTTTTTTGCCCACGTATTTGCGCCGGTGTTTATATATTGAACTTTCCCCCCAAACAAATATTGCCAATTGCGACTGCAACTCAGTTCATATAACCTAAAACCTTCAGTGAAAGTGATGTGACAGTCAAAATTTGATTACATATTCCGACATATTCTCCATAGTGTTTAGCAGTCTCTAAATTTAAATTAGATATGATATACAGTACACAGTGTTAAAAAAAGAAATATATAATATAATCATGACATCTCCCTTCGCAAGATGTATATCAAGAAATTTGTTTACTTTTCAACGGTCATTTACCACAAGATATAGTCAGCACCGACCACTTTACAAAACTGTTAAATCCAGTTTCTTAAAACAACAGATTATTTATGAACCCAAATATGTTGTAAGGCTATTTTCGACAAATAAAGATGATTCAAAGAGAAAAATCAAAAATGTTGAACCAGAAGTCAAATTAGGATTATTTAAAAGGTTCAAACAAATGTATAGAGATTATTGGTATGTTTTGGTCCCAGTACATCTTGTTACTTCAATTGGTTGGTTTGGCGGTTTCTACTATATGGCCAAAAGGTAATTTTGTTAACACGTAATAAAAAGAAAAATAATTTTTAATATGTTTTAGTGGAGTTGACATAGTAGCATTATTGCAAAGTATGGGATTTAGTGAAAGAATCACAAATCCTTTAAAAGATTCTAGTATGGGTTACTTGGCAATTTCGTACGCTCTTTATAAAATAGCTACACCTTTTCGATACACTCTTACATTAGGGGGTACAACAATTTCTATAAACTACTTAAAAGAATGGGGGTACATCAAACCTGTTCCCAGCAAAGCTGAAATAAAAGAAATGTATAAAGAGCAAAGAGATAACATAAAAGAATCTTTACAAGAGAGAAAAGACCATTTGAAGGAAACAATACAAGAACGCAGCGCACATTTAAAAGAAACGTTACAAGAACAGAGAGACCAACTAAAAGAGACATATCAAGAAAAGAAATCAGAATTAAGACAACGTAAAGATCAGCTAAAAGAGACCATCCAAGAGACGAAAGAAGAATTGCGCCAACGTAAAGATCAGTTGAAAGAAAGAAAGGATAATATTATCGGCGATTATGCTACTTTTAAACAAGAATTGAAGGATATCAAAACTAAGTAGTTTTTTGGTTAATATGAAATATTTTCTAAATATTTAAACATTATTTCATTTTAGAACTATTTCGAAGGTAGCAGCAGCGCCTAAACAGAAATGACTAAGAATCTTATTTCGACTTACTGTAATATCTTGTATTGTAGCGTTTGTTTGGGTATCTGCAAAAACATATATGTAATTGTGTACATATTGAAATACGGTGCCACTAACTTATATATATGTAATTTTTTTTAATAACAAATAAATTACTCTAAAAATAAATCAGTACAATTATTTTCCTTTACTATTATAATCAACATATTTTTATTTATACTTTATTATTATAACTTCTACATCATTTTTAAACTGCTTTTAATAATTAAAATGTTATCAGTAAAAAGTACTACTGACGTGTCAATAACATACATGAGTTTCAATATCAGCGCAATTATGATAGCAATTTGTATTTTCATGTATTATTAAGTCACTACTGCATATATGTAAATGTTTATCACAGCAACTTATAAAGAATATTTAAATTCATGCAATCAAATTTGACAATGTACCATAAGAATTATTTTCTTTGAAGCACAACCACATTCAATGCCACATATATTCCACTTAACAAGATGTCCACTAGGTAACAGGAAGAAAAAGAAATTCGTAATGAACTACCATTAACACGTTAAAATATCTAAAAATCTGAAAAATGAAAATCTTGTACATTTTATCCAGTATATTGATACGATGCCGGTATTGGATTAACATGTCTCGAAGAATGGGACAAACGTTGAATATGACAACTTCGACACATTAAATGCCCGTCTAACGGATAGCATCTTTTGTCGGGTTCATCTGTTAACTGCATTCCACATTCTTCGCATATATAGCAATCTACATGAAAATCTTTATCCATTGAAACGACTCTGACCGTTTCCTCAGTTCCTTCTACTGGCGTTATTCCTGTTTTCATTACTCATATAATATTCCATATTCAAATAAATTTTATATATTTCACACTTACCTTTACCGCAAGAAGCGCATTTAGGGGCGAACATTCGATGGTAATCGTTGACACAATATATTTTGTTATCGACGTCGACAGTGAAAGGAACTCCGTCCAAACATTCGTTGCAAATACAGCAACGGAAACAACCTGGATGGTATGCTTTGCCCATTGCTTGCAAAATCTGTAAAAACATTAAAATATAACTACCTATTTAAAAACATGGACCATATGAACAACTATTTAAGAGTGATTAACAAGAGGTTGACTAGAATATTTTTCTGTCAATCGTTTATGGAGGATTTTAGAAGATTATTTTTGGCATTTCGTAAAACCAATGAAATGTTTCATTACCTGTCACGTGTCAGTGTTTTAACCAGTCCTGCCATTATTATAGTGAGAATAAAGCTCTAGAGATTATTCCCGGGAATAATCTCTGTAGCGTTTGTTTTTGTCAGGTAATTATCAGCACAAATAAAAACACCGATTTAGTGATGAAGAAGAAGATGCGTATTTTTCTCTAAAATAATCCATAAACAATTGGCTGAGAAAAAAACAATAAGTCACCTGCTCGCTAATCACAGTTAATCAGTTGTTCAGTCATTGATTGATGGTATTTACTCAAAATTTGTACGTTGGTATAATTAAGAAACAACTGAATTTCTTAGTCATAATGTAATCAACTCGGATTAAGAGGAAATACTACCAATAATATTTATTAACAAACCATTTCCATTATGAGGTGGCCACAAATTGCACATTTTTCTGCCGTTTGCTGAAAACCGGAATACTGAAAAGAAGACACAAATTTATAATAACATGAAAGTATAAATGAGTTTAGGAAAAATTGATAAAATAAAAAAAATAAAACAAAACTTACTACAGTAGAACCTCGATTATCCGAACATTGGTTACTCGGAACGTCGGATATCCGGATCAATTTCTAGAAAATATTCTGACGTTATTAACCAACGTATATTATTATAATATAATGTGGATAAATTTTTCAAGAATGGTATAGATTAGGTCTTAATAAATACTCGAAACCTCAATCATGTACACATAAGTACAGTTGATGACACGAAAGAAAACCGACTTGATAAGGGAAAATATTCCACGTAATCGTGATTGTCTAATAAACTATAGGCGTTGCTGCGGTGCAATCTACTACTCTTGGCTGACGCGGTACAGGAATCATGCCATCCCTTAACATTCCTCAGACCGGTTTTCTTTCATGTCATCGACTGTACATTCGTTAAAAAAATTTAATGATTAAACGAATGATTCCATATTTAAAAATCCGACAGTGTTGTCTGCATAAAAGCTATACGGTATTTCGAATATTTGTTAGTATCTAAAAATATTATACTCGACTTTCAGATTATATTAATCAGAACAATCGATGTTCTACTATAAAATTAAATTATGAACAAAATATCAAACAAAATAATTTATAAGTTTTGATTTAAATTAAAACGGTAGTAAAATAATAAATTATACTTACTAAATAATCTTCTTCGCAGTAAACTCTGCCATGAACATTGTAAAAAGCTTTCCCACGAAGCGCCCGACCACAAGAACAACAAATGAAACAATTTGTGTGGTAGAGGTTACCCATGGCTTGACAGGCCTGCCCAGCGCCTGTTACTTTTTCACCACATGTATGGCATATACCTGTAACATGAAAAAATATGAGATGTGGTTTTTAACAAGCAATAAACAAAATAGTGTTGGTTGTGTATTATAGTCGCCGTCAAATACGTATGGGCTGGAGATTTCTACACTGTTGCCGATTCAGTGGCAATGTTGAAAATGGTTATGAAGAAGCGGCAACACCGCAAGGCAAGGGACAGAAGTATGGACTGGAGATTTCTACATTGTTGCCAATTCAGTGACAATGTTGAAAATACTATTATGAAGAAGCGGCAACACTGCAGGGCAAGGGTGCGGAGAAGGGACAAAGTTAAGCATCCGTCCATATTTATTTGACGGCGACTGTAATACTTATTATTATGAAAAGTAGGTATACATTTTTCAATTTCATTTTAAAGAAATAAAAATTATACTTCATTTCACGTAAGAAAATAGTGTTGGTTTAGATAGGGATAGAAATTCTGCCCTTTGATTGGTCAGAATGCTAACCTCTAGTTCACAAATAATGTGATATTTAACCATGTTTAGATGTAATTTTTAAAATTCAGGACTCATACATTTCACAGATAAAAATATTTTTATTATTGACAAAGTTTGGTTTCACTAATTTAAATTATTTATTTAATGCATGTAAAACCGGTCGGCTCTTAAGCGCCATCTGCTAGTTTCTTACGTGAAATGAAATATAACTGATATTGGTTTTTATGTTTCTGATAAAAATGAATCCAATGTATGTATAAATATTTTGGTAATGTGGATATATCAAACATTTTTATAAAAAGTGTTTACAAATTCTCGAAACCTCTTTTATGTAACTTTTTCAGGGTAAGTAAGATCTTAAAGATTCTTAATCATAGTGACTAGTAGTATTTACTCAAAATTTTAGTCACCCTAACTACATACCATTTAAAAATATATTGGTATGACTGAAAAACAATTGAATTTGATATTTTAGTCATAGCTTAAACAACCCTGATTATAAAGTAAAGACTACCATTCAAAATTATTATTCTGTTGTACATTTTGAGGGCGAACAAATATGTATGTCTGTGTTTTTTTGCGAATTTTTATACAACTGAATATTTAATAAACGAATTTACATAATTTTATGTTTAGGAAGATATAAGTGTAAGAATAAATACTAATAACTGAGATTTCGAGTATTAGTTAATCTACACCACAGTCGATAAATTTAACAATTTTTATGAAAAAAATTAAGTAGAAAAAAAAGAAGACGTCATTATTAGTAAGCAGACGGAAATAATTAATTCTCCTAATAAAAATAACAATGACTGTTATCTCGATATTTCCTTGTAAGTGTTACTAAATTTTATATACAAGTTTCACACAAATAAAACCTATTTATTATTGTAAACAAGTTCTTCTCAGTTCAATGGTAAAACAACAATGAAATCAGTAAGTCTTGCATTGAATGATTAGAAAATAAAACCAAAGCAAAACCATGCAATGAAAACAAAACCATGCTTGACTTACAGTACTCTATTGGAAAAGTACAGCTATAGTTAATGCTGGTGTTTTGTGTCATGATTCGCAAGTACTAAACATAAGTAGCCTATTCCTTGTTCAAATGTCAACTCCCGTGGTGCACGCTCGAAAATTCGCATCGATATTACAAATACCAACTAGGAAAAAAATGAAGATGTGAATAAAAACGATGTTTACAACCTGTGCGAAGGTTTATGGCAAATGTCACACGTTAATCGAAAAAACGTGGATTTCGTAAACAGAAATAGACACTCTTCAACGACTTAGCGTCTAGTTTAATAATAGACGTATATCAGAGCATTGCGCTATTGTATATGTATTGTATACAATACAAATATGAGATACTATTCGAAATATTTGGCTATACTACTTGCCAAATATAATTAATCTCTGTATATTTGAAGTAGTAAACAACTTACAAATAAGAAAAATTTCAACATTTTTATTACTTAACTCATTGTTTTACTTAACCTTTAATCGCAAGAAGTACGAATTAAAACAACGCTATTTCCTAACGAAAGTCAAAGGTAAGACAAAATCGTGACTAACTCTTGCCTCATTTGATATTACACCTTTACAGATGGAAACCGTTGTTGTAATAAGCAATGAATGGGGCAATAATCGTTCGTAATACAAATTTATTTTAATTTGTATTCAGTACTGTACTTTACAATGAAGTATTTGACAACGTACTTTACCAAATTAGACAATGGTAAGGTTGTATGCGAAATGTATTATGAAAGGAATTTGAATAAAATTTATTAGTCAATAGTAATTTATGCTTTATTACTCGATTGATAACCTATGAACAAAAGTTTTGAGAAAATGTTAGGCCCCTTCATTAAATAGAATTTTTGTTTTATTGAAACGTTGACTTAAGGGGTTGTTCCTACAAACTAAGGAGATAAGAAATCTAGTTTTACAACACTGATAATCTTCAAAGCGACGTAGTTTTTTTAATACCTTGTCTCATTTGTCTCTGAACGATGTTACATCTACTTTCTGGCTAGTCAGATATATTTTTGTCTGTAACTATTGTTTTGGTATTCCCAGCCATTATTATATACTTTTCTGCTCTCTATTTTCTATAAAATATAAAATGGTGACTCCTTAGGCTCTGCGCTTCTGCAGCGTCTGGAGATTCGCTCAACCTTTTGGTTGCATTATTTCTTTTTCGAAATTTTAAATTATTTCTGACCAAAATTCTACTAACAATTATCTTTAAAATTTGATATTGTCGAGTTAATTTACACGATGACGTTCCAGGTTTGTCTTGAGCACTTTGAATGAGTCTGTTGATTCGATTTGGGGGCAAAAGTTCAGGTCGCCCACTTTTTGGTAAATTAATAAATACTATACCTTCTTTACATTCCCGTATAGTTCGGTAAATAGTCGTCTGTCCAATATTTTCATCCCAAAAACATTAATAATTTCATGTTTCGGCTATCTGTTTAACTAATCTATAGATAAATTTGAATATCTTTCAAAACTTTTTCGAGTAATTTTAACATAGTATATTATAAAACAACTATACTTCATTTCACGTAAGAATAAATAATAAAAATAGTGACGGGAAGATAGGTACAATTTGATCTTATTTTTTGATTGGATAATACTCGGATATTATTCAATCACACAACAAGATCAAATTGCACCTATCTTCCCCTCACTATTTTCTTATGTGAAATGAAGTACATTATGTATTTATTATGTTCAGTGTTAACTAGATTAGACCTTAATAATAAAAAAAATTGGAGCGTAACATTTTTCTCAAAATTTTTGTTACATACCTACGTTAATGTTCAAAGATTTTAATTGCGACTCACCAAAATACTCTCCCTCTTCTTCTTGTTTTTCCATTTCTTCCTCCAACTGTCTCGTCATCTCCTCTATCTTCCTTTCTGCCTCCGTAGGTCCTCTAGGTCTCGGAGGTGTTACATTATATGGCAAAAGAGTCTTCCCACTAACTCCTTTCAATTTCCCGCTTGTAATACTAGTATTACTAGCTGTACTAGGGGTAGGGCTAGGTGATTTTGGAGGGATGGCAACTTTAGGAGGTTCTTTTTGCGGACTTTTTGGTGTTCCAGCTATTCCCGAAGTTGCACCGTGTGCGTAACTCGTTGATAACGAAGTTTGGATAGGTGTGTTAGTTGATAAAGTTTGAGAAATGTTACCGGTCATGCAGACATAGTCAGAACCATTGATTTCTTCTAATTGCTGAGGGGTGAAATTTCTTGATAGAGGAGATTTTGGTTGAGGCTGTTGTATTTGATGAACAGGGGATGTATGGTAGTAAGGTTTGGTGGAAGGTTGGGGTTTTACTGAAGGAGGACCCGGCTGCATTACAGTGTAATGTGATTTGGTTGGTGACGATAAATGATGAGGACTATGATAAGGACTATTATAAGTATTAGCTTTGTTGGTGTATGGAGGAGGAGGAATTGTTTTATTTCCTAAAGCTACTTGAGGCCCTGGTTGAGCACCTCCAGATTTTTGGTTCAAATCCTGGAGATTTTCATAAACTGGACTTTGTTCAATATCTCGTAAATTTTGCTTATTCCCGGCTGGCACTTGTGGCTGGGCTTTCCTAAAACTTGATTCATAACTGCCATCCGTTGAATTTCTATTTGGAATTTGGTGGTAATACGGAGGAGTGCTTCTATTCCCATAATAATCGATATTTTCGTAGACAGGTTGGTTTTTCAAGGTCGCGTATTCTCCGAAGTTTGCGATGCTGGCTCGTGGGCTGGCCGAATGTTGGGATGAGCCACTTAGTGACTGTGTAGGACTTGGAGGACCTCTTTGGGGCTTCGCGCACTGTACGTAAATATCGGTACCGTTATAGCCGGCAGCGTTGTCTGTCGCGACCTTTTGAGATGCGATGCTCTCTACTTGTTTCGGAGTGGCGAACTTCGATGCCGCTATGATGTTGTTTCTTTCATAGATCTTGTAGTCGGTGGACGGCGGTTTTTGAGGGGATGGGGTTGTTCCTTCAACTGCGAAGCTTTCGATAGCTCCAATTGATCTTTGTTTATGGTTGTAGGATGGATCACTTTTAGACATAATTCGGCCGTAAGGAGATTCTTCATCTCCTGTACCGCTTCCGGAGCCATTAAGTGACATGTATTGCATTTTATGAATATATGTTTGATCCATCTTTTGTTATCAAAAACAATTTCCTTAATGCAATAACACTCAAGAGATAAACAGTAATAAAAAAACACTAACGAGATTTATGACTATATTAACGAACACATTATTCTTTTAGATGTTCTACGAAAACTTACTAATTTAAGCATTGTAATTAACAATCAAATTGCTAATTGATCTTCACTGCACTTCGCAAAAAGTATGAAGTACGACGAACAGCACAACTAGTTGGCTACAGATAATCACTTTCTGATCCTGACTGACGCATAATCACATCTGTTTATATTTGACCCACATGTTAGACAAAGAGGCAATATGAGTCACAGTTGACTGAATTTTATAAAAGCGTCTCATGAGATAATCTTGTACGATAAAAATAAGGATGCTATTTCTAGTTAACAAGTTACCATATATGACCATCTTTTTGTTACTATTTTATTTTTGTTTATTATTTAGAAAAATAATGAGCGATTAATTCAATCCGTTAGTCTTTGATAGCATCATACAACCTGTAGTTGTTGTGTTAAATCATAGATGGCTGATATCACTAGGCAACCACATTACTTGAAAGTATTAACGTCAATGCGTAGCCTATTGTACAGGCGCAAATAATTGGATAATAATACAATAACAATCATCGAAAATAACTATAAATAAATGTGGACAATAAGGTGATACATTTTATGAATAAATAATGTTAAAAAAATAACGATGAATACGGTTACAAGTAAGGACGTGCTTTGGCGACAATCTTTTCGATAATTTTTATTAACAAATGTGCACATTTTGCAACTCGTGCCAAAGGCACATAATATGAATGAGGACCAATTATGTTAATGTTCAGGTACGCAGCAAATTATTTATAGTTACGAACCATGTTTACACCAAAAAATCAATAAAGTATTAATACTGCATTATATGCATGAATATTTAACAAAATATTTCTCTAATTGTTTGTTTCTTTAGCTCATTGGGCTCTTCATGTTATCTATGATACCATGGCCGGGCCCGATGGTATTCAAAATATCATGCCCCCGAGACAACGCTAGGATAGTCCGGAAGATCATTCAGAGTAAATGGATACCGATTTTAGAAAAGTATAAAGTCAGTATACCTTTAGAATGTCCCTTTCATCCGCAAAGGGACATATTTGGTCCACAACAATCGGCCAAACATCAGCACCGTCCCTCACAATGGACTTGCGGTTTTTGTGGAAAGTCTTTTTTTGAAGAGAAGTTTTTAGATATGCATTTCGACAATCGCCACAAGAGCAACGTCAATATGGTGAGATTGTTATTTCTAAATGCAAAAGAAACCTTTTTTGGCCAATGAAGCATTTTATCAGACCAATATTTGTTAAACCTCTGAAGTCAAAAAATATTACGCAGCGATTATTATACAAAATTCGACCGAAAGTATGGTATACACCTTTTAAAAAATATCAAGAAATACTGAATTTCGTGTAAAATAGAGTGACACCCATTGTGTATAGGCAGATTTTAATAAAAACTGTGTTATATTGCAAAATTTGTTACAACTAAAGAATTCCTATAAGATTCCAATATCAATATACTGTTTATTAAATTATCTGTCAGTTAAAAGAAAAATGTCGCATCGAAAAACACACTTTTACAATTTATGCCATAATATTGATGCGATATTTTTTTTCTTTTAACTGACAGTTTAATTAGAGATAAAAATACCAGGCCTTAATGTACTTATACCATATTTTCGGTAGTAGTATTAAATGATTTTTGTACTACAGACTACAATTTGACAGAAACAGAATGGAGTCCTCCACCATAACGAAATATAATAAAATGTACAATTTGTACTAGAGTACTACTCAATAAATAACGATTAAGATAAAAGAACATTTTTTATTAATTACATTACAAGATATTTGAAATTTATTGTCAGTGCCACAGTAACGTCACATTATTGCTATCTTTCTCTCGCAGCATACTGTAGTCTGTTGAGGAGCGAAAAAATAGGAGTGTTGCCGTGACGTCATATTAACTTTAAAAATAAAATGCAGTTAAACTAAAGACAATTAAGACTTTTTAATACTACGAATTGCTTCAAAATTAAATACTACGAATTGCTTCAAAATTAAACTAACTTTAATTTAAAATAATATAAAAATTAGAGTGGAGGACCCCTTACTTAATATTTAAAAACTATAGTTCAGTGAATAAGCAAACATCATCAAAACACTGAAAAAACTGAAAGAATTAATTATTAATTTTGTAATATATCTAATTTTCATTTCCTACCTACCAAACCCACTTACGACACCAGTAGTAGAAAAACTAGTTATCCAACAACACTGAAAAGATCTTTTTAGGCTGAAGATGCAGTGTGTCTGGCAGACTATTGTGATATAATGCGTTGTAACGTCCTGGAAACCCAAGACGCAAAAATAGCATTTCCAGAGAGTGTAAACACAGACATCGAAATATGGCGGGAAGCAACCGCTTACCGCACTGCGCTAGCTACTTCAGGACCTAGAGAAGTGGCACGGTATAGTGTTAGAGACGGAGGTTATGCCCAAAAACAATCATCACCAACCACTACACCAGCACCACCTCTAGATCAACCACAAAACCACTGCGAAAAAGCTGAAGCACCAGAAACATCTGAAAACAGTAAGTAAACAAACAAATGACGACAACCCACTTAAAACAAAATTCCAGGTGAGGAGAATTCTTCAGGGGATGATAAATCGCAAAATGGGAGCACAACGCCGTGTCAAAGTGATTTAGTTGATGCAGCGTTGCCAGCAGCTGATTTTAAGCAACAGAGGATTTTAGAGTTACAAAAATTAAAGGCTAATTGCAAGCCAGATGAGTTACAGAAATTGAAAACAAGATGTGAGATTTTAGTTAGGGACTGTATAGCCAGTCTCTTAATTCAATTGTCAATTAATGATTTTAAGGAAGTTGAAGGTAAACACGAATTTTGTTTTGTCACACACAATTCACTTGTTTTCGTTGATTTCACTGTTTTGAATCTATTCTACATTTAAATTTTTACAATCATATGTTAAATTTAGGTAAAGATAAGGTACAAGTCAATAGTTTTAAAATTTTGGTCATCACAAAATCGCGTACACAAATAAATCTCATGTGAAGTTGTATTTATGGTGAATCTTCCACAAAAAAGGAAATAAGTTTTGTGCAACAAAATGGCGCCCCGAACTTTCCTAAGGCGAATATTTTCTAATTCAATTTTATGTTTTAATATTTCAATATTTTGCGCTTTTATTTTACAAATTTTGTGCCCTCATATATGCAAAATTTTGCAAAAATGTCAAAATATTCTTTACATAAAATGAAAAATGTTTACAATGATCATAAACAAAAAACCAACTTGTAACGATAGTGAAACAAAAATTTCAATCAGCTTTCATTTTGTATATGACATTTTATTCAATTTTGACGTTTTAAACTGTCATCAATTAAATTTTTTTTTTTAATCACACTCAAAATTTTAACTCACTCTGGCATTCTGCAACAAAAAATGCATTTAAAAATAACATCAAGAATGAAAATAACCCTTACCACATAATTTATCAGACATTATCAGCCCTTTTCATTATTTTTTACGACATAAATGACATACAATGAAGCTTTTTAAATATGTGACTTGACGTTTATCAGCGACGATTGTCATTCTTAGCCTACTAACTGATCAATTTTTTATTTTGTCAAAATTAAATATTATAATAGTTTTTATTATTATTTCGTCAAAATTGAATAAAATATTGTACAAACCACGTGAACTAAGAACGTTTATTCACTCAAAGAATTTAACTCACTCGCCCTTCGGGCTCGTGAGCTAAACTTTCTTCTCATGAATAAACATTACCTTAGCTCACTTGGTGAGTAAATATCTATTACTTTATATTTGTACCGTGCTGGCGCTTGCCAGGCGTCACCTCACGGGTACCCATTGCTGGTGTGGGGTGCACCACAGGGGTCACACTTGTAAATGAATAGTGCGAAGTGAATTAATTTTGCTCTACGAAAAAATATGTTTTTGCAGCTTTCATTTTGTATATGACATTTTACTTTATATTTGCGAAATACGTAGAAATAATCAACATTTGTAAATGAATAGTGAGAAGTGAAGTAATTTTACTCTACGAAAAAATATGTTTTTCCATGTTATGAACATAAAACTCAATTTTCTTCACGCGAAATTGTGATGAAAATTATTAATTTTCCGTCTCTGAATTGGAATAGTTACAGAAAAGATACAAAATGTTTTCATGGTTACTAATGACGAGTTATCTAACGAAATCAAAGCTTTTCTTCTTGAATTTTATTTTAGATATGAAAATAAATTAGAAAACGGTTGGTGCCTGTTACAATGAATTTCAGGAAAATTACATTTCAAAATTAATTTTAACAACTTGATTTTTGGTATGAATAATGATTGGACATACGTTTATCTGTTCATAGCCTACTGCAAGTTAGGATTTTTTTTAACACACTGTAGTAAACAAGTAAAAAATAAAACTTTTTTCATTATTATTTGTGATTTGATCGGTTGTAGATGAATTAAACAAAGCCGTTTGCTGGTACCTGACATGTGATAGATACTGGGAGGACTCCCAAACAGAAGGTCGCGTTTTTCCATGGGGACTACTCTTTATGATAGTTATGGTTTTATCATTAGGAATATGTTTGTGTTACTATATCATTTGGGTCCTTTTCGAGTAAGTTTATCAATCTATTTTCGCTAAATCAAGAATGATAACTTATACGTTTTTAGTTCTGATGATATAAGTGTGACTAGTGCAAGTGTGACAGATACGTCCACACCTTCACCCGCCCATACGCTACGGGGCCAGAGTAGCACAGCCTCCAACAGTTTAGATGCGCCCCAACAAGTATATACGGAGGATTATTATACTGCATCCGATAAAGACATGGGACAGAATGAGCATTATATTTATGTTACATATCCACCGGATCTCAAGCGAAGACTGTTGGAAAGGTGAGAGAAATTTCAAATTATTTTTTTGTCAACCCATAGATGTAGAATAAAACAAACTTTTGAGGTAGAGATCTGAGTGTAATTTGCAAAAATTCAAAATTTAATTAACCGAAAAGTTGGGAATTTAAATTAAAAGTTTGTTTTATTAAATAGTGTTTCCTTTCCTAAAAACCTCTAGTACCTATAGAGTATTGCAGAGCATAATATTTTGAACACGACTTAATGTGGACTAAAGAATGGGGTATTCTAATGTAGTAAAATTTAAGGTAAAAAATGTTATAACATTGTGAATTATGCTTTAAAATGACCAAATAATGAAAAAAAAATCAATTTTTTTTCCTAACATTAGTTTTCTTGTATTTTATTTTACCGCTGAACAGGTATCACGTGGGTTGTAACGTACGAGGGACTCATGACATCTAAAAAATTTTGTAGCATATACAAGAAACAGCTGTTCCGCCATTGATGCATTGTGAGCTGTCTTGATCGTGTTCGTTGTGACGTTTATATGTTTACAAGTTTTCAACTTTTCTAATTTGGTTCTTATAATAGTTATTATTGTTAATACAAGTTTTCATTACGGAAAATTCACTTAGATAACGTAAACAAAATTAAAATACATAGAAAACAAGCGACAACTAACCAAACAAACATAAAATGCCGAATGACAGATAGACTGCCGCGCCAAGTGTTGTGTTTGTACCTATGTAAACATGCCCCGTCATTTAAATGTCATGAGTCCCTCATACGTCACATCCGGTAAAATTCAAATTTTCAAAGAATATTTAAAAATTCATATCTCGCTCAAATTAAATAAAAAAGAACTCAAAATTTTTGATTTGTAATACATATACGTGGAAGTTTCAGAAAAAAAATAAAAAAAAATCATTATAATACCCCATTAAAATATCAAAAACTGAGTTACGATTTCGGTTTTATGGAATAGATATTTGAAAAAAAAAAAAAAACTTTATAAACTGTCAATAACTAGAGAACTACATTTACAAAAACAGCTCATTTTTTCGAATCCATATTGGTTAAGTATTATTCATATTAACTTTTTCGATGTTTTTTAAGGTATCTTGGTTAATATTAACGATACAGCAATGATATATGTCTACATTCTTTTGTTTTAAACATGAGTAAAACATGAATTAATTTTTTCGGGTGAAACAAATGGAAAACCTTTTGTTTATTTTTAATATTATTTTCTTCAGTTTTTCTCATTTCTTCAATTTATATACCTCATAAAACATATTAAACTACTTTTTTAGAATTGTGCGAAAGCCAACTACAACGTTGATAAAAAATAATTTAACTACCCCGAAAATAATTAATTACGAATAATTTTTAGAACGTAATTAATAGGTATAGAATTAAAATAAACAAAAGGTGATTTATAATAGATTTTTACATTTGTTTCTTAATAATTTTCAATTTTTTACCCCAAAAAAATAATAATTCATTACTCATGTTTAAAACAAAAGAATGTAGACTTGTTATGTATCATGGAAGCTTAGAAAATAAGCAAAAAGATGAGAATATTTTCAACATAGGTTTACATTTAAAAAGTCATAATTTTGTGTTAATATCTCGAGAGTTAAGTTTTCAAAAAATGTAATTACGCCATTTTATTTTACAGAAAAAATTTGTCTACACAATTTATTTCTAACTATCATAATAAATGTTATTTTCAAAAATCGCGAAACAAAGTCTTTGTCTGTAGCTCAGAAACAAAAGAAGATCGAAAATTCCTGTGGTGACTATAAAACTTTTCTTAAAAAGTTGACCCTGGAATGTGCAAACTATTTTACTCTAGGTATCGTTAATATTGCCCGAGATACTTAAAAAAAAAAAACATCGAAAATGAAACAGCCTTTATGCTTCTAAATTTTAATAAAATTTTGCGTACTTATTCTACCGTGAGTATTTTTTAACGTGAAACATTGGGTTTTTCATGTCCATGGTTACGATTTGACATTTGATTGACAGCAATGTATTTGCATGTCCCATTTAAAATGAAACATAGGGAACGAATTTGACAGATGTTTTATATTATGTAAGAAATTTAGCTAAGTCAGAAAACCACTCGAGAGCACTAAACATATTTCGGACACACAATATTTTTTTTGCAACTAAATTTAATTTTTAGAAAACAGATATAATTATTTAAACAAAATTAACCTCTAATGACGTCTTGTCAATATGACAGATAACCGCTGAATTTTCCTATAAGTTACGACGTTACGACTTGACATTTGATTGACAGTAATATATTTGCCTGTGTCATTGAAAACATAGGGAATGAATTTGACAGAGTATTATATTTAAATATTGTAAGAAATTTGGCCAAGTTAGAAAATCACTCGAGCACAAGGTACACTAGAAAGCAGGTATAATTATTTAAAAAAATTAACCTCTACTGACGTCTTATCAAATGTCAAATTCGTTCCCTATGTTCCCTATGTTTCATTTTAAATGGGACACGCAAATACATTGCTGTCAATCAAATGTCGAATCGTAACCAGGGATATGACAAACCCAATGTTTCACGTTAAAAAATACTCACGGTATATGCGAACGTATTATGCGATGTAAAAACGCCCTAGATGTTGATTGTTAGTGATGTATAATTGTATTCTATGTGTAGTTGTTATAACAGAACAACTCGTTTATGAGAAGTAGCACCAAAGTAGAAGCAGTACAAGGGACTCTTGGCCAAATTAGTTTACATGTTTGGAGATAGACAACACCAACGGAATAGTTTCAACATTCAAAATTAGTTTCAGTTTATGAACACACATCACCAATGTAGAGGATCATGTGTGTTCATGAATTAGAATATGGAGCACTACCAGTCAAAAATAGTTTAGAAAATTTATAATAAATTTTAAAATCGCTTTTGTGCTTTTAAAATTTTGATAATCTTTTAACTTAAAATACTCAATTTGTATCGCACTAATTTTAAATTATACTTCTAAAATAAGAAAAATGGGGGAGTTTAGCATACAAATATTTTTCCCTAACTATATGTATATGAAAAAATGTAACCGAAATCACAAAATATTTATTTTTCATCGAAGCGGGATATTCCTAATAATATAATACGGCTGAACTTTCCCATTAAATTTGAGAAATATGATATTTTTAATAGTCTTGTAGTATATTAGCCTATTTCCTGTAGCGATATTATTATTATTCACGATTTAACTTAGCAACGCCACACTTCAGTGACTAGCTCATGAACTAAGCCAAGGCAGATAAAATGAGTATATGTGCGTTGATTTACTTATTTTTAAATTCATAAGATATTGATTCACTTTTATTTAAAACAAATTTATCTTTAACTTTAATTCTTTATTTGTAAAAAACATAAAATTAATCACAACGATTCGAAAGCGAAAAATTTGCAATCGTCTTTAATAGTATCAGATAGCAGATTTTTCGCTTTCCAAACGTTGTGATTAATTTTTATTATTTGAAGCGTATAGATGCAAAAGCAGACATTTGACATTTCGTAATAAAATGAGTTGGATGAAGTTTTTATTTTCAAGTGACTTAAAGTGTCTTTATAAGTGACCTTACAAGTCTATTTACACGATTAAGTTTTGCGTGAATTAAATTATCTAAGAGTCAAAATTTAAATTATACCTATATTAAATTGTCATTGAATTTTCATCACATGAATTTTTCGCATATAGCCGTCAAAATAGGAATATTAATGACATTTGACAGTTACTTGTCAGTCAAACTTATAGGGACATTTAGGAAAAAGTAGCGCATGTTCCAGTTTTTCTTTAAAAGTTTTTCGTGAAGTCTATTCATTTGTCTCTCTTGCACTCATGTCATTAGGTGCAGGCCCGGGAAACGCAAATGGAAGATACCGGGATAGCATTTTTAGTTTTGCTTCCATACACTAGATAAGGCGACACCAGTATCGTTAGTGTGTCATTTTTTTTTCATTTTTTCTTTTGTGCGAATTTTGACAGTTGTCATTTTCATTTGAAACAATTCTGACTGTCATTGTGAATATATTTTTTGTATTATAAGTAGTTATTTGTGTGAAAAAACTTGTAAATATTTAAGAAGACAAGAATAAAGTGTTGTGTACCAAATTGTACTGCTACCGGAAAGTGAAAATATATTTTTATATAATTGTATTATTTTATACCAGTAAAACATAGTCTCGAACTTATCGGGATTTATTTGTCAATTGGTTGGAAGTTTTACACATGGATGAATGCTATTAAGTATTGTATCTTTCCTAAATGAAATTACAGTGTTTTCAAAAATGTATTATTTTTACTCATTTTATGTAATCTTTGTAAGACTGATTTGTAGTTGAAGTAGATTTTTCATAAAATACTACGCAATGATAGTATTTTGTGAAAAAAATGCTTCAACTACAAATTAGGGGTAATTAATAAACCGAATATACCAATATTAATTGTAGGTAATGATAATACCGACCGAATTTTATATTTACTTTTGCTTCCATACACTAGATGGCGACACTGATGTGGTATCGATGCTTAACATGTACGTTTCCAATCTAAAATAGTGTATATGGTCTGTGATTAGGTGCGTTCAATGAGGCTAGCAAAACGGATGTATCTTCTATTGAACGCTCTGGTAGTCTAGCGTTTGCTAGCTAGCGAGAATTTATATGCTACCTCTGCTAGATTTACATGTATGGCGGGAGTATTTAAAAATCGGTTGTAATTTGGTGCGTAAATTAAAATGTTTATACAGTAAAATTTTTGAAAGTAGTCCGATCAAGGCCATCTACGAATTGTATCTATGGATTAAGATTTTATGCTGTCAAATTTAGTAGTGTCGTTTACATAGTTTTTATGAGGTACACAAGATATTATGTACCCTGATAAAAACTAAGTAAAAGACACTACTAAATTCACAGCACAAAATCTTAATTCATTGATACTATTCGCAGATGGCCTTGATCGGACTTCTTTCAAAAATTTTACTGTATATTGCATACCTCATATTTCATTATAATATTTAAAGAAAACTATTTTTAAATATAAATCTCTATTTTATTTATTAAATTTTAATTTTCTTGTAGTAAATGTTAAACAGGAGCACATAAAAACATGGAAAATTATAATATATTAATATTTCTAACAAGTTCTGTATTATTTAATATTTAATTAAAAATATTTTTCTCTTTATATGTGTACAAGAACCTACAAAATAAAATATTATATGAATTAATATATGTCGCAAATATATGTATGTACATTTATTCTTAAATTGCTTAAATTTTTGTCCATATTCATTTCTTTTCACATAATTTCACATCAAAGAGGCAGGTACTCCCTGCATTCAAAACATGAAACCGCCAAGTAAGTTAGCAAACCGTTCAATGTGACTGATTTGAGAGCTTAGCGCAGCTTAGCAAATGCTAGATTTGCTAGTTTCATTGAACACACCTATTGTGTGAGAGAGAAAACTTTTCTAGTCATTTGACAATAAAAACTTCATCGAGTAATAAGAAATTGATGAATACGAAACTTTTGACCTTCAGAAGTATAAACTGTTATTGGCGTCTTAAATTTAGTCTTAGATGCAAGAGTAGACATTTGCCATTGGACGAATCAAGTTACGGTTCTTCATGAAGACCAAAAAGCTTTTGAAAAAAAAAAAAATAGCTGATTCAAAAGAAAATCAGACTGATGAGGATGACATGATTATTTCGTCGGATAATTAACACGATGCATTAGCAGCTCGATTATTGAAAAAGTGTAAACTAATCCTCATTTTTTGATTAGCCAATTCTGCTCTAATTCTGACAGTTTATATCTCAAAATATAGTCTAATCTATCCCTAGTAAGTATCTTCCTTGTTTGGCAATATTTTGAAGATTAAATTTTTAATACCGGAATAGAATTAACTAATAAACTTTTTTGAGAATCGGGCCGTAAGAGTTTAGTTTAGCGCAATTCAAATTTATCTGCCTTGTTTCAGTTCAAAATTTTAGCACTTGTGGCGTATCGCTTAGCTTAAATCGTGAATAGTTAAATGCATTTCAATGTGAGTTATTATACAAAGTAGAATTCCATTTTTAGTTGAGAAATAAAATTTATTGTGAAATAAAATGAAGTTGTATTCATTCAACCATTGTTTCACACAAATATGATTACTATGTAAAAATGTCACATAATAGTTATGAATAGTAGATATTCCAACAGAGCCTTGTCAACAGTGCATGGTTTGATTACAATGAGTTTTTCTGTCAGTGCTTGAGAACAAATCATCGTACATCTCTTGTTTACTTCCTGATCTGATCTGGACGTGTTTCATTCTGGTTTCCAGCCAATGAAAGGACCGTACCGTAGCTGCTGCTCACACAATAATACCGGAAATAGTACAGTAGTTCGCAAACTGTTTCATCCTGGATTGCAGGTGGGTCAGGCAAGCCTGACCAAAAAAATACAACTTAGCTTGAATTCAGAAGTCCTATCCTATAATAAAAACTGTTAACACATTCGCGCACTCATACTGCGACACATTCACCCTAAAACACCTAAAACATTAAAGCTCTGCAGATTGAACGGACAGGAGAGAGGGAGTAAGGATCGGAGGGTATCATGCGCACGCAAACTAAAAAAGAACTATCTTACAGAAAAATGAACAAAAATAATATCCTATAAAAATTTGGAAAAATACGGATACCCATCCTTTTTGAAAAAGGTTTAAACGGTAAAGGCAAAAATAACCGACCATTCTCTACGAGTTGAGTTGCATGAACGCTGTTGTCTCTAAACCGCAGATGTTGCTTAGTTTGTCAGGCGCAATCGAGCGCTTTATTCGCCATCGTAACGCGCGGGGCGCCGTCTGGAACGCGCACGCGCACCTCCTCTCCCGAAATCGCGTTCCATTCTCCGCGATTCTTCCATTCGGCGTTTGTGTTCCGCCATTCGTTGTAATCGCTGCTGTTGCTTTTTAGCGATCTGGAATCATGATGGACACTGATGGCACAATACGTGACAATCAAATTAATAAGTACCTGTTCGGGAGAAAGAGGCAGCCAATAAATACTAGGAGTTGCTTTAGTTTTGTGAAATAAATCATCCATCATTTTTACTTCGGATTCTTCTTTCTTCTTTTTACGTTGACTAACGTGATCACCTATTTATAATATTGTGAAATAAATAGAAAATAATAAAGAGTAATGTAAAATGCAACTACCATTTGATGGTGATTCATGTCTTGGCGGTTTCCTTTTCTCGATCCGATCTGTTCGAGAAGGATTACGATCTCGACTTCGGGAACGTTCTCGATGATCCTGGGAGACTTTTCCCAAATCCCATTCTCGGATTGGGGCTGCTGCTCTAGCTTTTTCCCAGCGATCATTTTCTACGGGCTCTTCCTTCTTAATAAAATCAGGAATCTAAAATACAATATTTGATACATGTTCTAAAAATTGGGCTTAAAACACATGTATTACACTTGTCAATTTTTGCATCAATATGCTGGAAATAGAGCATGTACTAATTTTCCTTAAATTTTTCAGTACTTTCTAGTAATTTTAATAACACAAATATATCAATTTAATCATATGACTGTTATATGTTAATGACTTTTAATATTTCAATATGAAAAAAATTGAAAGTTCAATTTATTATTCGTAAAATTGACAGAAGCATTGAAAAATGTAAAAACAGGTTTTATAGTATTTTACAAAATTTAATAACTAAAGATTTTTCGTAAAATATTTTCAAAGCTGTATAATTTCTGATTTAACCAGTAGTAGTCTCTAATTTAATTAAGATGGTATATTTTTTATTTTACCATTCAGTTCAGTAGAAAATTTTACATGTGAAGCAATAAAAATTCAACTTTTTTATCGAAAAAGGGCAACATCTTTATTACTCTATTCGTCCTAAATCAGTGGTTAATTTGTAGCAAGTCGTTAAAATTGGACCATTAATAAAAAAAAATATTTGTCAAATCCATCATTTTCGGATAAGAAAATTTAACCAGTTTTTAATAATTTCCCACTTTGTTGCAGAATATCTCGTGAACTGACTCAATTTTGTATAATCTGTAAAAACAGTTTTATAAGGAACTTTTGTTTGCAATACTGTAAATTATAATCAAAAATTATTGGAAATGCAATTTCTCCGACAACGTAAAGTTGAGAAAATTAAAAAAATCAACTTTTTTCAAATGGAACCCATTTTTTATTTAAATATATTCTTAGTTTGAAAACGGGGATAGTTTATCTAACATTTCCTAAAATGAAAGTCCACAATACGCGTTTTCATGTTAAAGTTGAACTTGTAAACCATTTTTTAGTAATCATTTAATCCTTATCAAAATAAACTGTTTATTCAGCTCAAATATCTAATGTAGATAAAACATAATCCTCTGTTTAGAAGATATCGTTTCATTAAAAGCACATGAATTATTTGGCCTGTAGACCGATTAATGTCGTTAACAAAGAAATCTTATAAGATTTGTTAACAAAAATTGGCGGTAAATTCAAATTTGCACGCGGACAAAACCATGGCGGAATAGCTAGTGTAAAATATATTTTGATGTTCATTACCTTTTCGACAACTTTTTCCGGGACAGGGGGTTTAGGTGCGACTGGTTCAACGGCAGCATTTTTCGCAGCTGCCATCGATTCCGCTGTTCCAAAATCTATAATTAATTTCTTTCCGTTGCCTGTTGGCCATTGCACACCATGTAAAGCATTCCTTGTAGATTCAGCCTCTCTGTAAATATCAAATGTTATAAAATGTAAATAAAGAATAAATAAAAACAACTTACTCCTCTGTTTCATATTGCACATAACATTTTGATTTGATTTTGTCCGTCCAAAATCCATCTTCTATTAATTTTCCAGTTCTAGATAACAGTTCTTGGAGCTGTTTGATGGTGAACGGACGAACCAGATTGGTGATGAATAATATTGAAGAAACTGGATTTTTCGCTGGACTCGGTGGAGGTTGGAGTTTACTTGCTTCGTCATTAACTATCGATATTTTTCTATTTAAACCAATATTTGATATTTCTTTTTCTGAATCGTCTTCCTTTGGAGACGAAATCGGTTGGATTGTAACTTCACGTTCTTTCTTAATAACTTTCGGTTCTTTTACAGGTTCTTCTACTTCTAATTTTACATCTTCTAATTTGAGCATTTTTAACGAAGGGAAAAACGAAGACAAAAGTTTGGAAGTAATTGGATTTTCAACGAGAGGTGCTTTGTATTTTCCCCAACTCCTTTGCCGAACAATTTTTTCCGGAATATCTTCATCCATTTTTATATCGGTAGAGGATTCTGGACTAGATGGTCTACAATCAGGTTCTGGCTTTTCTTGAAGTTCTTTAACTTCGACAGTTTTTTCTTCAACTGGACTCTCAGTCATTTTTTCGTCTTCAACTGACTTTTCCTCTTCAGATTTAGCTTCTGCCTGGACGATTTCTTCGACTTCTTTTGTACTATTATTGGTTGCAATTAACTCAGTCGTTTCTGTTTCTTGTATTATTATTTCTTCAGTCACAACTTCGGAAGAAACAGGATTTTCTTCCTGAGGTTGTGACGAAGCTTCGGAGGTCTCAACTACCATCTGGACTTCTGATTTTTGTTGCTCTAGTTGTGGAGATTGTTCTCGAACTTCAACTTCTTCTACTACAACTTGCGGTACTTCAATTTCTTGTACTTCAGATTCTTGTACTACAACCTCCTGTACTTCTTCTTGCACTTCAACTTCTTGTACTACAACTTCTTGTACTTCAACTTCTTGTAGTTCAAAAACTTGTACTTCAACTTCTTGTACTTCAGAATCCTGTACTTCAACTACTACTTCACTTTCTTGTACTTCAACTACTTGTGGTTGGGATTCTAGATTAGAAACTTCTGGAAGTTCTGATTTAGCTTCTTTTACGGGAAGTTCAGTAGGGGATTCTTGTTCTACAGGCTCTGCAGCTGGTACGGGTATTTCTTCTACTGCCTCTTCTGCTGGTTTCGAATCTTCGACTACAGGTTCTACTATTTTTTCTTCAGACTTAGAAACTTTTTCACTAGATTGAGTTTCGGTGATTTCTACTTTTTCTGCAGGTTCCAAAATCTTTTCAATAATTGGAGTTTCGGTGATTTCTACTTTTTCTGAAGAATCCGAAATCTTTTCGCTATTTTGGGTTTCAGTTATTTCTACTTTTTCTGCAGGTTCCGAAATCTTTTTACTATTTTGAGTTTCGGTTATTTCTACATTTGAAGAGTCATTTATCTCTTGTTTCTCAACCACGACTACTTGATTTTCAGAAATTGGTTCTGTTTTTGTTTTCATTTGCTCTTCTTCGGAATTAATTTCTTGCACTCGTTCTGTTTCTGGTTTTTTAACTATTGGTTTGTCATCATCTTTTTCTATTTTTTCTGGTTGCTTTTTTACTGTGACTTCATTTTGTTCCACAATAGGGGTTTCCTGGACAATATCTTTATTATTAGTTATATTTTGGTCATTTTGCTGCTCTTGAAGATCATTTTCGTCTTTTTTTGGGACAGACTCTTGTTCCATATCCTGCTCAATTTTAGTTTCTATTAGACTCTCGTCAGGTTTTATTTCTGCTCGAGAGTCTTGTGTACATTCCTTATTCTCAGATTCTTGAGAGGTCTGTGAACAATCTAACTTACCTTTTCCTAACAAGACTTCGTTTGTCTCCTTAACTACAATTAAACATTCATCCTTTTCAGCTTCTTCTATGATCGAGTTTTCCAACGATGAACCTTCTGCAGCTTGTGCAGCGGGGCTATCCCTTCTACTTTTTCGCCTTTGTGGTTTTTCGTCCGGTGTTAAAGATGCATCGTCAGATTGACTCGAAGCTTTGCCCCTTCGTCTCCGAGGGGATTTTTCTGTTCGTTCAGGTGTGGTAGGAGGTCTTTGTAAACATATTTTAAGTTTTTGTATCTCACCACTCGGTGCCTCAGTTGTCTTTACTTTCCAAATAGGTTGCTCTTCCGTTTTATCTTCATCCGAATTAGACCGGCTTTCTGATTTCTTCGGTTCTTCGACTGGAGGAGTAACTTCAGGTTCTTTCGTCTCAACAACCGCCGGTTTCAAAGGCGCGTCGTCTGAGTCTTCACTGCTTGACTGCGACGTTGACCTTTTACGTCTCCTAGAAGTTCGACGGGATTTTCTTGCAGTTGCTTCCGGCGTTTTCTTTTCTGCGGTAGATTTAGATTTATTTCTCTCACTTTTACGCCTCATTTTACAATTACACTAAAAAAATACACCATGATCAGTTCCGGAAAAAGAGACGCCATCATGTGCATTATGAAATTACAACTTCAACATTGCGCTTTAATATGATTTTAATTATATTTATAATATGTTATACTTACTATAATGAAGAAAATATAAAGGCTCAAATAAACTTCACAATTAATGGATTAACTTTCGTTTAAATAAAAAACTTAGCACGGGTTAATACTCATCAACAGAGAAAGCGTTATCCTCCTCTTTTATTTTTCGCCATTTGTTCTCTCACTACCAACTGCCGCACACAAAATCCCTAGCAACACAGCAACGTTTATTTTCCCTCCCAATCGTTTAACTGTCAAAAATCTGTCAATTTCTAAAAATAGGTTATAACCTGACGTTGTAAATATAAATGAAAGTGATGTTCTGTTGTTTAAGAGGTTGCTTAGATGGATTGGGTTTTGCTCCCACGGTTCAACACATTCCACGAGAGAACCCTATTCAGTTAGACACTGCTTATATGGGTATATATAATATTAGAATACAACTATAACGTATGTTACCGGATTTTTAACGTTTTTTCCTTGTTTAGGATATGAAGTCGTTATTGTTAAAGGAGGACAACGGGTGTGCGGATCAGGAGGAGCATTGGGTAATGCACCTTTGGTACAATCAAAGTCGTATTTTGAAGTTAAAATACAACAAGGAGGTTCTTGGGCTATAGGATTAGCCACCCGGCAAACTAACTTAAGTCTTACACAGGGTAATAAATAAATATACAATCAGTTGCAAAAAAAAAAACAGGCCATTACTTTTTTAAATTTTTGTTGTCTCGACTACTATAAAGTGGGTTGTAGTATTTTTTTTTGAAAAACTATGAATTCCAGATTTTGTTTTGCATTTTTTTTTAGGACATTTTTAAGCTCTTTCAAGTTACCTTTCTATTTCATGTTTGATAATTATTATTGTCCATTAAATAATTGGGCAAAGTTAAAAGTTTATTTAAAATGTTTCAAGATCAATGCTGTTAACAAAAACGAAAATAAAAGGTGGCCCATTTTTTGTACCTAAGTGTAATTTTAATTTAAAAAATAACTTTGAATTTTTTAATAAATAGGGGGTATGGATGAGTATTGTTGGGCTCTATGTAGCGACAATGTAATACGTAATAACAAACAAGAATTATATAGACTGAATTCAATCTCAAATTCGAATACTTCAGAAATTCAACCATGCGAAGGTGATATAGTTGGTGTTTCATATGATCACATCCAATTAAAATTTTATTTAAATGGAAAAGAATTAGAATGTCCAGTTACGAATGTTAAAGGAAATGTATATCCTGCATTATATGGTAGGTAATTCAATTGGGGTTAATAAGTAAAACTAATTTTCTTATTGTTTATTTTAGTGGATGATGGGGCCATACTAGATATCATTCTGGAAAATTTTAATTTCCCAGCACCTTCAGGGTTTGAGAAAATTATGTTGGAGCAATCCCTGCTCTGAAATATTTTTGTACTCTAAAACATCTGAAAACTCAAAAAGGATTAATTTAATCACACTTCTCAAATCATGAATGACTTCTTGTACCAAAATTTATTGCATTTTAATATAAAATATTTTTATTTTGTTTCTACAAAATAGCTACTAAATCTAATATAATTTTAGTATTGCGTTTAATTAATTGTTTTAGTGAAAATGTGTAATTATTAAATAATAAACTAATTTATTCTTTTTTAACACTGCATCTTAATCGTTCCTTTTAAATCCTATTTAAAATTTGTTCTGTGCAGATTTTCATATAAATAAGAATAAGTACCTTTAAAATAATATATAATGTAAATAAAAATCAGTCATTTTATCGTTTTATAAAATAAACTACACTAAAATAAAATTATTTGCAACATTTGAGTATATAACAATCAATTGATTGATATGGCAGCAACATATATTGTACGGTAAATAAAATCACTCACTTAATTCGAAAAACAATATCGGCACGCAATAAAAAATCTCAAGATAAAAAAATGAACATGCTTTGGAGATTAAAATTCTATACTCTGTCTCATTTAACGTCATACCCGTTGTCCAACAGATTTAAATGCATAAATCGGTAGCTTATTACGATGATACAGAGTATAATCATATAAAAACGTAGAATGTCAACGTATAGGTACAAAATTATACAACAATAACATTATATCTTTGGCAAATTATTAAAAACAATATCGTAAATACGAGATTTCACACTAATACTAACGATATGATTCGTATACTTATAAATATCTATCGCATACATTCCGGGGTTTGTGATGTCATTACGTACTTTTAAGGACCTGATATTCTATAGTCCTCGACAATTCGACACCTAATTCGATTCTAAACATATTCTTTGCATTGGTTTAAGTTAATATAAGTGTAAAACTAAAGCTTGTTAGTGACGGGAATAAACCTAAACACATAAATGCATAATCGCGAATTGTCGAAGAAAAACTCACAAATACGAAGTCAGTAAAACAAACATAACTACACACTATTTGGGGTGGTATCGTCAAGAAGATTGTCCCAGTCGAACCCTGTCACACCTGGCTTAGTAGGAAGTTCTCCCAGATGTTCAAACCGAGCATGGAAGTCACTATCCCGTGATTTAAGTTTCTCAAAACGTTGAAATAACAATTTTTTCGCGAAACTATACAGTTCGATATCTAGCGAATTCAAATGACTCACTTTAGCTGCCTGTTCTGTGGTCAAAGTCGACATAGTCAGACTTGAAACCGTTGCGTTGTTTTGCTCAAACGGAATGGCAAAACGCAAATTGAAAGTCTCTTCAAAGATATACTGAGACATTTTTTGATATTCGGTTAATCCAAAATATGCCATTGACGCCAAATTGCGTTTAGCACTTGCGAGAAGTACACGATCTCGCTCGGTTTGAGGCATGTACGAATAGTTGTAACAACCAACTAATTCTAAATCTGCCAACATTCTTGTTTGTCTATTAGCTGCCAAATTGGACTGACAATCTGCAAATTCATCCAATTTGACTCCATACCACGATGAATCGGTATAACACGGTGGTAACTCTTGCGCTGTGGGCATTCTTCCCTTACACATATGCCGAGATCCTTTCCATGTAGCTCCTCGTTGCACATGTCGGTATTCGGATAAATATCTAGCTACTGGTTCGCGCAATAAACTTATGTAAAAATATCGGCGTTTTGCTTCGTGGCCTTCTAGCTGATCCAAAACACCATCCACACAATTTGTTAATTCGGTCCAGTCTGCATGAAGTCCACAGCGCCATCCTGTAGTATATCTACTAAACAACCAGTTTTGGTCACTATGCGGTCGAAAACAAAAACATCTTTTGCGACGTTTTTGGCATGTACATGGACGTTTTAGATCCAAATCATGTACAAGGTGACGACCAAAGGAAGTTCCACCTGTTCATGGATTTAATTAGCATAATAAATAAATGATCAGTACGTTTCTGAATATAAATTCCGAACTGCAGACATATCACTCTGTACATTTCTTGGAATATACATTTTCTTAACGTACAAATATGTACAGGTGTAAATCGAAAAATGAGACATAGTCGTTTAACATGGGAATTCAGTTTTTCTTCGCCCAAACGTTATCTAATTATTTAATGCAAAAATACTTCAAATAAAAGTTATAGACCGGTAGTATTTACTCTTAATCAGGGGTGAATAGCGTTGACTAAAGTTGTTTTTTAATAACCCCAATGTATTTCTAAATGGTCGTCATGGTAATTAGTTAGTCAGGGTGACTAAAATTTTGAGTAAATACTATCGGTTATAGATTTAAATTCTGCATCTTAATCATGTGAAAGGATTATTCTAGGTCTTCATGTAAACGTGAAAATTAATTATGGTGAGTTTTTATGAGCTTTTAGTCTAGGCAGCTATGGATTTATGACAAAAAAAAATAGACAAATGCATTGTTTTTAACTGTCAATTAGAACAAACATTTTAACTTTTTGTGTTTTGTCTTAATTTACTGCTCTAATCCAAATTTAGTTATAAATGACAATTAAAAATAACGCATTTGTTTATTTTTTGTCATAAATCCATGGCTGCCTAGACTATAACTTTTACTTGAAGCATTTTTGCATAAAATAATTAGGTAACGTTTGCGCAAAGAAAAATTGAATTCCCATGTTTGTGTACAAATTTATACCATGAACTTGTTGCACATCAGTGAATTCGAACTTGGCGTGTCTCATTTCGAAGTACACTTCGAAAATAAAATGTATTTTATTCCTTTTAATAAAAAAATACAAACGTAAACCTATCCTAAAACATAATGCAAATATTAGATAGGTTTAAATTAAAATACGTTTAATTTTTTAAGTGAATAAATATTGTGTATATAATATACATTTCGAAATGCAATGAACGCGTGGAATTTGAATTCTTTGAAGCGCAGCAACTTCATGGTAAATATTTGTACACAGTGACAAATGTAAGGGCAATATATTTCGTTAGTAGGTATTTCAAATCGCTCTATAATCTGTGCTGAACTTACTAGGAAACATATTTTTTCTGCATTAAAGAACGCACATATAAAAAGACCATTATTTTTGCCTATATCGACAGTTTTTTATGGCATTATTGATAAATCACGTAAATCAATGAGACACAAAAATGCCAATATACATGCCGATGTACACGAATTATGTTGACAGTTCAAAATTATTTTCTGAACATAGTTACGACTTACGACACACTAGCCTTATGAACAGATTCTACAACCTGTGTGACAAAGAAAACTACTTCAATTATGTATGTCGTCAAGATCCTGAACTTTTTACTGCGCAATGCCATTCTTACGTGAAGAATGCTATTACGGCAAGATATGTACAGTGATATGTGTGCATTTAGGAATTTCTTTGCATTCCGATTAGTACATTTACCTGTCTTTTGTATATGTAAAAAGACCATAACATCGTGCGCATCTATATCAAAAGAAAAATCGTCGTGTAAAACCTCTTCATAACTGAGCCCAGCTTTAGCATTGACCCATCCACTAGGAAGTGGTTTTCCAAGGCCATCTGATTGATATGATATTACAGACTCTCTATTTGAAAGTGCACATACCTAACAAAGTACATTGTAATACGCACAACAATGAATAATGTAATATAATTACCTGATCTGGACAAAAATATCCGAATCCTATAATGCCTGATACCGCCAAAAATATGCATATAATAATAACACTCCTAAGTTTGGAGCGTGGTTCCATCTGTTTAATTTCATAAATACCGTTTGGAAGGAGCAGCGCAAAGTCACTGTCAATAACTTGAACAGAAACACTGCGCTTTAAGTCCTTCATTATTTTTATTCCATTATTTCCGGAACAGAAAGTTGTTATATTTGGTTTATATAATAGTCATGATGTAGTATGTATATAATCTGTCAAACAATAATAAACATCTTAGCTCATAAATGCTGCACACGCCATTTGCTTTTCTGCTGTAATCTTGCTACCCCTCTCTCTTTTGTACGTCGACTATATTCATATTTGTAAATAAAACTACATTGAATGAAAATATTCCCATACACTTTAATAAATTACAAAATAATTAAACATATTTGAATACATTTAATATTGTTTCCAATCTGGTTCTATTAAAAAATCTTCAATATTTAATTTTGGTTTAGGTTGTTCATAAGTCCATGGAGGAATATTTAAATGTATTCCTATATAATAAATAATGTTTATCAATAACATAAATTTGAAAGTGTCGAATGTACCTGAGTCACAAGGTAATAAATTTAAAATGTTGATAAAATATAATAAATACGTTAATCCTTTTACTAAAAATATATTCCTTTTGTTCGGTTGATGCTTTTTAAATTTAAGTTCCACTGTTATTTCTTGCGCTTTATTTTTGTTGGCTAACTTCGAATAATATTCTTTTTGGTACTCGTTCAACAATGCATTAATTTTTTCTCTTGATGCACAACTATGGGGAGCAAAAGGATCTCCTTCAAATTTGTTTAAATCCATTATAAAATTAGAATTTGACGTTACAACACCGAAACAAATGTTTTTTTTTTATTTCTATGACATTGAAAAAATTCAATTGTTGTTTCGAAATTTTGCTCATTTTGTGCCTCCCCCTCCTTAATTTTCCCCGTAAAAGTGCTTTAGCTTTTGCGTCCGTTGATATCTGTCAGTTACGTAATGTTGACATGAGCGAGACACATTAGTACCGTGTGTTCGGTATGTATGGTATCAGAAATTTGTATAAGCTAACACGGCGGATACCAATATCTGATGGTCTTTTTAAATCTCAACAAATAATTCAATTTCATAAAACAGGTGCTTTTCTAAATTATGTTTTGACCTATATGTCCTAAATAGGAAATGGGTGTAACTTCTTGGCTAACATACTAGAATATTCTTCAACGATATTTTTATTGCAGCAATACTAAAAATGGGTGATAAAGAAGATTTGAAGAAAAAGTTAACACCTATGCAGTACCACGTAACTCAAGAAAGAGGAACAGAAAGACCATTTACTGGTAAATAATAAATAGTAGTTATTTATCTTAAATTACAAAGATTAATAATATTTAGGTTGTTATAATAAAACATATGATTCTGGTACTTACGTTTGTATTTGCTGCGAACAACCTTTGTTCAGTTCCGAAACAAAGTACGATAGTGGCTGTGGATGGCCTGCATTTAACGATGTGTTAGACCAAGGAAAAGTTAAATTAAGCAAAGATACCAGTAATGGTGAGTTGTATAGTTGTTTTAACTCTGTTTTGTGATATATTTAGTTAGCATTTATCTATTCATTTTTATTTAATTTGTCGTTATAAAAATTATCAGAAAAGTTTTGACCTATAGGTCTTTTTGATAAATCTTGTATATCATTTATAGATTTTGTTTTGATTTATTACATTTTTACATAATAAGAGTATTCATGTTATGTTTTAAAAACTAGTATTTTTTATTTTGCTAATATTTTGCACCAAAACGTGATATTGCACAAGCTGTAATTTTAATATTTAAGTAACATCCTATTTCAAAATGCCCTTACCCTTGTCCTGAATTGTCTGTTTTATGTTGTGTGAAATAACAAACTCTACCTATTTTTGCCATTAACATATACGCATGTAGTCTGTATGTTGGTTGTGGTTTTCCGTATGTTGAACCATTATCTGTGGGATGCTAATTTTACTGTTTTCTTTTTTCCTTTTCCTTAATCCACTGTATACATCTGTCCTTACTTTGGGTGTGTGGTTTGTGGTACGTTTGGTCTCGTTGTTATGATGGTATACCCCTGGTTTCCTTTCTTCCTGGTGTGCTTTGTATGTCTGTGGGTTCCTTTCCCTTCCTTGTCCCATTGAAACCCCATTAGTGGGCGGAAACCTTTTACTGCTGATTGCGCGGCCAGGAATGATAAGGACCGAGGTTTCCTGCTCCAAGTGCGGGGCCCACCTGGGCCATGTGTTCGATGATGGTCCAAAGCCAACCAGGAAGCGATTCTGCATAAATTCGGCTTCCCTCAACTTCATCCCTGATGTTTCGACAGAACAGAGCTAGAATCTACTCAACTATTACAACACATAATTTCGGTCTTCTTTTTATTTCTCATGTGGTTGTAATATGTTAAATCATATGTTGTAAATTAAATATTTAATGTTGTTTTATTTTGTCTGTGAATAGCGAATGCTATGTACTTATAGGCCTAATTATTCTGTTAATTTCATATTTTATATTGCTCGAACTGATTATAAACCAAATCTCCTTTTAATGATATTGTTATAAAATAGAACATATTTTTCTAAATATAAAACAGTAGTTGTATAATGCGGTTTTATTTCCGGCTTCAACTTCCTGTCAGTTATGAATCACTATTTGAGGCATTGTTTTAATCATGTAACTATAATTATTCATGGTTAACGCAGTATCTATCCAGTATGATTTCACACTTTTAAAATACGATTTTACATTAACAAAATATAATTTCACATTAACGAAATATGATTTCACATTTAGGGATGCACATCGAGTCGGGCCGAAGATATTTTTTACCGGGCCGAATCGGGCAAATCATTTGTAAAAGTTGAGGCGAGTCGGACTTTTGATTTTGGTCCGGCCCAAAAAATCTTATAATCTAATCAAATGCACAGTTTCCTTAATATTTTAATGAAAATGTAAGGAGTTAAAATGGATCAAAATGATTTAATAACAACATACTTCACATCTTAATAAATAAAAATGTTATTTTACAAGAATTCAAGGTTATTCATTAAATCATAATAATACTATTGCGTTGTTATTATTATTGTCACTACTCGTATACTTAAATAAAAATCTGTTGTAGCCAGCACAATACCTCTCGCCATTTCCATATTATATTATATACAAATATTGTATTGCACTATAATTCAATACTTCTTAATTTTAGACCGAGCCTGATACAGTGTAGTACTAGAAAAGTTCGGTATTTGTACAAAATTGTAGAAAATGTGAATACTGACGCGTTAATTTTTTTGCTTCATACTCATAAAAATTTGTATGGTTACATATCTAATATTGTGTGTAAAATTGTTTAATATTACCACGAAGTTCATAACTATTCTCATTTTTAAGTTTTTACCCCAAAAAGTCATAAATACCTGCATTTGGTTAAAAAATTGAAATTATTCAAAAATCCAATTTTCATGTATCTCGTACTTCCCAATGCACTGATTCCAAATCATGAAAACGCAGGTCGATATCTCTTTTAGTTTTGGAGATATTCAACCTCAAATATTTTCTCAAAATTATCCATTTCTGGACTAAATCTCTACCTAATTTTGCAGTATTGCCCCAAAAGTCAATAAATCCATACTCAGATAAAAACTTTACAATTTTCAAAAATCTAATTTATGTATCTAGATACTTCTTAATGCGCTGATTCTAAATTTTGAAACCGCAGATCGATATCTCTTTTCGTTCTCGAGTTATTTAGATTCAAAGTTTTGCAAAAATCTGCCCATTTCTGGGTAATAACCCAAAAATGGGTCGAGATACGAATTTGGCGACACCACCATTCGATTCTACGGATAAGTATACCAATTTTCATAATTTTTGACTAACCGATTCATTTTTTATGAATAAAAGCTTGAAAACCCCTGAAAACGGCCAAAATCTGAAAAAATCGTAAGTGCACCTTAGATTTTTGCGATTTTTGGCCAGTTTCAGTTATTTTGCTTTAGAGACTGTATGCGGTGTTCAAAAATTATGAAAATTGGTATACTTATGTAATTTTGCCCGTAGAATCGAATGATATCTCCAAATTCATAGCTCGACCCATTTTTGGGTTATTACCCAAAAATGGGGAATTTTGTACAAAACTTTGAATCTAAATATCTCGAGAACGAAATGAGATATCGACCTGCGGTTTTAAAATTTGGAATCAGCGCATTGAGAAGTATCTCGATACGTAAAAATTAGATTTCTGAAAATTTTGAAGTTTTTATCTAAATGTGGGGTATATTGACTTTTGGGATATTAATTCAAAAATGGATAGAGATATAAACTTGCTAGTAATATTATTTTTTTGTAAAGACAATGTTACGTAAATGTACGCATATTTAGAGCATTTGAACAACTGAGTGAATTTTTAGAAATTAAAGTCTTACAAGAAAATTGTTATCGCGTTATTCTTGAATGAGTATTAATAAAAAAAAAAGTTTAAATATTAATTCGTTCGAAAACTACAAGCAATTGAATGTTTATGTGACATGCCATGTAATTTTTAAAATTATCGCAAAAATTCTAGGGTCCTTATAACGATGATTCTTCACTAAAATCAGGATATGCGATTTTTAGAATGAATCCAATACTTCTCAAGAAGTAAAAATATATCGTTTTATCTTGGTGGTGCACTCTCCATGTCAACAATGAGTGCCCTCGGCAAATGTGATGTTAGTAAAGTTTCCTAGTAAAATATTACAAATATTGTGCTATAAGTCGTCTGTACTTTATCCAAGACGAAAATTCCTGTAATAAATTTCTCTCAAACTTAAGATGCATTTCAAGCAGCTCGTTATCTTTGTGGAAAACTTGCAGATTATTATGTTCTTAAATGACTTGTCTCGGATGATGTACTTCATTATAATTTATTTTCCAAACTACATATACTTATTAGTTTGAAAAATGAGATCAAGTTCCTTTTCATGACTCATTATTCGTCATGAAAAGACGAACTTCCCTGCCTCGATATGTAAATAACTATTTCATAATAATATGTCAAAAACTGATATTTAGCTGCGTTTAATAAAACTAAAGTTTCGAGAGTAGATACTTCCGGTTGACCATTTATAACCAAAATCTAATCTTCGTAAGGATATTAAAATGAGGAATACGCAAAAATTGTAGTATTGGAGTTATCGGAGCCAAAGGAATCGTTAATTCGTTACACAAACATGCACATATACAGAAATCATTATAAAAATAGAAAATAGTATTCTACTAATCCTAAAACATGGTTATTACAAACTTATTGAATTTTTTGACCAAAGACAATACCATCCTTACCTATAAGTACGAAAGTAAAGACGCCTCTGGTGTTTAAAGGAAATGGATAAAGTCTCGTTAAAAAATCCAAGTTTGTTATTAAAAATGATTTAATTCGTACAGCGCACTGAACAAGTCGATACAATATCGCAACAATCGCTTTAGCTGTCATATCGCACCACCCATATTTATATATGTATATCGTTATATTACTAGTGCAAAAATACTATTAACTAATTAATTCACATTCTCGCTCGACAAAACTCTCACAAATTAATATATTCTTGATGATTTGAAGAGCGCTAGCTGAAAATCCAAGCCTATGGGTTATCAGATTACCTGGACTCCTTCGGAAAAGAACACATCGGTAAGGAGAAGCAATGTACAAAGACAAAACTCATATGTAACTCTAGAGCCTCATGACACATTTGTTCCATTTTGTTCACAAAAAACGAACACCTAGTCTGTTTCGCATTTCGGAGCGTTTAGAAAAATATAAACCATCTAAATATATCTACCAACAACAAAATGCAATTGATTTTAAAAGTAAAGTATGAAGTTCCATCTTCTATAAAAATACAGCTGAATTCACGAAATGTTGTAAACAAATTTTATTCCTTATAATCACAATATGTATGTATAATGAATGATAAATGGTATATAATAATAATAATAATAATAATAATAATAATAATTAATAGCAACTGGAATAAAGTTTGTTTTATACTGAAAGCAGCTGTTTATACACGTATACATAATAATAAGCAACGAAATTTAATAAAAATCTATTTTATCGAAGCACAAAGTTGCGTAGAAAAGACCATAATCCCTTGCGTCTAATTTTGGCAATTTCACCTACATGATACGTACCGAATCACAGCAAAACCATTCAGTCCCTTTATAAATTCGCTTATAAAAGATGATCCTAAAAGAGACTACTCGCTTTTCCACAACCTTGTGCAAGCAAAGTCGCACACAAATAACATTAAATAATACTATCAAATAACAAATATCAAAAGATATTATGTCAAAATGCTTCATAAATATAAATAAATAAAAATTTCGCAATCCAGTGTACGCTCTAGAACTCTTAATATATAATATATATTTTCTTTAACACCTACTTTTGTAGCTACGCAAATATATACCTCATTACACTATTCTGTTTTTATTTAAATGCCGTTGTAATGAGTTATTGTAGTGAAATTAGGCACACTTCTCATTATTTTCAGTTCTCGCTGGGAACTCGTCGTGGGTTATTATTTTTATATCTCTGCTTTGTTCCAAGTCATACAATTGAAAATATACAGTCCATTACGTAGGATATCCCTAGGAGGGATCTTTCGCCTAACGCTAGTGACCTTTAGTCGCCTCTTTGGCAGCTATAATCAACGGCGTCAGACTTGCTAGCGGTCTCGCCATCTTTAGAAACGGGTGCTGTATCAATAAACCACAATTATTATCATAAATTTCTATAATAATTAGTGATGGAACGAAGATCCGGTTCTCATAGTGAATTTGGCCATTAAATCGGAATTTTGGTTCCGGAAGATTTTTTCTATTCAATAAATTTTGATAATAATTACTTGTGATCCTACCTGAAGTATATAAACTTAAAAGATCAAGAAGAATTTAAATAAAGGAATAAAGAAATTATGAAAAATTCAATGACACCTGAGGGATTTGAACCCCGGACCTCCTCAGTTGGTTAGAGCACCTCACTAGTTATGAGGAGGTCCGGGGTTCAAATCCCTACGGTGTCATCGAATTATTTATAATTTCTTTCTTCGTTAAATACAATACTTGGCATCAAAAAAATGATTGGAAATAGTTCTTGCATCATATTTACAAAACAGTAAAGGTATTAAGAAGGACATTGTAACTTCAAGAGTAAAATGTAGACAAATACAGACCCGATCAGAAATTAACAAATTTTAGAGAAAATAACCGACGATCCGACAAATTTTTAATCGAAATTCCAGGATTTGGTAATTCGAACCGTTCCATCACTAACAATAATGAACAGCTATTAAGATTCTCAGCAGATTAAAAAAAAAAAGTTATTTGTTGAAACAAAAGCGGACCAAAAGCAAAACAATTTTTGTCTAATAATTAATGAAACACTTGATGTAAGTTTCACAACATACCGCTGCTTATTATAATAAATATTCAATTAAAACCTTCTAGTAAATAATAAACTAAATTTTACAGATCGAAATGAACGTAGTGGAATATACCAAATAAAATGTAACGATTGTAAAACCTATAATATAGATCAAACAGGCAGGACCTTTAATATCAGGTTTAATGATCATATGAGATCTTACAAAAATAAGAAAGAAGACTCTTATTTGGTAAAACAATTGAATGAAATGAATCATAACTGTGAAAAGAACTATTTGTGAAACTTACATCAAGTGTTTCATTAATTATTATATTTACAATATTACACAAAGTGCCTACAGCTGAATCTATAAATTTTATTAATTTTTGTCTACTCACTTTAAGAAGATCTCTTGCTGATGCTCTTCTATCGACATCTACAGCTAAACACTGGTCCAGGAAGTCCTGGAATGCTGGAGACAACTTCTCTTTATCCTTGATATCCGGTTTGCCGTTCGTAGCGATAAGATACAAAGCCCTGAGAGGATTTTCGTTTAGATAAGGTGGTTCTCCCTCTATCATTTCAATAGCCATGATTCCTAGTGACCAGACGTCCACCTAAAACAATATTATTGATAAAAAAATTAATAAACATTGTTGGATGTATTACTTTAGGTCCATACTGCTTCCGGGTGACTACTTCAGGCGCCATCCAATATGGCGTACCGACCATTGTTGTGCGTTTGGATTGCTCTGGACTTATTTGAGCACAGAAACCAAAATCAGCTACGAAACACAAAATAAACGTTAACTTTGTTATATCATTGGTAAAATATTTTATTTGTAACTTTAAAGCACAAAATTTGTATTAAACTAATTGTTTTAATATTTGAAATGGAGAAATGTACACGCCATTTTTAGTTTCTATTACAAATGTTAACATTATTCTAAGTAAAAAAATATTTATTATTATATTTCACTTTAAAACAAAAAAATGAGTCAAAATATTTATTTTAGTCAGGATGAAAGAGACAAATGTAAACGCCATGTTTTCGGCAATGGATTTCACAAAATCGCGACATCAAAGTTTGATTTACACTGCACAAAATGAAACATTTGTGTTCCTATTGTTCTAACTAAAAATAATATTTATTAATTTTTATTTTCACGGTAAAAATTATGGCCAAGTTTTCTCAAATTTGTTTCTTAAAAATAAATTGACATGAACCTAATTTCTCATCTATTATTTTCGTATAATTCATTTCAGTTTATTTAGAATTCTTGTTCATATAGTTTTTGTTTATTATACAATGCTAGCAAACAATTTATATTTTATAAGACTATTTTAATAAGCGTTATTTTTTTTCAACCAGTTGTTTTCAAACTTGGGAGACCAACTTTAAGGGATCATATATTTTTTAATTACTTATTAAACAATAGAGAACAAAGCATTGTATACTTACTTAATTTAACTGATCCATCAAGGCCTAACAAAATATTATCAGACTTGATATCCCTATGGATAACTTGATTACAATGTAGGAACTCCAGTGCTTGCAAAACTTCCCTACAAACTGCAGCAATCTGCCCCTCATCCATACAAGTTTCAGTCACTACATCAGTCAATGAACCTCCTGGTAAATACTCCATAACCACCCAAAGCTCCTAGCAAAACGATACATTTAAAAATTTATCAAAAACTAATATATTACACTCCTTACTTCAGAAACCAAGTAGCTATCTAGGTAGTTGACTACGTTGCCATGTTTGTTTTCTCTCATAACCAAAATCTCATTAATAATTAATTCTTTTTTCGGTTGTTGAGAGAGGTTCATTTGTTTTATAGCAACCTCCATACCTGTTGACGTTTCTATTGCTGTGTAAACTGTTCCTGAGGCACTGAAACAATATTTGTCTGTAAATATTCCAAGTTCCAAATAAACTTCAAACATTTTCGCGATAAAATTATTTTTCCAGGGCCGGATTTATATTAGTGGTAGGAAGCACCCCTTCTATAAAATAAATTGCTGATATATATATATATATATATATATATATATATATATATATATATATATATATTCACCCATTTAAGCCCATCAAAACTCATATACACCCACTTTTGGGAAAATTTTCAAAGAACTACTTTTTATATTTTTAGATATATTTGAACGCGCTGATTTTAAATTTTCAAACTACAAATTAATATCTCTTTTAGATTCCGAGATATTTGAGTTCAAACATAGGTCCCACAAATCCCATTTTTTTGGGCAATAACCCAAAAATAGGTGGAGATACATACATGGCGACTTTGCTATTCGATTCTACAGATAAAATTACATAAGTATACAATTTTTCAAAAGTTTTGAACAATGGATACAATTTCTAGAGCAAAATAACTAAAAATAGCCAAAAATCGCAAAAATCTAAAGTCTACCCCTTTCGATTTTCAGATTTTGGCCATTTTCAGTTATTTTGCTCTAGAAATTATATTCGTTGTTCAAACATTTTGAAAATTTATATACTTGCCCGTAGAATAGAATAAAGTTTCCAGGCTCGTATCTCCACCCATTTCTGGATTATGACCTAAAAATGGGTAAAATTTTAAATGTAAATAATCTCGAGAACGAAAAGAGATATGGACTTGCGGTTTAAAAATTTGGAATTGAGATGTATCTAAATGTACAAAAATTGGAATTTTAATTTTTTTGTGAAAATGGGTGAATTTGTATTTTGAAGATTATAACCAGGGCCATTTTTCCGTTAATCCAGCCCTGGACTTGTCTAATATAGATAAAATATATTTAATCACTGATAATATTAATCAATGATAAAATGTATTTTGAAGTAATTTTTCACGATGACCGATCGACTGGAGTAAGTATATAAAATAAAATTGATAATTTTTATTTATTGAATGTTATTTTCAGAAAATCCGAGGCAAAAAATAAATATGGGAACACTTTATTTCAATTACATCAATACTCAAACGCAATTTTCGCATATACAAGTGCCATTGAATTATGTCCTCAAATAGCCAAATATTATTCAAATCGTTCTGCGTGTTATTTAATGTTAAACGAATACTTAAAAGCATTGACCGATGCGCGAAAAGCTATAGAACTTGACAAAGGATACAAAAAAGCTTATATTCGTATAGGGAAATGTTGTATCGCTAATGGTGATATGAAATATGCAGAAAATATATTAGCTAGAGCTAAAGGGATTTTTCATGAAGATGAAAAAATAATAGAAATGTACAATGTTATACAAGGAATACAAAAAAGCTTGGAACAATATGAAATTAATATGGAGCACAAAAAGTATGAAGAAGCATTACAATGTATTGATAACTGTATAAAAGACGCTCCAACTTGCATTAAATACCTGTCAAATAAAGGCAGATGTTTAATTTATCTCCAAAGATTTTCAGAAGCGGAAACGATAGCGGACAGCATACTCCAAATCAATTCAACAGATGAAGACGCTATCTATATAAAATTATCTGTAGAAATTTATCAGGAAGATATTAAAAAAGCAGCTGAACTTTCCAAAGAATTAAAAAAGATACTTCCGGATCATTCAGACACAGCAAAACTTTACAGAAGTACAACAATGATACAAAAAAATGATAAAGAAATAAAGAAGGCAATAGAACAAAAAGATTATTGTTTAGCATATGAATTGTTAAGCAAAACTATCAAAATTGACGAAACTAGAAAAATGTTTAATAAAAGATTATACAAACAAAAAATAGCTATAGCTGGAAAAAACGATAACTTGCTTTGGAATGGAATAGACGATTGTACTTCTTTCATGGCTATTTATAAAGATGATAAAGATATTAAACAAATTTTAAAAGTCAGAGCTGAATATTATTTTACCCTACAAGAATACGAAGACGCAATAGAAGATTATAATGAAATCTTAAAGTTCGATGAATCTAATGATTTAAAACACACATTAGAAACTGCAAAATCATTACTCGAAGATCAATTAAAACATGATCATAAAATATTAAAAATTTCAGAAAATGCAACAAAAGATGAAATTAAAAAAGCAAGTAATGAATTGTTCAGACGTTATCACCCTGACAAAAACAACAAAGCCACGTCTGCAAGAAAAAAAATGTTGGAGCAGAAAGTTATTCGTGTTCGAAAAGCAGCAGCAAATTTATTACAAGCACATACATAATTGTAATTTGTAAAATTGTTAATAAATTTATCAGATAACTTGTCTATGTTTTAATCTTATCTTCCATTTTAAAAGTAATTACACATGATTCAACAAGTGATTCCCCGTTTATCAGTAGTATTTCAAAATGGCAGAAGCGTATGAGTAAGTAAATATTATTCATATATTTTTAAATTTTGCTCTAATTTTAAACTTTAAAACAATTTGAATATAATATTTCAAGTATTGTTTGAAATCTTAAACATTTTGAGAACCTTTTGAACATATACATAAAATTAGTCAGACATCTAACCTAAAAGTTTTGGCGAAAGAAGTTGTAAGCTTTAGCTTACTTTAGAAGTATTACATTAAAAATATATAATTAATGGAGTCAACTCGTGTTTTTAGTGAAGCAGCAGAACTAATCGACAATACTCAATATGAATATGCAATCTTTTTGCTGACCGAAGTTATCAATGGCGATTATCGAACATCTGAAGCATTATGCAAAAGAGCAATGTGTTACATGAATATGAACCGTTTTAAAGAAGCCAGTGAAGATTTAGGAAATGCAATAATTTTGGATCGGACGTTAATAAGTGCATATGTAAAACAAGCAAAATGTTATCTTGCTATTGGTGATCTGGACAACGCCATTGTTTCGCTGACATCCTTAGCTCAAGTAGAACCGGAAAACGCTTTTGCAAAATGTGAATTAGAAAAAATGAGAGATCTTAAACAAAAAGACAAAAAAGCTAAAAAATTATTTGAAGAAAAAAATTACCCTGAAGTAGTCAAAATAATGGATCAGTGTTTAAAAAATGCCGATATTTGTATTCGGTTCAAATTAATGAAAGCAGAATGTTTGGTTTATATGGGAGAAAACGATTACTCCTTACAAATCGTTAATGACGTCCTTTTTACCCATAAAGATGATGTAGAGGCTATATGCATCCGAGCAATGAATTTACTATATCAAGAAAAATATAGTTTGGGTATAATAGAAGTCAAGGAAATCGCAACTTCATACCAAAAAGCAACAAATGTTTACAGACAATACAAACGAATTATAGAAAACCGAAGAAATGCTGATAAAGCACTAAAAAACAACAATTTAGACGAGGCAAAGAAATTGTACCACACAGTATTAGATATAGATAATAAAAATAAAAATCTTACAAAAGTCATTTGCACGACAATCGCAGAAATATCTTTTAAACAAGAACTATACGATGATGCAATTGAACAAAGTTCAACAGCTTTGGAAATAAGTCCATCTCATGCGAAAGCTCTAAAAATTCGAGGAGACTCAAATATACACAATGAAGAATACGATTTAGCAATTGAAGATTATACTGCACTATTGAAAGTTGAAAATAATGAAAATAATAGAAAAAAATTAAAAGAAATACAACAAAAAAGTAAAATCATAGACAATTATTTCATATTAGGAGTGAATAAAGATACTTCGGTGTCAGATATTAAAAAAGCTTATAAAGATTTAGCAAAAATTTATCATCCAGATAAAAACTCTGAAAAATCTAAATACGAGCTACATAAATGTAAAATAAAATTTGCTAAAATTAATGCTGCTTATAATGAATTACTAAAGAATAAAAAATAATATTCCAAGTTACTAATTTTAAATATACGACTTATTTGTACGTTCCAATTTATTTAATAAATATAACACAAAAAAAAAAACTTTTTATTTTTTTCTTATCCCTACAAAAAAATCTGATGTGGCCAACACATGACCTCCTGCCAATTCCATGTTTAAAATAGAAAATGAGCTTTCATTAGCAGTAGCATATGTAACCAACAGATAAAATTTAACTACGGGCGGTGAAACTGGACATAAGTAAAGTGTCACTTCCAGGTGATTGTAAACAAAATCTAATTCCAATAAATAAAAAGTCTATTACGAAATTTAGAATTACATTTTATTGTTTTTCCTGTTCTGTTGAGCTCCAGTTAACTACCATATCCGGTTTATCATATAGTTAAAATCTAATGTTTCCAACCAAGAAGCAAGTTCGGTATATGCTATATGTACATACATATATTTTGTGCTATATTTTAAAAATTTAAATATAAAGATTTGACATTTCTTAAAACCAATGAAATGTTTCATTGCCTGTCACGGGCCAGCGTTTTTAAACCAATCTTCCCATTATTATAGTGAGAATAAAGCACTAGTGGATTATTCCCGGGAATAATCTCTGTAGCTTTTGTTTTATCAGATAATTATCAACACATTAATCTCTGATTTAGTGATGTGTCCATATCATGTATTTGTTTAAAACCAACTTATTTAAAGAGGTTGACAGTATTCAATATATGTATATGAAAATAGATCTGAACATGAAATAAATCAAAAAATTATAGAATCCACTTCTGGAAACACCTTAATTAATAATCACTCGGTATGAAGGCGATTATTTATATTTATTTTGCCTTGTCAAGGTTAACAGACTTGCCAAATGCAGTGTAAATGAATTAAGCTAGTTAATTATGACAGTAGATGGCGACACAATAGTGAGACAGTGGCTTTCCGTTGTTTGAAACAAATTTGTAGATCAAAAAATAATCTAATTAAATATAATTCGAAAGTTCGATAAATTAGAAAATAATTCTCCAGTTTCTTTCTCAAACTTGTTACCATTTGGCAATAGCCACTCAAGCCCTAGGGGTTTTCGTAACTATTGCCTGGCAACAAGTTTCCGAAAAATCTGTCAAATTATTTTCAATTTATTCTCACTCTCTTGTTATATTACTACTGAAAACAACCTGTAACAAAACCTAACCATCAGTCATGTATTACTTCTTCCTTTCATGGCAGGTAAACGGTAGAGCAAAAGTTTGCAGGGAAGCGACAAAATAAATGACAGAAAAATTCAACATTATGGCAGTGAACTTGACACTCCGGTTCTATTGGTTGAACAATTTCGTCATAGCCAATCATTTTTGGCAGGTGCTGAGATATTTAACGGAACATTTAAATGCAGCCGAAAATTAAAAATGTAAAAACCAAATCACTTACCCTTGTCCAATCTTCTCCATTTTAGTATACTTCCTATTGGGATCTCCCACGGAGACGATAGTTCTAAGCTTTTCTAGGATCTCTTCATCGGTCATCTTCTTTTTGCGTTTGTCGGATGCGGCACGGGACATTTCAGGCCCAGCTTGATTCTTGTTTTTGTCCAGCAGAGGAGCACCCTGTATGGTGGTGTTCGCATTGGCAGCGGTGTTGTGCGTCTGAGCGCAATGTGATGGACTGAGGCTATGGGTTGGCGTATGATGGCTAGCGTTCGTGTTTTGGATGTCATCAAGAGGTTTTGTGTACTGCAAACAAAATAGATTTAAGAATTCGTTTGTTTGTTTGTTTGTTGGATTATAAGGGATGCTATTAGCCACACAGGCGCCATAATGTAATTATTGAGAATACTGTAAATGGGATGATTCATTTTCTATTACCACTATTAACGGATTAGTGAAAAAAATATATGAGGAGAAAGAGTGAAGGCTGGCAATGTAAATTGTGTAACATGATTAGGATTAAGAAAAATTCGCAAACTTACAATGGATTTGGTGCGTTCAGGTCGACTGGCAACAGGAGGTGGTGGCGCTTCATCTTCAAGTTCTGAGCTAACAGCATGGGTACTGGACATATTATTATACGAATGAGGAGCACCACATTCTGGTTCTGTGGGTGTAGTACTACTTGGACTGGAACTAGATACTCTGCTCAATGAAGAACCTAAATTTCATAATAACCATTTAGACTACACTCATCATTTTAGCAAAATAATTGTAAATACCTGAATGAGTAGCAGTAGGTGCTTTCGTCATATACTTAGAACTCGCTGGTTCTTTAACACTATTATCGTACCAATTTAGAACGTCTAAAACAGCCTGAGGATTGGACTTTTGTTCTTGTTTGCTAATATTGGAGGACATTAAAAGACGGGCCCAAGCTTCCGGCATACCCTATGTACAAAATTAAATATTTAGACGCAAGCCATAAAAATAGGGTAACATAAAAGTGTGTGATTCTAAATACTAATCTAATTGCAACTAAGGGTAATAACATGCATTACTTACTTTCAGGGGCAGCTTGTAACAAAATTTTCATAAATTAATGAAAAAAAGAAACAAGCACCTACTTTATTCAATCATCAACCCAGTAAAGTGATCCGTCCACTTACCGTGAATTCGCCGGTGACTGCATCGAAGCCTACATGGACAGTGTGTTCGAAATTAGTGGGGTACGAAATATTTGGTTTATCAGAACTATGAAGGGTTGATGTTTTACTGTTCTTTATTTTAGATTTTAGGGTTTTCTTCTTCCGTTCGGCATCATCAGGTTCCTTAGGGAGGGGGCGATCAACAGCTATGGAACTGTCTGCTCGGTCGGTCCCCCGGTTCGACGTTAAGCGAACCGGAGGCGCTGGGGGTTTCTCTTCATCGGATGACATTTTTCACTGCAAAAAAAATTCTTAAAACTTGAATCATCATAAACATTGTTATTATTACTTTATATTGAAACAATGGACTAATGAGTAATCCTTCAACAATGCAGCGAAATTTTGATAACAATAAAATAAAAAATACTGGAAATGATAACAGAAAAACAAGCTTAAGATGAATTGGTTCTCATACAAGAATCTTATAATAAACTGTCAAATAATAGAAGAAATTTTAAAGGGCATCAAGGTGCAATTTTTTTGTCATCAGTCCCATAATAAATATTAGTGAATAATTTCTAATATTAATAATTTTTGCATGGGCGCGTCAGTATGCGTCAGACGAGTAAAAAGAAATGCAATGTTGTACTACACAATCGGCACAAGTATGAGAGAAATATACCTGTATTTAAAAATCACTCCTTAAAAGAAACTCAAACATACACACAAACACACTCAAACTAACGGAAAGTAACACCGAAAATGAATCACTTATTCAAATAATTCTATAAAATCCATATCAAATGTGCCGATAACAGCCATAACCACCATTGTCCGAGCCTCATGCCACTCAAGCAGCCACCTTCAGTGGATACCGCTATCTTTTTCTAGCATACAACAGCGCTATTTACAACAAGGATGCCACATTGCAGATTAGATAAAAATAATAGCAATGACACATGACAGTAATGCGAATAAACAACAGTGGTCATACCGTACAATTTATTTGGACGACTGGAAAAATCTGATCAACAGTTGGTACGCCTGTTGTGAATAGTGATCACGATGTACCAACTAAACAACTGACTGTGACTGTAGATAGTTTGTCACTTGACATTCGTACGCAATAAACCTTCAATAATATATTTTGAGGCAATATTTAACAATAACTGCGTAAAACTATTACATTTATATTATTTACAATTACAACAGGCAACAATGAAGAAAAAGGTAATTGTAACCCTAAATAGTGTTAAATAACGTCTTTTGTTTAATGTTAAAAAATATTATTTTTATATTATGGACCATTCTTTGTTCACTTGTACTACCAACGCCCCAAAATTTATTCAATTTTTAATTTATTTTTCACTACTGTCCTTTGTCATATCATACTTGATGTTCATTTGTTTTAACTATCTTTTGTTTGTTTTTAAGTCATGAATAACGTGATATTGTTTTTCTTCAACTGTCATTACAATTATAGGTGTTGTTGATGGGCAAAAGTGGTTCTGGAAAAACAAGTATGCGTTCCATTATATTTGCCAACTATATAGCAAGAGATACAAGAAGATTAGGAGCTACAAGTATTTAAAAGAACCCACAAACTTTTATTTATATATAACATATTAAATTTTTAGTTGATGTTGAGCATTCTCATGTAAGATTTCTGGGAAACCTAGTCCTCAATCTTTGGGATTGCGGAGGACAAGAAGCATTCATGGAAAATTATTTTGCATCTCAACGTGATAACATTTTTAGGAATGTAGAAGTACTAATTTATGTTTTCGATGTCGAGAGTCGTGAATTGGATAAAGACATGCATTATTATCAATCTTGCCTTGAAGCTATTTTACAAAATTCTCCTGAAGCTAAAATATTTTGCTTAGTTCATAAAATGGATTTAGTAGCTGAAGATCAACGTGATGTGATATTTAAAGAGAGAGAGGAAGACTTGAAGCGGTTATCCAAACCGCTTGAATGCACAGCTTTCAGAACTTCTATTTGGGATGAAACTCTGTATAGAGCTTGGTCAAGTATAGTTTATATGTTGATTCCTAATGTCAAAGCTCTAGAAAATAGCTTGCAACAGTTTGCTAATATTGTGGATGCAGATGAAGTATTGCTGTTTGAAAGAGCAACTTTTTTGGTTATTTCACATTGTCAGCGAAAACCACACAAGGACAGCCATCGATTCGAAAAGGTAATAATATTTACAACAAAACTATCACTGTTATATATTTTATTTAATTTTTGTTATACACAATTTAAAATAAATACTAAAAATGTCGGGACACCATTTTGTCACATGCCACCATGTTACCAAAGTAGTGCGTTTTTTGTTTTGTAGCGGTGGCGCACAGAATTAACTTGGCATTTAATTCAAAACAGGTGAAAGTAATTTATTATTCTATGTTTCAGGTTTCTAATATTATCAAGCAGTTTAAGTTGTCCTGTTCCAAATTAGCAGCACAATTTCAATCTATGGAAGTGAGAAATTCAGCGTTTGCAGCTTATATCGATATTTTTACTAGTAATACTTATGTGATGGTGTGTATGTCAGATCCGCAAATACCGTCAGAAGTTACTTTAATAAATATTAGAAATGCTAGGAAGCATTTTGAAAGACTTGAAAAAGTATCTAGTGCCAGAATGTTGAACTAAACTCTCTATAGATTTTATTATTTTTAAGATTTTTTTTTAATCTCAAGTATATAAAGCATTGTTTATTTCACTGTTGAAAATATCTCATTATATCTGTAATCAAAAATGTATATTTAATTTGTATATTTGTTTAACAATGTTGTTAAATAAAAAATATTTTATTAACATTTGTGTTATCGAAAGTAAATATGTGATTTATGCGTGTTGATTGTGTGAACCTTGACTTCAAGAAAATTAATATTAGGAGGGGGGAAATCATAGAAAGTTTCGTGGTTTCAATGTTGATTTCTATTAAAAATGGACAGAATTCTGAGAGGTATTATGAATTATCGCAAAACTGGTTTAAAAACAATGGTTAAACAATTTCAAATAGTGCGAGACAATCCAATGGTAAGAAAATTTCAAATAGAAAAGAAATAATACTTGTATTTTTCTAAAACGTGCTGAGTTAATCTCAGCCGATAATATTAATTTCTAAATTTATATTTATGAAAATTAAAATTAATAAATAATACCTTTTTATTAATTTTCAGCCTAAAGCAGTATTTTTTACATGTATGGACAGCCGAATGATACCTACTAGATTTACAGATACAAACGTGGGTGATATGTTTGTGGGTAAATAAAACAAATGAACAAACTTAAAAGAGCGCCAAAATATAAAATTTGATTTTCAGTTAGAAATGCGGGTAATGTTATACCACATTCTCAACATTTTCTAGACGAATTAACAACAAATGAACCGGCAGCTCTTGAATTGGGCTGTGTTGTTAATGATATAAGACATATTATAGTTTGTGGACATAGTGACTGTAAAGCAATGAATCTCTTATTTAAATTACAGGACACCGAATTTGCTTCTCAGGTACGCTACAATAAAAAAAATAATAGCCGTAAATAATGAAATCATTTATAGGATAACAGAAGAATATCGCCACTAAGAGCATGGCTTTGTACTCATGCTAGTACAAGTTTAGAAAAATTCCAACAATTACGAATAACTGGTTACTCTCAACCATTAATTTTCCAAGCCGAAACTCCGATGAGAAAATTCGTTGCTTATATCGACCCCGATGATAATTTTGCGATAGAAGATAAATTATCTCAAATTAATACCTTGCAACAATTACAGAATGTGGCAAGCTATGGATTTTTGAAGAAAAGACTGGAGCAACATGAGTTGCACATTCACGCGTTATGGTTTGATATCTATACGGGTGAAATTTATTATTTTAGTCGACAAGCCAAAAGATTTATACAAATTAGTGAAGATAATATAGATAATTTGTTAGAAGAAGTACAAACTTATTATTCTTAAGTTATTAATCTATTTTTGAATTATATGCACAACTTACAAGATATCTGTGATATTGCTGGACACCTTGTTTTCTACATTTACACTACTATAAAACTAATTTTATACCGAAGTTTTTTTATTTAATTTTTAAGGAATTGTGTAATATTTATAATTTATTTTAACTTCTGTAATTAATGCATTTAAAGTTGTGCCTTTTATTATATAGGGTGTTAATTAAAAAGCAGGCCATAGGCGTTTAACATGGGAATCAGTTTTTCCTTTCGAAAAACCTCCTATTTAATTTTAGACAAAAATGTCCCACATAAATATTGCAGAGAAGTAAATTTTACCCCTAAATCACTAATCATATTTGGAATCAGTTTTTCCTTTCGAAAAACCTCCTATTTAATTTTAGACAAAAATGTCCCACATAAATATTGCAGAGAAGTAAATTTTACCCCTAAATCACTAATCATATTTTATTTTACGTATTTAATTTAGTTGTAATATCTAATTTGAAATTCTATAAATACTGCTCATTTATAGTGATAGCCATGGATTTTAAACAAAATTACAAAGAAAGGCACATAGTTTCTATTTTGCAGATTACAAAATAAAAATATGGATTTAGATGTAGATTATAGAAACAAAATATTTTTAGGAATTTAAGTGTAAAATATAATTATCTGTAATTTTTATTTGAAAATTGAATTTCTGACAGTTGAAACGATATGCATTTCTTCGTAATTTTGTTTAAATTCATTGGCTATCACTACAAATGAGTAATATTTATAAAATTAGTGATTCAGATGTAGAATTTATTTGTCTATATTAATTTGAAACTTTTTTGTCTTAATGGGAAGTTTTGTGCAAATCTGATTTCCCATGTTAAATGCCTATGGCCTGTTTTTTAATTAATAACCAGTATATAGTTACATAAGTCGTTGTTCCATATCTAGATAAAGTGTCAGTTTACTTAACTGCCAAATAAAATGGATATATCGCATCAATATTAGAACATAACTTGACAAAATTGTACACAAATCAATCATATGATGCGATATTTTTCTTTTATCTGGCAGTTAACTGACACTATCAACGGATGGAAAAACTGGGTATTAGTAAATGTTGTATTGTTATTTGTATCTACATATTATCTGGAATAAATATTTATGGAAATGAAATGTTGTGTAATAAATAAATAAAAATTTGTAAGCGGTGTTTTCCAAACACAAAATTAATCGCTAAGTTCGAAAAGCATATAAAGTTTTAAATATTTATTCATTTATTAAAACAACGATTCTTGATAATCGCATATTTTTAACATAAAATAAAATAGAATAATAAAGACAGATAGATTGATAAAGACATAATATAATTGATGGTTTATTGATTCAGCTATCAACATAGACGCCCACTGATCGGATCAAAATTCCAATAATCTAGGCTAGGGTGTTACAGGTCTCATTGCACTCGAGCTGAAGTTCGAAATGCAAATTCAAGTTGCCTCCACTGTCCACGATAGAACAATACACAATTCGATATAGTAGGCACACACAGGTAGTCACAATCACAAAATGCGAGTGACTTTTTAAAAAACACTCTAACTCCAACAAACATTCGTAAAGTTAAAGAAATCGGTGCGCAGCGCATCTGACAACCTCAATGGGTTGCGCACCCTTCGTACTCTACTACAGGCTGATCCAATTTGAACTTTAGGATTTGTTTTTTGAATTAAACGAACAAATATTGAGAAAAAAATAAATTTATTGCTGTCAATTACGCATGGAATATATCAGCCAAATGCCCTCCTCAACACCGCTGAAATGATACTATTCTTTGAAGAAGTTTTCCATAATGTTTTCTCATAATTGCATCACAAGGAATCGTCAGATGCTAACCGACTTTTTTTTAATGAATTCAACAATTTGAACTTGGAGGTCATGTGGTTCCAGCAGGATGGAGCCACCTGTTATACAGCAAAAGAAACAAGAACTTTATTGCAAGCCAAATTTCCTGGTCGTGGTATCTCTAGGATCAATTGGCCACCGTTGGAGTTTTTTCACTAGGGATGTGGCACCAAACCAGCTACTATTGCAGAACTGAAAAAAATAGAGCCGCAATTATGAAAAACTTCACCAAAAGAATGTTATCTTGTCAGCAGAGTGGAGAAAGGTATTTGGCGGATATTATATTCCACACATAATTGCCAAGTCTCTTAATAATGAAAGCAATAAATTTCTTTTTTCTTAATATTTATACGTTTTATTCAAAAAACAAATCTTAAAGTTCAAATTGGATCACCCATTACAAAACTGTCGAGAAACAGTAAACCTGCAAAATATACATATAAAAACAAGTATTTGATAAAAGTCTTGGTGAAAATTATTAGATACAAATGCCAATTTGTTGATAGTTCTTGGTTTTTAAATAGAATTAATTATATTTTGTTTTCCATTTGTGAGTAAAGTTTGTTTCAGTCCTCACTGCACACACGAAGTTAAAACAGATTGCTTCAGTCACTGACACTTCCGTTCTTAAAGGAAAGGGAGGAAGGTGATCCAACTGACGTTCCTTAAGCCCCAGGTCCAAAAGAATCAAACAAACACTCCATATTTTAATTCGCCTACTAGTTCTTCCGTCCATATTACATAAAATGTTTATATACTTTTATTTAGAAAAAACGTTCACTTGTGGTAAAAACTGTTAAAAACTAAAATAATCACTGCACAATTTGAATTAGAATTGAGTTTATCGTGTCGACAGGTAGAGTACTGGTACTGGGTTGTGTTGTGTGCTCCAAATTTGAATGAGAAAGATGTCGGCCGCTCCACGCTGAACTGAACGAGAAGAACGAACGGAAGGGATACTACTCGTGGCGGTGCTGGTGACGAGACGAGAGACAAGAGTCGTGGATACGGATACAAGTTACACACAGACGTAGACGCTTAAACAGTCTGGGCAAGGGCCAAGGGGGTCACAGCACACTGCTTTCTCAGCTGCACGATCCGACTAGTGGGCTACTCTAATTATATTTTTATCATGATTTTCTTTTCTTCTGTTTATATTACAACTATAATTTATATAATTATATATAATCCATATACCAGATGTAGTATTATGATTTCCTTTTAAAATTAATATTTTTTAATTAATATTCTTTATATTTTTAATAAATCCCAAAAGACACATAAAAATTAATCAGCAAATTATAACGTCAACAACACATTTCGAACGATGCTGCTATTTCCGGCTCAACGCGCGTGAAGATCGGCTTTTTGGCGTGTTCCTGTGAAAGATATTGATGTGGCGGTGGTAAGTCACTTAAACAAATCACAACACATTGCACTAGCGAGTCAAAATCGTTGATCGTGATCAATCCACCATCCTCTAGTTGAGAGCCAGCGATAGAAACATGATTCGTCCAACATTCCATACTGGCAATTCATTGTAATAACTTAGCAGTACGGATAACAAATTTCTCTAGTTTGCGTTTTCCCGCATCACGTATGGAAAACAACCTGTATTACGTGTTGTGTTGTTGTTTTAGGATCATACTAAGTATTAATTAAAAATAAGAAACAAGCAAATATAGATCATCAATGTTACATGGGATAGAGGCATAACGATGTGGTTCGTTTCTTGATAATTCATTAGTGATTATAATTAAAGTTTTTCATTTAATTAGGTCATGTTTCTTCCACCTCGTCCTCTACCACGAGAATTATCGCCACGCTCCTGGAAATTAAAATAACAAACACCTATTAAAATACACAGAAACAGAAAATTGGTTCATATCAATTTTAACTCCTGCATGTGGCTGAAAATGACTATGTAATTATGTTTAATAAACATCAGACGGTGCGTCATTATCTGCTTGCACATTAAACACATGATAATATACTGGTATTGTGCTTTGATTAAATCTAAAAGAGATGACGTAAATATATATGGAGGAGAAGGGTTTTTTAAATAAAAACCATAAAAACTCTAATGCTCATTTGCACCAACAAAGCTTAAATTTTAGCTAAGCTTAAACAAAAAAATGCAAATCGAAATTTTGACAGCAATATATTATAATTCATTTGACAGTTCATTTCGACGCAATATTGTCAATTTAAGCCAAGTTTAATATTTAAGTTACGTTGGTGTAACCGGCCATTAATCACACTGTTCTATATTAAAAATGTGACCGGTTTCGGGTACTTAGTAGCCATCATCAGACCAACCGGAGACTACAATAAGAGAGAGTTCAATGCATGCAAATACTGAAATTGGTTCATTTATCAAAGGAAATGAACTTTAAAAATATTATAAAATAAAACTCAGAGCATCATGTAACGAACATGAATTTTCTTTTTTTAAAAATGAATGTTCAAAATTAGGCAAAGATCCTAAAAAATCTGAAAAGGGGATCAGATCTTTTCCTAATTTAGAACAGCCATTTTTTTTTTAATTTCACGTTCGCCACATACTGCTCTCTGAGTTTTATTTTATAATATTTCTAAAATATTTTCAGTTCATTTCCTTTGATAAATGAATCAATTTCAGTATTTGCGTGCACATTAACCTGTAAGTAATATCATATTATTTATTCACTTTTTATATTTTTACATTGTACTCTCTCTTATTATAGTGTCCGGTTGGTCTGATGGTGGCTACTAATATAAAATAGAAAGTTTTAGAGTTTTTTTTAACATCTCCTCCTTATTATCCTCGTCACACTAGGGTTCCCCTATCATCATAAATGTATATGATTATACCTTGTGGTGTGAGCCGCCATGATGTGGCTGACGATGACCATCATCCCGATCGCGGTCTCTGTCCCCGCGGTCGTGATTTCGGCCGCCGCCCGGGCGCTGCTGCTGCTGCTGTTGTTGTTGCGACTGCTGGTGGTGATGCTCAGTCACCGGTATCTTTCGGCTGTCCTCTTCCTCTTGCCGTTTCTCGTAATGGATGAAGTCGTCGAAGATGGATGTAGAATGCCTATATGTATGCATAATGCGCAACACCTGCAGTCCCTTACTGTGAGGCACCTCCTGTGTATCACGCGAATTCGTAACCGGCTTGTTTTCATTATTCTCTAAACGTATATGTCGCAACTGCACGTTCGGAACGTCCTTTACATAAATCCAACGCACACGAAACTGTCCTTTCCACTTATCTTGCGACCACACTGAACTGTTACAGTTGTAGTCGACGGCTGAAACCATTTGCGCCATGCCGCAAAAGTGACCTGACCCGTTCACAGAGAAAAACAGATAAACACAACCGTTCGGTTCTTTCTCTCGCTCCCGATACGCCTGGTCTAAACGCTTATTCCCGTGTTCCGTACTACACCAGATCTCGTATTTGATGCTACGGTGGATGTCATCCTCGGAATATGACTTGATAACAAAGAAACGGGCATTCGGCGCAGATAAATCAAAATCTGGCGGATTGTAATTGTTCTTAACGCGCAGTTCATCGAGCACTGGATGACTTGGGGCAGGTGGCATCATGGTCGGGCCGGGCATGAGTTGTTGGGCTGCTGTGGCAGCGGCGGGGACCATGCCGGGGACGTGGGGCATTCCCACACTCATACCTCCACCCGGCTGCGGCATGCTGACGGCTGCAAGCTGATGTTGGCTCACCAACATGGGATTGCCGGATGTGTTGGGCTGCTGGGCACCGGCTGTAGGCATGTAGTTGGGGGTGGCGATATGCTGCGCTGTTGGTTGAGGAAGAGATGGTCTTGCTGGTAGTTGCGCTGTACCGGGCTGCGTTTGACTCCTCATCGGTGCCGTCCAAGATGGTCGAACATTTAAATTTGGCGCCAAGCTTTTTGGAGGCGCATTATTTACTACGGGCAACTGGGGTGGAGTATTTTTGTTTGTATCCCAAGTGCCGATATCCATATTATGTTTGCCAGGAATCATTGGTCCTATTTTTTAATAAAAGATATAAAACAACATTTTATTTATTTATTAAACATCAGGGATGTAAAATTACCGGGTAATTTAAAATTATATATATTATATCATATTTTAAATTACCGTAAATTACAGAGAAATTACTGAATATAAATAACCGTCCACGCAGAAATTTACAAATAAGTATTTTTTTAAATATTATATATAACTATATTTGTACAGCAAAATATAAGGCTGTTTTACGAGAATTTATCAATCTGAAGTGTTCTCATTCAGGTTTAGAATCATCAGAAGAAAAATAAAATAAGTCTTTATTTATATTTGTGTTTTCTCCATTTTTTCTTTTACGTATTAATATAAATGATCTTTTAGGTGCCGCAGTTGTAGTACGCGGATAGTGGAAGTCTTAACATCTATTGCTCGTTTACAATGCCTCTTAGTCATAAGTGTGTTAGGGGTTCAAATCCCACTAATGTATGTGAATTCACTCCGTAATTGGGATTTAATCCTGTTGCACAATTATGGATAAGTAAACAACATGCAGAATTTCTCAGTTTTTTGTAAATTTTCAGAATTTTTTCTGGTAATTTATAGTACACATTTTTGCAATTTACGATATTTCATTTAGTAATTTCCCCGGTAATTTACACATTTACATCCCTGTTAAACATACCTGGTGGCATTCCTGGTCCCTTCTTTTTCAATCCTGAATTCTGTACAGTGACCTGAGGCTTAGCCGGCTGACTAGCTATACTGGCCCAGGTTAATTTTTTTGGCTGGACACTCAGACTATCTTTAGAAGGCTCCGATGTTGAAGCCTTTAGATCTAAATTTTGCATGCCTTGTTCCACAGACTTTAATGCAAGATTTGTGTCTTGCATAGCCTGTGGAGTGGCGTACATATTCTGAGTGTCTGCCCTGTAATAATCATCGTAATGAGCCTTGCGCTGTTGGTTGAGCTGCGTGCCCCACGTCGAGTAATCTCCGTTGCCGTGGAAATAGTTGAACGTCGACGGCTGACCGAAGGCGGTTGTGGAAAAAGTTGTCGACGGACCGAACATGCCTTCATATATAATTCATTTAATACCTATGTACATTCATAAAAAAGAAACACAAGAGAAATATTTATTTACCGTCCATTGAGTACGAATCGTGCGCATATCCTCCTAAGAATGTCATATCTGTACCATTCGACCATGTTCCATCTCCTACTCCATACGCTTGATAAGGAAATGTTCCTCCACTGCCGTAATAACCTAATCATAAAGCAATAGTGAATGCTCCACATGACAGGGTGCGTTAAGAAACACACCTGCTGCAGTACTCATTCCGTACAAATCTGTCGCACTGGAAATTGGAGCAGTGGCTCCGTAAGGTGTGTGAGACGCAGTTCCTTGCTGTTGTTGCTGTTGCGAACGCCATGATTCAAAGTCCTCTGAGCCCCCTGCTCCTTCTCCTACTCCTAACTGCTCCTTGGGGCCATTGGACACTAAATATTTCATTCCAAATAAATACAACACTGCGCATAAAAGAATAAGCTTTTATTTTGACCGACTGTATATATATACTGATAAGATAAATATTATAAAACAAGGAATTTTTATTATATGTATATGTTGCAAAATATTTGATTAATCTTATCACAAATGCCTTTATTTTTTATAAATACAAACGTTAAAAACAAATATACAAATAAGCTGTTAATGTGATTGTTTATATTTCCACTATATATTATTATTGCATACGTATATGCGTACGAAAATATATAATTGCTTAATCGTTGTAATATGCATTTGACATATCACAATATTTGTCACAAAAAACTAAATGACAGTTATAGACACTTGATTTATATTTGTTATTTTGAATAGAAATGTATCTTCATTATAAATAAATATCCGGGATATCATAAGTCATGCAAAGACAGAGAAAAGGAAGTGATTTGTACCTTGATTTCCTTGTCCTTTCATCCGCTGTGACGAGATCACCATGAAATAAGAAAAACAATATACTGAGAAATATGTTTATACTTTTCCAACAATAAAATCTTTACAAATTATATCCAAAACAGTTTTGAAAATATATTTCCATTAATACCTGATCTGACACGCCTGCTGACATTGACCAGTCTTTTCACTATAACACGCACTGCGAATTCACTCTGTCACTATTTCACAAATTATACTAATTTATAATACCCTATTAAACACTATAAACAACACAATAAATTCAATACTATTAAAAATAATAGAATTTTCCTATTATTTTCCTAACAAAGTTCTCAAAAGTCCAACAATGGCGTTCATCAACCTGCGCTTAGAGTTCGTTCAATTGAATATGTTCTTCTTTACCTTCAACACAAATCAGCAGCAACAGCAATAACATGAACGTTCAAAGTTTAAATAACTTGACGGGTGAAATAAAATTTACAAGTTTTGCTGTTATTTTTATTAAAAAGTGTAAATATCTAAAACAAATATTAAGTTTACATCATTTGTACATGTAAAGTGTAAATAAATATTCAAATAATATACAATCAGTCGAGATTTAAAAATCTAACTACATAGGAAATGTGGATAACCGAGTGATTCTTTAATTATTTATTTATTCTTCACAGTTTGAAGTAAATAAAAATTATTGAAATGATTGAATTCATGAGAAATATAAGGAATGTAAAAAGATCTAAATAATCGATGCGATTTCTCCGTATTCAAAAACGGAAGAACTTTAACTTGTTTCCATTTATCAATTTGATTGACATAATTCGGCTCCAATTTTGTTTCGTTATCACTTTCTAAATCTAACATAAAATGGCACTTAGAAATATCAAAATATAAACTAGTCTCTTCTTTATTTTGGTCGTTAAAATGTTTGTGAATGATTTTTGTTGCGTTCTCATAATCCGAATAAGGAGCAGGTAGAATACCTTTAAATTCTGACTGCACAAAACGGACATTCCAATTTCTGTTTGGTAAGAAGAAAGAACTTGGAAAACGGTACCAATCTTTTCCTAAACAGACATTTACGGATAAATCATTTGGAATATTTTCTTCTGATGAATATTTATTCAGTTCCATCATTAAATCTAGTGGTGCATGATAATTTTTATACAGTGCCAAGATGCGAGAAACTCCTAAAAGGATATAAAATAGAAAATAATAACAGTAATATAGATGTAATATTACCCAAAAGAGATGATATAAAAATTGTTGCAATGGTAATATATACACTATAATCTAAATAGTGACTACCACTAGTCGGACTTTTTATAAAACAGCATATTCGGAACCATAACTTTTGGAAAATATCTAATGTTACGGCACCACACAAACAAACAAATGGATAAATTGGAAACAAAAATCTGAAAGATAATAATAGTTATTTATGTATTAAGAGCGTAAGGAGGCTTTTATGGCCTGCGGCGGGATTTTGAACATAACAAACACGTCAAAGGCCATAAAAGCAAGTTACGCTCGTGGTACATACAAAACTTTATGCACGGACGAAAATTTTCAAATTATGAGTGTTAGAAAAATTGTATCGAAAAGAATTTGTCCTCGTATATCCAGTATCTAGTGTTGCTATGAAAGCGGAGAACAACAGTTTATTGTTTGTTTCTTAGTTATGTCATTTGAGTTTTATTTTGTGTATCTGCGTGCTTTCCATATAAATATCACAAAATTAATTTTCATTTTCCATTAAAGAATATAAAAATTTTCTATTTGTAATAAAAACTTTTCATGTTGCCTGTTTAAATTGTTTATATTATAGGTTATAATTTGGTTTGACGTCTCATTATAACCCCGCGGGCTATAAAATTACGTTTATGTCAAAGAAATTCGTGTATAATTGTCAAATTATGATACGTCCGTGCATAAACATTATTAATATTAAAAATGATTGTTAAAATAAAGGAAACAACCTTTCTTCTTTATGAGGTTGAAACAAGAACACTGCCAGCCATAATACAAAAGGGGCCAAAGAAACAACATGTGGTAAACTTAAAGTACTAGGACTTTTGGCCGGAACAAATAAATAATTTAATATTAATGCAACCGGCAACATTAATGCAAGTACCTAAAAAAAGACAATCATAACAAGTGTACTGTTCATAAAAGTTAGATTAACGCACCCAAATAACATTAAAATTTAATATGCCATTTACGATATAAAAAGAAAAAGGTTCTGTCCCGTACAATTCTGGCCCACCACCACCTAATACATTATACCGAACGATATTCCAAGGAGCTATAACTAAAGTTCCATAATAACTAGAATCAATGGCTACCATCGGACCCAAAATAACAAATCCAGAAATAAGTGCCCAACAAAAGAACTTCTTATACAACTTTTTTAAGACCAGCATATCAAACGCTATTGGTAAACCCAAAAGTGCAGCAAAGGGCCAACCTACAGAGCACAGCAAAGTTAAAATCAATTAACAAAATCATTAATGATATTTACCTAACAACGAAGCGATAGCAATAAAAAATACTGCAAGAGAATACCTAGTCTGCCACCATGCTGCACAGGCAGCCGATACAGCATACATTGCCCAAGACGAAGGTAGCAAAGCTGTACTTGAAATAAACATCCCAGCAGAAAATAATTGAAATGCCAAAGTTAGTCGTCCTATATGAATACCGAATTCTTTACACACAGCCCTGCACAACGATTATTTTTATAAACAATATATAAACATATTAATTTCAAGTACATACTTATAAAAATATACCTCGGCAAAAGCGCACGTTAAACCTAATAAACATCTAATGAAATAAAATATGAGCAACGGGTTAGGTTGCAAAATTTTATGGTAAATAAATGCTGGAGTAGCATGTAACAACAAATAAGTGTAAGATCGCAGCGCATATTCCGGGCTATATTCCCATGTCTGTAATCCTTTACCGAAAACTGCAAGAAATACGGTTAAATGTAATAAATTTAGAAAACTTTATTACTGTACTCAAGTAATGCATGGGTTCCCAATAATTATAAGTTTCATCGCAATCTGTTATATGCGACCATATTGCTGCACAAAATCTAGCAGATAACAATGCCTTAAAGGCTGTATCACCTCCAGGAAAAACTAGACCACCACTTTCAGTTTCCACTTTTCTAAAAAAAGAATATAATAACATAACCTGCAAATACTAAGGAATATTTATTGCAATCTTACTTTATTTGAGTATTTTTCCGTATTTCCTTTTTTGATTCTCTTTTTATATTTTGAGTCACATTTTGTCTCAAACGAACAGATGGAGGATTTCGACCCATATTTATTTTATTCACTACTTTAGCTAGCCACGTTCTACATTACCACCGTTCCATATTGATTATCTACATTTCTGTGTGTGCACTTTGGAGTAAATTAGTTTTTATATCGATTTTTATCAAAAGTTATGGAGGGAATTTAAAAAATGTATACAATTTTATGAAACATTTAATTTCGCAAACAGTTCATAAGAATCAAATTTTATGTTTTTATAATTTATATACATTTGTTCTATAGTCACAAAATAAATAATGTCACAATTAATGGGACCAGGCGGTGGTGTGGTGACATAGTCAACATTTTATTGACTTGATGTAACAGCGCTTTTTATTATACAGAGTGATTAAAAAGAAATTATGGGAGCAGGCGGAGCCCAAAGTACTCATAATTGGAGAATCCGGTAATAAAAATGACAAATATTTACCTTAAATTATCTTGCATTTGGATTCTTCTTTTAAATAATGCGTTCTTTTTGTGTTCTTATAGTTTACCAAAGTTTGAAAGAAGAAGAGAATAATAAAATTTAAGTCCAAATATAAAACAAGTATTTGTTTGTGAAAATCATTTTGAGAAAAATGAATTTTTAATTATTGTTTCATGCGGATTTGACTTTTACGTCAGAAACACAATAAAAAATTATAACTGTCAGGGAAGTCATTCAAAATTATCGGCGCGCTAGGATGCTGCCACCTACATTGAGCTTTGCCCGCCTGCTCTCATTGTTGTCATGCATTATTACTTATAAAACAAATAAAAAACTACAAAAATAAAAACAATTATAATGAATCTTTACAATAACAATACTTGCGCAAATGTGGAAAATCATTTTCAATACATCTTGCTTGTTTTCCATACTTATTAATTCGACTTATATCGCTCATTTTTATCTCAAACTTATCAGCATTTACGTAATGAGTGATACTAGCCTCAAACAACGAATTCCCTGGTTGAAGTTGTGCTTTTATTTGATACAAATTACTATTAATATCCATTTTTAATGACAAATCGGCTACGAAACCGTCAATGTCTTTATTCTTTTTATAACTGAGTAAATTATCGTTCGGGGATAGTTGTGACGCCCAAATTATATTTTTTAGAGATAATTTTTCGCAGAGATGTCGGTGTGATTCTGTGTAATTGTTCAATACCTCTAAAAATGTTGTAGTAAGCTTTGGAATGATTGGAGAATCAAGCGGAATTTCATGCCAATCCAGGCAGGCGCACCAATGTGGCTCTATGTAAGCATCACTACAACTACGCTTCTCCGAAATCTATAGAAATAAATATGATTTAGCATAAATGTAGAGGACTAGCTTCGATTCCATATTATATACACTAATCCCCAAAAAATTGATAAGGGTTTCCAAGTCTACGGCTTTTAAAAAATTACTTATTGGATAACAATGTTCATCGTGTATATGGTAAATATAATCGTTAAATTTCTGATTTTTATTACCCTAATATTAAAATGAAACTTTAATGCATTTAAAATAAGCGCTCAAAATTCGGTAAATAATATTTTTCTTGTACAATAAAAACTTCGGCGAAAATACAAAATACGAGTCTAATATTTTTATGTACAGGTTAACACAAAAAATTAAAATAACTTGGAAACCCCTTATTGCCTTTCTTACCCTCGTATTCAGCAAAAGCTAAAATGGAAGCAAAGTAAAAATATGTGCCACAAACCTGGCTAAATAACGATAAAGATCTTTGCTTTAGATCAGCTGGACCTGTGTTTCCCAAACTTAGCACACTTTTCAGTGTTGGGTAAATATCAAAAGGGGTTGTTAAAACATTTTTATTATTAACAAAGTTAACATATGCGGTCTTAAATTCAGTTTTAAAAGAAGGAGGAAATGCGAATGAGAAAAATGGTAACCGCTCTTCCTGTTTGCCTTGCACAGTATTACGAATTTCAGCAAATCTAAAAACTTTAACTCTTAAAACATTCTTCACAATAAACAAGATTTTAAATACCTATGACCATGATCAGACATCATAATCAAAAGAGTGTCATCCAAATAACCTCCGTTATTCAAATCCATCAAAAATTCAAGTAAATCATCATCAGCAACACCTATTAAATTATAAGAACCATGGGATAATTCGCCATGAAAAGCGAACATAAATTTCGGTTTATCTTTATACACCGAGAAAAACTGCAAACCGATTTATTATGTATACATAAGAAATAATAAACTGTAATTAAATTTTACGTTTTTTACGTGGTTCATCATAATTTTATGTCTTGGAATAGATCCATAACACAAATTAGGATGATGCGACAAAGAAGGTTCTGTTGCTCGATAATATAAACGCATGAAGTGATCAGTTGGTGGATCCTGTATAAATAAATATAAGGTATTATCAAAGAGTATATATATTACTTTATTATATTTATACTCTTTGGTATTATTCAGGCAGGACGGAGGAATAGGAAGAGAGTATTTGGGGTGTTAGGTATGTGACCGAAAATATTAAAAGAAAATCTTTGAAAAGAAAATGAATGTGATAGAGATGAGGATGTTGGGAAAGATAGGATAAATTAGATAGAAGTTTGTAAGAAAAACAAGAGAGATGATTAAATTGGCCATCAGAAGAGATGAAGAAAATATTGGAAGAAAAATAAACACCTAGTAGTGAAGGGTAAAAGAAACATAGGAAGACCAAAAAGAAAATGGAAGAACTGTATCGTGGAAGACTTGAGAGAAAAGGAACTGAGTGACGAGACGCAAAATAGATATGAGTGGAAGAAGAAAATAGAAAAACACGAATAGCGAAACTTAACGAATAGAAGAAGAAGGTATTAATCGAAAAAAAAAAAAAATACCTTAAATCCCTTGAGCCTATATGTAAAAGTGCCAACATACGTCATATCTTCTAAATATCCAGTAACATATCCAAACTTTTTAAAATCCTTCCAAATAAATGGATAAACATCAACCATAGCAGAACCAGAAATTCTTTTTCTAGTATCTGGTAACTCCAATTCAGTTTGTCCAGTTAAAATCGGAATTAAAGCTTGAGGAGTACCATCGCCAACAATATTATAACTAAAAGTTACAATTTACTATACATCAATTTGAAATACGTGCCTAGGCTCATAATATTTCGGCCGGCTTTCTTTTTCATCAAATTATAAATTTATAAAACCCGTGAATCACAGGTGATAATAATAATAATACAGACATTTAAAGGGTCATCTTCTAGTACAGAATGAACAGGCTTAATACCTGTAAAAGTTTTTATTATTAATAATCTTTATTTAATTAAATTCATAATTTTGTTGCTTGTGAAACAGTTAATTATTTAGTAGTAGTCATGCATTTATTACTACAAAAAATTGTTGAAATTTGTGTCAAAACTTATGGGACATATATATTATGTAAGTTTTATTTATCATTTGTTTGTTGAAAATTTAAACCGACCAAACTGTTATGAGCCTAGGTTCGTAGTATGCCATTCATACCCCTGTAATACTTGAGAACCTAATACTTCAGTTAAATACTTATAACTTTTAGGTAACTTCCTAATAAAAGTGTTACGTGATAAAGAATCAAATCCAAACATTAAAACATTTAAATGGAGAGCATCTTCTGGAAGTTTTGACCAGTTAAGACGCTCCAAAAGACTTGGATCATATCTTATGCCCGTTAATACAGCCTTCCACGTTTTGGTAGTGTGTGGAGATTTACACTGTACCCGAACAACATCACTTTTTCTTAAAGTATATGACTGATCTGTAAGAGTTTTTTTTTCACTGGTATTGTACTGATAATCATCTAAACGAATTAAATCGGTATATGTGCATGTTATCGTGATGTAATGTTGTCTAGCGAAATCAGATATTTTACAAATTGAACCCTACAAACACAATATGTAAGCGAGTAAACTAAAAATGCATTTTTTATTTTATACCTCTACTACTACCCAGTCCGGTTCCGCTATACTACAATCAACCGGCGGTTCATTCCTAACAAATTTCATCATTTCTGGTGAATTAACTGGAAGATCAGGAAGTTTACATGAATCACTTCCAGTATGTGACTTTATAAGTTCAGCAATTTTAGCTCTGCAAGAACATATCATCAGAATGATATTGTAAAAATTATAACGAACAATACTTACAATCTGCTTTTTCTATCTCTGTCATCAAGTTGAGTATCTCTAAGTTGAGTATCTGGGGCTTGAGTAGCTCTATTATAAATTAAAATTAAATACAGAATTGTAATTGCAGCAGCAATGAAAATAAATTTCCGAAGCTGCAAAATATTTCTTACGCGCATGATATCTATGAGGAAAAAATATAACTTATCTGATTTATTACACTATAATATGAACAAAAAATTATTACAATTATGCGTGAAGTACGACAGAAGACATGTCAAATTATATTGTTTAAACAGAATAAGATGCATTGTTAAACAAAAGAAATACATTCAAAATTATTAATTTTATGTACATTTATTTTTACAAGTACAAAATTCCTTAAAAATACGTTTGTATCAGGTGTCCTATTTCCGTCTCCGCAACAATCTATCTTAAAATACTGAAGCACGTTGTTTCGTCAAATGAATGCGAATTAAAAATTTAAATTATTTTTGTGTTTCGCGGTCGCCACTCCAAGCAGATGGCAGCACTAAAATCCAAGTAATAGGGATAACCGGGGATAACATTTCATTTCTGTTATTTGAGATTTGAATTTGAGCTGATTTGAGTAATTTGTAGTAGGGTATTATTTGTTGTATTTTTATTAATTTATGTATTGTTATAAATTCAAATAGTTTGTAACATTGGCAGACATATATTTATTTAAAATGATGCAAACAAATTGTCGCATTATTATTATATTTAGAAAGGTAATTTTCGACTGTAACAAATCATTAGTCGTCTTCTTATAGAATAAATAATAAATATTTAAATAATGTAAAAAGGCTTTCAAAAAACTATACAATAATAAAATTAAATATAAAGTTTGATATCCTCCATTTGACATATTAATGTTTTCCAAAGGTTACTTATTTCCACACTAGGTTTACTCGGTTTACTGACATAATTTGAATAAATATAAACTGCTTCTTTCAAATTTCTTCTTCTCCATTGTTATTACTTTATTTGAGTATTTTTCCGTATTTCCTTTTTTGACTCTTTATATTTTGAGTCACATTTTGTCTCAAACGAACAGATGGAGGAGTTCGACCAATATTTATTTTATTTACTACTTTAGCTAGCCACGTTCTACATTACCACCGTTCCATATTGATTATCTACATTTCTGTGTGTGCACTTTGGAGTAAATTAATTTTTATATCGATTTTTATCAAAAGTGATGGAGGGAAATTTAAAAACATGTATACAATTTTATGAAACATTTAATTTCGCAAACAGTTCATAAGAATCAAATTTTATGTTTTTACAATTTATATACATTTGTTCTATAGTCACAAAAATGACTAAAAAAATGTCACAATTAATTGTTGTCATGCATTATTATTTATAAAATAAATAAAGAAAATACAAAAATAAAAACAATTATAAAGAATCTTTACAATAACAATACTTGCGCAAATGTGGAAAATCATTTTCAATGCACCTTGCTTGTTTTCCATACATATTAATTCGACTTATATCGCTCATTTTTAACTCAAACTTATCAGCATTTACGTAATGAGTGATACTAGCCTCAAACAACGAATTCCCTGGTTGAAGTTGTGCTTTTATCTGATACAAATTACTATTAACATCCATTTTTAATGACAAATCGGCTACGAAACCGTCAATGTCTTTATTCTTTTTAAAACTGAGTAAATTATCGTTCGGGGATAGTTGCGAAGCCCAAATTATATTTTTTAGCGATAATTTTTCACAGAGATGTCGGTGTGATTCTGTGTAATTGTTCAATACATCTAAAAGTGTTGTAGTAAGCTTTGGAATGATTGGAGAATCAGGCGGAATTTCATGCCAATCCAGGCAGGCGCACCAATGTGGCTCTATGTAAGCATCACTACAACTACGCTTCTCCGAAATCTATAGAAATAAATATGATTTAGCATAAATGTAGAGGACTAGCTTTGATTCCATTAATCCCAAAAAAATTGTTAGGGGTTTCCAAGTCTACGGGTTTTAAAGAAATACATATTGGATAACAATGTTTATCGTGTATAAGGTGAATATAATCGTTAATTTTCTGATTTTTATTATCCTAATATTATAATGAAACTTTAATGCAATTAAATCGAGCTTTTTTTTGGATAATACAAACATTTCGGCGAAAATACAAAATAGTTTTATGTATAGATAAAACTTGGAAACCCCTTATTGTGTTTTCCTAGCCATATATTCAGCAAAAGCTAAAATGGAAGCAAAGCAAAAATATGTGCAGTAATATCCACAAACCTGGCTAAATAACGATAAAGATCTTTGCTTTAGATCAGCTGGACCTGTGTTTCCCAAACTTAGCACACTTTTTAATGTTGTGTAAATATCAAAAGGGGTTGTTAAAACATTTTTATTATTAACAAAATTAACATATGCGGTTTTAAATTCAGTTTTAAAAGTCGGAGGAAATGCGAATGAGAAAAATGGTAACCGCTCTTCCTGTTTGCCTTGCACAGTATTACGAATTTCAGCAAATCTAAAAACTTTAACTCTTAAAACATTCTTCACAATAAATAAGAATTTTAATACCTATGACCGTGATCAGCCATCATAATCAAAAGAGTGTCATCCAAATAACCTCCGTTATTCAAATCCATCAAAAATTCAAGTAAATCATCATCAGCAACACCTATTAAATTATAAGAATCATGGGATAATTCGCCATGAAAAGCGAACATAAATTTCGGTTTATCTTTATACACCGAGAAAAACTGCAAACCGATTTATTATGTATACACAAGAAATGATAAACTGTAATTAAACTTTACGTTTTTTACGTGGTTCATCATAATTTTATGTCTTGGAAGAGATCCATAACACAAATTAGGATGATGTGGCCATGAAGGTGCTGATGCTAGATAATATGGACGCATGTAGTGATCAGTTGGTGGATCCTATATAAATAAGTACAAGGTATTATTCGAAAATGAGAAAATAGCCAGAGAAATAAACCACACAATTCAAGCAGGATGGAGGAATTGGAAGAGAGTTTTTCGGGTGTTATGGGACCAAAACATTGAATGAGTAGGCAAAGGGAAAGCAGTATAAAGAAAATCTTTAAAAATAAAATGAATGTGGCACAAATGTGGATATTGGGAAACACGGATAGATAGGAGAGATGAAGAATATATTGGAAGAAGAATAAACACCTTAGTAGTAGAAGATAGAAGAAACAGAGGAAGACCATAAAGAAAATGGAGGGACTGTATTGCGGAAGACTTGAGAAAAAAGAAACTGAATGAGGACGACACGCAAAATAGAAATGATTGGAAGAAGAAAATAGAAAAACACGAATAGCGAACGTTAACGAATAGGGAAAAGCTTAAGATGAAGAAGGTATTAATCGAAAAAAATAATAATACCTTAAATCCATTGAGTCTGTATGTAAAAGTGCCAACATACGGCGTATCTTCTAAAAATCCAGTAACATATCCACTCTTTTTAAAATCCTTCCAAATAAATGGATAAACATCAACCATAGTAGTACCAGAAATTCTTTTTCTAGTATCTGGTAACTCCAATTCAGTTTGTCCAGTTAAAATCGGAATTAAAGCTTGAGGAGTACCATCGCCAACAATATTATAACTAAAAGTTACAATTTACTATACATCAATTTGAAATACGTGCCTAGGCTCATAATATTTCGGCCGGCTTTCGTTTTCATCAAATTATAAATTTATAAAACCCGTGAACCACAGGTGATAATAATAATACAGACATTTAAAGGGTCATCTTCTAGTACAGAATGAACAGGCTTAATGCCTAAAGTTTTTATTATTAATAATCTTTATTTAATTAAATTCATAATTTTGTTGCTTGTGAAACAGTTAATTATTTAGTAGTAGTCATGCATTTATTACCACAAAAAATTGTTGAAATTTGTGTCAAAACTTATGGGACATATATATTATGTAGGTTTTATTTATCATTTGTTTGTTGATAATTTAAACCGACCAAACTGTTATGAGCCTAGGTTCGTAGTATGCCATTCATACCCCTGTAATACTTGAGAACCTAATACTTCAGTTAAATACTTATAACTTTTAGGTAACTTCCTAATAAAAGTGTTACGTGATAAAGAATCAAATCCAAACATTAAAACATTTAAATGGAGAGCATCTTCTGGAAGTTTTGACCAGTTAAGACGTTCCAAAAAACTTGGATCATATCTTATGCCCGTTAATACAGCCTTCCACGTTTTGGTAGTGTGTGGAGATTTACACTGTACCCGAACAACATCACTTTTTCTTAAAGTATATGACTGATCTGTAAGAGTTTTTTTTTCACTGGTATTGTACTGATAATCATCTAAACGAATTAAATCGGTATATGTGCATGTTATCGTGATGTAATGTTGTCTAGCGAAATCCGATATTTTACAAATTGAACCCTACAAACACAATATGTAAGCGAGTAAACTAAAAATGCATTTTTTATTTTATACCTCTACTACTACCCAGTCCGGTTCCGCTGCACTACAATCAACCGGCGGTTCATTCCTAACAAATTTCATCATTTCTGGTGAATTAACTGGAAGATCAGGAAGTTTACATGAATCACTTCCAGTATGTGACTTTATAAATTCAGCAATTTTAGCTCTGCAAGAATATATCATCAGAATGATATTGTAAAAATTATTACAAACAATACTTACAATCTGCTTTTTCTATCTCTGTCATCAAGTTGAGTATCTCTACTATAAATTAAAATTATATACAGAATTGTAATTGCAGCGGCAACAAAAATAAATTTCCGCAGGTGCAACATTTTTCTAACACGCATGATATCTATAAGGAAAAAATATGATAACGTATCTGATTTATTACATTATAATATGAACAAAAAAATATTACAATTATCAGTGTAGTACGATAGTAGATTAATGTAAAAATATATTGTTTAAACAGAATAACATGCATTGTTAAAAAAAGAAAAACATGCAAAATTATTAATTTTATGTACATTTATTTCGCATAAGTACAAAATTCCTTAAAAATACGTTTGTTTTAGGTATCCTATTTACGTTTCCGCTACAATCTATCTGAAAATACTGAAGCACATTGTTTTATCAAATGAATGCGAATTAAAAATTTAAACTACTATTTTTGGAGGCGTTACTGAAAAAGTGACAGTCAGTAGTTGTTGTTGATATGTTATTATGCTGAAGAAGCAAAATAAGACCATCCTACGTCAGCTGCTCAAATAGCGGGAATCATATGAAACATTCAAAGCTAGGAGAGTTACTTTAAAATAAATATCTGAGTTACTTTCGTAAGTAGCTCGTATAAAGGTAATTAAGATATTTTCCGAAATAATTCCATTCGTAAAATATCTGATGTGGCCAACACAATACCTTCCGCTATTTAATTTAGATTAATTTAAATACATACCTACATATTTATTAATCCAAACTATATTAAGTTCCTTGGCATATAACTATTGCTTTATTTACTATTTTCTTTTTACAATGTCACCATTATTAATTTGAAATGATTAGTTTTATAGTGCAGCAAACATAGTAAACTTGAATTGGATCACCTGTACATCTAATATTTATGTATCATGTAAAATATATTATTTTTACAAACCTTAATTTCATTAGAATCAAATATATTACTACTACATTCTCTTTAACACAGATTCATTATTAATTTTAATGTAACTGCTTCCTAACAGTAACATTTGTTTAAATATTTCAAAATTCTTATTAAAGTATTATGTTTTTGTTTGACGAGGCAAGATGATGTATAAAAACAAATTATTTTATTATTAACTGCTTCATTAGTTATATTACACGAACAAAAATTTTGTTAAGGCTAATACCTGTCTTGTAAAAGCAAATAGGTCTATACTTGATATAGCTGTAAAAAGATAAGTTCAGTTAATTATTAAAAACTAAAATGGAGTCTTAAGGTAAAGTTATAACAAAAGAAAAAGCCCCTTAACCTTAACAATAAATTTCTCATCATATGATGAGAACATAGTTCTCGAAATACGTATATAGTTTTTAAATTTATTGTTAAGGTTAAGGGGTGTTTTCTTTAGTTATAAGTTCAGTTAATAATAAAGTTACATACTTTTTAGATATAAGTATGGATGGAATAGGTATTGTTTTCAGAGTTTTTTAAATTTTTATTAAAGAATATATAAGCGTGCAACAATATTTAACATTTGTAGTTTTGCATTACAAACTGCTTGAATATTTAACGAAAACTATCTTTTCCTGTTTCGGAATATCTCTTGGTTTTTGCCTCCTGAATTATAATAATATTAATTTAAAGTTAAATTATTATCTATAAGAATAGCCAATTTATTTTTGTTAATAAACATAGCTGGTGATTGTATTTTAAAACATGTGTATAATCTATTGTACCGTACCGGTAAATATAGAAAATGCTGCCAATGTAACTTATTAAGCTGTGTCCGATGTTGCACTTTCACCACCCTAATATCTAAATCTTATCACAGCCTTATAGGTAGTGCGATTCTGTAATTTTCTATAACGCTATAGAAATGTAAAAGTGAACAAAATCGTAACAATTTTTGTATACTAATACATTTATTATCGTTTGACATTGAAAAACGTTGCGCATTTGTTGAGAGTTAAGTTCTATAGTGGTATAGAAAATTACTGAATTGCACTGTTAGTTCTGAAAAAAGTTAAGTAGTTACAAGTTACTAAAAAAATAAAAGGAATCTTGGAAACATCATTTATTTATTTGCGTTTCTTGTTTTCATCAATTTTATAAACGATGAGAAACCAATAATAAAATATATAAAAGCAATAATAAAGAAATATCCTCCATAGACAACGTACTGATCTCTGGGATTCATACCAAATCCAACATCTCCATTAACTACAATTAATGTTAAAATAGTTTGTAACGCTAACGCTACAAAAGTATTTAATCCAAAGACAAGTCCATAAGTGTCATCTAAAATATGTTTAGATACTTCTGAGGTAGCTACAGTTATCATATATTGATATATTATATTAAAGAATACATAGCATCCGTAACTAACAAAAATGGATCCAGTCTGAGATGTAATCATTAATAAAGCTCCAATTACAACAGAACTAAAAGTTAATATTAATTCCCGAATTGGTTCCCAATTAGTTTTAAGGGTGCCAGCTAATAATGTTCCTAAAACACTCAAAAGCATTGACAATGCTTCAATAGCGCCATTGTAAATATCAGATTCATCAGTCTTTAATATAACAGTCCACAACGGTTGCATATAACTTTGTATGTGTATAGAGATACATGTAGCCATAGCCCACCATAAAGACCATTTTAAAACATGGGGTTTAGAGTATGATGTAATAAAATGATTCCACATTAATTTAAATGCGTCCCCATACTTTTGTGACCTTGGAAGCTTAACTTTATGGTGAATTTCTTGGTTGAAATAAATACTTTTATTGACAGAAGGTAACATAAATGCCCAAATTGTAGTTGCAATTTGTCCTAAAATAAAAATAAAAAAAAGATATTTTTTAACTGTAGTGTATAGGATAGAACAAATTCGACTTCTCTATATGAAAAACCTTTTTATTAAGCAAGCTACAGAAAATTGATGTAGGTCTTTATGGGTCAACTTTTTGAGAGAACTTTAATAGGCACGAGAGAAATTTTCGATCGTCTTTTGTTTTTGAGCTGCAGGCTAAAACTTGATTTTTGCTTATTTTGAAAATACGTCATATCTCGCTTATTATAAAAGATAAAGAAAAAATGTTTAAAAAAGTTTTATACTGTTTGTAACGTAGAATAACCTGATATAATTAGATTGTTTTAAAAATTAATAATTCTCGAGATATAACACAAACATAATATTTTTTAAATGGGAACATGTGTTGAAAATAGTCTCATCTTTTTCCTTATTTTATATGCTTTTCAATGATGTATAACAAAGCTATATTCTTTTGTTTCGAACGTGAGCAAAACACGAATTATTAATTTTTTTGGTTGAAAAATATGAAATTTCAATTCTTTTCAATCAATTAGTTTCGGATTAGTTAATAAATTTTTTATCGGTGTTATCGTTGGTTTTGACATAATTTGAAATATGTGGTATAATATTTTCTGAATTTTATATATTAGAAAAATGAATAGAAAAAATTAAAATAACATTAAATAATTTTTTTCCGCAGTAATTAATAATTGATGTTTTACTCATTGTTTAAAACAAAAGAATGTAGACTTGTTACACATTGTTGAAATTTGAATTTTCAACATATGTTCTCATTTAAAAATCATTATGTTTGTGTTATATCTCAAGAATTATTTACTTAAAAAAAAAATCTAATTACATCACATTATTCTACATAAAGAACAGTATAAAAATTATCTAAACATTTTTTCTTTATCTTTTATAATAAACGAGTTATGAGGTATTTTTAAAATAAGCGAAAATCAAGTTTTAGCCTGTAGCTGAAAAACAAAATACAATCGAAAATTCCTGTGGTGCCTATTGAAGTTGTTTCAAAAAGTTGGCCAATAAAGACCTAAATCAATTTTCTGTAGCGTGCTTAATAAGAAAGTTTTTCATATAAGGAACTCGAATTTGTTCCACTCTATATTAATTAAATACCGGAAAAACTAATGTAGTTCAATTGGCGATAATCCATTGCTTTAGTAGAAATTAAAATTTGAGCTAAAATTCCAGCAACACATCGACCAGTCAAAATAGCAGCTCTTGTATGTCCTGTAACTTGTTGGTAATTTTCTTTCGGTACTTTTGCATAGATGTAAGTATAATATGCTACTTCTAATGATTGATATACACCATAAAGACCCTAAAATTCATTTAAAAATGCTAAAAATAACAATATTAACGGATCTTTATAAAAATTACCTCCAATATTTGTAATTCTAGCAAACTTGATGTCCATAACAACATGCACCATACTACAATTCCGCATATTCCAGTCACAATTAATAAAGGCTTATACCGACACAAATCAGTGATTAAAAAAATAAGAATTAGAGAAGAAAGATAGCTGTATGTCATTACAGGATATACGTCTTGATTCACTTGATTTTCTGTTACGTTTCTCCATTCTCCAATGAAAAATTCAAAAATAAAAGGATCAGAAGGTTTAAATTCTTTGAAAAAACCGAAAATACAGACACTGATAGACAGCTTCCACCATGTATCGTATAGCTTATTAAAAAACATTTTCAAATTTTAAACAAAAGTGTCATTGATATAATGAGAAATATATCACTTTATTATATTTAATGTGTAGCACAATATAAGTTTTTAGATAACATGATTTCTCTTACTTTATATTTTTAATATACAAGAATACATGTATCTAAGATGAAGTAAAATATCACAGACTAAAAGGAGTGTCTAAATTGAAATTCTGCCTACATTCTCTATCAATGAATCTAAATTATCATATCTACGGTAGATAAAAAAGAATACCTACATCATAACTGATTAAAATACTCGTGTACAATAATGGCCATGAGAATTTATCTACATAATAATGAAAGCATAATTGTAATTGTTTCTCAGACAAAATTTGTTATACTGATTTTGATCTATCGCTGATCTATATATAGATCAGTTACTTGAGTATATTCAATTGAAATGATATTTATCAATGGAAATGATAAACGCCAATGAAATAAGATTAAAGGTAATTATAACACTGACAAAAGCTTAGTGGAACTGTGTAGGTACCTGTATACGAGTACGCGTTTAACATTACATTTATTAGTAATCCTTTTATATTCATGTAAATAAATGGTAAAAGTATTAATCGAAAGGTAATTAAGTTAAATTATTAAAAAATCTTTCAAAAGTCACAATACAACCTTTCAGTTTATTACAAATTAAGCAATGATCGACTGGTAATGGAATATGAATGAAGGTAATTTTTTTTTTTAAATCCGACGTTTCGACAACACATTATTTTTCCTCAAGGTTATACAAATAATGTACAGTACAAATGAGTTGTGGATCTACAATTTACTTACAGAAATGGTATATTTGGCAGCAATATTTCTATGTTGCAATTTGACCATTTCTATAAGTAAATTGTTGTAGTTGTATTGTTAACCTATTCAGTTATTGAGTAATAACTATTTTACTGTTTCACAAACAAATTAATTTGTGACTGGACATAATTTTTTTAAGAATAGTTTATTTAAAAATAAAATAATTCTGCGAAGTTTTTTGTATTATCTACTGAATTATCTTTTTTTGTAACATATTTAAAAAGATCAATTCAGCGATATTTTTTTCGTCTTTGCTTTATTACTCTCGGTTATAATTTTTTCGCCTCATGAAAAGTTTGTGCCATATACTACATCTTTATAATTTTTAGTGATCTTTTCGACCGTTTTTCAATTTCAGTCCTATTTACGTCATTGAATATCTATGAATGTTTCAATTTTTCGGGTTTCGTTTATATTCTCATTCCCTATAATACGGTTATTAAGATAACATTTTTTTTTTGTTTTAATCCTGTTTTATTTTCTAAAAATACATGAATACATGTATGTGAGATGATATAAAATATCACAGTCTAAAAGATTCTAAATTATAAGTTTAGCTTTATTCTCTACCTATAAGGCCCGGTATTTTCATCTCTGATTAAACTGTGTTAATTGTCAGTCGAAAGAAAAATATAGCAGAAGTTGTGGCAATTTTTCGATGCTAATTTTTTTTAACTGACAGTTTAAGCAGGAATGAAAATATCGGACCTAAACCTAATTTCTTGTATTCCAGATAAAAAGAAATACCTATACATTAATTGATAAAAATACTTGTTTTTTTTTATCTAAAACAATAAAAGTCTAATTGTTAACAAATATTTTTTTGAAATAAAATAAATATACAACAATAATATCTGTACCCCATTGTAATTAGCTATGAATATTCGTCAGTTTCTAATACTTTTTTCATAATGATACATCAGACTCATCTTCTTCCGGATCACATGTATATATTGAAAAAATTATATACATTACAGTAATTATAAAAAAGTAGACGCCGTAGACAATAAACTGATCTCTAGGTTGTAAAGCAAAACCAAAATCTTCAACAAAAATGAAGAGTATAATTGTCTGCAATATTAAAGCACAAAAGGTATTTATACCAAATACTAATCCATATGAATCATCGGGTATAGATTTTGCTATTTGGGAAGAAATTATAGTAATGGTGAAATGATATAAAATGCCGAATATGATATAGCAGATGTATGTTACTAAAATATAGTGAGTTTCGGCCGATATTATTAAGGTAGTTCCTTGCATTATGCTAGCTACTGATATTAATATCATTCCTCCTTTTGACCAATTGAGATGCAAAAAGGCGGGAGCTATTGCAGCTGCAGCCCCGAATAACGTCAAAATTGCTTCGACTGCACCATTGAAAACTTTTGCTCTTTTGTGCTCTTCTACCTCTTTCCATAAAGGTTGAATGTACGATTGAACTTGAATGAAACCAGCAGTTCCCATTGCCCACCAAACTGACCATTTAAGCACTCGTGGATTTTTATAAGCTAGTTTAAAATGTTCCAAAAATTTTGAAAGTGCTAGTTTACACTTTCCTTTATTTTTTGGATCCGGCTGGTTGAAATAAATACTGCCTTTAGGACACGGAAGAACGACTGCAAATACTGTTGCTATTATTTGAGCTAAAAAGATAGTATAAGGGTTAATTTATTGACTTGTAAATTAGGTGTTAACAAATGATTGAAATCTGTCATAGAGCTTTTATTATTACAAAATCGACTTTATACTTATTCATTTCGTAAATAAAGTCATTACAATTGTTGCAAATTATGTTCAATAGTTAAATTCGAAATCGTAAATTTTAAATATGTTTACTACCTACTAATGAATTTTCGCCCCAAAAGCCAATATACCCCATATTTAGATAAAAACTTCAAAATTTTCAAAAATCTAATTTTATGTGTCTAGATACTTCTTAATGCGCTGATTCCAGATTTTGAAACCGCAGGTCGATATCTCTTTTCGTTCTCGAGATATTTAGATTCAAAGTTTTGCTCAAAACTGCCCATTTTTTGGTAATAACCCAAAAATGGGTCGAGATATGAATTTGGCTATATCATCATTCGATTCTACGGAAAAAAATACATAAGTACACCAATTTTCATAATTTTTGAACATCGCAAACAATCTCTAAAGCAAAATAACTGAAAATGGCCAATAATCGCAAAAATCTAAGGCCCCTTACGATTTTTTCAGATTTTGGCCATTTTCGGGGGTTTTCAAACTTTTATTCCTCAAAAATGAACCGGTCGGACAAAAATTATGAAAATTGGTATACTTATGTAATTTTGCCCGTAGAATCGAATGGTCGTGCCGTCAAATTCATATCTCGACCCATTTTTGGGTTACTACCTAAAAATGGGCAGTTTTGAGCAAAATTTTGAATCTAAATATCTCTAGAAAGAAAAGAGATATCGACCTGCGGTTTCAAAATCTGGAATCAGTGCATTGAGAAATATCTAGATACATAAAATTAGATTTTTGAAAATTTTGAAGTTATCTAAATATGGGGTATATTGACTTTTGGGGCAATAATTCAAAAATGGGTAGATATATAAACTTGGTAGTAATATTATTTAATAACTATTTCAAGTTTTTTCTTTAGTTTAATAGTTTAATCTTCTCGAAATGATAAACAATATCAGTGATGCTATTTATGAAGAGAAGAAATAGTAATGGCCCGAAATTGGACCCTTGCGGAACAACAGAGATTGCATAGTAATATTTAGGGGTAATGCCGTCAACACTAACACGAAGCTGGCTATTTCTCTGAAGCAAGCTATTGGAAGGTACTTTATTATACAGTTCGTAAATACAGACATTGTAATTGTTGCAAATTATTACTTTGTATTAATAAATGTTGTACGACTGAGATTTCGAGTATTTGTTACACAAATCTGAGTTATAAATACCTCCAAAAGTAATATAGTTTAGTTGTCGAAGATCTAACATCTTAAAAGATACAAGAAATTGAGATAATGCTCCAGATAAAAATCTGCCCATAAGAATAGATGACCTGACATACGAGGTGACTTCATCATATTGTTCTTTAGGAACTATTGCATACATGTATGTGAAATACGCTATTTCACAAGTCATATATGTTCCAAAGATTACCTAAAATAATAATTATTTTATCTTATAATAATATAAATAAAAAACAAACATACTTCTGCGATTTGTAGTATGTATAATTCTGAACACCATAGTAAAATGCTCCATATTGTAATTCCAGCTAAACCTAATAATACTATCAGTGGCTTATACCGTAAAAAGTCAATAATAAAAAAGAAAAATAATGTTTGCACAAGATATCCATACGTTGCATAAGGATATACTTCTTGCTGAACTTGTGCTGGTGTAAGGTTCCACCATTCTCCCGTTAAAAATTCGTATACAAAATGCTCCGACGGTCGAAATTCTTTAGAAAATCCCACAATACAAAGTAGAGAAGCGATTAAAATCCACTTTTCCATTTCTTTCACACTTAATTCTTGAACACCTCTCTCCACATCTGCATGAATGAAACTAAATATAATATTTGATGACAATTGCAGAATTTAATACCGCTTAATTACCTTCTTTAATTGCAGCGATTAGATTTATTATTTTTAAACAAGAATTATAATATTTCCGCAAAATATTTAAGCCCGCAATGTCATTTTAGAGGTTATAAATTACGACATATTATTATGTCATAAAATACAAATAAATAAAATGAAATATAAATGCTAAAAGTTTCACATAACATTTTTCTTTTGGAGCATATTTTACTTTTAATGCATTATGTGATTTATATTTTTTTCGCGTGCGCTAAGCATGTACTTATGTACACGACCACATGGCTTGATATTTTTTTTTGAATGATAACGTATCGATATTATTATCATTGTGGTTTTCAACAATTTAAAAAATGCTCATTATTTTCCTTAGGTGTTAATAAATACTCAATACGCAACTACTTTTGTTGTATTTCTCTTTTCGCATTTGTTGAAACTATATTTTTTTTAAGTATTTGTAAATATTCGATCAATAAATTAATTCCTACATTGTAATATCATGTCTTTGTATTTCCAAATTTTATTTCGTGTTACTGCATGGGATAATACAAACGATTAAGAGCCGGTATTATGACCGTCTAGTTAAATTTAGTTGTAAGGTAAATTTAATAAATTCAATAAATTCGAATCAATGACATTTAAATCATTGCTGTCAAAAATTCGCTTTGCATTTGTTCATTTAATTAAATTTACTATAGAACTAAATTTAACTGGACGTTTATAATACCGGCCCTAAATGAAGATAAATAAATTAGGAAAATTTTCTTCATGGATTGCAAAAGTGTTTTTCTGAAACCGGAGCGAAAGTACTATTATCGCTCCTAAAATGCGGAGCGAAAGTTGTATATCCCTGACTAGTCACGAGAAAATTAAAAGGTTTTTTTTAAAATTTTATTGGATAATAATGTTTATGGTTGCGTTATTTAAATTAAATACGTTAATTCTCTTCTTGAACTTCTAAAGGAACCTCGTTGGAAGACATTGCAAATGGACATACAAAAAATGCAGAACTGACAGTAAATTCGTTTTTGTTTATTTACTAAATTTTTCAGTCACCTTAGTAACGAGAGAAGAACTTTAGGGCTCGTAGTATGATCACGGTTTTAACAAAAACGCTGTTTTAAGAAATGTCAAATTTCATTATTTAAAAACGGTTTTAACTAAAACGCTGTTTTAAGAAATGTCAAATTTCATTATTTAATAACAATAATAAATAATATCAAATTTATCAAAATATGATTTTAAAGCAGAACATAGTTTGTTGAAACAAATATTTTTTAAAAAATCGTTTTTTAAACCTACGGGTGAAATTAAGTATTTAAATTTGAATTTGACATTTCTAAAAACAGTGTTTTAGTTAAAACCGTGATTATACTACGAGCCTAGATGTTTTAGAAAATCAGATTTAATTATTAAATTTAAAATTGATTTTTATTATAATTGAAGGTTTCAGAAAAAAAATTAGTACATAACTCGTCTGTACTTGACTCGGAGCCGTAAAGCACTCGGCACAAAGTGCCTCGTATTTCAATATGGCTCCCCGACAATTTTCCTGACTCTTAGGTAAATAACTATTACTGAAATTTGAGTGTGATCTATTAATTCTGCCCTTAATGGTTTTTTATTTGTATACGATATTAAACGTAGAAATAATATTAATCGAAGCGTATTGCGTTTTTAATAAAATCTGTTTAATTTACCTTGGTATTTATAATAGATTTATTAAAACTAAACAATAAATACACATATATTTCCTTAAATAAGTAAAATAATATATTCACTGGGTAATATAAAATTACAATTTTCTGGTATTTTAATAAGTGCTAAAATGGTAAAATGGAGATGGGTTAAAGAAGCACATAATGGAAAAGAAATTCATTAATTGTAATTACTATCTATATTAAACAAACTTCGATTCTATTTTAATAAAATACAGCGGTAATTTATAATAATATGTACTATGCAAGAATGTAACTTAGTTTTAATTAAACACAGAATAGCGTACTCAGTCCACTTTAACAACACTGTAAATTTTACGGGTAAACCAAAAGCAAGCGAAAAAGCCAATTGTTCCCGTCAGCAAATTAAATAAGAAAACCATAATTAATGTGTAACCGAAATATAAGAAAGTTGAAGCTGCATCTTCGATGGACAATTTCGTCACGAAATAATGACAGCAATAAAAGAATAAATACACAGCTGTGAAACCGGATGTAAGGTACGACCGCCACCACCAATGATAATCCTCGGCGCAAAGATGGAAATAACATAAAAGTATTGTTGTTTCTGAGCACGTAATCACAAGGATAACGAAAACTAGGAACAGGAAACCGAACATGTAATACATCTGGGATGACCAAAGTGAATTTAAAATGAAAAATAGTTGAATGAAGATGCAACCGAAAGGTAAAACACCTCCCATAATAATTCCGGGAAGTGGCTGAGTATAAATCGTTTGGTCGGGAATGAGGCGGGGAATTTGATTGGTTCTCACCGGATGTTCCAGTGCCTGCAAAATAAGATAAATTATTTCGTAATATTTTATCTGTGACACATTTCAATATCTTTATATATTCGAAATTTCGGTCATACAGCGCAGAATAAATGCTGTATGACTGAAACTTTGAGTAACTGTAAAGACCTAATCTACGTCACTCAGTATTGTATATTTACCCTTTTTCTAAAACCGAAATATGCTCCAATGAACGTCAAAGGTACAGAAACTCCAAACCATAATGCCAATAACGCTACAAGAGTTGTGAATGGAACAGCAGCAGAACTTCCTTCTCCCCATAATACCAAATTCATAACGAAGAATAATCCAAAGACAACACTAAAATATTACTATTATACGTGTTCTTATCAAAATTTTGATTAATAATTCTTACCCTGGACACAGCATTGAAGTCAATAAAACATTAGATTTCCACTTTTCTCCACCAAAACTCTTATAAATTCTTGCAGACACATACCCAGCGGGTGTTCCAAGAAGGACGAATAACACCATAGCACAAGTCATTAGGGCTCCGCGGTTAGCGGGGCTTAAGAACCCAAGACAAGCAAATGCAAGAGTGACTAGAGTCATACACAAAACTTGAACGCCAGAACCGAGAAGAACGGAGAGAAGCATTCCTTTGCGGGGAGGGCGAAATACGTCGCCATGGACTAGTTTCCAACCGAATTCCTCCTAGAAATAATTAAAAGCATATATAGTCGTTTATGGCATAATGTTGTCCCTCGTTAGAGATATATGCCGTGTTCTGACTTTTTGGTAATTTATACAATAGCTAACATAGGTTTGTCATCAATTTAAGCAAGTAGAAATATACACAATAACAGAGGCATATTCAAATATTTTTGTACAAAAAAGCATCGAAAATATGCAGCAAAAATAAAACTCATATGACCAGACTCAATAAAAATTGAGTTTCAATTCGGAGATAAATAAAATTCTACTAAATACCCGCCTTATTATCAGGTATTGCTACCATATAGAAGAAAATCATTCAAATAAATAGTATGTATTTCTCTTAATTTTTGATAATGGTGTATTATGAAGCATCCATTCCCTAACGGAATTCGAACCCAAGATTTTCAGTATATACTATCAATACGATATTGTGATCGGTTATGTATATAATAATGATGCCTTAATTAAAAAATAAATCTTATACCTGGTGTCTACTTGAAATCTGTAATATAGGAATAAAATGTTATTTTTTTCATTTTGCTGTAGTTAAATTTTGAGAAAATTGTAAATAAAAAAATTGTTCTGAATTAAAAACCACACAATATGGGACTAAAATTAATCACATTTCTTTTTATTTCAGGAAAAAAACGTAAGTTAAAATTCGCAATTTACAGCATATTTCAGAGTGCCATAATTACTGATGTTTTATGTGTTTTTATTTGACATTTAACTTTTGACATATTATTATTATTATAATTAATTTTCAATGTTATAATAATATACCATTCATGAATCATTTTGTTCTTTCTTTTTGGGTGTAATTAATACTTTAAATAATTATATAAAATTATTTAATGACAAGAGTAAAATTATGAGATGTCAAATAAAAAAATTAAACATCAGTAATTCAATGGCACTCTGAAATTTGATGTAAACTGCTAATTTTAATTTGCGTCTTTCTCGTAAAATAAAATGAAATTGTGATTAATTTTATTCTAATATTGTGCAGTTTTTAATTCTAAACAACTTTTTTTATTTACTTTTCCTTAAATTTAATAGGTTAGTAACTATAGCAAAATAAAAAAAAAAATATTGTATTCCCTACATTACGGATTACAAGTAGACACCCAGTATGTATGCTTATTAAAAAAAAATGAATGTCGATTAACTATCACGTATGTTATTTGACAGTAAATTCGACGTTCATTTATTGAAATAATTGCATAAAATATAGAATTTTATGCTAGAGTTGGTGTATAAATTGACAATTACCAATCATAAAACGTATTGCTAGAATTGTGAGGAAATCTTAGCAAAAAAATAATGTTATTTGCCATGACCTCCTCAATATTATGTATGAACTCAACCTTTTTAGATATATTAAATACAGAAAATGGCAGAAACGCAGTACATAATTTACGAATGTATTATTTTAATAAAGAAAAATAATCTTGCTTATTGATTCAGATGTAGAATTTTATGCTCTACAACTTTTATTTGAAGCTTTTTTTTTATATAAATTAGGAAAATAAAAAAAATACGAACGTATGATTTTACATGTTAATTTCATTTTAATATGTGCATATTTTCATAGACAAATTATCTTAGTAGTAATCTTTTTAATCCTTTTTACAGCACATTTATAATAAAACAAACATGTCCTTGATAATAAATTTATTAAAACTATTTTTATTACCTGTGCATCCTCACCACATTCAATTTGATTATACCGTGCAATATCTTTATGCAAAGTACGCAGTAAAATCATTGCAACCATTCCAGACAAAAATAATACAATGACCAGAGAATTTAAAATACTGAACCATTGTATATTAGTATGGGGCATTGATTCAAGAATATAATCCCAGCGAGATGACCATTTTATATTATTATCCAGAACGTATTTTATAGAATACGTGTAGGTAATATTTAATATATCTTGATCAAAATCTTGGTCTTCTGGAATTTCCATGTGTTCTTTTCCATTACAGTTAATTCCTTTGTTGCTATAATAAATTAATAAGTAAAAATAATTGATTGATAAAGTGATTAAATGAATATTACCCATGGTTGATACTTTTCGGTTGGACTTTAACAGAGATAATTCTCCCTCCATTTTCTCGGAACTCACCGCCCCAGTCTTCTCTTTCACCACTGTGGTAAGTAATAGTAAGATCAACATGATTAACTAAATAGTACGTATTTGGTTTATTAAAATTTTCTCCAGAAAGTCCACAGTTATAACCGTTGGTCTTCCTAGAATAGCATCCCATTGGAAAACCAATACTACAGTATTGTCTATCATCATCCACTGTGTAACACCATGTTACAGGCATATTATCTACTATCCAATGGTGTTGATAATTCAGACTCATGCCTTTTCTCAGCATTGATAATTTTTTTTTGTCATTTGGATCGTTCTTATGATAGATTTTAGAACAAACAGATAAACATGTTTTATTTTGTAAAAAATCCAAAAAATAAGGTGATGGTCTAATACGTTCACCGAAAACTACTTGTCCAAGATTTTCTACAGGAGATTTCGATTCATCTCCTTGGCAAAAATCAAAGTGATGATATTCGTAGGGTATTACAGATTCTTCTGTATTTAAACGGTTTACAAATAACTTAACATCACTCTGTAACAAGTAGGGTACAGTGATTATAGTAATGTATAGATGATGTCAATGGAACAAAATTACATACCTTACATGTTTCTGATAAATCTTCCCTTTTACAATAATTTACAGGGGCTAATCCCGGCAAATAGAAAGATTTAACTAATGTAATGCAATATAAAAACAAGAATAATAAAATAGTCTTCATTTTCAACACACTACTAATTATCACTATTATAAATTACACAAAACGTATCATATCGAGAAATCCTTGATGAAAATTAATGGAAAGTAGTTAAAAAAAGCAATTTGTGCAGTTTTCGGTGAATACGTTTACAGAAGAAACGTCACCAGCAGCGTACATATGATAAAATTTCAAGGCAACGTCATAGTGACAATATACTCTTTCACATTTTTACACGTACACACTATAACTTCAATATGATTTATTTTAAATTTCTTAATATGATATTAATACTATGTATTTTTCAAGTGATATTTTTAGATATATTCGTTCACTATATCGAATATTTTAATAATTTCTTGACTTGATGTTACGGAAATTAACCTAAAACACAAACACAACGGAAATGGGGAAATGATTCTTGTCATTGATTGGTTGGTCACTAAGGCAGCGATGGAGTTCAAGTTGACCTTGTAACAATGAACACCTACTAGATGGCAGCAGCTTGCCGAAATGAAACTATTTTTGTGCTTGTGTGTATGCATCCCCTTCTACACTGTAATCTTCAGATCTTCACCATCATGTTTGCTTTGCTTATGTTCTTTATACGTACTAATGTAATATTACAAGTTTTATAGCTAGTAGTATTGTGAAATATACCAACTACTGAATAAACATACATAAATTTTCTTATGAGTTGTTTCTACGAATTATTTTATAACTTAATACATATGAATGCAACAAGTTTACAACTACTTTACATTTTATTGTTTCCTGTTTGATTTTTTCATTCATTATTAAGTTAATAAAAGTTTAATATACTTAGCTTTCTTTATGTCACAGACATTGAAGAGGAATATATCCGTAAAATGAATGAGAAGAGATTTTTGTGAACAATTCGGATAAAGACTTCAAGTTTTATAATTTTATTTGATGTAAAATATAGATCATAAATATATTAAATTATGGCAAAGTAATGACTAAAATTTAAAATATGTATACATTCTAATTTATATTTATTATTTTGTACTGTGCGTTATTTTTTTTTTTTATAAAACTGTGTCTATTTGTGGAGTAGATGGCGCTTAAATGTCGAAAGTATTAAAATTCAAATTTGTGAAACCATTGGGAATTTTTAATAATAATGTGCACTAAAAGAATATTAAAAATGTGGCTAATTATAAAATAGGTACTATTGGTAGCTTTACTCTTTAAAAAGTATGTACAAATTATAATGTTTTCTTGAATATTTCGCTAGATACACAACGTTATTATGATTATAATCTAGTTTTCAATCATAATTTTAAATAGATAAGTCATAACGCTTACTTCCTATTTCTGATTTTGCCAATCTGCTTCTGATACGTCATTTTGACTATATATATATATATATATATATATATATATATATATATATATATATATATATATATATATATATATATATATATATATATATAAAGTAGGCTAAAATGGGGACGTAGATATTTAGTGCATCTAGCGTATATTCAAGGAAACGTGTATCAATCAGAACTTTAAAAACATAGGCAGCTTGTACTGAAAATTTTAGCCACTTTAAGGCTGTTTTCATAATAAACTTTATTTTCACTTTATCACGTTTAAAATTAAAGTTGTGTTCGTTTTCATAACATAATTTTAGCGAGCATTTTAGCATTACTTTGAATTGAAGATAAAGTCTTAAAGTTAATTAGGGTCGTTTTTATAATCAGGCTCACTTTAAAATTAATTACAATTACTTTATTTTAAAGTAATGCCACAGTATCCAAGTGCTAAAGTTATATTATGAAAACGAACACAAGTTTAATTTAAATTTAGTGTTAAAGGGGTGATAAATTTTATTATGAAAACGGCCCTTAAAGTTTTAAAGTGAGGCTGATTATGAAAACGGCCCTTAAATAACTAATTAACATGGCTACCGTTTAAAAAAACATTGGTTTGATTAAAAATAAATTGAATTTATATATTTTAGTCATAGCGTAATCAGCCTTAATTTAGACCCGATATTTTCATGTCTGCCGGTTAAGTTGACCGTCGGTTATAAGAGCAATATGGCATCGAAAATGGACACGTGTAATTTTTACAATTTAGACTATGATATCGATGGTATGCTTTTCTGTTAACTGACAGTGAAATTAACATGCTGTTTAATCTAAAAGTAAATACTAGTAGCTAATTAAATCAAAGACAAGTGTCATAACGAGACAGTATTTGAAATCTTTATCTAAATCGATGGATCAATCTTATCATAAAGAAAGGATAATATTATATTTGTCGTATAAAACATAAATAAACTGATCGACAAAGTTATTTTTTTATAAATGCAAAATAATTTCGTTAAAATAAAAACTAAAAATTCCATCCTATTTTCAACTATTTCTCCCCGTTTGAAATTCGCAACTTTCCTGCAGAAAATGCTAGCAAATTCCACCCTGTAGTGAACCATTCCTGCCGGGATAGCAGGAATAGGAAGGGGCAGGAGCAGGAGAGCGGCGTGGTCCATCGCTCGGCAGCTCCAGTTCTGCGAGTCCTGCAGTGCAGGAGAGTTTAGCGTGATGCGTGATCTGTGCGTGAACGAGATCGTGAGCGTGACTCTAGTGCCCAGTGGTGACACAGACCTCAAGAAGTGATTTAACATGAAAACCGTGCTCGTACTACCTTTATAGGTACTAAAGATTATTATATTTTGCGTATAGTTATCAATCAGTTATTTACAATATTTAATTGGAATATGTGCGTATGCAACCGGAATACAATTATATTTATTGGTTCACGCAATACGTAAATGTATCACAGGTTGCAGTACTTAAGCGGCTTACAGTAAGCCGGTATCAAAATTTGCATAAACAGTTGACAAATAAACAATAGTTATTTATACTTTAAACATATTTATAAACAAAATTTGTTTTGTGCTGAAAATACGATACTTTATGCGATTTAAGTATGAATATTTAATCGTGCTAATTAAATGTAAAGTATGATTTATAAAGATGTTTTTCAACAATTTTCCCTGTTTTAACGTAACTATTTTATAATTTTTGCGTAAATTTAGCAAAAACAGTAATTAATTTTTAACATACATTCATCTTTCATCCTGTCAAATCAAACATTTCAACATCCATCTAAACATTCATAATTTTTTTAGAGTGTCAAATAAACTGTCAAATCTTATTTTGGAATGTGTGTGATCTAATTTCGGCCGAAATTTTCTACAATTTCCGTTATTTCCGATCGTCCACTTGTGGCCGTGCACACGTGTGCAGCCGCCATATGTTCGTCCGGAGCAATGAATGCGCATGCGTGAACCTGGTTGTGCTTAGCAGGCGCGAGATCGATGCCGGTTCCAGTAGCCACCGTCGTCGCTGGACCTGTGTCGATAGGATGTGATGCAGCGCTTAGCAACCATGCCGGTGATGCTCATGTGCTGTATTGTTGATAGACATACAATTGTTACAGTATCGAGATAATCGTATGTAGTAGCAATATTGTTAACGGTTTGAGCTGTTAGTAATTTATAAAGTAAAGCAATGAGACGAATAAGTTATATTATTCACACAATTGTTTGAAGTTACAATGTCAAGACAATTGTTACTGCAGTAGCAACATTGTTGATGATTAGAATTGTTATTAGTAAAAACGTTCAGTTTATAAAATAAAGTAATATGGTCCAATGTAAAACTATCGAATGTCAAAATAAAAAATATTAAGATATAATGTAGTTAAACACATACTAGAGCTGTTGCAAGAATTTTTTGTCATTCTAAGTTGTAAATTTTAAAACCTTCAAATAGCCTCAAATTTGAAAATATTATGAAATACTTATTAGATATTTTACAATTATTTATTGAAACTACTTTAATTTAAAATACTTTTTTATCTCTCGCTAAAGGAGGTATTGGATTCATGTTAAAAATGGCATATCCAGATTTTAATGAATAAGCACGTTTTAAGACCTCTACAATCCAGTTTTAACACTTTTACGATGATGTCTTGTGAGTGTGTGCGGATGTTGGATGAACGATTTCTCAGATTCAATAAGACTTAGACCTATTTAACTACGGATTACTTAATCTGACATTAATGGGAAAAGCTGATTAGGTTTTGGTAACAATTGGACAACCGGAAGCAGTAGGTTCTTAAAAAAACTTCTAAATATTTTTTCAAATTTATGTTAATACAAATATACTATACAATTCTCTACCCAATACATTTAAATTTTTTATTACATCTTCTACAGATTTACAGATACAAAAATATAAATATATAAAATATTCTGTTGTAATGAATCTCCCAGTCCAGACAACTTCAGAGAAACCAGTTAAAAATTAAATTTGTTTGTAATTGACGGATAAATGCAAAAATATTACTAAAGGTTTTACCTGAGAAATACATTAAATATTTCTTATTTTATTATTAATTAAATACCTATTTAAAAGTATAGATATATAATATATACCATTTAGAAATACCGCCAATTTCGTCAATGAATTGGAAGAAACTCGAACATTAAAAAAAAAAAAAAAAATAGATGTAATTAGGATTTTTTGAAAGTAACAGATATGTTAAATGTAATACTTATGTAGCGTAATATGAATATGCTAGATGTTTTGGGCTGACCACAACAGTTTTTTAAAAATGTGAAACAGGCTAATGGGGGATTACGGCTCAATCGAATTAAAGGAAAATAGTAAAAAAATTCGAATGTATATGCTGAGTAAAGAATATTAAAAAAAAAAAAATGAAATGGTATAATTGAGATATTTCGGAAATAAAGGGTTTTTTGTTATAACGCTTCGACACTAATATGAAAATATTTTGATTGGCGACTGAGAAACCGCCTATACATGCATTACAAATAGCGTGTTAGGAGGTGGGATTACTACCAATGGAAGTTAAGAAATTCAAATTCGAAAGGAGGGGCTAACATTCCTGTACTACAGTTTCCAAACAGTTTTTATTTTAACATAAATTTCTTGCATTAAACTTAATAATTTAAATACACCTGTAATTATAAAGTATGTATACTTATACATTGTGATAATATTCATTTATTTTTATGTAAATATAACTTAAAATAGCATATATTTCAAGAACATTTAGGTCCATGATGAAAACAGTTTGATATAAAAACACATAAATGTGACGTCACTTCAATCTTTTCAAAATTCGGGAGACCATAACTCGCTTATTAATATGAATTTTTTCACCGGATTTTCATCAATAGTTTTAGTTTTCCTAATATTTTCAGATGAAATTATATATAAAAAAAAAATGGTGTAATCCCCCATTGGTACAGTATCAAGATTATCGTTAATACAGTAGCAACATTGTTGACGATTACAATTGTTATAGACGCCGCCAAATAAGTATGGACTGATGCTCAACCATTTCCCATCTCCGCACCCTGTCCTTTGCCTTCCGGTGTTGCCGCTTCTTCATAACTTAGTGTTTTCAACATTGCCCATGAATTGACAACAGTAAAAAAATTTTCAATTCAAGTAATTACTAAGGCTTTCATGGCTGGCATTTAATATATGTTGGAACTTTTTCGGATTTCTGGGCCGTGGTCTTTTAGGTATAACACCTAACGTTTCGCACAACAATGTATTAGGCATCATCAGAGGTTTTCTGAGTCTTTACATTCAAAAATAATCTTTTTCTTGAATCTAAGATCAATTTGTCAAAAATATATCAAATATTGACATTAATATCTGTCATTTTTCAAGAAAAAGATTATTTTTGAATGTAAAGACTCAGAAAACCTCTGATGATGCCTAACGCATTGTTGGGCGAAGCGTTAGGTGTTATATACCTAAAAGACCATGGCCCAGAAACCCGAAAAAGTTCCAACATATATTAATCTCCAATTCGTATTTATTTGACTAATCGGTCCCAAAACGAAGATCTACTAAAGTTGTGTCCTTGGTCGTTCAATTTACGAATTATTGTGAATTCAGTTTATAAATTCATAAAACTTAGAAAACTGAATAAGAAAACAAATTTAAGAACCACATTAAAATGTAAATCCAATGCAAATACATATAATAAATTTGAAATTTAAATTTAGAAATATTGTAAAAGTTTTGTATTCCCAAAAAGATTCATTTGTCATTTTATTTATAATAAAAAATACGATTCGCTTCTAAATTTTTAAACGTAGTTTTACGAGTCATACACCCGCTCAACCTATGTGCGTAGTAGGTCATAAAAGTTTATAGTCTTTTTTTTAAATTGTTTCTTTTTCAAGAAATTCTAATCAAAAAATATGTCATTCTCGTATTTCTTTTGCAATTGTAAAAAATGTATTTCAGAATAATATTTTTGTTCGGTTGTTCAGCTGAGCCCTTGTAAGTACATGATCTGGATCCAATATCTGTATGAGAGAATACAGCGACAAGCTTTGTCACATTTCGGTCCGACCCGTCAATGTTTTCTCTCATTTCATTGTCATTTCTTTTATGTTTTCTTACCACGTTTGCCGCTCCACATGAAATTCTTTTGTCCCTTTTTTCACTTCTATATTTTTTGTTGTTTTATTAGGTTTTTGAAGGCAGTTTTTCTAAATAATTAGATTAAAGTGTTAGTATTATGCGTCACTAAAGTCAGTACTTTATAAAAGAAATTTCATCATATCCAACGACGTGAAATATCATGAAAATATGTATTCATATTTCACAAGAAATTTGCATAAAAATATTCGTGTGTGGCGTAGTGGTTGTGCGCATTAAGATCGAATCTGAGGTTACCCGGTTTAAATCCACGGGCCGGCCATGTGCGTAGTCATTAAAATGCCACAATATCAGGCATGCGATGATCTAACCAATCGTCCATTATAACATAGATGGTGCTAGCTGTAGTAGCTGTATTTCCGATGCCACACTGGTTGTATAGCAATCAGTGCCTGACGCACGGTTTAAGTACACCAACTGTTCTGGTTCTATCGGTCTTGAAAAACGAGTGCCTACGGTAATGAGGTCGATGAGTACTGAAAAATATTAGACCCGTATTTTTTTATTTAATCCTTAAATCCATCCGTAATCATGAAAAAATTGTAATTGAAAATGACATTCTTTAAAATGCGGCTGCTAGACCCTAGCCTCGTCCCTTGCCCAATGACGTCACAGGTTCGGAGCAATAACCATTTTGATTTTCACACTGTTTTAAACGTCAATGTGACATTTAAAGATAACCTGAAATTTATGTAAGTAAACATGTTGATGAAACGTTGTTTCGCGCAAAAATAAAGAATAAAATCATATTCTGCAATATATTCAATGTCTCACATGCGTTTATAATCTTCTAGGGTCATAGTATGATCACGGTTTTAACTAAAACTCTGTTTTAAGAAATGTCAAATTTCATTATTTAATAACAAAAATAAATAATAACAAATGGATCAAAATATGAATTTAAAGCAGGACATAGTTTGTATTCAAACAAATATTTTTAAAAAATCGTTCTTTAAACATACGGGTGAAATTAAATATTTAAATTTGAATTTGACATTTCTAAAAACAGTGTTTTAGTTAAAACCGTGATCATACTACGAGCCATAGCGTCTAATCTCAAATCAAAAGTGAAAGAAACATCTGATATAACGTGTAGATAAGTTCACGCCAAATGAAAATTATATTTATAAAAATAAATAGAACGATGTCATATTAATATATTATAGCATATTTAGATATGTAATCTTCAATTTATAGTCTATATATATATATATACAGGGTGTCTCAGGACGAGCTTACGCTATCTATATTTTAAATACTATTTAATATAATTTAACGAAATTTGGTATCTAGGGGTTATCCAACATGCCCGTTTTAACTAAAATATTTTCAAAGCAGTAGCACTTCCGGTTTGACCGGAAATTGACCTCAACTTTCTTATTTTAAATGGAATACGCTATATTTTATTTTACCATTGAATGCAGCGGAAAATTTTACATATGAAGCAATAAAAACATTTTACTCATAATCAACTACTTCCGGCGTTATTCAACTTTTTTTGATTTTTTGTCTGAAATCCGGCACATTTTCAAAACTCTGTATATCGGGAACGAGATCGAATTTTTATAATCTGAAAAAAGGCTTTTATAAAGGAGACTTTAAGCTACATTATCCATAGAAGAATTGTCGATTATTTATAAAAATGTGACGGGTACGTTACACTAAAATTACGGTTGACAAACTTCAAAAAAGACAATTTTTTTAAATGGAACCACCCCTTTTTTATTACATAAATGTGTTCTACGGCAAAAAATAAGGGTACTTTATGTAACATAATCCTATGTTGAAAGTTGATAGAATTTCAGTAAATTAGAAAAACATGTAATCTGGGTATAATTATTTTATTAATACGGATAAAAAAAAGTTGAATAACGCCGGAAGTAGTTGATCATGAGTAAAATGTTTTTATTGCTTCATACGTAAAATTTTCCGCTGCATTCAATGGTAAAATAAAATATAACGTATTCCATTTAAAATAAGAAAGTTGAGGTCAATTTCCGGTCAAACCGGAAGTGCTACTGCTTTGAAAATACTTTAGTTAAAACGGGCACGTTGGATAACCCCTAGATACCAAATTTCGTTAAATTATATTAAACAGTATTTAAAATATAGATAGCGTAAGCTCGTCCTGAGACACCCTGTATATATATATATATATATATATATATATATATATATATATATATATTTCTTTTAGAAATTCTTTCTCCACATAAAATGTCTATTTGAAATGAGTCTGAACTTAGGTTCGGAACCTGTGACGTCACAACATGGCTGGAGAGCTGAAATTTAGTTATTTAAAAGTCAGTACTTTATAAAAGAAATTTCATCACATCCAACGACGTGCGATATCATGAAAATATGTATTCATATTTCACACGAAATTTGCATAAAAATATTCCTGTGCGTTTATTTAAATTGTCAAATATTTCTAGGTGCAGATTTCAGCGCCATTTGGACGATTTATCATCTTTCCTCGCGTATAAATCACGGAGGCTGTGGCTGTTGTGCATTTGTCACTATCGGGCGGGAAATTTGCAACACAAATAAATAGGTAATCAGTTGCAATTCGAAGCCATGTCAATGTTTCAAAGCGCTCACTATAAACAACTAACAGACATGAATATTTACTCACTTCCAAGAGACGTCTTTTGTTTGCTCTTCTATGCCAGCTGTGACAAATGCTCGTGAATTTTTGACAATTGTGAATCAGACTTTGAAATTCAAAGTAGTCACTTCATTTGTCTCATTTTACTCCTTCCGTATCTATAATTTCTTTTGATATTTGATTTACTGATATGTTTTTAATTTTGTGTTTTTACAAACCAAAACAAATCGATCGTTTTCATCAACTTTATAAATACGTTTGATTTGATGTTTTCACTTCGATACACCAAATATTTCCAAACTTCAAAAGGATTGATTTAGGAAAAATAAACAAATCATAAAATAAAAAATCTGATGTGGCCGTCATTTCTATCTATTTTATCTAAATCCCATACAGAAAGTTTCTTGTATTTCCAGTAAATTTTTTTGACAGACATTATTGTATTTGACATTGACATATGTCAATTAGTAATATTGAATTATTGAAACTGTTTCCATGGTGACGCAGTAAAGATTGCAAAATTTATGTAAAGGTCCATCCCCAGTGCCTGTCATAATCATAGTTTTTTGTCGTAAATTTTTGTTTTAATCATAAACATACGCAGACCGTTTCCAATGCACTTTAGACAATAGACAAAATATCAATGTCCGGTTGACCAATTGTAACCAAAATATAATCAAATGTTCATATCAATATAAGGAATACGAAAAAATCGTAATTTTTGGAATTGTAGTATTGGACTTATCACGGCCAAAATTATCGTCACACACACACACACACACACACACACACACACACACACACACACACACGCACATAAACACATACAGACATCAGACATCATCGTAAAAATAGTAAAATCGTATTCTAGGAGGGACTCCAAAACGTGCTTATTCATTAAAATCTCACCACTGAATATTTTGACGAAAGACAATAGCCCGTATTTATAAAAATGAAGCATTTGCTTTGAAGTGAAAGGTAGAAGTAAAAGGTAGCACTAGGAGGTATAAGGTAGAAGTAAAAGGTTTTTCTTTAATTCGTATTCATAATCTGTACCTTTTCCTTGCAAGGAAATACTTCAGAAAAAAGAAGTAACGGGTATTAAAGATTCGCGATGTATGTACACATTAGTAGGTATTTATAAAAAGAAGCATTACCTTTTCCTTGAAAAAAGTGAAGCAATTACTTCAGGTTATTTTTATAAAAAAAGTGAAGGAAAAGGTTTTGCTGCATAATAAAAGATTTTACATTTTTCGTATTTATAAAAAGAAGCATTTGCTCCAAAACTGAAGGATTTGCTTCTAAAAAAATGTATCTACTCCCCATGCAACTGTTTTTCAAGAATCTCAATTATTACCTTTCTTACTGGAAGATAAATTCTAAATATTATATCTTAATCTTTTAGGTTAATAGTTATATTGACTTTTTTCTTCTTCCGTTGCTATTAACGATTACCGAAAAACAATATTTGTTAGTGCTTGTTTTAGGGTAAAATGACAGAAGCTTGTATGATGGACGGATGTTCACGAAAACACATTTAGTGTTCCATTAGTCGATGTAGTGTGCGAGTATTACTTCATTTCCGCTTGCGGCAGCAGTAGTAACAAACCAGCCACGCCGGAAGTGGACCAATACAACAGTCTACATACTCTGGCAAAATTTCTGTGATATAGTTGCGTAAATTTTGCTCTTTTACAATGAAAAAACATAATTAAAAATGATATTAGAATGACTATATTGAGTTTAATATTTAGTATGTATACGTCTGAGAATTTGATATTGTGAAACGTATACAATATAATAAACAACGTGTAAAAAGTATAATATGTAGATGGCAGCATTTATCACGTTCATAGACACACTAGAATCAGAGTCTGGACACGACTTATATCCGCCATGTTTATTCGGTTTACCGCAACAGGAATAGAATACAGCAATTTCACGTACTTCATGATCGACTAACTTTAATTCCATCTAAGTTTTGTAGCTGTTTGTAATAATTCCATCAGAAACGGATATTTTGAGAAAATGATATATACGAGTATTTTGCGACAATATTATTGACATATTCCAATGATTTAAAGTGCTTACCCGCTCATGTGGCAAAACAGAAATACAAGTTTTTGACTTTATTACGTGTAATTTCCAGTGATTTGCAGATATTTTCTTTTTTGAAATACGACTATTTATAATATATCTATATAAATAAATGATTGATTGAAGTTCTTTAATAAAAAAGACATCTCATTTCTTATAATATGTCAGATATTCAAATTTAAATAATGGCGGGAACCCGAATAAACATGGCCGACTAAGTCCCTAGCCAATCACAACTTGCCGCATCGTGTACAGACTCTAATGACACTGATTCCAGTGTCTCTAACGTTCATAATTAATCTATTGGATTCTATATTTCTTTTTGTTATTTGCCACGTTACCATTGGAACCAGAGCCAGTGAGCCAGATATAATACAGACGGCCTCCCTACTTCTATTAAATAAATTACTGATACCCACAAGCTTGTATTTCTTCTAATTTTTGAGTTATGTCCTCCAAAACTCATATGCACCCACTTTTGGGTAAAATTTTCAAAAATCTACTTTCTATACTTCTAGGTTCATTCCAAAGCGCTGATTCTAAATTTCTGAGATATTTGCACTCAAACTTATACAATAAGTTCGTTTTTGGGCAAAACCCAAAAATGGGTAGAGATAAATTCGTAGCAATTCTACTGGCAAAATTACATAAGTATAAAAACTTTCAAATTTTTTTAACAATGTATACAAATTCTAGAATATAAGAACTGAAAATGGCCAAAAATCGCAAAAAATATATTGTCATTTTTTCATATTTTGGCCATTGTCAGTTATTTGTTCTAGAAATTGTATTTCTTGTTCAAACATTTTGAAAATTTGTATTCTTGTGTAATTTTGCTTGTAGAATCGAGTGGTAAAATTGTCGGGGTTGTATTTCCACCCATATTTGGATTATAACCCGGAAATGGGAAAAGTAATTTTAAATATCTCAGAAACGGAAACATATCGACCTGCCGTTATAAAATTTGGAATCAGCGCGTTCAGATGTATCTAAGTATATAAAAATTAGAATGGGGTCCTATACCATTTTTCTTTTATTTTTTTTTTTTTCTGTAAGAACAGGATAAAATAAGAATTTTAGTGCAAACGCGACTTAAAAATTTTACGTAATAAGCGAGATCTGAATTTTTAAAGTTTAAGAATTTGTGCGTGACGTAGCAGGTACTAACAAGTGATCAACAAACAATGGGACAAACTGTTAGTTATAGAGGGAACAATTTTTTTCATGTTTGCATAGCTGAAATGTTTGTAAATCAAAAACTTGTACGTTATATTCATAAAGAAATTATTATTAAGTATAAATAACGTAAATAATAACCTTTTTTTCCTAATAAATTATAGAATATTGAAACAGTTTGACAATATTATTACACAAAGCATGACGACGGATGGCGCCAGTGTTGGCCTGTTTTGAAGTTTCAATATTAATTTAACTAATATTATTATTAATTTAATTAATATTACAAATTGATTTAATTATAAATATATTATTATTGTTAATATTAATTAAAAAAAATCGCCAAACACAAACTTGTTAAATGTTTTGTTAGGTTATGGAACAACATGACATTTCATATTCCTTTAAAGGTGACCGCTACAGACGCGCGAATCTCCTTTTTAAAATCAGGCGACCAATACCCAATTAGTAATCATCTTCAATCGCTTATAGTTTGTGACCTAGTCAATATTTAAAGAAAATTTTTTCACTAATACTCATTAATTTATGTATATTTTCGTCTTCTTATTTAAGATAGTTAAAATATGACAATGGTATAGGACCCTATTTTGGAAATTTGTGAAGATTTTGAGGAAAATGGGTTTATTGAGACTGAACGTATTTATTATACATTTATTTTCCACTGGAAAATTTCATCAATTGTCTGGAACATTGTGTATGACTCATTGAGATTCATAGGGTTAAATAAAATAATATAATGTAAAATGTTTACAAATGTAGCAGGAATGTAAAATTAAATTCTGTAAAGATAATATCTGTTTATAATAATATAGCCAGCATAACTTCTGATACCCAGTTGTTATTTAGAAAATAACCTAAAATATGATGCTATTCTTTCTCTTTTATGAAGATCGTTTTATCTGATTCCGCATCCGCATTTCATTTCGAGAATAACAATTTGTATGAAATGCTGCACAAGAATACAAAGCATATCATTGATAAAAAGATAAAATAAGAGAAGGAATGACTATCTGGTAAAGAGATAGTACCTACCATGACATTCAAAGTGAAATAACTGATTGATAACATATCATGATGAGAAGATTAACCAGTTTCATAATCGATTTTTCCTTCATTCACCAGTTCACTTTCAACACTGTAGTGTCCTCTTATTTAAAATTAATTATTTGTGCTTATACAGTGGTATGTATGATCAAAATTTCATTAATCATTTTTAAAAAAGAAATAAAGTATTTATGAGTTAATTTATTGTTTGGTTATTATTTATGAATACGTATAAGGGATCGATATTTTGACAGTTATAAATTCATCTATAAACGATATCGTGGACCATAATTCTTTTAAATCACATCTCAATTTTTAAACGTATCAATCGAGAGGGCTGTTTTTACGAAATATCGCGAGGTTTATGTCGGTTTTAATTGTTACCGATTGTGAATCTACGGTTTATTTTAAGTGCATAGAAATTGAACATTTCGTAATTTGGAATTTAATTATTGTTTTATTAACTAGATCTTAGATTAAAATAAAAGCTGCTTGAAAGATCATTTGTTACTCTTTAACATGAGCCTAAATTTATCAGGAGTGTTTTTTTTTTATCAAGTGCAGAAACCGATATAAAAAAATCAGCGCATATTTACATGGTTGCACAGAGTATATTTACATAGTACCTATCACGAATATAACATAGTTTTGACAGATTGCAGATATTGTTTGCATTAATTTGCACATAATTCGTTTTTCAGTATTGTATCATTATCTATGGCTGTAGCCGATGTCGCATTTTGGCATTTAGTATTTAGGATTTTAGTCTTCTTCACATAAATACAACTCCGAATGGTACACTTATGACATCCATTGATTTGGATTTTCATAAAATAGAAGTTAAGAAGTTATTATTTGACAGTAAATTTGACGTTTTTCACAAATTATAGCAACGAACATGATTTTTTTAATTAGTGCGCGTCAACTTCAATGCATAGTGTGTGCTCGTGCAAAACCCTAAAAGGTAATTCCTAAAATCCTAATAACGTTATTTAGAGCATGTAAATTTAAGATTTAGATATTAGGGTGATAAAAGAGCAACATCGGATACAGCCTAAAGCGGGTATCATATGTACGCAGGTACCTATTGGCAACTGACTTTAAGCGATACGCTAACTAGTGGCAAAAATTCGAACTCTAGGAGTTGAGATAGATTTGGCGCGCTCTGTATATAAAACACTGTCGTATCTCAAAAAATTAATATTATTTAATTATTTCTTGCTTTCTATTATAATAATTTGTGAAATTTGCCATCGTAGATCTGTTTTGCAGATAGTGTATTGTATGTATAATAATTAACTTATTGTATTAATTATTATATACAAATAATTGCATTCTAACCTTTAAAACAAGTTTGTTTTCGAAGTTTCGTTAATTTTTGCATAATTGTTTTTTATATTAAAATGAATAGTATGTATGAGTAAACTGGTCTGTACTCCAATGCAAGTCGTTATTTAAAAAAATATAATATGTTAGTTACCATTCTTTCTCTCAAAAAAATAAAGATTACGTTATCATTGAGAACAAATTTGGAGATAAAGAGAAAATTGACCGGCGAAAAACCTGGATAATAAAATTAAAAATAGGGAAACCAGTTTCTAAATTTATGAAGGTCTTTACATTTGGCTGATAGTGACTATTTTACCAGAGGTACGTATACTGCAAGAGGAAAAGTTTTATTTGCAATAAGTATATGTTCTTTTTTAAATGTTAATACAAATAAACGAAAATGTTTAAAAAAAACTGCTGTACCTTCCAAAAATTTGCCTACCTTAAAGTATGAAGACACACCTGCCACTAGCAGTAGTCGAAATTATCGCTTATTTGCAATAAATTATAGAAAAAATAAAACTAATATTTATCATGTTGAAAATGTATTGCATTCTTAAGCAGAGTTTGTTGCTGCCGAAGCTTTATTAGTTTAAAAAACACGAAGAAAACACAAAAACACTCCTACAAAGATTATAGTTATCATATGGTTATCTCAACTCCGTGAGTTCAAGTAAATTCCGCTTTGGCGCTGCGAGCTTAAAGTCAGTTGCCAATAACTAATTTGAAGCAACTTTTCAAAATACACAACTCTTGTTATCACACGTGCGCAAATTTACGTATATTTTAGGTTATTTACATATTTAATGTTGGTAACGTTTTTCTACAGGTCTTATATCCCATAACTTGGAAACAACTCCAATTAAATTAATCATTGTTTCCAAGTATGTATCCAAATTGTCTGAACACATTTTAAATTTTCATATCAATAACATTAAAATGAAATAAAATATCAACACGTCTATTTAGGGACTTTTAAGTTCAATCGCGCATGCGTACATCGTTTGTACGCACGTATCTGCAACTTGTCTACGAAGTTTTCAAACATGTTCGTAAACTAGTTGCATGAAATCAGTCTCTTATCATACGCAAAAAGTTGCATGAAATAGACAAAGTTGCAGAAAATCTATGACAAGTTGCATGTATGTGCAACATTTCGTAAGAAATAAGGAATAAAACATAAAATATAAATGTGCATTCATATATCGCACTGTTTATTGTATTGAGATAAAACAATACCATAAACGAAATATATAAGAAATGACCAAATTTTATTTCTTATGTCATGTTTTACCCTTATGTGTTGCAGTGTTGTGTCAAAATGTCACTAATTCCTGAATGAAACAAATTAATGTGATATAATTTTCGATTTGTATTTTTAATTATTACTTAATAGTGTAGTTTTTTTTAAGAGTAATATTCGTGATTATATTTTACTCGTCAAATGAATATATCATTTCTGTGATTGGTTGAAACTTATGATTTATGCAAATTGCTGTTTAAAATACAAGAAGCACTGAAATTTGACTATATCTATTTTTTTCCAAAAGTGGACTTGGTACATTTCAATAATCAGCCGATGATATGGTAAATTATATAAGAAAAATATTGCCTAATCACTCGGCTGAATTTTTCATTTCGATACTACTGAAGTCATGCACAGAACTTATGATAAAAAATCTGATGTGGCCAACACAAAACCTCCCGCTATTTAATTTTTATTAATTTAAATACATACCTACCTACGTATTTACTAACGCTGCAAACTGTTCCATTGCAGAAAACTATTGCTTTATTTACTATTTTCTTTTTAAAATGTCACTATTATTAATTTGAAGTGATTAGTTTTCTGACAGTGACATTTACTGTCAGTTACATTCATTTGAAAAATGAACTGTGTAACAAAGGAATAGTTTTTATCTTAGGCTTCGCGACTAATAAAAAAAATTATTTTTAAATTTATCTGTAAAATAAATAGAAAAAGTATTAATGTATTCCAGTAGAAAATTCAATAATCTTTAATTTTCATAAGACATAAAATTCGAAAAAATTGCATTTAATGGAATTTTTTGAAGAAAAACCATTATGAGCTTCAAGTAAAGTACGATTTCCGTTTATCCGATTTACACCAAAATCTAATGGCTTCTATTCCTATTAGAATAGGGTAAAAATACAAGGTTTCAGAATTTTCTGAATGATAGTATTTGAGTTAGAGTGCAAACAAAATTCGGACACATACACACACACACACACACACATACACACACACACATACACACATACAGACATCATCGTGAAAATGTTAAAAATGGATTCTAGGGACCTTAAAACGGGTCATTTACTAAAATCTCGATATGAGATTTTTAGCACGATCCCCATACCTCCCTTACCAAGAGTAGCGGGAGTTAAAAATAATTTGAAAAGGGTAAACTATGCATTTGGTTTTCATCAATTGGAACTAAAAATTTTGTTGTCACCTTTTTAGAACTTTTCGTTTGAGAACAAGAAAGGAATTCTAATTAACTTAGGCTCATGTTAAGCGTATTACTCGTAAATGTTAAATGATACAGCATAATTTTTTTTTGAATCTGAGGTCTAGTCTAAAATAAAAAAAAAAATCAAAACTGCGCAGCGATCAATTTCTATACACGTAAGTGTACATACCAGTTTAATCTGTTTCTGATTCCCTTTTAAATTTTATTAATCAGGACAATTTGAAATATATTTACTACTATAATATCACTTTCTTGGTCACGTTTAGGTCCTCCGTGGTGTCGTCATCATCATCCGTACGTTGGCTGTGACATTTATCGCCGGATGATGTTATACTGTTAGTGTGTTTGTGATGGTACTGTTCGGGTGTTCGGGCTGATGGCTTGATGTCCACGGCCAAGAGGCTGGTGCTGAGCTTGCGGGGGCGCAAGGCGCAGCACGAGCCGGGCGCGGGCAGGCTGGTGGGCCCAGGCGGCTACGGACACGCCGGGCCGCAGCACGCGCCTGAGCTGGATGAGATCGCCGTGGTGTCCAGCAATGCAGACCCGTGCCATGTTAAGTACGGAAGTGGTCCGCTTGGCCTATCCACCATCAACGGGCCGAGATATGTCCCCGGTAAGCAAAACTTATCATAAGTACTAGGGATGTTCCGAATATTCGTATTTATGTAAAAATGGAAAATAATCAGACATGCAGTCGTTTGTAAATTATTTATTTCCTGGCCGACGTTTCGACTTTAACAAAAGTCTTCTTCAGGGCTAGAAATAGTCAAAATTGTAAAGTAGTCTAGCCCTGAAGAAGACTTTTGTTAAAGTCGAAACGTCGGCCAGGAAATAAATAATTTACAAACGACTGCATGTCTGATTATTTTCCATTTTTACATTCTGAAATCAGTCGATCATCGTAATCAACCATTATTCGTATTTATATCCGCTTTAGCGGATATTCGCCAACTTTTATTGTGACAATTTGAGGGCAGAACAATAACAAGCAAATAACTTTATTATAAACTCTTCTAAATTATAGTTTCAATATCAATATTTCAATTTTGTTATCAGCTATAATATCCCGAGGAGATTGATAATTACGAAATAATTTTATGAGTTACCGAAAGGCGGGGGAGGGTTAGTATTACCTAAAAGCAACGTGCTTAAGGAAGTTGTGATACAATTATAAATATCTATCAATGAATAAGGAAAATTCGGTGAGAAAATGTTTTGCAATTTTAATTAAATTTACGAAGAATTTGTATTTAGAATCATTTTTATAATTATAAAATTAACCAATAGATGTCCGTAGTAGTTATGAATATGTTCAGCGTAAAGTGTGATAATAAGATTGACTTGACACAACGAAAAGGCAATACACGTTCAATTTTATTATACAAACGTTTAATAGTAATAATAATAGAATGATATTTTATAAGTTTTAATTTATAATAATATTTTATTGTGAGTGTGAGTGTGAATTTCATTAATTGAATTGTTATTTTTACTGCCATACCATGAAAACAACATTTTCAAATTAAAACAATTAATCTATAATTATATGTCAAAAAGTTTTTGTTACCTAGCAACTTAGTGATATAAGTGATAAATTCCAACGACTAGTTTTTAACCAATCATGATGCAAAACACTTGAAAATTCAACCAATGGGAACAGTATTATGCTGATAAAACCTCGTTACTCCGATAATTTTCCCGCCACCAAGTAAATAAACAGTTGTTTTGTTTATAACTGTCAGTGTGACAATTAATGTGTCAAGTTTCATTTTACGTTGTCTTTGGAATTTATCTCACCAAATACCACAAGACCTCTCAGATTTTCTTAGATGAACTTTTATTTTTAAGCACTCATTTTTTTTACTTTCAAGCAAAATCACTCAAGCAAACTGACATTAGGTAAAACTCCTCCTTCTTCGGAGTCGGGATTTACCATGCAGTTTACTTTCGTGTTTGTTGCTAAGCAAAAAAAATTCGTGCAAAATAAAAATTTATCGATAAAATCAGGAGGTCTTGTGATATTACTTCTGATAATTGTCTTAGAATAATTATCAGTGTAAGTTTATTTTGATTGGTTACTTTCGCACACGTGATCAGAAATGCAGGGATTCAATTGGGTAATTTTTTAACCAGAAAGCTTTTTTGTAAGTCAAAATTCTGTTTAGAAATTAGTACCATATTTCTCACATCTCTCTCTGTTTGGTCTAGATGTCAGCCGCTTAGCCATTTAGTGTGTTGACAATTAAGTCTGCAAGTTACTGTCAGCCTATGTGTAGGGTTGATATTTAGCTATGGATATGTGTGATAACCTTTCACCCTTCACCACGCAAATATATTTTCCAGAAGATTATAACCGTTTGTTTTTAGGGATTTGAATTTAGATACTCATGTCGCAAAAACATGTAGTCAGTGGTTCAGTTTTGGGCGCGTGCTACACGCCAGTACGCATATTTAGTTACGATGTAACAATTTAGTTTTGTTCAGTCTAATTATTAATAATAAGTTAGTTATTGTAAATAAGTACATAAATTAGTAAAAATACTTAAGTATGTACGTGTCCATAGTATAAATCCATATGTGTTTATAAGTGTTAGGTGTGTGTGTATGTGTTCATCGACAATGAAGCGGTCATCCAACCGTAAGGGTAAATCCCCCCCCGTGTTACATTATGTATTCGTATTCGAAACCGTATTCGTTAAATTAAGGTTGAATATACGAATACATTACGAATAATTCAGTTGATTTATTTCCGACACATGTTAGAATAGAATAGACTTTGAAATACTGCTAGCATGTAGAAAGGTCACAAGGTCATAATCAATTATTGTACCTATGTTAATATACCCAGTCCTCGTACACGACCCCACGCTAATAATAATGATTATTAGTTATATTTCTCTGATTGTAATTTATAGATAGAATTTGCATATAATTTCAAATATATCTACATGCATATTATATTATATTTACATATATATCATTTCACACATTCGAAATGATTAAAGTTTGATAACTATAATAATTTACATATATATAAACATATAAACAAACTTTGAATCATAATAAAACAAAAAATGTAAAATAAAAACAACTGGTAATGAAAGCAACTAAATCTGAGATACTTCCAGAAATTGATGAAAAACGAAATCAAATTAATTTCTTCTAGAAAGAAAAATCTCATTAATTTACCCTAAAAGACAAAAAATAAACAACATAATGAAATCCACTACATCACAGAGTTATAGCAAAGGAAAACCTGACAATTATATTTGACCGATCTTCTACTCTACTGCAACAAACAAGTGCTGAGAATTTTTCATAAACTTTATTTCCTAAGTAGTGTTTACATTTGTTGTCAAATATTGTGTTCAGTAAATTAAACATTTTAGATTTCAAATATACCTACTAAACATTTGAATTAATTTTCTAGCGTTTAATCGTACAATAAACAATAGAATTCCTCTTATGGATGTTTACGTGTTATATTCTTCAAGACACATTATTTTGAAGATCTTAAATAAAACGATCGCAATTATTTATAATTAGTGTTATTAGTTAATCTGAGGTAGAAGATTATAGAAATGATAAGCCTTTGAACTAATTTTTGTTTGTTTAAAAGCAATAAGCAAATAAATTTATATTATAGGAAATGCAAAAGTAGTTATAAAATAAACACTTTAAAATCATGTATTTCGCATAGAAAATTCCATCTGAAGCAATTTAGACAGTGGCGTAGCTAGAACTATTTCCGCCCGGGGCGGTTCTTGAATTTGCCGCCCCTCTCAATACACCAAAAATACTAAAAATGTCAAAATGAAATGAGGTATAGGAAAATAAATGACATCATTTATTTTTCAAATAAAACTTTAACCTTTCAACATCCGAAAATTTTATTTTTCTTGACTTTTTGTTTGCAAAATCGTCAATAGCGTTGTTACAGTCTATTTCATCATTACAAGACTTTTTAACCTTAAGGTACTCATCGTAGGTCTTTATGTTTTAATTTCGAAAAACTTCTCTCGCAACTAGCAACACTTACAACAATTGTGAGAAAAAAGCGTAGCTTTGTTTTAAATCCAGCTTTACCGATTCTCAGTGTATCTATTTTAGTTTTGCAGCTTCCCGTAATCTGGCAAAACTTTCGGAGAGTTCATTTGTTTTTCTGATTTATCGTTTAAGTATACATTTCATTTGTATTATTTATATGAATTTCAATTATTAGAGTATGAAAAAAAAAATATTACTGTACATAGGTATTTTATTTTAGTTATAAGTTATTACAAATTAAAAGTGCCGCCCCTAAAAAACCGCCCCCTCCGCCCCCCCTTAGCTACGCTACTGGATTTAGAGACAAGTTATGAAAAACAGTTTTTCTTTTTATACCGGATAACACGGCCTGAAATGAAAGTTTTGTATGTGCTTACGGACACATTCTATTATAAATTTCTATGGAACTTAGTTGAGGCATAATATGATAGATTACACTATTTTTGAGTGTATACAAGATTTTCCTTTAGGGGTCTCGAGGTATACTCGGCCATACAGCTAGAGCCCCTTTTTAGGGAAGGAGGTTATTACAATATTCTAAGAACATGTATGTATTACAAATAAAGAATAAGAAAACTCGCCATATTAACAAGATTTCGGCTTCTGAATCAACCTTTCAGTCATCATCAAATGCTGGCCGTGCCGCAGGTAGTAACTACAGACGCGTTACGCCCTTGTTGGGGCTCATCAGTGTGGTGTAACAGCCGTCTCTTTGCAGAGACAATTCGTCAGTTGGGCACGGTGAGAGATATACATTTCATACAAGATAATTGGCTAAGTAACTAACCACATGCAGAGCCATCTATCAAAATATCGCCAAAATTCTTTTTTACCTCTCGCTAAGAGAGGTATTGAAATCATGCTAAAATTCGCATATCCAGATTTTTGTGAATAAGCACGATTTAAGGTCCCTAGAACCCGATTATAACATTTTTACGATGATGTCTGTGTGTGTGTGTGGATGTGTGTATGTGTGTGTGTGTGTTTGTGTGTGTGTATGTATGGATGTTGGAGGGACGATTCCTCAAAAACTATAAGACTTAAAAAATATTTAACTGCAGTTTCTTCAATCTGACATTCCTGGGAAGAGCTGAAAAGGTTTTGGTAACAATTGAACAACCGGAAGTAGAACTTTCTTAAAAAAAAATTTCTAAATATAATTTTTTGGGAGTTTTTTTTATTAAATATTGAAGAACATAAAATTCTCCATCTAATACACTTAAATTTTTTATTATATCTTGTATAGATTTAGAGATAAAGACACTATAATTTATAGAGTACACTAATCGCAGAGGCCAAGGCACTAAGGAAACCAGTTGACAAATTCCAATGTTTATAACATGACACATGTCATTGTCAAATATCAACATTTTTAGTGGCATTCTGATAGCTTTTTCTGGGAAGTATATTTAATTTTTCTTATTGTTTTATTAATTAAATATTTGAAATTATAGGTAAAATTGTGGTAAAATGCATATATCCATCAGAAATACCGCCAATCTGGTTAATGAATTGGAACAATCTCTGCCATGAAAATGATATAAAATAGATATAATTAGAATTATATGTGTGCAGAAGACATGTTAAATACAATAAAAAACAATATTTGGGTAAAGTTCTATAATATTTTGTTATAAAACGACGGTTCGAATGCGAAGTGCAATACAATACATATATAGCCTAATATGGAAATGGCGAGAGGTCTTGTGCTGGCCACAACAGATTTTTAGAATTTGTTTCACCTAGATTTCGGTATTGTACTTATGTATTTCTCCTAGAAAAAGCTTTCTGCATATATTTAAATTTAAACCAACGTTTCGTCCGCATACACTGCTGCCTTCTTCAGAGAAAACAACATAAATAACATAAATAAATAGCTACAGACCAATAGTAACAAGTAATACAAGTAATACAAGGTAATACAAAAAATACAATAGCCGCCTCGGTGGTCGTGCGGTTGAAGATAGCGCTCAAACGACTGTCGCCGCTCGACTCCGGAGTCGTGGGTTCGATTCCCACTAGGAGCTTGGATGTTTGTGTATGTCCTAAATTATAACACTCAAAACTATATTGTCATTCGCCAATCGGCACCGACCGAAGGCCAGTGGGGTAAAAAAATAATATACAATATAATAAATGTATTTTGTAATTATGCAATTTACTAGGCATGATAACAAAAAAGCTAGCTGTTTTCTGTGGCAACATGCATCTCTCGGCATTAAATAGGACGGCGAGGATGCATCTTATCCGGAGATACTCTTCTTATGCCAGAGGAAAAACAGTCCGCAAAAACTGGCAGAGAAGTAGTCTAGTTAAAATGTGAAAATCTGGAAAAATCTGCATACAGAACTTAAACTAAAAGGTAGTATTATTCTAATTGTTATTATGAGTTCTGAAGGATTTATTAATGATTTGGAAACATGTTATGACGAATAGTTTTTACAACGAAATATAATAGTATAATACAGTATAAATGACTTATGCTGAATTAAGAATTACAAGTACGCAATTTTTAATGCATATTAAAATTTAAATTAAAAACTTAGTTGAAATTTTGCTGAAGTGGTATTTTTATAATCTTTGTTGTAAAAATGAGAAACATTGTTTTTAATGACTTATTTGTGAAATCTTAATGCAGTTAGAGCTAAAATCTTTATGTAAACGGGGGTTCCTTAAGATAAAGTGTTGCTCAATAATGAAGACAGAAACTCGTTAGAAGCCGGGGGCTGGTAATAATGAGGTTACACTAGCACTTTCAGCATTCTTCAACACTATTAGAATACGTCATTAATAACCCATTAATATCTCGGATGCCAACGGTTTCATGCTACAATCTTCTCTTCAAAATGATTTATCCACTAAATTGTTTCTTTACAAAAACCATTTCTATCGAATTATAAGTACATCACTTTTCTTTCAGCTTTCCATTTAGACACAAAAATGCTCTGAAACTAAAGAAAAAAGACTTTAAAAGCACTACATAAAATAATATTGTTGTTTTTACCCATTTGCAGTTCATAATGCATGTAAATGAAGCGAAAATGAAGTTGAAGGAAACCAAATAACTTGGAATAAAAATATTTGTATCTTGAGAACGAATACAGATGTTGTTTGTAGTTTGAAATTTAAAAATATCAAGCAAATAACTTTATTATAAACTCTAAATTATAGTTTCAATATCAATATTTCAACTTTGTTATCTTTGGAAGTCAATGTTCTGTTTATAAATTATTATCATTTCCTTCCTAAAGGTTATAAATGTTTGTTTCTGTTAGTCTAGTTTAGAGATTCATACTGTAAAGACATGGAGTCTATGTTGGTCCTTCATGCCCAAAGCAATATGTAGAGATTCAGTTTTGGCTCGAGTTCTGCGTAACGCGAGTATTTCAGCTAGTAAGTTTAATGTAGTCGTTAATAATACGTTGCAAATAAATACATATGTAAATAAAATTTAGTATAAAAAATATTTAGTGTGCCCGTCTTCATAAAAGTGTTCATCAATCATCCCTTTAAATGTTAGGGTTCATCCTCAATGAAGTGGTCATCCAAGTCATCGTCTGTAAGGGTAAACCAGCCGAGAATGTGTTACAGTATGAACAACTGATTAATGTTGAAATTAAGGTACTTCCGGTTTGCTAATTGTAACTAAAATCTAATCAAGTGTTCATATAGATGGAAGAATGAGGAATACGAAATAATTGTATTTTTGGAATTGCACGCGTACACGCATACCCATACAGACATCATCGTAAAACTAGTAAAATCGTATCCTAGGGACCCTAAGACGTGCTTATTCATTAAAAACTCACCATCGATTTTTTTGACAATACCTTTCTTACCTAAGGCAAAAACAAAGACTGGTAGTATTTATTCAAATTTTTAGTCACTCTCCCTAATTAATTACCATGTGTACTTTTTAAAAATACATTGCGGTATAATTATAGTTATGTAACTACCAAGTGTGAGATATTTTAACGCATGAGCGTAGCGAACTCATTAATAAATAAAATAAATTTGCTAATAAACTTTCGCGCTTTTAAACACGGACTAAATTTGTGACGACACAAATTCATACAAAGACAATTCTCTCTCACACACACACACGCTTCACAACATGAAACAGTAACCTAAGCTAAAAGAGTGACAGCTGACAGCAAAATATACAAGAGAGAAGATTATTATTACTTTCTACTTCTTTAAAAGTACTAGTGCAGTATAAGGTATGTAAATAAACCATTTATTTAAATAAATACCAAACCAAATAATCATAGTTCTAAATTAAACCGGTAGAGCTCGACTGTCGTATCCATGAATATGTGTCGTCAGCCGTTGAAATATTTCAAATTAAACGCAACTTTTAAAAAATTATATCTCCGATTCTAAAGACTTGTAGGATGTAAAACATACACATACATGTTTAATTTGGCCTATTTTTCCAAGAAAAAAATAAATCAGAAAATGTGAAATGACTCCATTGTTCAGCAACATGATGCGGTACCCAGTAAAATCATTTATTAATAAAAAAACATACATTAATAGGGTTCATTAATGAATGATTTTCTATACATTATCATAACCTATTAATAAACGGCCAACGAAAATTACCAGACTTCTTTTGATTTCATCTTCTCTATTGTAATTAATTTCCATTAAATTTTCGATTAGAAGTTTTGCGATTTAATTTTCTTGTTCTCTTCTTCTTTTCGGTATGAAAAGTGTGGTTAGGATGAAAGAAAGTTCCGAATATCCGCATCCGCTATAAAGTTCTAAAGCAGGCAAACATGGCATATTTAGTTAGGAAGTTAATCCCATTCGCTTAGTGAAGTATCCACACGAGATGCAAACTATGTTTTTAAAGTTTCCAAATGATGTTTAAGTGTTCATAACATCACTTTCGTGACATAAATAAGAAATTACAAACTGGGGAACCGCTCACGTCACTTACATCACGGGGAATTAATTTCTAGCGAGGTTCAACTCTCAAAATTATTTGTAATCACACTTGATTTAAACAGCAAATTGCTTGACGAGTTTGTGGATTATAAGGAACTATATAAATTTCCAACAACGGAGAACGCAAGATAGTTTGAAGACGATGCATTGGAGGGGAGATATTCCAATCGCGATAGTGTGTACTATCGATTCGCCGGATTTAGTTGTATAGTTATTGTGTAAATATTGATTGATAGCTTGATATTAACAAACATGTTATACGATAATATACTACACGATGAAGTTTGGTGCAGGCTGATTTATTATTCGCACAGCATATGACCAATACTGAAGCTTGTTAATGAATAATGGGGGATTACGGCTCAATCGAATTAAAGAAAAATAGTAAAAAAATACGAATGTATATGCTGAATAACGAATATTAATAAAAAAATGAAATGGTATAATTGAGATATTTCGGAAATAAAGGGTTTTTGTTATAGCGCTTCGACACTAATATGAAAATATTTTGATTGGCGACCGAGAGACCACCTCTACATGCATTACAAATAGCGTGTTAGGAGGTGGGGATTACTACCAATGGAAGTTAAGAAATTCAAATTCGAAAGGAGGGGCTAACATTTCTGTACAGCAGTTTTCAAACAGTTTTTATTTTAACATAAATTTCGTGCATTAAACTTAATAATTTAAATACACCTGTAATTATAAAGTATGTAGACTTATACAGTGTTATAATATTCATTTATTTTTTATGTAAATATAACTTAAAATAGCATATATTTCAAGAACATTTAGGTCCATGATGAAAACAGTTTGATATAAAAACACATAAATGTGACGTCACGTCAATCTTTTCAAAATTCGGGAGACCATAACTCGCTTATTAATAGGATTTTTTTCACCGGATTTTCATCAATAGTCTTAGTTTTCCTAATATTTTCAGATGAAATTATAAAAAAAAATCTGTTGTGGCCAGCACAAGACCTCTCGCCATTTCCATATTAGGCTATATAAGTATTGTATTGCACTTCGCTTTCCAACCGTCGTTTTATAACAAAATCTTACAGAACATTGCCCAAATATTGTTTCTTACTATATTTAGCATGTCTTCTGCACACATATAATTCAAATTATATCTATTTTTCATTGTATGAGGAAGTTTCTAAATGTCAAATATTGTTCCAATTCATAAACCAGATTGGCGGTATTTCTGATAGATATATGCATTTTGCCACAATTTTACCTATAATTTCAAATATTTAATTAATAAAAGAATAAGAAAAGTTAAATATACTTCCCAGGAAAAGCTATCAGAATGTCACTAAAACTGTTGATATTTGACAATGACATATGTCATGTTATAAACATTGGAATTTGTCAACTGGTTTCCTTAGTGCCTTGGCCTCTACGATTAGTATACTCTATAAATTATAGAGTCTTTATCTCTAAATCTATACAAGATATAATAAAATTTTTAAGTGTATTAGATGGAGAATTTTATGTTCTTCAATATTTAATAAAAAAAACTCCCAAAAAATTATATTTAGAAGAATTTTTCTAAGAAACTACTACTTCCGGTTGTTCAATTGTTACCAAAACCTTTTCAGCTCTTCCCAGGAATGTCAGATTGAGGAAACTGCAGTTAAATATTTTTTAAGTCTTATAGTTTTTGAGGAATCGTGACTACAACATCCAGACATACATACATACATACACACACACACACACACACACACACATACACACATCCACACACACACACAGACATCATTTTAAAAATGTTATAATCGGATTGTAGGGACCTTAAATCGTGCTTATTCAATAAAATCTGGATATGCGAATTTTAGCATGAATCCAATACCTCTCTTAGCGAGAGGTAAAAAATGGTGTAATCCCCCATTGCTGGCTTTATAACGAAATCTATAGTCTATATATAACAATACATTGAATTGCTCCAATATGCACAACAAATAGGTCTACATATTTTTTCTACAAAACATCTTGAGGTCGCTTAATCATAAAAGTTGAAAGCAGAAGGCGCTACTTAGGTAATGTAAAATAAAGTATTACACAAACAGGTTTAACTTTTTCTTTTCTGAAATGTGCGGAAAGGTGGAAAAGATATTAACCCCAAAATATCAATTACAGCTTCTTGCGAAATCTTACGTACAGAGTTCCTCGAATAACAATAAACAATAACGCGCGCAGTAACCGTTCCTAAGTCTGTTATTACTTTCGCGAAGAGAAGCAGCCTCCAAAAAAAAAGATTAATCAACCAAGTTAGCGTCAAACACAATCCACAATACAACACGGAAACAGTTAACAAAACACAAACAGTCCCATTTCATTTCCTCTTTTCCCGCTAACGCCGCTCAGGTGCGAATGAGATAGAAAAACCTGCAATTAATTAAGAAAAAGCGTCCCCTATGGGCTAGTGGTCAGCCCCAATGCAGTGACGTCAGTGGAATACCGGAAACAATTGCCTGGCACCGCAGTACCCGGGCGTGGCGGGAGATTTAAAACCTAGACGAGCTCCTTGCAGTATTCTCATTAAAAGTTTGCGCAATTAATTGATAGTGGTGAGGCAGTGTTGATGTGGAATGTTTTCAGCGTAATTGAGATCGGCTATGAATTAGTCACAGCAGTTTGTAAATAATTACTATTCACGGGTAAAACATGGTATTAATATTGCATACTAATTTCATCATTTGTGAAAATTGAATTAACAAATAATTCTGTCAATATAATCCGGGAAAATTCACCAAAACGCATTTATTAGTTTATATATAATACTTTATAAACCTGTTTACACATAAATTATAATATTCATAAACTTTTTGATAATTATTTGTCAAACTATAAATTCGGCACCGTTTTCTAATTTATTTCTATTTCTAAAATAAGGATTGAAGTAGAAAAGTTTTGATTTTTTTAGATAGCATATTGACAATATGTCTTGTCAAATTGACATTTAATTAAATACTTTCATACATATAGGGCGAGTTTCTTTATTCAGCAACAATTAATGCGCTGAATTCCATCAAAAATTGAAAATGACGTCACGATGAATAGCTGATGGATCCGATGGATAGCTGCTGCGACCGAATAAAGAAACGGGTTGCTGAAAATTGCGATGAATCTGCTAACCTTAAATAGCATCTGACATTAACCACCAGTTAACAGATATGAAAAGTTTTATAGTTAAAAGAACGGTCGCTCTATTGCTGTCATCAGATTCTTCATTGTTCATTGAACAATGAAGAATCTGATGACAGCAATAGAAGCAGTGATATGGAATTCATAATTATAATAAAAATTATCTACAACTATAACCATCTACTTTCCGTTTTGAACGAGATATGTTTTTTATTTATTTGAATCCTGCATTTTTTCTTTTCATAATCTTACACCTGCAACCATGAAACAAACGCAAATGTCAAAAATATAACCTAAAAATATTTCGTTGGACCCCCCACTACCGATCCATCGAAAGTCGTAAAATCTATCGGTAGTCAAAGCCGATGCATGCGATGAATTTACGATGGATAGTGCGCGGTAATTAGAAACGGTATGATGAATTTCATCTGAAATTCAGCAGTGAATAAAGAAACGGTATGACGAATTTACGATTCATGCCCATTAATGCGCACTACTCATCGGTGAATAAAGAAACTCGCCTAATTTACTCAATGATGGAGCCATGGAAAAATTTATGGTTTAATTTTTGAATGAATTGTATCAAAACGAAAATTTCTCGATATTTATGAGGTTAAAATCACTCCTGTGGAGGGCAGGTGACGTCATTCTGGAATGGTCTATAGCCTACTCCGAATTAGTTTTTTTTCATCATCATAATGTGCAAAACATGCGAGAGAGCAACAGTTCGTAAAAATACTCCAAAACACATTCCCATTTGCAAACAATTACGAAAAACTCTCGAGGGACTCAACGCATCCATTATTTAACTTAATAACGACAAAACTGTCAATAATAAGCAGAAACAATTTCGGAAATGCAATAAACACATTTCCATTTGGCGTTGGGCGAATCGCATCCAGCAATTTCGCGGAACGGCTTTCGAAATTTGATTGATGCGTCAGTCGTTCACATGGAAACGTAGGCACGGCAGTGGCGTCTCAAGCCGGGAGGAAGGGACGAGGTATTGACTGTTTACATCCGACGTCAGATCAAGATTGCCGTGTCAGCGACAGAAGGGTTAGAAGGATTAGAATGATAGAATGAAATCACAGCGGGAGACACGCTGAAAGCCTCAATGGGGATGATTTTTTTAAAAGATACGGACAGTGAATAACGTTCAAAGGTTTTTAATAACCTGGATCTTAAAAGGGATAAGCCAATCGTTTCAGACTTTTGTGTATTGAATATAAACTCAAATCCAAAAGATAACTTCGAATTGACATTTGAAAGAATCAAGATGTTATTATTATTATTTATTATTGAAAAATCAATATTCGACTGTGTTAGGATGGAGGTAGATACAGGAAAGTAAGAATTCTTCGGACTTTCAGTCAATTAATAAAATTTATTCACGCCGACGTTTCGACTATACTATAGTCTTCTTCAGGGCTAGAATGGTCAGTTAAAAAAAGGAAACCACATGTGGATAAATAACATACAGCACGGACAATTAAAAAAATAAATAAATAAATATGAATAAATAAATAAATAGTTAAAACCAACATATCACAGAGAGAAATTCGTCTAAAAATAAAAAACTTGTCTTTGATGAGTGCAATACTTATGGAACTACAAATAACTAGTAACGTGTAAAAAAATTTTTTTTAAGAATTTATTATTACTAAATAAGTCAATATACCCCATATTTAGGGTAGTAATAAAAAAATGGGTCGAGATATGAATTTGGCGACACGACCATTCGATTCTACGGGCAAAATTACGTAAGTGTACCAATTTTCATAATTTTTGTGCAACCAGTTCATCTTTTATGAATAATAGTTAGAAAACCCCCGAAAATGGCCAAAATCTGAAAAAATCGTAACCTTAGATTTTTGCGATTTTTGGCCATTTTCAGTTATTTTGCTTTAGAGATTGTATGCGGTGTTCAAAAATTATGAAAATTGGAGTACTTATGTATTTTGTCCCGTAGAATCGAATGATGATATCGCCAAATTCATATCTCGACCCATTTTTCGGTTACTACCCAAAAATGGCCAGTTTTGAGCAAAACTTTGAATTTAAATATCTCGAGAACGAAAAGAGATATCGACCTGCGGTTTCAAAATATGAAATCAGCGCATTGAGAAGTACATAAAAATTAGATTTTTGAAAATTTTGAAGTTTTTATCTAAATATGGGGTATATTGACTTTTGGGGCAGTAGTAGTGACATCTAGAGAATAATTAATAAAGACGATCGGTAAAACAGTTATTATATTATTAAAGGATCTTATCTACCATCTCCTTCATTTTTCTTATTTATGAACAATTTTATTATTAAAATTGTGGTGATATATAATAAAATCGTTCTAGTATTCATTCTGAAAGTAAGAACTACAAAACTGAATTTGGTTATGATTGACTTGACAGCTGATAAAAAGAGAACCATATATCCGTACATCATTCTAGGCTTCTTCCTATTGGTTGATTTCTAAATACAAAACGTTAAACTAAAAAAAAGTTTGGAGTTTGCAAGCTTCTATGTAAATACTGATTTTTGAAGAGCTATCTAAGATAACATGACTCCAATGTTCTTAAAACAAAAACTTTAAACATAAAACTAAAACTAATTTCGATTTGTGAATGAACCTTTAGTCTACAATAGTTGTGGAAGATCTGCATAATACACGTTTAGAAACAGCTTTAATTTTTTTGGTCATACCCATGAATCCGTGAAGATAGCTTTTCTCAAATATTCTTCGACAGAAAGTGAAAAACATGAGTAGTGGAAATATATCTTTTATTCTCGTTGAGTGGATTCGATAAATAAGTTTTGGTATTTGTTGGATGTGGCGTGGGAGTATGGGTCGGCACGTGGTTCCGGGTTCCTTGCATACCTCCGCGTGCGGATGCGTCGCTGAGAGCATGCGCACTCGCGCAACTCACATTCCGCGGCCTGCCCAACCAAATTGAACCCTCGAGGCGAATTTTCCAACTATTTCTCTTGCTAAATGCGCCCTAAGAACCAAGATGTTGTTGTTTAAGACCCTCATTTTTTTCGGGATTCAAGCTCGGCCGAAGTAATTATCGCGCAATCCGGACGGGAAATCGATATCACCGAATTTATTGTCAACAGCGGCTTCAAAGATTTCACTTTCTCCGTCCCTTTCGCTTTTTATTTTTTAAAACGAGCTATTAAAAATTTCTTTATAAAATTCACCGTACCTCCTTCAAATTATGAATACATTTGAAGAGCTTATGGAAAAAACAAATTAGCCAATTTTTTTGAACAAGAAATAATCAAAGAAAAAAATTTCTGCATATTAGCTTCCTTACTGTTAAGGATTTCTGCAACATAATTTAACTCAGGATCATGTTTAAATATTAGAAAATTATTTACTGGAATTACTTAACAGGCTTGAGTGTCTGGTCGCGAATCTGAGGAACCTGGTTTGATTCCGACGGACGCCAAATATTTTGAATTTTAAATGGTACAAAAGTGACCCCTGTGGTGCACTCTCCAGGTCAGCAATGAGAGCCCGTGCAGGGCTAGTACAGATTGCGCGAGCAAATTTAAAATTTTAAACATTTGTGTTTCAGAATAGTATATTGTAATACAAGTGAGGAAAGGGTATCACTATAAAATGAGTACGAATCGTACGAGTTTTGCAATGGCCCTTTTCCACGTGTATTACATACTATTTTTTTCAACATTAGGTACATGTGAAAATTACATTTTTCATATGTATTGAAGTTCGTATACCTGTTATTTCAACGAATACATGTGGAAACATCTAATAAAAAACTGTCGTCACTCAGTGAGGAAAATAATTTACTTACTCACTTGTGAGGGAAGTGGTTACTATCATAACTAAATTAAGTAAGGAAAATGTCATTTTCACAAGTGATGTTGAAAAAAATGTATTTATTTAAATGTTTTTGACTGTAGCACTATAACAAGTGGCAGTTCGCACTTTGTGAAATATTTATGAGTTATATGACCTCATGAAATAATATCTGATCGAAATAATCTAAACATATCATTTAAATGGTCTTTGAGAGTCACTTAAGTTGCCGTACATAAAAACTACAGAAACAAGAGCTATTTTCTTATCCATTTTAACAAGGGAAACATCTTCTGTAACCTCAGTTTTAAACGACAAAATTATGTACAGATATCTGACACGTTCGTAAAAACTTGGATAATCGGATTGGTCTGATAAATCTGTGACGTCATCGAACAGATTCGTTGAATACCTCTAACTGACTTTACGAAAATGCCTAATAATTAGTCATTTTTGTTGAAGAAATGCTCGAACTTTAGAATGTACTGACTAAGATACTTTTTGAGAGAAACAGTTTTACCAAGCATCGTTGAAAGTAGATGTTGTTGTAATATTTGGACTATGGTTGTTTTTGCCAAGAACTCCTTAATTATAAACAATAGCTAACTCGATCTATTTGCACGAAACATAAACCTAATTCATAAATTTTATGTGAGTAAAACGGATTGGCTCCGAAGCGCCACCAAATCCATTCTTAACTGGAGTAGAGTGTTATGTGATGTATTACTGCCATTTATTAGTTGGGTCGCGAATTTTTCAAACAACTCTTATATTTGTCATATGTAGTCAGCTATTTTTAAAAACTCATTATCTCTTCTTTTTGTGTACGGTGGCCTGTGTCAGATATAACTTACGGCCGTGTGCTGATGATACAGCGTGCCCTATCGCACTTCCATTGTTGTTGCTAACGTAAATAAGAATGCGCAGTTTTAATATTTTTAACAATGGAGTTTGTGAAGGAGAACGAGATAAAAACTGCACGTCATAGTTGGAATAAATGACGTGAGTTTGCTTGTTAAATGTTGATATGGACTTTTTAGTACTTGTAAAAACTTTTGCATTATATGCACAATGTAAGAAATATATTGGTTAAATTCAGGAGAATATTTTGATTGGTTCGAATAAAAGTTTTAATAGACTATTATTTGAAGTAATTAAAGGAAGTATTTATTGGTGTACAATGTCATGATTTGGATGATTAATGATAGTATTCTGTCTAAATTGATGCTTTAAAGATATATCATCTTTAATTGATGAACACGACTAGAATTAATTTGCTAGACTGACGAGGTAAAATTTCAAACTCGTGCAAAATATCAATAAACCTCACATTACATTTTGGGACAATAAACTCATAAAATTAAGAGCTGATTTTGTTTATTTTTAATGCTAGATCTCTTCATTAAAAACGTATGAATAATAGATGTATATTTTGAAAATCCTCATTAGTTCTTTTTCAGCACAGCAGAATTTTTATTCCAGATGTATCCATTTGCATAATTCGCAATTTTATGACTGTGATTAAAAATTTTTCAAGTCCAGAACTCTAGTATAATACCCCTAAATTTATTTCTAAGAATTTTATGAAAAAATTAACATAAACACCGAAAAAATCAATAACCATCTCGTAATATTTTATCTTTCTCGGCACGAAGTTGGCTTTAGTCGGAACTTCGGTTAGGTTCAGTTCCACTGTTTGTTATTCCCGTTCGTACATTTTTAATTAACGCGGCTTTCTGTCGGCGGGGCACAAAGGGTTTGGTGACGTTACACACGCCCTGGGCCTCATTTGGGGCATTTTCCAGTCCCTTTGATCAGGGTTCCATACGGGACGTAAGAGTTGCTACACTAACTTTTGATCATTCATTTATTTTGTTGCTTAATATAGATGCAGTTGCCAGAGTGGTAATTAAATTTGATATGCTCTCTGCGAAATATAATTTTCATATTCATTTAGCACAATTTTGTTGAACGTGTTGTTTTCTTTTTTTGCGTTTATTTCCGCATATTTGCATTGTTCTCTTAGTTTGTTTCGGTCTAAGGCGTCACTAGGCCTAATGCGTCGCTTTGCATTAACGAGGACGGTAGGGATGAATCTTCTCCGGAGATTTTTCCTTCATGTAATGAAAAATCACCCGCAAAACATGCATTGGCAGAAAATAGTGGCTTAATTTATCTAAGGCTCGATCTAAGTCTAGGGCATCTTCTGGAGAAAAGTTGGCATGCATCATATCTTCTTTTATGAGGTCGAAGTATTCCCCACGTGGCTGTCGTTCTGCGAGGATGAATTCATTGCTCTTTTCGTCACGGAGTCTTCGTTTCTTTTTATTACATAACCGTACCATTTTTGTCTTGCTTCTTTTTATTTATGAATTTGGAAAACCAACAGTTTTAACAAACCAATTATAGGTTCCTACATATTAGCAAAACTAATACATATAAAACAGTGTCTATGCCTTAACTAAGCAGCAAAATGCAAAAACAAGAATAAAAAATCAAAAATACAAGTAATACAAATAAACAAGCAAAATAATAATTAACACAGAAAAAATATCTGAATGACAAAACACTTACATACAAGACTTCATTATTTCATTTTTAAATGTAGTTAAATCTAAATAAAAAATATAAATATGGGTGAAACTGGTATTATATTTTGACATCATTCTATTGACAGGAGAATTTTTGTAGTTATTAGTTGAGGTTTTAGGTAAATGAAAAAGTGTACTAGATTTATAGAGTAATACCATGTCCGCAAAAATTCTTCTGTTTTCTAGACTGATCATATTGAAATGATGAAGTCTAGCTTCATAGTTATTCGCATCTACTTTAAATTTATTACATAGTACGTACAGAAATTTTTTTTGAATGCTCTCTACAAGCATTATGTTTTTATTATACATAGGATTCCAAATTACTGATGCGTATTCTAATTTTGAACGTACAAGTGAATTAAACAAACTAATTATAGAGAACGGATCAGTAAAATTTTTGCATTGACGTAATATAAAACCAAGCATCCTATAGGATTGTTTTACCATTTCTGCTATATGCTCATTATCTGTTAATTTCGGAACAAAGATTATTCCCAAGCCTCTAACAAGTGACTCTTTTTTTATAGTGATCATATTGAGATTATAGTGAAATGTTAAAGGGTCTTGATTTCTTGTGCAGGTAACATAATGACATTTATTAATATTAAGCGATAGATGATTTAATGTACAATAATTGAAGAATTTGTCTAAGTCAAATTGTAAGTCTACGCAATCGTTTACGCTTGGTATAGTTTTAAAGATTTTCAAATCATCTGCGTACATCAGAAAATTTGAATACTGAAAGCATGGGCAATATCATTAACAAATAGATTAAACAATATAGGTCCTAAATGAGAGCCTTGTGGTACTCCAGATGTTACATTGATAATACGTGATTTAAAACCATTGCAGTAAACGAGTTGCGATCTATGTGATATATACGACTACATCAGAAAATTTGAATACTGAAAGCAATGGGCAACTTCATTAACAAATAGATTAAACAATATAGGTCTTAAATGAGAGCCTTGTGGTACTTCAGATGTTACATTGATAATACGTGATTTAAAGCCATTGCAGTAAACGAGTTGCGATCTATGTGATATATACGACTCAATCCACCTCAATAAAGTTCCATGTAGGTTACTTAGTTTATGAATGAGTGTAGGATGATTTTGTTTGCTATATAGTTTCTGCACATTAATGTTCTTAACATGGTCAAGTCACATGAAGACACTACTAAGGCTGTGTCCGGTGTTCCACTTTTATCACCCTAATATCTAAATACCAAACTTATATGCCCCATATCTAGCATTTGATCTTTCATTATTACCGAAATCTATGTATAACGCAGATTGGCACACTCAGAAATGGGTAATATGCCGTGATGATATATTTATTTTATTTTATTTATGCATTTGATCTTAATTGGACTAAATGCTGAAGTACAGTTCATGACACCAAAGAAAGCTGGATGGGTAAGGGAGAGCATTCCACGAACAGTGTTCCACCAATCACCAACGTTTACATGAGAAGTGGGGAACAGTCGGCCAACTGTAGTCTCGAAATAACGTCACTGTGAAATAATGCCACTGATCTATTAGTTAGTCTAGCAGTTAAATACTGATCGATAGAGCGGTTCTTGTCTTGTATGTAACAAGTCATGGTAAAATATTTTTAATCGTAATGCCGCTTTACAGAAATTTTGATTTAATATTCCTCAGAGCATTTTTCTTTCGTTCCATGGACTGTATTGGAAATATTGGACCATCCTTGTTATCCCCTTGTTGATGTTATACGAATGATAATTTGTAAATTATCTAGGTTCTAATTCCCCTATGTTCTTTGCACCCTCAGGCGTCCCTCAAGGATCAAATCTAGGGCCTCTTTTATTTTTGATTTTCATAAATGATTTACCTAACGTGATCACTAACTTTAAATTACTTTTTGCAGATGACCTGAAATTATTTCGGTGTGTCACAAATGTTAACGACTGTGTTTCATTGCAAGGAGATCTTACTAAATTAACAGATTGGTGCAATAACAACAAACATTTAGATAAGTGTAAAATTATGTCATTTTCACGTAAATCAAGTACAATTATCTATCCTTATACATTGCTTAATAAACCAGTAATTCGTTGCACACAAACTAAAGATCTAGGTATCTCATTTGAACCAAACCTAACGTTTAAATGTCATTTTTCTTATTTAGTTACATCCGCAAATATGATTGGGTTTATAATACGCAATTCACGAAATTTTTCATCCATAGAACCTATAATTTCGCTTTATTATTCATTTATACGTAGCAAACTTGATTATTGCTCAGCTGTTTGGAATCCCTCTTACAATTCAGATATTTTGTCATTAGAATCCATTCAGAAAATTTTTTTAAGGTATTTATATTTTAAAAAAACAAATGTATACCTAGACTTTTCTGTGTCATATGACTATTTATTAAATTATTTCAATTTTACTGCATTATCTAAAAGACGTAATAATACACAACTTCTCCATTTATACAAAATTATAAATAATTTGATTGATGATCCATTAACCTTAAGCCTCATTGATATACGTGTACCTTCCTTTAATTCCAGAAACAACCAAACATTTCTTCCTTCTTTTTCACGTACAAATATTATGTTACATTCGCCGTTACATCAAATGTACAATTTATATCATGAAATTGAGTCTAATGTAGATATATTTTATAACTCACTCACTTCATTACGTCGTCATATTAGTTAACATTGTAATTATGTAATATTAGCTTATTGTAATTTACTTATATAGCACTTACTGTTCTCATTGTTCAGACTTTGTAATCTTAATTTGTGCCTGTCCAAATTTGGGTTCGCCTGTTAGGACAGTGTATTGGTATAAATAAATAAATAAATAAATAAATAAATAAATAATCGCTACTATATTTTTTTTCATGGCGTCGAGATTTCTTCGTCTTGTTTTATAATAAATTTTCCGTTGTAGGTAGGCGGGGAACAAATTCAGTCTGAAGTTGTAGACGGTAGATTTCGACAAAGAGAAACACTAATTATATCCGCGACGCCATTGTGCGCGTTCGCATGTTTGCGAGTGTTGTACACCCGCCTACGCCGTGCTGCAGCAGTGAAACAAGGGAGAATCGCCGACGCCCGCTTTGATCTCAGCGTCGTTAAGTACCGTATTATAGGAATACCGTTGTGTGCCAAGCGCGAACTCAATCCTCCAGGATCTAGAAGCCTTGATGGGGACGCAGGATGGCCCTGAGATGTTCATTTGTTGATGAGGGCCGGGTTGATAATATTTAGGTATATTAACGTGATTCGAAATTATTTCGCTGACAACAAATAATGGGATTATGGAAGCTTTGATCACATGCTCCATTATTTTTTGCTTGGTAAGAGATTTATATACTTTGATCTTTTTAAAATTGGTTCCGCACATATTTCACAAAAACTGCAATCGCTTTTGTGGGGCGACAGCTCAAAGGTTAGCGCTCTCTCATATTGAACGTATATTTGTTTCCAAATTATTTAGAAAGAGCTTCTATGGGTCTTTTACAGAGACAAATAAAAATTGTTAATGAACAAAAATAATGCTCCACATATGAGGGCTGTTCTGAATTCTTTTTAGTAAAAAAAAACTATAACTTTTTGAAGAAAAAACTTAAAACAACAAAAAAACATAACGAAAATTCCGGTTTTGCAATCACCTTTATTAGCACTGTAAATTCATTTTTAAAGATCCAAACACTTGATTTGGGGTTGGAGTTGTACACCTAAAATCGTCACCTGTAATGATATACGACACCTGTTTTGAAGCCACTCCATCAAACTTCTAGATATCTATTCTGGAGTCAGCATATATGGTATCCACCATATAATATTATCAGCGGAGGATCTAATGTGCAGTCTGCAGTGCTGAATCTCTCGATGTGTAATATTTCAGTTTTTTTTTTTCTTTATTAACTTTTCATCAGCTTTAACAATTTCTAAGTAAACAGCTTCTTCAAGTCATCCTATTCTGCGATTATTTTGCAACTAATATCGCCCACATTTAAATTCACAGAACCAATAACTAATGGTTGATAATGACGGAGCATTATCACCAAAAACTGCCACCAAATTTCGATGACTTTACTCAAACGATAAATTTCTTTTAAAGTCATACAAAGTCATGGCACGAAATGCTATTTGGGGTTGGGGTACTTCCATTCTGATTCTCGTTTACTCTTGTTCTAGTAAGAATAAATAATTGTTATTTTTTTTTATTGTTACCATCCAAGGCCAACTACTAAAATCTTTTAGAACAGCCCTCGTATTGCGCGTACTTTTGTTTCCAAATTATTCAGAATCTACGTACATACTATAAGTTCTGCGTCTTTTATAGAGACATTATTGATTTAATGCTGTCTTCATTTTATTATTTTTCAATTGTCATCGAGATATTTGTCCTTAGCGACGCAATTCATCAGGGTGTCAAGTTGTAAGTGAAATTTCAGTAAACTATCAAGTGCTTAAGTTGGTAATGAGGCCGAGTAGGTGCTTAAACGTTTCCCATTTCGTCGTCGAGCCTTGTGCCTTGCTGCGGTGCTCATACCTTCATAATAACTCTCGGCGCGGGTATTTGGCATGTGTTAAGGGGGCACAGAGGTTTTACTAAGTTCTCAACAATGTATCTAACTAATTATTACACTCTCTCTTCGACGAAGCTCCGTTCTAAACACTTGAACTCCAAATCTTATACAAGTTGGAACTGGGCAAGTTTGACAAGGATATTGACATGTCTGTACAAGAACTGATCACACAACATTAATGAATGACAGATGAACACATATACTATATTTGTTGTGACAAGTTTTTAATGGAAAGTTAACTTTGATTTAAGTTAGCTACAAGTTGCAAAGTGAAATATTCCTAGATACTGGCGCGAAACTGCAAGTTTTATAATGTTTAACAAGAGGACGGATCAATGCACGATGACATCCATCACACCTCAAAACAAACCAGATTGGGGGGTTATTTTTGTCTTTTTTGTTGTTCATCTCGGTGAGACGCATGCGCTAGTTTATGTGCGGGTGCGTGCTTGTATCGGCGGAGGGGCGTCCTTGACCGGAAGCTCAACAGGTACGGATATAAACACGGGTGCGGCGACGAAGCGAACCGGCCTTGACGCACTGGGCGCGGCGACCACGGGGAGTTATATTTAGCCAAAGGGTTGATAAACATTCGGATGATTGGGAAAAGCTAACCAGGTTTATGACTTTTTGAGGTTATAATCAAAATGTTTGCCATCTCATTAATAAAGACGTATTTCAACACAATTCACCCCTGTTTTTTCCAGGTTTTGATAGTTTGAATTACTGGAATTAGTGATTCAAAAGTGTTATTGGTATGAGTTTAAGAACTTCAAACTTGAAAACTTTTATCACTGTTTCACAACTACAAGAAGAGTGACGGAGGAATGTATTTATGTTGTGTCTGAATACAAGTGTAATTTATAGACGTAAAAAGAAATAAAGTAATATGAGAAATGGATACATTAAAAGGCAACTATAAAAACTGAATGCCAGAGAGACAGCTCTTGCAGGCAACTTAATTTCACGCTAAGGCTGTGTACGAAGTTGGGCTTTTATCAATCTAGGCTGTGTCCGATGTCGTATTTTGGCATTTAGTCTTTAGGAGATAGGGTCTTCTTCACATAGATACAACTCCGAATGGCAACACTTTAGCACAACAAAAATGAATTATAAAATTTGATTTAATTTGATGCTTCAGATTAAATGCTAAAATTATATTTCATAAAATAGAAGCTAAGAAGCTATTCTTTGACAGTTCACATGACGTTAAAATGACCCTAAAATCTAATTCTTAAAATCCTAAATAATGACGTTATTTAGGGCATATAAATTTAGGATTTAGATATTAGGGTGGTAAAATTGGAACATTGGACACAGCCCTAATGTCTAAATCCTAAATTTATATGCCCTAAATGACATAATTATTTAGGATATTACGATTCAGATTTTAGGGTTTTGAAAGAGTGCACTATGCCTTGAAGTTGACACGCATTTATTAAACACATGTGTGTTGCAAGAATTTTTGTTAAAGTCAAATTTGCTGTTGAAAAAAGCTTCTTAGTTTGTATTTAATGGGAACACAGACATAATGTATAGATTGAATCAGAATAGGTTGAGTTATGGGTATTATTTTATTTACAATTTGTACTCCGGAGTGTACTTTTTAAATTGTGAGCGTGCAAAGTAGGAATTTGTATAATAGGGCAAGCAAAGTACACTTTCATGCGCGCCAACTTCAAAGGCAAGATTTGTAGTTTAGGACAAAGTAAAGGTAAGGCATATACAGGGCGATCTATGTACAGTATACCTACCCTGTTTAATGTTATATACGTAATATTAACATTTAATCTGGAACAACAAATTGAATCGAATTTTATATTGTATTTTTGCTGTAAGGGCTGGTTTATGATGAATTTAATTTACGAATTTACAATTTATAATTTAGATTTTAAAATATAAACTCACGTAAAACGTATACGATGGTTTATGAACGATTTACAAATTTAGAAATTTGAAATTTAGATTTGGAATATAACTATATTTTATATTTTCAAATGTAAATTTCAAATTCGACCAATCACAAGAGAGAACTATTAAACATGGCGGTAAGGTATAACTTTGCTTCATCTGTCAACTTTCTTTTCTGTTTGTGAATTGTTAATATTTTGAACCTGGAATCACATGAACAAATTGATATTTTGTTTTTTGTTGATAATCAGTATTCGCGAACATCGGAATTTGTACAACGAAGCAAATAAATTGTACAAAAATAAAACATTTGCGTGGTTTCAATTTCAATACAACGAGGGGTGGCAAGGAATTAAATATATGTACACTCATACGAGTATATTTCAAGAATTGTTTATGATCTTATTTCCCTTTCAGAAACAAACTATGAGCTGCCCGTTAACAAATCAATATGTTCATAGGCCTAACCACGGCCTAACAGACCGACCAACTACGGTTTTTAAGTTTGTGTTTGTTTTATTTCTGTACTATATAAAACAACAATAGTAAAAAAATAAACATTCCCGATATTATTAAAGAATAATCTTGTTCATTAGCGTCTAACAAATTCAGGGCTAAAATATATTTGTAACCTAAAATCTGAAGTGACAACTGGGGAAAAGTCAAATAACAAGCAGTGACAAGTCACGTGACGGATGCTGATTGGTCAGATCCAGAATTTTAAAATCGAACATAAACCAGAAAGAAAATTGTAAATTTTAAATCAAAATTTCTAAATGTAAATTTATAAATTAAATTCATCATAAACCAGCCCTAAGGTGTTCATACAAATCAAAAGATGTCATACAGAATGCCAAATTACGAGTATATCAGACATAGCCTAAAATGTAGGAAAAATTCTATTGTCGCTACTAATTTTTGTTGTGAATGAATCCCTGTACAATCGTTCAGAAGGATTTTATGCCCGGTTGCAGAAACGTTCATCAATTCATTCCTTGTTCAGTTAACGAACCATCAAAATGAACAAATTCGAATCAATTTCCCTGTTCTTATGACATTTAAAACATCGCTGTCAAAAAATCGCGGTGCATATGTTTGTTTTGATGAACTATTGATTGATCAAGGGATTGATGAACGTTTCTGAAACCGGGCATGGGGAATGTCCTTCTGAACGATTGTACGAGTTAAAAAGAATTAAACTGATAATCATGTTGAAAGTTCCAAGTTAATGCAGTTGGAATTCATTGCAAACGGAAAGGGAAAGTTTTTATTTTATTAGAGTAGCAAAGAAATCAAATTTCAAACTACGAAAGGCCCTTACGAAACGACGGAAGAAAATCTCAAGGGAGTGACCCAAAAACAGCACTTGTGACGCAGGCACTGAGAGGAAATAGACATAACCATACAGGAAATTAGTGAGGTGCTAAAACACACACTGCGTCAAGATAGCATACAACAAAGCTACATTCTACATCCCCCGATAGGTTGGGATTCGGAATATCTTATTGATGTATCATTCACTGCAGTGTTATACATTTTCGCCTGAGGTGTAAACAGATTCCCAGTTGTTCACAAAGCTCCGGTTGTATAATCAACTCGTTAATTACAATCTGTTAATAAATAAGTATCGTTTGATGAACGAGCATGTGAGCAGCAGTTTAAATCCGACCACAGAAATGAAATATTGGTTTGAAGTTTGAAGGTTTAATGGAGGAAAAGTTTCCAAGTTTTTTGGATTTAATGAGCCGGGTTATGATGAAATTTGAAGAAGCTGGTAAAACTGTGACTTCATAAATATTGACCTAAACCGAATTTGATATTAAACTCTTGATGAATATTTATCTCGTTTAAAACTTCAAACGAGCTATATTTGTTTTCTATTCATTGCTGCACAAAAACGCTGGAAATTTTCTAAACCAAAAATGTATCGCTGATAAAAAATTTAACGCGATATTAATCTTTTTGTTTGTATTCTTTTGAAAAGCAACTTTCAACATGCAGATATGTTTATTCAAAAATAGACCATTAAAACAAAGGACAAAACATAAACATAAATCTAAATATAAAGGAAAAAAGAACTGTTTTACTTTATCTCATTTCTAAACAGTTCATATTCACCCAGGCGTACATTTTGTGTGATAGAAGTTGTTCTTCTATCTCACACATTTAGCCGAGAGAAAGGGACCACTACTACTATTCAAGGAAATGGAAGAGATGGTTAGGAATAAAGCTCCCTTTACACAGTTTTAATAACGATTCTGTTTTCTGTATACCGTGCGTAATTTTACCTCTCGCTAAGAGAGGTATTGGAATCATGCATGAAATCACATATCCAGATTATAATGAATAAGTACGTTTCAAGGTCACTAGAATCCGATTTTAAGATTTTTACAATGTCTTTCTCTCTCTCTCTCTCAGTGTGTGTGTGTGTGTGTGTGTGTGTGTGTGTGTGTGTGTGTATGTCCGGATGTTGGAGGGACGATTCCTCAAAAACTATAAGACTTAAGACGTTAAGACCTGTTTAACTATGAATTTCTCGATCTGACATTTCGAGGAAGAGTTGAAAAGGTTTTGGTAACAATTGTACAACCGGAAGTAGTAGTTTTTATTTTTTGAAATTTGTATAATTACAAATATTAAAGATCATAGGATTCTCTAGCCAATACATTGAATATTTTTATTATATCTTCTATACATTTAGAGATAGAGACTCATAAATATATAAAATAATCTGTTACAATCAAATAATGTTACTACCAAGTTTATATCTCTACCTACTTTTGAATTATTGCCCCAAAAGTCAATATACCCATATTTAGATAAAAAAATTCAAAATTTTCAAAAATCTAATTTTTATGTATCTTCATACGTTGATTCCAGATTTTGAAACCGCAGGTCGATATCTCTTTTCCTTCTCGAGATATTTAGATTCAAAGTTTTGCTCAAAACTGCCCATTTTTGGGTAGTAACCCAAAAATGGGTCGAGATATGAATTTGGCGATATCACCATTCGATTCTACGGGAAAAAATACATAAGTACACCAATTTTCATAACTTTTGAACACCGCATACAAACTCCAAAGCAAAATAATTGAAAATTTACCATTTTCGGGGGTTTTCCAATTTTTATTCATAAAAGATGAACCGATTGGACAAAAATTATGAAAATTGGTAAACTTATGTAATTTTGCCTGTAGAATCGAATGGTCGTGTCGCTAAATTTATATCTCGAGAACGAAAAGAGATATCGACCTGTGGTTTCAAAGTCTGGAATCAGAAGTATCTAGATATATAAAATTTTCATTTTTGAAAGTTTTGAAGTTTTTATCTAAATATGGGGTATATTTTTTTGTCAATGTTGAATTTATTAAAATACCTTCTACAAAAGATTAACCAGTTGTTTTTTGTATCATAATTTTAAGCAAAATTGATATATTTGCAAAATTTCACAACATGCCTGCAGAAGTAATATCAATGACAGTTAAGAGTACTAAATCAAAAACACGTGTATTTAGCGACGGTGCTGCACACCAACGGTCATGTCAGTTGTCAATATGATCGCCAGTTTCCGCGTTTTATTACACATTTTAAAGTTAAATGATCAAATGGTACATGGGAACTAAACTGTATTAGCAGTTATTGTTCATTATGACGGACATTACAAAATCAACATTTCGGTGTACACATATCTTTATCAGGGTAATTAACACTTTATGGATTCGCAAACATAAAATCATGTAAGTACACACACATGTATACATAAAATACATTCGTTTAGACATTCAGCAGGTCTATTCTAAATGTAGCGACAGTAAAGTGTCGCTATTGCGTCATTGTTAGTGACGTCAGGGTCGGTTTTTCAATATCTGGTTGGTGAACCAAGAGTTAAATAAACAAAATTGCAACGAAATGAACTGTCAAATGACAGATTTATCATTGCTGCAACAAATCGATGCAATATTGTTTTCTTAACTAAAAGTTAAAATTTTAACCAGAGATTGAAAAATCAACCCTCAGTTTTACAAACAAACAAAAATTTGCAAAAAACATATACGGCCGATATCACAACCGATTCCTAAACCGTTGCCTAGCTTGGAATTTCCATAATTTAGGAACTGCCTAAACTGATACTTATCCATTTTGGATTTTACCAAACAAAGCAATGCCCAGCTAGGAATTATTTACGTAGGCATCGAAATATTAGTTACTTTTGTGATATTATATTTGCACACTGAAATATCTGAATAATTTTTATAATTTATGACATATAATACAAAACAGAAGTCGAATCATCTGATTTCAAGTAATCTAAAATTGGACAACCGACTTCTGTTATCTATCAAAATCGACAAAAGAATACTATTTATTAAAACCTAATCTACATCATAGAAGAATTTATCCATGTTTAGGGAGAAACCCCAGCGTTTATTTAAGTGGAAAAGGAAAATTCCGCAGTGTAAAGAGGTCTTTATACTTTATAACGCAGTCCAGCAGTGTTAGCAGGCCAATGCACCGCATAGGAGACACATAAAGATCCTGCTGGCGTCCGGCCAGATCTCCCAACTTCGACCCTCCAGCACCAGATTCCGCAAAATATACTCATCTCTTTTATATCTCATCCCGCATGAAGTTAGCGCAATGTTACACAGGTCCTCTCCGAATCCGGGAGATGGCGTCAGCGACAGCGTAATGCGTAGTACCGCATCCCTCCGCAAAGTACTGGCGCTGCAGTCCAAATCCCCATACATACATACATACATACATGTATATGTTAGTAGCGTTGCAGCAGTTTACCGAAACATGATTTCTTTTTAAACTAAGGTTAGAAACGACAAAAAGAATACTTTGTTTAACAAGTGAAGGAGAAATATGTATGTCTGTATCGAATTTTAATTTGAGTACTGCTACTTGGTTTTTAAAGTTATGCGTAGAATTAAAAGTAAAACGGATAATAAAATTCTTGCTTTTGATGTAAGATCGTAACGTAATGTTTATACACGCACTCAAACTTTTAATCATAAATTATATAAGTTTGGAGTTTCATAACATAGCTAACTCATTTTTAGTTTGTGGGGTATTTTATGTAAACAAACGTACATACTTTGTAAGTTATCTTGGCAACCCATCGTTTTATGAATTATTCTTGTAATTTTATTCATTAAAAAGTGAGGAATTACATTTGGGGCGCACTTACACGTGTAAGAAGCTAGGACAAACTTTAACTCAAGACTTCAACTTTCTATGATATAACTTAGTTACAAGTTTCAACATTTCAAAATTTAATTTTCAAAGGATAACGAAATTTGTGGCAATTTAAAATGACTCAATAATTATTAACGTACGTTCATTTTTCCAAATTAGCACACGTCAATAAAAATCACTCCTCATTAATAGAAAATTTATGACATATTTTCGCTCTACAATAGCTGTGTTTTTTTTTGGAATTTTTTGCTCAGCTCATTTGAAAAGTGAGTTGAAATGAACTGAACTGATATATATATATATATATATATATATATATATATATATATATATATATATATATATATATATATATATATATATATATATATATATATATATATGAAAAAAATCTGTTGTTTTTCAGTTATGGCATCATCACAAAAAATTGAAATGACAACAAAGATTTTTAGTAGTGGAATCCGATAGTGATTATTCTTCCCTTTATGATCATGCGAATAAATCATAAGGGTGCATAACAAAAATTCTGAGAAAAATCGAGCTGAACATGTAGTACGTAATAATGAATGCATGTGTGAAACAGTAGGCTAGATTTAAAAATCTTATCAAGGTATCTTTGATTAGTCATTATTACGTATTAAATGTTCAGTTCGATTTTTCTAATAATTTTTCTATGCATCCTTATGATTTATATACATGATCATAAAGGGAAGAAAAATCGCTATCGGATTCCACTACTAAAACTCTGTTGCCATTAAAATTTTTTGTGATGACGTCATAACTGAAAAACAAATGAAAGTCGGAAAATGAGTCGCACATATTAATGTGTTCGGATTTTTTTTGATATTTCATATTTTAATCCCACATTGTATAATAGGGTAGTTGTGAAAAAAATAAATGTTATTTTTTCCTATTAATTATGAAATATAAACTAATTCTAAACATTTTAATGTAAAAATTATTACAAAATATAAAACTTTTCATTCATAATTTCCATAAATAAAGTTCGCGGTGGAATTCTTGTGACGTAGACTTTGAATAATTATATAGTTCGACCAAGTCTGTATGACTCATAGAAGCTTGGTAGAATACCACGACGAAGCGAAGATGTTGAATTATATTTAATTGTATCATACAAATATTTACAGTATAATTCTAAAAGAAAAATAACAGATACAAAAGTATTATTTAATAGTACGTATATTTTATAATTATTTACTTGAATACCAGGTATTTTCAAGATATTTAATTCTTATATAGACAACTTCATAATTTTGCCACCAGGTGGCTGCACACTCCAGTGCACGTACATGTCATTTTTAGTGACATAACCTATGTTTTACGTGTTAAAATCATATTTTATTTTTCTTTTCTATATTAGCAGATTTAAAACAAGGTAATGAGACTAATGAATTTGTGTGAAAATGAATAATTTCTTTTGAAATAGTGCTTCTCTTAAACATATAAATCGTTTCAAATAATAATGGTAGTATTGTGTACAGAGTGTACAACCGAGAGTGTACCGCTAGGGTAAGAAAGACTGTGATTGGTATTAATAAACGTCATCACGGGAAAATTTGAAATAAGATTTTTTTTTTAAAAGTATATTTTGAAAAATATACAGTTGCCAGACATAAAAAATGTATTAAAGTGAATAACTTGAACAATTCTTTCAGAAAAAAAAAAATAAATTGGAAAATGCGCAACTACCCTATTATTCATTTGGAATATATCAAAACAGTTTTTCGCGATTTCCCAAAAAATAATCAAGTGGGTTTGCCGGGTTTTTAAACTAGTCGATAAAATTTACAAATTGGTATTTCTTCTCACAACCTTACCCCTTCTACTGAACCGAATGGCTCAGTTCATTTTAAGTTTATTTACCGGTGATGCAGCATCGGTAAGGGGAGATGTGAGTACAAAAATAACAATTTACTGAGTTTATCTGAAGTGAGCTGAGACGAACTGAGATCTTTATCAAAAAGTATACAGCTAATGTACTGTAATGGAGTTGGTTTATCGTATGCATTTTCAAAGTAAATTCAATATCATGCTTTGTAAATTTAAGCGCGGAAAGTTACAGAGTAAGATGAAACTAGAAAATGACGTCATTGTGCTATGCTGACAAGCAGCATTGTGCAGTATATGCAAAGCCTTTGGGACGGCTATGAAGCTATGATGTGCGGATATACATTCGATATATCCGTTTTATATAAATATATTTGCGGTATATTTTATCATATATACTTGTTTACCTTGGCTTACATTCAATATTCCCAGCTATGTAATGTCGGCTAGGAAAATTTATACAAATCGAATGGCGAAAAAGTTTTAAATGGAAAAGAAAATTGTCTCTATTTGAAAAACTTCAAAAGAAAGCAATATGATGGAAAGCAAATTTATATTTTCTCTAAATATCTCTACTTGCAACTTTAGAAATATAAAATAATTTGCTGATACCCACAAGTTTGTATATTTAGTTATTTCCGAGTTATGCCCCGAAAACTCATATACACCCATTTTTGAGTAAAATCTTCAAAATTTACAAAAATCTACTTTTTATAGTTTCAGATACGTCTCAACGCGTTGATTCCAAATTTTCAAACCACAAATTAATATCTTTTTTCGTATTTTGTGCAGTAATGTACTATTTTAATATACTCAAAATCGTACAGTAATGGGTACTTTACAACATAGCAACTGTTAGCAACGGTTTGGTCATTAAAATACATTTTGACACAAGAAATGGGGTCATACCAAAAAAAAAAAAATATATTGATTCTTTTTATATAATTAAAAAAATTACATAATTTTATACATATATACATGAAAAATATGTAATATTCTTATACTTTTCATTCATGATTTTCTTTCTAATCATTTTGAGTCTTATTTTGTGACGTCATGGGTTTGTACACACATACAATGATAGTCACGCACACATGTACTCGTGCACGTACTGTAAATAGTAAATATCTTTCCAACAAGTTGTTTTTGTTTAAATGTATGTACAAATAACGAAATGTTCTAATAAATACAAATTATGTGTGATTTAGATATTACCATCTCGTTGAGAAGCAAAAATAAAGTTTTTGTTCGTATTCCTAAACCTTGAGATTAATTTCCATAATTAAATTATTCAATATACAATAAAACAAAAGCATCAGTACAAAATAACTTGCTGTCACGTTTGCTTTCAAATCAAATAACTTAAACGTCAAACGTAGTTCCATTTTTATTCGATAGGAGGGACTACGGTCACGATCGCAAACCCATGACGTCATTGGAAATTTAATATAAACTTTAAAAAATTATTCCTGTAAAACTAGAAACTTATGTGACATAAAATATATATTTCTGTAAGTGGTTTTAAGTATACTTTCAGAAAAAAAAAATAAAATTGGAAAATGTGGTATGAGCCCATTTTTTTGTTTATCTTCTAAATCGTTTTCCTTCTTTTAATCATCTAGATCTAGAGCCATCGTTTTGCAAATCGATTTCGAAAAATTAATTTGTTTGGAGGTTGTCAGGTACAAAAAATAATAACTGTCAAGTTACTTTGTTTCTGAGAATCAGACTACTATGTTTTTTAGATGTTTTTAATTCAGAATATTATGCTGCATATTAATATTAGTTTGCCATACTCGTCTGGTAAACTTTCACTTTTCTTAACTTGAAACGTAATATACTATTTTAGTTCCTGTAAAATTTGCGTTCGAACTTGGAACCCAAAAATCTTATTTTTGGGCAATAACCCAAAAATGGGTGGATGTACATGCTTGGAGACAAATTTTCAAGTTTTTTGAACAAGGGATATAATTTCTAGAGCAAAATAACTGAAAATGGCCGAAAATCACAAAAATCTTGCCATTTTTTCAGATACCGACCTGTGGTTTCAAAATTTGCAATCAGCGCATTGAGATGTATCTAAATGTATAAATTGGAATTTCGAAAATTTTGAAGATTTTTGAAAAAATGGGTGTAATAAAGTTAATGTTAATATTCGCTAAATATGTATTAATATCATTGTTTTCAGTATGTATTTAAATATTTTATAATTATGTATAGATTTTATTATTTTAAAATAAAATATGTTAAGTAGTTTAAAATATTAAACTTTGACTAAGGGCGTGGCCTAAAAGCAGCCCGTACGAACTACTCAGAAAAATTATATTCAGCAGAATGAATTCGACGCATTGACCTTATTCAAAGCTAAAAGAATCTAAGCCATAAAATTCGTGGAAATATTTCATACCCAATATCCTGTAATACATAAACAAATTGATCGGTAAGTTTTTCCTTACGTTTAAGTGAAGAAATCAATTTATCCCGTTTTATAACTTTTTGATGGGGTTGAACGTGAAGTCATTCATAGCATTATAGCGGAGCTCCAAAGTTCGGCGTAATGTTCTATGAATGAAGTTAGCGTAGAAAATTTGCCAGTATTTGAAACTTCAAAATATCTAGCAGGTTGTGCTATACAAACTTTTCTAATAAAACAAAAACAATATTTTGGTTGATTTCTGGAAAAATGAGCTCCACTCTTTCAGGAAGAGTTTATTAGTTTCTTTGCTGCATTTTGCTTTCTAAACACCGTCCATATTTTTTTGCTTTAATTAATTTTTTTCACATTTTCTTGTCACACTCATACTGGGGTTCTAAAACTTCATCTAAATTGAAAGTGATCTAGAGTTCTAGAAAGTGTTAATTGTTATTCGTTAAATCGTTTTTTTTTTTTATTAACAATCGTTATAGTAATATGCCGATTCTTAACCTTTTGGGAAATACGTCATTCCTAACTTTAATCACAAACTCTTGAGTTGGAAATAACAGATTTCACTTCCATGTCTTGGATTGAAAGTATTTATGCAGAGGTTGCCTAGCAACATTGTCATAGATCCTTATAATAGACCATTCCAGAATGACGTCACCTGCCCTCCACAGGAGTGATTTTAACCTCACTTTTGAATATTTTTTAAAATTATTTAATTATATATCTTATGATAAATATCGAGTAATTTTGATTTTGATACAATTCATTCATAATTAAACCATAAATTTTTCCATGGCTCCATCATTGAGTAAATTATGTATGAAATTTATTTCTAACAGCTGCCCCTCACGAAATTCATTTGTTCGGATTGATAAAGTAAGCTAAAACAAATTTCAAGACACCTGTCAAAATTATTAATATAATTAAAGGTTATAATTCGTTGATTTATTTTGAAAATTATTTATTTAAAATGAGGATGATTGTGAATAAAATAGTATACATAACCTTGGTGGGAGTTTTATGACAGCCTCGCGTTTTATCTCACCGCGGGGATTCGTCTTCGGTAATATACGCAAGCCCTCGGCTGTAATGAAATATCTCCTAGCTCATGAAATTTAGAATGAAAAATGATGACATTTAACATCTATGTATGAACATAATTACTAGCTGTCATTCTGACTTCTGACACGGGTCCCCATATCTGCTTGTCAAGGACAACAAAGTCACATGACTGGTTGCGCTCTATAGTAAAACTTTTCTTGTGTGTCTATCAAAGGCGTAATTTCAACGCAGAATTTTCTACTAAAAATACTCTCCTTTATTTCGTCCATCGATTTAAATGAAAAATCCAGTATGACAGCATTGTCGAGTCTCACTTTAGCTTGCGTTGAGCCTGGCCAAGAAGACGGAGAATACTTCAAAGGAATAACTCAAGACGTGGCATGCTGTAATTTTAAATATTGAACGCGTACGCACTTCACGAGATACCTACGTGAGGTACAAGAAAATATTTGTAACAAACCTTAAACCTTAAGATTGGAAAACAACAAAATTATGCACAACAAAAGATGTCATCATGGCGTCTTTAGGGTTCGTGCTATCGTTCCTTAGCGCAGTTACTGTGCTATGCGATGTATCAAAAAGGATATAAAATGGCGGCTATGGTTCCTAACAAAGTCGATTGTGTTTTATGAACGTTATTCTGCAGTATAAGTCAGTGGGTTTGCTTAAAATTTATGACCAAGTCTATCTATGCGCAGAGCTCTTCGCGTATTCATATGAGTTATTTTATGGCTTGACGAAAATTTGTTTCAGATTTGTGGTCAGGTGGACGTTCTGATAAAACTGGAGATGAAATGTAATGCATCATTTAGAAATTTAAAACGAGGTTACTTGGTTTAATCTAAACGCATTTCAAAGTTAGAGGCTTGAGGTAATTTAATATGTATTACGATCAGAGTAAGCAGAAATCATATAAAGCAGCGATTGTGCAAAAAATTAAGAAAGTGTCTACACTCCCGAACGAAGGATCATTTAGAAGAAAATAAAATCCCGATGAGGCGTGGTTTCTTAATACACTCCAACATTTCCAAACCTAATGCATAAAATTCACGCTTGGGAATCGGGCCGAAAATTTAATTTTACATCTAGTTGGTATGTACATAATATTTCCTAACCTAAGGGCCGAGATATCCACCTCCTAATAACTTTATTTGGCGAATAATAACTATGGATACAATTGTATCAACAATTATTACCATAGAAATTATTCGCCAAATAAAGTTATTAGAGCCCATTGCACCAACAAGGCTTAAATTTTAAGCTAAGCTTAAACAAAAAAATGCAAATCGACATTTTGACAGCAATATATAGTGATTCATTTAACATTTCATTTCGATGTAATATTGTCAATTTAAGCCGAGTTTAATATTTAAGTTACATTGGTGCAACCGGCCATAGGAGGTGGATAACTCGGGGCTTAATTATTTCAACAATAATAGCGAACCAAGTGGTGAAAGCATGTATTACAGAGATGATAGTATATTGTGTTATTAGGAGTAAAAGTGATGCTTTGTGTGGCGAGCACGTAAGTTTGCAGGACGAGCGGAGCGAGTCGGACAATTGTATGCGAGGCACACAATGACACTTTTACTCCGAATGACACATATTTTTTCTTCAAACATATATATTTAAATAAAATAATTACAACTTGACTTTACAATAATTATAAATATTTCACGTGAAGTAGGTACGTTTGCTCTGTTGCTATGGATACTTTCGTATTTGTTCACTTTTTTTATAAACATTCAAGTGAATATTTTTACGTTTTGACGTTTAAATAAAAACTATGCAATTTTATATTTTCCTTATGTGCAATTATATCAGAATTTGAAATATTGCCATGTACGGCCCTTGAAGTTATTCAGTCGGATGGGAGTTCAATAATATGACTATTAAGGATATGATATGTCGAGGAATCGCTGAAAAACAATATGAATATTACCAATATGTAAGTCTGCTATTTTATAATACCTATGTTATCTTGTTAAATATAAAATGACAGGTTTCTATTTTACAAGTTACTTATTATTTCCTCATTTTATATAGTTGCTATGGATATTTATTTATTTATTTCACTTCTACTCCGGCGGCGGATAAATGAAGCATCTACCTTGTGAATCAAGTCACAAAAGATGTCATTTTTATGACGTTTGAAGAAAAAACATTTTTGTATTGCTAGATTATTTTTTCGTGTCTGTTGACATCTAACGTCAAAACTTCATTTTAGTTTCCACCAGAATTTTTTTGATCCCTAACAAAATAATCCTTCAAACACAGACTCCAATCCCATTTGATGCTTAATCCATTAGATGTAGACTTTCTCCATTTCTTCATCCAATTAATGTTTCATATCCTGAAATCACACTCTTCGTTCACACCTAATCATTTCTTCAAGCAATTAACCGCGGAGGCGGCGTTGAATTCGGCCCGATTTGTTCTCAGAACTTGGCATTTGTACCTCGCTTTTACTTATCTCCACAACCGCTAGATGGCTGGCTCGTTGCGGCATGCACAATGATATATGAACGTCCCTTAACACAGTGTTTCTCAATAGTTCTTTTGTAGAATGAATGCAGCGATAGAAGTGATACCAACTTTTATCATAAAATGAAAAATGATGGATTATGAACTTCAATAAGAATTGACAACAGACACCAAGCGCCATGACATCTGGCGGCATAATTTGGAACTACATGATTTAGTATTCTGGCTGATTTGACGTTAGAACTCGTGTAGTAAAACTTATTGCTTGTTGTACGGTCGTACGTCATGAAGAGGACTATCGGCTTTTATAATTATCCTACCTTTGGTGACAATATTGTACTTATCACTAGTAAAATAAGTACAAAACTTTGAAGGGCGCAATAACGGATTTGTATTTCGAATTAAAATATTAATTAAAATACACATATAAAATAAAGTTTTATTGCATTATTTTCGTGGATGACAATCTCAATTTCATCAGAAGCCGATTTTAGTGCATCAGTTTGTAAACAGGTTGTAAGAAAAGGACTTACTTTTCCTACAAATTACACAGTTGTGCGTTGTGCGTTTATTTCGTTTTCGCCTAATTAAAAAATATACATAGACACATATTTAGTAATGTTAAATTTATTAACGTACCTTCTATAAAACATCTTGAGGTCGGATTTGCATGTAGAATTCTAACTTTGGCAGTAGTTATTTTCATTTTTGCTTAAATACAATGTTTTAATTTTTGTCAGTGCTGAATTAATAGACACACAATAGGGTAGTTGCGAAAAAAATAAATGTTATTTTTTCCTATTAATTATGAAATATAAACTAATTCTATACATATTAATGTAAAAATTATTCGAAAATATAAAACTTTTCATTCATAATTTCCGTAAATAAAGTTCGCGGTGGAATTCTTGTGACGTAGACTTTTAATAATTGTATAGTTCGACCAAGTCTGTATGACTCATACAAGCTTATTAGAATACCACGACAAAGTGAAGATGTTGAATTATATTTAATTACAATAGTATTATTTACTTGAATACCAGATATTTAATTCTTATATAGACAACTTCATAATTTCGCCACCAGGTGGCTACACACTTCAGTGAATGTACATGTCATTTTTAGTGACATAACCTATGTTTTACGTGTTAAAATCATATTTTATTTTTCTTTTCTATATCATCAGATTTAAAACAAGGTAATGAAACTAATGAATTTGTGTGAAAATGAATAATTTCTTTTGAAACATATAAATCGTTTCAAATAAAAATGGTAGTATTGTGTACAGAGTGTACAACTGAGAGTGTACCGCTAGGGCAAGAAAGACTGTGATTGGTATTAATAAAACACGTCACCATGGGAAAATTTGAAATAAGAATTTTGTTTTAAAAAATTATATTTTGAAAAATATACAGTTCTCAGACATAAAATATGTATTAAAGTGAATAACTTGAAAAATTCTTTCAGAAAAAAAATAAATTGGAAAATGCGCAACTACCCTATTGCAATTTGCAAGAGCGCATCTTGCGGCAAAGCATAGAACTAAAGGTTGCTATCGTTACCACTACCAAACAAAGACTTGTCATCAGCCATAGACCTCTATACTCTAGCCATAGTTTTAGTTGAATAATCTTCAATATTATCAAATAAAAAAAGTGGCCCCACACACATCTTGTGGTTTTAAACCAATTTTTATTGAACACAATGAACAAATCACAAAGAATTAGGTTAATATTGAATGACGACATATGCATATATAATGACAGATAGAATCATGGAGCGGGACGTAAGACAACGAGGGGAGGTTTGTTTGTAAGCATAGTCCATCTCTCTCTTGCATGTGATGTCAATTCTGTATGTGTCTATTAAAATGTCTTCTACAAAAGATTAACCCGTTGGTTTTTTGTATAATAATTTCACGCAAATTGTTATATTTGTAAATTGCACAACATGCCTGCAGAAGTAATACCAATGACAGTTAAGAGTACTAAATTAAACGCAGCGACGGTGCTGCCACTAACGGTCGAGTTAGTTTTCAATAGGTAAATACAATGAAAACAGTCTTTAAAGGTAATAAAATAATACTTCTTAGAATCTTCTGTTTTTGGAATGCATTTCGTTAGCTAATTTGATTATTACTTTAATTAAGTTTACTCTTTGCTGAATCAAAGTAAAGGCGGACTCTTTACGAACAATTAAATTCAACGGCAATTACAATTTAAAATCAGTTAAAAATCTTCTGTGCGCTCCAAAGCATTAACTTTTACTTTCATCCCCTTTTATCCTTTTTTATTATCTCGAATTTAGAAAATTGCATTTTCAAGGAAATGTTTCTCGATAAATTTATTGCAAGAAAAGAAAAATAAAAAATATAATTCCTGTTGGTGGTCTGCTATGTCCTCTTTTAGATACAGAATCCACATCCGCAGTATAGTTACTCTTCCCCCTGAGGGACTGGTTCTCCTGCAGATTGAGAATCGCTGCCTAATGTCGTCGCTCTCTGTCTTATCTTCTTCTTTGTATATCTCCATCCTTGTCGTACATTTGGCTTTGTGTCCCTCTGTCCCAGAGGGTATCTGCGATTTTCGACTGCGGACTGCGCCATACAAAAGGCAGATAAATAAGACTCACCAGTGACTGTGCGAATCAAGAATGGAGATCCTGCTGAACATATTTCATAGTATTAGACGTGCTCCTACATTTGTTAAGTGCCGAGGAGCCAGTCATAAATGTTTACGTAACGGTTCTAAGCAAATATTCTTACAGCCTGAATCTTTTTATCAAACGGTTTATAAAAATATTTTCATTTTTCCAATTTGGGAATTTTGGAGAGCATTAATAATAACATTGTGCTAAAATATTGTGATATTTGTAGTGTGATAAAAAGATAAAGGATAAAATAAGATAATATGAATTGAGAGGCATAATAAACGCAATTGATTTACGGAAGGAAGTGAAAATATATACAGTACGAGTAATGCGTTCACTGGTAGCTTATTACGATCAAGTTCTGAGGAACCCACACAAAATAGACTTTTGTTATGTTTCAGGCGTTAACAGTTCCTCGAAATCTCAGTCAAACAACATTTATTCCCTTACAGAACCGACATTTCGGTGCACACTTGCATCTTCCTCTGACTTCTGGTGAGGGCAGAACAATAACAAGCTAACTTTATTATAAATTTAGTGTATTTGATAATTAAGTCTATAAGTTATTGCTAGCCTATGAGTAGGGTTGATAAATATCTAAATAGCTATGGATGCTGTATGATAACCTCTCACCATGAAGATGCTAACGTTTTTAAGTTTTTGGTTAGTCTAGTTTAGAGATTCATACTGGAAAGACAGAGTCTGTCTTGGTCTCTCAGGTCCAAGCGACATGTAAAATTTTAGTTTTGGTTCGCGTTCTGCGTAACGCGAGTATTTTGATCTAGGTATGCATCGGCATCTTTAGAATTTAGTTATGTTTAGTGTAGTCGATAATAATAAGTAGTAAATAAATATGTAAATAAAATTTAGTACAAAAATATTAAGTGTGTCCGTCTCCATAAAAGTGTTCATCAATCATGAATCACCTAAGTAAAAGTGTATGTGTGTTCATCCACAATGAAGTGATCATCCAAGTCATAGTCGATAAGGGGAATCCAACCAGCTCAATTCTTAAAAAGTTTAAGCTAATCTTTATTTTTTGATTAGCGAATTCTATCCTAACTTTGACAGTTTATATCTTAAAATATAGTCCTACTATCCATGATAATATTTTGGAGATTAAATTTTAAATACCGGAATAGAATAAAATTCACTAATTCAAAAATGATGATTAGCTTAAACTTTTTTGAGAATCCGGCTGTTCATGTCCAGAGAGGAAGTTATTAAGAAGGTACGTTACCTACTTACTGGTGATGAATGGTTACCCATCAGACAGCCTTAAATTTCATTCACCACTATGAAATATTTACAGATCCGATAACGCGGTTTAAAAATTTGAATTCACGAGGTACTAACAACTTAAACTCATATGTAATTCTTCTAATTTTTAAAAAACTGGAAATCGGCTCCTTTCTAATTTTTTCGTCCAAAACAAACAATTTTACCTATGTAATACACATGTGGACGTGATTAATGAAAAAAACAGAAATAGGGCGATATACAGAATTTCATGCTGATTTCAAAATTTTAGTGTTATCCTATCTTGAAACATGACAGAGTAGAGGATGAAATAATGAAAATATGTAGAAAAATTGTTGACAAAAATAATTTAAAAATAATCGAAATATTATTTAATTCGATTATACAACGAAGGCGAACTGTTATAAGTAGTAAAATCTATTAGATAAAATATTAAATATATAATATTGTAAGCTTTCGGTGAAATTTAAATATCTTTGAATGGGGTCCTATACCATAGTCATATTTTAACTACCTTAAATAAGAAGACGAAAATATACATAAATTAATGAGTATTAGTGAAAAAATTTTCTTTAAATATTAACTAGGTCACAAACTACAAGCGATTGAAGCTGATTACTAATTGGGTATGACGCGTTAGGTATTAAGAATTTGATTGGTCGCCTGATTTTAAAAAGAAGATTCGCGCGTCTGCGGCGGTCACCTTTGAAAGAATATGAAATGTCATGTTGTTCTATAACCTAACAAAACATTTAACAATTTTGTGTTTGATGAATTTGTTTAATTATAACATCTAGTAATATTAACAATAAACATGTATTTATAACTAAATCAATTTGTAATATGAATTAAATTAATAATAATATTAATTAAATTAATATTGAAACTTCAAAACAGGCAAACATTAGCGCCATCCGTCGTCATACTTTGTGTAATACTTTGTGTAATATTGTCAAACTGTTTCAATGTTCTGTAATTTATTAGGAAGAAATCCTTGTTAAATGCTTATTATTTATGTTATTTATACTTAATAATAAATTCTTCGTGAATATAACGTATAAGTTTTTATATAAAAATATTTCAGCTATGCAAACATGAAAAAAATTGTTTCCAGTATAACTAACAGTTTGTCCCATTGTTTGTCGATCACTTGTTGTTGCTACGTCACGCACAAATTCTTAAACTTTAAAAATTCATATCTCGCTTAATACGTAAAATTTTTAAATCGCGTTTGTACTGAAGTTCTTACAGGAAAAAAATAAAAATAAAAGAAAAATGGTATAGGACCCCATTCTTGATTTTTGCCAAGCAAGTACGCCATTGGCTTCTTACTGGCTTGGTCTTCAAGCAATGATGCAGATAAAGATAATTTTATGTTTGAAACTATTGTTGACTCAAATTATGGATAATTAATGACAAAAAGGCAAGAAAGCTTACAGGTATGCTATTTTAAATCCATTAATGAATTGCAGAATATTATCAACTCAATTATATCATCAAATTGAAAGTAAAGTCAATTTCAAACTGATTACTTTAGTTCATTATTTCCCAAACATTAGTTTGCTAATGCACTGTAAACTCAAGGTAATTTTCAAATCATTAGGGACTGACTATTCCTAAAACTAATTCCATAAACATTAAATTATAAAATGAAAATCTTCCACATTTTCTTTTATGCTAGTTTAACATCCTAATATATATTTTTTTCTTTTAGAGAGAAGAATTTTATCTTGTGTTATACAAAATGTTTGTTATAAACAAGTAGGAAACTATGTATTTTCATAGCAAGAATTGAGAAAAACTTTTCACGGAGTAATTTCAGATATAATCAACATTAAATAGTTTTCAAGCTAATTTGAATTTTAAAGGCGTTTCTATAAAATTTAAAGGGCTCTTTATATGATAATCCTGCATATAGTTTCTAAGTACCAGTTAACAGCACTTTAGCATTATTTACATGCTAAGTTTTCCCGAGGTGCCATTTTGTTCTGTAATTGACATTTAAGTAGAGCTAAGACCTTATCCCACGATACAACGTATTGACAATTTATTGTCTGTATTTATGACAAAACGTCGTGTGCTTGGCAACTTAGCAGCAATTAGTTTAGCTAAACTTTTCCGATATGGGCAATTTTCTTGGAGCAATCCGTTTGGGCGCATGCGCTAAATTACAGAACTAACCAAAAATAACTAACATCAGAAATGATTTACGTCAAACTCATACCTGTTCGATAAAAACATTTCATTTTGTGCATTCTTGATATTTTTTGTTTACAGTTAATAGATAAGATTAAACGCAAATAAGTAAATGTAATTTTCCAAATCATATTTCCCTGGATTTTAAGGCAAGGTTAAACTGGTGGTAAGTTGCTCGTATTTTGCATCGTGGGATACGGTTTTTAGGAATACATCTAAAAAGGGAATCTCCGGAAAGGTAACCTAAAAAATCTGATGTGGCTAGTATATTACTACTCGTTACTTAATTTTTATTAATTTATCTACATATTCTATTCTTATTAAAACACTATCATTCTTAATTAGAAATAATTTAATAATTAACTTTTTTAGGCAGTGACTTTATCTGTCAGTCATATAAAGATTATTGGCGCCACTAGACTAGCGCCAATTTAGTTGCATATGGAAAAAAAAAACTAATTCAACTGGCGGCAATGGACTGGCACTAGTAATCAATGCGCCAGTAAAAGTATGAAGCAGTTGTACTTTTTGGCACCATTTAGAGACACAACACTACAGTGCAATAGCAAAAGCTTCAAAAAAATGGTCACCGGAAATAATAATTCAGTTTCTGGAGACATGCGAGCAAAATCCATGCCATTGGAATAAAAAAAAAATCTGATGTGGCCAGCACACGACCTCCCGAAAATTCCATGTTTAAAATAGTAATGAGCTTTAAGTAAAGTATCTTTTTCCGTTCCGGTTGATCGTTTATAAACAAAATCTAATTTGTTGTTTTAATAAATAGAAGTCTGTAATACGAATTAATTTCGTGTCAAAAATAATCGATTATCATGGGCCTATAGCGCTCACCATCACCTATAACAGTTCGACCTTCATCATTTACGAAAAAGTAAGTTCCAATGACGCAACACGCAACCTGACCATAGTGCGCACCAAACAGTCTCATTTTGACATGTAATGGTACCTCGTAAATCACATGAAGATTTTCGTCTGCCCATATCTGGTAATTTTGCTTATCGTCATACCCAGAGAGGAGAAAATGTGCCTCACCAAAGAAAAAGATAATCCACGAAAAATCATCATCAACTTCCAAGTGCTCTAAAAACGCAATCTGTGTAAATTCTGTGCCGTACATGATCCATGTCGTAAATGTGTAGTTGTAAACCAATATTTGACATTCTGAAAACACGTACTTATACTGACAGATTTATATTTACAAATCAAATATATTTCTACTTAATTCTTCTTAACACGGTTTCATTATTAATGTAAATGTGACAGTGACATTTGTTTAAATACGTCAAAATTTTATTAAAGTAATATGTTTTTGTTTGACGCATGGGTCAGATGATGTACAAAAATAAATTATTTTATAAATTTATATTTAAAGTTATTTAAAGTTTTTTAAAGTTATATTATCGTAGAATTGAAGATTGTACCATTATATTATATTTTTAATAGTAAAAGTTGCTGAAAAATTATATTCAATGCAATTTTTTCAAGAAAAACTGGTAAAAGCTTGTATAAGTGATACTTCCGGTTATCTGATATACACTAAAAACTAATCAACTCTTCCCACATTAGTATAGAATGGGAATACAAAATTTCAAAATTTTCTGATTGATAGTATTTGAGTAATCGTGTCCACAGGATCCACACACACATACACACACACACACACACACACACATACATACCCACAGACATCATTGTAAAAATGTTAAAATCGGATTCTGGGGACATCAAAACGTGCTTATTTACTAAAATTTTTATATGCTATTTTTAGCACGATCCCTATACCTCCCTTACCTAGGGTAGCGGGAGGTAAAAAAAATTGTCCCATAAAGATCGAAATAAAAGAGATGATGCATTGAGAAAAATTGTTGAGGTTATGTCTGACTCAGTCAAAGATTTTGATGTAAACTCTGCTAAAGTTAAAATATTAAGTATTTTTTAGAGCTCAGCAGAAAAAAATTGCACTACCAACCATATTATTGATTGTTTGAAGCAACTCAATTGTAGACATTTTTAATCTGGTGCCAGTTTAAAACTGATAGATATTGTGGAAAAATATACTGGTGCCACTAAAATTGGCACTATAAACCTGCCGGCAAATTGGCGCCAATAATCTTTGCTTGTGGAATTCTAACTTAAATTTGAGATCAGTAGTGACAGCACGCACTTTAGAATTCTATCAAATGAGGCATTGTCTCAAAATATTCGCCTGCAAGCGTACGACTCAAGGCGAAAGTGTCAAAGTAACGTCTTTATTTTGCCACAATGGGCTACTTGCGTGGTACTGAAAATCCAATTTCTGTCACTATATAAGTAATGTTATATTGAAAACATATATAAAAATATAAATTTTATTTTAAAATAATTATTTGTTTTTTACTAAATTAAGAAAGAAAATTTTCTGTGACGTCTTTATATTGAACCGGGGGAGGGGAAGCATTTTTAAGAATGTTATCAATAGATGGCATGGCGTGCGAGAAAGTTTTAATTTGAATTTGACATTAGTTCATTTTTCTATCTCTCTGGTCTCTCAAATACATTAATTACTTAATAAATAAACACGTAGGTAGTTATTTGTAATTTAAAATATCGATACCAAAAAGATAAACTAAAATACTAACCTCCAAACTATTATTGAAACGTCAAACAGGTGATCTACATTACCCGCACAAACATACCATTACTACGGGACGGCACCAAGCTGTGACTTTACGACTATTCATTGGTGCGGCGTAATTCTACGTCATACATGGTGGGAATTCAAATAATCAAATTTCATTATTTTTTTCTGGCTAATTAGTAAAAATTTTGTCAAAAGAAAAAATATGGGTAGCAAGTTTTTACCTTCTCTTCAAAAATATTAAATAAAAAAAGGTACGCAAGTAGCCCATTCTATTCAAAGTCAATTTATATATAATTTATACATTTATCATATACAACTGTCATAATATTTTTTTTTTATTTTAATAGTATAAATTCCAAAAATTTCCGAAACAAAAACCGAATATAGAATTCTGCATGCTACCAAGATTCGTAAAAGTAAAATCGTATTCATCTGCACTACAGACTACAGAACTGTGCACCCAAAGATATGCGATTATTACTGCGATCTGTATACCTCTCTTACCTACGGTGAAAGAGATAAAAATATTTCCCCGCGTATTTTGAGTGTTCGTGTCTTTTCGGGTAGAATTGTATTGTAAATAATTTAAAAATTTAAATTTAACACCTAAACCAATTTCGCTAAGCCCCTATTTTCATGCTTGAGAAAGCAATTTGTTACATTGTAATATATCCAAAATCTTTCATTTTCCGTTCCATGTGCTACGGCGCTTTCGCTTCGCAGGTATTAGTGCGTGCGACGAACGTTCGCACCGTTAACATTTCCTGGTGCTTGTTATCTTTCAAATTGTGTTATTGAACGTTCCGGGGTTGAGGAGATAACGCGAGACAAAACACCACCCTGAATTGATACTTGCCGTGTAGTGATCACCAAGGTAAAATGGTTATTGAATTGTGCTACAGTATACTGCCAATGTGTAGTTGCATTATCCAATATTAACCACATACTTTTTTCAGATTACTTTATACGTTGTTGATTGATAGACAGCGTACCGTATAATATTTGTCAGATAAGTTTTCAGAACAAAATTTAATGGATGATACTGTAGTTTAAGAAAGGCATATTGAATCTGCTTATTACAATATTCGAAGAAGCTTAGTTCTGACTTGCTCCAGGCATCTTTGGTGAATTTTTACCTCTTGAAAAAATCCTTCGGGCTGGTGTAGTGGCCGTGAGCATTAAGGCGCTATGTCTCTACATGTTCAGATCGAATCTGAGGTTTTCGTTTCGAATCTATTGGCCGGCTAAATATATCAGGCATTAATCGCACTCGCTTGCGACAACTTGACCAGTTGTCTATGTTAAACATAGATAGTGCTAGCGATAGAAGGAGTACTCACGCAGCCGTACTGAGCCCTGTTTCTCAAAAAATACAAGTCTTGTAATACAAGTGTGTACACTTGTATAATTTTAATTTTCACAAGTATTCGTTTCTCAAAACCACACTTGTAATATACAAGTCACAAGTGCAAGTCTATTTTATACAAGCGTTTTTTACAAGTATAATTATCGTTCTGTTTCTCAAAATATATTTTACAAGTAATGTCAAATACACGAAAATTTTTAGCAGTCTCAAACAACCCTATCATACAATTCTAATGGTGTAGAAAATATTTATTTACAATTGAAAAAGTGTACAAGTTGTCTAGTAAGGTTCGGAATTAAAAGTGAGTTTATTTATTACCTTGATTTAATTTATTATTTTTTAAATAAATTATAATAATCATTATAGATAAATATTCGAAATCAATGTGATCAAGTGACTCTAGTAATGAAAACGAAGTTGTTGTGGTACGAAGACCTAAAATATTTGGGAGGAGGATTGATTATAGCCATATGGAGATGTTATGTGAATTTAATGAGAGGTTTTGACTTACGCCCAGGGGCTATAAAGGGCCCACCGGCCGATTTCAAACAATATCACAAATTATTTAATATCTGTGAGCTAAAAATTAAAAAAGCATTACAGCAATGACAAAACTTGATTACAACAATGAATAATCTTGAGTACAACAATGATTATACTTGATTACAACAATAAACTTGGTTATAACGATGATTGAAATTGATCAGATTTCTGTTTGTATATACAAGTATATCTATTTATGTACGAATGTATGAAACTGGGGGGCCGAATTTATCCAAAAATTGCTTAGCATAGAAATAGATCATGTCATTATGATATAAGAACATTTAGCAATGTTGCTCGTTTTAGATTTGGCCAGAAGTTTTCCCTTGTAATAAACACACAAATTAAATCAGCTGTGATCACTTGTGAAAATAAACTACAAGTGTAAAAAAATTACTAGACTTGTAAATTTCTTTCTGAAACAGAATTTACATGTCCTTGTGAAAAATTTACTAGTAACTTGTATCTTGTTAACTTGTAGACTTGTATTTTTGAGAAACAGGGCTCTGGTTGCATAGCAATCAGTGGTTGTCGCACGGACTAAGTACACCAACTGCTCTACTACTATCGGTCACGAAATGAGTATAGTGAAAATGAATAAGCAGAAGACTTACGCCTAATCCGACACCCATCTTGGGTATAAGGAAAAGAAGAAGAGGAAGAAAAAGAAGAAGAAGAAGAAGAAGAAGAAAAAAAATCCTTATCCTTAATTGTTTTCATTTTTTAGGCTCTTACAGATTGTTGCATATCTGTCTTGTAATTAACGCCCAAAAAGTTTCAATATAGAATTTAAAGTGAAAGCAAAGTTTTGAGATAAAATAATGGCGTGTGGTGCAATTTCGGAAGCAGGCATCCCCAGACTACTTTTGGACGTGTTAGAGTTTTATACACAAAATTGCTTGTCGAAGTTCAAGTATTTCATCAATTACAATATTAAAAGGCTATGGCCGATGTTGCCCTTTTTCACCCTAATATCTAAATCCTAAATTTATATGCCCTTATTAACGTTTTTATATAGAATATTAGGAATTAGATTCTAGGTTTTGCAGGAGCACACTATACCTTAAAGTTGACGGGCACTAATTAAATAAATCATGTTCGTTGCTATCATTTGTTCAAAACGTCAAACGTACTGTCAAAGAACTTCTCAGCTTCTATTTTATGAAATATTATATTCACATTTAATCTGAAGCATCAAATTAAATAGTACTCATGTGTTGTTTTTTTAGGCGTTATTTACAAGAAAGGTGTAGGAGTCCCAAAATGAAATTAAATTGATGACCCTTAAATTTTAAGTCAGACAAATTAAAAAAAGCAAATCGAAATTTTGACAGCAATATTGATTTACTCATTTGACTTCTCCTTTCGATTCGATTTTGTCAATTTAAGAATCACTTAAAATTTAAGTATCAGCGGTGCAACCTGGCATTAGGAGTAGAATTTTTCAAAAAGTACGCATCATAAATTTTAAAACTCACCACAGACTCATGGGGCAAGTAAGAACTAATCTTAAAACTTAAACTATGTTAATAGGCTATTCCACGATATTTTTTTAAATTTTTTTTCTTGAAGTACATAAAAAAATAAGACCACATGTGAAAGTCCGAGTTAAAAATTCCTCCAAATAAGCGAGATATTAAGGTCCGAATTTTAAATTACCTTTGTGACGTAGGTAATGTGGATTTACCAGAAGTAAACAAACAGTGGTTCACAAGCCACGAAAAAATGTTAAACAAACTACAAAATAATGTATATTTAAATTGTAATATTATAATTCATTATTAGAGACATAAAATAAATTATTATACTTAATTTATTTCACATTTTTTTCTTATTTTATAAAAACAAAGAAATTAGAACGTCACCCGGACAGCAACCGAACAGATCCGACACACCCGAAGAAGTATATTCTTAGTTAGGGCGGGGCTTCTCAAAACCGGAGGTCATACTTGGATCCTATTTGTTCAAACACTCGTACATCATCCTGCATCATCAATAGCAAAACTCCCCGTGTCTTCTAGAAGAAATAATTTATAATAAAAGAAATATGGTTTTCCTTATCCTTTAACTATTATCGTTCATATTTTCAATAAACTTTTACTATTTTTGATTACTGTGGAATAGCCTAATAAACTTTCTTAAAACCACAGTATTGTCCACTCAATTTCTTTCCGAAAATTTATGTGACACATTTTCTAAAAATAAAGATACATTCAATTTGAATGTACCTTTAATACAGGGACTGTGATTGATCTAATTGGCGAAGGAGTGTTGTACCCTTTAATAATACCCAAAACATAGGCCCCTGTGCTGAGAAAATCACTAAGCACAAAGCAGAACATGACTACACACTCACTAATTATCCGTTACCTTTTCAGACCAATTAAATATAGCTAAAACTTCAAAGTATCGTGATGAAGCGTTGACAACTATTTATAATAGCGCTTTAATCCACTGATACTGTTTAATAAACAATATAATCAAGTGAAATCATATGAAATATGTAGCATATGATATAGTTGATGGCAATAATCTGATTATTGGGTTACGAGACGCACAGGAAACAATGGAGTATTTGATATTTCAACGATTATTCTCTATAATGTTGTGCAACAGATTTTAACAGACGATATGTTGCAATTGTTAATAGGAATATTAAGCTAATATTAGTTTAGTGTGAAAAGCTGCTTTGGAATTGTAAACAAAATATAAACAAAGACATTATACAAATTCCAAAGCAAACATGGAGATATTTTATTCTGAATTGAAAACAATAATGGTGTAACAAAATCAGATGTCTGAATTGAACCAAAAATCTGTTGTGGCCAGCACAATACCTCTCTCCATTTCCATTTTATGCTATAAGTATAAGTATTGAATTGCACTTTGCTGTCGAAACATCGTTTTATAATTAAAAAATTCAGAACTTCACCAAATATTATTTTTTTATTGTGCTTAACATGTCTTGTACGCACATAAAATTCTAATTATATCTATTTTTCATTGTATGTGGTTGTTCCTAAATGTCAGAGATTCTTCCAAATCATTGACAAGATTGGCGATATTTTTTATGGATATGTAGATTTTACCTATAATTTTAAATATTTATTTAATAAAACAATAAGAAAGATTAAATGTACTTCCCAGGAAAAGCTTTCAGAATGTCACCAAAACTGATGATTTTTGACACTGACATTTATCTGTCATTTAAAAACTATGTTCCAAATATTTGAATTTGTCAAATGGTTTCCTCGGTGTAGTTTGGACTGGGCTATTTATTACATCCGATTATTCTCTCTATAATAGTGTCTTTATCTCTAAATTTATAGAAGATATAATAAATACTTTAAATGTATCAGATGTAGAAGTTTATGTTTTTCAATATTTGTGATCACACAAATTTTCAAAAATAATATTTAGAAGATCTTTTTAAGAAACTCTACTTCCAGTTATCCAATTGTTATCAAAATCTTTTCAGCTCTTCTCATGAATGACAGATTGAGGAATTCGCAGTTAAGCTTCTTAAATCTTATAGTTTTTGAGGAATCATCCTTCCAACATTTACACGTACGCACACACACACACACACACACACACACACACACATACATACACATACATACATATATAGTAAAAATATTAAAATCGGATTGTAGGGATTCGATACCTCTCTTAGCGAGAGGTAAAAACAGTGTGTTTCGTGCAACAGTACAAGGCTTCGGAGTATAAATTTATAGATACCAAAATAAGATAAAAATTGTTCTAGTAATAACAAGATTCAACATATTTTCCTTAAACCCCTATATCGTCCATTCAAACTTTTTCTGAAAACATATAAAATTAGTACGTACGACAGATTTCGAGTATTTGTTAAGAGGAATCCCCAGTGGTCGGTAAAACAAGGTTCCGTATTATACTAATTACATGTTTCCTATGTACTCAATTTAAAATGTTTTAATGGAACATATAAGTTAAATCTTTGCTGCTCCTTTCTTGTGTTTTAAATTTTGTTATTAATTAAATAATGATGTCATAAATATAACAAATTTCAACTTATTATAGTTATTTTATAAGGGCCTTATTTTAAATTTTAAAACAATAGAAAGTAAATATGAACCTTCTACTTCCAGGTAATATATGTATTATTTATAAAATCTGCACAGAATTGCGAAATTTAGTATAAAACAAACCCTACTTTTTCTCTTTTCCAACGAAATATTTGTGCTGATAAACCTAACACCTTGCGGAACTAAATCAAACTATATTTTGACTCCTCCTTCTTTCCCTAAAGTACATTCTCATTGACAAGTATACCAGAAACTGAACTAAACTGTACATCTTCAGTGCGCTTGCCTGCTTTTAGCGTAGACAGGCGGTCGGTGAGAAGTTCATGAGTGCATATTTATGTAAAAATTTAAGCTTTTATTGAATAATTATTGTGTTTATTTTCAAGAAGATGTATGGCTAGATTACAATCTGATTTTTTATTTTTCCAAGATCTCATATGCTCATAATTATTTTACTTTATTAAAATGTTTCACCAAGTACCAACGACGGATTCAATCATTCATAATTTAACTGCCATAAATATCGCATCGGTAATTAGAGCGTAAATTGTTAAAATTTTACACACGTCAAATAGTGATGCGATATTTTTACGTTGGGGTTCTCCCCCTGTGAATGCGCTTGACCTTGAAAATTGCGAAAGTTGGAGAATACAGTACCCAGGCTATTTACTATTTTGACTGTACCAGACATATCACGTGGTACTACTAGGCTGAAATTGTTCACGCCCACAGTGCTTCCCCTCGCACACCCGACCCCCCCCTCAGAATAAACCTAGTAGAGTAGGGATTCCTCTTAACATAAAATCTACACTAAAGGCGAGAAATTTACCCAGATTCAGTATTCATCTTTTATTTGTAATGTTTGCTAGTTCTGGAACAGTTTTCATTGTGAATTCTGCTAGAAAATACTTCTGGAGTGTATTTGCTGTGATTTAATTCCGTTTTTGATGTAAAAGGAATAATCGCTTTACCCTTTACATACAATTTAACATAGAGACTAAAACTTCTAATCATTGTAACAACTACAAACTATTCGTATTTCAACCTTTGGTTCTTCAGCTTCAAATTCTCTCTGTAATTTATCATTCTTTCATCTCGTAAACCGGAAGCATTACGTCCCGGATTGCGAAAGTGTTTTAGCGAGATGTTTCTATGAGGAGTGTTTGTAGCTTTTGCGAAGTTTGTGCACTGCGAGGTTTGAATGAACGGGGCTGCATTCACGCTTTAATCACCTGCGCTTTTTGTGCCTGCAACGGTCTACGGTCTGTGGCCCCTGCTTCCGAAATCGGAACACGCCACTGTAATTAATGGGGGAAAATTGTTTTTTGATGCTTGTTTTATTATCGTTAGGCAAATTTACTTCCACACGACGGAAATAGGTTAGAATTAAAACATATTTAAATGTGTATTTATATTTAACTGATGCAGTTTCTCACATTCAGATTCTGTTGTCGATTTTGACTTAAGACGGAGTAAGTAGAGGAGCGTCAAAATGTTCCCGGAATTTGTCCATAAAATTTTAATGAAAAAATATGTTGTGACCAGCACAAGATCTCTCGCCATTTCTATATTAGGCTATATAAGAACATATTGGGCCGAATTCACCACTCTTCTTTAGCTTAGTGATCGTCTCTAGTAACCATGGAAATAGCTTGCATCCTTTTCTTATTAATGTACCTATTATTAAATAAGTCTCTCTTTATTTTGTTATTTTTAGATAAGCTTCATTAGTTAAAGAAGAGTGCTGCATTCGGCCCATTGTATTTAATATTTATGGTACACACAAAAAATCTAATTATATCTATTAGTCATATATTTTTATATTTTTTAAGTCATTTCATAAATAAGTTTCTTCCTACTCTTTTAAATGTTCGAGATTCTTCAAATTCATTGATGAGATTGGCTGTATTTTTTATCCATAATGGGGTCCTATACCATTTTTCTTTTTTTCTGTAAGAACAGGATAAAATAAGAATTTTAGTGCAAACGCGACTTAAAAATTTTACGTAATAAGCGAGATATGAATTTTTAAAGTTTAAGAATTTGTGCATGACGTAGCAGATACTAACAAGTGATCGACAAACAATGGGACAAACTGTTAGTTATAGAGGGAACAATTTTTTTCATGTTTGCATAGCTGAAATGTTTGTAAATAAAAACTTATACGTTATATTCATGAAGAAATTATTATTAAGTACAAATAACGTAAATAATAACCTTTTTTTCCTAATAAATTATAGAACATTGAAACAGTTTGACAATATTATTACACAAAGCATGACGACGGATGGCGCCAGTATTGGCCTGTTTTGAAGTTTCAATATTAATTTAACTAATATTATTATTAATTTAATTAATATTGCAAATTGATTTAATTATAAATATAGTATTATTGTTAATATTACTAGATGTTATAATTAAACAAATTCATCAAACACAAACTTGTTAAATGTTTTGTTAGGTTATGGAACAACATGACATTTCAAATTCTTTTAAAGGTGACCGCTAAAGACGCGCGATTCTCCTTTTTAAAATCAGGCCACCAATCAAATTCTTAGTACCTAACGCGTCATACCCAATTAGTAATCATTTTCAATCGCTTACAGTTTGTGACCTAGCCAATATTTAAAGAAATTTTTTTCACTAATACTCATAAATTTATGTATATTTTCGTCTTCTTATTTAAGATAGTTAAAATATGACTATGGTATAGGACCCTATTTTAAATATTTAATTAATAATAAAATAAGAAATATTAAATGTACCTCCCAGAAAACGCTTTCACTAATGTATCTGTATTTTTGACACCGACATTTTTCTATCAATTACAAACATTTTAATTTTTTAACTGATTTCCATGAAGTTGCTTGAGTGTGAGATTTATTAGAATAGATTATTTTATATTTATTTTATTTTTTATTTATTACTACATGCTTCTTTATACAAATGTAGTATTTAAGCGGTGAAATGTACGGGGATGAAATTTTCTTTGAATTTTTTCCTTAATCATTTCTTTTACTACAGCGCAGATATGGGGATAAAATTGTGAAAGTACGCGCACCCAAATAACCATGCCCTAAGTGAGATTCGAAGCCACGAGACCAGATTCAAACTGTAAAGGACGCTTGAGCTCTGCCTTAACATGCTAAGCCACTGGTATTTATAATTCTCTATCTCTAAATGTATAGAAGATATAATAAAAATGTTAAATGTATCGGATAGAGAATTTTATGTCTTTGTAATACCATTAATTCCCAAAAAATGATATTTAGAAGATATTTTTAAGAAACTGCCACATCCGGAGAATTTGAGAAACCGTCCCCTCCAATATCCACACTGACATTATAAAAATGTTAAAATCGGATTCTAGTGATTTTAAAACGTGCTTATTCACTGAAATCTGTATATGCGATCTTAGCCGAGATCCGAGAGGTAAAAAGGTACAACATTTTACATTAATTTCCTTTAAAATACTCTACCTTCCATACACGCACTTGTTTCACGTTTAAAACTCTCCTGGAAACCATTTTCTGAAAGTGTCTTTAGCTGCCACTTTTTCCATCACCTCTTCTGGATTAGCAAAATGTTGGCATTTCAATATCATTTTTAGCCGAGAAAACAAACAAATATCGGTTGGTGTAAGTGAGTAGTAATTTTCTGATTTCCTCTCATGGACGTAGGATTTCTACTAAAATTCATGGTTTACATTTTGGCCTTGAGGAATTAATTCGTTATGAATCACGATCTGATAATCAAAAAATATCTTCTTATCACTTTCACTTCCCCGTGTTTGTGTCTAAGCGAAATTTTTGCGTCTACCGCTCGTATACAGTCGATTTTTTCATCGCCTCATTTCCGTATGCTTTTTTTTAGCATCTGAAGGGTCTCAGATGGCGATTTCTTAAGCGGAACACAGATATCTGTAGCAGTACTTAATGTTTGCTCGCTGCTTTGAAGACGACATTTCAAAATCCGACGAACGAAAAAAACGCATTGCAAGAAACAACCTATAGCTTTCGCAACTAAAAGAGATGCCGGGAGCTCGACTCTTTCCTTAGTAGAGACTGCCAACCCAAGAAAAAGAATTTCCCTCCACGTGCTTGGCTCTAGGCAACGATTCGGGGCACTTTTTGATGCTACCTCCAATATGTAAAAAACATCGGTTTTGTAAAGCCTCATTTCCACCGAATGTTTTGATGTAACGCATAATTAGTTTATACGGCTTATGGCCGTTTGCACCAGTTTCCCTTAAATATTCGGCTTAGTAAAGGGTTACTTAATTTCTAAGGTATCCTTAAGCTTAGTTCGTTTACACGGTTGCAGTTTGGTGGTCGCTTATATAAGTGTCACTTAGGAGAAATTCTAGTGTTTTTTTTTACTTTGCATATTCATAAATGTAGTAACTTATATGTCAAATGTGACATGACATATGTATCAGTGTTCTGAATTTTTTGAGTGCTGTTTTCATTATCTGTAACCTTCCACCATGTCCATTAGAGAACGCGCACCGAATTATACTGAGAAAGAAAAAATGTTGATACTAAATATTATTAATGAATATAAACACATATTTGAGTGTAAAAAAAAAAACTGACACAATAACTTGGAAGGACAAAGAATCTGCATGGATTCAAATAACAAATAAATTTAATTTATCAAATTATGTCAAAAGAATCAACATAAAATACGTACAAATTATAAGAGAATTCCAATTCATGTCCAATGCTTCTTATTAAGTCTACGATATTTTTTGTTAGACGAAAACGTTTAAAAAAATTTAGTTCGTCAAAGAGTAAAAATAATTAGCTCTCTCATAAATATGCCGCGGAATTCTATTTTGCACAAATTCTAACATCTTCAACTCCAAAATATCATCATCTATAATATTTAGCTCTAATTCCATTTTATAAATTAATATCAACCAGCTATCAAAACCACAAATGTCAAGTGATATTTGTAGAATAATTGCGATCAACTGCATCTCTGAATTAAGGGGTCCTTTAGGGGGAGATAAACTTGCGCTTAACTTAAGGGTACCTATTTGTAAGTTAAGATACCCTTAACAATTGGTACAACGAATTTTTATTTTTAAGGTGTACTTAATATTTAAGGGAAACTGGTGCAAACGGCCATTAATGCATTATCACAATGTAGGTACTAGGATACCATTTCTAGCTACTTTGTTTAGTGGCTAATTCAACAGAAATGTCACCATTTTTTCTTTTATTTCTTGTTGACTAGCTGACTGCCATTGCAACAGCAATTCTTTTTTTTTAATGCGTTCCATACATAATTTTCTGTACCTATTTATATCCATATCGAAAAATTAAAAATTTAATAATTATAAAATAGACTGACAGTTGACAATTCAGGTTAGTAGTTTGCAATTTTTATTCTTACGCATTGCTCTTATTTCTTAAGCATTCATCTTTATACAAAGCTAGAAATGGTAATAAACATTGCCTTGCCATATGATAAACATTTTTACGCATTGCGTTTAGTTATTAATTATAGCTCTAAGCATTTGAACAATCGGTGGAAATGAAGCTTAAGAATAAATGCTGTTTGACTGAGATTTCAAGTATTTATCATCACTTAAAAGATGGATACGTTTCGTAATATCTACAGATCGGCGAGAGAAAGAAACAAAAATGTTTGGTTATGTTTCCTAATGAAGATTGCCCAATGATGCGAAGTTGGCTACAACAGATCAGTAATGGATGAAGAATTAAGCTGTCAGCATCTAAGACAAAGATAAATCTAGTCAATTATTCATTAACTTCTTCCAAGTTGTGTTATGGAAGTGATATTCATTTTTCAAAGTAAAAACCGAACATCAATGTCTGCAGCAACGAACAAGTAATACTTAAAGTTTAACTACTTGTAAAAATTTTAATTGACTTCTGCTTAAACTGAAGTTGAGATTTTCTCATTGTGAGTTTCCTCAACATTTAATTAGGGTTAAAATTCTCTTTGAGAAGCTTCGAGTGATTCTTTGAGATCTCTCGATACTGTCAAGAATGCTCGATCCTTTAAAACTTTATTAAACCAGAAATCTCTTAATTCTAATTAAACAACAGCTCTCCCGAAGTGAAATCCTGAGAGAACAACATCCAAATCATGAAAATTTCGCTGCCCGAAATGTGAAAGAGAAGAAAACTATATTAAATTTGGTTGGAATGAAATTCAGAACAAAGAGAATGAAGAAATAAAATCAAAGCTCTAGTTGCGAATTGTTTTTGGCGTTAACACTTCACACATTGTTTCTATTCCAACAGCGTTTTGAAATAAAATTCACTCTCTGTAAAATGAGAAAATATTTTGAAAGCGTTCGTCAACAGTTTATTATTTTCTGCAACTTTCAGAGAGAAGTAATCAACAAAATATTAGCATTTTTCGACGTACTTCAAATATACTCCATTTTTAAAATGGTAGGAGTAGATTCAGAATTTTTAATCACAATAATACGACATTACTATTCGTTTTTGTTTCAGGAAGATACGTGCAAATACGAGTATGTATCAATACGATGTTTGGGTAAAGATATCTCGGAATCTAATTGAGATACAGATTTGCGGTTTAAAAATTTGAATCCCCCTATATTCTTTTATATGTGTACTAGTTTATATAAATATGGCTTTACGAAAACAAAAATGGCATAACAAAAATATGAAAATGGTAATTTTCCATCCAATCGCCTATATAAAACACGATGTTAAAAATTTGAAATCCTCAGACTTTTTTTATATGTACACGCAAATAATATTACTATTACTACCAAGTTTATATATCTACCTACCCATTTTTGAATTATTGCCCCAAAAGTCAATATACCCCATATTTAGACAAAAACTACAAAATTTTCAAAAATCTAATTTTTATGTATCTCGATATCTCTTTTCGTTCTCGAGATATTTTGATTCAAAGTTTTGCTCAAAACTGCCCATTTTTGGTTAGTAACCTAAGAATAAGTGGAGATATGAATTTGGCGACACGACCATTCGATTTTACGGGCAAAATTACATAAGTGTACAAATTTTCATAATTTTTGCGAACCGCTTCATTTTTTATGTATAAAAGTTTGAAAGCCCTGAAACTGGCCAAAAGGTGAAAAAATCGTAAGGGTTACACCTTAGATTTTTGCAATTTTTGGCCATTTTTAGTTATTTTGCTTTAGAGATTGTATGCGGTGTTCAAAAATTATGAAAATTGGTGTAGTTATGTATTTTTTCCCGTAGAATCGAATGATGATATCGCCAAATTCATATCTCGACCCATTTTTGGGTTACTACCCAAAAATGGGCAGTTTTAAGCAAAACTTTGAATCTAAATATCTCGAGAACGAAAAGAGATATCAACATGCGGTTTCATAATCTGAAAAGTATCTAAATACATAAAAATTTGATTTTTGAAAATTTTGAAATTTTTATCTAAATATGGGGTATATTGAGTTTTGGGGCACTAATTAAAAAGAAGGTAGAGATATAAACTTGGTAGTAACATTATTTGAACAATACACAAATTAAAAAATCTGTTGTGGCCAGCACAAGACCTTCCGTCAATTCGATGTATTTTGCACAAATCCCATACCAAAAGGACCGTGGAACAGTTTCTATATAATATGTAAAATCGAACACGAACACATACTATTTTTTACAAATTTCATACCAAAAGTTCATTTGAAAAGGTTCTATAAATCCAATAAAATTATGACATAAACATACACTAAGAAAAATGTACTTGACACATTTTACTTTCTGCTTCAGCTTTCCTCTATTTTATTAGGGCTCGCTGTTTCCTCTTCTCTTCCACTCATTCCTGTCCAACGCATCTTCTTTACACAGTCCTTCCTTTCTCAAGTCTTCTGCGATACAGTCCTTCCATCTTCTTTTTAGCCTTTCACTGCATGTCACTTGAGAGGCCCACTATGAAATACTAATTTTTCATCCCATACTTTCCATATTTGGTTTTGCACTTACAACACACATCTGTCAATTAGAATTTTGAATGTATCAGCTGTTTCCATGATAAATAGCAAAGCTGACTAATTTTTGAAAATTAATTTCTTTATAATGCTTTAACTCTACATCTATTGAATATGAAGGAAAATGAATAATCAAACCATATAGAGAAGAGTATTTTCCTCGGTATTTTCTTTAATAAATATAATAACAAAATGACAAAAATTAATATTTAACTGCGTTTTTTTAGGAAAAACTGTTAAAAACTTCAAATAAGGGTACTTCCGGTGGATCAATTATAACCAAAATCTAATCAACTCTTCATATGGATGTACAGAAGAGGAATACGAAAGAATTATAATTTTTAGAATTATAGTATTGGAGTTATCGTCGGAGAAAAATTTGTCACACACGGACACACATACACACACACACACACACACACACATACATACATACAGACATCTTAAAAATAGTAAATTCGTACTGTAGGGACCCTAAAACGTGCTTATTCATTAAAAACTCACCACCGAATTTTTTGACCAAAGACAATACCTTCCTTACCTAAAGGTGACGGAAGGTAAAAATCAAATATTAATTACTAGCCTTCTTTTAGTTTTTTGTAAAATATGTAAGACATCATTTTATAGTTTTACTGTAGCAGTTGAATATTTATGTAAATTTAGAGCACTTATATGTTTAAAAGCACAACTAAGAGACGACGCACTTGTTTTGCATCTGAACCTACAGCGCTAAACAAGCAATGAGATCCATTGAATGAAATGATAGAAATGCATTATATTTTATACATATACCACTTATACAACTTACCTATATCAGTTATATGAAATTGAAGAGTTGTAGTTGAACATTTTTTAAATATTTATTAAATAATTAAAAATTCAAATTTAGGGGGGAGCACTTGCACCCTAACCCCCTCGCCCCTCTGTCTACGCCACTGGGGAGGTAAAAATGATATCCACAGCATAGTGATAAAATAAAGATGTTAATCGATAATAGTGTCTTTTCTCTCTGTTATTTTTCTAGCAAACGCCATAGATTATAACATTTTCCAATAAGTTCCTTCCTTTCCAATGCATCTGGAATTGGAAACTTTTCCATAGCCTATCGCATGCCGGTGCTGGTGCTGGATTTAATAAAGGCTGACGATGCGTTCGTTGCCTCAGTGCCCGGTTGGTATAAATTAAACCCGCCAGACGGCGTCGCGAGCTCTAGCTCCAGTAGAACTCTGAACCTGAGCCGACGGAAGCCTTTCACTGCGTAACAAGAGACGCGTGACTTGAATCCGTTGCTAGGCAACCCGCTAAACAAGGAACATTGACAGTTTTTCACTGATAACCGGAAGGGGACGACAATGGGCTACTTGCGTGGTACTGAAAATCCGATTTCTGTCACTATATACTTAATGTTATATTGAAAACATATATAAAAATATACATTTTATTTTAAAATAATTATTTGTTTTTAACTAAATTAAGAAAGAAAATTTTCTGTGACGTCTTTATATTTAACTGGAGGAGGGGAAGCATGTATAAGAATGTTATCAATAGATGGCATGGCGTGCGAGAAAGTTTTAATTTGAATTTGACATTAGTTCATTTTTCTCTCTCTCTGGTCTCTCAAATACATTAATTACTTAATAAAAAAACACATAGGTAGTTACTTGTAATTTAAAATATCGATACCAAAAAGATAAACTAAAATACTAACCTTTAAACTATTATTGAAACGTCAAACAGGTGATCTACATTACCCGCACGAACATACCATTACTATATGATGGCACCACGCTGTGGCTTTACGACTAATCATTGGTGCAGCGTAATTCTACGTCATACATGGCGGGAATTCAATTAATCAAATTTCATTATTTTTTTTCTGGCTAATTAATAAAAATTTTGTCAAAAGAAAAAATATGGGTAGCAAGTTTTTACCTTCTCTTCAAAAATATTAAATAAAAAAAGGTACGCAAGTAGCCCATTGTCTTAAATTATTTAATAAGGAACGTATCAGTATATTTTCTACTAGTATTTGATACAGATACACCTGATATTAGTATTTACATTTACTCCGAATATAGGCTAAATTCAGCTCTCTTTTTAACTAAACATACAAAACTTAAGTCTTATTTCCACCGATTGTCCTAATGCGTAAGAGCATTAATGAATAACTAAGAACAATTCGTAGAAATGTTTATCATGTGGCAACGTTTATTACCATTTCCAGCTTCGCATAAGGATAATGCTTAAGAACTAAGAGCAATGCGTAAGAACAAAAGTTTTGCAAACTTGTAACCTGAACTGTCAACTACCATTGTATTTTATAATTATTAATTTTTTAATTTTCCGGTATGGATATAGACACAGAAAATTGTGTATACAGGGTGGTTGATTTTTCATTGTCCAGTTTATATCTTCTGAAATATTAAAGATACAAAAAAAAAGTTATATACAAAAGTTGTTTAATACAACTTGATCTATAATTTAGCATAAACAATTTTTTTCCAAGGCCTACCAATTTTTTGGAAAAATATTTAACTTCAATTTTTTAAATGAAATACCCTATATTTTGACATAATAAGATTCTTAATAAATTTCTCTTTACAACGATGTGTAACAAGTAAGGATTTACCTTTAAATTATAACCCATAAAGCAAATAGAATTATGATAAAAGTAGGCTATGATATTCTACTGTTTATACCTGTAACTTCTGTCACACATGAACATTGGCTACCTAGGGGTTTTCCTTTGAATAAAATTATGTCTAATAAAACAAGTAATTGAATTACTAGCATTGATGATTTACAAAATTATTAATACTTTTATTTAAATATCAAATAGCAATCTGTGACATATGTTACTGGTATAAACAATAAAATATCACAGCCTACTTTTGTCGTATTTCTATTTGCTTTATTAGACATAATTTAAAGGTAAACCCTTACTTGTTACACATCATTGTAAAGAGAAATTTATTTAGAATTTTATTCCGTAAAAATATACAGGGTGTTCCACTTAAAAAATCAAAGTTAAATATTTTTCTGGAAAATTGGTAGGCCCTGGAAACAAATTGTTTATGCTAAATTATAGACCAAGTTGTATCAAATAACTTTTATATATAACTTTTACTTGTATCTTTAATATTTCAGAAGATATAAGCTGGACAATGAAAAATCAACCACCCTGTATAACATATTGAAAAAAGAAGAATTGCTGCTGTAATGGTAGACTGTTAGACAACAGGTAATAAGGGAAGAAATTGTGACATTTCTATTGTATTAGTCATTAAACAAAGTAGCTGGAAATGGTATCCTAGTAAATTGTCATAATGCATTAAGCCTTATGCACAATCATTATGCATTAAGCATTAAAACATTCGGTGACAATGAGGCTTTAAGTAATAATGAATTCTTAGAGAGTCTAAAGAAGAGTGCAGAATTCGGCCTCTGGACTAATATATTTATAATAATTTATATAATCGATAAGATTGGGCCGGTAAAAATGAAAGTCCCAATCCGGTTTTGTCTTTATATGCCAGTTTTAAGATCCCGTAAGGTGTCAATAACATTGATACTGATAATTATTTTCACTTACGAACATTATGGAATCATACCGACTGCGCCAATTTTACAAACTATCGATTTGTTTTCTCACTGAATTAAATTTCTATATTAACTTTTAATCACAATAAATTTTACAAAATTATGCATAAAACTACATAAAATTATATTAACAAAATACTACATGTTTCAAAGGTTAATAATCATGCGGATATTATTATTTTAAAATGCATATGTGTCACAAATTATTTGTTCAAAATTAATTAAAAATCAATTATTAAATACTATATAATGGAAAATATAAATAAATATTACAATATTTAACTAAAATAGCTAACATTTATTCTGCTATGAAAATAGTCCAATTGTCAGTTGTTGTAAATATGATTTTTTTCAGTAAATGTTTATTCAAACAATTTAATGTTTTTTCAGTTGGAAATAATTTACTGTTTTAAATATTTGTCAAATAACAACAGATACTATTATAATTTAGTGACATGTTTTGGGAATTATTTATAGCAATACTTGAAACTGAATATTGCCCGAATTAAAGTCAAATTTAATCAACACATATGTGTATGTAGTATTGATCCGGGTAATATGATTAAATTTCTAATTAAACATTGCAAATGTTTATTTAATGTTGAGGCATAAGTGCTTCCGCAGTAATGCATATAAATCTTACACGTGTTCTAATTATAACTTTTGCATTTTATGAATAAACACTACTAAACTATTTAGTATTATGATGACTTCCCGGTCAACGGAGATTAAATTTTAAATTCTTAATATTTCCCGCCTATTTTTCATAAAATAAACACTGTGTACGGACGTGTTATGGGCAAAATTTTTAAGCAGAGGAGTTACGTAATAAAAACAATACTATATGAAAAAAAAAAAAAAACTGGTAATAACTGAGTGATGTTTATGTTTACAAAAACGAAGGAAATAAGTATCATATTTTCATACTATAAGAAATGTACATTTCAATTAAATTTACAATTATTTGCAAGTCGAACATAATGTTTCTAATGTATTTTTATTTTATTTCAAAAAATTGTAGTTCATATTTTCACCACATGTCGGCACTATTGGATTTCAATATTTATATGTTCATATGAAATGTTTCTTGTCCAATGGACATGTTGTACCCTTGTCATTGCTGTCATTCGTTTTTAATTTTTCGTGTGATTGTGATTAACATTTGTTTACGTTGCTTGCTATTTTTTCTTAGATTTTCATTACTGTTGCCTTGTTGCGTATCAAATCTGTATTTTTCAATATATACAGTAACTGTTTTTCGAGTTGTGCTTCTTTGTTTTTTATTTATTCTGTCTATTCATTTCTTTCTGTGTTCAGTTGTGATTTTCGTTGTCTCTTTTTCATTTTATTTTATGTATTGCAAACAAATTAAAAAAATATATTGTTCCCTACTATCACCTTCCTGTGTAATTAATGTATATTAAGGTTTTCTTGTCCAATAAGAGTATGTTTTAAAAATTTAAATTATGTAGATACACATTAACGTATACCTTCCTAAAGCAGAAAGGAAAAAGTTTATTTGTTTCTATATTTGCTTTATAAAATGTTCATTTTGTGCAATTTATCTGAAGTTCTAGTTGAAGTATGTCACGATTTGTAATTAAAAAAATGATTTGTTCTTCAAACATAATGCGCGCGAATTCTTTCCAGTAGCTATGGAGTAATTTCCGTCATTCTAAATGAATTTTTCCGTAAAAAGATCACGATCTGAACACGCGGTTTCATCTCAGACTAGAAATGGTCAAATAAAAAGTTGATATTTAGTTCGCGAGATCGCTTCGTTTATCGGACACAAAAGCACTCACAGAGGGCGATGCCATTAGTGCAAGGGGAGGGCAGCACACGCATCGCAATGGACTTGCGGGGTTGGCGCGCAAGTTAAACGTGACCAGCGACGTCAAGTGGACTACGAATTTATGGATTTCATTGCGCGCTGGTAATTATTGTTGGCTTTTTCAATTCTGCGTACTTTACATTGTGCGATGTGGTTCAGTGATTGTTTTACGAGGGTTGGTTTGTAATTTCAAATAGTCTTTTCAAGGGGAGCATCAATTGTGACTGGGTATTTTCAATTTTACCACAAAACTATCCCTGTTATTTCTATTTTCTTCTGAAATGCGTTCAAATATTAGTTGCACTAACAAGGCTTAAATTTTAAGCGAATAAATGCAAATAGAATTTGTGACAGCAATGTATAATATTTAAATCCTTTGGCATTTCATTTGATGTAACATTGTTAATTTAAAGAACGTTTAAAAATTAAGTTACGCTGATGCGACTGGCTAACTACTCAAGCTGTCATGTTAATATCTGGTGGCTTAAAACCTTAAAGTTGTTGAATGATGAAACGAAAACACTTTCTGTTAATTCCTTATTTTCAATCACAATGATACATTAAAAAATTAATTAACTAAGTTCTAACCTCGGTTCTAACTAAATTAACTTTTGCAATTTAATTTCAAATGACATATGATAGTATATTGAAAGATAAGTATTTCGTATTAATTTACTTTTATTTCAAAATTATTAGTGGAAGAAATATTAAAATGTGAAGGTTGATAATACTGATAGTTTTAATAAACATTCGAAATTTAATTTATTTTGATATTTGGCATTTTGACAACAGCTAGAGTTAAATTTATTGTAATATGTTATGAACTTACAAATAAATACTTTGTAATTTGATTTAAAAGAGTCCTTTACTGTTTGATGTAATTATTTTACTATAAAAGTCTAATTGCAGTAATTTTCCATGAGTAATGACATATTATGTTATGACAATTAAAAAGAAAGATATGTATTTGACATTCAGGCTGTTACCAACTTCATAAATAAAAAAAAAAACTGTTCATTGTCATATGTTTTTATAAAAACAATTGGTTCATTCAGCAGACATGTGGTCACTGAACCAAATGACCGTAAAAATGTACGTCCTGGTCACTTGTTTACGTGCGCAATATTTAAATCCACTGGATTTGCTTTTGCAAGTAGAAATAATCTATAATTATCTGTGCAATAAAACAAAATAACATTTATTTACATGTAAAGCACCGAAAATAAATTATTTCTTGTCATATATTAAGCATACAATAAAAAGTAATTTGATTGAAAAGTTAAATAACTACAAATGAAAATGAAAACATCAAGATGATTGCCAGGTTCAGATGTGGTAATAAAAAGAGAAACAATAAATACTGGCTATCAAGTGATGAGAGGAGTTGCAGGCTATGCGGGAGAGAAGAGGAAACTATCAGGCATTTAAGGATTTCGTGCAGGGAAGTTACGAGAGAAGGAAGAAAAGAAACGGTTCTGTTAGACGATATAGGGTCGGGACAAGATTGGATGAAGGAAGTTATAGAGAAACGGGGGGTTAATTTATGATATAGTACCACAATTTATTGTAAAATATGAATATAATATGTAGATTCTAAGCCGGTTAGGCAAGAATAAATATAATAATAAATAAATAAATAATACAACTTATTATCAGATCATAAAAAAATTATATTGCAATTTCTAATTTGTTTAACAAATAACATAAAATTTATTATAAAATGAAGGTTAAGATTATTAGGCGTTTGAACCACGTGAATGTGAAAAGTGCATTTAGCAAAGACCTCCTTGTTTGATGACCGGTCAGTCAGCTGTTCAGTGACCAAAGAAATCTGCTGAATACGCCCAATGTTACAAAATTCAGTTTGTGAACGTGAAATAGAAAAATCTGATGTGGCCAACACAAAACCTCCCGCTATTTAATTTTTACATACATACATACATAAAATCACGCGTTTCCCATTTAGTGGGTTAGCAAAAACCCGGAAACAATAGTAACAATAAGAAAAGGGATAAGAGTAAGAGCTCAGCTAACTCACTTCACTCTTTAACAACATTCTTCTTTCGCCTTGTCCACAATCATCATAGCATTCATACATAAGAACATATTAAAGTGACTGATTTTCGGTAGCGAATAACCGCATCTGGACCACAATAATAGTTACGCACACACATCCCTATCCATTTTTATTAATTTAAATACGTACTTACGTATTTACTAACTCTGCAAACTGTTCCACTGCATAGAACTATTGATTTATTTACTATTTTCTTTTTAAAATGTCACTATTATTAATTTCAAGTGATTAGTTTTTTGACAGTGACATTTACTGTCAGTTACATTCATTTGAAATATGAACTGATAACAAAGGAATTATTGTGTTTATCTTAGGCTTCGCGACTAATACAAAAAATTATTTTTAAATTTATCTGTAAAATATATAGAAAAAGTATTCATGCATTCCTGTAGAAAATTCAATAATCTTTAATTTTCATAAGACATAAAATGCGAAAAAATGGCATTTAATTGTATTTTTTGAAGAAAAACCATTATGAGCTTCAGGTAAAGTGCCATTTCCGGTTATCCGATTTACACCAAAATCTAATGGCTTCTTTTCATATTAGAATAGGGTATAAATACAAGGTTTCATAATTTTTTGAATGATAGTATTTGAGTTAGAGCGAAGACAAAATCCCTACACATACATACATACATACATACATACACACACACATACATACATACACACACACATACACACATACAGACATCATCGTGAAAATGTTAAATTTGGATTCTAGGGACCTTAAAACGTGGTCATTTACTAAAATCTCGATAAGTGATTTTTAGCACGGTCCCTATACCTCCCTTACCAAGGGTAGCGGGAGGTAAAATAACTATAAAATGATAATGCAAATTTTGTTATCCACGGTCTACCTGATTTTATTATTTCATTACCTATTCAACAGAGTGACCCTTCTAAGTTGTACTAATGAAAACTGAAAAATAATATTCGAACTTATTACTGCGATATTTCATTTGAAATGGTCTTTTAGTTTATAAGCTTTGACATCGTTAGAAAGCACCATTTCTCATTTTTAATAAGGCACTTTATATGTCCCGACTTACTTACTTTTGTTGTCAAGCTCTCCAGCAATAATTGAATGTCCACTAACCTGAAAAATAAAAACTCTTATTAAGAAAAATAATTGCGAATCCATGTTAAAAGTATTCTATGCGTTGACCTGATTTTAAAATTTAATTGACATAACATTCAACAGATTCACATAACCATGAAAAGAGCTTTCTACTTTTTGTACAATAATATTTCCCTGTAGGAAACGATGCTCGTTTACCGGTAAAACATTTTAATAACCATCACAAGGCTTGCGAGATTCTTCAATCGGAAAATGTGCTCGAGCACAGGAAGTTGCTGAATGTGGAAGAATTTCTAGGCAAACAGGCAAACACGGAACTAACTTCACAATTAATTACAAAACCGTATATTGGCAATGTAATTTAACTCAAAGCCATCTAGAGTTTCATTTAAGAACCCATTTACTTGCTCAAATTAAACTCTGTTTTTAATTCATATAATCGAACATGTTCGCTGGTAGTACAAGAGTGGTTTTGACACCGGTGTCAAATATATTTACCATCAAATAAGTATGGACTGGAAAAAATGTTGCAGTTCAGTGGCCATGTTGAAAATACTAAGGCTGTGTCCGATGTCGCAATTAGTATTTAGGATTTAGGTCTTCTTCACATAAATACAACGCCGAATGGCACATTAATGACACCCATTGGTTTGTATGACAACACTTTAGAACAACAAAAAATCTGATGTGGCCAACACAAAACCTCCTGCTATGTAATTTTTAATAATTTAAATACATACCTACGGATTTACTAACGCTGCAAACTGTTCCATTGCATAAAACTATTGCTTTATTTACTATTTTCTTTTTAAAATGTCACTATTATTAATTTGAAGTGATTAGTTTTTTGACAGTGCCATTTACTGTCAGTTACATTAATTTGAAATATGAACTGTGTAACAAAGAAAATGTGTTTTTCTTAGGCTCCAGGCAAAAAAAAATTTTTTTAATTTATCTGTAAAATATATAGAAAAAGTATTAATGTATTCCTGTAGAAAATTCAATAACCTTTAATTTTCATAACGACAAAATGCGAAAAAATGGCATTTAATGGAATTTTTTGAAGAAAAACGATTATGAGCTTCAGGTAAAGTGCCATTTCCGGTTATCCGATTTACACCAAAATCTAATGGCTTCTATTCATATTAGAATAGGATAGAAATACAAGGTTTCAAAATTTTCTGAATGATGAAGCGAAGACAAAATCCCTACACATACACACATACATACATACACACACACATACATACACACACACATACACACATACAGACATCATCGTGAAAATGTTAAAACTGGGTTCTAGGGACCTTAAAACGTGGTCAAATACTAAAATCTCGATATGTGATTTTTAACACGATCCCTATACCTCTCTTACCAAGGGTAGCGGGCGGTAAAAATGAATTATACAATTCTATTTAATTTGATGCTTCAGATTAAATGTTGCACAGCCTAAGTTATGAAGAAGCGGAAGCACAGCAGGACAAGGGTCAGGGGGAAGGGAAAAAGTTGAGCAGCAGTTCCATACTTATTTGATGGCGACAATAGAACAAAGACTTGGCATACATTTCAGGGTTGCTAAAAAATAAATGTTGCCAATTGCTGATTAAGCCGAAAATGTACTGAGAGTCATATTCAAAAAATTTGGAGGCATTATTAATAATTGTTTAATATGATTTGTTTCTTTTTGTTTGTAGGATAAACAATTGAAAATAATGAAGCCGAAAGTAATATTTTCGCATCGTAATTGTTGAAAAGACGATATACAATATATTCCAACATACTCTCCCGTGTAATACATGAAACTCCAGTGATGAAATGGGGAATTCCCTAGCCTAGGAGATTAATCCCCGCGAAATTTAATTCGCAAGAGTAAGAGTTTACGTTTATATTTAGTCACGTACTACGTACTATCGTATTTACTTGTAAGTAACGTATTCCTTGCTACATTGCTAATATTGTTCGGTATTAGGGCCCTTTGCTTACTATCTTATAGTTTCAGAGGGGCGCAAACGTGCGGTGGCGAGTAACAAGGATGTGGGCTTCGGTGGGGAGTCTTATTGCTTATGATTGGTTGATTGGTTAGTTTTATCCCCATATATATTTATTTATTTAGAAAAAAAAAATCAAGCTAATATAGTTTTGTTGACCGAAATAAATCTAATTTGAAATGAAATATTTTTCTTCAATTTCATTTGGAGTAGAATGAGAATTATTATTTCATCATAATATACAATTAGTTGCAAGATATTGTAGATAACTCAAATTTTAATTAAAATTCAAAGATATTCTACATAACTCGCATATTTGAATATTAAACAATTCGTATTCATCGTCGTACTTGTATCATTTAGATTTACAATTCACATGCATATCTTGCAAAGCAATACGTCTTGAGATGATACATATATGCACATTAATTTTGCTTCCCTTGCAAATCCACACTTCTTGTATGACATCTTGCTATATTTAGCAAAACATACCAGGAAGATAGACGAGAAGTAATAAAGATGATGGGGTTCTAAAATGTACTACTTATCTACATAAAAATTTAGTCAATAATGCATAAAATGTCATCGGGCCTTTTTATTCAAAATATAAAAGTTACTTGTTAACAGCATTTTTCATTGGACGTCGTTAACTTTTTTACGATGATGTGCGTGTGTATGTGTGTGTGTGTGTGTGTGTGTGTGTGTGTGTGTGTGTGTGTGTGTGTGTGTGTGTGTGTCTGGGTGTTGGAAGGACGATTTCTCAAAAACTATAAGACATGTTTAACTACGTTTCCTCAATCTGACATTAATGGGAAGAACTGAGAAGGTTTTGTTAACAATTGAACAACCGGAAGTAGTAGTTTCTTAAAAAAACTTCTTCTAAATATTATATTTGGAAATTTTTGTGATTACAAATATTGCAGCACATAAAATTCTCCATTTAGTACACTTAAAATTTTTATTATAAAGATAAAGAAAATATATATATAGAATAATCTGTTGCAATAAATCTCACAGTCCAGATTACATCAAGGAAACCAGTTATCAAATTCAAATGTTTGTAATTGACAGATAATTGTCGGTGTCAAAAAGCAACAGTTTTAGCGATATTTGTGAAAGCTTTTTCTGGGAAGTACATTTAATATTACTTATTCAATTATTATTTAAATATTTAAAATTGTAGGTAGGTATGTATATTAATAGCAATGGTACATATATCAAATACCGTTAATACCGTTATTGAATTGGAACCATCTTGAACATTTTAGAAGAGTAGTGCAAGAGTCTTCATAGAATGAAAGAATAGATATGATTAGAATTATTTTTGTGTACAAGAAATGTTCAATACTTATGTAACAAAACGGAAATGGCGAGAGGTACTGTGCTGGCCACAACAGATTTTTAAAATAGTATTTATAAGAAAGTAAATCCTTCTTTTTATTGAGTGCTTAGTTTATTGATATAAAAATTCTCAAGCGATATAACGAACCTTTCTTTATGACATGTATAAAAACAATGTTTTGAAACTTCTAAAATCCTTAATGTTTTATATGACCAGTAACGATGTTTCGAACTTCCTCGTGATCAAGAACATAAACAGCTAGTGGCTAGTGTTATTAGACAAAAACGTCCCGGAACTGAATCCGAACTTGATTCCTAGTTCAGTTCCCGATCCCGAGATGGCAGCCGAGCACGGTTAGTGTTGTTTGTGTGGGCGACCGGCGAGCTGTCGGTTGCCAAGCAGATTTGTAAGACCATTGACGGAGGAGGAATATTTATCAAAATTTAAAACGATAAATCTTCCTTGTACAGTGTAAATTAGGAAAAGTGCAAAAAGATGTTTAATGTTTTAAGGCGCATATTAATTCAGGAAAATTGTACATAAAGTAAAAAGTTTTAAACGGAATTCAATTAAGAAGAAAGTTTGGGCACTTAACTTACACTTTAATTAGAAGAATTTTGTATATATTTTTTATTCGCTAGAATTATTGGTTCATATTTTTTAGAATTTTATTTTAAATATGTTGTAAATAGTTGTCTTCAATATTATTTCTTTCAACTTCTTTTGAAATGCTTACAAACTAATTTCTTAAAAACTGTCAAAGTTGTCAAATTATAAATCATGATTAAAAAATTCTCACTGGTTAATTTCATATTTTCTTTTACAATTCACAATGATACTTAATTTTTGCATCTTTAACGACATATAAATTATTTAGTAATTTATAGAACTTTTTCAATAATATAAAACAAAGTATAATCTATCGGCTATCGGCAACTCAAAGTAATATCGCACATACAAACTCACAAACACTTCTAATTGTCATTAATTTTCAGTACATATTAATAGAATACTATAAATTTATATAATAAATTTGTTCGCACCACAAAATATACAACTATTTAATTGCTAATTTTTCAGCACTCTAAAGCGGAAAATGTAATCAAATATACATAGGGGAGACGTCCCAACCCCTTAAAAAAAGAATGTATCAACATAAATATCACAGTAACCTATTACATCCAAATTATAGTGCACTCATTAATCACACAGTCAATGGGGTATTCCACTATAACAACAAAATTAAGAAAATTTCAATTTAACATAAAGTATGACTCAATAAATAATAGTTAAAACAATGAAAACATTTTTAAATAATTACTTTACGAGATATTTCACATTTGCTAAAAGGGAAAATTGCTATCTTTCTCTCGCAGCGTACTCAGAGCAGTGTGTGTGAGAAAGACAAGTATAGAAAAAATGTGACGTTACACTGATTTCTCGAAAATAAAATACTCTGAAACTAGGAACAATTAAGATTTTTTAATACTATGAATTGCTTCAAAACTGAATGAAGTTTTATTTAAAATAATAAAAAAAATTGAGTGGAATACCCCATTGATAAAGTTAATAACAAATTTCCTCTTTTACTTAAAGAGACACTTCATATTAACATAAATAAAAACAAATGTGTCAATTTGAGACTTTAAACATAACTTAAAATATATAAACAACTTCATAGACAAACTAAAAAGTCACTAATTGCCACACGCATGACTTTATTGGTTATGTATTTCATCAACTCCGGATTCGGAGGTTTGTTGAAATGCTGTATCTTAAAATTTTATCAACGTAGCTTATAAAGATCATTATGTCTAACACAATTTGAAGATTTTGTAATAAAATTCATCAGTATTATTGTATATTCACCGTTATAGGTAAGAAATATTTTATACTTTTCATCCCGTAAAACTGTTTTTTTTTTTGCTAATAATAATTTATCAATAGCTGAAGATGGACTTGCCTTAATGCCGAAACGTCTTGCAATAAAGAATTTTAAGACATGCGTGGACCATTTAAGCCTTTTCATTTACCTTTAAAATATATTCTAATTTATTAATTACTTTAAAACAAAACACAAAAAAGTTTGTCTACAAGCAATTTTTGTCATCCCCGCCAATGAGGCATGTCGCTTTCGTCTCCGTGTGACGGATCGACCGATTGGGATCGTCATGAACGGCAGCTACTCAAATATTCAATACCCCGGCGAGTATATTTGCTTAGAATTTTCCATCTTTTGAGGAAGAATTTAGCTTCGCGCAAGTAAAAGTCGCATCCTTACAATTTTCACGGCTCCAAATCGGCTACAGCGGCAAGTAAATCTGTTTCCGAACATTCTACATATCACCTCAAAGACAAACTTTTCCATTTCGTATACGATTTAGATGGGTTACCTCAGATTTTGCTCTCAATTTTTCTCTCCCCTCGAGCAAAGATGGATGTGGGGCTAAACAACTACAAACTTTTAACACTTTAGCGCTGTTAAAACTGTTATCTGTTTTACGACAACACATTTAGCAAATAAGTTTTGTTCTAACATTATTATCAACGCAGAAAGATCAATTTATTAGGAACTGTATTACGTCTAACGCCCAATTGCACTAACAAGACTTAAATTTTAATCTAAGTTAAACAAAAAAATGCAAATCGAAATTTTTATAGCAATATATTATAATTTAATTGACATTTCATTTCGATATTATCAATTTAAACCATGTTTAATATTTAAGATATGTTGGTGCAATCGGCCATTAATCTGATTATTTTTATAATACACTGTATTAAAAAAAAAACCTAATTTGGAGTAGGATATGAAGACAGAAAGTCAAGTTATCAAAACTGATCGTGAAATATAATGTTAAGGAGAAAAATAATAAAGGAGGATACAGAATATTGTTATTCACCGTTTTCTAATTTATTTCTATTTCTAAAATAAGGATTCAAGAAGCAAAGCTTTGAATTCTTTAGATAATATTTTTGACAATATCTCGCACCATATTGACATTTATGCCCGGTTTCTCCACAGCAACTTAAGTCGTTGATTATTAAAGTGCTACTTAATTGTAAGTAGGCCTTATATCCCAAATGCGTTGCACCAGCAAATTTGAATGCGAACTTAACTTATGTCACAAATTACATTGGCAACAGTGTAATTGCTGCTCTATGATTGGTCAATTTGAAATTTAGCGATTCAAAATAAAATGCCATCTGTCAAACGTCAAAGCTGTCATTGTGTTTATCAGGGTTTATGTTTGTATTTATTCAATAATATTCAATATGGATTTACAGAATTTCCCTAATTTTGACGACGTTAACGTTGTGAATACTGTGAAGGAGGTCGATATTGTAGAACTCCGCTACAAATAAGTAACAGAATGGATTTGTTCCAAATATTTATTTATTTTTAATATTTTTATGTAGACCACAGCCAGTTCTATAAACGGAAACCTTTTTCTTTGATGTCTTCCTTGCATCAGTCTTCATATTTGCACACATTTTATTGCCAATGCTGCGGCAATTAAATTCCAAGTGTTATATTTTTGAATATTGGATATAGACACCGCAATGATTTTTTTAATTCAATATTCTTTTTAAATCTTTGTTTCTACAATCTCACAGAGCAATTTTCATCTTTTTTGCTATAATTTATTCGTTTCTTTTTCATATCATGTAATTTTCACGCCGTAACAGCCCAAAACGGAACAAATTTACCGATATGTCAACTGACGTATGACACATAACCACGTAAGTCACCGTTTTTTCGACTTACATTTAAGTGCTACTTAGGTACGTCTCACATAAGCAATGACTTAAGTCTTAAGTTGCTCTGGAGAAACCGGGCATTAATTAAATACTTTCGAATTGATGTACATTTTTGTTCATAGCTTACTCCGAATTAGGATTTTTTAAAAACACTATATTACCCTTCTAAATATTGATACCTGATATAATTAAAAAATGTTGCACGAAATTTTGTGGTAAAAAGTAGACATTTATCACCAACTTTATGTTTTTCTTGAGCAGTGTAAACTAGACTTTTACCAACTGCACTTCATCAAAAGAAATGTCAAAAGCATTTGCGCTTTTCTTTTCTTAAAACTTCAAAATGAAAAATTTATTTATTTTATAAATATCACGTAAAGTGCCACAATAGAAATTTAAGTTTTAGGTCCCCTCTGGCCAAAAATTTTTATTTCATATTTTGGTTTTATTTTAATTTAAAATAGTTATATTTAATAAAAAAAATGTACAAAATGAAAATTTTTCAGCATCACTTTGATCTTTTTATGTCGGCCAGCGTTAATCTCCCACGGCCACAATGCTGAGTATTAGCTTTGTGACCGAAACCAAACTAACTTCCATTTTGCTTGCTACCTATCAAATATATATCCCTATTCGCGAGTGAAGAACAGGAGGAGCTTAGCGCGTGACGTAACAATATGGCCGGTTTAAGGTAGATGCTTCGTTTCCCGCAACTGTCTATTCTTATACACTGCAGAGTTTGAAATGCAAAGTAATATTAATATTATAGTTAATATTAAATAAAAATAATGTTTCTAGTTTGAATAACATTTTGAATTTTGCGAACTAGTCCATTTCATCTAAAAATTATGTTCAGCAATCTCTCGAATTTTGAATTTACATGATTCGAGTCTTTGTTTTCTTGAATCTACATAGTACTGCATTATTACAGTCTTTAGTGGATTAATGGAGAGATAAGTATTATTATTTTATAGTCATCTTTGTGCAGGCAGGTCTACAAGTTTAGATTTCATTACGAAATATTTTAATTAAAGACACTGAGTAATTATTATCTTGTAGTTATACCCGGCAAAATATAATCTTGCTTTACAAAATGCAAGAAGCACGCATATTTTTTCTCGGTTCCTTTCCCATTTTGAAAAGATGAATGCATAACTTTCGTCTACCAACTATTTCAAATTGGCAAATTTCTCTAATAAATTTTTCCATAGAATTTAAGTTCTTGTTTTCGGGAAATTATGGAAATTAATTATTTTTGGATTTCTTCGTGCTAATGACGTACATAGGTTAAACGCAACAAAAACGAGTTTTAAATTTTGTTATACTTTATTTCACGTAAGAATAGCGTTGGTTTAGTTATAATATAGGGATATATAAATTCTACCCTTTGATTTGTCAGAGTATAAACCTATTTCACAGAAACGAAACAAATATTACCTGTCAGTTGTCAAATAAATCTACAGAATTAAGTGATGTTTAACCATATTTTGCTGCAATTTTTGATTTTGACATTTTTACAGATAAATATATTTATTGTTGACAAAGCTTGGTTTTACAAATTTAAATTATTTATTTAATGCATGTAAAAACGGTCGGCTCTTAAGAGCAATATACTATTTTCTTAAGTAAAATGAAGTATAGCCTACAAATTTCACTTCACTCGTGATTTATTTGTTAAATAAGTATCAGAAACGATGCGTTCGCCGCTACCTCTGCTAGGACTTTCTACCATGCACTAGTTCATATTTTCGCCGCTAGACGTCATATTGCTCTATTTCACTAGCGAATAATTTACATTGAAATGTCGCACGAATGTAATGTAATCTGGCTGCAAATAATTTTTGGTTTGTCGGAGTACATGTATCCCCCATGGCACTTTACGTGATATTAATTTTTTTTATTACAATATTATAAAACAGAACGATTAAGAATTCTCTATGTATCTTTATAAGAATCCTAATATTCAAAATATAATGTATTTGTGAACCTAATAAGGTTACCATCGCTTTACCGTAAGACTATAAAGACTGCATTGCACGATAAAGTTTTTCTTCTCAATTGACTTGAAGAGTGTTTTTATAAGTGATCTTACAGGTATATTTACACGATTAAGTTTTCCCTGAATTAAAATATCAAAGTGTCAAAAGTTAAATAATAGGCTATTCCACAGTAATCAAAAATAGTAAAAGTTTATTGAAAATATGAACGATAATAGTTAAAGGATAAGGACAACCGTATTTCTTTTATTATAAATTATTTCTTCTAGAAGACACGGGGAGTTTTGCTTTTGATGATGCAGGACATGTGCACGAGTGTTTGAGCCAATAGGATCCAAGTATGACCTCCGATTTTGAGAAGCCCCGCCCTAACTAAGAATATACTTCTTCGGGTGTGTCGGATCTGTTCGGTTGCTGTTCGGGTGACATTCTAATTTCTTTGTTTTTATAAAATGAGAAAAAAAAGTGAAATAAATTAAGTATAATAATTTATTTTATGTCTCTAATAATTAATTATAATATTACAATTTAAATATACATTATTTTGTAATTTGTTTAACATTTTTTCGTGGCTTGTGAACCACTGTTTGTTTACTTCTTGTATATCCACATTACTTACGTCACAAAGGTAATTTAAAATTCGGACCTTAATATCTCGCTTATTTGGAGGAATTTTTAACTCGGACTTTCACATGTGGTCTTATATTTTTATGTACTTCAAGAAAATTTTTTTTAAAAAATATCGTGGAATAGCCTATTATAACTACATAAAATTGTCATTGACTTTACATCACTTGAAATTTTCAATTACTTCTCTATCCCATTTTGTCATTTTTCAGTTTAATTTCAGTCACTTATAACACTACTTGTACACATAAAAAATATAAACATAAATGACATTTGACAGTCTAAACTTATAGGGACTTTTAAAACAAAGTTTTCCGTTAAAAGTCTATTCATTTGTTTCTCTTGCACTCACGGTCATTGTGCGAGAGAGAAAACTTTTCAAGTCACTTGAAAAGAAAAACTGCATCGTGTAATGCACGCTTAATAACACATATTAAGTAACCCGATAATTGCTGTTACATTTTCTGTAAAATATAATACGTATTTTTCCATATTTATTTAGTTAATAACTCGCAGATTGCTTTCTATAATTATTATTGGAGTACCCGGTACGTTCGGCTGTTTGATTGGTTTCTAAAATAAAATTCCAAGATTTCTGTTTGAGACAGCGCTGTTTTGTGTAAATTGAATTAAACTCTCTCTGTATTCAAATTAGTTTTGTGAGTTTTATGTTTACTTTGAATTTAAATAATTTTACCTTCGAATGTGTTGAAGCGTAGAGAATTCGCGTTCGATGGACTATCAAAATATCCGCTGATCGGTTATACGGCGGAATAATATTGTTTCTGACCATATGGTGTATATATAGCGGAGAAGGACACTCCAAAACAGGGGGAGCTTTTCTTTATTAATTTGCACAGTTCTATATTTGAAATTGAAATTAGATAAGATATTTTTACATTTTTAACTCTCGCTAAAAATTGCATATCCAGATTTTAATGAATAAACACGTATAAAGGTCTCAACAATCTGATTTTTACGTTTTTACGATGGTGTTTGTTTGTGTGTGTGTGTTTTTTTTTTGTGTGTGTACGTGTGTATATGTTGGAAGGATGATTTCTCAAAAATTGTTTAAGACCAGTTTAACTACGAATTCATGGGAAAAGTTGAAAAGGTTTTGGTAACAATTGGACAACCGAAAGTAGAGATGCATTCAGGCCGGGCCGGGCCGGGCTTTGAGGTTTGGATCGACTCGGCCCGAAATTAAAAATTACCGGCCCGACTCGAAGATCGACTCGACAAAAAAATTAGCTAGCCCGGCTCGAAAATTGACTCGAAATCGAGCCGGGCTTCGGGCCGGGCCGGGCCTAAGCTCGAAATTGGGTGCATCCTGCATTCCTAATGTTGATTTTTATGTTAAGGCGAAATGTTTAACTTTTTTCGTGTCAAACTTATAAAAAACCTCTACATTCTTATAACTTTCAACATTAGTTAACATAAGTAGTTAAAAAAGAGACCCTTCTAGTGTAAGTTTGTTATAAAAATTACAGACCTACGAGTATTTAACACTTTGCTTACCAAAGAATTTAAACAACTTTTTCACAAATCTTATATAAAAAAATATAATTTTATAATTTACTTAAGGATTTTTTATTTAACTTTGTTTCTGCTCAAAAATAGGACAAGTAATCATTATGGTAGGAACAAAAATCACTTTTATTTAAGTATACGAGTAATAACAATAATAATAGCAACATCACAATATAATTATTACGCTTTAATGAATACCTAATCTGGAATTCTTGAAGTAAAATAATACATTTTTATTTATTAATATGTGAAGTGTGTTGTTATTAAATGATTTTGATCCTTTTTAACTTCATCCATTTTTATTAAAATATTAAGGAAACTGTGCATTTGATTGAACTATAAGATTTTTCGGGCCGGCGAAAAGCTCGAATTTTCGGGCCGGGCCAAAATCAAAAGTCCGACTCGCCTCGATTTTTGAAAATGATTAGCCCGATTCGGCTCGATAAAAATATCTTCGGCCCGGCTCGATGATCGACTCGAAATCGAGGCGGGCCGGGCCGGGCCAAAGCTCGAAATCGAGTGAATCTCTAACCGAAAGTAGTAGTTTCTTAAAAAATCTTCTAAATATTATTTTTTGGTAATATGTGTTATTACAAATATTGAAGAACATAAAATTCTTCATCTGATACATTTAAAATTTCTATTAGGTATTTCTTCTATAGATTTAGAGTCCCAGTCCACTACACTAAGGAAACCAGTTGACAAATTCAAATGTTTATAATATAGTTTGTAAATAACAGTCTAAAAGAAAACAACAGTGACATTCTGAAAGCTTTTTCTGGGAAGTGCATTTAACTTTCCTTATTGTTTTATTAATTACATATTTAAAATTATAGGTAAAATCCATATATCCTTAAGAAATACCGCCAATTTTGTTAATGATTTGCAAAATTCTTTGACATTTAGGAACATCCTCATACAATGAAAAAACAGATACAATTAGAATTTCACGTGTGCACAAGACATATTAAATACAATAAAAAACAATATTTGGGTAAAGTTCTGTTTTTTTTTTTTTTTTTATTGGAAAACGATGTTTCGACAGCCAATTGCAATACAATATTTATATAACATAAAATGTAAATTGCGATAGGTATTGTGCTGGCCACATCAGATTTTTTAGTTAATAGTTATTTACATACCATCTCTTGAAAGTAGCTCTTTGTATATGCAAACTAAACTTTTTTGCCCGTAAAGAACTGATTTAAATTCAACATTTCTCTCTCCTGAAGCTTGTGTGTTAAATATTGCACCATCAGTCTGACAAAAGACCTTTTTCTTCTAAGTATAGAAACCTTCCAACAATGCAGTCTCTTCCCTAGAAGGAGGATTGTGGGCAAAGGCTCCGACGTTCATGTTATAGTCGCAAGCATGCGATGCGTTCGCGCGATGCATAATTCAAAATAGTTGCGGACTTCCCCGTGATAGCCTACACCACAAATGAGATCAAATATTCATAGTACACAAGAGCTAGACTACGCTCCTTCAAGATGATGCAAATGGTCAAGAAATAACTTACTAATTAATAAGCTTACGATGGAGTACCGAACTCGTCAATTTATCGTAAAAAAATCTAATGAGGTCATCACAAAAGATTCTACTTTTAGCAGAAGTATTGTTACTGCTATTTCTCATAATACTGAGTATGAGGCATCTTCAAACATTGTTAGTGTTTATTGACAAGTAAATTAACCGTTGCCTAGCAACGTATTTACTTTTCACGCACTGTGCTTGAAATAGTTATTTTCGTAACAAGTTATGAAAAATACCAAATATCATGCGAGTGTAAATTGACGCAAGACGCGTAGCGGAGTGCAAGTCAATACACGAGCTAAGGTATTTGTATTTGATACAAGTTATGAATATTATTTTTTAGACGAGCTTAAATAAATTTTACTTTTTTTACAAAGGTTCAAACGTACGGACAGCTGACAAATGAATAATGTATACATATAGCCGGAAAATAATGACATGGTAACCTAGCAACCGTGTCAATTATTACGATATGAAATATATCGTAATACTAATGTCATAAGTTCAACTTTCAGTGTTAGGATACTACGTTGATATGCCATACTTATCACAATGGTCGTCTAAAAAGTTATTAACGTCATTAGACCGATATGAGGCAAATAACGGACGCGACTGAGATTTATAATCAATCGAGTTCGTTATTTGCATATCGGCTGTGTGGCGTTCAAGATTTTTCGTAATAACATAAAATTTAAACATTTAGGAATAATAAAATTCATCTATATCTGTCATACTCAACAACTTTTTTGGTTAATTTATAAATTCTCCTAGACAACAGTTCATCAATATGCTGTTATTTTTCTAGGAACACCTGATCCTTAATTGTAGGCCACTGTTATAAAAATAACGGCCTAGGCCGTTTTATAACAACTTTTTGATTGTCATTTTCGTTGCTAAATGAAATACTCTTAAGCACTAGTACTTAAAAATGACAGTTTTATGCGTAAAAGTGACAGTTTAATACGTAAAAGTGACAGTTTAATGCGTAAAATGTTACTTTTAAGCACTCGAAAAAAGTTACTTTTAAGCACTTGAAAAAAGTTCCTTTTAAGCACTAGTGCTTAAAAGTATTTCATTTAGCAACGAATAGATGAACCTGACGTCTGTGATATTTGAGAATAAATGATCTGTTTTAAAACGCTATTATAAAAAATCTTGTATGTAATACATTGCGAAATGAATGTTTTAGACACTTGGGTGTTGTACCACTTGCTTACACTCGTACGTACAAATTTCACGTCGCGTGCCTAAAACATTATCATTTCGCAACTTATTTCATAAATACCTATTCACGCACTAGTGCTTAAAAAGTTACACTTTACACATTGTAAAGAGTCCTTAAAACTTTACGCACAGTAGTAGGAAAATAATGTTTATACTATCTTTTTCAGCATTCATTTAAAATATTTATTAAAATAGTTGACATTTTTCATTAAGGGAAATTTTTGACAGAATAGGTTGATTACAGTGTTTTTATAATGTCCGTTTGTGTAATGAATACGTTACAATATATTTTATAGTACCACAATTAATAAATGAGAATCTTGAATGTAATACAATTATTTTTTATCAAAAATAATATTTCAAATGTCAAATTTTATTTCGCAACATAAAAACGACAATTAAAAATAAAATTACGTTCATATATTATTCTGATTTCAGTAATGAATTATTTATATTACATTCGGTACTATTTTATTTTATAAATATACTACATTTAATATAATCTAATATATAATGGAAATATGTTTGGTATTTATATTCGAAATAGAAATGTTTGAAAATATAAAATTAATGAAAAAAGTCCAAGTGAAACACATATTTTCAATTCAATATGATATTATATTAGAAAGTAACTTATTCTCCGCAAATTTCAATAAATCGTAGAAAGAAGTTGGGAACTTATTGACTGAACATTAACTTAAATACAATTTGAAACCTACATGGCACTCGAAACTTTATCCAATTTCTTTAAGTCGCTGCAAACATTTCATCCACATATTCCGCTAAAACTAAGTAGAAAGAACTGAAGAATTTACATAAAACAATCTTGAAGAGAAAGACGAGGGATCCTAGTTGGCTTTACAAGTGTAGCCGTCATCTCCACGTGGCCGTCAACGCGATGTTCTCTTGTTTAAGTTCCTGCATTGCGGGTGGTGACAGCGTATGTGATGTTACGTTTTGGTGAAAATAAAGACTATGTTTTAACCTGTTTTTTTTTGCGCTACTTGTCAAACCCAGCAATGAGTAATATGCCGTAATATATTTATTTAGTTATTTGTATATAAGTAAATAAAATATTACTTACTTTTGCAGTTTTTGGCCAGATTTTAAAATCCTAGCCTTCTCCCAAGAACATTAAAATTCTTTCTTGAAAATTTTATTAGAATTTGGTTAGAATGCTCACAACTTTTTGACATCATATAAAAAAATATGAATGTAAGCCCAGCACACTTAACCATTTAAGTTTATAAAGCTTACGGGAGCAGTCAAGAGATGGCATTGCTGTATGATCCAAATGCCAACCATTTAAGATTCTGAACCATGAGAAACATTCAAAAAGCGACAGAAACGTATACGAAGTACTGAATCGTGAAAAATATTACTGAAGAGTCACTCAGTAATGGTGTTTTGTGTACGTAGGTAATGTTGAATAATTTATATTTTGTTTAAAAGAATAAAAAACCAAAATCAAAGCTAGAAATTTTTAATAGTATATTACATTGCGAGAATTGTAAGAAGCAATGCACGTAATTGCTTTACAACTCGAGCAATGTAATATACTTTTTCTTCGAACAAAATTTTACTGAAATTTATGAATTTGTATTTGATTTTATTTTTACAGCTGTCAGAAATGAATTTCATACATAATTCAATGATGGAGCCATGGAAAAATTTATGATTTAATTTTATGAATGAATTGTACCAAAATCAAAATTTCTCGATATATATCATAAAATATATAATTAAATAATTTTTAAAAATATTCAAGAGTGAGGTTAAAATCACTCCTATGAGGAGCAGGTGACGTTATTTTGGAATGGTCTATTAATTGAAGGAGAAACGTCAAATTAATTATTTTGTAGGTAATATTGCCAACATATGATTCTAGGGATACACGGAAATTCCCCTATAACTGTTATGATGTTTATGATCTGTCATTAGCTGAAAGAAATATTACAATAAAATAGAAATTTTCAATTCGAACGTGCAGTCTTAAGCACGCAACATTTTTTTTTACAAAATCATTCTTCGGAAATAAAAATGAGTTTTTTGCCAGCTAAAGGGTCGTTTTGAAAAATGAGTACGGATAAAACAAAACTACAATTGGTGATACCCGCATATTCCCCAGGGTTACAAACAAAATGTGATTCACGTTTTGTTTTGTTTTCTAATTGAGTGCATGCAACGGTATAAAAAAATAGCTTCGCAGTCTGGCGTAAATTGTACAATTCATTTATAACTGCACAGTTCAACAGCTTAGTAATGCAAGTGATGTTGATTTGAATTCAACGTATTTGTGTGTATTTACAGTTTGCGCGCATACTAATCTTTCACGTAGATTCGGTTGAAGCTTTGTCTTTGAACGTTCAACATGTTGAGCGTTTCAGCACTGTTACACTGTATTGAACTTTGTTAATTTATTAAAAGCAAAACTTGGTAGAATTGTGTGCAGTTGAAATGCAATTTAATTAGAGTTTAAAGACGGGATGCAGACATGGTCGAATGAATTGAATGATTCGCAATATGGGACACATGTGTTTCAGTCCAATGCACTTTGGGAGTTTTAAGGACACACTTAGTAAATTAATTTTGAAGTATTCCACAGTATAACAGAGCGCACACTTCATGTAAAGGTTTTATGACAATGATTCTTCGACGACTATACTACAATAATTAATTATGTGATGAACTGCATTATAAAATTACAGTAGGTACTTTCAGCGATATTTTACAAAAATTTGTAACGCGAGAGGGGGGGGGGGGGCTTGTTTTACTCGACGATGCTTGTAGACTTAACTTCTTTACCGAACGATAACACTTTAACTAACTGGTGGACACCTGATGACTTGACGACCATTTATTGAGGATGAACACACATTTTCACACTTATGAACCCTAATTCTTGATATTTGTACAAATTTTATTTACAATTGAAGACACTGGTATAAAAACGAAAATTAGAGAGAGAAAGAGTATGCCAACAAATTTAAAGGGCTAATCGGATAAAATCGGATTGTTTCGGCATATCTTCGTATCTTAAGCCTATGGCACACTTATCGATGAGCATCAGAGAGCATCGATGATCTCATTGATGAAACAACAGAACGCACCCGTCATCGACGAAAAATAGCGGCGCTGCTATTTTCATCGAAGATTATCAATGAAACGAACGTATCTCATTTCACACGTATCTTTTGTGCCTCACGTCACTTTGACTTGTGTCAAACAACAATAAACTAGGGAAATATCAATTTAAAAACCGACGATGCAGGAACATTTCACTGGTAATATTACCAACTTTTCTGTTTTTCGTCAGAGAAAAAATTTATGTATTTGTCATTGATGAAACACAAAATTATCGATGACGGATGCGTACTGTTGTTTCATCGATGAACTCATCGATGCTCTCTGATGCTCATCGATAAGTGTGCCATAGGCTTTACGATTCTTTGTTCTTTTCATTACCACGACGTGAACATTTTCCGTTAGGGGTCAATAATAAAAGTATATTGAGAAACACAAATTTCTAATAAAAACAAATATGTTATTTTTTCAACAAACGATAGGAAAAATCGTTATCATAAGGAAAATCATTATATTTCACGTATTCTGGAAGTCTCAGCTTGTCACGCCCATGTATTTTAGGGTTATGGCTAATTCAAGCAAGAGCAAACACGTCTTCTCACTTTTGACATTTGTCATTTTGTGAACTGTTTGTGAATTTTAGAAGTGGTGTTAGTTTCTAATTAAATGGACAAAATGAAGAAAGTAGAATCGGGAGGACTTGTTTGTTCATAGAAAGACTGAATAAATAGATTTAAAAAATGGAGAAAGGGAAATGTAAGTTTTTTTCGTTCCCGAAAGATCCAGAAATGTAAGTTGTGTAAAACGACTACCATATAATGTAAAATGTATATTCATTTAATAAATATATGTATAAAATGTGGCTCAAGGCCTGTGGAAGAGAAGATTTGATGGAGAAGGATATATGGGACATATTCATCGAGTCTGACGTTTGTTTCCCACATCAAAGATATAGAAAATTCTGCATCGTAATAAATTTGTAAAATTCAGGTATTTGTTTAATAAAAATATAATATGTGATTATTTTTTCTGATCTCTTTTTAATTCGTTAATGAAATTACAATTTTAGTGCTTTTATGTTCTAATTTTTCTTTTACCATTTAAAACAATTTAAACTTCGCGCGTAAATTTGCCAACAAATTTAAAGTTCAAGGTCATAAACGTAAAATCGCAACAACAATGGTGCCGGCAAGGAGTGTTGCTTCTATATAAATGTATTCTGTGTCTATACTGCAAGAACGGCGTATGTATTGTGTCGCATACGAGAACTACAACGTTAGGAAACATATCCTGTTTGTAGTTTAGGGGCAAGAACGGGATAAGTTTTTTCACATATCCCGTTCTTGCACTTAAATTCTTTTTCACAGACAAAATTTTACTGCACAAATCCCCTTCATGCGCCGAAATATTAAAATCGCGAAATATAGTTAAAAAATAAGTTTATAATAAAAAAAACAACAGCATATTAGTACGAATATATCAAATTTGCAAAAAAAACATCAAAAATTGAAAAAAAAATTTTTTTTTGGACCTAGAACAAAACTTTAAAAATGCACCAGGGTCTTCAATTGTTATTTACACTAATTTGTTATTATTAACTGGATCATAAATATACCGATGCATCCTTATACCCCAGACACACTGCAAAAATTAAGGATCATTAACTGTTATAGTGTGCGCACGTGAAGTTGAGACTGATGACAGATGTCAAAATTGCGTTTATTAACAATCCAGAAAATATTGACTGTATTAAGCACCTGCTTCTTATTGTTTTGAACTGTACGACTACAATACAATAAGTAGCACGTGCTTACTACATTTAATATTTTATGGTTTGTTAATAAACACAATTTTCACATCTGTCATCAGTCTTAACTTCACGTGCGTTTACTATAACTAACCGTTAATGATCATTAATTTTTGTAGTGTACTGACATCTAGACTAAAAAGACAGATTATTATTTCTAAACAGAATATTAACTTACAAATACAACAGAGTTAAAATATTGTTTTTCCATTTTGCATCTGTAACAAAGCTATTACAGCGTCTAAAGAACTTCGTTAATAGCTCATTCGAGTGCTACAATTTATTTTTATAAGGTTGGTGGCTAAGAATTTAAAATATATCAAATATCAAATCTCGTTAAATAAATTAACACAAACGATTTTATTTACACATAATTTTGAATTTAAATAGAGTAGTAAAGTTAGCATCAAATAGAAAATATCGTATGGTGTTACAAAAATAAGGTTAGAGTTGTCAAATGAATTTTCAAACGTCACCAACTGACAAAATTCCCGAAATTTTGACATTTATTTTTCAATTAAAAAATCTGTTGTGGCCAGCACAAAACCTTCCGTCAATTCAATGTATTTCGTACAAATCCGATACCAAAAGTTCATTGGAAAAGATTTTATATATCCTGTAAAATTGTAACACGAACACACTATTTTTTACAAATTCCATATTGCAAGTTCCTTTGGAAAGATTCTATAAATCCAATATTATTATAACACGAATGTACATTCTGTAAATTGCACTTCACACTTCCTCATTCCTATCCAACGCGTCTTCTTCACACAGTTCTTCCTCTCTCTAATATTCTGCTACACAGTCCTTCCATCTTCTCTTTGGCCTTCCTCGTACTCCACTTATGTTACTTTCTGATCCTATACTTTCCACTTTGGTTTTGCACTTGACACTGACATCTGTCAATTAGAATTTTTTTGAATATATAATTTTAGCAAAGCTAACTGATTATTGAAAGTTGACCTCTCTTAATCTCTCTATAACTCTATATCTATTGAATATGAAGGAAAATGTATAATCAAATTGTATAGAGAATAAGATTTTATTTCATATTAATGATCACAAAATGTCAAAAAGTGATATTTAACTTAGTTTTTCCCAGAAAAACTGTTAAAAACTTCAAATAAGGGTACTTCCGGTTGACCAATTATAACCAAAATCTAATCAGCTCTTCATATGGTTGTAAAGAAGAGGAATACGAAAAAATCATAATTTTTTGAATTTTAGTTTGCGAGTTATTGTCGGAGAAAAAATTGTCACACACACACACACGGACACACACACACACACACACACACACACACACACACATACAGACATCAATGTAAAATTAGTAATATTTATTCTAGGGATCTTAAAACGTGCTTATTCATTAAAAACTCACCACCGAATTTTTTGACCAAAGACAATACCTTCCTTACCTAAGGGTGACGGAAGGTAAAAAGGCATAGGAAGTGCAAAATAGAAAAAAATGTATAAAGAACTCGTTATAATTGTCGATTATTTTGTTTGATGCAACATTCCTTCTCACAAAATAAAATGACGATTATGACCTGGGTTATTTAATATACTATATTAAACCCATTATTTAGAAGTTTTTAATAAAGCTATTAGCTTGTTTTTGCTCTGCACTCGCCTTGTCACAAATAAGTCTTAAGGCTACCTGTATTTGTTTTATATAGTTTCCTTTACAATTCGTATTTAAAATAAAAGTAAACTCTTTAATTTGCCAAATTGGATTGTGAGGTTATGTAAGCAGCGACAAATCCCCAAATCCTAACCCAACATTAGAAGAGGTAGCCCGAACAAAACAAAGCACTCCGAGATTGAAAAAATCCCAGACGTTCACTTGTTGTGTGTGCCGGAGCTGTCACATTTTAAAACAAATGAGTTTACAGCTGACAAGCAACAGGGGATATAAATACGAGTTAGTCGAAGAGTAGCACGTCCGTACGAAAAGGGTGCGATTCATTATTCGTCCCGGAATTGATAGCAGGCTAATCCAGCCATTTGCCGCTGATAATTTACAAGTAAATTGCGTATTTTTTTCCCTGAGGCCGAAGGGCAGGCTGATTAGAAGTTGCGGTTTCCGCTGGGATTGTTGTGCTCTGTATTATCGGCAAGTTGGCCTGTGAGTAACTTCCTAATAACAATAATCTTTATTCAAATGTGTTATGGTTATTCATGGATTTACAGGGTTGTTTGTTCTGTTGTTTTAGGAGTTAATTTTGACCGCAAGCTTCACTGCTTTTAAATAATTGGACACAATTCATATTGCTCTAATTATTTTGTTGACTCAACCGTTAAATTAACTCAATAAACTCCAATATTAATCAGTGGAAGTGAAAATATTGTAGAAAGCAGTCAGTTGTTTGATTGCTTATTTAAAGAAAAATCTCAACAATATCGACGGATCCTGCTAGTCCATATTCAGGGTTATGTTGATGTTTTTAACCCTCATCTGGTACTGTTGTTTTTAGTCACATAACCAATATAGTGGGGTGTTTGAACACCCCATTATATTTGGGTAATTATTTATCTTTCTAATACAATTCTTTTTAACGTTTTAATAAGTTTATTCGCCGCCACGGTGGTCGAGCGTGTAGAGGCAGCGCTCAAGCGACCTTCACCGCTCGGCCCTGGGGTCGTGGTTTTGATTCCCATTAGGGGCTTGGATATTTGTGTACGTCCTGAATAATACCACTTTAACAAAATAAAAATTATCATTGGCCAATCAGCATCGCACCGAAGACCAGGGGAGAATTAAAAAAAAGTTTACTTATGTAATACAGAAACACTAAACGATCTAAGAAAGCTAAATCCCGTAAAAAAAACTACGAAATTACGCATTAAAATTAATATTTTTTAAAAATTTTGCACAGATTTTAATGTTTGCACAAAAGCTTCACATATACAAATTATGAAACACGAGTACTCTTAGAAATACTGACTAAGGGTAAAGTTATAATTTTTGGTACAAAAAACTAAAATGTGTGCACGTACTATAAAGAAGTTTTTATCTTTTGTTGACGAATAGAGAAAAACAATCACTTAATAAAAGATCTCATCTGCTTGGTAGCCGTCGATAATGTAACAACCTCCATTTCCATCAGATCAGCTAAACCCTCTACCCTAAGGTCATAGCTCTTGCCCGGCTATCTTGATCATGCGAGATGACAGAGACATCTACCGTGATCGCCACCAGCTACATCTCCGAAGGACGGCACGGCAGTAGGAGGCTCGGTCATTTGAATTCAATTTAATTTATGTTGTATCGATTCTGGACTTTCCTGCCCACTCTGCCGACTCGAAAGGATACTGCAGTAGAGTCAACTTTACTCCCAGATGAATTTAATTGTTGTTTTTATCTGAAGTTTCGACTGTGGAGAGCAGTGAATATTTAAAGGTTTAAACACGACAGGAGGAAGAGTTTTATTTGATAAAATATTTATAAAAAAGGTAAATATAAACGCATTTTTTGCGTCTAACATGAGAATTTAAAGTGGTGTATTTTGTAAGATAGAGTACAGATTTTTAAAACTATATACGACTGATTATTTAAGGCTTTATACCTCCCGCTACCCTAGACAAGGGAGGTATAGGGATCGTGCTACAAATCGCATAAAGAGATTTTAGTGAATAAGCATGTTTTGATGTCTCCTGAATTCGATTTTAACATTTTTACAATGATGTCTGTGGGTATGTATGTGTGTGTGGATCCTGTGGACACGATTACTCAATCAGAAAATTTTGAAATTTTGTATACCCATTCTATACTATTGTGAGAAGAGCTCATTAGTTTTTAGTGTATATCGGCTAACCGGAAACACGAAAAATACATTGAATATAATTTTTCAGCAACTTTTACTAAGAAAAATTAAATATAATGGTACAATCTTCAATTTTACGATAATAGTATTTATTTAGTAAATAACTTTAAATATAAATTTATAAAATAATTTATTTTTATATATCATCTTGCCTATGCGGCAAACAAAAACACCACTTTAATAACAATTTTGACATATTTAAACAAATGTCACTGTCATGAAACAATTACATTAAAATTAATAATGAAACCGCGTTAAGGAGAATATAATAGTAATATATTTCATTCTAATGAAATTAAGGTTTGTAATATATATATATATATATATATATATATATATATATATATATATATATATATATATATATATGTAATAATAATAATAATAATAATATTGATTTGCTTAATTTTCTTTCGGGGTACGGTTCTGAAAAGACTTTGTGTGAGATACGAGTACTATTTTGAATTTTTGTTAAGTTTTTCTATTAATTTTGTCAATATTTGTGAAATTTATTTTGTGTATGATATACCTATCTGTTAAATGTAAAATAAAGTTTGTTATTATGAGGAATATAAAAATATTTGAACATAATGATTGCTTTATTTATACTGCGATATTAAATACCAGTGATAGAGATCACTGTTAAATACCCAGCGGGAGGTTATGGGCTGGCCACATCAGATTTTTAATTTTAGGATTTGAGTTAAGATGCCAAACTGGCAAATAACTTCATTAAAATTCACAAGCAACACCCACTTCTTGTAAAATTAAAAACTCTTAAAATATTATACCACAACTTTTACCCGTAAAATAATTTTCATATAAAGTTAACCAACAAGCCTTTTAAGCTTTAAAACAAATTCAAAGACGCTTACAGCTTTAAAAACGCGCAAATGCAAATCCATTTAAAGGTCGCATAAATTTTATTTATATTCCAAAAGAGAATCCGTATTTAATCATGTTAATTTGCCGTATCAAGAAACCCGAGCCAGCGATTTATTTTTGCCGCGGCTCAACCGATCAAGTGATCCTTGGTGATGGGTTGTTGTTTGCAATGCCGACTGCTTGATTTCAAATTGCAAATAATGAAGTAGGGAACATTTGCGGTCAATATCACTCGTATTTTCAATAAAATCATACAGATTTTATAGCCGTTTTTAAATTAAAACCAGGCTTTCTCATTTTATTTTGATTACAAATCGAAGAGAATAAAGTACAAATTACTCACTAAAAATATACATGCTATATTATTCACATTACCAATATAACAAAAAATTATACAGGATTTTTTTTGAGCGAACTTCTAACTTAGACAAAAATGTTATATACAAAAAATGATCAGGAATCCCTTATTCCTGATCATTTCATCATCATTCATAATTTATTAATAACTAACAAGCCGAAAATTAAATCTGTAGTTCTTAAATGGTGGAACAAAATTATATATTTTTAAATATTAACCTTTATTAGTTATTTATTATAACGAGTGTGAAATGTAACATAATGAACACGGAAGAAAAAGTTATTTTTCTTTAGTGACATATCGCCGTGCTAGAACAAAAACTTAAAAAATGTAGGTTATCCATATTTTCTGAAAGCCAATTTCATATACTTTATATGGTGCAATAGTGTAACTTCTGAAATAAGACTTGCAATAGTACAATATCTGTTTATCTTTATTAATAATAAAAATAAGATGATTTAAAACTTTAAAACACAATTATATCGAAACTAAATTATTTTAAGTATTGTTCTAGCACGGCGATATGTATTCCACACGAGTGTAATAAAACGTTTTATTCAACACTTTTTTAAAAAACTTCTTAAATCATTTGTATGTTTTCGTTCATCGTTTGACACTGATAAGTCAACTGATATATGTAGGTACTATTTTAAATTACAAAGTTATTGAATAGTTATTACCTACGGTTTTAATATATTGTTATTGGAAAAAAATACCGTAATAATTATTGTCATTGGGAATTATTTGAAAGAAAATTACATTAAATGGATGAAAACATATTCACTAACTCATTTCCTTATCAGCTGTAGATGACAGCTGTCACTGTGTAAAGATAAGTAACCTAAGTATTTTTTAACATAAATGTTAATATTAATTTAAATATTTTTTTTTTATTTTTAAGTTTTTTGTCATTCATTCTTGCATCTTTCTATAGATGTCATTCCTTGTTAAGGTTGTTGATTTTGGCGGTCACTTATAAGACGAATTGTTAAAATTTTTATTTAGTCGACTTTTAACCATGTAGTTCTTTAAACTCATTGGTTTTTACAAAATCTTTTATATTTAAAATGTATTATATTCATATGTTGTAATAATTTATTTATTGGTAAGTTGACAATTGTTACATTATATTTTACATGTAATTAACAAATACATAAATTTTTGTTAGCTTGAAAATGGTTATAACCATAACCGAAACGTCGCATTTGTAAATTTTGACTATGTTGAAATAAATGAAGCATTTATCCAAAAACCTCTTCGTATAGTAAAATTTTTTAATTGCTTCCAAAAACTGAATCATTAATTTAAATATAAATAAGTTTCATAATATTAAATTATTTCAATAAAATTATTCCTTCTCGGAGTGAGTAATGTTGTATATATTTTTTTACGCCTGTTAAAAACAGTACACTTTTTTTCATTAAAATGGATTTATAAAGTATTCTTTTTTTAAAACAATAAAAGTGCGAAAAAGTGCACTTTTTTAACGCAAACGAGTGAAGTAATGAAACGTTACGGTACTTTTTTTTACATGTTTATTGCAGACGTAAAAAAAATTGTATGCAACTCTAGTAAAAAGTGTCTTATTTCACTCATAGGATTTGACAAACTCTCCTGCGGCTCTTTCGGTCATTCTTTCTTATTCTTGAAATAATAAATAAAAAAGAAATTAGAAAATATTACTGTATACCCCAAGCATTTTAAATTCTTGACGAAAATTTTACGAAACAATAAAGAATTTTGTTATTTAATTTAAATTCTCCCCACAAAATAATATACATATTTCCTGACAGAGAAACAATTATGTGAAACTTTTTTCAACTTTTAAAATAAAATATTCTATATACTTGAGTGGAATAACTACTTTCCGTGGAAGAAAAGTCTTGATCTCTTGGGTCTCTTACGTCATTGGAACAAGTTAACCCCTATACACCTACTTTCACTTTCGGTTGCCAAATTCAAATCCATTTTGTTTTCGTATTCAGTTATTCAACCCCATCGGCAACCGGGATATTGTTTCAAGTATATTGGACCAAATAAACTAACCAACTACCCCAGGTATTAATCGCCACCCGGGTAACGAGCAATTATTTGGCGCGCTGTTCGGTTGGTTTTGATTTGCGATGTTTGATTTTCCGAAATTGTTTGAGTTGAAGAATTGATTCTAGGTTCCACCATGAATTTGTTTTATGCAAATTTTATGATATTTAGTGCTGAACGCGTAATTTGATATAAGGGAGTTTTAATTTGAGGATTTACTTTGCTAAAGAGGAGTTAGCAACTGAGTTTGCAAGTTAATATTTACTTGACTTCAGTAAATGATCCACGCTGAACTTATATAAATAACTAACTTGATTTTTAGAGAATAAAAAATCACCAAGCCAAGAATTAGGGCTGCTGGTATGAACAACTGAATAAGGGTGGTTAACGAATAGTTGAGTAGCTTTGTTATATCTACGTAAATCGTTTATGAATTATTTTAGAGAAAAATAATTCAAATAAAAGATGCGCACAATTAATTTTTCTATAAGTGTTATGTGAATGGAAATTAACATAGATAAGAATAATGGTAATAAATAACAAAATGATGCAAGAAGACAAGAAAACATTTGAAATGATTGAAATAAAACTATATAGCTTATAAATATGTAGGAAGTTTGATAATGCTGATAACACTAAAGAATGCAAATAAAATTTATTTGAAATCGCCATTAAAGTGCCTAGAATCGTTATTGAAATTAAAAAATCTGTTGTGGCCAGCACAAAACCTTCCGTCAATTCGATGCATTTTGCACAAATCCCATACCAAAAGGACCGTGGAACAGTTTCTATATAATATCATGTAAAATCGAACACGAACACATATTATTTTTAACAAATTTCATACCAAAAGTTCATTTGAAAAGGTTGTATAAATCCAATAAAATTATGACAAACATACACTAAGAAAAATGCACTTGACACATATTACTTTCTGCTTCAGCTTTCCCCTATTTTATTAGGGGTCGCTGTTTCCTCTTCTCTTCCACTCATTCCTGTCCAACGCATCTTCTTGACACAGGCATTCCTTTCAGTCTGCTGCGATACAGTCCTTCCATCTTCTCTTTGGCCTTTCTCTGCGTGTCACTTGCGAGAAACACTATGACATACCAATTTTGTGATCCTACACTTTCCATATTTGGTTTTGCACTTGCAACTGACATTTGCCAATTAGAATTTTTTTAATATATCAGCATCAGCTGTTTCCATGATAAGTAGCAAAGCTGACTAATTTTTGAAAATTAATTTCTTTATAATGCTTTAAATCTACCAGTGGCGGCTCGTGGTATTTTTGAGCGGGGGGGCAAATTAATTTGTGGTCATGGAACTTTATTTAGAAATCCGATTTGCTTACTAACAATTTTAATATTAATTATCAACAAGAATGTAAATACAATAGAAAAAACTAGAAGAAGACCTCCAAAAACAAGAAATAACGATACAAAAATATATTACAATAGAAGGAAGTAGAAGTAACAAGATAAGAATAAGTAGTAAAATTGGAATATTACAATACTACACATTCAACCTTTGAGTAACGCAAGTTGTATACGACTGAGACCTGAGACTGAGGTGCTTTGTGAGACTTGCTCTTACTACGCGAAACGCGAGGTACGAAGTGCTCCGAGTACGTGCGATTCTTTCCGAATCACAACGGGGGCTTGCCACCTCTGCGGCTCTCTCACTCAGATATTGGGATTATTTTTATGAATTAATTTACAAGCTTGAAAAATAACATTCATTTGGAAATTAAAATATCAATTTTGTTAAAAAAAACTCTTCGATGATTTTTTTAAATACATGCATATTTATTTATTAAAATTCGTAAATAAATTTTTTTGAAAATACTTTATGTATGTTATATCAGTTTTACAGAATGTTTACTTTAACTTTAAATTATTAATTTGTTTCATACAAATTAATTCTGTATAACTCCATATTAATCATTAATATCATAGAATTTATTATAAATATAATATATACATATTTATTATTTAAATAATAAATCCAATGTTTAAATGCGAACAAACCGGTAAATAGATTTCATATTTTCATAAGAATAAGAAAATAATAAGAATACTGAAAATATAGTATACCCATTAGCACGGGTGATTTGCTGTAGAACATAAGTAAAGAAATCAGTATTATAGATGGCCAGGGGGGGCTTGCCGCCTCTGTGTGCAGCGTGACCCGACGCACGTCTCACTTGTGCATCACTGGTGAGAGCTGCACAGTTACTGCACAAGTTTGGGACGTATCGCGGAGTATAATGCCATAATTTTTCTCTGAAGGGGGCATGCCCCCTCAAACAGAATTTGATGCATATTGCGCTGTTGAGCGGCACAGCGCTAATTTCAATTTAAACAGTACATTGTTTAATGCTAACTATAGGATCAAATTGATACTTTTATAATAATTAATCTATAATATATTGATGTAAAAAAATCTGAGGGGGCACTGCCCCCTCTGCCACCCTGGACGAGCCGCCACTGAAATCTACATCTATTGAATATGAAGCAAAATGTATAATCAAACCACATAGAGAAGAGTATTTTCTTTAATATGTATAATAACAAAATGTTAAAAACTAATATTTAACTGCGTTTTTTTAGGAAAAACTGTTAAAAACTTCAAATAAGGGTACTTCCGGTGGATCAATTATAATTTTTAGAATTATAGTATTGGAGTTATCGTCGGAGAAAAATTTGTCACACACGGACACACATCCACACACACACACACGGATACACACACACACATACACACAGACACCATCTTAAAAATAGTAAATTCGTATTGTATGGACCCTAAAACGTGCTTATTCATTAAAAACTCACCACCGAATTTTTTGACCAAAGAAAATTATTGTACATAAATACAAGATAATTTGGGTACCTGTACGATGGACAATAGTAAATTTGTACGTAAAATGACAAAAAATATGTGCAAGAAGAATGAACTAAACAATTTGGATGAAGAATATTGAAATAAAACATAATTTTGAGTGTTCCTTACGATAACCTCAATGTTCGGAGGTTATCAACATTGAGTATCAGACTGACAGTTACATAACCTATAAAAATAAAATAATCCTTTTTACAAGTTTTCGATTTTAAATAATATTTAATATGCAACTCGCCACAGAAGTTCCATTTTATCACTCATATGGTTTAATTTCCTCGGCCTTACGGCCTCGCCAACTAAATTGCATATTTGTGATAAAAACTAAAACTTCAGTACCTTGATACATAAATACCCTATTGTTTGAAATCGTCACTAAAGTGCTTATAAATGGACATTGAAATTTCTGAAGTTAATAATAAAAAAAATATCCTTTTTTGGTTATTTTTCAATCTCCCACTGCAGACTTCAGATTGAAAATAAAATACGTGCCGAAAAAAATAATATTAAAAAAAAACTTTCTTCTACTAATTATTATTCCCCATTTAAACAGTAGTTTGATAAATGGTAAAACTTCAGAAAAATACTTTTAGAAAACTATTCAAACTATTGAAAAATTCCAAGTTTTCGTCTGTCCACCGCAGCCATTGAGGCGTCGCACGTCGTCAAAATTTCAGATCTGTCTTAAAAAACGGACATATCATTTGTCAAATTGCGGCGACAGTCTCCATCTCTCTTTGGCAAAAACGCACACGCGTAATACTAAACCCGGCCATGGCGAATAATGACACCAATCAAATAGACAAATACCACCACCCCATTTGATTTTTTCCAACGCTCACTGCGACACATTTTCGTTTTAAATTCAATGGTGATATTTTCGCTGTCGCTTTCAGGCAGTGTTATCGAAGGAACTTTGCAGAGTCTTCTACGTTCTGTTGTGTTATGGTTAGCCTTTTAACCGTGTGCAATATATTCAGATAGAGATTTGTGTTGTGATTTTGTAATTGGAATTTAAATTTTAATGAGGCGATGCAATTGAAATACGTTTCTATTGTTATTATATCTTGAATCTATGAATATACGTATTTGGATTTTAACCTTGTTAATCATCAAAACCAAGTTCAACACAGATTGAAAATCAAGCAAATGGGACACTTCAATATTAAAATAATAGTGCACACTAATTTTTACATTGTCCCACAAAAATTTTTTTTGCAGAATTTCCATGTCATATGTATTGGTCATAGACAAAGAAAGATATATACTAGACCGAGCTTCCATCATGGCGGCAATGTCCAGCTTTGTGCCGAATTGAATAATATTGAGACGCTAATTCTAGTGTAAATTCTACAACATAAAAAAAAAGGAACTATGCAGTAACTTAAAATGCGTATTTTACATCATTTCTTCATTTCAAGATAATAAAGCTCAGTCGCCCAATAAAAAGTACGAACAATATTTAATTTACATTATTTTTACAATAATTATAATAAATATTTTCTTCAATTGTAGTGAATTTTATTTATTTATGTTGGCAGCCCAGCAATGTGTCATTTCTCTTAGTGAGAGGTTTTCAAGTTTATTTATTTTGTTAGTATTTGTTTACAAGCTTGTTTCGGTATTTGTTTCATGTAGAAATATATTTTATTATTGTATTTGATTGTTTTCAGCGTTTACGGTATACATATGTCTATATTTTGTTAGTTTCAGAAAACATATTTTTCCTATTTTTAAATTTCCCGCCTTTCTATTAGCGTCTCGTTATGGCGCCCATCGATTCTATTTGGCACAAACTCCTAACATTGTAAACTCGGTCTAGTATATATCTTTCCTTGTCTATGGTATTGGTCTTTATTTGCCTTATTATTTAAAAATGACGTTCTTAAGTTACATGCATAATCACTTTAGGCAGTTTAGGTGGGCAGCTCGGCAAGTTGCGTGGGTAATTGGAGTGGGCCGGTTGTGTGGGCAGTTTGAGTGAGCATCTTGCGTGGGAAGTTTGGGTTGGCAGGTTACGTGGGCAGTTTGGGTGGGCATGTTGCGTGGGCAGTGATAAAACACTATCGGCGGTAAAACTAAAATGACATATCCCTTGCCCAGTGACAACATAGATTCGGAGCAACAACAATTTTGATTTTCACACTGTTTTAAACGCCAAAGTGACATTTAAAGATAACCTGAAATTTATGAAAGTAAACATGTCGATGAAATTAGTTTGCCAGCAAATATTGTATGTTATTGACTAACCAAATAAAGAATAAAATATTCTGTAATACATTCAATGTCTCACGTGCGTTTATAACCTTCTAGCGTATAATCTCAAATCAAGTGAAAGAAACAGCTGAGCTAATATGTAATGTGTGAATAAGTTCACGCCAAATGAAAATTATATTTATAAAAATGAATAGAACGATGTTATATTAATATATTTTAGTATATTTAAATATGTAATCCCCAATTTATTTTAGAAATTCTGTGACCATATAAAATGTCTGCTTGAAATGAGTCTGAACTTAGGTTTGGAACGTATGACGTTACAGCATGGCTGGTTTTTGCCACTTTTTAAAAATATCATACTTAAAGACGATTTAAACAGAAAAAATGTACAATTATTTTTTTTTACATGACCTTGACAAAATATAACAATGACATTAAGTATGTAATAATACAAACAAATGAAAATAATAATAACAATAGAAATAGTCATACACAATATGTTAAGCTAAATGTTGAGTTATTAACAAGATTATAATGTTTTCAAAATTGGATAAATTTTATTTCGCGGTGCCGTGAAAATGTCAAATTCATTTGTATAAATACAGTCTGTTCAGTACTACTACTCAGAATATGTAATGAAAGTAATGCTAAAGTGCTAAAATTATATTATGAAAACGACAACTTTCATTTTAATTTAAAGTCTTAAAGTAAAGATAAAGTTTATTAAGAAAACGGCCCTAAAGCAAAATAGTTTTAGTTGAAAATCGTGGAATGCAGTTCTGAAAACTAGAACGCAAATAATTTTCTCCCTCCGACACTCCCTCGGAGGCAAGTTAGCTATAGCGATGATAAGTACAACCCGATAAAACCATTCATGCATTTTTATTTCATACAATATTCAAATTGACTCAGAGAATTCAAATTCACAAAGGTTCTTCCGCATAGCTGAGCACGCGCTATTCAGATAAGGATTTTTTCCTACACCCATCTTCTCCAGGATGTCGCATAACGACCTCTTTGATTATTGACATTATTAAACGACGAAAAGACGACTCAGCGCTCCTCTTCCAAAGTGTGTGGCTCGACTCGCACGGTATTTATCGTCTGTCATGTTGGCAACACTCACAAACGAAGTTGTTATCAGTAAAGCGCGAAATTCAAATGCTTACACAGCAAAAATTATCTAGGTTAGGAAATAGAAGTGCAGGGAAATTGTAGTACATATATTCAGTTTTATATTCAAATTTAGATGGTAATACTACGCGAATACCTATTTCAGAAACCATAACAGTTTGTAATAACAGTCTTAGTTTATATTATATAAACCGCAAATAGCTTTATCTATCCCATATAATCGAACATTACTTGCAGGTAGATAAAACCATAAATGTGAAGCAAAATAGAATTTTAGTTTTATGAGGTAATGACACTATGTCTTAAAATATAAATGAAATCCAAAGCAATTACAATTTTAATCTTTTTATTACGGGTACCTGCAACATGTTTGTTTTTAAAACATTTATTATAATTATGTAATAATCCTTTTTTACCTCTCGCTAAGACTGGAATCATGCTAACAATCGCATACGCAGATTTTAGTGGATAAGCACGACTACAATCCGATTTTAACATTATTACGATGATGTGTGTGTACTTCAATCTGACATTCCTGGGAAGAGCTGAAATGGTTTTGTAATAATTGGCCAACCAAAAATAGTACTTTCTTAAAAAATCTTCTAAATATTATATTTTGAAAATTCATGTTATTACAAATATCAAAGAATGTAAAATTCTCTATCCAATACATTGAAAATTTTTATTATATCTTCTATAGATTTAGGGATAGAGAATTATAAATATATAAAATAATACTTTATATAATCAATCAAATAGCTCATGGAAACCAGTTGAAAAATTAAAATGTTTATAATTGACATAAATATCAGTGTCAAAAATCCAGAGACATTATTGAAGGTTTTCTGGGAAGCACATTTAATGTTTCTTACTTTATCATTAATTAAATATTTAAAATTATAAATATAGCTGTGTGTGTGTGTGTGTGTGTATGTTGTAGGGACGATTTCTCAAAAACTAAGAGACTTAAGAATTGTTTAACTATGGATTCTTCAATCTGACATTCCTGGGAAGAGCTGAAAAGATTTCGGTAACAATTGAACATCCGGAAGTAGTAGTTTCTTAGAAAAATTCTTCTAGATATAAATTTTTAGAAATTTTTGTTATTAGATATTGAAGAACATAAAATTCTCCATCTAATACACTTTTTATTATATCTTGTATAGATTTAGAGATAAAGACACTATAATATATAGAGTAATCTCATCGCAGAGGCTAAGGCAATAAGGAAACCAGTTGACAAATTCCAATGTTTATAACATAGTTTGTAAATGACACATGTCAGTGTCAAAAATCAACAGTTTTAGTGACATTCAGATAGCTTTTTCTGGGAAGTATAATTAATCTTTCTTATTGTTTTATTATTTAAATATTTGAAATTATAGGTAAAAAGCATATATCCATCAGAAATACCGCCAATCTGGTTAATGAATTGGACGAATCTCTCACATTTAGGAACTGCCTCATACAATGAAAAATAGATATAATTAGAATTATATGTGTGCAGAAGACATGTTAAATACAATAAAAAACAATATTAGGTTAAAGTTCTGTAATTTTTTGTTATAAAACGACGGTTCGAAAGCGAAATGCAATACAATACTTATATAGCCTAATATAGAAATGGCGACAGGTCTTGTGCTGGCCACAACCGATTTTTTTTATTGTTACATTGTGTAAATAGCTATTTCCTATTTCTTATATTCCGTCCTTAATCAGATTCTGCCTGTTTCTTCGAATCAAGAACAAGATGCAAAGTAGTTAGAATAATGTGTCGCTACTGATGCTTGTATTGAACAAACTCCACGACTCGAATTATGGAAAGCGGGGTTAACTGCTTCTTTTTGCTAAATAAATTGCTCTGTGCTTCCGGAAATATTCATTCGAGAACTTTGTAATATATTTCCATTTAGTGCATAATAAAATCAAATCACTTTTATGAGAATACGAAATTAAATATGCTATACAGAAGCGGAGACGTGAGTAATTTTTCGTAAACAATGTAGCAAAAGAAGAGACAGCAGAAGATAAGATATTTACATAGTACACAGTCATGCTATAAATGCTGTCACGTGGTTTGTAGGCTGCTAAAAATTTGTAAAAATAATACATTTTGTATTGCAAGTAATTTATTGACTCGAGTATTTACAGTAGTAAAAAAAATCTGTTGTGGCCAGCACAATACTTCTCGCCATTTCCGTTTTGTTACATAAGTATAGAATTTAACATTCCTTGTACAGACAAATAATTCTATCTATTCTTTCTATAAGGAATCTTGTCCTACTCTTCAAAAATGTTCAAGATTGTTCCAATTCCAATTTTAAATATTTAATTAATAATTCAATAAGAAATATTAAATGTACTTTCTAGAAAAAGCTTTCAGTAATGTCAGTAAAACTGTTGATATTTGACACTGACATTCAATTACAAACATTTGAATTTGACAACTAGTTCCCTTGGTGTAGTCTGAAGTGTGCGATTTATAGCAACAGATTTTTCTGTATATTATATTTTCTTTATCTCTAAATTTATAGAAGATATATTAAAAATTTTAAGTGTATTAGGTGGAGAATTTTATGTTCTTCACTATTTGTAATAACAAAATTTAAAAAAATAGTATTTAGAAGAATTTTTTTAAGGAACTACTACTTCTGGTTGTCCAATTGTTTTTAAAACCTTTTTAGCTCTTCCCTTAATGTCAGATTGAGAAATACATAGTTAAACAAGTCTTAAGTATTATAGATTTGAGGAATCATCCTTTCAATATTCAGACACACACACACACACAAACAACCATCCACAAACACAGATATCATCGTAAAAATGTTAAAATCGGAGTCTCGTGACCTTAAAACGTGCTTAATCACTAAAATCAGGATATCTATGCGATTTTTAGCATGAATCTAATACCTCTCTTAGCGACTGGTAAAAATGTATATTTCTTCAACATGGCCGCCTTTAGCCTTAATACTATCTGGCCAATTTACTGAGAAGTTGAGAAGTTTGAAGGTTATGTAATTTTCTAAAAAAAAAATCATTGGACATTTATTTTTTTCATGCTAGACCGGGTTCTTTTACACAAGTCGCATTCTGTAACAATCATACATGTGTTCTAATCCAGTGAGCATTTTTTTTTTTTTTTGTTTAGACATGCATGACATTTGAGATGTAAAATAAAGTTTTTGGAACTTTTCGATCAATTTCACCCCATTTTACGGTACTGTAAATACTCGAGTTACTAAATTAATTGCAATACAAGATGTATTATTATTTTCACAAACATTTAACGGCCTGTAAACCATGTGACAGTATTTATGACAGGACTATTACAATATTTGTAGAAATTCTTATGGATTCTCTGGATAAGAATTCAGATTTATAAATCTTGAATGTTAGGAATGAAATTTCCAGAAATTATGTACAATAAATTATACTCTCTTATTGAGCAATTTCGTATTCAATATACGCCAGTTAGTGTAGTTTACTATACCGCCATTAAAAGGAATAGTAGTAATTGCAGGATGAAGTGAGTGACAAATAGGTTACTTCGGGTGCATCGCGCAATAATGTGAAGTTAGCGTCGTGAGTGTTCATCACAGCGGTTGGGATGACCGGGGCACCTCACTTATCTCCTTGTTGGCAGAATGTCGCTTTTGTTACTTCCATAACAAATGCAGTGGCAGAGCAGTGGCACAATGTACAATGAAGTTATGGCAGAATCGCAGCGTGTGAGCCATGCGACCACAGACACAACTGAGCCAGGATGATTGCAATTGATCGGCTTTACAACTCAATAGCGATGTGCTGGGTTATCTGAACTGTTTAATTCGCGGGATTAAACGTCAACGCGTTTAGATTAAGCTGATGGAATACTGCTCAATCCTTGCTCTAGGCCTAATTGGATGCTGCTTATTTTACATTTTGATACACAGTGTTATTTACCCCAAAATGTCACGCATTATAAGGTTATCTCACTGTCCACCCACATAAAACAACGGTTGCAATACTGTTTCAATGCGCTCATGATGATTACATAGAATGTCACGATCAGTTTTGTGTACGGTTGACAACAAATAAGTAAAGCCTCGTACAGACCTGCGAACCTTTCGACGAATCGTTCGGCGAACCGTTTAGCGAACCTCGTCCAGACCGTCGCAACAAAACGGCGATCCGAGCAAAGTACTGCAACACGTGCAACGTACCTGCAACGTTTGCGCGATCCATCCGTTGTCGGTATTTTAACGAACGATCAAAGGATGTTGCGCGACCACGTTGCAGCTAGTCTGGACGTGACGGCGAACGGATACTTACAACAAATTATTTTATTTCACTTTATTCTTTAGATTCTTTAATTCCAATTAGATATTAAATTTTGCCATTCATTAATACTGTATTTATATATATATAGTATATGAAAATGTCCACTTGATTTTTGTAGTCTTAAATCCGATAGAACTGGGACCCAATTATAATTCATTAGGCGTTTTTGTTGTTCAAATAAATAGAAAAGTCTGTAATATGAAATTTTGGATCACATTTTATTATGCTTTTCCTTAAAAATCTGTTAAAAGCTTCAAATTAAGTACCACTTCCGTTTTATCATGTATAATCAAAATCTAATATGTTGTTTTAAATTTTATACGAGTTTCAAATACCAAATTTGAGAAATTTTAGATCATATTTTAATATATTTTTTCAAAAAAAATCTGTTTACAGCTTCAAGTAAACTACCATATCCAGTTTATCAATTTTAGCAATAATCTAATATGTCATTCTCATTAAAATAAAAGTCTTAAATAACAAATTTGAAGAGTTTTGGATTATATTATAATTTGTTTTCCACGATAATCTGTTCAGAGCTTCAAGTAAAGTATCACTTCCGGGTTATCAATTTTAGCCAAAATCTAATATGTTATATATATAAAAGTCTTAAATATTAAAATTGAAAAGTTATGGATTATATTTTAATACAGTTTTTCATTAAAAACTGTTATGGGCTTCAAGTAAAGTACTTCTTCCGGTTGTTCAATTTTACCCAAAATCTAATCAACTCTTTATATGAATGTAGAAAGCTTAAATACGGAATATAGAGATTTTTGGAAGTTTCATATAAGTTATCGTGGACGAAAAAATCGTCACACACACACACAGACATTGTAAAAATAGTAAAAACGTGTAGGGACCCTAATTCGCGCTTATTCACTGAAAACTCACTATCGAATTTTTGGACCGAAAACATTACCTCACCTCCCTTACCTACGGTACGAAGGGTTCAATAAAAACAATGGTCCCCTATCAGTGTTGTGAAATTAGATATCTTGACTCTTTAATTTACAAGAACAATGTCAACCTGTTAATAAAAAATTCTTTTCATTTGAGGAAGAGGAATAACTTTTTCATAAAACTTTTGCTACATACGTTAATATTTTTGTGTTAAAACAAATCATTATTTTTAAATAAAATACGGATTTTGGAAGCGGTGATAGATTTGCAACTGTTATTTTCTTGTTGTTTAATGATAAATACGAGACGGGAAAGATATACAAATATCTGTACCCTAACTGGGATTCGAATCCAGGATCTTTGGTTGCGATACCACTGTGCCATCTTGAATGGTTAAACTTTTTTAAAATTGTAAGACCCTAGTTGATTGGGGCATCTGGTTCCTATCTTGGCTACATAAAAGGTTATCCAATTTCACTAGTATGCATCTGTCATGAAACGTGTACCTATGGCTTTTGCGCTTTTGGCTCAACTAGGGCTATCCATGTCCACAATCAATACCTAATTTGCAACATGATGAACAACCCCGATCGAATGAATTTGACAGTTCATGCAATCCTTGTTGTCATTATTTCATCACTATCGACACCATTCCGATGTGATCTTGCATTTGTTGATTGATGGGGTGTTTCATTTGTTCCAGGTGTGATCCGGACGTGCGGCGGTCCCGGGATGGTGGATGAGCAACTGGGCGGCAGTGCGGCGCGTTTGGACGCCAGTTCGCCCGTGCTCAGTACGGCCCACACCCGAGGGAGTGTGGAGAGCGTGCGGCCGCACAAGACCATGTCCGGGACCAACCTCATAGGTAAGGAGACAACGGACTTATTAGTTGTAATAGGGAGTTATTGCAACTTCTAAGATGAAAGAACTTAAACGTTAACCTTATGTAGGAAACACTTTATTTTAGAAATAAAGGACTTTCAATTTCAATGTTTACCGCATTTAATTAGTGTATTCACGCAAACGTTAACGCTAAAAGCAACACAAACGAGGTTACATCCACACTTTTCACCGAAACATAACCTCAAAAGCAGAGCTGGGCAAGTTACTTTTAAAATGTAACTAGTTACAGTTACCTCCAAAAAAAAGTAACTAAGTTACTTAAGTTCCAGTTACTTTGGTGAAAGAACTAAGTTATTTACTAGTTACTCATTAAAAGTAACTTAGTTACTTTGAGTTACTTTCTAACTACTTTTAATGGCGTGAAGTGTAGACTTAGACTGTTGACTTAGTTATTGTGTAGCATACATATCAGGGAGTTTTTGCACTAACTACGTTAACCTAAATTTTAACGTTATTGCTTAGCAACACCCAATCAGATTATTATTGTTAATGTTAACGGACCTACAGGGCCTTATTACCGCCTAGGCCCACGAGGCCACGGCCTAGGGCCTGCCTTGACAAGGGGCCCGCAGGGCCCGGTTGCTGTGATTTTTTAAAAAATTTATTAATTTATTTTTCAATTTTAATTTCTTATACCAAGATATAAAGAATCTACTTTCTTCCCAACATGACATGACCATTATAATGTATAAAACATGCAGACATTATTTCCTAGACTTATTAGTGGATAATGATTAATTTATTGGAAACCTTGGATCAGACGTCGATTTTCAATCTGAGGCCCCGCGCTCACATGGGCCCCGCACATTCAAATATCTAAGAAAATTTGATGAAAAAGTATCTTTTTATAAATAGTTGGGGCCCCGCTACGCTAATAACATATTCCCGAGACCCGGCAAAATCGCCAACCGTCCCTAGAGAGGAGTAACAAAATATTACGCTAAAATTTCACCTCAAACTAGAATCGAGCATGCGGTACTGTATAATTACATTATAATTATACAAATATTTGTACGTACTTGTTTTTTACTATAAAGAGGGAGGGAGCCCGAAAAAAAATTTGGCCTAGGGCCCAAAAATCTGATAAAAAGACCCTGCGGACCTACATTATAATATAATATAAAAATTAAAAGTGACATTTTATCTTGTGAGAAGGGAATTTGCAAAAATGAGACGAATTCAAGTCTTGCAACCCTTGGAACAACGAACAAAATACACTATTCTTTGTATAACCTGAAAATTGGAATAATTTTGATGATTTAGTGGCAGTTTAATTATAATTTATTAAAACGTATCATTTGTAAGCGAGGAAAACATTTGAAAATAATATATTTTATAAGTCAAATTTAACATTTAGTGACTTTTAATTCTAGAATTAAAAGTTAAAATAATGTGTTATTTTTAGTTTTTCTGTTTACCGTACAAAAACTCTATTATTAATGAATATAATTACTTATTTTATTATCTATTATGGCTTGAAATCAATCAACAATAATATTGAATTTAATTATGTATTAAAATAAAAGTTACACATTGCAGAGGGCATGCGCGATGCTGCGCTCAACACTCCTACTCAGACAGACATTTATTTAAAACAAAACAGTTTTAGTTAGTGTTTCTAAAAAAGGCATCAGCCTCAACAAAATATTCCTTAGAAATTTTAATCCCCCCGTTACTTTTTATGACTAAGTTACATTCCACTTTTTAGTTACTTTGACTAACTTAAGTTACATTCTAATTTCTGAGTTACTTTAAGTAACTTAAGTTACTCAAGTAACTAGTAACTAAAAACCGTAAAGTTACCAACTACTTTTCCGCAGCAAGTTAAGTTACAGTTACAGTTACCATATTTTAAAAAGTAACTAAGTTACGTTACAAGTTACGTAAAAGTAACTAGTTAGTAACTAAGTTCCTAAAGTAACTAGTTACTGCCCAGCTCTGCTCAAAAGATACGGAACGTGTGACGTTAAACGCTCGCTGTTCCATTGCATATAATGTGTCTCCTTATTCATATATAGTGAACCTTATTAGTACGTAGGCGCACTCGGGCTGCCACGTGACTTTAAAGTGCACGTTATTTTTGCGTTGAAGCTGCAATAACTCTCTAATGTTTGCGACTCCTTATCGGTAAGGAATTAACGAACTTTCGTGGTTGCGTATAGATTTAGTTAGGCTCGAAGTATTATTACCACAGCGCGTTAGATGTACGGATTATTTACTTCTATTTCCTTATTCCTAAATGTCTATCGCGATTTTCTTAATTTAGTAACCCATATTCAGCCTAGATCTTAAAAGTTATAGAGTGCACTGAACATCTAGGTGTTTTTGGTGTAGCTGTGCCCGCATTGCAAGGGACTATGGAATTAAATTAGCTTTGTTTCATAGAACGGTTTGCTAAAGGTTTGAATTTTTCTGTGAACACAATGAAAACTAGTGTGCATTTAAAAGCATGTAGTATGCCGTTTTTCCACTTGATAATGGAATTACTGTGAAACTGTAGATCTTATTGCAATAACGTTTGCAATTTGTTTGAAAGTGTTCAATAAAACCTTCAGTCTGGAGTGTTATTTTAACATAATTCTCATTTTTTGGTATTTTCTAAAAGGCATTATTTTAGAAGTATCATCTTCAATTGAAAATTTTTTTGAAAAGTCTAATTTTCCACTGGACATGCTATTATCCGAATCCGTCATTTATTATTAAGAAAATTTTAATGTGTATTATTAATTTGCAATAATATACTGACTTTAAAATATATATTAAAATAATAAATATAAATTTATTTTAAATATATCAAACAGATACTGTAGGGTAGTGACTGATCAGATCAAATCTGATGATCTATACCGTTGACCATTCGTGGAAAATTTTAAATTTATTTAAAGTTATATTTTACATTCTCATACCTCTTTATTCTCAATCTCTGCGATGATGTGAAAATAATTTTATTTTCTTTTTACATGGATTTCCAGAAAGTTCGTATTTCTTTTCTGTTTGTCAGCAACGTTCATATATCCAGATTAGAAAGAAAAATTCCTAATAACAATCTCTCCATACGATATAAGCGGGTACTGTAGCCCGGGCATAAATCTTGCGCCTGTGACGCTGGTGGTGTGAACATTGCGACGCGGTGCGGGTGTTTATTGTATCGCCATTTGTCAGCTAACCGCGGCAAGCACTGCGGCAACTCTACCAGATTAAATTATGGAAAAAGAGGAGAACTTTTTTTTACCTCTCGCTAAGAGAGGTATTGGATTCATGCTAAATCTCTCTCTCTCTCTCTCTCTCTCTCTCTCTCTCTCTCTCTCTCTCTCTCTCTCTGTGTGTGTGTGTGTGTGTGTGTGTGTGTGTGTGTGTGTGTGTGTGTGTGTGTGTGTGTGTGTAGATGTGGGTCTGTGCGTGGGTGTGTGTATGTCTGGATATCGGAGGGACGATTTCCAAATTCTGTAAGACTAAAGACCAATTTAAATACGCACTCCTTAATCTGACATTAATGGGAAGAGCTGAAAAAGTTTTGGTAACAATTGGACAACCGGAAGTATTAGTTTCTTAAAAATAATCTTCAAAATTTTATTTTTTTGAAAGTTGCATAACTACAAATATTAAAGATCATAGGATTCTCCATCTAAGAGATTGAACATTTTTATTATATCTTTTATATATTTAGAGATGGAGACTCATAAATATATAAAAAAAATCCGTTACAATCAAATAATGTTACTACCAAGTTTATATCTCTACTTACTTTTGAATTATTGCCCCAAAAGTCAATATACCCCATATTGAGAAAAAAAATTTCAAAAATCTCAGTGCGCTGATTCCAGATTTTGAAACCGCAGGTTTCAAAATTTGGAATCAGAGCAATAAGAAGTATCTAGATTTGAAGTTTTATCTAAATATGGGGTATATTGACTTTTCGGGCAATAATTAAAAAATGAGTAGATATATAAACTTGGTAGTAATATTATTTGCTTGTAAAGACAATGTTATGTAAGTGTACGCATTTTTAGAGTAATGTATGTAGTAGCCCAAATAACTCCATGGAAACCAGTTGAAAAATGTTTGTAATTGACAGAAAAATGTGAATTGTCAGTGTCAAAAATCCATTTACATTACTGAAGGCTTTTTCTGGGAAATACACTTAATATTTCTTATTAATTAAATATTTAAAATTATAATTATAAGTACATAAATACTTTGTGAGATATTTGAATTTGTTTTCAGTGTCACAGTGACGTCACAGTATTGCTATATTTCTCGCGCAGCCTACTATAGAGACTGGTGCAAGAAAGATAGCATTGGTTTCGTTAAAAATCAAATGCAGTTAAAGTAGAAACAATATGACGTGCTTTCATTTAAAATAATAAAATACAGTGATCGACTAATTTGTTAAAAAAAGCTGTGTATCTCCTGTTAAAAGTATCTTTGTAGAGAGTTGCAGCGGTAATCTCTAGCATCGGTCTGTAAAGAGCTATTTTCAATCCTTGGTATACAAAATTAGCTATTAAAGTAGCAGAATAATATTTAAAGATATTTTTCTTCTTTGCCTTCCAGAGATGGTGAGCGCGACTTTGGGGCTTCCAAAGCGCTCCCCGCGCCCCCCTTATTCCTCGTACGGCTCGCGGAGTAGCGGCGACGTTCTGGGGGCCCAAGTGGCATACGAGGGCGCCACAACAGTATCATCAGCTGCTAGTGAATTAGACCTCTCCCGTAAAGCACGTTCCCGCCATTTGCGATCGAGATTAAAGTTGCCCACGTCCGTGGCGCTGGCATCGAGTGGGGAAGCGCCTCTGCTGGGCCCCTGGCAGGGCACAGCACCCGGTTCTGCTGCGGGGACCAACCCGCCAAGCACTAATCATTTGAATTCGACGTCTAGTTGTTTAGGCACAGAAAGGTAAATAGAGAGTTTTGCCATAGAACTAGATCATTTGCTTTTTTAAATTTTGTATTTCATTTAATCTAAGATTAGCTTGTAAGTACTGGTTTATAATGAAATTAGAATTTATAATTTAGATTTTAAAATATAAACTCCCTTAAAACGCATACGATGGTTTATGAACGATTTACAAATTTAGAAATTTAGATTTGGTTTAAAGTTCTTTAAAATAAAGTAATCTGACAGTTTCTTTAACTTGAAGTGAAATTATAAAACGCTTTTTTCACTTTTAGATAAAATTTTAAAAGTAAAGTGACTTTATATTTATTATGAAACCAGCCGTTAGTTAAATTTCTAAATAGATACACGTGTGGACCGCGTTACTTTCTCATTTGTTTATGTTTATTTCATTTATCCTGTTTTAAATATAAGCGGGAAACGTCTATTGTTCCAAACAATTGTGTTTATCGTTGTTTTATTATTAAATTTTAAATCTCGCAGTGTCCCCGTGGTATCATTGAGCGGGTTAGTTGAAAATTCAACTCATAAACAAGTTGGAGTGTCTTACAAACTTTAGTCGAAGTGCTCTGGATCGCAAAGAACGCGGAAATTTTTCTTATAAAAACTTCCCTAATTGGGACGCATTCATTTTAATTTAAGACACACCTGAAGTTGTGTGGCAGTCGCCTTGCAAGAACAAAACCCTGGTACCCACGACAATGACGTGGAAATGTAATTCCAACCGCGTGTTAATAAAACTTTATAATTTTTTTGCAAACTTTTATAAACGTGAAATGACTTTTTCGGTCTTAAACGGCCGTTGATAAATTCAGTTTTTTTGGACCATTATACTGTAAAGAATAAAATAATCGCTTTGCTTCACAAAGAGAATTATGACGGAGTTAATGAAAAAATTCATTGAAATTACAATTTGCTTGAGCTTTAAATAAAATGCTAAAGGTGGTTCAAAAAGTTTGGATTCCGGATTTTAAAAAATTCTTATTTTCTCAGTTTCAAAATTAAAATTCTATCTGTTTTGGTCTCAAACCGAAAGCTTCTAAATTTTATTGACACGATCACAAATTATTTTCAAATTTGGTAACAAATAAGTTTAATTGGAATCGAATGTTTTGACAAATGTGATGTAGGTACTATTCCATAACAAATTTCAATATAAATCTACTCGACACGTTAACAAAATTTTGTTAATAGTTTTGTAACAAAAATATGATCGTGATATAGTTTCGGAACCTTTTTAGTTTCCGTTTCAGAAGCAAGATTTGGTCAGATTCCGTTCCAGGGGTGGGATCCCAAGAATACGCTATCATAGCGTAGCGTAAAATACTCCTTACGTTTCACCTTCCTTTCCGTATCAACTTCCACGGTTGTTAAGGAAACGAAGTGTTATTTGTCACTACGCTATCAAAGCGTAGTCTTAAATTCCGCCCCTGTAGTGGTAGCACGCACTTTAGAATTCTATAAAAAGAGGCATTTGTTTTCGCTTTTCGCCACGAAGCGAAAATTTGGTAGCATGCGTGTCTCAAAATATTCGCCTGCAAGCGTACGACTTGAGGCGAAAGTGTCAAAGTAACGTCATAATTTTGCCACAGTTCTATTCAAAGCCAACTTATATATAATTTATACATTTATTATACAGCGTGTAACACGTACACCGACCACCGCCATTATTACCTTTATTATTATAGTTACAAAAAAATACTATAGAACAAAGTTGTAGGGGACCAAAGGGGACATCCTTTCAGAGAAGAATTTTTTTTTTTAAATCAGTGGTCTCAAGTTACAACACAAAGTTATATTTTTTCAAATAGGATTCTACATATTTTTTATGCCTATTCGATAGCATATTTTTTTCTGAATTTAACCATGTATTAGTTTTATATCCTTACATAATAAAAATATTGAAAAAAATGCGATTGAAATTTAAATAAATTTTTATTTTTAATATTATTGTACAGTAGGCTGGATGAGAAACAAGAGTGATAAATTTAAATTGAAAATTAATAATTGTTAATTACTCCTTATAAATAATATTCTATTTGATTTCCATTATTTTCTAAGCATAATTCTATTCTATTTAAAACAGAAGAAGTAGCTTTTATTACAGTTTCTCTCTGTCCATCAAATTTTGTTTCGTTGTCACTGGTTTTGAATATATTCTATCTTTAAGATATCCCCGTAAAAAAAAATCAAGGGGTGTCAAGTCCGGGGAACGAGATGGCCCATTTGTTGCTATCCACCGACCTTGAAACATTTCGTCGAGCCGTTCGTACACTCGACGAGTATTGTGAGCCGGCGCTCCATCTTGTTGGAACCACATATTTTGTCTTTCATTCAAGTTTATCTTGTTTATCTTATCTTCTAAATAATTTAATAATTCATTTTGTGGTCCAATAATTTTATTCCCAAACATTCCAAGCCATACATTAAAGCTCCATCTGTGTTGATTATTTTTTTCTCTAAATTCACGAGGATGTTCTTCAGCCCAAATGTGCTCATTATTTCTATTAAATAATCCATTATTTGAAAATTTAGGTTCATCTGTTCACAGAATTTTTCTAAGAATATTATTATCGTCCTGATACTGCACCAAAACCCATTCGCAAAACACTATTCTGCGTTCATTGTCATTATTATGTATAGCATGTAATAGTTTGTATGAATATGATTTTAAATTATGCTTTTTCAAAATGCGCCATACGGACATATTAGAAATAAAATGTTCTTGAGCAATTTCGCGTGTGGATGAATTGGGATTACGCGCAATAGAAGCTAAAACTGCGATTTCTATTTCTTCATTGTTTCTCACGGGATGTTGCCTTTCACGTTTTTGTGAAAATGATCCATAGTTTTTCAAATTTCGTGCTAATCGCCTGATTACTGACCTCCCTGGACGCGGTTTGTTTGGATATCTCGTGGCATAAATATTGCACGCTTGAATGGCATTTTCATTACACTCACCATAAATTAATAATAAACGATACTAATCTTCATTTGTATTATATTGTCACAAAATAATCTCAAAACACAAAGAATAACAATTTACAACAATTAGTACGGCAATTATTATTTGACAGCAGCTATATTTTGTTCTTTTGTTATTGTTTTTCATCCATAGCCTACTGTACAATAATATTAAAAATAAAAATTTATTAAAATTTCAATCGCATTTTTTTCAATATTTTTATTATGTAAGGATATAAAACTAATACATGGTTGAATTCAGAAAAAAATATGCTATCGAATAGGCATAAAAAATATGTAGAATCCCATTTGAAAAAATATAACTTTGTGTTGTAACTTGAGAATCAATGGTTTAAAAAAATAGTTTCTTCTCTGAAAGAATGTCCCTCTTGGTCCCCTACAACTTTGTTCTATAGTATTTTTTTGTAACTATAATAATAAAGGTAATAATGACAGTGGTCGGTGTACGTGTTACACCCTGTATACCACTGTTATAATATTTTTTTATTTTAATAGTATAAAATCCAATAATTTCCGAATCAAAAAGCGAATATAGAATTCTAAAGTGCGTGCTACCACTACTGAACCGAGAATCTATTAGTTTCGGTTCCAGAACGGAGACTCGATGCCAGAATCGAGAACGGGGTAGTTTTGGTTCTTAAATCAAATTCGGATAGTTTCGGAATTAGAAGTCCGAACCAGCTAGTTATACATTCAAATAACCGGGTACCCGGATAATTCTATAACCGGAATAGAATTTAACTGAAATCTGTTGTCACCACAACTACAGAGTGACAAAAAAGACTGATTTAGCTGGCAATAATAAAAATTACTTGAAATTAGTAGCACTGATACAAAAAATTATTTTCTATTGTTGACGGTGACATTTAAAAATTTAAATTTGGGTATATTTACAATTATTTATTAAAATGTTTGTTATTTACCTTACCCACATACTTTTATTTCTTACATTACCCATAAGCAATAATCTAAAGCATTTCAATCACTCAAAATCATATTAGCTGTTAGGCCCCATCTCTGACATAATCTATTTTTATTTATTTGTCAAAATGGTATGTCAAATAGTATTTTCGCTTTCACTTGGTGTTGTATAAACTGTGGAATAAAAAGATTCCCAGAATTGTATTGCCAACTGCATCTTTTCTTTTTGATCATCTGTAGTAACCAAATTACCCGGATAACAGAACAAAAAACGCCTTTATGTGATAATTAGATGTTTACAGCATATTTTTAATTTTGAAATTTTATCCGAATAGTTATAGATTTGAAGATTCAAATAAACAGATACCCGGTTAATTCCAAACCCGGAATTGAATCTAGCTGAAATCTGTTCCCGCCACTTCTAATTACTAGATTACCATAAGTCCTTAACTCGATTAGTTATAAATAAAAAAACGTCTGTATGTTTGTGAAATAAATCACTTTGACTTTATGAAATGAGTAATGTATGTAGGTAGTCCATTAATATTTAAGAATCAATATGGAATTCTAATTCCACCTTTTGGAATCCAGTTAATATGGTTACAATTTCATTTTGTATTCGTGTTGGGCGGAACAATCCAACATTGTTCAGGAACAATTTCGGGCCCTATTTCGTAAATATGTCGCATTCATTTGGTGTAGGACCTCCGGAGGCATTTGGCGGGTATCTGCGGCAGAACGCAATGTACGAGTAATTTCCGCTAAAAATTATCAATTCGAAAGCGGAAAAAACGTAATGAGCGATATGATTGTAGAGCGTGATTTCCTGTTTGCACAGCAGGTACGGTTTCCGGCGAAGTGATTCCTACCACCAGAGGTTCCGAACAGGGGCACCCAATTGGTCGTTTGTATTCGACCCAGCGGGGAGGTTTTGCTACTACTGGTCTATGGTTGTTTCCCTTGCCTTCCTCTACAACTTTTGGGTCATCATTTACCGGTTCGCCTTCCAGGAAATCAATGGTGAGATATTAGCAAGATTTTTTGGTTGTCATTTTTTAACTAAGCTTTGATCGTTGGTTTTATTTACTTACCGCCTCTACCTTATCGATAACTGATTTATATCCAAATCATTCAAGCAACCAATGCACGTCATCACTTAGTGTAAAAACCTTAATGCATTAAAATCACTAATAGAGTAAAATGAAATAAAATTTTAATCATTTTTAACCGTCAAAAAGTGTATAGCCTTATATAATTATTATTAAGATGAATAGTAGAGTTCATTACTTATGGTATATGACATGAATAATATATAAATAATGTACATCAATGTCATATTATTCGTTTAAATGTTGCTGTAGTTGGCAACATTGATAATTTGTATGTTCATACTGTCAGATATTATTTGAAAAATATTCGTATCGTGTTTGAAACATTTTTGTGCGTTGTAAAGACCTATTTATAATAAAGTAATGTTAAACGCAACGCAACGGCGCAACGTGACCGTTAACGCAAACACAAAATCTGTGAATCTGCCAAACGTAGCACTTCTAATCAATCAGATGAACTCGGTATATTTCTTTGAAATTCGGCTCACTTTTATTTATTGCCTTTATATGGCATACATACGTATAAATGTTAGTATTATAAAATAATTTAAATAGAAATGGACAGTGACGAAAATATAGTATTTATTTTGTAGATGTGACAGATCATGACCATGTCGATAATACAGATTGCAATGTGTATAACTCTTTTCATAAAGATTCTAAAACCTCTGCAAACGTACCAGTACATGACGTCACACATCTAGTTACTTTTATTCAATTTTTATTAATGACGTGCATTGGCTGCTTCAATGGTTTGGGTATACATCACTTATCGATCAGTAATTTTTAAATAAAGCCTATTGCTTAGGAAACCCTATTGATAAACATTAAAAAAAAAACGACCTTGCAAAAAAATAGGTTAAGTTATTGTTGTTATATTAAGGCCCGGTTTTTCCTTCTCTGGATAAAGTGTCAGTTAATTTAACTGTCAAATAAAATGAAAATATCGCATCAATATTAGAGCGTAAATTGACAAAATTATACACATGTCAACTATATGATGCGATATTTTTCTTTTACCTGACAGTTAACTGACGCTTTATCCACAAATGGAAAAAACCGGGCCTTAGAGATATATACAAAGTAAGTAAGCTGTTCGTCGTTCTATAAAACGTCTATACTGTATGTCAGATAATAATGGAGTGGTGGGGAAAAAGGAACAGATTATACTCTGATATTATCCAATCAAACAAGATCGAACTGCTCCTAACATCCCACCACTCTAATCTTATCTGAAATATAGTGCAGACAACTATCACTAAGTCAACGAAGGTTTATCAATCCAAATATGATTTAGACAAAGAAATAGTTGTTTTCTGAATTATTGATATACCTTTATATATCGTTTGGTTTACAGTAAAATCGTTGTAAGAAATATTTTTATAATTATTTTGAAAGAAACGAATATGATATAAAATAAAAAGTATTATTTGTTTTACTATCGTACTTTATTAAAGACTACCATAGACAGTAACCAGAATAAACGGATAGAAAAATAGATGGCGCTTGAGAGCCTACTGTTTCTACATGCATTAAATAAATATTTAAATCCGTGAAATCAAACATGTCAGTAAAAAATATTTTTATCTGTAGAATGTACGAGTCCTGTATATTAAAACTTACGCCAAAACATGGTTAAATATCACTTCATTCTGTGGATTTTAGTTGATAATTGGCAACTAACAAGTGATATTTTTTTCGTTTTTGTGAACTAGAGTAGCATTCTGACTAATCAAAGGGCTGAATTTATATCCCTATCTAAACCAACGCTATTTTCTTCCGTGAAATGAAGTATTATTTGTTGTATTGCACAAATTCCACTGCTCAGGCGTCAGAAGTTTGTCCTAAGAACGAAGACCATGTAAAGTACTTACAGAACAGTGTTCATCGCCGGAAACCCATCTCTGGCGTACCTGGACCTAGTGTATTTCAACCTGTATCAACAATTAGTTTATCTAAACACAAACTCTCACAGTATCATGGTTAAATTTGACATGTCTGCTAGTGTGTAAGCCGTGTATGTGACACTTACGTGAAGTTTGCTGCGTTAAAGTTTGACAATGACGTCCATATTTCTTCCGCTAAAGTCGAACATAGCAAATGTGTAAACATGACTGCTAATAGAACTGAAAATTTAATATGTAAAGTTGAAATATATCGCTGCACGTACGATAATAACTGCTTGATTCTATTCCCAAACTGCTCCAATGCAGTCATTACCAGAGAGCAAATAGCAGGTCGCTACCCGTACCATTAGAAACTGCATCACTCATTCTAGTTCGCAAACTTGCCACACGGCGTTTTCAAACATTTGGCGGTAAATTCAACTATTGTAATAGTTTGAGAGTAGTTTTTAACAAATGACAATATGAAATGTCTTTCCGTTGCTAGGGTTGGTGAGTTGAAACGGACGGAGTAACGAATGATGCTCGTTTATCATTTGACGCGATTTTATCTTGTTTTTGAATATTTCTCCCTCACTTTAAAAATGGAATGCATAATGTGATTGTTGAACAAGAGAACAAATGATTAGTTTTTGGTGGTGGGTGTTTATCGTAAAATTTAATAGAAAAATTCACCGTCACTGATGTAAAAGGCAAAATGACGATATATCGTTGGGGTGTATTGTATCCAATCAAGAACGACGTTCTGTTGTAACCCGTGGACAAATAACAATTTATTGACGAACTGGAACCGTGACGCGATATACAGCGAGATGCGTTTGCGGTAACAAACCGTTCAAATCAAAAAGACAATAGCGGCTCTGCGGTTCTGTTGACATTGTCACTGTGACGTTTCGCTGCGCAAAAGTGTTATATTTGCAGCACCGGAATTGATGCGAGGAAATTATCATTTCAAATTGCTCCACTCGAAATAGCAAATTTTCCCTCTGATGAAAATTTAAATTACACCAAATACATGATACATCTACCATCTACCCACAAGAAGTTATAAATATGAAAAATCTTTCCACTCCAAATTTTCACAATAGGGTAAGCGGCTAAATATCTATTTTTACATATCATTACTTTTATGAGAAAACACCGCAACTCCAAAGTAGTAAATTTTGTAGGAGACTAATTCAGTTGGCAGTACTTGAAAAATACTTGAAATTGGTACGCTGTTTTTGACACTGTTGAGAATGACATTTGAAAATTTAAATTTGGGTATATTTGTAATTTTTTTAAAATGGTTGTTGTTTTCCGTACCTACATACTTTTATTTCTAACATTCCTCATAGAGCAATAATCTACAGTATTTCAATCACTCAAAATAAGTTGATTTGCACTAATTAAACAAATCAAGTTCGTTGCTATAATTTGTACAAAACGTCAAATTTACTGTCAATGGTCGCGTTCAGCCGCACCTAGCTGCTAGCTCGCTAACCTAGCGAACGTCGTTGAACGGTCCGCTGACCGACCGCTAGATTCTAGCTGCTAGTCTAGCGGGCTAGCGAAAACAAAATGTGCTAGATGACTTAGCGTACTGCTATAACTGTCAAAAATAGGAAATATGGCGCTAGTAAATTCAAATGAAATACAATATGAATATGAAAATATGTCATATTTGGTAAATGAAAGCAGAGAAATTCACAAACATATTCAATCTGGTAAACTTCTATATACTATATAATATAAAATTTTATTATGAGGTGAGAATAAATTTTATTTTTAGATGGACCGGTCGAATTACCACGACCGCTGTTCGCTAGCAGCTAGATAGCTGCTGGATGCGGCTGAACGCGACCAATGAATAGCTTCTATTTTATGAAATATAATATTAATATTTAATGTGAAGCATCAAATTAAATCGAATTGTACTATTCATTGTTGTTATTTTAAAGTGTTGCCATACAAACCAATGGATGTCATTTATGTGCCATTCGGAGTTGTATTTATGTGAAGAAGATCTAAATCCTAAAATCTAAATGCAAAATGCGACATCGGGCACAGCCTTAGCTAATTAGGCAAGAATAAATAAAGACATTGAAAGTTCGAAATTCATCTATTATTCTTAATCAACCATTGTCTACAACCTTCAAATAAGAGAAAAAAATCCCTTTTCAAAATTCCACAATTTTGAAGACATGATTTTTGATTTGCGCTATAATTCCATTCAAATAAATGTTTAACATATATCAGTACATTAAACGTGAAACATATAATTAAATCACATATTATTCAAACAAATTTTAGCATTTCATTGCACATGATGACTATGGAAGAAATTAATTTTCGATATATATAAAATCCACGGTTGAATAAATACTTGATACAAATGCGAACGGTGAAAACATTGACTCAAAATAGCGAAATATGAAAATGAAATGACGCTGGTGGACTGATGCTCACTGTCCTGGATAACCCAAAGCCACGATTTTATAAGCCAAGCTTTTCTTAAAAAACATAAAAAGTTTATTGGACAGCATTTTAATTGTTTGAAATACGATGGTGTTTTCGTTGAATTTACGTAGGTACATTTGTTTTCAAAAGTTTTAAAATGTTAAATGTCGATAAGACAGTAGAAGGATTATTAAACCATTGATGATTGTACACGAACTGAGATGTCTGGGTTCGAATCTATCAATTGACTTGTAAATAGGCCGTAAATATACTAATATATAAAGCATTTGATCACACTCGGGTAAATACTCTTCTTATCTATATGTGGAACTAATTCTATTTGATTCCGTTGGGTACCGGTGTAGTCTTGGTTACAAGAAGTTGTTACGTGAACTCTAAAGCCTCATTTCCACCGAATGTTTTAATGCTGAATGCATAATGATTTTTATATACGGCTTAATACCTACATTATAACAATTTACTAGGATACCATTTTCAGCTACTTTGTTTAGTGACTAATTCGACAAAAATGTCACATTTTTTCCTTTTTATTTTTAACTCTAGCAGACTACCACTGCAGCAGAAATTCTTATATTTTTCAGTAGGTCATATACATAATTTTCTGCATCTACATTCATATCGAAAAATTAAAAAACTTAATAATTATAAAATAGACAAACAATGGGGTACTCCACTCAATTTTTTTTATTATTTTAAATAAAACTTCATTCAGTTTTGAAGCAATTCATAGTATTAAAAAATCTTAATTGCTCCTAGTTTCAGAGTATTTTATTTTCGAGAAATCAGTGTAACGTCACATTTCCTCTATACTTGTCTTTCTCACACACACTGCTCTCAGTACGCTGCGAGAGAAGGATAGCAATTGTATGACGTTAATTTTCCCTTTTAGCAAATGTGAAATATCTCGTAAAGTAATTATTTAAAAAATGTCTTCATTGTTTTAACTGTTATTTATTGAGCCATACTTTATGTTAAATTGAAATTTTCTTAATTTTGTTGTTATGGTGGAATACCCCATTGGCAGTTCAGATTAGAAAGTTAAGAAAGATAGATTAGTTGGCCTAGTCGTTAAAATTTTATTTTATTTATTTACAAATAATAACTAACGTGATTATCGGTATTTTTTAATATTACAGTTATTTTGTGGTTCTTGTGCTAGATAGCAAGATATATTTTCTGATATGTTTCGTTGTTTTAATATCAAATGAAATAATTCATAGCTTTACTAACAATACAAGAAAAACATAATAGTTTGAAAAGAATTGACGCCATTTGTTTGTCAGAGTTTAGAAATGCCACCATAAAAAATTATGTCAATTTTTAATAATAATTGGCGAATTAACCAATCCAGATAAATAATAGAAATTTACTAATTAATTGAGTTATTATTATACTGTTAAATATTTATGTTTAGCTAGAAATATTTAAAGTAACGTTATAATATGGATATATCTTTACTTTAAATAAAAAAATGAAAACTTTCTCCATTATTTTTAGAAATAATACTATTTAAGCGAAGATAAATGAATTTAACAAATAAAAATAAAATAAATAAATATATCATCACGGCATATTACCCATTTCTGGGTGTGCCAGTATCAACAACACATGTAGACATCGTTAATGATGACGATATATTTTACCGTGTGGGCGCTTACCAGGCGTCACCTCACGGGCACTCATTGCTGGCGTGGAGAGTGCACCACAGGGGTCATTTTTGTGCCATTTTTAAAATTGGAAATATTTAGCGTCAGTCGGGATCGAACCCGGTTCCCCCAGGTTCGCGACCAGACACTCAGGCACGCGGCCACGGGACCCCATAAAACAAGAATTAACAAATGGGCAACCAATATGGATTAGGGCTCGTACTTATGTCTATCTCAGAATTATGCTTAGGCATTACGCCTTAACCTTGGAGTTTGTAAACTTTTGTTCTTACACATTGCTCTTAGCCCTTAAGCATTGAGCTTAGTTATTAATAATTATGTCTCTTATGCATTATTGCAATCGGTGGAAATGCTGCTTAATGCACATGAGACAAATATATAACTGCGACGACATAATAATTTTTATTTTCAGATATCAGCTGTTTTTTTTACTCTTTCTTTTAAGGAAGTCCTACAATGGAAATTTCTGAGAGCTCAGACATTTAATCTTGTTAAAGCAGAGCAATGCATGCCAGAATTTTAATGTAACTTTCATATTTGTGATACAGGCTGCGCACCAACATACAGCGGTAATCTGCCCAAATGCCTACTGTTTACTAATATTATGGTGATTTTGCAAAAATGATTCTCTTTGTGTGTAGATGAGACGCTGCTGGTGTGGTTCTGCCTGGACTACTTCTCAGACTTCCTCTACTTGGTGGACATCATGTTCCACTTTCGCACGGGGTACCTGGAGGACGGAGTCCTGCAGACCGACTCAACGAAGCTTCGGCAGCACTACATGAACTCCACCATGTTCTACATCGACTGCTTGTGTCTGCTGCCTTTGGATTTCCTTTACCTGTCCTTCGGCTTCAATTCCATCTTGCGCTCGTTCCGCCTCGTGAAAATATATCGGTTCTGGGCGTTCATGGACAGGACAGAAAGGCATACCAATTACCCGAATTTGTTTCGTTCTACGAGTTTAATTCATTACCTTCTTGTGATTTTTCACTGGAATGGGTGTTTGTACCACATTATCTATAAAAATAACGGTTTCGGATCTAAAAACTGGGTGTTCAACGATTCTGAGAGTTCGGATGTGGTGAAGCAGTATTTGCAGAGTTATTATTGGTGCACTTTGGCACTGACAACTATAGGAGATCTTCCCAGGCCTAGAAGCAAAGGGGAGTATTTATTTGTGATTCTACAGCTGCTCTTCGGATTGCTTCTTTTCGCTACGGTGCTCGGTCACGTGGCGAACATCGTGACTTCTGTCTCCGCAGCGAGGAAGGAATTTCAGGGTGAGTTGTTTTTAAATCTCCAAACAACTTTTGTTTCTCTCGTGTTTTTATTGGTTTAAACGCATTTGAAAATCATTCATGTTGACCGAATATACAAAGAGAGCCCTGCAGTGTATTGTGTGTCGCTTCTTTGACTATTCCTTTTCATTTCTATTGCAAGACAGTGGTCGCGATGTTTCTCGAAAAGGTTTAGCGGGATTAGAATTTAATTTCGATTTAAATGCATTGAGAGAAAAGCGCATGCGTTGGCGTTGAAATTCTGAGGTTTACAAATAAAAGCAGCGCATCGCGTAAAGTTTGTATCATTTTGCAAGACGTGGTGTTGATGGAAATGGGCACTATGGATTATAAAACTGTTTTAGTGATGCCGTTAAAGTTTAAAAGTTGCCTGATGTTGTCGAAAAGTATTACCTTCACACTTAAACTTGACGTAAATATCCACTTCTTCCATATAAATTTTTTCCATTTAAAAGTATATTAGAGAGAGATTTCTCTACAATAGAACAAACTATACAGTAAAATTAAATGAGTTTTAAACAGTTGGTAAAATTTTTAGATCAAATTTCAGATTTGCAATCTTCAAGCGTCATGCTATGAATAAATCCGCAGAGCAATCTAAATCATTTTAAATATGTATCAGTCGTCCAGACCAAACGATCAATAATACTTAAAACTCTTCCACAAATAGATTCCGTAATGCAGGACTCTGCACTATCTGATTTTATTAATTCACTACCTTTTCAGTATGTATAGTGAAGTATTTCTGGCGAATTACGATTTGAAACTTTTAAGGTTATGTTAAAGACGTGTGCGAGTAGAAGCGCAGTATGTTGGTAACAGTGAAAGTTCTCACGAATCTCACGCATTTCCGCTAAGAATCTCCTTCGAAAAAGGGCGGGGGTTTCCGGTGGAATTCCCGGATCACGAATTTGAAGGCATATGGCAATCTTAGAAACGCTACGTTGAATTTAAATTATATACCTAAAAGTTTGAATACTGGAACTGATTTTTAATAACTTCTTGTGTAAATGGCACGAATCTTGAAGAAATCTTTATTTTATGCTTATCCTTTTCCTCCTTTAACTTTGCTTTAAACGCATAAAATAGGAATTAATTTCATTCATATAAAATACTATTATCATCTTCACAATTTTATTTGTCAATTTTTGAATTTATTTATCCGTTTGTAGAAATTTATCGCTTCCGTAATTTTTTTGCAATAAATATTCTTTTGTATTTTGTATAAAAAATTGTGATATATGCACCAATAGTAAATAATTATTCGTTATGGAACTATATTGAAATGCAAATCTAGTTTTTATACGCAATGCACTGAAAGTGATCGTTGAAATTTATTTCTTGTTTTGCATAATAGAACATAACACAATTTTTACTCAACAATTCAATTTTATTTGTATTCATTATTTAAATGCTGACAAATAATTTATACAGGATTCACAAAATATTCAAAATAATTGCTAGAAAAGTAATTACAATTATGACATACTGGTTTCTATACCAACGTTTTTCAACGATTTATAGAACAAAAAGTTAAACTTTACAGTTCTCGGACTTCATCCAAAGTATTTTTTATTCATTATAGCGAAAAAGAATGCAAACAACACCAAAACAATAATACTGCTACGAATTGCTGAAAATTTCTTTTAATAATTTCACAATTATTTTAGAAACCACTATGATATAAAATTATGTAGACTAATTTTTTAAAGTTGTTTGATCAAGGTTATCTATTGTAAAGTTGGCATACATATATCTCTCTCATATTTGCATAGAGAAGAAGAGCGCGCAATTTGGATGAATATAACACGTTTGTCTTTCAAAAATTCACATTGTTTCGTCTAAGTTACGACATGCCAACAAGTCCATAACTCTATTTAAAAACACAGACTAAATGGGCTACTTGCGTGGTACTGAAAATCCGATTTCTGTCACTATATACGTAATGTTATATTGAAAACATATATAAAACTATAAATTTTATTTTAAAATAATTATTTGTTTTTTACTAAATTAAGAAAGAAAATTTTCTGTGACGTCTTTATATTGAACTGGGGGAGAGGAAGCATGTTTAAGAATGTTATCAATAGATGGCATGGCGTGCTAGAAAGTTTTAATTTGAATTTGACATTAGTTCATTTTTCTCTCTCTCTGGTCTCTCAAATACATTAATTACTTAATAAATAAACGCATAGGTAGTTACTTGTAATTTAAAATATCGATACCAAAATGATAAACTAAAATACTAACCTCCAAACTATTATTGAAACGTCAAACAGGTGATCTACATTACCCGCACAAACATACCATTACTATGGGACGGCACCACGCTGTGCCTTTACGACTATTCATTGGTGCGGCGTAATTCTACGTCATACATGGCGGGAATTCAAATAATCATATTTCATTATTTTTTTTCTGGCTAATTAATAAAAATTTTGTCAAAAGAAAAAATATGGGTAGCAAGTTTTTACCTTCTCTTCAAAAATATTAAATAAAAAAAAGGTACGCAAGTAGCCCATTCTGCATTTGCAATGCAAATGGTTGCAAAAAGCGGGAATCTTCTATATTACATTTCTCAACTGCTACTCCGAGCTGGGGCAACTAAAGTTGACTGATCTACTAAGTTACATTAATATTAGTCAACTTTGGTTGACACAACCGAAGTTGTCGGTTGCCATCAATCAAAGCTCATCAATGTAATTCCGGCTTAACGCAAGGTCATTTATTATTTCGATTCGGATAACTTGATTTTTTTAATATCAGTGACACTGTCAGTATCTTATTTTTCACATATTTGGTTTCACATTTTCTAGTAAACTTATTAGTTGATTTATGTTTGAATGTTTTTACTGTTCCATATATTTTTATAATAACAAAATAACAGAAGTATTTTATGTACCCCCATAAAAGTAAACGACACTGACACTACTGAATTTGACAGAACGGGCGCAGTTAAAATCTTTAATCATGCAATTCGAAGATGACCTTGATCAAACTTAACGATTTACTTTTCGTCTTATATACATAAAATTATAAGCTATGTGGAAGATCATTCCAGCTATGGAGCGTTATTCCTACAAAGGAAATATTCTGGTTCAAACCCCGGTGGTTGACGTTGTTGTTCATAGAAAGGTTTAAAACCGTTAGCAATCGTCAAAGGCATGCAAGTTACATAAAAGCGTTCATAGAATCACAAATTTCAAACTCTGACTATTCGCGATGCCAGTTTAGACGTCAGCGCCGCTAGTGACTATATAATGAACTTCTTTGGTGGGTGTTGAGATCTGTCAATCTCGTGTTTACTTTGTCATATTTTTGTGTAATTTCGTTTTATTTTTTAATTTTTATATAAACATAGGTTTATAATAATAATATAATTACAACTACGATGTTACTGAATATTCAATGAAACTGAAATGATATAAAAGATAACAATGAAATTATAACATAACCTTGTAAGTATTACCTACTATAAAAGTTCCAATATCAATACTAGAGAGATGAAAACGATGCTTATATACAAAAGTATTGTATATTCTTATCGCAAAACACTTAAATTAATAACAATAACACAAATATAAGAGAAATTACGCAAAAATATTACAAAGTAAACAAGAGATTGACAGATGTCAATACCCTCCAAGCAAGTTCACTAGCGGCGCTGACGTCTAAACTTGCATCGCGAATTAGTTGGCTGTTCACAAAAGTTTTCTGAACAGTTGACGGCTGGTTGGCAACGGTCAGAATAATTTCCAACTCTTCTGGAAATTTTTAGTTTGAGTTCATTTATATTTTTCAGAAGTTTTGACATTTTCGAATTCATTTTCGTTTGCAGAAAATTAGATTATCTGCTTGATCCATTAAAAATTAATTTTTATTTATTATTTTAATAAATATTATTGCAAAGTAATAAGATATTTATTACAATTCACTTCATAATAGATGCCGAATTTGGATAGTAGCATGTCCAGTGGAAAATTTGACTTTTAAAATGATTCTTCAAGTGAAGATGAAGCTTTTGAAATAATGGCTATTAGAAAAAAATATGTTAAAATGACACTCCAGTAAACTGAAGATTTTATTGAACACTTTCAAACAAATTGCAAATGATATTGCACTAAGATTTGCAGTATTTCCATTATCAAGCTGGAAAAATGGCATACTAAATGCTTATAAATGCACACTCGTTTTTCATTGTGTTCACAAAAAAATTCAAACAGTTTGATTTGAAACCGAGCATGCGCATTCGGTCTTAAACTGCAATCGTTTACAAACCGATCTATGAACAAAGCTATGATCTTTTCACAATTTATGTCGTTTACATAAAATACTATTAAAAATACATGAACACGAAATTGGGTGATAGTTTTGTGAGTCTTGGTGCTTTAACACGTTCGCTGCCGATGACGCGCTAGCGCGTTATTGTATGCCCGTAGCCAGGGGCCGGTTACGCGCTAGCGTGTTTAGGCAAGCATAATTTGTTTTCTTGTATTATTTGACTGGCTCTACATATTTACCAAAAAATAAAAATTAAACATTTATATGTCGGTAAAAGTAAATAGCTCCCTGTGAAAAGGTACCAAAAACGGACCGGCAACAAACGTGTTAAGTTGGTTTACCCTTTATCCAAATTAATCCCAGCACTCTGTAATCCATCAAAGGAGCGACACATGGCATACACGGCTGAACCCCGCTTTAACTTAATTATTTTCAATATAGTTCCATGAACTAAAGTAATAAAATTTCTGTGTACTGTTTTGGCAGACAACTCGGCAATATGTGAGTAGGAAATTTCAGATCTACGTCTTACCCTTTGCCCCGAGTATAAACCTCACCACATTTCATGTTTCATTCTCTTCGATTGTTTTGTTTAGTGTCAATCCAGTTCTTACCTTTGCTATTTCCACCGAGAAGAAATAATTGTTTCGAGTAGAAAACCGCCATATTAGCTGTATTCTTTTTGATCAAAATCTCAGTTCATCTCACCTCACTTCAGATAAACTTAGCTATTTTTTTTGTCATCCGTGACAAATTTAAAATGATTTGAGCCATTCAGTTCAGCAGAAAGGGCAGTGTGAGAAAAAATGTCAATTTCTAGGTTATAAATGTATTATTAAAGTTGAGCATTTGTGATTGAAAACAACAATGTCATACAGTCGACTCTCTCTAAATTAACCTTTTTGAAATTTGAATTTTTCTTTAAATCGAACTTTTTTTTTTGACATGTATCATCAAATAAAATTTTATATGTAAAAATATTTTTTTAAATCGAACTTCCCCTTAAATGAATAAAATTATTGGAAAATTGTCATCAATTTAAATTGAATTTCTCTGTCTATAAATCGAATATAGATACAATTCTTCGACGCGTTCTTTCTCCTCTCTAGACCCTCTACCGGTACCGTTTATGGATATAACTTTTTCTGAAAACTATGATTGAGGTATCTTCAGCTGTATGTGTGTTATCCAACAGAGAACAGAGACAAATTTAGAACGATCAGTATCAAATCTCGAAAAAAAAATAATGTTATGTTAGAAAAATATAAAAAAATGTTAATAAACAAAAAATAGACACTTTTTAGATTTTATTTTATTTGGTAATTACTTCAATGGTTTTGTGGCAGTTCAAGGAATTGAGATAAAAACTTCGAATTTTACTACCATTAACAAGTCACCAAGAGCACCAATTCCCTACCAAGCCAACTATAAATTTCATAACATCCCCAATGTAGGAACATCTCATTTTACTAACAAATTGTTATGTTTCCGTTATGTAACTGAATAAACATTTTTTCTATTGCACATATTACATACTCTTTAAAATTTATAGAAATGATCTTTTAATTTTCTTTTACTCTTTATAGTTCAAACTGTTTCTAATTCGAACAAATTCAAATACCCCATGCGAATTCGATTTATAGAGTGTCTACTGTCTACTGTATACGGTAATATAACTGAGTAAGAATTACTCTTTCCTTTTTCTATATACGAAAAGTTGTTGTTTTCCTATATCCCTCAGCTCAGTTCATCTCAACTCACAGAGCTGATCAAAAAACAAAAATATTCCAAAAAGAATACAGCTAATGGATCGGCAAAATCATTAGTCTAACTTATCGAATTGGTAGATTACATTTTTTTTCTTTCCTGCTTTTCATTGAAAACGGTCATATAATAATTGTTCTTTTTACAGATTATACCTTTTTCATTGAAAACTCTCAAATATTTGTTGTTTTATTCAGCGATTGTTTCAAAACATTTTCTTCTTTGTGAGAATGTGAAGGTACGAACAATCCCTTGTTTGATACGTTCGCCGTATGTTAGTGTGGTCGGCGCTTTTTGTCTTTTATCCATTTTAATTATATCTTTTATAATATATTCCACTTTATAGTAATTTCAGATTATTGCTTCTGTTTATATTTGTAAATTGTATTGTTTTTTCCTTTGTTTTATGTATGATGCATTCGCATTAGATGCTCAGTTATTGCAGCCATTGTTAAAACAGTTGTGAGTTTTATGATCATAACGACAGTAAAGTTTCTAATGCGGATGGTATTTTAAAGAATATTTCACCGTTATTTTTATATTTATCTCTTTTATAGTTAATAAAACGGTGAGATATTCTATATTTTAAAACAAAATTGAAGTGAATAGCTCAATTTAGTTTTAAAATCTTGTTATCCTTTGCCTTTTGTTGTGAAATGCAAAAGATATTTGATTCCTCCTTTTAAAGGCATGGTTTCAACCCTTGCAATTTTTGTCATTTTGAATCTTTTTTCTGTTATGTCCTGCTACAATGAAAATGTTCTAATGCGTCGTTAATAGATGCTATGTTACTTAAATAGCATGAGCTTAATATTAAAATTTCGTTTAATATTAAAATATTAATTGAAATTTCATATCTGTTAATTAAAACGAAATGAGAAAAAACTCGAAAACCAATCTATGTTTTGCTCGGTTACGCATACATCGATAATGAAGTAATAAAATGCATTTTGAGCTCATTAAAATTTTACTTTATACATTATGCATGTTTTGATTCAGAATACTAAATAGCACATTATGAAATATTATATTTATGATTCTTGAAATAGGAGCATATTCCAAATAACATTATTGGAAATGGGAATGCAAATATCTAAATGCACAAATATCGCTCTGTACATTTCTTGCCATATACATTTTCCTAACGTACAAATCTATTCGAAGTTATATTGCTCTGTAGGTACATGAATTACACTACAAAAACAAATGTACTTCGAGGTGCACCGAACGCGCGAAGTTTGAATTTTTTAACACGTAGCAACAAACTTTATGGATAGATTTGTACAGTGACAATTGTATGTTCGGAAAATGTGTATGTTGCAGTAAATGTAGATAATGGAATGATGTACACATTGCCCGGCAAATGTAAAGATTCGCTTAAAATTGTTTTCACTTACAATTCAACTATATATAGCAACAATTACCTTACATATTGCACACAACTCACACCGACTTTCCGAAGAGTGACTTTTGTGTGTTAGAGTGAGGTTATTGTTATTATGTTTGGTTGAATTGCAAGGAAAAGCAGTTTTGGACAAGTTTCTACATTAACCAACATTGGGCACATCATCCCAATATCTACATTTACTGTAATATACATAGCAAGAAATATGCAGAGTAAAGTCCCATTCAGATAGAGCTTAGTGCAGTAGCAGTGTAGTGTTGGTAGTGCATTTGTATTGTAGTGCGAAAGTAGAAAATTAATGAAGTTGTATTTGCAATACTGAATTTGTGGTACAATCTATATTCATTATGTCAAATAATAATGTTTCTTGAGCCAATATGACCTATTTAATAGCACGTACAGCAGTACTATTATTGAAGAAAAGAAAAACAAAACGTCGTTGCAGTGGGCTCGTCTAATATATATATATATATATATATATATATATATATATATATATATATATATATATATATATATAAATATTCACAAGGTGACTATCATAACCTGTTAAACGAAATGCGAAGTTCTTTGTATATACAAAAATGTCATTAAGTTGTTTTGACAATTTATTAGTAATAGTAGGCCCAACAGTCAAAAAGAAATCACATAATGACATATCGCAACGTTGGTAGTGCAGTGCAGAAGTTTGAACCTTGCTCTTGCAAGCTTCTGCACTGTAATACAACTGCACTACCACGAAAGTCTGAATGTGAACGATCGTGTTTACTGGCCATGTTCAATCTTTCTGCACTACAATACAACTACGCCACAATTGCACTAAGCTCTATCTGAATGATGCTTAAATTGTATTCCAGGCCTTGTAAATACATAATTATACAACCTACAACAAAATTATTACGACACAACAAACTTAAGGGTACCTACCTAGTTCCAAACAAAACAGAATAGTACTTATGTTAATATTTATTAAACAGGCAGGTAGCACAAGCGTGGTTCTAACAACGGTATTAACTAGAACCGTGTCAATGACTTGGCACATACTTCAGGGTTGTTAACAAAATAAGAGTTGCCAATATACTGAATTAAGTCGAAAATGTACTGACAGCCATATTCAATAAATTTGACCTCCTTATTTAAAACCGTTTTTCCTAGAAACAAGTTAAAAAACAAATCATATTAAATAATTTTAAATAGTGTTGGCAGATTTATTGAATATGGCTGTCTGCAAATTTTCAACTTGATCAATATATTGGCAACATTTGTTCTCTTAACAAACCTGAAGTATGTATATTGTCGTTGACATGGTTCTAGTTAACACCGGTGTTAACTAGAACCGTGTCAATGACTTGACATCAGTGTTGTTTCAAGCAAGGAATTTTTGCGTACCAAGCTGGCAGCTCCAAAAGTACCAAATTTGAAAATAAAGTACCAAAAATCTGAATTAAACTTTTTATTTTTGTTACATCAAGATTAAATTATATTGAAAAAATAACAAAAAATAACTTCTGCACTGCACTAATAACAAATAAATTAAACTGTTTTATTAATATAACCTAAAAAGTCAATCCAAAATTATTAACCCAAATGTCAAACGGGCCTATTCTGTAACTCAGTGGTTAATTTTTAACGACTGGTTAAAAATTTTATCCAATAGATATTGATTTGACAACTAAATATCTAAATTTTTTGTTATATATCGACATACTTGATCGGTCACATGACATGACCATCTGTGGCTCTGTGGAATAATGGAGGCACTGAGGCAGTACATTTGAAGACAATTTTTTTATACCTAAACGTCACATGGTTCAACCAACAATGATGGTTGTTTTAAAAATAACTTAATTTTGAGTATACTTATACTTTAACGTTATGTGTTAATTTTGTGAAATAAATTTTACAAAAAAAAAAAATAATAAAATATGAACGAAATCATTGAGAAAAATGTCCGAATCCGAAGTATCTGTGACTGAGATAATAGTACCAGTTTACAGAAAGGAGTACCAAGGTACCAAAGCTGTATAGAAAGTACCAAATTTGGTACCAAAGTACTAACTTGAACAACACTGCTTAACATATACTTCAGGTTTGTTAACAAAACAAGTGTTGCCAATATACTGATCAAGCTGAAAATTTACTGACAGCCATATTCAATAAATTTGACGACACTATTTAAAATTATTTAATTTGATTTATTTTTTAACTTGTTTCTAGGAAAAACAGTTTTAAATAACGAGGTCAAATTTATTGAATATAGCTGTCAGTAAATTTTCAACTTGATCAATATATTGGCAACACTTGTTTTCTTAACAAACCTGAAGTATGTGTCAAATCGTTGACATGGTTCTAGTTAACACCGGTGTTAGAACCACGTTTGTGATACCAGCCATGTTTCTGTTTTTCTCTATGTGAGTAGAAAGTTTGCAAAACTGATGAGTGAAGTTAGTTGCGCGTGCTTGGTTTGGTTTGAATGTAACAGTCAAATATGTCACTATAAACTACAGCAAGTTCCAGAATAACGTTTTCCAAACTGTGTAAAATAAAACTTAGTTTATTATATAAACAAAACTAAGTAATCTTATGGAAAACTAACTGGGGATTGCATGACATACACGAAAACTTATACATAGCCTTATTCAAATCACGATTTACGCATTTCTCGACTCCGCAAATCTAGTCCATGAAGTTGGCGCGTACCGAAATGCTCAAATCTCGACATGTGCACCGTTCGACAAGATGGCTGACTAGTACACTGTGGAGTATAAAATGAATTAGGATTAGGTTATGTTATTGGTAGTATTTTTTTTTTAAAATTGTACTCCGAAGTGTACTTGTCAGCCATCTTGTCGAACGGTGCACATGTCGAGATTTGAGCATTTCCATACGCGATAACTTCATGGGCTAGATTTGCGGAGTCGAGAAATGCATAAGTCGTAATTTGAAGAAGACTATGTAAAAGTTTTCGTGGGTTGAGACCCTAGCCAACTAACTGTATGAAGAGCATTTTCACATTGTAATCCCAATTTTCTTGTGAAACAAAAACTCCTCGTTGCTATGACAGCTTTTTTAACAAGTAGATAATATTTCTGTGCTTTTGACGATAAACAACGAAACGTAGTTAATTTAATTAATGATGCACTTAAATATATTAAATATATGAGACTGGTAAACCATGCAAGGCAACTAACTGCCACAGGCGTAATTATAGACCAGCGAAATACGACCACGAGAAAAGATCTATTGTAAGAGACAGAGCTTAAAGTTTAAGCTCCAAACCATGGATATATGGGAGAAGGGAGTCATATTATACTGGTACTTCAGGAAAAATATTGCGAGATTAAGGAAAATCGGAATTATTACCACAAAATTAGCTTTTTATAGTTGCAGAAAGAGGGAACCAAAATATCTACTTTCATTTACCCAGATTCTTGGATTTAGGATAATATATCAGCGGTAGACTGGAATTTTCTTATTTAAAGAGAGTAAAATTAAATACCAAATACTACCTTAACTCCTGTACGTAATGTGTATCCTTTGACACATATTCTTACAAATTCTTACAAAAATCGTCACTAAAGTGCCTAAATATCGTTCTTCAAAGTTCAAAAATCAGCACTAAAGTAATCCATTATAAGACGATTTCATGCAAATTCAGTGTTGCCAACCTTATAATTGCTGTACATGGAAGATAATTTGGGCACGTGTACGATATACAATAGTAAATTTGTACGTAAAATGACAAAAATATGTGCAAGAAGAACCAACTAAATAATTCCGATGAATTCGTTTGAGATAAAACACATAATTTTGAATGTTCTTTACGATAACTTCAATGACAGATTTAAAAATAATCCATAAAAGATATATTCCTTCATTTTCAAATTTTTTCGATTTCAAATGAAATTTAATATGCACCTCGCGGCACTGAAATTTCTTTTTCTCACTCATATGGTTTATTTTCCTCGGCCCTGAGGGCCACGGCAAATAAATTCCACATTTGTGATAAAATATACAACTTCAATGCTTTGATACATAAATAACTATTATTTGAAATCGTTACTAAAATATTCCATTATACGACGATTTCATGCAAATGCAGTGTTGCCATATATATTTATTGTAAATATAAGATAATTTGTACAATGGTAAATTTGTAAGTAAAATGACAAAAAATATGTGCAAGAAGAACGATTTCATTTTTTTAAGAGATTACATAAAAACTGTTAAAAATAGGGGAGAAATTAAATAATTGATGAGTACCTGCCACCTCCTAAGTTTTTTGGTGTTTAGTTATTTTCGATTATCTTATACCAAAAACTTAATAGTTAGAATATTTTTTAACAATTGGTACACTTGTGTTTTTCGGCACGAGTAATTCATTCAATCTCCTACCCTTTTTTGGTTGTAAGAAGATGTCAGACAAAATATGAGAATATATACTTTCAATGACGTAAATACAAAATTTTAATACCGGAAATCGACAATTCTTTCAATTCTTGACATATTTAGTTTTTTCACATTAAAAGAAAAACTATGACAATGTATTTTTAGATAATTCAATTTATTGTAAAATAAGGCAGATAATTTTAGTCGCGATAACATTTTTCTGTATGAAAAAGCTGCCATATCTCCAAACAAAAACAAACCAGATATTTTTTGGTGTGCAAATAATTGCGGCATCCCTTGTGTTATTTTTGTGTGCAGGTATCTCTAAACGCTCTCAACTGTTGCTGAAGAGAAAACATTCTTATCTGCGAGTCGTGTTAGGTCTGGGGATCACAGCAGCGTAAACATAGATACTCCACTGTTTCAATTCCGGTTGTACAACACAACACACGGAACAAGGCTTTCCTTTCACGCTTGTCATGTCCGGGCCGCTGTTGCTGGCAGAGTATAGAGCCACTACACCTGACCATTCTCAATGCACAACACGGGGAAAATGATGTTGGCAATCAAGTGATCGTGAAATAAACACAGGGGCAATTGGAAAAGATGAAAGGATGGAGACTCTGTCGCAGAAGAAAATGGAAACTTGAAATTGAATGAGTAGGAGTAGTAGGATTATAGTTTCATAGATGTCCTGGATATTGTGAAAACAGTTAAATAGTTGTCAATAACATACTAGGTGTAAAACGAAAAGCGACACAGGGGCAAATGGAAAAGATGAAAGGATAGAGACAATGTCGCCTGTCGCAGATGAAAATGAAAACTTGAAGTTGACAGAATAGAAGCAGTAGGATGATAGTTTCATAAATAGATGATCTGGACATTGTGAAAACATAGTTAAATAGTTGTCAATAACATACCGGCGTTTAATATGGGAAAACAGATTTCCCTTGTTCCCAAAGTGGCCCATTAATTTAGACAATAATAATCAAATAAATATTTTAGGGAATTAAATTCTAAATCGAATTTAGTAAACATATATTATTTTCCACATTCCCTAACCGAGCAAATTAAATTTAAAATTTTATAAAAGTTACTTTTTATCTCTCGCTAAGAGAGGTATTGGAATCATGCTAAAATCGTATATCCATATTTCAGTGAATAAGCACGTTTTAACGTCCCTAGAAATGCAGTTATAATATTTTTACGATGATGTCCATATGTATGTGTATGTATGGATGTTGTAACCAGGGTTTATCAAATACTAGAAGTATACTTAAGACATATTTAACTACGGATTCCTCAATCGGAAATCAGCTGATAAGATTTTAATAACAAATGGACAACCGGATGTAGAAGTGTAAATTTAATTTTTCCTCCCGCTACCCTTGGTAAGGGAGGTATAGGGATCGTGCTAAAAATCACTTATCGAGATTTTAGTAAATGACCTCGTTTTAAGGTCCCTAGAATCCAAATTTAACATTTTCACGATGATGTCTGCATGTGTATATATATATATATATATATATGTGTGTGTGTGTGTATGCATATGTGTGTGTGTATGTATGTGTGTGTGTATGTATGTGTGTGTGTGTGTATGTGTAGGGATTATGTCTTCGCTGTAACTCAAATAGTATCATTCGGTAAATTCTGAAACCTTGTGTTTATACCCTATTCTAATATGAAAAGAAGTCATTAGAATTTGGTGTAAATGGGATAATCGGAAATGGCACTTTACCTGAAGCTCATAATGGTTTTTCTTCAAAAAATACCATTAAATGCCATTTTTTTGGATTTTGTCGTTATGAAAATTAAAGATTATTGAATTTTCTACAGGAATACATTAATACTTTTCTATATATTTTACAGATAAATATAAAAATAAATTTTTTTACAAGTCCCGAAGCCTAAGAAAAACACAATTCCTTTGTTACACAGTTCATATTTCAAATGAATGTAACTGACAGTAACTGTCACTGTCAAAAAACTAATTAATAATAGTGACATTTTAAAAAGAAAATAATAAATAAAGCAATAGTTTTATGCAATGGAATAGTTTGCAGCGTTAATAAATACATTAATAAAAATTAAATAGCGGGAGGTTTTGTGTTGGCCACATCAGATTTTTTTATTATATCTTCTATAGATTTATAATTATAGGCAAAATGCATATATCCATACGAAATACCGTTAATCTTGACAATGAATAGGAAGAATTTTTGACATATAGGAAAAGTTCAAAATTTAAAAAAATCCTCTTTTTTAAGTATTTAGATACTTTTCTTCATTATGATCTAAAATGTTGAAATTATAGACTAATTTAAATTATTATAGTCGCCGTCAAATAAGTATAGACTGATGCTCAACTTTTTCCCTTCTCCGCACCCTGTCCCATGCCCTGTGGTCAGCGGTGTTGCCGCTTCTTCATAACTTAGCAACAGTGTAGAAATCTCCAGTCCATACTCATCTGATGTATATCTTTAGTATCAAGGAAAAAAAAAACATCTTTCTAGTCTGTGTTATTTAATACACTACGATTTGAAATAGCAATGGAATTAATTGTATGTAAATAAATCTAAAATGAAATATTTTTCGCTGAAGAAAAATTGATCGTCTATCAATAAAAATTTATATTTCTCAGGGTCGTACACCCGTGAGTATAATGATCGTGTGCCTTTTCAATTTCTGCAGATAGTACAAAGTTTGTCGACCGAGATGTGAACTGTATTGTATGAGATTTATTTTATTTTGCACCGAAGTTTGAAGAATATACAGCTTGGAATTCTTTACTGCCGTGAGATTACTTATATTTTATCGAGACGAAAATACAAACAGAAAAACGATATCAACAACAATGATAGTAGAAGGTGCAATTCAGCGAAGATAATGGCCCGTATTCTCGACCCTGTTTTAGTAAAAGTGACGAATGATTCGAGAACCCATTGTAACCAAGGCCAGATTTATACTAATAAAAATAATTTGCTGATATCTGCAGATCTGTATCTTAACCTATTTTTGAGTAATGCCCCCACTTTTGAATAAAATTTTTAAAAAATTCTAAAATGTACTTTTTTATTTTGCATTTGTAACAAAGCTATTACAGCACCCAAGTAGTTCGTTGATAGCTCACTCGAGTGATGCAAAAGACTAGTACAATTTATTTTTATAAAGTTAGTGATTAAGAATTTCAAAAATATCAAATGGCGTTAAATAAACGAACACAAATGATTGTTAAGAATTTTATTTTTATATAATTTGGAATTTAAAACTAAGAATAAGAAGAACGTGAAGATATAACTTATTGTACTACAACTGATGATGATTGCAATGCAATCGAAATGTACATTTTGAAAATATAATATAATTTATGAAGAAAGGTTTATTATTGTATTTAATTTAATTACTATTTTTCATTTAAGCCTGTTCTACAATAAGTCGTTAGTCGGTGTCGGATGTCGTACGCGTGCGCACTACGCAGAAATTTGGCGGTAGGCGTTGTCGGCTGCCGGCTGTCGGAGTCGGAACGCAAGTTGGTCATTTCCCATCTTTTCCGACAACGACATTGAAGGTCACGTCAACAGAAAATTGAAAATGAATGATATGACGTTGGATGTAATAATAATATATTAGGTACAAGAAAACAGTAGTCTGTATGGCAAAATAAATAAATTATACAACGATTTAAAAAGAAAAAAAATATTTGGGGACAAATAATAATCATAATTTCTTTCAAATTAACTACCTAACCTTAACAGCAAGTTTAATATCAGTTGGCAAAGGTTTTCTGAAATCGTGGTTTCAGAATATCATGCAACTGATCAAATTGTTGTATAGACATTCTCGTAAATTTAAAAAAGTCTTCGTGATCACTAGCCTTGAAATATGAAAATAATTTTCTGTGCGCACTAAAATTTTGCCTAATATCAACGGTAATATGAGGTTTTACCCACCATCATCTTGTATTTTATTTGTCTTCTCTTTTGCATCGGCTGTCGTAGTTTTATTATTTGAAGCTATATTACAATTAAATTAAAATAAATTCGAAGAGATATAGTATCCATAACCTCACTTAAAAGTGACAGTTCACTACGACAGCTTCCGACTATTGTAGAAAGCAATGTCGGGTGCTGCTAACGTCAAACGACTTACGACAAGCGACAACCGACAAACGACTCAGTTGTAGAACAGGCCTAAAAGAAACATATGAAGTGCAAAATAGGAAAAACAGTATAAAGAACTCATGTCATAAATGTCGATTATTTTGTACGGAGGGTTGGATAACTCTGCTGCGCGTCGTGATCCAAACTTCCTTCTCACAAAATAAAGTGGCAATTATGACATTCGTTCTTTAATATACTATCTTATACTTTTAGATACAACGCCCCATTTTTGGGAAATGACCCTAAAATGGGTGAAGATACATGCCCGGTGACTTCGCCATTCTACGGACAAAACTACATAAGTATTCGTATACCTATTTTAATTTTTTTTTTAACAGTGGATACAATTTCTAGAAAAAAAATAACTGAAAATGGCCAAAAATCGCAAAAATTGGCTATTTTTGCTCTATATATTGTATTCTTTGTTAAAACAATTGACACTCATATAAAACGTAAATATCTCGAGAACGAAATAAGATATCGACCTGAGGTTTGAAAATTTGGAAACAGCGCGATTGGGACAATGGTTGAAAGAATTTATAATATTTATTTTTTCACTGAGCACCTCATTGGGACTCCAATATTTTTATATTTCCGTGGTTCGAACTTTTATGAAATGTTTTCCTTATGTAAGTAAAATCCCCCCAACATCAGTCAAGAAAAAAATAAGATTTAGTGCATATTATTCTTATTTTTGTGTCGGAGCTGTCGGTTCGAATATTGCGATTTAATAAAAAACAAGGGAGTAACATCCGCAGGAGAATAAATCCTAAAGGCCACGTGATTTCCCACGACGCGGCGTTGCATGTTTTTATACTTATTACACTGTTGCCATGTTGCCCCACGTTTAACTTCTGTATTACTTGATCTCTGGAGGCTACGAAAACTTGAAATAATTCATGCCTATGTTCACACCGAATGGATGAAAAATAGCACACGACATACGACAATACGAGGAAAGTTCGGAGTTTTTAAAGTTTGTATTGTTGAAGTTTTGATGTAGTTCGGTTACTTTCTAATTTAATATAATTTTCTACCTACAGGGGAATGTGCAATGAAATTATTTTATTGCTTTACTCGAGAACGAAAATAGAATTTTTCATCTCAGTTACTTAGTAATTTATTTTGTCAGACATTTTTCTTTTCATGGTTATGTTTATCAAAACTGAAATTTATATCTGTACCCTAGACTTACGGCCGAATTTACCATTATTCCGTTGATTAATAGTCAACTGATTGGAGAATCAGCTGATTCGTAAATCAACGTTTGTTTTAATTCAACAACTTGATGTCTGCACAAAGTAATCGTAATCAACAGATTCACAGTTTTGTTTTGGTTTTTGACAGTTAATGTAACTGTCATATAATTTTAATTGCGGCAGTTGTACTCTCCGTTAAAAAGTATTAATATATAAGTTTTTAATTTATTTGTAAAATAATTTTTTTATACTAGTGTTTTATATCAATAACTTTTTGATTATCATTTTCGTTGTTAAATGAAATACTTTTAAAAAAGACAGTTTAATGCGTAAAAGTGACAGTTTAATGCGTAAAAGTAATAGTTTAATGAGAAAAATGTTACTTTTAAGCGCTAGTGCTTAACTCATATTATTAATTGGAAAAATACTACCTTTTTTTAGTTTATGTTCTGTATTTATTAATTTTAACCCAACGTTTCGGCACCATAAACTGGTGCCTTCTTCAGGGGAAGAAGGCACCAGTTTATGGTGCCGAAACGTTGGGTTAAAATTAAAATTAATAAATACAGAACATAAACTAAAAAAAGGTAGTATTTTTCCAATATAATTTTATTTTGATATAGATAGAAATTTACACTGATTCCAATAAAGGAATGGTTTTAAATATAGTGGAAGAAATAAAACAAACCAATGGGGTTTTAAATAAAGTTAAAGAAGCATGAGGAAAAGTTATAAATGAGTACAACAACGAGAATCCTGTCATAGCTATAAATGTGAAAATTAGAATTCAAAGATCTGGTCAAAGCTTGATTCATGGATTAGGACTAATCAGATGATCATTGATTTTGATTAGTAGATTAGCTTGATTTGTTTATGGTGAATTGGATCGATTCAGAATCAGCTTTGGTCTGTGTATCAATTCACATTCAAGGAATGGTGAATTCGGAAGTGACGTAAAAAATTGTATGTCGATTTATACAAATTTTGAAAAAATAACAGTACAATTTAATTCAATATTTATAAATATTATTTCTCAATGGCATGTTGTTTAATAAACAGTAACACAAATATGGACATAAGATTGTGGTTTAGTAATACTAGACATACGATCATTTAACATTACAAAATTTAAATTCCTGGTGCATAATAAAAAGCATTATGTCATTTTTGACAAAAAAGTGAGATACATAATATGTATGTAAAAAAATCTAACCTTTATTGAAGACTGCTTCTTCAAAAACTGCTCTACTGAACCGCAATTTGCTGCCTGAAACAATGTAAATATATACTAATAAAATGTCACATTCTCCAAATAGTTATCCATGTTATAAACAGACAATATATTATTTTTATATCATGATGCCAGTTATAATACCACAGTATAATAACAAATGTTATGGGCAATAATAAAAATATACAATACATATTACAAACAATAAAATGGAACATAACATGCAAATACAAAATATTTCACATGGATCTACAGGAAACTATATTTAAATTTCAACTGAAACACCTGAATTTCACACCAATTGACACCAATGGCTGATGACATATTCGCAAGAAGCACATTAAAACAGAAAATCAAAGGATGGAAGAAATAAATAACATACTCCGAGAGTCCGAGAAATGAAAGACGACTCGATTAATTGGCAAACAGATCAAAAAGAAATCAAATCACACTCACCCAGATTAAGAAAGGGCCACATCCTAATCACCCACAAACGCATAAACATAAAACTAAATAAAATAAAAGCACCAATGTCCTTCAATAAATAATAATATACACCGCACAGTTAAACATCTTCTATTAGACTAAATGCATACAACCCACAGCGAAACAAAAACACGAAATATCCAACTCGCTAAAACAAGATCTAGCAAACAAGTTAGATACAGAAGAAAACCTAATAAACTGCATATATGATATATTTATAGGTATTATCAACAAAATACAAACAAAATTGTTGAGTAAATTAAAAATTCGAATGAAAATGAAGAAAATAAACTCTTGAAAATAAACAGCTGACAATAATTTACTGATTTGTTTCATTGTCATAAATATTCCTCTTTACCCCATAAAGAAAGATGATTTTTGTGTAACTATTATTGTGGTCCGGATGCGGTTATTCGCTACCGAAAATCGGTCACTTTAATATGTTATTATGTATGAATACGTTTATGAATGTGGCTGAGGTGAAAGAAGTGTGCATGGATAGGAATGTGTGGCGAAGGATGATTGTTGCGTAAAGTGGGTATCACATGTACGCATGTACTTGCAACTGATTTGACGCAACTTTTCAAAATACACAACTCTTGTTATCACACGTGCGCAAATTTACATATATTTTAGGTCATTTACATATTTAAGTTTGGTAACGTTTTTCTACAGGTCTTATATCCCATAACTCGGAAACATCTCCAATTAAATTAATCATTGTTTCCAAGTATGTATCCAAATTGTCTGAACACATTTTAAAATTTTACATCAATAACATCAAAACGAAACAAAATATCAACACGTCTATTTAGGGACTTTTAAGTACAACCGCGCATGCGCACATCGTTTGTACGCACGTATTTGCAACTTGTCTACGAAGTTTTCAAACATGTTCGTAAACTAGTTGCATGAAATCAGTTTCTTATCATACGCAAAAAGTTGCATGAAATAGACAAAGTTGCAGAAAATCTATGACAAGTTGCCTGTATGTGCTTACGTGTGATACCCCCTTAACTATTATTGTGGTCCGGATGCGGTTATTTGCTACCGAAAATCGGTCACATTAATATGTTCTTGTATGAATGTTATGATGATTTTGGGCAAGGCGAAAGAAGAATGTTTTTAAAGAGTTAAGTGATTCAGTAGAGCTCTTACTTTCATCCCTTTTCTTATTATTTTCGGGTTTTTGCTAACCCACTAAGTGGGAAACGCGTGATTTTGAATTTATGCTTATTTAACAAATTATATAACCTACGCAAATAGTTAGAAATTACTACAAAATTCTTTTGATTACTGAGAATATAGACTTAAAACTGTGGGCCAAATGATGGGTATTAATGACTGACATTTTAAGGGTTATCTTCTACTCAAGAATTAGCTTCTGACGAGACCCTTTATTTTTGGCACAATGAAAAATAACTTCGTAATATCCAGTGCCTACAGTAAAACCTACCTTGCAAGACACGGGACAATACTCTAACAGAAAAATGCGCAGGGCTAATGCCTAATATAATTACATATACCGTGAGTATTTTTTAACGTGAAACATTGGGTTTGTCGTATCCATGGGTACAACTTAACATTTGATTGACAGCAATGCATTTGCCTGTCCCATTTATAATGAAACATAGGGAACGGATTTGACATTTGACAACACGTCATTAGAGGTTAATTTCGTTTAAATAATTGTACCTGCTTTCTAAATTAAATTTAATTATAGAAAAAATATTGTGTGCACCTTGTGCGCTAGTGATTTTCTGACTTGGCTAAATTTCTTACAATATTTAAATATCATACTTCTGCCAAATTCATTCCTTATGCTTTATTTTAAATGAGACAGGCAAATACATTGCTGTCAATCAAATGTCACATTGACAAGATGTCATTAGAGGTTAATTTTGTTTAAATAATTATATATGTTTTCTAAAAATTAAATTTAGTTGTAGAAAAAATATTGTGTGTACCTTATGCCCGAAATATGTTTAGTGCGCTCGAGTGGTTTTCTAACTAGGCTAAATTTCTTACAATATTTAAATATAATACTTCTGTCAAATTCGTTCCCTATGTTCCATATTAAATGTGACACGCAAATGCATTGCTGTCAATCAAATGTCGTAACCATGGATATGACACCCCCAATGTTTCACGTTAAAAAATACTCACGGTATTTCAAGATGTTGAAGCGATGGCTGCAAACAAAATGTTGTCTTGGGTATTTTTTTTATTGTAAAATTTATAAAACTTCAAGTTAAAAATATATAATAAAATTTATATCTGTGTCACTATTCTATTTTATGTATGTACCTAACTGTAAATGATTGTATCCACAATCGAAACGTCTCTGTAAATGTAAACTATGATAAATAAATTTTAAAACAAATATCAAGGCCTCAAATATATTATATGTTCATAAAATATTAACTATGTCCATAAATATATCAGTCTTAGTAGCCCGACGTACTGAAGAACCTTAACTATATATTTTTAAAAATCACACTTGAATCACAGACAAAATACATAAATTATGTCTACGTAGGCAATATGCGAATTACAAAATTGCCCAAGATATTGTGTTTTTGCTGATGTTGAAACTTTCAATGAAGTTAAGATTCAAAGTAAACACATGTCTTGTTTGAAGAGCAAAATTAACAGTTGTGAGATGTGAAGATGAGATTAGAAGTTTTCTTGAGAACGCAGAATGGTTTTGACTGATAATGTTAAGTTTGACATCAACTCAAGACTCAAGATCTGAAACGTTTCAGCTTTCAGGAAGACGGCGTTGGATTTAACAGATCACTTTATCCGGAACAAGAACGGAAAGAGGAATTAACAATTTCCTATTACCACTAAATTTCAGGCGAAATCAAATTGGGAATTGAGCTATTTATTATTCGCAGTTTTGAATTTAATTATTTTTTTTAGAATCTAGACGTCAGATTAAAATAAAACTTATGCTGTTTGAAAGATCATTTAATACGCTTCAACGTGTAGAGTATAAAATATACCCTGGTATTATGGTACACTCTACACTTGTATAATGTAAAAACTTAAACTTAAAATAAAATAAATATATCATCACGGCATATTACGCATTTTTGAGTGTACCATCTGTTTTATCGCAGATATCGATAATGATGATGACATATTATAGTACCGTGCGGGGGCTTCCAGGCGTGTGTCATTTAAAATTCGAAATATTTGGCGTTAGTATAACTTGTATAAATAATAATAGAAATTAACACAATAAAATTTTAATTTGAAAACGGGAACGAAAACACACATTTTTATTTATTTCTAAACAACATTCAACTTGTATTTTACCTCTCGCTAAGAGAGGTATTGGATTCATGCTAAAATTTGCATATCCAGATTTTATTGAATAAGCACGATTTAAGATCCCTACAATCCGATAATAACATTTTTAAAATGATGTCTGTGTGTGAGTGTGTGTGTGTGCGCGGATGTGTGGATGTGTGTATGTGTGTATGTATGTGTGTCTGGATGTTGTAGACACGATTCCTCAAAAACTATAAGACTTAAAAAATATTTAACTGCAGTTTCCTCAATCTGACATTCCTGGAAAGAGCTGAAAAGGTTTTGGTAACAATTGAACAACCGGAAGTAGTAGTTTCTTAGAAAAATTCTTCTAAATATAATTTTTGGGAGTTTTTTTTATTAAATATTGAAGAACATAAAATTCTCCATCTAATACACTTAAAATTTTTATTATAGATTTAGAGATAAAGACACTATAATTTATAGAGTAAACTAATCGCAGAGGCCAAGGCACTAAGGAAACAAGTTGACAAATTCCAACTGGGAAGCATATTTAATTTTTCTTATTGTTTTATTAATTAAATATTTGAAATTATAGGTAATATTGTGGTAAAATGCATATATCCATTAGAAATACCGCCAATCTGGTTAATGAATTGGAACAATCTCTGACATTTAGAAACTTCCTCATAAAATGAAAAATAGATATAATTAAAATTATATGTGTGCAGAAGACATGTTAAATACAATAAAAAACAATATTTGGGTAAAGTTCTGTAATATTTTGTTATAAAACGACAGTTCGAAAGCGAAGTGCAATACAATACTTATATAGCCTAATATGGAAATGGCGAGAGGTCTTGTGCTGGCCACAAAAGATTTTTTTTAAATTTTTCTTGATCGAACATACTTGATGTTCGATCATTACAAGATTGCTAGATCATAACAAACATGAAACAATTACATTTACATTTAGAAACTGATACAACACTGAAAAACGAATTATGTGCAAATTAATGGAGACAATAATTGTAATCTGTCAAAACTGTGTTATACTCTTGGTAGAAACCACGTAAATATGCATTGTGCAACCACGTAAATATGCGCTGTTTTTGATATCGATTTCTGCACTTGGTTTTTTAAAATTATGAAAGTTCTAGCTATTAACAACTAACTAAGACTACTTGACAACGACTCATTAACTTTTCCTACTCTGGCTTCACACTTGCCTTCCCGACCTGCTTCCGTGGGCCTATGCAACCAAAGATGTGGTAGGATTAAAATGATCTAGGATTTTAAATAAAGGAACAAAGAATGTTCCAGAACGTCATTTGAAATAAACAATTCTAAGAACGGATGTAGCGAATGCAGATTGGACATGAACTATGAACAAAGAAATATAAAATGCTGAATTACGTCTGAAAGAATAGTGAAAAACAATTCTAAGAATTATGAAAGTCGAAAATAAGAGTGAAAACATAGAAAGATTGAAATATGAATGCAAATGAACCATCGACCTTTAAACTAATAGACGCAGCGTACGAGCAAAACGCTTGTCCCGCCATAACGGTGCAGACACAGTATCTCTATCCTTCAACAGTACGGAAGTTAAGAAAACGCGGCAAAATAAAAAAATTGATTTGTCCCTAACTTGGTGCATAATCGCTAAGAGTATAGATGTTTTTTGTGCATAATTAGTTTTATTATATATTTTTAATACAATATTTTATATTATAGGGCACAAGTAATAATTAATAAGAACATACATATGAAGTGACAAAGCTGATAAGCTGAACCGCGTACGTACTGCTGACTGCAAGAAATACACCGGTTCCCCATTATTTTGTCGCATACACACCTCACAACACATATACGTATATGTATTGACAGAAATAATTGTAAATGTTCTCCAAAAAAGTAAATAATACACAGTCACGAAACGTCAATTGTAGATTTTGACAACTAGTTAGTGATAGAGAGCGGTGTATAGAGGTTTACATATAGCTGAAAAAGATGAGTACGAACGTATGCGCAGTATGCTTTAACTGAGAACTTCCGTATTGTTGAAGGACAGAATATATATTTCTATCCTTTTATGTTGGAGCATTATTCTAACAATAAAAGAATAGGAGACACTTGGTCCATTAGTTTAAAGGTCGATGAAATGAACTCTGAAATTCGCTTCATGTGAATGACAAATAATTAATACTCAGAATTTACAGTATGTTCTGCATTTTAAACAAATCTTACAGTAAATAAAATATATGATATTTTAATTATAACTGATATGATTACATACATGGATTATTATTAATTATATTAATATTGATTAATCCTAATTAGAAGGATGAACTTCACGACACTCTTGATAAATTTAGGTTCATGTTAAAGCGCAGTAAATGATCTTTCAAACATCATAAGTTTTCTTTTAATCTGAGGTCTAGTTTCTAAAAAAATAATTAAATTCAAAATTGTGAAATGGTCGAGATATGCACATAAATTACACTTTAATACACTGGGCATTTATATACTCGTATAAATACTTGAACTTTTTGTTAAATTTGCTGTACAAAATATTTAGTTTCCCTGAAAATAAACGAATATATAATAGAATAATAGATGATCTACTCATTATTTACTCATGTAATAGCAAAAGTTTTGACAAACTTTACCGCATAAAGTTGCAATTTAAAAATGTATTACATTTTGCAACGTATTTAATTTTGACCTAATTTGCTAATAACCTTCATTTTCATCCAGCTTTTGATGGACGACTACAATACATCAAAAAAATATGCAATCTTGGAAAGGCTATGGAATAATATTTCCGGCAAAGACAAATAAAACAAGGTTAAATTATAATCACATATTTTTTTATGAAAACGTTCAGCTACTACTCTATTTCACGGAATTTACACTTTTAATCTGTAAATTTACACTTTTTAATTTGTAAATATATACTTATTAACTGTAAACATAACCTAACTGTAAATTTATTGATAGTTTTTTTTCTTTTGTTGGCCCTTCTACGTTTCCGTACTATTTCATCAATCGTGACTGTCATATGTGAAGATAGGTGTTGTATTGAAGAGCCATCTGTCAGAATGATAAAAAGATAAGGCTGGGCGCCATGTTTTATCAATACCGCAAGGTGTGCTGATGTTATTGTAGGATAAGATTCTAGCGAAGCTTGAAAATCAACACGAATGTATTTTTCGTTTTCTTATAAAATAAAACACACACCTGGATCCGCATATAAACTGGACAAGCACACTCGAAAAAAATGTTGGATAGACGGAAAAAATTGAAGTTTATAAAATGATGAAAAGAAAATAATATAGATATTTTTGATTAAATATGTATTTTGTTTCTCGTTAGTCGTTAAAAACTGTAGTTGTGTAATCGGCTATAGGTTAAATGACCATAGGAGTAAATGTCAGACTGTTTTGCGTTAATATGAAAATCCGTTATGGCCGGCACAAGGCCTCTCGCCATTTCCATATTAGGCTATAAAAGTACATATTGATTAACATTTCTGGTACACACAAAAAATCTAATCACATCTATTATTAATATATTTTTATATTTTTTAATAGGCTATTCCACAGTAATCAAAAATAGTAAAAGTTTATTGAAAATATGAACGATAATAATTAAAGGATAAGGAAAACCATATTTCTTTTATTATAAATTATTCCTTCTAGAAGACACGGGGAGTTTTGCTTTTGATGATGCAGGACATGTGCACTAGTGTTTGAGCAAATAGGATCCAAGTATGACCTCCGATTTTGAAAAGCCCCGCCCTAATTAAGAATATACTTCTTCGGGTGTGTCGGATCTGTTCGGTTCCTGTTCGGGTGACGTTCTAATTTCTTTGTTTTTATAAAATGAGAAAAAAAGTGAAATAAATCTAGTATAATAAATTATTTTATGTCTCTAATAATGAATTATAATATTACAATTTAATTATACATTATTTTGTAATTTGTTTAACATTTTTTCGTGGTTTGTGAACTACTGTTTGTTTACTTCTGGTATATCCACATTACCTACGTCACAAAGCTAATTTAAAATTCGGACCTTAATATCTCGCTTATTTGGACGAATTTTTAACTCGGACTTTCACATGTGGTCTTATGTTTTTATGTACTTCAAGAAAAAAAATTTAAAAAAAATATCGTAGAATAGCCTATTCATTGTATAAATAAGTTTCCTCTCACTCTTCCAAATGTTTGAGATTCTTCTAATTCATTAACGAGATTGGCGGTATTTCTGATGAGTAATATGTAAAATATGTATTTATAATTTTAAATATTTAATTATTAGTAATAAAATAAGAAATATTATATGTACTTCCCAGAAAAGCCTTTGACACTGATATATTTCGGTCAAATAGGTACAAACAATTTATTTTTTCAACTGGTTTCCATCGAGTTATTTGGGCTGTAAGATTCACTACAACGGATTATTTTATATATTTATAATTCTCTATCTTTAAATCTGTAGAAGTTATAATAAAAATGTTCAATGTATCGGATAGAGAATTTTATATTCTTTAATATTTGTAATAACATAAATTTTCAAAAAATAATATTCAGAAGATATTTTAAAGAAACTACTACTTCAGGTTGTCCAATTGTTACTAAACCCTTTTCAGCTCTTCCCATTAATGACAGATTAAGAAGTACGTAGTTAAATTGGTCTCTAGTCTTATAGAAATCGAGATACCGGCCTTCCAACATCCAGACACACACACAGACATCATTGTAAAAATGTTAAAATCGGATTCTAATGACCTTAAAACGTGATTATTCACTAAAATCTGAATATGCGATTTTTGACATGAATCTAATACCTTTTTTAGAGAGATGTAAAAATAGAAATTTAAAATAGCTAACTTTATAGTTAAATTTCTTTACATCCCATGTTAAGTTCTTGTGACTAATTGAACGTCGCCATATTTGAAAAAGTGTAGTCTCTCGGCCTATTTTCGGCGGGATATTCAAATTACTATTTGATAGATTTGAATTATATATATTCAGCAGGAAAGTAAGATATATACAAAATACGATATTTTTTTAAAATAATATTGCAAATATAATAATTTAATTAAAAATGATGAAAAAATATGGACACGTATGTATAATATTAATTTTTAAAGAAAAACAACACATGAATTATAGTTTTTTTGTATAACATGGCAAATTATAAATGCAAAAATAATGATATATTTACATGTGAAAAGATCATTGTTTTTCATCATTTTTCTTTACGTAACACGACACACAAGCAGACTTATAAATGCCAAAAATTGTGGGTGCACTACCAGGAAGTAAAACTTTTTCAGAATTGACTTTCTTCAATAAATCCATTGAGAAATGTTCAGCACATAATCTCATTGACGCAGTTGGCTTAAAATGCAATCCAAGATTCATATTTTTTACCCATTGATCTAATAAATTACGATTCTTTAATGGAAACCTATAATATATCTCCAACGACGATTAGAAATAATTGTTATTCAAGTATAAATTCATATTTGTACAAAAGAAAAAAGTTAATGTTACGACGTCTACTTTAACCTTATTATAGATATTACGTGTAATTCCTTTACAACATGTCAATAATATATTTAATCCTACCTACTTATGAAAACTAGCGTTCTTTTCTTTCTTTTTGCCATAATATACACATTTTAATACCATTTGGTGAACAGCTGAGCAGACAACAACACACCGTCAGGCCGAGAGACTACACTTTTTTCCAATATGGCGTCTTTCAAATAATCACAAAACGCCCTATCTCCATCCTATCTCATACGCAATCCAGTCATCTATAGAGATCAGTGGATACAAAACGGAAATTACCTGCTTACACAATAACGTAATTTTTTACTCCAATTGTTCAGAATTTGGTGAAGTCGAAAGAATGAAATGAGATGCTGAAGTAAGAACCACAAGGTTTGTGGACTCACTTGAGTGTGAAAGATGATTGCGGTGTGATTTTTGGGCGGTCGGCTTTAAGTACACCATCCGCACACCAGCGGACAATGCGGAGCTTGTGACTTGTCTCCCTAGGGCGGCGCTGTCAAAGCCACGCGCTAACTTCCGTCAGCCAATTGACCGTTGTGGGCACACGAAATCGAATTTAAAACTACAACACTTGTCGACGCCCTCGCCACAGGCTCCAGCTTTGGTTAGAGATGTTTTATTTAGTGGAAATTGCGAACCAGAAGATTGGAATCTTTTTTATGGGTTTTTTGCGAGTAAAGTGAATGCGTTTTCAAAGATTCTTGCTGGAATTTGTAGCAGTGTAGTCGTAAAATTGTCTGTGGATTTTTGCATGTATAAGATGTGATAAGAAAGTATCTACAGGGAAATTTACGCAAGAAACATCAAATTTCAACTCTGACTTTTATTCTTCTTAAAAAATTTCATACCCCATAAAATATTCAATTCGTTATATTGAATTTTAAGTAATGTAATGCATATTTTAGCCAAGGATATTAAAACATTGATCAAAAATTCATATTTCAATCTTCTGATAATAAAAATTTGCTATTCTCATAAAAAATTCCAAGCATAGAATATGATTTTAATTAGAGATACGTTTAACCGGACTTCGGGATTATACGGGCAAAAACAAAAAGAATTATTTAAATGATACTCGTTTTTATATAGATGCCTACAACGCAGAACCAAAATATTCTCTAATGTACTTACATAATAACTATGTACAGTAAAATTTTTACTTAGTTTTTATGAGGGTACATAATATCTTGTGTACCTCATAAAAACTATGTAAACGACACTACTAAATTTGACAGCATAAAATCTTAATTCATAGATGCAATTCGTAGATGGCCTTGATCGGACTTTCAAAAATTTTACTGTAGTTTTTAAATCGATGTAAGAAACAACCTGCAGCTTTCGCAGACATTAACTGAAAGGGGTGCCGGTGATATCACAAAACCTACATATATAAATCAGATTTTAATATCGAACGGTTATCCAAAAAACTTTATTCACAGAAATATTCATAAAATATTACACAAAATTTATAAAAGAAATTACCAGCAACCAAATAATAATAGCAATATTAAACCCATTTAATGCTCCATCCCTTACAATTATAATATTAAAACGGCATTAAAAAAATTTTAGAAAATAACAACTTGAAAATTGCTAACTCTAACCAAAAAATCTGTTGTGGCCAGCACAAGACCTCTCGCCATTTCCATATTAGGCTATATAAGTATTGTATTGCACTTCGCTTTCGAACCGTCGTTTTATAACAAAATATTATAGAACATTACCCAAATATTGTTTTTTATTATATTTAACATGTCTTCTGCACACATATAATTCTAATTATATCTATTTTTCATTGTATGAGGAAGTTTCTAAATGTCAGAGATTCTTCCAATTCATTAACCAGATTGGCCTTATTTCTGATGGATATATGCATTTTACCACAATTTTGCCTATAATTTTAAATATTTAATTAATAAAACAATAAGAAAAATTAAATATACTTCCCAGTAAAAGCTATCAGAATGTCACTAAAACTGTTGATTTTTGACACTGACATGTGTCATTTACAATTTATGTTATAAACATTGGAATTTGTCAACTGGTTTCCTTGGTGCTGTAGCCTCTGCGATTAGTTCACTCTATAAATTATAGTGTTTTTATCTCTAAATCTATACAAGATATAATAAAAATTTTAAGTGTACTAGATGGAAAATTTTATGTTCTTCAATATTTAATAAAAAAACCTCCCAAAAAATTATATTTAGAAGAATTTTTCTAAGAAACTACTACTTCTGGTTGTTCAATTGTTACCAAAACCTTTTCAGCTCTTTCCAGGAATGTCAGATTGAGGAAACTGCAGTTAAATATTTTTTAAGTCTTATAGTTTTTGAGGAATCGTGACTACAACATCCAGACATACATACATACACACACACACATACACACATCCACACACACACACACATCATTTTAAAAATGTTATTATCGTATTCTAGGGCACTTAAATCTTGCTTATTCAATAAAATCTGGATATGCGAATTTTAGCCAATACCTCTCTTAGCGAGAGGTAAAAACTGCACGCCAACTTTTCTCCAAGTTATAAGACAATATAAATCCTTGTGGTTCCACAGATGTTATTCATCAGGTCGAATGTGACGAAAATGTAATCAAATATATGTAGGGGAGACGTCCCAAGCCCTTAAAAAAAGAATGTATCAACATAAATATCATAGTAACTTATTAGATCCAAATTACAGTGCACTTACTAACCACTCAGTTAATACTGGCCATAAATTTAAATTTAATGATGTTAAAATTATTGATAAAGTTAATAACAAATATCCTCATTTGCTTAAAGAGAGGCTTCATATTAACATAAATAAAAACAAATGTGTCAATTTCCAAACTGTCTTTGAACATAACAAAATATATAAACTTCATAGACAAACTTAAAAGTTACTAACTTCCACTGATTCGGAAGTTTGTTGAAATGCTGTATCTTAAATTTTTGTTAACGTAGCTGCTTTTGTAGATTATTACGTCTAATACAATTTTAAGATTTCGTAATAAAATTCATCAATATTTTATACTTTTAATCCTGAAAACAGTTTTTGCTAATAATAATGTATCAGTAGCTAAAGATGGGCTTGCCTTAAGCCCGAAACGTCCGTAATTAAACAATTTTACAACATACGTCGACTATTTAAGCCTTTTCATTTCATCTTTAATTCAACGGTTGGTCCTTCTATCCTTTCAACATTGTTACATAATGTGTACATTTTATGTCTATATCCTGTATATAGACATTTAAGGTACGAATGCATTGGTATCTCGAGAACCGTAAGAGCTACGAGGTTGGTTAAATTAGACAAAAGTTGCCCCATTAGGAGGCTATTTTAATGGTGTTTTGTTATTTGCGAAAAAATGCATAGGTCACTAGATACAGGTGAAAATGTAAATTTCGCGATTTTCTTTTTTTGCTTATAACTTTGTTATATGAAATAATACGAGATTCTGGTTTGCACTTTCTTAAGGCACTTTTGTATGGTGAATTTGCAGAAGTACTCAATTTTTTTTTTTATATCTAACCATTTACGAGTTACTGATAGCAACTTTTATTTTTCATATGGAGGTCATATTAAGCTATCTCATTTTTAAATAGAGATTTTTTTTAGCTTTACAATGATATAAAACAATAATAATTTATTTTAATAATTAACAGAAAAATTGTTATTTATACTAAAATTAAATTGAAAAAAGTAAATCGAAGGCTGCTATGGAAACAACAAACAACAAAAAAGTGCAACAATTGAATTTCTGAATTTTACTTGACAATAGTAGATTATTATGAGTAATAAACGAACTTTGACAACGAACGTAACAACTCAACATATCATATTTTTCCCAACGAGAAAAATTCATTTTGTCTAACTTAACCAACCTAGTAGCTCTTACGGTTCTCGAGATACCAATGTATTCGTACCTTAAATGGGACACCCTGTATACTTATGGAATTAATCTGACGAACAATATCATTAATCAGAGAAGACATACAATTTAATACATATTCCAAAAAGTCCTTGCTCGTATTTAATTCTTCCGGTTGATAGTCTGGTAACGAGCCCAGCAAGTGGACACTTCCCGTGACACTTGTACCACTTCTTCGGCCCCTTGGGACATTGTTTTTAATCACAGCCGACTGCGAGATCCGAGACCTTTGCACTTTACTGTTAGGCGAGACGACACCTAGCCGGAGCCGTCATGACACGGGAAGAAATATTGGATTTTTTCCAGCCCGGATGAAAGAGATTAAATGTAGAAAGATGTCGTGGAAATAATTACGTTCGAGGTGTGGACGACGACTAGACGACGACGAAAGGTCGCTGCACAAGACTATATGAATTTCATCACGAACAGACACAAAATATTTACCAGAAATTGGACAAATAGAGAAGGATACTATTAATATATTATTCACTGTTATATTATGCAGGGCTGCGTTCCAATCTTAAGAGTACCGAGTATTGGAGTAGTAGGAGTTAGAGTATGATGACGTAATTTGAGTATAGTGTTTTTTGGAACGAATGAGAGTTTTGTTGGAATAAAATTAGAGATGCATTCGGGCCGGGTCGGACCGGGCTTTGAGGTTGGATCGACTCGGCCCGAAAATAAAAATTGCCGGCCCGATTCGAAGATCGACTCGATAAAAAATTAGATGGCCCGGCTCGAAAATTGACCCGAAATCGGGCCGGACAGGGCCTAAGCTCGAAATTGGGTGCATTAGGCATTCCTAATTTTGATTTTTATGTGAGGCAATATGTTTAACTTTTTTCGTGTCAAAGTAATTAAAAAAGACACTTCTAGTATAAGTTTGTTATAAAAATTACAGACCTATGCGTATTTGACACTTTGTTTACCAAAGGCGAAAATTGAAACAACTTTTTCACAAATCTTACACAAAAAATATAATTTACATAATGCTTTTTTATCTAACTTTGTTTGTGCTCAAAAATAAGACAAGAAATCATTATGATAGCAACAAAAATCACTTTTATTTAAGTTTACGAGTAGTAACAATAGTAATAATAACAATATCACAATAGCATTATTATGCTTTAGTGAATAACCTTGAATTCTTGAAATAAAATAACATTTTTATTTGCTAAGATGTGAAGTATGATGTTATTCAATCATTTTGATCCTTTTTAACTCCATACATTTTCATTAAAATATTAAGGAAACTGTGCATTTGACTGAACAATAGGATTTTTCGGGCCGGCCCGAAAAGCTCGAATTTTCGGGTCGGGCCAAAATCAAAAGAACGACTCGCCTCAACTTTTGCAAATGATTAGCCCGAATCGGCCCGATAAAAAAAATCTTCGGCCCGGCTCGAAATCGAGGCGGGCTTCGGGCCGCGCCGGGCTAAACCTCGAAATCGAGTGCATCTCTAAATAAAATATTAAAGTTAAATTAAAAATCTGATGTGGTGAACACAATACCTACCGCTTTTTAATTTTTATTAATTTCAATACCTACGTACGTATTTACTAATCCTGCAAACTATATTAAGTTCCTTTGCATATATCTATTGCTTTACATGATCCATTTCGTTAATGTGTAGTTGTAAACTAATATTTGACACTTTCATAACACGTGGTTATTGACAACTGTTTGATTTATTATAGTGCTGCAAACTTAAATAGGATCATCCTGTACATCTAATATTTATGTATGATGAAAAATATAATATTTTTACAAACTTTAATTTCATTACTATCAATAAAATCTCTTTAACACGGTTTCATTATTATTGCTACCAGACAGTAACATTTGTTTAAATATGTCAAAATTGTTATTAAAATAATATGTTTTTGTTTGACGAATAGGCAAGATGATGTATAACAATATAGTTATTTTCGTAACAAGTTATGAAAAATAACAAATATCATGCGAGTGTAAATTGACGCACGACGCGTAGCGGAGTGCAAGTCAATACACACGAGCTAAGATATTTGTATTTCATACAAGTTATGAACATTATTTTTTAGACGAGCTTAAATAAATTTTACTTTTTTTACAAAACTGAAATTTAGGTTCAAACGTACGGACAGCTGACAAATGAATAATGTATACATATAGCCAAAAAATAATGACATAGTACCCTAGCAACCGTGTCAACTATTACGATATGAAATATATCGTAACACTAATGTCATAAGTTCAACTTTTAGTGTTAGGATACTACGTTGATATGTCATACTTATCACAATGGTCGTCTAAAAAATTATTTTCATTGTATTTTTTGAAGAAAAACGTTAAAAGCTTGTATAAGTGATACTTCCGGTTATCCGATATACACTAAAAATTAATGAGCTTTTCCCACATTAGTGTAGAATGGATATACAAAATGTCCTGATTGATATTATTTGAGTAATCGTGTCCACATGATCCACATACACACACACACATACACACACAGACACACACACATACCCACAGACATCATTGTAAAAAATGTTAAAATCGGATTCTGGGGACACCAATACGTGCTTATTCACTAAAATCTCTATATGTAATTTTTAACACAATCCCTATCCCTCCCTTATCTAGGGTAGCGGGAGTTAAAAATAATTTAAATTTAAAAAAAATGACAATACTTATAATTACATTAATTTCAATCCCGTATTACAAGCGAACTTTTACAATAAAAGCGCTTTCATGGCACACTCTTCATAATATAATGCGAAAGTACGCTCCATGAAAGCGCTTTAATTATAACAGTGTCCTCGTAATACAGGACAATGTGTTTACTTATGTTTATTTTCAACCAAAAACATGTTTTCTTCCTTAAGAAAAGGTAAATTACTTTCATATGTTGAGAATTGTGAGCATTCATGTTTGAAAATATTGTGGAGTAATTTCTGTACCCTCCTCGATAGTAGGGTAAGTAGAGTATCACTTTGGAGTAAACTCTGGCTATTTAGGTATAGAGTAAACTTAGAGAGTAAGGTTATTAGTTTTGGTACGACTTGGGTAACTTTGCAATATTGCAATCTAGAGTAGGGTTTTGGGATGGGACATGGGACGCATCCTACGATCTCCGAAAAAATATTAATAAGAGTAGAAGTTGCATGCTTTAGTTATTGTTTCGTATAAAATACTTTTTGTTTTATAACTTCGAAACATAAAAATGACACTTAAATGCCTTTGAATTTAAATTTAAACATTAAACTCCATCCGAATGGATTCAGTAAAATACATAAAAGTTTTGCTTTCTCATTTTCATTCATTTATACTTTTATTTCCTTTATGTTTTATAGTATGCATAACAATAATATTGTGCTGCAGTATCTATATTTATTTTTCAATTTAAAGTTCTCTTTTTGCAAAAATATAACAGTGGTTATCTCGTTGCCATGGTAGAGCCGGTATCTTCGTCCCTGGGCATTGATGCCGATAAAGCAGATGCCCTCCCGATGTCCGGCCGGTATTCCAGGTTATGAAAGTGTCGGTAAAATGGACGCACGGTAGATAAGGCCTGTTTCCCAAGCGCGAATAAAAATATTTCCTCAAGAGGGAATATGTTTACGCATACTTTAACTCAGTCTTAAACTCACAGCCACTCATATTTTGCGCTGTTTTTATGTTTTATTCCTGCTTATGAATATTATAATAAACGATATTGTTTATTTTGACCCCTGTGAAGTTTGGTGAGAGAATTACGAGCTCTTCGCACTCACATAGGGAATGGTAATGGCCATTATGTGGATATTAACGGCGTTGCAGAATGTTTTTAATCATATTTTTATTTTATCTCGACACTTCTACATAAGACAGAAGACGTAAAAATTTCAAAGTAGCGTTTTATATTTCCTGCTACACTGTTGAATACCAACTATGCCTAAAAGCAAACGTTATACAGCGCCATAAAGCTGAAAATATAATAGAGCATGCGAGAAAAATTTTCATAAGATTATTTAGGAAAAACTTAACTGATGCTTACTCTTTTTCACATCATTTATTTTATATTTTCTTTTTATACAAATGCTAAATTTTACGGGACAGATATTTTAATAAAACTGTTGTCTCATGTTAATCTCCTAAGCTTATGTATAGGATTCCCGTGTTTACTTTGTATACTATACAGGGTGTTTCTCAATTCCCTCTTTTCCCATTTCTTTTCATTGCCTGCAAATCGCGATGTGGACATTTGTAATTCTGATTTTAGTCTATGCGCAGCGCTAGACCCCTTGTTTTCATTAGGGTACCTCTATAATACAGGCTATGGCCATGGTAATGCTCGCTTTTAGTCCGCCATTAACGGTCCACTGTTAATCGTGTTGTTGCACAAATTATTATGTATGTCTGTGGCTATTTGTTTTATTTTAATGAAAAACACATTCAGATAGTTTTAATTTTTATGTAAAGTGTAAGTAATACTTTTATTTTATTTATTTGTATATTTGTTAAGATACTGACCACGATTACTAAATATTGAAAACAGATAAAAACTGCACATTTAAATTTTTAAAAGAAACTATAGAGTATATAATTTTTATGTTAATAATAATCACAGATATTAAATTAGATGAAATAATAACAGCCTATATCTTAAACTCTAAATCTGTGTCAATAATAATTGTGTATCTCGTAAATAAATTAATGTTTCTTACCTTTATAAATTCATAATGTAATTATTTGATATTTCTTTACAATATAATATTACTTTTCTTACAAATAAATACGGAAATGCATTCTCAGTATGTTTGACATTGGACCGTTAATGGCGGCGATCTTCGCCCATGACCATACCCTGTATATAGACACAGATTACCTATACTACCGTATTCGCTGGATTCGCTGTTCCAATACGATCCTTGAGCTCCAACCAATTCGGCTACAAGCCAAACTATGTTGCCCTCATATTTGTAGGATTTTGATGTAGTAAATTATTTCATTAAAAACATGGCCGCCAATCAAATTTTCTGGAGACACTAACTTCAAATGTACTGCAGAGAGTGTCGCATCTGGTTAGGGTAGTATAGGTAATCTGTGATATAGAGGTACCCTAGTTTTCATTCAAATTTTTGTGGTCGGTCGCATTTGTAGTGTGCTCTATTTATTTCCTTGAAGTAATATATCTTGTTCTTGAGTTAAAGTATTCTGCAGTTTAAGATTACTGGCCTGTTTAAAAATTGATACCGAAGATTGAAGACACATTTTGTTGTCGGCTTAAAGATTATCGTTGGTTTAGTAAATTTTGGCCTTGAAGCATTTCATTTAGTGAGGATTTGATTTAAAATAGTTGTTACCTTTTGAGAATTGAAGATTCTCTCAGGAAATTCCGAGATTTATCAGCTTTCATTGACTTAACGCTATAAAGCCACTTTCCATCTAAGGTAAATAACTAAATAATTACCACCCTTATTTCAGCAACGTCGGACCACTCCGTCGCCACTGTTTAGCTAGCCAGAGCCCAAACCTCGCTTGTGAATTCACCCCTAGGGCCTAAGTTTGGATTTTTATAACCTCAAAGGCTAGGGTGGCTTTTGGGTACGGTATATACTACAATGTTATATGTATAGGGCGCGTGCATGTGACGTCACGGCGATTTAAAAATGGCAGCCTGGTGGACCAACAAACCATACTTGACATATAAGAATTGTGACAAATCTCAACAAAAATGCCTCAATTTTGTGCTGTAGTTGGCTGTGCGAAAAAAAGTGGTACTGGTGATGGGTTATCTTTTTATACATAGGTTCTCATCTGAGAAAGATTGTAGAGGTAGAATAATTCCTGTAGCTCTAGAACGACGAAAAAAGTGGATAACACCGCTTAAGAGAGCTGATCTGACAGATAGCAAAATTAAATACGGCCGAATATGTTCTAGGCACTTTATTACAGGTATTTTTTCTATACGAGCCTAGCATTAAATATTATGGTAAATTGAAATTGATATCTGCTTAAACTAAATGAATTTTGCCAGATGTAAACAGTAAGATCAAAAATTAGGTTAATATGGGATAAAAGTGGGTTGTTTAAACTAAGTAAAAGATATATTTCATCAGAAATTATTCATTTAGAGTCCCCGATAGTTAAATAACGTAGATAATAAAGAAATACTAAAATTATTGCTGAATTAAAGGAAAACCAGCTGCTTTGGAAGACAAAGACAATCCTGATTGGATTCCGTCTTTAAACATGGGATATACAAAGGGAATACAAAATAAAGATACCGGTTTAGACCGCTATAAAAGGTTAACAGGTCGACACACTAAGGTTTGATGATTGTAATAATTATTGTATGTTGTAACTAACATATTTATTAACGAATTCAAATACATTTTACTAACATTCAATATGTTAATAACTAATATAATTATGTTGTAACTAACAATACAATAAATACATTTTATTGACAGTAGAACACATAGCTGCATAATACTCTGAGTTTTAAGTTAGTGGTCCAAAGACATACTAACGTATGATTAACCAAAAACTTCTAATTTGAAAGTAATACATTAAATTTAAAACTAAAAACTAAAATTTCTAATCTAGATAATTTTTAGAATGGTATTTTAAACTTTATGACAAATAATTTATTTTTAGAGCTAATTTGTAATAAATTTGTTTTGGAACTATGTATAAATTACAATAATTACAATTACAGAAGCAAGCAGAAAGTGTTTCCGTGGAGCCTATTAATGAGGAACATGATTCTAATACTAATACTCGTAGCACTAACAATGAGACTTGCACTAGTTCTAGCACTAGGGAACATGGTTTACCTGAGACTATTGATAGTTTAAAAGTAGAATTAATGTCTAGAAATGCTGAAATTTACCATTTGCGAGAGGAGTTTTCGAAAATAACTCTGACTATATATGCATTTAAAAATAATGACGCAAGAATTAAATTTTATACAGGCATTCCCACATTTTCACGACTCATCATAATATTAAAAATAGTAGAACCTTGTATAACTGATATTCCTTCTGTTACAAAAATTCAACAGTGCCTATTATTTTTTATGAAACTACGAGAATAATAGTGTTCACTTAACTGAGCCATAATACAACTTCAACTATCACAAATTTTAGATTGAAAAATCACAAAATAAGCACAGAAATCAAAAAACGCCAACTTCGCACGATGATATCAAAGGCAATGAAACTGTTTGTTGGTCCACCAGGCTGGCGGGTTGCCTGCATTTGATCACGTGATGCACGGGCCCTATAGTACTCAACGTACTGATTACGAAACAAAAATCTAGCTTAGTGGTGTCCACAACAAATGACAAGTAGAAACTCCTTTAGTGTAGCTACTCGATACCTCAACAACAGACAATTTAGTGTCGTAATTCTCTCTCTCTCTCTCTCATGCAAAGTGTCGCAAAAATTGGCCGCCTGAAAAGTTATCTCCATGATTATAATTCCTAACCAATAACTCTTGCTGAAAGAGCCCTTTTCTTTAAAACGTTCCTCATTGAGCATTATCTGGCCCTCTCATCAAGAGTGCTGAGATTCAAGTTGCTGGGGGTGTTGCGTTTCACTTGTTCCGCTTTCCAGGCACCGAGAAGTCGGCTAGTGGCGCCACGTGCACACAGTGTCGGCTACTCGAACTAGTGGAGAGGGTGGATGAGACTCAGAATAAAGGTTGTAAATTGTGCAAGGAGATAAGGGTAAATTACAGGAGTTCTTTATAAGGGTTCGAAGGGTTTGGATAAGAGAATAATTGAGGTGTTTAGGATTAATAGGGATGATTTTTAGATTGAAATCTAACAGGGTCAAAGTTAACGGGAGGAACGTTTTAGGGCGGTGTTACAATTAAGTTTAAGATGCGTTTAATACATTTTTAATTCCACCGGATTTTAGCAAATTTTATATTCTATAAGCAGTGAATAAGTATGTAGTCTCCAGAATCCGATTTTATTCGTGTGTGTGAAAATCATCAGACAATTTCACAAATACTATAAGAGTAAAGATTGAGAAACTGCGTAGTCCTCAATTTAACATTAATGGAAAGAGTTGATAAGTTTTAGCTAACAGACAATAATTAGAAGTACCTAGTAGTTTTTAAAAACATCTCAAATAATTAATATGTCTAAAACTAAAATTAGCAACAATAATAAACACCTAAAGTAAATTAAACTAATTCAAGAGAAATGTCACAAGTTTTTCCCTTATTACTTGTTGTCTAGCAGACTGCCATTGCAGCAGCAATTCTTTTTTATCTCTCGCTAAGAGAGGTATTGGGTTCATGCTAAAATTCACATATCCAGATTTTATTGAATAAGCACGATTTAAGGTTCCTAGAATCCGATTATAACATTTTTAAAATGATGTGTGTGTGTGTGTGTGTGTGTGTGTGTGTGTGTGTGTGTGTGTGTGGATGTGTGTATGGATATGTGTATGTATGTCTGGATGTTGGAGGGACGATTCCTCAAAAACTATAAGACTTAAAAAATATTTAACTGCAGTTTCCTCAATCTGACATTCCTGGAAAGAGCTGAAAAGGTTTTGGTAACAATTGGACAACCGAAAGTAGGAGTTTCTTAAAAAAATTCTTCTAAATATATTTTTTTGGAAATTTTTGTTATGACATCTATTGAAGATCAAAATTCTCCATCGAATACACTTAAAATTTTTATTATATCTTGTATAGATTTAGAGATAAAGACATTATAATATATATAATATTCTAATCGCAGAGGCTAAGGCACTAAGGAAACCACTTGACAAATTCAAATGTTTATAACATTCTGATAGTTTTTTCTGGGAAGTATATTTAATCTTTCTTATTGTTTTAATAATTAAATATTTGAATTATAGGTAAAATGCATATATCCATCAGAAATACCGCTAATCTGATTAATGAATTGGAAGAATCTCTGAAATTTAGGAATTTCCTCATTCAATGAAAAATAGATATAATTAGAATTATATATGTGTGCAGAAGACATGTTAAATATAATCAAAAACAATATTTGGGTAAAGTTCTGTGATATTTTGTTATAAAACGACGATTCGATAGCGAAGTGCAATACAATACTTATATAGCCTAATATGGAAATGGCAAGAGGTCTTATGCTGGCCACAACAGATTTTTTAAATATGTTGTATACATAATTTTCTGTATCTTTATTCATCCGGAAAAATTAAAAATTTAATAGTTATAAAATAGACTGACAGTTGACGGTTCTAGTTAGAAGTTTGCATACTTTTGTTTTTATGCATTGCTCTTAGTTCTTAAGCATTAATCCTTATGCAAGTCTGGAAATGGTAGTAAATATAGCCTATGATAAACATTTTTACGCATTGCTCTTAGTTTTAAATATAACTCTTATACATTAGGACAATTGGTCAAAATGAAGCTTAATAGTAACAAAAATAAAACAATCTTGGAATGAAAATAAAATATATATGAGAGAGAAATCGGCTGACTCGGGTATTTGAACCCGGGACCACCACATCTCTAGTCTCTTTCTAGTGGTCCCGGAGCAAATCACGGCTTTAGCCGATTTTTCTCTCATGTTAGTATACTAAGAAATACAAAGTTCTATATACTTAGCTGGTCGCGCGGTCTACAATCGTAGATCACTTGTATTTAAATGGCACATTCTCAAAGTACTAACCCTATAAAATGTATTCAGCATTCTAAAGTTATCGAACGCCGTATTATTAACTGCTACTCAGAACCACACCTGCGCAATTAATGTTAGTTTGAATTGTTACAGTTTAAAGACGCCTATAATGTATACTGGGCGGCTAACGTAGGGCTAGATGCCAGTGTTTTAATGCGTTCATCCTTCTTGTTCTAGTTCACAATCTTTCCTGCTGCTATTCTCTTTTCGTCATAAATTCATTCCGTCCGTGATAATATGGTCCTTGGCTACTGGGTTCCCATTATTCGCTATCTCCGTTCACCCAGTAAACGTAATTGCGTCGATAGTACACGATATGGACCCAAGTTGACTTCGCGTGATCCTTTGGACAAGAGGCCGAAGCTATAGCAATCCGCCTTAGAGATTGATCGCTTGATACTAGATTGTTAACATAAAGGAAAGGAGGCTATGAAAGTGTGAAAAGAGAGGTTAGGAGTGACGTTATTGGTTTTTGAAAAAAAGGTTATGTTTGTGAAATTTAAATTATGTTAACTTCTAGGATAATTTGGGAGATATGGCACAGTTGGTAAAATTTGAGTTTGAAATTGTTAAGACTGTGTCCGATGTCGCATTTTGGCATTTCGTATTTAGAATTTAAGTGTTCTTTACATAAATACAACTCTGAATGGCACACTAATGACATCCATTAGTTTGTATGGCAACACTTCAGAACAACAAAATTGAATTATACAATGCTTGAGATTAAATGTTAATATTATATGTCATAAAATAGAAGCTAAGAAGCTATATTTGACAGTAAATTTGACGTTTTGTACAAATTATAGCAACGAACATAATTTGTTTTTTGCCCTCCTGAAGTGTAATGGGAACTTTACAATTGTACACAGCAAGTGTAACCTACATTTTACGCTTACTGTGTTGTAACTTGTCTAACTATGCGGTAAAATAATCAAAATACACTGGACGTTTATGGGCATTTAGAAAAGAAATCATCTTTACTATAATAAAGTTCATGTAAAAATGTACTACCCACTGAAATATATACTAACTGGAACTCGCATACTCTACCTATCAGCGTACGCTGCACTGAAGCTCATTGAACAATAATGGATGGTCCTGTTCGCGCACGTTCGTGCCGAACCGAACCTAGCCGAATAACTCGTATCATAGCTGATCGCTTTGTTTTCATATTATGCTACATTTATTTAAACATGCGCTACACGAAATAATTTCCGTCTACTCACAAACTGTCTCGATGTTTGCCAAGTACTCCAGCAACAGGCTTCCGTCTACTCACGAACTGTCTCGATGTTTGCCGACTACTCCAGCAGCAGGCTTTCAATATGCTTCACAGTCACGGTTCGTACGCGCATTCCAGTTAGTATATATTTCAGTGGTACTACCTACTTAAGTTATTTTTTTACTTTAACATTTCCTATATTTAAAATTAATTTATATAAACCAAAATCACGGCAGCGACATCTGTCATTATTATAAAAATTCGCCGTTACCGACATAGTCACCAATCGATATACTTGTCAAATACGCTAGGCGAACATTGCTGAAATGTCAAATATCGACACCTACCTATTATTTATTACGAAGAAAAGATGAGCAAATAAATATATTATCAGTAATAAACAACGTCTACATTACAAATAAATTTTCGCTAGAAGAAGTACTCTAATGAAGGTAAGTAAAATCAAATTTGGAAATTGACTTAACCCCAGTATTTTAAACTAACCCTTTTCAGAAGTACAACCTATCTCATTAAAAAAAGTGATATTCATTATCGTCGGCCAAAAAATTTGATACAATTCTCGTGCGTGAAGTATTTTACACGCACTCGAATGTAAATAACTATAATTAGTGCGTGCCAACTTCAAGGAATAGTGAGTTCCTACAAAATTCTAAAATCTAATTCCTAAAATTCTAAATAATGACGCTATTTAGGACATATAAACTGAGGCTGTGTCCTATGTTGCACTTTTATCACCCTAATATCTAAATCCTAAATTTATATACCCTAAATCTAGTGATTATTTAGGATTTTAGGAATTAGATTTTAGGGTTTTGCAGGAGCTCACTATGCCTTGAAGTTGACGCGCACTAATTAAACAAATCATGTTGGGTGCTATAATTTGTAAAATACGTCATATTTACTGTCAAAGAATAGCTTATTAACTTCTATTTTATAAAATAAAATATTAATATTTACTCTCAAGGATAAAATTGAATCGAATTAGAATACAATTTTAAACTAACAAAACAATAAGCGGTCTCTTAAATTAAATCATTTTCCAATTGCATTTAATTCTACACGTAGGCCGGCAATAACTTATAGACTTAATTATCAATACACTAAATGTCTGAGCGGCTGACAACCAGACTAAAAAGAGACATGTGAGAAAAATGATAAAAAGTTCTAAACAGAATTTTGACTTAAAAAAATAACAAATATTGATATTGAAACTATAATTTAGAAGAGTTTATAATAAAGTTATTTGCTTGTTATTGTTCTGTCCTCACCTTGTTTCAAAGATACAATTTGCTCCAGGCATTTACCATGTTTTTTGTAACAAGGTAGGAATAGTGAAATAACAAGTAAATAACTTTAATATAAACTCTTCTAAATTATAGTTTCAATATCAACATTTTAATTCTGTTATCTTTGGAAGTCAAAATTCTGTTTAGAAATAATAATCATTCTCTCACATATATGTTTAGTCTAGATGTCAACCGAGTAGACATTTATTGTTTTGACAATTAACTGTATAAGTTATTGGCTAGACTACGTGAAGTCTTGTTATTTTACTATGGAGGCTACACCCTCGCACCCTTCTTTAGACATACGCTGAAGAGATAAACCTTTGTTTTAGGCAGTCGAGATTTAGGGCTCAGAGAGATCAGACATGTAGTCTGTGTTAGTTTTTGGGCGTTTTACGCCAGTAGTCGTACAATATAATAATGTAATAGTTTGTATAATTAGTTTAGAGTAATCGTAAATAAAAAATTAGTATAAAAATATTGTGTGTGTGCCATCCATCCATCTGACATATGTTCATCATCTATCTATCATCAAGTGTTAAGTGTTAGTGATAGTGTGAGCGTAAGAGCGTGTGCCTCCGCAGGAAAGCAGTAGTCGTTCGGTGAAGTGTCCACCAGTTAGATAAAGTCACCGTTCGGCAAAGAGATTAAGTGTCATCGTTCAGTAAGAAAATCAGAAGTTTAGGAGACCCGCCCTTTTACATTGGCGCAGTCTCGGGTAGGATAATATAGAGTACTGTTTAACTCTATTTATCCGAAAAGTTCCTACATCAATTAGAAATTATTAGTTTGTGACCGTGGAGAGGGAAGTCAGAGCAAAGATGTATCCGTATTCGACCACGACGCCAACGATGACACAGCCGTATCAGCCGTCACCAAATATGCTTGACGTATTACTGTCAATAAATACGTTTTCGGGTGATGGCAGAGTGGAAGAATACATCCACAACATGGTTTCAGCGAGCAGAAGATACGGCTGGGATGAAGTTGTTCTCGGCAGCGCAATGGCGTTTAGGCTCAGTGGTAAGGCAAGGGAATTATATTTTGCAATTCCATTGTACAAGCAGCCTTCCACTGGAACAGAGATGGTGCGTTGGTTAGAAATAACCTATGCAGGACGCACCATATTACCGCCATCGTTTTTCCCGTCTTGTACGCCAAGATTTTATGGGTCAGCGTGGACGCACCAGCAGGTCTACGCACCGTATGTAGTATCAGAGCCTCCAAGATATGCGTCGCTGGCAAGTGGCCATGCTTCGGTTGGACTTGGAGAACCAGCGCTGCATGTGGCGAAGATCAGTTTAGCTGAAATTGAGTCGCTACTTGCAGCAGAGGATAGGCATGCGGTGGTAGATATTCCGCGTCCACAAGGTCGACAAAGTGCGACAACAGCCGTCACAGCGAGTGACGATGAGGGCGTACAGGAAGGGAAAATAATTGAAGAGAATTGCCTGCCGGAGAAAACTGTTGAGTATGAGACTGAGGACGAACACCAAGACGACGTAGCTGAAGGACACAGCTACGTAAATGATGAACATATGGAGGGCACAGTATATGACAACAATCTGCACGACAAGGACCTGCAAACGGACTATGAAGAGGACATCGTGGATGGCGTCATGGACACGGTTTCCGACGAGGAAAATGTGCAAGATCTACGCCGCAACCCTGGGAAGCACGCCACTGGTTATGCCTTAAGTTCCCCCGATGTCACACGCATCCCGGTTAAGTTTTTTGCTTTGCCGAGTCAGAGACCCCTGTGGTGTGAAGAACCGCCCCCGTTTCCCCTCAGTGATAGTGCAGTGTTCCTTGGTTTTTTATGACAACTGTGTGACGGTCTTGTTAGTGTTTATTTTGTGTCGGTAGATAAGGTTTTAGGAACATTAAGTAGCATTTTAGAATAGTAATGTTCATTAGTTAAGGAAATAAAATATACCCTTTTCCTTTTTAGCAATAATTATCTGTAGAAGATAATTATTTTGTACTTGATATTTGTTGGAATATCTCAGTTTTTATGTTTTGTGTACGCTAGCTATACGTTTCATGTTTTTGCAATTTTATGTTTTGTATTTTGAGTATTTGCAATTTGTTTTATTAGTCATTGATTTATGTTTTCGTTTACTTGGGTTTTGATCCATGTATTTGCAACATATGTTTTGTGTTTAGTTTATCATTGATTCATGCTTTTGTACACTATGTTTTATGTATTTGCGACATATGTTTAATTTGTCATTTGTTTATGTATGTGCTTTGTTTCGTGCATTATGTTTTGAGCTTTCAGAATTCAGGAGTTGGTTATCCTTCAGTGAGCAGGTATTAGGAATAAATATATCAATTTTGGGATATATTTATGTCTTAAGGAAGGGAGAGTGTAACAAGGTAGGAATAGTGAAATAACAAGTAAATAACTTTAATATAAACTCTTCTAAATTATAGTTTCAATATCAACATTTTAATTCTGTTATCTTTGGAAGTCAAAATTCTGTTTAGAAATAATAATCATTCTCTCACATATATGTTTAGTCTAGATGTCAACCGAGTAGACATTTATTGTTTTGACAATTAACTGTATAAGTTATTGGCTAGACTACGTGAAGTCTTGTTATTTTACTATGGAGGCTACACCCTCGCACCCTTCTTTAGACATACGCTGAAGAGATAAACCTTTGTTTTAGGCAGTCGAGATTTAGGGCTCAGAGAGATCAGACATGTAGTCTGTGTTAGTTTTTGGGCGTTTTACGCCAGTAGTCGTACAATATAATAATGTAATAGTTTGTATAATTAGTTTAGAGTAATCATTAATAATAATTTAGTATTAATGTAAATATGTGTAAAATAAAGTTAAAATCAGTGTCATATATTGTGTGCGTGCCATCCTTCCATTTAAGATGTGTTCATCATCTATCATCAAGTGTTTAGTGATAGTGTGAGTGTAAGAGGGTGTTCCTCCTCAGTATAGTGGTGGGCGAACCAGCAAGCGTCCACCAGTGAGATAAAATTAGAAGAAATGTGTCATCGTTCGGTAAAAGAGTAATTAGAAGAATCTTACCCCCCCCCCCCCCCCCCTGTTACATTTTGGATGCATAAAATGAAAATTAAGCAATTTCAATTCAAACTGAAACACAACTGATAAATGACAGTTATGTGCCGAGAATATTTCTGAGTTTCTTACCTCACATGCTGAGACATCTGGCGAATGCCAACTTCGTAAACATAATATTTATGATGAATAGGCACTTACGGTTAAGGATCAAAAAAACTAAAAAATGAAATGAGTACTAACACAGTGTACAAAAAGAATACAGTTGTATCTCTCACGTTGTTTGTTTATTTGCGTTTAAATTAAATCTTATCTCAATAATCCCATTTTAAAAAACCTTCCTTTCCACAATTCCAAACTTTTTACGTAACTGTCAGAGCAGTGTGTCAGGTTAAAAATTCATAGCAAGTTTAATCCTCTTAGAAAAAACAACCCGTTTTGTGGTCCCTTCACAGACTTAATCCGTCTCTGCCTTTACACCCACGCATCTCGCTGCGGGCCGCATTTACGATCAATGCCCACGTCTGCGGTCAACCCAATGCTGATGATCTTATGCAGGTGCCAGCAATGAGCAACACAGACAAGTGAACAATCAATGGTATTGGTAAACAAATACACAGCAATGTCAGACGTGGACACTAACAAAAGAAGGTAATATTATATATAGCAAGTGACCTGTAGTTGCAGCACTACTGAACTAAATATAAAACGAGAAAGCTTATGTCCTATATCAAAACATAGGCACATCCGGCGCTCGACAGGAGACCGCCATACTACTCTACTTCTAGTGTATTTCATTATTTCAGGTTTGCACTTTAGGGATATTTTAAAGGTGTGCCACTTGTAAACTGTTGTACTGCCATATTCATCATTTTGATTTTTAAACAACCTATCATAACCTGTTTACTTGAGTTAAGGAGTATAATAGTAGTATTGAATTTTTTAAATAATTTATTAAGATTGCCTAGTTTTGTAACATTTGTGTTTCGTAGTTTCGTGTGTGCCTGTGTGAATATATTTTTTTTAAAGAAAATATATTAAAATGCCTTCTTGTTTTATAAAATTATGCAAAATGAATTATAAAAATAAACCGAAAAATGTGACCTTTCATAGGTAAGAATAAACTTATTTATATTGAAATGTTTATAATAACAGTTTTATATTGTTTTAATTGTTTTAATTTTTCCTTTATACTAATCTTTTTCTTATACTCGTATTTGTATTTCTTACGAGCCATCGATCATTACAATATTTATTTTATTTTGGAATCTACATATTTTAATTAAAACAAAAATTCAAAATTCGCGCTTTTAAAAAGCGGAAGTAGAGCAGTATGGCGGTCTCCTATATTGCGCGCAAATTTAGCCTTAAAGCGAGTTCCCGTTTTATATTTAGTTCAGTTGGCAGCACCCACTTTATAATTCTATCATAGAAAATAAGCGAGTACCATTACAGATTTGGTAGCATGCACTTTAGAATTTCCGGAATTTTCGGGTTTTGTACTATTTTATAATATGACAGTTGCATATGAGAAATATATAAAATGAGTTTGAATTGAATAGGGTCCTATACCATAGTCATATTTTAACTATCTTAAATAAGAAGACGAAAATATACATAAATTAATGAGTATTAGTGAAAAAATTTTCTTTAAATATTGACTAGGTCACAAACTATAAGCGATTGAAGATGATTACTAATTGGGTATGATGCGTTAGGTACTAAGAATTTGATTGGTGGCCTGATTTTAAAAAGGAGAATCGCGCGTCTTTAGCGGTCACCTTTAAAAGAATTTGAAATGACATGTTGTTCCATAACCTAACAAAACATTTAACAAGTTTGTGTTTGATGAATTTGTTTAATTATAACATCTAGTAATATTAACAATAATAATATATTTATAATTAAATCAATTTGTAATATTAATTCAATTAATAATAATATTAGTTAAATTAATATTGAAACTTCAAAACAGGCCAACACTGGCGCCATCCGTCGTCATGCTTTGTGTAATAATATTGTCAAACTGTTTCAATGTTCTATAATTTATTAGGAAAAAAAGGATATTATTTACGTTATTTATACTTAATAATAATTTCTTCATGAATATAACGTATAAGTTTTTATTTACAAACATTTCAGCTATGCAAACATGAAAAAAATTGTTCCCTCTATAACTAACAGTTTGTCCCATTGTTTGTCGATCACTTGTTAGTCCCTGCTACGTCACGCACAAATTCTTAAACTTTAAAAATTCATATCTCGCTTATTACGTAAAATTTTTAAGTCGCGTTTGCACTAAAATTCTTATTTTATCCTGTTCTTACAGAAAAAAAAATAAAAGAAAAATGGTATAGGACCCTATTGTGACAAATAATGATGTTAGTTTAATACTTTCCCGCGAGTCGTACGCTTGCAGACGAATATTTTGAGACATACATGCTTCGGGGCGAAAAGCAAAAACAAATGATTCATTTGATAGAATTCTAAAGTGCGTGCTGTCACTACTGGGAATACTTCCTGTATGTTATTTTAGTTATAGTTTGTGGGAGATTTAAAAATTACAATTTAAAAAGACATATATCATCCGACTCTACTAATAACTCATTTTCGCTAAAAATAAAAGATAGAGGGTAGAGGGTATAGTAACAGTGGTGGATTAATGGCCACGGTAAAAGGGGTACTTCCCCCCTAAAGAAATTGTTGTTTTTTAAATATTGAAAAAATGCGAAACTTTAGTATTCTTCAATGAAACGACGAGAAACATTTCTTTTTACCTCCCGCTACCCTTGGCAAGGGAGGTATAGGGATCGTGCTAAAAATCACTTATTGAGATTTTAGTAAATGACCACGTTTTAAGGTCCCTAGAATCCAAATTTAACATTTTCACGATGATGTCTGTATGTATGTATGTATGTATGTATGTATGTATGTATGTATGTGTGTGTGTGTGTGTGTGTGTGTGTGTGTGTGTGTGTGTGTGTGTGTGTGTGTGTGTGTATGTATGTGTGTGTGTATGTATGTGTGTGTGTGTATGTATGTGTGTATGTATGTATGTATGTGTGTGTGTGTGTGTGTGTGTATGTGTAGGGATTTTGTCTTCGCTCTAACTCAAATACTATCATTCAGAAAATTCTGAAACCTTGTATTTATACCCTATTCTAATATAAAAAGAAGCCAATAGATTTTGGTGTAAATGGGATAACCGGAAATGGCACTTTACCTGAAGCTCATAATGGTTTTTCTTCAAAAAATACCATTAAATGCAATTTTTTTTTGATTTTGTCGTTATGAAAATTAAAGATTATTGAATTTTCTATAGGAATACATTATTACTTTTTCTATATACTTTATAGATAAATATAAAAATATTTTTTTTTAGAAGTCCCGAAGCCTAAGAAAAACACTATTCCTTTGTTACACAGTTCATATTTCAAATGAACGTAACAGACAGTAACTGTCACTGTCAAAAAACGAATCACTTCAAATTAATAATAGTGACATTTTAAAAAGAAAATAGTAAATAAAGCAATAGTTTTATGCAATGGAATAGTTTACAGCGTTAATAAATACGTAGGTATGTATTGAAATTAATAAAAATTAAATAGCGGGAGGTTTTGTGTTGGCCACATCAGATTTTTTTTTAAGTTCACATACACAAACATCCATGCCTTAGTGGAATTCGAACACAGAACCCCAAGCGCACTCATGACTCAAGAGGCGTTGCACTAACCACTGAGCCACCGGAACCTGCTGTTAAAAATGTTTACGACAAACATTAAAACTGGACTTTTTCGATTGTTAAGAAAAGGGAAGATCGTGCTCTTATGTTAGAAAATCGCCGAATTTCCATCCCAGATTTGCCTGGGTAAATGTGATTGATAGACCTATCTTTAAAGACACTTGCCTACGAAGTACAAAAAGAAAAAAACTGAGATATGTGTTCTACAAGGTAAACTGAACCATAATAAAACAATCCAAATTGGTAATTTTTTCATCTAGACGATGAAAAAGTCTCTTCTCACACAAAAACAAAAGTCCGATTTTTACTCCCGGAACTGAATGTTTGTGTTCTTTTACCACAAAAAATTGCAAATGACATCATTAACCTCCTAAACTCTAGATCCGCCCCTTTTAAATTGGTATGTAAATAGCGACGCAAAATTTAAATTACTAACAAATTGTTTTCACCTAACCTAGGAAGTATTGCCAGGTCACCTGCGGTATATGGTAAGGTACAGAAATTTGAGAAAGTATCTCGTGGGTGCAATTTTTGGTAAATAAAGCCTAATAACAAAAAGATTCCATTGTATTTACCCCTCTATTCTTCAGTAAACAATCAAGGAAAAATTTACAAGATAATGATGATGATGTACTGATGTAGCAAATATAGAAAATTTAATAATTTTATCTTTGAATAAAACCATTTTAAATAAACGAGTACACCAAAAGACCAAAATATACACTTGTAGGGTCATCTTCAAAAGGTTGGTACTCCTGCAGAACACGAGATCGATCATATGTTTTACCTCTCGCTAAGACAGGTATTGGATTCATGCTAAAATTCGCATATCCAGATTTTATTGAATAAGCACGATTTAAGGTCCCTATAATCCGATTATAACATTTCTAAAATAGTGTGTGTGTGTGTGTGGATGTGTGTATGTATGTGTGTGTGTGTGTGTGTGTGTGTGTGTGTGTGTGTGTGTGTGTGTGTGTGTGTGGGTGTATGTGTGTGTATGTCTGGATGTTGTAGAGACGATTCCTCAAAAACTATAAGACTTAAAAAATATTTAACTGCAGTTTCTTTAATCTGACATTCCTGGGAAGAGCTGAAAAGGTTTTGGTAACAATTGAACAACCGGAAGTAGTAGTTTTTTTAAAAAAATCTTCTAAATATAATTTTTGGGAGTTTTTTTTTATTAAATATTGAAGAACATAAAATTCTCCATCTAATACAATTAAAAATTTTATTATATCTTGTATAGATTTAGAGATAAAGACACTATAAATTATAGAGTAAACTAATCGCAGAGGCCAAGGCACTAAGGAAACCAGTTGACAAATTCCAATGTTTATAACATGACACATGTCATTGTCAAATATCAACAGTTTTAGTGACATTGGCTGGTAGCACAAGCCTTGTTTTAACTAAAACACTGTTTTAAGAAATGTCAAATTCAAATTTCATTATTTAATTTCATCCTTATGTTTGAAGAACGATTTTTTTTAAAATATTTGTTTGAATACAAAGTATGTTCTGCTTTAAAATCATATTTTGATAAATTCGATACTATTTATTTTTATTATTAAATAATGAAATTTGACATTTCTTAAAACAGCGTTTTAGTTAAAACAGGGCTTGTGCTACCAGCCATTATGATTGCTTTTCTGGGAAGTATATTTTACTTTTCTTATTGTTTTATTAATTAAATATTTGAAATTATAGGTAAAATTGTGGTAAAATGCATATATCCATCAGAAATACCGCCAATCTGGTTAATGAATCTCTGTGATTTACAAACTTCCTCATACAATGAAAAATAGATATAATTAGAATTATATGTGTGCAGAAGACATGTTAAATACAATAAAAAACAATATTTGGGTAAAGTTCTGTAATATTTTGTTATAAATTGACGGTTCGATAGCGAAGTGCAATACAATAATTACTTATATAGCCTAATATGGAAATGGCGAGAGGTCTTGTGCTGGCCACAACAGATTTTTTTCCTTAAAATTATAAAAAAAATATGTGGTTTAAATATTGCTATTCTGTTGTGGGACTTCCTAACGGGCCTATTCTGCAACTCAGTGGTTTATTTTTACGATTGATTAAAAATTTAATCTAATAGATATTGAATTGACATCTAAAAATCCAATTTTTTGTTATATATGAAGGTAATTAATTGGTTAAAATTTTTAACCAGTAGTTAAAATTTAACCACTGAGTAGGCACGTATATGACGTTATCGTGTGAAATGGTAAGAAAAAGTAGGTACAAATTTTATTTCTTACCATTTTAAAGTTCTCTATTAAAGATATTTAGTTATTTGTAGTTCGCTAAATATTAATTACATTTTAAAAGTAGAAGCACCATAAATGTTGAGCATCCCCATTTGAAGTTGGCTGTTTAAGTATGTAATCGAAAGTTCCTTGGCGTTTACGGATAAAAATCTGGCTGGCATTCCCTCGGGTCGCGTTCTGAGAATGTTTAACTTGACTTTCTTTGAATACTCAAGTCTCTCCCCGCACCCGGGAAAAGTTGGAAACATCGAAACAACTGCGGTGGGCGAGCGGTTGTTGTTTTCAACATGTTTACGTTTGACAGGCGACCCACCTCTACTTTTGTTTTGTTGCCTAGCTACTCACTGGTGAAATGTGGATTTACAAGCTGTTGATTTACAATTTTCTGCACCGGAGTGGAGTTATTGATTGTTTTAGTTTGTAAGTTGTTGATGTGAACGAGATTGGCTAGATGTTTACAGGATTGGGAAGCTGCAGACTACATGTATGTTATTGGTATTCATGAAAACAATATTTGTCACAATTATGTAAATATTGCGTTGTAAATTCCCAGCTGTTCACCTGAATGAATGTCGATGTTTTTCATACGGTCGACGCATATGGCTACATTATCTCAGAATTGAAGAATTCAAATGAAAATGCGTTGGTCTTGTAAGGTGTCCCGCGGCTCGATTGATTGAAGTAATTTTAACCCTTAACTGGTGTGGGATTCTGTAACTTGTCCGTTATCAAATGGTACCGTTATCACTATGGTTACATGGAAGATATTTTATTTGACAAGAATGATGTAAATATACCAATCATCTTATAAAAAATACGTTTCTATAGTGATAACGGTATAGTTTGATAACGGATGAATTACAGAATCTCACCCCTGGTGTGTTTCTTACAGAAATCTAAATTTTATTTTTTTGAAATTTGTATAATTACAAATATTAAAGATAATAGGATTCTCTATCCAATACATTGCACATTTTTATTATATCTTCTATACATTTAGAGATAATAATAATCCGTTGCAATCAAATAATGTTACTACCAAGTTTTTATATTTATCCATTTTAAACGATTGCCCCAAAAGTCAATAAACCCCATATTTATATAGAAACTTCAAAATTTTCAAAAATATAATTTTTCTGTATCTATATACTTCTTAATACTCTGATTCCAAATTTAGAAATCGCAGGTCGATATCTCTTTTCGTTCTCGAAATATTTAGATTTAAAGTTTTCCTCAAAACTGCCCATTTTTGGGTAGTAACCCAAAAATGGGTGAGATATGAATTTGGCGACCCGGCCATTCGATTCTACGGGCAAAAGTACATAATTGTATCGATTTTCATAATTTTAGTCCAACCGGTTCATTTTTTATGAATAAAAGTTTGAAAACCTCCGAAAATGACCAAAATCTGAAAAAATTGTAGATATTTTGCGATTTTTGGTCATTTTCAGTTATTTTGCTTTAGAGATTGTATGCGGTGTTCAAAAATTATGAAAATTGGTACACTTATGTAATTTTGCCCGTAGAATCGAATGGCCGTGTCGCCAAATTCATATCTCGACCCATTTTTGGGTTACTACTCAAAAATGGGCAGTTTTGAGCAAGACTTTGAATCTAAATATCTCGAGAACGAAATGAGTTATCAACCTGCGGTGTCAAAATCTGGAATTTTGAAATTTTTGAAAATTTTGAGGTTTTTATCTAAATGTGGGGCAATAATTCAAAAATTGGTAGTAATATTATTTGATTGTAAAGAGAATGTTATGTAAGAATACGCATTTTTAGAGTATTTATATGCCTGATAATACGTAATGTGTATTCATATGATAATTTTATTGGATTTATAGAATATTTTCCATTGAACTTTCTGTATGGAATTTGTAAAAAATTGTATTATGTTCGTGTTACAATTTTACTGGATATATAGAATCTTTTCCAATGAACTTTTGGTATGAGATTTTTACAAAACACATCAAATTAACGGAAGGTCTTGTATTGGCCACAACAGCGATTTTTAAATAATAATAATAATAATAATAATATTAATAATACATATCACACAAAAATAATTATGATTTAATTGAAAATTATGAAAACTTCTGCTAGAGAATAATTTGAATAATATTCCTATTTTCCGAAAAAGTAAAACATTTCATCCGGTTTGAAATAAATATAAATAAAAATATGTCTCCATTTCCACATATGGTTTCTTGAAGACGGGTTGACATAGAGATATAAGACGATCAGATAACGATTCGATGATTTCGATTCGTTTCGTGAATGCGTTTTCGATGTTTCCTCGATTTCTTGATGACCTGACAGCACATGGCGATGGCGCCAGGTTGCTATAAATACTCTCTGATGTATCAATGCATTTGAGCATTTATCAAATCATAATGATAGCACGGGTCGCTATACCATTAGAGTTGACATATAGTCGCTAACATTTTGATTTGCCATTATTGTAATTATAAGCTCATTAAATATACATATATTATATATTACACTGTTTTAGTGAAAGGACAAATAAAAATCTGATGTGGCCAGCACATGACCTCCCGAAAATTCCATGTTTAAAATAGTAATGAGCTTTAAGTAAAGTATCTTTTTCCGTTCCGGTTGATCGTTTATAAACAAAATCTAATTTGTTGTTTTAATAAATAGAAGTCTGTAATACGAAATTAATTTCGTGCCAAAAATAATCGATTATCATGGGCCTATAGCGCTCACCATCAACTATAACAGTTCGACATTCATAATTTTCTAAAAAGTAAGTTCCAATGACGCCACCTGACTATAGTGCGCACCAAACAGTCTCATTTTGACATATAATGGTACCTCGTAAATCACATGAAGATTTTGCTTATCATCATACCCAGAGAGGAGAAAATGTGCCTCACCAAAGAAAAAGATAATCCACGAAAAATCATCAACTTCCAAGTGCTCTAAAAACGCAATCTGTGTAAATTCTTTGCCGTACATGATCCATGTCGTAAATGTGTAGTTGTAAACCAATATTTGACATTTTGAAAACACGTACTTATACTGACAGATTTATATTTACAAATCAAATATATTTCTACTTAATTATTCTTAACATGGTTTCATTATTAATGTAAATGTGACAGTGACATTTGTTTAAATACGTCAAAATTTTATTAAAGTAATATGTTTGTTTGACGCATGGGCCAGATGATGTACAAAAATAAATTATTTTATAAATTTTATATTTAAAGTTATTTAAAGTTTTTTAAAGTTATATCATCGTAGAATTGAAGATTGTACCATTATATTATATTTTTAATAGTCAAAGTTGCTGAAAAATTATATTCAATGCAATTGGTAAAAGCTTGTATAAGTGATACTTCCGGTTATCTGATATACACTAAAAACTAATCAACTCTTCCCACATTAGTATAGAATGGAAATACAAAATTTCAAAATTTTCTGATTGATAGTATTTGAGTAATTGTGTCCACAGGATCCACACACACATACACACCCACATACATACCCACAGACATCATTGTAAAAATGTTAAAATCGGATTCTGGGGACATCAAAACGTGCTTATTCACTAAAATCTCTATATGCTATTTTTAGCACGATCCCTATACCTCCCTTACCTAGGGTAGCGGGAGGTAAAAATGAATTCAACGTACGAACCTTCTCCCCGTACAAATAATACTTTAAATGTAGATTAATTTCTACGTTGTGTATTACAGTTTAAATTGAAAAGGATGCCAAATAAACTCAGATGACAATTCTACTCGTATTTACAAATAATGTATTATGTTAAAAAGGAAAAGAATCAGCGATCTCTGTGAAAATAAAAGAAATTGCAAGGAAAGTCAACAAGTACAAAGAAATGCCGTACCGTACTCGTACAAATAATAAAGCATGAATTGTATGGCGAAGTTTCTCGTTTTGTGAAATGCAAAGAAGGTGGAAAATTAGCTCGGCGCTCTATGTATCCACCTGAACATACATTACAGAACCAAACTTTAGATTATATTCATTAGTTATTCAATTTCGCTGAAGGTATGACTTAGAAACTTCTAACTCTTGTAGATACTTCTAAAATAATTTCCGCGAGTATGTTCATCTTCAGCTCAACTAACATTCAAGATGATTCAATTTGGTGAAATTGATGTTGGAGTGAAATTTAGAAAATTGATTATTGTAGAAATCCTCTACATTTTATTAGTTTTATTTTTACTTATTAAAATTCACCTAAATTGAAAACAATATTTAGTATTGATGAATTTTATTTCAAAATCTTAAAATTGTATTAAACACAATGATCTATAAAAGCCACGTTAATAAAATTTTAAGATACAGCTTTTTACGAGTTGGTGAAATACTGAAGAGAAAAGCAGGAAGCATAAAACAACCAATGAAGTCATGCGTGTGGTAGTAGTGACTTTTTAGTTTGTCTTTGAAGTTGTTTATATATTTTTGCCCTCCTGAAGTGTAATGGGAACTTTACAATTGTATACACAGCAAGTGTAACCTACATTTTACGCTTACTGTGTTGTAACTTGTCTAACTATGCGGTAAAATAATCAAAATACACTGGACGTTTATGGGCATTTGAAAAAGAAATCATCTTTACTATAATAAAGTTCATGTAAGAAAGTACTACATACTTAAGTTATTTTTTTACTTTAACATTTCCTATATTTAAAATTAATTTATATAAACCAAAATCACGGCAGCGACATCTGTCATTATTGTAAAAATCCGCCGTTACCGACATAGTCACCGATCGATATACCTGTCAAATACGCGAGGCGAACATTTCTGAAATGTTAAATATTGACACCTACCTATTATTTATTACGAAGAAAACATCAGCAAATAAATATATTATCAGTCATAAACAACGTCTATTATTACAGATAAATTTTCGCTAGAAGTAATCTAATGAAGGTAAGTAAAATCAAATTTGGAAATTGACTTAACCCCAGTATTTTAAACTAACCCTTTTCAGAAGTACAACCTATCTCATTAAAAAAAGTGATTTTCATTATTGTCGGCCAAAAAATTTGATACAATTCTCGTGCGTGAAGTATTTTACAGCGCTCCAGCTAATAAGGCACTTGCCTTAAAGGCTCGTGCCTTAAATAAAGTTGTCGCGCTGTAAAATACAACTTACACGCACTCAAATGTAAATAACTATTTCGTAATATATACTGTTACTATGATATAACAGAACAAAAACAAAAGTATAACAGTCGCCTACAATTAAGGATCAAGAGTTCGTAGAAAAATCACAACATCTTGATGGATCGTTGTCAAGGTGAATTTATAAATCAACAAAAAAGTTGTTAAATATGACAGAAAGAGAAGAATTTTATTATTTTATTATTTCTAAATGTTTAAATTTTGTGTTATTACGAAAAATCGTGAACGCCACACAGCCGATATGCAAATAACGAACTCGGCTGAATATTAAGCATGGTTTCTTTAAAGCCAGTGAAAAATATGATGCTCTACTGTATTGCAATAAGCGTTTAGCGAGGTAGGACCGTTACGTCTAACAGGATCAGTTACTCTTCTTTTAAAAAATGCATTGGGAAAAAAGCTTTCTCGGTCTTGGTGAAAATTTATATGAAATTGCGAAGCAACGAAAATTAAATAGTCTGGGGTACGCGTGATTTAATTAAATGACCTCATTGCGCCGGTTCGTTACAGTCCAGGCGCCAGCCCAATGGAAGCAAAGCAATACAAACATTTGTCTTCTTTCCAGTGTTTAGCTTCGTTTCGAGTACCCCTCCAACAAAAACAAACAAGCCCAAGATTTGCTTCTAAATAATTCAACCAAAAACACGTTAATATCTACTCTGCCTTGGATTCATTTGTTTGTTCCCTGGGAAACAATAGAGCTTCCAGGGCTCAATCAACAATTAATTATTTAAATCAAAATAAAACAGATGGAGAGACTGTGCAGAAAATTACGACTACCAATTTATCAATAAAATAGTAAAGAATGCAGTGGGGTACTCAGTCATAGTAACAAACTAGAAATTTGATCATTTATATTCAAATTAAAAAATATGTTGTGGTTAGCCCAGTACCTCTCGCCATTTCCATATTAGGCTATATAAGTATTGTATTACACTTTGCTATCGAACCGTCGTTTTATAACAAAATATTACAGGACTTTACCCAAATATTGTTTTTTATTGTATTTAACATGTCTTCTGCACACATATAATTATATCTATTTTTCATTGTATGAAGGAGTTTCTAAATGTCACAGATTCTTCCAATTCATTAACCAGATTGGAGGTATTTCTGATGGATATATTTTACCACAATTTTACCTATAATTTCAAATATTTAATTAATAAAACAATAAGAAAGATTAAATGTACTTCCCAGAAAAAGATATCAAAATGTCACTGAAACTGTTGATTTTTGACACTGAAATCTGTCATTTACAAATTATATTATAAACATTTGACTTTGTCAACTGGTTTCCTTAGTGTAGTTTCGCCTGCTCGACTTGTTATATCCCGATATTCTATATATTATAGCGTCTTTATCTCTAAATTTATAAAAGATAGAATAAAAAATTTAAATGTATCAGGTGTAGAATTTTGTTCTTCAAAATTAGTAATATCAAAAATTTTCAAAAATTAATATTTGGAAGAATTTCTTTTAAAAACTACTACTTCCGGTTGTTAAATTGTTACCAAAACCTTTTCAGCTCTTCCCAGGAATGTCAGATTGAGGAATCCATAGTTAAACAGTTCTTAAGTCTTATAGTTTTTGAGGAATCGTGGCTACAACATCCAGACATACACACATACACACACACACACACACACACACACACACACAGACATCATTTTAAAAATGTTATAGTCGGATTCTAGGGACCTTAAATCGTGCTTATTCAATAAAATCTGGATATGCGAATTTTAGCATGAATCCAATACCTCTCTTAGCGAGAGGTAAAAATATGTTGTAGTTAGCCCAGTACCTCTCGCCATTTCCATATCACGCTATATGAGGGCCATATTCATAATCAGGCTCACTTTAAAACTTTAAGTAAAATTACTTTTAGACCCTTTATCTTTGTTTTAACGTAATGCTACAGTGCTCGCCAAAATGTTAGTTATTTTATGAAAACGAACATAATTTTAATTTTTAGTATTAAAGAGAAAATAAAGTTTATTATGAAAAAGAAAATGCCCCTAAGTACATATTATATTTAACATTTCTGGTATACACACAAAAATTCTAATTAAATTTATTATAATATATTTTTATATTTTTTTTAATTCATTCTATAAATAAATAGGCTATTCCACCGTAATCTAAAATAGCAAAAGTTTATTGAAAATATGAATAATAATAGTTAAAGGATAAGGAAAATTATATTTCTTTTATTATAAATTATTCCTTCTAGAAAACACGGGGAGTTTTGCTTTTGATGATGTAGGACATGTGCATGAGTGTTTGAGCAAATAGGATCCAAGTATGAACTCCGACTTTGAGAAGCCCCGCCTTAACTAAGAATATACTTCTTCGGGTGTGTCGGATCTATTCGGGTGACGTTGTAATTTCTTTGTTTTTATAAAATGAGAAAAGAAATGAAATAAATTAAATATAATAATTTATTTTATGTCTCTAATAATGAATTATAAATATTACAATTTAAATATACATTATTTTGTAATTTGTTTAACATTTTTTTGTGGCTTGTGAACCACTGTTTGTTTACTTCTGGTATATCCACAATACCTACGTCACAAAATACATGTAAAATTCGGACCTTAATATCTCGCTTATTTGGAGGAATTTTTAAGTCGAACTTTCACATGTAGTCTTATATATTTATGTAATTCAAGAAAAAAATTTAAAAAAATGTGGAATAGCCTATTTCCTCCTACTCTTTTAAATGTTCGAGATTCTTCTAATTCATTGACGAGATTGGCGGTATTTCTAATGCATATCTGTGATATATGTATCTATAATTTAAAACATTTAATTAATAATAAAACAAGAAAAATTAAATGAAATTCCCAGAAAAAGCCTTTAATAATGTTTCTGGATATTTGACATTTTTCTGTCATTTACAAACATTTTAATTTTTCAACTGGTTTCCATGGAGTTATTTGGGCTATGAGCTTCACTAAAATAACATAAATTTCCAAAAATAATATTTAGAAGATTTTTTTTAAGTAAGTGCTACTTCCAGTTGTCCAACTCTTCCCATTAACGTCAGATTAAGGAATACGAAGTTAAATTGGTCTTTAGTCTTATAGAATTTGAGAAACCGTCCCTCCAACATCCAGACACACACACACATCCACACACACACACACACACACACACACACACACACACACACACACACACACACACACACACACAAATCATTGTAAAATGTTAAAATCGGATTCTAGTGACTTTAAAACGTACTTATTCACTAAAATCTGGATATGCGATTTTTAACATGAATCCAATACCTTTCTTAGCAAGAGGTAATAAACATATTTTTTTTGCCCTCCTGAAGTGTAATGGGAACTTTACAATTGTATACACAGCAAGTGTAACCTACATTTTACGCTTACTGTGTTGTAACTTGTCTAACTATGCTGTAAAATAATCAAAATACACTGGACGTTTATGGGCATTTAGAAAAGAAATCATCTTTACTATAATAAAGTTCATGTAAAAAAGTACTACCTACTTAAGTTATTTTTTTACTTTAAAATTTCCTATATTTAAAATTAATTTATATAAACCAAACTCACGGTAGCGACATCTGTCATTATTGTAAAAATCCGCCGTTACCGACATAGTCACCGATCGATATACTTGTCAAATACGCGAGCATTGCTGAAATGTCAAATATCGACAGCTACCTATTATTTATTACGAAGAAAACATGAGCAAATAAATATATTATCAGTCATAAACAACGTCTATTATTACAGATAAATTTTTGCTAGAAGAAGTACTCTAATGAAGGTAAGTAAAATAAAATTTGGAAATTGACTTAACCCCAGTATTTTAAACTAACCCTTTTCAGAAATACAACCTATCTCATTGAAAAAAGTGATTTTCATTATCGTCGGCCAAAAAATTTGATACAATTCTCGTGCGTGAAGTATTTTACAGCGCTCCAGCTAACAAGGCACTCGCCTTCTGTCGCGCTGTAAAATACAACTTACACGCACTCGAATGTAAATAACTATTACAGAATAGTTTATTATGTGACTGATTGTGGTCCTAATGGCCCAGATTCGAGTCCGAAATTTATTTCTAATTTGCAATTACGTGAAAATGGGCTCTTCTCAAAATCTTTTCACAAACTGAGCCGATTTAAGCGCAGGCACGTAGTTTAATCATTAAAACTTGTCCCTTATCTTTCTAATTTACAAAGTGATAATAAAAATTAAAAAGTCTTATAGGCGCGTGGCATAAGGACTCGTCGACGATATCTTTGTTTTACATCATTAACCGCCATTACCACGAGGGCGCTGCAAATTCCCGATCGGGTAGTTGCGAGAATTACCGCTCGGAGCTGTAACGCGCTTATCGTAGGCGTCTTCCGGTTCTGTTGACTTAGGGGTAACGCCGTTATGCGAAATCAGGGTAAGCGTTGAAGGTGATGCTTAGACATTCTGTTTCACACGGCCAGCTAGGATCTAGGATGCTTAATATGGGTGATTAAGATATGACTAAAATAACATAATCAGTTGTATTTTAGTCATTCCAATGTATATTTAAACGGTAGCCATGGTAATTAGTTAGTTAGGGTCAATATTACTATAGCTTGTATACAAATAAATTTGTAGATACTTAATAACATTTTTCTTTTCGTACATTTGAAAATTTAATAACCAAACTAGGGCTGTTAAAATCTGCTGAAATTGCTAACCGGTTAACCGTCGGTTTACAGACCGGTTAACCGAAAAACCGAATAACCGGTTTCAATTCAATAACCGGCCGATTTTTAACCGGTCAGAAAAACCGGTTTTTAGCCGGTCAAAAAACCGGTTGTTAACCGGTCAAAGAACCAGTTTCTAACCGGTCAAAAACCGGACTTTAACTGGTTTTAATCGGTCAACAAACCGGTTTTTAACGGGTCGGAAAACAGGTTTTTAACCGGTCAGAAAACCGGTTTATAACCTTTAATTTGGTGCATGTTCAAAAGTTTCCTCAAAACGTATCGAGTTTTAAGGGCGCCGTTAACTTTATGTAAACATCGTACTTCTTCTTTGGGAAATAAATTTCGGTAAACTTTGCAAAATTTCCCTGTGTGCACTAAAATCTTGACAATTTATTGTTTAGCAATGGTATATATGGTATGCGAGCAATATCTTCGGTTATTATTCATATTTCACCAACTCCGTATTGATTCGGAAGGTTGTTGAAATGCTGTATTTAAAATTGTTTTCGATGTTGTTCATATAGATCATCGTGTCTAATACAACTTTAAAAAAATTTTGTCATAAATTTTAATTATTACTGTATATTCAACGATTGCTGAAGATGGGCTTGCCCTAAGCCCGAAACGTCCGTAATAATAGTATATTACATCCGAGGTGGGAAATGTTTCATTACAGCCGAGGGCTTACGTATATTACCGAGAGACGATAAAAGTCTAAATTCAGCAAGAAATTCTCTTTCTTTGCATGTCACGCATGACTTTTTTACACAATCGGATCTCGAGTTACAGCCGTTTGAAGTTACATGATTTTTCATCGAAATTTAGACTTTCATCGTCTATTATTCTATCTTTAACCGTGTAAGAATGGTACATGAATATATCAGAAATGAACTAAATATAATGCACACTTAAGACTTACAGTTTTGAAAAAAATATGGCTAACACATTAAATTTTAAAAATTTTCTAATTTTTTCGAAATAGAAAAAACTACTATAACATCAAAGTATAAACTCAATTTATTTAGAATTATCTCAATAGATCAATAATTATTATTATTTCCAAAATATCTAATGACATTCAAAAGTTTGTTCTATTAAACTTAATCATGACACTTTATTTTGTAAATCGTTTAATGACAATAAATTTTAAGGAAGATTTTATAGTTTAAAAAGATAAAAATAGGGATTTTCATCATGAATGAAAATTTATTTAATGACAAACCTATGTGGTAATAAAATTTACGATATAATGGTACGTAATCTATATAAATTGCACGTCTTACGCTTTGTAATTGAAGAAATGTAAACCAACAGACCATTAAATAAATAAAAGTAAATTAAAGCCAAGAAACTAGTAATGAAATTAATGTTATTTATGAAAATAAACCGAAGTTGCTGTCGCATTTACTTGTTATTGTAGAACAGTTGAGTCTTGCAATAATATTTTCCAAAAATTTGTATTCACTGTTTAGAAATAAAATAACGAATACGATACGGTAATTTCCAGCAAGTAAATTACATATATACAAGGATAAGGTTCTTATAAAGAAATTTGTATAATAATTGCAATAAAATTACAATAAAACAATATTTTCGTTTATGTTCTGTTTATTTTAATTTAAACCATCGCTCCGGCAACATATACTGCTGCTTTCTTCAGGGAAAAACAAAAATAAATAATAGCAAAAAACAATAGCAACGAATAACCAGACTAAAGCCTCATTTCCACCGAATGTCTTAATGCTTAATACATAAGGCTTAATGAATTATAACAATTTACTAGGATACTATTTCCAGCTATTTTGTTTAGTGACAATTCAACAGAAATGTCATATTTTTTTTCCGAATTACTTGTTGTTTAGTAGACTGCCATTGCAGCAGCAATTCTTCTTTTTTTAATATTTTATACCCATATACAATTTTCTGTATTTATATCGAAAAACCGAAAAATTAATTAAAAGTTAATAATTATAAAATAGACTGACAGTTGACAGTTCAGGTTAGAATTTTTCAATCATTTGTTTTTACGCATTGCTATTAGTTTTTAAGCATTAAGCATGGTAGTAAACGTTGTCATGTAATAAACATTTTTACGCATTGTGCTTAGTTATTAATTATTATTATTATATTATTAATCTTACGCATTAGGACAATCGGAGGAAATGAGGCTTAACATTTTATAACATATTTAATTTATTTTATAATTTATTTAATTTAGAACTTAGTCGAGCGACTAAGTTCTAAACCGTCACAATAATTGAGATTATTAGTCATGGTTTTAAAAATCTCTATGGCTATCTATTTGAAACGTGTATGTGACTACTGAAATATTTTTTAATAATTTATTAATTAAAACATAAGTTACAGAAGGCAACGTACCATCAATTCGCTTACGAACGTGCAGCGGCGAGTGGGAGAACAAACGAGTGCTAATAGCCTTCTTAAACGTGTGTTTTATAGTATTTTCTCTGTTGAGGTTTACATTTACATTATTTTTTTATAAAAATATTTGATAATTCGTATTAAGGGATATTTTTGGTAGAAATATTAGGTTGGTGACAATGATTTGTGAATTCGAACTTGGCGCGTTACCTGCATCTCGAAATACACTTCGAAAATGAAATGCATTTTATTCCTTTTAGTAATAAAAAATACAAGGACCTAAAACATAATACAAATATTACACATGCTTAAATTAAAATACGTTTTCTTTTTCATTTCATGGGTATACACAGTGACAAATTTACAAGGCGAGACATATTTGTACGATAGGAAATTGCATAAAGCAAGGCATTTGATACGGTTAATCACTTTGCACTAATACATAAACTACAATACAACTTTAATTTCTCACCTCACCTAGCTTCTTTTATTTCATCCTATCTCAGCAACCGCAAGCAATTTGTTCGTCTAAACAATTTCACCTCGAATTATTATATCCCCAGCTCTGGCATCCCTCAAGGGTCGAATCTTGGGCCTTTGCTTTTCAACTTATTTATTAATGATCTTGTTGATTGTTTGGAATATTCTGTTTATTATATGCTGATGACATGAAAATCTTTAATACCATAAATTGTGATGAAGATAGTTTTGAGTTACAGCGAGACATAGAAAATATTACAGCCTGGTCTACAAAATTTAAATTATTCTTCAATGTAAATAAGTGTAAAGTGATGTCATACACTATGAAAAAGAATTATTTACAATCTAATTATTCAATGGAGAACTTAATACTCGAAAGAGTAAAACTATATAAGGACCTGGGAGTTTGGTTTGATGAAAAATTAACATTTTCACATCATATACATATTACCATCAAAAGTTCATATAAATCTCTTGGATTTATTATTCGCTGTTCCAAACATTTTCACAAACTATCCACTCTCATCTCCTTGTTTAATTCATTTGTTCGCTGTAAAGTAGAATATTGTAACGTAATCTGGTATCCATTATATAAAAATCATGTACACGCCATTGAGGTTATTAAAAAAAAAATTTGTTAAATTTTTCTGGCGTAAAACCAATGGATTTCCTACAATTATTGATAATTATTCTTACATTAATGTATTAGCTGAATTTGGAATTACATCTTTGGAAAATCGCCATAAAGTACAGTCGGCCGTTTTTCTATATAAGCTTGTCAACAATATCGTTGATGACATCAACTTACTGGCTCGTGTTAATTTCTTTGTACCTAGAATTAACTCTAGGCATCGAATCCTGTTCAAGTCTACAATGGCAAAATGTGATTATGAACTAAAATCACCGATCCGTCGCATATGTTTTTATTACAATACAATTCATTCGCCACATAATTCCATTGATTTATTTTCAAATTCATATATATTCGTATATTTAAAAACTTACTAACTTGTTACTTTTTGTCTAACTGAATTTCTCACTAGTGTCTCATTATATACTAACAATGTAAACAATAATCTATTGCTGTTTGTGGATATATTTGTTACTTTTATTGCTACTACTCCTCGATAAACTTTGTATTTAATTTGTAAAAAAATTTCTAACCCTCAGTAATTGGGACTTTGTCCTGTTGAGTGGTTTCAAATAAATAAATAAATAAATATGCACTAGTTCAAGAATAAAGCTCCTTCTAACATCAATTGCGTGCTAGAATATTACATTCTAATTCCTAAACACAGTAAAATATTTTCTGATCATATTATTTTTTTTATTTGCACAAAAATTGTCATAGGTGCTTTTATTTTCCAGTTGGAAAATTTTAAAATACGATAGCACTAAATCAGAATTATTTTAAATTCACTACTGATAACAACGGGATTGCTGTAATTGTCATATTGTCAAGAGAACGTCCAGTCAATTTTAAAATAATAGACATTTCAATTTTATATCCATGGAGTATCATAAATGGATAGCTATAAAAAATTCAAGCACATTAAAAATTTACGGCTGCTAACTACATCGAATTATGGATTATTCATTTTCATTTATTTGCTACAAAAAATATTTTAAAAATCTATAAAACGACAGAATTATAAATTAACCCAATGTCCAAGAAAAGTTTCTTTGAGAAAACCAAAAATAAACTCCTGAAACAGGATTCCATATTATTAACTAAATTTCAATAGAGTTCGAAACTTTTTCGAGATTTGAAACAAATGTAAATTTATTCAATGTGGATTAATATGAAAAACTTTTATTAGAAAAATATCGTATTTTCCTGCGTGGAGATTTAAAAATAAAACTTTCGTAAACAGTTTACCTTTATTTTCAGTCAGTGACCCTAAAATATTTAGAAATTGTTCCATCTACAAAGTCGTTTTCTTACCTTCATATCCACAAACGTAACTATCGTAGTTTTGTTCCAAACAGATTTGAAAGTTTACGAAGAATATAAGAGACTATAATTTAGAAGTGCAATGCAGAAGAAAATAATAAGATATGTTGTGCACCAAAAACACCAGATGGCAGCATGTTACTATTCTTGTTTTCATTGTTTTAAATAAATTATTTACCTACTTCATATTTATAAACGAAATGTGTCTTGCTAAATATTAATATACTTACATTTTCGTGCATAGCAATCGACCACTTTGTAATTTTAAATTTAATTATTTTTTTAGAAACTAGACCCCAGATTAATAAAATTTATGCTGTTTGGAAGATCATTTATTATGCTTTAATATGAGCTTAAATTTATGAAGAGTGCGAATTTTTTATCAAGTGCTGAAACTGATATATATATATATATATATATATATATATATATAAGTTACCGTTGCCCAAACCGATGAATTGCAGTTCCCAGGCGCCGAACCCGACACCTGAGTTTACTGTTTCCAGTTTACAGACTTTTCTGTAGTTTCAAGTCAGTCAGAGTGTAGAATCCAAATAGAATAAATGTAATAATTTTCAATAAATAAATATTAATAAAGTTTATGTGTAACAATTGATAGTTGACATAAAATAAACTTATAATAAAATCCCGTTTTAAAAATACTATTTTGGATCCTCGAAATATAACTTATATATATACAGTGTGAACACTGAAAACCGTGACATAGGCGTTTAACATGGGAAAACAGTTTTTTTCAAATATTATCTGTCCCGCAAGAGTATATTGGGAGTTTTTGATATGTTCAGAAAGATTATTTAATTTGGCATCGAAGAATATCTAAATGCTCTTAATTTAATGCCTTATTATTGAAATATTTACGAAAGTATAATCCTACTTGACAGTTATTACTTATAATTTACTAAAAACAGTAATCATGGAAACGTATTTGGTAGCTGACTTGGTTAAATTAAAGGCTGGTTTATGTAAGCAGTAAACTTATGCATTTACCTTAGCATTAGCATTATGACTTTGCATTAAACTTTGCATTACGCTGTCCGGTTTATGTACTTCTTAGGGCAAACCAATAAGAGCAGGCTGGTAATGTCACTTCTTGTAAAATCAACACGTCCTTTTTATCATAAATATATCTACATTGTTAAATTAACTGTATTAGTTGGACTTATTTTTCAATGACATTCATTTTTAGTCAAGACATTGTGACAGAAATATTCCAAAATAACAAAATAATGACAGATGTCAATTGACTATCGTAAATATCTTCAGAATCAAGCTGTCGTCCACGAACATATACTCTTCTGATTGGTTGGCATTAGCATTAGGACTTGAAAATTTGAAATTGTCATATTCTAGGGTAGCGGCATAATGCTAAGGTTAAGGTTACAGCTACATGTACCGCAGCACGCATTTGTCTATACTTGAATTATTAATGCAAAGTCATAATGCTAATGCTAAGGTAAAGTCATAAGTTTACAGCTTACATAAACCAGCCTTAAGGCTCCATGATAATTTTTCACAAGTTCAAATCCCTCCCGGTTCAAGTTAATATTTTTATTATTTTTATATTTATTTTTGTATTATTAAATACATTCTTTCCGAAAACTTTTTAAATCCAATGGAATTTTCATTAGAAGAAAAAATTAGTATAATTAAATTTTACAATCAAGGGATGAGTTTACGAGAAATTGCATTCCATGAACGAACTAGACGAATCATTTTAAAATTTAAAAAAACCGGTTGCGTTAATAACGAACATAAAACTAAACTTAATTTGGCTTAAATTTACGTATTTATTTCACTTCTTTTACATTTAGTCAATAAAATACTTGATGTATGTACCAAAAAATTATTTGTTTTAATTTTGTAATTTATTTAATAATAAATTGTACAAAATAAATATAAAAGTAATAAAAATAGTAACTTGAACCGGGAGGGATTTGAACTAGTGAAAAATTATCATGGAGCCTTCATTTAACCAAGTAAGCTACCGAATACGTTTCCATGATTACTGTTTTTACTAAGTTATAAGTAATAACTGTCAAGTAGCATTATATTTTCGTAAATATTTCAATAATAAAGCATTAAATTTGGAGTATTTAGATACTCTTCGATGTCAAATTAAATAATCTTTCTAAACATATTAAAAACTCCCACTATACTCTTACGGGACAGATAATATTTCAGAAAAACTGTTTTCCCATGTTAAACTCCTATGTCACGGTTTTCAGTGTTCACACTGTATATATATATATATATAAAATGAGATTTTAAATATTATTGTTATTGATTCGTATTTCAAAAATAAATTCGTTGTATACGATACCACACAGAAAATAAAATTCAGCTGTAGGCACTAGGTGAAACATTATAACAATAATAATTAATGAAACACTTGATGTAAGTTTCACAAATAGGTTTTATTCAACTCTGGCTTATTAGGTCTTCAGAAGATGTACAAGTTTAATCTTGCACATCTTGTGAAGAAGGCCTAATAAGCCGAAATTGATTAAGACTTGAATAAAATCTGTTTGTGAAACTTTATCAAGCGGTTCATAGTTTCATTAATTATTAAAATTCTGGAATGTTGGTTCTTTTATTCTTCATCAATATAGAAATGTATTTCAATGTGGATTTATAGATCTAAGTAAGCAGTGTATTTTATTACGATGATCATAATTTGAAAGGCATCAGCTCCATCTATCAAGTAATGAGAATGTTATAATTCTTGCAATGAAATGTGTCCCTTGTTTTATAACTTGCTAACTGCGCCATGATAGTTAAGACGACTTCCGTTTCCGTTTTATCGTCTTCCTCATCCGGAACATCGGGTCATTCATTAGAGAAATTAATTTTCACTTGTTTCTAAGATAAACAACGATCAACCCGGAACTTCTTTAGAACTGCTATCCATTCTTGGTCTTCCTCTGTTTATCGCCAACGGAGATAAAATTCTATAAATGAGTTCTCAACTTTCTCAATTCAATAATTTAAAATATTTCTGCAGAGGACTTTTCTCCCTTAATAAAAATCCATTTATATTAGTCGAGGAACACGAAAATATTATCCATTTATATGAAAAACATTTCAAAATTAATGGTATTACCTGCTTTTTTTAAACTCCGTATAGATGAATTCTACAAAATATACACTAATTGTAACAAAAAGAGTGTAAACTCAAGCTTTATGACATAAGGTCAAGTATTTTATTGACCGAATGTCATAAAGCTTGTTTACACTTGAAATGCGTACAAGATTTTTTATACGACCTTAAATAACATTCCTGAAACAAATTAAAAAATCTGTTGTGGCCTTCCGTCAATTCAGTGTATTTGTACAAATCAAATTTTTTACAAATTAAATATTGCAAGTTCCTTTGAAAAGATTCTATAAATCCAATATAATTATAACACGAAAGTACATTCTGTAAATTGCACTTCACACTTCCACATTCCTATCCAACGCATCTTTTTCACACAGTTCTTCCTCTCTCAAATATTCTGCTACACAGTCCTTCCATCTTCTCTTTGGCCTTCCTCGTACTCCCCGCATTGAAACTGCAAGTCACTTGCGAAGGACACTCTGTCACTTATGTTACTTTCTGATCCTATACTTTCCACTTTGGTTTTGCACTTGACAATGACATCTGTCAATTAGAATTTTTTGAATATATCTGCTGTTTCCATAATTTTTGCAAAGCAGACTAATTTTTGAAAGTTAACCTCTCTTAATCTCTCTATAACTCTATATTTATTGAATATATACTTTATGAAAATGTCAAAATTATTTTATTGCGTTTTTATAATATTTTTGTTTGTTGTTTTTTATTATTAAATTTTAATAGATTTTACTAATATTTGCGATGTCCATTTTGAGATTAATATTGTTAGAATCATTATTAATGAGCATCATTTCAAGTGTCAAAGTGAAACTTATGGCCAAGTGATTCCATATAAATAACTAGAGCGCATTTGCCATTATTGGTGTTGCAGTTGTTGCAATTTATCTTATGTTCGTTTATCCTTGTGTTTAGATTCCGTTTAGTATGGCCAGTGTACTGCGCTGGACAGTCATCGCATGGTATTTTGTATAATACGAGTGTTCTGTAATCATCATCAATATCTGCTCTATGTTTATTAAATAAAGTTCCAATCGTTTTAGTTTGCTTAAACCCCAAATTAATATTGAGGGAGTTTGAGAACGTTTACCTTTACCCATCAAATTTCCAGTCAAGAAGTCTAAGAACATCATTAATGAAATTGTTCTCTGCTCTTCTCCCTGTAATGGCAATGTATATATTGCGTTTAGTGAATAAATACCATACCATGTTCTCCCTATTCCGCGAAAATATCTGCAATATTTTTGCTAATTAAAGCCATCATGGCAAAACATAACTTTGCTCTCGGTTGTGAAGTTAGCAAGTCAGCTTTCACTTAATCACGACGTTCATCTCACTAACTTTTCTTAGACGATAACATTCGTCGCTTTTGGCGGGTAAACAGTTGAACACCACGAGTTCACAGTCACAGCCTACTCCGCAATTCCGCACCGACATGGAAAATTCGCACTAATTGGTACGTTCATTTGCAACCTAGATTAAAGTTCTTATTCTGAAGTTAGAGAGAAGGAATGAGATATTCGGTCATCTAGTGGAATGCAATTACCTGAAGTCTGCCAAGCAGACACACAGCCATGTTTTCGAGATAGTGATTAACTCGTTTGAGGTTAATTACATCCTTTACTAGGACTAGATAGTAGGAGGCTAGTAGTTTGCATCAAATATCAAACTTATAAGAATGAAGACAGAAAGGTAACTAGTTTCTTGTTTTATATTTGTTTGACAGTTTTATTTGCAGAACCATAGATAATAACAAAATTGCAGAATGGTTACAAACACCACAAGGATATTTTGTGAACTAATAGGAAGGAAAATTTCATGTGTGGATGTTGGAAGGACGATTACTCAAAAACCATAAGACTTAAGACCTATTTAACTATGAACCCCTCAATCTGACATTCCTGGGAAGAGTTGAAAAGGTTTTGGTAACAAATGGACAACCGGAAGTAGTAATTTTTTCAAAAATAAAAATCTTCTAAATATAATTTTTTGGAAATTTATGTTATTAGGTACAAATTTTAAGAATGTAAAATTTTCTATCCAATACATTGAACATTTTTATTATATTTTCTATAGATTTAGAGATACAGAATTATAAACAGCCCATGAAAACCAACTGAAATATTAAAATGTTTGTAATTGACATAAATGTTAGAATCAAAAATCCAGAGATATTACTAAAGGCTTTGTCTGGGTACATTTAATATTTCTTATTTTAAAATTAATTAAATATTTAAAATTATAGATGTAGCTGCCACACGTTAATTTGACACTATCCTTGAATGCGAAAAATCTAAAATTGGTACTTGGACGAATCGAGATGTAATTGTAATTATAATATGCTATTGTTATAACGACGAAAAGACTCCGTCAACATCTAAATTTGGTATAAAAAGAAAGGGGATTCATTTATAAGCCAAAGTATGTACAATATCAGTGTCAACTAAACACGCACTTGCTATTCATATATTTCATCATATACCCTTCAGAAATACCACCAATCTCGTCAATGAATTGGAAGAATCTCGAACATTTGGAAGAGTAAAAGGAAACTTGTCCATAGAATGAATTGAAAAATGAAGAAAAGATGTAATTAGAACTTTCTGTATGTACCAGATATTTTAAATACAATACTTATAATATAGCCTAATATGAAAATGGCGAAAGATATTGTGCTGGCCATAACAGATTTTTTTTTTGTGAAATAATTTACAATAAATGAGTCAATTTGTCCATTCAAATTTTATTATGTAGAAACTTCCAAAAACTGTCAATATCAAATACTCATTCGATGAAAAAGAGAAAACCAGATAAAAAAAATTATTCTTCAAGTCAATTACCCCGAAATTATCACGTAGTAAATCCAGAATACAATACACACTGGAACAATGCGGAATAGTTGATGAAGTTTTCAACAGTTGCGTGTTTGCCGAACGCTGCCCATGCACGGAAGAATTTACGAGGTTTTAATCCCTCGCAACCAGGCTACGCAAGCCTTGTATTTATTGAAAATTTTCATCTGACATAAATTTCTCGCTAAATGCGATGTCAATACCAGCTGAGCATTATGTTTTAATTATATTTTAGGTCGGAGTTAATAAATCAGAATTTAAAATGGGACCCCGGGGGAATTTTCATTACAGAGATTAAATATTTGATTATTTTGTTAGCGTGTGGATGTGAAACAGATTTTTGGTGTTCCTTTCAAATTTCATTATTTTCATTATTTCGTTTTTCAGTTTAACAAATAATTTTCAATCAAATCATAATTACTTTTGTGTACGTATTATTATTATTATTATTATTATTATTATTATTATTATTATTATTATTTTAAAAAATCTGTCATGGCCAGCACAACACCTTCCGTTAATTTGATGTATTTTTTACAAATTCCATACAGAAAGTTCAATGGAAAATATTCTATAAATCCAATAAAATTATCACATGAATATATATTGACAACTGTAGAGCATCGATATGACATATGGTGACTAAATTTTGAACTAGTGCATGACGGTAGGTGCGAGCAAATACAACATAATGTTAGCATACATTTTTTAAAAGTATTTCTTTTATACGAAAATGAATGCTGTAAAACACGGTAAAAGCAATATTATGTGTTGTGTATACGGGTGTCATTCGCTTATGAGTAGGGAAACTCATTTAAGTTTCCACTTTTTTCCAAAAATAGGTACAAATAAAGTGAGTATACGTATAACCACAAATGCAAGTATTAAACAAACATTGGAGCTTGGAAGTATGTTTTACGTTCTGGAAAACAAATTTCCCAGTATATGAGAGTATGTTCGAGACATTTCAAAGACAGTGACTTTATTCTTCCAGGTAATATTATTAATAATTATATTTCAAACATATTTATGATTATTTAAATTTTTAGAAATTCCTTCTCAACGAAGAAATTAAAAAAAAGTGCTATACCATCTTTGTGACGACAGAGCACTTTTTTGAAGACAGAGTGATGTTACATTTATAATTTCTCGATAACTATCGGTAATTCCACATAATATAATGTGATTCGCATTCAGAACTTCTTCGCCTGTTTACAAGATTAATATTTTAAATAAAGTAGTAAATGAACATTATATACAATCATACCTTCAACAATAATCCTAGAATGATGAGTAGCATTTAGAAAGTCAAATATCTGAACAATACTTAGATTCATTGTGAAGAAACACAAGCAAAATTGTATTATATGACAGTGACAGATTGTACACCTACCGTCATGCATCCGCCATATTGAAAGTGCTTGCAGCGCCTCTATCGGTCATTTCAGTTGAGAATAATGTATACTCATATATAAATACTCTAAAAATGCGTACTCTTACGTAACATTATCTTTATAATCAAATAATATTACTACCAAGTTCATATCTCTTACCCATTTTTGAATTATTGCCCCAAAAGTCAATATACCCCATATTTAGATAAAATATTTAAAATTTACAAAAATCTCATTTTTTTCTTTTTTTTACTTCTCAATGCGCTGATTCCAAATTTTGAAACCGCAGGTCGATATCTCTTTTCGTAGATACATTACATTTTTGAAAATTTTGAAGTTTTTATCTAAATGTGGGGTATATTGACTTTTGGGGCAATAATTCAGAAATGGGTAGAGATATAAACTTGGTAGTAATATTAATTGATTGTAAAGAGAATGTTACGTAAGTGTACGCATTTTTGGAGTATATGAACAATTGTGGGAATTTTTAGAAATTAATGTATTGAATAAAAATGGATAAATGCTATAAAAAAGATTCTATATATCCAATAAAGTTATAACACGAACACATACACCGAATTTTATTGACCAAAGACAATCCCTTACCTAAAGGTGACAGAAGGTAAAAATATAACACAGCCTTAGTCGTGATTTAATATGTAAAAGTTTTCGTTTGTTTCAAAGCACAAAATTCATGCATTCTCCTGTATTTGCTTTACCAAATGTTAAATAAACTGTAAACAATATTTCTATAAAATTTTACTCCACCATAAAATAAAGCATTAAGTAAAGCCGGATTAATAATTACCAATGAACATATAATAAACATTCCATCTAGTTATCCATGAAATTGCGTGTACATATGGGGCACATTCATGTGACGTCATTAAATGATCCCAACGGTAGCCAATGCGATTATTGGTAATAAATTTATATGATGAATATGATAATTAGAAACATTGGCTTATTGGTCACGGGATATTTTGTTACATTTTATGCATTAGGAATTTTGAAGCCCTGGGTTATTATGCGGTTGATATATATACTTTAAACATTCATTTAACAATTAATATTATTGTAATTAAAAATTGTCAAAGAAACATGAAATTTTCAGAGCGAAAAATTAATTATTTTTTTCATATTCTGCGTTCTGATGAAATTAAAAATGTAATAAATATTTTTCAATTTAAAAATGACATGTACAGAAATACTTTTATTTGTATTCTTAACATTCTCAAAACGAAATAGTATTTAAATTATGTTAATTATTAAAAAAGTCCTTTGTTTCGTTTAGCAAATTTTATTCACCCTCGATTATGTTTTATTTTTTGGGTTTCTATTGGTTGAATGAATAAAACAAGCTAATTTGCGTACTGATCTGCAATGCAAATTTGTAGCAAATAGATGTTCATTTGTAAATCGATTTTAACTTGTGCTTAAACACCTAATTAATAGTTGTTTGGAAGAAATTCACACAAACAATAAAATGGGTTTCATTTGTCTATTCCACGGAGAGGGGGTAGTTTTTCCCGCCATAAGTTTAAAAATGGGAAAAATTGTTGTTACTATTAAATGCAACTACAGAAAATAATAAATTATCATTAATTTTTTTTTATATATATTTCACAAAATAAAACAAATCGTCAACTCATTTCTATGAGTCGCATTAGTAAGGCATTCATCGCGTAATTCTTGGAATATTCTTTGCATTGTTTTCCGAACGTCAGCAATAAATTTTAACTTTATTTATTTGTCGACACGTGTGGAAGTTTTTCGATCAGTTATATTTCTCGGAAAAGTGAATTTACCGAGAACTGCTATAAATTAAGCGATCAATTCATTGGTTTTTCTTTATGTAAACCGCAGCATTCAAAATTAAATTTACTGTTAAATGTATCTTTCTGAAAAAGAAAAATAATAATTTCACGTTATCGGCATAGTCATTAAATAAAAGTTACGAAGTAATCAATGTTGGGACACCTAAGTTTCATACAATAGTTCATTCAGTTTCATCCAAATCAAATAAGCGTTCTGTTATTATAAGCATAATTAAATTCTTTTTTCTTTCGAAGAACTTTGATGTAAAATACTGGCTGAATGGTACACTTTCCGGTAGAAGCAAGTTTAGTTAAATCGTCTTATTTCAGCCTCAGGAATCTGTGATTAAGCCATGTCCCCCTATTTTAGAGACACCTGTATTTTTGGAACCGTTCAACTTCAACTGTAATGTGTGAAATTTTCTTGTAGAATCCTAGGTGTCTCCACCTAATATTTTTCCTTCAACAAAAGTAACTCCAAGGAGTAAGATAACCTTTCTTTTTAGTGTATAAGAAATGTAGTTTCAGGTGAAAGAAATCCGCACAATGTGTCAATTTGCTAAAGTACGAACCGTTCTATTTTGCCGGAAGCGATTACATTAGTGGGCGAACAACCGCTGGTCGTTAATGAATTGCAGTGAATAGTGCACAGGGGATCGCCTTTTAAGCTGAAGCAGATCATCCGATAAATAGTCGAGTTTCCCGTCACCGGGACTTCCTTGTCCGAGGAATTGACTGTCCATTTTTCTCTTTTTCCGTCCCCCCTTCCCGGCTGATTGCTCTCGGAGACGGATAGCGTCAGCACCCAATTATGAACACGGCTGCGACGAGAGAAAAATAGAGTTTTTTTATTTTTGATGTGCTATAAATCTTGACAATATAGTAGACACTTCGCGACGTGATGAATGAATCGAGAGCTGTTCTGTGTACCTTAATATGGCGCAAATTGCCTGAGTCAAGGTTGGTTGAAGCATTCATTACTTTTTAGCTAAGTGACTCCAACAATAGATGCTCAATTTCACCTAAAAGCTGAACGCTTTACAGCGTATTACAATGAATTCTTCTACTCGAAATACTTTTAACCTGATATTGCTTAAGAAACTGATATTGCCATTTTTTCTTCCTCTATTTAATTTAACACCAATTTGTCCTTTAACTAAAAGTAATTTAAAGGTTTTTCAACATTTCTTATTGGCTAGTGTACAGCCATACACAATCAGGTACTGTACCATATTTAAATTGAACTTTCTTAGAGAAGAAAGTGAAAATATGCATAAAGTAATAAGTATTAGTAATAATAGTTATATGTATCACTAGTCCAGAAACTACAGTTTTGCGAGTGTGAGTATATTTTGACATATAAATAAAAGCACTCGCAAAACAGTTTCTGGACATGTAACACCGATTTTATTAAATTAATTTAATTTTTCTGCACTTTATTCCATTTTACATAACCTTAAAATCTGTTGTGGTTCGCACAATACCTCTCGCCAACAGGTCTTAAGTATTATAGTTTTTGAGGAATTGTGCTTTCTAAATCTAGATACACACACATACACACACACACACACACACACACACACACACACACACACACACACATCCACACAAACAGACATCATCGTAAAAATGTTATTATTGGATTCTAGGGACATTAAAACGTTCTTATTCACTAAAATCTGGGTATCTGATTTTTAGCATGAAAAAGACACAGAATTATATTTATGCACGGACGTATCATAATTTGACAATTATACACGAATTTCTTTGACATAAACGTTATTTTATAGCCCGCAGGCCTCATTATAGCCCGCCGGGCTATAATGAAACGTCAAACCAAATTATAACCTACAATATAAACAATTTAAAAAGGTAACATGAAAAGTTTTTATTACAAATCAAAATTTTTTATATTCTTTAATGAAAAATGAAAATTAATTTTGTGATATTTACATGGAAAGCACGGAAATACACAAAATAAAACTCAAATGACATAACTAATAAACAAACAATAAACTGTTGTTCTCCGCTTTCATAGCAACACTAGATCTGGATGCACAAGGACAAATTCTTTTCGATATAATTTTTTTTAACACTCATAATTTGAAAATTTTCGTCCGTGCATAAAGTTTTGTATGTACCACGAGCGTAACTTGCTTTTATGGCCTTTGGCGTGTTTTTATCCCTCGGCTTACGCCTCGGGCTCAAAATCCCGCCGCAGGCCATAAAAGCCTCTTTACGCTCTTAATACATAAATAACTATTATCTAGGTTTTTCATTGCAAGTTTAATTATAATTAGTTACATGTGAGCTTAAAATGTATAATACTTTTATATTTATTGTAAATATATATCATACAAAAACGTCTGTTTCATATATTTTCGCAGGTTTTCAATGGCAGACAACTACACGTCTTCATATTGTATATTGTATCATATGAAGTTAGTTGTAGTTTGTACTTACAAAACGAGATAGAAGTTAGAACTTATATAATTTATATGATAAAATGTAGTAATTTAAGTTACAATAATTAAGCATTTTCATTGTCCTAATTCTTGTGTTGAAAATAGTCCTAAATTGATATATCACCAGAACAGTAATGCCAACTTGTAATACTACTTATACTGGACTGAGGCACAAGAAAATTTTCTTTTAACATTTATTCGTTCGCGAACTAACAGCGATATAAGCTTATGTATACACAGTATTAAGGCTATTTATTGGACAGGCTAAACAAACAATATTAAGGTAATTATTATTCTATAATTCGAATGTACGGTTAATATGGTGATTTGACTAAATAAATCCATGTCCAATTTTCAAAATCTTCTCGCTGAACAAACCGCATATATTAATTAATCATATTACCATTATAATTAAAGTATTTATCTTTGCGCAAATTGGGACATAATGAATTCAATATCAAAATGAATAATTCCATAGCAACGCTCTCATCCGCAAAATTCTCCTATTCCGAATAAATTATTGAAATTACCTATAGAAATAACTCTGACATTCATAATTTTTTTAAATATTCATAATAGATATCATTTTCGCATAAGACAATTAAAGACTACTGAGAAACAATAACGAAACGTCTGTTGCAAACAAACATAAAAATCCAAACAAAACTGAAATGAAATAAAAGAGCAAGAAATAAAAGACGACGTAGATTGGAAGCAAAGCGGCGATGCGCGTGCTCTTCGGAATTTTGCCACTGATAGACATCATAGTATTGAGGGGGAGGGGGAATTTACTACAGGGACATACATCCTCCCCAAAGGAACAGGGAAGGACCTGCTTTTTATCTCTTATGCTGACATCTACCGGTCGCTCTAATAAAAATGGCAGCATCACTAGAATTTCAAACAATTTATTGTTCCACTACAAAGTTTCCTTTTTTCATGGTAATACTTAGATTTATTACCTTGCACAATGGGAATCATCTATAAATTTATTACTACTCACAAAGTTTGAACATAACTTTATAGATTTGCTACATTTTCAAAACTTTTCAAGCTTAAGCTCAACAATTAATTGCTCTTCTATTGAATTCCATTTTCCATTGAAAACTATGATTGCAGCAACATTTGCCCCAAATTTATAATCAGTTGTAGCTGTGAAAATAAAGTAGTATCCTGCCGACTGCGCCAAATGGTTTTCTTGAAGGTAACGGCATTGATTGATATTTTGCGTTTCCACCTAAACATGGAATTACAATCCATATTTCTGCCTCAGAACGTACTTCCCCACCACAATTTAAGGCCAGGTTACTGCTCACGAGTCGCTGGTCGCACTGTAGCTATCACCTGCATAAAGAATATATTATTACATTACAATAGTTGCGTGACTAGTTATAGTCAGAAAAATTGACTCTTTCGGGCCAGCAATAAAACTATAAATATCGTAATTATGACAAAGCGGCATATCGTTCACTACTTGCATTATAACATTGGAAGCCAATGGGCCTAGAAAATAGCGTTTATGTTAAGGCGATTGCCGGTGCTACGCTAAACAGCACTTTAGTAGAAATCAAACTACTCTCGTAAATATTAAGTTATAACTTCAAACTTGATACCATTGTATAGTAGATAGATCAATGCATGGGGCTGACTAATTATTTTGCATAATTATTAATTTCTATTGTATTTAAATTTAGTTCAAAAAACATCATAAAAATGGCTATTTTAAAATTTATTTTTAACACGATAACTGTACTTTATACAAAAAAATATTTGGGTCACCCCCATAGCGCCAACCTTTCGTAGTAAGTCTGTGAAAAAAATCTAAATTATCTCTTTTAGTTTAGCTGTGATTTGATTTCTACTAAACCCCTTTTTGCCGCTTATTTCAGAAATCAGAACGATAGACTATGGAGGAGAAAGTGTTAGGAGAATATGTTCCCCCTCTACTACACACATCTCCTCTCTCACTCCAACAATTTTATTCACAACACGGGCAGAGTTTTCCCCTTATGCTTTAAACAAGGACAAACACATATAAAAGCAGACAGAGAGAAATAAACTTAGCAATCTTAAAAGTAGTGGGGGACGTAAGAAGTTTGTCTGCACTAGTGTCATACTAGCTACAAAACTGATTTCGCTGAGTGACCGGCAATGCTCTTAAAGGAACAGTAAGATTAGTTTACTATACAGAACAGGTAGAGAAATCATTGAATGCACGAATAGAGCGGCGCAAAATAGGCCAATGGCATTCAATATTACAAAGCAATCAGTGAACGATATGCAGTTTGTCATAATTACGATATTTATAGTTTTATTGCCGGACCCGAGACAAACTGAGCGGACAATGCATATATGCGTACCCTGCAGTAATGCAGGAATAAACGTAAATAAAAAGACACAGCTTATTGTTGGTGTTTTTTATTTGTATCTTGAGTAACTTCACAAGGTATTGGAAATCCATCCAACGTCATTATAGAGATGATTATATTTTATGCGGATATCTGTATATCATTTTAAATTCCGCACACATTCTTTGTCTCCATTTCGGAGAAAATCCCAACACATTATTCTAATAATCTAAACCTTTTTTATATTCAATCGAACGAGCCGCATTTCTCGCAAACAAATCAGTTTGTGTTATTGTGTTTCAAAAGCATTCGCCTCGCCTGGCATATTGGTGTCAACTTCTTTTTACCCCTTCCGATTTGACATATTCCATTATTTCCAAGATTTATCATAGACTCTTTTCCATATTTCAAAGCTGACATCCAGGTTTGCTTCAAGGAAGAAATTTATCCATGTCATTTAAATTTATATTTTGATAAGTTTTACAAAAAAGATGTGTTGTATATCGGAAAAGTATGAATCGGTACTGTAGTGAATCTTCTACGCGTATGAAATGTAAACGGAGAAAAATGGCAAAAAGGAAGTGAACACAGCTGTGGATATTTTGAAGTCTGTATGTATCCCGCGACCAAATCAATCATTTGATATCCCCGTGTGTGTGGATTGTATTTTAAACGAAAAAGACAAGGGATTCAAACCCGGCAACCTCGTTTTGTATCTAGGGACATGAAGGTTTCAGGAAGGATGTGTCAGGATATTTCCACTGAATAGGAAAGGATTTTGAAGGAAGCCTCTTGTTATTGAATTTGTATTGCATCTGAAATGTATAAACATATAGCGACACATCCTTCACTCACGGAGACCTGCCTGTCGTTTGTCTTTCCATCATCTACACAGGTACATTAGTGTTCTTAGCATGATCAAGCCACATGAGACCAAGGGAAAAGATCACCGAAGCATTCTCATCTCCGTCGTTCATGTTTTTAACCGAACAGGCATTCGACGGTCGCAATGTATGTTACATTCCGATTTCGTACCGCCTCTCTCTTAAGCCTATAGCACACTTATCGATGAGCATCAGAGAGCATCGATGAGCTCATTGATGAAACAACAGAACGCACCCGTCATCGACGAAAAATAGCGGCGCTGCTATTTTCATCGAAGATCATTAATGAAACGAACGTATCTCATTTCATATGTATCTTTTGTGCCTCACGTCACTTTGACTTGTGTCAAACAACAATAAACTAGGGAAATATCAATTTAAAAACCGACGGTGTAGGAACATTTCATTGGTAATATTACCAACTTTTCTGTTTTTCGTCAGAGAAAAAATTTATGTATTTGTTATTGATGAAACACAAAATTATCGTTGACGGATGCGTACTGTTGTTATGCCCGTATAACACTAGCGGGTTTCGAAGCGGTTGGCGGGTGCGGTTGCGTGTGCGGGTGACGGTTTTTGCAATCACACTGTGCGGTGCGGTTGCCGCTCCCGCTCCGTTACACCGCCCACTGTTTATTCAGTTTGACGTTTCTACCGAAAGCGGTGACAGGTGACAGTTCGAGACGGCGGTGAACTCGTGAAAACTTTGCGAAGACAGAGGAGATGTAAATTAGCAGTTTTGCTGCTAATTATCTTTAAATATCATGATAGCCTTCCCGACAGGAACATTTGGGTATGACATTTGGTTGCTAGAAGGAGAGAACAGGGCTATCATCATAATTTATTTATGGAGTCGCAGCTGGAAGACCCCGACAAATATCGCAGGTTCGTCCATGTAATTTTACACTAAGTTTTATAAAAACCTGCCTTTTCAGATCAGACCTTTTGTAGCACTCGACTGTAGTGTCCCATAATGTGGGTCGCATTTCTATTAAATCTGGGAGTAAAAATTCCTTTTATAAAGAAAACAAATTCTTGTCCTTTTTTTTGTAAGCAATCATTCTCGCCTCAAGTCCACAAATTCAAAATGACAGAAAAATGCTGCGCCGGCATGGACGAAAACTATAGAACATGCCAAACCAAAACAGTCATGTGACAGTATCGGGCTCTGTAATTGGCTGCGGGTGCGGTTGGCGGGTGAAAAAATAGCCCGTCGGCTATTCCTTCACCCGCAATCGCCACCGCTAGCCGCCGCACTTCTATTGGTCGAGGAGTCACCCGCACACGCAACCGCACCCGCCAACCGCTTCAAAACCCGCTAGTGTGATACGGGCATAACATCGACGAACTCATTGATGCTCTCTGATGCTCATCGATAAGTGTGCCATAGGCTTTAAATTGTGTCTGATTTCGCATTTTGGCATTTTATTTAGTATTTAGGATTTAGGTCTTCTTTACATAAATACAGCTCCGAATGACATGCCAATGACATCCATTGGTTTGTAATGGCAACACTTTCGAATAACAAAAATGAATTATACAATTCGATTTAATATGATACTTGAGATTAAATGTTAATATTATATTTCATAAAATAGAAGCTAATAAGCTATTCTTTGACAGTAAATTTGACGTTTTGTACAAATTATAGCAACGAACATGATTTGTTTAATTAGTGAGCGTCAACTTCAAGGCATACTCGTAGTGCAAAACCCTGAAATATAATTCCTAAAATCCTAAGTAATCATTAGATTTAGTGCATATAAATTTAGGATTTATATATTAGGGTGATAAAAGTGCAATATCGGACACAGCCTTAGACAACCTGGTCGACGTTTCAGTGGTTTTGAGAGAGCTCCTTATAATCAACTGGCGTCTAACGCTAAGCAACCCTTTTCACCCTGTCCTATTTCTCCACTGGGCTAGCCACTCTAAAATCGCTTGCACGCGCCTATTACGCATTCACTCGTACTCATGTGTCTACTTTCGTTTTAAACTAGGTTTCCACATCCAAAGATTATTGGCGCCAATTTGTCGCCAGTTTCATTGGGTCAATTTTAGTGGCACCAGTATATGATTCCACAATCCGATACAAACACAAGTTACTATACATTTAAAAATCTTCTTGACGAGCATCTTCTTGTATATTGAATGTACGTTTTATTTCAAATATTGTAATCAGCAAATCGTTATTTCTAATGTCAAAAACTAAGACAGTTGCACAACATATCAAAATTTAATTTAAAAACCAGACATGTACTTCCCTTTTATGAAAAGGCTTTCCGTGTAATGGATTTAAAACGAAATTCATCTTGTGTAAGATATTCATCGCGTTAATAGTTTCAGAATTAATTTCCTCCGTGTTCGAAGGAAAATCATTACTTGAGTTGATATGCACCATAAAGCCGACAAATTTAGGTAAGAGAATCATCAATCTAACCTTCTGGAAACTACAAAATCCTGCAGTTCCGCCAACAATATCCGAGACCATTCATCTCAAATGTTCGTCAACTCATCAAGAAGTTAGATAACAAAAGAACAAGAACATATGCATGAAGACAAAAGACTGCACTCATTCAGCATGAGATTCTGCATACATGAAAGACGAGGGGACTCGACAGAAACAAAGATTGCAAACACTATCTGATGGAAGGAAATAATCCACGCACAAAAATACAGAACTCATTATTTTACAGTTTCAATTTTTATGTAGTAACAAATTTTGTTTGCATTTCCACGATTGTATTATTTTACTAATTATTGTCACCACACATTGAAGTTCACACAGCATACCTATATTTATTTGTTTTTAAGTTGGCAGCAGTGTATTCTTTATACCATGAGTATTTTTTTAAAGTGAAACATTGGATTTGACATATTCATGGTTACGACTTGAAATTTGATTAACAGCAAAGTATTTGCGTGTCTCATTTAATATGAAACATAGGGAGCGAATTTGAAATTTGACAAAATGTCACTAGAGGTTAATTTTATTTAAATAATTATACCTGGTTTCTAAATATTAAATTTAGCTGTAGAAAATATATTGTCAATCAAATGTCAAGTCGTAACTTATACGAAAATTCAACGTTTATCTGCCATATTGACAAGCTATTGATGGAGGTTTAAATAATTATACCTGATTTCCAAAAATTAAATTTAGTTGTACAAAAAATATTTTGTGCACCTTGTGCCATCGTGTGATTTTCGACTGGACTAAATTTCTTTATAATATTTAAATAACATCTCTGTCTAATTCGTTCCCTATGTTTCATTTTAAATAAGACGGGCAAATACATTGCTGTCAATTTAAATTTATATGCCCTAAAAAATGTCATTATTTAGGATTTAGCGATTAGATTTTAGGGTTTTGTAAAAGCATACTATGCCTTGAAATTGGTCGCGTTCAGCCGCACCTAGCTGCTAGCTCGCTAACCTAGCGAACGTCGTTGAACGGTCCGCTAACCAACCGCTAGATTCTAGCTGCTAGTCTAGCGGGCTAGCGAAAACAAAATGTGCTAGATGACTTAGCGTACTGCTATAACTGTCAAAAATAGGAAATATGGCGCTAGTAAATTCAAATGAAATACAATATGAATATGAAAATATGTCATATTTGGTAAATGAAAGAAATCTGGTAAACTTTTACATACTATATAATATAAAATTTTATTATGAGGTGAGAATAAATTTTATTTTTAGATGGACCGGTCGAATTACCACGACCGCTGTTAGCTAGCAGCTAGATAGCTGCTAGATGCGGCTGAACGCGACCATTGACGCGCACTAATTAAACAAATCATGTTCGTTGCTATAACTTGTGGCAAACATCAAATTTACTGTCAAATAATAGCTTCTTAGCTTTTATTTTATAAAATATACTATTAACATTTAATCTGAAGCATCAAATTGAATCGAATTGTACAATTAATTTTCGGATACCAGTAGTGTGCCATTCGGAGTTATGTGAAGAAGACCTAAATACTAAATGCCAAAATGCGACATCGGACACAGTCTTAGTTTTGACAACTATTGTTACTAGCAATTGTCACTATGTAGTCTGAAGTTAGTCACTTTTCTTTCTTGTTTTTATGTTGGTTATAAACTTGATAAAATGAAAATGACTAATGGCAACGGATTTGTTTTTCATATAAAAATAAATGAAATATTGTTAGGTGTAATTGAATGCATAAAGTAATAACAATTTAAAATCATTTTCTGTTTTTCTACTTTAATTTTTTGCGGTGATTTATTCTTATATTTTATAATTGAAATATGTGAATGTTCTGAGAGTGTAGTTAACCATTTTTATGACAAAATATATCATCTCCCAAATCTGTTTAAAAAAGAACTATTACCATATTCAATCTAATATAACGTATAACTGTCTTTCCGTTTTACGTTTTTGCACAATTTTCATACAGTTTCATTGTAAAACATTCATTTCAGACTTTAAAAAAACTTGAAGCATAACGTAGCTTGTACATGGAGCAGTTATTACTGCCCGAATAAAATGAAAAACGCGACGTTTTCAGCCGCGGTTTCAGTATCTATTAAAGGATAATAAAAACAAGTGAAACTGAGTGAACCGACCAATACAGCAGAGAAGACAGTGCTGTAAAAGGATGGAGGATGTTCGGTCGTCCTTGTCGTGTCGTAGGTAGGATTAATATTACATGGACCAACCGGGTTTCAGGCTGGGTTAACTACCAGCGTTACGAGTTACCGGCTGTGCAGCAGAACCGCACTAGCGAGTTTCTCATCTTAGGATTATTGCTTTCATTCTTTCTGCTTTTTTGGAGGTTATAAAGTGAAGTAATTGAGATTTCTATAACACTAGGATTTATGAGGTTTCATGCTTATTGCTCACATTTGTCCAGGGGGATATCATTATTACAATGACTATAATAAAAAAAATCGATTTTTTTATCTATGTTGACTTGATCACGAACAAAAAGAAGTGAACCATTGGAAAACACTGTTATCCTATGGAATTGATCACAAACAAAAATAATTGAATCATTAGAAAACACTGTTAATAACTACATAATAAAAAATCTGTTGTGACCAGCACAAGACCTCTCGCCATTTCCATATGAGGCTAGATAAGTACATATTGTATTTAACATTTCTGGTACACACACAAAAATTCTAATTACATCTATTATTAATATATTTTTTAATTCATTCTATAAATAAGTTACCTTCTACTTTTCTAAATGTCCGAGATTTTTCAAATATATGTATGTATCTATAATTTTAAATATTTAATTAATAATCAGTAATGTATCTGGATTTTTGACACTGACATTTCTCTGTCAATTACAAACATTTTACTTTTTCAACTGGTTTTCATGGAGTTATTTGGGCTGAGATTCATTACAACGGATTATTTTATATATTTATAATACTCTATCTCTAAATCTATAAAAATATACAACTATAATAACAAAATCGAATGAATATCTTTGACAATGCAAATAATTTGACACACACGAAACTGATATAAGCGTAAACAACGTTAGTACAAAGTGTACCACCGAGAGTGTACCGCTAAGGCAAGAAAGACTGTGATTGTTATTAATAATACCCGTCACACACAGAAAAATTTAAAATGTTTTGTTTTTTAAATTATATTTTAAAAAACACAATTGCCAGACATAACACATATATTAAAGTGAATAACTTGAACAATTCTTTCAGAAAAAAAAAATTGGAAAATGCCCTATTAAAGATATACAGTGTGTTAATTAAAAATCTGGCCATAGGCGTTTAACTTGGAAAAACAGTTTTTGTTTGCTCAAAAGTCCCCAATTTATGTTTCAAATAAATGTTGTAAATAATTATATTCTACGCCTGAATCAGTAAACAGTTTTGCACGTTTGGTATCTTGTAAAATCTAATTTGATATTGTATAAATTGATCATTTGTAGCGATACCCCTGGATTTGATACAAAGTTACAAAGATATGCGTATCGTTTGAACTGTCAGAAATTCTGTTTTCAATTAAATTATTTGAAATCTAACACTCAAATAACTTTTATTATTATTATTATTATTATTATTATTATTTTCACATTTTGTAACCTGTAAAGTTGTAAAGTCAGGTATTGTGGTGACTGTCAAGACAACTATCGGAGTAGCTGGCAAGCGACTAACATGTTTTGTTATTACATTTAATTTAAAGCTAAAAGTTAGCCATGTATTGTTTATTTTGAAAAATCACAGGCATCTGAAAAAAAGGAATGCAACAAAAAAAAAGCTTCATAGCAACATAAATAAAAAAAATAATAATAAGTCAGTAATGAGCCAAGTAATGGTTCAGAAGTAATTTAGCTCCTCTTTCTTTCATTCCTTTTTTTGGGCCTCAATTTATCTTAATACAAAATTATAATTCTCATAAAATCGTTTCTTTCTTTACTTAGTAGTGGGGCAAAATTATATTTTCAGGAAAGTGTAAAGTGTTGTGCATTTGTGTTGTGCTCCGAGACCGCTGTTGTACTAAACAGCGGACACACCTTAATCTACGAATTGGACCAACCGTGCTGTCGCCACTTGGCGGTTTTAATCCGGCGAATTACGCCCCTGCTTCTACACTGCCCTCCTCTCGAGTTCCTCCTGCAGGAGCTTCTGCCCGTATCCAGCCCTGCGCCCTTGGTGGCGTCACTCTGCCAGCCTCACAACCACGTGTGAGGCCTCCTACTTCTGAACCTCCTACCTTACTGAATCTGGCCGTCACCGCTTCCAGACCAGTTACCGTCTGCAGAATTCATCCAGTCTTCCAAGTCCCATCAAGATCCTGCCTCCTAGTCACTTCCCGTTTTTTCTAGTCAAGGTCAGTGCTTCTTTAGTTTTTTGACAATCACCACAATCTCAGCTTGCGAGTTTTTGTTGTTTACTATTTAAAGTCTATTGGTCCTTCGAGCATTTTACATAATTATACATAATTTTTGGTCCTTCGAGCCGGATATTCCACGGTAAAAATTTGATACTATGGAAATCCAATTAAAGTCATTGAAAGCCCTAGCAAAGGGCTATGAATCTCGTATAGTAAAATTGCACGAACTCGCGAAAAAATGCACTCCAACTGACACGCGTAATAATGAACGCTTCTTGGACGAATCCCAAGAAGTCGATTTGTTGAGAGATGAATTTAAAAACGCCTGTATCCGTATAAATGACCTTGAGCTGGCTAATGACACTGGTTTTGAACCTAGCTTCGAAACTCTAATGACTATTGAAATGTATTTTTCGAAAATCAAACGAACGCGTAGCGAGCTAGCTTTGTCGTCTCCCAAGGCACAACAGTCAAAGTCAGGTACGGAAATTAATAAAATTAAAAAACTTCCCCCTATTGAACTGCCATCATTTAATGGAAAAGTAGAAATGTGGCCATTATTTTACCAGTCGTTTAAATCAAACGTTCACGAGAACGTGGCGCTCACAAACGAGCAACGGATTAGTTATCTTATAGGTAAACTCACTGGTAATGCTTTGGAAGTAACGGGAGGGATATTGCCCACACCCGAAAATTACAATATTATTTGGGATGGCTTGGTAAAGCAATACCAGGATAATCGAACAATGGCTAAGCAATACTTAGATAACATTCTAAATATAAAGTCTAGTTCAAGAAACCCAAATGATTTAATAACATTTGTTAATAAATTCTCAGCTTCAGTCGAAGCTCTTAAACAACTCAAAATTCCAGACGTTCTGGATTTTGTTTTATTAAACTGCGCGTCTAAAAAGGTCGATTCAGAGATCGTACAACTATTTGATACGATATTCCGTAAAACGGAATTTCCCTCTTGCCAAACCTTTTTAGAATTTGTCCGGGATCAAGCAAAAATCCTGGAGCGGTCTTCATCTGTAAAAGGCCCACCAAAAATGGCGAAGCATCAGCGCACATTTTTGGCGGCAGATGAAACCCCAATCAAACCATTCAAACCAAAATCTTGTATTTTGTGTAACAGTGCGGAACATTCCAAACTGTATTATTGTGATAAATTCATTAAAATGTCAGTCCAAGACAGATTTGGGTTTATCAAATCTAAAAATGCATGTTATAATTGCTTATCCAATGTTCATGCAGGTAAAGCCTGTGCCTTGCTCACCACATGTCGGGTATGTCACGGGAAACACCATACACTTTTGCATTTTTCAACTCCTCCAAAATCTCCCGCCAAAAAAATAGCGGAATCGGAGAATGACACTTCATGTCATGTATCCATAAACAACCAAGGTTATATTCTATTGTCAACTGCACAAGTTTACGCTACAGATATAAACAAGGGTAAACAAGTTATCAGATGCTTGCTGGATAATGGGTCACAAAATAACCTTATAACTAAAGATTGTTGCAAACGATTAAAATTAAAAATTACCCCCCTTAAAAATTCAAAAGTCACGGGGATCGGGATGACAAGTCGCCCGGCTTTCGGGTATGTAAATCTTAAAATAGAATCCCGAGTTTCGCCCCATAGATACAATTTAAAGGCTCTGGTAGTCGAACATATAACGGATAACTTACCTTCTTGCAAGCTAACCGTTTCCAAATATCCGTCTTTCAAATCCATTCTCTTAGCCGATAATACTTGGAATATCCCGGGAAAAATCGACGTAATATTGGGGGCTCAAATATATCCGTCGCTGCTTCTCTCAAAACGAGTAGGAAGAGCTCCTACAGCTTATGAAACAACGTTAGGTTATGTTCTTTTAGGAGAACTTGACAATAAATTATTACAACAAGAGTCTTTTTCGTCCTTTTCTGCATTCACTCAAAATAACTTAGCATCCTGTTTACATAAGTTTTGGGAGCTAGAAGAAATGCCAAACAATGCAATAATGAGTCCTGAAAATGCTGAATGTGAGAAAATATTTGTACAAACGACCAAACGTTTGGAGAATGGCAGATATATGGTACACTTACCATTTCAGAAGGATCCAGATTTGCTGGGGAATTCTCGTTTAATGGCCGAACGCCGGCTATCTCATTTGGAAAAACGCTTTTCCCAGTCATTAAATTTACAAAGCCAGTATAACGCCATAATAAATGAGTATTTAGAAAAGGGTTATCTGTCAGAAGTAACGTCAAACGAAGACGGATACTTCATTCCACATCACGCTGTCATTCGTGAAGACAAGGCTACAACGAAAGTTAGAATAGTGCTAGACGCTAGCGCTAAAACTCATACGGGGCTATCGCTGAATGATTTATTATACCCGGGCCCAAATTTACAAGCAGACTTGTTCAATTTATTATTAAATTTTAGGCTATTTCCGATAGCTTTGACAGCTGACATAAAGCAAATGTACTTACAAGTTATGGTGTCAGAACATCACAGAAAATATCAGAAAATTCTTTATAGATTTAATCCCTCTGAAGCAATCAGAGTATTTCAATTCAATCGTATTTGTTTTGGCATAAAATCTAGCCCTTATTTAGCAATGAGAACTATCCACCAATTAGCTGACGATGAAGGTCAAAATTATCCAAATGTCGCGCAATTAGTAACCTCTGAAATGTACATGGACGACTTAGTTTTATCGGCATTAAATACAAACTTAGCCAGCAATATTATACGCGATTCAATTAACTTAATGTCAGCTGGCGGATTCGAATTAGTAAAATGGGCCAGTAATAATGAATCACTCATTGAAAGCTTACCAAATTCACACAAAACAAATCTAGACTTCTCTCATGGAGAACAGCTAAAAATTCTAGGCATGTCCTGGGCTCTGAAAACTGACACATTTACTTTCCAAACGTCAAACTTTGACACATCACACTGTACGAAACGAATTATATTATCAACTGTTGCAAGATTGTTTGATGTACTTGGATTAGTCTCACCCGTTATACTATATGCCAAGCTGCTAATAAAGGAATTATGGCAAGCTGGGATATCATGGGATGACATCCCTCCCAACAATATTTCTGCAAAATTTGTCAATCTCATGTCAGAATTTATTTATTTGGAGGAAATGTCAATTCCTCGCCATATCGGTATTTCAGAAAACTGTAAAGTAAATCTTGTGGCTTTTTGCGATGCCAGCGAAGTTGCATACGGTTGCGCCATCTACCTACAAATAACGGAAGTTAACAATATTACAAGCAGATTACTATGTTCGAAATCAAAGGTAGCGCCCATGAAAATTATTACCCTGGCTAGACTTGAACTTTGCGCGGCGTTACTTATGGCAAGGTTGGTAAATTATGTCAGTGAAAAAATAATTAAAAAATATCCAATCGAAAATATATATGCATTTTCGGATTCTATGATCGTATTATCCTGGATAAAATCAGCTCCACATAGATGGTCAACATTTGTAAGCAACAGAGTAGCTCAAATACAAGAGAACTTGGACCCTAAATACTTCTTTCATGTATCAGGGAAACAGAATCCAAGTGATCTAATATCCAGAGGAGCACTCCCAACTCAATTAATTCATTGTAAATCATGGTGGCATGGTCCCAACTGGCTTCAATCAAAGGAGGAAAATTGGCCTATTAAGCAATTAAATCCTTTGCCAGTTGATCAACTACCTGAACTAAGATCAAAAACTTTTACTACTACCTCATCTACGAATGATTATTCCGTTTTATATACTTTGGCACAAAATATATCTTCTTGGCACAAGTTACTAAGAATAACAAGTTATATTTTAAAATTCGGTAAAAAACTGTTTTTTAAAACTTATATTTCCGCATCGGATTTAGCCATGGCAGAATCACATGTACTAAGGGCTTTACAAAGTATATATTTCCACGAAATAATAAGAACTCTGCAAAGAGGAAAACTTATAAAGGATAAACAAATACTAAAACTAGCGCCATTCCTAGACGAAAACGGAATATTGCGAGTAGGAGGAAGACTATCCAACGCAATATTACCGTTTGAAGTCAAACATCCAGTTTTACTGCCCAAGTCAGACCACATAGTAGAACTAATCATAGATTATTATCATAATTCAAACTGTCATGCTGGAACAGATTTGCTGCTAGCAATAATTCGGCAAAAATACTGGATCATTGCTGGTAGAGGCGCCATCAAGCAAAAATTGTACAGATGCAACAAATGCTTCAGGACAAAACCGGTTAATACACAACCAAAAATGGGGGATTTACCTAACTATCGCGTAACTGAAGTAAAGCCATTCGCTCATACAGGCGTAGACTATGCAGGCCCAATTAAATTCATAAAATCTAGGCATAAAGGTCAGCACGCAAAAAAGGCATACATTTGTCTTTTTATTTGTTTAACAATAAAGGCCATTCATATTGAAGTAGTCTCGGATTTAACAGTAATCTCCTTTATTAACGCATTTAAAAGATTTTCATCAAGAAGGGTGCCCATTTCTCATTTATACTCAGATAATAGCACCACCTTTATAGGAGCTCGAAATAAATTCAACGAGCTATATAAATTTGTGCAGTCGACTATATTCCACAAAACACTATCCAGCGAATTAGCAATGAAGGGAATAAAATGGAAAACAATCCCTCCCTTCAGTGCTAATTTCGGAGGAATTTGGGAGGCCGCAATAAAAAGTTGTAAGAAACATCTATTTAGGGTCATAGGTAAACAATTGTTAAGCTACGAAGAGTTGATAACACTATTAACACAAATAGAAGCAGTGTTAAATTCCCGTCCTCTGTGTGCCCAAGGCTCAGAGCACAATCCAGAATTGTTGACCCCAGCCCATTTTTTACTTCCAACCCCATTAAAGCATTTACCTATTGCCGAAGTTAATCCCAATTTAATCCATCGTAAATACTTATTAGATTCATTAATAAAATCATACTGGGAAAAGTGGCAGTTAGAATATTTAACAACATTACAAACACGCCAAAAATGGCTAACGTCAAGTAGTCCAATAAAGTTGGGGCAAATAGTCATAGTTAAAGAACATAGACTGCCCCCTTTAGACTGGCCACTAGGTATTATTACCAAATTATATTTTGGAAATGACAAAATAGCTCGCGTCGCGTTGGTTAAGTTGGAAAATAGCGTCATCAAACGCCCAGTTAATAAACTGTGCCCACTGCCAGCGCAATAGACAGCTCAATTGTCATCAATTTGCATTATTGTTATTAATTTATTTACTGTCACTCTGACACAACGTCACTTTGACACATTGTCAAGTAGACGTAACATCATTTGTTCATTGTCACTCGATTTTTCTGTCGAGTTGATCATTCGTTCCTTCTCGCTTCCTAGCAACCGTTCAATTGCAGTGCATTGTTGCGAGATCAAATAATTCATTGTTAGACGCGAATTTCTGGCGCCCGGGAATATGTAAAGTTGTAAAGTCAGGTATTGTGGTGACTGTCAAGACAACTATCGGAGTAGCTGGCAAGCGACTAACATGTTTTGTTATTACATTTAATTTAAAGCTAAAAGTTAGCCATGTATTGTTTATTTTGAAAAATCACAGGCATCTGAAAAAAAGGAATGCAACAAAAAAAAAGCTTCATAGCAACATAAATAAAAAAAATAATAATAAGTCAGTAATGAGCCAAGTAATGGTTCAGAAGTAATTTAGCTCCTCTTTCTTTCATTCCTTTTTTTGGGCCTCAATTTATCTTAATACAAAATTATAATTCTCATAAAATCGTTTCTTTCTTTACTTAGTAGTGGGGCAAAATTATATTTTCAGGAAAGTGTAAAGTGTTGTGCATTTGTGTTGTGCTCCGAGACCGCTGTTGTACTAAACAGCGGACACACCTTAATCTACGAATTGGACCAACCGTGCTGTCGCCACTTGGCGGTTTTAATCCGGCGAATTACGCCCCTGCTTCTACACTGCCCTCCTCTCGAGTTCCTCCTGCAGGAGCTTCTGCCCGTATCCAGCCCTGCGCCCTTGGTGGCGTCACTCTGCCAGCCTCACAACCACGTGTGAGGCCTCCTCCTTCTGAACCTCCTACCTTACTGAATCTGGCCGTCACCGCTTCCAGACCAGTTACCGTCTGCAGAATTCATCCAGTCTTCCAAGTCCCATCAAGATCCTGCCTCCTAGTCACTTCCCGTTTTTTCTAGTCAAGGTCAGTGCTTCTTTAGTTTTTTGACAATCACCACAATCTCAGCTTGCGAGTTTTTGTTGTTTACTATTTAAAGTCTATTGGTCCTTCGAGCATTTTACATAATTATACATAACCTATAAAATTAAATTTCTGACAGTTCAAACCATATAAATTTTTTGTAATTTTGTTTCAATTTCATGGGTACGAATGAGCAATATTTGTATGATCTTATATTAGATTTTACAAGTTACCAAACGTGCAAAATTAAATCTGTTTAGTGATTTAGGCGTAGAACATAATTATCTACAACATTTCTTTGAAACATTTTTGTCTAAAATTAATTTTTTTGCGAAAAGAAAAACTGTTTTCCCATGTTAAACGCATACGGCCAGGTTTTTAATTAACACATTGTATATCCTGTGCAACCGCCTCTATATATACTTTCACAATGTGATCCCAATTCATTATGATTTTCCTCTTCAAAATTTGTCTCCTTTCAATACATCCCCGGCCGGTTATAGCGGTTTCCCTTCCCTTAAACGCGGCTAAAGTGCTGGAAGACAAATGGATTTAGCACCTTTGCGCCAGTTCTCTGTCCGCGCCGTCCGCACTGTCGTGAAATCATTATGAGGCTGCTCAGAGCTTTTTCTCCCCAAGATTACCGCCTGAGTGATACATATGTACGCACGGTGTCCCACGCACTCCTGGGATCCAAGACCCAACAGTCCCGGGTAGTTTTTGTATGATTAGCACACTGCCAAGGCGTTGAATTTTTTACGCATGAGAGCAAATGGCGGGAATGTTAAAGAGGGGATTTTTTAGAGTGGCTGTATTTCAGAAAAAGGGAGGTCTGATACAAATTTTAGTAAATCAAAACGATTCACGGAATACTGAAATTTATCTGTCACATTTTTACATTTATGCCCATATTCATAAACACTCGTAAAGTTTCAAAACGGTTCGTTATAATTTTTGACAAATAGAATCAAACTTGACAAATAAAATTACGATTTTTCTTTCAATGTAGACTGTTTTTATTGGATAAAAATTATAACGAACCGTTTAAAATTTTTACGAGTGTTCATGAATACGGGCATTATTGTTTTACGATTAGTGTTTCGCAGTTTGCAATATTGCAACAGCATCAAAACTGCGGTATTTTGCAGTAAAAAATAAGGTAGTTTAATGAATAAACCGAATGACAGTGTATTTTATAAAGAAACTATTGCCCGGTTTCTCCAAAGCAACTTAAAACTTAAGTAGTTGCTTATTCCTAAGTTCAACCTTAAACCGTTGCACGACGCAAACATGTCAAAATGTGAGAACACTTAAATGTAAGTTAAAGAAAAAAAATCTGTTGTGGCCAGCACAAGACCTTCCGTCAATTCGATGTATTTTGTACAAATCCCATACCAAAATGTCCTTGGAACAGATTCTTTATAATATCATGTAAAATCGAACACGAACACATACTATTTTTTTACAAATTCCATACCAAAAGTTCATTAGAAAAGGTTCTATAAATCCAATAAAATTATAACATAAACTACACTAAGTAATGTCCTTCCATCTTCTCTTTAGCCTTTCTCTGCATGTCACTTACGAACAACACTATGACATATCAATTTTAGATCCTCCACTTTTTTTCCATATTTGGTTTTGCTCTTGCAACTGACATCTGTCAATTTTTTTTTTTTTAATAATTATGTCGGCTGTTTCCATGATAAATAGCAAAGCTGACTAATTTTTGAAAATTAATTTCTTTATAATGCTTTAAATTTACAACTATTGAATATGAAGGAAAATGTATAATCAAACTATATAGAGAAGAATATTTTCTTTAATATATATATATATATATATATTATAATAATAAAATGTCAAAAAATAATATTTAACTGCGTTTTGTTAAGAAAAACTGTTAAAAACTTCAAATAAGGGTACTTCCGGTGGATCAATTATAACCAAAATCGAATCAACTCTTCATATGGATGTACAGAAGAGGAATAGGTATGAAAGAATTATAATTTTTAGAATTGTAGTATTGGAGTTATCGTCGGAGAAAAATTTGTCACACACGGACACACATACACACACACGGACACACACACACACACACACACACACACACACATACATACATACATACATACATACATACATACATACATACATACATACATACATACATACAGACATCATCTTAAAAATAGTAAATTTGTATTGTAAGGACCCTAAAACGTGCTTATTCATTAAAAACTCACCACCGAATTTTTTGACCAAAGACAATACCTTCCTTACCTAAAGGTGACGGAAGGTAAAAAAAAAACGGTGACTTATGTGGTTATGTATCATATGTCAGTAGACATATCGGTAAATCGTGGTAAATTTGTTTCGTTTTGGGCTGTTACGGCGTGAAAATTAAATTATATGAAGAAGAAATTAATAAATTATAACAAAGAAGAAAAAATTCCTCTGTGAGATTGTAGAAACAAAGATTTAAAAAGAATAGCGAAAATAAAAAAATCAATACGGTATCCATGTCCAATATTCAAAAAGATAATATCTGGAAATTAATTGCCGCAGCATTGTTAAGCCTATGTAAAATGTGGGCAAACATAAAGACTGATGCAAGAAAGACGTCATCGAAGAAAAAAGCTTCCATTTTATAGGACTGACGGAGGTCCACATAAAAATATTAAAAACAAGTAATATGTTTGGAAAATTTACACATTTGGCGCGGAGTTCTATCATTTTTGACAATATCGACAAAATCAACATCCTTCATAGTGTTCGCGACGTTACCGTCGCGAAAATTAGGGAAATCCGGTAAATCCGTATCGAATATTGTTGAACAAATATAAACATAACCCCTGATAAACACAAAGACAGATTCGACGTTTGACAGCCGGTATTTTATTTTGAATCGCTAAATTTCAAATTCACCAATCATAGAGCAGCATTACGCTGTTGCCAATGTAATTTGTGGCATAAGTAAAGTTTGCATTTAAATTTTCTGGTGCAACGCAATTCGGACATAAAGCCTACTTACAATTAAGTAGGATTTTAATAATCAACAACTTAGTTGCTGTGGCATAACAGGCCTATTCTCTAGTCCGAGTTTAATGGAACAACAAAATTAGGATCTAATCTCAAGATGTACTGATGCGATGATTTTATTTTGGAAATGGGTTATTGGTAGTCGAGTCATACTGAGCCATAAAAATAAATACCGTTATTAAAAGCACCCCAAGCAGATTACGACCTGACCATGACCAATGCAAATTTAAATCAATAATTTAAAAACGAATTTAACCTGACCGCCATTCAGATTAAATATTAACATTAACCACGCACGCACAGCTGCAAAATAAATGTTTCTTTTTCGTAATAACGTGAATTTGCATACAAATTCACGACATTACTCGGTGAAAAATCTGCAGAGCCAGCGTTGGAGAAACAAATGCCAAGCGGGAAGCTGTTGTCCGGTTGCGCAAGCGTACTGATGTGTTGCTAAGCAACCGGAGACAATTTGTCAAAGTTGAGATGTTAGTTCTTGGCTAGGATTATGGTTCGGAGTTTGTAATTTGGTGTGTACAATTTTTCTCTTTCGCTTTTTATACAACGATGTTTTTTCTTTTGTTTTCTGCTCGCTCGGAGATAAAATGATACTTTTCTATGGACTTTAAAATACGCCAATTAGGGAGAACATTTTCGTTGTTGTTTATTTATAATCGGATAAGTCGAGTTTTATCAACATTTGTTTTTAGATTTATTTGTTCTTTTATTCACAAACATTATTACAGATTCTTTTAATGCATAGTCAGCTTGAAATTTGGGTTGGTACACTGTATCACCAAACATATCCATGAAGCTAGTAACAATGCCAATGTTTGTTCAAAAATTATTAACACGTAAATATACATGGAATCCACATATTTGAGTTTCAAAACATTTATAAGGGTAGACAATAATAAAAGATCTCCATTCTGTGTGATGTGGTCGAGGCTGTGTGGCATGCAGATTTTAATTAAATATCGACTGTTTTATTATAATAGTAAAAAAGAGAATAGTTTGTAACAAGTTATGTTGAACAAGCAAAACATTAAAGCAAGCCGTTACATTAATCACAAAACAAAATCAATAAAACTCACCACTAATCCAAGTTTAAACAAGATAAATTCCAAAACCGTCCAGTAAATAACGCGTATAAACCTGGTACATAACTATCATGGCTGGTGTAACAAAGTTGTTCAATAATAGAGTCGCATCGTAAGTTTCGCATCATCTTTAGTCAGTGGCGGTTCTTTTTCTTGGTCAAAATTATAAAATGTTAGTATAAAATGTATTATTTTTCATTCCATCGAAAATATGGGTAGCTTACGTGCATGAAGCATCTGATGAATAATTAAAATTTAACCATTAAAACTGTACTAGTAATTGAAGATAAAGAGAAGAAGAAATCGTGGTAGAGTAAGAAAGAACTACCCAAAAAAGGATAATTATAATTACAGGATACCAACCAACTCCAGTGAAAACAGAGTGGTTCGAACTGCATTAATGATGAAATGGGCACCAGCTACTCTAGAGGAGCAAACCAACACTATCTGAAAAACTAGCTCTCGGGAAGGGAGAATGAATCGAATTCAGGATTGGGGAATCAAAATTGCAATGAATTACATACTGAGTGGGTTAGCTCAAACCCGAAAATAATAATAACACCAATAAGAGGTCAGCTGACTCACTTCACTCTTTTAACATTCCAACAGACGCCAAATAATTCGAAATTGAAATGGCCCAAAAGTGACCCCTGTGGTGTACTCTCCATGCTAGCAATGAGTGTCCGTGAGGTGACACCTGGTAAGATCCCGCAAGGTACAATTATGTCATCATCATTACCGATATGTGATAAAGCAGATTGGCACACCCATCACCCATTAATGGGTAATATGCCGTGATGATATATTTTTATTTATTTATTTAAAATATTAAAGTGGCCGATTTTTGGTAGCGAAATTCTGCAGCCAGATCACAATAATAGTTACTCCAACAACAATTATCCTTCGCCACACATTCCCGTCCAAACATACTTCTTTTGCCTCGTTCACATTCATCATCGCATTCATGCATACGAGCTCAGCTGTCACTCTCTTCTCTTAAGAACATTCTTACTAACCATACATCATATTAAAAAATTACGAGACAATCATTCCCGTCTAAGTACACTTCTTTTGCTTCAGCCACATTCATAATTATTGTATTCATACATGCTCAAAATTACGAGACAATCATCCTTCGCCATACATTCCTGTCTAAGCACACTTCTTTTGCCTCCGCTACATTCATAATCGTATTCATACATGCTCATACAATGAATTGTGCTTTCATATAATGGCAAAATAATAGTGTATTACTAACCGAGGTGGAAAGTGTTTCATTGTTGTCGAGGGCGAAGATAGCTACCTAATTCGCGAAGTTCCGAGGTACGCTATAGCCCGAGACATAATGAAACTTTTCACCGAGGTTTGTATACTATTTTATGCACGGACGTATCATAATTTGACGATTATACACGAATTTATTTGACATAAAAGTCATTTTATAGCCCGCGGGCCTCATTATAGCCCGCCGGGCTATAATGAAACGTCAAACCAAATTATAACCTACAATATAAACAATTTAAACAGGCAACATGAAAATTTTTTATTACAAATCGAAAATTTTTATATTCTTTAATGAAAAATGAAAATTAATTTTGTGATATTTATATGGAAAGCACGGAGATACACAAAATAAAACTCAAATGACATAACTAATAAACAAACAATAAACTGTTGTTCTCCGCTTTCATAGCAACACTAGATACTGGATGTACGAGGACAAATTCTTTTCTATACAATTTTTCTAACACTCATAATTTGAAATTTTTCGTCCGTGCATAAAGTTTTGTACGTACCACGAGCGTAACTTGCTTTTATGGCCTTTGACGTGCTTTTATACCTCGGCTTACGCATCGGGCTCAAAATCTCGCCGCAGGCCATAAAAGCCTCCTTACGCTCTCAGTACATAAATAACTATTATTAATAATCAGAAATTAATAATAGTTTTCGATATAGATAACAGTAATAACCTAACATAAATAAATGAATGATCTGAGCTTGTTCATTTGTCACATGAACTGTTAGTTCAGTTTGACATCTAACCTTAATTTTTTTTTTCATATATCTGCCCTTATTTATATTATTTACAATTTCATTCGTCTCTTTAAATATAAAATGTAAAGAAGCTTAGTTTAAAAGTTACTATGATCTCTCAGGGTGGGAATGGGAAATAGCCCTAAAGTAGGGATGTGATAGGTTGGAAAGTATAGCGTGAATATAGCTGAGGTTGAAAAGTGACAACTTTCCAACCCCAGCTATACTCACGCTATACCTTCGGACCTCTATGGCTGTATCCGACGTTACACTTTTATCACCCTATTATCTATAAACTCCAAATTTATATACACTACATAATGATACTATTTAGGATTTTAGGAATTAGATTTTAGGGTTTTTAGGAGCACTCTAAGCCTTGAAGTTGACGCGCACTAATTAAACAAATCATTTGGGAAAATATTTTAAAATAAAAACTTTACGTCTTCACACTGTTCTTTTTCCATTAGAAAACATTACAAACTACAGAAAAAATACTATATATACATACATACATACATATATATATATATATATATATATATATATATATATATATATATATATATATATATATATAAGACATTTCAATTTTACCTCCCGCTACCCTTGGTAAGGGAGGTATAGGGATGCTAAAAATCTAATATCGAGATTTTAGTAAATGACCACATTTTAAGGTCCCTAGAATCCATTTTTAACATTTTCACGATGATGTCTGTATGTGTATGTGTGTATGTGTGTGTATATGTGTATGTGTACGAATTTTGTTTGCACTCTAACTCAAATACTATCATTCAGAAAATTCTGAAACCTTGTATTTTTACCCTATTCTAATAGGAATAGAAGCCATTAGATTTTGATGTAAATCGGATAAACGGAAATGGTACTTTACTTGAAGCTCATAATGGTTTTTCTTCAAAAAATACCATTAAATGCCATTTTTTCGCATTGAATGTCTTATGAAAATTAAAGATTATTGAATTTTCTACAGGAATACATTAATACTTTTTCTATATATTTTACAGATAAATTTAAAAATAATTTTTTTATTAGTCGCGAAGCCTAAGATAAAAACTATTCCTTTGTTACACAGTTCATTTTTCAAATGAATGTAACTGACAGTAAATGTCACTGTCAGAAAACTTATCACTTCAAATTAATAATAGTGGCATTTTAAAAAGAAAATAGTAAATAAAGCAATAGTTTTCTGCAATGGAACAGTTTGCAGCGTTAGTAAATACGTAGGTAGGTATGTATTTAAATTAATAAAAATTAAATAGCGGGAGGTTTTGTGTTGGTCACATCAGATTTTTTATTTTAAAAACATGTTCCCAAATATCTATTTTACACTCGGGCATCATAAATCTTATAATAAACAAATCATATTAGTTGCTATCATTCGTGCAAAACGTCAAATTTACTAACAGAGAATAGCTTCTTAGCTTCTATTTTATGATATATAATAGTAACATATAATCTGAAGCATAACATTATATCGAATTGTATAATTTATTTTTGTTATTCTAAAGTCTTGCTATAGTACAGACCAGTGGATGTCATTTGTAAGTAATTCGGAGTTGTATTTATGTGAAGAAGAGCTAAATCCTAAATACTAAACGCAAAAATGCGACATCGAACTCGAAAATGAGGTTCAAATAACTAACTTCCCAACTTTTTAAAAGTCGGAAATCGCCATATTACTTACCGATTGTGAATAAAATATGTTTTTAATTCTGTACAATGAGATACGTCTGAAATGATTCATGTGATAACCTATAGTTGGTAGTCGAATGAAATGAAAAGTAAATAACGATGTAAGGACACAAACGGAATAAAAGAACTTTACAAAAAGAGATGAGCATTACAAATTCCTCACAGTAAATGGGTTACCTACTAATTTGCAGCATATATTCAAACTGTCAAGTGGCGAACATCATACATTACCAAGTTACATTTCGGTTACCTTCATACATACACAAGTTTCTACTCTATTTGGTTTCAACTTACTTCCGACGAGTCGTCACTGTGAAAGCATCACAGGATCCATAACTACCCATCGTTTGCCCTTCGAGGATACGGCCCTACTGCCTCTTACGTTTCTCCGATCCGTCAAGGGTGCGGAGGAGGCTAATGTTTCCTCCGAGCAGCGGTTATTGCTCCAGGCCCGGAGTTATGAAGTTGTGGTCCAAGCGGGTATTATTGGCGGAGTTAATATGGCCTTTGCGGTTCGAAGGATCTACACCAGCAAATTTCATACAAGTTGGGAAACTTCTATGGGCTTTTATTAATTTCACATTAGAAGAGAACTTTTACAATGTAAGGATTGTTTCATTATGTAATTTGAAATAGAGGGTAGATGAAATGGTTTGATGCTTATGAAAAAAGTGTATTATATAATACAGTCGTCTCCTCTATAGAACCTAAATCGAATTTGACTCGTATTTGAATTTGTTCTAACTAGAGAGAATACGAACTAGAGGAAGCAAAAAATAAATAAATAAACATTTGTATAAATTACAAAATTAAAACTTTTTTTTATCTCAATTTCTTGAATTGCCACAAAGCCATTGAATTACCAAATAAAAGAAAATATAAAAGTTGCCTACATTTTTACCTCCCGCTACCCTTGGTAAGGGAGGTATAGGGATCGTGCTAAAAATCACATATTGAGATTTTAGTAAATGACCACGTTTTAAGGTCCCTAGAATCCAATTTTAACATTTTCACGCGAGGTGAACATTGCTGAAAAGTCAAATATCGACACCTACCTATTAATTATTACGAAGAAAACATGAGAAAATAAATATATTATCAGTCATAAACAACGTCTATTATTACAAATAAATTTTTGCTAGAAGAAGTACTCTAATAAAGGTAAGTAAAATCAAATTTGGAAATTGACACACACACCAGTATTTTATACTAACCCTTTTCAGAAGTAAAATTTATCTGATTAAAAAAAAAGATTTTCATTATCGTCGGCCAAAAAAATTGATACAATTCTCGTGCGTGAAGTATTTTACAGCGCTCCAGCTAATAACAAACAAAGCTGTCGCGCTGTAAAATACAACTTACACGCACTCGAATGTAAATAACTATTAAGTCTTATAGTATTTGAGAAACCGCTGTTTCAAAATCCACACACACACACACACACACACACACACACACACACACACACACACACACACACACACACACACACACACACACATACACACACACGAACATCATCGTAAAAATGTTATAATCGGATCCTAGAGACCTTAAAACGTGCTTTAAAATCTGGGTATGCGATTATTAGTATGATTACAATACCCCTTTTAGCGAGAGGTTAAAAGGTGCAAGTGATAATATAGGTATTTAAAAGATGGAAAGTTAACAAAGTATATAACTAAAATAAGGTGGATGAACAGAACTAATTTGCGGACTAATGATATTTCCACAAGAGTACTTATTCTTCCGTCAGTCAAATTATGCAAATTTCACAAAAACAGACGTCGGGTCTTAAGGGCACGTTACCGTACTTACAAGTTAAAGATTCATGGCAGAGGTATAAAATTGGCACTAAAGTTAAATATTTAATTTCAAACAAGAAGCATGTTCTCTCCAAAATTCCTTCTCATCATGAGCATCGACAAAAGGCAAGTTGCGCGCCAGAAGTTTCCGGCGTCGCACTGTCATTCATTGTATGGTCAGACAATCGAGAGGAATTACACAACTTTCTCAAACAATGTGCAAAATACACGCACAAAGCAAATACGGAATACGCTACCGCCAAAAAGCTGCAAAGGAAATGAAATTTACTATAGAGGCAGCGAGCTATGGGCTATGTATTTGTATTTATGAATCAGCCTTCGTACAGCCAATTCAGAATTAGAGTTATAATATAATAGTATAGTTATAGAGTATAACAAATTGTTACTACTTTACAATATTATTATGTTGGGCCGAATGCAGTACTCTTCAATATTGTAGTGATACGTCTCTATTTTGTAACTACAGAACTTGTTTGCATCTTGTTCTTATTAATGCATCAACGCATATGTCTCTCTTTATTTTGTAACTTTTAGATAAACTTCTTCAGTTAAAAAAAAGACCAAGGAAAACATGGGAAGGAAGAATAGCAAAACTCAAAAATAAAAATCTGTTGTTGCCAGCACAATACCTCTCGCCATTTCCATTTTATATTATAGGTGCGTTCGGCAAATGAGTTCTGTTCACTCTTTTCACTCTGTACACTCTTAGCACCGTTCGGTAATTACATGGAGTGATAAGCGTTTTAAAATGGAGCGTTCGGCAAATGCAGAATGGAGTCAAGTGGAGTGAAAAATGTTAACTCCATAAGCCCAACCTCGATATGCAAGCATACATGGTGTTTTTTTTGTTTTATTTGACATCTGTCAGATCATTTTGTATTTTTATGTCGAAATATTTTATTATACACAATTATTTTATATTTATAAAATTGTTCTGTAATATAACAAGGCACATTATGTCGGAATGGTAAGAATTCTGTACCTTTTCTAATACAAATACTTTCTTCAGAATCATTAAAGAATAATACCAAACTGAATAACTTCTGTATGGTTCATTATTTATTTTTTTAGCAGTGCAGTATATAAGATTGTCAAAAAAAGGAGGTTATTATATTCGTGCACCAAAATTTTAACTCTACTCGTTCGGTTAATCACAAATAAAGGAGTGTACCTTGTTCCCTCGATCTACTCCAACTCCAGCTTCTACTCCCACTCTACTCCAACACCGTTCCGTAAATACTCCAACTCCGTATGATTTACCGAACGCACCTTATATAAGTATTGTATTGCACTTCGCTGTCAAACCGTCGTTTTACAACAAAAAAAAATCTGATGTGGCCAGCACAAAACCTTCCGTCAATTCGATATATTTTGTATATATCCCATACCAAAAGTTCCTTGAAAAAGATTCTGTATATCCTATAAAATTGTAACACGAACAGACTATTTTTTACAAATTCTATACCGAAAGTTCCTTTCCCTATTTTATTAGGGGTCGCTGTTTCTTACTCTTCTCTTTTAATCATTCCTGTCCAACGCATCTTCTTCACACAATTCTTCCTCTCTTAAATCTTCTGCTACACAGTCCTTCCATCTTCTTCTCTTTGGAGGGACACTCTATCACATTCACACATAACTTTCTGACCCTATACTTTCAACTTTGGTTTTGCATTTGATACTGACATCTGTCAATTAAATTTTTCTGAATATATCTGTTGTTTCCATAATTTTAACAAAGCTGACTAATTTTTGAAAGTTAATCTCTCTTAATGTCTCTATAACTCTATATCTATTGAATATGAACGAAACTGTATAATCAAACCGTATAGAAAATAAGATATTCTTTCATATTGATAACCACAAAATGTCGAAAAATAATATTTAACTGCGTTTTTTCAAGAAAAACTGTTAAAAACTTCAAATAAGGGTACTTCCGGTGGATCAATTATAACCAAAATCTAATCAGCTCTTCATATGGATGTAAAGAAGAGGAATACGAAAGAATTATAATTTTTAGAATTGTATTATTGGAGTTATCGCCGGAGAAAAATTTGTCACACACGGACACACACACACACACACACACATACAGACATCATCTTAAAAATAGTAAATTCGTATTCTAGGGGCCCTAAAACGTGCTTATTCATTAAAAACTCACCAACGACCAAAGGCAATACCTTCCTTACCTAAAGGTGACGGAAGGTAAAAATACAGAGCTTTACCCAAATATTGTTTTTTATTGTATTTAGAATGGCTTCAGCACACATACAATTCTAATTATATCTATTTTTCATTGTTTGAGGAAGTTCCTAAATGCCAGAGATTTTCCAATTCATTGGCGGTATTACTGACGGGTATATGCATTTTACTTATAATTTGAAATATTTAATTAATAAAACAATAAGAAAGATTAAATGTACTTCCCAGAAACAGCTTTCAGAATGTCACTAATACTGTTGATTTGATCTTTCAAAATGATGATATATGATGCGCTAGTATTTTGTCAAGTTGTGAGTTTCCTTTCTTTGTTTCAAATCCATTCAAAATATCTGTGTTAAAACACAAGTCTGTAAAATTGTAGAAGAAAAATATTTATTCTTCATAAAATTCATGTTTGTCGAAATGCTAGATGATATCCCCTCCTTTCTAGCATCACTTCATCAATAAAAATAAGTCGATGCTTTTTGGATTAACGACGCGCAAGAACTTTATCGACAAACATGTTTGATTCATTTATTACCTCTGAACTTCCTAGAGCTGAATGTGAGTGGAACTCATGTCCTCGGCGATGCATAAAGCTTCATTCTTTTCCGAGAATTAAACGTTTCATCATTGTTCATTTCCAGCTCATTTTTCATTTTCGCGAAGTTTTACAGTTGGCGATGTTTTTCAGATGGAATCAGATGTATTGTACAACTTGTTTTTATTTGCTTTAGGATAACACTTTTCGTAACTAGAGAATGGGCTACTTGCGTGGTACTGAAAATCCGATTTCTGTAACTATATACGTAATGTTATATTGAAAACATATATAAAAATATAAATTTTATTTTAAAATAATTATTTGTTTTTTACTAAATTAAGAAAGAAAATTTTCTGTGACGTCTTTATATTGAACTGAGGGAGGGGAAGCATGTTTAAGAATGTTATCAATAGATGGCATGGCGTGCGAGAGTTTTAATTTGAATTTGACATTAGTTCATTTTTTTCTCTCTGGTCTCTCAAATACATTAATTACTTAATAAATAAACACAAAGGTAGTTGTAATTTAAAATATCGATACCAAAAAGATAAACTAAAATACTAACCTCCAAACTATTAATGAAACGTCAAACAGGTGATCTACATTACCCGCACAAACATACCATTACTATGGGACGGCACCACGCTGTGACTTTACGACTATTCATTGGTGCGGCGTAATTCTACGTCATACATGACGGGACTTCAAATAATCAAATTTCATTATTTTTTTTCTGGCTAATTAATAAAAATTCTGTCAAAAGAAAAAATATGGGTAGCAAGTTTTTACCTTCTCTTCAAAAATATTAAATAAAAAAAAGGTACGCAAGTAGCCCATTAGGCAGGCATGTTTTTTTCTTCGTTTACTATTTTTATTTGATTGGTGTTACCAGTAATACTGTTTCCGCAAATATCAGTATGACCATTGTATGGCCATTGTAAAAACAAACAAAAAAAATCTGTTGTGACTAACACAAGACCTCTCGCCATTTCCATTATTATTGTATATTAGTACATATTGGCTGGTAGTGCGAGCTCGGTTTTAACTACAACGCTGTTTTAAGAAATGTCAAATTTCATTATTTAATAACAAAAATAAATAATATCAAATTTATCAAAATATGATTTTTAAACAGAACATAGTTTGTATTCAAACAAATATTTTTTAAAAAATCATTCTTTAAACATAAGGATGAAATTAAATATTTAAATTTGAATTTGACATTTCTTAAAACAGCGTTTTAGTTAAAACCGAGCTCGCACTACCAGCTATTGTGTTTAACATTTCTGGTACGTACACAAAAATTCTAATTATTAATATATTTTTGTATTTTTTAATTCATTCTATAATAAGTTTCCTCCTACTCTTCTAATTGTTCGAGATTCTTCAAATTTATTGACGAGTTTGGCGGTATTTCTGATGTGTATATATGTATGTAATTAAATGTTTAATTAATAATAAAATAAGAAATACTAAATGTACTTCCCAGAAAAAGCCTTCAGTAATGTAAATGGATTTTTGACACTGACAACTCACATTTTTCTGTCAATTACAAACATTTTAATTTTTCAACTGGTTTCCATGGAGTTAATTTTTGGCTACTAGATACATTAGGTACTCTAACAGGCCTATTCTACTAAAAAAAATCTGTTGTGGCCAGCACAAGACCTTCCGTCAATTCCATGTATTTTGTACAAATCCCATACCAAAAGGTTTTTGCAACAGATTCTATATAATATCATGTAAAAACACATACTATTTTTTACAAATTCCAAACCAAAAGTTCATTTGAAAAGGTTCTATAAATCCAATAAAATTATAACATAAACTACACTAAGTAATGTCCTTCCATCTTCTTTTTGGCCTTTCTCTGCGTGTCACTTGCGAGCAACACTATGACATACCAATTTTAGATCCTATACTTTTTTCCATATTTGGTTTATTGACATCTGTCAATTAAATTTTTTTGAATAATTATGTCAGCTGTTTCCATGATAAATAACAAAGCTGACTAATATTTGAAAATTAATTTCTTTATAATGCTTTAAATTTACATCTATTGAATATGAAGGAAAATGTATAATTAAACCGTATAGAGAAGAGTATTTTCTTTAATATATATAATAACAAAATGTCAAAAAATAATATTTAACTGCGTTTTTTTAAGAAAAAGTGTTAAAAACTTCAAATAAGGGTACTTCCGGTGGATCAATTTTAACCAAAATCTAATCAACTCTTCATATGGATGTACAGAAGAGGAATACGAAAGAATTATAATTTTTAGAATTGTAGTATTAGAGTTATCGTCGGAGAAAAATTTGTCACACACGGACACACACACGGACACACACACGGACACACACACGGACACACACACACACACACACACACACACATACAGACATCATCTTAAAAATAGTAAATTCGTATTCTAGGGGCCCTAAAACGTGCTTATTCATTAAAAACTCACCAACGAATTTTTTGACCAAAGACAATACCTTCCTTTTACGGAAGGTAAAAATATGTATCGTTATGACTCGTTACTAGGCGATTAATCGTTATGATAACGATTTTTGCCAAAACCCTATTCTGTTAATTTATTTATCGTTACGAATCGTTACATATCGTTATTTCACATCGTTTAATAACGACAAGTTCACATGCATCGTTGAAGTCGTAAAATTAGACATATTTTGAGAACAAAAGTAAAAATGGCTGAAGAAGATATTTTGTTAATTGTAGCTGAGAAAGAGATTCTGCAAAGATGAGTATTTATTCACTTCTGTACACTAATTATATATATATTATACTTTTTAGAATTAGACATTTTATTTATATTTCAGAAATATATTTAAAAATTTAGATTTAGATAATATTTAGTAGACGAAGGACTCCAGGCTGTTTTGCATGTTGATAAGGGCAGAAAAAATAAAAATCCAAGGTTTTTTCGTTGCAGAATGTAAATAATAAATAAATAATTTTCAAATACATTCTGCAACGAAAAAACTTTTTCTTTTTCCTACCCTTAGATAATATTATTTAATATATTGATATATAATATAATATAGAATATAGATTGCACTATCTATATATTTAAAAATTATATATTTGTATAGGGATGTCAGATTATATAATCGTACACTGCGTGATACATCAGATCCTTTTACCCGGTCCCACAGAATTTAAATGACTTGTAAGTCTTCTCCATATTTCTTCCAATTCTTCAGTGGACAATTTATTAGTTCTTAATGAACTGTTATTTTCCAGTTCTTCAACATATATTTCATACTGTCTTTGAGTTGTCCTCGAAGTCCTTTTCTTTATATCCATTGTCAAATTCAATTAAATAAACAAACAATGAATCGATATATCAAATTTAAATTGAAAAACATATAAAAATTCATTCTGTCAAAATATACATGAAGTTAGATATTATCGTTATAATCCTGATAACGATAATTTATAACGATATGATTAGTAGAATAGGTTTTTGGCATTTGTCGTTATTAAAGTCGTTTAACCAAATGCTTAGCGACAGTCGTTCAGTAACGACATCGTTATACATTTTTTTAGTAGAATAGGCCTGTAAAAATGAGTACACTTACGTAACATTGGCTTTACAAGCAAATAATATTACTACCAAGATTATATATCTACCCATTTATGAGTAATTTCAAAAGTAAATATACCCCATATTTAGATAACAACTTCAAAATTTTCAAAACTTTAATTTTTATATACCTAGACACTTCTCAATGCGCTGATTCCAGTTTTGAAACCGCAGGTCGATATCTCTTTTCGTTCTCGAGATATTTAGATTCAAATTTTGCTCAAAACTGCCCATTTAGGGTAGTAGCCCAAAAAAGGGTCGAAATATGAATTTGGCGACACGATCATTCGATTCTACGGGCAAAATTACATAAGTGTACATATTTTCATAATTTTTGTCCAACTGGTTCATTTTTATTCCATAAGAACGAAACGCGTCTGCTGTTCTAATCGAGTGGGCTAGTCTCTAATAAATTCCCGAGATGTTGGATAAGAGACTGAAATTTTGTGAAAAGTGTTAAGTACGATTTTTAAATATTATTTAAAAAAAATCGTGTTTATTGTTATTTTACAAGTATAAAATGCCCTATTAATACATACAGTACAGAATTCAACAATGTAGTCACTGCTTATAATGAGCTGCTGTATGATTTGGATACAAAAAGAATACTTCTTTCTTCGTATAACCCAAACTATCAAGTATACCTAACAAGATACAACTACCTCTCCCTTGATGTCCCATTTAGGCTCCTAAAACTTGTTTCTAAACTTAGAACATCCAATATCAAAATATGTTCCTTCTACCTTAACGGTTTCCGTCATATTTTTAACGAAGAAGAAATCTGCAATATCTGCAATTTATATGAAGAAAATAACATCAATCACTTCCTTTTCAAATGTCCCATCTACAATCCTCTTCGAAGCGTACATCTAGCTAAATACATTTCTTACAGCCACCTCGACAATGCCAACAAGGACTTATTAGCCGACATCTCCCAGGAAAAAATATTTGACATCTATAATTACTGTATTTCTGCCCTCAAGCTGCGTGCATTTATTTTGAACGCTTAAATGTCTTACATATCTATTTATTTATGTAAATATTTCTCAATTTATACACTGTACTTATTATATATTGTTATGTTATGTTACCATTTTCTTTGTATGAGTTTATTCTCTAAACAAATAAATTATTATTATTATTATTATTATTATTATTATTATTATTACATACAGTACAGACAAAAAAAAATCATATTGTTTCTCCTGAATCAATTTCACAGTGTTACCAACGTAAATATGTAAAAATGACAGTTTTCCCCTAGGTGTTGTAATGGATTTATAGAGTATTAACAGTTTTGCATATGAATTTTGCGGTCCTAGCTATCCTCCAGATAATATACTGTAATACTGTTTTAATTTATATCGAAATCAGTGTGTAATAAGAAGTCCGCTTTGTATGAGTTCTAAAGTCTGGATATTAGCTCTGCATTCTGAATAAATTATGCGGCACTGCAATTTCCTCGTCAAAATCTTTTTATTTATTCATTTTGCTATTATCATCAGAGTTCCTCGTCATACATGAATAATTTATAGCATATAATGATTTTTTTTGCGAAGCAGATGCAGCGAAAGGCGGCGTGCATCTTTTTGTCCAAAAAAGAGTAATACGATAGCCCGATTTAATAAATTTTAAAAACTACCTACTATAGAAGAACTATGAAACACATTCACAAATACAAATCACCTACAGTACTTAAAAAATGGAATAGGTACTTATATGGCCGATAGTATAAAGGTCAGTTAAAAATGTGTTGAACTGCAGTTAAGCAAACGGAGTTTATTTAGTGAACTTAAGTTAATTATATTTGGATGGTATAACATTAAAATGAACTGGGGTCAACTGAACGCAGTTTATCCCTTACTCAGTCGGTAATATTTCATACAACTCACTTCATGTCATTGTATTTGTCAATTTTTTTGAATGAATGTTCTCGGACTTGTTGACCTACGAATATAAAATGAACAAAAAGCAGAGATCTATGAATTTCGATGAAGAAAGAAAACAGTCATTCGTCATTTTTCTAGATCACCAGCTAAATATGAAAAAAAAAAAACAGTTCCTACAATTCTTAAGTTTATTAAAATTTGATTTGTTCCTATTTGTGGCAGGTTCCAGCAGCAAATATTCGATAGCGTCTATTCATTATATATGCATTCATTATATTCTCGTCGTCACTATAAGAACTTGAATCGAACAACATAATTTTTAATCTAGAATTTAAAACAGCATATAATTTAAATGAATTATAAAATATTTGCTAAAGCACTAAACTTACCAAAATATTAATTATAATCAATAAACTTTCGTACATACTTATTTACAACATAGACACATAATTCTGAATGTTATTTAGAATATAAAAACGTCAATTATTATTTAAACTCAATTTGAACGGATGAAATCGGCCGCTCAAGTTAAGCGTAGTTTAAACTCAAGTCAAAAGCTGATTTTGCTTTATACTACAGAAATTTTATTTGAACCTAGTTCAATATTAATTAAACTAAGTTAAAAAACTGAACTATGTTTATACTATCGGGCAATAAAGAATTTTTTAAAAATCTACCCAGTTTAATTCTGGCAGAGTGATGAAAAGTATCACAAAAAACTAATAAGCTGTAACTCAATGATTAATTATTAACAACTGGTTAAAAAAATTAACCAATCAAGTATGTTGATAATATAACATAAAACTGGCTTTATATCTGTAATATCAATATCTATTAGATAAAAATTTTAACCAATCGTTAAAAATTAACCACTGAATTACAGAATAGGCCCGAATGTTTGTTTGACTCCAGCACATGTTATCAAATGTTATTAAATAAGTGTCCTACCTAGGTTTTTAAAACCGGTATTTTGATACTTCATTTTCTGGGTTCGCCAACCCAGGTGGAGTAGCGGTTGCGTTATCGCTTCACGCTCCAAGGGTTCCGGGTTCAAATCCCGGGTAAGGCTTGGCTGTTGTGTGTGTCTTTCATTATTTCATCTTCATTAGTACCGAAAATAAAATGCAACGATATAAAGAAATTCAAGGAAAATTGTCTCATCCTCGTCATATCACCGCTTATATATATACATGTAAGCGTGTAATAATAAATAAAAAAATAAAAAAATCCTTATACCGTTATTTAATTTTTTATTTCGGTACCTATGTAAAATATTAAAATGCAATGCTTATATATATACCCAAATCATTCAAGAAGCCAATGCTCGCCATCACTTAGTGTAAAAACCTTAATGCATTAAAATCACTAATAGTGAAAAATAAAATAAAATTTCAATCATTTTTAACCGTCAAAAAGTGCATAGCCTTATATAATAATTATTAAGATGAATAGTAGAGTTCATTAATTATAGTATATGACATGAATAATATATAAAAAATGTACATCAACGCCATATTATTCGTTTAATTGTTGCTATAGTTGGCAACATTGATAATTTGTATGTTCATACTGTCAAAGTTATTATTTGAAAAATATTTGTATCGTGTTTGAAACATTTTTGTGCGTTGTAAAGATCTATTTATAATAAAGTAATGTTAAACGCAACGCAACGACGCAACGTGCCCGTTAACGCAAACACAAAATCTGTAAATCTGCCAAAGGTAGCACTTCTAATCAATCAGAAGAATTTGGTATATTTCTTTGAAATTCGGATCACTTTTATTTATAGCCTTTATATGGCATACATAAGTATAAATAAGGTTAGTATTATAAAATAATTTAAATAGAAATGGACAGTGACGAAAATATAGTATTTATTTTGTAGATGTGACAGTTCATGAACATGTCGATAATATAGATTGCAATCTGTATAACTCGTTTCATAAAGATTCTAAAACCTCTGCAAACGTAGCAGTACATGACGTCACACATCTAGTTATTAAAATTCAATTTTTATTAATGACGTGCATTGGCTCCTTGAATGATTTGGGTATAGCATAAAATGGAAATGGCGAGAGGTATTGGGGCATAACATATTTTTTTTCACTTTTTGTATTGGACATCTCGCATTTTCTTTCTAAAACAAATATATATTGGACTAATAAAAAAATTTATCCATTATACTACGAGTATTTTTGTAAGTGCAAGGAATAAACTGAGTAGCAATAAAGAGGAATAAAATGCAATATGCAATATACATGTGAACAATGAGCCATAAAATTATTCTAAAGTCTAAGAAACAGGTAAGAAACAGATGTTGAAGAGGTTTCGATGATTTATTTTTATTAGGAAAGATCAAGCTGCGTGCCGGTAAGGCAAAGAGACAAACTGAGAACAGTTACACATATTGAATAAAAAAAAAATTGATTGAATTACCGAAAATACCGGTATTATTAGATAAATACCGCTAAGTAATACCGTAAAATATCTGGCAAACCGATATTGCAAACCCTAGTTCTATCTAACTAGACATCCAGCTAATATCTGTCAATCGATTGAGTTGAAAGCCTATAATAATTAATAAATACGAGTTGATTTTCTGTAATACCCAAACTTTGTGTGATTACTAGCCTACTATGTGAAACTGTAGTTTGAGTTTATTAATTAATAATCAATACATTAGTGAGTTACTGATAATTCTATTGACGGACTAGGACCATGGAACCCTCAATATTACATTAACGTCAGCAGCAAAAACTCATCTATAGTTTAACTTTTTATAGATGTCTGATTAAGAACATCTTCGAATTGTATGAGTTAAGGTTTTCTTACAAGGTTTTTTTTTAGGGTTTAGAATAAGTTTATACAGTGTTTTTTTTTAAAAAACTATAATTTAAAAGTATTTAATTAAATGTCAATTTGACAGAAGATATTGTCAAGAATGGTGTCTAAGAAATCAACAAATGGAAATAAATTAGAAAACAGCGTATGGCAATATTTTGTAACCTTCTTTATTATCTTTTCTTCTTAAAATTATATTTCAAGATCAATTATGACAACTTGAATTTTGAATTGAATAATGCTCGACATACGTTTACAAGTTAGGTTTTTTTAAAACGTGCATTACACGATGAAGTTTTTCTTTTCAAGTGACTTGAAAAATTTACTCTCTCGTACAATGATGTGAGTGCAAGAAAGACAGATGAATAGACTTTTAATTAAAAGTCACTAAAAGTTTTGACTGTCAAATATCATTTTCACGCAAAACTTGTCCGTGTAAAAAACCTTGTAAAGTTACTCATAAAGACACTTGAAAAGAATAACTTCATCGTGTAATACACGCTTTACACAATGTATTTATTTATTAATGAAATCTGTATTTTCCCTAAATGGCTTACAAGATTTTGTTTTTAACGTCGTTAATACGTAATTTGTCAAATTTATTCTTGTATCCATTATTCGTATAAAGAAAATTTTCCTTCGTACAATGTCACGATCCCCTCGTATATTATTTGTTGAAGAGTAACTAAAGGGCACACAGCCCCAACGGAAGTATAAAGGGAGCCTTTATCGTAACGCGGCCCACGTCACCGGATCGCTGTGGAAGGACGTAAAACACTACTGACATCTTATTTTTTTACTTTGAATTATTGTTAACTTCGCAGTAAAATATGGCTACTGCAATGTAATCAACTGAATACTGAAAGACTGGACTGAAAACACACCCCAAGGAAGAAATAAAGGATCGTTAAACATGAGCTGACAAAAAAAAAGTAAAACTTTTTCATCGACTAGAAATACTCATAGTAAAACATTTATATTGCAATAAAACACACTGTAATAATTACAAGGGGGATGCACAGTATTTCATGTCCCTAAAATAGTAGGCTTCGAAATATTCACTTCGTAACAACAGCAATTATTTATTGTTTATCTGGGAGTCTATTCTAAATTCATAGCCGCATGTGTTGTCCGCTACCCGCTATATAAGTTCCACTACTAGCCAATAGATGGATTCAAGTCGGATAGCCACATGTGCTATAATTATTATAATTTAAATAGGTACTTACAATATATAGATATTAATCAAATATTATTGATATAACACACGAACATAAGTATTTGATCACAAAATTGAAAAACCGAACTACTTGTTAACTTGACATCTGGCAATATTAATAAGTTCCACTACTAGTCAACAGATGGATTCAAATCAGATAGCGGAATGGGGACCCCCATCTGTTGGCTAGTAGTGGAACTTATATAGCGGATAGCACATGTGGCTATGAATTAGAATAGACCCCCTATTAACGAAGTGCCAATTTTTTTATTCCATTGTTAATAATTTACAGGACTTCATAAGATGTCAGCAAAATGGGTACCCCGAATATTGGCGCTCGGACAAAAGCGAGAGAGTCACCTCCTCAGAAGCCAGTTTGGCGTTGTTTAATCAAAATCCAAACAGAATTTTGACTCGCTTTGTTACAGTTGATAAAACGTGGGTTTACCACTTCGTTCCCAAGTCGAATTTTAAAATATGGAACGGCGACATCTAGGATCTTCTCCACCTCGCAAATTTAGGGTCCAGTTAGATTATGGCTACTGCATTTTGAGATGCTGAGGGAATTTTAATAATTGATTAGTGTTGCCACAAGACCAAGACCAGTCTTGGTCTTGGTCTCGTCTCGTCTTGGTCTTGTCGAGACGAGACCATCATTTGGTCTCGACTAGAAAAGTCGAGACGAGACGAGACTAGCATCAAGTCTTGTCGAGAAAGTCTTGAGTCTCGACAAGACTCTCGACTTCAGATCAAAGGTATTTTTTTAAACATATACCTATTCTAAAAGTCCTTCAAAAACTGAGAGTATTGCTGTAAATACTGATTGAAAATTCGAATAAATAAGAGAGATATTAATTTTTCAAATTTTGTAATTTTCTACTTTCATAATTGTACATAAACATTAATTTATGCAAATATTATGTATTCCTTATTCATCTAAATAATCCAAATATAAGTTTTAAATGAATTTAAATTACAATGTAAGTGGGATGAAATGAAAGAAGTATCAATTTAGAATTCTTATGTTATTTTAATGCACCAATATTTTTTTATTAAATTAAGATCAACCTTTATTTTATACTACACATGTTATTTTAATTTAATTTTTGTTTAATTCTCAATTAATATATTGGTACAACTGGGTATATGAAATACTGACTACATCTTCAAAAATATTTCCAATTTTCAAATAGCATACAAAAGTTACATCTGCAAGTTAGCAATGTACTTCAGTTTTATTTATTAAATTAATATATTATAACAAAAGTAACGTTCTTTTATTTTTAAAGAATCTATTGTGATTCTTAGAATTTTGCGAAAATGCACACAAAGATTTTACGATCTTCCCGGTTTAAAATAACCATATTCTACATTTTCAACGGATGTACTTCTTATTCACCTAAATAATTCTTCCATTGAAACATATGAATAATATCGCATGTATCATTTAGTAAAAAAAAATTGGAGAATATCTGCTACAAAAGATAAAAGTTTATGTATCTTTTACATGTATAATGAAAGTAAAACTTTATCTCAACAAAGTGAAATGTAAGGGACATTATTAAAATGTGTAATTACAGGTATAACAATTTGGGAAAATTGGTATCAGATATTCTAAGAAACTGGTATTAAGCATTTCTAGTAAGAACACATGCAAAATGCAAGTACACTTCGCCCGGTGCCCATGGGCGAATACAGGTGGGCTAGGGGGGGGAGAAAATTAAAATACATTGTATAAATTCATTCATATGAAAAAATTGAAAACAATAATCAACGTTTACTTAAAGCCTTAAAGAAAATAGAAATATAAAAGTCGTAATGTACAAGCCCTTCTTTAACAATTTTCTTAAAACTTTGTATGCAAACTGTTTTTCCAATTCCCTAATATAATATAATTTTTAAAAAATGGGTAAAAAATAACACAACATTTCTTTTCTTGTAAAAATCCAATAATGGAACAATAAATTTTACAACGGTGCTATAAATGCTGCATATTACCAGACAATAACAACCACTTTTAGACATCTGCTAGTAATAAAAGTAGGTAGGTTTGCCCAACCCAAATCCAAATATTTCCGAATACAATACTTTAGTCAATCTAACAATTTTGCATTCTAAAAATATAAAACCATGTAATAAAGAAAATTATAAACGTATGATAAAGAATTAAATGAAACATAACATAGACAATTTTTATGAGGAATCATTATTATGGTTTCATAAGTGGAAAGAGGAACCTCTTGAGAAACAAATACCATATGAAGAATTATTAGATATCTCCAAAAAATTCTATCCATTTTTACTCCATGGCTTGATTTTATTTTTAACTCTACCTTCTACAACATGTAAAAGAAGTTTTAGTAGGTACATAAAAAATCTGTTGTGGCTAGCACAAGACCTTCCGTCAATTTGATGTATTTTGTACCAATCCCACATTAAAAGTTCCCTAGAAAAGATTCTATATATTCAATAAAATTATAACACGAACACATACTATTTTTTACAAATTTCATACCGCACGTTCTTTGGAAAAAATATAAATCCAATACAATTATAACACGAACAATCATTATATATATATTGTACTTGACACTGACATCTGTCAATTACAATTTTTTGAATATATCAGCTGTTTCTATGATTATAGTAAAGCTGACTGATTTTGGAAAGTTACTCTATTTATAATTCGTTAAACCGTACAACTGTTATTATTAAAGTTTCTTAGTTACTATTTTTTTTTTTACTAATTTTATAAATTTAAGCACGTTTATTATAATTTATTTGTTTTTCAAATAAGTGTTTTTTTTTGTTAAAGAATTGTGTTTATGTAACTACCTACAGTTTTTATTGAAGTTACCATTATTATTATTCTAAATACGTTTTTGGAATAAGTTTATTTTTTTGGCAAATAAATAACATATAAATATATGACTAACTATATTTTTATTCGTCAAAATTTTGATATAAAGCAGAAGTTCTCAACCTGTGGTACGCGTACTAGGGGATACGCGAAAGGTTAAGTTTTAGTTATCTACTTATTTAACATTTATTTAGAAAAATATAAAAAAAATAGCGAAAGAAGTTTTTTTTGGGGATTTTTGTCCATTTCCTTACTGCTTCATTTAAACATATACATACCTATTTAACTATTGCTAATAATAGAAATGAATTGCTGTGATTTATTCTGTAGCTAAGGATTTGAAATTATATATTTTATGTTTATTAACAAGAAACAACACTCGGTATGTATGTATATTTTCATATTAATTATTTCAAGAGCTCAATTATCAAGTTGATGATATTTACAGAAAAAATAATAAATACAGAGACTTTATTTTAAAATGCAACATTATAGTTCATCACTTCCATGGTTACTCACTATTGTCAAAAAATGACAGCAATGTAATATTTGTCCATTTTAAAATGCAACATTATAAATAGTATTGCAGCACAGGAGATACCTCCAAAATACATCACAAATGGTGTCAATTCTTATTACGACCAACTAGAATATTGTCTCACAGTGATTGGGGGTATTTTGTAATATTTATTACATGAAAGTTATGAATTTTTGTAAGCTAAAGTTTGTTAAGATGTACAACATTCATGTTTTGATTATTTGTTAATCGTATGTAGGCTAATTTATTGGAAATTAGTTTTAATAATACAAAACTACAAATTTTGTATGTCGCATTTTAAAATGGACAAATATTACATTGCTGTCATTTTTTGACAATAATGAGTAACCATGGAAGTAATTCGCCATATGTTTCATGTTAAAATAAATTCCCTGTATCTCTAATATTATTTGGAATTTTTGAATCGCGATTGTACTGCTGTTCTTAGAATTTTATGTACTATTAGATGGGATTATAAAAAAAAATGTTAATGGAGGCAAAGTCGAGAGTCTTGTCGAGACTCGAGACGAGACGAGACTGACATCAAGTCTCGTCTCGACAAGACCAAGACGAGACCACTCTAGTCGAGACCAAGTCAAGACCAAGACAAGACCGGCCCCAAGTCTCGTCTCGTCTCGACTTCTGGCAACACTATAATTGATTATCTGGAATGTGGCCACACAATCAGTGGTCAGTATTACGCAACATTAATTGCCGAAATTCGTGGTTGCATTACAGAGAAAAGGAAAATTTTCGCTTGGATTTCTGTCTCACCAGGACAACGCTCAACTTCATGTTATTAGAGAGTTATTGCAGCTTCAACGCAAAAATAACGTGCACTTTAAAGTCACGTGACAGCCCGAGTGCGCATGCGTACTAATAAGGTTCACTTTATATGAGTAAGGAGACACGTTATGTGCAATGGAATAGCGTGCGTTTAACGTCACACGTTCTGTATCTTTTGAGGTTATCTTTCGATGAAAAGAGTGCTTTTAGCGTTAACGTTAGCGTAAATACACTAATTAAATGCGGTAAACATTGAAATTGAAAGTCCTTTATTTCTAAAATAAAGTGTTTTCTACATAAGGTTAACGTTTACGTTCTTTCATCTAGAAGTTACAATAACACCCTATTCTTTCCATGAACGCAATTCACGATATCGGTATCAGACGTGTGTTATATTTACCGTAGTTATCTGACCTAACGCCTAGTGATTTTTAATTATTTTCTAAACTAAAGGAGGTATACGAGGAAGAAATTTTAAAACCGACGAAGCTATTATGTCAGAAATTCAGAACTTCATCTGCGATAAAGATTCCCAGTTTTTTAAAACAGGTATTACTATGTTAGAACATAGGTGAAGTGTCTTCAAGTACACGGTGATTATGTTCAAAAATAAATTTGTTCTATATAATAGAGACAATAAATACTGGACAACGCTTAGAAAAAACTGGATACATGATTAAAATATCTGAATAGTAGTACATTGTAGATATGTTTTTGACAGTTGGTATGTCTGCTGCACTGCTGCCAATTTATGAAAAAGCAAACCAACGATTTTCTCTAAATCCCTACCTCTGTGTGAGACCTACCTAAATAACCTAATTTACTTGCAAAGTACAGATTAAAATCTACATAACGCCGAATCTATTTCCACGATTTAATAGAATCCTCTTTCTTAAATCGTGACCTCTTAAATGGAAATCTAATTTTCGTCTCTTTCTCGACGCACAATGCCGAATGCTGCCACTTTTCCCTTCCGTAATAAAGACCCAGTTTAAAAGACACTGATTAACAGTAACCTGAGAATTTCTGAAGGTCGATAAAATGAACGCTGTTTAAAGGCGCACCGGCGCTTTAATGACAAGATATGATCTTGTTAATGGTGCAGATTTTTATGTTGGTAGAACTAGCTGAGATTTAAGGTTTAGTTTGAATAGATTCAGTTTTACCGTTTTATATCTAAGGATGAATTTTATGTAGGGAATAAAACTGTATAGGCTTTTATAGCAATTCTTTGTTAGGAAGAAATAAATAACAGGGATTATTTTTATTGTGCTGTTTAAGTTTCACCATTCGGCTACTCGTATATCTTCATATAAATTCATTAATGAAATACATACAGTAAATTCATATGACATCTTTTATGTATGATGTTGAAAAGTACGTTATAATTGTACTCAATCAAGTGAAAAGCATGAAATATGCATAAAAATTATCTAAATGAGAAACTGTCTTCCATAAATTAATAATAATAATAATAATAAATTTAATGACATAATCAACGGCGAAGTTCAGCTACTCTTCCACCTACCAAACAAATAATACACAAATGTATATAAAACTAATAGACACGTTACAAAAATTAATCAATTACAGATAATGAAAATTAATAAAAACATTTAGGACAAATATGTCACACAAAATAGTACACAATGAAACAAAAGAAAGAAAGCATCATCAGATAGTCAGGAGCACTGTTATATAAAATGGGGGCCATATATGAAAACGCACCATTAAATTTTGACTTTCTGGAGGTTGGTACACTGTACAAATCCGTTATTCTAAGAGAATAGTAATATTCTTTAATTACTAATTTGTCAAATAAATATGATGAAGTATCTGTCAATATAATTTTATGTAGTAAGCATAAATAAAGATATTTGAGACGGGTTTCAACAGAGGGCATCATAGAAAATTTGCGATATTTAGATTTTTTCATATTTTACTCATTTTCAGTTATTTTAGTCTAGAAATTGTATCAATTTTTCATTAAATTTGAAAATATGTACACTTACGTAATTTTGCCCGTAGAATCGAATGGCGAAGTCGTCAAGCTCGTACTTTACCCATTTTTGAGTTATAACCCAGAAACAGGTACAGTTGTAAATATCTAGAGAAACGAAAAGAGATATCGACTTACGGTTTCAAAATTTAGAATGAGCGCATTGTGATGAATCTAAATTTATATAAATTAAAATTTCGAAATATTTGAAGATTTTGAACAAAATTGGCATTTTCATCACTTGTCCAGGGCAATGGGACTTCCCTTTATATAATTATGGCATTCATTAAAATTATCCTTATAAATATATAACTCCAATCTTAAATGTATAAAATAAATTTTAAAAAATTTGAAGTTAAAAATTAAATTAATGGAAATCCCTAATTTGTAAAATTCATTAATCCTATGCTAGGAAACTGCAAAAAGTAATTACTACTTTGAAATTGTGCTTTAAAAATACGAGTAATACGCAGCAGAATGATTCCAATTTTTTTTTTTTAAATCATTTATTATTAATTGTTAGTAATGGATGTTTCAAATTTGTGGTAGTTAATTTTTTAAAATAAATTTTTAAACTCCAGTTGTCATCTCTTACATAGGTACTCTAAAATAGCTACTCGTATTCCATAATGTAATATAGGGCTGTCAAAAGTATTCGGTTAACCGGTTAACCGGAAACCGGTTTTTCAATAATGAAATATTCGGCTAGCCGGTTAACCGGTTTGTAGCCGGCTTTTAATCGGTTTATAGCCGGTTTTTAACCGGTTAATAGCCGGTTTATAGCCGGTTTTTTAACTGGTCAATGGCCGGTTTTTAACCAGTCAATGGCCGGTTTTTAACCGGTCAATAGCCGGTTTTTAACCGGTTAGTATCCGGTTTATAGCCGCTTTTTAATCGGTTTCTAACCGGTTCATAGCACTCTTTTTTTTAAAAAAAATTAACTATAACCTAACGTCTAAATAGCTCTTGACAAAATGTCATATATCAAAATAAATAAATTTCAAATGCTTATTGAAACTGTCAATGTTACCAACCTTAATTTGTTATTATTTCTTTTAATAATATTTTTGAAATAAAAGTAAATTACATTGAAATAGGAAATAATTCATTAGTCACGTGATATGTTTTCCGCCAATCAACATTCAGAATTTCCATAGTTACATGTCTATCACAGCGATGATAAAAAAACAAAGAATATCACCTTATTTCTATTCGTTACTAACTGCTATGGCATTTTTACAACATTGACAGTTAATTTTAATAAAAATTCATTATATTCTCTCATTAAATATAAGCTCGTGATATTAATAATAAAGAAAGGGGTGAAAGGACCAAGCGTTGAATGGTTTATAGATGAAAACAAAAGGCATAAATGGTCCACGTGTATTGTAAAATTCTTTATTCACAATCATTATAGTAATATACCGATTCCTAACCTTTTGGAGGTTGGGAAATACGTCATTCTTAACTTTAATGTCATTCTCTTAGGTAGGAAATAACAGATTTTACCTCTTGGGTTGGAAACGTTTATGTAGAGGTTGCCTAGCAACATTGTCATAGATCCTTATAATAAAGTAAAAGTAAGTTAAAACAAATTTTAAGAGAGCTGTCAAAAAATATTAATAAAATTAAAGGTTAAAACTCATTGATTTATTTTGAAAATTATTGATTTAAAATAAGGATGATTGTGAATAAAATAAGATACATAACCTCGGTGGGAGTTTCATTACATCCTCGCGCTTTATCTCACCTCGAGGCTTCGCCTCTCGGTAATATACATAAGCCCTCGGATGTAATGAAGCATTTCCCACCTCGGATGTAATATATTATTATTATGGACGCTTCGGGCTTAGGGCAAGCCCATCTTCAGCAATCGTTGAATATTCAGTAATAATTAAAATTTATGACAATTTTTTTTTAAAGTTGTATTAGACGCGATGATCTATATGAACAACATCGAAAACAAATTTAAATACAACATCGAAAACAATTTTAAATACAGCATTTCAACAACCTTCCGAATCAATACGGAGTTGATCGAAGATATTGCTCGCATACCATATATACGTATATCATATACCATTGCTAAACAATAAATTGTCAAGATTTTAGTGCACACAGGGAAACTTTGCAAAGTTTACCGAAATTTATTTCCCAAAGAAGAAGTACGATGTTTCCTAAAAGTTAACGGCGCCCTTAAAACTCGATACGTTTTGAGGAAACTTTTGAACATGCACCAAATTAAAGGTTATAAACCGGTTTTCTGACCGGTTAAAAACATGTTTTCCGGCCGGTTAAAAACAGGTTTTTTGACAGGTTAAAAACCGGTTTTTTGACAGGTTAAAAACCGCATTGTTGACCGGTTAAAAACCGGTTTTTTGACCGGCTAAAAACCGGTTTTTCTGACCGGTTAAAAATCGGCCGGTTATTGACTTAAAACCGGTTATTCGGTTTTTCGGTTAACCGGTCTGTAAACCGACGGTTAACCGGTTAGCAATTTCAGCAGATTTTGACAGCCCTAAATGTAAAGTCAAAGTGGAGGCAATATTTATAATATTCTAAACATTCATTATTTAATTTTAAACGTATGATTCCTTCCATATTGTTTGTAATTGTTCGTTTAATATGGTGATTTTTTATATTCTTTTTATGTTCTGCAGGTATTGCAGCTGTTTGCTTTCGGTTGAATATTATAAAGTACTTTGCATGAACATATCATCAATTAATGCGCAATAACGAATCCTAAAGAGGATTAGCACGTAGCATGAACAGCAAATGTAAAATTGAATTCATCAATTTTATCTCGTGGACTTTGCTTCTTTTACCAATCAGCTATTGATCAGATTATTTCATAATTAAACTCAAAATTGAGGCCCAATCAAACAGCAAAGAGGAATTTCGCCCTAATTGACAATGCAAATAGTATCTAAATTTAAAGCTGCAGGCGGAAAAGTATTCATAATCATCTTGGAATCAAGGAATATTCTTTTTATTGTTACTTTTCAAATACAGGTTGAATTATTTAGTATTGAATCTCAAGAATATTCTGCAGACGATTTTCTTGACAAGATTTGTATTCAACATCAATGAAGTTCGTAAAATAAAAACATAAAAAAAAATTCAAAAATATTACATGTCCCCAGAATCCGATTTTAACATGATGTCTGCGGGTATGTATTTGTGTGAATGTGTGAGTATGTAAGTATGTGTATGTGGATCCTATGGACACGATTATTCAAATACTATCAATCAGAAAATGTTGAAATTTTGTATAAACATTCTATAGTAAAAATTTTTAGGCAGAGTAGTCACGTCATCAAAGTTTGTAACTAGATAATGACGTCACGAAATTAGTAGGTTTACATGGTACACTAATTTAATTTTAGAAAATAATTGTATTTACCTGCGATGCTAATTTATGTGATCAAGTTAATTTATTTAATAGTCGAATAATAATTGAATATTATTGTAAAATGTAATATATTTCCAATTTATGGTATTGAAAATTCGGTGTAGGATACACCGAGTCGGGGGTCAGAAGGAATACGGGGAGTGAATGAAGCACTTGATGAAAAATAAGAAAATTAATGTTAAATGACATTGAATATATTAAAAGTAGAAGTAAAATTGATTTGATTTTATTTAGATTTACAATTCTGTAGTGTTATAGAAAAGTAAAGAGTAGCACTATAAATTCGATTTATTGAAAATATAATTAAAATAACATTTAAAAAATATATTATATTTGATTGAAAATACTCCAATAATACAATTTACAATTATTGAAATTAACACAAACTAAAAACAGAAAAGCTCAAGATCAATCTCAAAGTAACTAACTAATGACAGCAGACGCTTGACAATTCCGGGAGAAACATGTCATGTAAACGTTTAAATATTGAAATCCAATAGTACCAACATGTGGTGAAAAAATGAACTACAATTATTTTAAATAAATTAAAACTCATTAAAAACATTATGTTCGACTTTAAAATAATTGTAAAATTAATTAAAATGTACTTTACTTATAGTAGGCAAAAAATAGTATTTATTTTCTTCGTTTTCCTAAACATATACATTACTACAGTGTTTTTTCATTTTGTAATGAAATGATGACGTGACTACTCTGCCTAAAAATTTTTACTATATACTAATGTGAGAAGAGCTCATTAGTTTTCAGGATAACCGGAAATATGACATACAAGTTTTTAACAGTTTATCTTGAAAAAAAAAAATACATAGAATATAATTTTTCAGCAACTTTTACTAATAAAAATTGAGTATAATGTTACAATCCTTAATTATACGATAATAGAATTTGAGTATAATGGTACAATCCTTAATTACACAAATAGAATTTAGTAAATAACTTTAAGTAACTTTAAATATAAATTTATAAAATAATTTATTTTTATACATCATCTTGCCTATGCGTCAAATAAAAATATGATACTTTAATAACAATTTTGATATATTTAAATAAATGTCACTGTCAGGAAGCCATTACATTAAAATTAATAATGAAACCATGTTAGAAGAATCTAGTAGTAATACATTTGAATCTAATGAAATTAAGGTTTGTAAAAATAATATATTTTCCATTTACATAAATATTGATGTTCTATTGATTTGCTTCATTGTCTTCCAAGGTACGACTCTGAAAAGACTTTGTGTAAAGATACGAGTACTAGTTTGAATTTTTGTTAAATTTTTCTGTTAGTTTTGTCAATATTTACGAAATTTATTTTGTGTATGTAATATAAAGATTGTTATTAGTGAATTTAAAAATATTTGAACATAATGATTGCTTTATTTATACTGCGTGGTTAAATACCCGGCGGGAGTTTATGGGCTGACCACATCAGATTTTTTTCAGTTAAAATACGAGTATATCCACGACTATTTCATGGGTACAAAATGTAATGAAGCTATCTTCAGATGTCTTATAAATGACCTTCAATAGATATCTTTCGTAAAAATGCATACAAAAACTAATGCAGCTCATCATTGAAAAACATTTTTCGTTGGGTAATTCTCGTTTCCGCCTTGGTTACAACAATAATCAATGGATTAAATACTCGAAGTGATGGTCCTGCAAAGGCTGTCAAAACATTGATAGCGATTATGATAATAATGACTGGTACATTATTCCGTTGTTGACCATCTTACATCGTGTCCCTTGTTGTCACCGTCATGTGTCAATAACAACCCAATCCATCCATCAATGTTTGCTGTAACGCTGTGGGTAGCACAGCAGTAACACATTCGGGCAACAACTGCCCTCTATTTGGCTTGCAGTTATAGCCTGAACACAAAAACTCCACTTTTGTGTGATTGCGGTACGACCTACACGCTGCGGTCCCAACGCCAGCACGTCCACGTCCGTTACGGTGATTCGGTGATTCAATTCGGGTTCGGATCTTGTTTCGTGAACTTTCAACTGCTGGGAGTTGAGACTGTGACTTGGGTTTTTATTAGCTCGAAGGAATTTCACAGCCGAAGAGCAGGTAATTAAATTAGTGGCAACGGATTGTTCATATTTTTCCAACACATCAAGAAGTTTTAATACTGTCAGGGCTCAGGACACTGCAGTTAGAATATCAGTTAGGTCCGATATTTTCATCTCTGGTTAAACCACGGCGTATAAATATAGGTGTGACAACCCCTCAATTTTTTTTTTTTTTTGACATATTGATATTGGCGATTAGTAGGCCGAGATTCTAACATAACAGCGCGTCTACAATGTGCTGTACCACATAATATTCTGGGCCTGGGTACATAATTGTATCAAAAATACAACTAATTTAGAGAATATATTATGTCTCTGATATCACTTCAGATAGAAAAAAAATTAAAATTATCAAATTGCACAAAAGTGACCTTTGTGAGACACTCTCCACGACAGCTTTAGTAAATGTAAAAAAAAATAACAAAGCAAAAGCTAGCTATTTTTGAAACCTTACGAAATTAAAAAATAGTTATTTACATTCGAGTGCGTGTAAGTTGTATTTTACAGCTAATAAGGCACGAGCCCTTAAGGCGAGTGCCTTATTAGCTGGAGCGCTGTAAAATACTTCACGCACGAGAATTGTATCAAATTTTTTGGCCGACGATAATGAAAATCACTTTTTTCAATGAAGTAGGTTGTACTTCTGAAAAGGGATAGTTTAAAATACTGGGGTTAAGTCAATTTCCAAATATGATTTTACTTACCTTCATTAGAGTACTTCTTCTATATAACAAAAATTTATCGGTAATAATAGACGTTGTTTATGACTGATAATGTATTTATTTGCTCATGTTTTCTTCGTAATAAATAATAGGTAGGTGTCGATATTTGACATTTCAGCAATGCTCGCGTATTTGACAGGTATATCGATCGGTGACTATGTCGGTAGCGGCGGATTTTTACAATAACGACAGATGTCGCTACCGTGGGTTTGGTTTATATAAATTAATTTTAAATATAGGAAATGTTAAAGTAAAAAAATAACTTAAGTAGGTAGTACCTTTTTGCATGAACTTTATTATAGTAAAGATGATTTCTTTTCTAAATGCCCATAAACGTCCAGTGTATTTTGATTATTTTACCGCATAGTTAGACAAGTTACAACATAGTAAGCGTAAAATGTAGGTTACACTTGCTTTGTATACAATTGTAAAGTTCCCATTACACTTCAGGAGGGCAAAAAATATATTTTCGTACCTCCATCCAATTTGACTAGCATTACAGAACTCAAAATCGTCCAGATATGCGCTGTTGCTGACCTAGGCAGCAAAAGGAGTTGGCATTACTGTTCTGGTGATATGTCAATTTAAGATTATTTTCAACACAAGAATTAGTAAAATGTTTACAAATTATAGGGCTAAATCTTTAATTATTGTAACTTAAATAACTAAATTTTGTCATAAAAATTATAATATGCTGTCATCTCGAATAAATTAATTATAAGTTCCAACTTTAGGACTAGTTTGTTTTGTAACTACAAACTACAACTAACTTCATGTGAGTTTCAGCCATCAGTCATTGAAAATATGCGAAAGTATATAAAATATATTTATAATTAATGTTTGTATGATATATTTTCAATAAATAATTACGCATTTCAAGCTCAAATATGAGTAATTATAATTAAACTTGCAATGCAAAACCGATAAAAATATATGTTAATTTTTTTAGGTTATGAAAAATAGAATAGTGAAGAGAAATATACGAAGAATTTATGGAGAAGTCGGCACAAAAAATCTTGTGTATCACACACCCAGAAACTGTTTTGCAAGATCTCGTAATTTGTCATAATAAACTCGCTGTCGCAAATGTTCAGTTTCTGGCCTAGTGATACAAATAACTATTGCTGACAGCAAGAGTAAACATAAAATTAAAACCTGCAGGTCATCTGAAGTGGTATTTGCTGAGCATAGGTTTATTAAAGGATTAACAAATCTGCCACCTTTGGTTTAGTACAGCGTGTTAAAAGAAAAAACCTAACTTGGAGTAGGCTATAAAGAAAAAAACATATGACAATGGGGGATTACGGCTCAATCGAATTAAAGGAAAATAGTAAAAAAATACGAATGTATATGCTGAGTAACGAATATTAATAAAAAAATGAAATGGTATAATTGAGATATTTCGGAAATAAAGGGTTTTTGTTATAACGCTTCAACACTAACATGAAAATATTTTGATTGGCGACCGAGAAACCGCCTATACATGCATTACAAATAGCGTGTTAGGAGGTGCGATTACTACCAATGAAAGTTAAGAAATTCAAATTCGAAAGGAGGGGCTAACATTCCTGTACTACAATTTCCAAACAGTTTTTATTTTAACATAAATTTCTTGCATTAAACTTAATAATTTAAATACACCTGTAATTATAAAGTATGTATACTTATACAGTGTTATAATATTAATTTATTTTTATGTAAATATAACTTAAAATAGCATATATTTCAAGAACATTTAGGTCAATGATGAAAACAGTTTGATATAAAAACACATAAATGGGACGTCACGTCAATCTTTACAAAATTCGGGAGACCATAACTCGCTTATTAATAGGAATTTTTTCACCGGATTTTCATCAATAGTCTTAGTTTTCCTAATATTTTCATATGAAATTATAAAAAAAAATGGTGTAATCCCCCATTTAAAAGTACGTAATTAATAGTAGGTAAATTTGACATGATATATTATCAAAAATGTTATATAATGAAATCAAAGTTTTTCTTGAATCCTTATTTTAGAAATAGAAATAAATTAGAAAACAGTGAATGGCAAAATTCTTTATCCTTCTTTATTATCTTTGCTCCTTAAAATTACATTTCACGATCAGTTGACAACTTGACTTTTGAATTGAATAATGATAAAACATACGTTTTTGTGTTCATAGCCTACTTCGAAGTAGGTTTTTTTTTAACACACTGTATAATAGTAAAAATTTCTTGTTTGTAGTACGTCCTTTTATTAAAATAAAAACGAATTGCGTTTTCGTAATTTCCCACCTAGACAAAGTACTAAGGGGTGTGCGGGCGTATTTCAATTACATTTATTCGAACTTTCTAATTCTCTCTTCTGAATAGATAAACTTTCATCGATGCAAACTTCCCTGCGGCCGTATTCACGCTTGCACCAGTTTAACTTTAAACAGCAGTTAAATCGGCCGACAATTAACTTGGTGACAAAGTTGGTAGCATTGGCCACCGTGGCTAACTTCGCTCTACATACCAGCCTGAGTTTTACTTCATCCATTAGACCCACGTGTCGCGATTTGTACGACCCAGGATTTGCGAAGAGTGTTAAGCTGGAATAAATCGCTTCGGTGCGTACATTTGCCACAGCTCGATTAATTTTCATTAGGTTGGGGACACTGTATTATTTTAACTCGATTTTTAAACACCCCAAGATAGACTTCGTGAATACCAAATGTTAGGTTAAAAGTGAATTTTTAATTTGAGGAAAGTGAATATACATTTAATAAAGATTGATGATAAATGAAATACACTAGCGACTAGTGAAAATACAACACCAAAAAATTTTAGGACAAAATAAATGCGATTTAGCGTAGAAATTGTTTATTATTACTACTATTAGTATTAGTCTCCTACGAGGCAAATTTACTTGTTAACAAACAAATTAGAACTGAATTTTTATGATTTTTATTTATTTTTAATATTTTTTGGTTTTTGCATTTTCAACAACTACTAAATAGTATATTAAAAAACAAATGTCATAAATGTCATTTTATTTTGTGAGAAAGAACTTTGGATCACGACGCGTAATGGAGTGATCCAACCCTTCGAACAAAATAATTATTATTATTAACCATTATTATATAATAATAATAATTATTATTATTATTATATTATTATTTTTCCATTTTGCACTTCATATGTCAAAATTTAGGGAATTTTGTTAGTTGGTGACGTTTGAAAATTCATTCGAAACCCCTAACATTATTCTCGTAACACCAACCATACGATATTTTCTATTTCATGCTAACTTTACTACTCTATTTCTTCGCATCTCATTCTTAGTTTTAAATTCAAAATTATATGAAAACTAAAATTCTGAACAATCGTTTGTATTCGTTTATTTAACGAGATTTGACATTTGATATTTTTGCAATTCTTAACCGCCAACCTTACAAAAATAAATTGCACTAGTCTATTACTGCACTCGAATGAGCTATTAACGAACTCCTTTGGGTGCTATAATAACTTTGTTACAGATGCAAAATAGAAAAAAGACGATATAGTATTAATTCGGAAGCAGAAAGGAATTAAACGCTAAATATGACAATGATTCAAAAGTACAATTTGATTCACGAAATATGAGATACAAATTATCTTTACACATATAATCTTCGGGCATGAGGGCACGAATAATAAATTTGAAGAAGAAAATGCAGGTTAACAGTTTGAGCCAAGTTATAAATTACCTAAAATATTTGCGCGCTCATATTCACCTGTGGCTCCCTTCACTTTCACCGGGGATAAACGTTTGACTTTCGCATAAAAATCATCTCAGCGCGTAGCTGATGAAAATAATTAAAAACTTTCTTCAAAATCATATTATCTCCTCGTTTGCATCCTTTTAAATTTCACGCAAGAAGAAGCAGCTCAGAAATTGTGACAATTGCTAAATAAACATTCTAATTACAAGACGTTGACGTTGTGGGATGCGAGATATTTTTACCAAAGCAACGTAATGGGAGAGAAAATATACAGAATACAAAACGCGCTAAATACGCGAAATACCGGAACGCCAAATGAAGGCCCGAGAGGGTTCAGCAGAAGATTAGAAGGCTGTTTCGAGGGTGATTTCGGTGGCCCTGACATCTCATGTTTGTTATTAACAGAAATTAAACAACGCATCTTAAAAAGGACATTTACTGGAATTAAACATTTAACAGTTTATATGCTCAACAATAGTCGCCAAGAAAGTGTTAGACATTAAACAAGACTTTCATATTAATTATAATAATATATATATATATATATATATATATATATATATATATATATATATATATATATATATATATATAGTGTGTTAATTAAAAAACTGGCCATAGGCGTTTAACATGGGAAAACAGTTTTTCTTTGCGCAAATGTCCCCAATTAATTTTAGACAAAATGTTTCAAATAAGTGTTACAGATAATTATATTCTACGCCTAAATCAGTAAACAGTTTTAATTTTGCACGTTTGGTAACTTGTAAAATCTAATTTGAAGTTGTATAAAAATATTGCTCATTTCTAGCGATACCCATGGAATTGAAACAAAATTACAGATAAATACGTATCGTTTGAACTGTCAGAAATTCAGTTTTCAATTAAAAGTTGCAGATAATTCAATTCTGTACCTAAATCACTACATAGGTATTATTTTTAAAATCTACCACTTAAATAACTTTTATTATTATTATTTTTTCACATTCTATCTATAAAATTAAATTTCTGACAGTTCAAACGAAATGAATTTCTATCTAATTTTGTTTCAATTTCATGGATATCGCTACAAGTGAGCAATATTTATACAATTTCAAATTAGATTTTACAAGTTACTAAACATGAAAAATTAAATCTGTTTAGTAATTTAGGCGTAGAATATTAATATCTACAATATTTATTTGAAACATTTTTGTCTAAAATTAATTGGGGACTTTTACGCAAAGAAAAACTGTTTTCCCATGTTAAACGCCTATGGCCAGCTTCTTAATTAACACACTGTATATATAAATTATTATATGTATATAGTAGTAATTAGAATAGAATCAGCCATAGCAGAAAATTGGAAACAATAATATAATGGTCAACTTGAATAATAATTCGAACAAATAATTAGAAAACACTTGTTATGTTTCACAAGATTTCAGCGTCTGAATCAACCTTTCGGTAATCATCAGATGCCGGTCGTGCCCAGCTAGTAACCACTGACACTTTTCGCTGTTATTGCAGCTCATCAGTATGGTGTAACTGCCGCCTCTTCGAAGAGACAATCTACCAACTGGGTACAACGAGAGATATACATCTCATAAAAGATAGATGGCTTAAGAGGTAATAACCACATATAGAGCCATCTATGAAGGAGTAGCAGTAAAGCATTGGCAGCTATTGAAAAACAAAAGTACAATAGCAAACTCTAGATGATACAATGTCTAATAAAGAATTAGAAAACACTTGTCATGTTTCCCTATCAGCATTTGCATCAACCTCTCGGTCATCATCAGCTGGTGTCGGCAGATCTGAAGCACTTGTTTATAGCCCGATGATGACGTGATCACTGCTTCATTAGGGATGAACATATACACTAACACTTAAAGGGATGTTTGATGAACACTGTTATGGAGACGGACACAGCATACTAAAGTTTCATTTACATATTTATTTAACACTTATTATTAACAACTACATTAAACATAACTAAATCCTAAAGATGCCACTGCATCCCTGGGCCAAAATACTAGTGTTACGCAGAACGCGAGCCAAAACTGAAACTCTACATGTCGCTTGGACATGAGAGATCAACACAGACTCTATGAATATATAAACTAGACCAACTAAAAAATGAAAGACGTTATCATCATCAGATCATATCTGAGGGGTGCAGGGTAACATATGGCATCCATAGTTAAATATCACCCTCACACGAAGGCTGGCAATAACTTACAGACTTAATTATCAATAACTAAACAGAGAGAGATTACAAAGATAACAAAGTTGAAATATTGATATTGAAGCCATAATTTAGACAAGTTTATAATAAAGTTATTGACTTGTTATTGTTCTTGTCACATCTAGTAACAGTTGCAACATTTCAACATTTGGAGATTGTTGAAGAACAACTAACTTCCTTCTTAAAAAATTACCCCAGTATGCCATTCCAATATAAAAAGAGATTATCATCTCTGGTCAATTCTCCCACTATGTCTCCGGTGACAATTTTCGGCTAGTGAGCATTAGACAAGACTACATGTCATCACGACCACAATTCCATATCTCGTACGTTACGTTAAACGTGTTATTTGTGCTTAAAATAGCGGAATTCTCCTCGTGACGTTGCGATCAATATCACAGGTCGCGGCTAAAAATAGCTCCGTCCTACATTCAGCGGGGCGCGCGACGCCGACGACCCGTCGGCAAGGCTGAGGACGAGGACGTCGACGAGGATCACATCCTCTGGGGCGCACCACTGACCACGGGGACTTCGCCCCCCGGAAGAATAATTTCAATAAAGTCGGAATAGATGTTGTCTTATGAGTTTATGAGAAGCCAAAGAGCTGATGATTTTGATATATATATACCGTGAGTATTTTTTAACATGAAACATTGGGTTTGTCATATCCATAGTTACGACTTGACATTTGATTGACAGCAATGTATTTGCCCGTTCCATTTAAAATGAAACATAGGGAACGAATTTGACATTTGATAAGACGTCAAAGAGGTTAATTTTGTTTAAATAATTATACGCATTCTAAATTAAAATTAGTTGTAGAAAAAATACAGTGTGCACCTTTTGCCCTAGTGGTTTTCTGACTCGGCTAAATTTCTTACAATATTTAAATATAATACTGTCAAATTCATTTCCCATGTGTCATTTTAAATGAGACAGACAAATATATTGCTGTCAATCAAATGTCCAATTATAACTTATAGGAAAATTCAACGGTTATCTGTCATATTGACAAGATGTCATTAGAGGTTAATTTTGTTTAAATAATTATACTTATTTTCTAAAAATTAAATTTGGATGTAGAAAAAATACTGTGTGCACCTTGTGCCCGAAATATGTTTAGTGTTCTCGAGTGGTTTTCTGATTCCGCTAAATTTCTTACAATATTTAAATATAATTCTTCTGTCAGATTCGTTCCCTATGTTTCATTTTAAATGGAACGGGCAAATACATTGCTGTCAATCAAATATCAAGTCGTAACCATGGATATACAAACCCAATGTTTCACGTCAAAAAATACTCACGGTATATATATATATATATATATATATATATACAGGGTGTCTCTTAAATAGGGGGACATGGCTTAACCACAGATTCCTGAGGCTAAAATAAGACGATTTAACCAAACTTGCTTCTACCGAAATGTGTACCATTTTGCCAAAATTCTGCTTCAAAGTTCTTCAAAAAAAAATTAATTTTGCTTATAATAATCGGACGCTTTATTCGATTTGGATAAAATTTGGTATGACAGTTTATATGGTTATAAGGCATCTTTTAAAGTGATACTTGTTATTATTAGTGTACCACTAGTGTATGAAACTTAGGTGTCCCAACATTAATTAGACCGTAACTTTTTAATGGCAATGCCGAAAACGTGAAATTATTTTTTTTCGGAAAGATTCATTCAATAGTAAACTTTTCTCTCTTTGTTTAATGTTTGATATCTGTTACGGTTCAGACAGAAAAAAATAAAACTTGAGTGACTGCATCGTGAAATTTTTTAAAATAAATTTAATCTAGCAGTCTATTCAAATGTCAAACAAGTAATTTTTAATGACAGTAACGAGTTGTCAATCTTCACAATTTGTTTGCGGGTAAGCTGAGATATGTAATCGTCTTATTTATAATAATGGTAGTAAATATTATTAGGCCGAACAAACGGATGTTACTAATTTTAGAATACTGCGAAGAAAATTTTTGACAACCCGTAAAACAATTGTTACTGTCATAAAAAATTACTTGTTTGACATTTGGATAGACTGCTAGATTAAACTTATTTTAAAAATTTAGCAGTGCAGGCACTCAGATTTTATTTTTTTCTGTGTGAACCGTAACACATATCAAAAATTAAACAGAGAGAGAAAAGTTTACTATTGAATGTATCTTTCCGAAAAAAAATAATTTCACGTTTTCGGCATTGTCATTAAAAAGTTACGGTCTAATTAATGTTGGGACACCTAAGTTTCATACACTAGTGGTTCACTAATAATAACAAGTATCACCTTAAAAGATGCCTTATAATCATATAAACTGTCATACCAAATTTCATCGAAATCGAATAAAGCGTCCGATTATTATAAGCAAAATTAATTTTTTTTTGAAGAACTTTGAAGCAGAATTCTGGCTAAATGGTACACTTTCCGGTAGAAGCAAGTTTGGTTAAATCGTCTTATTTTAGCCTCAGGAATCTGTGGTTAAGCCATGTCCCCCTATTTAAGAGACACCCTGTATATATATATATATATATATATATATATATATATATATATATATATATACAGGGTGTCTCTTAAATAGGAGGAAATGGCTTAACCACAGATTCCTGAGGCTAAAATAAGACGATTTAACTAAACTTGCTTCTACCGGAAAGTGCACCATTTAGCCAGTATTCTGCTTCAAAATTCTTCGAAAAAAAATTAATTTTGCTTATAACCGTAACTTTTTAATGGCCACGCCGATAACGTAAAATTATTATTTTTTTTTTTCAGAAAGATACATTCAATAGTAAACTTTTCTCGCTCTGTTTAATTTGTTATATCTCTTACGGTTCAGAAAAAAAAAATAAAACCTGAATGACTGCATCGTGATTTTTTTTTTTTTTTAAATAAATTATATTTTTTTAAATGGCATTATATATATTTTATTAACTCATTAAATAGAGAATTTTATTCTGAATTCAACGATATAATAATATCATACCCTCTCATTGCGAAAAAAATTATAAAAATTAATTCAAAGTTAGTATTTTATTTCTACTGTATCTAAGTAATCTGAGCAAACATTCAATCAATAACACAAAAAAAATATTTTAAAAGTTGAATTTATTGCCAAAATCGTAACTTACTTGAATGTAATAAAACTAAAATAAATTTTATTTTGTTTTATTGATTGAATGTTTGCTCAGATTACTTAGATAATGTAGAAATGAAATATTAACTTAGAATTAATTTTTATCAAATTTTTCGCAATGTAAGGGTATGATATTATTATATCGTTGAATTCAGAACAAAATTCTTTATTTAACAAGTTAATAAAATATATATGATGCTATTTAAAAAAATAAAATATTGCCCTGTAGTTTTAGTACCACTGGATTTAAGATAATAAAGTTTATGCTAAAATATGTCCCCCTCTATGCCTTACAAAATATATTAATCACTTTTTTCTGTATCTTTTCAAATACACGAATAAAATGCACTGTTCCATTATCTTGATACACCCTGTATACAGTGTGTCCCATTTAGAAGTGCCACCATTGGGATTTCGAGAACTATAAGAGATACGATGTCGGTTAAATGGAACTTTTTGTGCGCTTTTGGGAGGCCATCTCAGATGTGCTTTTGTTTATCCAAAAATTCTCATAGGGCACTAGATAAAAACGAAAAACTGAATATTGTTGATTTTTTCTTTTTCAAATAACTTCTAAACTATTAGTAATTGAGAAAAACGTTTCAAATATAAAAGATAGATATTTTTATTAACTAACCAGTGGCGTACGAAATAAATTTTTATATTCGTAAATTTTCAAGATATAACACAAACTTATATTTTTTTAAATGGAACCCATATCTGATTTCAGTCTCAAAAAAATCATTATTTTTTTCTCTTTTCAATGATGTAAGGGTTATTATGTTTTATATTTGTTTTGCCTTCAAAATTATTATTTTTTCCTTATTTTGTACTAAATTTATAATTATTTTGAAAATATTGGTAGATTTCTATTTAGAAATACTCCTTGTATTTAAATAATTTGTTTCGTTAGAAAATTTTGTTCAAAACTCGTATCAAACTAATTTTTATATTTTTTATCTGGTCGCCCTTGGCACATTATAGTATAATTTGTAATTATGAGTCTAGAATAAAAATATTAAGTAATAAAGGCATAAAACAAATTATTTCGATCAAATACAATATAATTAATAAAAATAATAATGTTTTTTTGGGAAATAATAAGAAAAATCAGGAAAATAAAGAGAAAAATTAAATTTTAGGAGTAAAACAAATATAAAACATAATAACCCTTACATCATTGAAAAGAGAAAAAAATAATGAATTTTTTGAGGCTGAAATCAGATATGGGTTCCATTTAAAAAAATATAAGTTTGTGATATATCTCGAAAATTTACGGATATAAAAATTTATTTCATACGCTACTGGTTAGTTAATAAAAATATCTATCTTTTATATTTGAAACGTTTTTCTCAATTACTAATAGTTTAGAAGTTATTTGAAAAAGAAAAAATCAACAATATTCAGTTTTTCGTTATTATCTAGTGCCCTATGAGAATTTTTGGAAAAACAAAAGCACATCTGAGATGGCCTCCCAAAGGTGCACAAAAAGTTCCATTTAACCGACATCGTATCTCTTATAGTTCTCGAGATCCCAATGGTGGCACCTCTAAATGGGACACACTGTATATATAATAACGAATTTTTATGTTAAATGTTTTGTTTCTAATCAGACAGTTAGATCTGTAATAATTAAAGTAAAAATCGTTGCCTGTCAATAATACCGTCACAAAACGTACATCAGTAAAAATTTCAATTAGCAAACTGATGTGAAGAGAAATGTCACAAACGCTGTTAAATTCGAAACGATATTAAATTTCAAACAAAACATTTCATGCGAGCTATCTTACTAGTCTGCGTCACTCGGGCTTTTCAATTTATTTTCATTCGACATTAACGTTTCATGATAATTGACTTTTCTTTTTATATTGCAATTCTGCTGTTAGTGTTTATGTTATGTTCTTACTGTTGTTTTCTAACCTTTCTAATTTAAATTCTATTGAATTTTCTATTTATTTTATACGGTTGCTTTTGAAATATAATGTTTATAAATTTCCAGGGAATATTTATTTCAGAATATATTTCATATTTTGCGATACGTCATATTATATGTAAGTTGATATCCATAAACATTTATGCCAAAACACTGTAAAATATATGCAGCTAAACATAAAATATTTTATCTATAATACTTTATCACATATATGAAAAATTTAATAGCAGTTGTATTAGAAAAGAACATAGCACTTTACTATTTTATTGTATTTGTTCTCAATCAGCCCGATTCTGTAAAAAGTATCTAACATTGTTACTTGTTAGCAACGTTACTATGAAGTTACTCTGATAGCAACTATCCTAGTAACTGAATACATATTTCGTATTTTGTAATTATATGTTTAGGAATGTTACTCCCAGAGTAACTAAACAAACTTAGTTACTAAGATAGCAGTCAAATGAGGAACACGAATTGTGGTGCGCATGCGTAATTCTTCATCTGCGTGTGTTCTAATCTGACAAGTGACATTTATTAGTGTTTATAAGTAACCAAGTGTTATATCTGTTTGCATCATGGTATATAACAAGCCTAGGGGTTCAAGAACAACCAACGAACAGTTGTAAATATTAATAGCTTATTTAAAAAACCACAAAATAATGCTCGAAACAAAAATACATCCTCTGAAAACTAATGAGCTTAAATTGTCATGGGAAGAACTTACAAATATTTTGAATAATACAAAGAAAGGAGCCAAGAAAAATGTACAGATTACTTTTAAATGAATAGGTACGCCTGTTGATCTTGTTGAAGGTGTAATGGTACACAATTTTTAAAATTTTATATCCGGAATTAAGAAAGGATTACTCTCGTCTCTTACCAATCTATTTTCTAACCTATTTCTTCTTCTGTGAAATAAAAATATAAATTTATCAAATAAATTTTCCAATTTCATAAATAAACGTTACCGAAAATTATTTACAGTTACTTTTTTATACATACCGATTTTCCAAAGCTGCCAGTGCTCTATTAAATTCAAAATTCATCCAAATTCCAGCCATTCTGAAAGGTTACTACACCTTAAATACTACGTTTGGCTAGTCTCTAGCGTAATAACTTGTTTAACAACTAAGTATCTAAAACTGTAATGACTCTGTGCTTATAGAATACAAAAAATAACAAATTACTGTAGTTGTAACTGACCTTCGTTTTAAAGACTATTTTAGTAACTTTATTCTAGTAACTCTTCTTACAGAATCGGGCCGAATATGCTATTAAAACCGTTATTGGATAAATACATTGAAAATGATATAGATTTTATATCAATCATAAAATAGAATTGTTATTAAATGTTTCATAACGTTTAACGAATTATAAACATTCCTGTAATTATTTCGAAAATTCTGCTATCTATTAGAACAATATTTTAGATAAATTATCGTAACTTATAATAAAAATTCAATTTAAGCTAACTTAATTATTTAAACTAACCTTACCACATAACCTAATCTAATGTGGTCATAATATTCAATCTGGTCGAATAAATATAATTATTCACAATACTGTATAAATATTTGATACAGATAATTTTATATACATTCCATTAAAAGAACCAGCAAAAATTTTTCTAATAATTACAACAGCTTCTACAGAGTAACCAAGCGACGGCATTTTTATAATAAAAAAAGAAGATGAGTAGACGATCGTTAAAGCGTACAATGGTTCGAGAATTTAAAAAGATTTTCTTCATAATCAGCTGTTGTACCTTCAATAAATTGTTAGTACTAAGAAAGAAAATCTTTAGCAATATTCACGATCATTATCTCATTATTTTTTTTCTTTAATTCCAAAAAAATTCTTGTAATAATAATCTATAACAAATAACAATCATTAAAGGACTCTATATTTATATATTTTTAACTGTCTGCATGCAGTATTAATATATACATAGAAAGTAAAGGATCTAAATATGATCCTTGCGGTATACAAGACGTCTAAAATTCATATTACATAGTTTTTTTTTTTTGTATACTAATAAGTGACAAAGATATTTGTGATTGTAGTTTCAATTACTTCTATGTAATGGCAACACTGACAATGGAAAATTAAAAAAGTAATGTGAAATAGGATGCAAACCGTGCACCGGGCAATGATTCTAAAATACAATGCATGCAACCTGTAATGAAATAATTCCTAGAGGTAAAAGTAACTAAAATTTAAAGTAAATTATCTTAATATTTAGATAAAAATAATGTATTAATTTATTAGGCTGTCTCCGTTGTCGCATTTAGGTCCACATAAATATGACTCCGAATGGCACACTAATGACATCTATTGTTTTATATGCGAACGCTATAGAACATCAAAAGTGAAATTATACAGTTTGATGCTTCAGATTAAATATTAATATTATGTTTTATAAAAAAGAAGCTAAGAAGCTATTCTTTAACAGTAAATTTGACGTTCGCATAAATATAATATTGTTTAATAAGTAAGCGTCAACTTCAAGGCATAGTGTGCTCTTACAAAATCCTAAAATCTTATTATAAAAATTCTAAATAATGACGTCATTTAGGGCATATAAATTTAGGATTTAGATATTAAGGTGATAAAAGTCTAACATCAGTCACAGCCTTACTATACTGTATTTCAGATAAGAATGGAGTTGTGGGAAGATAGGAATAATTTGATCTTCCTATTTGATTGGATAATATCGAGGTATTAACCAATCAAAAAACAAGAGCAAACTGCTCCTATTTTCCCACCATTCCATTCTTATCTGAAATACAGTATAAATATTATTAATTCTCTGAAGTGTGTATAATTTACCTTCTTGTTTTGAAAATAGTGACAAATAATGTCGTGAATATAGTTCCAGTTACTTTTTTACCTCTCGCTAAGAGAGGTATTGCTTTCATGCTAAAATTCGCATACTCAGATTTTAGTGAATAAGCACGATTTAAAATCCCTATAATCCGTTTATAACATTTTTAAAATGATGTGTGCGTGTTTGGATGTGTGTATGTGTGTATGTCTGGATGTTGTAGCCACGATTCCTCAAAAACTATAAGACTTAAGAACTGTTTAACTATGGATTCCTCAATCTGACATTCCTGGGAAGAACTGAAAAGGTTTTGGTAACAATTGAACAACCGGAAGTAGTAGTTTTGAAAAGAAATTCTTCCAAATATTAATTTTTGAAAATTTTTGATATTACTAATTTTGAAGAACAAAATTCTACACCTGATGCATTTAAATTTTTTATTATATCTTCTATAAAATTAGAAATAAAGACCCTATAATCTATAGAATATGGGGATATAACAAGTCGAGTAGGCGAAACTACACTAAGGGCCGGTTTTTCAATAATAGGTTAAATTTTAACTACGAGTTAAATAAACAATATTGAACCGAAATCAACTGTCAAATGACAGATTTATCATTGATGTCAACAAAACGATGCAATATTGTTTACTTATCTAGAAGTTAATACTTTAACCAGAGATTGAAAAACCGGCCCTAAGGAAACCAGTTGACAAAGTCAAATGTTTATAATATAATTTGTAAATGACAGATTTCAGTGTCAAAAATCTACAGTTTTAGTGAAATTTTGACAGCATTTTCTGGGATGTACATTTAATCTTTCTTATTGTTTTATTAATTAAATATTTGAAATTATAGGTAATATGCATATATCCATCAGAAATACCGCCAATCTGGTTAATGAATTGGAAGAATTTGTGACATTTAGAAACTCCCTCATACAATGAAAAATAGATATAATTAGAATTATATGTGTGCAGAAGACATGTTAAATACAATAAAAAACAATATTTCGGTAAAGTCCTGTAATATTTTGTTATAAAACGACGGTTCGATAACAAAGTGCAGTACAATACTTATATAGTCTAATATGGAAATGGCGAGAGGTCTTGTGCTGGCCACAACAGATTTTTTTGGTGATGGCATGACAACTAAGATAACTCTGATATATTCTATTTTCGGTACTTAACACGTTAAACCTTTTAGTTAAAATTTCAATATCACTACTAATTAGTTCAAAACCAACGATTCGATATACTAAACATTTCTAAAATTGCCCAATTCACATGTAAATGAAATGTCAAATGAAATGTATAACTGTCTAAATTTCGATCTACGTTTATTTGTTTGGACGAAGCATAAAATTTAAGCCTTGTTGGTGCACTATACAAAAAAACGTCCCAGTTAGCAAAAATATCTGCTGAACTTTAACAAGAGTAACTCTATTAACCCCAATTTTCTATTCTCTTGTCGATTGTCCCAAAGCACAGTCTCCTCCGTATTTGAAAAACCCTAAACAGTATGCCTCTGCGCCTCTGCATTGCAGTAACATGGCAACCGGCGACGCTACGCTACGCTAAATAAGTGAACAATGAACGCGGGAAATCAGAGCCGGTGAAACTGCGCAATTCTTGTGGCACGTGGTGTCTGAATAATACATCAAGGCCCACTACGGATGCAGTACGTGCACTATTTAATTAAACATCGGTTAGTGATGACGGTTTATCTGCCGGCTAACCACAGAAAGCCACGCCGACCAGGAGGAAATTATTGGAGGTTAGGTCGGGCTAAGGGTTTCCTGATCATTGTGTGGTTAGACAAGTGAATGATTATTTTGATGCGATATACCGCAATTCACAACTGACACGAACGTTGGTGGCAGCACCGTTGCATTTCATTTATACTAGCCGTCAAATGATTATGGACTGATGTTCAACTTTTATCCCTTTCCGCACCCTGTCCCTTGCTCAGCGATGTTGCCACTTGTAACTTGACATGACCAGGAATGAACGCAAATGTCATATAATACAACTAAAACTAATTAAAATTTTTAATACATCGTAAATGAAGAAAATATTATAACAAATAAGTATGGTAAGACAGTAATGCGTAATATAAAATATAAAACTTGTCTCTATGGAAAATTTATACCGTGAGTATTTTTTAACGTGAAACATTGGATTTGGCATATCCATGGTTACGATTCGACATTTGATTGACAGCAATGTATTTGCGTGTCCCATTTAAAATGAAACATAGGGAACGAATTTGACAGATGTATTATATTTAAATATTGTAAGAAATTTAACCAAGTCGGAAAACCACTCGAGAGCACTAAACATATTTCGGGCACAAGATGCACACAAAAAACTAAATTTAATTTTTTGGAAACAGGTATAATTATCTAAACAAAATTAACCTCTAATGACATCTTGTCAATATGACAGATAATTTTCCTATAAGTTAGTACTTGACATTTGATTGAATGTAATTGCCTGTCTCAATTAAAACATAGGGAATGACCCAAGTCAGAAAATCACTCGGGCACAAGTTGCACACAATATTTTTTCTACAACTAAATTTAATTTAGAAAGCAGGTATAATTATTTAAACAAAATTAACCTCTACTGACGTCTTGTCAAATGTCAAATTCGTTCCCTATGTTTCATTTTAAATGGGACACGCAAATACATTGCTGTCAATCAAATAATCGTAACCATGGATATGACAAACCCAATGTTTCACGTTAAAAAATATTCACGGTATTTATAGTTTGACCAAAGTTTGCACACATGAAGTTAAGGCCGCGTTTGCGTTAAAATACGATAACCGATGAAATCTAAATAAAAGGCAAGAACAGTAGATCTGCCAACACAACATGCTTCTGCAGTCAAATCCAAAGTTTTCTTGTTATTTAATAAATTATATTTTTTTTCAGGATGTAACGCCAATTTTTTGAAAAAATTGTGTACATTGGCTATAACTAAACGTTTGTTATAAGAACCAGGACTATTTAATTCATGAGTTTCACTCATTTTATTTCAAAAGTCTAAATATAATGCAATTTATAAGATTGAGAATAAAAAGCGCACGCAAGTACTAACGAAAATGTCAGAATATAAAATAACATTGACAGAATACAGATATTTATAAAGGTAGACACTTAAAAAATTTGGCATCAGTGTAGATATCTCCAGTCCATAATTACTTGACGGCGAGTATAATACTCTTCAACTGTCATTGGTATTACTTCTGAAGGCATGCTGTAAAATCTTACAAAAATAAACATATTTGCGTAAAATTATTATGCAAAAAACCTATTAGATAATCTTTTGTAGAAGATATTTTAATAAATTCAGCACTGACAAAAAAATAAAACATTACATTTAAGCGAAAATGTGGATAACTACTGCCATGTTTAGATTTCTACATGCAAATCCGATCTCAAGATGTTTTATAGCCGGTACATTAATAAATTGAACATTAGTAAATGTGTCTACGTGTACTTTTCAATTAATTTAATTAATAATCACACAACATATAACTGTGTAATTGATGGGAGAACCAAGATTTTTTTCTTTAATATATTTACCCTTTTTACAAACTAGTGCACTATCCATCCACGAAGATAAAACAATAAAAACTTTATTTTATATATTTTATTGATATTTTAATTCGAAATACAACTCGTTATTGCGCTCGTCAAAGATTAATTTTGTACTGATTTACTAGTGATACCTACAATATTGTCACTAGAGTTACGATAATTGTGAAAGCCGATAGTTCTCTTCATGACGTACGACCGTACAGCAAACAATAAGTTTTGCTTTTACCTTTATTTACATTCATTTTTACTGTTAGAGTTCTGTTAAATCAGCCAGAGTACTAAACTTGGTGTCAGTTGTCAATACAACATCTAAACGTTAGAGAATTTATTTGAATATATAAATTTAAGAAAGAAAAATGTATGACTTACATTTGACTGCTGTTAGCTGCTAGGCACCTGAAACAAAATGAAATATTATCGTATAACAAGACAAACAAAACATGAAACATTTGAACATTAAAGTAATGTAAATTTTTCCTCTGCACTGCCGTATGATAAAATGAGACGCACATATATTTTCATAATAGAGTTATAAATATGTAACATAAACAGCGACATAAAATAATATTTCTCTAGCCATATTTTCAAATTTTTGTAACGCAAGAACTGCTCATTTAATTATTAAAATCAATAAACTAATAGCAAATCTGTTTTTCTGTCTATACTGTTTTCTATCTTGTGCCTAGTTCTTTATATAGAAAAATATAAAAATTAAAATGATTAATTACTTTGTGAAAAAAGTTCTAAATGTCAGAGTAAGCTTAGTAAAACTCAGATGTTCACAGAGACTGATAAAAAATAATTGGACATTGAAAAATTACACATGAGCTTCATAATTCAATATTTCATCAACGAATTTGCTACGGAAATCCACAGGAAAATTAATATTCCACGCAAAACGGTTATTGATTTGAAATCTTTACGAATTTCATTTTAATAAAAAATAATAAAAGTCCCAAGTTCGAGCCTTGGGGTACACCGCAATACTACATTATTTAGGCTTACTTTTTTCGTTTTATCACCTAAATTTATATGCCCTAAATAATGTCATTATTTAGGATTTTTTAGGGTTTTGTAGAAGCACACTATGACTGTGTCCGATTAGTTTTTAGGTTTTCTTCGCATAAGTACAACTCCAAATGGCACACTAATGACATGCATTGGTTTGTATGGCAACACTTTAGAATAACAAAAATGAATTATATAATTCGATTTAATTTGATGTTTCAGATTAAATGTTAATATTATATTTCATCAAATGAAAGCTAAGAAGCTATTCTTTGACAGTAAATTTGACGTTTTGTACAAATTAAGAAACGAACATGATTTGTTTCATTAGTGTGCGTCAACTTCAAAGCATAGTTTGTTCCTGCAAAACCCTAAAATTTAATTATTAAAATCCTAAATAATGACAGTATTTAGGACATATAAATTTAGCATTTAGATATTAGGATAATAAAAATGCAACATCGGACACAGCCTATGCCTTGAAGCTGGCACACTAATTATACAAAACATGTGCGTTGCTATAATTTATACTAAATACAAAATTAACATTTAAACAGAAGCATCAAATTAAATCGAATGGGGGATTACACCATTTTTTTTTTATATATAATTTCATCTGAAAATATTAGGAAAACTAAGACTATTGATGAAAATCCGGTGAAAAAATTCCCATTAATAAGCGAGTTATGGTCTCCCGAATTTTGAAAAGATTGACGTGACGTCACATTTATGTGTTTTTATATCAAACTGTTTTCATCATGTAAATGTTCTTGAAATATATGCTATTTTAAGTTATATTTACATAAAAATAAATGAATATTATAACACTGTATAAGTATACATACTGTATAATTACAGGTGTATTTAAATTATTAAGTTTAATGCAAGAAATTTATGTTAAAATAAAAACTATTTGGAAACTGTAGTACAGGAATGTTATCCCCTCCTTTCGAATTTGAATTTCTTAACTTCCATTGGTAGTAATCCCACCTCTTAACACGCTATTTGTAATGCATGTATAGGCGGTTTCTCGCTCGCCAATCAAAATATTTTCATATTAGTGTCGAAGCGTTATAACAAAAAACCCTTTATTTTCGAAATATCTCAATTATACCATTTCATTTTTTTATTAATATTCGTTACTCAGCATATACATTCGTATTTTTTTACTATTTTCCTTTAATTCGATTGAGCCGTAATCCCCCATTGTATAATTCATTTTGGTGTTCTACAGTGTTAAAAAAGATGTCATTAGTATGCCATTCGGAGTTGTTTTCATGTGAAATAGGGCTAAATCCTAAATACTAAATGCCAAAAATTGGGGTTGAATTGAAACTAAATTCTTGCTTGTGCTAAATTATTATTGGCGGTAAAATTCAAACCAGTATTATAATGCAAAATGACAAAATTTGGTAAGTCTGATAAATGCCATTGTCCCACATTGTGTGAGGTTAATAACAGGTGAAAATATGTCCACAATTTATCGTCATTAGTCTGACATTTCTATTCAAACACACGCTAACACAATAAACCGTATTTAGTCATTCATTTTGCTGGGAACAATTCATCTCAATAACCTCTCCAAGCCTCAATAGCTGCAGAAAAGTTTGAATTATACTTGTGGGAAAATTATTTGTGGTTAGGTTATGTGCTGTGCAAGTGGTGCAGCATAACCAGCAGTTAATTCGCTCTGGTGAATTGTGGACGGAGAACGTTCCGGTGTATCGTAGATAAGCTCCATGGATATCTCTTCACTAATTTATGTAATTCACGGGAAATGAATTTGGATTGTTAGACCACTAAAACTTATTTATTGCATGGAATATTAATTGTTACATTAAACAGTTACCATTTTACATCGCCATAAAGTGCAGATAATATCGTAAAGTTACATTAAACAGATTCAAGATAAATAAGAGCTTTTAATATTAATAACATAACTGTTCTAAAATATTATGTGTATAAATTTGTGAGAGCAAGACCCGTTTTTTCCACATTTTAAAAAAGTATCAGTTAACTTATCCGCCACATAAAAGAAAAATATTGAATCACTTCTATTTCACATAACGTGAGTTTTTCAAAATATTTCACAAATTTCAATAATTAATTGTAAACTATGTAACGGATATTTCATGATATTTTCAACTTTAAGGTTATCTAAATAATATATACAGGGTGTAAATTTTAAAACGGGTCATAGGGCTATAACATAGAAAAACAGTTTTTTGGACGCCAAAAGTTTCTATATTAATTTATTGAAAAAATATTTAGTGCATATTATAAAGAAAACATTTACGAATTTTTTGATACCAAACATATTATATTTCTGTTTCATATAAAGCCAGAAAATAAATTTAAAAATTTGCACAATTAAGAAAAAATATCAATAGTCGTGAAACTGACAGAAACAAAACAAAACAATTGTTGACTTTAAACGCTCATTAGTAAACGTTTCTTACACTTTATTTGTTAAATTATTATTATTTTCGTTTTATTAAGAAGAAATCATGAACAATTTGACTCATGAAGAAAAATTACAAATTATTAATGCTGCGCCTGCGCCACTCGCGCACTTATGACAAATTTTCGCACCTAACCTATGAAAATGTACGACGATGACAACAAAGTTCCTGCAGAAAAGAGCGACGAAATAGTAATTGGACTTATTCAACAAATTGTTTACCTTTATTTTTTTTATCTTATATAAATATAATGTATTGCAATTGCACCTATAAAAGTTAGGTTATACGAAATGTCAAACATAAAATTCTGAATTTTAATTTACTGCATAAACGACGTTATTTTAGTTTAGTTTCTTAATTTAGTAGCTTAATTTAATTTCATAATTTATATGCTGCATAAACCCAGCATAAATGATTTTAATTTGTTCCTTTGTAGTTTGCAGTTTTTCTTGTTTCTTATAACTTATTTCTTATTACATGTAGATCATATTTAGTTTGTAAATACCTATTACAATAAATAATAATTGTTTCTGATATAAATATCCTATTTTTTACTTTATTTTGTGTTATTTTGTATTGGTTCATAAATTAATAACTTTAATTGTCCCTTATCATGACAATGTTTTGTTACTGTCACTTTTATGGCTAATGATACTTTTTCTTAATTGTAAAAATTTTTTAATTTAATTTCTGGCTTTATATGAAACAGAAATGTAAGGTGTTTGGTATCAAAAATTAGTAATTTTTTTCTTTATAATACGCACCAATTATATTTTCAATAAATTAATATGGAAACTTTTGGCGTCTAAAAAACTGTTTTTCTATGTTATAGCCCTATGACCCGTTTTAAAATTTATACCCTGTATATATATATATATATATATATATATATATATATATATATATATATATATACAGGGTGTCTCTTAAATAGGGGGACATGGCTTAACCACAGATTCCTGAGGCTAAAATAAGACGATTTAACCAAACTTGCTTCTACCGGAAAGTGTACCATTTAGCCAGAAATCTGCTTCAAAGTTCTTCGAAAAAAAATTAATTTTGCTTATAATATTCGGACGCTTTATTCGATTTGGATGAAATTTGGTATGGCAGTTTATATGGTTATAAGTCATCTTTTAAGGTGATACTTGTTATTATTAGTGAACCACTAGTGTATGAAACTTAGGTCTCCCAACATTAATTAGACCGTAATTTTTTAATGGCAATGCCGAAAACGTGAAATTATTTTTCTTCAGAAAGATACATTCAATAGTAAACTTTTGTCTCTCTGTGTAATTTGTGATATCTGTTACGGTTCACACAGAAAAAAATAAAATCTGAGTGTCTGCACTGCTAAATTTTTAAAATAAATTTAATCTAGCAGTCTATCCAAATGTCAAACAAGTAATTTTTAATGACAGTAACAATTGTTTTACGGGTTGTTTTCTTTCTTCGCAATATTCTAAAATTAGTAACATCCGTGTGTTCGGTCTAATAGTATTTTACTACCATTATTATAAATAAGACAATTACATATCTTAGCTTACTCCTAAACAAGTTGTAAAGATTGACAACTCGTTACTGTCATTAAAAATTACTTGTTTGACATTTGGATAGACTGCTAGATTAAATTTATTTTAAAAATTTAACAGTGCAGACACGCAGATTTTATTTTTTTCTGTGTGAACCGTAACAGATATCACAAATTACACAGAGAGACAAAAGTTTACTATTGACTGTATCTTTCTGAAGAAAAATAATTTCATGTTTTCGGCATTGCCATTAAAAAGTTACGGTCTAATTAATGTTGGGAGACCTAAGTTTCATACACTAGTGGTTTACTAATAATAACAAGTATCACCTTAAAAGATGACTTATAACCATATAAACTGTCATACCAAATTTCATCCAAATCGAATAAAGCGTCCGAATATTATAAGCAAAATTAATTTTTATTCGAAGAACTTTGAAGCAGAATTCTGGCTAAATGGTACACTTTCCGGTAGAAGCAAGTTTGGTTAAATCGTCTTATTTTAGCTTCAGGAATCTGTGGTTAAGCCATGTCCCCCTATTTAAGAGACACCCTGTATATATATATATATATATATATATATATATATATATATATATATATATATATATATATATATTTAACTTAACACTAAGAATGCATATAAAATGCAATAGTCCTATTGTATTTATTGAGATTGTGTTCTAGTCGTAATACAAGAAATAGCTAAATGACGCTAGTAACGTTGCCCTTGCTTTGATGAAAGGCGAAATTGAAGCTATTGATGAAGGACAGACAGCAGACGTGATAGGTTACGTTGATTGTCAGTAATTGTACTTCAAGTGTTATAGCAAAGAGCTCTGCTGATCAAATTAACCAGAGATGCAATCAGAACGTTACCTATTACGCTGAAAACACTTCACACCGTTACGTCCATCATCAAATTATACATAATATGGAATAATTTGAGTAAATATAAGATTTGTTTGCGGGTTTGCCAAACGTCAAACATTTAACTGTATTTTCAGCGTAAATTTACTCCGTTTACTCTGATAAATACTAACAAAACAATATTTTCCATTCAGAACAAAACGGCTATTATTATTACCTTTCGTTAAGAGATTGCATATCCAGTTATATGAATAAGTTTTAAGGTCCCTAAAACCCGATTATAACATTTTTACAATGTCCGTGTGTGTGTGTGTGTGTGTGTGTGTGTGTGTGTGTGTGTGTGTGTGTGTGTGTGTGTGCGTGTGTGTGTGTGTGTCTGTGTGTGTGTGTATGCGTGTATGTGTGTGTGTGTGTATGCGTGTATGTGTGTGTGTGTGTGCGCGCGTGTGTACGTGTGTGCGTGCGTGTGTGTGTGTGTGCGCGTGTGTGTGTGTGCGCGTGTGGGTGTGTGTGTGTGTGAGCTGAACAGGTTTTGATAACAAATGGGCAACCGGAAGTAATAGATTCTTTAAAAAAAATCTTTTAAATATTATTTTTTCAAAATTTTTGTTATTTACAAATATTGAAGAACATCAAATTCACTATCTAATACACTTAAAAATTTTATTATATCTTCTATAGATTTAGAGAAAAAGAAAATATAATATGTAGAATAATCTGTTACAATAAATCGCTCAGTCCAGACTACACTAAGTAAACCCAAATGCCCCATGCCGCTAAAATCTTCAAAATTTTCAAAAATCCAATTTTTATACATTTAGGTACATCTCAACGCGCTGATTCCAAATTTTAAAATCGCAGATCCATATCTCTTTTTATTCTCGAGATATTTACATTTCAAATTTTACCCATTTTTGGGTCATAACCCTAAATGGGTGGAGATACAAGCTTGGCGACATCACCATTTGATTTGGTAAAATTACATAAGTATACAAATTTTCAATTTTTTTGAACAATGTGTACAATTTCTAGAGTAAAATAACTGAAAATTACTAAAATATGAAAAAATCGTAAGAGGTACACCTTAGATTTTTGCGATTTTTTGCCATTTTCAGTTATTTTGCTTTAGAGATTGTATGCGGTGTTCAAAAATTATGAAAATTGGTATACTTATGTAATTTTTCCTGTAGAATCGAATGGTGAAGTCGCCAGGGTTGTATTTCCACCCATTTTGGAGTTATGGTCCCAAAATGGGTAAAATTTGAAATGTAAACATCTCGAGAATGAAAAGAGATATTGACCTGCGTTTTTAAAATTCTAAGTCAGCGCGCTGAGATGTACCTACAAGTATAAAAATTTTGAAGATTTTAGAGAAAATGCGGAATATGGGTTTTGAAGCCTTATCACCGAAACTTCTTTGGAAAAGATTCTATAAATACAATAATACAGTTGACACTGACATAGAATGAATAGATATAATTAGAATTTATTGTGTGTACAAGAAATGTTATATTCGATACTTATATAACAAAACGGAAATGGCGAGAGGTATTGTGCTGACCACAACAGATTTTTTTTGTAAAAGTCGCATTCACTATAAAAGCCAAGTCTTCTTCTTATTTTCTCGTAGAAGAGTATGGAGAACTATTCCGTCGATATAAATAATTCCTTCTTCCGATCATTGCTGCACTCAGCTTCCCGCTTGTCAGTAAATTTATATAGTTTGCAAGTAGTGTGAAAAGAAGTAACCTTATGAACTTTAGTTTGAAAGCTCTGCTCCATTGTTATGACGTCACAACGTCAAGATTGAGGTGCGAGCGTAAAGCACGCTGGAGAAATGGAGTGGTTCACTTCTCGCGTCTGAAGTGCCGTGACATCAGCCACAGGTTACCATCGTAACGACAACAGCGCCGAGTACCAAACAAATGAAATAGAAATACAGGGATCCAAGAGATATTAGACAGGTTAATTCACAAGAGACTAAATTCATTTCCAACTCTAATTAGTTATTGGTAATTGGTTTTCATGAACATGACATGAGGTAGAATACCTGGAATAGGTACTTGTGTTGCTGAGTAAATTCGGAAAACTACGGAGGATAAATTTAATTAGTTTAGGCGTAAACCACAGTACGTATCAATTATAATTAAATCACTAGAATTAATTACAATTATCCTTTCACTCATGTTTAAGTTTAAGTCTGACTCGTCTTTAGGCTAAGTAGGTTTGTGCCTATATTCATGTCAAAGTGAAGGCGCCAAATTCAAATAAAGCATACCGTTATATTAAAAAGGTATAAGTGTAGTTATTTAATTAGTTTAAGCTTAAACCACAATAAGTATCAATTATAATTAAATCACTAGAATTAATTACAATTATCCTTTCACTCATGTTTAAGACTGGGTCGTCTTAAGGCTAAGGTTGTGTCCGATGTCGTTTTTTGACATTTAGGATTTAGGCCTTCTTCACATAAATACAACTCTGAATGGCACACTCATTCATTAGTTTGTATGGCATCACTTTAGAACAACAAAAATTAATTATACATTTCGATTAAATTTGATGCTTCTGATTGAATGTTAATATTATATTTCATAAAATAGAAGTTTAGGAGATATCCTTTGAGAGTAAATATAATATTTTGCACAAATTATAGCAACGAACATGATTTGTCTAATTAGTGCGCGTCACCTTCAAGGCATAGTGTGCTCCTACCAAACCCAAAATCCCTAAATAATCATATAATTATCATATCATATAAATTTAAGATTTAGATATTAGCTCTGTTCGATGAGAAGTGCTTGAAGTGCAGAGCAGAATAGTGCAGTGCAGTGTAGTGTACACTAGTACACTCTAATTCTTGTGGTTTCATAAAACACACTAGTGTATATTTGGGCAAGTTTGCTCAGCTGTGACTAATCAACCCAAGCGTAGCCAAAGGTGTAAAAGGTTTGGTTGTTTATAAACACAGTCATATCATAAAGCTGCAAAGAAGTGACTGCAGAAATGTCAGTTTTAAAGAGCATAGTATTTGAACTAATAAACGATTCTGACGAAGATCAATCATCACTTGATTCTTCATCAGATTCAGAGACAGATATATTAATTAATTCTTTATATAACAAAATAAAGACAACGTGCATTAAAAATTTTAGGTTAATAAACAGATGTGTAGATAGGATAGAATTAAAATGTGTACCGAACAATATTTAGTTACCCCCACTCCTAGTCTGCACTTTCTACACCACCTCGCGAGTCAGGTCAGTTCTAGTTCTTAAAATTTTTGTCATCGAACAACCTTCCAGAAGCTGCCCGTTTCTCATAAAACATGTTAGTGTAAGAAAGTTAACACTAGGGCGGCCTAGTACATGCTATTATGGTGATAAAAGTGTAACATCGGACATAGCCTTAGTAGGTTTGTACCTATATTTATGTCAAATTGAAGGCGCCAAATTCAAATAAAGCATACAATTATATTAAAAAGGTAATTTTAGTTTCAGCTGTTATTCCTTTCAATAGTTCCCATACTTATTTTTATTTCATTTAAATTACCAATAAACATGTAATCTAAAAAAAGTGTCCAGCGCAAATTTGATTATTCTCCTCTACGCACTCTGCTAAAACGAATGTGCCTGAGTACAATTCCAAATCTAATTTTCCCTGTTAACAGTTTTCACGGAAGTTGGCAGAGACGAGAGGCGTATTTATATTTAAATATCTCATTTAAATCTAAAATGTCAGGTTGGAACAATAACGAACGTTTTAATTTGCTGTGAACGAGGAGCGATGAGAGATGTTTTGTAATTCATAACGCGTTTTGTTAGTTACAAAACAACTGAATATGTTAGAGGACAATAACATGCTGAGTTAAACCATATAAGGTTGCTTTTCACGGTGCTTGCTGTGACACTATATTGTTTCTTTTACTAACTTCATATTTCATACGTGATATTATCATAAGGATGCAATTAATCTGCATAAAGTACATATCTATACACGCATAGAGAATTTCTAATACATGTGTACACCTTTACCTTTTTTACTATTGTTGAACTTTTTGTTAAAGTATACAGGGTGTCTCTGAAATAGGGGGACATGGCTTAACCACATATTCCTAAGGCTAAAATAAGACGATTTAACCAAACTTACTTCTACCGGAAAGTGTACCATTTAGCCAGAAATCTGCTTCAAAGTTCTTCGGAAAAAAATTAATTTTGCTTATAATAATCGGACGCTTTATTCGATTTGGATGAAATTTGGTATGAGAGTTTATATGGTTATAAGTTATCTTTTAAGGTGATACTTGTTATTATTAGTGAACCACTAGTGTATGAAACTTAGGTCTCCCAACATTAATTAGACCGTAACTTTTTAATGGCAATGCCGAAAACGTGAAATTATTTTTCTTCAGAAAGATACATTCAATAGTAAACTTTTCTCTCTCCGTGTAATTTATGATATCTGTTACGGTTCACCCAGAACAAAATAAAATCTGAGTGTCTGCACTGCTAAATTTTTAAAATAAATTTAATCTAGCAGTCTATCCAAATGTCAAACAAGTAATTTTTAATGACAAACGAGTTGTCAATCTTCACAACTTGTTTAGGAGTAAGCTGAGATATGTAATCGTCTTATTTATAATAACGGTAGTAAAATACTATTAGGCCGAACAAACGGATGTTACTAATTTTAGAATATTGCAAAGAAAATATTTGACAACCCATAAAACAATTGTTACTGTCATTGAAAATTACTTGTTTGACATTTGGATAGACTGCTAGATTAAATTTATTTTAAAAATTTAGCAGTGCAGACACACAGATTTTATTTTTTTCTGGGTGATCCGTAACAGATATCACAAATTACACGGAGAGAGAAAAGTTTACTATTGAATGTATCTTTCTGAAGAAAAATAATTTCACGTTTTCGGCATTGCCATTAAAAAGTTACGGTCTAATTAATGTTGGGAGACCTAAGTTTCATACACTAGTAGTTCACTAATAATAACAAGTATCACCTTAAAAGATGACATAACCATATAAACTGTCATACCAAATTTCATCCAAATCGAATAAAGCGTCCGATTATTATAAGCAAAATTATTTTTTTTCGAAGAATTTTGAATCAGATTTCTGGCTAAATGGTACACTTTCCGGTAGAAGCAAGTTTGGTTAAATCGTCTTATTTTAGCCTCAGGAATATGTGGTTAAGCCATGTCCCCCTATTTAAGAGACACCCTGTATGTCATCTTTTGATCCTATTTTACTTACTGACTTTTGAGTTAATAACAATATTAAAACTAATAGTAGAATACCAATAGGAGTTCTGGACCAGCAAAAAAAAGTTCTACACTTTTAACAATATTAAAATTAATAGTAGAACATCTATGGAAAATCTGGACCAACGAAAAATGTTCTACACTTTTGTGGGTTGTCTAAGTCAGATTCTTAAATGCAGGGTGTAACACAAATAAATACATTAAATTAAACCAATGATAAAACTCGCCAAGAGCAACAATATTTCTTAGTTACTTTTTTTTGTAAACCTTCTAGATTTTGTAAAAAAATCTGCTTAAAAATTCTAAAAAAAAATAAGAATTCAAAAAATGTTACTAAGAAATATTGTTGCCCATGACGAGTTCTGTCAATGTCACTTACTTTTATCTATTTCACCAGTATATGTCTCAAAATTTGAAATATTTTTTTCCAAAAAATAAATTTCGATTTCAAAAAAAGTTACTAAGAAATATTACTCTTGGCGAGTTCTATCACTGGTTAAAAATTAAAAAATGTACTTATTTCTGCTACAGCCTTTTTGTTCTCAAAATAATTTGTTTTCCAATAAAAAACAGCTTTTTGCTCTTGGCAAAAGTACAGGTGTAGGTTTTCGCCGTTCGGATGTTTAAAATTAGAAAGTAAGTTTTATCTTCTTAACCTCTAAACAAAGTTTGCCCTCTCCGAAAATCTTTCAGCGCTAGTAATCTATCTATTTGTCAACACTTACGTAATCTGATACCTTTCATCTATCTTTTCTACAAATTCTGCCATTAGTTTAGCCGCTGTTCAACTTCGAACGAAAATTGATCCCCAAATAGTTCCACTTGGAGATTAGCCTTCAAACTCACCCACAAATTTTGCTCTACTCTGAAATGATTTTGATGAAAAAATATCGCCGGTTCTCGTTTTGCAATCATAGCAGGATTTTAGAAGAGAATAAAATTTTTATTAGATGGAGAGACGTGGCCGATTATGTAGAATACGCAATGCAGTGTTTTAGGTTTAGTGCAAGTTTGTGTTAATTGGAAAAAAGTAGAATCAGCAGACAGTAATTTCGGACGTAAAAGGGGTTTATACGTTTTTTTACGAGACTTGTAATTAAATATTTAACTTGTGAAACGAGCTTAACGCAATATACGAATTCGATTACGGAATGTAGGAGATTTAAATTTACTTGCCGTACTTTTCCAAATGTGCAACACGATAGTGAAGGAGAATTTAAAATTGTCTACCAAGAGCCTATTTGAAATATGATCATAAATTATTATAAAATTTATTATTTACATACTTTTGCCAAACTGCTTGATAAATGTTGGTAATGATGATTACATGTAGACAGTGCACCTCTTTTGAGCCATTTAATAATTTTGGCTTCGGTCGGAATTGAACCTGGGTATCAAGATTCGCGACCACACACTCAGGCACACGCCACGAGGACCAATGCAAATACAAAGTTCTATATTTAATTTAAAAATTCATTTTAAATTATGTTATATCTGTTTGATATGATTATAAAATTTTACTACCAAATTTAAGTTCAAATTTATAAAATATGTCCTGAAGTCCTTTTCTTATGAATACATTTTAAAATTTTACCAAAAATGAATTATTGAAAAGCTACTTAATTTTTAAAATTTGAACTTAAATTTAAATACTAAGCAACTTTTTTTTAAAAAAATTAAACATGTTTTGGTTGAAACTTAAAATAAAAACGTTGTATTTATGGTCAGACTTTATAGTTTAAGGAAATGCTGCAACCAAAATCTTTATGTAAAGTTAATATCTCAAATTATATTTGGGATGCTATTTATTGGATCAATGATAATGATAAATGATCAGTATTAAATGAACAGTAATTTACAATAAATATGTAATTTAACCTAATCTAACCAAATTTAACCTTACTTAATTTAAATGTGCGTATAGTGTCTGGTTGCCAATCTGGTGACCCGGGTTCGATTCCGGTCAGTGCAGACTTTTAAATGCACAAAAGTGATCCCTGTGGTGCACACTTCACACCAGCTATGAGTGCTCGTGAGGTGACGCCTGGTGAGCGGTAAAAATATATCGTCACCATTACCGATGTCTACATTATGTTGTAGATATTGACTCACCCAGTAATGGGTAATATGCCGTGATAATATATTTATTTTATATATTTACATAGACATAATATTCATATTTACTGAGCATTTATTTTATAAAATACGGATCAATGATGTAAAAAAATACTGATTAAATAAACATGAACTTTTTATTTAATCATATGAACAAGATTAAGTGATAAAATAAGTATTTCAATGGTGATGATGATGTAAGTTCTCTCGAAGAATTACAATATTCATTAAATTTACCATCTCAATTCCTTGTTCTTATTTCTTTATCCTGTTAAACTTCTTCAAATTCTATTCATATCATGTACTTTCATAATGTGATGTTCTTAACTCATATTCCTCTTCTTAAAAAGCGGTTACAAATCTGTGTAGGAACTTTCGCGCCCTTTACTGTGGCGACTCTATAAAAATACAATGTGAAGTAAACCGATTTCGCGAGAGAAACAAAAGCACCACGCTGCTAAACACAAGTGAAGTTAGAAAATATGGCACCAGTGTTGCCAACAGAGTAAAATGACATTTAGGAGAATATGCCCGCGGAATTTTATTTATAAATAGCTTTTACTTGAAAGCTTGAAACTAAAGGATTTATGTTTTGGAAATATGTCAATTTGGTTGACATATTTTTCACTAAATGACAAGGATGTTTTTTTAAATTGGGACAAAACACAACAAGAGCAAAAACAAATTTGCTAATAAAATATTTTTCAGTAAATAAAATGTTCGGCTTTATATTTTGTACTAAAGCTTTTTAAGCTCTGGACTTTTTGCGAGATATGATATTTTTGCATTGCCACTATAACAAAATTGTTTTAAGCTGTTTACGCGCGTGATGCATGGTGCAAATTACATTAAAATATTATTAACATTAAACTAATCAGTTTATAAATATTTTAGGATATATAAAAACTGCATTTTAAATTGTATGTAATCTAACGTCACATTCTGTTTCAGATCACGTGACTTTCTTAAAATATTACACAAATTTTAATTTTTAATTGTAAAATGCCTAATGGATATTTCGTTATATTTTCAAATCTGAGGCTCTTTAAAGAGCAATATCTTTTAACATTTAGTACTTAGAAGTTATAAAAATTCTTGCAACAGCCTTATTATCAATGGAAGCTGAAATCTAACACTTATACTATTTTAATTGTTATAAACAAAATACAATAAATAAAAAAATAACGTTTATATTATTCACAAAGCCTATGGTTACAAAGCATTTTTTTTTTTTTTCATTCAAACATATTGATATTAGACATCAATGAAGTTGAGCATTTCTTTAAGCGCAAGTTATTCAGTTTCAGAATCAACTGACTATAATTATAATATTGCTGATAACATGTTAGCAACTTTGTTAATAACTTTTAATCTTTTCACATTGGGTCGATCACTACACTAAAGAAGAGTGCCGAATTCGGCTCATTTCATTAGTATTAACATAATGTTCTTTTTACCAAGACGGTCAAACAAATTTCATTAACTTGTTATTAACATTTTTGTAAAATATAATGTTTTGCTATTTTTTAGGGGTAAAGCTTTATGTGTATAGTTTTTGAAGCTCTAGTTTAAAGCATAAGAAAAAGGTATCCTTCCATAGCATTAATTTTATAAAAAGTAATAAATATAATCTTTCTGCTCGAAGTGACAAGCCGAAATGGTAACTCCCTCGCCCAAAATTTACTCAGGGAAAATAGATGCGATAAATACGTTCATTCTAGCCAACTGGCTAACATCCAGAATCCATAAATATTTACAAAACAAAAAAAAACTTTGTTTAGAATCGTACGATAACATTAACTTTTCAACCAGAATTTAAGAGCATAAACAAAGCAATGCGATATATGCCAATAGTTGAAAATCAAGCAGGACTATTTGGAATTTTTGAAATGTATGTAGAGTGACGTTTGATATTTGCCCGAAGATAATAGAGAATTAAAGCTGGAAAGGGAGTAGTCTTATTTAAATAAAAGTTTTAAGAAATAGTAAGATTTTTCATCGAATAGAAAGAATTTTTTTTGACTCGTTGACATATGGGGTTGTTCCTTTCGAGCATATACTGAGTAAAGGCCGCCTTACGGTGTTTGTTGTGATCGGAACACATACGGAAGCCATGGTGTATTGCGAGCTGCGTATTGAAGCCGTGGTGTATTGCGGACTGCGTATTATCTTAATATTTGTACTACCTTTTTATTTCCAATAAATTTCAGTCTCGTTACTCTTACGTCATTATTAGTAGGAAACCTGAAAGTTACACTTTGTTTAATATAATATTTGTAAAACAAATCCCAGTTTTTTACACATAAAACGAAATATCCTTACTTTGTATTTTTCATTACAATTTGATATACTCCGAGATATACTTACAAAATACACGCAAAAAATAAGGTTTGGTTACAGTAAAATGACAAGCAGTGACATATAACATATAACACACCAAAACACTGCCCGCAATTCACTATGACTTCCGGTCCCCCGCCTACATGTCTTCCGATCACTTCATCCTATGCATTGGTATAGGGAATTACTTCTCTAGTCAGTATATGCTCGAAGGTTATTCCTATAAACTAAGGAAATAAGAAATATAATTTTGCATAGGGTTACCAAACGTCCGGATTTATTAGGACATGTCCGGATTTTTAGGCTCTTGTCAGGATTCCGCCCGGACTTTGAAAATGTCTCAGTTATTTTGTTATATTAGTATATGATATGTTTATATCGTTGAATACAGAAAAAAATACTCTATCAAATAACCTAAAAAAAATGTTCCCATTTAAAATAAGAAAGTTGTGTCCCGTATTTTGAGAACCACTGGTCGAAAAAAATTTTTTTTGTTCATTGTAATAGTCTTGTAAAATGGTGGTTCTTTACTAATTTAGCTCTTATAGTTCTCGAGATAGCAATGGTGGCACACTTAAATGGAACACCCCGTATATATACATATATACCCCAGCACACTTACAAAGAAAATGTTCGGACTTTTCAATTGTACGTATGGTAACCCTAATATTGCAACACTGAAAGGGAACTGTTATCTTCAATGCGACGCAGTTATTTATAATGCCTTGTCCTATTTTTTTCTCTGGACGATATTAAATTTACTTCCCGGATCGTCAGAGATATTCTTGCCTGTAACTGTTGTTCGTTTTGGTATTCCATGCTATTATTGTATACTTTTCTGCAAAGAAATGCCCAAAATCGCGCCTGAGAAACATTTAGGGGATTATACACTCTTGTTTTCTATAAAATGTTGGCTCCTTTTGCCCTGCAGTATCTAGAGATTCGGTCAAGCTGGTCTGCTGTCCATTTGGTTATTTTTTTTTCTAAATTTTAAATAAATTCTGACCAAAGCCCTGCTCCCAATCATCTTTAAAATTCTAAATTGTCGAGTTGATTTGCGTGACAACGTTCTAACTTTGTCTTGAGTCTGCTGCTCGATTCGTAGGCAAAAGTTTGGATCGCACACTTTTATAGCTATTTGCGCTCGAAACACAAACAAGATTTTTTCTACAGTCGCCAGAATAGGGTCCTCCACCATAAAAAATAATAAAATGTACACTTTATACTTACAGTACTGCTCAATAAATAACGATTGGCTAATACAAAAGATACGGTTTAAACTTAAAAATGCTTTTAAATGATTATATCGTTACATTAGCCATCTATTCCATTAAAAAAAAAAAACAAAATTAGAGCGTGGAAGCAAGGATTTGTGATGATCTGATGAGTTTTTGTAGCAAAATATGTGGTTAGTTGTCACACCTGTCACACTGAAAAAATTAACAAATATTTCAAGGAATTTGTCTATGTACATTGACTGACTTCTCGCAATTATTTAAGTAACGAAATAACTAATAACTTTATTGTAATCAAAATAAATAGTTAACTAGAGATCAGATGTCAGTACGACTCGCAACTACCCTACCGCCATCTGTGTACAATCATTCCTATTACTAAACATAACTTCACACAATTTATTTTATATTTAATTTTATTTTATCGTTATTTTCCATTCTTCTTGAGTTTTTATTCAATCTAATCTAAGCATTTTATACTTTCGTTTTTGTAAACGAATGCCTTATTTCATTTTCACAGCAGTGCGGCATTTTGTTAGGTTATGTTAAATACCGACAGAACATATGTCAAATTGACTTGTGAACGTGATAAATGTGTAATTACAGTGCCATTAGTTCCTAACTAAACATTTTCATTAAGAATGTAGACAAGTGACATTTCTCAACATTGTATACTTAGAAATTTGGACAGCGAGCGTTTTTTTTACTTTGTCGCGCATGAGCGGCAAAGTGACATTTTGCATTGACAAAAGAGAGCGCAAATGGCTACTTTCTATAGGGACTGTAGAAAAAATAAATTAATACATACTATACTTTCTTCATATTCCCTTTTAATTCGGTAAATAGTCGTCCCCAAAAACGTTAACGTTTTTACATTTCGGCTATCTGTCCAATTAACCTATAAATAGATTTGGGTATTCCAAGTTTGTATAACATCTTTCAAAAATTTTTTCTGACAAATTTAACATTTGACTATTATGTATTTATCATGCCCAGTGACAACTAGATTAGACCTTATTTAGCAATAAAATTTGAAGCGTATAAATTTTCTCAAAACTTTTGTTACGTACGTTAAAAGATAAGGATATATATGATGGTAGACTGAAAAGAGGACAGCAAACTTTTAAATCCACTTTATCATAATGCGCAGTAAAAAATTTATGATATAATGGAGGAAAACAAAATAAAAATAATTATTATTTATAACACCCTTTTGATATATTTCAAACGTGTCATTTCGCATTTCCATCAATTTTATAGCTTCTGATATTCAATTTTAGTATCCGCGCATTTATGACTTTCCAAAAGAAATTTTATAGCTCGTAATGGAACAACACCTGATGATGTAAAAAGTGCTCTATTTTATTTCCGCTCTTAAACAAGAACGTAATTAAAATTAATTATTTTAATAAAGCACCACAAGAAGTTATTAAACGTTACGTTATTAACAATTACTGTTGTTGTAAAATAATGAAAATTGTGCGAAAACTACAACGATGGATTAAGGATGTTTATTGCATGTTTAATTACATTATCCTCTTTGTTGCTAAAAGATTAGCGAAGATAAGACATAAATAATTCATGAAAACCTTTTCAACATTCAAATAGAATTTCCTTAATGAAAACTCAAAATAACGTTGCGGTACTTTTTAAAGTTTCAAATATATTGTATATAGTAAAATAGATTTGCTTATTATAAGTATTCATAGAGTAGTACTGCAGTTGTATCTACAGTAGTTAATAATTAACCTTAAACAAACAAATAAAAAAGAAATGATAAACAAAGTACAAATAAAATATTCTGTATGTCTAGCTTCTTGCACCGCTCCTATTTTGTATCGTCTACCCAACACCAAAGTAACTTTAGTATGTGACGGCTTTGGAGCTGTTCTTTGAAACACAAATCAGAGAGATGCAAAAAAATAACAACACAACATTATTTTCCTTTTTTAATTATGATCCTTTTTATGTTATGCTGTTTTAAAGTTTATTTTACATATTTATTGTTCATTTTTTAAAAACATATCAGTAGTTCACTACAGACAAAATATTTTACTTTTGTCATGAGTTATGGTTTTCTATACCCGGCGGTAAAAAAATTATTAATAATATATTTTTTTAATTTAAAATCAATTTTTTAACTGGACTATTTGCAATTTATGCAATATCGTTACAAATGAAAATAAAATTATGTATTGAATATAAATTTAATCTTCTTTCCTTTGATATCATATATCTGGTATTAATACATAATATTTTTTATTTTCATATTCATTTGACAATATAAAATGTATTCAATTGATTCTATTTTAATATTATGTTTACCATTTTTTTTACAAATCATCATATTACACTTTTAACATTTTTTTCATTTTATATACAGGCTGTTTCTATACTTATGGATTAAACTTTAAGGGCATATAGTACTGACCCAAATGAGTAAAAAAAGCTTAATCAATATGGGATCTTCAATAGTTTTCGATATAGTGTGTTTAGAAAAAAAAAATATGAATATGAACACAGAAACGTATGTATGTCTGATCATTCTTCAATTCAAAAGTCAAGTTGTTAAAATTAATCGTGCAATAATAATAATAATAATAATTTTTTCTACACCCGTGTGTGAAGTGAGTACTTCACGTATCAATTTTTATGTGTGAAGTTTGACTTTTTGCACACTGTGCGTGAAGTAGCATTTCACGCACCGTTCATTATTTTAAATATTACAAACTGAATTGTATTTTAATAAAACAAAGCTGTTAAACACCCGTAACGTTGGTAACCATGGTTACACAAGTCGATAATACAGAGGCTTTACGTTAAAAGAATGACAGTGTGAAGCCTATTTTACATTCGGGTGGTTTGCAACACTCGCCTTCGGCTCGTGTCGCACTCTCCACCCTCATGTAAAAATTTCAGCTTCACACACTTGCCACATAATATACTATATTGTTCCTTTGGACAATACAGTATAGGAAAAGTCATTACGAGAAATGTAATTTAATTTTCAGGAGGAGAACAGAATATTTCCATTCACCGTTTTCTAATTTATTTCTATTTCTAAAATACGGATTCAAGAAGAAAAGCTTTGATTACTTAATATACCAATGTTAAACGGTAATAAATGTATTATTAAACAAACATTGTTGCGATTTTGTTCAGTTTTACATTTTTATAACGTTACAGAAAATTATAGTATCACACTATAAGATTCGTAAAAGTAAAATCGCATTCGCCTATTTTTTATGATAGTATTCTAAAGTGCGTGCTGTCACTATAGACCTATGTTGAAGCATTTTTACTCATTTTGATTAATACTATATGCCCTTAAAGTTTGATCTATTAGTATATGAACACCGTGTATTCATATTTGGTTTTCTATTTATTCCAATTTACTACAAAAATTGCTAATAGTATTGACCTTGACACTTTATACTTTTGCAATTCATTTAACGACTCAAATCAAATTAGCAGTGATACTCTCCCTCATTTGTGTTTCATTCGTTTCGCCATCCTATCCATCTTACTAACTCCCGATTCTGGTTGCAGCGAAACTGGACGGCGTGAAGACATACATGCGCATGCGTCGTGTGCCGAACCACCTGCAGGTCAAGGTCATCAAGTGGTTCGACTACCTGTGGCTGACACAGAAATGCTCGGACGAGGAGAAGGCTGTGTCGTGCCTGCCCGACAAGCTCAAGGCGGAGATTGCCATCAATGTGCACCTGGACACGCTGAAGAGGGTGGAAATATTTCAGAACACCGAGGCTGGGTTCCTCTGCGAGCTGGTGTTGAGACTCAGGCCTGTGTTGTTCAGCCCGGGGGATTACATTTGCCGCAAAGGTAACCAATTGTGAATAAGAATTTCAGGGTGAATGAATAGTGGCAGTAGACAGGCTGTGTCCGATGTTGCACTTTTATCACCCTAATATCTAAATCCTGAATTTATATGCCCTAAATCTAGTGATTATTTAGGGTTTTAGGAATTAGATTTTAGGGTTTTGCAGGAGCACACTATGCCTTGAAGTTGACGCGCATTAATTAAAAAAATCACGTTCGTCGCTATAATTTGTACAAAACGTCAAATTTACTGTCAAAGAATAGCTTCGTAGCTTCTATTTTATAAAATATAATATGAACATTTACTCTCAAGCATCAAATTGAATCGAATTGTATAATTCAATTTTGTTGTTCTAAAGTGTTGCCATACAAACCAATTGATATCACTAGTGTGCCATTCGGAGTTGTATTTATGTGAAGAAGACCTAAAACCTAAATACAACTCCGACTGACGCACTAGTGATATACAAAGGATTGTATGGCACACTTTCAGACAACAAAAAATGAATTATACAGTTCGATTTAATTTGATGCTTCAGATTAAATATTAATATCATATTTCATAAAATATAAGCTAAGTAGCCATTCTTTGACAGTAAATTTGACGTTTTGCATAAATTATAGCAACGAATATGATTTGTTTAATTAGTGCGCGTCAACTTCAAGGCATAGTGTGCTCCTGCAAAACCCTAAAATCTAATTCCTAAAATCCTAAATAATCACCAAATTTAGGTCATTTTCGCATAAATACAACTCCGAATGGCATACTAGTGATATCCATTGGTTTGTATGGCAACACTTCAGAACAATAAAAATGAATTATACAATTCGTTTCAATTTGATGCTTGAGAGTAAATGTTTAATATTATATTTCATAAAATAGAAGCTAAGAAGCTATTCTTTGACAGCAAATTTGACGTTTTGTACAAATTAAAGTAACGAATATGATTTGTTTAATTAGTGCGCGACAACTTCAAGGCACAGTGTGCTCCTACAAAACCCTAAAATCTAATTCCTAAAATCCTAAATAATCACTAGATTCAGGGTTTATAAATTTAGGATTTTGATATTAGGGTGATAAAAGTGCAACATTGAACACAATATTAACATTTAATCCGAAGCATCAAATTCCATTCGGAGTTGTATTTACGTGAAGACCTAAATACTAAATGCCAACAACATCAGACACAGCCTAATACCCGAGACAGACGACAAATATTAATGATTATTCGTATAATTTCTAATTTACCTTAATTAATAATTATCAAAGTACCTGACAGACGATATATAAATTTAATTTGGTGCACATGCGCAGATTAGTTTAAATTTGTTCTACTGTTGAGTTTATAGGTTAGCACGTTTCACTTTTTTGACTTTATTCTTCAATCACAGTTTCAATTGGCTTCAATGTTATCATATCATCAAATATAATTTTATAATTTTGAGGTTAGGTTGGTTTATTGTAACGTGTTTCTGACAGAATCAGTGTGGCGATTATTTCCGAAAACTTACGATCACCTTCTCAAAAGATCATCGTGACCTAATGATCATTAAAATTGAAATTACGTTTATAATGATCATTAATATAATTGAAATATGACACAAGAAATGTTAAATTAAGAATTAGAGGTTAATTATCATCAACTTTCTTCGTCTGTCTCGGCTATAACTCTGGGGGACCGGTTGTAGTTTTGGACCCCGATTTTGTAACTTGAAATTCTACTATTACAGCCTGTTTTTAAATTATAAACAATCTTTTAAAATGCTGGCGCTGAAATCAATGCTTGTGAATGGTTTTTCCGCAGTTTATCGAAAAATTTCGATGTAAAACACAATTATATTTGTAACTCAGTATACTGTTTATGCAATTTTGTACTCATATTTTGAGATTGTTTATTTTCTGTAATATTATCAACTTTCTCGGGAAGTTCGGGTGAAAAAGGCCTGGGGCGGATCTACTCTAAGAATTTAGGGGTGGTAATGATATAATTTGCAAAAGTTTTGGGTAAAAGAACACAAAATTGAGTGCCGGCAATAAAATCAGTCTCGTTTTTGTTTTTGTGAGAAGAGACTTTTTCATCACCTAAGTGTCACCTATATGAAAAAATTACCAGTGTGGATTGTTTTATTATGATTCATTTTACCTTGCAAAATCCATATCTCAGTTTTTTCATATTTCTCAGACAAGTGTTTTTTAAAGATCGGTCATCAATCACATTTGCCCATTTGACAGACAAATCTTCTATAATAAGTACCCGTACAGCACGATTATCCCTTTTCTTAATAATATAAAAATGTGCAATTTTAAAGTTTGGAAACATTTCAAATTAGCCGCCGAATAAACCTTTACTTCATTTCACGTAAGAAAATAGTAGATGACGCTTGAGAGCCAACCGTTTTTACATGCATTAATAAAAAATTTATATTCGTAAACCAAACTTTGTCAATAATAAATATTTTTATCTGTACAAATGTACAAGACCTGAATATTAAAAATTACAATAAAACATGGTTAAATATCAATTAATTCTGTAGATTTTATTTGATAACTGACAATTGTAACGGCGAAAAGTGAAGGAAAGACACTGTTGTCCCTATTCGTTCGCCATTTTGTAATGACGTCCCTGCTCGTTCTCCATGCTGTCAAAGGGTTTGCTCGGGCGCCAATAATTCGGAAACACAGCATAAGGAGAGATGGTCGATCCTGTAAAGGACGCTCTCATAGCGTCGCTGAAAAGGATGGCTGGAACGCCAAAAAGTGCTCGGGTAGCTTAGTGGAGACAGAGTTCGGCTTTTGACAATGAAATCAATTGTAATCATTTTTAATATTTTTATTAAAATAAATTAAAATGAGAAAGTAATAAATATAACAAAGCAAAGTAACAATGAATCAGCGATACTTGCAGGATATTCTCTCTACTACGCACGATCAACAATGAACGGGCAACAATGGCACACACCAAGGTTACGGGAACACGCTATGAACGAGTAACAATGGCACACACCAAAGTTACGGGAACACGGTACGGTTACAGTGTTGTCACTTTAACAACACTCATTAACAATCGCGATTTCAATCTAACAATGTTGGCACACACCAACACTCATTGACAATCGCGATTACGGCGTACAGCGGCCAACACCACTGCACAAAACAACCGGCTACACCGGTACGGTCCACCTGCTGCACTCTCTCACGTGCTGCCGGCACACACCCACAGCACTGAGTCAGAGGCAGCCAAGGTCATCCACAACCCGCTCACCTGGCCCTCACCAGGTTCGCAGAAGACGGCACACACCATCTTAGGCTCGTTGGAGAGCTAACGCTCCCTTGAGAGAGCACACACTCTCTCTTGAGAAAGCACACACTTTCTGCTTGAAACTAATGCTCGAGCTTCTATTTATACCCCGAAAAACCGTTAAAAATATCAAAAAAGGTTCAAACACGTTTTTAGTCATCCTGCAAATTCTCGCTAAGTTTGAATAAAAATATAAAAAATATAGTTTCATGTAGGATCGAACCGACGATCTCTAGCGTGCTGGTCAAGCGCACTAGCCACTCGACCACAGAATAGCTGACAGATAAACAACAATTTTATAAACATTAGCAGCTATAACCAAAATACAACAATACATTTTACAACAAACGACATACAATATAACCACACAATTATATTGTATGCGTAAATCAAAACAATACAAACCAATAAAAAATGAAAAACAATATTTTTACTTGTGGGATTTGAACTTTGATTTAAATAATCAAACTTTAGCCAAAAAACTGACATGCTAACCACAAGGCTATTACGTTAAACATGAAGAATAAATTCAAATCTAGTGACCATCGTCACACAATTGACAGGTGATATTTTTTTGTTTTTGTGAACTAGGTTTGCATTCTGACCAATCAAAAAGCAGAATTTATATCCTTATATAAACCGAAGCTATATTCTTATGCGTAATGATGTGTAGTGACTTTTTTGATGTTCTAAAGTGTAAATGTAACTTTTTGCCCTCCTGAAGTGTAATGGGAACTTTACAATTGTATACACAGCAAGTGTAACCTACATTTTACGCTTACTGTGTTGTAACTTGTCTAACTATGCGGTAAAATAATCAAATTCACTGGACGTTTATGGGCATTTAGAAATGAAATCATCTTTATTATAATAAAGTTCATGTAAAAAAGTACTACCTACTTAAGTTATTGTTTTACTTTAACATTTCCTATATTTAAAATTAATTTATATAAACCAAAATCAAGGCAGCCACATCTGTCATTATTGTAAAAATCCGCTGTTACCGACATAGTCACCGATCGATATACTTGTCAAATACGCGAGGTGAACATTGCTGAAATGTCAAATATCGACACCTACCTATTATTTATTACGAAGAAAAGATGAGCAAATAAACATATTATCAGTCATAAACAACGTCTATTATTACAAATAAATTTTCGCTAGAAGAAGTACGCTAATGAAGGTAAGTAAAATCAAATTTGGAAATTGACTTACCCCAATATTTTAAACTAACCCGTTTCAGAAGTACAACCTATCTCATTAAAAAGTTATTTTCATTATCGTCGGCAAAAAAATTTGATACAATTCTCGTGCGTGAAGTATTTTACAGCGCTCCAGCTAATAAGGCACTCGCCTTAAGGGCTCGTGCCTTAAACAAAGCTGTCGCGCTGTAAAATACAACTTACACGCACTCGAATGTAAATAACTATTACCATTCAATTTCTGTAGTTGACAGACTATAGATTTAAATTTTACTAGAATTTATATTTCCTTAATTTTTCTCAAGGTAAATTTTAAATTCTACTGGCGTGGTAAAATTCGGGTCCTTAAATTTCTGTAGTTCGTGCTTCATATTTCTTTTTTACGTCTAGTTTCAATTCTAGTGGAATTTGAAATTCCTCTTCCATTATTATCCTTTAGAAGATTTATTTATTTCATATTTCTATAAATGTACTTTAATTATAATACTGGTACATTTGAAATGATATATAATAATTGCTAATTATATCCTTTATAAGTGTTTTTCTTGCGTTATATTTAGTTTTAAATCCAAGCTAATTATTAGTTGTTGTAAAGGCTGGAAGCTTGAGTTACAAGATTTTCAATTACGAGCAAAAAGTCTTTTGTTTTATAATTTGGCCTAGATATCAGAGCAGAGGAAAATTATTCCTTCTTGGAACATGCACAGTTCCCTTTGACAAGGAATAAAATTTCTTTTTAACGATTCCTTAATTAGGCAGCTTCGTATACGATGACATTTCGCCAAGCGCTTTTTAATAATTTCAGTTTTTTATTACATTTTATTCTCTGACAAATTTTCTTTCAGATCGTGTTTTGCGCGGCGTCTTGTTTCGCTCAACTTAACTCTATTACGCTCTGCACTTCTATCTCATTTTCATTCCTTATTTTTATGCCAGCGCATTAATTCTCTCACCCTTTTTTTCCTTATTACTTCATAAATCACCGCTCTCAAATTCATTTCTCAACATCTTTCTCGTCCCTTTTGTTTTCACGTTCTTCATGCGGTCTGCCAAGAATTACGGGAACCGAGGCAAAAAGGAAGACGGACGCTAATATCTCACCTGGATTATTCTGCTCTTTACTTCCGGCCGCGCGAATCTTAACCGACTTCATTACGCCCAAATTGGGGAATATATGCGCAATTTTCTACCGGGGAAATTTATTTCCATCCAAATATGCCACAAATCTTCCAAGAGCCAGAATCACATATTAAACGCATTCGTTTTCATTTTAGAGTTACAATTACAAGAAGCCATTTTAGGCAAATAGTGAGATAAATTTATTGAAAACTAGTTTTATTTTTTACACTTCATTTTGTTTTCCATCGGTCATATACATTTTCTTGTGGAACCCAAGTAACACTGACCAAAGGTCGATCAGAAAGTGACGTCGATTTTAGGTTGAATTTACGTCATATACGGCCGTCTAATTAGACGTCTATACGTCACTGTAACGTTGATTTTTGGTCGAAAATAGGTCTATGCGACGTCACTGTGACGTTGATTTTTGGTCTGAAATAGGACTATTTAGACGTCTATGCGACGACACTATGACCTCTGTTTTTGGTCTGAAATAGGACTTTTTAGACGTCAGATTTGTGGGCCACGTGACGACTTTATTTGGTCGTAATTAAATCTATTTAAACCTTTTTTCAGAGGACTAATTTGACGTTTTATGAAGAAATACATTTCGTTTATTTTTACTTTATTTATAATATTATTAAAAACATAAAGCAATATATTGTTTACTACAATTATTTTTAAAATTCGAATAAATATAATATAAAATCTTGGGGTCTTCAATAGTGACCTAGCATCCTTTGGAATGTTGTTGTGATATCTAAGAATAAATAATAATTTATTTACTGAAGAATGAGTAATATTTTCTTCAACTGCCCATTTTCTTATATCGTATAATATATTATTGTTCTCATTACTCTTTTTGTGCACAACCGATTTTAAAGACAAAATTTCTATAATGTGCATGTTTCAATTCACTTGGAATGAAGGGTTTTTGTCATAACAGTAAATATAAATACTGAGAAAAACCAATTGTGTAATGTACTAAAAACTATTACTACCATCCATTTGCCACAAATCGAAAATGTAATACATGACTTTTGAAGTTTCCGCCTTAATTTCCGATGTTTTTCGTTCCACGCCCTTCAGACATTATTATATGTGTATAATATTAATTTCCTTCTTATTATGAAATATTATTTAGCTTTAAGCTAATAATAAATGAATTATAATATGTTCTCGGAATCGCTTATATTATTTAAAAATTATTCATAAATTCTCAATTTTATGTCGTTTTGACAATTGTATTAAAAAATAAAAACAATAAAAAAAGTCAGATTGTGTATCCATGGTGAAATTTTCCATTACAGTACAGACGCACCCTTTGCAATTTTTGACATGTCACAAAAGCTACGATGGCCGATGGCTGCGAAGAGTCAAAGTCAAAGAGATATTATATTTACCACGGGAGAACATTGAAAATAAAATTTCATAATATGAACATTGAAAATTTAGTATAGGTATTGGTATTGTAAGTAGATCAAATTGTGGTTATATGGCATATTACAATTATTTTTTTATAGCTATGGTAAGATACGAAGCAAATGCCTCTATGAACGTAGAGTATAAGCAAGCAATGGTGAACTGTGAACTATGCACGACAATGGGCGAATAATTACAAAAATAATTTATTTATTTATTTGTAGATATAACAAGATGCATTATTTAATTAATTTGTATTTTTCTTGAATATTTATCTTTTTCAAAAATACTTTTTATGTTTAATATTTTATTGTAGGTATATTGTTATACTTTATTTAATATTTTTTAATTAATGTTTTATATTATAGAGTATAAATAAAACTTTAAATTAAATTATTTATTTTTTTTTGTAATTTATCCCTACCATCATTTATGTTTATACCATAAAAATGACGTCGAAACAACGTCTTAAAATGACGTCTAAACACTGTCTTAAAATGACGTCGACACGTCTTAAAATGACGTCGACACAACGTCTTAAAATGACGTCGACACAACGTCTTAAAATAACGTCTAAACAACGTCTTAATATGACGTCGAAACAACGTCTAAAAATGACGTCGCACAGCTCCACGCTGAGACGTCATCAGGACGTCTATGTTACGGAATTTCAAACGTCACAGTGACGTCGATTTTAGGTCATTTGTGTTACTTGGGACGTAAACTGGAATTAAATAATATGAAAACACTAATGTGTAAGTCTTGCAGATCTTGTAAATCTGTAAATAATGAATAAAATCGCACCGAAAGCTGCCACTATGTGGTGATGCATTTTTATCAGTTTTTTTTTTTTTACAGACTTACAGATTTGTTCAGAATTAGTCTATTAATCTCGTTGTTTTTGAAAGAAATGACGCATTTGTTTGAATTTAAATTCGGCATCAATGCATTTTCACAAATCCTTAACCTCTATCAGATACGAGGTAGCGTAAATGTTTCCGGAATTGATCAGTTTTACTGACTAAAGGTTCAACTTTTTTACATTAATTTCCTTTAATGTACACCCCTATTGCATTTCCACACTTGTTCCGCCTTTCGTGTAACTGTTCAAAACCATTTTCTGAAAATATATTCAGCGGCATCGTCGAATTTCCATCAACAAAATGTCCCTTCAATTTCATTTTAGCCGTGGGTTCAGGTAAAAATCGGCTGGTGCAAGGCTGGGAGAATAGGAAGCGTATATCAGAGTGGTGACATTGTTCTTAGCAAGCTAATTTTTCGCTATCAGGGAGAGATGTACCAGAATGTTGCCATGCAGCAAAACTCAATCGTTTCCTGTCTAATTTTTAGGACTTTTCGTCTGATTGCCTCTCGTAGGATCTCCACTAAATTTCTTTGTTTACAGTTTGGCCTTGAAGAATTAATTCGTGGTGAATCACGCCTCGGTAATAAAGTAACAGCTCCTAATCCCTTTCTCCTTACTATTATCCAAGCGAAATTTTTGTTTGTGCCGCTCACACACAGTCGATTTTATCATCGAATCATTTCCGTATGATCTGAAGGGTCTCAGTTAGTTATTTCTGTAGTTGAACGCAGAATTTGATGTTTACACGCTGCTCTAGACATTTCAAAATCCGACGAACGAAAAAACGCATTATAAGAAACAATCTGCAGCTTTCGCAGGCAGTTACTAAAAGGAGTATCGGGCAGCTCCATGCTTTCCTCAGTGATGGCTGCCAACCCAAGAAAAAGAAATTTCCCGCCAGCATTGCTTTAGACAACGATTCCGTGTACTTTTGACACTACCTCATAAGAATTCTTCTTCTTATTTTTGGCGCATTGCACAATCGAGCATTAATGATCCATAAAAAAAAGGTGTAAAGCCGACATACCTGTCTCATTACGTTAACATCATTGGCATTCAGGCATACAAACTTTGCACATCACTTCCCATAGCTATTAGATAGCGTAATCACGAGTATGCAATAATCTGCATTGCGACTGTTCAGCGCACATAGACGATAATTCTCTGTACTCTACTTCCCTAGAGTTTCCAGCTTAAGAGGAAGGTAAATACCTGCAGACGATTAATTGAACGTAGTCCTTGCTTACTAATAAGTAAACACCTTCCAAGAGTGTAAATAACGTAGAAATGTTTCATAATTACTTGGAAAGTTCAATACAAAAATTCTGAATACAAAAAACTTAACAGCCCTTCATAAATAACACTGGACAGTACTATTAATGCACACAATAAATTAACCGAATTACATCCCGACCCTCCGGCGTTTATTTGTCGAAGTAACAACTCATATACGTCATAAATGTAATAAACTTTACGGCACGTCGAGAGTGGCGTCGTACTATGCCATCTGGTGTCGCGCTACGGAACTTATTTGCTTGCACCCCAAACACCAAATGGACAGTTGGGAATGTGTTTATCGAAAATACATCACTTTGAGGTTGGGATGAGTTACGACCAGTACTTTCTCCCTTCTTGATACAATTTCCAGAGTGGGTTAACAAGAAACTAAAACCCTTGGAAGCATTCCACGACATACACTTCAAAGTTAAGAACGCCATCTATTTCCGTTTGAAATAATTTTATTTTTTATACTCTACATTTTTCACATGTGGACTACCATTCCTTTATCTTGCATATTGTGTTTTCGTTTCAACATTATTCATCATAAAATTTTCGTTGAAACGTAAGAGACGTACACAACAGTTGTTCATACTAACGGTTAATATGTTTAAAGTTGATTTTTTTGCAAAATATTTGCTTTGTACAAAACTATGACGTTGGTACGAACGATGATTAAGGGTGATTAACGAGTATTAACATTTTTATCCCTCTCGAGCGTTTATGGATTATTTTAAAGAAAAATGCTTCAAATAAAAGATGTATAGAATTAATATCTCTATAACTTGCATTTGAAGTATTTTTCTCTAAAATAATCCTTTAACGATTGAGAGAGATAAAACAAAGTTAATCAATTACTCGCTAAACACCCTTAATCACTTGTTCATACTAACGGTGTATGCTTGTGCATATCTATAAAAATATAATTATTTTTGGAAGAATGGGGAATAATCGGACACACGGTCAAGCAAAAATTTATTTCCTAGCCTACGTTTCGACTGTACTACAGTCTTCGTCGGGGCTCTAAAATAAAGGAATGGGGGATTACACCATTTTTTTTTTATAATTTCATCTGAAAATATTAGGAAAACTAAGACTACTGATGAAAATCCGGTGAAAAAATTCCTATTAATAAGCGAGTTATGGTCTACCGAATTTCGAAAAGATTGAAGTGACGTCACGTATATATGTTTTTATATCAAACTGTTTTCATCATGGACCTATATGTTCTCGAAATATATGTTATTTTAAGTTATATTTACATAAAATAAATGAATATTATAACACTGTATAAGTCTACATACTTTATAATTACAGGTTTATTTAAATTATTAAATTTAATGCAAGAAATTTATGTTAAAATAAAAACTGTTTGGAAACTGTAGCACAGGAATGTTAGCCCCTCCTTTAGAATTTGAATATCTTAACTTCCATTGGTAGTAATCCCCACCTCCTAGCACGCTATTTGCAATGCATTTATAGGCGGTTTCTCGGTCGCCAATCAAAATATTTTCATATTAGTGTCGAAGCGCTATAACAAAAAACCCTTTATTTCCGAAATATCTCAATTATACCATTTCATTTTTTTAAATTAATATTCGTTATTCAGCATATACATTCGTATTTTTTTACTATTTTCCTTTAATTCGATTGAGCCGTAATCCCCCATTAGGCAATCCAGAACACGTGACTATTTAAAGGTCCAATATGGCGGCAGAGGGCAAACATTGCGCTGTTTCATTCCTTGTTTTGCTGTTGTTTGCAATAATTGTCAGTAATTCTACGTGATCGTGTGTGATTAAATAGTTGATGTATTCCGTGATTTATTCTTTTGTATTTATGCCATTAATTGGTAAATATATTTTTAGTAACATTTGTGTAAATTAACTGTAATATAAATTTGTAGAATACAATATACAGAAACAAGAGAATTGAAATTTTGTTTAATTATATTTAGATATAATTTTATTAGGCAATATGTCTATAATTCAGTATAATTTACAAATCTTACTTTAGCATTTTAATTATTCCGAAATAGATAATAAATATTTTGTAAAAAATCGTTAATTTAAATATGCAAATCGTTACTTTAATTACTTATTTTATTTTATTTTACTGTATTTTGGCTTCATTATGTTTGTCCTACAATTTTTGGTAAATTTATCTAATGAATTAGGTACCTAATTAAATAGAAAATTTAAATACATATTTAGTTCATTTCTTTATTTATATTTAGTTAAATACTTACTACGATATAAACGTAATTATTTCATCTAATGTTGTATTTAATTTTACTATAATTTGTTTTTACAAATTTAGAAAACTTAACTAAATCAACTTAGATATTTTAATGAAACATATTAGAAGGTTGAAAAATAAGGAATTTAGTTAATTTAACTACAATTTAGATGTTTTTTCTTTCTGTCTATCTGTAATAAAATTTCATATTTATTAATGATGGAGAAGGAGCGTCCAGATGTTGGACGTCGTTATATGGAGAAAATAGAAACTATTAACTACATAGATCCGTTCACAATTTCTGACCAAAATGTGGATTTTTGAATAGATGCTGTATCCCCAGTCTCCAGTGTCAAGTATGGATATTGTGTCGTATTTAGTATTAATACACAGTAGTTACACTGCACAGCATATGATAGCTTACAAATCCCTGGGAGCATATAAATATTTTGAAGTAGGATTTACAAAAATAGGCTGCATCAAATTGGATAACGTTTTTGTTCTTATTGGAAAAGTAAAGTTTCGCTACACACTTAACGATTATTTAAAGATTACTTTATTTACAGGTACAATGGGATGGGAACTAATATTCTCTAGTGACTATAATAAGATCTAAGATATAAATAAAAAACACTATTTTCACTGTCATTTATTTAAAAATACCGTTCAATTTTCGAACTTCGGTGTAATTTAAATGAATTGGTTAAAATTTTAATGGTGGATAAAACGTTATATGTAGGGTATTTGTGTTTTTGTTCCGTTTTATCCACTCGAGAAAATTAAAGGTACGAACTTATTTTCACATTCTTTGGCGGATAAAACGCTTCTTAAAACAAATAACTAACTATTGTCAATACTTACTAAATCCCTATATACTATAATATATATATAAATCGTCCAAAAATCAAGGTTTAGCACAAGTAAATTTCTTATTTTAACATGTGAAATACTTATGACAGCTCAATGTTTGCCCTCTGCCGCCATATTTGAACGAAGTGTGACGTAGTGTTGGATTGCCTAATTAGAGCAAAATTTTTAAAGATTAATAAAAAAAATAAACTAGATATGGAAGTAGCATTTAGACAACAGAAAACCGTTTCGAATTAACTTAGTAAAATTAAAGGCACAACTAGTAAGGAACAACAATCAAACTTGCTACACAAGATACCATGTAAGGATTGTAACAAACAATACACCGGTTAGACAAAGAGATACTTAATAAGTTGTTCGTTGTCAATTTTTTTGTGCAATAATTTTTATCAAGTTTTTTACATCTGTGTAAATATAACATCGTTCTGTTTATGGATTTGAGAACATTTTCAGTGATTTTCTTTTTCTGTTCCAGGCGAGGTCGGAAAAGAAATGTACATTGTAAATCGAGGTCGTCTCCAAGTGGTGGCCGATAACGGTCGCACCGTTTTAGCAACTCTGAAAGCGGGTAGCTACTTTGGCGAAATCTCCATCCTGAACATGGGCACAGCAGGTAAACGCCTTGGTAAATATCCAACTGCGGAACGCGCCGCGGTATCAAACATTATAACCTCTCTTATATACGTCACTCTCTTTACCTCAATCTCTAGCACGTAGGCAACGGCATGTGTAGTGCTTCGCCCCCAAATGATTCCTAAATAAATTTATTATCGCTTTATAAGCAATGGAGGATTATACTGTTGACGTCATACGCAAGAAAGAGCTGCCAACATAAATAAATAAAATGCACTACAAGTGAAGAAAATATTTATTATAATTATTGTAAAATAATGTAAATTAAATATTGTTCGTACTTTTTATTGGGCGACTGAGTTTTATTATTTTGAAATTAAGAAATGAAGTAAAATACGTACTTTAAGTTACCGCATTGTTACTTTTTTTCATTGTGTTGTAGAATTTGCACTAGAATTAGCGTCTTGATACTATTCAATTCGGCACAAAGCAGGACATTGCCGCCATGATGGAAGCTCGGTCTAGTATATATCTTTCCTTGTCTATGGACCTTACACTCACTTTATTTTTCATATTTGGCACCATCTTGTTTCAACTGTCATCATGACAACGATTTGTTTGTATTATAACAGTTGAGTCAAGTGTAGTTCAAGGAAAATATCAATAGATGGCAGCACGAAAATATGTCTCTGTATAACCCTCCATTCATACTAAATTTCGTAAGATAATCGTACCTTCATTATTTCTATGAAAAAAAGCGGCGATTTCAAAATTTCAAATTAAATTTATACCTATTTTTATTATTTTACGCGGCAGTGACGCATTCACAATAATTATATGCATGCGTAGTTCAAAATTGTTCACAAATGAAATTTATTTTGTTATACAAATAAATACATACACATTCGTATTCATATGTACATATACAGATTAAGCACGAACCGCAACATAACATACGAACAAATACATATATTGGTCGACAAATTAAATATTACTTTATCAATATCATTAAATAAATCGAAGCGGACTGTTCATTTGCGGTGGACATTTTGTATTTATAATTATAATTAAAATTTAGTAATGAATATTAAAATATTTAGAATAACAAATTTTTAATCATTAAATTTGAATACATTTCAGAGAGTGACATATTTATTTAGGAATCAGTGCATAAACTTTACTAAATAAAATTATGAATATATTGGAGAATGACAATTTTGCTTTGATGCAATTTGAAATAAATAAACTGCACTCATTTTAAGTTTTAATAACCTCCCTTCAAAAATAATTAACTGACATTAAAGTAGCATAACTTTTCTCATTAATAATGCCACCACATGTATTTCCATTTTAAATTAAAGTATGTCAAACACACTGTCACCCTCTTTTTAATTTATTATTAAAAGAAAACATTTTCCATATTTCCTAGAAATTAATTTACTTTTAAATTAGAAAAACAACAGCATAATAGCAATTTGATTTAGAATGAAACATCTGAGTGAATGTTTATCAATGACGTGCGTGTTAATTACTAGGCAACGGATAGGACAGAGTTCTTAAGTGGAAGAAAAGAAGGGCTGAATTTCCGCTGCGGCTTTCCAACGATACAAATAAACACAAATACACACACCCCGCATAAATGGACACACATGTATGTGAATAAACATTCAGGACATCACAACACGAAATAGAAACAGAGAGGGACTCAAGCATAATCCTTTCTATCTTTTTTACAAGTGCCTTCAGGAATATTAAAAAAAAATATTGTATTTTACAAAAAAATGTGTGCTTAAGACCGCACGTCCGAAGTGAATACTTAAATGGTTTACATTTGTATTAAAATCGCTAGATATATAAAGTATCGCAATTCACTGTACCAATGTGTTAGAGAGAGAAGAACGTTCTTTAGATACAATATGGCGGAATCAGGGTCTAGTTGTAGATGGTTGTGCCTATAAAAGTCACTATATATTTTTCTTTGTAATAACGCACTCGTTGCAAGATAATCCTTTTTAAATTTGGCGCCTAAGCTAGACACAATATGGCGGCCAATTGCGGTACTTTATATGTCTAGTGACTTTAATTTGTATTAAAGTCACTAGATATATAAAGTACCGCAATACGTATGGACCATATGTTAGAGAGAGAAGTACATTGTGGAATCAAAATGGCGGATGACAGTTTGTTATAATCTCAGTTTTATATATAATTTAATATTCAGAAAACAATCATACATGACATTTCAATTATAAACAATAATTATTATTATCGATTTATCTGTGAGTCATTTTACTAAATTAAGAGAATTCAAAGTAGACAATTTGTGTTATGTAAATATACAACTATTTAATTTTATAACTGAATGTGAACTGACATACAGGTATCACGAAAAAAAGTACTAATAAATAAAATGACCACTAAAGATATTGCAAAAATCAGAAAATTTACCACCAGTGCCAAATTGTCATAACATTATGTATAAGTTATTAAAACTGTTTGTTAAAAGTAGAATTTATTTCTCATTAAGAGAGAAATAATGAAGACAGTAGAAGTGTTGCAATGAAATCTGTATTAACGAATAAATAAATATTTCATTTTATAATTTTGGTTTGATTTAACAAATAACCCAGAAACAAGATTGTTGTAATAATTATTTCTGAAGAAATAAACTACAGTGTAATTCATTTTAAAACCTGATCCATACTTATTATATAATAGCTATTATTTGTTTTAAATTAATTTAATATAACTTGTCTTCAGATTTTCGTTATAATAATATAAATTATTCAATTTGGTTTTCTTAGTAGGCCAAGAATTATTTTAAAATACGCGGTCAATAAATATGTATATTTTGAATTTCGCGCTTCAATTTGGAATGAAAATAGATGCAATTGCGGTACTTTATAATATGATCTAGTGACTTTAATTTGTATCGTACACCAATGCCATCTCTTGACTGCTCCCGGAAGTTTTATAAACTTAATTTTTTAAGTATGCTTCAGTCATATAATGGAAATGTTTTATTTTCTTTGTCTACGTTTCATTATATATATATTATTATATTATATATATATATATATATATATATATATATATATATATATAAAATATATATTAAAAAATCATATATTCTAACTAAATTCTAACAAAATTTTCCTATCCAGGACAAAGTGCGCAAGGTGCGCCTAAAGAAGTTTTCATTTTAAAAATCAATATTGGTATAGCCAAAATTAGTACGCCTAAATATTGTAGTTCTCAAAGCTTGAGTTCGAAACTGGTTAAGGTCTATTTGAGAATTATTTCCTATTTTCAAAAAGCACATAAGTGACTTGTAAGGTGCACTCGCCACTTAATCATTAAGGACCCGTGAGGTGACGCCGTCATTCACATAATATACACAGTGTAGCTATAAATAATTAGGGCTGATTTCATGTAGCGCAAAAATAGCGCCATCCATGAATTGGAAGCCTAACTATTTTTGTATGGGTGTAGTTGCCAGATCGGAAGATTTATCCGTTTATGATGGATATTTGGTATGAGAAAGAGATAAAGGGATATTTTATCATAAAAAGGAATTTTTCATTAAATAATATAACATTGAACAAATTTTGAATTTATTTCTCTTTTTTACATTATTTATTAAACGGAACCTTATTGTTGCAATTATATATATCTATTTATATATTTATTTCATTTGCTTTTCAGTAATTATTAAAGCGGTAGAGCTATATATGTAATTGTAGATACCTATGTAAACCTTTCATGTGTTTTGTAATAAATAAAACATATTTAAAAAAATATATAATTTTCAGGGATTTTATGTTAAAAAGAGATTTTTTCAACGGTTTGGAGAGATTTTGACCATTGAGCATCTGGCAACAATGCCTCTTAGATCTGCCTCGTCATGGATGCATCCGTCGAAAAGCTGTACGAAATTAAATTTTGTGTTCGGTTGTGCAAAGAACCAACCTAATCGTTTGCTTTGGTCTAAAAAGCGTTTGAGGATGCTTCATTGACGCATTTGGATGGCAAGAGCGATATCGAAATGGGCGAGATGAAAACAAAGATGATCCAAAGACTGAACTTTTTAACAAAAATTCAAATGACAGATAAATAACTGTTTTTATATATCGTCGCGTTCAAGGCAAAACGGCCTAAGCGCCAAAAAATCGTAATTTGCGAATTTTGTACCGTTCGATAGATTGGCGCAATCTCCATCTATTAAACACAGAGGCATAAGTACGAAAAAATTATTTAAGTAGATATTTCACTTTGAAGTTGCGCAAGCGACAATCACAATTTTAATACGCAGGCGTAAAATGGCATAAGCTCCATTTCTACGTAGTTTCTTATGGCTGAATGCAGAGTGAAATGGCCCGAGTTATTGATGTCAAAGTAAGTGTTTTAAAAATTATTGTTATCATTGTTTGCTATAATGCATTTTAGTAAAGATCAAAGTTTTCTCATAGTATATTTTTATAATAACACAGATTCAGTATTTGTCACAAAACTTGTTTAAACATTCTGTCACTTGTGCCATCGACCTGCAAAAAATCTGTTTGGGTACAACCGACAATCTACATGTTAAATTCATATCTCAAACTATCGGCAACAATAGGTCATTCATTATTTGTTGCTTTCACATTTTAGTTTTTTTCAATATTTTATATTTTAATGCTGGTAATTAATTAAAGTTCATGTAATAATAATGACAGATTATTATGTTTTTCCGCGTTCAAAATATTAGCGCTTAAGTCATTGTCCCGAGGCCAGAAATCATTGAATTAGCTCTTTCTCTTCCATCAGAACTTGAAAATAATGATTTGATGGAAGCACTGAACAATGATTTGTTATTTTCCGATGCTCATATAGTAGAATACTTAAAAAGTTTATGTGAATTAAATGTTATACCATCAAGATATCATCAAGAATACTTGTGTTTGAAGTATGTGTCTTCTGTTTCTGATGAACTAGATGAGACGTGGAAGATTATTAGATATTGTCATTTTATTTCATATCCAGTCCTGCCGGTAAAGTAACTAAAGTACAAAACATCAGAGTGATAGATTTTTGTATTTTTATTAATTTTCTCTGAGTTTTGATGTTTGTATAATTATATAAGCGCAGTATTTTTATACTGATATGTTTAAAAAAACTTTATTAAATAAAATATATTCTAATATGTATTTCAAATAAATCCTTTAACAGTTCTTTAATAATTACAATTATTACAGATCATGCCACAAACGCCGTTGTCCGTCTAAATTATCAAAAATTAAAATGGCATATCTTCGCGCAAGCAACATTTGCGATCAAAACTTACGTTAATGTAATTGTCTTAACCGACATATAAATTTGGCATAAACACCACGTAAACGAAACATTTGGCATAAGTGTCAATCAGACAACATACTTCTAATTATCATGCAGTTCTTTAATTTATATTTACATTTAAATACACACAAAAATTCAGAAAAAAATCTGCTTAATTTTAATGCTGTTAAGACATTAAAAATATATTTGTATAAAAGCGCAGACAGTTTTTTTGTCTCCTGGCTTATTATGAAAATGGCGCTTGTGTCGTTTTGCCTTGAACGCGACGATATGATAATACAAATTTTGTTTTCAACGGTCATGTTCTGTGATTTTCATGAATTATCGAACTCAGTACCATTCTTATTTTTTGTTCAAAATGAACTCCAATTTCAAATTTTTCATGTTCTCTGTCCATTCTTTGTGGTGTTGCATTTATGAAAACCATTTATAACAGGAGATGCATATCTTTCGCATTTCATGGAATTGTTGAAATTTGCTGTATACGCCCTATCTTCATTTTCCATTTTCCGGGAGCCATTAATTAACCCCTTGAGCTCTTCCTGCTCCCATTAATTTTTCAAAAGCCGTCCAGTCATCTACAGAATATTTCTCATACCAACCAACCAACACATTCGCGGACTCAATTCAAAACCAAAGACCGAAAACCGAAAACGCCGTCGGTCCGGTCCTGACACTGACAAGGGTGTTTGGGCGTTAGGGGTTGGCGCCCCTGGCTGGTCGCCAACGCCTCGTGGGGATCTGGATGTTGGGATGTTGGCAGCCTTGCATGGAAAAATCGTTCGTTTCTCGGAGGGTGTCGGTAACCAGGACAACATAAATAAACGAGACGAATTCAATTTTTCAGCTAGATCTCGATTGTTTCATATTTTATGCTGTTGTATTAAAGTTATGCATGCATACCGTATACCCTACAATATCATGTTGCCTTGATGAAATTTAAATTACTTATTTTCTCTATGTTATAATAAAATTTATAAGATTAATATTTATTTCTTGCATGTTTCAATATTACCCAGCATAATATAATACTCGTATTTCTATTATGTAAAACATCTAGTGCAAGTTTCTTAGCCCTTTGGCTTCCAAATTTTAATTTTTTTTTTTTGTTTGCCAAGTCACCACTGGAACCAGACCCGGATCTGTGGTACAAAAGGCCCTGGAATGATGAGAAAATGGAGCCTCTTCCAAAAAATTAATTGCTATTTTTTGGCAAATTTTTCAAAATTTTCAAAAATTACTTTTTACTTTTTAAAGACATCTCAACATGCTGGTTCCAAATTTTCAAACCGCAAATTAATATACCTCTTTTAGTTTGAGATATTTGCGTTCAATCTTAGACCCCAAAAATTTACATGCCTGGAGACTTCACCAATTGATTCTACAGGCAAAATTACATATGTAAATATACCAATTTTCAAATTTTTTGAACAATAAGTACAAATTCTAGAGCAAAATAACTAAAAATGGCCAAAATCCATAAAAATCTCAGTATTCCTAGCCATTTTTTCAGATTTTGGCCATTTTCAATTAATTTGCTCTAGAAATTGTATACATTGACCAAAAATATTGAAAATTTGTATAGATACTTATGTAATTTTATTTGTAGAACCGAATAGGAAAGTCGCCAGGCCTGCATCTTTACCCATTTTTGGGTTATGACCCAGAAATGGGTAAAGTTTTAAATGCATATATTTCGAAAAAGAAAATATATATCGACATGCAATTAGAAAATTTGGAATCTGCGCGGTGAGATGTATCTAAATGCATAAAATTTGGAGTTTCGGAAATTTTGAAGATTTTGAAGAAAGTGTATTTCGGTTTGGCAAAATTACATAAGTATACCAATTTTCAAATTTTTTGCACAATGGATACAAATTCTATAGCAAAATAACTGAAAATGGCCAAAAATTGCAATAAAATCTAAGGTGCGTTTTTTTCAGATTTTGGCCATTTTCAATTATTTGTAATACCTATTTGTTGAAAAAATTAGTATACTTATGTAAATTTAATATCTCCACCCACTTTTGGGTTATAGACCAGAAATGGCTAATTTTTAAATGTTAATATCTCGGGGACGAAAAGCGATATCGACCTCAACCTGCAGTTTCAAAATTTGAGATTTACATAAAAATTGGATTTTCCAAAATATTTAAGATTTTGGAGAAAATGGACATTTTCGGTCCGGGGCCCATTGGAGCCCAAAGGGTTAAATCATTCTTTCCTTTATATATTTTAAATTACATATATTTCTCGAATCTTGCACTTTGAATAAATATATATGGCACCCCAAAATGGCTAAATCTTTTTAATAATCCTTCGCATGTTTTAACGTGTCCTACATATTGTGTCCATTTTCAAATTATTCTCTTATTTATGAATATTTCTTCTTGATCATGATGTTGCAGGAAACAGAAGAACAGCTAGTGTAAGATCAGTAGGGTACAGTGATCTTTTCGTTCTTAGTAAAAAGGATATGTGGGATGTCCTTAAAGAATATCCTGCAGCGAGGGTTAGATTAGAAGCTATTGCTGTCAAAAGGTTGGAGAAGTATAAAAGAGCGCCCCTTGAGAAAGGTAAGACTATTTTGCAGCACCATTCACACGTGTGATTGTTTTCATTTATGGTCAACACAAATTAATGTTGCAGATTATTTTTATGTTGTACCATTTCTCATTTTCACCAAGTATAATTTTTTAAATATATATATATATATATATATATATATATATATATATATATATATTCACACACCTTATATTAAAGTTAATCACAATATACGAGCCCCGTCGCACATCAGTTCGCCCATTTGTTAAAAGTGTATTTATCGTGACTTAAATAATAGATTTTTAAACATTATAACGTAATTTTAAATTAAATTTTTAGCTAAAGATTAAAAATTTAACGGTATAATCGTAATAGATAACAATATATTAATTACACACAAACATCCAAGCCCCTGGTAGGAATCGAACCCACGACTTCAGGTTCCGAGCGATGAAGGTCGTTATGAGCGCTGCCTCAACACGCTCGGTCACCGAAGAGGCTCGATATACCAATTTCAGATTATTTATTAATATTAGAAAACATCGTTTTTATTGTAAATTAATACTATAATACCTTTAGACATTTTATTTAGTAAAACCTCAATTTTTTTTCAGTATATACTGAATTGGTAAAACTAAGCATTGTTTCATTAAGAAAACATATTTTCTATGTGTCACTAGAAGGACAAAATGTGTAATATTACCAAAAATTGGCGATAATTTTTGTTAGTTATTATTTGTATCATACATTAACTAAATAAAATGAAATTAAAACTCGTAGGCAAACTAATGTACGACAGGGCTTGTATGCAAAACAATTTAGCACTTATTTTGACAACTACAACAAACTTAATCACACGCACTCAAATGCTCATAACTTACTGAGTATAATTTACTAACTTCACAGTATTGAAATAGCTTACATTTATTTTTGTTTCATAAAACGATGCACTCTTTTAATATATATTTTGTTTTGTTTACAATGCATATTAAAATTTATAAATATAATAACGTAAAAAGATTATTTACATGTTCGAGTAAATATTACGTAGCTTCCATTTAATTTTATGAGGGATTAAACCAAACTAGTGCAATTCCCAGAAGTACTCGTATTATTTATTATATTTGTTTGCGCCGTGTACACATATTTACCAAATTAGCTTATGCTCATATACATAGTTATTAATTACCCTAAAACAAAATTGATTTAGTGCAGCAATGTAAGTGAATAATGCCAGTTGCTCATAGTTTACACTTCATAAATTATACATTTAGATGTAACTGCATAAGGAGAGTATTTAGTTTGTAAACTGAATTTGCGTGAACCTACATTGCACGCGGTAGTTCTCAAAGTAATCGATTGTATGTGGAACAGAAGCTTTAACCCTAATTAGCTAATAATATATTTTATAATTAGTAATTGTTGACGCTAAGTGCAAGCTTATGTTACCGCGGGTACCTGTAAAAGCATAACGAGGCAGTTGTTTCAACTAATAACATAACTTGATTTACAAAACTCAATTTACATACATACATCGCCCTTCTAACACAACCGTGTTAACTCTAGTTTAGAAGTTTTTTCAAAAAATATGTTCCATTTATTAACCATTAATGTTAATATCTTTAGATCAACATTTTTTTCTCTTAACTTATCCAAAATTTAAAAATCATTTTTACCCCTCGTTAAGAGAAGTATTGGATTCATGCCAAAAATCGCATATCCAGATTTTAATGAATAAGCACGTTTTAAGCTACACTTAAAATTTTTATTATAGAAAAATCTGTTACAATAATTCCAGACTACACCCAGAAAATTAGTTGTCAAATTCAAATATTTGTAATTCCTAGATAAATGTCAGTGTCAAAAATCAGCAGTTTTAGTGACATTATTGAAACCTTTTTCTATGAATTTAATATTTATGAATGAAATATTAATTAAATATTGTACGACTTTTTTTATAACTTTAATCGATAGAGTAGTGAAAAATAATAGACCCGTATTTTTTATTTTTCCTCAAATCGATTTTTAATCATGAAAAAATTGTATAGTAAAAATGAAATGGCAGAAGACTTACGTCATCGATCCGACAAAAACCTTATAAAATGAAATATAACTTGTAGAAATTATTTATTTTTAATTACAGAAGAAAGAAAAATAATAGTATTAAGAAACGTATATATTAATGAAATTTACAAGCATTTCTAAATCAATATCTATTCCTATTACGGAATATAAAATTATTTGAAATAATTGTAATATACTATTAATACATCCATAATAATGCGTAAAGCATGAAAAAAGCAATTTAAGAAACTAACCATGGATGTCGTAAATTTTTCCGAATTATATTATGTATTTTTAGAGAGCAACAGATGCCCCGCAAATAAGCAAATCTTGACAAACAGATATGGGAACCCGTGTCAGAATGACAGCTAGTAATCATGTAGATACATAACTTACAAATGTCATAAATTTTAATTCAAAATTTCAAGATTTTTAAATTTTTCTTTGTCAACAGGAATGTGGACTTTATTTAGCGAGTTAAATAAAACATATGAAATTAGAAAATTATGAAAATTGGAATGAAAAATGATGACATTTGACATCTGTATATAATTACTAGCTGTCATTCTGACACGGGCCCTCTTATATGCTTGTCAAGAAAGACCAACAAAGTCACATGACTGCTCGCGTCTTATAAATTAGTATCATATCTAAACGTAGTAGTATATGACGTCATTACTTTAGGGATATTTTTTGATGACGTAAGTCTTCTACCATTTCATTTATACCATAATTGAAAATGACGTTCTTTAAAATGTGGATGCTAGACCCCCGCTTCGTCCCTTGTACAATGACGTCACAGGGTGAGAGGAACGACTATTTTGATTTACACACTGTTTTAAACGTCAAAGTGACATTTAAAGATAACCTGAAATTTATGACAGTAAACATGTCGATGAAACGTTGTTTCGCGCCAAAATAAAGAATAAAATAAATATTCCAGGTCGATATCTCTTTTCGTTCTCGAGATATTTAGATTCAAAGTTTTGCTTAAAACTGCCCATTTTTGGGTAGTTTTTATTTTTTTGAAATTTGTATAATTCAAATATTAAAGATCATAGGATTCTCTACCCAATATATTGAACATTTTTATTAAATCTTCTATACATTTAGAGATGGAGACTCATAAATATATAAAATAATCCGTTACAATCAAATAATGTTACTACCAAGTTTATAACTCTACCTACTTTTGAATTATTGCCCCAAAAGTCAATATTTAGATAAAAACTTCAAAATTTTCAATAATCTAATTTTTATATACTTCTCAATGCGCTGATTCCAGATTTTGAAACCCCAGGTCGATATATCTTTTCGTTCTCGAGATATTTATATTCAAAGTTTTGCTCAAAACTGCCCACTTTTGAGTAATAACCCAAAAATGGATTGAGATATGAATTTGGCGATATCATCATTCGATTCTACGGCAAAAATTAAATAAACACACCAATTTTCATATTTTTTGAACACCGCATACAATTTCTAAAGCAAAATAACTAAAAATGGCCAAAAATCGCAAAAATCTAAGGTGTACCCCTTACGATGTTTTCACATTTTGGCCATTTTCGGGGCTTTCAAACTTTTATACATAAAAAATGAACCGGTTGGACAAAAATTATGAAAATTGGTACACTTATGTAATTTTGCCCGTAGAATCGAATGGTCGTGACGCCAAATTCATAGCTCAACCCATTTTTGGGTTACTACTAAAAAATGGGCAGTTTTGAGCAAAACTTTGAATCTAAATATCTCTAGATCGAAAAGAGATATTGACCTACGGTTTCAAAATTTGGAATCAGCGCATTGAGAAGTATCTAGGTATATAAAAATTAGATTATTGAAAATTTTGAAGTTTTTATCTAAATGTGGGGTATATTGACTTTTGGGGCAATAATTCAAAAGTAGGTAGAGATATAAACTTGGTAGTAACATTATTTGGTTGTAACGGATTATTTTATATATTTATGAGTCTCTATCTCTAAATGTATAGAAGATATAATAAAAATGTTCAATGTATTGGATACAGAATCCTATGATCTTTAATATTTGTAATTATACGAATTTCAAAAAAAAAAAAAATTTAGAATCATTCAAATCTCGAATATTCAACAACAGAATCGGAACTCGAGATATTTAACCGCATTAAAAAAAAATATTTGTTGCCATGGTGCTAAACTTGTCTCATATTAGAAGTAAGGATATTTTATTTTCACTATTTTAAGTGGTGGAGCTTTGTTTCGCGACTAATATCTGTCATGACTATTATTTTGTGGAAATACCTTTCTCGACGATGAAGCAATGCAAAAGTGAAATTACTAAGAAAACGCAGAACCGCAATGCAATTTAAGTTTGTTGTAAAGAGGAAGGAATGCAATTCCAGCCCGATAAAATTGGATAGAGCTTTTACGATTTTGTGTTAAACGCTGCAAATAATAAAGATTTGTAGGAAATTTACCAGTTTACTACCTTTGCAATTTTACTACATTGTTGCTTTCATTTGACAACCCTTAAACCATAGAATAAAAACAGTAAATTTCAGAACGTTTTAAGAAGGGCCAACACAATAGAGCTATTGTTTACTGGTGACAGCTTTAAAGTTTGCGATGTTGTATTAAAAGGTAAAATACAACTACAAGCAGACGCACTGTTAAGAAAAATATTACAGGAAAGCCATCCAATGACAGTTTCTTACCAAACTTAAAATCATTGTATAAGAAAATAATTATTGCAATAATTCAAACATGTCGGTAAAATCTTTAGCGCTTCACTAAAGAGATTGAAAAAGTAATTTTCAGAAAAGTCAAACTTTAACTGTTTCACTGGAGTTCTAAAATGTTGATCTTTAAAAATAAAGTATATTATAACGGCTGTGTCCGATGTTGCATTTTGGCATTTAGAATTTAGAAATACAACTCCGAATGGCACATGACATCCATTGGTTTGTATGGCAACACTTTAGAACAACGATGCGATTTAATTTCATGTTCAGATTAAATGTTAATATTATATTTCATAAAATAGAAGCTTAGAAGCTATTCTTTACCAGTAAATTAGACATTTTGCACAAATTATAGCAACGAACATAATTTGTTTAATTAGTGCGCGTCAACTACAAGGCATAGTGCGTGCTCCTGCAAAACCCTAAAATCTAATTCCTAAAATCCTAAATCATGACGTTAGTTAGGGCATATAAATTTAAGATTTAGCCAAAACCATATTTAGGCTGTGTCCGATGTCACATTTTGACATTTAGTATTTAGGTTTTCTTCTCATAAATACAACTCCGAATGGCACACCAATGGCATCCATTGGTTTGAATTTTGAATGGCAACACTTTAAAACAACAAAAATGAATTATACAATTCGATTTAATTTGATGCTTCAGTTTCATTGTTAATAATTATATTTAAAAAATAGAAACTAAGAAGCTATTCTTTTACAGTAAATTTGACGTTTTATCACAGAATAGAGATATACAGAAGCGACACTCCTTGTCAACACCATTGTTGTTGCGAATTGACGTGTATTACCTTGAAATTTAAATTTGTTGGCAAATTTACTCGCCAAATTCAAATTGTTTTAAATAGCAAAAGAAAAATTAGAACATAAAAGTACTAAAATTTTAATTTTATTAACTCGATGAATATATCCCATATCCTTTTCCATCAAATCTTCTCTTCCGCAGGCTTTGAGCCACATTTTACACCTATATTTATTAAATGAATGTACATTTTACATGATATGGTAGTCATTTTGCATAACTTACATTTCTGGATCTTTCGAAAACGTAAAAACTTACATTTCCCTTCCTCCATTTTTTAAATCTACTTATACAGTCTTTATATGAAGAAACAAGTCCTCCCGATTCTCCCTTCTTCGTTTTTTTTTCCATTTTATTAGAAACTAACACCACTTCTAAAATTCACAAACAGTTCCCAAAATGACATATGTCAAAAGTGAGAAGACGTGTTTGGTTTGATTGAATTAGCCATAACCCTAAAATACATGGGCGTGACAAGCTGAGGCAACAGCTCCTCCAGAATATGTGAAATATAATGATTTTCTTTATGATATCGATTTTTCCTATCGTTTTTTGAAAAAATAACATATTTGTTCTTATTAGAAATCAATTTGTGTTTTTCAATATACTTTTATTATTGACCCCTAACAGAAAATTTTCTCGTCGAGATATTGAAAAGAACAAAGAATCGCAAGATACGAAGATATGCCGAAATAATCCGATTTTATCCGATTAGCCCTTTAAATTTGTTGGCATACTCTTTCTCTCTGTAATTTTCGTTTCTCTCTGACTGTCGCGTCTGTATAAATGTTTATTCTGTGGTTTTAGAGCAACAAACATGATTTGTTCAGTTAGTGCGCGACAACTTCAATGCACAGTGTGCTCTTGCAAAACCTTAAAACCTAATTCCTAAAATCCTAAATAATGGTGATTTTTAGGGCATATAAGTATAGGAATTATATATTAGGGTGTTAAAAGTGCAACATCGGACACAACCTTATACCAATTAAGAATTAGTTGTATATAAAATTTTAAATTTGTTAACTTCACAGTACTTGTACTTGTGATGTCATGTGTTTGTGAGCAGGGCTGCCAATAAAACAAACTAATCTAGCTAGCTATCCGTTAATAAAATAGTCTGAAATGTCTCAAACACAAGCTGCCTGTTAATTTCCTTTGCATTGTATTTAACTGTTAGTAGAATCGTTAAAACAAACCTATTTTACAGACAGAAATTATACTACCATTAAAATTTTTATCTCCAAGTACTACAGGTATCAAGATCGCAGTAATAAATAAGTTCCTTTGCATTTAAATTAATACTCGGAGGGCATTAATTAATGAGTTTTAGGTTACAACCCTTAGAAAATTTACGAAGAAACATAAATTATGAAGAATTAAGAAGGAAATTATTAATTATTATAATATATTTCAGCATTAAAATTATTCCAGTTGCCAAATTGAAATATTTGATGAAACGAATGAAAATAAATTCCGACAAGGGAAAATTTCTCAGTGGATTCTACAACACGATTTATGCAACAATAGTTCATTAGTCTTCCTAACGTAACTCGAATATATCATTTGTTGAAGTTATTTTCGTACAAATGAGACAAATTCATCAAATCTAACATCAATAGTTCATCAGATAAAATCAATTTCAAACGTCACGAATGCGATTTTATTTGGAATAAAAAGAAGATATCTCATTTCATTAGTAGTTAAAAAAGTTTTAAAGTTTTCGCCACTGAACAGTAAAATCAAATAAAAAGAAATACAAAAACTTCTAATAAATTAATTTTAACCTTTTATTTTATTTTCGGGTTTGGTATTAAACAGTAAATCCACAAGCTTCTTATACAAATTGAATAATGCACATTCAAAATTTAAAGTAAGTCGTTTAATCAGTACGTAGCATTGGATCAAATGATGATTTAGTTTGTGTCCGATGTTGCACTTGTATCACTCTAATAACTAAATCCTAAATTGCCCTAAATAACGTCATTATTTAGGATTTAGGAATTAGATTTTAGGGTTTTGCAGAAACACACTGACCCTTACCACGATCACGGTTTTAAATGGCGGTGTTTGGAAACCTTGACGACGACTTGACACATACTTCAGGGTTATAAACAAAAATCAATGATACCACTATACTGATTAAACCGAAAATGTACTGACAGGCATATTCAATATATTTGGCTTCAATGTTCTAAATAATTTATCTTACAAACAAGTCAAGAGACAAATCACATTAAACAATTAAAAATAATGAAGCCAAATGTATTAAAAATGCCTGTCAGTATATTTTCGGTTTAATCAGTATGACTGATTTTCTTTATAACCCTGAAGTATGTGTCAAATCGTTAGCACGGTTCTAGCTAACACCGATTTTAGAACCGTGATCGTGGTACGAGCCAATATGCCTAAATAATGATATTATTTAGGGCATATAAATTTAGGATTTAGATGTGTCTTGTGGCTATTTTAATAAATATTTTCCATTGGGGACATGTAACTTTTGAATTTATGTACACGCCAGTTTTCGTAATATGCTACTTCACATTTTTGTTAGAGCCATTTCTGTTCTCCTGTTCTCATTAAGTGAAAGTACAATAAGCCGCGATTACATTAGTCAACTTTGGTTGATGGAAACTGTCAACTTTATTTGAAGCAACTTATGTTTCTCCAACCAAAGTTGCAAAAAATAATTACACTTGTCAACTTACATCTGCAACCAGATAAACTCGGATATTTATTCAGGAAATAAATTGTGAAAGTTTTTATTTTATTTTAATTACCTTTGTGATTTATATTCTACAGAATATCATATTTTTGTCATGATATATGTAGATCATGTTTGAGATCACGTAACTTTTAGGAAATTAATATTACATAAGGGACATGATTTAGTTTAAATGGTGGCAATCAATTATTGAATGAATTTAATAAATTAATACAAAATTTCAAAAATACGGCAAAGTTAAAATCATGCACTAGATAAACTAAATTCTAAAAACTGTAAATTTTTTTATACAATAGCTTATATTTGTCCACCATTTGAATTTCAGTAAAAAATAACAAAAAATATGAAGGAAACTGGAAAAATGCTGACCAACGATCCATTTAACCACCATTATCTTTTTATATCCGTAACGCACTAAACCCAACTGTTTCTCCTTCTCCCTTCTGTATTTATATCTTTGTGATGTCCTCATAGCTAAATCAAGTTGATCAATGAAGGCCGAAGACCCTCGCTGAGATAGGAAATATATCAATGACTATCTGGATTCTCTCCGATTTACCTCTAGCTCTGCTGATTCTGAGTTATGGACGGCGAGTCGGACTGGTTATTTAGCATGCGCTGCGTGCGTTTGACAGCCACAAGAGGGTGCATATTCGCGATTTCTGCCTTACCGGCCTGACTTATTTATGATTTAAGGGCGTCACTCTACTATAAATAAAACCCGTATTGTCGGGAAGATTCGTCCAGTGATTTTGTCTTTGTTTTATAACGGTTTTAAAAAGATGTATGATACAGTTTTTGACAGTTTGTGTTTGACGAAGGTTTACATTTTACAAATGACTTACCATTGCTTAAACAGAAGCAAGCACTTTCTATAGAATGTTCCGTAACTCAACAAGAGAAAAACCGTATCTTGATTCAGGGTAAATCATGATTCCTAAAAATTTTCATTTATTTCGGGACACATTGACCTTGAATCATATGACAGAAATAAAAAATTACTCTAATGAGACATAATGTTGACTATGACAATAATATTGAGCATTTTATTACATTTATTCCCAATAACAATAATATATTAGTAGTAGAGATAAAAAAAGAGCAACCAAGAATATTTCGTTCTACCTACCCGTGGTCCGATTTTTACCAACATTTTTCAGGAACCGTTTTCCGACTAGAAAATGGTAAATATATTTCAGGATTTTAGACTGTGTCCGATCTTGCACTTTTCTCACCCTAATATCTAAATACTAAATTTATATGCCCTAAATAATGTCATTATTTAGGATTTTAGGAATTGAATTTTAGGGTTTTGCACGAGCACGCTAGGCCTTGAAGTTGAAGCGCACTAATTAAACAAATCATCTTTGTTGCCATAATTTGTACAAAACATCAAATTTGCTGTCAACGAATAGCTTCTTAGCTTCTATTTTATGAAATATAATATTAACATTTAATCTGAAGCATCTAATTAAATCAAATTGTATAATTCATTTTTGTTGTTCTAAAGTGTTCCCATACAAACCAATGGATGTCATTAGTGTGCCATTCGGAGTTGAATTTATGTGAAGAAGACCTAAATACTAAATTCCAAAATGCAACATCGGATACAACTTTATGCCCGGATTCATAAACACTCGTAAAGTGTCAAAACAGTTCGTTATAATTTTTGACAAATAGAATCAAACTTGACAAATACAATTTCGATTTTTCTTTGAATGTCGACTGTTTTTATTGGATAAAAATTATAACGAACCGTTTAAAATTTTACGAGTGTTTATGAATACGGGCATTATAATTTAGTTCTACTTTACATAACTCCTAATAGCCCACTAATGGCATCTCTTGTTTTGCATGGAGAAACTTTAGATTTAAATAGAATTTGATGTTCAAGATTAATTGTTAATATTATTATTTTTTATATGGGGTCCCGTGGCCGCGTGCCTGAGCGTCTGGTTGCGAACCTGGGGGAACCGGGTTCGATCCTGACCGAAGCCAAATATTTCCAATTTTAAATGGCACAAAAGTGACCCCTGTGGTGCACTCTCCACATCAGCTATGAGTGCCCGTGAGGTGACGCCTGGTAAGCGCCCGCACGGTAAAATATATCGTCATCATTACCGATGTCTACATGTGTTGTAGATACTGGCACACCCAAAAATGGGTAATATGCCGTGATGATATATTTATTTATTTTATTTATATTTCATAAAATAAAGGCAAGAAGCTTTTCTTTGACAGTAAATTTAACATTTAGCACAAATTGTAGCAATGCGCCTAATTTATTAAATTAGTGTGCATCAACTTCAAGGCGTAATGTGCTCCTAAAAATCCCTAAAATCTAATTCTTAATTTCCTAAATAATTACGTCTTTTAGTGCATATATATTTAGGATAATAAAAGTCCAACTTTGGGAAAAAAAATTATTCATTTATATTTCAATTCGCTTGAACGATATTTAAAAATGAATACTATTTACCCAACTGTTTTGTAATAAACAGAATTAAAAAGTAATTGATGTTTATTCAAACAAATTGCAACCAAATTGAACGATTTATATTTATTGAGTACCCGCATGTGTAAAACATACTACTACATCAAAGCTACACTCATGAAATATAAACTAGTATTCAAAGTTTGAAATATAAATACAGTACAGTGAAAATAGTAACGGTTGAGCAGTGGTGCGATGAAATATTTAAACCGGACATAACGCTAAGAAGGAGTAGAATTCACCAGAGTTTAGGACGAAGAACAGAGTCGCATTTCAACGAAAAGTAAAAAAGTATCACATAAGTTTTCGCAAAAAAAATTGATATTGTGGTGTACGAAGAGTACATAGAATCTGCTTGTTACTAAAACAATTAACACAGCTTAAGCTTCAACGCTAATATTTAATTTAGAACTAGTAGCCCGTTTTCTTATATAACTAAGTTTAGTTCTTACTTGTCTCACAAGTCTTTGTTGTATTACATATAAGAGTTTTTATAATAGCGTTTTAAAACAGATCATTTATTCTCAGATATCAACATTTTGAACTTTTCAAAATTGAAAAGTAGGCAGACGTCAGGTTCATATATTCGTTGCTAAATGAAATACTTTTAAGAACTAGTGCTTGCAAGTAACATTTTACGCATTAAACTGGCACTTTTACGCATTAAACTGTCACTTTTACGCATTCAACTGTCATTTTTAAGCACTAGGGCTTCATAGCATTTCATTTACCATCGAAAATGAACTTTTGCTCTAGAGAAAACTCGCCATAGTTGAGTGTTCGTTGAGTACAATCCTTGATTTAAAATAACCGCCTAGAACCTTAACCTTATTTCAGTTCGGTCCTGGCCTGCTTCTAGACTCCGGTAGGAGTTGGCCCGGATTCCGCAATAAATTTACTTAAGCTTTGGAGATGGTAGCGTGAGGACATGATCAAATAATTTAAACCGAGCTAACATACACTGATCTGTTTGATAAGTGTGATATGGGGCTGCACTCGACGAGATTCTGATATGTTTGAGATGAAAACAAGCTTAGGCCTTTACATAAAATATGTGTAAATAAATAATTCAAAGGAACCAGTTTAAACGCAAATCAGAAAAATATTTGAAAACTACTTATTTGCCTTTGACAATAAAGGTAAATTTTGCGAAAAATGTACACAGATGTAAAAATGGAACAGGTCATCAGTTAAGTAATAGTGAACAAAATTTATGGAGCTGATATGAGTTATAGCTAAACAATGAAAAATGTAAATATAGATTTACGATGCCGCATTTGTATGTGCGAATGTTAACAAAAAACTGATAATCTTTATTGAACAGAAAAATCTGAAAAACAAGTTTCACATTGTCATTTTTTTTTGACAATTAAACTTCTTTATACATAATAATAATAATAATAATAATAATAATAATAATAAACTTTATTTCCTAACAGGTATACACCCAAAGCAGGAAAATGGCAAACAAGTAAAAATACATGAAAAATACATACAAGAATATTAAAAATTAGTAATTCAAATTATTATATTTAGTACACATGACTACCAATGCAGACAAAATAAAATATAATGACCAAAACCATGGTTTTGGTTACGGACTGGTTCTAGTCACGTGACTATTATTATTGAAACAGTTCGGTTTCATTCTCGGATGATTCGCGGAAACCCTAAAATTTTCTTTCAAAAAAATACGTATATTGTCTTTCATAATCCTAAATTATGGACAGGTAAATTAAAATACGTCCAATGTAAACAGTAGAAAATAGATTAAAACATCAAAGAGTCAATAAATAGTAGGCTAACCACACTAACCTATAAAATCTAACATCTTATAAAAAAGGACAGAAGATGTTAACCGGCGAAACCGAGGAAAAATCATGGTTGCGTTGGTGCGCTTCGGTTGCAACCATTTTAACCGGAACCATGTTTCATAAATGTACAATTTTTATCATTTGATATTATTGGAACACTTTTGGTTAACCACGGTTAAAATTTGTTATTTTTGGAATATACCCTTAAGCATTGTATCCGTCCTACAAATTATAATTACGAGAGATAGTAGATGGCATATGTATAGGTAATTTTGACAACACTGGCGCGCCAGTGTTACCATTTAAAATGTTCGAAAGAAAAAATGGTGAGAGTTATTTGAGAATGGCGATGTCGAAAATAAATTCATTCAGTAAAGTACTGTGTTCGAGTTCGAAACCTTGGTTTGGATAGGAGGAAAAATTTTTAACCACATGTATTTAAAATTTTTACGTTGAACGCTCTCAATTATATGTTTATGTGTGTAGAGAGGTGAGTACCAAATTAAGATGCCATATTCAATTTTAGACCGAACTAATGAAAAAAAAAAAAAAAAAAAAAAAATGTTGGGAGAATATTTTCATTGCAGAATTCTCTGCTGCTTCTGATAACAAAACCGAGTAATCTGTAGGTCGCTAACGCAAGTTCTTTAATGGTAGAGTGTTCTTTGCACACCATGTGTGAAAGTTGTTAATATTATTTTGGAAGTCAACACAATCTTGAGTAGTGTTAATTTTGTAAAAAAAATTTACGTCGTTTGCGTACGAAAGTACGTCACAGTTCACAGAAAGGCAAATATCATCAATAAATAAAATGAACAGCAAGGAATCTACATTCGATCCCTGTGGTACACCGGAAATAGGACAAAATCCGTTGTAATGAACATTAATTAATTAAAAACGAATGACAATATTGTTACAACCAAATAATTTTAATTTGTGTAAAAGAATGTTGTGATCTAATTCAATGTATACGGGGCTAAAAAATCTCATATCTCGTCTCACTTTAGGGTGGTTGATAAAATCTATCTTTGTTATTCTTTGTTTCCATGCATCCCTTTTCCGCCATTTGTCACCATTTATTGCCAGTACAATAACTATTCTCTTCTTCTTCCTGTAGCTGCTATAGGTCGCAGCCGAAGCACCCCAGGGCTAGTAGAGTCCCGGGGTAAGATCCCCTTAGAAGACATGTGGGTATCACCACAGGTCCCCTTCACCTCCGGCGTGGGTGCGGGGGTATTCTGTTCGCCGGGGCTGCTGGCCAGGGCCCCTGGGGCTTCTAGCGGGCCCCCTACTGCAGCTGCGACTGCGCCTCACTCGCCTGCAGGCAGTATCACCTCCAGCAGGAGCTCCAGGAGTCATGGGGTGCATGCTCAACCCGGGCCCACCCGACCAGGTGAGGACTCCGTTGTTCATGTTTTTTCTTTTATTTAACCTCACTTACTGTAGTCGCTCGTTTTCCATCTTGTGGTGTTTCTTTGGTGGACCTCCATCCAAGTACTAAACTGTTGGCTGCGTTGCTTGAATTGTATTATTATTATTGCCTTGTTGATATCAAACAGTTTCTTTTTGTTTTTCCTTTTTGGACCCCTTTTTCTCCCTGATTTGACGGAGCCCCATTTGACTTGGATTTGTACAAAACTGTATACAGAGAAACGATCGTAGCTATCATATTTCAATTTAAATTACGTTATTATTATCACGGCATATTACACATTTCTATGTGCCAATCTGCTATATCACAGATATCGCTAATGGTGATGATATATTTGTGCCGAGCGGGCGTTTACGAGGCGTCACATCACGGCAACTCATTACTGGCGTGGAGAGTGCAATACAGGAGTCACTTTTGTGCCATTTAAAATTCGAAGGCCCGTATTCTCACATCTTGTTGTAGCGCTACTTCGGAAGTAGCGCTATTTCGAGTAGACAAGAATAGGTTTAATATTTTTGTAATTGAAGCTTATAATATTCGAAATACGTGCTATTTATAATTTATTTTTATTTCTCTAATTTTTAATATTAAAGTTTACATTTGACACTTGAAGTAGCGATTTTTCGGAAGTAGCGTAACTTCAAGATGAGAGAATACGGGCCGAAATATTTGCCGTCGGTCGGGATCAAACCCGGATCTCCAGGTCCGCGACCAGACACTCAGGCACGCGGCCCTGGAACCCCATATATAAATATATTATATTAATTTAAAAAAAATCGCTCTATCATTTTTTATACAAAAGCAGTTTAATATGTTTTTAATAGCCTTTTTCTAAAAAAACTGCGGACCCTAGTTTGGGAAACACTGATACAAAATTGATACATATAGAAGTAACATTCCAGGTTGACAACTTTCATCTTGAATTCTCTGTTTATGATCTTCATTTCAATTCAATTTCATGTTTAACATTTAATGTCACCATTATATTTCATTAAATGTAATTTTCTTTGATAATAAATTTGACATTTAGCACAAATTGTATAGCAACGCGTGCGCATCAACTTAAGTGGGCTCCTACAAATCCTAAAATGTCTAATGCCAGTTTGCACCAATGTAACTTAAATTTTAAGCGAGTCTTATTTAAACAATAATATTGCTTTGAAATGAAATATCAAATGAATTATTATTTTTGTTTAAGGGTTGCTAAAACTTAAACCTTGTTTTTATATTAACATATTTTCACGTTTCAATACGTAGTGCATTTTGATATTTCGAAGTTGGCAGTACGTACTAGTTGGGACATGTTACACATGTAGTAACAGAATCCAAACAATAAGTACGTGTATATTAGTGGTGTAATATTATGTTTCAGAAATGTCGTTTGTAGTACGATGTAAAATACACGCCATGATGACTATTGACCTCATTTCTAAACATTAGAATTTCAACAGGAATATTATTACAAAATATAAATACACAATGTCAAAACAAAAGTAATACCATTCTGAACGTATAATACCTAAAACTTTCATTTAACATCACTTGCTGTTAGTTAAATTAAACTTTGCACACATACGTAGTTGATGGCACTACAATATTTTCATGATTATTTTTTGACATTTCTTAACACCAATGAAATGTTTCATTACCTGCCACGTGTCAGCCTTTTAACCAATCCTGCCATTATTATAGTGAGAATAAAGCTCTAGAGATTATTCCCAGCAATAATCTCTGTAGCTTTTGTTTTGTCAGATAGTTATCAACACATAAATAAAATGAACGAAAAACACTGATTTAGTGATGTTTTTGATCATGAAAGAAATCAAAAAATTATAGAAACCACTTCTGGAAACACCGTAATTAATAATCACTTGGTATAAAGCCGATTGTTTATATTTATTTTGCCCTGTCAAAGTTGTGTTCTAGTTGTCAAAACAGACTTGCCAACTGCACCAAGTAAATGAATGAAGCTAGATAATTACGACAGTAAATGGCGACACAATAGCAAGACAGTGGCTTTCCGTTGTTTGAAACAAATTTGTAGAACAAAAAATAATCTAATTAAATATAATTCGAGAGTTCGGTAAATTAGAAAATAATTGTCCAGTTTCTTTTTCAAACAAGTTTTCGAAAAGTCTGTCAAATTATTTTCAATTTATTCTCACTCTCTTGTTACATTACTACTAAAAATTTTATTTTTAAAAACTTTTCTTTTAATTAAATAACTTTTACTCTATGTACTACAGCAATAGCAGCCAGTAACATGCAGTTTATGGTCCACTCTGATTTTCGATAACAAAAATTAAATATTTCAACATTGCAGTAGTGATGCACTAAAATGGGGAGTTCATGATTTTTTTATTTTTATATTAAAATTATTAATTTTATTTAAATTATTTTTAAATTTAAAAATTCCCGATTATTTTTTTCTTGAAAATTTGGCTTCGAACCCGAGATAAATAGCGGCGAATATTTTACTATGACCGTTCCCGCAATTGTGACGTCACCGACCTCACTTCCGGTGCCAGTGATATCATCGACGTACAGAGCACGCATTAATAAAGACAAGTATATGTCCGTATGTCTTAACTTACTTGTTCTGTTTCTGTATACGCGCTACTGTCAATACTGTCATACGTTATCAGAGGTTATGTTCTTGTGTTTATTTGTTGTTACATTATTATTCTTTCTTGCAGTATTGTTATTATACATACAGGCATGACATTTAATTCAAAGGTTATGTTTGTGTTTATATTTGTTCAAATGTCATTTATTAAGACAACAGCGCCATCTGCACAAAAGGAAGTAGCACCTTTGAATCCCGTGACGTCATTGGCGGACGATTTAAATATATGCTACACTTTTACGTAATTAAAAAAAAAAGTGTTACAATAAAATTACATTTTTTTTATATTTAATAATACACTAATACGATTAGAAACAGTTATAAATAAATCTTATCTAGAAATTTAATATAAGTGAACTCCCCCATTATGAACAGTATTAATTTTCATTGACTAAAAAAATTTCTTTGCGTTTGAATAAAGGTTGTATTAAAAAAAAATTATTTATTTTATTATTCAAATTACCGAATGATTTCAATCACACTGAATAAATCCCTATCAGGGTAATGGGAATTATATTTCAGAGTGTACAGTATTTGCTACTTGTTTCCCAATTAATTGATTGCAGTCGAAAAAACCGTAATTCCAATTTTGTTAACCGAGTTTATGAAGTAAATAAAGCTTCTAAAAATTGATTCAACTATTAAATACATCTGCTGGTATTTCACACAAAAATTTCAATTTACTGATATCCTGTGGAATATTTTAACGAATAACCAGCAAAATGCAAAATTCATGTATCGGAATTGAGGATTAAATATTTATACATACTATTTTTACAGAGGTCAGAATAACTGTAATTACAATAGCTACGCAAAATTAAATTCAAAATTGGAAACCACCATGAACTATATTATCATTGTCGTTAATAATAAATTAGTATACACATATAAAATAATGTGTTTGGATTCCAAACTTTCAATCCGCAATTCGATCAGTTTTGGAGATATCGTTACTCAAATATCGTATTTTATATAGGTGATGTGATAGAAAATTACCCTTTTTAAATTTTGTAACGTAATTTTTGTTTGCGTGATACTAATTTTATAGAAATTGATACACATATAAAAGAATGCTGGAGATTCCAAATTTTTATTGGCATTATGGAAATAATGTTCGAACTTCATAATAATGCAGACAGGAATATTTAAAATTTACTGTATTTTTATTGTCCATATGGAAATTAATGAATTAACTTCACATTAATAAGGTTAGGAATATTTGTTTTTTACTTAGTTACTTACGGCAATTATGGCAACACTTTCTCGTATAGTTATATTTAAATTTTACTATATTTTTATTGGCAATATGGAAATTAATGGACTAGCTTCACATTACTGAAGTTGGGAACATTTGTTTTTTACTTAGTTACTAATGGCAAGTTTGGCAACATTTTATCATCCAGTTATATTTAAAATTTACTGTATTTTTATTGGCCATATGGAAATTAATGGACTAACTTCACATTAATAAGGTTAGGAATATTTGTTTTTGACTTATTTACTTATAGCAAGTTTGGCATACTTGTGTACGGACTTCACACTACTCTATTAACAAAAATTTGTTTTTTACCTAATTACTTTTGGCAAGTTTGGCAACACTTTCCAAGTGCACATGAACCAGTGAAAATTATACACGCGATTTGTGAAAAAGCTTAATCCTCATTTTTTGATTAGCGAATTCTACTCTAATTTTGAAAGCATATATCTTAAAATATAGCCTAATCTATTTCTAATATCTACCTTTTTACCTTTCGCTACAAGAGGTATTTGGAATCATGCTAAAAAGCACGTTTTAAGGACCCTAGAATCCGATTATAACATTTTTACGATGATGTCCGTGTGTGTGTTTGTGTATGTGTGTGGATATTGAAACCACGATTTCTCAAATACTATAAGACTTAAGAAATGTTATTTTTTGAAAATTTATGTTATTACAAATATTAAAGAATATAAAAATATCTATTCGATATCTCAATTAGTCTTCGTGATATCGTTATCCAAACACCGAATTTTGTATAAGCGAGCCTGTGTAGCTAAATTGAAATATTTTTTGTAAGCAAGTTATAGCTAATGAAACAGTTGGCATTACTGCAGCATGGAGGAAATACAAAAGTTGGTAATAACATAGCTGGGGAAAATATTCGTAACGCAATTCCGCAGCATCTGTTTATCCTTGGGGCTAGACGAGCCCAACAGCCTGTGTATAATGGAGTAAGACATTTAATATGACAATTGAATTGTGACTAACTTCACGGTACTGGCCCATCCTAGCCCGGCGCAATTTAATTACATCAACGCCCCCTGCTTTCCGCCCTATGCATGCACGCCAGGCGCTAATTCAGTTTTTGACGTGTTAGAACAGGAACTGACGTCACGCCATGACGAATAATTACACCCCCTTTATATGGTTAATTAAAACGCTGCATCCACATGGAAAGTTGCTGCTAAATAAAACACAGACATTAATATTTAGGCAGTGCTTTAGATTTATACGAAAAGTGATTGCGAAAACTTTGTAGTTATTTATTATACAAGTGCAGAATGTAATTTCTATTTAGAAACATGTGCGTGTCATATTCGTAACACACTTTTAATTTTGTTAGTACCTACCCTAAAACATAAAAAAGGATTTGTTTTTATTAATATGACAGAGAAATATGACAGTGCGTGCAAACATTATAGTTCCCAAGGGCACGTAATTAAATCCCTAACTTTATGTTTGTCCTGATTTAATTTAATAATTCTAATGGATTGTACTAGTGTTAATTTTCCTTCTAAAATTTGCTTCATACCAGATTATTATCACAGAAGATATTGTTCCATTTCTGCACAAAAAAAGAGCTTAGTGTTTCATATAAAAATACAGAGCTCATCGATAAAAATGCTGTGTTGGAGGTTTTGCGAAAGTTAATCTCGAAACACATATTATATTTTTTCTTGTATCGTATCCATTTCTGAAAATATTTACGACGTAATTAATTTTCCAGCTGATAGTTACGCCATTCGTACTAGCAGTTTTACGTGATTTACTTTCGTGTAGAAGCGAAGTTTGACCATTTGGATTTCGGACGTATTTACGGCAAGAAAAAGTTCACCAACCAACGGATATTATCACCCAAAACGACTTAGATTACTATTTCATATTTCCACTAATATATCACTTCGTTATTTAACAATTTTCATTGCCGTTCATGTTTCATCTTTTACTCATATAGTTTTAATAATACAAAATATAGTTTCAATTAATTTTTTGTCTTAAATATATTTTCTTTTTCTCTATATTCTTGGTATCAATAGTCGCGTGTGAGATTTCCTTTTCTCATGGTTAATTTTAATCCATTCTGTCAACTTTTTGTCCTTTACCATCGGTTTCCTTCTTTTATTTCAGAGTTCTACTATTGTTGAAGGGATGGAGGGACCAACCGTTGATAGTTTAGAGGTTGTAAAAATTCTTTATTTAATGCGGAAAATGTAATCACATATACATAGGGGAAACGTCCCAACCCATTAAAAAAATGTATCAACATAAATATACAAATTACAGTGCACTCACTATCCACACAGTTATTACCGGCCATAAATTTAATTTGATGATGTTAAAATTATTGATAAAGTTAATGACAAATATCCTCGTTTACTTAAAGAGATGCTTTATAATAACATAAATAAAAACGAATTTGTCAATTTTCAAACAGACGTTAAACATAACTTAAAATATATAAACAACTTCATAGGCAAACTAAAAAGTTACTAACTTCCACACGCTTGACTTCATTGTTTGTGTTTTGCTACCTGTTTTTCTCCTCAGTATTTCACCAACTCCGAATTGATTCGGAAGTTTGTTGGAATGATGTATCTTAAAATTTCATCAACGTAACTTATATAAATCATTGTGCAATTTTAAGATTTTATAATAAAATTCATCAGTATTATTGTATATTCACCGTTAGTTAAGAAAAAATTTATGCTGTTGTAAAATTTGCTATAATATAATCAATAGCTGAAGATGGGCTTGCCTTAAACTCGAAACGTCCGTAAATACAGAATTTTTAGCATTATCATTTCACCTTTAAAGAGTTCTACTATTCATCTTTTCCATATTTTCCTATTTTCCTCTTCACCTTTTTTTTAGTTTAGTAGCGCGGTTTACCAATGGAGACCGTTTAAACATTGCTTTATAACATATGTTTTAATAAAAAACATTTAATGACATATTAAAATTAGGTTTCTCTAAAGATTTTCTTTCACATAAAATAAAATTTATACTGTAATATTTACATTTTGAATGGCTTCAAAATAAAACAGCACTACATGTAGGTACATACATATATGCAAAACTTGTAAGGTACATTTCTTTTATAAATATAAAAAATAAATGTTATTCAGTAAAACATGTTATTTACACATAACAGTTAAAGATAAAAAAAAAAAAATTATAAAATTAAAAATTATAACAAATTACATATATATTTTTATTTATTCAAATATGTGGTGCTCATATTTCTTAAACGATCTTTGCATGAATGTGTGCCGCATTTCTCGCTGTATATATGTAAATATTTTTTTACAATTTTAATAAGACAAATATAACATTTGGCCTATATGATGGAGGCAAAAAGAATACGACCTACTCTATTCTTCAAATCATGTCATCCGATTATTAATACCCTAAATTCGTTTTTTGATGTAGATTCGTAGAGATATGTCTACATCTATAATTAACAATGATAAAAAACGCATAAAGAAAATGAATAAATAATAGTAACAAAAATAAAAAAAATCTCGGTTTGGAAATAAAATGTAACACGGTTAATCGTGCGGTGTACAATGATAGGCCACTAGTAGGTATTTAAATTGCAAAAACTCATTACCATTATAAAATGCATTTAGCATGCTGAAGTTATAAAAGGCCGTATAGTTAACAGCATCTCAGAACCAACTTGCGAAATTAATATCTTGTTTGAATGGGGGATTCCACCATTTATATATATATATATATATATATATATATATATATATATATATATAATTTCATCTGAAAATATTAGGAAAACCAAGACTATTGATAAAAATCCGGTGAAAAAATTCCTATTAATAAGCGAGTTATGGTCTCCCTAATTTTGAAAAGATTGACGTGACCACGCGTATGTGTTTTTATATCAAACTATTTTCATCATGGACCTAAATGTTCTTGAAATATATGCTATTTTACGACATATTTACATAAAATAAATTAATATTATAACACTGTATAAATCTACACACTTTATAATTACAGGTGTATTTAAATTATTAAGTTTAATGCAAGAAATTTATGTTAAAATAAAAACTGTTTGACAACTGCAGTACAGGAATATTAGCCCCTCCTTTCGAATTTGAATTTCTTAACTTCCATTGGTAGTAACCCCCACCTCCTAACACGCTATTTGTTATGCATGTATAGGCGGTCTTTCGGTCGCCAATCAAAATATTATATATTGATTTCATATTCGTGTCGAAGCGCTATAACAAAAAACCTCTTATTTCCGAAATATCTCAATTACACCATTTCATTTTTTTATTAATATTCGTTATTCAGCATATACATTCGTATTTTTTTACTATTTTCCTTTAATTCGATTGGGCTGGAATCCCCTATTATTCCAACTTAAAGATGCGTGATCTACATATCCATTCCTCCTACTTCGTTCTGTCCTTTACGATCATTTTCATGTCTTCCAATTTTTAATTTCTTTTATTTCCGATTTCTATTTTTCTTACTTTCCATATTTTCTTCAGCATCCCTCTTCTCCTTTTTAATAATCTACTTTCTGATTAAGCTGTGCTGGTCCATCCTCATTATGCCCGTATAACAAGAAGTTTAAACCAATTTTCTTTTCTGATACACGTAGAAAATAGCAGATCATGTTCGTTATTTGGAAACTGGTTTGTTGACTTTGGATGACCGTACGATTCCACTCGAGTTTAGAAAGATCCCCAATCGAATGTTAGCGTATAGGAACTGCTCTCAGAGCTTTAAGTAGCGGATTGCTGTTGTTGCTTCAAGAGTTATAATCTGTACGGATTAGAGAATATGTAGCCGTATCCTACATGGTCCAGATTCCCTCACAAAAGTATTTCCTATTTCAGCTTTAAGAGGATTAGTTTTTATTTATCTTTTATACGCTGTAGTGTCAACTTAATTGGGAAAAACAAAGTTCTGTTTGTGAGGTTAAAGCAAATGTTAAAAAACTCAATTGACATGATTCCACAAAGCAAATCGCGTATCAGTCTTTGCGCAATAAACCAGGCGTAGAGAATCCTATTCACGATTTCACATCCTTTGAAATTACTCAAATATCTGAATGTCAGGAGTCGCACACTTTTTGCCTCCATAGTCAGTCGGCACGTGGGGTCTGTAATACAAAGCAGCTCGTGTTTGTCACGTCCGCAGATTTCACTGAGAAAAAATGAATTTTAAATTCTCACAGCCGTATGAATGTACGAGAAAGTCAGAGAGGTGATGACAAACTCCTGAATTCACTGTAAATGTCTGCAAAAATGTGCTCTTTTGTGCAAATATACGAGTGACACTTCGTTTTGTTTAAGTTATAAAGTTGGCTGTGATGCTTTGTTTTACAATTGTTATACTTGCCGTCAAATAATTATGGACTGGAGATTTCTACACTGATGCCAATTTTTTTAAGTGTCTACCTGTACAAATATCTGTAATCTGTCAAAGTCATTTTATATTCTGAGATTTTCGTTAGTACTTGCGTGCGCTTTTTATTCCCAATCCTATAAATTGCATTATATTTAGACTTTCGAAAAGAAAATGAATGAAACTCATGAATTAAATAGTCCTGGTCCTTATAAAAAACGTTTAGGAAAACAAGATTTAAATGGGCAGGCAAAAACAATTACTGCCAATGTACTCAATTTTTTCAAAAAGTTGGTGTTACATCCTGAAAAAAATTATAATTTATTAAATAATAAGAAAACTTAGATTTGACTGCTAAAGCATGTGTTGGCAGATCTACTGTTCACCTAATAATCAATTATTCTTACCTTTTATTTAGATTTCACCGGTTATCGTATTTTAACGCAAACGCGACCTTATAGCCGAGACAGACGATAAAAAATAATGATCATTAACGGTTAGATATAGTATGCGCACATGAACTTGAGACTATTGACAGATGTTAAAATTGCGTCTATTAACAAACTAGAATATATTAAATGTAGTAAGCTCGTGCTACTTATTGTATTGTACTCGTACAGTACAAAACAATAAGTAGCACGTGCTTACTACAGTCAATATTTTCTGGTTTGTTTATAGACGCGATTTTAACATCGGTCAACAGTACCACCTTAAGATATGCATACTATAACTAACCATTAATGATGATTAATTTTTGTCGTCTGTCTCGGCTATTAGTTTGATGTGTGGAAACTTTGGTCAAACTATAAATATAAATTTTCCACAGAGACAATTTTTATATTTTATATTACGTATTGCTGTCTTACCGTACTTATTTGTTATATTATTTTCTCCATTTACGATGTATTAAAAAATTTAATTAGTTTTAAATGTATTATATGACATTTGCAATCATCCTGGTCATGTCAAGTTACAAGCGGCAACACCGCTGGGCAAAGGACAGGGTGCGGGAAGGGATAAAAGTTGAACATCAGTCCATAATCATTTGACGGCGAGTATAAACTCAAACGATTGGCGCGTAATTTCAAAGTTTAATGTAATACTCCAATTAAATCTCCTTGTATGTTGTTCTGTCTTATCCACTAAATTTCTCATCTACAAGATAGTAGCTCTAGTAATACATTCCTAATCTATCAATACACCCGAATATCTAAATGACAATCCAGTTATTAATTACTAGCAAGCTCAACTTCGTATATAATCCGTGTATCTAGTAGAATAAGCACTAGAATACAGTCTATATAGTGGATATAACTCATGTAACTCATCTAGTAGTGTGGACAAATTACTAATCGAAACTCAATGTTCGTGATCCCTCCATGGGTTGGGATTATGCTAGCGTGATTCCTTCCCGCAGGATAAGCTCTTTGATCCTGGGTTTGTAACGCAAGGATTACTGAATTCGATTGGAAGTTTCGAAAAACTAAATATAGCTAATTAGTCATTACAATTTGTAATTGAAAAGCTAAAGTTGAAACATCAAAATATTTCTCTCAGAATAACTTAATTTTACAATGCATTTTTTTACCCATTGCTGAGTAACTATTCTATGCATAATCAATTAATGCTCAACATCTACATGTCCAAACTGTATCAGGATACTCGATTTGGTACCAAATGGGGTCCTCCACCATAACAAAAAATAATAAAATGTACACTTTGTACTTAAAGTACTATTCAATAAATAGCGATTAAGACAAAAAAAACCTTTTTTGTTTAATAATTACTTTAGGAGATATTTGATATTTGTTGTCAGTGTCACTGTCACTGTGACGTCGCACTAGAGAGAAAGAGCAATGCTCTTTCTCTCTTCTACTGTAGAGTCTGATGCTGAGCGAGAGGAAGATGGAAGTGTCGCCAGGACGTCATATTGGCTTTAAAAATTACGAATGGGGTATGTGACCATAATCGAATTTCAATATATAAGTAATAATATATAAAAACAAACCTCTATAGCTTCTCATTATAATAATAAAAACTAAACATTAGTTTGTAATAATATTTTTACTACCAATTTAATGTTTTGGAGAAGGGATCTGTGACGTCAGTAGGGTAGAATGGTAGAAGAAGACAGTTAGACTGAGATAGATATGTTATGATAGGTTATGGAATGGCGAAAGAGAAAGCTGCTGTCACTTTCGCCTACCACAATATATCTATCTCAGTCTAACTGTCCTTCTATCATTCTACCCTACTGACGTCACAGATCCCTTCTCCAAAGTATTAATAATTATTTTCTCGTAAACTACGAATAATTAATCAATTTAAAAATTACGAGTATTTTATTTTTTGATCTAGTATCATATATGTAAAAATCAAAATTTAGTCACATACCCCATTGCTTCAAAATTAAACGAACTTTTATTTAAAATTATAATAAAATTAGAATGGAGGACCCCATTGTAAATCACCAATTGATCTGTCACAGTTTGTATAAAATTAAAAATCTCTAAAGTACATCCCGCCTGCATTTACACACTTGTTCGACCTTTCGTACAACTGTTCAAAACACTCGTCTGGAAACCATTTTCTGAAAGTGTCTTCAGCAGCCTCGTCGCATTTTCCATCACCTCTGCTGGTTAAACAAAACGTTGTGCCTTCAATTTCATTTTTAGTCGTAGGTACAAGTAAAAATTGACTGATAAAACGCTGGGAGAATAGGACATGTGTTCCAGAGTGAAGACATTGTCCTTAACAAGGTAATCTTTCACCATCAGGAAGAGATGTACAGTGATGGAGAGAAAAAAATAGGACAGTATATTTTTCCTAGTGTCAAGTTAATGATCCTTTACAATCCCAGAAGTGTTGTAATTAAAGGCAAGTAAATAATTTAACAACATTAAACAAAATAAGTCAATTTAGAAAACGTGTTAATAATAGTAATTTACATAACAAGACCTGAAAGTGATACTTTACTGGGTGAGCAAGCATATTCCAGAGCGAGCCGTAGGCGAGCTTTGGAAGCTGGTGAGCCCAGTATAGACACTTTCAGGTCATGTTGGGTACAATATTTTTTTGCGATCCTGAAAAAAGAATAAAAAAGTATTATTTTATTTTTTACTGCGAGCAAATAAGAAATAAATAAACAACTGATCTCCATGGAAACATTTAGCTTTACCGGTCCCGGGATCGGTAAAGTACTTTCCGATCCCTTATAGACAACTTTCCGAGCTAGCTCAGCAAAGAAGGACTTTCCGGTCTAAATAGTGATCAGAAAGAGCTTATTTTCTGGGCGATCGCGAAAAAAATTATTTAAAAACTACAACTTTTCTAATACTCGGTCATTGCACCATTTCGATTCATACAATATTCGACTGTAACATTTTCCCATATGCATTATTAACTATTTCTAGTAGTTCTTAATATCTCAATTAATCTTCTATCTTCTTCTTCAGTTGATGCTCTTTGTCGCCCTGATCCTGTATTCTTTACTACTCTGGCTTTCTGTCTCCACTTATTTAAAATGTTAATTTTATTAATATTACAGCGCTGGGCAATTTGTCTGATCGGCATTCCTTCTCCCGCTATAACAATTACCGAACACTTCACAATATCGCTAATTCAAGGCATTTTTTTATTTCGATTCGACAATTTTTGATAAATCAAAATGATAAATATAATAAGTGTTAAACCAAATTCAAGCAACTAAATCTTAGGGAAGAACGCTTACTTGCTTTTTCGACTTGTCCTATTTTTTTTCTGTTCACCACTGTACTTGAGCGTTATCATGCAGCAAAACCCAATCGTTTTCTGCCCAATTTTCAGGACTTTCCATCTGATTGCGTCTCGTAGGCGTTGAAAGATCTCCGCTAAAGTTCTCTGTTTACAGTTTGGCCTTGAGAAATGAATTCGTGGTGAATCACGTCCTTGTAATTAAAAAACACCTACATCATCACTTTCCTCTTGCTTTTTTAGAAGCGAATTTTGGTAGACAGTCGATTTTTTCATCGTCTCATTTCCGTATGCTCTTTTTACCATCTAAAATGTCTCACATGGTGATTTATTCTGCTGGGAATACATAATTTGATGTTTGCACGCTGTTCTGAAGACATTTGTAAATCCGACGTACCTACTAGAAAAACGTATTGTAAAAAATAACCTGCAGTTTTCGCAGACAGTAACTAAAAGGGGTACTGGCCTAGTGCTAGCTACCAACACCAACCCAAGAAAAAGAAATTTCCCTCCAACGATAGCGTGCTTGGCTGTAGATGAGAGTTATTGCAGCTTCAACGTAAAAATAACGTGCACTTTAAAGTCACGTGACAGCCCGAGTGCGCATGCGTACTAATAAGGTTCTCGTTATATGAATAAGGAGACACGTTATATGCCATGGAATAGCGAGCGTTTAACGTCACACGTTTTGTATCTTTTAAGGTTATGTTTCGGTGAAAAGTGTGGATGTAACCTCGTGTGTGTTGCTTTTAGCGTTAACGTTAGCGTGAATACACTAATTAAATGCGGTAAACATTGAAATTGAAAGTCCTTTATTTCTAAAATAAAGTGTTTTCTATATAAGGTTAACGTTTACGTTCTTTCATCTAGAAGTTGCAATAACACCCTAACAATTCCGGATACTTTATGACGCTACCTCGTATGTGCAGTATGTAGGTATGTTCTTCTTTTTCCTCCGTATAATTAATTCTTGGCGGGAAAGTGTTGAAGTAAACAGTTTGCCATTAATTAGCACCTAGGCAGCAAGTGTCAGGGCTCGGGATGTATGGTGTTTGCCCGGGCTATCTGCTTACCACCTGCTGTGTGGATACCGGCACATTATGCAAGCGTCACACCCCTTGGTCATTCTCAGTTCTGCCAATGACAGTTGAAATACTGCCGAGAACTCGGGAATAATACGCTCATGTATAGCCACGCGACAGAAGTCCCACAATGAGGTACAGTGGTGGACAGAAAAAAATAATAATTGTTAGAGCGGAAGAAGGAATACCGATTGGACAAATTGCCCAGCTCTATAATATTAAGAAAAAAATTATTATTAACATTTTAATAAGTCGAGACAGGTAGGCAGAATAGAAATGAATCCAGGATTAGGGCGACCAATAACTAATCGATTTTAAAAAATCTGTTGTGCCTAACACAAGACCTCTCGCCATTTCCATATTAGGCTATATAAGTACATATTGTGTTTAACATTTCTGGTACATACACAAAAATTCGAATTATTAATATATTTTTATATTTTTAATTCATTCTATAATAAGTTTCCTCCTACTCTTCTAAATGTTTGAGATTCTTATTTTAAATATTTAATTAATAATAAAATAAGAAATATTAAATGTACTTCCCAAAAAAAAAAAAAACCTTCAGTAATGTAAATGGATTTTTGACACTGACAACTCACATGTTTCTGTCTGTGATTTCCATGGAGTTATTTGGGCTACTAGATACATTTCACTAAAAATGCGTACACTTACGAAACATTGCCTTTACAAAGCAAATAATATTACTACCAAGTTTATATCTCTACCTACTTTTGAATTATTGCCCCAAAAGTCAATATACCCCATATTTAGATACAAACTTCAAAATTTTCAAAAATCTAATTACCTAGATACTTCTCACAATGTGCTGATTCCAGATTTTGAAACCGCAGGTCGATATCTCTTTTCTCGAGATATTTAGATTCAAAATTTTGCTCAAAACTGCCCATTTTTCGGTAGTAGTATCCCAAAAATGGGTCGAGACATGAATTGGCAAAATTTCATAAGTGTACCAATTTTCATAATTTTTGAAAACCGCATATAATATCTAAAGCAAAATAACTTAAAATGGCCAAAAATCGCAAAAATCTATGATTTTTTTTCAGATTTTGGCCATTTTCCGGGGTTTTCAAACTTTTATTTATAAAAAATGAACCGGTTGGACAAAAATTATGAAAATTGGTACACTTATGGAATTTTGCCTATAGAATCGAATTTGGGGCAATAATTCAAAAGTAGGTAGAGATATAAACTTGGTAGTAACATTATTTGATTATAAAGGATTATTTTATATATTTATGAGTCTCTATCTCTTAATGTGTAGAAGATATAATAAAAATGTTCAATGTATTGGATAGAGAATCCTATGATCTTTAATATTTGTAATTATACAAATTTCAAAAAAATAAAATTGGGAAGATTTTTTAAGAAACTACTAATTCCGGTTGTCCAATTGTTACCAAAACCTTTTCAGCTCTTCCCATTAATGTCAGATTAAGGAATACGTAGTTAAATTGGTCTTTAGTCTTATAGAATTTGAGAAATCGTCCCTCCAACATCCAGACATTCCAAACATACACACACAGCCATACACACACACACACACACACACATTATTGTAAAAATGTAGAAAATCGGATTCTAGTGACCTTAAAACGTGCTTATTCATTATAATCTGGATATGTTATTTTTAGCATGATTCCAATACCTCTCTTAGCGAGAGGTAAAAATACGGTTATTTTATTTTTTGCCTGGTATCGTATTATAGAAAAATTAAAATTTGGTCACATACCCCATTAAAGAGAGATTTCAATTATAACACCAAAATCTACTCGAAAACAAAAAAAAAAGAAACTATCTTTTTCTGTACATGCAGACAAGATGAGACAAGCCGACAAGCGGAAGTATGATGAAAATTGTAGTTGTGAAATTCTGTCCGTCGCCTAGCAACCGGAAAGTGAAGAAACTCATAACGTGACATTCAAATCATATCACACATTCATTCGACGTACATACATCTCACTTCACGTTTCTCTTGTTGTCGTCTGCCGTCATACGTCACTCGCGTGGGAGTATACAGATCAAACCGGATGCACACTGTTTCCGGAAGCCGGAAAATAAAGAATCCTGCATATGATTTGTGTTTCATCTTCATCATATTCTTTCACCACACGTATTTGCGCTCTTTTAAAATTTTAAATCGTGTCACTGAATCAGCCAATATCGACGATATCTTATTCCACAATCTGCATTGAATGAAATACATTGCTTTTGGTGCTGCACCAAAATCACCCCACCAAGAACGTTCCATGAATATTACTAAAGCCCGATATTTTCATCTCTGGTTATACTACCTGTTAACTATCATTTAAAACGAAAAATGCCGCATTGAAAAATTGATATGTATAATTTTTACAACTTATAAAAACCAGAGGTGAAAATATCGGGCCTTAGGCTGTGTTGCACTTTTGCAACCCTAATATCTAAAACCTAAATTTATATGCCGTAAATAAAGTCATTATTTAGAATTTTAGGAATTAGAATTTAGGGTTTTGCAAGAACACACTGTGCCTCGACATTAACGCGCACTGAAACATTAAATTAAAACAAATTGTATAATCCATTTTTGTTGTTCTAAAGTGTTGCCTTACAAACCAATATTCGGAGTTGTATTTATGTGAAGAAGACCTAAATCCTAAATTCTGAATGCCAAAATGCGACATCGGATACACCTTTAGTCAAATAATATAAGGAGATTTTTACATAGTGTACCTAACGCCATAAATGAAAACAATTGAATATAAAGCCTTTTTCCTCTTCTTTAATCAAGGATTAGGCATTTGTCTGTTCCGGTTACAAAAGTTTACCATTATAACGTACACAAAGGCCACCCTTGGCTTTGGGTTTTAAAAACCAAAATTAAGCCTTCGGGAGAGTGAGTTATCAAGCTGGTTTGGGCCAGCTAACAGTGGAGACGGGAGGAGTTCGACATCGCTGCGAAATACGGGTGGTTAGGGGCACCAGTCACTCTTACAGAAAGGCCAAACGGCTGAGAGACAAGCCCTTGGGAATGAGAATGTGTCTCATACTTCTTCATCCTTTTGGTGTTGATACTGACTAGTACTTCTTTTGGCTGTTGTTCTTCGTCCATTCTTTCTATGAGAAATCACCACTTTTCTTTATTTTCCTCGATTTTTTTTTATTAAATGTTATTATTTATATCTGATATCCCTATTTCAATGCAAACCATTGAAACATTAATATTTTGTTCTGTCAAAACTAAGTCTTCAACCGTTTACAAAAACATTTCATTGAAGAATTTCACAGCGTTTCATTGATACTTTTTAGTTCAATACCATCTTATTTCAATAATCTTTGGGGTCCCGTGGGCGCGTGCCTGAGTGTCTGGTCGCGAACCTGGGGGAACCGGGTTCGATCCCGACAGACGCCGAATATTTTCCAATTTTAAATGGCACAAAAGTAACCCCTGTGGTGCACTCTCCACGCCAGCTATGAGTGCCCGTGAAGTTTCGCCTGGTAAGCGCCCACACGGTAAAATATATCGTCATCATTACCGATGTCTACATGTGTTGTAGATACTGGCACACCCAGACATGGGTAATATGCCGTGATGATATATTTATTTATTTTATATACGACTAACATATACAAGTAGTTTAATAAAAAAATAGTCAATTTTTACATAATTTATTATCTATTAATTTTACATCTATTTACGTAATAAATTTACATCTAATTGAAATGTAAGTTTATATTATTACAATTAATAAATTGAATTGATGACGGTATGTTATGGTTTATGGTGCGATTAACATTACTTTCTAGAGTTTTTATATTATCGGCATTAACTGTATTGGCAGTAGAAGTAGACGGTACTGAATTGGTCATCTGTTTTGCTATAATTTCTGCAGTATTTAATTTATTTTTTATTGATTGATCGAGGTACCCTTCTGCTACGGTTGAAGATTTCCATCCCCCGTGACGTTTTAAACCAGTTATATCGCCACCTCCGTCAACGAATAATGTTGCAGAAGATCTCCGGTAACAATGACCTGTATATTGTTCGGGATTTGGCAATTTTAAATAAGTTGCTATTTGTTTTCCCATCAGTGCGAATTTATTCTTTCCAATTCTTTGAATGGTGCATTTTCCTTTTTGGTAATTCAGAAAAAACGAGTTAATTTGAACATGTGATGGCCGAAGATCTATATATTTTTTTACAATTTTATAAAATTGATCTGTGACAGCAAAAGTTCGTATAATTTTAGTTTTTGTTCTCGGTATTGTTATCAAAAATGTTGTTTCCAAATCCTTAACGTCTTCAACTTTCATTTCATAAAGCTCAATAGAACGACATGCCCCCATAATTCCTAGGATCAATACGACCTTAAATATAATGGGTGCGATTCAGTGGGTTATATTAAAGTCTGTACTAACACTTGTATTAACTAAAACACTGTATTAGCTTAAAACACATTTTAAAACAAAGGTGATTCAGTGCTCTGTATTAAGCTGTTTTAGTTAAAACGCAAAATTACACTTGGCAACACTGTAATAACTGTCAAAGTGCGAAATTGGCGGCGTTGAAACGTCAATATTTTGTATTTGTGTTGTTTTAGGTTATGTTACACTACTTTACGACCTATATTTTAAATTTTAACATATTAAAATGTCAGGAAAAAGAATTACAGAACCGATTGGTTTAATGAAGAAAAGATTATTTTAATAAGAGGCAATTACTAAACGGAACGGTATTATTCAAAATAAGGGAAATGACATTAAAAATAATGAAAAATAAAAAAGCTGCATCATTTTGAAGTGGTAAATTGGAATGTCCAAAGAAATAAAAGTGATGTTTGTGCTGATTGATAGTTTTTATTATTGTAATCAAGTTTCCATTATTGTAAATAAGCATTTCTTTGTTGTAATCAAAATTTCTTTAAGTATTTCTTTGATTGTAATAAAAAAAAATCAATATCAAATCAATATTATTTTAATTCAATGTAGCGGGGGCCCCTAAAATGTGAGGGGCCCATAGGCAGTTACCTATTCTGCCTAATGGGTAATCCGGCACTGATTGAAAAATTGAAATGCAATTCAAAGAGTGAAATTTCATATTATTTAAAAGAAAAACTAAAACTGTAGGAGGTACATCACCGCCAAACCCAGATATGTCAATTCGAATCAAATTTATTACATTCTGAAATACATTTTTTGATAATCAGAATCACTTTCGGAGAGAGTATTGTCATAGTTTTTCGTCTTCTGTATATCCTTCTTCGTCTTCTACAATCAACAATACGCCAAACATGCTCAATTCTTACAACAGCACGTATTATGTCATCTATTTTACTTAAACAAACTTAGAAAATAGACAACATATAAATAATTGTTGTAACTTGCCTGAATTTATTCATATTAACCTCAATTTTTTAAATTATTCATTTTCTGTTTTACTATTTCATTTTAAGTTCAATATTTGCTTTAGTATACTTTATGAAGAGTCAAATATATAATTTTACTTTAATATTTTATATTTGACATTATGAATTAAGGTTAATACAATACTTAAAACAGATATAACCCATTTTAAGAAGTGTTTTAATTTCCTAGGCAACTAATACACATGTATTAAAATAAACACTCTAAAACAGTCTAATACAAGCCACTGAATCAGGTTTTTTAATACAACTCTTAATACAGATCTTAAAACAGCCTAATACAACCCACTGAATCGCACCCAATAAGTTTTGTCACATTTGAAATGCTTTCAAAAAACTATCCTATAATTTTACCTTATGTACAAGAAAAAAATCGTCTGGTGCTTCTGTTATAAATTTCCTGATTTCAAATGGTGTTAAGGTTTTAGATTTTTTAGCTTCATATCCCTCAGATTTTCTTTTCAAAAATGAGCGTAGTTTTCCATACTTTTCTATGTCTACATCGTGGTTTATTTTTAAAACTGCTTTTAACATGGAGTAAAAAGACCACAATGACGATGATTTGTATTTTTCACCTAATTCAGTAAAATATGCCAACAATACATTTTCTGAAAACGAATTTGTCTTCATTTTAATACACCAATCCATAAAACTTTGGTATGCTTTATCATAGAAATTTTTAGACTTTTGCGGTAATAAACCATTTGTAGTAGCGTCAGCTATTTTTGTTATTTCTGGTGGTGTAGAAGATATATTGTCTTCTGTAATACTGTCCATTTTTTTTAATTACTTACAGTTAAACCCAATAATTTAACCAATTTATCACAATCTAGAACCGTTTTTGACAACTTGTCAACGATGATTTTGTTTTGTTTGTATGTTTCAATGGTACGATGATCCACGTTTTCAAGCATTTTGATTGGTTCACGTGTGGGAATAATTACCATTATTCCCGACTCATTATTCCCGGCGGGATTAATATATGATATTATATACCAAAAAACGCATATATAATGATAATATTATTAGTTAGTCGTATATAATAGTATATTATACAACGACGCTATAATGGATGCTCTTATTCCCGAGGATGAAGTTTGCAACCCGAGCGAGCGGAGCGAGCAAGGGTTGTAATCATCCGAGGTAATAATAGCCATTATAGCGAGTTGTATAATATACTATTATTTGTATAAATGCAGCTTCATTTCTCTCATTTTCTTGTATTCAAACCTCTACAAAACCGAAAAACTGTTATTATTTTTACTTCTACCAAACTTGTATGTAGGTTAGCAAAGCAGACAAAATATTACCGCTCATACAGGCCAGCAAAAAGTAGTTACAGTTACACTGTCTCCACGCATTTAAAAAAAAGCCATTGAAAACCACCTGAATAGAGCAACAGTTATGATTGCAATATTTTTCCTGAAAATAGTTACCACAGTTGTTGTCTCAAAGGCTTTGATGTATCGAATGTGAAGATTGCACCATTAATTTTTAATCAAATCATGATTGTTTTCCAGGATCCATTTTCTTGAAATTGTTTTCTCAGGTAGACTTGATCAGGGCTGATTTGACTCTTATAAACCACTTCCGCAATATGCGGTTCAATACACAACAAAAATATAAATTCATATTGTTGATTCTAACCACGTTTGTTTGTAATTTCAGCCACAGCAATGCAATGCGACAGCATGACACAGCTGGTGCCGTCCGAAGACGTAACACCGTTGCTGGGCTCACACGAAGCATTGGAAGCGGAAATCAAGCGACTACGCGAGCGCCTACATACGGTGGAAACAGAAAACATCGCCATGAGCGAAAAACTCAACCAACAACAGTGGGAACTCGAGCACCGGTTAGCGGAGATAGAAATGCAGATCTGTGGAGGAAGTAGCACTTCAAGCCTTGAAGATAACGAAAGAAACCGCGAAAGCATCATTTAACAACAAAATGCGCTGCCTTACAACATACTGAACGCCCATGCGCACGCTTTTGTTCAGTACATAGTGTAAGCGCGGCAAACACGAACCGTGAACAAACTAAAGTTACCGAACATTGTGTAGTTCACGCCCAAAGACTGTTTAGTGAAATTTAAAACCCGAATCATATTCATTGAATGAATTGACTGCCAAATTTTTATTTTAGAGTTAACTACAGCATCAGTAATATGATTAGTCGATTGATAACCGAAATAGGTTGACGTTGGTGATCAGTGCGCCTCGAAAATCGGTACAATAATAATGTTAAATGCATGCAGAGTATTATGGCTGTACGAATTTGAAGCAGTGGCATTTGCTTACAGAAAACTGGACATGTTCAATAAATTAGCAGCATTTTTTATAATTTCAAACGTCGAATTAGTTTGGGATCATACAGAAATTATTCATATTCGACCGTTTTTCATAAAAAATATATAAATGCCTTGTAGAAAGGCAAAATTATATTTGTTACATGCAGGGATGTCAAAAACTAAATTACCGGGTAAATTATACCATAAGATTAAAAAAAATTCCTGAAATCATGATGATTACTTCCCTGCCGCAAAATCGGTAGAGTAGTAAAATGCAACGTTGCCATATTTCTTTTCACAAACACATTTTACGTTCTAATATGAAATACAATTATAAAATTAAAATAAATTATATCTAGCATACATTTTTTTTAAATCTTGTACAATTTTAAATAGAGTTCTTTAAGTTTTCAGTGTGATTTACTTGTTAAATGAAAATAAGTTATATGTACCATTCAGTAATTTTGAATTCTTATACGATTTCAGAAAAAAATTAATACTTATCCCGTCATTGAAGTTCCTTTTCATGACTCATCTCCATATTCGTTATGAAAAGACGAACTTCCCTACCTTGATATGGAAATAACTATTATTTATACTTTACAATATCGCGGTAATTTTTACAAAATAGTTATTTATGCAACAAGAATTTAAACACAAGCTTCATGACTTGAGGTGAAATATTTCAAAAATTATTGACCGAATATGAAAAGCTTGTTTACCCTTGAGTTGCATACAAGATTTTTTATACGACCTTAAATTTCTGAAACAAATTAGAAATTTAACAAGACAACAATTTGAACACACCAACAGCCCGATTCACAAAAAAGATTAAGCTAATCCTCATTTTTGGAATAGCTCTAATTTTGACAGTTTGTATCTTAAAATATAGTGTAATCTAATCCTAAACCCTAAACCTAGTATCTGCCTTTATTGATAATATTATGAAAATTTAAAAAATTTAATTTTAAATACCAGAATAGAATAGAATTCACTAATCCAAAAATAAGGATTAGCTTAAACTTTTTTGTGAATCGGGCTGCAAATGTTGAGTTCGCATTTGATAGATAACAAATCTGAAGTTGAATACTGCACTTCTGTCAGTATTACCAATGTGAATGTACAGAAAAAAAAAAAACTAAATATAGGTAGAACAACTTAAATGCCACACGTGTATTGATGGTGATCGTTTGCTTTACACATTGTCTGCAGTGTGTACAAGTACATATCAGTTTTACACATTAGAGTACAAAAAATAAATTACGGTAATTTTACATCCCTGTTTACATGAAATCGTAACAAATCGGATTTAATCTTCTAAATGAAAATGATTCATTTCCAATATTTTGTATGAGGTAAATTATGTTCAGTAATCAGTAAAATATTTAAAATTATAATATAATAGGTTTTGGATTTCACAAATACCGAAAATTAATGAACATAATAAAATGTAATGTAATCCATTTATTATAATATTTTAAATAAATTTGTACAATAAATATTGGGATTCAATTACCTATAATTGCAACAAAATTGAAAATTAGTTTCATGTTAAACATATTTCCAATTAGTATTGTACTCTTTTGGATCATATCATTTTTCCCAAATCGAGATCTACATCTATTTTAACGTCCCAGAATCGAAATGAATATTTGCATAATTTCCTGTAATGCCTTCTACAATTACGAATGCAAACGGTAAAACCAATATCGGTAACGCTAACGATTGAGTCGTATACCGGAACCGGTACTAATCTTTGGCCTGGGATTACAAACAACATCCGGCAAAATTTATTATCGGTCATTACCCAGGGTGACAAGGTTTATTTACCACCACTAAATCTAGAACCCGTCCAGAAGGCAGATTTCCTGAACGGCAAATGCTACCGCTTCGAATCATCTGATTGTCTTCAATGTAAATTACCGTCAGAAATTATTATTCATTCTGAGAAACCTGTTTTATTTCAGTTGTGGGATTGTTCATTGTGATTGAATAAACGTCAATGCGGCACAAGCATGCAGGGACCAAACTACAAAATTATAGGAAAAAATTACTACGAGCTGAATGATTCTTACACTGATAGACAACACTGTCGTTTTGTTCTTGTTTTAGTTGGAAACGAATTGACATTTATACGATGCGATCAGCTGTTTCATTTGATCGAGTGACTTTGTAATGCAATAATTTTATGATGCAGTCTATGCGAGCGTAGAATCACGCATACAAAATGGTGGCGTATTCATGATGGTGTCTATCGTTGAGTAGGTAAATAACGCTTTATTTCCGTAACAACCATTGACGTATTATAACTAATAGTTATAATACGTCAATGGCAACAACCGTCGAAGTTGATAGGGAAAGGAAGGTGGAACGTAAGGGGAATTTTTCGCTACGCTATCACAGCGTAGTTTTGTGATCCCACCCCAGCTACAAATACCGAACCACGTATTTGTCTATACTCGAATTATTAATGCAAAGTCATAATGATAATGCTAAGGTAAATTGTTAAGTTTATATTTTTCAATTTTCTTGTTTATCTGTTCAGTGAACAATTTTCAGTCCAAATACATGCAAAATGTTCACTGATCAAATAATGCCTGTGTAAATGCAGCAATGCCCGTGTAAATGCAGCAATATAAAATATGATATTGTTGATTCTGCGTTTGTAAAAAACTGTATCGAAAAATTATTGTATTGCTTAGAAACTCGAAAGATCTATTTCGAATTTGCCGTATTTTGTAAATAGGAAATCCAAAAGTCGGGACATTTTCGGGCATTTTGGTCTATTACTCTAAAAAAAGGATATAAACTACCCGATTTTATTTGGAAACTGCCACCAAGTATTTCCCAAGTACCTCAAACCTAAAGATTATTTCAGGTATTCCTTCCAACAAAGACTTTTTATGTACTTAATGGAAAACAGTCAGTTTATTACGTAGAAAACAGTAAGGTAATGTGTGACTTTACTCATTAGCAACGGTACTGTATTTATTAAACAATTTTGATCAATGTTTATGAATCGTTTTTATGTTTTCTCGGATCATAAAAAATATCAATTTAATTGTTAACATTTTCCATTAAGTACACGTAAAATAACATGTTCTACGTGTAGGAAAAGTGGTTTTCTGCCACTTTTCTTAACTTGTACAACAATAATCTATTTTCTGCTTCGAATTATTGATAAACTCGTTTGTGTACATAACTATTATGCCGTTATAAACTATTTAAGTAAATAACAACTATATATACTGTTAACTTATCCAAAGACCAAATTTGTGTCAAATGTATTAAGTTAAGTAAGATTGGACACTTATTTGTCATTGTTGATCATTTTGCCTAAATGTTACCGTTGATTGTGAACGTTTCGATATCATTTTGTATCATACGTTGTAACTAGAGTGCAACAAATGTTTATGTTTATTATATAAATTATAATAAGTTTAATAACATTGTTGACTATGAAAATTGTTTTAAGAAATAGCATTTATATATGTTACTATTTTAAGTAACCAAAATCTTATGAATACAGAATATGCAAGCTCATATCAAATGGCTGTTTTTCGAGTATCTTCTTGTACAAGTTACACTTTACATTTGTCTTCTTATCTTCAAAACAGGGCAAGAAACAAAAAATATAATGTAATAGTTTAGTTGTGGGATGTAAAAAAGGCTTTATCCTACAAAAGGTTGGGTATTATTGATTTTTGGATATGTTTTATATTTAGAGGTGCTGAAATCCAAGGGTTCGACCTTGGTGCACTTCCGGAAGCACCGCCATCTTGGGAAAATGGGGCAAATAATTTTATATTTCTTCACCAATAGGTATTAGAGCAAAAATAGTGATCAGTTTTGTAGAAGACAAAATTCCCTACAACATTTTTTTCTATAACCAATAAATAACTAGCTACAGCGCTTAAAAGAATTAGATATTGTCAAAATTTACTGAATTCAATTTTTGCAATTAACTACCACGTATAGTTCAGTCCATGGAAGTTTTTACCCTACAACAGGTGGGGTAAAAATGATTTAACATATGTTGTTTAGGTCAAGAAGGAGATGAAAAATTCAGATTTGTGACCTTGGGGAGGCTCGTCGTGAGTCGTCATCTTGGATCAAATATGCAAAAAAATGAGTTTTACAAGAATACAAACTTAAAGCTCGTATTTTTGTACAAAAAGGGTTCTTGCATTTTTTACCTAGGACGAATTCTAAAATAATTATATTCAAGAATATTTAACCTGAATAAGAATTTATGAAAGAAAATTAAATCGCTCAAAATATAAACAATATTAAGTATTTAATATTTAGTTTAATAGGTTTTGTTATTTATAACAGTTTGCATTCATCGTGTCATCGAAAGAAGTAAATTATCGATGATTTTTAAATAATTTTCGTCAACGCTTTCCTGCAAATTCATGAACCACTCTGATTCAGTTAAAGATACGATACCGAGTTTCGAAAATTTTACTTCCGCTTGGAATTCTCCTTCATGTCATATATTAAACGATTTTTGCTCCGAAAAGTTCGCAAATTATTAACAATTTAAACTTATATGAAATTTCTCTAAAATTTTGAACATCTGCAAATCGGCTTAGTTTTCATTTTTTCTTCTGAAATTTCGACAATTAAAGATAAACATTATTGCGCATTTAATGTGTGTCAAAATTTCAAATGAAAGAATAAAATCAATGATTTTTAAAACGGAAAAAAGTATTTATTTTTATTACAGAAGAAAATCTTCTTTTATGTAGAACCGATTATAAATTTATATTAATGGTTACCGGTTTTAAATACAAGTATGGGTTAAAATTAAAAATATTCTATTTGGACTTGGACACTGGTTAAAAATTGGTCTTTTACCCTGTTTTGAAGATGTTTCTGATTAATTAAAAATTAGAAAAGTAAAGAATGTATAAAAATAACTTTTTAATGAGATTTAAAAACAATCCTCGCGAAAAAATTTACGAGCTTAACAAATATTTAAAAACTTTTCAAACAAGGAAGATACTCGAAAATTATTGACAGCTCGGGGCTAAATAATAATCCACGTTTTGTTCAATTATAATTGTTCAAAAAATTTGAAAACTTTTATTTGCAATTTCCACCTCGTAATTGTAAAAATGAAAATGTATTGTTTGAGAATGTTAGCTAGAGAATGTATTTAGTCCCGAGATCCACTGATATCGACTAACTATAATAGAATTGAATTTTCCTCACACGAAATTAATTAATTAAGTGTAGTTATACCTAATCGACAAATCTCAAGTTTGCTAATTCATTTCGATAAGTAGGAGCGATTTATAATTGTTATAGCTATTCCCTTGAAATAAAACAAGTCCATTATAAATCACCGGCAGTTATGCAAGATACCCGAAAATCCAGAAACTATATGCTGTTTCCTCGATCATGTACCCCTGTTCTTTTGTCTAGTACTTCTGTCAACTCTTCATGTTTTTATAACTACGCACGTTTTACGCTATGCAATATATTGAGCAAGAAATGGGGTATTCTAATATTTTTAATTTTATTTTCAATCACATATTTGTATTATAAATATAAAATGTTGAGTTCTTTTTTATTTAATTCGAGCAAGATATGAATTTTAAATATTACTTAATAATTTGAATTATGCAGGATGTGACGTAGGAGCTGATATTTAAAAAATACACCAGGTGAAAGCGGAAATACTACGTGACTTGTCATTTTGACAATAAATACAGATAGGTTATGTCAGAGCAGGGACCTGACAGCTAATAGGATTTTGAGTGATTGACATGCTTTAGATTATTGCTTATGGGTAATGTAAGAAATAAAAGTACGTGGGTAAGGGAAACAACAACCATTTTAATAAAAAATTGTAAATATGTATACCCAATTTTAAATTTTCAAATGCCACTGTCAAAAACAGGAAAGTATCAGTGTTACCAATTTCAAGTAATTTTTTGTTATTCCCAACTGAATCAGTTCATCTTGATCACTCTGTACTTGTCGTCAAATAAATATGGACCGAAGATTTCTATACCTACTGTTTTCAATTTATGGTCAATGTTGAAATTGTTAAATTATGAAGAAGCGCCAACACCGTATGGCAAGGGACAGGGTGCGGAGAGGGGAAAAAGTTGCATATCACTCAATACTAATTTGACGGCGAGTATAATTGTATTACTCGTATTTGTACAAATTTTGTTAGAAATGTCATCAGTCACAAAACCACGTGATACCTTTTAGCGCCAAAATAGATTACAAGAAAACTCATGTTGGAAAATATAAATTTTGATTTCTTTTACATTCCACAATGTTATAACATTTTTTATCTTAAATTTTACTACATTAAAATACCTTGTTGCTCAAAAATCTTTTTCTATATTGTAGCAAAACTTGTTGAATATATTGTATATCGTAAAATGTGCTTAACTACTATGTACATACGTCTTCTGTAAAAGAGTTACTGGTTATACTAGACAAGTAAAAGAACTCATTTTTAATATATTGAAGGTCACTCAGGTACCCAATGTAAATAATATATAAATAAATTAATAGCATTACTAAATAGTTGCATTGTTTAAAGTTTTCAACTACTTATAAATGAAATAATAAACAACACTACCTTCAACTCCAGGGCTGATTATTCTGAAATGAGAACTGCATAGTTCATAAAACACATTGTTTAAATATCCACTAAAGTTGAACATTTAAAGTTTTGTACATAATCCTGAATTACACTTTGTTTGTAAATACACACATAATTAAATAATTGTTTTCCATTCCAGAATTATTGCAAGGGTTTTTTTTTCTTCTTGAATCAAAACTGTTTAAAAATATGAAACAAAGATCTAATAGGTTATTTACAAATGAAAGCACTTATAATACTTATCTAAATAAACAAAATAACTATAGAACAAATGAAAATAAACATGCTACAATGAAAACACGATAATTCAAAAATGAAAAATAATATGAAGATCATTTATTATTATATTAAAACACTCATAATTTCTATGAACAATATTAATTCACTTTTTTCTGCCTCAAATGACAGTTGTAAACATTCATAATCACCATATTATAAACACTGAGTGCAAAAGACGTTTTGAAACAAGAATAAACGAAACTTAAAAGTAACATTCCAATAGTTAAAAGGATAAATTCGTTTAAAACTGTAAAAATAAATAAAACAAATTGTATATTATTATAATATAATAATAAAAATCGTTTTATTTATAAAATATGTATTTTAAAATAAAATATTAATAAAATAAAAGAATCAAATTTAATATAAACTATTTATGATAAATATTCATGTAAAATAAACAAAATAATATTTTTAATTATAAAATCATATATATTTAACCATAATTTTATTTATTTTCCCAAAAACAATTGTTTTTAACAAATAAATATCTTGATTAACAACTAGTATGGCCATCTCTGATCACATTGGGCAAACCATGAAAATAAATAGCAATAAATTGAAACTGCAAAATATTATTATAAACAGTTACTAAACAAAAAAATAAACATAATTTACTTGAAACATTTATTTCAAAATGCTACTTTTAAGCCATATTAAGAATATGAACGTATTTTGACTCTAAAATAATATCAATAGTGTCATCTACTAAATTATTAGGAACTAATACCTTAACCGATCCATAGACGTACAGCTGATTTATTTATGGAGGAAATAAATTATTTAAATGTTAAGACATTTTTTGTAAAAGAATGAGACATCATTTTCATTTTAGATAAATGAAAATAAGTAAATAGTAGAAAATAAAATTAATCCTTAAAACACAAAAAAGCCTAAAAATTATTCAATTTCATAATTAATTATTGTATATAATTTATTTTGAAACTTTTAACATCCAGAATATTCCGTTTTCATGAAATATTTGAATATAAGAAGTTAATTTTATTTTAATCGGTAAATTTAGTGCAAGATAGTAGTACATAATAAAGTCGATAGAGGGACGTACTAGTATAACTTTCTAATGTTTTTGGACAGTGTTGGGCTAACGGATAATTTAAATATATATATATATATATATATTAGGTATTATCTTTATTTTTTAATTTTATATATGATTTATTTTAATAATTCATAGTTTTTCTTATGAAACAGATTAAATTATCTAAAACATTAACTCTTTCACTTCAAATTATGTAAAATAGAATAGGGATTTTTAAATAATGTCCGCAGTTTGATGCACATAGGTCCATAATTTAATTTTTATTTTATTAAAATATAAATACCCTTCTTCACATTTAAAAAAGGTACTGTATTTTTTTTATAATTATTTTCGTTTTTATATTATAATTAGATAGTTATATAATAATTTATATACCACTTAATTATGTACAATTTTTATGGGGATCCTTTACGAAATTACACATTTTGCAGTGGTCATTGCTTCAACCAGGGTCCACATTGAAACGAACATTCTTAGTTAACATTTTTTTTAGCAAACAAATCTTCAGCAACATAGTTCGTGAGCAATTTTCGGTAAGAATGTTGGACACAGTTTTAAAAAAAGGTAGAGAATTTTTCCTTTTGTTAAATTTGCGTACCTTTTTCTTATTTAATATTTTTGAAGAGAAGGTAAAAACTTGCTACCCATATTTTTTCTTTTGACAAAATTTATATTAATTAGCCAGAAAAAAAATAATGAAATTTGATTATTTGAATTCCCGCCATGTATGACGTAGAATTACGCCGCACCAATGAATAGTCGTAAAGCCACAGCGTGGTGCCGTCCCATAGTAATGGTATGTTTGTGCGGGTAATGTAGATCACCTGTTTGACGTTTCAATAATAGTTTGGAGGTTAGTATTTTAGTTTATCTTTTTGGTATTGATATTTTAAATTACAAGTAACTACCTATGTGTTTATTTATAAAGTAATTAATGTATTTGAGAGACCAGAGAGAGAGAAAAATGAGCTAATGTCAAATTCAAATTAAAACTTTCTCGCACGCCATGCCATCTATTGATAATATTCTTAAACATGCTTCCCCTCCCCCAGTTCAATATAAAGACGTCACAGAAAATTTTCTTAATTTAGTAAAAAACAAATAATTATTTTAAAATAAAATTTATATTTTTATATATGTTTTCAATATAACATTACGTATATAGTGACAGAAATCGGATTTTCAGTACCACGCAAGTAGCCCATTGAAGACGGCAGTGGCTTTGAAATGTTTATGAGAATGTCGTCAATCAACTTTTAATATTTAATAAATTTAATTGGATCCAAACTTCCTTGCCAGGGCACTAATTTCAAGAAAAAGTATTCTTGTAATTGTAAACGCTTTTTATAGTACAAAATATACATTTTATGCTTGTAAGACCTATTATCTATAAGATTGAAGTTTACTCCCTATTCATGGAACATCATTTTTGTTAGAAAACATTGTCATTATGTTGAACATGTTAGCTAACAATGTTCGTTTCAATGTGGATTCGGCTCAACTCAAACTTTTGAAACAGAATACATAAAAAAATAAAACAAGAAATTTCGTTTGACGTATATCCTATTTATTGTATAATAATATAATGTATTATGTACAAATTAAAAGTCACAACTTTATTAAATAGTCTGAAGTGATAGAGATCTGAAAGAAAACTAAAAAATAATAAAATTCGAGAGTAAAAGAGATAAAAATGTAGTGTAAAAGAGAGCGGGGTTCGGTACAACGGTTATAATCGTTTTAATGCTGTGACACTTAGCGAGGAACACTTCATCTTTCGTGTTGGCTGCACGGACATCGGCGCTACTAGAGTCTCGCCCGAGGGAGCCTCGTTACCCGAGTCTGTTGTGTTACCCAGCTCCTGGTAAAAGTCAGTCAAATATTACATCCAATCACACGCACACATATATTCCACATATGGCAGCAGATGCTAAATTATCGCCAAACGTTACACAAACCGACCAAGTAAGTATAAAATGTAGATTTTAACAATGGAGTCTGCATTTTTTTAACGCTATAATGGATTTATTCTGCCACTCAGTCGTTAATTTTTAGCAATTAGTTAAAAAAAATCTACATTCAAGTACGTTCACATGTAACGAAAAATTGGATTTTTAGTTGTTGTTAACATTTTTAACCAGTTGTTAAAAATTAACTAGAGTGTGTTAAAAGAAAAACCTAATTCGGAGTAGGATATGTACAAAGAAACGCAGGTCATAATTTAAAAGTATTTAATTAAATGTCAATTTGACACAAGATATTATCAAAAATATTATCTAAGAAAACAAAGCCTTTTTTAATATTATTTTAGAAATGGAAATAAATTAGAAAACTTTTCTCCTTAAAATTACATCTATAGTAAATTTATTCAAACCAACAAATTCGAATCAATTTTATTTATTTTATGATATTTATAACAATAGAGTAAAAAATTCGACTGTTATTTGAAGGAATAAATTTTATTTACTTTGGAAGTAAATTTATCAGTCAGTTATAAAACCGGCCATTAAAAATCAAAGCTTTTCTTCTTGAATTCTATTTTAGAAGTGAAATAAATTATGATCAGACATACATTTCTCTGTTCATGGCTTACTTCGAGTTAGAATTTTTACTGAACACACTGTACTTTATTGCAGAATAGGCCCGTAAAGTAGTGGTTCTCAACTGATGTTCCGTAAGCACTTCGAAAAAGTTCCGCAAAATCTTTTGACAATTTGAATTTAACTGCAACAAAATTAATTTTTTGATTCATATAAAAATATATTGAAATTTGTACAAATGGAACGATGGAACCCTTTTGATAGTAGGAGGCGGGATTTGTAGTTTTTGCACGAAAACAAAAATGGGATTTATTTCAACCATTCCTTTTTGCATAGACAAGCACTTAACGCAAAAACATTTCTGGTATAATTGCGGAATATTTTGAGTAGTTAACACAGAAGTCGGAAGGCTCTCTCGAGGAAAATGATGCTTCTATCTAAAAAATAATACAGTGTGTTTAGAAAAAAACCTAATTCGGAGTAGGCTATGAACATAGAAAAATATGTCTGATCATTATTCATTTCAAAAGTCAAAGTTATCAAAATTGATCGTGAATAGTAATTTACGTAACAAGACCTGAAAGTGATACTTTACTGGGTGAGCAAGCATATTCCAGAGCGAGCCGTAGTATAGACACTTTCAGGTCATGTTGGGTATAATATTTTTTTTGCGATCCTGAAAAAAGAATAAAAAAGTATTATTTTATTTTTTACTGCGAGCAAATAAGAAATAAATAAACAACTGATCTCCATGGAAACATTTAGCTTTACCGGTCCCGGGATCGGTAAAGTACTTTCCGATCCCTTATAGACAACTTTCAGAGCTAGCTCAGCAAAGAAGGACTTTCCGGTCTAAATAGTGATCAGAAAGAGCTCATTTTCTGGGCGATCGCGAAAAAATGTAATTTTAAGGACAAAAGATAATAAAGAAAGGATACAGAATATTGTCATTCACTGTTTTCTAATTTATTTTTATTTCTAAAATAAGTCTTCAAGAAGAAAAGCTTTGATTTCATTAGAAAGCATTTTTGACAATATCTCGTGTCAAATTGACATTGAATGAAACACTTTCAAATTGACATACATTTGTGTTCATAGCCTACTCCGAGTTAGGATTTTTTTTAACACACTGTATGTGGTGTGCTCAATGGAACTATTTAACAGATAATTTTAATTATTTACAACAGACAAATTATGAGCATTCCAAAAAATATTATTCATTGGAAAAAGTTAATAGTAGAAAACAATCTGAAGATTATAATATGAATTTACTAATAAGTGTTCCGCACAAAGATTCGCGGTATTAAAAAGCTTGAAAACCACTACCGTAAGGCCATAAATTTAAAAAACTGTTTAAGAAAGACTTCATTTTGTTCTTCAGTTTGTGTAGCGTGGCAAATCCATTAGGACTAGGTTCCAAGAATTTAACATCTTTCTGTTTCCCAAATTTATTGTTTCCAAAACAAATTTACATCGTTAGTGAAATAAAATACAACTTTCGATTTTCGAGAACAGATGTAAATTTAGATTAACAAATACATATTTCAACCTATATTACGTTTTCCAAATACAAAAACTACAATTACGTTGATAGTATTAAGAAACCGTATAAACTGTACCAAAAATACGAAAATTAATCAACTGTCGTAAAAAAAAGAATCAGTAGATAACAAATTTAACTTTGTTGAAAAAAATATCTATTATAAAAAGCAAAAAATATTTAGTAATTATTACTAAAACCCGTAAAAATCCCGCAAAAATGAAAAAATTAGATGAGAGCACTTACATTGATGTTATTATATGACGCAAGTCGCATATTCGCTAGTTGTGACGCTGGGGTTATATTCGTTGAGCTTCCAAAAGGCGACATCATCGTAGACATGGCTCGTTTGAGTTTGGACGGGGTTTTGTTAAAGCTGAATGCGCGACCCACTTTGATTCGTGTCCGCGTCGCAAACTTGAAAGCTTTTGATAACGTTCCCATTGTTACATCACTCGTATCGATGTCAAGTTGATGTGGTTCTAAATATGCCAAGAATTTCTCCTACAAAACGTACATATTGATAAAGTTTTGCATTGTTTAGTAAGGTTTTGAAATGAGGTCTTGCAAAGAGTTAAGGAGGTTTGAGAGAATTAATTTCTAATTTTACGGTTTCAAATTTTGTAATGAGATGATCATGCACGACTTTTTTTTATAACTTTAATCGAAAGAGTACCTAGTGAAAAATAATAATAATGAAAAAATTGTAATTGAAAATGACATTTTTAAAATGTAGCTGCTAGATCCCCGTTTCGTCCCTTGCCTAGTGACTTCAAAGGTTCAAAGCAACGACCATTTTGATTTTCACACTGTTTTAATGTCAAAGTGGCATTTAAAGATAACCTGAAATTTATGAAAGTAAACATGTTGATGAAATGAGTTTGCCAGTAAATATTGAATGTTACTAACTTACCAAAATAAAGAATAAAATAATATTCTGCAATATATTCAATGTCTCACGTGCATTTATAACCTTCTAGAGTCTAATCTCAAATCATAAGTGAACGAACCAGCTGACATGTAAAGTGTAGATAAGTTCACGCGATATGAAAATTATATTTATAAAAATGAATAGAACGACGTTATATTAATATATTATAGCATATTTATATATGTAATCCTCAATTTAGAAATTCTGTGTCCATATGAAATGTTTTTTTTTTTTTTTTTGTTACATACGAATTAATTATGAGCTCAAAATACTTTTTTTGTCGACTGACATTAAATGTGATATTTTTTTGATAGCTAACAGTCTGTAAAATATCACTTTTACTGCCTGTTGATGCTATTTTAACAAACACTTATAGTGAATTCCGAAATTAAACCACGGTAACCACTGAAAATGGTTACGGTTTAACCGCGGTTCAAATGTTACCGACACCGAACTGGAAAAACAACCAGCTAACTGCTAACCTCAACTTCACAAATTTAAAATAGTTGTTGAAACTACTACTACTCATCTGCCCTGCGCTAAAATGTAACCACACCACAACCGCCGATCTATCGCGGTTAGCGTGGTTACAGAAAAGTTACCAGCTTTCAGTAACCGCGTTCCGAAATTATAACTAGTTACTGAAAAAGTAACCGCGGTTAGCGTGGCTCAATTTCGGAATACACTAATAGTAACAGTTCAACAAAAACATGAATTAATTTTAATTCTAAAATCAGCAAAAAATAATACGTTCAACACGGCACCAAAACAGATTTACAGCTTCGGCAACGAAACGGCAGCCCCTGCTGTAAATCTGGTACTTTAGTGCCTAGTTAAACAAATAATTACTATTAATTAAAATTATGTTTTTGCAATTATTTTAGACATTAACAGCCCGATTCACAAAACAGTTTAAGCTAATCCTCGTTTTTGGATTAGTGAATTCTATTCTATTCCGATATTTAAAATGTAATCTTCATAATATTATCAAAAAGGGTAGGAATAGATTAGACTATATTTTACGAAATAAACTGTTAAAATTAGAGTAGACTTCGCTAATCCAAAAATGAGGATTAGCTTAAACTTTTTTGTCAATCGGGCTGTTAATGATCAAAAAAATATAAATTTGACTCATTAGTTTCGATGCAACCTCCTTAACATGAAAGAAAATAATAAAAAAAAAAAAATACGGGAAGAATTTTTTTAAAACACTTACTGCATCGGCACTGTAGGCAGTATTAGCAATATGCCTACACAGAGTTTTCAAAAATGCTGATTTATCCACATCCTCCTCGGTCATGGTAAACGAAAATAATTTCTCTTTTAATTCCTGGTGATCCCTCGTTACAAGTGCAAAAACATTTTGACAATCATCCGTTTCTCGGATGTCTATTACCCTTTTTATTGTGTTTAAAGCCATCATACAAACATGTTTATATGGTTTTGCACTGGCTTTCGCAGAATGGAAACCGTTTACAGTATTTGGGCTTTTTAATGTATTGAAAGCTTTGGAACGCTTTTTAACTACTTCAAGTTGATCGGTAAAGAGAAATAATACAAGGGGATTGCCTCGACCGCTTAAACCATCGGAAAGTTCGGTGACTTCACAACGGGTGATGAAACTCCGGTGGGAAGATACTAAATCGGGCTAAAAATAAAACAATTTTGAAAAATTGATGCAAATTATTTAATTTTACTTTTAACAATTCTTATTTCTGGTACCTTGTTGATGTTAAGATTATTTCTCAAAGACTATTTTTGATTACCCAAGGTGATATGGAGAGAAAGGAACAAAAAATTTCTCTTTATTCTTTAGATTTTACTCTAAAAATGCGTACACTTAGGTAACATTCTCTTTACAATCAAATAATATTACTACCAAGTTTATATCTCTACCCGTTTTTGAATTATTGCCCTAAAAGTTAATATACCCCATATTTAGATAAAAAAAATTCAAAATTTTCAAAAATTTAATTTTTATGTATCTAGATTCTTCTCAATGCGCTGATTCCAAATTTTGAAATAGCAGGTCGATATCTGTTTTCGTTCCCGAGATATTTAAATTCAAAGTTTTGCTCAACACTGCCCATTTTTGGGTAACCCAAAAATGGGTCGAGATATGGATTTGGCGACAACGCCATTCGATTCTACGGACAAAAATAGAAAAGTATAGCAATTTTCATAATTTTTATCCAACCGGTTCATTTTTTATTAATAAAAGCTTAAAAATCCCTGAAAATGGCCAAAATCTGAAAAAATCGTAAGGGGTACACCTTAGATTTTTGCGATTTTTTGCCATTTTCAGTTATTTTGCTTTAGAGATTGTATGTGGTGTTCAATAAATTCTGAAAATTGGTATACTTATGTAATTTTGCCCGTAGAATCGAATGGTTACTACCCAAAAATGGAGATATTGAGCAAAACTTTAAATCTAAATATCTCGAGAACGAAAATAGATATCGACCTGCGGTTTCAAAATCTGGAATTAGCGCATTGAGAAGTACATAAAAAAATTAGATTTTTGAAAATTTTGAACTTTTTATCTAAATGTGGGGTATATTGACTTTTGGGGCAATAATTCAAAAATGGGTAGAGATATAAACTTGGTAGTAATATTATTTGATTGTAAAGAAATGTTACGTAAGTGTACGCATTTTTAGGGTATTTATATATGAGTATACATAATGTATATTCATGTGATAATTTTTTAATTTGACCGTAAATTTAAATAATGAACATTTTTTCCAAGTAACATTTTTATATATTTTTAAAATTAAATATAAAAACGAAATTTTGGTCATCCTACATATTATAAAAATTATTATCTGTGCAATTTTAGAAGTTTGAAGGCATGTAAAAATATTTTGTGACGAGTACATTTTTTTGTCAGATTAATAATAAAAATGTTTTCCATAAGTTGCTACTAAAACCAATCAAACTGAAAACGAGTATTAGGTTAAAAAAAACGTGTACTTTTCCAAAATATAAAAAAAAAATAATGTAAAATTAGAAAGTTATTATAAGAATTGTCGTAAATTCCAAAACCGGAAGTATGGTAATAGCAAACATTTAAATATGGCAACTTGTGTCCATGTTATCTATAAGAAATTTAATTATTTGAAAAAATCGCTATCTCTCTTATAACGCATTATTACCCTGTACATCGAAAATGAAAAAATATCATCTGATATTCCCATAGGTAAAATCTTAAAAGTGATTAATTAATGATTTATTGGCTTAAAAACATGTTTTTTTAAAAAGGATTAGAAAAAAATCATTCAATTAAAAATAAGATTAGATAAAATAGCATAAATATAAGATAAAAATTAAACAACCTAAAAAAATGCATTTAAATAGTAGTAAAATATTATCAAACATAATGAATATAAAATAAATATAAAAAATAAACATTATGACAAATTAAAAGGGAATTACTTACTGGACAATTATCAATTTCGTTAAAAATGTCAAACATAACTCGTTGTCCTTCAGTTTTCCGTTTATCTTCGTTAATATGTGTCATGACTTCTTTTATTGCGGATAACGCCTTATCTAACGCTGCATTATCTGGATTACTTTTATTTGTGTGCTTTAAAATATCTACGAAGAAATTTATTAAATAACAATTATAAATAAAACTATGAGTAATAATACCATTTAATAAAAGACTTATGCTAGGTAATCGTTGTACAGGTCTGATGAGCAAATCTTGAAGGGACTGCCTTCCACATTCGGGTCTGGTTTGGCAAACTTTTAAGAAGGCATGGAAGCGGGGTTTGTTCAGATCACATTGTAATAACATTTCTTTCATCGTTTCAAAGAAATTAACAAATGGTGGGTAAGCTTTTAACAGGTCGTTGGAATACTTTAACAAAATATTGCCTAAAAGCGAAAATTGTAAATTAGAACAAATTTTTCGTTGAATATAAGTAATTCTTACCTACGGACGTGTCTTCTGACCAATGGGCCGAAGCCCATCGCAATTCCTCCAACATTTTGCTATGTGTTTCATAAATAGGTGGCAAGTTACCAAAAATTATTTTCAGTTCTGTGTTGTTTAATAATGCTTCTGTTTCGGGCATATCTTCTAAATGGCTTTTAAACATCTATTAAAAAAGAATACATAAATATTTTTCCCTTTATTGGCTGTGTCAATAGCAAAGAAACAAAGTTTATGTATAATTTTTTATCTTGCTAACCGTACATCTTCATACAGCAAATATTCCTCACTCTTTAGTTTAACAATTACGCAACAAACATCCTTCGCCACATATTCCTGTCCAAACAGTTCGTTCGACTCCGCATTCATACAGGCTTTTCTTTTTTTCCACTCGGGAACTTTATTCCAAATTTCTCGACATAAAAATCGACCACTTTGATTTTTTTATAAAAGTCCCATTAACCGGATATTTTACAACTAAATGCTTATTTTATTCCAAAATACATTCATAATGCACAAATTAGATCAGAAATAAATATAATTTATAAAAACAAAAGAAATGAACCTTAAAAGTCACAGTTTACTCCCTCATAAGAACAGCATGAAGGTGAAGTTAAATTTTCGTCAAATAAATTGTTTTAAAAAAAACTTTATGTGCAAACAGATCCTAAACAATAACATGCTCATGTAATCAAAATTGAAATCGTAATACGCGCCATAGATTTCCGCTGATATGAGGGTTTTGGGCGCCCGAAACATCCGCATGTAATTATTAATCTCAATAAACACATGTACCAAAAAATCGACTTCTAAAACTTTTCAAGAAGGAAAACAAAAGTTAATAAATTAAATAAAAATAACAGAAACAAAAGTGGCTTAATTTTAATGAGACTCCTGATAATTGCTAATTGCAGTATGTCTTCCTCGAGCATGAATTACGTGGTTTGACCACGACATCGAACCCGCCTAAAACTGGGTTCGGTTCTGTTTAATTTGTTTTTTGAGAGATGGGTTCGTGTAAGATTCTGGTTCAAGCATTAATAAAATTTGCGGTTTCGTTATGCTTCGGTTCGGCCTAATGAAAACTGAATTAATGTTAATGTTTTAATTTAAAATGTGAACCGGAATTAATAATACAAAGCAATTTCACGACGGACAACATAGGCATTAACGCAGATCGGCTGTATTTCGATTACACTTGCTTTTCGAACTGAAAATGTACCTAAACCGGAGCTAATCCCTAAACCCGAATTTTAATACCCGGTTCGGTTCTGACTCGGGTTCTACTGAAAAATATATCTGAGGTTCGGTTCGGGGTTTGGTTCGATGCCCTACGTTTAACCGGCATGACATTCAGTGTTACGAAAACATGTTAATGCTGTTGAGTAGTGAATCTAGTATGTTAAAAATACTACTAAAGGTATTTTAGAATGAAATAAGCATCTTAAAGCAATGATAAGTACCAACAATCAGCCCAGTTCCGTATTTTGTTTCGGCTAAGAGGAAGTGCCGAATACATGCTAAATTATAATTGCAACGATAATAATACACAATTATTTTTTGCAAAACATTCATTTTGTAGTCTTTTCATTGTAAACAATAATAAAACTAACAAAAATAATGTCGGGTGACAAATACGAACTCAGTTTTATAAAATCAAATTTGTCTCATTACTTCTGACACAGCCCCTAAAAATATTGTTTTATCATCTTACAGTCATTATCGTATGTAAAATATTAACATAATTGGATTCAGTCTGTATCAACTCCAAAAAAACTTGTTGCCGTGGACTCAAATTCTTCCTAGGTGTTTCGGCCGTAGCAGCTTCGACTGGAGCTTTATCTGGGCTTGCTGTACAATCCAAAAACGAATTCGAAACACTGAGAAGCCCTGCATCGCTAACTGATGACCGTCGTTTATGTATCGCTGGCGAATCATTTCGAACTAAAGACGAAAGTGTTTCGTGCAGCCGTTTTCGTTTTCGACGGCTTGAACCACTTGGTGTTGCAGCATGAGAATCTCTTCGGCCCGGAGAGACTACACACTCGAGGTACTAACAAAAAAATTGATCTAAATATTTATATTGGAGAAGTTTAATATATTAATATTATTTAAAACGTAAAAATATGTGCAGCAGCAATCATTTTGTGTTGAAGTTTACGTTATTGTTTTAATTTGTTGACTTTTGTAAGTTAATAAAGTTTGTGGCAGATTTTTTGTTAACACACCCTTAGTTTTGAAATATGCATATCTTAGGAGCAAAATATTTTTGAGCAGCACGATAAATTATTTTGTTACTACTAAGTTTATTTATATAGTTTCTGGTGTATAATGAAAATATTAAATGTACAAATGTTTGATTTCTATACATTTTAACAATATATGATCTGGTTTAAAAAATTGTGCGGCTCAAAACTTTTGCACGAAACTGTAAACTGGAGAAATAATTTTAAAAAATCGTTAAATTTTACCTGGCACGAATTGAAAACATAAACACGAGAACGTCTAATCACAAAAAACATCATTCGATCCGATACCAACAAAAGTCAATTTTATACTAACGTGCAGATTTTAAAAAACCGGCAAAAACGATCAATTAATTTATTGCATAATCTTTGTTTTTAAAATGAGTCGAAAGAGAGACGAATAAACAATAAAGATAGAACATTTTAGATTTTGTTTACTTACGTCATCAAACAGGTAGTCTTTCTCGTCAACGCATGCCACATTTTGTACAGATGCCCAAAACCATTCTGCTTTGACCAGCAAAGCTTTGGGAGGTCCGTCTGGTCGTTCATGTACCGAACTCTCATCAACAACCTGTCAAAATGCAAATCATAAAAATGTGCTCAGAAATCAGTGAAGTTTTAATACATACTAATAAAATTTACAATAACATACACTAGAGCCCAAATAAATTTTTAAAAAAGTGATTTTAAACAAGCATTAAACTTACCAAATCATGCAAAATGAGAACTTTATTATAACGTGATAATGACAGCATTTTGTGTGTGGTACATTCGCATATTAACTTTGAAATAAATGTATGCTCAAACAATTACTGGGTGTGTAGTTATTAGAATAACCAATTAGCGTGTCAATATTCAAAATGAGTTTCAAATTGTGCTTGGCTCTTTTCAGTCACAAACAAAGCAAAACAGACAGGGCTCTAGCAAGAAAGCAACATTCACAACTGCCCCACACAAATGAATTTAATCGCAAAAAGTGTTTGAAATTTCAAAAGTTCTCACGAATTTAAACCTATCGCAATGTTTATCTTGTGACTGATAACGGATCAAAAATGTAAATATTATATTCCAAATATAACGATCTAATCAAGATTCTCAAACAAATTTAATAATTAAATAAACAAAGACTAAAAAACCCTTAGCATAAAATTCAAAGTATGTGAGGAATTTTATTTTTTATGCAAAATATGAGAAGACAACTATTTGTCACAATAAAAACGACATATCAAACACATTTTGTGATTATGTCGCAAATCTTTGATAAATAAAAAATATGTGTAAACAGTAGCAGTAATTTTTTGAAGTTTTTTAGTTACCAAAGATAAGGAGTGATGCTTAAAATTTGAGAAATTACGTTTTCAGACATTTGGCACAGAATTGTTGCTATTATGATATATTTTAATAAAAAAGATGTCTGCTAAATGCATTAATTTCCAGTACTGAAGAACTAAAAAGTAGTTGGGAGATCCCTAAAGGTGAAATTGCCAACCATACGAGAATGTCTTTTCGAATTTTTTCTTGGTTTTTGTTTGAACTTTATCAGCAATAGTCTAAATGTAAAACCCTGCATTTATATTTTTATCAGAGTTCTTAAAAGTAAAAAAAACTTTCATCATTCAAAATGAATCATTTTCCAGAAAAAAATTTCGGCAATATGAAAATATTTTTTGTTGTTGATACTCAATTCTCTCGAGTATGGTAATCTTCTTTGTGTACCTATTGTTGCATTTATTTATTAGTGTCCTGACAATATGATACTTGGTACAATTAAATTTTTAGTCAGAATTCTCATTGAGATTCCAGATTAGTTCTTAACTTTTTCATCCAATCGACGGTTGTTGGGTTTCGTCATTCTTGTGGCTTTTCTACCAACCCTGGCTCGTGTTTTGAAAGAATAATTTCTTCTCAACGTTTAATACAGCGATATATAAGTAGCTTTTAGTATATTTTCTTTTAAAAAGTAGTAACATACTGTGTTTCTAAATGTCAAAGAAAAACCAAGGTTTCTAATCCTTGATAGGTCTTGAAAAATGTTTAGTCTCAAATTTTAGGCATCACCCCAAGCGATTGAAATGAATAATGTGTAAGAGTTAGTACCCGAACGCTACTAGTAGAGAGTCCGCAGCTGTCTGGTCCAGCAGCTTCACAGCTTGAAGGAATTGGAACCGAGGAAGGAGTTTGGTCCTCTCGACAAATCAGCCCGGGAGTCGTGCGAACACTTTCGCACACTGACACATCAACATCGTCTATCGAACAATTCGGATCGCATTCCGAAATATGCTTCAGGGAACTCTTTTCCGAAATGAAAGATTTTCGAAAACCTTTCTTGAAAAAGCTTCTATGTTTTGGGGTTACAAATAAATTAAGAGATGATGGACTTTTAAAGTTTTTATCATCGTTTTTAAAATTAGTCACTTGGGTTGTGGTTGTTGTACTTGTTACATTTGGCGTGGAAGTTTGTACGGAGTCATAACTTTGGTCTAGATTATCTAAAGTACCTAAGGAGTCATCTAAAGATTTCTTATGTGAAGAAGTGACAGTGGCTGCAACAGACCGTCGTCGGGAAAATAAATTAACTGGGGTTTTTAAAATATCTTTAAATCTCCGTTTACCAGGAGTTTCTAAACCTATAAAACTGGAATTCCGCCGTCGCTTAAACGAAATATCAAATTCTGATTGATCGGGAGAATCGCGTCGTCTTTTCTGGGGTGATTCCTGAATTGTGTCTAACAGGGCAGGGGATATTTTTGACATAAAATCAGACATTTTTTCGAATTTATCGGCGGGCTGTTGTGTCGAAGGATCCACAGGTTCAGGGGATGAGGTACACGGAAAATTTTCGGTTTCGTGGGTATCAGGGGATAAGCATTGTGCAAGAGGTGGAGAATTGGAATTTGTGCGTGGCGATAGAACAGTGTACGTCTCTCCATTTTCCATAACCTGAAAACCATTAGAGCCAAGCACCGTCAATTCGATGTTATATTAACCGCCCATGCAATGCTCATCAACAAATTTATCACAAATAAATATAATAACTGATTCATATAATTTATTAATAAAAAGAATACATTGTCACTGATAATAAATCATATCTCGATTGCTTAATAACAACCGATTTCTCGTTAATCTGAAGCACATGAGTGTAGTGCATTGCAACATATGATTTACGATAAGCATATCTGATCTAGTGATGGTGACTGTTGGGAAAGAGGGTGCGATAAAACCACGAATGAATGAATTGTAAACTTACCACATGTGTGCACAGGGGATCTTCTAGCTTTGTTACTGTGCCGCCGTTAGCTTCTAGGACTTCGTGCATATGATTCGTTTCTTCTTGGGAGAAACCGACGAAGCATACTCGAGCACCGAAGAATGGTTTCAGCTTATGCGAAGTCTATAAAACAAGGAGAATAATAAATACATACAAAATTTAAATAACGAGTGGTGACGATTAGGGATGAACTAAAGATTTAATTGTACACCTGTACTACAATATAATGCGAGAATTCAAATAACTTATTTTTTTTTTTTTTACTAGAACTATTAACATTTTAAAAAATTCAACATTAGACTACTTCATTTAATATTAATCTACATTTTAACAAAAAAATTATTAAATCTGTTAATATTTGACTTGGGTTTTAAAGGGACAACGAAAATTGCTACCGATTTTATAAAAATGTCAATAGATCTATAGCTTTTCAACTTCAACTGCAGAAAAGGTAAATTGATAAACTGATTATTTTCCGGAAATTGGTGTTACTCTTCCTGAAATTGAACTAACTTTTTCTTCTGAAATCGAATTTACTCTTTCTAAAAGTGAAGTATATTTTTTTGAAATTGAAGTTGAAAAGGTATAGACGAGAGTATAGATTACCGATATTTTTAAAAACTCGGTAGCATTTTTCGTTGTCCTTTTAAAAACAAAGTCAAATATTAATAGATTTTAATAATTCATATTTCTTAAATGCAAGTTAATATCAAAAGTCGTTATGTCTAATGTTAAATTTTTAAAAATGTTATTTTACATAAATATAAATGTAAAAACAATTTTGTAAAATGAACTGGAGAAGCCGTTATCAAACATTTTGATAAGAACAATGCTTCGACTTATTTTAATTTTTTACTGGTAAAAATGAACAAGTGATTTTGGATGATTAGCTAGCACTGTTTCATATCTGTCAATCGTTTGTGAATTATTTTAGAGAAAAATACGAGTATATTAAATAAAAGTTCTAGACACATTGTACACCTCTTTTATTTTAAGTATTTTTCTCCAAAATAAAGCATAAACGACTTAAAAACAGTGTATCACTGTCTGAAAATTGCACAATTATAACTTTTTAGCAATTCAAAATGAAAATAGGTTAAAATATTGTTCTGGACAGAGTGGCATGCGCACACAAATCAGTTGATTCCAAGCATATCAAGGTTACTCGAGTCACGTGTGTCTCCCACACATAAATAATAATAATAAAATTATACTTTATTGAGAAAAAACTTAATTGCCAGTTTGTGCCCAGGCCAATTTCACTTAATTAAATACAAAATAATATACAACAATAAAATAAGAATAAAGAAAATTGGAAACAGAAAAACATAAAAACGAAAAAAAAAAAGTAATGTTAATGTTATTATACTTACTGTTCAATAATATCCATTAAATTCTTGTAACACAAATACAAGTGTTATTAAAATGATAGGAAATAGTATCTAGTAAACAATTAACTAATCTAATTCGACTTACTATTAGTTCTTCCGTTGTAGCACATAATGACAGATCTTTCCGCTGCTCCCAACAATCGGTAACCCAAGCTTGGGACATCACAGGCACTTTAAAAGTTGTTGCATACTGGTATTTTTCACCGCCACAGCAATTTGCTATTAAATGTGTGACTTTAGCTACCATGTCTTTTCGTATCGAACCCCCCATATGATGTATTAAAGGTATTAACCTTCTCTTTAAAAAAAGAAAAAAAATATTACGATTGGACATTTTCAACAAATAAATTATAAAACCTACACAAATTGCGAGAATTTTCTACAAATTTCTTTCGGCTAGCTTAAATATAAATTTTAAACTTACAAAAACTGAATATGTTATTCAAGAATTCCGCCATTATTAGTAATACCAGCTTTAATTATTAAGCATTATATCCCTAAGCCCTGCACATTTTTCTGAGTATTGTCTCATGTCTTCCAAGGTAGATTTTGCAAACTGGATTTTTATGAAGTTGTTTTTCATTGTGCCAAAAGTAAAGGGTCTCGATAGAAGCTAAATCTGGACTAGAAGATGACCCTTAAAATGCCGGTCGAACTATTATCACCAGTCATTTATTTAAATTAGCTGAAAGAATTTTCTAGAAATTTCTAACCATTTCTATAGATTTTATAATTTATTGAAAATGTAAGCAACCGAATTATTATGAGTTTGGGCTCGTATATAACAAAATTAACCCTACCAGGTCTTCCTTCTTTCGATACCCAGTAAAACAGACGACAACACCAGTCATAGCCGTATTATACAAAGGTCGCGTATTTTGTGGTAATTTTTCTTTTTTCGCTGCAATTTGTTGCAAAGCAACAGATCCTAATACTCGGTGTGGTGGTTCTTGGAGTTCTTTTATACTAGAATTCTCGAAGTCATCCAACACGAATATTGTCGTACAAGTGACATCGTTGACATACTCGAGGCCTGTCTCCGATGTCAGAACGGGTACTCCGAAATCTTGTGCTACACGACAAGTTACCGGGTCCTCTACTGCCCGACCGACAAGACATATTCGCTTGTCTAAGGGCAGGGGTACAGCTAGAATAAACAATAAAGCCTTATTTAGATACAACTATAAATACCAACAACTAGTAATGATAAAGGTATTTTGTGTTCCCGCCATCCTTTTTTAAAGAATGAATAACACAATAAAAGGTTAAAAATAGGAAAACTTGAGGAATAAAGCTTTATTGTATGTTATGTTTATTATTAATAAGGGTCAGTTTGTAAAAGTATAAATTATATAGTGTGCTAGTGCTATGATAAACGGTACGAACAAAAATCCTAATAATAAATTTAAATAAAAAGACATTCTTGGTATTATTCATTGTCTAGTTATTAAGAATAAAAAGAAATGCAAGCTACACAAGTACAAGGGATGTGAATGTACTCCAATGACATTTGTCACGGCGTAATTTTGTACATAGTGCTTAGCAAAAGGTTTGGTTAGAATGTGTCAACCATTTTAAAACATGCGAGGGAAAAGGTATTAGTGTAAAATATATAATTTATTAAAAACTGTATGCTCTCTTACTTTCATTTTTCGTGCCTTCCTCGCTGTTCGAATCGCTACCTGTCGATATTTGTGTTTGAACGTTAGGTTCGTCCATTTTGAAGATGCTACTTAGTTACAACATCGAACCACAAGATTTATCTTAAACCATACGTTAAAACCGTTTATTTTACTTTTAATTAACACTAACACATAATTTCAACACTATCCTTAACGTTTTTATTATAAAATAATACGATTACACTTATCAGTACCATTTTTCGCGTATTTTTTTCGTTGTTTTGCCTTCAGACCGAACGTTTGAAGTCAGTTGGTTAGGACATACTGCAACGCTATTGGCTGAAATACTTCGGTACAAACCGGTGTGCAAACTTCGGAGAAGATCGGTACCATGTACCAACAATAGAAGATGAAGATTAACAGCAATACAGCGACGTTGGTTATTACTACACGAAAGGGAAACTACAGGTAGAATTTTAAATGATATCCCCGGATGAATCATCATTGCACGTGTTTGTTGACATTGAAAACGTCAACAAAGTTCACGAATAGATACAGTGGTATTGACTTTTTACCAAAATAACCAGATAGTGAGTAGTTTCCAATTATCTAATTGAACAATTACAATACGCTATTTTTATACTCGGGAACTCCATTTTCTGCACTTCCTAATATAAAACAATCAAATAACGGGTATTCAAATTACGTGAACAGGAATTCAAATTGTACTGTGAAATATGTAGTTATTTAAGTATTAACTTCAGTAAGTACTTCCTACCGGTTGAGGAAATCCGATACCGGTAGAAGAGCACTTAGTAACCGCAATGCTTATTACATTTTTTGCACGATTGACGCACAAATTTAAAACAATAAGATTTGAAAATTATTTTGACATCCATCGGCCGACTATTGGAATGTACTCTGTCCACAAATATTACTTTCGAGAAAAACTACTTCAAACATTTAAAATTTTATTGTATAGTTATTTTCTTTAACTTTGTATGAAATTTGTTAAATTATAATTTTTAAATATTTTCGAAATATAAATGGACCTAGTTGGACATGGTTCAAAATAACCTAGTAAATTTATATACGAGAGTTTTTTTTATCAGTGAACATGGACATGGTGAACATGATTGACAGCAATGCATTATCGCGTTTTTTTTAAAACTGAACATAGGACGTGACATTTAGTATATCTGTCAATGTCATCAAATTGTCATATTTCAAAATGTATACAGTTGAAGAAAAAGTTCAAATTATATGGTATAATTCTATACTCTGACATAAGCCTAAGACAAGAAATAATTAATATAAATTATATTTTATCCCTATTTTTTAATTGATCAATTTTGTCACCATTGTAAATACAATTTTTTAAATGGGAAGAAAAAAAAATCGTTTGGTGCAAGATCTGGTGGCATTGCAGGCCACTCCACTTCTCCACCACGTCCTATCCAGCGTTGGGGGAATACCTGGTGCAGATATAAGTGAAAATTTTGACGACTCCAATACCTGCAATTTTGTGAATTTACTTCCCGATTAATATAAAATGTCGCTTCATCCCCACTATTAATTTTGTTCATCATATCTTCGCAAAAGATATTTCTTCGTTCTATATCGTTGTGTAATAACTCTTGATGATTTTGATATTAAAACTCTTAAAATGTTCTTGTCTTAAAACCTTGTATACTAGTATTCTTAATTTCTGAAAAAAAATTGTTGACAGGGTGTTGTCACTTTCAATTAATTGTATAATTTCTTGTTTCTTACTATTAACTACAGTACTTGGTCTGATTTTCTTCTTGTGTTGTTTATTGACGCATCTTTAGTTTTGTAGTCATTGTAAATTTTTCTTATAGTTGTTGGACTGGGTCGCTTATTAAAAATTAATGCACATAAGTCAGAAACTTGTTGTAGACTCGTTATAATTACTCCAATTTACAATTTGAACTTTTCTTTAACTGTATACATTTTGAAGTATAACAATTTGATGACATTGACAGATATACTAAATGTCACGTCCTATGTTCAGTTTTAAGAAAAACGCGATAATGCATTGCTGTCAATCATTTTAAATGTAACTATGGTAATGACATACGCCCATGTTCACTGATAAAAAAAACTCTCGGTATATATATAAAAAAAAAAACAATAGAGACTTTCTGTACCATGTCCACACTTTTTATTATTTTTACTGCACTATGTCCAGAAGTACGTGACAGAATTATGAAATCTGATTGGCGCTGGACTTGATTGAAAACAATTCTTAGGGTGTGATTTTAAGGGACATGGTACAAAAAATACCGGGAAACCGAATTTGACTATATCTATATATATATATATTTCAAAAAGTGCACTTGGTACATTCCAATAATCAGCCGACGATATTAAAAAGTTTTGGTTATTTTTGAAGTAAGCTTTGATCGTTGTTTTTATTTACTTACAGATCAGTATTTTGTAAATAAAGCTTACTGCCATAGAAACCCTATCGGTAAAGGTTCCTGATCGGTAAGTAATGTATTGCCTTATGGAAACCCTATCGGTTAACATTTAAAAAAATTCAATCGTGTAAAAAATAATAAAAACCTAAAAATGAGAGAAAAAGCTTATTAACAATGCATCTTTATTTAATTATATAACAGTATATATAATTTCAAAAGTTACACAGCTACACATCGGGAATAAATATTAAATAAATAATTATGTCCGTCACACATCCAATCAATCATCATAAGAATTTCGACATAGTCAAAATATCACCTACAGAATACAAGATATATGCATGTAAAAAACATAGTGGTTGTAGAAATATCACTATTTATTAAATTATACTTGTGGTGTTATCATTCGGAAGCAGCACTTCCAGTGACTATTTCAAATATTACAATTCATTGTCAAAAACTAGAGTTGATCACTGTAAATATCAACAATTGAATTTATCACTAGAATAAAACCTCTTTAAAAAAATAAAAGAAGAGTAAAAAGTCATAAATCCGAGAGCAAATAATTTATAATTTAGCTGTCTGGTATATTTAAAGAATTTGATAACAACACACAAAGCAAAATAATTATCACTTTTGATAGAGGAACCATGTAGCCTACCAACGGAAAAATATTAGAAACTAAATAGATTTGGTCCCCAGCACAGAAACATTTCTCCATTATTTTGAAGTTTGCCCGTCCTCATCATCTGAAAACTCATCGGAATAGTAGAGATTAAAGGTTTTGTGACTAGATGTGGGCGGACTCCCCCCATTTTCTATATCATATCGCGGTGTTTTCCTTGGAGGTGGTAAAGCATCTTCGAAGATTTCATTCTCACTATTTAGCGACTGCGATGAAGAATTTGGTGAGCCGTTTAATTTTGGCGAACTTGGCGGACTAAGTGCTTGCATTATTTTGCCCTTAGATTCATTCCATATATGTGACAATCTTCCTTCTCTCCCAAAAAGTAATAAGAAAGCATCAATAAAGTCTCTAGATTTTTCTTCCCATTTTTGTATCATGTCAACTTTTTTTTCACCGATGTTTTCCATGACTCTTTTTCCCTTGTCTTTTAATTCGTCCATTTTGTTTTGCAACCGGAATTTCTTTTCGTTTAAGAAACTAACATTTAATTCTTTGGCTGAATAGCCTCTCGCGAGATTCCTTCTGACATAAATGTCATAATCTCGAACGATTCTTGCTACGATGTCTGATGTTGAAACTCCTTCTGTTCTTTCTGTGGCTACAAACATTCCTTTCGCTTTTAAAGGAGCATAAAGATCATCTCCGTCGTCTGTAAGGTAAGGAGCTTCGTCATGTGCCACGAAATCTATTTTATGTTTTTCGAGGAATTCATCATCGAGTTCCCAGGGCGCGTCTGTCACGATTTCATCAACGTAGCGACAATGTCGAACTGCTTCATATCGTTCTGTTTCATTCATGACCGTTCTTCCTTTCCGAGTATGCGTGAGTGCATCACTGCAGACTGCAATTTAAATAGTTATGATAAATAGAATGATGTCATACTCAGACAAGTGTAAAGATCAATTCGTCATTGATCAGTCATATGTGTTACTGTGTTAATGAGTCAATATTTACTGTTTTTTACGTCAGTGGTAAATAAATTTAAAAAAACAATCAACAATTGAAAATGCTATAAATATAATGAAGAATGCAATGCGTTTTAAAATGAAAATAAATAAAATTTATCAGCGTTTTAAACACCCACCTCCAACGAGAAGATAAACATTAGGGAATAGATTCTTTGCTTGCATAAGCTGTCTGGCATGTCCTTGGTGGAACAGATCATAGATTCCATCGGCGTAGACTCGAATAGGTCTGGTGGCCTGTCCGTTCTTCGCCATTTTATATGTTATCCTTTGGGTATAGTCACACATCTCACGCTCTCTGATAGCAGCCGGCTCATCGCTGAATGGAGCCTCTTTACATATAGACTGTAATAATAACAATAGAGAATTATAATACAATCGATTCTATAAATCGAATTCGCAAGGAGTATTTGAACTTGTTTGACTTACAATTCAAACTAGTGGTGAGAAATAGAAAACTAATTGAACATTTTTATAAATTACAAAGAGTGCGTATATAAAATAGAAAAAAAAATTTTTTGTCGATTGACATTAAAAGTGCGTTTTTTTTTTACAGATAACAGTCTGTAAAATATCATTTTTACACATTATTTTTTTGCCGATTTTAGAATTAATATTTATTTAGTGATTATTTTTAATACCTATTTTGAAGGTTATCGCCATTGCTATGCGTTTGTTCTACAGTTGATATGCGTTTGTTGAACGGTTGCTTTGTAAATAGCAACAACGGCAAATAAAAATATTCTTACTGCCTGGACAGTAAAAGTGATATTTTACAAACTGTTATTTGTTAAAACAACGTTAATGATATATCAAGACACTTATGGCTGGTTGCGCCAATGTAACTTAAATATTAAACTTGGCTTAAATTGATAATACTGCATCGAAATAAAATGTCAAATAAATTATAATAATATTGATGTCAAAATTTTGATTTTCATTTTTTTGTTTAAGCCTGGCTTAAAGTTAAACCCTGTTGATGCAAATAGGCATTAGAAACACATTTAAACATTTCTAATTAATGAAAATAAAAAATAGTGTTTGTGACATTTTCTTTTCGTATTAAATTTCGATATTATTTATATTTATAAATAATGCCCAATAATTTAACTAGTTTAAAGGAAAATTCGAAACAAAAATTCGATTTAAAGAATAATTTTTACATGTACGATCGTATACGGTTGCACATGTCAAAAAAATAATTCGATTTTGAGAAAAATTCAAATTACAGAGAGGTTGATTAAGAGAGAGTTGACTATGTTCATAAATAATTAAATAGTAAGTAAGAGTTGACCTTCGAGAAATTTAAATGTATAATCTGTAACATTATTTTGTATCAATTATATTTACAAGAAAAAAGATTTTGGACCGTGGCGTGTTTTCGAATCTATTTATGTTTTCCTAATATTTATAAAGTAATCTTCCATATATTACGCTGTACCTATTCTATTTCGGATTCTTTCTTTCAATATTTATTTATGAGATTAGATAGCAACATACCAACGTAAAAAGTTTTCTAAATATAGTTGCAATTTATTATTACAGTATTAGTAGGACAATAAAAAGTATGTTACTACCTTCAACGGCACCCCACATTTAAAGTTTAAGGTTATTTTAATTTTAGAAAAGTAATTTCACTAGTACTCATAATTACTAATAAAAATTAATGCATTACCATCTCCAACAAATGAAGAGAAAATGAAAATGAAACCTTCTGTTCTTTAGCAATCGAATTCAATTACTGAAAGTATACATAATTAATGGGAATTGAGGCTGATGTTTCAACTGAGCAATTTGAATAAATTACTTTGGGAAATACTAAAGTGTTTATTAAATGAGTTATGCTCTTTAGTTGTCATAATATGAATGACAAAATCTTATTGGACATTCCAGTAGTTAAGTAGTTACTTTCAGAAGGTAACGATAAAAAGTAATTCGAATTTTCAAAGATAAAAGTTAAATATATTCATATCATACTAATAAATTATTTGTACAAATATATTGGTATATAAAGAGATTAAAATTTTCGATAACACACTATACCTTCGAAATAAAATAAAAAAAAATACATCAAATTTACAGAACAAGGAAATAAATGTATTATCTCTAATATTGCATAATTTATCTAACGGAAAATGATAGTAAAACATCATGTTTACTTAATTAATTAATTTTAAACAAATATTTGTGTTAAAATTATCTTATTATTAATATGCACATCATACCATATTTTAACTTGCAATTTACGAGAGAAAAAAACTGGTCTACAAGTTATTACTACAATAAAACATTTAAAATAAAAAAACAACCGTATTACACCGTTATCTAAACAACACTGGAAACAACTTATTAAATGTAATGTAAATCTAAAAATTAATGAATATAAATTACAGTTGAACATTGAATGTAATACGTACATTGTAAAAAATAATAGGTAGGTCTTTTGAATAAAATTAAATGGTACATGACATGCACAAATAAAGTGCAGCTCAATTACAATATTAAAAAAAGTACTTACAGGTTCAAAAGCTGCATCATGGGTGCGCTTTCTACCGAGTAGGCGAGTTGATGGCATCTTAGCTGCTGTCAGATAAAGAGTGGTGTGATTCTCGATATCTGACCGCATAGCGCCCATTCACGGATATATATTATCAGGAATTATCAATATTTAAGGTCAACTGTATACCGAATGTCAGCGAGTTCAACAAAACTTTACAAACACCGGAGAAATTTTGCTTAGTCTGCCTCGATAAATACACTACTAACTAATATATGCAGACGTGGTATCAGCCTCCACTTTTTTTTTTATAATGATAACACATACACACACCTTTCTTACTGATAAGTTTGTAATATTTACCATACTGACTCCAGCTGCTCCGTTGACGTGTGGTAAAGTAAAAGGTAGGTGTTCCCTCCTAAGAACTGACGGCTGGTCTTCGGAGTAACTTCTAGTCCTTTTACGAGACATGGTAGTAGAAGCCATTTGAGCTTATAGTCCAGCACATATAATTCGAAACTGAAATGTGCACGAACGAAATTAATTTACTACAAGTGAAACACAGTTTCTCTTACGTACTAAATATATGTGACGAGGAAAATTTTGGTTTTAACAAGCGATTATTGCGAAGGTCAAAACTGTCTGATAAAATCAAAATCTGGTGATGGGAATAGACTACTCATGAGACATGAGACAAACATTTAGAAAAAGTTCTGACGCAACATTTTTCCGCTCAATTTGACGTTTAGAATTTTTATGCGTAAAAATTCTTGGCTATGTCTATGCACTAGTAATTCTATTGTATAATGTGAACAATTTATAAATAATTTGAGTATAGAATAGTACACTTTCACGCCCGGGTATTTAATATTGGATAACTTACATAAATTACAATTAGGGCGCGTGCTACTTCACGAAAATACATTAAATTAAATAATTAAGGTCATATGTTTTATCTAATGCTTAATTACAAATTATTATTATTATTTACACTTTTAACATAGATAAATCACGGTAGTGGCAAACATCTCGTCAAGAGACAATGCTGAACAATAGTTAAATACATTTCAAACGCTGCCCTTCTATTCTTTCTAAGAATATCGCCAGGATAATCGTTTGGATTGGTTACCCACTCATCGTATGACTGGACGCATTGGGCATTAATGTCACGCCACGTAAAAATCACACACGTTGTACAATTTGCACACCGCTCAATACTACATTCTACGATATGTCACGTAAGTCGATTGTGTCCCAGTTTTACTCACATACCTTCTTAAATAAAAATGATAATAATTGTACAATCACCAAAGAGAGTCAAGGAAATATAACTGTAAATGAAAATATATAAAGTGCGCAAAACTTGCGCAATATTTCATATTCGTCTCATTTTAATGGTTTGAAGTTGTCTTCTGGTTCACACCCATTCCACTTTCATTCTCGCGTTCGCGTTTGCGCTCATTTTGTTTAACAAGATGGCCGACACTACTAACCTTACGCGCGAGCAAAAGGAGTTCTTGGAGGAGTGCTTGACAGAATTTGCCAACAGGTTTTCCGAAGAGGATGAAGAGTACAAAAAGGCTTTCGATCGAGGTATACCAACACCTCCAATAATGTGCCCTTGGTATGGAAGACCAAGGTTGACAGCAGTACGTTCCGGCCACAGAAATTACCAAGGACGCTTTGATAGGGATCGATATGAACCACAACAACGGGAACGTGATTCAAGATACGAACGACATCGTGATGGGCATACTCGTTACAGACCTTATTAATTTACCTTCATAAGTCAATTTGTTGCAGTTTGTGATTTCAAAAAAAAATACTACCAATTTAAACGTGAAATTAGGTATAAGTCAGTGACATTAAGCATTTGTTTTGTATAAATATTTGTCAAACACTACGGTGTAAACACTATAAACATTAACAATATAAGTGTCATTATTTACACTCAATAATGAACTAATAAGTGCTTGTTATAGACAAATAGAATTCCCACATACATTTGCGAATTAAATACGTGGCGCCGCCAAATGGTACAACGGTGCTTATTGGAAACTCTTTTGTTTTGATTGTAGAACAAAAATTATTTTCATGTTTTGTAATTAGTAAATTGATATTTTCGTAATAAAATTGTGTTCATAAATTATTATTAAGTAATTATTCCCATGTCAACTGAATCGTATCGATGGCACTACGATTATACAAGAATATTATGGGATGCGGGGTTCTGCTTCAACAACCAGAAGTCATTAAAAACATTCGATCGAAATGGCATAGGTTTGCATTCCTTTAAGAAAGTACAATCACAACAATCCATTTTCAGCACTTTTAGATATAGAGAGGATAATAAATGATCGAGATATTCGAACTGTTGACTATCACATACAGAGCATATTGGAATATTCGTTAGATTCAGAAGAGGCGCGAATTTTAGATCCAAATTTTGTTAAGCTTTTTAGATTAAGCCAACTTGCTGTAGAATACTTAAATTATTGTAAGAAATATTTAGATGCTACAACAGATACTTTAAAAAAAGAACTACAGAAAACTAATGAGGTAGGTGTAGTGTAATATTTATCTCCAATTTTATTCTTACTGTTTGTAATAATTTTTGAGGAAAACACTGATTTGAAAAATGATTTGGTCAGTTACGAACTTGAAATCAGTAAACTTAAAAAAAAAGTTAAAGATTTAAAGTCTACTTTGCATATTCACCAAAAGTATCAGCCGGCTCTTTCATATCCTAGCACATCAGCTACATACAGATGTAACGAATGTAGAAAAGGTTTTATAAGTGCAGAATACTTAAAAAAACATTTTTTAAAACGACATCCAAATAGTAGCGAATTAGAACAACTAGAAACTAAACTTGATAATATTGAAATTGATACTGAGAGTAATAGTTCAGTTCACCCTCAATATAAAGCAGAAACAGACAAATTGCAAATGGAAATCAAAGAATTAAAAGAAAAATTAAATAATACTGAACGGTTATTCCAAAATAAAACCGAAACTCCAGTTGAAGAAAATAAAAAAGAAAATGAGGAATCCAAACCTCAGTCAGAAGAATATTACAAATATATTGAAGAACTGCACCATCAATTCGAATTACTCAAAACACAAATAGAATCAGAAATGCAATTACTAAAATCACAGAAAGTAGAAAAAGACAAATATGAAGAATTAATGGAAAAGTTTTTCCACAAATTAGACGAAAGGAAAGAACAAGAGGAATCTAAAATTGATGACAACCAACCGAGTACAAGTAAAGTGGATTCACCTGTTCAAACAGACGAAATTATTATAGAAACTGAAACACAAAAAGTAGAACAAAACAAAAATGAAGTAATAATTACAGTTGATGAAGAAACGGAAACATCTCCCAAAAAATCAAATCTTACAAAAACCGTTAATACTACGATATCCGTACCGTCACAAGAGCCAGTTAACGTAGAAAAAATAAAGAAAGAAGTCGAAAAAGAATTAGAAATGAAATCAAAACAAAATATAGAACGATTAGGAAAACAAATTTCTGAAAATATTACTAACACATTCGACGTACTTCAAGAACGGCTGGAAACATTTTGGAACAAACTACAAGAAATTGAAACTGACCATAAACGACAACAAATAATTAAATCTCCATCAAAACCTGAAAACCCAACACCTAAAAAAAATAATGTTATACAAGTTGGTGCACCTAAAAAAGTACAAAACATACAAGAACAGGTCCAACCGTTTCAAATTTCGTCAGATGACTCAGAAACTGAAAGTAGTAAAGAAGACAACATTCAAATCATTAAACCACAATCCGTTTTAAAAACCGTCCAACAAAACGATAAAATGGCTAGGAATCTCCTTGCCGAATTAAAAACAAAAGTAGAAGAACGTAATTCTACTTCTCAACCACCATCCAGACAACCATCCCCTGAAAAACCACAAAAAGTAACACCAAAACCAGTTGAAAGACAAAAAATAACAGTGGTCAGAAAGACAAAACCATTTATAGTAGAAAAATCATCGGGAAAAGATTCTCCAATTAAAGAGGAAAAACCAAAACCAGCAGAACGACCAACTGTTCAACAGATTTATTATTCAAAAACTGTGAAAGAGTCCAGTTCTGAAGGAGAATCAGAAAGTGAAACAGACTCTGAATCAGAATCAGAAGAATCTGAGAGTGAGCCTCCGGTTATTGTAAAGCCTTCAACTAAAACTATAACATCTTCTAGCAAATCGTTAAGGCCGAATACTAATAGTACGGGAATATCTACGTTGCACAACAGATCAATAACTAGGTATAATATCCAAATATATAATATGAGGGTGTTTTGAAAAACCTATTCGGTTCATACTTTTTTGTTTGGATCTCTACTAAACTAAAAATTATTGTTTGAAACTTGCTTTTTTATTTGTAAAACATTAAATTTCTATATTTATATGACAACAAAGAAGTTAAATTACGAATTTGAAATTGGCTGCTGTTTCTTAATAGGTTCTTTCTAAACACTCATACAATATTGGCCATAGACAGAATATCAACTTTTAAAAAATTTTCAATTAGTTTCAAGTAAAAAGTAAAATTTTAGAAATTACAGGTTTCGTAGAAGGCTCAATAGTCTTATACGCGATACTGTGGATTTATGTAAATTAAATGTTTTCGAAAAATCATTTTCTGAAATACATTTTTATACAATTAGATTTTCGAATCTCAATGGATACACTCTTATTACGATCCATGATTTAGAAATACTAATTCATAGTTTTTAAACAATTACCTACATGATATAGGTACAGATCTACAGATGGTCTCTTTATTTTTAATAAATTAAATAAAAATTGAGTGTTTGAGGGAACATTAATCCTACAATTTATTTCTAAAATTTTTCATCTTACTTGAAAGTAGGTAACTGAATTTTTTTAAAAGGTGCTGTCTTTATGGCCAATACAGTATATTAAATATATATTTAGTCAGTGATTAAAATTGCTTTAATGTATTTGACTTAGTTTGGAAAACGCATTAAAAACAAATCCAGATATATTCGTACAATTAAAAGAAAATATGAAAGAAATAGTGGACAGCCGATTAAAAGATCTTGGTATAGATCCAGAATGGAATAAGATCCCAAATAAAACTTACAAACAAAATAACGATATTGTTACACATCACAGAAATATGGCAGCTAAGGTATTACATTATTGTAATTTTAATTAAAAACAAATTTAATATTTACAATTTTTAGAATGTAAAATCATTTATGGACATCCGAAACAACATACTCGAACAACTGGACGATCAAATAAAAGGTTTCAAACGTTCAGATTCCCATGATTTGACAACACCCGAATTAGAACAAAAACCTTCCCGGTTTAAAAATCTAATTCAAAATATGAGAAACAAAGCTAAATCCATTATAAAACACGAAAGAGCCCCTACACCCACTACACCAATTTACAAACTCACTATTCACAAAAATTATAGTTCACCTAGTATAAAACAATCACCCGAAAAACAAACAAAAATTAAATCTTCCAAAAAAACTGAACAAAAAACAATGTACGAATCTGATTCAGACGGAACAGTAACAATAGAACACCGACGTAATTCTCCTGTCAAAAATAAACCGCAACCTACTAAAAGACAATTGAAAAAAAGTAGATCAGAATCAAGTATGGAAGTCGTTGAATTGTCAGACAGAGATATTCCTCAAGCTCAAACGTCTTCAAATAATAATTTAGCTAGATCTTTAGACAGTATATTAGAAATGAAAAAAGAATTAGCTTCTCAACTAAATAAACCCGAAGACCAAATTCAATCTGTGAGTTCGGTAGACACAGTAGATAAAGACGAAGTAGTTATTGTGTCTCCTAGAATACAAAACGGTTCTGGAGATTTTCAAAAAAGTAAATTAAACATTTCATCGTCCGATTCAGACTCAGATGAACTTAAAGACGATGAAATAATTCAAAAAAGTGTCTTGAAAAATATGGCTACCACTAGTGCCACTAAAAAGAAAGTTTTATTTGATTTACATTCAGATAAAACAGAAATAACTGAAGAACAAAATCTCGTAGACACAAAAACAATAAAAAAGACAGTTGTTAAACCAAATAATTCACTTTTTAGAACAAATGAGTGGGGCGATAGTTCAACAAGTATTGATAGTTCTATTTTGGAAATTAAAAAGGGCGCTAAACACCCAACTAGGGGTCAGGGTGATACAATAAGCACGAAAGCTGTAATAAATGTCTCAACGAAGCAAAACAAAACTCAAGATGATATTTCGGATTGGGATATAAGTGATATTAATTGAATTGTATTTATTGTAAATTATGTTTAAATGCTCTAATAAATACATATTTTTTCTATATTATTCTTTTTTTCTTATTGTATTATAAAAGTATTAATTATTTTTATAAAAGTTTCAAGAATTGAAATTCTAACCATCTGTTTGGTTATTTGTGGTGATTAAACTGATAAAAGTGATTGCATTTAGTGAATAAACAAAGGATTTAAAGTGCATTTAAATTTCTGCAAATAAAACAAAAATGTTGAGGCTTAACAAATTTATTAATACATTTGTTTCAATTCGCAACATAAACACAAAAAGTGCACAGCATGTTCAAGATTTTATAATTTCCGAAGAGGTTAAGCATGGTTTGGAAACAGGCGCTCCGGTGGTTGCATTGGAATCTACTATTATTACTCACGGTATGCCATATCCGGACAACATGAATTGTGCATTAGACGTAGAGAAAACAATAAGGAAGCAGGTAAAACATATGACGTTTCATTCAAAAGATTACCCGAAGTTTAAAATTCTTTCAACAGGGTGCAATACCTGCTACTATCGCTATAATTGGCGGGAAAGTTAATGTAGGATTGAACCCGGACCAGATAGATTATTTAGCCAACACTAATATTACTAAATCAGTTAAAACGTCTCGGAGGGATTTACCGTATGTTTTAAGTAAAAAATTAAACGGGGGTACAACTGTATCCGGCACGATAATTGTCGCCGAAAAAGTTGGAATACATGTATTTGTTACTGGGGGTAAGAAAAAAGGTCAGTAACGGTTAGTCATTGTTTATTTAATTGTTGTTTCTAATAGGAATTGGCGGAGTACACAGACAAGGCGAAAATACATTAGATATTTCAGCGGACTTAACTGAATTGGGTAGAAGCAATATTGCTGTTATTTCAAGCGGTGTTAAATCCATTTTAGATATTCCTAGAACTTTAGAATATTTGGTGAGTTATTATCATAATACAGGCTGCGGCAAAATAGCCTCCTTATCCTATAAGGGTAGTGAGAATATAGTTCACAAATTTCCCCACAGAGTACAGCAGTGGTATTGAATTGTTGTTAACAAATTTGGGAAAATCCATATTCCTGCTAAAGTAAAAGATTTTTACTATGTTTGTCATAATAAAAAATATTTTTATTTAAAAAAAGGATAGTCTTCTTGAAACTTTTTTTTATTTTCGCTATAATTTCAGAGAAAATGAATAAAAGTAAAAATTATTTATGTCTCGCAAATATTATTTTTTACAAAAAATATTTATAACAAACCCTAATTGTTATTTAATTTTAAAGAATTTTTAGTTAATAATTTATTTTACTTACGTATACTTTTTGAGAAAATGATTTATTTAAATAAGTATATATATATCTCCAAAAATAGAAACTGAATAATTAAGATTATTGTATAAATAATTAAAATAGAATATTATGAGCAAATTAGATTTGAAACTTTCTTCGATTTAAATGCCTAGTTTTGAGATAATTTCTAAAAAGTAACATAATATTAAACGTCAGTTATAGTTTATAATTTTTGTCAATAGGTGGCTATACTTATAGTGGACTTATGGATTCATAAATTATTAAATAACTGCTTTATTTCTCATTTTTAGAAAAAAGTTTATTTGAAAAAAGTTATTTAGAATTAGAAATTACACAATATCATTTTTTCTTAAATTAACCTTCAAAACTAGAGAAGATATTTTGCCGCACTTGTATGAGGGTAAAGGGTAATATAGGTGATACCAGAATTATTGAGATAAGGAAGGTCGTAAAAAACAAAATTTGCACTACCATTTTGTAATTAAGTTACTTATGCCCATTTGCACCAACAAAGCTTAAATTTTAAGCGACCCTTCTGCCCGGTATTTTTATCTCTGGTTAAAATGTCTGTTAACTAAAACAAAGAAATGTTGCATCGACGTATTAATTGTAACAATTACTCGTGTTAATTTTTCGATGCGACATTTTTTAATGGACATTACAAAGAGATGAAAATCCAAGACTTTAAATAAAAAAATGCAAATCGAAATGTTAACAGCAATGCATAGTACTCGTAATTCATTTGACTTTTTTTCTATGCGATATTGTCAATTTAAAGAACGCGTAATATTTAAGTTACGTTGGTGCCATCCGCCAACAGAACTTAATTAATCAATTAATTTTTGTTGGGAGTAAAAATATGAAATTAATCAGAGAGCATTTTCTAATTATGATTTATTATTTGACAGCTTCGATAGTTTTTAAGTCAGTCTGAAATTAATTTAACCTGTTTTAAGTCTCCCACAAATTAGCTTGAGAAACATTTCAAACAAAGATTGAATGGGAATTTTTAAGAAGTGAAAGGAAAGAATAGTAAAATAAAAAAAATATAAATTATGTGCCTTATTCTCAATAATTCGAGCGTGACCTTGGTATTAATAAACAAAATAAACAATTAGTATTCTTGTAAATAAAGGAAACTCAAGGCGTTTTCGTCGCTACTTTCGGCAACACAACTGACTTTCCCGCGTTCTATTGCCGAACAAGCGGAAGTCAGGCTCCATATAATGTCACATCCGCTAAACAGGCTGCAGAGATAATAGGGGCATCCATAGCCGTTGGGATAAATTCTGGAATGTTGTTTGCTGTCCCTGTGCCTCAAGAAGACGCCCTTGAGGAAGGGCCACTGCAAGACGCTATAAATCAAGCCCTGAGGCAAGCTGAAAATCAGGGAATTGTGGGCAAACACATAACTCCATTCCTACTGAGTGCTGTTGCTAAAATAACACAAGGAAGGAGTTTGAAGACAAGTATCCTTAACTTTGCACATATTTTCTCGTTCAAAATCAAATTATATACAGGCTGTTTCTAAAATTGATGATAAAACTTTAATATTTATATAAAAAAATATTTTTTTTTATTTATTATTTTTGCACTTTTTCTATGCTAATGTACTTTATTAATTACAATTATAAATAAATTCAACAAAAACATATAAATATTATACCAAATAATAAAAAAAATGCATAAACCTATAAATAAAAAGTAGATACCTTTTAACCCTGGCTGGATTTGTAGTAGTGGAAGACCTCCTTTTAAAAAATACATTGCTGATATCATCAAGTCTATTTTTCTACCTGTTTTTAAGTAAGTTATGCCCTCCGAAACTCATATACACCCACTTTTGGGTAAAATTTCAATACGCTGATTCCAAATTTTCAAACCGCAGGTCGATATCTCTTATCGTTCTCGAGATATTTACATTTTAAACTTTACCCATTTTTGAGCCGTAACCCAAAAATGTGTGCAGATACGACAATGGCGACTTCGCCAATCGATTCTACAGGCAAAATTACATAAGTGTATCAATTTTCAAATTTTTTGAGCAATGGATACAATTTCTAGAACAAAATAACTAAAAATGGCCAAAAATCGCAAAAATCTAAGGTGTACCCCTTGCCATTTTTTCAGATTTTGGCCATTTTCAGTTATTTTGATCTAGGAATTGTATCCATTGCTCAAAAATATTGAAAATTGGTACACTTATGTAATTTTGCCTGTAGAATCGATTGGCGAAGTCGCCATGGTCGTATCCGTACCCATTTTTGGGTTACGGCCCAACAATGGGTAAAATTTAAAATGTGAATCTCGAGAACGATAAGAGATATCGACCTGCGGTTTGAAATGCATATAAATATATATAATTTGGAATTTCGAAATTTTTGAAGATTTTGCAGAAAATTAGTGTTTTTGGGTTGCTAAATTAATAAAGTTTATTACATTCATTACAAATCACCTGTATATTAATTTATATTTATTTACTGTTTAATATAATATATCTATGTTTTTTTCCTTAATTTTTTAATAGATATTGCTCTAATAAAAAACAATGCTAAAGTAGGTGCCGGAATAGCAGTTGAATTAAGCAAATATAGATTGCAAGAAAATGGAGAAGAAACAACAAATTCAGAAAATACAACAAATAATATTTCTCCGGTAAGAAATTAATATTTAAAATTCGGTGACCAATTCATATTTTCCATACAAAACTTTACTGAGCATGTCATTTGATTTGTAAACAATAGTAGTGGGAGTAAAGTTTATTTGACGTTTATGGTTTGTTTATTGCTAGTGTTTAAATAAACTTTTGATTTGTTTATTAGTTTTTTCTTTTGTTTAAATTGTGTGAAAGTGTTTTATAGTGATTATTTATAAATTTACAAAACGTTAAAGTTAAATAATGTAAGGTAATAAACAAATTTTTATATTGCAACAATTATAACCTATTTTTCAACAGGTGGTTGTCGGTGGCTGTGTTCTTGATTGCTGTGCGGCTATTCAGGATGCTGAAATTAAGGTAGGATGAAGGTTTTATGTTAATTGTTATTTCAAAAATGATATTTAATAACCATGCATAAATTTCTCGACTGTGATGTAGATTACAAATAGGAAATAGGTATTCAAAATGTAAGTTATATAGAATTCTTACAAAACCGACTTTTCTGTATTGACTTATTCCTTCTTCAGGCTTTATATGTTATATAGTTTAAAATAAAATTCATTCATTATTGCTTCATGAGAAATCGTTATCTCTTCGCGTGTAGTTTGAGAAATGCAATAGATGGCAGCATCTAGCACGTCTCTGTAGTAAGCCGATTTTCTTCAAGTAAAGGAGGAGATTTTGGCAGAAACAACCATAGTACATATTGCAAATATGAGTTAAGTTACACAAATCTTTAAAAGTAAGGAAACCAGAAAGTTTTTTTAATTATCTCAAATTCAAAAAATAATCCAAGCTATACAGGGTGTCTCAATAAGCTTGCTCACTATTGGTAACTTTTTTATTTGAAGAGATACGAGGTTGGTTAAATGAGCAAAATTGTGCCATTTTATATTAGAAAATTGGTCATGTAGACAAAATAAAAATTGTGTCAGCGGTTCTCAAAATTTGGAACAAAATATATATTTTTTAAATAGAACCATATATTTTATATTATCTTATTGGAAATACTATTTTTTTTATCTTTCCAATAAGGTAATGTTGTTTATGTACATTTTTTTCAAATAAACGAGTTATTGACGGTTGAAACTTAAAAATTTTGTAAACTGTTTTATTTGTTTTTTAGCCAAGTAAGCCATGGAAACAATTGATTCTTTGTTTGTTTGACGTATAATGATTTCTCCCGTATAGTTCTCTGTGTTCAATAACTTTACTAAGTTAGATATGATTTTGCTATATGGAAAGTTATCTAGACACCAGTTACGTAGAACGGTCGGCTCTCTTTCCAAAAGAGCTGAAATGTGTCAAAGAAATAATGGCTTTCAATTTGAATTTTTCTTTAACTGATTTGTTATTATTGTAAAATAAATTAATAAAATAATAATTTTATAAAAGACAAATGTTTCCATGCTTTATTACTTGACTAAATAAACTAATAAAAGATAATTTTTATCTTTAAACGTAAATAACTCATTTATTTGAAAAAAATGTACATAAACAATATTACCTTATTGGAAAAAGAAAAAAATACTTTTTCCAATAAGATAAAAAATATATAGTTCCATTTAAAAAATATATCCTGTCCCAAATTTTGGGAGAGAGCCGACCGTTCTGCGTAACTGGTCTCTAGATATATATAACTTTCCATATAGCAAGATCATATCTAACTTTTCTTCATTTGTAAAGTTATTAAACATGATTAAAAAGATAATAAAAAATATATAGTTCAATTTAAAAAATATATATTTTGTCCCAAATTTTGAGAACCGCTGACACAATTTTTATTTTGTCTACATGACCAATTTTCTAATATAAAATGGCACAATTTTGCTCATTTAACCAACCTCATATCTCTTCAAATAAAAAAGTTACCAATAGTGAGCAAGCTTATTGAGACACCTGTATATAGATATAGGAGTTTGACAAACTGGCAGTGTAGTACATTTTCGTCCTAAATAAAAAACTAAACTTTCAAAACTGCTGTATTTTTTTCCGAGCAAGTACTGCCTGGCCTACAAGGTTATTTTTATCAAAATATCGTCAAAATGAACTTTGTGTATCCTGAATGAAAGTGAATTTAAAATGCAAGAAAGTTAACAATACATTTGTATTTATTAAATTTCAATAGTTATATACAACTTTGGGGTATCGAGTACAGTTTGAATGGTTCAACATAATTATATAGCATCTAACAGAATAATTAACTCTAATATGAATATACATTTCTATATGCCACAATAGAAAATCACATTTGTGTTACGCACCAATAGGATTTTCCAAACAGCATTGCGTTATTTTGTAGTTTCAGGAAGCATGTATTGTTCAGAAAAGATGGTAAAACTAAATAATACTGTTTGAATAATATCTCAACGTACGGAAATATTCTTTATTGGTTAATTTGTGCTAGTATCAAATTTCTTACCATCTCAACTGAGAAGTTAAAACAGCGCTTAAGAAAAAATTGGTCTTTTGCATTAATTCGAATTATCGATATGAACTGGTTTGTTACAATTTTAAATCTGCTTTAGCAACTGAGTTAATTTAATAGGACCTGCCTATCATTAATTAGTAATTATTTTATGGTTACAGAGAGTTTGATATTTATGACGATGACTTTAATATATTCTAATTATTCACTGTTATAACGTTATGCCGACGTGTATATGCACCATCAACACTCTGGACCTTGAGGTCAATCTTTATTATTAAGCGCCTTATCAGTTTACAACAATGTTTAATATTTGTTTTAACCTTTAGAAAAATAATGTAACACCAACGATTTCCTTAGAACTATTTATCGTTTTTGAAACATTTAGCTGACAATAGGATGAGTTACAACTCTTGTGGACTAGATGTAAACATATTTACTGTTTTATTATTAAAAGAGGATTGATTGGTAGAGGTTACATTTATATTATTAAAATCCACAAGGTTTACTTTAGACATATATGACAGCAATGTTATTAAAAATAGAAAAACAAGTAGTAAAAAATTCGCTTTAAAACTTTGTAAGAACATCATTTCTGTAGTGTCAAAATGATAGGTGATGTGCGAACAATATGGCGGCCGGTAATGCAGTTACACGCGGCAAATAATTTCTGAAAGTATGAACATCTATGAAAGCCAGTAAACTAACGTACTTTGGGTAAAACACGATTGAATTTGCACGCACATAGGCCGGACAGGAGGTACACAATCAACGAATATTATACGAGGGGGTACCCAAAAATCACCGGATTTATTTTCTGGAGGGTGGTGTCTTTCCTAGATATTCTTTTGTATCAGTTTCCTAAGCGTCATCATTCGGAATACAATTGATCGGTCAGTATTGCGTTTTTGTTGTGTGACAAGGAGAGGGCAGAACAGTAACAAGCAAATAACTTTAATATAAACTCTTAAATTATACTTTCATCTTTGTTATCTTTGTAAGTAAAAATTCTGTTTAGAAATTATCATTTTTCCCACATCTCTCTTTGTTTAGTCTGGATGTCAGCCGCTTAAATATTTAGTGTATTGATAATTAAATCAGTAAATTACTGAAGATTATAACAGTTTGTTTTTGGTTAGTCTAGTTTAGAGATTCATACTGGAAAGACAAGAATCTGTGTTGGTCTCTCATGTCCAAGCGACATGTAGGTTGTAGAGTCCTAGTTTTGGCTCGCGTTCTGCGGAACTCGAGAATTTTGGCCTAGGTATGCATCGGTATCTTTAAGATTTTGTTATGTTTAGTGTAGTCGTTAATAATAAGTTGTAAATAAATATGTAAATAAGAAATAGAAAAAAAATATTAAATGTGTCCGTCTTCATAACAGTGTTCTTCAATCATCAATCTTCTCTATAAGTGTTAAGTGAAAGTGTATGTGTTCATCGTCAATAAAGTGATCATTCAAGCCATCGTCGGAAGGGTAAACCGTCTGGGTCCTCTCGCCCCGTGTTACAGTTGGAACTTGTGCTCTACCAATCGCCAAAAGATAAATCCGGTTAATTTCGAGTGCCCTCTCGTACGTTCTACGAATGGTTTGCTTTTGCTTGTCACCGTCTTCTATTGGTTAGCTGCTTTCAGTGAGGAATCAAAATAACTACTACGAGTACCATTTTATGTTTTGTTTAGTTAAATTTGTGCTTACGATAATACACTTTAATATCATTAAATGAATAATTTATTTTACACGCACTCTCGATTATTATCCTTGTTTCGTTTAGTCTCGCTGCGTTTTCGTTACGTTCCGTTACGTTTTGTGGTAGTGGTCGAAGCCGATCGTGATCGTATGACAGTCGTTGCAGAAATCCGCCGGTAGTAAGTCGGTACACGAAAATGAGAAAGTTTGTTTTATTTAATAAGACAGTACAGTTGAGTCGAATTAGTTGAGTTTCCCGAACAATAAAGTACAATTTCAATAGTTATAACAGTATAGTATAGGGTAGTATAGTTTTACACTCCCTTTGTACGAGGCACTATTTTAAATAAGCTCATATAAATATTAGAATTTAGCGGTTTTTTATGTATGTATATATAATATATAATTAATATATCATTAATTTGCATCACTTCTTGTTTCTTTAAATATAATAAATCGTTGGAGTATTTCATTTTTCACATTCTGGAAGTAACAAAAGCTTCCATATGTTATGGAAAAGCGACAGTGGACAATGGGAAAACTAGCGTTTCACTTTCCATTCTAAGCGTTTACTTTCCAACTCATGGTTATTCAGTTCCTGCGCTCATTTTTGTAAATTTGGGAAGAATTTCACTTGAATACACTCTATTTTTTTTTTAAAGCTAGGTCAACATGACTTGGTACAATTTTAAGATATACACTTAGGTCTCTAAAGTTGCGGTGATGTCATGAATTTGTCTAAAGGTGCGTCCCCATTGCGTCGGCTTAACGATTTTTCTCGTTGGCTTTGCCGATTATATTGACATGTCCCCAATGAAATGGCATAATCAGCTAGCTTATTCGTAATAATAATATTCGAAGATGAAGTCGTGCTACTCGCAGCAGCTGCATTTGTAATTATTGCAAAAAAAATATATCAAAGAAACGAAGATTTTGGGACCGTCCAGAAGCTTATACAACAGAAAAAATATAGCACAAATGATTTGGTAAAAGATTTAATTTTGGTTGGTGTGATATTTTAAATCTAGAATATAGATGTGGCTGTAGTTTTAGAAACTTTCTCAGAATGTCATCGATTGAATTTGAGGATTTATTGAGTAATTGGACCAATAAATAATCACGAAAAATGCAAACTTCAGAAATGCAATTCGTGTAAAAGAGGCGTCTTGGTTTGACATTAAGATTTTTGGCAAGAGGAGATTCATATCAGTCCCTTTTATTTCGGTTTTTGTAATTCCTATTTTTACAGTCCCAAAGGATCGGGCAATCTTGGAACATTTGATTAATTCACTTTTTCATTGGATCACTCACTCATATTAGGCGTTTCCGTAAAGTCAATCGAATCTATCCGACGGATCTGTTCGATGACGTCACAGATATATTAGATCTTCGAGCATATACTATAATATAGTATATGCTCGAAGTATCAGATCATCCGATTTTCGAAGCGAATTTGAGGTTGCAGAAGAAGTTTAACTTGTTAAAATGGATATGAAAATAGCGTTTGTTTTTGTAGTTGTCCATAATTTTATAAATATACGACGACTCAAGTGACACTGAAAGGCCACTTGAAACATTTGTTTCGATTATTTCGATTAGAAATTGTTTCATGTGGTCATTTATTTGTTCGAAATAATTCAAAAACTTCACAAAATGCGGACTTTCATATTTTCTTCAGAACTTGCTATAGTGCTGCAATGTTTATAATCAGAAACATTTAAATAAATACATTTTCTGAAACACAAATGTTCACAATTTTAAATTTGCGCGCGCAATCTTAACTCTGGACATGGACCAGTGTTGAACATTTTTGAACGGATCACTCGGTCTCACTGATCGGAGTGAGTTAACGAACGCGTCAAATTAACCCGATTGACTTTACAAATGCTGCAGATTGTATCGGATCAATCCGATCGAATTTACGAAAATACCTATTGAATATATTGTGTATCGTTACTGAAGTGAATCAGTGAATTTTACGCTTCCCCACTGCATGGAACCGCTGGGCTTCTTTTGAAGCAGACCGACACTAGTCGGTAACTAAATCGGCAAAAGCCGACTTAGTGAGGACGCACCTTACGGACATTTTTGTGTGATTGGCAATTTCGCTACGATGTGTTTTAGTCCTCACGTTTATACTTAGTCAAATCACTGCACATATCACGCATGTATTCTCACGGAAGCCTTCCGAATTCGGTCTACTGGAGCACCCTCAACAAGCAGAGTCGGGCAGCTGGGTTTTGCTCTGTCGCCGTGGCCTTCGCTTGAAGAGTTCCTCGAGCGGCGTGGCTAGCGGGCCCTTCTTAGCCCGGTTAAACCGACCCTTGCTGAAGAGGTTCTCCAGGTGATACTTTAGTCAGATGTTCTGCGTGACGGAAGTATCCGGCGTGCTTAGCCCTCTGGTTCGATTCGCCCCCATGTTGCCTTGTCCGCTGCTGCCTTGTTGGAGTTCTCGGAACTCGTGCAGCTCGTAGTTGTTGTTGCCATTGGGGTTTTTCAGGCTCACTGCTGGGGGAGACGAGGTGGATTCTTCTACTAGCAAAGCGCAGTGGGAGTTCGTGTCGGAATCTGCGGCTGCGTCACCTAAACCCCAACAAGATACTTGAACACACAATAGTTATCTTGTATTAGTCAAACAGGACACTGACAGAATTTAATCTTTTTGCCGGAATTTACGAACGCGCGGTAGAAATGCAGTATACTGTACGGGTTTATTTCCAGACATTTTGTTAGTAGAGATTGTGCACAAAAATAAAGGTAGAATTTAGAAGGGAACACATTTACAGCCCATGACGTGAAAGAAAAACGGCTTGAGGAATGTTAAATGCTTTCAGAATTTCTGTAAAGCGGCACTACCATTAGAAATATTTTATTATTACTTGTTATACGCAATGTATGAACCGCTTTTGTTGAACAGAATTAATTGCAGTATACCAGTGGCATGAATACTAAAGTCACTAGATATGTAAAGTACCGCAATTGGCCGCAATATTGTGTCGAGCTTCGGCGCCAAATTTAAAATGGATTATTTTGAAACGAGTGCTTTATTACAAAGAAAAATAATCGGCAGTGAAATAAATCTATGAAGGTAATTTAATTAATGTTGATTTTATGTTCATAATTTTTATAATATGCATACATATAAATACAAAACATAACTGATCAAATTTATAAAGAAAATAAAAAGTAAGTACAATTAAGTTTAATTTTCTTCAGGTCGTTTGACATGATGACAGCATTGACGCTAAAGTCCCCAGATATAGTGACTTTTATAGGCACAGCCAACTACAACTAGACCCTGATTGGCCTGATTTCGCCATATTGGCTGGTAATGCGAGCTTGGTTTTAACTAAAACGCTGTTTTAAGAAATGTCAAATTCAAATTTCAATATTTAATTTCACCCTTATGTTTAAAGAACGATTTTTTAAAAAATATTTGTTTGAATACAAACTATGTTCTGCTTAAAAATCATATTTTGATAAATTTGATATAATTTATTTGTATTATTAAATAATGAAATTTGATATTTCTTAAAACAGTGTTTTAGTTAAAACCGAGCTCGCACTACCAGCCATTGGCTCGTAATATAAATTAAATAAATAAATATATCATCACGGCATATTACCCATTTCTGGGTGTGCCAGTATCTACAACACATGTAGACATCGGTAATGATGACGATATATTTTACCGTGTGGGCGCTTACCAGGCGTCACCTCACGGGCACTCATAGCTGGTGTGGAGAGTGCACCACAGGGGTCACTTTTGTGCCATTTAAAATTGGAAATATTTGGTGTCTGTCGGGATCGAACCCGGTTCCCCCAGGTTCGCGACCAGACACTCAGGCACGCGGCCACGGTTTTAGCTAAAACACTGTTTTAAGAAATGTCAAGTTCAAATTTCAATATTTAATTTCACCTTTAGATGTAAAGAATGATTTTTTTTAAAAAATATTTGTTTGAATATAAACTATGTTCTGCTTTAAAATCATATTTTGATAAATTTGATATTATTTATTATTGTTATTAAATAATGAAATTTGACATTTCTTAAAACAGCGTTTTAGTTAAAACCGTGATCATACTACGAGCCATGTGTCTAAAAAACGTTCTTCTCTCTCTAACACATTGGTACAATGAATTGCGGTACTTTATATATCTAGTGACTTTAATGAATACTATCTCACAGTGACGTCATTTCGAAACTACAGTTAGTCGACTGTTGCCCACTTTAGTGATTGGTGGAACTTTGCTGTCACAGACTGTACATTTTCCAAACGTAGAAATTTTGCCCATGGAATCGGAATAGGTTGAGTTATTGATGTTATTTTTATTTATAATTTGTGCTCCGGGGTGTACTATTTAAATTTGTGAGCGCGCGAACTACGAAATTATATAGGGCAAGAAATGTACTCTTTCAAGCGCGCCGACAATTCAAAGTATGTATCTACTTATTGAGCGCGTACTGTACACTGCATTTTATCCGAACGCCCAAATAAAAAAAAAAGACAACCAAGATTCGTAAAAGGTCGAACAAAAAAGATAGAGTCAAGTTAAAAAAGCTGTCAAGTAAAATTTATCAGTAGATTATAACATAAGATTGAGGACAATCATAATTATAAGGATGTTCAAAGAAATAAAGATAGGACAAAGAGAATATTCAAAAGATTGCGAAAACGAAAAATTGTGTCCGGAAATCTGTCAAATGTCAAATGAAATTTATATTTGAGTTGTGAAATGAAAAAGATGGTCACCTAGATTACGTGAAGAACAAGAGGAATATGTGACAAAGACAACAAAAATAAAAGGCACAAACCCAAATTAGAAATATATCTGTCAGTGTCCTAAATTTGGCAAAGCTTTAGCATTTCATGTACATATATTCAAGGCGTTTAAAAAGTGCTGTTGATAATGATTCCACCAGAATCCTACAAACGAAGTTGGCCATTCGATTACAGGATTCCTTTTAGCAAAGCCATCATCGTTGGTAAAAGTGCTCTCTATCTACAGCTCTGGCAGTGACAATGGCAATGTCGTTATGTAAGCTCTGCAGTGTGGCATGTCACATACCCAATCATCCTCATCTTCCGCCGGCTCGAGTGTGTGAAAAAATATAATGTGTCTTGTGTCTCAACAAGCAGGTGACCACCCTCATCGTCAATCACATCGTGTACTACCTAAACAGTTTGCTCAAGTTCGGGGCAGTACCTGGGAAGAGCTTAGCGCGACAGGTTTCTTGCAGGGAACGCTGATGATACTCTAGGTTCTCGGCACTCAGGAAAGCTCTAGTTGCTGAAGTGGGCCGAGGGTGCGGAGGGGGCGAAGGGGGCTGCTCTGGGGGCTCCTTCACCAAGAGGCTCTCGCGTTCGCTTTCCGTGCTCTCGTAACTCGGTTTGTGGAGGGTGCTTGTTCTGGTCGAGTCGCAACCTGCCCCTCCAGGTACCTACGAAGACAATATCAGGATCAGTATTTTTGAAAAATTGATTAGGTTCTGTCAAATACAAAGGTGGATGAAATATAAAAGAGAATTTTGTTCTGGAGTAATGGTAAAGTAGCGATGGGTAAAACACGAATTCCCTTAAGAGATAGGATTCCGAGAAAACTAAAATGGTTTAGGCGTGTAATGAGACGGGATGAAGACTATTTTGGAAAGAGGGTAAGCGGAATTCAAGTGGAGGGTAGAAGAGGAAGAGGAAAGCCAAAGAAAAGGTGAAGGACTGTGACGCAGAAGACTTTTGAGAGAAAGGACTGTGTGAAGAGGAAGCATTGGACAGGAATGAGTGGAAGAGGAGAATAAGGAACGACAAAAATGCGTGGGAGGGGAGCGACCTCTAATAAAATAAGGAAAATCTGAAGAAGGAGTTCAGGTAAGGTGGAGTAGCGCGATGCGACTGTAAGAGATGAACCTTCTCGCTCATCTTATTGCAAATATGTTGGCTCCAGTGACTCAATGGTTAGAGTAACGCCTCTTCCCATTAAGGCAGGGATGTTTGTGTATGTGAACCCTCTCTGTAATTGAGAGTTAACCCTGTTGAGGGGGTTCTTTAAAAGAAAGGAAAAAAAATATATATACCTATTTTGCGACGCTGTCGGACTGGATATCTCATGCTAACATCTCTACCAACAGCTCCTTCAGGCCGCGTCACCCTACTCCATCGTACCGGGACTCCAGAAAAATTCTCGTTTATTTTTGATCCACCCTCTAACTAACTCCAGTTCTAATTGAGACATGCAGTTTACTAACGATATTGTTATCGCTAGATTTGAAAAAATGTAACGTAATATTCATAGGATCCTTTAGAATTGCAGCAAATCAAACTAGAATCGTGTGTGTTAAGTCAGCATTATGAATTCTTTATTTGGGAGAACCCAAGTGATTGTACAGTTTACGGCAATTTTATGCATACGTGTTTGGCGATAAAACTTGGAGAAAACTACTTACAGTGGAATAATGCACTACTTTAAGGTCTATATCGACATACCGATCCGTTTACACTGGCTGTGTTGATGAGTATTGTGTGCGAGGGACTGCTCATGCCCAGATTCTGGCTGGAGTTGTTATCCAGGCTAATTATTGACGGCCTGGCCTCCATTTCAGCTTGGAGAATCTTTATCTTTTGTATCATCTCCCGAATTTCGTATCTCAGAATGCCTAAGAAGCAGAGCTTTAGGAAGGCTATTACACAGTATCCGAGTATGAATAATATATCTGCTGTTTGCCGGAGATATAATTGTAATCTCTCCTCGCATCCTGTTGTGTGGACTTCTTGGCAGACGTTTCGATGTGCTTGTTCCTTCGATGTTGGCTCGGTAGCGTTCCCTGAAATACATTAATTAAAATAATCATTATTTTAAAGAAGACTGTTTTTCAACAGAGAATTTCTGTATCTTAGTTATCTTGAACTGTGTTAAGAGTTCAAATTAAAGTATATAAATAACGATGACGGTATTGAACCCAGGGCCTTCCGATATCTAGTCGGACGCTTTACCAACTGAACTATAAGATCCCCTTGAAATCCGTGAATTTTTCACATGTCATAAACTCGTTTATTTATTTATTTATTTATTTATTTATTTATTTATTTAATGATCAACCCAACAGGCTAAGCCCAGATAAAGGGTTGTAAAAAATACAAAAAACACTCAGCAATACATAAAAATAAACAAAATGCTGACGACATATTAATGAAATTTTTAAATTCCAAATGAAATATATCAATCCTCGAAAATTTACAATTATAAAGATTGCACATACGATATATAGGCGACAGCATTAAATAATTAGTTCTAGCACCCGGTAAATAAAAAGTAAAGCTACTTCTGGTACGAAAAGAGGGAATATGAAATTGGAGAGAGGAAAGAGTACAAGGATCGTCAACGCAGCTGTTTACAACTTTAAAGAGATGTATTATTAGGGCATTTTCACGGCGTTCAAAGAGATTCTTGAAATTAAACATATGTAACAACTGTTTATAATTTACAGAATAATCAGGGTAGTTATTATGTGCCTTGTAATAAAGGTATTTGAGAAATTTTTTTTGAACAGATTCAATCAGATCTTGATGAACTTCGTAAATAGGGTTCCAAATGATGTGACAGTACTCTAGCTTAGAGCGGACGAAAGAAAAGTATAGGTTCGTAATTGCTGATAAATTTAGGAAAGTTCGAGTATTTCTTATTATGAAGCCTAGCATTCTCATGGCACTGTTATATATATCTTGTATATGATGTGTAAATGTAAATTTGGTGTCATATTTGACTCCAAGATCTCGTACAGTAGTAGATCGTGACAAGGTGACATTTTCGATCGTATAATTATAAACAATTGGCAATAGTTTCCTAGTAAAAGACATTACTGTACATTTATTTAGATTAAGATGTAATTTGTTAATTGAGCACCATTTTGAGAGTCTATCTAAGTCTTCTTGGAGAAGTTGGCAATCTTGTACTGAGAGAATTGGGTAAAATATTTTTAGGTCGTCGGCGAAAAGGAGTTTATCAGTGTGAATTACATCTGTCATCATTAATAAAAAGAAGAAAAAGTAGTGGACCTAGATTTGAACCTTGTGGAATCCCTGAAGTCGGAGAGAAAGAGAAAGAATTGACGCCTTTGTAATGAACGTACATTTTTCGTTGACAAAGGTATGAGGTGAGAAGGGAACGTAAGGGAGAGATAAAGAAAAGGAATCAAGCTCGTACATGAGAATGTTCTCCCTTGTGGAATATCGTTACCCGCACAACAGCTAGACATCACCCGTGGTAGTAAATTGGCACTACAGTACAATATTATAATTAATTATATATAATTATAAATATTAAAGAGGGTCTTGTAGATCAGTTGGTAGATCGTCCGAACAGATATCGGAAGGCTCTGGGTTGAAATCCCAGTGAAATCCATAAATTTTTCACAGATGTGTCTTCGTTATTTTATTTGTTGGCTTACCGGTTAATGTTCTTTCTTCCGTGATGCTGGTGCAGCAACTAACCGGTACGATATAAACAGAGGCCGGCGAAGCTTCAGTAACAGCTCCAGGTGTAGGTTCTGCAATCCAGGCAAGCATTTGAGCGCCAGTACGGTTAAGATGTCCATAATCCATAGCACTGGATACTCCACAGCAAGCAAAATCCATTTGTAGCCGGTCCCACAATTGAGTCATTTCAGTGTTATAGCCGTACTCTGTGTGTAAGCGAAAGCGAAGGTTGGGTTTCAACTCTTGGCAAATTTTATCGAATCGGAACATCCAGAAAATGCCGATGACCACGTCGCCAAAGAGCAGGATGAGGAGCATGAGCCAGTAGACGTTGAGGAGGCGTTCGCTTAGCCGCAAAGCGCCGATGCACCCGATTACCTACGGGAAACATCAAAAGAATTAGTTTTTGAAAATATGCTCTACTGGAAAATTATTTGCTAGTTCACACTGAGACTGAGAAGTAGTGTTTGACCTAGGGATTTGTTAACTACTGGATGGAGCGAGTGAATCTTTACCATGTACCCGGCTAGATAGACAGAGATAGTCATACATAATTCCGATTTGTTGTCTTTGTTTCCGTTACTTGTCAAATCTTTTGTTTGGCAGTTTTGACAGACTTTAGGTTATTCTTGATATCATCATTGAAATATAATTATTTTAATATATGACAATGGTTCGAAGGTGTTGTGTTGAAAATTGTGTATCAAAATATGTGATGAACGGTGCTGCGTCGTTTCAGTAGTAAGTTATGATTAAAATTATGATTTCTTCTAAAAAATAATTTGACAAATAAACATGACATATTATTATATGTTTTAATTTAACGTTGCATTGGTTGTATTCGTACTTATTTCACGTTTCATGATCAAATATACTTGAACACAATTAATTTTTGACGTGAATTTGACGGATGTGATTATGACAGATATGAATATCAAATTTACTTGTCTAAAGTGGAATTATCTATATCTTTCTCACTCACACTTCCTGTGTTCTCTCTTAATCTAGCCGGGTACACAAGAAATACATATACCGATATACACTTGCTCCATCTAGTAGTTAACAAATTTCTGGTTTGACCACTATCTTGCTCTGCTACCTCAAGTTAGCCACAAGAACTCTTCGCTCTTAAGAAGTATTAGTCTACATTTCCAAAATGACTTAAACAGGTATAGAAGTGGGGGTCACCTGTAAGTCGTCGGTCCCATGAAGGCTGTGTGTTAACCACTCACACTACTAAATGCAAGTAAAAATTATGTCAAGAGGCCGTTGTAATTTCGGTTTTACATTCGGAAACTGATTGATGGGCCATTATTAATTTTGTTGAACCAAAACTTAAATCGAAACGAATTACGATGCCTTACGTAGGACTCGAACCAATAACTTTTAGTTCGCGGAACGGTATCGCTTCCACTGGATATGGCTAGTTTTCCTAATTATTCTTACGAAATCTACTGTGATATTACCTGGAGGACGCCGGACTGCGTGGCAAGCGCGAGATAAGCGTAGAGAAAGCTAGGCTGGTAGAGCGTGAGATTGGGAACAAGATGCCTGCGGTAGTCAGAGACGAGCACGCGGCCAGCGACGGCACAAAAGGCCAGCACGCTGAGGAACAAGACGGCATTGCAGGTGTAGATCCATATACGGTAGTAGCGCATCGCTCTGGCGTTGCAGCTGGTGAGGATCTGGTCCAAGGTGTCTTGGCGGGGCACGGCTCTGCGCTGCTCGTCGGTGCTCCCGGCGGTCACCTTCCGGAGCGGCATTCGGCGGGACTCTCGGTCTCTCGTTCGTGCTCGGCCCGCCCTGAAACGCTCGCGTAGCGTGCACTCTTCACGCCCCAAAGGCTCACCTACATACAACACAATCAGGATCAAGGCATTTTCTAAAGTGGGAAACCGAACAGGGCAGAGCTTACATTGTATATACTCTGTCTCTCATTCAAGTTGTCAAAAAACCCAAATTTCAACCCTTCATAAAAAAATCTGTTGTGGCCAGCACAAGACCTCTCGCCATTTCCATATTAGGCTATATAAGTATTGTATTGCACTTTGCTATCGAACCGTCGTTTTATAACAAAATATTACAGAACTTTACCCAAATATTGTCTTTTATTGTATTTAACATGTCTTCTGCACACATATAATTCTAATTATATCTATTTTTCATTGTATGAGGAAGTTTCTAAATGTCACAGATTTTTCCACTTCATTAACCAGATTGGCGGTATTTCTGATGGATACATGCATATTACCTATAATTTCAAATATTTAATTAATAAAACAATAAGAAAGATTAAATGTACTTCCCAGAAAAAGCTATCAAAATGTCACTAAAACTGTTTATTTTTGACACTGAAATCTGTCATTTACAAATTATGTTATAAACATTTGAATTTGTCAACTGGTTTCCTTAGTGTAGTTTCGCCTACTCGACTTGTTATATCCCGATATTCTATATATTATAGCGTCTTTATCTCTAAATTTATAGAAGATATAATAAAAAATTTAAATGTATCAGGTGTAGAATTTTGTTCTTCAAAATTAGTAATATCAAAAATTTTCAAAAATTAATATTTGGAAGAATTTCTTTTAAAAACTACTTCTTCCGATTGTTCAATTGTTACCAAAACCTTTTCAGCTCTTCCCGGGAATGTCAGATTGAGGAATTCATAGTTAAACAGGTCTTATGTCTTATAGTTTTTGAGGAATCGTCTGTCCAACATCCAGCCATACACACACACACACACACACACACACACACACATCCACACACACACACACACACACACACACACACACACACACACAGACATCATTGTAAAAATGTTAAAATCGGATTCTAGTGACCTTGAAACGTGCTTATTCATTAAAATCTGGATATGTGATTTTTAGCATGATTCCAATACCTCTCTTAGCGAGAGGTAAAAAGACTGTGATTCATGTCACTACTATAAACAGAGTTGGATTCTCATAACAAAAATATTAAGAAACCACGCACTTATAATTATTTAACACAATCTGTTGCGCATGTTCGTGTAAATAAATTTTATTCAAATTAATTTTATCTACTTCATTATTATGTCACAATGTCTTCGTATCTTCTGTAGGTTCAGTTCCAAACAATGAATTTTCTACAGAAACGTCAAGTTTATTAACATTATTACTTGCTGTAGCTACGTCAACATCATTTGAAACCCACGGTTGCCACATGATTTTTTTTTTTTAAATAATGTGAACTTTTTATTAGAGAAGTTGTATCAAAACTAAGTTTTTCTTATAATGTATTTTATATGAGGTAAGTATAAAATAGTAGGGGAAAATTTAATGCGGGTTACTTGCTAATTTAGTTTGGAAACTTAACCAGTTTCTTAAATATATCGAAATTATAATAATGTTAGTATAATTGACACTCAAAACTGGCTACGTTAAATACAGGCTAACTTATTTAAATTCAAACCATAGTAATACACCAATGATAATTTCTTATTTTTGTAATAAGTATCTTTGCGGTTTTGGATAGCATTATGGATTGCATAAGCATATTATCTCATAACAAAGTGTTTGGATCTTTGAAAATGAAAAATTTCTGAATTTACAGGGCTGATAGAGGAGATCCCAAAACCGAAATTTTAGTTGTTTTGAAAAGTGATTCTAACGACTGAAGAAGTGTATTTTGTCTAGGAATGAATGCTTTGAAAAACCATAAAGTTTTTTCTTCAAAAAAATTTATAATTTTTTCTTACTAAAAAAATTCAGAACAGCTCTCGTATATAAACAACTGGACACAATGCAATCAGTTTTGCATCTATATAGTGCAAGTTATGTGAGATATCCAAATAATCATACGAGTATAAAATAACATCATAGCAACCCTACTCAAATATCGTTCTTCCAAAGAGAATTTCATAAATAACAAATACTCCTCGTTAGCAAATTCTCTTGCACATCTAGTTTGTCAGATATAAAACACGAGTTTTAAAGTTTCCTGGAAACTACATTTACAACATCGATTTCTACGAAACAGGATCAAGTCTTTTCAAGTGCCCCGAACTTCTCGGTTTTTGTTGAATTTCGCAGAATCTTATATTTTCAGCAAAAACTGAACTAATGAATATAGACATTTCATTTTTTTGTCTTCATTAGTTCACATTTTCGCAGAATTCGCTTCCGTCAAAATTCTCTGACAAATCATCGATTAGGATATTTCACCGAACTTGAATAAACAAAAAGCGGATTCTGCGAAGCAAGATTACATTAGTTAGAAATCAGTTAGATGAACTGCTATTCTCTAGTTGTCTATGGTCACTTGGGTCAGTAGTGTTTTAAATATTTGACAACTCGAAATTGTTCGTAAAATTAGTTTACTGGGAATTTATTTAAATGGTTTGCCTCGTACTAAGACATGGTTGAATTGACAGCAGGGTAACGTATACTAAGATGTGCGAGGTATACGGCCGCTAGCTTTTATACAGTGGGAGGGAGTGGGTTGTTTTGGAGTTGTTCGAATAGTGAAATTAAAATAAATAAGGGCGCCACGTCCCTCACCTAACTCTAATTTTATTATAAATTTTCGAACGTAGTCCTGGACATAAAGTCTCCTTAATATTTGAACCACTATCGTATAATTACGTTAATCAAATTTACCAACTATGTTAATAATTCAAGAAGATGTGAAGGAAAAAGTATAATACGATTAAGAATCTAATCCCATTTTATAATGCACTGGTTAGTGAGCAATTCCCAAGGAATTATTCGTATTAAAACGTTGGGTGGAAAAAGTGGAAAAGAATTCCTTTCAAATTGAAATCCGATAACTGCTTAGGATGGAACGAAATAAGAAGTAGAATTTAAAGTAATTTAACAGGATCCAAAAAATATTTTAGTATTCACGACTTGTAGAACAACTGAATTTCTTTTATAGTACTTGTCAGCAGTTATAAAGTAATTAAAACTTCTATGAACATCTGTTCTTTTTGTTAGACTGTACACAATATTATTTAGGGACAGTGACTTTGACATCAAAGGCCAGCTTTTCGCTGTCAGAAGTCTTTGGCAAACATTGATATTGCCCAAGTTTACGTCGTTGCCCTATATCGGTGACCTTGGATGGTAGATGTAACTTAATCTATAGCTATACTAGGATCAAACCTTAGGGAAAACGCGTGTCGTCATAATGTCCATACATCGCCATGTTCATTTATTGTTTTATTCAGTTTCATAGCGTTGAATTCTTGACCATGAAGTTAGCGCAGATGAACTCACAATTGAAAAAGTATATAAACCTAACATAACCTCATTCATAATGTTCAAAATGTTACACAGTTAAGCCTGATCTATAGATTGCATAGAACAGAATGGAATAGAATAGAACAGAATAGCACAGGGAATAGAAATATAAGCCAATGCAAATGCATGGAACCATTTATACTTGCACAGAATGGAATAGAATAGAATGGAATAGAATAGGACAACGTTGCCACGTTCGGATGTAACGAATTCGGGAGATTGTTCGTAGAATATCGGTAGATTTCGATAATTTTCGGTAGATTCTTTTTTTTTGCATTATTTTAATATATATTTGTTGTGTTTGTTTTATGGACTTTTTGTACAAAACACTAATATAAATGAATAATTTTATTTATCAAAAAATGTAAATTTATATAAAAACAAGAAAAAGTTCTTATGAAGATTGATGGATGTATGTATCTTCGTAAGAATTTTTTCTTTTTAAATTAGAATCATCATTTTGGCAATAAGATTAAGAAATCGGGAATTCCCCTAGTATTGTTTGTACAATTTGTCAATGGGAAGAGTGTTAAGGAAGTGTACGTTGACTACCTTTAATTTAAATTTTACTAAATAATAAATTATTGAAACAATATAATCAGAAATTTTGTCAATCAGCAAATTCGGTAGATATCAATGTCTTTCGGTAGATCGGTAAATTGAAGAGAAATTCGGTAGATTTACCGAAAAATCGGTAGAGGTGGCAACACTGGAATAGGATATAACCAAATTTTATTTCTTATTCTATTCCATTCGGCGTGCTTCGATAATATTCGTGAGACTTGTTGTGACTTCGTTGCTTTTGGCTCATCCAGTAACGTAAAAACTTTCTGTAGACAACATTTATTTTGCAGAAATACTATATTTTATTGCAAAAACAAGCAATGACATTATTCAAATGACCAATAAATATAGTTAATTTAGTGCAAAAGTGACGTCATTCTGTTCCAAGTCTTCTATTCTATGCAACCTATAAATGGTCTTAAAAAATTCTATTCCATTCCTTATTCTATTCCATACTATTCTGTGCAATCTATAAATCAGGTTTAGCCAACTCTGGTTTGTTTTCAATGTAAAATAACCATTCTCATTGTTTTTCGCCACAAAGGTAAAATTATTATCTCCATGTTAATGGTTTCTCGTTTTCCAATGAAACTTTTTCTAAAATCGATTGAATAAGTGGATTAAAAACCCTTTTGAAGAATAACCAGTCACGAGAATGAAAATTTTATCTCCTCGTTAAATGATTTATAGCTAAAGGATCGAACAAACAGTTTTTTCATCATCCCTTAACAAACAAATCTGAAACAATTCGTCAGTGAAATATCATTATTACGGAGGATGGAATCCTTTGTTGTTAGCGAGGAAGATAAGCGAGGGATGATATTGTAATTTATCCAATTTTTTTACACGGTTAGTGAGAAAGGAGAACGTTCATTGAACTGCATCATCATAGTATAAATAACCATGAACAATAAATAATCATCTCAGGATAATTTCCTTTTCTTTCATGTGGAAAATTGGACAAGAATTTAATATTTTTATATTTATTTTTTAACTTGTAATTTTTATATTTTTATACCAAAATTTTTCACCAACGTCATTAAACGTTTATTTTTGTATTTTCTGGAAGTTTTGTGTACCTATTATTTTAGAAAACCTTTTTACTGTCGTTTTCAGGCAACACTAAAATTACGGTATGGAACAGTTTGATTTGTTTCCGTAATTTTGTGTTGTTCACTTAAATTTAACCCCTCCCTCTCCACTGTCAAAAAGCTGGCGCTTGTACATCAACGCACCTAGGGTACCTCATCGCTTATTCGCGTATCACGAATTGCACGTTACAAAATTCTCTAAAACCGATGTATTTAGTCCAGAAATCACCTTCTAAAGAGGAGTTTGAGATATACAGTATTGGCCATAAATATAGCAACTTTTAAAAAAATTCTATTTCTCTGAAGTGAACATAAGAATATTGAAAATAAATTACATAAAAAATAACCTCTTAAAATAAGTTTATTTTATGTTAAAATAATTTATATTAAATTTATAGAATTTGTTTAATTTGCATAATTCTTACTTTTGTCTGGACATAAAAATAGCAACTACATAATGAATGTCTTTATTTTCTCAATTTCAACGTTTATCGTATAATTGCTTAAAAAATATAAATTAGTACTTCAAAATTATGGGTCGTAATAAGACTTTGACTAAAGAATTTCGCAATTTAATAATTAAAATTGAAAAAAATGAAAATGGTGCTTCGCGGATTAAAATGTCGAAGAACTTTAATTTGCATAAATCTACAATAGCACGAATAATAATCCATTTTCGAAGGAAGGGTAATATTGAACCTTCTACAATTTCTAGTAGACAAAAAAAAAACATCAAACCAAAGCGACAGAATGATAAAACACATATCGTTAAAAATCCGTTGTTATCATCAAAGAAAATTTTAGGCTTTCTACTAAGTAATGTTAAAGATAAAATATCTTCAAGACAGGGAAGAAGGATATTAGTTGCCGGAGAACTTTATAGTCGTCGGCCTGCAAAGAAACCACTTCTTTCGAAGAAGAACGTGAAGGCCCGATTATTTTTTTGCAGCAAATCATGTAAACTGGACAACTGACATGTGGAAAAGAGTATTATTTAGTGATGAACTAAGATTAATTGATAGAAATGTAATAACAAAATTACTTGAATTCATGATGAAACGAGAAGTAATAAATTCTCGTGGTTCCGGTTATTACACTAAATATTAGAAAATTTAGTTTTTATATTAATTTTATAAAAGTTGCTATTTTTATGTCCAAATAAAACATATTTTTTTGCACATAAATCAATTTTTAAGAATAAAAGAAGTATTTCGAACTTTCAATGTCTTTATTTTTTTTGAGTTACACAAAGTTTCGATTGATAAAATCTCCAATTGTTATCAAGTGAATCAATTTTTGTTAATATAATGCAAATTATTTCAATGTAAATTAAACTTGGTTCAAGACACTAATACTGCAGTAATTTATTTCTGAAATCCCAGTTTTTACATTAGAGCAATTGAATTTTTTTTTAAGTTGCTATCTTTATGGCCAATACTGTATATTGAAGAACAGTTTTTACATCTGAAACAATGTATTTCGCCATTTTGGGGACATGTTATGAAAAACAGTTTTTACGCCGAATTTGAACGTTTCACGGTATGAAATGTGTGTATAATTAATTCATTTAACATTTCATTTCGATGTAATATTATAAGTAATAGCGCAAATATATGAAAGGAAAGGTTTTGCTTTTCTTACAAATCACACAGTTGTGTTGTGCGTTTATTTCGTTCTCGCCTAATTAAAAAATATACATGGACATATTTAGTAATGTGGAGAAGAAAATAAAGTAATCGGAAACTGCAGTCAGTACGGTTTTATTTGATTTGAACCTACGTTTCGACCATTGCAATGGTCTTCCTCAGGGTTAAATCAAGTCATAAATAATGATGAAGATATTTGACTTGATTTAACCCTGAGGAAGACCATTGTAATGGTCGAAACGTAGGTTCAAATCAAATAAAACCGTACTGACTGCAATTTCCGATTATTTTATTTTCTTCTCCACACATCAATCTCCAATCGATCATCGTTACTCCAAATATTTAGTAATGTTAAATTTATTTACGTACCTTCTACAAAACATTTTGAGGTCGGATTTGCATGTAGAATTTTTTGTTGGTGCTGAATTTATTAAAATATATTCTATAAAAGATTAAGCCGTTTGTTTTTTTATATAATAATTTCACAACATGCCTGCAGAAGTAATAACAATGACAGTTAAGAGTACTAAATCAAAGGCGACAACGGTGCTACCACAACGGTCTTGTCAGTTGTCAATAAATAAGAATCTGAGTGAAATATGTGTTATAGTATATTACTTTTTAAGTATTTCCCAATAATCATAAAAAAAATCGTCGAACTTTGACAACGGTATATTTTGTTAACATTTGTATGGTGCTTTACCGATTGAATGATTTCCCCTTGTAAGTTAACGTTTGCGGCCGTCTTTTTTGTTGAAGGAAATGAATGTATTGAGGTATAGACCTTCCGAGCAGTGAATGTATTGAGTTTTTTCGGTTCATTAACTGTGGAGCGCTTCGGTTCGCTTCTCGTCTCTTTTTTCGCTTACCACAGGTCTGCTGTTTGACGTTGTTGTTGAGGCTGTAGAATGGTTTTTGTCGTTCGGGCGATCTGCCGGTCATCACAGGGTGCGTAGTGTCTCCGTGGCTCTGCTGCAAACCCCCCTCGCTCCGTGGCTAAAACCTGCGTCCTGCTCTTCCGCTCTGCCCTTGGAGTCACCTCTAGTGGGAATCTGCATGCAGGGAGCGGCACTCTAACCTGATCGGCTTTCTCCAGCTGGGCATAGCGCCCAGTAAGACTGCAATCAGAAAACATGATTATGGAATGGATTTGCTGAAGAAATATTTTTGTTATATTACAATTAGCTGGTATGGACACATAATGAAGATGATAGGACTAGGACTTAGAACTGGGTATTCAGTTGAAAGGAAGAAACCCACCCACCCGGATCAAATGGAATACGGGTTGGAGTCGATTCTTCACCCATAAGACCAATGAGACTCATAAGACTTACGGTTTCCGCAGACCCGTAAGAACAGTATTATCCGTTAGAACCGTATTTCCCTTAAGACTTGACGTTACTAACTTATCTTATAAAACTAACAGTAATATGTGAAATGATTAATTAAATAAATCAATTAAATCAAAGGATAATTAGCAACGTAATAATACGTCTTACGGGTCTTTCGGTTCTTATAGGTTTTACGAGTCTTATGAGTCTTACGGGTCTTATGCGTGAAGAATCGACTCCGACCGTATTCACTGAAATACGGGTGAGCGGATGATCTTTTGGATCCACCGGTACTTCGAGCACTAAGACTGAACCAGCACAGCCTAATAAATAATGTACTAGAAGCTGGAAGTATCAACAAAGATACGGGAAGAGGTAGAACGAAGCAATGATGGCAAGGAAGATAGGAAGTAGAACTCGGAAGAGGTAGAAAACTGGAAGAAATCAAAAAGATGGCAAAAACAGAAAGAAGTGGAAGAAATGGATTAAAAATTAACCTTGAGAAAAATAAATTCCACACCCGATGACGAATATCATGGACAAAAGAAGAATAATAGTTTCTCATTTTTTTCATGGATCTTTAGATAATAGTAATTTTTTTAGGATGTCGATAATCAACTGTAAAGTTTGTAGTACACGAGTCATATTATTTGAATTATCATCTCAAATTCAGTATGAAAAATATTGTGTTAGTACAACTTTCCATCCAATAATATACCGAATGATTTAAAATCTCTATGTGTATATTCATTTAAAAATAAGATTAAGAAATTATTTTCAATGTTTTACTTATTAAATTGTCATTTATAGTAAATGTTTATGAAAATTAGGATCAGTGTAATTAAGCAATTATTTTAGTAGCATTATTGTTTTTTTTCCTCATGTATTACATATTACATTATCATTTACATTTAATGTTGGTGTTTAGGATCAGTGTTTTGTTTGTATTGTTATATTTATTTATGTATATAGTTGGACTATGTTTTGATATATTCATTAATTTGGCATAATGATTTCATATCTGTATGGTTAGGTGGAAAACCAGCCTTTGGCTGAACCTCGCCTTTTGATTTTTGTCAATAAAGGGTTATTATTATTATCATATTATTAATATATCACGCGGTTTTGTAAACGATACGATTTTAATTGGACGGATCGGATATATTGGACCGACAGTGTTCAGAACAGTTTTGGACCTCTGGTATGGTTGACATACTGAGTAATCTAAATCTGATCTTTTTTTTCAGAAATGTTTTTGGAGCTCTGGCTTGGTTGTCATGTTGAGTAATCCAAAACTGATCTGTTCTTAGACGTAAGTTTACTGATGATGGCGACTTAGTTCCTGAAATACGTAACTAGTTTTAGCGTTTTTAGTTAAAGTTTAGGGATTATTTAACTATTAAGGTGGTTTTGATATTTAAAAAATGAACATTGTGGAGGTAAAGTTAAAAGGATTGTATGTATTACTATATTTATTTACCGGTGAAGAAAGAATAAGTTCCTATCTATTAAAGCTTGGCGAAGGCATGAAAACTGTTCTAATTGTAAGTCGTGCTCTATCTGCTTGAAGATGGCATTCACCGAGACCGAGATTTCCTTCCTGGAGCAGTTTGTTATATTCTCACGCTTGGCTTATTTATTGTTTCGGCTGGACGTTTGACGCGGCAGCCTCATATCGATCGGCCAGGCCACGTGCTGAAGATGACTCCGATTGCTATTGCTTCCTCTCTTATCTCCCGACTCGGCCCTGATCCTGAAATGGAATTCACGCTATTGATAAAAGTCAAACTGCATTTGTTCTCATCACTCACACTCATCAGGGTTTAAAGCTTTTTTACGCTTTGCAGAGGGGATGAGGGTGCACTACAGTGATTCTCAATTTGGATTGGCATTGAAATAGACACGAAACCTTTCAATAAAATCATCAGGAAGAGCATTCAGTTTGGGGTAATCAATGCGGTGCATTAAGTTTGTTCGATAGATTTTTATTTTGTATTCATTCTTTTCTTTTGGTAGATAGCACAAATTTTAGGCTACCAAGGTTCGTTTGGACTGGATTTACTATTTATTTTTTATCATTAAAAATTACATTAGAAATAAGAAATAAAGATATAAGGGAAGAACCAGGAGCGAAACCGTTAATAGATTTTTGTAATAGGTACCATACTGTTATACACCGATTTTTCATACCTGACCGTTGCGTCATTAATTGCTAAACAGTAAAATATCAAGTAATTGTATGTTTATCTCTGTCTTACTAATGGTTTCTAACATTCTGTCTTCGATACGTATATCTAATACCGTGAGTATTTTTTAACGTGAAACATTGGGTTTGTTATATCCATGATTACGACTTTGACAGCAATATATTTCCAGTTCCATTTAAAATGAAACATAGGGAACGAATCTGACAGAAGTATTTTATTTAAATATTGTAAGAAATTTAGCGGAGTCAGAAAAACACTCGAGAGCACTAAACATATTTCGGGCACAAGCAGCACACAGTATTTTTTCTACATCTAAATTTAATTTTTAGAAAACAGGTATAATTATTTAAACAAAATTAACCTCTAATGACATCTTGTCAATATAATAGATAACTGACAGCAATGTATTTGTCTATCTCATTTAAAATGACACATGGGGAATGAATTTGACAGAAGTATTAAATTTAAATATTGTAAGAAATTTAGCCGTCAGAAAACCACTCGGTGCACACTATATTTTTTCAACAACTAATTTTAATTTAGCATGCAGATACCTATAATTATTTCAACAAAATTAACCTCCATTGACGTCTTATTAAATGTCAAATTCGTTCCCCATGTTTCATTTTAAATGGAACGGGAAAATACATTGCTGTTAATCAAATATCAAGTCGTAACCATGGATATGACAAACCCAATGTTTCACGTTAAAAAATACTCACGGTATACGAACATTAAGCTATGACGTAACGGTCAAGCGTGAAAAATCGGTGTTTACTATGATATACCAGGGCTAAAAACAAATGTGAAAAAATAGAAATAACGGACGCCGGCCGTTATTTTTTATAACGGTCGCCTATAATTTAGAACCCAGTGTTCCTAGCAAAATAACAGCATCTTGATGGACCGTTGTCACTGAAAATTTATAAATCAACAAAAAAGTTGTTTGGCATGACAGAAATAGAAGAATTTTATTGTTTTATTATTCCTAAATGTTTAAATTTTATGTTATTGCGAAAAATCTTGAACGCCACGCGGCCGATATGCAAATAACGAAGTCGGCTGATTATAAACCTCAGTCGCGTACGTTATTTGCCTCATATCGACCTAATGACATTAATAAGTGTATCGTAATACCACACTGTTACTATGATATAACAGGACTAAAAACAAAAGTGAAAAGATAGTAACGGATGCCGGCCGTTATTTTTTATAACAGTCGCCTACAATTAAGGATCAAATGTTCCTACAAAAATAACAGCATCTTGATGGACCGTTGTCAAGGAGAATTTATAAATCAACAAAAAAGTTGTTCAGTATGATAGAAAGAGAAGAATTTTATTATTCCTAAATGATTAAATTTTATGTTATTACGAAAAATCTTGAACGCCACACAGCCGAAATGCAAATAACGAAATCGGCTGATTATAAACCTAGGCAGTGGCCTCGGTTTACAAACCTCAGCCGCATCCGTTATTTGTTTCATATCGGTCTAATGATGTTAACAACTATTGCACGATATTACATTTTGATTTTGTAGTATTTTTATAAAAATAATCAAATAAAATTATAAAATATAGTCGCTGTTTTACTAAAGGCAATACGGCAAGGTAATGTACAAATTATTTATTTGTTATCTTAGCAACCAAATCATGATCAGTAAATAAAATCTATAGTGACTGTATATACATAGTGTGGCCAACCGCCGTCATATTTAGACAAAATGCGCGGGAAATTTGAATTCATATGATGTGATAACTAAACAAAATTCGATAAACAATTAATGAAAGAGCATATTAAATGGAAACAAAATATTTATTTTCATTTTAAATCCTTTTGAAGAACTGTTTTCACAACCAACCGCCACGCAACCAGGAATCTAAAATATATACCTTAATATTAGACATTTTTATTAATTTTGACAGTTAACCTAAAAAATATGTGATGTTAAAAAATATGTATATATTACTTTGTTATAAATATACAAATACACGTGTAATTTAATTATTTGCACTATCTAAAATATAAATATAATATAATTACCTTCAATTCACGTATAATTCACGGTACAAATTTGAAAATGTCACTTTGTCGGCATAATATCCGCCATATTTAGGCAAATTCGCGCCGACCAATCAAAATCGATCCCCCTATTGGCCACACTATGTATATACAGTCACTATAATAAAATCTATTGCCTTGGAAGTCCTAACGGTAAATATTAAAAAAAAGATCGTGTAAGAAACGTAATACAAACTATTTATAAAAGCAATTCATTTTTTAAAGACAACAATACATAATTTAATAAAAAAAAATAGTACCAATAGTTCAAAGTTTAATTATTGTATGTGAAGTTCATCCATCTATAATTGTTATGTGGTTGCATGTATTTATATGAAAATTGCGAAGCTTTAATTGAAATCAGCCCGGAAATTCGACGCTCAATAATGAAAATCCTCTTTAGAATGCAAAGTACAGGCATTTATTTTCGTCTGCATCAGCACTTTATAGGAAGCTAATAATATCTACTAAATATTTATAAAGCAACACAGAGTAGATTATAAGATAAATTCCATCGCATTTTGGGGTAAACATTTTCTCTGCATGCGTTCGGAATTAATTGAAGCGTTGAGACCTTGACAAAAGTTAGAAGAATCTCATTCTGTTTTAAAAAATCGCACATCACATCGAAGTTTGCCATGCTTTACGAAAACTTTGGGATGAATACGATCCGAGTGAATGGATTGGGGAAAAATATTGCTAATATACCGATGTTTGATATGCGAATCTCGCCAGGGATAAAAACTTTTGGCTTTGTGAAACTTTTGATGGAAAATTAATCTGTCAAAGAAAGCAAGTTTTTGTGAGATCAAAAGCGTCATTTATTTTTAATGTACTTAAATGGATGAACTGAACAAAGGAAGTTTAACAAACGGTAGGAGATAAAGAAAAAATATTAATTGTTTGTATTGTTTTTTGTTGGTATATAATCACTGAATTGAAGCAAAACCCAACATATACAGGCTGTAACAGAAATAAATACGCTAAATTTAACCAGTGACAGAATTCGTCGAGAGAGATAACTTTTTAGAAATTTCAAATTATTAAAAAAAAATACTTTCAATTTCGAGACATATACAGAAATAAATTAATTAAATTTTAATAATAGTATTGCTTTGAATTTGACTATTTGGCATTCGTTTGTTTTCCTGGGGTTGCATTTGAGGTTATTTAATACTAGTTTAGGTTAATAAGGGCTGTTTTCATAATAAACAATATCTTCACTTTTACCATTTTAAATTAAAATTAGAGTTGTTTTCGTTTTCATAATATAACTTTAGTACTTTAGCGAGCTCTATAGCATTACTTACAGTAAAGATAAAGTCTTAAAGTAATTTAAATTAAAGTCTTAACGTGAGCCGGATTATGAAAACGGACCTAAGTGCAATATAAACAGTCAAACTATCAACCGATTTTAGTATATAGGAGTGATTGTCAAAGTACTTTAACTTTGTAGTTTGTACAGTGTTAAAAAACTCGGAGTACCTAGGCTATAAATTAAAACCGTATGTCTTAATTTAAAAGTATTTAATTAAATGCCAATTTGACACGAGATATTGTCAAAAATGTTATCTAAAGAAATCAATGCTTTTCTTCTTGAATCTTATTTTAGAAATATATAAATATATCATCACGGCATATTACCCATTTCTGGATGTGCCAGTATCTACAACACATGTAGACATCGGTAATAATGACGATATATTTTACCGTGTGGGCGGTTACCAAAGTGGAAATATTTGGCGTCTGTCGGGATCGAACCCGGTACCCCCAGGTTTAGAAATGGAAATAAATTAGACAACGGCATATGGCAATATTCTGTTTCCTTCTTCATCCCTTTTCTTAATAATAAAAATGCTCAGTTTAATATTTGTCTCAATATTTCTGGTATTTTTAAAATGCAAATTATTTCTCTCGTTTCTTGAGGAATGCTAGTTTTTTTTGCATTTTGTTTCAATATTTTCAAAAAAAAAACATATATTTTCAATTTTATTAGGGGTGGTAATTACCCTACTTACCCTTCTCATAGATTCGCCACTGATTTTGACAACTTGACTTTTGAATTGTATAATGATCAGACCTACGTTTCTCAGTTATACAGTGTGTTCAAAAATATCCGAACTCGGAGTAGGCTATGAACAAAAAAACGCATGTCATTTGAAAGTATTTAATTAAATCAAAGCTTTTCTTCTTGAATCCTTATTTTAGAAATGAAGTAAAATAGAAAACGGTGTGAATGGCTATATTCTGTATCATTTTTATTATTTTTTCTCCTTAAAATTACATGTCACGATCAATCTTGACAACTTGAATTTTGAAATGAATAATAATTAGACATACGTTTCTGTGTTCATAGCCTACTCCGAATTAGGATTTTTTCTGAACACAATGTATTTTTAAATGTATTATTAATTTTTACGTACATCTGCTTTAAAATTGTTTGTTTACATCGTAGTTACCATAGCGGAAACTGAAAGATTACACCCTGCGGGCGCTAAAGTAGCATATGCGGGCGGTAAAATACAGAAAGAGCCCGCTTACTGGTAAACAAAACATCAAAAGTACAATTGGAAATGTAATCAAGACTTGCTTAAGGAATTACTTCAGAAATTGTCTCAAATCTCCAAGTTTGACATTTAAAAAAATATTCATATAACCAAATAGTTAGCAATACAACGCATCGCCTTATTGTTTTGTGCCACGGCCACCTTGACACGTAATATTTTTATATAACAACAAGCTTTAAATGTATTTAAAAAATAATTTAAAAACATTTCATTTGATTGCAGTTGTGCGTAAAACTTTGTACATACCTCGGGTCGAAAGAAGTTTACACCCTTGGACGAATAAAATTTCGTCCGCAGGCGTAAACCTTTTATTTCGACCCTCTATATGTAAATAACTATTACAACCTCCGATCAAAGTTTCGATTTGCCTTGACCTCTTTTTTAAATTATTGTACTAAGAGCTTCCTCGTGTATGTTACAATCATAATCCGAAATCTGTGCGAGATATTATAGGTCTTTGATTAATATTGTATCTGAAGGCAAATGACAAAGACCATGTACACGACAGGGCCAAAATTAATTGATAAATTTGTAATTATTTCTGATTGTATGTACAAATATCTGTAATCCCCTTTCGGTGATTAAATCGCCTCTGTGGGTAATCCTTTTTGATCATTTCGGTTTTTATTTCCGGATGCTCGAATTAAATAACGATTTTCACTTCTGGAGTTAAGAATGCTTAAAATGAGCACTTGAATAATTCAGTCGTGCTCATGAGCTTTTAATTAGAATCGAGTGGTCCTCGAAAAGACACACAAGTCTGGCTCTCTGTGTCGCAGACACAAACACAGTCATCAAGCCTCTTCTTCATAACTTCCTCGTTCTGAACTGTTAAAGCTCGTGCGTTGAATTCATAATTCAGTCTGGAAGAAAGCTCAGCGTTGGTTCTCGCCAACTTTGCCCTTTTAAACCATAAATAAATAAGGATCAAGTTGGCATGATGGAAGTTGTTGATATATTTGCCCGCTTTAGGTATAGTTAAGAGTTTTGCATACTGTACAATGAAAGCTTGTTAAACATTTTAACTTTCCTGTATTTGTTGAGTGAAAATTTTGTGTGACGTAGTTGGTTACTGTAATATTTATGAGGTTAGATTTTAATTTAAGTTAAATTTGTATATTATACTAGGTAAATACCAAAAATTTATAATTTTCTAAATTTGCCATTCAAATCTATTACATTTTGAAAATTTCATAATCAGTTTAAAACGAAGTAGGCTATTTACTAATAACACCAAGCGCCTTGATATCTGGCGACAAAAATTGTAACTATTTGCTTTAGTACTCTGGTTGACTTGAAATTAGAACTCCTATAGTAAAAATCTATTGTGGCCAGCACAATACCTCTCGCCATTTCCATTTTAATTATATAAATATTGTATTGCACTATCGAACCGTCGTTTTATAACAACATTACAAAACTTCACCCAAATATTGTTTTTTAATTGTATTTAACATGTCTTCTGCACACACAATTCTAATTATATCTATTTTTCATTGCATGAGGAAGTTCCTAAATTCTTCCAATGGGCTACTTGCGTACTTTTTTTTTTATTTAATATTTTTGAAGAGCAGGTAAAAACTTGCTACCCGTATTTTTTCTTTTAACAAAATTTTTATTAGTTAGCCAGAAAAAAATAATGAAATTTGATTATTTGAATTCCCGCCATGTATGACGTAGAATTACGCCGCACCAATGAATGGTCGTAAAGCCATAGCGTTTGTTTGTACGGGTAATGTAGATCTCCTGTTTGACGTTTCAACAATAGTTTGGAGGTTAGTATTTTAGTTTGTCTGTTTGGTATCGGTATATTAAATTACAATTAACTACCTATTTGTTTATTTGTGAAGTAATTAATATGTTTGAGAGCCCAGAGCGAGAGAAAAATGAACTAATGTCAAATTCAAATTAAAACTGGCTCGTACGTCATACCATCTATACGTTACATTTTTAAACATGGTTTCCTTCTCGAGTTTAATATAATGACGTCACAGAAAATTTTCTTTCTTAATTTACTAAAAAACAAATAATTTTTAAAAAATAAAATTTATATTTTTATTATGTTTTCAACATAACATTACGTACATAGTGATAGAAATCGGATTTTCAGTACCACGCAAGTAGCCCATTCATTAACAAGATTGGCGGTATTTCTGATTACCCACAATTTTAAATATTTAATTAATAAAACAATAAGAAAGATTAAATGTACTTTCCCAGAAAAAGCTTTCAGAAACCTGGGACAGTTCATGTATCAATTCCGAATTTTCATCATTTGTAACAACAAAAATTTCAATAGCCTCCCGGTATATATTTCAAAACAGATATGGTAAAAATAAGTAAATAGGTAGGTAAATTTTAAAATCGTGGCAAGAAATGAATTAAAGTTTATTAAATGTGAATTTGCTTGTACATTGAAAGCTGTCGTGGAGAATGCATCTCAACACTCACTTTTGTGCGTTGAATAATTCTTCGTTTATGTTTTTCTTTTCCGCGTCTACCTTTTTAAATCTTTTTTAAGCACGGATTGGCAAATTGAATTTATTTAATTTAGCATCCAGCAGATGGTCTAATCTAAATAAGAACAAAATTAAATTTCGGGCCAAATAAATTTCCCTGCGAAATTAGGTTAACAAAGCCGAAAATTTAATTATATAAATAGGTCGGCAATTGACATAAATTCCCTTTATTTTGCGATAAAGAAACCATTCGGCCTTTTCCTTCAGAACTTCGAGGAATTATCTCTTTACTTTGTTGATTTGTCAGTAATTAACCGCGTTTACACAACAACCAGGCTTCAAAGAGATAACTTTTTATGCCATCTAAGAGATACCGTCGTTTAGAAAGAAATACGTTTGGTACTTATTCCGTTGTTTGTATAACTTTCAAGGGAAAGCAAAAAATTACTTTCCCTTTTTATCCCGTGTAAGTTTTTTCAAGTGATAACAGATGCATGCTAATACAGAAGATTTTTTACTGGAATTGGGAGGACATTTTTCATTGATGGTTCAGAAGTTCACCTTTGGAGACGCAATACGAATCTCTTTCGAGGGAGACAGAAAAATCATATTTCAAATGGAATGACATTTGTGAATTTGTCAGTCTGCTGGTTTCGATTACTATTGAAGCAATGAACTCGGTTAACATTGACGTGTCATCTAACACCTAGCGGGCTAATTTAATACTTACTGAAACCTTTAGATTCTAATTTTTTTTATTGTTTGCCAAGGCAGGATTTATATCCATCATTTCAGTAAGAAAATAGCGTTGGTTTATATAGGGATATATATTAAGCCCTTAGATTGGTCAAAATGAAAACCTAGTTCACAAAAACGAAAAAATATCACCTGCCAATTGTCAGTTATGAAATAAAATCTACAGAATTAAGCGATGCCTTAACCGTGTTTTGTTGTAATTTTTACCTCTCGCTAAGAGAGGTATTGGATTCATGCTAAAATTCGCATATCCAGATTTTATTGAATAAGCACGATTTAAGGTCTCTAGAATCCGATTATAACATTTTTAAAATGATGTCTATGTTTGTGTGTGGATGTGTGTATGTATGTCTGGATGTTGTAGACACGATTCCTCAAAAACTATAAGACTTAAAAAATACTTAACTGCAGTTTCCTCAATCTGACATTCCTGGGAAGAGCTGAAAAGGTTTTGGTAACAATTGAACAACCGAAAGTAGTAGTTTCTTAGAAAAATTCTTCTAAATATAATTTTTTGGGAGTTTTTTTTATTAAATATTGAAGAACATAAAATTCTCCATCTAATACACTTAAAATTTTTATTATATCTTGCATAGATTTAGAGATAAAGGCACTATAATTTATAGAGAACACTAATCGCAGAGGCTAAGGCACTAAGGAAACCAGTTGATAAATTCCAATGTTTATAACATGACACATGTCATTGTCAAATATCAACAGTTTTAGTGACATTCTGATAGCTTTTTCTGGGAAGTATATTTAATTTTCCTTTTTGTTTTATTAATTAAATATTTGAAATTATAGGTAAAATTGTGGTAAAATGCATATATCCATCAGAAATACCGCCAATCTGGTTAATGAATTGGAACAATCTCTGACATTTAGAAACTTCCTCATACAATGAAAAATATATATAATGAGAATTATATGTGTGCAGAAGACATGTTAAATACAATAAAAAACAATATTTGGGTAAAGTTCTGTAATATTTTGTTATAAAACGACGGTTCGAAAGCGAAGTGCAGTACAATACTTATATAGCCTAATATGGAAATGGCGAGAGGTCTTGTGCTGGCCACAACAGATTTTTAATATCGTCTTGTAAATTTTTGCAAATGAAAATATTTATGATTGACACAGTTTGCTTTCCCGAATTTAGATTATTTATTTAATGCATATAAAAACGGTCGGCTTTCAAGTGCCATCTACATTTTCTTACGTGAAATGAAATATAGCTGAATATTGAGCCCCTTTTCCATAAAATAAATTGCTACCCAATAGTCTGTATATTTATTACCTATATTTTAAGTTATGCCCTTTTAAACTTTTAGGTAAATCCTCAAAATTTTCAAAAATCTACTTTTTATATTTTTAATTTAATCTCAACGCGCTGAATCTAAATTTTCAAACTTAATATCTCTTTTAGTTCCTGACATATTTGCGTTCAAACTTTGACCTCAAAAATCCCATTTTTCGGTAGAGATCATGTCCAGCGAGTTCGCCATTCGATTCTACGGACAAAATTATATAAATATACAAATTTTCAAATTTTTTGAATAATGGATATAATTTCTAGAACAAAATAACTAAAAATGGCCAAAAATCGCAAAAATCTAAGGTTTTTTTTTTCAGATTTTAGCCATTTTGCTTTACAAATTGTATCCCTATTTCAAACATTTTGAGAATATGTATGCTTATGTAATTTTGCCTGTAGAACGAAAAAAATATCGACCTGTGGTTAGAATGTTGAAAATTTGTAGATTTTTCGGGAAAAACGGGTCTTTTGGATTTTGAGGACTATAACCAGGGGAATTCATAATAGTGTATAAATACGAAAGTTGGAGTGTGACAAAACAAGAAGAACGAATATTACAGATTTGGAAACACAAATTGGTGCGAGATAAATCAACGAAGGTATAAAGAAAAGGGATTGGTAAAGAAGAAGTGCAAACAATAAGGAAGTGAAATAAATTTTCGGGGAGCCAAATACAATACCTGCAGATAAGAATAAAATACGTAAGACACAAGGATACTACGGGAAGATCAAGGAAAATGATAAATAAGAAATAAGAACAGAAAAGGAAAAGTGTTAGATTAAAAAGAAAAGCTGTTGTGGCCAGCACAAAACCTTCCGTCAATTCAATGTATTTGTACAAATCAAATACTAAAAGTTCGTTGGAAAAGATTCTATATATCCTGTAAAATTGTAACACGAACACACTATTTTTTACAAATTCCATATTGCAAGTTCCTTTGAAAAGATTCTATAAATCCAATATAATTATAATACGAATGTACATTCTGTAAATTGCACTTCACACTTCCTCATTCCTATCCAACGCATCTTTTTCACACAGTTCTTCCTCTCTCAAATATTCTGCTACACAGTCCTTCCATCTTCTCTTTGGCCTTCCTCGGTCTCGCCGCATTGAAACGGCAAGTCACTTGCGAAGGACACTCTGTCACTTATGTTACTTTCTGATCCTATGCTTTCCACTTTGGTTTTGCACTTGACACTGACATCTGTCAATTAGAATTTTTTGAATATATCTGTTGTTTCCATAATTTTTGCAAAGCAGACTGATTTTTGAAAGTTAACCTCTCTTAATCTCTCTATAACTCTATATTTATTGAATATGAAGGAAAATGTATAATCAAATCGTACAGAGAATAAGATTTTCTTTCATATTAATGATCATAAAATGTCGAAAAACTTCCGGTTGACCAATTATAACCAAAATCTAATCAGCTCTTCATATGGTTGTAAAGAAGAGGAATACGAAAGAATCATAATTTTTAGAATTGTAGTTTTGGAGTTATCGTCGGAGAAAAATTTGTCACACACACACACGGACACACACACAGACACACACACACGGACACACACACATACAGACATCAATGTAAAATTAATAAAATCGTATTCTAGGGATCTTAAAAGTGCTAATTCATTAAAAACTCACCACCGAATTTTTTGACCAAAGACAATACCTTCCTTTTGACGGAAGGTAAAAAGAGTCAAAGCGTATACGTGTATAACTAAATATAAATATAGTGTAATGCTATATCCATTTAGTCCATTTTTTGTTTCCAAGCCTCTTCTTTTATTTGTGCCAATAAATCCCATCTCGGCGTGACATCTCTCGTCTTTTTCCCTTATCGAGCGGAGGCGGAAACGTCGCTGGCAGTGGGTGACTTCCTGTCCCGAGGGGCTAGGTGCGAGCCCCAGCACCAGCACCGACTCGCTGTAAATAATTCACTGCCTGACATTGATCTCAACGCGTTTATGAAATTATGTGCTCTGACTGCAGAAGGACTCTGTTTTATACACGACTTTAAATGTCCCAGGTCTTGTCACCAAAATGTAGTTATATTCAAAAGTTTTTTGATTTATATCAAAACGCGAATAAATTTTACTTTTGTAGGATTTTGTTATAAATATATTGAGTATTTATTTAACATTGTCAAATGCCATGATTATTTGTTTACCTAAAATACAAATAAAAGGGGAATCCCGTATATTGTTGCATTATCGGAAATACGTTAATAATAATAAAAAAAAAACTCCCTAGTAAATAAAATAAATAAATATATCATCACGGCATATTACCCATTTCTTGGTGTGCCAGTATCTACAACACATGTAGACATCGGTAATGATGACGATATATTTTACCGTGTGGGCGCTTACCAGGCGTCACCTCACGGGCACTCATAGTTGGCGTGGAGAGTGCACCACAGGGGTCACTTTTGTGCCATTTAAAATTGGAAATATTTGGCGTCTGTCGGGATCGAACCCGGTTCCCCCAGGTTCGCGACCAAACACTCAGGCACGCGGCCACAGGACCCCTAGTAAGCGTAGGAATATTAAGGTTAAAGCTCCATGTCCATCCATTAATTTCTAGTATTGATTTATTCGCATGATTTTTTATTTGTTGTTCACAAATAATTTATTGGCTGAGTCGTTACCAAATGCTGACTCTCCATTTACAAAGATAAATGAACATTTTTTTTTGAGTAATATTTTGATTATTTGACCGTCCTGAAATGATACATTGGTTCGGCTGTCGGCTTTCTATTGGATAATACCTTACTGAATAAGTCTGATCCACAAGATCAAGCTTTCTAAATAAACCACACTCAGTTAATTTTTCACAATGTGGTATTTTTTATCTCCATTTTTCATAATATAAATGCAGTTTTATTCAATTTGTTTTTACACTTGTATTGTAGTTGTTTAATTCTAGCCTAATCTAGCCTTATCTTCATCTTTTCTTCGTTCTTCTAATGTTCTTCCAACATTATTTTGTGGTACATACATATTACTATAGTCCATACGCTGAGACGAGAGAAAGTGCAACTAATTCTTGAGCAGAGACAAGTCATTCTATTCCTCAAAAGAGTATAATTTTGGAGCTAAACCAATAGAATGACATGTGTTTGTTCAAAAATTAGTTCAACATTCTCTCGAGTCAGCGAATGTAGTATATTTCTCTTATTTTTTCTTTAAATGTGATTACTTTCTTTCCAGTTTCTAATCTTATTTTTGTTATTTTCAAATCTTTTAATACTATATAGTTAGGCGTATTACTATATAATCCTGGAATCCATTTTGTATATCTTATGCTGAGTTGCACCACTGACACTTGATATTTAAATTTAGTTTTATTTAGTTAGCCAAATAATTTGGTATTTTTCGCACTTGAATTTCGACACTGCACAACGCTGTAGTCAAGCATAATAAATCTTATTTTTACATTGTTTTTAGGTAAATTTTCTTTCCGCTATATACCAGTTTTGTTTTGTACTTTATCTTGTTTTGTAATGTGTGCTCTGTAAACTATTCTTAACTGGCTTCACATTGATCTTTCTGTCTTTTATTTGAATTTGTCATTTTTGACATATAAATGTTGATTGTTGATTAGAATCTTTTAAAATAAGACACATACAATAAAAAAAGAAAGCAATACAAGTTTTCATTAAAGTAGGGTCTGCTCCATTTTCTTTGAAGACGGGTGCGTTCTGCGTTCTGTAATGTCAGAGAATTTATCATTAGTATATAATAAATTCGATCCGCATGCACAGACATTAATAATTAATATCAGAATTCACAATCCATTTTCCAATAAAATTTAAATTGATTTGCAGCTTGTTCCATTTTGTTCGATTTGTGCAGTGCAAACCACATGTTACTATCTTCACACTGGAATATTTCATGCAATCAGCTTCTAACCAAATCCCAACCTGTGTAAATTCTACCTCCACAAAACTCTCAATTCCCACTGTAAAATCCCGTAATCCCAATGACACAGTGATCAATACGGCGGCTAGAATGTATCGTCTTCTCCCGATGGGACTTGCGACATCTCATGGTCAGTGAAAACTCCGAATGGAAGAATACATCACGCTGGATTTAATACTTGAGACACTATTACACTTGCTGTAAATCTAGCTGAGAACGTAAGAGTTGACCTTTATATAGACAACAGATATTAAAGATATAAATTTTAGGATTCCGCTCAGTGGGCCTTGGATATTGGTTAAAAATACTACAACTAATTCAATAGAGCAGAAAAGTGTAACGGTCAAATAGGCGCCAAATTCAAACTTATTTCATAACGCAGACAATATAATTTTAATCCTTGCTCAACTTTAAAGACTTTCATGAAATTAAATCTCTTATGTTGCACCTACACAGATTCGTACAATAATATTCATATGAACTGTTCACAATTTATAATTATTTAAACAAAAATATAACACACTAAATTCATTGAACGTAGGTATGTCTAATTTGATCCTACATCTTCGGTGCATACTCCATCTTCTGTTGCGCTAACCTATTTACTGGCGACTATCAACGACATACGTTATTTCGGCTAGCACCTAGCATTTTAATTTCTAATAATTTTCTTATTTTATCATATAGGGGTTTAAATTGTTGCTATCTATTACTGAATAAATAAACCATCGAAGTCTTAACAAGAGCTGCTGAATTTTGTACAAAATATCTTTTATTTGTTTGTAAAAAGAAACCTATACTAGAGAATTCAAATTATGAACTCGCGCCAAAGGCAAACATTTACTTTTCTTTTCTGGTCTATTTTTAGCTTCCTTTGCAGAAATGCCGACTTCATTTAGTCATTAAACTGGAAATTGAATAGAAGCATTAAAATATATATTAGTTGCCAATGGTTTCAATTAATTTGATACTAACAGTGTCATCTATTAGAGGAAAATGTAGTTTACATGAACAAGATGGCGCTTTATGTGTAAGCACTCAGTTGATGTATGCATTTATTAGCGAAACAAATTACTCCGAAATTATCGATCAGTATTTGGTGTTAAGTGATGAAACTTTACATAGTTTCAATGTTGATGTACTCCAAGAGTGTGCCATTAGTTACTACATAATTTGCATCATTTTGAAAGTGCACTGTTGTCATGTAACCAAGCGGCAGACACTACAATAAACAAAGTGTCATTTGCACTTGCTGATGACAAGTGAGAAATAGCTTGGACTATATTATCTGCCGGATACTTTTGACGTTATATACGAGATAACGTGGAAACGATGCTCAAGAACATCATGAATACAGCTGCACAATAGTACAAAGTTTTACTTTTAAAAGTTGGTAACATAAAACAAGTGGGAAGAAAGAACAAAGAAGAAATGACGTGTTTTGTTATACATAACTAAATTTGGGATTATGATTGAAGAAAAGTTGTAACAATCAATATGAATATAATGAAGATGTAAAAATAAGAGATAGAGTGTTTTCTGGGCGATATCGCAAAATCACTGCTTAATACTAGTTGTAAAGGTTAGAGACAATAAAATCAGCGAGTAGCAGTGCAGCCAACAGTATTACTAAGCCCGTAAAACGACTCTATTCGGAAGTTCTGTCTCATTGATTGCAGTAAAATAGTTTGTTAATCCCCGTAGAAATTTTACGATGTCGCGTTCTGTTAGGATTACCAAGCGAGTTCCAATGTTCGAATAGGACTTAGCTTAGGTAACTGGGCAAATAAAAAAACGACGGGTAAATGGCACTTGTTAAAAGCATTTTCGCATAATTTACAGACATTATCAGGCGTAAATGACTACACGGTTTGCCCTGGCAAATAAAGGTATTTAAATCCTTTTTAACAGAAGACTCTGAAACGAATGGAAATTGTTCACATTATGAGGAAGCGATTAAAGCTTGTATAACCTAATTCTATATTGATCTAATTTATTCGGAACTTCTATGAGTCGAGGTAAATGTGAAATATTAATTTGGGAATCAAATAATACCCTGGAGAATAAATTCGTTAGAAGCACAGCTGTTGTTATCAGAATTGATTGATTTGTTTTAGAGCACATTGAAATGATTAATTGAATGTTTTGGAAATCGTCATTTGATTATTTATTAACAAACAGTAATTTTGGATACTATAGTTTGAGTAGATTTAAAGTGTCATTATTAAGAAGTAATCTCTCCGGGACGAATGGATGATTTGTGCGAATTTAATCGAAGCAGATACCACAAATTGCAGATTACAAAGCATATTTGATTAATCGACCACAACTGCATACACTTTTGCACAATCTTGCAATAAATCTCCCAAATTAATCAACTATTCTAAAGCCTGAAACACACCACCAAATAAAAGACACACCGGGGTGTTTTACTCACTAAATCAACTACTAATTAACCTAGTTTGAATTGATAAATTCGTGATATTAAATCATAAATCAGGTTCCGTTCATGTGATTAAAGTATGTAGCACGTAGATGCACTGATCCCGTACCGCATAACATTTTACGAGGTTGCATTATTTATTATGCACTAGGGGTAAATGCGCGTTAACGCAGGGCTTTACTATCACTTTGATGGTGTAAATCCTTAAATGGATACATTTTCGCTAAATACGAGAATAGTCATCACTGATCTAGTGGAGAGAAGATATAAATAATATATGAGAACGCAATTGTTCCATTTTTAACTTAACGCACCCTAGTAGGTATGGTGTGCGGCCGCCAGCTTTGATACAGTGGAGATGAGTGGGGCCAAAACCACAGAAATGGTTGTAAATAAGGATAAAAGTCGCCCCTTAATTTTTAAACGGCACTAGTATGAATTGTTACTCATTTATGCTAATGCACTATACTGATGCTCAATGTTTTCTCTTCTTCCCACCCTGTCTCTTGCCCTGCGGTGTTGCCGCTTCTTCGTAACTTAGCGTTTTCAACATGATCAATGGAATTAATTGACAACAGGGTAGAAATCTCCAGTCCAAGTGTTATAGTACTTCACTTAATTAATAAAGGTTAAGGCGTCAGATTACATCTTGTACAATGTATCTACAATTTGTTTTGCGTTTCGCAATTTGGATTATCTTCAATCAATTCCTATTATAGTCCTGTCGAAATTGATTACACCATAATTTCACTGTAAATTATGGCAGCACAGCTTTCCTATATACGCCAATCATCCTTCCATAAATAATATTTGGTCCATTGTCCTGTTTTGTCAAGAACTTTACTGTTATTCTACGAGGGGTCGTTTTTATATTCCCGGACTAGGCATGAAAAAAGATTAGAACAGCAAGAAAAATTTATTTTTGGATACAACTATTACATCGTTACAATAACATCTTTAATCCATTATAAAAATATTCCTTTGTTTTGTCCTCAAAATGCCTTTCAACAGCCGCTATAACTGCATTATTGTCTCTAAATTTTTCCCCTTAGTATTTTTTTTTGAAATTTGGAAACAAAAAATAGTCACAGGGGAATAGATCCGGACTATAAGGCGGATGGTCTATTTCTACGAAGCCACATCCAGCAGCGGCAGCTTTTGAAAAGTCTTGACTTGCGGGCTGGTGTTGTCTTGGAGCAAAAGGACACCTTGCGTGACAACACAAATTGACAGATATTACAAGTAATATTGCAACAATTGTTTTGTAAATTGTCACATGCGTTACCAAGGTATATGTGATTAAAAAACAATATCATGAAAATTAACTTAATATTGAAACTGCCTACTCCGGGAATATAAAAACGACCCCTCGTACTCAAATCTATGCATAAACTACAAAACTTCTTTAGTATGAACCAGACATGATAAATCACCTTCGTATATTTATTTTTATAGTCCTATGATACAGATTTCCTTTTCATTTCGATACAGATTATCATTATACAGATAAATTGTATAACAAAATTATTAGTTTATGGTTTATTTTTTTAATTACGATGAACAGTCGTATACAACTCATGTTTAATGACTATTAATAATGATAAACTCGTTAAGCAGGACTACTTACTGTGAAGATAAAACATCCGAATGTGACCAATCGCTTGATTTCTTAAAAAATTGCTTTTTATCCAACGCCGGTCGGTACATTCAAACCGATGTTTCGCAAACCCATTTTAGACATTCAATGGACGATCTTTCTAAGACGCTCTTTTTCATTGGCTCGTTAACCTCTAACAAGTAACAATCCAATTCCTTTCTTTCCTCTGGAGTGTAATCTCTCACTGCAGGTGTTAGAATTCCGAGACGCGTCTTACTATCTCATACTGTCCACAGTGTTACACTCTGGTTCCTGGAATGCAGTCGGGAGACATGAGTTGGAAGTTACAAGCTCCTGAGGGAGTCGGGAAACTGGAACGTGTGGATGGGGCTCATACATGATTTGCAAGTAAGGTGACCTTTGGAATGGGAGAGATCCGAATGCATTTTCACCGCTGAGAGACCGAAATAAGGAATAAGGATAGAACGGTGTTGTTCAGTGGCTTTGAAATTGTGAAATGGAGGATTTCTTTTTTGAAATTGCTACTTATTTTTATCCAGATTGGGTGTTATTTAAAGAAAAGATAATTCCTTTCTACATTGTTTCTTCGTTTTCCTGATCTAATATTTAACGAGAAGTATTCCTGTGTATATGGAACAAATAAAATTAAAATAACAAATAAAATTAAAATTGGAAAAATGGAAAATAATCGTATAATAGTTTTCTTCTGGGCTAGAAATGGTTAATAATTAAGTTAATTATAACTGCTGTTCAATCGAAACGTTGGCCATGAAATAAATGATTTATATAAGACTGCTAGTCCGATTATTTTCCAATTTTGTAAATAGGAGATCATGGTTCAAGTAAAATTAAAATATTTGTTGGCAGGAAGAAAATAACAATTCAAATGTTTACGTGTCTGTTGTTTATTGGATAGTTAATTTAAAATGTCTTGAGGAGTAAGCTCTTGAATTTTTAATAAAATTGGCGGAAGTAGCTGCTGGCTTTCGGTGAAACATGGCCAGCACATTATCGTATCGAATTTAACATTTCTTGTACACACATAGAGATGCACTCGATCTCGAGCTTTGGCTCGGCCCGGCCCGAAGCTCGCCTCGATTTCGAGTCGATCGTCGAGCCGAGCCGAAGATATTTTTTATCGGGCCGAATCGGGCTAATCATTTGTAAAAGTTGAGGCGAGTCGGACTTTTGATTTTGGCCCGACCCGATAATTCGAGCTTTTCGAGCCGGCCCGAAAAATCTTATAGTTCAATCAAATGCCCAGTTTCCTTAATATTTTAATGAAAATGGATGAAGTTGAAAAGGGTCAAAATGATTAAATAACAACATACTTCACATCTTAATAATAAAAATGTTATTTTACTTCAAAAATTCAAGGTTATTCATTAAAGCATAATAATATATTGTCATGTTGTTATTATTACTATTGTTAGGTACTATTCGTATACATAAATAAAAGTGATTTTTATTTCTACTATAATGATTTCTTGTCTTATTTTTGAGTAGAAATAAAGTTAGAAAAAAAAAAATCCTTATGTAAATGATCTTTTTGTATAAGATTTGTGAAATAGTTTAAATTTTCCAGCGCCTTTGGGAAACAAAGTGTTAAATACTCGTAAGTCTGTTATTTTTATAACAAACACACTAGAAGTGTCTCTTTTTTTTAACAACTTATGTTAACTAATGTCGAAAGTTATAAGGATGTAGAGGTTTTTTATAAATATGGCACGAAATAGTTAAACATTTCGCCTCACATAAAAATCAAAATTAGGAATATCGGATGCTCCCAATTTTGGCCCGACCCGGCCCGATTTCGAGTCAATTTTCGAGCCGGCCCAGCAAATTTTTTGTCGAGTCGATCTTCGAATCGGGCCGGCAATTTTTATTTTCGGGCCGAGTCGATAAAAACCTCAAAGCCCGGTCCGGCCCGGCCCGAATGCATTTCTAAACACACATATAGTTCTAATTTTATCTATTCTTTCATTCTATAAGGAATCTTGTCCTACTCTTCTAAAATGTTCAGGATAGTCCCAAATCATTGACAGTTATTTCTTAAGGATATATGTACTATTAGTTTTAATATACATACCTACCTACAATTTTAAATATTTAATTAATAATCCAATAAGAAATATTGAATGTACTTTTCAGAAAAAGGTTTCAGTAACGTAAGTAAAACTGGACTGTGCGATTTATTTTATGTTTTTTAAAACTTGTAATAACAAAAATTTTCAAAAAATAATATTTAGAAGAATTTTTTAAAAAGCTACTACTTTCGGTTTTCCAATTGTTATCAGGATTAATGTCAGATTGAGGAATGCGTAGTTAAACAGATTTTAAGTATTATAGTTTTTGAGGAATCGTTCTTCCAATATCCAGACACACTCACACACACACACACATCCGCATACAGATATCATAAAAGAGGGACCTTAAAACGTTCTTATTCCCTAAAATCTGAATATGCGACTGTTAGCTTGAATCCAATACCTCACTTAGTGAGAGGTAAAAAAACACTTGCATTTTTTCACAAATTTTTGCAATGTCTTTATTGTAATTTCGGATAAGAAGTGGTGCCTCTAATAAATCTAGTTGTTAGTTCATGGCTTTCTTGATTTCATAAGCTTCTGAAGGGTTAATCTCCGTTCATTTCTTTTGAAATGTAAAGTTTCAAAATTTGATTCCGTATAGATGTGATTGTTATCATTCCAATGTAGCTACTCAAACATATATAAATTTCTATAATAATCACTCTTCTGATGATGGCCTTAAGCCGGATTTATAGTTTACATAACATAACTTAGCATAGCATAGCATAACATAGTGAAAATATAAAAACACATAAGTCCGTATGGCATTTTATAGTTTTATAACATAGCATAACATAAGAAATGACCATATTTTATTTCGTTATGTTATGGTGTTCGGGAATATTCGACTCAATTCGGCTCTATTGGAAGAGCAGCGAAATCTTGGAGCGTTGGAGTGCTCGCATTTGCTTGTTGTTTACAAACAAATTGTGAGGTTAGTTTTTGTTTCTGATGAGATATTTACGTTAAATAAATAGTTAAATTATTGTGCAGAGTTAATAATAATAATGCACAAGATACTGCAACAGCTACTATCATAGCATTGTCATCAGCCATTTTTATCTAAACACAACATCTATCACGTTTTCGCGAAAAGTTCTAAAAATTTAATGTGTACAAAGAATGACAAAATGAAATGTGAAAACTGTAATGAACATAGTAATAATACTACACTATGAACATTTTGCAGAACAATTCTTCTTCTTCTTCTTCTCGTGCTATGTCTTATGCTTACTTCTCGTACTATAAAATCTAAAAATATTCTTATGTTATTGTACGTTATGTTATGCTAAAAACATTGCTAAAATTTGTGAAACAAAGCGAGCATTTTACATTACTATTGAATTTTGTTAAACCAATCCTAAATCGGCCTTTGATTATGAATCACGGGACATATTTTAAAATACTTCAATGACATTCAATGTAAGCACCATTTGAATTAACTAATAAACCATGAACAAACTAGAGAATCCTGAGCTTAGGTTAGCCACAAGAGCCGTGGTGGTACGATATCGGTCAGCGATAGTGAGTCGCTAAGCCCACTGGATGTGTTTAGGGAGAATGTTGCGTGATCCCAGTGGATGTATGGCCTTTCAGCAGCATAGATAGACCCAAATCCCCCATCCGGCTTGCATACGCCGCAGCCAATATCGTGTTTTATAGCCAATTGCATCCATGGAGAATTCCATCAGATAGATGCTGATAGAATAGAAAACACACAATGCTGGTATTAAAATGGAGAAGATATTATAGTAAAACACGATAACGCACGGAATTGAACATAATGTTGAGGTGCCTACAAAATAGTTTATTGGTTGTTTCAATATTTAATTTAGTAATTTTAGGAATGAGTAATTTTAAAAAAGGTACTGCCGAACGGTTTGCCTAATTTTCGTGAAATTTTAACCGTGGATGGATGAAAGTTGACAGTTTAATATGACACACCTCGTACTTTCATAAATATATGTCACTCGAGTCCGATTTTAACATTTTTACAATGATATCGTTGGAGGGACGGTTTCTCAAATTATATAAGACAAAAGACCAATTTAACTACGTATTCCGTAATCTGGCATTAATGGGACGAGCCGAAAAGGTTTTGGTAACAATTGGACAACCGGAAGTAGTAGTTTCTTAAAAAAGCTTCTAAATTTTATTTTTTAATATTTATATAATTACAAATATTGAAGATCATAGGATTCTCTATACAATACATTGAACATTTTTATTGTATCTTCTATACATTTAGAGATAGAGACTCATATATGTATAAAATAATCCGTTCCAATCAAATAATGTTACTATCAAGTTTATATCTCTACCTACTTTTGAATTATTGCTCCAAAAGTCAATATACCCCATATTTAGATAAAAACTTCAAAATTTTCAAAAAAAATCTAATGTGTATAGACACTTCTCAATGCGCTGATTCCAGATTTTGAAACCACAGGTCGATATCTCTTTTCGTTCTCGAGATATTTAGATTTAAAATTTTGCTCAAAACTGCCCATTTTTGGGTAGTAACCCAAAAATGGGTCAAGATATGAATTTGGCGATATCATCATTTGATTCTACGGGAAAAAATACATAAGTTCACCAATTTTCATAATTTTTGAACACCGAATACAATCTCTAAAGCAAAATAACTGGAAATGGCAAAAAATCGCAAAAATCTAAAGTGTACCCTTTACAATTTTTTCAGATTTTGACCATTTTCGGGGGTTTAAACTTTTATACATAAAAAATGAACCGGTTGGACAAAAATTATGAAAATTGGTATACTTATGTAATTTTTCCCGTAGAATCTAATGGTCGCCAAATTCATATCTCGACTCATTTTTGGGTTACTACCAAAAAATGGGCAGTTTTCAGAAAAACTTTGAATCTGAATATCACGAGAACGAAAAGAGATATCGACCTGCGGTTTCAAAATTTGGAATTAGAGCATTAAGAAGTATCTAGATACATAAAAATTAGATTTTTGAAAATTTTGAAGTTTTTATCTAAATATGGGGAATATTGACTTTTGGGGCAATAATGCAAAAATGGCTAGATATATAAACTTGGTAGTAATATTATTTACTTGTAAAGACAATGTATCTAGTACCTAGCCCAAATAACTTCATGGAAAAATTAAAATTTTTGTAATTGACAGAAAAATGAGAGATGTCAGTGTCAAAAATCCATTTACATTACTGAAGGCTTTTTCTGGGAAGTACATTTCATATATCTTATTTTATTATTAATTAAATATTTAAAATTATAGGTATGTACATATATACACATCAGAAATACCGCCAAACTCGTCAATGAATTTGAAGAATCTCGAACATTTAGAAGAGTAGGAGGAAACTTATTATAGGATGAATTAAAAATATAAAACTATATGACTAATTAGAATTTTTGTGTATGTACCAGAAATGTTAAACACAATATGTACTTTTGTAGCCTAATAGGGAGGTCTTGTGTTAGCCACAACCGATTTTTTTACTTGTTGTCCATGGACTGAGAGATTCATTACAACTTATTTTTTTATATATATAGATATTTTTCTATCTCAAACTGTATAGAAGATATAATAAATTTTTTAAATGTATCGGATAAGGATTATAATATTCTTTAATATTTGTAATAACATAAATTTTCAAAAAATAATATTTAGAATTTAAAAAAAAAACTAGTACTTTCGATTGTTCAATTGTTACCAGAATCTTATCAGCTCTTCCCAGTAATATCAGATTGAGGAAACTGCAGTTAAACATGTTTTAAGTTTTATAGTATTTGAGAAACCGTGGTTCAACATCCACACATACACACACACGGACATCATCGTAAAAATTATGTAATCTGATTCTAGGCAACTTAAAACCACTAAAATCTGGATATACGATTTTTAGCATGATTCCAATACCTCTCTTAACGAGAGGTTAAATCCAAATGTTGTCATCCGATTTTTATTTGTTATGGAGTTACTGTTTCTAGCATTTTCAAGCACCCATGTAGGCACTAAACCTGCTCAGCTTTGTTGACACTTTACAAGTACATGGCAGAAACGTCTACGTATTGATGGTGACAGGCCACGAACTGTAATCTATCTTGTTTAATATATTGTGTTCAGTACAATATAGAATATTTGAGAAACAGTAAACATCAGATATCGTGACTTCTCTGTTATTGCTTTTTGACAAATATGCACGATAGAATATAATATTTGTTTGCTCTCAGTTTGGAAAAGGGGCACACTCAATACTGCACTTGTATATGTTTAAAAAGTGATTTATGTGTTCGCAAATCCAGCCGTTCCTGCGGGAACATGATGATGGATGGCTGGACTCGCCACTTCCTCGCGATATGTAACTGTCAAGCTGCGGGGTTTCTTCATGTCCATGACGGTGCACGCGGCTCACAGATCAATACCAGTACTCGTACCTGCCGAGGAATATGAGTGATGCAGGTGGCCTGCTGTCACAGACACTCTAATACCCGCGCTTTATTTTTAAAACCAGGAAATCGGTTTTCTCCAATCCTTTTGATGAACAAATTCAATCGGTCTGTACACAAAAACACCCTCGTTTCATTTCCAGGATCAGTAAACTAAAATTAATGTGGACAACACATCATCTCCTTCAATTCCATTTTGTTCCGGTGTAATCACAAAAAAATGATGATGGTGGTGTGGTGACATTATTTTCTTGAGTTATTAACTTTTCTATTTCTATTTAGAGCTTGTATACAGACGTCGCCGTTGCTATAATAGGGCTGTTGCAAGAATTTTTATATGACTTCTAAGTATTAAATTTGAAAATATATTGTTCTTTAAAGAGCCTCAAATTTGAAAATATCACGAAATATCCTTTAGATATTTTACAATTAATTTTCGAAATTTGGATAAAATTTTGAATAAGTCACGTGATCAGAAACAGAATGTGACGTCAGAGTACATACATCTTCAGGGTTCTAAGGTGTCAAGTGTATTGTCAAAGTTGTCAAACAAGTGTCAAATAAGAATCACGACCAGAACTTTAAAGTAAAATATATTATCAATTTATATAATAAATTCAGTTTTTATATTTTATTTTATCTCAGCTCTTTAACACCCATTATTTCGGTAGCAGTAAAACAATCGTTCTGATATAAATTCAGCCATCATCCAGCTATCGACCTTCGGTTAATTGTCCGATTTAGCTTGAGTGTAATTTGAATTAGCCATTATTACTTTATTATTCATTTACAATGAGCAATGTCAGCGTCAAATGTCAAATTAAAAGATTTTGTTATTAACATGTGACAAACTTTAGCCTACGTTTATTTATATAAATAATATGAATAAACGTAGGTGATGGAAAAACTATTTTCCCATTGGCTATTAGTGATGTAATGTATGTGCTTCTACGTCACAGGAGTGGGGGGTAGTTTTTCAGGACGCCAATCTTTTTATATAATTATTTCCACAAATAATAACAAATTATTAAAATAAAAATTATTACTAAGAAAATCATTCCATAAACTTTCATTTAAAATAGTTTTTGAAAAATGTGAAACAGGCTCATTATTTAAGATGTATAAGTAGCCAGTTTATAGCATTCGAGCATGATAAATACAAGTATCTGTATTCTTTTTCTACGGCAAATCACACATTTGTAGGTATTTATAAAAATATTATATTTTGCTTGCAAAAATTGAAGTAATTATAATAATATAATATAATTATATTTATAAAAAAAAAGTGAAGGAAAAGGTAATATCTCACTTTTTTCATTGGTTTGCCAATCCACATAAAACGTGTATATGTTGTTTTTATAAGCTAAACTTTCATTTTGGGTGTGCGGTTACAGTGGTACGTTTTCTTTTCTGAAGTTTGGATGCAGAGTAAAATATCCAAGTATTCCAAAAGTTATAATTGCATGTGCAGTGTTACATATCATAGTTAAGTAACTAGGAGATGCAGATTTTCAAGATGAAGAAGAACAGGATCACATACGCGATAAGTTTGAACTTGTACATGTACATCGCGAATCTTTAGTACCCTTTACTTCATTTTACTGAAGTATTTCTTTTACTTCTACCTTATACTTCTTAGTGCTACCTTTTACTTCTATATTTCACTTCAAAGTAAATGCTTCATTTTTATGAATACGGGCTCTTTTCTGTTGACGAGATTAGAACGCACGTCACTGCAAGCTACAAGCGCTAACCCGCTCGGCCAGCAAGCCGACGTTTTCAACTTTTAACATCGCAAATAATGTGAAGAAAATGGAATGTATAAAATGATAAATGTCAAACCTACAATTAAGTAGTGTTGGAAATATTTTCGACTGTGCATTAATTGTTACAAAATCGATGTTACAATTAATGTCCAAACTTGTTAAAAGGATATGGGCGGGTCACCAATGAAACATTTAGCCCAAGACCGATAGATAACACGTACCACCAATTGAATCCTAAGGTTAAACAAAAAAGGAATAGGGCAACATAATCCGTATATATCAGGGAGACAGTCGACAACCGGTGGAGCAGATTAGTAACCTATAAAAAAGTTACCCTCAAATAATGGAAACTGATCAGTTGGTTATGAAATGATTCAGAGTACAGCATTTGACAACACATGAAATTAATTTGGAACCTTAATCGAACGTCTTTTTTTTCAAATAAATATCAAGTATCTACCAAATAATTCTGTAGAATAATATTAACAATGAGTTACAGTTAGTTCATTCGAAATAAATTGTGAAAATTGAAAAGAACATCTTCCAGTTTTGCTTGTAACTGTTAGTATATCTCTCTAATGAGGTTTTGTTTTTATGCGTCACGTCATTAGGTTCAAATCCCAGTGGCTGACATGTTCTTTTTACTTTTCACAATTTATTTCGACTGTTAACTCATTGTTAATATTAAAAACTGGTCCGATAGGGCCATGAGTAATTTCTGATTTCGTCCACAGATGTTTAAAGTCTAGAGGTAATCCCAACCCAACATCTAATCACGTGACGCATAAAAACAAATCCTCATTAGAGAGATATACTAACAGTTATACGTAAAAGTCCACTTTAGCTCAGTGGCAGAGTATTACCTCGGCAAGGTAAGGTCCCGGGTTCAAATCAAATTTATTTAGAATTCTGTAGACTTAGTGGCTCGTAGTATGATCACGGTTTTAACTAAAACACTGTTTTTAGAAATGTCAAATTCAAATTTAAATATTTAATTTCACCCGTATGTTGAAAGAACGATTTTTTAAAAAATATTTGTTTGAATACAAACTATGTCCTGCTTTAAATTCATATTTTGATACATTTGTTATTATTTATTTTTATTATTAAATAATGAAATTTGACATTTCTTAAAACAGAGTTTTAGTTAAAACCGTGATCATACTACGAGCCAGTATGTTTAGAATGCTAGGTTAAGTGGTGCTTAAAAAGAAATTCATTGCAATTTTTCGTGCTTGTTTTATGTAAAAGGGGTTAATAACACAAACGTTGAATGTGAGCATATTCTTTTTAAAGATTATCTAAATTATTTTCCTAATTTGCATTCATATTTATTCATGTTCTGCAAAAGCTGTTCTAAAAAGAATTAACATGCGAAATTTGAAATATTCTTTGCTCTCTGAATTTGTAATGCGCAAGGAACTTTAAAAACCACGTATATAATTTTACATGATTAATGTCTATTCACATTTGATGATAACCCTGTTTTAAGAGGATTAAATTATAATGATTTTCCAAAACAAGACAAAATTAAAATTCATGCTCGCTTCTTTCCAAAAATCATATTAAAATCCGTCACATGTCAAATGAATATATAATTCAATTTTCCTTTTCGTTCTTTGCAAATGCCTGGGAAAGCTTCGCATGTGTTCGCTATTTAAAATTCTGTCCACGTTTTGACTTCGAGAATAAGTGGTCAGCATTATAGACCGATCTGACAAACCGAATGTTTTATAGATTCGTAAAAGAAAGCTCTCATCGAAGTATGCTGTTTTATTTATGTTTTGTTTTTTCTCGCATTTCACGTTTTTTTTGCTGAGATTTGAAAACGTCATTGGAAAAAGGGATTCATATTTTATGAAATTGAAAGTGAACAATACGACAGAATAATAACATATGCAAAAAAACTTTTCAGAAAAATTTTGCCCTCCAAATATTATAGAGTGATCAGCAATAAGTGATTCAGTTGGCAATACTAGAAAAATACTTGAAATTGGTTAGATTGATACATAAATTTATTTATCCAACACTAAATAAAAAACAAGTATACAAAATTATTTTATTATAGAAATCATTTAACATTATAAAACTTATTTAATTAAATCAATATTAACATTTATGTTAAAAGATACTTAGGTTATTTACTTTTACACAATGAGAGCTTTATTGTCAAAATGACATCATCTGGTGTTGTGTAAACTGTGAAATAAAAAGTTCCCCTGAATTTCCAACTGAATCATTTATTTTTGATCTCTTTGTAATATATCAGTCAGTTCAGAAATGTACCCTAATTTTAAAACTATATTATAATTAGATCAATGAAATATATTACTGATTGAATAAAATATACATAAATTCTATTTTGAGATAAGAAATATAACCTTGTATATTTATAATGAAATCGATAGATATATTGTACATCTATTTAAGTAACACATGTCATTTCTTCATTACTATAATTTCATATATGGTAGTTAATAAAAGTTTTTAAATTGATACCTGCATTCATTTTAAATTGCACAGTACTTAACTAATATTTTATGCATGTTTACGTAGATATATTGATTTACAAATACAAATTACTGAGAAATAAATATTTGTACATTATAGCCATATCATTAATAAAATCATAATAATTTTGTTTCTTTACTATATTTTCATTTATTTATTTAAATAAAAACAACATACTTTGTAATATAAATTATGTTTTATCTCCAGCAAATATTTGTAAAACAAGTCATATAAATGATAAAACGCTTGTACAACAGTGTAATAATTTTAAATAAAAGAATCACGCATTTATTGCCTCATAAATAACAATTTCACATCGGAGTGTGCAATATAATAGTTTTCGTTTTAAAACATAAAATGTCGTTTGCGCTGCGTTTTCCTATCAAAAACATCAGTTGCGATTCTTTCGCATATGTGGGCTATTACCAACATACAAGTACAGACCTGCACGATCAGGAACATATGCGCAATGACGCAAATGGCACGTGGACCATTCTTTTATGAGGGTAAAACGTGATATGTATGTTGACCACTTCGAACAAGATCGTTTCGTAACATTGTTTTCACAATTTGTTTGGACGGGAAAACAATTATAAAACGACAACACAGCATTAAATATTTGCAATAAAAGCTTAATTTTGTTTGCTGCAAGGAATACTTTGAAAATGTCGTCACTAGATTTCAAGACGAAAGTCGACAATAACAAGATCGAGTGAATTAGTTTATAGACAAGGAACCCAATAGTTCTTTTAAAAACAGTATCTAAATGGTCTTTTTCAGTAATTTCATCCATATATTGAATTTTTTTAATACCTTGTCTCATCACCAGAAATATTCTTGTCTTGTTTGGTATTCCCTGCCATTATTGTATACTTTTCTGCTAAGAAATGCCAAAAAGTCTTCAATCATTATCGCCTAAGCAATATTTGGGGGATTATAATTTCTCTCTCTTTTCTATAAAATTTTGGCTTCTTAATGCCCTGCGACATTTAGAAATTCACTCAAGCTGGGCCGTTGTCTATTTGGTTACATTTTTTATTTTTCGAAATCTTAAATTATTTCTGACCAAAGTTCTTCAAACAATCATTTTAAAGTCCGGTATTTCTATCTCCTAACAAAGTGGCTGATAAATATAATTTCCTAACAAATAAAAGATATTTCATCGAAAAATGATAACGGCATATTACCTATTTCTAGGTGTGCCAATCTGCTTTGTCGCAGATGTCGGTGATTCATATTTGTACCGTGCGGGCATTTACCAGGCGTCACCTCACGGACACTCATTGCTGGCGTGGAGAGTGCACCACAGGGGTCACTTTTGTGCTATATAAAATTCAAAATATTTGGCGCCGGTCGGGATCGAACCCGGTTCTTCCAGGTTTGCGACCAGACACTCAGGCACGCGGTCACGGGACCCCAAATGATATAACGTGAAATTGTTGCAATTTGAATAATAATTTCGATGCTCAGTTTTTAGTTTATTAGTCAGAAAATTGTATAAGAAACTTTGTGAGGAGATTGAAATGCGGACCTTAAAGTTATAAATTGTCGAGTTAATTTCTTCGACGACGTTCTAACTTTGTCTTGATCAGAGCACTTTGCATCAGTCTGCTGATTCGATTTGGGAGAAAAGTTCGGGTCGCCCACTTTTTGGTAAATTAATACATACTAACCTATATATAAATTTGTGTATTTGCAATTTGTATAGTATCTTATAACTTTTTCTGGAAACTTTAAATGTTAAAAATTACTCGAGATCTCAGTCAACTGAGGCATTTTCTAGTAACATGTCACACAAATTTTCGAAAAAAATTGAATGTAGATACTGAGGTTTAAGGAAAGTATATTAAATCTTCTTATTTCTGCAAAATTAAAATAGCTTCAGCTTTATTTATTTATTAGCATTATTCAACAGGATACATCCCAGTGACAGAATAATATAATCCATACTAATATAATAAATGCAAAAGTAACTCTGTCTGTCTGTCTGTCTGTCTGTCTGTCTGTTACGTTTTCACGCCTAAACCACTGAACCAATTTTGATGAATTTTGGTATAGAGCTAGACTGGACTTTGAAGACGGACATAGGCTACTTTTTATCGTGAATATAAAACTTAAAGGGGTGAAATAGGGATGAAAGTTTGTACCGCTCTATTAGTACAGTTGTACAAGTGAATAATGAATTGAACGTCACTGACGCATGGTGAGTAATTCTTTGGTTAATTGGACAATGAAATTTTTGTCATTGGCGTGTAGCGCAAGATAAAACTTTCGTGAAAAAAATTGAATTATCAAAATTTAATAATCAAAATTAATCGAAAGCATAAGCAAGGTTCTACAATAAATATTTCACAAAGTACAGTTAAAAGGATTCTAGCTGAAAACAAAAAGAAATTTAAATAATCCAGAATGAAAATTATATTCTCCGGGAAAGAACAAAATTGAAAATTTTGATTTCCAGGTATTTCTCATATTCTTTCTAACATCTATTACTTTTACAGTTTATTACAGTGTAGTTTTATTTGATTAGAACAAATAAACGTTCAAATACAAAAGATTAAATTTGATTACAACAATTTTCACCTACAGTAGACTAAATCTGATAGCAATAATAAAAATAACTATCACACAAATTATTGTCATCATTGTTAAAAAAAATAATTGTGATTTTAATTTTTTCTTTATTTAATTGTTAATATTAAATCCATACTAATATAATAAATGCGAAAGTAACTCTGTCGTTTTCACGCCTGAACCGTTGAACCAATTTTGATGAATTTTGGTATAGAGATAGATTGGATCTAGGAGAAGGACATAGGCTACCCTTTGTCGCGAAAATAAAACTTGAAGCGGGTGAAATAGGGGACGAAAGTTTGTATGGAGAACCCATCATTTCTCAAGTTAGGGATATAAAAATTCTTATTTATGCTTTTGGTAAGAAATAAAGTGTTTTAGCGTTTTTAAAAAATCATCCATCAAGGCGGTACGATAGTGGATGATTTCAATTATTTTTTTTTATCTATAGTAAAGTTTTAACCGTTAGCAGATTTTCGATATTTGTCGGAGAGATAGCTTGCATCTCATGTACATAAGTAAAAGTACCCGAGACATGTTTAGAAAAGGCGCTTTTAGGTGCGGTGCGGGGATCGGGCGGAGCCTGTTACATGTACGATGCGAGGCAGGTTGCCGCTCCCTATTTAGCGCATGTCTCCGAAGTAAATGTGAAAAATTACTGGTACACGTGTAGATAATCGTTATTTTAGCTTTACCCGTACGAAGCCGGGGCGGGTCAGCTAGTAATTATAATATAAAGAGAAAATGAGTAAATAGATTATAAATTGCAAAACCAAAAATTATGTAACGTAGAACTGTGGTATAAATCAGTTAAGAAGTAGATATACCAAATTAAATTTACATACATAAATACATATACATATGACAATAATTAAGGTAAATAAATACAGAAAATGAGAGTGTAAGAAATCGAACTACTAACTCTAATACTTTCCTTCTGAACAAACAAAAATAAATTATCAGAAAGATCCAAATATAATGAGCAAATATTGAAATTTTTACACATTGCATTCATGGAAGAATTTAAATGATGATTTGTCCTTGAAAAATTGCAAAAAAAATCTGCGCCTTAATTGTTTTCATTTTGGATCTCGTACATACTGCCGTACACATTTCATTTTGGGGCATTTTGAAAAATACGTTTATTGCCACCTAATATTGAAATATTTTTGTCCATAAAAAGGAAAAAGATCCAAAGAAAGCACTTTCTATTCTTACGAATTTTCTGAAGCATAAAGACCTATTCCTCAGGCAAACATTTCACCGTATCTGAAGATGTTCAAACGATTTTGTTTGCTTTTCTCTTATAGCTATACTCCACGTACGGTATTGCAGTATTGAATGTTACTGCTCTTTGTTCGTTTTGTTGTTTGTTGTCAGGGTGACTGTGCTTTTCATTGTTTCACTGGACTAGAATGTTTTTGTAACACTTTCGTGGTTTTTTTTAGGGAAAGTGTAATAGATTTTTGACATGGTATAGATGATATTTATACTTAAATATTTGATTGATTGTTTGCAAAAATCCATATCCTTTTTGGTTATTTTTAAATCTACCTTATATCTTGTTTTTCTGCCACGCAATTTCCTTTTCACATACACCTTCCCACTTTAAAAATCTCTTCGCAGAACTACTTTACTTGGTAGATAAAAAACAACACCCCGCCCTACTACAGAGCTTAGAATGTAAAACAAATCTGTCACATTCTTACTTGGCGTGAACATAGCAGCGATCGATGTTAAGCACTTCTCGCTATCGGGGCATACATCTTGGTCTTGTTGAGGTTGGCTACACTGTTCGACAGACGACAGAAGACAAATGAATATCATGCGGGCAAGGCGGGAAATTTGGAATACAGGTTCATTACTATTTGAAAAGTGATTTATGTGATGATTTTTCTGGTTTATTTGACGTATTATTAGTTGTTTGTTGGTAATAACAATAAAAGTTATAACTATTATTCGAAAATAAAGCTGAGTGTTATAATTATTTAAATTTATCTCTACATTGAAAGCAAAATATCATGCATTGGGATTTGACTAATCAGTTTTAAACTTTTAATTCTCATTGCTCTTGTTGTGTGCAAATTCAGTACGTAGTGCTCTATATTAAAACTTCAGTTTGTCATACTTCTGACTTTATGCTCAAGTTTTTCTTGAAGAATGTCTTTAATGAAATTTTCGTGTCTTAAAACTTTAAATTAAAACTGCAAACTAAGTAAGAGTAACAAATACCTAGAATTTTACGAAGTTAAAGAACAAGGGAAGAGTTAAATCAAACAAAACATTTTATGAAAGATGGAATAAGCAGAAATTTTTAATGAACGGTTTTTTACGCTTTTCCGGTTGTTCCAATCTGCTTTTCACAGATTTGCAAGGAGTTAATACCTTCATACCAGATGTGAATTCTTTAACAAAAGGATTTTTTACTGGCAACGTAATTCTAAATGGTCTTCATCATGTGTCTTTTTAAAAAAAATGAAATTAAATAGGGCATTCATATACAGGGTGTTAATACTAAGTCGTTACACCCGAAAATGGTAGTTAGAACTCATTAAAACAGTTCCAATTTTTGATTTGATGCCCCTGTTCGTAGTTATTGGAGTTCGTTTGTTTTTCGAAAAATCGTCATAAATCCATTATTTTAAAGACTATTGAAAAAAATTTTCTTTCAAATTTACCCTTAGGCTCGCTAAAACAATTGGCATTTACATTTATTTTTAATTTTTTCAAATGACAAAATGGCGATCGATGAAAAATTTCAATACATGATTTTTTGATAACCACTCCATCGATTTTCGAAAGTAAAACATTTATAAAATCCTTGAACTATCTACTATAAACATTTTTTTCAATCTATCAAAAAAAGTATTTATTCATTTACTTGACTTACATAAGTGCAGTGTGTTTAAAAATAATCATAACTTGGAGTAGGCTGTGAACAAAAAAAGTATATCAATTTGAAAGAATTTAATTAAATGTCAATTTGACACGAGATATTGTCAAAAAGGTTATCTAAAGAAATATTCTTGTATCTTTATTTTAGAAATAGAAATATATTAGAAAAAGGTGAATGGCAATAATCTGTATCCTACTTTATTATCTTTTCTCCTTAAAATTGCATTTCCCGATCAATTATGACACCTTGATTTTGGAATTGAATAATGATTAGACATACGTTTGTGTGTTCATAGCCTACTCCGAATTAGGTTTTTTCTGAACACACTGCACTTATGTAAGCCAATTAAATGAATAAATATTTTTTTTGGAGAGATTGAAAAAAATGTTTATGACAAATATTGTAGTAGATAGTTTAAGAATTTTATAAATGTTTTACTTTAGAAAATCGATGAAGTGGTTATCAAAAAATCATGTATTGAAATTTTTGATCGATCGCCATTTTGTCATTTGAAAAAAATAAAAAATAATTGTAAATGCCAAATGTTTTAGAGGGCCTAAAGGTAAATTTGAAAGAAAAAAAAAATTTCAATAGTCTTTAAAATAATGGAGTTATGACGATTTATCGAAAAACAAAAGAACGCCAATAACTACGAACCGGGGCATCAAATCAAAAATTGGAACTAAGAAAAGTTGTTTGTTTTAATGAGTTCTAACTACCATTTTCGGGTGTAACGACTTAGTATGAACACCCTGTATAAAAACGAAAATAAAAAATGCTTATAGATTAGATTGAAGCCATAGCCCAAGAAGGATGGAAAATAACGATAAATTAAAATTAAATATATAATCGTTATTTATTGAGTAAAACTGTAAATACAAAGTTTACATTTTATTATTTTTTATTATGGTGGGGGACCCCATTGTGGTGATTGTAGAAAAAATCTTATGTGTGTTTCGAGCGCGGACATTGTCGATTTCGAAAGAATGTCGTGCTCCTACCTTGCGCGACAACAACCTCTTAATTGACAATATCCCATTTTGCGCTCTTAATACACAAATAGTTATTTTTATATTCTTTGGTGACATCATCGATACGGACTCGTATTAGCCCTCTGTACACCAATGACTGTATAGCATTAAATAAAATGTAAAGAATTTATTAACTCTGGTCTGAAATTTGTTTTTTTTCCTTTTTGAACTATTCCAACACAACAAAAGTATACGCTATTTAGTCCTTGTATATCAGTTTTTAAATTTATATTGTTACAATCGTCACTGATATGTAGCATTCTAAGGAACATACGTATCGAGTAATTTTGTTCTTTTTCCAAAATTTTGAAATGTGTGTTAGTGTATTGATCAGCCAGAGCACATTTATTCGCCGTGTTGTTTTGTGATGCTTTGCGATGTTCGCTCATCCGGATCTTTGTGTACCTATGCATGTAGCATTGGAATTCTCAATAGAGCTATGAACATTATAAACTACATTTGATTTGTCGTTCTTGTCCACTGGGTCTTTCAGCTTTCTATAAAGCATGCCTACAGTCGAAATGGGCTTACATTCAATATCAATATTGAGTTTATTCTTGTATTCTATTTAAATTTGGCGCCGGTTATGTTCCTTTCCCTCATGTCATGGGCATTGTGAGTGGCTTTATTTATGATTGCCTGAAGGTAACCATTCCTCATCAGTACCTTTTTAATAGCTTCCTCGCTGAAGCATGAGATGTTGTTTATAATATAAACGAGCAGTAATAATTTATATAAACTTGAAACATGTTCAAAGTGTATCCATCCCTTCTTGAAACTGTCAAGTTTGGTGTCGGTGTAAATTACCCTAAAATTAGCCCTCTTATCCACAAGTATCTAGATCATAAACAAATCAATTATCACTTTCGTCCCGGACTTAATTACTAGGGTCAATCAGGTCGGATTTTCCGGGTGACCTAACTCGAAACTCTGCCTGTAACTTCCTGTAAGGGGAACGCGCTCAAGCTAGTAACTCGTCTGAACCCGAAACCCCGAAAGGGAAGGTCAAAGCAAGATGTTATAGTGTATATGGACATATGATAAGAGGATACTTATGTGTATTGTCCTCTGTACGTTTAGCGGATGCTTAGTATTGATTGTGTGTTCCGTTTAGTTCGTATGACCTCTTCACTAGAGAATAAACAGAACCGAACTGGAGGAAAATTGTATTAGATGTTTTGTTTAAAGAAGTTTAAATTGGATTTACTCCGGACTGCTGTTGTGGAATTAAAAACAGAACAATTCAATGAGATATAAATAGTAACTCGTTATTTTCAACATAAAAACTACTCCTAAAATCTTTTCTCTGTCTAAAAGAATAAATAATTTAATTGAAAAAGTAGATATCATAATAAGGCCGGGTATAATCATCTCTGGTTAAACTGTCGGTTAATTTAATTATCAGTTAAAATGAACAGTGTCGTATCGAAGAATTGATTAATGAATAATTTTTACAACTTATACAATATTATCGATGGTATATTTTTCTTGCAGCAGTCGAAATTCGCGTCCGACAAATGTGTCAGACCGTAAGGTTAGAAATTTTTGTGGTACAGAACTTTTATTTGACTGGGTTTAATTTTGAATTAAAATTATTATAATCAAAAGTCAATTTTCGTTGTAACAAAATATCTTGTATTATAATTAATCATTTTTTGTTGTAATCGTGAAGTCTTTACAAAAATTATGTCCATAGACTCGCATTAGAGTTAAAACTTATAGTAACAATTATTGTGATTCGTGATTTTCATGATTGTTATCAAATTTTCTTTATTGTAATTAAACATTGTCACGTTATATTTATTATGTTATCTACAATCTGTACATATATCCGAATTACACAGTAACATTTATGTGGTAGAAGTGGTCATTATATATAAAAATAAGTAACAAAGAAGGATATTATTATTATTATTCTTCGGTTTAACTGTTCGTTAACTTATTTGTCAGTTAAACAAATATGTGGCATCGTTAAATTGACACATGTGTAAGTTAAACAAGCGCAACTTATGTTGTAAATATCGATGCTATATTTTTTATTTTATCTGACAGTTTAATCAGAAATGCAAATACCGTACCCTAATATAGTATTTGTACACTGTGGTTATTGTGCCTACTACTCTTCATTTTACCTTTAAATTACTTGTCATATTACACATGACATATGACACACCGGTCGATGGAAATACATTCGTCATTTATTTGTAATTTGACGTTTTCGACATTATAAATTATGATTTATTGTGTAAAATTGTTTGAAATGAGACACAAGACACAATATAATGTACATAAAGTGAGTAGAAAAGATGTGCGTTGATGTTTATAGATTTAAAATTAAACAGCCTCCTATTTTCGTTGAACAAGGGCGCCTTCTTAAATATCATAATACATGTCTGCGTTATTCTCCGTCAAATATTTAGAAGTAATAGACATAAACTAAAAAATAACCTGAAAATATTTGTAACTGGAATGAACATAGTTATAGTTATTTTGTGTTCTTACCTAACCTCTATTGTGAAATCAGGACTTTTGAGTGTAGTGTAAGTAAAACTTTAATGGATAAATAGTAAAAAAAAATCTCTATCGTTCCCGTTCAATCCAGGTCCTAAACATTCATGAAAAGAAAACCTTTTAAAAAAGTGATTAAAGGCTCAAGTCCCTCAGGAAGTAAGAGTGCCAGCTTGGAAGTGCAAGACCACAGGAAACAAAAGCTCGTTCACAAAGAAACCATTGGCGGGAAATTTAAGTGTTAAAAGAAGCATTATAGCACGGCACACTAAGTAGATTACTTTATATGCTGGATGGCTTCGTCATTCACACAGTTCAACAGAGAATATTTTCACTACTCAACAAAAAAAACGCAATGAATATAGAGTGTAATTCTTGTGGGTGAAGTTATTTGAAGAATGCGTGAATAAATTGTGCACAGTTACAAAACAATTACGTTGAAATTAATAGTTTCCACCAGATTTAAATGCCTTGGATATTCTACATACATTTCTTTCCTTTATGTATTTTTTAATTTTCTTCTCCCATTTCCACTCTAGGTCATGTCTCACTACATTCCCTGTAGGGTTTATTGTTTTATCTTCAGAACTGGGAATAAAATTCACTAACCCCGTCTCAGGCTTTGGATGCAAAAGGAACAAAAATGAAATGCTAATTTTTCTTACGGCGCATGGTATTTTCTAAGATAAACACCTAGGGAACTGTGGATATATATGCGTTTCACATTACAAAAGACTTTTTAAATTCCTTGTTCATTATAGGTTATGGTTATACTTTATCCATTGTATTATATTGTATTTATTTAATTCTAGCCTACTGGCTTTGAATCTATATGAAATTAATTATATTTTCTAGTGATTTCATGGTATAAATTAAAAATATCATTAATTTGTCTCCTTTCTTTGCTTTTGGATTTTCTGAAACCAGGTTATGCTTGTTCCGTTCTCTCTCATCTTCTGTTTTTTTTTTTTCTTCCACATTATCGGACACATACGCTCTTCTTCTTTTAACCAATTTATTGCCTATAATGTAACTTTTAGAAACTTTCAACCGTTGTTCAATGTTTAATAGAAATAGATTTTACAATATAAAAATACAATTTTTTGTTATACATAAAATACTTGTTGGGTGGACATTTTTAACTTGCTAATAATTAATCACTGTTTTTCTTGTTTTTATTCAGTTTGGTAATCTATTATTACCTTCATTCATTTTCTCTCCTAATACTTCCAGCAATCTTGTAGAATTGATATTTCCATTTCTTTATTCTCTTGTTTATTTTTTTATTTATTCTCTTTCTTTTATACTTAATTTTGATTACATTTTTTCCATTACTATTCATATAATACATCACTCTATGCAAATTGCGCCTCCTGAAACAATAGAACATATCTGTCAAATCGCAACTATCAAGGAGATATTTGACGTAGCTAAGATAAACATCTTGTTTTTGCTTTCGTACCATTATATTCATGATTCATTTGTATTCATACTGTTTGCTTAACAAAAACAACTCAAATAAGAACGTCATCGACGTGGATATTCAACTCCGATGAAATCTCAGTCTCAGATGTGTTTTTGTTGAGGTAATATCGCCAACTTCACAGCAAAGCTAAAAACCCGCCAAACTCAAATTGGATTGAATCGTATCACGTCGTTCTAAATTATTGCTTCCTTCGCCAGGATTGCGAATTTTAAAGAACATAAAAATAAAAAATATGCGATATAAAAAGATCAAGAAGGATATTCGATTTGCAACAGGAATGTACAAAGTTTTGCCTTTGCATTTATTTTCCATTTTTATTAGTCCGTGAGCTCCTTGCACTTAAAAATGTAAATTTATGTTGGAATATATTTCAGTGATATGTTTGAAATCCACGTTCGGTTTTGCAAACATGAAAATGACCAAATGTAATACAGAAATAAGACGTAAATTTAACTTTATTATTGGAATAAAATAAATGAAAATATACTATTCGCCGGTATTTTGTTTTTATAGTTTGCAACAAAATTTTATGTGGCTTATTGAATATTTTGTTACATTTGTTGCAAGACCGGATTACCCAATATCGGAACTCCGCTTTAAAACTTACTGGATTTATAAAATTCCGCTCGTAGGATCGTCGGTTAATTTTTTTAAAGAATGAATGCGGAAAATAGCCGGTTGTTGACATTATCAGCCTTTGATTTTTTCTACTTATGATTCAGTTATCAATTCGTACTTATATTAATTCGTTTCGCCTAGACGGCATTTAAAAAAAGTCATTTTGCGAAAATATGAAAATTTCGAGTGATTATTTTTTTACATTTCTTAAAACCAATAAGATGCTTCATTACTTGTCAGATATCAGAGAGAGATAGACCATCTCCCATACAGTCGATCCATCAACCGTCAATTATAAATATCAATTAACCAATTATTCTATTTATGAAAATAATCATTTGAGAAGAAAAAAAAAAAAATCTGATGTGGCCAGTACATGACCTCCCGCAAATTCCATGTTTAAAATAGCAATGAGCTTTAAGTAAAGTATCTTTTTCTTTTCCGGTTGATCGTTTATAAACAAAATCTAATTTGTTGTTTTAGTAAATAGATGTCTGTAATACGAAATTAATTTCATGCCAAAACTAATCGATTATCATGGGCCTATAGCGCTCACCATCAACTATAACAGTTCGACCTTAATCATTTTCGAAAAAATAAGTTCCAATGACGCCACCTGACCATAGTGCGCACCAAACAGTCTCATTTGGACATGTAATGGTACCTCGTAAATCACATGAAGATTTTCCTCTGGCCATATCTGGCAATTTTGCTTATTAACATACCCAGAGAGGAGAAAATGTGCCTCACCAAAGAAAAAGATAATCCTCGAAAAATCATTATCAACTTCCAAGTGCTCTAAAAACGCAATCTGTGTAAATTTTTGCTGTACATGATCCATGTCGTAAATGTGTAGCTGCAAACCAATATTTGACATTTTGAAAACACGTACTTATACTGACAGATTTATATTTACAAATCAAATATATTTCTGCTTAATTCTTCTTAACATGGTTTCATTATTAATGTGAATGTGACAGTGACATTTGTTTAACTACGTCAAAATTTTATTAAAGTATTATGTTTTGTTTGACGCATGGGTCAGATGATGTACAAAAATAAATTATTTTATAAATTTATATTTAAAGTTATTTAAAGTTATATTATCGTAGAATTGAAGATTGTACCATTATATTATATTTTTAATAGTAAAAGTTGCTGAAAAATTATATTCAATGCAATTTTTTCAACAAGAACTGGTAAAAGCTTGTATAAGTGATACTTCCGGTTATTTGATATACACTAAAAACTAATCAACTCTTCCCACATTAGTATAGAATGAGCATACAAAATTTCAAAATTTTGTGATTGATAGTATTTGAGTAATCGTGTCCACAGGATCCACACACACATACACACATACACACACACATACATACCCACAGACATCATTGTAAAAATGTTAAAATCGGATTCTGGGGACATCAAAACGTGCTTATTCACTAAAATCTCTATATGCGATTTTTAGCAAGTTCCCTCTATACCTCCCTTACCTACGGTAGCGGGAGGTAAAAACAGTGAGTAGTGTGGTGACCTATTTTGCTAGTCTACATGTAATATACATAAAAGCTATACATACGATTTTGCATATCTTCTGAACGTACGGAAGCTTTGCAGTTGGATACCACACAATTTGACTGAAACTCATGTACTAAGTACCAGATTTAGAGTGGAAAAAATGCCCCAAAATTATTTCGAGCGCATACAAAAGTTCAGAAATGATAAAGGAGAATATTTTATACAGTTCAATAATTTAAATTTATTATAAATTACCTAGTTTTTTACCTCTCGCTAAGAGAGGTATTGGATTCATGCTAAAATTCGCATATCCAGATTTTAGTGAATAAGCACAATTTAAAGTCCCTAGAATCCGATTATAATATTTTTAAAATGATGTCTGTGTGTATGTGGATGTGTGGATGTGTGTATGTGTGTATGTTGTAGACACGATTCCTCAAAAACTATAAGACTTAAGAACTGTTTAACTATGGATTCCTCAATCTGACATTCCTATGAAGAGCTGAAAAGGTTTTGGTAACAATGAACAACCGGAAGTAGTAGATTATTAGAAAGATTCTTCTAAATATATTTTTTTGGGATTTGTTTTTATTAAATATTGAAGAACATAAAATTCTCCATCTAATACACTTAAATTTTTTTTTATATCTTGTATAGATTTAGAGATAAAGACATTATAATATATAGAGTAATCTAATCGCAGAGGCTAAGGCACTAAGGAAACCAGTTGACAAATTCCAATGTTTATAACATAGTTTGTAAATGACATATGTCAGTGTCAAAAGTCAACAGTTTTAGTGACATTCTGATAGCTTTTTCTGGGAAGTATATTTAATATTTCTTATTGTTTTATTAATTAAATATTTGAAATTATATGTAAAATGTATATATCCATCAGAAATACCGCCAATCTGGTTAATGAATTGGAAGAATCTCTCACATTTAGATACTTCCTCATACAATAATAGAATTATATGTGTGCAGAAGACATGTTAAATACAATAAAAAACAATATTTTGGCAAAGGTTTGTAATTTTTTGTTATAAAACGACGGTTCGAAAGCGAAGTGCTATACAATACTTGTAAGCCTAATATGGAATAGCGAGAGGTCTTGTGCTGGCCACAACAGATTTTTTATTGCTGTAAATCTGATTTTTTAATTTACTCCTAGTTTTAATTTTAAAACTTATATTGTTGCAATATTTGCTCCAGTGAATAAAATTATTTACATTTACACAATAAAGGAGTTCAAGGTTTAAAAGTAGCTTTAATATTCCTGGCACGGTACATTATATGTCAACGCTATCTTTTTTGCAATTTTCCTCCTTACAAACAACGAGAGTTTTCTTTTCCGTGGAGATTTAATATTGTTCGTCTACGAATGATGTTTACTTCTGTATCTGCAGGACTGCAGGCTATTCTGGCGTACTTTCAGCGTTTCAGATTCTAATAAAATTGATGGATACTGAAATTTAGATTCCAGATATATCAATACGTTTTAATTTCTTTTATAACGAAAATCGATGGACTGTATTCTCAGGGAATTTGTTAACGTTGCAGTGTTATTAACTGGTAATCATTTATATTTTAATATAAGCTTTATGAATATTTTATTTTCGTTTTGTACCAGATTATATTTCATATTCTTTTTAGAATTTTAATATAAAGTTTATTTTTACGTATTATAAAAATATCTCTCTTTTCAAGTCATATCAAATTAAGTAAATATTTCAACGTCAAATTTCTTTCTCTGTTTCGGAATACTTCATTCCATGTAAGAAAATGGCGTTGCTTTAGATAGGGAAATAAATTTTGCCTTCTGATTGGTCAAAATGCACACCAAGTTCACGTAAGCTAAAAAAAGGTACATCTCAGGTGACATTTGTCAAAATTGACAGAAAGCATGTTTTCCATTTCGACTTTTTAATTTTCAATATTCAGGTATCGTAAATTTTTGTAGATGAAACTATTTAATATTGACAAAGTTTGATTTCACGAATTTAAATTATTTATTTAATGCATGTAAAAAATATTCGGCTCTCAAGCGCCATCTGCTATTTTCTTGCGTGAAATGAAGTATAGCACTTTCATGCCCAGTTGCCCCTGAGAATAGAAAGGTTGACAGTAATATTCTATTACTCATTTGACGTTTGACATATCGTTTCGATACGATATTGTCAATTTAAGGAATACTTTAAATTTAAGCATCAGCGGTGCAATCGGACATTATTGATGCTAGAAAGAACTTCATTCTTAAATGAGTTTTGGTGACATTCTGTTATTTGGGATTGGTATGACACAAAATATCATAATAATTGTTACCAACCTAACGCAAATAACGGACGCGACTGAGGTTTATAATCAGCCGAGTTCGTTATTTGCATATCGGCCGTGTGGCGTTCAAAATTTTTCGTAATAACATAAAATTTAAACATTTAGAAATAATAAAATTAATAATAAAATTCTTCTCTTTCTGTCATACTGAACAACTTTTTTGTTGATGTATAAATTCTCCTTGACCGTGGTCCATCAAGATGCTGTTATTTTTCTAGGAACACTTGATTTTCAATTGTAGGAGACTGTTATAAAAAATAGAGGCCGGCGGGCGTTATTTTTATCTTTTCACTTTTGTTTTTAGTCCTGTTATATCATAATAACGGTATGGTATTACAAAAATATTGTTACTTGAAAATTAAAATCATTCATTACTGGGGATCATTAATAAACGATTTTCTACTCATGAAATAAAATAACCGATTACATAGTGGAGAAATTGTTAGAGCTTAAACCTGTTGTCAAAAATACATATTTATGAACCTAACTTCATGTTAGTTATCAATGACATCTATCGTTATTTCTTTCTCTTAAAATAAATAGCTGCCATTCGTAAAATGTCAGCGATGCTATAATAATTTAAAAACTAAAATATAGCATAGTTGAATAGTTTTCGGCAAACTGTCATTTCCACATATCAAATTTATATCTATATAATTTAACTTCATGATACGTATTTCTCTCCGTATTGATGGAGTGTAATAATATGGTTATTTTTTATTTGAAATTGTAAAGTATGTCTCGTCATAGTTTATTTGCCTAGTTCTAAAAATATCTTCGTAATTTAACTCAAAATTAATATTTCTTATTTCCAACCAGGTAGATTTAAACTGCAATTCGTTTCCCGGGATTAACAAACTCGTTTAGTCTGCAAGTATCTCGGCCATTAAATTAAAAATTTCCATTTACAAAGGTCGTACGGTAAGCAATTTGTCGCGGTAAGATTCAGTTTTAATATCGTGAGGTTGGTAGCAATAAACTGCACTACTCCGTCTACGTAGGCTGGGAAACAAATGAAATTAGAGGTTATATGCGCCTATGATTTGTATCAAACGTTGGAACTGGAATTGCTTCTGGCAAATTACATTCTACTTATTACGTTTGAAAATTTATTACAGGATTTCTCTTACATTTTCTGCCTAAACCAATTACTTTGTTGTTTTACTGCATTATACATTGATTCTGATGAAGGTCGTAATTAAAAAGGGTATTCTCTACATTTATTACGTTTTCGGGAAATTGTTTTTGTTTTAATTACATACAAACAATAAAATTTTACGGAAATTTTGCAATATCTGTCAACAATGTAGGAAGTATGTTATGTACTAATTTACTCTAACCTATGCAACACTCGAGCAGGAACAATTGCTTCCCGATCGACTCGAATGTAAATGTTGTAATAAATATTGGCCCTTTGGGGCAATCTAAAATAAATCGGTCTCTAATAATAAAATTTAAGTGTATAAAATGCAACTTAAATGGATTTTTCTTTATTAAATGTTAAACAAATAGAATATTTCTAGTAAAACATTTGGTCATTGCCTAATTAGTATCTTCGCTTTAAAATAAAGATTTTGAATTAATGTATATATATATTTTTTTAAATACCAGTAGTGGCAGCACGCACTTCAACATTCTATCCATGCGGTGGAAACTCCTATTAGACAAAGCGGGCCAACATTATAACTTTTCTTCCCCCGTTTAGATGGCGCTAGTATATAAAATTTTATTTCAAATTTGAAAATGACAGCTTACTGACAGCTTGATTGTTATTGAATTGGTTGATATATTTTTTAATTTAGTTGTGGTTTTCTTTATTTATGATATATACACATTTATTTGTGGCTGCTTGTGATTACTTTTGATATAAATAGTGAACAATTTATCACCAGATATTTGATTTGGGTGTGAAAAAATTTTGCGAAAGAAACATCAATTGCTGTATTCCAGATTGCATTACGACAGGTGTGTATTATATGTGTACTTTATTAGTTTTTAGATGCACAATTAGTATTTTGAAAGCTCGGTATTAATTGTTCATATATTTTGCAGATGTTACTTTACATCGATTTCCAATTCCCAAAAATTATTTAATGTTCAACAATGAATATTATATGGGAAGAAAATTTTGAAAAATTGTGTAATTAGCGATAATAAAAACAAATTAGCACAGAAGAAATACGAAAAATTATTAAAAAATAAAAACTTTAACAAGGAAAACAGTTTGTATTAATTTAGTATTTCACTTATTTTATTATAAATATAAAATATGACGTATGTAATCTAATAACTTAATATTTGATATAAATAAATTTCGCCATCGGCTCTTTGTGAGATCTTCAAATTTATTACCAAGTGTTAATTGTTGAATTCGATTCAATTCAAAATTTCCGCCTCCTATACATGAAACTTCTTCTTCCCACGACCAGGGGGCGCTGTACTTATAGTACCAGTTTGCAGCATTACAGTTTCCTATCTATAATAGTGTCTGAGATCTGTGATTCTATCATAGAAAACAGGCAAATTCGATTTTACTTTTACGAATCTTGATAGCATGCACTTTAGAATTCTATGAGTTTGAATAGAATTGAGACAAAATAATGACGTTAGTTTCATACTTTCGCCGGGACTCGTACGTACGTCAAGCGAATATTTTGAGACACGCATGCTATAAAATTTTCGCTGGCGATAAGTGAAAACAAGTGCGTGCTGTCACTAGAGTGGTTGCACAAAAAAATATTGTACAAACCACTTGCGTGAAGATGTCTTCCACACATTCGCACAATTGAATGCACTCGCTCCTTGCAGTCTCTCGTGCTTCAAAATATACATATTTGAATAACTATTATGTCATGTTTCTAAATGGCAGTTTTTATTTTATACAGGGTGATTCTTGACATATACGCATAAATGTGAGGAATGATAGTTTGTGATAGGTAATGAGAGATAATGAAAAAAAAAATTAGTAAAAGTTGTTTATTTACAGAGATAACGAATAAAGTTTGAAATTATTTTAGTAGCAATAAACTAATAAAAAAATAATTAAATAGGGTGCTGTGCATTAGTATCGTAGCAATTGTTCGAATTTATTCCCTTCATTTTCGATTCACATTTGCGCGCGACGAATTCATGATGTACCACAAACACGGATGATGTCTTTGGGGAAACCTTTGTGTATGAAGGCGAGCTGCAGCTACTGAATTTTGTTCTGCTTCTCCGTACGCTAATATCATATCCATAAATTCTGCGTTGGTGAAATATGATGCGCCATAATAAAAACTCAAATACACGAAAGATTACGAAATAATGACAAGACACGGTTGAAAACAATTGCTACGACACTAATGCACAGCACCCTAGCTGCTACTAAAATAATTTCAAATTTTATTCATTATCTCCATAAATGAACAACTTTTACTAATTTTTTTTTTCATTATCTGTTATTACCTATCACAAACTATCATTTCTCACATTTATGCGTATAGGTCAAGAATCACCCTGTATGCATGTACGTAGAATACTTAATGTAAGTTTAAACATAGTCAATATTAAACTTATTTAGATAAGTATCTCAAAGTACTTTACTCATATATAAAAAATAAGTAAGACCATTCCCCAATTGCACTTGCGACTACATTCACACCGTTCCCGTCCGTAATCGTAACTACCTTCACTTCTTGCTTACCTTTATTTTGGTAGCTTCCTTCGTCCAACAAATTCATTCAACCTGAAACAATAAACCATTATAAGAACAGATTAAAGCAACTTTTTCATTTCAAAAGGACATTATTCACTATCCGATAAAATCTACGGAATATTATTTCCACAATGTTTACTAAACTTGAGTAATGTCGGAAATTACCATCATGAGTTTATTTGTATTTTATTTACAGAACTTTTCAATCGCAATTGAATATCTAAATCAGCTGAGTGAGTAATGCAATTTTCCCGATGACCTTTGACATTTCGAATGGTTTAGAGATTTGTTTTATAGTAAACTATAAAAATGAAATGTGAAAAACGTTGAAAGATATTATTTTACTAGGTTAGATTAGATCAAGAATTCAAGAAACTACATAATATTGATGGTATTACTATAAAACTGATACGAAATATTTATTTAATAATTTAATGATTTGTGGCGTCCATTCAATGCGTCATTATTTGATACAAATTTACGTTGTCATTTTTACCTCTTAGTAAGAGAGGTATTGGATTCATGCTAAAAATCGCATATTCGGATTTTTGGTCCCTACAGTCCGATTTTAACATTTTTACAATGCTATCTGTGTGTGTATGTGTGGATGTTGGAGGAACGGTTTCTCAAATTCTACAAGACCAATTTAACTACGTATTCTTTAATCTGGGAAGAGTTGAAAAGGTTTTGATAACAATGGGCTACTTGCGTACCTTTTTTTTATTTAATATTTTTGAAGAGCAGGTACAAACTTGCTACCCATATTTTTTATTTTGGCAAAATATTTATTAATTAGCCAGAAAAAAAATAATGAAATTTGATTATTTGAATTCCAGCCATGTATGACGTAGAATTACGCCGCACCAATGAATGGTCGTAAAGCCATAGCGTTTGTTTGTACGGATAATGTAGATCTCCTGTTTGACGTTTCAACAATAGTTTGGAGGTTAGTATTTTAGTTTGTCTTTTTGGTATCGATATTTTAAATTACATGTAACTACCTATGTGTTTATTTGTGAAGTAATTAATATATTTGTAAGCCCAGAGAAAGAAAAAAATTAACTAATGTCAAATTCAAATTAAAATTTTCCTTTTCCATTTTAATATAATGACGTCATAGAAAATTTTCTTTCTTAATTTTCTAAAAAACAAATAATTTTTTAAAAATAAAATTTATATTTTTACACATGTTTTCAACATAACATTACTTATATAGTGATAGAAATCGGATTTTCAGTACCACGCAAGTAGCCCATTATGCAACCGGAAGTAGTAGTTTCTTAAAAAAACTTCTAAATATTATTTTTGGGAACTTAATGCTATTACAAATATTAAAAAATATAATAATATAATATGGGATCCCGTGGCCGCGTGCCTGAGTGTCTGGTCGCGAACCTGGGGGAACCGGGTTCGATCCCGACTGACGCCAAATATTTCCAATTTTAAATGGCACAAAAGTGACCCCTGTGGTGCACTCTCCACGCCAGCTATGAGTGCCCGTGAGGTGACGCCTGGTAAGCGCCCACACGGTAAAATATATCGTCATCATTACCAATGTCTACAAGTGTTGTAGATACTGGCACACCCAGAAATGGGTAATATGCCGTGATGATATATTTATTTATTTATTTTAAAAAATATAAAATTCTCCAATACATTGAACATTTTTATTATATCTTCTATAGACTTAGAGATAGAGAATTATAAATATATAAAATAATCCGTTGTAATGAATCTCATAGACCAAATAACTCCATGGAAACCAGTTGAATAATTAAAATGTTTGTAATTGACAGAAAAATGTCAGTATCAAAAATCCAGATACATTACTGAAGGCTTTGTCTGGGAAGTACATTTAATATTTCTTATTTTATTATTAATTAAATATTTAAAATTATAGATACATATTTTACATATACGCAGGGCCTCATTTATATCTTCAGAGGCCCGAGGCGCAGTGACCTGTTGAGGCCCCTATTTTTATATACTTTAAAATATATCCGGTGAAAAACACCTGTCTATTTTAAATTAAAGGATAAGTTATTAATGGTTTTTAAATCAAAATAAATTATAGAGTATTAATAATAGTAAATAATTTTATCATTAGTATCACATAAACAAAAAATAAAATATTATATAAAGGCACGGAATGGCTGTTGAGTAAAAACGTAGTTTTTATTTTAATATATTATTACCTGTAACACTGGTTTCCTCCTGAATAAAAATCAACAGCAACTACACGAGTAAAACGTGAATATAGGTACAATCCAGTACAATCGCACAAAAGTTGTCAAATACACAGTCACTTTATCACTAACTAGGGGCCCAATTCTCAATTTTCACCATTGTGATATTTTATGAAATGATAAATTTATATCATATCACTTGTCAATGCCATGATATTATTTGCCAAATGTCAACAAACACATGCACCAAATTCGTATTTTCTTGTTATGCGCAATCATTATTGTTAACATGCGGTAAATATCACACTTTCTCCCTCATTTATATCAGATCACTTTGCAATTGAGAATAGCTTCATGTGATAAAGTGAAAATATTTCACTTCATATCACTTCAGTGAAAATTGAGAATTGGGCCCTAGATGGCAGTGGCACCAACAGTACCAATAACAATTATGAATAGATTCAAAATCAAAGCTTATAATAGCAAGTGTTTTAAGTTTTAAGATTATTTTTTGTAGTTTATGAACAAAATAAAAATGTACGAAAAGAACTTTTTTCTGAGGCCTCCAGCTAGCGCCTCGTGCGCCTCTGCTTAAGTGCGACCCTGCATATACGCATCAGAAATACAGCCAATCTCGTCAATAAATTTGAAGAATCTCGAACATTTAGAAGAGTAGGAGATAACTTATAGAATGAAATAACAAATATAAAAGTATGTTAATGATAGATGTAATTAGAATTTTTGTCTGTGTACCAGAAATGTTAAATACAATATGTACTTATATAGCCTAATATGGAAAAGACGAGAGGTCTTGTGTTGGCCATAACAGATTTTTTTGTTTCGATTTATTTTAAATTGGTATTTATTTGGAAGTACGTCATTCTTATTTACAGTTGTGAACAAATTTTTCAAGAGAGATAAATAGTAAACTGTACGAGTAAATACTGTTTTATGTAAATTAATAAGTAGTAAATAGTTGACGTTTCCATCCACCATTTTGGTATTCAGGGGCCATTCACTATCTAGTGTAAGTTTATCGTGACCACGGGTGCAGTTTTGAACTGTTTCAGATGCTCCATCCTTTTTCTTTTTCGCTCCTTCTCTTATTTGCATATTTATATCTGGCGACGTGCCAGGAAGAAATTCTTACAGTTTCCAGTTTCTTCTTTTACATTTTTTTGACAATTAGATTCCCGATCTTTCTGCAATGTTTCTTTTCCCTCCAATTAAGTTTTAATTAGGTCTTTTCACGCCTGATAATGGCGGGAAAATTTGTAGTTGGTAGCGATTTGTTTTTTGTAACCAAGGGTTGTTTATTCGTTTGTTAGATGTTTTTGTTGCTGAGTTCCGGGAGAGTAATTGGGATAATTATATTAAGCGCTTTTCGGGGCTTTGAAAGTATATTAAATTTACATTAATTTTACTGGTAGTACATCAGAAACTTTTCACGTTTCTCAGATGGTCATAATGTAAAATGAGGTTATGTTCTTTTTACTTTTTAATTTGTCAAACGTAATTTCTAATTCAGGTTAGACTTCGACACGTTCATACATTTCATTTATTATTTCATCCATCAAATGAAAATAAAAAGATAGTTTTTCTTTTGAAAGAAAAACGTCGTGTACCAACTAAAAATTTATTACTCGTGATGTGTAGTACTCTACTTGTTATATGTCTCCAGTAAAGTTTGAACTTGAAGTCCGTCCGTGAAAATGAAACGAAATGTAGATATTTCGTCAGCAATTTCTCCAAGTACAATATCTTAGTTCGTGCATTTATTTCCACGTGCTTGCTTAAACTGTAGTTTACCGTAAACTTAGTTGATTTGAATGCACAAGCATATACGGAACACATACAAATAATTTGCAAACTTCGGTGGATAATGCTGTTACGGTTACAAACGTCTTCACAGCGTAACTTCGACAGGTGTTTTACTTGTTGGACAAAAATAACTTTAAATTGATATATTCATATTAATTTTTATTCAACAAGTCTTCATCGATCATCGATTGCATTCTTGCATAAAAATTCCTTCATGTAAAACTGTACAGCTATGATAATAAAGCTGTGAAATATATACTTTTGTATAGTATCTGTCTATTAAAAAGACGTATTGGATTTATGCTAAAAACTGCATATCCAGATTTTAGTGACTAAGCATGTTTTAAGGATCCTGGAATTCGATTTTAACATTTTTACGATGATGTGTATGTGTGTGTGTGTGTGTGTGTGTGTGTGTGTGTGTGTGTGTGTGTGTGTGTGTGTGTGTGTGTGCGTGTGTGTGTGGATGTTGGAAGGACGTTTCCTCAAAAACTATAATACGAGGGTGGTTTGAAAAGTCCGTGCAAAGTTCGAGAGATGGCAACACTGGTACGTATCGAGGTTATGTTTAGTTAGTGACATGTCTTGGAAGAAAGCTCACCAAGTTTCAACCAGATCGGTCTATTTCTCTGTATTTGACGTTTGTTTAAATTGAGAAAGTCGGATGATTTTCAAAAAATGGAAGAAAAAGAATTTCGTATGTTGATCAAACATTATTTTATGAAAGGAAATTCGCCTCAAAAGACTAAGGAGAAGCTTGATAAACATTATTTTATGAAAGGAAATTCGCCTCAAAAGACTAAGGAGAAGCTTGATAAACATTATGGTGATTCTGCACCTTCGATTAGAATAGTTTATAAGTGGTTTCAAAATTTTCGGAGTGGGCATATGAGCACAAGTGACGCTGAACATCCTGGACGCCCTATCGAGGTCACTACTCCAGAAAAAATTGATAAAATCCATGGTATGATAATGGAGGATAGAAGAGTGAAGGTGCGCGAGATTGCTAGTGCTGTGGGCATCTCTAGTGAGCGAGTACATAATATTTTGCATCAACACTTGGGCATGAAAAAGCTATCCGCAAGATGGGTGTCAAGATTTCTCACAGTTGACCAAAAACGAAATCGTGTGAGGTGTTCCAAGGACGGTTTGCAAATGTTTCAACGGAATCCCCAGGATTTTAAGCGTCGTTTCATCACTGTGGATGAAACATGGATACACCACTATACACCTGAAACCAAGGAACAGTACAAACAATGGGTTGCCAGCGAAGAGCCTGCACCAAAGAAGGCGAAGACCGTTCCTTCGGCCGGGAAAGTTATGACGACTGTCTTTTGGGATTCGCAAGGAATAATCCTCATCGACTCTTTGGAAAAGGGTAAAACTATAACAGGTGCATACTATTCATCGTTATTGGACCGTTTGAACACCGATCTGCAAGAAAAACGTCCACGATTGGTCCACAAAAAAGTCCTTTTCCATCACGACAACGCACCAGCTCACTCATATGTAATTGTAGCCGCAAAATTGATAGAATTAAATTTCCAACTCGTTCCACATCCTCCCTATTCTCCAGATTTGGCTCCTTCGGACTACTACTTGTTTTCCAATATGAAGAAATGGTTGGCGGGAAGAAGATTTTATTCAAACGAGGAGGTGATTGCAGAAACGAAAGCCTATTTTGCAGAGTTGGACCAATCTTATTATTTGGAAGGGATCAACAAACTGGAGTCTGAAAGGGGACTACGTTGAAAAATAAAAAAAAAATCCCGAAAAGTTAAGTAGTTTTCATTTTTGCACGGACTTTTCAAACCACCCTCGTACTTAAGACCTGTGTAACTACTTCTCAATCTGACATTCATGGGAAGAGCTGAAAAGGTTTTGGTAATAAGTGGACAACCGGAAATAGTAGTTTCTTGGAAAAAATATTCTAAATATTATTTTTATTACAAATATTAAAGAACATTAAATTCTCCATCTAATACACTGAAAATTTTTATTATATCTTCTATAGATTTAGAGATATAATATGTATAGGTATAGAATAATTGGATGTAATAATTCGCAGAGGCTAAACTACACTAAGGAAACCAGTTGACAAATTCAATTGTAATCACAGACAATACACTATGTTTATAACATAGTTTGTAAATGATAGATGTTAGTGTCAAAAATCAACAGTCTTAGTGACATTCTGAAAGCTTTTTCTGGGAAGTACATTTAATCTTTGTTATTCTTTTATGAATTAAATATTTAAAATTATAGGTAAAATGCATATATCCATAAGAAATACAGTCAAACTCTCTGACATTTAGGAACTTCCTCATACAATGAAAAATAGATATAATTAGAATTGTATGTCTACAGAAGACATGTTAATTACAATAAATACAATATTTGGGTAAAAATCTGTATTTTTTTGTTATTAAACGACGGTTCGATAGCAAATTGCAATTACAATAACATAAAATGGGAATGGCGAGAGGTACTGTGCTGGCCACAACAGATTTTTAATATTGCATTCCTTCTTTGTTTCATTTGAAAATTTCTATGAAAACACCTATTTAAAATCAGCATTAAATCAACAAAAGAAAACATCTGCTATCTATATTGTCAAAGACTCTCAACGCAGATGCAAAGCGTTCTACGCAAGCGGAAACGGAAGCCAATATTCATGTAAACGCTGCAATTCAACGCATTTCTCCATCGCTTGGGCTCTACTGGAACTTCTCAGCTTTAAACTGTGTAAATAAACCGTAGGAGAGCTCTTTGTAAATATATAATCAGTTGATGCAAGTAGAATTGAATTTTCCGACAGGACTTTCACGATACAAGCCGCCATTACCAAGTGCACTTGATGAAATATGGAATTTTATGGAGACAACGCGAATTTGTTGCAGATTTAACGGAATTTATGGCAAAGTTTAGATTTTGCTGCAGAAATATTAAAGACGAATAGGTTTTAGAAAGAAATGTAAACTCTAGGCCTAGTTGCAAAACGTGCTTTATTTAATTTAATTTCTTAACTGTGGTATGTATATGGTATAAACAATTACTCGAAATTTCAGTCACACTGCACACAGCATTTATTCTTACAACACCGTCGTTTCAGTGCACACTTGTACCTTCTTAATGAGCTATGCCTATAACATTCATTAAAAATAAATTATAAAATACAAAATAACGTGGACATTATCACACCAACAGTAAGATCGTACAAAACATTACATATCCTGTATACAAAATAGATTCGTTCTCAATATTTGGTTTTACACATCGCACAATGGGCTACTTGCGTGGTACTGAAAATCCGATTTCTATCACTATATATGTAATGTTATGTTGAAAACATATATAAAAATATAAATTTTATTTTAAAAAAATTATTTGTTTTTTAGTAAATTAAGAAAGAAAATTTTCTGTGACGTCATTATATTTAACTGGAGAACCATGTTTAAAAATGTAACGTATAGATTAGCATGCGAGAAAGTTTTAATTTGAATTTGACATTAGTTCATTTTTCTCTCTCTCTGGTCTCTCAAATGTATTAATTACTTCACAAATAAACACATAGGTAGTTACATGTAATTTAAAATATCGATACCAAACAGATAAATTAAAATACTAACCTCCAAACAATTGTTGAAACGTCAAACAGGAGATCTACGACCATTCATTGGTGCGGCGTAATTCTACGTCATACATTGCGGGAATTCAAATAATCAAATTTCATTATTTTTTTCCTGGCTAATTAACAAAAATTTTGTCAAAAGAAAAAATATGGGTAGCAAGTTTTTACCTGCTCTTCAAAAATATTAAATAAAAAAAAGGTACGCAAGTAGCCCATTATTGTTATTTTTTTTTTTAGTGTAATAGAATGTTCAGTCCGGATCTTCGAATATAGTTTAGTTATCATTAGTTCTTATTAGATTTGTATTACATAGCAGTAAACCGTAGCCGCAAAGTAACGAAACAAAAAGTCCAACAAACTTTAAGCCTATTTATCAAGAAGTAACGGAAGCGGTGACGCAGTTGCAGTAAGGTAACTCAAAACATGAGCGCATGGCATTGCTATCTGCTGATTTATAATGAAAAGTAACGCAGTACCACAATCGGCAACGCAATAAATGCAACGCAGAAGATGACCAACTCTCTACCTTACTGCTGTACCGCTAACTAATCAGAGTTCAGTGTTTCAGGTATTATCGACATGTTCGTGAACTGTCACAACCAGGGCATCGAACCCGAACCTGAACCGAACCAAAACCGGAACCAAACCGTAAAATTTTAGGAAACCCAAACCGAGAACCGAACCTTAGATATATTTTTAATTGAACCTGAGTCGAAACCGAACCGAGTATTAAAATTCAGGTTCGGGGTTCAACTCCGGTTCAGGTTAATATTTAGTTCGAAAAGTAAATACAGCCGATAATCGACGTCTTAGGCGTTTGCGTTGCTGTCTGGGCTGAATTTTCGTGAAAATTATGTTCGTTTCTTGTTGCGTTTTGCGTAAATTCCGGTTCTCATTTTACATTATTTCGAACCTGAACCGCGAACAAAACCGCAAATTTTATTAATGCTTGAACCATAACCGCACCCGAACCCATCTTTCAAAAAACAAATTAATCTGAACCTAAACCGAACCCAGTTTTTGACGGGTTCGATGCCCTTGTCACAACTACAAAATAAATACTATATTTTCGTCACTGTCCATTTCTATTTAAATTGTTTTATTAACCTTATTTATATGTATATCGTCATATAAAGATAATAAATAAAAGTGATCCGAATTTCAGCGAAATATACCGAATTGTTCTGATTGATTTGAAGTGCTATCTTTGGCGTTTATTATAAATTACAGATTCTGTGTTTGCGTTACCGGCCCCGTTGCACTGTTGCGTTATGTTTAACGTTACTTCATTAGGCCTTTATTGTCTGAGTAACTTGACTAATGACACCTTAAAATTTTTTCGCCTTTCGATTTTATAGAAATCACCTCCCTATCTAAACCTAGGAGACATTCTTTTTTGATACGAAGTATAATGTTCTACCCACTGTAATCATGAGATGTAAGCGTCGTTAACGTTAACAAGGTGATCATTTTTAACTATTATTTTTTGTTTTTCGGAGATATTGTAGTAGAAAACAAGTTAGCGCTTGACGTACATTTTAACGATGCAGAATTTGATGTCATTATATTGATTAAAAAGAACTTATTTATTTTCTTCAAAAGTAAACTCGTCTGCTTAGTAAACATAGAACTGGCAAAAGAAATAAATTGATGTCACCAGCTAGAGATAGATAGAATGTCAGAAAATTAAGCACTTTAAATTCATTAAAATTTTATCTATCTTCTAACCTTTGATTATATTACTAAGCTTCTTTTTTAAAAAGGATAATGGTTAGCTTTTTATTTTGCTTTCTGCAGTTCAATTTAACTAGCAATGCTGTGCTGACTTTGATAATACCTCTCATAAACAAGTTCTGACAAGAATGGTGGGGTTATACATTCAACCCGCGTAGGAAAAACCATTTGTGCCTGGGCTTCACAGTTCGTAAACCTTAAAAACCTTATACCTTTCCAACCAGCGAGTAAAAGGACTGAAATTGCGTTATTGTAGGTAATTTCCTTAACGGCCACAAATACTGGATTTACTTTTGAAATATTACATGTAATCAATTTCTCTACCGACCGAAATTCGATTTTGGTAATTTGATAACGATTTTATTGGAACGCTGATGGTTTATAAAGTTTTATGGAATTTTTTTCTAAGTTTCGGATATACGGGAAGTTATTTCCGCAATCGTAAATTGTAGCTGGCAGTCTTGAAGTTTTTGGTTCAGTGTACAATTTCGATTTGAAGAATTGTTGTTTTCTTTTAATTTATATTGCGTTCCAGTTGCTGGTTTTACTCAGGATATTTCAAATCGCACGTATATTTGAACATTTCATTTTTCCCTTAAATCATACTCAATTTCATGGCTCGGGATTCCGGAAATTTAACTTGTACACAGGAAGGAAGTTACTGTAGAACCAAAATCTTGGATATACAAAAAATTTGATAGTATTTTCTTACTTTCGGCCAGTATATTATGTAATTCGAGTATTTTTTACTCCTTCCTCAAGGTCCATTGTACATTGTCCATGAAGTTGGCGCGAGTTCTACTTCGCGCGCTAAATTTGAATCGTAGTATTTTTTGTTTACAATTTATACTCCGAAGTGTACTTTTTAAATTATGAGCGCCAACTTCATTTCTTTATTATCTATCCTGATTACTTTTGATTTATTCTATACTATTCATACTCCGTCAAAATCTTATTTTCCGGAGACAGCAGCAGCAGCAAAATATGATATTCCATTTTGAAACCATATTTATTAAAATCGACGGTTACAAACATTTGTTATATTATATATAATTATTATTAATAAAATCGTGTACTTTATTTTTCTAAAACAAACTGTCAGCTGTTATGTTACTATGTTACATAATGAATGCGCAGTTTAGAGAATGAAGTTAATGGGGATTACACCATTTTTTTTTTTATAATTTCATCCGAAAATATTAGGAAAACTAAGACTATTGATGAAAATCCGGTGAAAAAATTCCTATTAATAAGCGAGTTATGGTCTCTCGAATTTTGAAAAGATTGACGTGACGTCACATTTATGTGTTTTTATATCAAACTGTTTTCATCATGGGCCTAAATGTTCTTGAAATATATGCTATTTTAAGTTAAATTTACATAAAAATAAATGAATATTATAACACTGGAAACTGTAGTACAAGCATGTTAGCCCCTCCTTTCGAATTTGAATTTCTTAATTTCTATTGGTAGTAATTCCACCTCCTAACACGCTATTTGTAATGCATGTATAGGCGGTTTCTCGGTCGCCATTCAAAATATTTTCATATTAGTGTCGAAGCGTTATAACAAAAAACCCTTTATTTCCGAAATATCTCAATTATACCATTTCATTTTTTATTAATATTCGTTACTCAGCATATACATTAGTATTTTTTTACTATTTTCCTTTAATTCGATTGAGCCTTAATCCCCCATTGCATATGAAGATCAAAACATGTACGAGTATGTCCATCTATTAGAAAATAACTCAATAACTTTTTGAACTTTCTAATTTTTATATTCTGTGTGATAAAGTTCTTTTGGAATATAAGAGCTTCCACAATCGCTGAATTACATCCATTAAAGATTTTGGCAACACCATCTGCGTTTCTAATTCGTATAATCTCCCTATTTGTACGCAAGTTCTCGGTTTTCCAACTTTCAAACCTAACCTAAGAACATGATCAAGCGCGCGAAAACACTTTCGTGGTTAATCACCACTGTTATTAATGACTTCTACATCGTTACCCAACCAAAGAAAATGCAATTGTCTTTAATTGTTGATCGTGTTCTGGAAAGACTTTGTTGTTGGGTATGTTTGGCGCCAAACTTAGCGCAGTTTTCAATGGGTTCAGTCAGGAATTGGAACATTGTTGAGTTGGCAAGTTTTATGTGTTATTCCAAAGATGAAATGTGCTTGACCTGGCCTCTTTATATTTGAACCCACGGAAACGGTCACCCAAAATCAGGTTATAGTTTTTCTTATTAGAATGAGTCAGTTTGTGTTATCGTTTCACACTCCCATAACCTAACTTTGTAAAATAGTGCTGAGGAAAATTACAGTTGAAATTTAATGCATTTTGTTGTACTTTCTTTGAATAATATAACCATACGAAACAGTGTCAAAATATTTCTAGAATTGGTTAATGAAATTTTATTAAAAAAATATGTTGTGGCCAGCACAATACCTCTCGCCATTTCCGTTTTGTTGCATAAGTAACGAATTTAACATTTCTTGTACACACAAATAATTCTAATTATATCTATTCTTTCATTCTATATGGAATCATGCCCTACTCTTCTAAAATTAATATACATACCTACCTACAATTTTAAATATTTAATTAACAGTTCAATAAGAAATATTAAATGTACTTCTCAGAAAAAGCTTTCAGTAATCTCAGTAAAACTATTGACTTTTTTACACTGACATTTATGCCATTTACGAACATTTGAATTTGGCAACTGGCTACCTTGGTCTAAGACTGGACGGTGCGGTTTATTGCAATAGATTTTTCTATATATTATATTTTTATATCTTTGAATCTATAGAAGAATATTTTAAGTGTATTAGTTGGAGAATTTTATGTTCTTCCATTTGTAATAACAAAAAATTTCAGAAAATAATATTTAGAAGATTGTTTTTAAGAAACTACTACTTCCGGTTGTCTAATTGTTATCAAAAACTTTTCAGCTTTTCTCATTAATGTCAGATTGAGGAATATGTATTTAAACAGGTCTTAAGTATTATAGTTTTTGAGGAATCGTCCTTCCAATATCCAGGCACACACACTTATCCACACACACACACAAACACACATCATCATCATCAAAATGTTACAAATACCTCTCTTAGCGAGAGGTAAAAAGTTCCAACATTTTTGCATTAATTTCTTTTAAAGTATACCCCTCTTGCAATCGGATGTATTTGATTTCTCGATCTCCAAAATCATCCTCAAACCGGTAGGAAGCACTTAGTGCCTTTAACACTTAAATAACTTATGTTTAATAGAAATTTCACTAAATTAATAAAGTTTCTTTTGGGGTAAATAATACACCCAATATATCATGAAGTAAACAAAGAATGTTAATTTCCAAGTTGGTAGATAATGGTGGGTAGTTGTCGGTCTGGCAAATGCTAACGGGACGCCCGGGATCACTCCAATGGAATGAGAGAGGTTCCCAAAGGAATGTGCACGCGACCAACGCACCCAGGGTTCCATTTATCTCGCTGGACGTCGTATGTAACGTCAGCACTACAACTTCATTTCTTGATTGTCTTTGGAAAGTCAACACAGACGATTGAATTCATTGTTAATTAATTATATTTATATACTCCGTCGAAAAGAGATGGAGAAGATTTGAAACGAGAGAGAAAACACTGGCGTTTAATTTATTGTTGTCAAGATTAATATGCATTAGGGCAAATAGATAAAAAGTAGATTTTTCGAACATTATCTGTTTACAAAAAAAGTTATTAATTGCACATTTAAATTAGAGATGCACTCGATTTTGGGCTTTGGCTCGGCCCGGCTCGAAGCCCGCCTCGATTTCGAGTCGATCATCGAGCCGGGCCAAAGATATTTTTTATCGGGCCGAATCGGGCTAATCATTTTCAAAAATCGAGGCGAAAAAATTCGAACTTTTCGGGCCAGCCCGAAAAATCTTATAGTTCATTCAAATGCACAGTTTCCTTAATATTTTAATGAAAATGGATGAAGTTAAAAAGGATCAAAATAATTTAATAACAACACAGTTCACATATTAATAAATAAAAATGTATTATTTTACTTCAAGAATTCAAGGTTATTCATTAAAGCATAATAATTATATTGTGATGATGCTATTATTATTGTTATTACTCGTATATTTAAATAAAAGTGATTTTTGTTCCTACCATAATGGTTTCTTGTCCTATTTTTGAGCAGAAACAAAGTTAGATAAAAAATCCTTATGTAAATTAAAATTCTATTTTTTTATATAAAATTTGTGAAAAAGTTGTTTAAATTCTTTGGTAAACAAAGTGTTAAATACTCGTAGGTCTGTAATTTTTATAACAAACTTACACTAGAAGGGTCTCTTTTTTAACTACTTATGTTAACTAATGTTGAAAGTTATAAGAATGTAGAGGTTTTTTATAAGTTTGACACGAAAAAACTTAAACATTTTGCCTTAACATAAAAATCAACATTAGGAATGCCGGATGCACCCAATTTCGAGCTTTGGCCCGGCCCGGCCCGATTTCGAGTTAATTTTCGAGCCGGGCTAGCTAATTTTTTTGTCGAGTCGATCTTCGAGACGGGCCGGTAATTTTTATTTTCGGGCCGAGTCGATCCAAACCTCAAAGCCCGGCCCGGCCCGCCCGAATGCATCTCTAATTTAAATAAATACAAAGACAACAATCGGACACGCAGACAAGCAAAAATTATTTATTTCCTGGCCTACGTTTCGACTGTACTACAGTCTTCTTCAGGGCTGTAAAAATTACATGGAGTAAGTAAATAAAGATTACAAAAAAAGTATTTAAATTTTTTTTGTTGTGTGTTTTATGTTAATAATTTAACTTTTTATAGTTGTAATCTTCTTTTTGTACTTACTTCATACTTTTAGAGCCCTGAAGAAGACTGTAGTACAGTTGTTGAAACGTATGCCAGGAAATAAATAATTTTTACTTGACTACGTATCCCATTATTTTCCACTCTTTCATTCTGTACATTTCTGTTGAATTAGTCACTAATTAAAGTAGCTGAAAATGGTATCCTAGTAAATTGCAATAATGCATTAATCATTATGCAGTAAGCATTATAACATTCTGTGGAAATGAGGCTTAACCTTGTGTAAGCACTAAAATGATTTTCGACAAAAGAAATAATCGTAATTCGTTAAAAAAATTAAAACGAATTCTTGTTTGTATAAAACCACTCATCTCTCATGACCTACATTCGCGTACATTTGCAATTCAAACTCAAATTCTTGTCATAAAAAAATTAACCCGCATATATCCACATCTTCAATAATCGTCTCCAGTCTGTACACAACGCATCCGATGAAATTTCATCGTCATGGTGTTATCAAGTTCATTCTAGGCGACACTAATGCCCCATAACTAAATTCCCCTAGAAGGAAATTACCGGTTGGTACCCTTATCGTCTCGCATCTCACTTCACGTCGTTAGAGCACGAGGTCCAGTTTCGTTTTTTCGTGGTTTATACCAGAGATAAAGATAAAATGTTACGAGGTATATATTCTTGTCCTAAATGCCGTTGACAAAGTTAATGTATTTTTTTTTTGCTATTGTGATTGGGATGATGGCAGTTTTTGATGAGGCATAATTTTTGTGAGCGAAATAACGAGGGTAGTTATGAGGGTAAAATTAATATGAGGATTAAAATTAATCCGGAAACTAATAAACGATTTTCGTAGAACGAGTAATTATTGTCTTGTGGTTATTTCCCGAAATTAATTTTTGATGAATTTTGTTAATGATTTTCAATCTCCTAACAAAGTGGCTGATATATATACAATGCTTTTCACCTCCCGCTACCCTAGGTAAGGGAGGTATAGGGATCGTGCTAAAAATCGCTTATAGAGATTTTAGTGAATAAGCACGTTGTGGTGTTCCCAGAATCCGATTTTAACATTTTTACAATGATGTCTCTGGTTGTGTGTGTGTGTGTGTGTGTGTGTGTGTGTGTGTGTGTGTGTGTGTGTGTGTGTGTGTGTGTGTGTGTGTGGATCCTGTGGACACGATTACTCAAATACTATCAATCAGAAAAATTTGAAATTTTGTATACCCATTCTATAGTAATGTCGGAAGAGTTGATTAGTTTTTAGTGTATATCAGATAACAGGAAGTATCACTTATACAAGCTTTTACCAGTTTTTCTTGAAATAATTGCATTGAATATAATTTTTCAGCAACTTTTACTAATAAAAATATAATATTATGGTATAATCTTCAATTCTACGATAATGTAACTTTAAAAAACTTTAAATAACTTTAAATATAAATTTATAAAAGAATTTATTTTTGTACATTATCTGACCCATGCGTCAAACAAAACCATAATACTTTAATAACAATTTTGACGTATTTAAACAAATGTCACTGTCACATTTACATTAATAATGAAACCGTGTTAAGAAGAATTTAGTAGAAATATATTTGATTTGTAAATATAAATCTGTCAGCATAAGTACATGTTTTCAAAATGTCAAATAGTGGTTTACAACTACTCATTTACGAAATGGATCATGTACAACAAAGAATATACACAGATTGCGTTTTTAGAGCACTTGGAAGTTGATGATAATTTTTCGAAGATTATCTTTTTCTTTGGTGAGGCACATTTTCACCTCTCTGGGTATGTTAATAAGCAAAATTGCCACATATGGGCAGTGGAAAATCTTCATGTGATTTACGAGGTATCATTACATGTCCAAATGAGAACTGTTTGGTGCGCACTATGGTCAGGTGGCGTCATTGGAACTTACTTTCTCGAAAATGATGAAGGTCGAACTGTTATAGTTGATGGTGAGCGCTATAGGCGCATGATAATCGATTATTTTTGGCACGAAATTAATTTCGTTTTACAGACTTCTATTTATTAAAACAACAAATTAGATTTTGTTTACAAACGATCAACCGAAACGGAAAAAGATACTTTACTTAAAGCTCATTACTATTTTAAACGCAATACCGGTGGATCCAAAAGACCACCCGCTCAATTTCAGCGAAGACTCGATGAAAAAAGTACTTTACAAAATAAAATATCAAACACACTATATAACTTTTTAAGATTAAGACGATATTCGTTTTTAGTATTTCTTTATTATCATACTGATAATGTATTGCTACGTTGCATTATTTTCATAAGTTTTCAGAGGTATTAGTTATATTTATTTAGATATCTGAAAAATTTAAAATATATCGCTTGAAAGCTTCAACAAATTTTATTGCATTTTTCGTGGGTCATAAACTGCTCTCCAATCTATTCGTTAACGCTTCATTTCACAAATAATTTCGCTTGAAAACTTTTAACATTAATAAAACATATCCATATGACGCTTTTGCTTTAAATAAAAACAAAAACAACATTTATGAACCGAGAAATATTTTACATATAAAATCAGGTATTTCCATAAAAAATTCAATAGATTCTATCCTATCTGCGCTTTTGCGCTTTCCTCTTACCGCATTTCCTGAACTAGCTGAATGTCGAAATGTCGTCGTTGATCCCTCTGCTGAGTGTTGAGACTAAGCCCGACCTTCAAATGTTCCGCTTATTCGGCAAATGTAAATGAAAGCTAACTTCACGCAGATACCAACTTCAATTTTATTTTGATTAAAGTCGGCAACGTTTTTCCTAATAAAATTCATTTGTTTGTTGGCGAAGACCAGAGATAACAAAATGAAGGACCTTTGGAAACAAGCGAGTATCGCACATGGAACTTTTAATGAAAGCGTGCTGCGCCTTAGGCAATTGTTGAGGGTCGGCATGGTTGCTAGGACACGCGGCGTTACAGAAACGTTGTCATCACAACGTTCACTAATTTATAGAATTACATGCTGAATTATATACCACATGAATTTTTTTTTTTGTAACAACTGGACAACCGGAAGTAGTAATTTCTTAAAAAAAAATCTTCTAAATTTTATTTTTTGAAATTTGTATAATTACAAATATTAAAGACCATAGGATTCTCTATTCAATACATTGAACATTTTTATTATATTTTCTATACATTTAGAGATAGAGACTCATAAATATATAAAATAATCCGTTACAATCAAATAATGTTACTACCAAGTTTATATCTCTACCTACTTTTGAATTATTGCCCCAAAAGTCAATATACCCCATATTTAGATAAAAACTTTAAAATTTCCAAAAATCTAGTTTTTATGTATCTAGATACTTCTCAATGCGCTGATTCCAGATTTTGAAACCGCAGGTCGATATCTCTTTACGTTCTCGAGATATTTAGATTCAAAGTTTTGCTCAAAACTGCCCCTTTTTGGGTTACTACAAGATATGAATTTGGCGATATCATCATTTGATTCTACAGGCAAAATTACATAAGTGTACCAATTTTCATAATTTTTGAACACCGCATACAATCTCTAAAGCAAAATAACTGAAAATGGCAAAAAATCGCAAAAGTCTAAGGTGTACCCCTTACGATTTTTTCAGATTCTGGCCATTTTCGGGAGTTTTCAAACTTTTATTCGTAAAAAAAGAACCGGTTGGACAAAAATTATGAAAATTAGCACACTTATGTAATTTTGCCCGTCGAATCGAATGATCGTGTCGCCAAATTCTACCCAAAAATGGACAGTTTTGAGCAAAATTTTGAATCTAAATATCTCGAGAACGAAAAGAGATATCGACCTGCTGTTTCAAAATTTGGAAATCAAACCATTAAGTAGTCTAGATACACAAAAATTAGATTTTTGAAAATTTTGAAGTTTTATTTAAATATGGGGCTTCCCTAACATAGTATAATAGGAGGCCTTTAATGCGTTTGTGAACCTTTTAAAGCTGTCGTCTGTCGTGGAGAAAATACCATAGTGGTAACTTTTCTGTGAAATTTAGGATTGAATTTCAAGTTGAGTATTATTAAATGTTCTTTGAACAATATTTCCAAAAGTTTCTGCAAAATCACTAGTAAACTTTAGGAATTAATCGTTCTTGATTATAGTGCGGGTATAAACCTTGGAAGAGTAAATTCCATTGTGTGAAGAAAGCAATAACCCTCATAAACCAAAGAGAAGGTGCAATTAATTTCCCGCATTTCCCAATATCAAGTTGCAGCGGAAACGAAGAGGTCGATACTTGAAATACTCGCGTTCAGGACTACCGGAAGTCGTAAATTACACCGGATGTTGCACGTTACAAAACGACGTCCGACCATTAGCAGTGTTTTACTGGTCCAAAAGATTAATTTTTTCTTAATACACCTTCTTGCGACCAAACATACGGTTATACCAGCTTTTATTTTACTCTTCTGAAGTTTATTTCACGTTTAGGTTCCAAGTTGTAAAATATACCTGACGGCTTTGAATGAAATATGGTTTTAGTCAGAAGACGCATATTTTTCAGAGAGGGAACTTTTTATGAGATATTATAAGGTTATTTATATTCACTGCCTATTTTTGTACATAAAATTTAATTTTTTGTTACTTGCTTATTGATGTTAAAGTAAGCTTAATTTTTATACAATTTTTGGTGATTTTTGTTATTTAGCATTGGTATGACTGCATGCAATATATACAAAAATACCACCACTAGAGACTTGTAGTCACGTTGGTGATTTTTTGATGCATATGAGGTTATGTCATATTTATTTACATAAACAGTTATGAAAAGAGTGATATTGTTTGACACACATAATATTTGCTACGAAGCGAAGTGAGTTTTGCAAATTATGGGAGTCTAATTTCGCTAAAATAATTTTAAAATATACAAAATTCTTGGTTTTTCTATGACAACTCATACATATTTCAAAATCAATTTACCAAAGCGTTGGCGTGAAAATAAATGAATTTAATTTTTTAATTTAATGCTTATGTCAGTGCATGCGTATTATCATTGAAAATGAGTTCTGAATGTGTTCTGAAACCGATGTAGATCTTCCTTCTGATGTAGAGGAATTGGATGTGAGTCAATAATTTGTAAATTGATATTAAAGAAATCATTATTGATATATTCTTGGTTCTTTTTGCATCAATTGTCAGTTGTGTTTACGTAACTCAGTTCCGTAAATATTTTTACAAAACTCATGTTGTATCAATTATGTAAAAGTGACATATCTATGAATGAGATTGCAAATTGTGAATATTCTTTAATTATTGAAAAAACTAAAAACAGACGAAACAAAAATTACCAAAATGTTACTGTTTTAATAACACGGTGCGTTGTATTCAATTTCTGTTCAATTTATTTATGTCATTATTCAAATCATTTTGACAGTGATATGCTACAAAATAGGTTCCCTGTTGTGAATATATTTTGACATTTTTGATCAATAACAAAACTGAACTGATTTTTGTAGGTTAAAAAATATGTCATTCCCGCAAGACATATATATTTTATTTATTCTTATTTCACTTGAGCTCGACACGCAAATATGATAGATTACATATGATTTGTAAAGCACTGTAATCTTTTCAAACTTTAGATTCAACGAATACAAATCGTTGAGGAGCATGTAATTTTTAACTACTAGCAATATTTATTCTTACTCCCGAAAAAAATCCTACATTTGTGAAAAATTTTTGTAATAAATTTCAATGTTAAAAATAATGGCCGGAGACAAAATGAATAATGAGTTTCCCTCGGCGTTTTGTCACTAATTCCCTCCTTGTAAGCTTTATCGTTCCTCGAAGGTAGGCTATAAGCGACGGAATTAATTAATTCTAGGTTATAAATCTAGAATTGTATCGTTCCTAACAATTTGCCGACGAGGTGTATTGGTACACACCTTGTGTAGGATTTCTACTATAATTCAAGAAATTCTTCCAGGCTTTTATACAGATTAAGGAAGATTATCAAAGGATTTTCCAGATTATGGTTAATTCAAGTTGAAGTTAAGTGAAAATTGAAACTTTACGCAATGGAATTTTTAATTGCTACATTGGTAACAAGACTTCTTAATTTTCTGAGCGTACTAATCTGCTTTTACGCAAAATTCTGTATCACTGCTCGCCATAAAAATGTAACACCCATAATTAAATAAAACTTAAATGTAAGATTTCTCGTACTTGTTTTTTGTGGTACTCTCAATAAACGATTAACAATGAAATATTTTTTTAATATCGAGAGTGCGACGCGCGCATTTATAACAGCTGCTATTCTGCGGGGCATCGATTCAAATAATAATAATATACCCAAATCATTCAAGCAGCCAATGCACGTCATTAATAAAAATTGAATTTTAGTAACTAGATGTGTGACGTTATGTACTGCTACGTTTGCAGAGGTTTTAGAATCTTTATGAAAAGAGTTATACAGATTGCAATCTATATTATCGACATGTTCATGAACTGTCACATCTACAAAATAAATACTATATTTTCGTCACTGTCCGTTTCTATTTAAATTATTTTATAATACTAACCTTATTTATACTTATGTATGCCATATAAAGGCAATAAATAAAAGTGAGCCGAATTTCAAAGAAATATACCGAATTCTTCTGATTGATTACAAGTGCTATCTTTGGCAGATTCACAGATTTTGTGTTTGCGTTAACGGTCACGTTGCGTCGTTGCGTTGCGTTTAACATTACTTTATTAGAAATAGACCTTTACAACGCACAAAAATGTTTCAAACACGATACAAATATTTTTCAAATAATAACTTTGACAGTATGAACATACAAATTATCAATGTTGTCAACTATAGCAACAATTAAACGAATAATATGACGTTGATGTACATTATTTATATATTATTCATGTCATATACGATAATTAATTGACTCTACTATTCATCTTAATAATAATTATATAAGGCTATACACTTTTTGACGGTTAAAAATGGTTGAAATTTTATTTAATTTTTCACTATTAGTGATTTTAATGCATTAAGGTTTTTACACTAAGTGATGACGTGCATTGGCTGCTTGAATGATTTGGTAGTACAATAGCGAACTCTAGGTGGAACTATGTTTAATAAAGTATTAAGAAAACACTCGTCATGTTTCACAAGAATTAAACGTCTGTGTTCGATTTGCTTGAAAATCTAATCATTCAAAGACAACTGTAGTTCCTATACATAACTAAAAAGAGAATTGCCTATGCCAATTCCTTCAAGGTGTTGCATTTTTTATGGAGAGATCTATACAGTTTGCATAATCTGTTATATACTGCTACTTTCATGTGTGAGTTTAAATATTGGCGGGAACAAAATTGTCCACAAATACTCATTTCCAAACAAATGCACAGTAAATTTCCCCGATAGCAATAAATATGTTGTAGTATCTGGTTCATTATCAAAGCATTTAGCACGATTTGCGTAATGGCGCATCGCTAAATTAATAATTACGATTGCTTGTCGATTGTTGCGATCTGCAGCTACATTCGTCGACAATATGTTCTATGCTGGGGCATGTTCAGTCACGCGCAATTATGCAAATGTCCACAATTTGGCCGCCGAAACCATAATGGAGTATGACCGGCTTGGGACTCTGTTAACTGTGGAATATGTTGCATTGTATATATGGGACCTGTTTGTCTACTATATTGATTGCTGAATAGCTAGTAATTGCGATCATTATTATGTGGTTTTCTTCAAGTATTTCGACGGGAGTAGATAGAAATTGTAATGAGTTCATATGCATTTCAATATATGAAATTTACATTTACAATTGCGCTTCTATCTAATGGAGTTTGGCTTCAGAATTTGCTATGAGTATATGTATAATTATAGAAATATCTACATTTTAGGAACTAGATTCCACTTGCTGACTGTATTGTAATTGACCGACATGCTAACTCATGTCAAGTCGACAGGGTTCAAAAGTCAAATACACCCATTTTCACCAAAATCTTAAAATATTTAAAAATTCCAATTTTTATCTACATATTTAGATACATCTCCACACATTGGTCGATATCTCTTTTCATTTTCGACATATTTATATTTAAAATTTTATCCATTTCTAGGTTATAGCCCAATAATGGGTAGAGATACCATTCGATTCTACGGACAATCTTATATAAGTCAAATTTTTTTGACATTGTATACAATTTCTATAACAAAAATTGAAAATGGCCAAAATTTGAAAATATCTTTTTAGACGACCATTGTGATAAGTATGACATATCAACGTAGTATCCTAACACTGAAAGTTGAACTTATCACATTAGTGTTACGATATATTTCATATCGTAATATTTGACACGGTTGCTAGGTTACTATGTCAATATTTTCTGGCTATATGTATGTATTATTCATTTGTCAGCTGTCCGTACGTTTGAACCTAAATTTCAGTTTTGTAAAAAAAGTAAAATTTATTTAAGCTCGTCTAAAAAATAATGTTCATAACTTGTATGAAATACAAATATCTTAGCTCGTGTGTATTGACTTGCACTCCGCTACGCGTCGTATGTCAATTTACACTCGCATGATATTTGGTATTTTTCAAAATTGTTACGAAAATAACTATATGAGATACTTTAGATTTTTTTTGAGATATTTAACCATTTTTAGTTATTTTGCTTTGGAAAATATATCCATTGTATGCTTATAGAAGTGGTGTGAATCACTTGCCGATTAGAAGGAGGAGACGGTAAGTAAATAGAAACAACGATTAAAGCTGTTGTGGCTAGCACAATACTTCTCGCCATTTAATTTTTATTAATTTAAATACGAAGCTACATATTTATTAATGCTGTAAATTTAAGTTCCTTTGCATATAATTTTATATGAAATGATTAGTTTTTTGACAGTGACATTTATCTACCAGTTACATACATTTGCATACACTGCGTAGCTAAGGAATTGTGTTTATCTTTGATACATAGGCTCCTGGACATTTAAATGTATTTTTCGAAGAAAAACAAGTTTGAGCTTAAAGTATAGTTCCATTTCCGGTTATAATAATAATAATAATAATAATAATAATAATAATAATAATAATAATAATAATAATAATCTTTATTACCCAACAGAGTCCTATTACAGGGTAAAATTACATTATCCGATTTACACCAAAATCTAATGGTTCCTTTTCATATTAGAATAGTGTCGAAATACAAGGTTTCAAAATTTTGCAATGGATAGTATTAGATTAGAGCTTTAAGAGGATATATATACATACACACACGCACACGCACGCGCGCGCGCACACACACACACATACATACAAACAAACATCAAAACGTGCTTATTCGCTATAATCTCTATATGCGATTTTTAGCACAATCCCTATACTTCCCTTACCTAGGGTAGCGGGAGGTAGGGAAAAAGACAATTTTTTTTTTCATTTGTAAAAATAACATCTTTTAAAATTTTGCTCGTCGATCTTGCAAAAAACGTCAGTAAGTGCTCTTTTACCGGTACCTATCGGATATAATGCAAAAATCCAAAATCATCTTCAACTGGTAGGAAGCATTTACTGTCCTTAATACTTAAATAACTATTTTAGACGACCATTGTGATAAGTACGACATATCAACGTAGTATCCTAACACTGAAAGTTGAACTTATCACATTAGTGTTACGATATATTTCATATCGTAATAGTTGACATGGTTGCTAGGTTACTATGTCATTATTTTCTGGCTATATGTATATATTATTCATTTGTCAGCTGTCAGTACGTTTGAACCTAAATTTCAGTTTTGTAGAAAAAGTAAAATTTATTTAAGCTCGTCTAAAAAATAATGTTCATAACTTGTATGAAATACAAATATCTTAGCTCGTGTGTATTGACTTGCACTCCGCTACGCGTCGTGCGTCAATTTATACTCGCATGATATTTGGTATTTTTCATACCTTGTTACGAAAATAACTATTTCGTACTTCTGGTCTATTATTCTACTCATGTTTCTATAATTTTCACGGAAACCGCAGTGCGTCTGAACTGTGGCAACCCATTCAGAAATTTCAACAATTAATACATCTCAACCTAGAATTTCAAATTCAACCCTTGTTCTCTCTGACACTAATTCGCTCAACCGAACTGTTCGCAAATTACAATTAAATTATATCCGTTTCATATTTTCAATATCAGGTAAATACAAAAAATGTAACTGATAAAAAATAGATTAATCTCTTTTTACAAACACAAATGCTTTGAAATGGAAATTTAGTTCAAGTAAATACATTTTGAAATTATACCCCTATGTACAAGCAGTTAAACACAGATGTGACATATTCAAAATCCACCCGAGTATTTTATGCGTATGTGTTTAGTGTAATTTCGCTAGCTATTCAATTATTCTGTACTGAATAATACAAATATGATAAATTTAATTGTTATTTATTAATGAGTAAATTAGTTTTGTTTAAAACCTGTTGCGAACAATAACAATTTAATTTGAAAATTATACACGTAATTTGTTGCGTTTGAAATTATTAGCGTTTTTATTTTCGCGTCAAAATTCGCAGTTGTTTATTTATTTATTTATTTATTTTGCGGTAACAATATCCTGTCGCACCTAACAAAAATGTATGACTTCATTATTTAGCAATCGCGTGTTGAACTTTTGAAATATTTATGAATTATATTTCTGTTACTTTTATGGCCACGGTTTGTATATTAAATAAAGTGCACTTTTTAGGTGTTGTGTGCATACACTTTCATATTTTAGTTTTTTTTTAACAAGATATTATTGAACGGTGTCTCTCACCTTTTACCTTTCGACGCTTATTTATAGCTAGGAAATAGTGTTTTTAACAAATAATCTTCGTTTCAGGTACCTAGAATGAGATTTTCCTATTTTTACGATGATGTCTGTATGCGTGTGCTTATGCATGTGTGATCAAAAATACCTGATTCAGTTGGCAAAACTTGAAAAATACTGGAAATTGGAAAGATTGATACATAAATTTATTTGTTCACAATCATTATTGTAATATACCGATTTCTAACCTTTTGGATGTTGGGAAATACGTCATGTCAATCTTTTGGGTACTCTAAAAATGTGTACACTTACGTAACATTCTCTCTATAATCAAATAATATTACTACCAAGTTTATATCTCTACCCATTTTTGAATTATTTCCCCAAAAGTCAATATACCCCACATTTAGATAAAAATCTAATTTTTATGTACCTATCTAGATAGGTACTTCTCAACGCGCTGATTCCAAATCAGCAGGTCGATATCTCGTTTCATTCTCGAGATATTTAGATTTAAAGTTTAGCTCAAAACTGAAATACGAGAGTACGAGATATGAATTTGGCGACATCACCATTCGATTCTACGGACAAAAATACATAAGTATAGCAATTTTTATAATTTTTGTCCAACTGGTTCATTTTTTATGAATAAAAGCTTAAAAACCCCTGAAAATGGCCAAAATCTGAAAAAATCGTAAGGAATACACCTTAGATTTTTACGATTTTTGGCCATTTTCATTTATTTTGCTTTAGAGACTGTATGCTGTGTTCAAAAATTATGAATTGGTATACTTATGTAATTTTGTCCGTAGAATCGAATGGTGTTGTCGCCAAATTCATATCTCGGCCCATTTTTGTGTTATTACCCAAAAATGGGCAGTTTTGAGCAAAAGTTTGAATATAAATATCTCGAGAACGAAAAGAGATATCGACCTGCGGTTTCAAAATCTGAAATCAGCGCATTGAGAAGTATCTAAATACATAAAAATTAGATTTTTGAAATTTTTGAAGTTTTTATCTAAATGTGGGGTATATTAACTAAAGAAAAACCCCTTAACCTTAACAATAAATTTAAAAACTAAATACGTATTTCGAGAACTAAGTTCTCATCATCAGTAGAAACTACAACGTAAAAACAGAGAAGTTAAGATTACTCAGTATGTAAACCATACCAGAGGTCAAAACAGCTCTGAGGAATTAGGGAGAGAACACGGGTTATATAGGGACAGGAGTCATGGGTGAATGGATACCTAATTGGGTAACTAAGATTAAACAGAGTAACTGTCTTATATTAACTCATATAATTTAGAATTTGGGATGGGACCTAGGTCCGCGTTCATCAATTTATCTTTAAATTTATGTATTATCAAACTCTCATGTGCGTCTAAATATCTATTATTATCAACTTGTTTCAATAATTTTATATTAGAACTGTCAATTTTATGATTATTAATAAACATATGTTGTGCTACGCTAGATTTATCAGGATTACCGCTTTTTAAATGATAGAAATGTTCTTTAAACCGAGTATCGATTTGTCTTTTAGTTTGCCAGATATAAACTTTATTACAATCTTTACAGTCAATTTTATAAACACCGGATTTTTTATTATTATCTATTTTATCTTTAGGGTTACCTAATAATGATTTAATGGTGTTATTTGATTTATAAGTTACCGTTAAATTTTGATTTTTAAAAATTTTGTTTAAACCTTTGGTGGCATTATCAAATGGTAATGTTATATATTTATTATTTTTATTATTAGTTGGCGTTAAAGTTGTAAAATCTAATACGGATTGACGATTTTTAAATTTATGGACTAGTTTATCTATAATTTTAACCGGGAATCCATTATAATTAGCTATTTCTTTAATATATTTCAATTCATTTTCAAAACGTGTTTTGTTTAACGGAAATTTGGTCAGTCTATTAATTAAAAAGTTAAACGCTGCTAATTTATGTTGCCAAAAATGATTCGAGTCAGCTGTTATAAATCGATTAGTATTCGTAGGTTTCCTATATATGTCAAATTCTAATTTAGTTTTGTTTCTAATAACCAGTGTGTCCAAAAATGGTAATTGTTTATTGGTTTCTTTTTCAATCGTAAATTTAATTGATGGAAAAACTGAATTTAATTTGGCTAAAAAGTTATCTAAATCGCAAGTTTCAGTATTAATAATAGCAAATATATCATCAACATATCGAATCCAAACTCTAGGAAAATCTTTATTATTTTTCTTAAATTCAATTTCAAAGTGACTCATGAATAAGTTAGCCAAAAATGGTGATAAACTATTGCCCATAACTGTACCTTCTTTTTGATGATAAAATTTATTGTTTATTTGAAAATAATTTTGGTTCATACAAAGTTCAGTTAGTTTTAAATACTCATTTATTTTTTCTGAATTTAAATCGTTGCTTTCTAAAAAGATTTTTAAATATTCTAAAGTTTGTGGAATAGGTACACTTGGAAATAAGGAGCTGACATCAAAAGAAACCAATAATTCGTTTTTATCTAAAGTAATATCTTTAATTTTGTCAATAAATTGTAAAGAATTTTCAACAGAAAAAGTTTGCGGTTGATTTGGAAGATTACTAAATTCTTTAACTAACCATTTTGAAAGCAAATAAGTTGGAGAATTTATACCTGAAACTATTGGTCTTACCGAATTATCCTGTTTATGAATTTTTGGCAAACAATACATTCTTGGAACCGTTGGATTTGAAACATTAATTTTAAAACTTATGTTTTTCGTAATTAAATTTGGACAATCTTTAAGAGTATTTTTAAAGTTCTTAATCATTTTAGGTAGTGGATTTTTATTAATTTGTATATAAGGGCCGTTGTTTAGTAATTTATTTGCTCTGTTAAAATATTCCGATTTATTTAAAATTACAATTTTATTTCCTTTATCCGCTTTTAAATAAAATACATCACGTTTTTTAAGATTATTTATAATTTTAAGTTCACTGTTATTTGGTTTGTTTTTGAAATGGTTTAGATGATTAGATAGTTGAATTTTACAAGCGTTTCTTATATATTCTTTAGTGCTGTTATCGAAATATTTAATACTGGTTTCAATGCTAGCTATTATATCTTCTAACGGTGTGTGTTTATTATTAAGGGAGTATTTTAAACCTTTATTTAACAAGTTAAGTTCATCTGTATTAAATGATTCCGATGATTGATTGATAACGATGTTTTCATTAATAATAGTGTTATTTTCTGTATTTTTGGGTATTAGCTGTTTTAATTTTTTATTTTGGATTTTTATTTTATTTGTAAATTTATGATTAATTACTTCATACATTTTGTTCTCGAAAACCGACCATTCATTAAATTCAAAATTATTTAAGTTTTTAGTTAATTTAAGATGTAATTCATAAGCTTTAATTTCTAGTTTACTTCTATTAGCGTAATGATTTTTAATTTCGGATTCTAGCCATTTATTTTTAGCGACTTTTATTATATTTTCAGAATTTTTGCAATTATTGGAGGTTGTAACTTTCATAAATTTTGGAAAAACAGAATTTATTTTACAATTTTTAAGAAACAAAATGTCCGCACCTATCGATTTAATCTTAGTTTTAAGTTTAAAGTAGTTATTTATCTCCGTTGACCGGGAAGTCATCTTAATTATAAAACTAAAATGGAGTCTTAAGGTAAAGTTATAACTAAAGAAAAACCCCTTAACCTTAACAATAAATTTAAAAACTAAATACGTATTTCGAGAACTAAGTTCTCATCATCAGTAGAAACTACAACGTAAAAACAGAGAAGTTAAGATTACTCAGTATGTAAACCATACCAGAGGTCAAAACAGCTCTGAGGAATTAGGGAGAGAACACGGGTTATATAGGGACAGGAGTCATGGGTGAATGGATACCTAATTGGGTAACTAAGATTAAACAGAGTAACTGTCTTATATTAACTCATATAATTTAGAATTTGGGATGGGACCTAGGTCCGCGTTCATCAATTTATCTTTAAATTTATGTATTATCAAACTCTCATGTGCGTCTAAATATCTATTATTATCAACTTGTTTCAATAATTTTATATTAGAACTGTCAATTTTATGATTATTAATAAACATATGTTGTGCTACGCTAGATTTATCAGGATTACCGCTTTTTAAATGATAGAAATGTTCTTTAAACCGAGTATCGATTTGTCTTTTAGTTTGCCCGATATAAACTTTATTACAATCTTTACAGTCAATTTTATAAACACCGGATTTTTTATTATTATCTATTTTATCTTTAGGGTTACCTAATAATGATTTAATGGTGTTATTTGATTTATAAGTTACCGTTAAATTTTGATTTTTAAAAATTTTGTTTAAACCTTTGGTGGCATTATCAAATGGTAATGTTATATATTTATTATTTTTATTATTAGTTGGCGTTAAAGTTGTAAAATCTAATACGGATTGACGATTTTTAAATTTATGGACTAGTTTATCTATAATTTTAACCGGGAATCCATTATAATTAGCTATTTCTTTAATATATTTCAATTCATTTTCAAAACGTGTTTTGTTTAACGGAAATTTGGTCAGTCTATTAATTAAAAAGTTAAACGCTGCTAATTTATGTTGCCAAAAATGATTCGAGTCAGCTGTTATAAATCGATTAGTATTCGTAGGTTTCCTATATATGTCAAATTCTAATTTAGTTTTGTTTCTCTGTGGGGTATATTGACTTTTGGGGCAATAATTCAAAAATGGGTAGAGATATAAACTTGGTAGTAATGTTATTTATTTATAAAGAGAATGTTACGTATGTCTACGCATTTTTAGAGTATTTATAGAATATTTTTCAAGGAACTCTCTGTATGGAATTTGTAAAAAATTGTATTATGTTCGTGTTACAGTTTTACTGGATATATAGAATCTTTTCCAATGAACTTTTGGTATGCAATTTGTACAAAATACATCAAATTAACGGAAGGTCTTGTGCTGGCCATAACAGATTTTTATTACTCTGTAGTATAATACATCATGGAAACAGTAGATGTACAAATATTATGTGATTTTTTTGGAAACGTAAAATGTAAAGTGCACATCAGATTTTTATTAACATAATGGGGTATTCCACCATAACAAAATTTTTTTAAAAAAATCAATTTAACATAAAGTATGGCTCAATAAATAAAAGTTAAAACAATGAAATCATTTTTTAAATAATTGCTTTACGAGATATTTCACATTTGCTAAAAGGGAAAATTGACGTCATACAATTGTTATCTTTCTCTCGCAGCGTACTCAGGCCAGTGCGTGTGAGAAAGACAAGTATAGGGGAAATGTGACGTCACACTGATTTCTTGAAAATAAAATACTGTTAAACTAGGACCAATTAAGATTTTTTAATACTATGAATTGCTTCAAAACTGAATGAAGTTTTATTTAAAATAATAAAAAAAATTGAGTGGAATACCCCATTCGGTGTATCCAGTGGCGTGCGGTGCGTTTCTGTGTTGGGTGTGCAGATTTTTTTTAAGTATTGTGTAGGTAGAAGGTAGAATCTTAGGTTAACAATTCAGAATTATCTTATTTTTTTTATACTATGTCCCTTCTAGAAAATGGTTTCTTCGGTAAATCCGCAATTAGTAATTCACTTGCAATTTCCATTCTATAAATTTTCATAAATACAAATATAAGTTAAATAAATAATATATAAATTATATACCAAATACCTAAAATTAATAATTAATTGTTTGTCTGAACTTATTTATGCTTGTGAATACTACCAAAAGTAATTTTACGGCGATACGTGCACAAAATATGCTGCACGCTGGAGAGTGCGATGGGGCGATACGTATTTCTAATATTTTATCCTTGTCTGCGCAAATACACCCTCCCTGTGTAAAAACATGCGCACCGAGTGCAGTGCCGAGACCTGCACTTGCCCGGCAATTCATATATTCGCTGATAGGCAACCAAACACGCTACTGTTCGTTATTGTCCCATAATTGTATTAATATTTTTATATTTTGTATAACATATATTAAGATCAAATCAATTAAATAATTTACATTTAAATGCAATAAATTTTGAAATTATTCACAGGGTGTGCAGTGCACACCTTGCACATATGGACTGCACGCCACTGGGTGTATCAACAATTTAAAGCATTATACTTGTTCAAGTTGTGGTGTTCATGTTAATAATTTTATTCCATGTTTAACGAAATATACTGTGTCAAATGTATAAGTTTATGTCGCAATATATTTATTAAAAAATATGCATATATTAAAATGTTTCACAAAATTATATTTACGTTTCAGTGAATACTCATAAATATCATGAAACACTGAAAATTTATTATGCATTTTATTAACACAAATACACAAAACAGAATCAAACAAACAAAAATACAAACACAGGGCTGAACTCCATATCTGTTCTAATAATAACGGTCATTTGGTGACCAGTTCGCAAGGTCTCTTGACAATTTCAAATGATTTTAAAACAAAAAAATTATTAACAAGCGTTTTTAACAACACCATCTGTTGCATAAAATTGAATGGACTGTACCTATCTAAATAGTTTGATTGTTTGGTACTATGATATAAAGTAGCTCTGAAATACTGCAGTTGGAACTCAGGAATACAGGAGTACTGGAGCGATAGGTCGGTCTCAATGTAGACTGTTGATTCGATGAGGAAAGGAAGACTATTCTAGGTTATAAAATGAGTAGAGATACCATTTGAGTCTACAGACAATCTTACATAATTTTTTGAACAGTACAAAACAGAAAAATAAGCATAATGCTTTCACATAAATAGCTAATTGCGGAGCATTAGTACAACGCACTGAACTTTACTGATTGAAGAGCATACAAAGGAATTCGATTGTATTACGCACTAAGTATTCCAAACAAAATAAATGATACGAAAATATTGGCCAAAGATCCAAATTTAGAATTTAGTGCAATACTTCGTTATTAAACATTCAAATATGCAACAATACTAAAATATTTGATGTAAATCGAAAAATTAGACATTGGAGCAAAACACGTTCGAACGGCACTACGGTTCGGTGAAAAATCAATATTTTCATACATTATTTTGTTTTTTCACTATGACTATCATTGTAATGATTGCTATAATTTTTTTATATTTTTTTCCAAGTATCAGCAAACATTATTTATCTTTTCCAACTTCCACACATTAATTTCCAAACACCATCATTAATAAATCTGCCACTGTTTCATTTGTCATCTCGCTAGAGTGTGAAAAATTACACTGTAATTGTCAACTGTTAAAATGCTGTCATTTGTCACGAAATTTTTAAATAATTTGTTAACTCTTGTTCAAAAACAACAAAAATTTAAAAGAGTGCTATCCATTTAGAAATATGTTGCACTTCGTTTCGTTTCTCTTTTTTTTTCTTTGTTTCAATTTGTGACACTAGTGTAAAATAGTTTCAAAATGGACTCAGTTAGTTGACTTTTCTTCCTTCCAATTTTTTGAACCATTTTATCTAATCTTCTTGATCCAATTTGTTACTGAAATGAGAAATGTTAAATAATAGTATTCACCCCCCAAATTCGATTACAAATTCAAATCCAACTCTCCCTCATGGATGTCTCAGACAGCCAATCCGTGGCAAGCATTGGAAGTTGAAACGAAGTAATTTTCCAGTCGACAATGCAGTCGACTTGCTGATCAATAGAGAAGGAAATGATGACACTCTAACGAGGTCACTTCCGGTCTGCAACGATTATTCGACTCTGACAACGACAACGGATTTATAGATATTGTTGAGGAACATGTTAATCAAATTAAGGTTCGTTATTTCGTGCGCGTTAATCTAATGATTTATCAGCTTAAATAATTATTCATATATTTTTCACAAACAAAAACATCAAAATGCTGTTAAAGAACTGTCAAAGAATCGTTTGATTTTTAAAAGTTGGTAGCACTCTTTTATAACAGATGACATCTCACCGCTCACTTTATACTTCTTGATTTGTGAATTTTTCCAGTCTGATGTGGTACTTTCAAACTTGCAAACTGTAATTTCTTTGAAAATTTATTATTAGTTGTTTTTCTTCTTTGCATTTGTCATAAGTGAAAATAATTGAGAAAGTTCTTAAATGTTTCGTAGTTCTGTGGTCTCTTGAGTCCATTTTATGATTTGGAAAAAAAATGTGAGATCAAGTTAGCCAAGTGATTTTTGATATAGATGAAACGTGGTCGCGGTATGGGATTAAATCTAACTTTGAGAACTCGTGTGTAATTCATTTTGAAGTTAGAAAAAGGTTGTTTTTTCTTTTTAATCTTCTAAAGTCTTTTATAACTTCAAACACGTTGTACAATGGAAGTATGGTAGATAATGCTTGAATAAAGTATTTCACATAAAATAAATTTTACAATACAAAAATGTTGCTTAGTTTTAATTATTTAAATAAATAAATATATCATCACGGCATATTACCCATTACTTGGTGTGCCAGTATCTACAACACAGGGATCACTTTTGTGCGATCCCATTTTTAATTATTTACGTTCACTTATTTCTTTTCGCAGCAACATGTACAAATTTTCATATAAGTTTTCAAGTATTTCATAACTTTGAAACCTGAAAGTTTAATTAATATTAGAGTTTAAAACTTTAAAAACATTTTTAATTTACATGCAGTTTTGTCGTAATTAAAGTTGAGAACTATTTTACGCTAATTTCATGCAGAAGGCTGTGACATTTAATTTGTAGTTCTTGATAAAATATTCATTGGAAAATCGTTATTGTATTACTCTCAAACCAGTGAGCCGCGATGAATAAAAATTGCGACAGGCAATCAAAATTTCAAATGATTCGCAATTTCTTCGTCGTTGTGTATACTTTTGATTATTGTTATTACTGCTTCGTATCTTACGCTGTTTGTACTGGTACTCTTTATTGCTCTTCATTTGTCATTTTAGAATTTCAATTTACTTTCTTGTTCAGTTGTTTCTGTTTAAATATTACCTACATTTTGGTGGCTTCGTTATTATTAATTACTCATTTATATTCGTGGATGAATTAGAACAATGTTGATAATTATAAATAAATACTGTTAAATTAATGAGAGTAAAATAGTAATTAGGAACAGAGAAACAAAGTTTGTACATATAAAAACAACAATGGAATACAGTATGTTTTCATTACATTGTTACTTCAAAAACTATTTGGAATGTGGAAAATACGTAATATACAAACTTCTGTTATGTCTAAGGCACAGTATAAACAATATATATTATTTATACTGTGTCTAAGGTAAGAAAAATGATTTTAAAATTATTCAGTTCGATATTTCGATTTTATATTTAACGGCTAGATGCATCGACCTTTAAACATGAAAGGATAGAAATATATATTCTGTCCTGTGTTCGTACTCATTGTAGATCTTTTTCAGCCATATGTAAACCTCTATACATCGCTCTCTATCACTAAGTAGTTGTCAAAATTTACATTTGACGTTTCGTAACTGTTTGTCTATTATTTGCTTTTTTGGAGAACATTTACAATTATTTCTATGTGTTGTGCTGTTTGTATTTTGTCCCATACACACCGTATGGGACAAAATATTGGAGAAACGGTGTATTTCGTGCAGTCAGCAGTACGTGCGCGGTCCAGCTGTGTCATTTCATATGTAAGGTCTTATTAATTATTACTTGTCCCCTATAATATAATATGTATATAATATATTGTATTAAAAATATATAATGAATCTAATTATGCACAAAAAAATTAAATCTATACTCTTAGCGATTACGCACCAAGTATAACAAGTTCGGAACAAATAAAAATTTTTATTTTGCAGCGTTTTCTTAACTTCCGTACTGTTGAAGGATAGAGATACTGTGTCTGCACCGTTATGGCGGGACAAGTGTTTTACTCGTACGCTGCGTCTATTAGTTTAAAGGTCGATGGCTAGATGGTTGTAGTAGATACGTAACTAACTTCACATGATATGTATAGTAGTGTGAAGTCAAAGTTTCCAATTGCCACAAAATACAGTTTAAGAAATTTTGAAGTGATTGACAAACATAGTATTTATTTGAATTTATCTTGTCCTAATATTTAAATATTGTAACAAGATGTCTATGTATATCAAAATTATAAATATGATGTACATCTAAAAATAGGTAAAGAGTGATCAAAAATAACTGATTTAGTTGACAATAACAAAAAATTACTTGAAATTGGTAACACTGATACAAAAAATTGATTTCCTGTTGTTAACAGTGACATTTGAAAATTTAAATTAGGGAATATTTACAATTTTTTATGAAAATGGTTGTTGTTTTCCTTACCCACGTACTTTTATTTCCTTCATTACCCATAAGCAATAATTTAAAACATTTCAGTCACTCAAAATCCTATTAGCTGTCATGTCCCTGCTCTAACATAATCTATTTGTATTTATTGTCAAAATGTCGAGTCACATGGTATTTCCTCTTTCACCTGGTGTTGTGTAAACCGCATCATTTCTTTTTGATCACTCTGTAGTTCAGGGCCGGCAACAACAGTGGTGCCCGCGTTCTCGGGCACCACACGTAAAATCAAATGGTGGTGCTCCGCACCACACGTTTAAGCCATAAGTTACTACAATTTTTTTAATAATATGCTGGGTTTATGCTGGGTTTATACAGCATGTAAATTAAGAAATTAAATTGAGCCACTAAATTAAGAAACTAAACTAAAATAACGTCGTTTATGCAGTAAATTAAAATTCAGAATTTTATGTTTGCCATTTCGTATAATCTAACTTTTATAGGTGAATCATATTTATATAGGATATAAAAATAAAGGTAAACAATTTGTAGAATAAGTCCAACTAGTATTTCGTCGCTCTTTTCTGCAGAAACTTTGTTATCATCGTACCTTTTCATAGGTTAGGTGCGAATATCTGTGCGCGAATGGCGCAGGCGCAAAGCTAAGAAATTATAAAATTAAACTAAAAGTTGAAAATAGCCAACTTCTTAATTTAGTTTCCTTAGTTTAATTCTTCAGTTCAGTTGCATAAACGTTGTCATTGATAACAATGGTTTCTACTTGTTTAGTTTATATTTACAATTTAATTTTTTAATTTAGTTGTCTGAGTAAACCCAGCATAACTGTATAGTGCATTCCACAATTTCGACATAAGCATAACATAACCTGTCTAGCATTTTTATTATAATAGGCTCTGGTTTGCGACTTTGATACGTGTAGCGCATGGCAGTATTTAATGTAATGGCTTCGACTGGGACTTTAAAAGAAAAGAACTTCGAATTACCTAAAATGTTCTGTGAACTGGCAATTTATTTTTGTACATGAAAGGGGAAACATGCATTTGCACATCCCTTAAAAAAATGTAGTTTTTGACCTTGAACAAAAAAAAAATTCGCCTGCGGCGCGTTTTTTTTTTTCTGGATTAGGTATCACCAAATATTTGGTGCACGAACCATCACTGAGCACCACACACTAAAATTAAAACTTGCCGGGCCTGCTGTAGTTAATATTCAAAATAACTCTGCTTTACATATTTAAGTTACCGCAATTCGTATGTTCTTACTAATCGTTATATAATAGAACACGAAGTATAGTACAAGTACGTTCAATACTGAAACACTCGTAATGTATTTCTTTGATTAGACCAGTTCGAAAATTCCCCGATGTGCCAGTGTTCTTAAATAAATTAGCAAAGGTACGCATTGTGCCTGGTCGTAAGTTAGATAATTTTATTGTTTTACGCTCCAGGTTGAATTTTTCTTTGCGAATGTTGGAACGGGACTCCGGGGTCCAGAACAAAACTAAAACTCCACCACATCATTCCGGATTTAGTTCCGGAGGTAAACAGCTGTGATTCTCGACGCACGAGCAATTCTTCCACTTCTAACCTTAAGTTCGCCGCAGTCACGGATTCCTCAAAGTGCACAACAAAAAGAAGATAATATTTCATTGAGCAAAACTTTCATCTCGCCAACTTATAATTGAAATAAAACAATTAAAATTAGAACATTTAAAATATATGAAGTAATATTTGGGAATAACTTCCACTATCGAACAATGACAATTTTTTCAGCTTAGGGAATCCAGTTTCTTCCACGTATACTGAATAAACAATGACGTAAGGTGAGCCACATTTCCTGGAAGGGTGAAGGGTTCAGCAGAAGTGATAAAGGGTTATAACAGTCAGATATCTACTCAGAAATGTTTTACCAGGGTACAATTATGTGTGTTTATGAAACATTATGCCGTAATGACCAACATATGTACTTCATTATTCACTAGTCCTCTTTCCGAAAGGGGATTATTTATTTAGGGACCTAAACAATTAAGCGAAGATTACCACATCAAGTAAACAACTATGCCATCTGTTAATTTAGATGCGAAATAAAAATAACTAAAACTAACCAGTATTGGGCTTCCAAATTATCAAGAGATGGCGCAGACCTCAAACGTCAAAATTTAAATGAATGGTACATTTTTCTTTGGCTTCCATAAGAGTACAATTGGTGTGAGACTAATTTTCGTAGTTTTTAATTTAATTTAGGATTTAGTATAGTGATTTTTTATTAATTTCGATAGAATTGAGTTTGCTCTTTCTTGTAGTAATAATTTAGTGATAGTTTTAATAATATTTTAGTTAATAGGGTTAATTTTAGTAAGTAGTTGTAGGTTAAGAGTATTTTAGTCAACATTATATTGTTTTTTTAATAAAAAAAATCTTTGATTTCCTTCATTTAGATAGTATTTCATTGCTTTAGCTGTACATTTATTTTATTTTGAATTTTCAAAGCTCTTTTCCAAGCTTTTAATTTATCACAGCACATTTGTCCTCCAAATTTATTTTTTATAACAACTACTCCCTCATTATTTTTAGGATAACGGTGAAACCTTAATGTTTTGTTTTTCTCTGCCGTCGATTTACAACCATAAACCGCACAAGTTCTCCTATTTTTGGTACTTTTCTTCGGAGAAAACTCCACCTATAAATTGCATATCTCCTAATTTGTTCATGAATTTTTATTAAAACAAAAACTTACCTGTTATATTAGGAGTAATTCAGATCTTATTAAGAATAAAACAATAATAGCCGAAGATAAAAGCGTATTATAATTCGTATACAAGTAAATACAATCCCTGTACCTGTATACCTGACTCAGTTCAGAATTCTCTCACCAGTGGCACATTTTAATTTTGGAAGCCCAATAGGCGTTTTCATAAGTCGATCGGATTGATCTGATGCAATCCGAAGCGTTCGTAAAGTCAATCGGGTTAATCTGAAATTGTAAATATTTGTGATTCAGAAAATGTATTTATTTAAATGTTTCTGATTATAAACATTGCAGTACTATAGCAAGTTCTGAAGGAAACATGACAGTTCGCTCTTTGTGAAGTCTTTACGAGTTATTTCGAACAAATAAATGACCACATGAAACAATTTCTTATCGAAATAATCTAAACCAATGATTCAAGTGGCCTTTTAGTCTCATTTCGAATATGCAATGATGTACAATTAAAGAAACAAGCACTATTTTCTTATACATTTTAATAAGTTAAACTTCTTCTCTAACCTCAGATTTATAAATAAAATAAATATATCGTCACGGCATATTACCCATTTCTGAGTGTGTCAATCAACTTTATCACAGATATCATTAATGATGATGTTGTACCGTGCGGGCGCTTACCAGGCGTCACCTCACGGACACTCATTGCTGGCATAGAGAGTGCACAACACGGGTCACTTTTGTGCCATTTAAAATCCGAAATATTAAGCGTCGGTCGGGATCGAATCCGGTTCCAAAGAATCGCGATCAGAACTCAGGCACGCGGCCATGGGACCTCAGATTTAAATTTTAAAATCATACACAGATCTGACGCGTTCGTAAAAGTTTCGATAATCTGATGGATCTGATATCCGTCGGATAGCTCTGACTTTACGAAAACGTCTTATGAATTGATGGTTTTGTTTCTTGTGTTCGTGATAAAATCCTTACAAACAGAAAGTGTATGTAGGTACGTAATCACAAATCTCACCCTAAGAAAACAAAATTGGTAATAAAACTGAAGGGTTCGCTTATTCTCTCACATATCGTGACGCCTTTCTCTTGTTCACGGCTTTAACCCTTCGTACCGCTATAAACTCTGATTTTAATGCAAGATAAAAAAAATGAAACGTTGTTATTTCATTGTATATGAATCGAGTAATTTTTCACGCCGTACAAACAAAGTCATTCGAGTAGAATTCTAGGTTAAATGAGCTTGAAAATGATATCATCAGTAATTAGAAATGTAGAGAACATGTTTCCGAAATCTGGCATTTGCGATAGGATTCACAAGACAATTTTACATTAATTTTTTTTTTATATTAAAATGAAAGGTTCGACTATTATGTCCCATAAGTTTTGGCACAAATTTAAGATGCTAGAAAATGGATAATAAGAAAAAAGTGACAAATTGCTATGAAAACAAAATTTTGTTTAACATATTTACTTAACTAACTAGGGACGATTTTATATTTTGGTCAGATCTTGCGTCTTGTCACTATGCAAGACAAACTCAAAATTTATTAATAGACCAAAACGTACTATTTGTTTCGCGAACCACACTATCCTTTATCTTCCCCTAGAGTGTCTTATAGAAGATTTTTGGGCTCTTTTATCTCGAAAAGTTTACGATGGAAGATGGGAAGCTCAAAATGAACTTGACGCAAAATATGTATATAGTCCGAGAAATCGATGGAAATGTTGTCAAAACCTAATGCTAGGTGGCCACAGAAAGTTGCGCCTTTTGTAAGAACACGTCCATCTTTATTTAATTTAAGCTCATAAGCTTAACAAAGTAAATGTTGAGTTTTTTGCCAAAACTTATGGGACTTACGTTATATATTTCGTCCCTGAATTCATAAAGACTTAAATTGTCGTTGCAATATTCCAATAAATACAATTTTTAAGGTCGGTACTTCATGAACGAAAATACACATTATTATATAAATTATATGAAAATTATGTCGTCAGTAGTTTAAAATTGGATACATCAGATGTCTGATTCATAATTTGATTAGCAAATAGATTATTGGCAAATTACGGAAATGGTTAAAAGTCGAGAAAAAGAATTCAACAATTGTGTTCTTTTACTTTTTTGAAGTCATTTAAATGTACCAGAAGAACTTGTAGTTGGTTGCTCGCACGTGATTCGATTTTCTAATCTTTAAAAGGTTTTGTTGCTTGAAATCAACTCTAACCTAAAAAAATGTTTATTTACAAATAAAGATAATTAAGACACGAACAGCAAATACGAAATAGTATTCACCTCAAGGTTTTCAGATACATTTGAAAATAAATAATTTCATAACCTCGTTCAAAATCGTTTTCCACGCCATTACCCTTGAGCTTCCCTAAAAATTTCCATCTTATTCCTATAACATAACCACACTTCTCATGCTCAGCATCAGTTTCGGTTTCGGGCTTCACAATAATGAACACATTTTACATGGAGCATCGAATGGGCTTGTCGCTTGTCTGTTGTTCTCGAACTGTATCATCTCTCCTCTATTGGAAACACATGCTCGGCCGAGAGCTGAGAGGTGTGTCGCTGTGGAGATAACAAAATCGTGCCAATAACGGCTCTCAGGCACGAAACGGATAAAGAGACAAAAAAGAAAAACAAACGAAAAGAGGGATTATGTAGTTATAAATAGAATTTGGAAGAGTTTAAGGTTATACAATTTTGGTTTGTAAGGTTAAGGTTATTGTGAATTTGAATTCGGATATCAAGTTTGATAGCTGACAGTTTTAAATTTGTTCCAGAAAATAGCAATAGCATAACGAATACCCAATAATCACCGCTATTCTGTAAGAAAGTTGCTAAGTCTTAGCAACATTGCTAAAATATTAGCCAATAAAAACAAATGTAAAGCCTGTCATTTTCATATTTTCTTCAATGTCTGCAATGGGGAAGTTTAGCATGGTAAAAATTCTACATAACATACTATTTTCTCACAAATATAACACAAATGACTGCTGAAATTAAAATTAAAAATTAAAATTATTGCTCCATTTATTTATAATTAATATTTTTTGGGTAAACTTTAAGTACGTCACAAGTCAGTTATGCGCAAACTCAGACAGAACGGTGAAATCGAACCACTTGAACGTAGGTCGTAACAAAGCGTAAAAGCGCTTCACTGGTAACCGTAACCTCTTGCGTCAGTGTATCAGTCGACGTACGTTGCGCCAAGCCTCTACCGACGTCATCACATCTTAAAATCGGCTTTTCCGGAAAATCTGGGCATTTTTGAAAAAAATAAAACATGTTACATCATTTTTCAAGACATTTCCCATGGAATAAAAAAAATAAAAAAAAATCGCTAAACTTCTCCATTATTACTAGTTTTTTGCTAGAGCAATGTTGTTGAGAGTTACCAAATTTATTACAGAATTGGGATAATTGTTTAGTTTTCGTATAATTTATGTTTTAAATTTTTAAATGTCATGACACTAAAAACGTAACTAAATGAATGTTGTGCTAGTGAGAAAACATATCAGGGACATTCAAAATGTTGAAACAGTTGTAAAATTTCGTCATTAAATATCCATTTCAAAATTTCACAATTATTTTCTATTAATGTTGAAGAGATACTAGAAAATAATCGCTAATTCGGAAAGGTTTGTTGTTTTTAGTTGCAATAATTCAACCTAAATAATGTTAATGTTGATGTACGTAGCACAACAGTTAGAAATTCTAAATTCTGCTACATATGTTTGTGTTCTGCTAACTTCATACCACACTGCATAATATGCTGGACTAAGCAAATAGCCAAAAGGGGAACCTCGCATTTTCATTGTTATTAAATTAAATAACTAATGTTTTCGTGTAAAAATAAACCGGTGAATAATAAATATAATAAACAGGACTTCGCTCATGAAAAAGCTTTATTTTATTTTGTCGACGTTTCGTATATCTCTTATTCCTTCTTCAGGACAACTATAAAATGAAATACAATAATCAAACACAAAAATGAAACTTAAAATACAAAAATGAATACAGGAAACGGAAAATTAAGATGATCAAAAAGGAAAAGGAAGTATTTTTTTTAAAATATTTGAAAATAACATTAAATAATGTAACCATGGTAACAATTAAAGAAAAAAATGTATAAAAAATACAGTTAAATAGGCTTAGACTTTGACCTCATCAAAATCAAAAGTATGATCAAATTCTATGCAATGCTGGGCCAAAGCACAATTTCCATTTGTTAGGTGTTTATTTATATTTCTTCTGTATCCAGATATTTTTTTGTTAGGCCAATATATGCTTTACCACAGCAATTTTGATTATTGTATTTTATATATTTATTATAGTTCTCCTGAAGAAGGATTAAGAGATGTCCGAAACGCCGACAAAAAAATAAATAAAGCTTTTTGAAGACTGAAGTCCTGTTTACAGAGTGATCAAAATAAACTGATTCAGTTAGCATTAACAAAAAATTACTTGAAATTGGTAACACTGATACGTAAATTTGATTCGATAATTTAAATTTGGCTCTATTTACAATTTTTTATTAAAATGGTTGTTGCGTCTCTTACCCACGTACTTTTATTTCTTACATTACTCATAAGCTATAATCTAAAGCATTTTAATCACTCAAAATCCTATTAGCTGTCGGGCCCCACCATATACCTATTAGACTAATATACTGCTAATCCTCCGCGATTCATCCGTTAAAGAATATGAAATAGAAGATATATTTACATCGCTCACAAGCGATACAGTGCTTTGGATGCGCATGCTCGCATTCTATAATTCTATTGGCTACTTGTGCCGCTAACGGAAATAATGAAAGAGTGGGATTTGAAAGTTGAAGTTTCCTGTAACCACGTGCGTTATTCGAAGTCAATTGTCATTGTGATTGCAGCATTTACTGTGAAAACAAGTCAATTTGTGCTCATTTACTTTTGTAAAAACTGTAGTTCAGACGGTGACAAATAATCCAAATTAGAATTGAAAAGTATCATAAATATTAATATATATTTTTTCAGCAATGAGTTAAGATAATGTTTATTCATTAGGCGAATGGTTTTATTTGGAAATAACAAACCATTATGAATTTCATTCTGACAAAAGAAAAACTAATTATCTAGATGATAATGAAAGCTATTTTTTTCAGTCACTACCAAATAAATCGTTGCGTATAGTTGCTCCTATGAAATTAATAAACACAGTCTAAAATGTAAAAATTGAATAAAATAAATTTTAATTGTACAAAACATAATTTAATATAATTCAAAATATTTGTTTAGTTATCATAATTTCATTGAATTTTAAATTTCGCGTTGTAGTAATGTTATTATACATAAACAAGATTAAATTATAATGATAATATCATGTATAAGAATTCTTTACTTTCTTGAAATTTGTATATTTATTTATTTAATTCTAATTACAAAATTGTCACTTGGAAGGAAATTTTCCTGGCCGCTAAGAAATATATTTTAGTTTCACGAGCATGCGCATACAAATCACTGTATCGCTTGTGAGCGATGGAGATATATCTTCTATCTCATATTCTTTAACGGAAGCACAACACATTGGCGAGATAGGGGATCAGCAGTATATTAGTCTAATAGGTATATGGGCCCCACCTCTGACATAACCTATTTGTATTTATTGTCAAAATGACATGTCAAATATTATTTCCCTGGTACCCTGTTCACTTGGTGTTGTGTAAACTGTGGTATAAAAAGATCCCTAGAATTATATTGCCAACTACATTATTTCTTTTTGATCACTCTGTATTATATTTATTATATAGTTTGTATAGTCGTTTATACAAATCTTATTAGAAACTAGTATTTTTCACGGTTTCCAAAATTAATTATTATTACAGAAGTAAATTCAAGTTTTTTAAAGACAAACTGATGTTCGTAAAAAGTAAATGAAACTGCTTGGAATCACGCGAGTGTGTCGTGTCACAGCCTGGTGCTAGAAATTGTTACTAATTTAAGTTTGTCATTATAGCGTTATTTTATATTCATGAGTTCATTGTCTGACTCATTTCGCTATTAAAAATATTTTGTTATTTGTTAATTGTGCTTGTAATTATATCCAAGCTAGTTTCTTTGCATGATTGAAGTTGAAAATTGTCGTGATTTCCGCAAATTACTACGTTTGTTTATTACTAGGACAGATAATCTAGACAAGTACAAAACATTAGAAATTATTTCATGTTTCATAAATACAATTTAGATCTGTCAGCAAGTTTTGTAATTATAATAACCATAGTTCTATAATCATTCTTCTTTGTCATTTCCCGGCGCGAAATTTGAAACTGAATCGTTGGAAATGTTGCCAACCTTATTTTCTGAAGTCCCCTATATTTCACTAGCACCCGTCTTGTGATGTTGTGCATGAATGGGAAATGTAGCAGCCCACATTCCTGCGGTCACTTGACAAATAGTTCAGTTGAAGGGACATGTGAACATCTGACCGCCGAAATCGTCTGGAATACACTCGGACTACGGTTGCTTGTCAACAGACTGAATCCGGGTAATTGGATCAATGAGCCAGGAGATCAATTTGGTTAACGGTCTGATATTTGAGATATTTGACAGAGTGGAGAGTAGAAGAGGGTAACAAGTTTAAGACCAGAAATTGAAGAAGTTTTTGAACCGAAAATAATAAAAACTCCGGCGTTTATAAAATTGAGTGTAAAGATTGTAATAACGTTTACATCGGGCAAAGTAAAAGACAAATAGATATTCGGTTTAAAGAACATTTCTATCATTTAAAAACTGGTAATCCTGATAAATCTAGCGTAGCACAACATATGTTTATTAACAATCATAAAAATAACAGTTCTTAAAACATATGGGCTCGTACCACGATCACGGTTCTAAGATCGGTATTAGTTAAAACCTTGACGACGACTTGACACATACTTCAGGGTTATCAACAAAAATCAGTGATGCCACTAGACTGATTAAACCGAAAATGTACTGACAGGCATATTCAATACATTTAGCTTCAATATTCTAAATAATTTATCTTAAAAACAAGTCCAGAGACAAATCATATTAAACAATTTAAAATAATGAAGCCAAATGTATTAAATATGCCTATCGGTACATTTTCGGTTTAATTAGTATAGTGGCATCACTGATTTTCTTTATAACCCTGAAGTATGTGTCAAATAGTTAGCACGGTTCTAGCTAACACCAATGTTAGAACCGTGATCGTGGTACGAGCCATGGTTAATAATAGATATTTAGACGCACACAAGAGTTTGATAATACATAATTTAAAGATAAATTGATGGACGCCAAATTCTAAATTATATGAGTTACCTAATATAAAATACTTTGTTTAATATTAGTTACCCAAAAGGTATTCACTCAGCTATGACTCTTCTCCATATATAATCCGAGTTCTCTCCCTTATTCCTTAGAACTGTTATGACCTCTGGCATGATTTATATGCTGAGTAATCTTAACTTCTCTGTTTTATTATTTTGTAGTTTCTATTGATAGTGAGAACGTAGTTCTCGAAATAGGTATATAGTTTTTTAAAAATTATTGTTAAGGTTAAAGGATTTTTATTTTTTATTTGTAGATTTTGAAATTGGAAACCTATTAAAGATCTTTTAAATTTTTAAATTATGGTTGTGGAAATGACTACATTATATGATTGATTGTCGAATTCAATTGGAATTAAACAGAATTAGTTACAATATGGATTTATGAAACGTCTTGAAATGACAGGCCAAGGCAATAGATTATTTTGATTTGGCGTCATGTTTTTCTTTTGCATAAGCGATGGTTTTTAACTATTCAAAATTCTCCAAGATCATTTATATTTAAAGTACATCTATTGAGGCTGCGGTCTTGCAATTAACCCATATTGGGAGCTTGCCTTGTCTAAAAACTTTCCTTCAAAACTCATTAAATGCCAGACCTTATGTAATAAGTAACCCCTATGGTGCTTTCTCCATAGCAGTGAATATTCGTTATTATTTAATTGTGTAAAATATTGCAGATAACCTATATTTGTATTTTATAGGTAAGTTGTTGTATTGACGTTCTTTACATTTTCTTTTCATACCTCGTTTCATAATATTTTCTAATCAAATATAAACAAATATTATTGTTTCTGTGCTTTGTATCTAACTTCGCGCGGCATATTATCATCTTGTCCTTTTCTTTGGCATTGTAAATGAGACTTCGTCACTTCTTATTTTTTCTTAATAGATCATAACATTTCCTTAAATAATATCTTCTATTCAATGTACTCTGTCATTGTCATTAGTCATTATACATTCACTTGTAATTTACAGTAATAACGCACACGTTATCGCAATAAAGATGATCATAAAGGAACACGCTAATAAAACTTAACATTCCTATTCGCTTTTTACTACCGGCACCAAATGTTCCCACACGTCAAGATTACGAAAAGTAGATGGATTTAATGATAGAAATTCTCATAAAGTAAATTCCTTTTCGCCTTCACGAAAAGGATACCATTATGATGGTATTAAGTCTTAAAGCTTGAAACATTTCCGAAACAACAAGAATACAATCATAACTTCTTTTACGAACCAGATTGTGCCTGTTCATGATTATTTCACAGATTTTCCATAACTATAACACTGTTTATACTATCTTCTGTGTTTCAGCTTTCATTTTCATTATTTCACTATAAGAATAGTTTACAGTTTTCATTAAGGGATTTTTTTATTACCGTAGTTAGGTTGGTGTCATTGATTTGTGTTTTGTACTTGTCCGTTGCTTAGATATTCTATGTATTTTACTACAGGCATGCCAATTCCAAATAACAATATGTCACTAAAAATTGTCTAAGAGTTAAGTTCATTCTGCATCAATAAGCTTGCCAGAATATGTCGTGTGTGCGTGTGTATGTGTGTATGTGTGTGTGTGTGTGTGTGTGTGTGTGTGTGTGTGTGTGTGTGTGTGTGTGTGTGTGTGTGTGGTGTGTGTGTGTGGTGTGTGTGTGTGTATGTGTGTGTAGATGTGTGGATGCTGGAAAAACGGTTTCTCAGTTGCTATAAGACTTTTTCTGGGAAGGACATTTCATATTTCTTATTTTGTTATTAATTAATATTGGAAGAATCTCAAACATTAGAAGAATAAAAGTGAATAAAATGAATTAAAAAATATAAAAATATATAAAAAAGATATATGTTTTTGTGTGTATCAGAAATGAAAACACGGAGAACGCGCAAGCGAAACTTGATAAATTGGTCTTCATATATTAACAAGGAAAAAATGTCTTCTAGTCAGGTTAACTACTTTGGTTACGTACTAGCTTCGAAACGCATTATACTCTGCTGGTGTCAGTGTTGACACGAAGCGTACTAAACTAAATAGTAGTAATATCTTAGACCAGGAATAGAGGGGAGACAGAGCATATTCACGCGTATATTTCCAAATCATCTCTGCGATTTTGACCCTTATTGAATCAGCTGGAATAGCTAGTCGACCAGTTAAATATTGTTATGTTACAGTTGACCAAATCTAAATAAATACTTAATTATCCATAACATCCATAAAACAATTTAAAACTAAGAAAACTATGAATCAAACTAAAGACGTATGTATTCAAGAACGTCAGAAGTCAAAATAATGATTGATAACGTCGGGTGACGCTTGCCTGCTTGTTTATTTTGAAAACTTATTCGTTCGACTGCACACGTATGTATCACATCTGGTCGATTGGGCTATTGCAGCTGACTTTGACGTTTCAATAAGGTCGAAAGTCGCTGTGATGATTTGGAAAGTCTTCTTACGGTGAAATACATAGCATGCCCTGTCCCCCCTCTATTCCTGGTCTAAGAGTAATATAGCCTTAATTTAGTGTTCGGTTAGCCTAGCAAGGTATCGCTGCCACTGTTAATAGACAGTTTAACCAAAGTTGAAAATGCCGGGCCAAAGTTTACATATTGTCTACGAATGGAAATATAAAATTATATTCTACACGTTACACGTAGACATCCAACACTGCGAATTTGCATTTAATTTAGTGAAAATAATGTATATGCCTAAAGTTGCAACTTATTTTATGACCCCAATTTGAATATTATTACCTTCTTGGAATTTAACAGCTTTGAAATTTACCCTATTATGAAAATCTTGAGCATTTACGAATATAAATAAATGTTGTAGGTAGACTTTATGACGCATTAAATATAATCAATTTACCAAACAAAATCATAATAAAACACAACTGACAGTATCTTCCACATCTCGGTTATTTTTAGTCGAATCCATAATCCAGAAAGTCGAGCAAAAATAGCTCTCAATAAATTCTGTATCATGCACAATATCGATAGGTTCAAGTGGCAGTTTTCTATAGGAAACTCACCAATGGTAATACAACGTGAGACCGAGAATGTTTTATTTATATCTCGGAATTAGAACTCGTAAACAAGCCGGAGGACAGTTGAATTCATGTTAGGTTGTTATGGCGAAGTGATCGTAAAAATTTGTTATGACGACGATGTCTTTGGTTTTATTGGGATTTTCTTAACCTTATCTTGTATTTAGTGTTTTCTGTGTTTTGTTTTGTTTAATTAATTTTGTATTTTATTATTTCAGGTATGTACCAGTTGTTCTTCATCTTCTCGTAAAGTCCTAACAACAATATCTAATGTAAGTAGAGTACCTATAATTAGAAATATTAAATTAATAATGTTATTTAAAGAGGATACTAATAACGACACAATTTGTAATTGATACTGATTATTCATCAGTCAATTTCCTATTATAATTAATTATTCTGTTGTCTGATTAATGAATTTATTTTGCTATCTTCATTGTTCATTGTTGGAAACAAAAGAGGATACAACAAACATTATTTATTATAATATAAACTTAATTTTATTCATAATGACGTGAACATTGCTGCGAGAACAATTTATAGCTTGGTTTATGGCCGTCCACAACTTCTAACTTCGGGAATAAGTTCGAAAATTTACTCTTAGTTAACTCTATACGTTCGAAAATTTTAAAGTTTACTTTATTTTTATTGTTTTGTTCGAAGTGCGTAAATTTTACTTGGCTTGTGCAAAAGCTAAATCAAATATATGTATGTACTGTCATTCTTTAGTTGTTTATGGCTACTAAAATCATTAATGTTTAACGATTTCCATAAATAATCACACGAATTAAACAAAACTTGAAATCGAAAAATGTTTTTATCTACGATAGTGCGTAAAATTGAGGATTAATTGTTAGTTTTAAGTTTGTAGAACGGTTGTTTAGTAACAAGGTTTCATTAGTAACGGGTTGTCGAGCAACGAGTGATTAAAATTTTGAAACGTGCTAAATTTGCAAAAACAGGTGAATATTTTGTTATCGTGGCAAACTTTTCATAATATTGCTATCCTAATTAAAAATATTTTTTATATTTCTTGGATTTTTAGATTCTATTGTAGATAAAATATTGTACGATAAACATATGTAAAGCATCTGTAGTCACTCACGTGTTGTAATTCTGACCCATTCGTGACTAAAGTCTAGCTTTACGTACTTGTAAATAACTATTATAAAACTTAACTCTAATAGACACTCCCCTTAACTGACGGACCATATCATCTTTGAATGGTTTATCATTCGTCTACTTAACCTAGTCAGTGCCTCCTAGAGGCTTCAGTGCATCACACTGAAGAGCTCCAATAAGAGAAAAACGCGTCTGTGGTTCTGGTTGAGTAGGCCAGTCTCTGATAAATGACCGAGATATTAATTCAGAGATTAAAATCATGTGAAACGTATCAAATATGATTTTTTAAATATAAAATTATAACAGTTTCACCATGCAATTGTACTTTGTAAATTTATTATAATTTACATCCAATACGATAAAAGAATGGATGCTTCTTGATTTTTATCAGACTCAATTGTGTTCTATAATATCATCAGACAATAATTCTCTTAATTCTGTTAAATCGTGTTCAACTAATATGTCACAGACACATAACTCTCAATAAATTATATTACATGGCTTGAAATTTGCTAAATTCTGGAAGAACCAATTTTCTGTCAAATTTACGGCAGTCATCCGAAATTCTACTTGTAGGTTTTCTATTTGTTTAGAAACTATTGTCATAAATATGAAAAGATATGAAGTATGTGGAAACACCAAAACCGCGGACAGCGAATGAGAGGCGAAAATAACGCAGAAATTTATGAAGCCCGTTATATCGAACAATGTTCAACGTTCTTTGTGTTTTCATCCCATTGTTTTGTTCATCCGACATAGTTAGTGAATAGTTAACAACTGCACATCAGTGAATTTTAGATTTTATGGAACAGACCTGCAGATTTTTCCAAACGAATACATTTGTGTAAATTTGAGGTTAATTTCACAGTGTTTGCAACCATTTGTAACAGATGGCACCACGGGAAATATTGTCTGTAATTTTGTGGTTTGTCAAATCAATATTCATTGATACATAATTGAATACTCCATATTTACGACCCTAAGCTCATAATAGTTTGGCCAGCTTACATTTTCAATAAATTATAAAACCTTTACAAATTGTGAGAAATTTGTACAAAATTCCTTCGATTACATACATTAAAGATTTGAAACTTACAAAAACTGTGGGCCAAATTGACAGGTGATAATTGGTGATTCAAATTAAGTTTTGCCGCGATTATATATCAGTTTTGTGACAATACAACACTGCACGAGCTGTCAATCTGTCACTGATATACTGAATTTTACACTTTTTGAAAAAGTTTTAAATATCCTGCAATCTCTAGAAAATTTCTGTGAAGGGAAGGAAATAATATATTTTGAACATATGTTTAGTTCAAACTTTGTCCACCAGATAGAGGTTGCTTAATTTGAATCGCGAATAGTTCGTCCGGTATATACAGGATTATCTTCTAATCCAGATTTATCTTCTATACCGAGACTCTTTACTTTTAGCATAATATGTAAAACATCTTTACAAAAATCCCGAGCGAACACTAAATTCTAAATTTATATGCCCTACATAACGTTAATATTTAGGCTGTGTCCGATGTTGCACTTTTATCGCCTTAATATCTAACTCCTACAATTATATGCCCTAAATAGTTGACGCGCACTAATTAAACAAATCATGTTCGTTGCTATAATTTGTGTAAAACGTCAAATGTACAGTCAAAGAATAGCTTCTTAGCTTCTATTTTATAAAATGTATTATTAACATTTATCTGAATCATAAAATAAAATCGAATTGTATAATTCATTTTTGTAGTTCTAAAGTGTTCCCATACAAACCAATGGATGTCATTACTGTGCCGGAGTTGTATTTATGTGAAGAAGACCTAAATCCTAAATACTAAATGCCAAAATGCGACATTGGATACAGCCTTAAAATTTTAGGAATTATATTTTAGGATTTTGCAAGAGCACATTATGCCTTGAAGTTGAAATTTGCTGTCAAAAATTAACTTCGTAGCTACTATTTTATAAAACATTATGGGTAGTATGAACAAGTGATTAAGGGTGATTAGCTAGGAGATGGCTAGCAGTGTTTTAGTGCTGTCAATCGTTTATGGATTATTTTAGAGAAAAATACTTCAAATAGCAATTATAGAAAAATTTATTGTACGCAACTTTTATTTGAAATATTTTTCTCTAAAATAATCCATACACGATTGACAGCGCTAAAACACTGCTAGTCATCTCCTAGTTAATCACCCTTAATCACTTGTTCATACTACCACCCAATATTAACATTTAAAGCATCAAATTAAATCTAATTGTATAATTCATTTTTGTTGTTACCATACAAACCAATGGATGTCATTAGTGTGCCATTCGGAGTTGTATTTATGTGAAGTAGACCTAAATCCTAAATTTTAAATTTCAAAATGCGACATCGGACATAGCCTAAATGGCGGAATTCTTGAATAGCATATTCATTTTTTTTTAAAACTAGTCGAAGGAAATTTCTTATCAATTGCGCAGGTTTTGTAATTTGTTTGTTGAATATGTAAACCGGCTGAATTTTTATAAGCCTGGGCTCGTACGTATAAGAAAATAGCCGCTGAATTTCCTTATAATTTTGTTTAATAATTAACACGTTTCCTCCATAATCAACAGTCAATTATCGCAAAAAAAAAACAATTCCTACTTCTACATTTTTCATTTGGCCAATCTATTATTATTTATTCACTACCCCCAAAATCAATAGGTGGTATGCGTGTTAGTAAATTACACTTTTATAGCTCTGAAGATAGTTACAAATGACGCTGTTATTTGGTTGTTTCTCTGCAATTAAAATAACCATATACAAGTACATAATATGCTTTTAAACTGATTACTGTATGTCTATGCAGCGATCTATAAATCGGGTTGGCTATATTCCGGTGGTCGTGTTTTGTTCCAAGGCACACTTGATGTATGCTCACTTTGCATGCAAGGCAACACTGTATCTAAACTATAATAAGATACCTGTACTGTGCGTTATCTATATGTGACAAAGTTAAATGTCATTTAGGGAGAAATAATTTGTGTAATTATTGCATGTTTTGAATTGAAATTAATGTGGGTGTAAAACAAATACCTATTTCAGGAAAATGCTTTTAAGAAATGAAAGTTAGGTTAAGGTGTATACATATTTAAAAGAAGTTTGTTTTGGGAAGGCATGTTGATAAAGTTTTTGACATTGATTTATATTTGCGGGAATTTGTTATGAAAGATGATGTTGGTACTACATTTTAATTTATACGTCGAGATAAAATCAACCACTCTCTGCATTAAGGTTGTAGGCGTTTCTATTTTAATCCATATACAAATTTTGTTCATTTTTTTTTCTTCGGAAGTCTACTTCCTTCCCCTACCGGTATTATGTATTTGTCGTTATTTTTACCTTCCGTCACCTTTAGGTAAGGAAGGTATTGTCTTTGATCAAAAAATTCGGTGGTGAGTTTTTAATGAATAAGCACGTTTTAGGGTCCGTAAAATACGATTTTACCAGTTTTACGATATCTGTATGTGTGTCTGTATGTCCGTAATGTGTGCCAAAAATGTGTCCGACGATAACTCCAATACTACAATTCTTAAAATTATAATTATTTTTTTCTGTGAAAAATGCATTTAAATTACATTTTTCGGAATTAATGTTATCATAAAAATTAAAGATTATTAAATTTTGTGCAGATCTGCATTAATACTTTTTGAATATATTTTATGTACAAATTTATAAAATAATTCATAAAATAAATTCCGGAACCCATGTTTTAAACACATATTCCTTGGTTACACCTATTTAAATCTCAAATGTATGTCGCTGACAGTTAAATGTCATTGACAAAAAAACTAATCATTTCAAAGTAATAATTATGAAGTTTTTTTTTCAAAAATAGTAAAAGAAACAATAGTTAGATGGAAAGGAAATTAATAAAGTTTCCAGCATTAGTAAATATGTAGATATGTATTTAAATTAATAAAAATTAAATGGCGGGAGGTTTTGTGCTGGCCACATCAGATTTTTAATACAATTATTCGCCATTCATTACTTTGGGACCAGCATGTCATAGCCGTCTTTCTAAATTAATTTCTTAAAGAATGTTGTTATTGGAGCAATCTTGCGTCTATATTCATCTTCATTCATTTATTTAATCGCCGGTTTTACGAGGTGATTTCATGAAGTTGCCATGCAATGTATGTGTTTCTGCGGCTAATGCGCCTATATTTCAAACGGAAACAAAGCTCATTACATGTAGTTTCCGACAGGAAGTTTACATTTCTTACCGTATCAAACCCTAGAGTTTTCCGTCTCGTTATCAGAGCCGGACTGGCATATTTACTACCCGGGTTATCTTATCGCGTGTTTTAAGATGCAACTGCACTCAACAAAATGGCCGACGGGAAATATACACGAAAGATTTGTGTCAGGAAGGCAGTTAATTTTGTTTACGAGAAAAAGTTTAAATTTATTGCTGGTGAAATGAGTTTCATAATTTAATTTAATGCACTCATTTTTGCTAGAGTTCGTATTCAAATATTCGTACATCATTTTTTGACAGAGAAGTAGGTAGTGCTTTTTTTTAGGTTAATTCAATTTGAACTTCCAGCGCAAACACCCACCAACTTTTACGATAAATAATTTTCATCATAATCACAAAATTATTTCGAGCATTGAGTTGCATACATATTTAAATGTTTAAAAATTGACGTTTAAGTAATTTTTTGGTATGTTTTTTTCTATTTTTCTTTCTGTGAAATAAGGAATTCTTGCTACATTTTTTGTAATGATGGTTTTCGTAATCAGCTTCAGCATTCCTCTTTCCACTGTACCCTAATTTGTTTCTCTTGCTCTTATCTCACGTTCATTAGTGCTCTCTCTCTTTCTCTTTCTTGTTATTTATACCAGGGTCATCTCAAAACGAAAACATGCACATTCATTTCACTAATTTATTATTTTGACGTTCTGCTGCATAATTATGAAGGCAATATTAATCTTCAATATTTAAAACATGGTAGATAGATATGAAGATAGTCGTAATTATTGTTAGGTTATGATTTGGATAGTTGAAATTTTGGCAGCACTGTTTTGTTCTCTTTACTGTGTGACACATTTCACGTTGAATCGATTTGTTATTTTATGTGGTCTAGTCTTGCGTCTATTTATAAATAAATTTATTATTCATAAGTACTGTATTTTGAAAATTATAGTGTATGACAATTCAAATTATTAGGTACGTGTGAAAATTCCTCTAATTTTCCATACATTACCGGTATATTTAGAATTGCAGTAATTTCACACTTTTTCCGTTTCCTTGTTAAACTGTTTATTTAGTTGAAAACTAAAATGGAGTTTTAAGGTTAAATTATAACTAAAAAAGAAAAATCCCTTAATCTTAACAATAATATTTTTAAATCTTTATACGTACCTATTTCGAGAACTACGTTCTCATCATCAAAAAATAAAACAGGGAAGTTAAGATTACTCAGCATGTAAACCATTCCAGAGGTCAAAACAACTTTGAGGAATAAGGGAGAGAACTCGGATTATATAGGGAGAGAAGTCATAGGTGAGTGGATACCCAATTGGGTAACTAAGATTAAATAAAGTAATTTCGAATTTGGGATGGGACCTAGATCCGCGTTCATCAAATTATCTTTAAATTTATGTATTATAAACTCTCGTGTGCATATAAATATATATTATTATCAATATGTTTTAATAATTGTATATTAGAATTGTTAATTATGTGATTGTTAATAAACATATATTGTGCTACGCTAGATTTATCAGGATTACCGGTTTTTAAATGATAGAAATGTTCTTTAAACCTAGTATCAATTTGTCTTTTGATGTCCGATGTAAACTTTATTACAGTCTTTACACTCAATAAACGCCGAATTTTATATTATTATCTATTTTATCCTTAGGGTTATCTAATAATGATTTAATAGTGTTATTTGATTTATTTAACGGTAATATACGAGTACATTTGTCATTGTGTACAAATCTATACTACGAAGATGTTGCACATCAAAGAATTTAAACATCACGTTTTACTTTCGGATTGTACTTCCAGATGCACTGAACGCGCCAAATTTGAATTCACTGATGTGCAGCAGCTTCATGTATGTATAAAATGAGAATGCAGGGAAATATTACTTCAAGGAACAGATTTGTACGTTGCAAATATGTATACGACAAGAAAAGCACCGAGTGATACTTATGCGTCAGTTCGGAATTTGTAATTCAAGCCGTTTTTTATTTTTGACGAAATTTAAAGTGTTAAGTATCACTTATAACGAATTTGATATTCCTTTTCATTCCTTGATTCAATTCGGATTATACGGAAAGGCGCCCTTGATAATTCTTTTAAGCGTCATCTGTTCATTTTATTATTACCGGGATCTTTGTCAGATTTTATTCCCTGCCTGCGATTTAGAGCCGTGAGGACAAATATAAATAAACCCCGGTTGATGGCTGAAGGCCCTGAAGGGGCGTAAAAACTGTCGCTTCTCAATTTTCAAGTACGAGGACGTATAAATACTGGATTGCACTCCAGTGTCTCGGCTTCATGTTTGAAGACAACGATCGATTCCACGCCACCTTGGATGAAGATGTCCAATGATTAAATTCCACTAGACAGGACAATCATTTCATGTAATGTTTGTCTTTTATTACTTTACGCTGCGTTTTATTTCACATCTCAAGTGGGAGACGAAGATTACGATTTTAAAAATTTATAACCATGTTGTTAGATTAATTTCTGTAGAACTAGCACTGTAACAGAGGGGGTGGCGACGTTTTCCTAACAATGGACTTTAACTACCTGGTGGACTCTCGATGATTTGATGATCACTTCATTGAGGATGAACGCACACACACACACACACACACACACACACACACACACACACACACACACACACACACACAAATACTTATGAACCCTTATCATTCTTGATATTTATTCTAATTTCATTTACAAATTTTGTTTAATTAATAATAATGTACTTGTTTGTTATTATAGGTCCTTTGACATATACAGATTTCCTTACATACTAGTTACAATCTATGCATATAAATACAGTTTCTTTACAGAGACATTTTTAGTGTGCCCTCTGCTGGCACCCACGTTACATGCAGAATAGCTTATTGATGAGAGCCAACAAAGTATCTGACATCTGGTGGCGAAATTAAAAATGCGAGTCGTGGGGAAAACATTGCGGCATGTGAATTTTACTAGCACAGGAACCAAGCAAAAGTGAGAGAAATGTCTTGCAAATGTAAGCAATATTGCTCTGTACTGGAGTGCAATAATTACGTTAGTGCACAAATGTCAATGCACTACTTCCCGAAGGACAAAGAAATGCGAAAAAATGGGTAATTGCGTTAAAAATAGGAAAGAAAGTGACACGATATAAGAATGTGTGTTCTGCTCATTTTCTACTTTCGGATTGTTATCAAGGTAAATCGTATAACAGTTTCAATATATTTTTTTTAATAATATAAAAAGAAATTTACAGGAAAAAACCCAAATAAAAGATCTCTTTTGAAAAATAATGCCTGTTCTACTAAAAAAAATATTTCTTTTTAAATTAAAGACGAATAATACACTTAAGGTAATAAGTGTCATTTTTAATTTACCATATTCAACTGCTAGAATAGAAATACAATTTTAAAAACAATTATTTTCATACCTGATAAGAGAACAACACATTTTAAATACCTATTCCGAAATATTTTTTAAAAAATCAGAAATGTTAGAGTAATGCTAGAGTGCACTGAAATTTATATTCAGAAATCAAAGAGGATAAGATCATATTTTAATTATAAAAAAGACATACTTTAAAATATCTAATAGGAGTTACACCGGCAGGCGTTATTATGTTTCGTAAGTTCTGCTTTTGGTGGCAGAACCTCTGATAAGGCAATCCTTAGAGATTTTTTTTTTTAATCTCCTAGAACCAAACATGGATGCAATTATTACTTTATCTTTAAATGTTGCTTCTCCTTCCACTGTTGGCCTTACTGCACCATTTAAATATATGTAGATATCTCCGAGTGAGATAAACATCTTATTTTAATTAATTATTTCACGTAAATAAAGAAAACTAAATCAAAAATTCGAGATTACTCCTATACCATTAGTGTACAAAATACAATGTTTTCCCCACTACGAAGATGTCAATGCTGCCATCTATTGATGGTGGTTACCGCGGATGCTGTCACTCGGACTCATCCGAGTGTGTCGTTTTTTTTTTGACTCGTGCGGGATTCGAATACTATCCCGAGCAGCCTTTTGTTGCCATGCAAGCATTAAGCACTATAATCGCACGACCACAGATGACCGTTACAAATATTATTTACAAAAACATCATTAATTTCTCTTTTTTCATCTAAATATTTAGCGTGAATCAAATTACGTACCGTTTATTGCAAAACCAGAATTATTCCTTCTTTGATTCAATTTAATCTAAATAAAACAATCACAGCAGGATCGTTTGAAAGGTTCGGTAATTCAATTCTCGAATCCGAGAATGAAATCAAGGTCTTTAATCAATGATTATGGGCTCTTGTATCGATAAACTAATTAGTAGACGCAAAGAAAGTTGATTCAGACCTCAGCAGATTACAACTGACTTGTAAAAGGACGGCTAATGAGTCCAACGGACAAGATAATTTGAATTTGCGCACATCCAAGTATTGATTGAATCCGAGGCGAGATTCTTTCCCGCTGGACAGTCTTATTTCGAAGAGTGAAAGACGTGAATAGATTTCATTAGGGGTGTCACATGAGGAGATAAAACAGCTTTTCATTTCGAGCTAGACACTTTCAATGTAGCTGATATATTCGATATAGCTAATCAGTTCGTGTTAATATCTTTATTAATTATTTAAGCTAGAAATTGCTATCATTAAATACATATTTAAGACACGTACTTTATTTAACCCTTTGAGGTCCAACAGGTCATATATGTTTCGGACAAGATGCCTATTTTCTCCAAAATCATCAAAATTTTTGAAATTCCAAATTTTATATATTTAGATACGCCTCAGTGTGTTGATTCCAAATTTTTCAACCGCGTGCCGACAGACGCCAAATATTTCCAATTTTAAATGGCAAAGTTACCCTTGTGGAGTACTCTCCACACCAGCTATGAGTGCCCATGAGGTGACGCTTGATGAGCGCCCACACAGTAAAATATATCGTCATCATTACCGATGTCTATATGTGTTGTAGATACTGGCACACCCAGAAATGGGTAATATGCCGTGATGATATATTTTTATTTATGTCGATAACTCTTTTTATTGTCGAGATATTAATACTTAAATTTTTTCTCATTCCTGGGTATTAACCTGAAATAGGTGGAGATACGAGTCTGGTGACTTCACCATTCGATTCTATGAACAAAATTACATAAGTATATAAAATTTCGAACCATAAAAACTCTATACACACTGTTCTAGATTAAGAGTTTTTATGGTTTTTATTTAAAAAAACCCTCTTTCCCCTTATTATTCACGTTACACTTGGGTTCCCCTTTCATTACTATGTAATTTTGCCCATAGCGTAGAATCGACTGGTGATATCGACAAGTCAGTATTTTCACCCATTTTAGAGTTTTAACCCAAAAAATGAGTGTTTTTGGTATCCAACTTTGAACACAAATATCTCGGGAACGGATAAAGATATCGACCTGCGGTTTTAAAATTTGGAATCAGCACATCGAGAAGTAGGTATATAAATGAAAGTATAAAAAGTAGATTTATGAATTTTTTTAAAAACTTACTTAAAAAAGGGTACCTATTTTTTAGGGGGCATAACTCAAAAATACGTACATATACACACTTGTAGATATCAGCGAGTTATTTGTAGTAATATATTGATTTATATTTTATTATTACTTGATAAGTTATGTTTATGAAGTGTTACTTATAGATACGATGTATAAAAATAATTTTACGACATAAAAAGGTAAATATAATCAGTGAACGATAACATAAATGACGTCTACAATAGTTTTCGAGCTATCGACAGAACATAATTTATAATTTTAATAAAACTAGTAAATACAACTTTAGTTTCTTCTATATGATTTAGATATTCGTTTTTCATTTATGTTAAACTCAGGGATTACTTCCAGAAAACTAAGGTAGGACCATATTAATAGATATTACAGGTTATAGTAACAAATGTCACTAGCGCTTAAAGCCCTAAATCAAAAAATAATAATTATACTCGCAACTTGAAGTAATTGAAAATAATGTTGTAAACTGCATAATAACTGTCCACGGTGACTATTCTAAAGATGAAGTTCCAAGGATAATGCTATTTTCCTCCTCTTACATAGCGCATTCAAATATTTCTCGCAGAAAGCAGTGTAGAATGCATGGTATACTTGCTCGACGTAGTCATATGTCATAACTTTCATTCATGGGAACTTTCAAAGCTTCTGATATTCCAGAGGGAAGTTACAACTTGTGTCATGCGACGAACTACGAGTGAAAGAATTTCTTCCGGTGTTCCGGTACCTTTTTGCATCATACTCGTTTCAGAAATGTGGGAAAAACTTGGCGAAATACGAAGTAAGGCAGAAAGAACGAACGTTTTTTAAAATTGATACTTTTTGTATAAGAAAAAATTTCTTATTGTCAGATTTGCGTTCGTAATGACATAGCATTTGACAAAATCAATTTGGGCGACTTCTACGCGAATAGCTTCTTTCAATTGTATATGCGGGGTGTGTGTTTGTATGAGGTGACTCCATCACTTATGGACAAATCGGGGGGCCGTGCAGGCCACTGAATGTCACCAAACCTGGAAATGAGGCGATCGGGAAAGAGAGGGCGAATAACGTCCATTGATGCTCTGGCTGTGTGGGCTGTCACCCCATCCTGCTGAAACCACACAAATAATGCAAAGAAAAAATCTGTTGTGGCCAGCACAAGACCTCTCACCATTTCCATTTTATGTTATATACAGTATGGGCCATAAAGATAGCAACTTAAAAAAAATTCAATTGCTCTAATGTAAAAACTGGGATTTCAGAAATAAATTACTGCAATATTAGTGTCTTGAACCAAGTTTAATTTACATTAAAATAATTTGCATTATATTAACAAAAATTGATTCACTTGATAACAATTGGAGATTTTATCAATCGAAAGTTTGTGTAACTCAAAAAAATAAAGACAATGAAAGTTCGAAATACTTCTTTTATTCTTAAAAATTGATTTATGTGCAAAAAAATATTTTTTATTTGGACATAAAAATAAAAATAGCAACTTTTATAAAATTAATATAAAAACTAAATTTTCTAATATTTAGTGTGATAACCGGAACCACGAGACTTTATTACTTCTTCTCGTTTCATCATGAATTCAAATAATTTTGTTATTATATTTCTATCAATTAATCTTAGTTCATCACTAAGTAATACTCTTTTCCACATGTCAGTTGTCCAGTTTACATGATTTTCTGCAAAAAAATAATCGGGCCTTCACGTTCTTCTTCGAAAGAAGTGGTTTCTTTGCAGGCCGGCGACTATAAAGTCCTCCGGCATCTAATATTCTTCTTCCCTGTCTTGAAGCTATTTTATCTTTAACATTACTTGTAGAAAGCCTAAAATTTTCTTTGATGATAACAACGGATTTTTAACCATATGTGTTTTATCATTCTGTCGCTTCGGTTCAATATTACCCTTCCTTCGAAAATGGATTATTATTCGTGCTATTGTAGATTTATGCAAATTAAAGTTCTTCGACATTTTATTCCGCGAAGCACCATTTTCATATGATTTAATTATTAAATTGCGAAATTCTTTAGTCAAAGTATTATTACGACCCATAATTTTGAAGTACTAATTTATATTTTTTAAACAATTATACGATATAAACGTTGAAATTGAGAAAATAAAGACATTCATTATGTAGTTGCTATTTTTATGTCCAGACAAAAGTAAGAATTATGCAAATTAAATAAATTCTATAAATTTAATATAAATTATTTTAACATAAAATAAACTTATTTTAAGAGGTTATTCTTTATGTAATTTATTTTCAATATTCTTATGTTCACTTCAGAGAAATAGAATTTTTTTAAAAGTTGCTGTCTTTATGGCCAATACTGTAAGTATTGTATTGCATTTCGCTATCGAATCGTCGTTTTGTAAAAAATATATTGCAGAACTTTACCCAAATATACTTTTTTATTGTATTTAACATGTCTTCTGCACACGTACACTTCTAATTATATCTATTTTTCATTGTATGAGGAAGTTCCTAAATGTCAGAGATTCTTCCAATTCAAATTATGTATCATTTTGATATAGCGCTTCGTGTTCACAGTAACAGCAGTCCCGTTACTGTTAACGAATATCACATGCAAGATGTTATTTTTCGCACTTGATTTTGTCAAATGGTATGTCATTACGAACTCCAATCGGTCAATAAAATTTTTCTTAAACAAAAAGTGTCAATTTTGTGATGTATTAAAAAACGTCCGTCATTTTTCCGCAACCTTTTATTTTGTCATTTGCAACGATATACCTATATGAATCCACGTTATTATCCACTTTAATATCTGCAACGAGATTTCCCTAAGCCTAAGTATACCCTAGTTAACTGTTCTTCGTGTTACTTTATCATGATTTCCGCTGGTAACCCTCTAAATAACCGGGTACCTCTGTCGGTAATGTATGTATGGATATGTTCGGCCGCGCCCGCACGCATTGGCCTAGTGGCGCAGCCATAAATCAAACCGGCGTGATAGTGGGCGCACCGGATGTATAATCTGGGGATTGATAGTCGTGGGCTTGGAGGATTCACCAAGCGACATTTCTCTGGGACGTGACGCTTTTTAGACGATAATTCTGTTCCCGCAAGGGGGACACTTTATTACAACTTTATTAAATTATTTTGAGGTTAGAAAGCAATTATTTTATTTCAGATAGCAATTTCACAAGAATGATACCGATTTAATGTAAATTTTCTCGATGAAGTATGCTGTTCATATTTTACTTTATTGAGAAAGAATGAAAACACATCTAATATTCAAAATCGTCCCGACAATAGTAATTTACGTAACAAGACCTGAAAGTGATACTTTACTGGGTGAGCAATCATATCATCACAGCTAGCCGTAGGCGAGCTTTGGAAGCTTGTGAGCCCAGTATAGACACTTGGGTCATGTTGGGTACAAAATTTTTTTTGCGATCCTAAAAAAGAATAAAAAAGTATTATTTTATTTTTTACTGCGAGCAAATAAGATATAAATAAACAACTGATCTCCATGGAAACATTTAGCTTTACCGGTCCCGGGATCGAGCGACATTTCTCTGGGACGTGACGCTTTTGAGACGATAATTCTGTTCCCGCAAGGGGGACACTTTATTACAACTTTATTAAATTATTTTAAGGTTGGAATGCAATTATTTTACTAGTTCAGATAGCAATTTGACAAGAATGATACCGATTTAATGTAAATTTTCTCTATGAGGTATGCTGTTCATATTTTACTTTATTGAGAAAAAATGAAAACACATCTAATATTTAAAATCGTCCCGACAATAGTAATTTACGTAACAAGACCTGAAAGTGATACTTTACTGGGTGAGCAATCATATTCCAGAGCGAGCCGTAGGCGAGCTTTGGAAGCTTGTGAGCCCAGTATACTGTGAGTATTTTTTAACGTGAAACATTGGGTTTGTCATATCCATGGTTACGATTCGACATTTGATTGACAGCAATGTATTTGCGTGTCCCATTTAAAATGAAACATAAGGAATGAATTTGACATTTGATAAGACGTCAGTAGAGGTTAATTTTGTTTAAATAATTATACCTGCTTTCTAAATTAAATTTAGGGTAGGTACCTTGTGCTCAAGTGATTTTCTAACTTGGCCAAATTTCTTATAATATTTAAATATAATACTCTGTCAAATTCATTCCCTATGTTTTCAATGAGACAGGCAAATATATTACTGTCAATCAAATGTCAAGTCGTAACGTCGTAACTTAGGAAAATTCAGCGGTTATCTGTCATATTGACAAGACGTTATTAGAGGTTAATTTTGTTTAAATAATTATACCTGTTTTCTAAAAATTAAATTTAGTTACAAAAAAAATATTGTGTGCCCGAAATATGTTTAGTGCTCTCGAGTGGTTTTCTGACTTAGCTAAATTTCTTACATAATATAACACATCTGTCAAATTCGTTCCCTATGTTTCATTTTAAATGGGACACGCAAATACATTGCTGTCAATCAAATGTCATATCGTAACCATGGACTTGACAAACCCAATGTTTCACGTTAAAAAATACTCACGGTAGACACTTTCAGGTCATGTTGGGTACAATATTTTTTTGCGATCCTAAAAAAGAATAAAAAAGTATTATTTTATTTTTTATTGCGAGCAAATAAGATATAAATAAACAACTGATCTCCATGGAAACATTTAGCTTTACCGGTCCCGGGATCGGTAAAGTACTTTCCGATCCCTTATAGACAACTTTCCGAGCTAGCTCAGCAAAGAAGGACTTTCCGGTCTAAATAGTGATCAGAAAGAGCTCATTTTCTGGGCGATCGCGAAAAAATCTATTTTTGGCCAATATGTGTTTAATGCTGCAAAGGGTTCGTCTTCTCATTCTCCATAACTTGGTGTTATGTTACGTATCAAAACTCAACAAATCTATATGATATTTACGTTTAAAATATAACAACCAGTTGGGATCTAATGCCAGCAAATCCAAATTAGCCAATTAGAGAAGCGGTTTTTTCAAATAATTTCACTAACTTAACAAACAAAAAAATTAAAAACAGGAAAAACATAAAAGTACAATAATCCTTCGGAGGACGCTTCTATGATTAAAAAGTATTCTACATGCAGTCTCAATTTGTGGGAAACAGTTAATGACATCCCCGATCTAATTGTCTGATTGTCTTCAAATTTAGATAGTGTAATTTGTCTTATTTTTGTAATAGAAAAAAATTCATTCAATGAACAAGTTTCCTCCTACTCTTCTAAATGTTCGAGATTCTTCCAATTCATTGACGAGATTGGCGGTATTTCTGAAGGGTATATGATGAAATATGTGTATAGTAAGCGCGTGTTTAGTTGACACTGATACTGTACATACTTTGGCTTATAAATGAATCCCCCTTTTTTATACCAATAGCATATTATAATTACTATTACATCTCGACTTATCCATGTACGAATTTTAGGTTTTCCGCATTCAAGAACAGTTTCAATTTAACGTGCGGCAGCTATATCTATAATTCTAAATATTTAATTAATGATGAAATAAAAAATATTAGATGTACTTCCTAGAAAAAGCCTTCAGTAATGTCTTTGGATTTTTGATACTGACATTTATTCCGACCGACGCCAAATATTTCCAATTTTAAATGGCACAAGAGTGACCCCCGTGGTGCACTCTCCACGCCAGTAATTAGTGCCCATGTGGTGACGCCTGGTAAGCGCCCGCACGGTACAAATATGTCATCATTATTACCGATATCTGCGATAAAGCAGATTGGCACACCCAGAAATGGGTAATATGCCGTGATTATATATTTTTATTTTATATTTTTTACAAACATTTTAATTTTTTGATTCATTTTACAATGGATTATTTTATATATTTATAGCTCCCTATCTCTAAATCTATAGAAGATATAACAAAAATATTCAGTATATTGGATAGATAATTTCATATTCTTTAATAATTGTGATAACATAAATTTCCAAAAAATAATATTTAAAAGACACACACAGACATCATCGTACAAATGTTAAAATTCGTTTGTAGGGATTTTAAATCGTGCTTATTCACTAAAATCTGGATATGCGATTTTTAACACAAATCTAATACCTTTCTTAGTAAGAAGTAAAAAAGTTTAGGAAGTTCAATGAAATCAGTTATAGAACCCGGAAAAAAATGAATAAAATCCAATTTTTAGATTTAAATTTTGACATTATTAATTAGTTTTCCTTGTTAAACAAAATAATTTCTGATTCTATATCATCAACATTATATATGTGTACTGATGTATTTATAGTATTCATTTAATCCTCATTAAACTACGTGTGAAATACTAACTTCCTTGTGCAATCTGTAATAATCCAACCGCATACAGAATTTAAGCACTGCAGCTCTTCCTTACATACATAAAAGATAAATCGTGTGCTATATAAGCCTTGCATATCATCATAACAACAATAACCGGAAGTATATGTACTCCATTTTGTGCTTCCTACTTCCCTCTACTTCCTCTCTTCGAACTAGTTCCAACACGTTCATCACGTCAGAATTGAATGGCCATTCATCAGCACAATACCATCCTCGAGAATCTTCCGAATACAAGACGATCACGATGTAATTCCATCCATAAACGAGAGATGGCATTAGTGGTGAAATAATGAACGTAATGCGGATCATTACAGTGAGTACTATAGTGATTTCGATTCAACATTCAACCAAGATTGTATGACCTACTGGATGTGTTGTTTGCATCGTTTTGGAATTAAGGCTATCCAGCTATTTTAATTAAATTGAGGTTAGGTTCATCGCTGTGAAATGAATGAAATGCCACGGAGTATTATACCAAAAATAGCTTCGCCGTATCTTTTGTGGAAGAGATCTAAACATGACGTGCAACTAATGAAACATACTAAACAGATTAAACTTTCCCAGTCTGGCTCTCCGAGATAACGATTTCAAATGAAATGAAAATGTCATCATTTTGTTAATTGCAGTTCTCTGAAGTTAATATCGTAAGCAGACTCCATTAAGCAAGTATCGTTTATTATTCATGGACTTGTAATTCGAACAATAATTGATCGCGGTAGAGGACAAATGTTGTATTGTCTGGGGAAGGAAATATGAATCAAATGAAATGCCTATATTTTCCAACAAATCAAAACTGGTGGGGAAGAATGACAGTCATTGTTTACCCCACACATTAACAAAAAAGATAAATAACAACCAATCAAATGTCTGATTTTACTTCCTTGATTCCAGTAGGTATAAAAAAATGATTCACGAAAGATGTCTATTCAAGGTCACTTGTTCGAAGAAAAAATTCACAACACTTTATACAGCAACATTTTCTAATGAAAGAGAAAGAATATTTGACGTATGTCTAATTAATGCTGTATAACTGACACACGTAAATTGTGACATTTCTTTAGGCGAGTTTCTATATCCACCGATGAGTAGTGCGCATTAATGCGCATGAATCGTAAATTCATCACACCGTTTCTTTATTTACTGCTGAATTGCAGATGAAATTCATCATACCGTTTCTAATTACCGCGCACTATCCATCGTAAATTCATCGCATGCATCGGCTTTGACTACCGATGGATTTTACGATTTCCGATGGATCGGTAGTGGGGGGTCTAACGAAATGTTTTTAGGTTATATTTTTGACATTTGCGTTTGTTTCATGGTTGAAAGTATAAGATTATAGAAAAAATGCATGATTCAAATAAAAAAAAAAACATATCTCATTCACAACGGAAAGTAGATGGTTATAGAGGTAGATATTTTTATTATAATTATGAATTCCACATCACTGCTGTTATTGCTGTTATCAGATTCTTCATTGTTCGATGAAGAATCTGATGATTGCAATACAGCGACGGTCCTTTTAACCATACTTTTAACTATAAAAGTTTCCATATCTGTTAACTGGTGTGGTGGTTAACTGTCAGTTGATATTTAAGGTTAGGAGATTCATCGCACTTTTCAGCAACCCGTTTCTTTATTCGGTCGCAGCGGCTATCCATCGGATCCATCAGTTATTCATCGTGACGTCATTTTCAATTGCTGATGGAATTCAGCGCATTAATTGTTGCTGAATAAAGAAACTCGCTCTTTAACGGTATTTTCATCTCCGATTAAACAGCCTGTTCATTTAACTGTCGGTTATAAGAAAAACACAGCATCGATATTATAGCCTAAGTTGTAAAAGTTACGCATGTGTTAATTTTTCGATCCCACATTCTTCTTATAACCGATAGTTAATTTAACCGGCAGTTTAAGCAGAGATGAAAAAATCTGGCCTAAAAGTAATAGTGACGTATGTTGGTATGTTGTAGATTTACAAATACGCAATTATCTGCGACAGTGCCCTTTGTCTTAGGCTGTGTCCGATGTTGCATTTTTATCACCCTAATATCTAAATCATAAATTTATATACCCTGAATCTAGTGATTATTTAGGATTTTAGGAACTATATTTTAGGGAGCTCACTATGCCTTAAAGTTGACGCGCACTAATTAAACAAATCATGTTCGTTCCCATAATTTGTACAAAACGTCAAATTTACTGTCAATGAATAGCTTCTTAGCTTCTATTTTATGAAATATAATATTAACATTTAATCTGAAGTATAAAATTGAATTGAATTGTATAATTCATTTTTGTTCTAAAGTGTTGCCATACAAACCAATAGATATCACTAGTGTGCCATTCGGAGCTGTGTTTATATGAAGAAGTTTTAAATCCTAAATATTAAATGCTCTTAATATTTATCCCGTGACTATGACTTTTAAATCAAATTACATGGTTTACATTAAATCTATATGTTTATTTCATAAAAAAACATAATGAAGAAAATAAAATGTTTTCTGTTAAAATATATTCCCGAATATTTCATGTTTGTACGCCTATGAGTGCTAAATGCAGTGAAGTTATCTACAATTATATCAGACGGCTTAAAAGTGATCCAAACTATCAGTTGCCAGTATACTTCATTTTGCTAACTTGTATCTAATTTCATCCCGCTGGATCAAAAAGAATCATTGTTATTGAAAAGTCTAGGGATATTTTAAATTTTAGATGAGAATGAATATAGCTATTTTATAAGACTTTACTTGTAGTGTATATGTACATAAGGTACAAAGTAGAGTTAAGAAATATAGAAAATACCTGGAAATGCTATAATTCTTGTGAAATACGTAACGATGAATGTGTGTTCCTGGTCCTTAATCTAGTCATGAATATTTTACGACGCACCGAAAAATTCTACGTGCTGAGCTCAGGAAAAAATATCTTCCTTAGGAAGTCGGCTTTGAAATATTCATCGAGAATTATTTGGGAAGCTCGAAATGAATTTTCGGAAGTGGGTGATTTGGTTTAATCAAATCACGTGCGATTAAATCGGATGCGGGTTACTAGGTGACTAGGTTACGCCTTAGTAGATAGATAAAGGAACAGTGGTGTGGGATCAAATGTAAATTCATTATCGACCACAAAACATGGAGGAAATGGGGTATATATACGATAAAAACAAGATCTAGAAGCCGTAGATGAAGTCCAATATGGAGATACAAAATAGGAAGAGTAATAGCGGAAATGATAAATGATTAAAAAACTTCTCCCTTTCCTTAAATAACCTGGTCGATTTTCCAGTAGTTTTGGTTATTGTGTATTTGTCCCATTAACTTTTTGGGCATATAATAGTGCCTCGTGAATCGCATTTGGATTTTCCTCGCCCCATATGCTGCAATTTTGCTAATTAACATATCCAGATAGGTGGAAATGTGCCTCATCAGAGAAGACGATTTTCCTTGAAAAATCAGCATCAATTTCCTTGTACTCTAAAACGCAATCTGTGTAAATTCTTCGCTGTACATGATCCATTTCGTAAATGTGCAGTTGTAAACTAATATTTGACACTTAGAAATCACGTGCTTATTGATAACTGTTTGATTTACAGTGCTGCGGCTGCGAACATAGGAAACTCAAATTGGATCAACCTTTATTTCAAAATCAATTTATAAAAGTGTTTCCATGAATTTAATTTTTACCTCCCGCTACCCTTGGTAAGGGAGGTATAGGGATCGTGCTAAAAATCACATATCGAGATTTTAGTAAATGACCACGTTTTAAGGTCCCTAGAATCCAATTTTAACATTTTCACGATGATGTCTATGTGTGTATGTGTGTGTGTATGTATGTGTGTGTATGTATGTATGTATGTATGTGTGTGTATATGTGTATGGATTTTGTCTTCACTCTAACTCAAATACTATCATTCAGAAAATTCTGAAACCTTGTATTTATACCCTATTCTAATATGAAAAGAAGCCATTAGATTTTGGTGTAAATGGGATAACCGGAAATGGCACTTTACCTGAAGCTCATAATGGTTTTTCTTCAAAAAATACCATTAAATGCCATTTTTTCGCATTTTATGTCTTATGAAAATTAAAGATTATTGAATTTTCTTCAGGAATACATTAATACTTTTTCTATATATTTTACAGATAAATTTAAAAATAATTTTTTTTATTAGTCGCGAAGCCTAAGATAAACACAATAATTCTTTTGTTACACAGTTCATATTTCAAATGAATGTAACTGACAGTAAATGTCACTGTCAAAAAACTAATCACTTCAAATTAATAATAGTGACATTTTAAAAAGAAAGTAGTAAATAAAGCAATAGTTTTCTGCAATGGAACAGTTTGCAGCGTTAGTAAATACGTAAGTATGTATTTAAATTAATAAAAATTCAATAGCGGGAGGTTTTGTGTTGGCCACATCAGATTTTTTTATTTAATGCTTATGTCAGGGCGTGCGTAACATAATTAAAAATGAGTTCTGAATGTGTTCTGCAACCAATATAGATCTTCTTTCTGATGTAGAGAAATTGGATGTGTTAATAATTCACAAATTGATATTAACGAAATCATTATAGATATATTTTTGTTTCTTTTCAGTTTTCAGTTGTGTAGTCTGCAACTGAAACAAAACACTACAAAACAAAACACTAAAGTGAAGTTAGATGCATTTGACAATCCTTTCAAACACATTTGCATACTCGAGATTGTTGACAACTTCAACTTATTTCTCCTGTATGTTTGATCACATCATCTTTCAAATTCACCATAAAGAAACAAAAACGCGCTCCGCACTATAAAGACTGCGTGCAAGACATTAGCAGCGGCTATTTGGCGGTAAGCCAGCCGGCGGGAAAAATGAAAAAGACATCAAATCGTAACGGCTACAGTTACTGCCCGAAGGTGATGCATGGCCAGCAGTCAAGAAGTGAATTAAACCCGAGAGGCGACCAAGCGACAAGTATGATCTCTGTTGAATGTAGCAACAGTGGATTCACTGTAGCCAAACTATATCTAGACACTAGAAATACGATATTGTAGTTTCCAAGACTTGGATTGTTGGGAAGTTTAAGTTAGTAATGTTGGCATCAAAGGGTTCTGAATAGTTTCATTCACTTACGAGAGAAAATTATGAACGCAAAACCTATTTCGCTTGAATTTCAAACTTGATTATAATGGACTACAAGGAAAATTTAATACATTTGTTGTTAAGTAATTCAGAACTCAATATGAATTATAAATTTATTATCTTAACTTTATAAACATAACTTTTATGAAATGTACTATATTGTGATGCAAATATATTTCTTTATAACTAATGGACTTTACAAAGCCTAGTCGAATCTTATGTGATTTTAAACTTTAAACGAAGTAAATTCAAAAGTAAGATTTGATCGTACCAGGGACATTTGAATTTACTCTTCTTAACAGGGATTTTGACAGTGCCACTTCGGGTGAACTATAAGTTAATATACCCCATATTTAGTTAGATAAAACTTCAAAATTTTCAAAAATCTATTTTATATGTTTCTAGGTACTTCTGGTTCCAAATTTTGAAACCACAGGTCGATATCTTTTTTCGTTCTCGAGATATTTAGATTTAAAGTTTTGCTCAAAACTGCCCATTTTTTGATAATAACCCAAAAATGGGTCGAGATTTGAATTTGGCGGCACGACCATTCAATTCTACGGGCAAAATTACATAAGTGTGGCAATTTTTATAATTTTTGTCCAACCGGTTCATTGTTTATGATTAAAAGTTTGAAAACCCCCGAAAAAGGCCAAAATCTGAAAAAATCGTAAGGGGTACACCTTAGATTTTTGCGATTTTTGGCCATTTTCAGTTATTTTGCTTTAGAGATTGTATGCGGTGTTCAAAAATTCTGAAAATTGGTGTACTTATGTATTTTTTCCGTTGAATCGACTACCTAAAAATGGGCAGTTTTGAACAAAACTTCAAATCAAAATATCTCGAGAACGAAACGAGATATCGACCTGCGGTTTCAAAAATCTGGAATCAGTACATTAAGAAGTATGTTAGTTAGTATATATTTCAGTGTATAGAAGATATAATAAAAATGTTCAATGGGGTCCTATACCATTTTTCTTTTATTTTTTTTTTCTGTAAGAACAGGATAAAATAAGAATTTTAGTGTAAACGCGACTTAAAAATTTTACGTAATAAGCGAGATATGAATTTTTAAAGTTTAAGAATTTGTGCATGACGTACTAACGAGTGATCGACAAACAATGGGACAAACTGTTAGTTATACTGGAAACAATTTTATTCATGTTTGCATAGCTGAAATGTTTGTATATAAAAACTTATACGTTATATTCACGAAGAAATTATTATTAAGTACAAATAACGTAAATAATAAGCATTTTTTTCCTAATAAATTATAGAACATTGAAACAGTTTGGCAATATTATTACACAAAGTATGACGACGGATGGCGCTAGTGTTGGCTGTTTTGAAGTTTCAATATTAATTTAATTAATATTATTATTAATTTAATTAATATTACAAATTGATTTAATTATAAATATATTATTATTGTTAATATTACTAGATGTTATAATTAAACAAATTCATCAAACACAAAATTGTTAAATGTTTTGTTAGGTTATAGAACAACATTACATTTCATATTCTTTTAAAGGTGACTCAAAGGTGATCAGTGCAGGCGAGCGAATCTCCTTTTTAAAATCAGGCGACCAATCAAATTCTTAGTACCTAACGTGTCATACCCAATTAGTAATCAGCTTCAATCGCTTGTAGTTTGTGACCTAGTCAATATTTAAAGAAATTTTTTTCACTAATACTCATTAATTTATGTATATTTTCGTCTTCTTATTTAAGATAGTTAAAATATGACTATGGTATAGGACCCCATTGGATAGAGAATCCTATGATAAATGTCTAAATTCAGTATGAAATTCTCTTTCTTTTCATGTCACACATGATTCTTTACATCCTCGGAACTTGTGTTACAGCCCTTTGAAGTTAAATGATTTTTCATCAAAATTTTGTGTATTTTCAATAATACAAAATTTCGATGGAAAATTATGTTCAGCTTGAAATTCTCTTTCTTTTCATGTCACGCATGATTTTTTTACTTCATCGGATCTCTAGTTACAGCCGTTTGAATTTACGAAATTTTGTATTGACCACTAAAAATCCAATTTTTTTGTCAACAAACTTGATTGTTTAAAAAATTTAGCCAGTTGTTTAAAATTAACCACTGAAGCCTGTATATCTTGAATCACTTTGACAAATTCCATATGGACGCCTTATGCCTTATACCCATTGATTTTTCAACTTTAACGTATCTAAATACACAAACATTTAGAAAAGTGTCTGAATAGTTATAGTTCGTCTAGTCACCGCAAGAAGTGCTAAAGTTTTATCGACGAAATCCCCTACATATTTAAAAATGGATATGTAGTATATAATTTATATGTACCTGAAATAACAAAGCTAAGTCGCTATTTATCTTGCCAAGTAATTTGTATTAGGGAAAGTGGTAATCGCTATTTAAAAATGAACGAAAATCTGTTCTAAATCTTCTTGTATCTACATATTCCCTTACAGGAAGTAATTGTTTTTAAAGCAGCGAAACATTTTGCTGTAATCTCCAACCACAACATACGAATAACCCTAAAACAAACTACAAAAATTAACCGGCTTTCCTGCACAAAAACTTCATACATTTTAATCAGTTACATCGACCTAGCTTCTCGCCACAAACATCAAAATCTGTTACAATAACTACCTTGGTATTGTTTGATGTATTAAGCCGGGTTTATGCAGCAATATCATTGTCATTATCATAGTTGTGGTCTTAGTCTTAAGAATTAAAATACGTTTTTTTCACTACTTGCCTATAAACATTACATTATTGACTCATTGTTATTCCGTGAAATTGTTTTTTTTTTATATAGCTAGAGATCAATTATTGACCAAAGTCAATAATAGTCTCAAAATTATTGACCTAGGTCAATAATAAAGTTATCGTTTTCATTCCATTATTTTTGACACCAGATGTCACATTGCTTAAAGTCAGTTGCCAATATAATGGAATAAATTTCGTAACTATACCCAAAGCATTCAAGCAGCCAATGCACGTCATTACTTAGTGTAAAAACCTTAATGCATTAAAATCACTAATAGTGAAAAATGAAATAAAATTTTAATCATTTTTAACCGTCAAAAAGTGTATAGCCTTATATAATAATTATTAAGATGAATAGTACAGTTCATTACTTATCGTATATGACATGAATAACATATAAATAATGTACATCAACGTCAAATTATTCGTTTAATTGTTGCTATAGTTGGCAAAGTTATTATTTGAAAAATATTTGTATCGTGTTTGAAACATATTTGTGCGCTGTAAAGGTCTATTTACAATAAAGTAATGTTAAACGCAACGCAACGACGCAACGTGACCGTTAAGGCGAACACAAAATCTGTGAATCTGCCAAAGATAGCACTTGTAATCAGTCAGAAGAATTCGGTATATTTCTTTAAAATTCGGATCATTTTTATTTATTGCCTTTATATGGCATACATAAGTTAATAAGGTTACATAAGGTTAGTATTATAAAATAATTTAAATAAAAATGGACAGTGACGAAAATATAGTATTTATTTTGTAGATGTGACAGTTCATGACTATGTCGATAATACAGGTTACAATCTGTATAACTCCTTTCATAAAGGTTCTAAAACCTCTGCAAACTTATCAGTACATGACGTCATACATCTAGTTCCTTTTATTCAATTTTTATTAATGACGTGCATTGGCTGCTTGAATGCTTTGGGTATAATTCTTATAATTAGGTATGTGCTAGTAGTGAAAAAATAATATATACACCACGGTTATGAAGAGCATTATTGTCCTCGCGAATTATAATGATACTCTTCATAACCTTGATGTATAATATAATATTCTGTACTATTTATTAACATCTATATTTATTTATACGGCGGATATAATATGAATTATATGTAAAAGTAATTGAGGTTTGGAGGTGACATATTAATAGTCACAACAAATATTGGCTGTTTGAACGGTCAACTATCTTGAGACCAATTCTTATGACTATAACTTCAGACTATGATTATGAAAGTGACTGTTATTGCAGCATAAACCCAACTTTAAAGATAACGTAGGTATATATATACCACAGTCCATTCACTTTAGCATAATCCATGATAATTCAAACTAATGATAAGTGGATTATGTCTTTACCTCCAACTTGGATTGATTTTTCAAAAGGCATTGATTACGAGAATTAGTCGTCATGGAGTTACATATAGGTAAACACAAACAAATTAAAAGTCGTCGTTTTATCGCAAAAACCATTTTGAGGAAAAGTAGGAAACATTTGCAATCTCATAAAGAAAACAATAACAATCCAAGTTCAAAAGTAAAATCATCTTTTCCTGAGTTTAAAGTTTAACTGAAAGAAACTAAGATAATTTCCGTAAAGTTCTTTCCCATTATATAAATTACCAACTTCCCACTTTTGAACTGGAACAGTACTACCACAACAACATATATAAGAACAGTAAATTCCCCACGCGCTAACTGAACTGTCACTTCGCTAATTTAAACTGAGAATTAAAAGCCACGAGAAATGCCAAGAGTTATTGGTTCGAGTTACTATAACAACGAGTTCACTACTTGTTTTTGCTGTCACTTGATCCGAGAAACAATGTGCGTGGTTTTTCACTTGTTGACCAACTAGTGACAAAGTTGTAAAGCAGATGGCAGCTGTGTTGTTTTTACCTGAAACCTGTAACAAAGATGTCATTCCACTTAATCTTTGCTGGAATTTAAATTGAGAATTTCTGATTTGATTACCGTCGAACGGTTTTCAATGGGTATTATTAAATTTGAAATTACAGGCGTACATTGTAATTCATGTCATTTGAAAGTTAAAAAGATCTTGTAACGTAATTTGGTGCGTAGAAGGACTGCAGATAAAATTGAATTTAAAAGTAGATATTCCAGCAAACAAAATTTTTAATTTAATTATTTTGAGACCTGAATCTAAAATTTATTCACTTCCATAATAACATTTTTTGAATAATTGAGTTGTTTTCATGAAAGAATCGCTTTCTTCTTAACTTTCCATAAAATGGCGGATTCTAGTTTGGATTACATTTGCGTATAAATTATTCAGATTAATGTTTTTTTAGATTTTACTTTTGTAATCCTATTCAAAATAGTTTGTATTTTGTTTAAAGCAGCAAAAAGTTGGATACAGTTTATATTTCTTTTGTTTCAATTTTTAAAATCGACGTGTTGTAGACAATTGATTCCATGGTTTATAGGGTGCGAAACATTTATTTTTCCATTTTCCGAAGTGCAATAAAGCATTTAAACTGCCAACTGCAAATCCCTAAAATCCCTAGCCGGAAATTACGTCACTAAACCTACAAACACGGTTACATTAACACGGAAACAAGTTATACTTCCGTGGCAAAAATTTCGCTATCCTATATTCCCGACAGTAATGAATGTACATTGTGTCTAGTGACATTGTGGCTGAGGGTTGGCAACACCAGCATCAGAAGTCAGAGTTGTGAAGTTAGACAGCCACAGACTGCCAACACGTAGATATGAGCAGTGGAACATATTTCATCAAGCGTTAAAGGAAGTCGAAATGGTTAGCAAAAACCAGTGGGAACCATTCATTTTACACTCGCATTAAACTTACTCTCTGCAATAAAACAGTCAAGTGTGGATAATGGTTTTTATAGTTTTGAAAGATTGCTTCATATAGTCATAACGTAAGATTATGTACTGGTATTAAAGGTAAGAAGTAAATACTCAAACCTTAACTCAAAGTGATTGAATAATTAAAGCACAATAATAATATAGAAACTGTATTCAGTATCTTCTAGCATATACTGTCTAGAGGCCGCCTTACGGTGTTTGTTGTGATCGGAAGATATGCAGCAGGGGTGATTTGCGGGGATGGAAGTCATATAGTGTATTGCGGACTGCGTATTATCATAATATTTCTACTACCTTTTTACGAAGTAATGCCTAGTTGTTACTTTTGAAATATGTAAATTATCTTTTGTTCTATAAATTTCACTCTCTTTTTTCTTACCTCATTATTAGCAGGAAACCTAAAAGTTACACTTTGTTTACTATATTAATTTTAAAAAATCCCAATTACTTACACATGAATCGAAATTTCCATACTTTTTTTGCATTTTCATTGAAATTTGACAAACATAGTATAAAATCATATTGTAATATGAAAAAATGATAGGTACACAAAATCACAAAATAAATATGTATTTTGAGGTACTACAAAAAATAGGTTAGGTAATGTAATTTTCAGGAGAAAAGATAATTAAGAAGGATTCAGAATTGCAATATCCACCGTTTTGTATTTTATTTCAATTTCTAAAATAAGGATTCAAGAAGAAAAGCTTTGATTTCTTTAGATACAATTTTTGACAATATCTATTTAGTTAAATACTTTCAAATTGACATGCGTTTTTTTGTTCGTAGCCTACTCCGAGTTAGATTTTTTTTAATACACTATTATTATTATTTAATATAGAGGGTCGAAAGAAAAGGTTTACGCCTGCGGACGAAATTTGAACGTTTTACGCACAACTGCAATCAAATGAAATGTTTTTAAATTATTTTTTAAATACATTTAAAGCTTGTTGATATATAAAAATATTTGTGGCCAGGTGGCCATGTCACAAAACAATAAGGCGATGCGTTGCATTGCTAACTATTTGGTTATATGAATATTTTTTTAAATGTCAAACTTGGATATTTGAGACAATTTCTGAAGTAATTCCTTAAGCAATTCTAATAAAGTCTAGTGAAAATTTAGCGGAACTAATATCATTTTAAAAAAATAAGAGTCTTGATATATTTCCAATTGTATTTTTGATGTTTTGTTTACCAGTAAGCGGGCCCTTTCAGTATTTTACCGCCCGCATATGCTACTTTACCGTCCGCAGAATCTTTCAGTTTCCGCCATGGTAACTACGATGTAAACAAACAATTTTAAAGCAGATGTGCGTAAAAAAGTTTAAGCTAATCCTCATTTTTGGACTAGTGAATTCTATTCTATTTCGGTATTTAAAATTTAATTTTCATAATATTATCAATAAAGGTAGATACTAGGAATAGATTAGACTATATTTTAAGATAAGATAAAATTAGAGTATAATTCGCTAATCCAAAAATGAGGATTAGCTTAAACTTTTTTGTGAATCGGGCTGTAAATGTCGATTTAACAGGTTATATTGTCAAAAATGTTATTAAACGAAATCAAAGCATTTCTTCTTGAATCTTATTTTAGAAATGGAAATAAATTAAAATACGGTGACTGGCAATATTCTCTTTCTTCTTTATTATCTTTTCTCCTTAAAATTACATTTCAAGATCAATTTTGACATTAGTTTTGAATTGAATAATGATCAGGCATACGTCTCTCTGTTCATAGCATGCTCCTACCTAGTTAGGTTTTTTTTAACGCACTCTATAACATATATAGAGGAGGAAACATTAAAACTTATGAGCTGGAAGAAAACAGAAAAGAAAACGATATTACTGTGAAGGTTAAAAAGGAAGATGATGTCTCAAAAATTTTAGTGTGAACAATGATTTTTAGTATTGTCGAACTGTCATAAAAATGTTAAAGGTTTTGCTACAAATTAATTAACAGTGTCTAATGAAAACAGTTCCCAAGTTTTTCATGAAAAGTATCAAAACTCATTTCATTCGATTCCATTCCTTGTAAAGGATTACCGTTCTATCACAATAATATATTACTTCTTTTCAAATTTCCTCCGTTATTACCTGAGCATTATCATTGAAGCATGAAATACATAAAACAGAGAAACAATCCTCCAATCAAGCGAATCCTGAAAGGTAGAAGAAAAAGTCTTATCGATGATCGATAACAGAAGTTGCGAGAAGCTATACCAGAATTCTCGTTCCGTTAATAGAGGGCCTTAGAGAGTCGCTTCGTCTTTGTTCTTTTTTATTTTAACCGATGGTCACGCCTGAGGCACACTCGATAAAGAAGTAATCTGTAACAACTAGAGCAATCAGAAGGAACGAAGGAACTTTGCAACTCTAGTGCTCTTCTTTTCCTGGGCTCCGCCTTTTAGATTTAAGAACGTGGTACTCATAAGAAGCTTTTTGTTTTTGGTCAGTCTGAAATGACAGATGCGATTGGGGATTTCGGTTTCATTTAAGTGACAGAAATGAAATAGTGTATCGTGTTGTGGTTAACACAAAACAGAAAAGATGTTATGGTACTTTATACTCTTGCTGTTATTGAAGGCTTATCAGGGGACGTATAATACTTTGGAGAGGCATTTATTTATTTGTAATTCGGAAAGGGTGTTCATTTTAAATGAGCCACCATTTCTATCTCCAGAACTATATGTGGCCAGAAAGGGTATTGGGTATTTGATAAAACAAAAATATAAATAATCGAAATTGTTATTTATTTTTGCCTTCCGCCACCTTTAGATAAGGAAGGTATAGTCTTGGGTCAAAAAATTCGGCGGTGGATTTTTAATGAATAAGCTCGTTTTAGGGTCCTTAGAATACGATTTTACTAGTTTTACGATGATGTAAGGGACAGAAATGCTCATATCATGATATTCACTAAACACCATCAAATAATAATTATTAGAGTAACGTTGTGCTCCTAACTCATTTGTGTACGCTTATGATCCGAGTGTAAGCAAGATAGGAACTGAAACGAACAGCAATTGCACATATCTGGCACCGTAGTTTTAAAACTTATTTGGGCAACTGTTAGATATGCACGAAGTAAATTAATTTTATTTCGTGTGGATTTAAACGGAACGCATATATTAGACAGTGATTTGTGGTAACATATTTTCCATAGTTCATCTTTCGTGTCCCGTTCTATATGTGTTTATGTGTCTGTGTGTGACAAAAATGTTTCCGACGATAACTCCGATACTACAATTTATTCTAAAAATTATAATTCTTTCGTATTCCTCTTCTTTACATCCATATGAAGAGCTGATTAGATTTTGATTACAATTGTTCAACCGGAAGTTCCCTTATTTGAAGTTCTTAACAATTTTCCTTGAGAAAACGCAGTTAAATATCATTTTTTGATATTTTATGTGATTATCAATATGAAAGAATATGGTTTGATTATACATTTTCCTTCATATTCAATAGGTATAGAGTTAAAGAATTATAAAGAGATTAACTTTCATAAATCAGCCATCTTTGCTAAAACTGACAGATATCAGTTCCAAGTGCAATTTACATAGTGTATATTCGTGTTATGATTTTATTGAATTTATAAAATCTTTTCTAAGGAACTTTTGGTATGGAATTTGTAGAAAAAAGTATATGTTCATATTACAATTTTATTGGATATATAGAATCTTTTCCAAGGAACTTTTGGTATAAGATTTGTATAAAATACATAGAATTGACGGAAGGTCTTGTGCTGGCCACATCAGATTTTTTTTACATTGGATTAGAGTGCTATGAAAGAAATTATACTTTACGAAAATGCATAATTATATCTGTTTTTATTTATTACGAAACGCTTCTAAAATAAAATATTTTTGGAAAAAATGAACGTAAATACTTTAGCTGTTGTTTACGATAATGTTGTTATTAATAAAACCAACACTTGGTTATCTTGAAAATGTCAAACATTTATATCTCTGTCACCATCATTCTGCTGGAACACTTCTCTTTAAGAATACCTATTCTGAGAATGCTACACAAAAACAGAATCATTTATTACAAAAACAGCAGCAATCAAGAAACTTTTCGATCTTTGCTTTTGATTTGGCAACATTCTCATATCTGTAACGCCCACGAAAACATCACAACATCGAGAGTATTTTGCTCCAAAAACTGAGAATCGATGAACCAACGAATGGGAAACGTGTACAGTGTATATACACTGACAGTGAAACAGAATTTGTTTAAAATCGTTGCTAGGCAACCGCACGTCTGCCATATCGACAGATCGCAGGAATTAACATATCTGATTGAATAAGTGATTATTGTATCTATATGTGGAGATATTCATTTTAGTTTTGTATCCATGTTTTTTTTAATACTCCTGGGTATTACTGTTTAATATTTATGTTTAAAAATAGACAAGTTCATGTTTTTAATTAATGAGAATTTTGAAATAATGTTTATTTAATCTCCAGATAATATCAGCATTATATTTCCAAATATTAATGTATTTCCATAATTGCTAATCTTGCAAATGTGATGAATAATTACTAGTTATAATTATCATTTAATTTTAATGCGTAAGGACAATTCATAAATTTATAAATAAATTGAAAAAAAAACGAAAATAAACCGATAAAAATTCCTGATGTATTAATTATTCACTCATCAAATCAAAGACTAGTAAAAGCTTTTAAAAATTCAATCAATAGCTTTTACAATCAGATATTCCAGACAGGTTTATATCTGTCTAGAGCTATAACCAATGAAAAATAAAACTATATTAAATTAGAAACAAGTTGAAACCATTAAATTGCATTTAACTTAATTAAAAATTATTAGAAATATACAAGTTTAAAAATAAACTTGATTCGGATCTCATAGCAAATTCAAAATTATGTACTATACAGGGTGTTCATTTTTAAGTGGCCACCATTGCGATCTCGAGAACTATAAGAGTTTGAAAGACAGTTAAATGGGAAAACATCTATTTCACAAGATAAATTTAAAGAAAAGAGAAAATATTTTTTGACCAGTGGTTCTCCAAATATGTGACCCAACTTTTTTATTTTAAATGAGAACATATATTTTTTATTTCCTCATTCATTAGAGAATTTAATTCTGAATTCAGTGGAATTCAGTGATAAAATACTTTAATACCCTTATATAACGATTTTTTGAGAAAAAGTTTTATACTAATGTAATTGAAATATGCCTATAATAAGATTTCTATGAATGGAAAAAATGCATACGTGTTAATTTTTTTCACATAGAATTAGAGTGCCATGAAAGAAATACATGAATATTTTGTTCACGTTGACATTTATGATCAATTAAAAGAACAAAGTATTCACTACTTTCTGCCAGGGCAATCTAATTCTATGTAAAAAAATTAATATCTATTCGCAAAACTTTACATGCATATATCCTCAAAGGGTATAAAAGTATCATATCAATGATTTTTTTAAATTCTCGAACTAATGAAGAAATAAAACATACCGAGAGTTTTTTTTATCAGTGAACATGGGCGTATGTCATTTACCATAGTTACATTTAAAATGATTGACAGCAATGTATTATCGCGTTTTTTTTAAAACTGGACATAGGACGTGACATTTACTATATCTGTCAATGTCATCAAATTGTCATATTTCAAAATGTATACAGTTGAAGAAAAAGTTCAAATTGTATGGTATAATTCTATACTCTGACATAAGCCTAAGGCAAGAAATAATTAATATAAATTATATTTTATCCTTATTTTTTAATTGATCAATATTTATTTTGTCACCATTGTAAATACAATTTTTTAAATGGCCCCAAAGAAAAAAAAATCGTTTGGTGCAAGATCTGGTGGCATTGCAGGCCACTCTACTTCTCCACCACGTCCTATCCAGCGTTGGGGGAATACCTGGTGCAGATATAAGTGAAAATTTTGACGACTCCAATATCTGCAATTTTGTGAATTTACTTCCCGATTAATATAAAATGTCGCTTCATCCGTAAATAAAATTCGATCCAGTAATATTTCCCCACTATTAATTTTGTTCATCATATCTTCGCAAAAGATATTTCTTCGTTCTATATCGTTGTGTAATAACTCTTGGTAATTTTGATATTTAAAACTCTTAAAATGTTCTTGTCTTAAAACCTTGTATACTAGTATTCTTAATTTCAGAAAAAAAATTGTTGACAGGACAGGATGTTGTCACATTCAATTAATTGCATAATTTCTTGTTTCTTACTATTAACTACAGTACTCGGTCTGATTTTCTTCTTGTGCTGTTTATTGACGCATCCTTTAGTTCTGTAGTCATTGTAAATTTTTCTTATAGTTGTTGGACTGGGTCGCTTATTAAAAGTTAATGCACATAAGTCAGAAACTTGTTGTAGACTCGTTATTATTACTCCAATTAACAATTTGAACTTTTCTTTAACTGTATACATTTTGAAGTATGACAATTTGATGACATTGACAGATATACTAAATGTCACGTCCTATGTCCAGTTTAAAAAAAAACGCGATAATGCATTGCTGTCAATCATTTTAAATGTAACTATGGTAATGACATACGCCCATGTTTACTGATAAAAAAAAAAACTCTCGGTATATGCTCTCATTTAAAATAAAAAAGTTGGGTTCCATATTTTAAGAACCACTGGTCGAAAAAAATATTTTCACTTTTCTTTAAATTTGTCTTGTGAAATAGAGATTGTTTTCCCATTTAACCGTCTTTGTAGCTCTTATAGTTCTCGAGATAGCAATGATGGCCACTTAAAAATGAACACCTGTACAGATTTATTTTCATTTAACTTTAAAGACAGGAGTAGTTCGTAATTTGGTATTTATTAGAAATTATTTTGAATCTAAATAATGCATTTGGTAAGAATTTATTATATTATTGATTTTCATGAAATATGATTTGTGTAAACACGTATTAAATATTGAATTTATTTTCTCAGTCATAAACATACTAATAAATCGCATGTAGTTCATATATGTGTCTAAATAAACCAATAAAATATGATATTACAGCACCTAATATATAATTTATATTTCACAGTAATACCTTGAGAATTTCATACAAAAATCATTGGAGTTCATTTCACATTTCAATATCTTTAAAGTATCAATAAAATGTTCGTAAATAACGTAATAACAAGATTCATATTTATTTCACAGTATGTGAACATTACCTTTATTTCATTGTCTTTATGCGAATATAAAATGGTATTGGATATTAAAATCACTATTATACCGGGCGAAATAAGGTGAAATATGTATGTACGAGTAAATAAAAATTGATTTTAAAGGCTGATTTATATACGTTTCCATAAAGAACAAAAATATGATATACGAATAATACATGAGACATAGCGATAGTCCGTTAATGCATCTTGAAACATATGTTTCCACCAATGACAAAAAATATATTCAATTTATATTTGGCGGGTAAAATGAGAACCATATATTCAGACATACCTACTAAAAAAAAAAAAAATTCAAACGTAAACTTAATGTAAAATATAATGCAAATATTACACATATTTAAATTAAAATGCGTTTTGTTTTTGAAATGAAATTCTCTGATGCAGTGAACGCGCCAAATTTAAATTTTTTGAAGCGGAGCAACTTCATGGTATAGATTTGTAAACAATGTCAAATGTAGGCGGGAAATGTACAGGGCAATATAACTTCAAGGGACATATTTCTAGCACAGCAAAATTTATATGGCAAGATATACCGGAAGTATACTTGAAATTCGTTAGGGAATACAATGTTATTTTTTTTATTTTACTATAGTTACTTACCTATTAATTTTAGACAGAAATGTTTCAAATATAAATAATTGTACATAATAAAATAATGCACCTAAATCACTAATCAGATTTTATTTAGCACGTTTTTTAACTTGTAAAACCGAATTTAAAATTTTTATAAATATTGCTCATTTTCAGTGACAGCCATGAATTGACATAAAATGACAAATAAATGCATAATGCTTGAACTGTCAGAATATCACTGAATTATTTTCAGCTTTCCTTCTTGATAAAAACGTTCTATTTATAAACCAAAACACAAAAGATAGAAGTATAACAATTTCGAAGTCTCTATTTAGAACACATTAATATCTAACATAATAAACTATTTTTCTGACAGTAGTGACACTTCACACATTATGTATTTATTTGTAATTGTATGTCAATTTCATGGCTATTACTACAAATGAACAATATTTATAGAAATTCAAATTCGGTTTCGCAAGTTACTAAACGTGCAAAATAAAATCTGATTATTGTTATAGACGTAGAATTTTATTATCTTCAATCTTTGTTGTAACATTTTGGCTAAAATAATAAAAAAAAAAAACATTCAAGTTGACACCCGGTATACAGAGTGATGTGTGTGCACTTAGGAATTTGTATGCATACCAGAAACTATAATATGGAGAAGTAGATATCTTTGAGCAAGTTTTATTGTAAAAACTGTATCGGAAAACGATTTGATAGTCACCACGTTCTTTAACATACAATCAAAATAACCATTCGATCTGGCAAACAAAGCATGACATACAAAACATCCCTCAATCATCGTTCTTTTCATCCAGTGACCTTTGACATAAAATCTTTAGCCAGACGTGACCGCGGTGACATCACATCCGCCGGTTACATCACTTCCTGTCCAGTCGGAGAGAGCTTTCATTCGCGCCTTTGTGAAGCTTAAAAGCGCCACAACTCCTAAGCTGAATATATCATTTTCACACTACGTGACATAGCATATATAGAAAGATATGCATGGCGAGAGAAAAACTTAATGAAACAGACAAAAAAAATTGTCTGGACCTAGCTTCATACCAAACGTTTTGGAGCGTGAAATGTGTGGGAATTTCAATTTTGACAGTTGGCAACAGACACTATTATTTAGTAATGTTGAGGTTAGGTGGAATGACATTAAAAAATAAATTGTTTTGGTGTAACTACAATAATTTGTCATTCTCGGCACTAAAATGACAGTTTAACATAACCTAACCTAACGCATAAACAGTTACATGTTCGTGGGAACCAAATCTAAACAGTGCATCCTCTGACAGATACCAAGACAGAAACCAATACTGCGACTAGACGCTTTAATTTGGGATGAGACGTTGAAGCCAAAAGTCGGGGCACAAAGAAGAACCCACATTTTTGTTATTGTGGTCAAGAACAAACAATGACCTACCTGCTCACGTCCGCCAACTTAGATCACTAAGGCAACACCTGCTGCTCTAAAGTGTGCAATTTTCTGGATCAATACAATTTAGCTGCGCCACTTCTCTGCCAATTTTTGCGGACGGTTTTTCCTCTGGCGTGAAGGAGAGAATTTCCGCAGAAGATACATCCTGGCCGTCCTATTTCATGTATATATGTATGTATACCGGTGTCTACTTTTTTCCGAACAAGGGAAATTCAATGTTAAAATTTGTATTTTAAAATAAAGGTGTAATGAAGAAAAATGTTCAGAATGAAAAACTGCATCCAGGAGTATCAACCTTCAATTGTTTCTTATGTACGAGTTAGAAGCAAAAGAAAATACATGACTTAAGAGTTCCATGGAAAAAAACAATAATTTATGTTTCTTGTTTCTGGCATATCTGACAGATTGGATATTTCCTTTTATTTTATTCTTATTAGAAATTGTGATTATTAATTTTTTCTTCTGGATTAACTGTTCCTATTATTCTAATAATAATAAAGTGAAAAGAAATGTCAAATCAATCAGATATGCCAGAAACAGGAAACATAAATTATTGTTTTTTTTTTTCATGCCACTCTGATAATTGCCTTAGATCATGTATTTTCTTTTTCTTAACTTATACATAAAAACAATTGAACAGCAAACTTAGTGCAGAGGTTTTTAATTCTGAGCATTTTCTTCATTACACTTTTTGGTCTAAAAAATTAATAAGTAAAGAGCCCGGTATAGGATTTCCGAGGAAAATAAATATTGTAATTTACCATAAAATCCAGGATTCTTTATGGAAGCCCCATATACATTAATTCTAGCTTCTGTACTGCGGAGTTAGATACATGACGCCATTAATAGCATCGCAAACAAGAAGCTTTGTCGTCTATCCAAGTTGTGCAGTAGCAAAAGCCTGTAGCAGTGTATTACACTATAGTCTTCAGCTCTTCCAACGAGATTAAATTGATCTAGCCGCATCCCGTTGTTAGCACAGAACCAAAAGGAGTAAAAGACTAGCAGCTAATTCACCGTGTAGGTGCACACAAGATAGAAAATGTAATTTAGAATTGTGAACTTCACCTTTTGTTCTCGGGAAGAGTTGCAGAGGAATGGAGCTCATTTTTCAAGTAACCTCTTTAGTACTCTTAAATTGAAAGTGCACGTAATTACATTATGATGATACGGAGAGTTACCTAACCTAACCTGGAACTACTCTATTTTGGGCAAAATATTAGAAAAATAAAATTTAATTTACGCACAAATACATTAAAATAATTGTTTGTTTACATCTTAGTTACCATGGCGGAAACTAAAAGATTACACCTCGAGGGCGGTAAAGTAGAGTAAAAGCCCGACGACTAGTAAACAAAACGTCAAAAATACAATCAAATCAACAATCAACACTCTTATATTTAAAAAATGACATCAGTTCCACCAAGATTCATTAGTTTTTGACTCAAATCTTCACATTATGATTTTATTTTAATCACGTGACCAATAGTAGGCAATGTACGCATCGCGATATAGTTTTATGGCATGGCCACTTGGCCACGCAATATTACATAGCAACAAGCTTTAAATGTCTTTAACATAGTTATTTATGTTACAAGTGTGTAAAGTATTACCTTTTTGGTCAAGTGCAGAAATTAGCACGAGATAAAAATAGTTATTTATATATAGAGGGTCGAAAGAAAAGGTTTACGCCTGCGGACGAAATTTGAAGCCCGACGCGAAGCGGAGGTGTTTTATTCGTCCAAGGGTGTAAACTTCTTTCGGCCCGAGGTATGTACAACGTTTTACGCACAACTGCAATCAAATGAAATGTTTTTAAATTATTTTTAAATACATTTAAAGCTTGTTGCTATATAAAAATATTACGTGGCCAGGTGGCCATGTCACAAAACAATAAGGCGATGCGTTGCATTGCTAACTATTTGGTTATATGAATATTTTTTTAAATGTTAAGCTTGGAGATTTGAGACAATTTCTGAAGTAATTCCTTAGACAATTCAAATAAAATCTAGTGAAAATTTAGCGGAACTAATCATTTTTTAAAAATAAGTGTCTTGATTACATTTCCAATTGTATTTTTGATGTTTTGTTTACCAGTAAGCGGGCTCTTTCTGTATTTTACCGCCCGCATATGCTACTTTACCGCCCGCAGGGTGTAATCTTTCAGATTCCGTCATGGTAACCACGATGTAAACAAACAATTTTAAAGCAAATGTGCGTAAATATTATTTACACACGAGTTCCATACAATATCTTTCCTACAACCGAAATGTTAGTGCTATTTCTCATAATAAGTATGAGTGTATAGGCATCTTCAAATATTATTAATGTTAGTTTACAAGTAAATTAACCGTTGCCTAGCCAACATATTTACTTTTCGCGCACTAGTGTTTGAAAAGTATACATACACACCTCAGGCCGAAAGAGGTTTACATCCTTGGACGAATAAAAGCCTCCCCTATACGTCGGGCTTTAAATTTCGTCCGCACTCGTAAACCATTTTTTTGGCTCTTTATACGTACATAACTATTATGGTTGTGTTGATGATCAAAGTGTAATCGCAAGAAAATGAATGTGTATCCTTTTCCGTACCGAATTCACTGGTAGTCACTGAAGCCTTCTACCCAATTTTGGGAATAAAAATGGGTTATTTGCCCAAAAATAGGTCACTTTTTTTTATAAAAATACAAAAATGAGTATATTTCAACACACTGATTCCAAATATTTAAACCGCATTTCGTTATCATTTATAGTTTACGATTTATTTCAATTTACAATTATGACAGTCACTAACAGCAAAATTTATGCTTCTCGGGTTATTTAATATTCTTTTATCCTTACAAACGGCCTTATTGCAATATTCTACTTGCTCTTTTGCGCGTCCAAATTAAAATTCATGTCTTGCAAACAATAAAGAACTCTCATACCCTGAAAATCTGATACAAATTTCAACACATACATAAAATAAGAATACGAAAGTTGAAGCGACACTTTACATGACAAAGGCGACGAATTCTGTAACGGACACGTCGATAAAAAGAAGATGCACAAAATGTTCACAAGATGGCGGTGAGGTATTGATATTGACGTATTATAACTAATATACTATAATACGTCAATGGGTATTGACAATAGTAACTATATTCATTGTGATAATCAAATGTGGTGGTAGTATGAACAAATGATTATCACATTCGTTCTTTAATATACTATTAACAAGGGCTCGTATTCGTACCGTGTGGACGTTTAGCAGACGTCACCTCAATGGCATTCATTGCTGGCGTGGAGAGTGCCCCCAAGTGTCATTTTTGTGCCAATTAAAATTCGAAATACATTTTGGTGTCGGTTGACATCGAATCCAGTTCCTTTCCCTAGATTCGCGATCAGACAATTAGGCACACCCCATAAATTTTAAATTATAATTAGTTTCATCATTTTGAAACGGTCTGTGTAATGGGGAAGTTTAGCGATTTATTTTTATTCTTTTATTCCATGGGAAATGACTTGAAAAATGATGTAACATGTTTTATTTTTTTCAAAAATGCCCAGATTTTCCCGAAAAGCCGATTTTAAGCTGTGATGACGTCGGTAGAGGCTTGGTACAACGTATGTCGCTTATGCACTGACGCACGCGGTTACGATTACCAGTCACTTGAGACTGAGGTTTTGTTCAACCGGTTCGACCTACGTTCAAGTGGTTTGCTTTCACTGTTCTGTCTGAGTTTGCGCATAACTGACTTGTGACGTACTTAGAGTTTACCCAAAAAATATTAATTATAAATAAATGGAACAATAATTTTAATTTTTAATTTCAATTTCAGCAGTCATTTGTGTTATATTTGTGAGAAAATAGTATGTTATGTAGAATTTTTACCATGCTAAACTTCCCCATTGTGCCACATAATGACGTCACAATTTAGCATTACTATGATGAAACGCCGCTAATATAACCTCCAAATACGAAAAACTATAAATGCTAGTTGTATTACCAGTATTATTGTATATAGCTACGTCATTATGTTGAGCTAGTTCGTTGGTCATTATTTCCAAACATATAAATTCACTTAGGAGTTGATAAAAAATTGTCCAAAGTTGTAACCCAATTAACTAACTTTATTGTCGCAAAATTAGATAAGTGAGTACTTTTTCAGCTTTATGGCCAAATGATAAGACTATTATCTCGAAACATTTCTCAAAGTTCTTCAAGTTAGAATTAATTATTACATGACGCAAGGCATTACTTGAAATTTATAAATCCGTGACTTTAAAACTTTCAGATTAGTAATCACTTACCAAGAAAGAACTACGAGTATTTCTTAACGGCAAAGAAGATGAAGACAAAGAGGAAAAAGATTCTTACCTGCAACAAGGGAAAAGAGCATTAAATATTTATAGCTTTTATAAGTTCACAGGCAGGTGATATATGTCCAATTTACAAAAAAGAGAGAATGTTTTATTTCTGTCCCATTTGGAATAACTGTTAAAAATTGGTAAATAATAGTTATTTATATAATCAGTTATGAAAAGAGTGATATTGTTCCATGAACATAATATTTACCAAAACCGAGAGAAGCGAGTTTTGAAAATTATGAGTCAAACAATATCACAAAATTTGATCTAATTTCGCTAAAATAATTTTAAAATACTCAAAATTCTAGATTTTTTTTAAAACATTTAAAATCGATTTACCAAAGCGTTGCCGAGAAAATAAATGAATTTAATTTTTTAATTTCTTGCATGTCAGTGCATGAATATCATCATTGAAATTGAGTTCTGAAACTGATATAAATCTTCCTTCTGATGTAGAGGAATTGGGTGTAGGTCAATAATTCGTAGATTGAAATTAGAGAAGTCATTATTGATATATTCTTGTTTCTTTTTTTATCAGTTGTCAGTAGCGTAAAATTCTTTACGTAACTTAGTTACGCAATAGTACATTACGGCCGAAGTGGGAGATGTTTCATTACAGCCGAGGGTATTTTAATATGAGTGCCCTGTAAAAACAAAATAGCGTATTAATTACGAAAAATATCCCTTTATTTCTAAAACAACAACGGTAAAGCTTTGTTACTTAGCAACTAAGCATTAATCTGTCATTTTTGTGAAAATAATGGGAGTAATCTGATCATGTATTACGGATTGAATCCTTGAGTTAGTGCAGTAGCGAATCACATCACGTGTCACTTTTCATCCGGAAATCCGGAGTCCAACTAATTCCGGAATAATGAGAACGCTGGCATTAATTACCAGGACCAATTACGGGGCTCACGTAGTTTACTCCCCAGGGGGCATGTTAGGCAACCTAGGATGTGGTAACTTCTTGTTTTTCATATTCGGAAAGATGAATGGGTAATGATTATATAATTTGAATTAAAGGTGTTCATTTATTTTTGTATTTATTTGTAAAGCAAGACTTGATTGTTAAAAGTCTGTTGTGGCCAGTACAATATCTTTCGTCATTTCTGTTTTGTTACATAAGTATCGAATTTAACATTTCTTGTACACATAAATATTTTTTATTATATCTATTCTTTCATTCTATAAGGAATCTTGTCCTACCCTTCTAAAATGTTCAAGATGGTTCCAATTCATTGATGCAATTATCGGTATTTCTTAAGGATATATGTATTATTACTATTAACATACATACCTGCCTACAATTTTTAAAAAAAATCGTAATTAATAATTCAATAAGAAATATTAAATGTACTTCCCAAAAAAAGCTTTCAGTAATGTTAATAAAATTGTTGATTTTTGACACTAACATTTATCTGTCAATTACAAACATTTTTGACAACTGGTTTCCTTGGTGTAGTCGTGACTGTGCTATTAGTTGCAACCTATCATTTTATTTATATATATATATATATATATATATATATATATATATATATATATATATTATATTTTCTATATCCCTAAATCTATAAAAGATATAAAAAATTTAAGTGTATTAGATAGAGAATGGAGAATTTTATGTTCTTCAATATTTGTAATATTTTTTAAGAAACTACTACTTTCGGTTGTTCAAGAGTTCTCAAAACCTTTTTCAGCTCTTCCCATTGATGTTACATTGAGGAATACGTTGTTAAACAGGTCTTACGTATTATAGTTTTTGAGGAGTCGTCCTTCCAACATCCAGACACACACATACACACACACAATACACACATTCACGCACACACATCATCGTAAAAATGTTTTTATTATCGAATTCTAGGGACCTTAAAACGTGCTCATTCACTAAAATCTGAATATGCAATTTTTAGCATGAATCCGGTACACTTCTCTTAGCGAGAGGTAAAAACTTATTATTTTACTTTTCTTTATAGATTCCGCTGAAGCGCAAAACGCAGCATTATTTTTTTCAAAAACTATGAAGATAACAATTTTTTAAACTTAATTTTGTCTTAATTATTATGTATTAAACTAATTTAGATCTAGTTCATCATAAATATATGGTATAGATATATTTCATATAATACCAAACTTTGAAACTATAATCAGTGTAAATAATTCCACAAGGACTAAAATTCATTACATTAATTGCTAAGAGACTAAACAACTGGTTCATGTTCCTGTTAGGCAACACTGTATCCGTTGAATAAATATTTGAATAAACCTACTAACATTTGTCTTAATTTATATTTACTTTAACATTATTATTTGGGTCACCAGATTTGTAAACACAAAAAGATTTAATTTCATATATACTTTATTATGTGAGATCATTTTACAATTTTAGGAAAGAATTTTACCAACGACACAAAGAGGAAATTTCTCCACAATATTGAGGGATGACCTTCCTGCCCTTTCAAGGTGATCCAAAGCACAAGCTGCAACTCGGGATTCAAATCCAAGTACGAAAGAAGCAGCAGAAGTAAATTGAGAAACAAAATTCTTAAAATGTTGTTCTTCAGTTTTTGCAACATCCCAAATATCTTTCTTCACACAGTTGAATTTGTCATTTCCCTTCAGACAAGTTGCTATTTCACCTGGCAACGCTTCAACTCTTTTGATAGCTCCCAAAATAGCGTTTTTAGTGTTCTTTGCAATATCGAAAGCTTTGTGGAACTCATCAGTAACGCATTTGGTTTCACCACTAATGAAATCTAAGATCAGTTGTTTAAATTGTTGTTCACTGCTGTTCAAACATTGTCCAACATCTTTCTTCAGTTCGGTGATCTTCCTTCTGATTCCTTCTCTGGCTTTCTCGACAACCACGCCTAATTTTCGTTTGAAAGCATTAGCACCAGAATCGATAATAACTCGAGCGGTGACGTCAATTTTGGTAATGGTGTTAATTACTCCACGAACTTTTGAGACGATGTAGTCTTTGATTACTTTTAATAAAGCTTTGCATCTGTCTACCAAGTCTGATAGGATACTTTCGCTGGATGGACCGGATAAGTCAGTTGGCTGAGAAATGAAGCAAAATATAAGAAAATACATAAATACTCGAAATCTCATCATCATAACATGTCACTTAAGTTTTTAAAAAATAAATTAATTAGCTAATCTTTTGAAAAATCCTTCTTATTTTTCTTATCCGATTTTTGTATATCTTTCTTGTAAGTAACCCCCAAAAAGGTAAAATAATGGTGTGTGTTTGCATCTCCAAACAGTACTGTAGATATGTTAGAGGTTTATACACAAAATTGCCTGCTTAAGTTACTTGATTTCATCAATTTATATAATGTAACCGAAGGTCTGGTTTGACCCAACTTCAAACCACTATGCCCGAACAACAGCACAGTGATGGGGTTTCCACTATTTTTTAATTTTTTTATGTTATTCTTCATGAAAAGTTATATATATTAGAATAAAGAAAACATTTTTATTATAACAGGTTTTGTGTAAAAAAAATTGTTGAAAACAATATTTTTCATATCTCGTTTAAACGGCTAATTTTTACCGCCACAATGACTGCGTAACTCCCGCCGATTTTCTGCTAACGCTCAATAGATGGATGAGATATAAAAGTCTATAAAATATAGAAAATGCTTCACTAATATACGATAACGTAAACGATAATAATTGTATTTACAATTTTAATATTGTTTAAAATAACTATTCACCTCAAATACTTTTAAATGTAATGTTACAAATTGAATGTGCTGCCATCTATTACTTCTAAACTGAAAACCGTGCCGGGCGTTTGCGTCACAAATTTGGCAGCGTTTCAAACGTAGTAAAATGTTTTCATACATTTGAAAAAAAATGGAAACATATTTAAACATTTAGTTAGTGTTTTCATGAATGAATTGTAATATATTTTAGTGTAGTAGTGTTATTTTTCATTATTTTGATAATGGTGGAAACTCCTATTGGAGGCATTTGTAGATTCAATTCAAATTCAATATTATACTTTCCTAAAACCACAGTATCGTCCATTAAATTTTTTTCCGTAAAAACATGTTAAAAGCATGATGTTCTTTATGTACCCTTAGTTCGCCGAAAGATTGGCTATCATCGATTGGATCTACGTATTCAATAGGCAGATAGTCATCGATTGGACCAATGACAGCTTCTAAATGAAGATTGAGGTCTATATCTACATCCTGAAAGATTGACAAATTAATTAATTTCAGAATATAATGACCACATATTTATATTACCCCTCTTAGATTAAGTGGTCTATTCAGATCTAATCCTAGACCAACATTAGCGTCTAAACCACCTAATCCGACACCTAATCCAGCCTTGGCTTCTAAATTTCCTAAATCGACTCCAACGCCCGCTTTTGCTTCCAAATTGCCTAAATCGACTCCAACGCCCGCTTTTGCTTCCAAGTCACCTAAATCGACTCCTAAACCAACTTCGGCTCCCAAGTTTCCTAAATCGACTCCAGCACCTGCTTTGGCTTCTAAGTTTCCTAAATCGACTCCAGCACCTGCTTTGGCTTCTAAGTTTCCTAAATCGACTCCTACGCCAACTTTTGCGCCTAAATCGCCAAGTCCTAAACCTGATCCAAGGTTTTTGAGTAGTCCAGCTGCCGTAGACTAATAAAGGAAAACAAAAATTAAAATGAAAATACTAATACGAGTATTTATAATAAAAAATAGAAATAAAAAATATGAATCTTTTGTCATATACATATTCTCAATATTAAAAATCTGTTGCGGCTAACACAAGACTTCTCGCCATTTCCATATTAGGCTATATAAGTACATATTGTGTTTAACATTTCTGGTACATAAACAAAAATTCTAATTATTAATATATTTTTATAATTTTTAATTCATTCTACAATAAGTTTCCTCCTACTCTTCTAAATGTTCGATATTCTTCAAATTCATTGACGAGTTTGGCGGTATTTCTTATTTAATTATTAATAAAATAAGAAATATTAAATGCATTTCTCAGAAAAATAATAATACTACCAAGTTTATATATCTACCCATTTTTAAATTATGGCCCCAAAAGTTCATATTTAGATAAAAACTTCAATATTTTCAAAAATATAATTTTTATGTATCTAGATACTTCTGCTCTGATTCCAAATTTTGAAACCGCAGGTCAATATCTCTTTTCGTCCTCGAGATATTTAGGTTCAAAGTTTTGCTCAAAACTACCGATTTTTGGGTAGTAACCCAAAAATGGGCCGAGATATGTGTTTGGCGACACGACCATTCGATTCTACGGGCAAAATTACATATGTGTACCAATTTTCATAATTTTTGAACAAAGCATACAATTTCTAAAGCAAAATAAATGAAAATGGCCAAAAATCGCAAAAATCTAAGGTGTATCCCTTACGATTTTTTCAGATTTTGGCCATTTTCGGGGGTTTTCAAACTTTTGTTCATAAAAAATTAACTGGTTGGACTAAAATTATGAAAATTGGCACACTTATGTAATTTTGCCCGTCGAATCGAATGGTCGTGGGGCAGTTTTGAGCAAAACTTTGAATCTAAATATCACGAGAACGAAAAGAGATATTGAATTGCGGTTTCAAAATCTGAAATCAGCGCATTGAGAAATTAGATTTTTAAAAATTTTGAAATTTTTATCTAAGTATGGGGTATATTGACTTTTGGGGCAATAATACATAAGTAGGTAAAATATAAACTTGGCAGTAACATTATTTGATTGTAACGGATTATTTTATATATTTATGAGTCTCTATCTCTAAATGTATAGAAGATATAATATAAATGTTCAATGTATTGGATAGAGAATTCTATGATCTTTAATATTTGTAATTATACAAATTAAAAAAAAAAAAATTTAGAAGAAACTACTACTTCCGGTTGTCCAATTGTTAGGTACCAAAACCTTTTCAGCTCTTCCCATTAATGTCAGATTAAGGAATAAGTAGTTAAACTGGTATTTAGTCTTATAGAATTTGAGAAACCGTCCCTCCAACATCCAGACATATTAACATACACATAAACACACACATCATTGTAAAAATGTTAAAATCGCCTTCTAGTGATTTTATAACGTGCTTATTCACTAATATCTGGATATACGATTGTTAGCATGAATCCAATAAGTAGCCAGAGGTAAAAAAAAATTATTGTGTACTAACCTGTGCAACAAGGCACACAACAATACTTAAGACTACTTTCGTGTACATTTTAAAAATAAAATACACTACTACCTCAAAAATAACTTTCAATTTCTTATATATAATTGCATAATGACTTTTATCAATTTTCTTCAAATTATATCCAAAACAATTCTTAAAATAGACCAGGATATACGAAACATACTATTATGATCTGTTAAATATCATGTAAACAAACATATCGAACGCTAATGTAGCTCTGCATTAATGACAATTCAAATTTGAAATTTTCCTGTGTCCACTGTGTGACAAATGTGTTTATAATCTCCTCGATTAGCCATCGGATGATTGTGATTGATTTTATTGTTGTTGACTATGTTCTCAGAATTATTTGTTAAAGTGATACCTTGATGTTCCTCGTCTAGACCGTCGAATTAATTTCGGAGTAAGGGATTAATATTCAATGAACTTAGAATTTTAAATTGAGAAAAATGTTCCACGTTTTAAAAATGTTTAATTGATTTGGCGAACATCCAAGGCAGCCACATGAATTTTATATATGTGACAGATTTCTACAGTGAACATTCTGTGTATGTTTTAATTTAGTTAACTCTCCGGGAGACTCGCCCGCAAAGACATTTTTGATAGGGTAGGAAATTCGAAGTAAAATTCTTTTTTCTACAACAAATTTGGAGACTACTCAAAATAATGGATCAAGTTATCAAGTAGAACCTTAACCGCAAGTATAGATAAAATAAAATTTTAATAGGAAGGGTAAATTAAACACTTTAATTTTTATTTAAATTGAATTAAATACAAACATTGGCGATTTAAATTACATCTTCAACTGTGCAATTAACGATGCCAGAAAGATCTATTCTTGGAGTTCAACTACAACTTAAATTTTAAAGTTGTACGTAAATAAAATATAATTTATACCTTAATTAATTTTTCTTATTTTCTTAAAATCTGCTATAAAATATACAGTGTGTAACAAAAATGGTGGACTGTCCATACACGGGAGGCTTTTACGATTAAAAATAAGGAAAAAAGTTTATATGGAAATATGTCCTAAAATAGTTTGCTAGGTACTGAGTTACAGCTAATTGAGTTTAAGCACGATTTAAGGTTCCTAGAATCCGATTATAACATTTTTAAAATGATGTCTGTGTGTGTGTGTGTATGTGTGTATGTATGTCTGGATGTTGTAGACACGATTCCTCAAAAACTATAAGACTTAAAAAATATTTAACTGCAGTTTCCTTCATCTGATATTCCTGGGAAGAGCTGAAAAGGTTTTGGTAACAATTGAACAACCGGAAGTAGTAGTTTCTTAGAAAATTTCTTCTAAATATAATTTTTTTGGAAATTTTTGTTATTACAAATAGTGAAGAACAAAATTCTCCATCTAATACACTTTTTATTATATCTTGTATAGATTTAGAGATAAAGACACTATAATATATAGCAGATTCTAATCGCAGAGGCTAAGGCACTAAGGAAACGACTTGTCAAATTCAAATGTTTATAACATAGTTTGAAAATGACATTATATCAGTGTTAAAAATCAACAGTTTTAGTGGCTTTCTGATAGCCTTTTCTGGGAAGTATATTTAATCTTTCTTATTATTTTATTAATGAAATATTTAAAATTATAGGTAAAATGCATATATCCATCAGAAATACCGCCAATCTGGTTAATGAATAGACAGATTTTTATTAAAATATCTTATGTGGCCAGCACGATACCTTCCGTCAATTCTATGTATTTTGTACAAACCCATACCAAAAGTTCCCTGGAAAAGATTCTATACATATATCCTGTAAAACTGTAATACGAACATATACTATTTTCTACAAATTCCATACAGAAAGTTCCTTGGAAAATTGCACTTGACACTGACATCTGTCAATTAGAATTATTTGAATAGATCAGCTGTTTCTAAAGCTGACTGATTTATGAAAGTTATTCTCTTTATAATCCTTTAACTCTATATCTATTGAATATGAAGGAAAATGTAAACAATAGGATATTCTTTCCTATTAATAATCACATAAAATGTCAAAAACTGGTAATTAACTGTGTTTTTTCAAGAAAAACTGTTAAAAAAATCAAATTAGGGAACTTCCGGTTGACCAATTATATCCAAAATCTAATCAGCTCTTCATATGGATGTAAAGAAGAAGAATACGAAAGAATTATAATATTTAAAATTGTAGTATTGGAGTTATCGTCGGATAAATTTTTGTCACACAGACACACACACACACACACACACACACACACACACACACACATCACTAGTAAAATCGTAATTTTTCTATAACTGTTATTTAAAGTATTTTTCTCCAAAATAATCCATGAAAAATTGACAGAGATAGAACAGTATTAATCTTTCATAAGTCAAAATTAATTTTGCAATAAATCTAAAACTTCAGAACATTCACAAAAACTTTAAAGTACATTTGCTCAAACACAAATAAATTATCAACCAATGACAATCAAAGATCAAGATAACAAATCCGGCTTTACAAACTTTTATTTTATCTTCTTTTGCTTGAGATCAACGTTCCTTTAGCCGTAAATACCCTAAAAAATATCTTGTTTTCTTACAAAACATCTTTATTTCTAATACCAAAACTTCGAGAATAAAACATAAAATGTCATTACGTGTCTGTCATATCAAATATTCAATTTGGTACTTTCGCTTTCAAGAATCAATTCCATTCGGAGAATATCTCAGTATCAGACAGAATATTGAATTTGTGACAGGATTGGAATTACGAATGTAGAAATATATTCTACCGAAGAGAAATCTCGTATACTCGTACGAAGGTACGAATATTGTGGTAACAAATAACCAGTTTTATTCTTCAACAAGAAAATGTAGTGCACATTGCTATGTGTTTGTGGCTGTTTGAAATAGATTGTTTATAAGTTGATACCGTTGCTAAAAAAAAGTTTATTTATTTATACGCTAGTAACGTTTGTCAAATATTTTAGCAGTGCCCGATGTTGCACTTTTATCACCCTAATATCTAATTCCCAAATTTATATTCCCTAAATTTTAGGAATTAGATTTTACGATTTTGCAGGAGCACACTATGCCTTGAAGTTGACAAATCATATGCATTGGTGTAATATATACAAAACGTCAAATTTACTATCAAAGGATAGCTTCTTAGCTTCTATTTTATGAAATATAATATTAACGTTTAATGTGAAGCATCAAATTAAATCGAATTGTATAATTCATTTTTGTTGTTCTAAAGTGTTGCCGTACAAAACAATGGATGTCATTAATGTGTATTTATGTGAAGACGACCTAAATCCTAAACACTAAAATGCAACATCGGACAAAGCCTTTGTATACTGCAGTATGAAGTTGCACTTTCATCATTGTCGTCCAAAATTACCAAGCCTTTAATTTATATGCCATATTCTTTACAAAACTTATGTAGGCCAATTTTGAACAAATCTGTAGCCTTATACTCGTAAATCGAAAATCTGTAAAAAAAAAATATAATATAAAATTATACATAAGAGTAGTAGCTTTCGTTGCGATTTTGTTCATTATTTACAAATTTAAAGATCTGTAAGACCTATGCCCGGTTTCATATACGATTGTTAAATCTTGTGTTAGTTAACAAGTTTTCAAAATTAACAACTTGTTCAATTTTTATGATGTTTCATGAAATTAGCAAATCAATTTTAAACTATTGTTAGTCAACATGCATGTTAAAATCTGTTTAGGAAATTATTGTATTTTTTAGTAATATAAAAACCAATTTCATAGTTATTAATAATAAATGTCATTATTGACAGACTGGAAAGTACCAGCTGCATAGAACCTTAATGTTAATAATAACTGATTGATTGGATCAGTTGGATGATTTCTTTCAGTGTATGATTTCAAATTTTCATATACATGATCCAAAATTAACAGAACGGTGTCCTTAGATAGCCGATATCTCATTCTAAATTGTACATCATCAAGAAAATCAAAAGGATTTCCTCGATCTCTGAATACTCTTTCTCTTCACAGAAATCGAATATCAATTTCAAAAAATTCTTCTTCAGACCCATCAGATTCCGAAAACATAGTTGAATAATATTTCCTATGACATTAATGTAATGAATATATTTTTATTTTAAATTACACAGCTAATGCAACTTGTACTTACTAATTTTCTTGTTGCAAATTAATTTATGACGGAAAGGACAAAATAAATGTTTTGTTCTGATTACACATATGTGACAGATGTCATAAATAGCAACTGGTTAGAAATTTAACAAGACCCGAAACTGTTGTTAAAATAGCAAACCATTTAACCATAGTTTAAATCGAGCATTTGTTGATGAAACAATAGTTCCTATTTAATCAGTTGCTAAATTATTTAACAAATTGTTAAGATTTAACAAGCGGATATGAAACTGTGCATTACAGTTTCGTTCAAAATATGGCCATAAGTGTCTAATGACCACTTGCAATAAGCTAAATTAAATTTTAGGCTTTATTTAAATTGATAATATTTTATCGAAATGAATTATTATTTGTTATTTAAGTGCCGATTAAAATAAGATTTGTTGGTGCAACCGGGCATAAGTGACATTGACATTTACTGATGCTCAATTTTTTCCCTCCTCCGCATTCTATCCCTTGCTCTGCTGTATTGCCGCTTCTTCATAACTTACCATTTTAGCTACTGAATTGGCAATAGTGTATAAATTTTTAATCCATACACATTAGACGGCAATAATAGTTTTTAAAATTAGTTGAAGCACACTACCTCTATGTATGTTTAATCTTAAATATCAGATTGAATCGGGTTATACTTTTGTCCTAATAAATGCTAAAATATGATGTGAATCTCGGTTTAAGTCAAAATTACATTACAACAAAATTATTAAATCAACTGTCAACTGAAACAAAGTGCAATTTGATATCTTGAGTAAGAAGAACACAATTCTTTCAGGTTATGAAAAGTCCATTATAAGATTTGAATTCTGATCTCAACAATCTTGAATGTTTTCTTTCCATCTAAAAATATATGAACATTTGTAGGGTGTAGCAAACTTTGTATTACAGTTTACATGCAAATGTTCACGATTTATAAAGAATTTTAGTTGAGAACATTCTTGTTTTATTATTTTCCATTCAATAAAATTTCTGAGCACAAGTATAATAGAACCATTTTGTAGCTATGGAAACTTCAGGACACAACAACAAGAAAAACAAAATAACATTGTTTTTCTGTTTGCAAAGAAACAAAATTTTGAACAGTAGTTTTATTATTTTAAAGAGATATATGCATATCAACACAACTGTCAAGTACAGTAGAGGAGATCTCTTTGAAAGGGTCTATTTCGCAATAGACTAAGCAAGACCAACCATTAAGTTCTTATCAGTTGTATAATTTGTCAACGTTTTCTTATCACTCCGCTTGTTAACCCATTACTGGCTATTGTTCTATTATGCTGCTTTTTAGGCTAGTGGTTTCGACAGTTAGATTTACTAACCCTAGACGTTAATTAATTATTTTCTCTTCCTGCCTCGTAATGGTTATTATAATTTTACTAATAGTACTTTTACAAAGGATTTAATTAAGAATATGATTACTGTTATTTTGTGCAGGGAAGTTAATATTATATTCTTGCAAATTTAGATGCAGAATTTTGAGAAATATGTGTGATACCGTGGGAGACATTTTTTTAGTATGTACATGCAAGCACTGAAAACTGCAACACTTTTGAATTCATTAGCATATTTTAATTATATAAAATGAGGGCATTTTTATTAGGTCAGCATATTTTTGCTACTTGTCTGTATTTTTATAACTTACGTCAAATTTATACAAATGTCCCCGTTTTATGAAAAGTGTTTTTTATAAAATTCATAGTTCGGTTCTTTTCTCCAAACGATTTTTGCACATATATATATATATATATATATATATATATATATATATATAAATAATATAAACATATCATCACGGCATATTACCCAATTCTGGGTGTGCCAGTACCTACACCACATGTAGACATTGGTAATGATGACGATATATTTTACGGTGTGGGCGCTTACCAGGCGTCACCTCACGGGCACTCATAGCTGGCGTGGAGAGTGCACCACAGGGGTCACTTTGTGCCATTTAAAATTGGAAATATTTGGCGTCTGTCGGGATCGAACCCGGTTCCCCCAGGTCCGCGACAAGACACTCAGGCACGCGGCCACGGGACCATATATATATATATATATATATATATATATATATATATCAATAAGTTCGTTTAAAACACATATAAAAACTCTTGTGTAATTATAAATTATATGTATATTTGAGTAAATGGATAATAACTTGTAAGTAATTATTTTGACAGTCATTACCTTTTTGTTAAATACTATGTATATACTTTGTACTGGTTGGGTGTAAGAGCAGCCTCTGGCTGAACCCCGCCATTGACATTGGTCAATAAAGATTATTATAATTATTATTATTATTATTATTATTATTATTATCATATATATATATATATATATATATATATATATATATATATATATATATATATATATATATATATATATATATATATATATATAATGAGATATGTCCATGTTATTTATTTAGCTATGAAGGTTGTGAATCGAACGGACCTGGTTTGATTCCAAGCGACATCAAACTTGAAATTAATTCGCGCGGAGGACATAGTTCGTATTAATTTTCTCTTGTTCTTTATTGTTTAGAGTTTTGAAATTTTAATCATACTACTAATAATAGTTGAACGGATGGAAGGACCAATCGTTGTTCATCTTTCTGACACATGATATTACTAACAAAACCTAGAATACATAAATCAGATTTTAATATGGAACGGTTATCCAATTAACTTTATTCACAGAAATATTCATAAAGCATTACACAAAATTTACAATAGAACTCACCAGCAACCAAATAATAATATTATTATTAATAATAATAATAATAAGATTAAACTTATTTCTTGTTCCATCCCTTACAATTACAATATTAACAACGACATTAAAAAAATCCAAGGAAATGGTAACTTACAAAATGTTAGCTCTAACCTTAAAACTAAGAGCCAACTTTATTCCAAGTTAACAAAAAGAGCAATATAAATCCTTGTGACTCCACATATGTTATTTACCAGGTCGAATGCGAAAAATGCAATCAAATATACATAGGCGAGACGTCCCAAACCCTTAAAAAAGAATGTATCAACATAAATATCACAGTAACCTATTAGATCCAAATTACAGTGCTCTCACTACCACACAGTAAATACTGGCCATAAATTTAAATTTGATGATGTTAAAATTATTGATAAAGTTAGTAACAAATATCCTCGTTTACTTAAAGAGACGCTTCATATTAACATAAATAAAAATAAGAAATGTGTCAATTTGCAAACATTTAAAATATATAAACAACTTCATAGACAAACTAAAAAGTCACTATCTGCCAAACGCATGACTTCATTGGTTGTTTTATGTCACATTTTTTTCTCCCGCATTGGTTCGGAGGTTTGTTGAAATGCTGTATCTTAAAATTTTATAAACATAGCTTATATAGATCCATTGTGTCTAATACAATTTAAAGATTTTGTATTATTGTATATTCACCTTTACGTAAGAAATGTTTTATACTTTGCATCTTGTAAAACTGTTTTTGCTAATAATAATGTATCAATACTAATAATAAGCAACTTATATCCTGAATCTACTTTATTTATTTTTAATATTTTTGGTGCTATAGTTTGATCGACCGCTGGTGTATAAATATAATAAACTTACTTTACTCCCACCTTATTTCACACGATATAATCCTCTTTAATCAATGTCAGCTCAACAAAGTAGTACAAAAACTTGGTACAAACTAATCCTGAATACTTCCAAAAACTTTATGGGTATTAACCGCTAGGCATGTTGTCTTCATGACTGCATTAGAGTCCAATAATGCCATGTGGCGCCTGTTAGCACGCCTCGTCCCGACTAGAATTCCAAATCGATCGGCGACTTTCAAAGAGAACCTTTCGGAATGTTTTTTATACCTACTGCATGAGGGTAAATGACTGGAACAATTTATAACGAAATTATTTTCACACTATTAAACCTGGTCTTCAGCTCAATTTAAAAGAGTAAAATCTGTTGTTTTGTAAAAACATAATTGGGAAATGGGGTTCGGTTTGTTTTGTTATCTAAATTCGTATGAACAACGTATTTCACAATGTGACGACTTTTATCGTTTTATGCATGTAAACAAAGCTATTTTGAAGTAAAATTATTGTCTTCGTGTGCGAAGGAAATGTAAATGACAACCCACACATTTTTTTTGCTCAATACTCATTATAATTCAACAAATATTTGTTTCATTCATGATTCATTTCTCATTTTCTCTAAGAATTTCGCGGATTTAAAATAACAAAGTTGTAAATGCGCATTTTTGGTAAAATGAGATTTTTGTATAATTAGGTTATATTTGCCATATCCTATTTCTTTCTGATAGTTTTTAAATATTGCTGTTCTTTTCCGAGATACAATAGAAACAAAATTTTATCTGCCAAAAATTAAATCAAACGTATAGTAATGAAGTTCTATCTTGCAACATAAACATAGTACAGATAGAAATTCTTTAAAAGGAATATTTCCTGAGCCAAGGAAACTAAAAGAAATTCAGAAATTAGCATTACAGCCATTGTAATGACTGAACAAAACCAAATATTGTATAAAAAAATATTAAAATTAAATTAGATTTTTTGCAATGAGAAATTTATTATAATATTTGTAGCGCGGAAATTTATTATTTTCATGATTTAGTAATAAAAGTAAATATTAATTTTCTGTCGTGTTGAGTTTTTTTTTTTTCAAATATGGGCAGATAGAACCTTAATCCTATGACAGATGTTAAAAATTTGAGGTATTTTGTTATAACTGCCTATTTTTCTAATATTTTTTTGATAACTAAACATACTATTGTAATTTTTTTTTTTTTTTTTCGTATTCTTATAATAGAATTAAATCTATTATTAGAGTCATGCCGGCTCCGGTGGCTCAAAGGTCAGAGCAACGCCTCTTAGTCATGAGTGCGCTCGGAGTTCTGGGTTCGAATCCCACTAAGGCATGGATGTTTGTGTATGTGAACCTATTCAGTAATTGGGATTTAATGTGTCATTTGTACTTGAATGACATTCATTATGATACAGATTTTCTTTTCATTATGATACAGTTTTCTTTTCACTTCGATAAAGATTATCATTATGATACACACAATTTTATAACTAATTTATTGGTTTATAGTTTATTTTTTTAATTATTATGAATAGTCGTGGAAATATAGTGTATGCAACTCATGTATAATGACTATTAATATATTATTTATTTATTTATTTATTTATTTATTTATTTATTTGTTTGTTTATTTGGCATCAACTACAAAGGTTATTACCCTATAACTAATTAACAATAACAGTATAAAAAATCTGTTGTGGCCAGCACAAGACCTCTCGCCATTTCCATATTAGGCTATATAAGTATTGTATTGCACTTTCCTTTCAAACCGTCGTTTTATAACAAAAAGATACAGAACTTTACCCAAATACTGATTTTTATTGTATTTAACATGTCTTCTGCACACATATAATTCTAGTTATATCTATTTTTGATTGTATGAGGAAGTTTCTAAATGTCAGAGATTCTTCCAATTCATTAACCAGATTGGCGGTATTTCTGATGGATATATGCATTTTACCTATAATTTCAAATATTTAATTAATAAAACAATAAGAAAGATTAAATATACTTCCCAGAAAAAGCTGTCAGAATGTCACTAAAACTGTTGATTTTTGACACTGACATGTGGCAATTAAAAACTATGTTATAAACATTGGAATTTGTCAACTGGTTTCCTTAGTGCCTTGGCCTTTGCGATTAAATTACTCTATATATTATAGTGTCTTTATCTCTAAATCTATACAAGATATAATAAAATTTTTAAGTGTATTAGATGAAGAATTTTATGTTCTTCAATATTTAATAACAAAAATTTCCAAAAAATTTTATTTAGAAGAATTTTTCTCAGAAACTACTACTTTCGGTTGTTCAATTGTTACCAAAACCTTTTCACCTCTCCCCAGGAATGTCAGATTAAGGAATCCATAGTTAAACAATTTTTAAGTCTTATGATTTTTGAGGAATCGTGTCTACAACATCCAGACATACACACATACACACATCCATACACACACACACACAGACATAATTTTAAAAATGTTATAATCGGATTCTAGGGACCTTAAATCGTGCTTATTCAATAAAATCTGGATATGCGAATTTTAGCATGAATCCAATACCTCTCTTAGCGAGAGGTAAAAATAATAATACAAGACTATAAAAGTATAACTTATAACAATAAATAACGCAACAATATAAAAAATAAGTATGACAATACACAATATTATCTTCCAAAAATTTAAAATTAGCAATATAAATGTAATTACTTTACCCTTTAGAAGAAAAAGTTAGAATTTTAAATTTCGTCATATAAATTCACTGCTTTTAAAAATTTCGCATAATATACTACTATTATTAGTGAGTTCAAATTTCAAATCAGTTTTTTCGCTATTTTACTTTGTTGCAATTACAACTTTGTTATTATAACAGTGTAAAACCGATTTGGTAAATGGTGAAATATGTTTGTATAGAAATCTATACAAAATTTTGTAAAATTTTATAAAGTGTAAATAATAAAATGTGGTAAAAATTGTTCAGTATTAAATATTGTAATTTATTAAAATATTACACTATATACAGTAATTTATTTGAATAAATTTCATTCTACATTATGATCAGTTCGGTCGTGTTCCTACTGAAACAAGTCAAAAATTGCAAGGTAAATAGTCATTTTGTTGTGATATTTAGAAGTGAATAGACATATGTATATTTCTGTGTGTTAAATGATAATGTATATATTGATATTTCAAGTGAAATACTAACATTTGTGTAAATGTGTTTTCTTACGAAGGCATCAGATTATCAGGTATGAAGATTTTCCATTACAATACCATTATTCTACTGGTGTCAATTAGGTAAACTAATTGTATAATTGTCAAAAAAAGAAGCATAATACTTGCTCATATTTCGCAGAGAAAACAACGAATGCAGTATAAACAAAAAATAAACTAGTTTGAATTAAATTAAATGTTCAACTATGTATGAAGCTACAAAAACAATGAAACATGTACACGTAAAATTTTTGTCAACTGTGGTGTAAAAAATGCAGAGCATATACATTTTTAACAATATTAGCCTACCATTTATTTTAAAATATTTATTTCAGGGAATTTTTCATATATTTTTAGTTCCACATTTCAGAGAATTTTCCTTCCGCAGTGTTGCTAATCCAACAGATGTAAAATCCCCAGATTACCTTATCGCTTACCCAGTGTTTGAATTCTCATCTGCGCTTTTCTTGCGTGAAATATATTTCATTTTCTCGACTGAGTTCCCTCAAAAGGTTTGCCATTTATTTTTATCTCTTAGTATCAACCTCGTAGTAAATTATCGTTGGCGAACATATGTAGAAAAGATAATGCTCAAGCCTGGTTGTTCTGAATATTAATTGCTCGCTTCAGCATAGCACAGTGACCAACTGGAGAAGGAGAGAACTGTGACGGTGTTTTTATTACTACGCGCACGTGTGTGAAAACATCGCGAGTCAGTGCTATTGAGTTTACTCGGTTAACAACTTCACTGGTTTATGAGGTACTAGAAACAGTGTGCTATTGCGAATATATCCGTAATATACTCTGTTGCTTAATTGAATGTGAACATTGTTTATATAACCCAACAAAGATAGCAACCAAGAACAAAAAAAAAAGAAATCTGATGTGGCCAACAAAATACCTCCCACTATTTAATTTTTATTAATTTGAATACATACTATATATTTACTAATCCTGCAAACTATATTAAGTTCCTTTGCATATAACTATTGCTTTATTTGCTATTTCCTTTTTAAAATGTCACCATTATTAATTTGAAATTATTAGTATTTGACAGTGACATTTATCTGTCAGTTACATACATTTGAAATATGAATTGTCTAAAAAATTATTTATTTTATAAATTTAAATATAAAATATATAGAAAATGTATGAATGCATATATGTAGAAAATTTAATAATCTTTAATTTTTGTAAGAACATAAATTGCGAAAAATGGCATTTAAATGTATTTTTCAAAGGAAAACCATTTGATAGTATTAGAGTTATAACGTTAAGAGGATCCACACACACACACACACACACACACACACACGCGCACGCACACACGCACGCGCCCACACACGCACGCGCCCACACACACACGCACGCACACACACGCACGCTCGCACCCACACACACACGCACGCTCGCACCCACACACACACACACACACACACACACACACACACACACACACACACACACACACACACACACACTCACCTCAAGGAACACAGAGTTTTTATTAAGACATTATAACTAATAATGTTGTTACTGCAACTTACATTTAGCGGAATTATAACACTTTTAAGTTATTTTGCCTTGTCTTTTAAACTACAATGCGAAGTTATGATGTGTGGTACTTATTATTTGGTTCCATAATAGTTATTAAAACGTTTTATATTTAAGTTTCATTGGGGTCGATTCATTTAGTTTTATTAACGTCTTTCGCACTAAATTAAAGGAAGTGTTAGAAACGTAATTGACAGTTATTTATAAATACATTTTTTAAAGTTTTATAATACAGTTTAAAAATAATTGTTTAATATAGATGCATTAAAGTTTACATATATTACATATATTAGTTAATTTACAGTTTTCTAAAAGTTTTATAAATTTATTTAAAACTTTTAAATAACTGGAAAAATAACAGTTTTATTTTAAACAGAAGAAAGTGGGAGTATAGTTTCTCAGTAACTTAATGCATCAACTAAAAAACTGATGTAAAGTAGTTCTTAGGAAGTTATTATAATTGAAATATCGAATTATAATATGTACGGCCATATTTATGCATTTAAACAGAAACTTGTTTAGAAGCCATTTTGTAAAATTTAGTATAAATTAATTTTATTGTGTTTTTAATTTAATATTCTGAAAGTAATCATTCTTCTATATGGTTTATTATAATTACTTTATTCATTATAATATCGAATGATTTAAAAAAAATACAAAAATCTATTTTTCATAAATATTTAATAAATTTTCTTTTATTTATTTTAGGATATTATAATGTCCCTTGATTTTTTTTCCAAGTATAATATAATATTTCACAGTAAAATTAAAGTTGTTTATAAAATGAGTTCAACATATATGTAAAAAATATGATCTTTATAAAGATGATCTTAGATTTCAATAGTTGCAGAAGACATTACAAGTCTCAGTACGTATAATTATACAACATAGTCATGCTTAGACTACTTATACGACTCGTGATATGATAAAATATGAATTTACGGCAGTAAATAGTTTGCTGAGAAATCTGTATTGTAGTTTGAATAGTAACCCATATTATAGTTTTATTAGTGAATATATCTCTTATCAATTAGCTTTAATGAAACCAACATTATAGTCCATGCAAAATATATATGCAACTATTGCATGTAAGTGATAATAGAAAGTTATACATTAGTTAAAAAAACGTTGTAAATTAGTTGAATAGATTCCCCACCCGCCTTACATTAACGTCGTATAAACGTTAGAATCAGTAAATTATCGTTGCATAAAAGGTATAATACAAGTTAAAAAGTTTTAAGAAAAGTTTTTTTAAAGGTAATAGAACTAATAACAAACTAATTTGTGCTCCTTGGGACGCATATAAACATACAGATATCAGCACATGAGCAGGTGGGCCATTGTTTGTTCTTGACCACAGTGACAAAAAGAAGGTTCTTCTTGGTACTCCCGGTTGATCACGTGTACTCCGCATTTTCCGTCTTGACTTTGTGGACGGTTTAAAGTTTTCCAAAAGGGTTATTCCTGGTCATTACTTGGTGGTAATTTCTCATCTAGAGGGATACTCATTGCTTTATCTTCTGACTTCATCGTTTCATTCCAAATTAAGCGTCTTGTTACAGACTTGGTTTCTGTCAGAGGATGCACTGAGTTGCAGAAACTGTGTTATATTGGGTGCCGAGGATTATGTAACTATTTGGAGCCCTCTACCATGCTGGCCGTCAATCGTCATTTTTTTTTTTGTGGAGTTATGCCTCTATTCAGGTATAATTACTTGACTGGTATAGGCTTGAAGCTACCCGTAATAATACGATAAATTCCGTTTAACAGAGGATCTGGCGCAGTCAGTAGGATAAAAAAAATAATAGTTCCGATTCAATGTATAATATAGAGTGTACTTTTTAAATTTGTGAGCGCGCGGAATGCATACTTTCGAGCGCGCCAACTTCATGAGCAAGAGCAGGGCATGTATGGTGCGATCTATGTACATTATAACAAAATGTATGTTCCCAAAATCGGTGTACAGATTAATTAGTTTCCTCTGTAATTATCTTGAAGCAGATCTGAAGTAGATTGTCAAAACCACACGATGAGGCATTAGAACATTATATTATAAATGAAGGAATGTTTTTAATAAACTGCGTGGTAACTTGGAAAATAATATACAGAAAACACAAAGTTATAACTTGTAATGAACATAAAGCTATTCATAAACTATATCTAAAAACATTAATTATATAAAGCTGCAGTTTAAAACCATTACATAATTATACAATTTTCCACATGAAAGCTGTGCAAAACATAACAATTATTCCACAAAACAAACTCATAAGATCAGCAACAACATGAATAATGACTATTTCTTCAAAGCAACAGTTTGCAACTTCACCGCCGACTAAATAAACCACCTTTAAAAAGTTATGATTGATTGTTTTGCGAGACGTCCGACTTTCATCAGAATGCACGCGAAACCTTGCGTACAACGAATCTGCTAATGATTTTCCAGAAGAGATAACAATTCTCTTCCCGAAATTCCCAACTTTAAGACTTTTTACAGATTTTCTTAAGCTGAAGAATTTACCCTATGACAGAGATCCTCATCTTCATATGTTTACTATGTTGTTTAACCCAAACGTTTTTTGCCAAACTGCAAATACTTTTAATTTAATCACAAATAGTTCAAATTCAAATTACTGCACTTCATTTTCATTTACTCGTTTTTAAATTGTATATTATTAAACAGAAAAGTGACTATTTTATAATAATTGTTAACATTTATTTACAATTACTACAATGAAGATAGGTACACTTTGCATGTCTGCAATACCAACTTAATGAAACGAAATAACAGTGAACTGCAAATTGAAAATCTTTGATTAGAACAGATGTTAACTAACTGCTAGAGAGCTAACTACTTATTAAGTACAGTTTTGTAAAGTACCAGTGGAGCAATATAGCCTTAATTGTATTTCCCAAATGTGACATTAGCTTCCCACAATTGCGCACACGAAATTCTAATATTACTAGCTGTCTTGGGTGTATAAGGTTCAATGTACGATAAACTTTGTCTTCATTCATATTCACGAAGAGATTTAGTTGTCTCTGCTATTAACTAGTCTCCACACAATTTGTAAGATAATCCTCGGAAGGATTATAGTAGGGTTGGATTTGATTTTTGACATAGATATTGCCATTCTCTGCAATACCGACAAGTATGTTTACACTGGGCAAAAATAAGTAACGTGAATATAGCTTCAATTGCGAAAGGCAAAGAATGTTGGAATAACATTTAAGTGCTACTCTTTTGACAAATTGTGGTAGTTACTGTGCATATATTATAAAGAACTTAAAAGAACAATAATTCAGTATTCCTTTCCTTTGTTCTTTGCTTCCTCTTGCGTAGATTACGTAAGTGGCGTTGCCAAGCAACATATTCTGATATTTCCTTTGTTTATTCGAGTGTTGGCGTCTCTAGGGCGTTTTTAGTAACGCAAAGTGTCGAACAAAAGGGCTTTAAGTGTGGCCTAAAGCCTATATGTAGACAGCAGAGTTTGACTGCTTAAACCCGATTAGCAAGCATTCCAAATAAAGAAAAAAGACACTGCATAAGAGGAAAAATCTAGGCACATCAGCATATCCGAATTTAATCTAATTGGGACTATTCCTTTTAATTTTTAGCAAGTTGTTGTAGATTTTTACTAAACACATACCATGAGTATTTTTTAACGTGAAACATTGGGTTTGCCATATCCATGGTTACGACTTGATATTTGATTGACAGCAATGTATTTGCCCGTTCCATTTAAAATGAAACATAGGGAACGAATCTGACGGAAGTATTATATTTAAATATTGTAAGAAATTTAGCGGAGTCAGAAAACCACTCGAGAGAACTAAACATATTTCGGGCACAAGGTGCACACAGTATTTTTTCTACATCTAAATTTAATTTTTAGAAAACAGGTATAATTCTTTAAACAAAATTAATCTCTAATGAAATTTTGTCAATATGACAGATAACAGTTGAATTTTCCTATAAGTTATGATTGACAGCTGACTGTCTCATTTAAAATGACACATGGGGAATGAATTTGACAGAAGTATTATATTTTAATATTGTAAAAAATTTAGCCGAGTCAGGAAACCACTCGGGCACAAAGTGCACACTAATTTTTTTCTACAACTATTTTTAATTTAGAATGCAGGTATAATTATTTAAACAAAATTAACCTCTATTGACGTCTTATCAAATGTCAAATTCGTTCCCTATGTTTCATTTTAAATGGCAAAAAATCTGTCGTGGCCAGCACAAGACCTCTCGCTATTTCCCTATTTAGCTGTATAAGTATTATACATATTTAACATTTCTGGTACACACAAAAACACATATCTTCGTTATATATTTTTTGATTCATTCTGTGACCAAGTTTACTCATATTCTTCTAATGTTCGAGATTTTTCCAATTCACTGATAAGATTGGCGGTATTTCTCAAGGGTCTATATAACATATGTATCTCGAATTATAAATTATTAATTAATAATAAAAAAGTAGTATTAAATGTAATGTATTACAAACATTTTAATTATTCCACTTATTTTCCATGGGCTGTGGAATTCCATTACACCATATTATTTTATATATTTATATTTCTCTATCTCTAACTCTGTAAAAGATATAATAAATTTTTTAAATGTATCAAATAGAGATTTTTACATTCTTTAATATTTGTAATAATATAAATTTCCAAAAAAGTATTTAGAACTTTTTTTTTAAGAAACTAGTATTTCTGGGTGTCCAATTGTTATCAAAATCTAGTCAGCTCTTTCCCGTAATGTCAGATTGCGTAAACCGCAGTTAAATATGTCTTAAGTCTTATAGAATTTGAGAAATCGTGGCTCCAACATTCACACACACACACACATGCATACGCGTGCGCACACACTCACACACACACATACACAAACACACACAGATGGACATCTTCGCAAAAATATTATAATCGGATTCTAGGGACCTTAAATCGTGCTTATCCATTAAAATCTGGATGTGTGATATTTGGTATGAATCCAATACCTCTCTTGGCGAGAGGTAAAAATGGATTTTTAGTTTAACTCTATATTAATTGGGTGATAACTGCAACCAATTGTTAAAAAATAACCATTTTGTTGCAGAATAAGCCAGAATATCTGTACTGTAATCAATAAACACACTTAATCTCCGGTAGTTTCATATATAGAGAGACCATAAACACGTGCTGATCCAGCACTTTAATGCGTATCACTACCACAAGGGCATCAAATTCATAAGCTGTTTTATTAGAAATGTGAACTATGTTATCAGATATTAAACTGCACCGGTGGATCTCTCTGTAAAATGTTGATACGACGCAATTTTCCATCCATAAAATCTCTCTCCAATAGTCGAAGCCGTGACGTTCCGCTCTTGTGCCAATTTTTTTGCAGTAACGATTTTTTCGCCTATCCGACTCATAGTATTTCTTCATTTATGTCGGAGTTGGCATTTAATTTAACGGCGACCGACATATAGAGCCACTATCCATGGAGTTAGAGCCTTTACGGCCTTCACAGCTCTAGAACCCAGCTCATATAAGCTTTGTTCCCACTATGTTGAGGCAATATCAATACGGAAGATTTGAATTTCCTGTAAGTAATTCCTTTTTAATTGTGACGAGGATTGATTATTTCTTATTTTGAATTTTAAATTCATGGAAGGAATTTGGGTTAATAAGTAATTATGTTTTTTAGTCTGGCCGCAGTATAATGAAAATAAATTAATATACAGGATGATTTATAAAAATGTAATAAACTTTAAGGCTGATAATGCGAGCTCGGTTTTAACTAAAACACTGTTTTAATAAATGTCAAATTTCATTATTTAATAACAAAAATAAACAATATCAAATTTATCAAAATATGATTTTTAAGCAGAACATAGTTTGTATTCAAACAAATATTTTTTAAAAAATCATTCTTTAAACATAAGGATGAAATTAAATATTGAAATTTGAATTTAACATTTCTTAAAACAGCGTTTTAGTTAAAACCGAGACCGCACTACCAGCCTAATAGTTTAACAATCCAAAAATACTAATTTTCTCTACAGTTTCCAATTTTCAAACAGGTCGATATCTCTTTTCGTTCTCGAGATATTTATATTTACAACTTTACTCATTTTTGAGTTATAACCCAAAAGTGGGCGGAGATACGAGCCGTGTCGACTTCACCATTCGATTCTACAGACAGAGTATATAAATTTGCAAAATGTTTCGATGCAATTTCTATAGCAAAATCACTGAAAATGGCTAAAATTTGAAAAAAATGGCAAGACACCATAGATTTTTGGCCATTTTTAATTATTTTGTTCTAGGAATTGTATCCATTGATCAAAAATTTGTATATGTATGTAATTTTGTCCCTAGAATCAAATGGCGAAGTCATCGGGCGTGTACCTAAAAAAAAAACATTTTTGGGCGATAACCCAAAAATGGGTTTTTTGAGGTCCAAGTTTGAATGTAAATATCTCAAAAACTAAAAGAGATATTCATTTACGGTTTGAAAATTTAGAATCGGCGCATTGAATTATACCCAAAAGCATAAATATTAGATTTTAGAATTTTTTACCCAAAAGTGGAGGGCATATCTTAAAAATAGGTACAAAAATAAACTTGAAGATACCAGAAACGGTTTTTATAGAAGAAGGTCTTCCGCTACTATAAATCCAGCCAGAGTTAAAAGGTAGATACCTTCTCTTTATTTATGTTTTTACACCCCGACATTGGAAAATATCCGCTTGAAAAAATATTTTTGCTTTAATTCTTGTATTATTTGTTTTTAATGAATTTATTTATAATTGTAGTTAATAAAATACATTACCACTGAAAAAGTGCATATATGTAATTTATTTTTTTATATAAATATTTATAATACTCATTCATTCCCTTAAAGTTGTGTCGTCAATTTTAGAAACACCCTTTATATACTTTTAAATTCATTGAATGAATTTGGGTTAATAAGTAATTATTTTCAAGTCTGGCCGCATTTTAATGAACAATTTTTTATATTTCCCTCAAAATTCAAATTAAAAATTAATCTACCTCAAGTTAAAGTTACCAACTTCTTGTGACCATTACGTTTAACGTAGGGCTCTTAAAAACTTGTATGATTAATAATCCGTACGATATGTTTAATAAAGTCCTTTTCCTTTCACTACATTTTAATGTTGTGCATTACCTAGGTACATGTTTTGTTCTGTATCCTATTGACTGCGCCATAATATAGAGCATCAATCAATAGAATTATTGATGAAGTATCATGAGTGTTCACATGAAGTTGCTAATTACATTCCATTATAGAGAAATCGTCCTCCAGTTCATATTATTAGATGTACATTAATTTGTACATTCAATGAGTTAATATGCATATGAATAGAAGTCAGCCAGTCGGCATTATATAAATGCTCTTAGCACAGAATCTGTAATGGTGTAATACCAGTACTAGCACTACCGGCCTAATGTAACCTCTTTTGTCTATGGTTTGTGCCAGGACATCGACGAGGAATGCAATTATAGTCATTAGGGAAATATATTCGGGAATCAGTCTTTATAAGCCCAACATTTAGTGGCCTATTCAGAGAAACACAGTCGTAAAGGTTGTTACGGATATAAAGATTGTTATCATAAAGACATTTGTAACAATCTTTATGAATTTGTCAATTCAGAACCTACGTCGGTATTATTGACAATCTTTACAAAATAATACTTGTGAATGAACCAGATTATTTGACAATAGCTAACTTCATTATGCACATATGAACTTAACCTAACCTTATATGTCAACGCTTTATTCTTTTATTAATGTGTTGTCAATTATATTTAAAATGCACACATTCTGCCAAAACAACTAAACAAGAATATGATATTTGTGTCATATTTGAAAACTTCTAAATTATTTAGAACGGGTATGTTAATTCCTACCACTGATCCCAACGTGACTGAAAAGTTATGGAAAGATTTTCTTTTTTTATTTTGATTGAAGAAAAAGCTCACATTAGCACCACAATAAATAACTAGGTTTTCACGAATACCTACCACAGAATATAATATTTTCAAAGAAATATGTATTTACGTCAAAAGTAACTTTCGTCCACGACGGTTTTTATCGTTCTTATTATGATTATTTAAGTCGAAGCAGGATCCATGCGAATAATCAACTGCATCCTGCTAATATTTAGCAGAAAGGACATTCATAATATATGATTGATGTAATAATCTGTCACATGTCAAATATTAGAAATAACAACGTGATAACAACCATAAATACATAGTTTTAGCAGTCGTTATGATAAAGACTGTCAAAACACGTAACAATAATTGTTGACGGTAACCACCTTCAGTACTGAGAATACCAATTTTGATTTTAACCAGGGAATACCTGATTTTAACAATCTTTACAGTACTTAACAACCATAAAGACCATAACGACTATGCAAATATTGAGTTCTTAATAGGCCCCTTAGTGTTAAATACAACTATTGATTATATTGAATCAAAGATTATTTATATAATTGAAACAAAATATCATTAAACGTTGTAGTTTAAAACATATAATTCTGTTATTTATTCATACTTGGGAACCAGTGGCGAATCGTTATGGGAGGACTGATTGGTAAGAAACTTGTGTTTTAAAAATTTTTACATTAGCCTTAGCTAAGCAAATTACACCCTCTCGTTGCAATGTTTTTATCCTGTTCTATCTTGCTTTTCACGTTGGAAGATTTCCCACGCATACTGAATATGACACGTAACCTGAGGTGGATGTTTCTGGAAGTGACAAGTGGATTACTAAACGACGATTTACCTTCTAAGACATCGGAGCCACAGAAAGACGGTATTTGCATTTATGTGGGGTGTAATTCGTTGTTATCTGTTACTAGATGAGAATGACGACAAATGAGATGACTACTTGATTAAACTAATGTTTATTCTAATGAAGAGATGAAGAAGCTAAAGACAGTGAAATTGAACCACTAACAGAAAGACAATTCTTTTCAATAATCCTTATAGATTTTCTCTCCGTGGTAATATGTGGAAGCAATTTTCATTGTTCTTTTAAAGAATTCGGTGACATTTCGAAGTAGAAAAAAATCAGTAATGAAAAAGACGGTACGACAATGAAAAATTCTTCCCTCAGTTGGCCTTGGTGTGCTGACATTGTTTACGCGTCATTGAGTGTCGTCGTCGCACGTTTTTATACTTCATTGTTTTATCCTGCTTGACTTCCCAAAAGGATGTCGTTAGACACAAGGAAATATGCTTCGAATCAAACAGTGAACATAATAGGGGAATCCGGCGATAAAATTTTAGCGCCTCTTGCGGCGGCTATGCGAACTATGTAGACACTCTTCAAATAGTTCGGTATTTAGATACGTTAAAGATAAAACTGGGTATGACTTCCTTGTAAAATAATAACTAAAATCTTTAGTATCTGTCCACATGTTTCGACAACTGTGACGTTGGCTTTGGTTTGGGCGCCACGTGGAAGTGTAGCATGAAGTTATCTCTATATCGAGATATCAGTCACACCCGTTCGAAGTTCATGTCTGTTTCCCTATACCAATGTCTTGTGATTTGTTCTCGTTTTCGCTCTTCCAGCTTCCTACTCGTTGTTTGATGCGACCTTGCTTGTTCCTGTTACAACTTTGATGTTGACATGCTGACAATTTCGATAACGAGTAACTTTGATGTCTACGGAGAATAGGGGAAATAGTTTCTTCGGTTGGTAATGTGCATAGCAAAAAGAAAGATTTAAAGTAGCTGCCAAGACAAAGAGCAAAAATGGTACTGGAGATTAATAAAGTTCATTTTATAAATTTCTACTGAAATTAATTTTATGATTAAAATAAGGAGCGAAGGTTGGAAATATTCCGAAGGGCAACGCCAGATCAATTCAAAATTTAATCATGAGCACATTTTTATTTGCTCTAGGATTCTTCTTCTTGACTTCTTGAGTCTTTATTACATTAGATTAAATTAGTTTCTGCAAGAAATTAAATTTCAAAGATAAACGATGCGAAGAATTATTAAATATCTTAAAGAAAAAATAAAAATGTTATCTTATCAACGCAATGAATTCCACTAGAGAAATTAAAGCCTTTTGTTCATTAAAAAGCAGGAAATACCTTCCAATTTAATTTAAAAATAATGATGTTTTTAATGAGAAGTTTTTAATCGGTAAAAGCCGGTTTGTTAGCCGGTGAATCAATGGCAGAAAGTAACGAAACAAAAAAAAAAAACTAATTAAAACGAAAATTAATCTGATTGAAATCGAGATACTTTTTGTTAAAAACCGGATAACGGTGTAATCTGTAAATAAATAATTTGTATTAGTGATCAAGTTTATTATCAGATTTTTATTTCGTGGCAATATTGTATCTCCTGTAATTTATTTTCCATTAGCCCGAATCCTGAATAGTGAATGTAACATTGTCTCTTCTGTGTTTCAAAACATTCTTTTGTTTGTAGTTAATAGAGATGCAACGCATAATCAAGCCGCTTTTGACGTGAAAATTAAATTTCCATCCGTGTTCGTAATTCAAATTTATTAACGCGGAATATTATTCACATATTTTGAAATTCTATTTGTGAATTCGTCTGTAAATATTTATGGAAAGCCCAGCATTTTTCCCGGTCCAATATTAGCATTTCAAAATAAGAAAACAGGTAAACTGTAAACAGAAAATCAGCCCTAGGCGTCAGACAAAACAAAAATGTCATGGAAGGGGAGGACGTGACGTCACAAAGCGAGCTCACGTGACGGCGTGTTAGCAACGGCTTTTACAAAATTAAATTATCATTGCCGAGGAATGTCAAGCTTAGCTCCAAGCCTTTTGGAAGAAATGCGCTCTAAGACTGCACGGGAATATTATTTTTTTTTATATTACGAGTACGACAAATTTAATAAACAGAAGGAAAAACTTTTCAAAGAAAGATTAAACGCGTCCAAGTCTATTACAACTAAAGAAAATAATTATCAGTGGAGTATTGTTTGAATTCCTTATTAACAGGAGAGAAAGATTTTTCTATCATATACGAAAGTTCTTAAAAACTACATCAACGCGAACACGCTTTGTTTTATATCGCAGCAACACGTTATCCAACTAAAATTTATAGCTGAAGTGTCAGTTTGCTGTTGAAGTGACTCTGATGGTATGGATAAGGTGTTAACTATAACTCGAAATCTCAGTCAAACAGCATTTATTCTTACAACAACGACGTTTCAATGAACACTTGCACCTTCTTGAGAGTCTAGCATTCAATAAAAAAATAGTTCATACAAAATAACATGGACATTATCACACTTACATTGGAATTATAATAATAATAATAATAATAATAAAACTAGACACGGACGTAGCATTTAAACTGTTCGAATTTATTTAGTAAAATTAAAGACACAGGTAGTAAAGAACAACAATCTAATTTGATATACAAGATACCATGTAAGGATTGTAACAAACAATACACCGCTCAGACAAAGAGATACACATACGTTTGGATGAACATAAAAAGAATTCGATATACACTAACAAAAATATCAAATGTGTACTAGTGAAACATGTAAAAAACACATAAGCATGAATCTGATGTTGACAATACCAAGATTATTAACAAAGAATCTAACATAAACAAAAGGTTCACTTTAGAAATCTTAAATATTAAAGCCGATAAAAATAACATTAATCGCCAGACAGAAATAGATAATTTAAATGTAATATACCACAATTTTATAAATTATAACAAAAATAATCCATAACAAATGTTCACACTGTTACAAGTTTTGCAACAACGCTTGTATGTTTGTTATTTGTCTGACTAATGCCCAGTTGCACCGCTAACACTTAAAATTTAAATTTGGTTTTATTCAGTTAGCCAATTCAATTTTATACTATAATTAAAAAATTATTCGACAGGAATTAACATTAATCTATTAAATTTTAAGTGTCAATGGTGCAACTGGGCATTAATATTTCATCTTTTTTGTTACCTTAAGTATGTACTCTTAAAAACCGTTTTTATTGGACAATGTTAATTAATCCTTTTACTTAACTTTACTTGCTTGATCTTCTTATAAAAATTCTTGACCGTGAACTTGGCGCATATTAATTTAAAAAGTGTATTCCGCAGTAAAAATTATAAATAAATGAAACTCCAATAATTAAAACTATTCTGATTCAATAAATTATTTTTACGATTCTATACACACACTGAATGTGTTCCCAAAAATTTTGGGCGTTTGTTCGCCACTATTTATTAGATTAAGTAAGATAAATAGGTAACTCCTTCAGAAAATCATCCCCAAATATTGACTTATCTAACCTCCTTGAGGCTAGAAAGCTTTAACGGTATTAAAGAACCGAAGATCAAGTTCACACCGACATCAAAGAAATGTCCGAGACCAATTTATCCGCACCAAAATCCTAATCGGTAACGTCTGCCGGTTTATCCCCCAGCCAATTTTCCATTCGTGAAATCACCTCTCGGCCTAATAACGCTCCAAGCAACGATCTACGTTTTCTGTCAGCGCCTCTAGCGGTGCAGGATCAAACACGGAAGGAGATGTAGGATTACATGCTAAACCCTGGAAGGGATTGTTTTAATAGCCTGGAGGAAATAAACAGAGGTAGAAATATTGAAATTGGGGCTATAACAACGTCAAAAGGATGAAATTTATAAAGGATGGTATACAGTTGCGTAAATAGGGTCCGCAAAATCCCGCAACGCGGGGGGGGGGGGGCGCAGATATGGGGGCCCCAAATTGCCACGAAACTACCATTAATTAATTTATATTTTAGTAATGTAAACGCCAGTTTAAAAATTTCAAAATTTGTGCGCTAAATTAGTCAGGAAGAGGGTTGTAAGATGGAAGTACTGGTTTAAATGAAGTTAGTTGACCATGCTTTAAATAAAAATAACTTGTAAATTTTAAATTTGACAATGATAGCAACCACACTATAGTTGGCAGCGCAAGAGATAGCTATATAAAGAACCGACGTACGATGAGTAGTAAAAGCAAGAACGTTATAGTAGACGAAATTATTTTAATTAAATATAGTGTTTCTGTTTCTTTTTATAATATGATTATAAAGAATTCAAAGGTAAGATTATAAATTGAACTTGTATATCGTAGGGTAAATCTAATATTATTATTGTAGAATTATGGATAAACGAAAACACGAGAGTGGGGCGCAAAAACGAAAAAAGAGAAAAACAGAGTGAAGAACAGCTCGCTAAAAATACTAAAATTAAAAAAATATTGTATTTATAATTATTTACAGTAAAATTCATCAAAATATACATTGTATTTTTTTGTACCTAATCATATAATTTTCAGAAGTTTATTGGGGGGGGGGGGGGCTACATTTTTTGCGGGGGGGCCTCTAAATCCTAGTTACGCCACTGATGGTATAGCAGGTTAGAAAACTTCCTGGTGAAATCGAAACCAGATAAAGTTAGAAAAACTCTAATAAGAGGAAGTATTCTATTTATATTGTATAGCATAATATCAAGATTACAAACCAAACAAACTTTCGCTTTCAGTGATTTCAGAAACTTTATCGCTATTTTCCTCTCTTTTATAATTAAAGTACGGAGCAATAATCCATCGTTTATAATTTAAATTTAATGGTGTACAAAAAATCTGGTGTCAAATAGTCGATAATTGTTAAATGAGATGCCAAAAAATATTCCATCTAATTTGAATTTGAGAGGGAAATTTAATGGCATGGACAATATTGTGTACCGATTCCATGAATATATAACAGAGGTCGGGATCTGATGACGAATTTATGACAAATGAAAAGGACCCTCAGTGACATTCCATTAGGTCTCATTTTTAATATTTTATTAAATTTGCTCGCGGAATAAATTGGAACCGTGCATTCACAATTATAAATTTATAAATAAAAAATTATTTATTTATAAATAAAGATGGGGTCCCGTGGCTTCGTGCCTGAGTGTCTGGTCGCGAACCTGGGGATACCGAGTTCAATCCCGACCAACGCCAAATATTTCTAATTTCAAATGGCACAAAAGTGACTCCTGTGGTGCACTCTCCACGCCAGCAATGAGTGCCCGTGAGGTGACGCCTGGTAAGCGCCCGCACGGTACAAATATGTCATCATCATTACCGATATCTGCGATAAAGCAGATTGGCACACCCAGAAATGGGTAATATTCCGTGATGATATATTTATTTATTTATTTTAAATTTATAAATACGATGATTTTTGTGAACCGGGATTTTAACCCAGGATTATGAAACCCTCTTAAAATCAATGATTTTTTCACAGAAATCTTTATTCTTAATGTTAGTTTACGACAATTATACCTAAACACACTTGGTAGTTAACCCTCCGCTAGTCGCGCGGTCTACATACGTAGACCACGCATTTTAAATTGAACAGTAATAATTTAAACAACATTCAACATATTAACTGGGCAGACATAGTTCTCAGCAGCTGTTGATTATTCGGCATTCTCTAATTTGGGCACACTAAGGGCCGGTCTTATAAACAATAAATTAATCCTTAGTTAGTTACTACCACTGAAATATATACTAACTGGAATGCGCGTACGAACCGTGACCGTGAAGCATATTGAAAGCCTGCTGCTGGAGTAGTCGGCAAACATCGAGACAGTTCGAGAATAGACGGTAGCCTGCTGCTGGAGTAGTTGGCAAACATCGAGACAGTTCGTGAGTAGACGGAAATTATTTCGTGTGGCGCATGTTTAAATAAATGAAGCATAATATGAAAACAAAGCGATCAGCTATGATACGAGTTATTCGGCTAGGTTTGGTTCGGCACGAACGCACGCGAACAGGACCAGCCATTATTGTTCAATGAGCTTCAGTGCAGCGTACGCTGATAGGTAGAGTATGCGAGTTCCAGTTAGTATATATTTCAGTGGTTACTACACAAGTAAATTAAATGGACCATTAAAAGAGAAATTTTCAAAATATTATTTTAAAGCAGAACATTTGCATTCAAATAATTATTTTTAAAAAAATCGGTTTTTACACAAGTATGAAATTAAATAATGAAATTTGAATTTGACATTTCTTAAAACAGCGTTTTAGTTAATATAAGACTTGTGCTACCAGCCATTGTCATAATATATTTTATATAGATTTGTCCTGTTTCTGAACAATTTTGGTAGCCTACCTCGTGCAAATATAAATGCATCATCATTATCTGTTTATGAATCCGAGGACACTGATGATAGATTCTAAAGATGACATACTCGACACACACATTTCTTAAAAAAATATTTAAAAAGTAAAAAGTTCCCTATTTCAAGTTGTTTTAAAATAAACATAACAAAAAAAAAATACAGTTTGACGTTTCTTTAACAACTGATTTAAATCTAATAGCATGAAATTCCGCAATTACTTTAATAGGCCGATTTACTTGTCATTAAACTTTTATAATACCCAAATCTTCAGTTAAATTTGTTTAGTAGCTAACTAAATTTTAACTGTTGATTAAATAATTTTATAAGACCGGCCCTAAATACATTTTATACGGGTAGTATTTTTAGTTTGTGCAATTTAAATACAAGTGGTCTACGATGGCAGACCGCGCGACTAACCGTGTTATATTTTGTTTCCATGCCGAGTTTTCTTATTTTTGTTACTATTATTTATTAATTTTCTTTAGGCGTTTGTTATAGTTGGCAATTTTAGATGTAGATATACCTATATCTACATAAAAATAAAGTAAAAAAATAATAATTGTATTTTACGTTTAATAGTTTTTTTATATACGTATAGTGCTGTTTAATTTGTATCCATTCAAAATGTAAATATTATAGTATAAATTTTATTTTATGTGAAAGGAAAAACTTCAGAGAAATTTACTTTTAATGTCTCATTAAATATTTTTTATTAAAACTAATATTATAAGCAGTATCGACCTTTAAACTAATAGACGCAGCGTACGAGCAAAACACTTGTCCCGCTATAATGGTGCAGACACAGTATCTCTATCCTTCAACAGTACGGAAGTTAAGAAAACGCGGCAAAATAAAAAAATTGATTTGTCCCTAACTTAGTGCATAATTGCTAAGAGTATAGATTTTTTTGTGCATAATTAGTTTTATTATATATTTTTAATACAATATATTATATTATATGGGACAAGTAATAATTAGTAAGAACTTACATAAGAAATGACACAGCTGAACCGCGTACGTACTGCTCACTGTACGAAATACTCCGTTTCTCCATTATTTTGTCGCATACATACCTCACAACACATATACGTATATATAGACAGAAATAATTGTAAATGTTCTCCAAAAAAGTAAATAATACACAAGTCACGAAACGTCAAATGTAGATTTTGACAACTAGTTAGTGATAGAGAGCAGTGTATAGAGGTTTACATATAGCTGAAAAAGATGCACAATGAGTACGAACGTATGCGCAGTGTGCTTTAACTGAGAACTTCCGTATTGTTGAAGGACAGAATATATATTTCTATCCTTTTATGTTGGAGCATTATTCTAACAATAAAAGAATAGGAGAGACTTGGTCCATTAGTTTAAAGGTCGATGATAAGCAGTGTTTAAAAGGTTTACATTGTAGTCTGCGCGACTAACAAAGGGCGCACACTGTATTAATACATTCTGTTATTATTGTAACATTCAAAAACAGTATAATAATATAACTAATTTATAGGTTGAGTTAATAAACTTTTCTTTCTTTTTTTGTTTCAGGTAAGGCTGTAATTATTATTACCGACCAAGCAGTAAGTTCGCCATAACCTTGCATATTTAATTAAGATTAAAATGTTCAGAATATAAACAGAACCAAATTAATCTTGTATTAAATGCGGAGGAATCCGTATTTTTAACAAAATTATTGCGTGTTTTGTGTTTTACGTTTTCGTGCGGTTACACCCAAATGTTACGGAAATCTTAGTTAAGCAGATAACATCTTTTGTAAATAACACGCAAAACGTAATTTTTATGTAAAAGGTTGCAAAATTAATAAATTCATTCTTTCGTGTAATTACGACCAATTAATCAAATCTCTAAAACGGAACGTTGGTTATAATTATTTCAATAAGCATTTGAAGTTAGCAATAGTTATTTTCAATTGACGCACTTAAAATTTGAGGTTCTATTTAACTGTTAAAAAGTAATATAACCCTGTTAAAATGATGTTACAAATTATAGTAATAAGTAATTATAGATATTTTGTGTTAATGGTTTTTTATGGACCGCATAATTTCGAAATGTGAGGATTGCATGTACGAGTGCTAATACCTGATTTTAATTGTTGTTCATACTTCAGCTGTTTCGAAATCAAAACAATTTAGATACAGTGGAATGTAAACTATTCAGCCACATTTAATTAGTAAATAGTACATATTGTGTGGGACTTAATTCATTATGCATGTTTCATGTTTATAACCTTTATAACACAATAATTGATATTCATTACCGTCAGGTCAGGTAATCACAAATTTGAACTTTAACTTAATTTATACGTTAACACAAGACTTAATTTATTTAAGGAGTTACCCTATCGATAACAGCTGCATAATTAGTGTAAGGAATAGTATTAGCAATAGCAAAAATTGTAGTAGAGCAAGAAGCATCGTACAAACTGAACTTTGACATTAACTAAACAGAATTTATATTAAGTACTAAGTAGCTTATTATCGGGTATGAAATAGTGCAACTTTGAGAAAATACGTAACGTTGTTGCATATAACAATTAATTAGTTATCTATGACAGTTTGTTGGGAAAGTAAAGTTAGGATAGGAAATATTGTGGTGATGATTAAATTGCTTTCGTACTGCTCTATAAAGAAAATTCCGAATATGGTGTCTAATTTTGAAATATATACTGACAGATGTGTGTAATAAACCAATCTTATGTATTACTCAATAAATTTGTGAAGCTATTAATGCAAATAGCATGGTTGATGCCATTTATACTACAGTATAAATGACATCAGTAAAATACTGACTTATCTAAGGCGTGTGACAAAATTGATCATTCTATTTTAATTAAAAAGCTTCAAAGTTTTGGTTTGTCAGACTCATTAATTACTCTAATATCGTCTTATCTTATTAATAGATATCAATATGTTTACTACATAATCTACGGATTTTTTTTTTACAAAAATCTGGTGTCCCGCAGGGATCTGTATGAGGACCTTCGCTTTTCAACATATTATAAATTCGCGGTCAATTTGAAATTGTTTTGTAAAATATCATCTGTAACTGAATGTGAAAATTTACAGAAAACATTAATATTATTACTGATTGGTGCAATGTGAATAGACTACAGCTGAATATTTTGAAGTATCAAGGTATGACTTTCACTAGAAAGCAGAATGTTATTAAATTCAATTATACAATTAATAACTGTGAACTTAATCGTCCTCATCTGATTACTGATTTGGAGGTAATATTTGATCCCAAACTCGCATTTACTAACATGTTGAATCGAAAAAATCTAGTGCCTTTAAAAATGTAGGTTTTATTATTAAGAATGCGGGAATGTTTAATGGTTGCGTTTTGAGAGTTCTCTTTGCGTCTTTTGTGCGTCCTCATCTGGAGTATTGTTCAATTATTTGGAATCCAATTTATTCCAACTCTATTGAACAAACTGAAAAAGTTCAGCGTAGATTTTTATAATCTGCTATTAGGCACATATCCTGCTAGAGATACATCACAAGGAAAGCGGAGTATTCATGCTATAATTTTGCTAAATAATATAATAAATAACAAAATAAATTGCGCTTATTTACTTAATAAATTAAATTTTCATGTACAACTGCGGCCAAAAAAATGGAAACACCTATTTTTTATTTTTGTAATTCAGTCTTTGCCAGGATATTCAAACATAGGCGTCGTAAATTTTCTGTAATTATTTACATAATGTCAATGTCACATTAAAAGAAAATAATTTGAAAGCACTAAAATGCCTCGACAAAAAGTCCAGATATACATAAACCCCATTGAAAACATATGGGCCCTGTTACTAAAGAAAATACACTCTAGACAAATTAGACAGAAATGAATTGTGGGAGGTGATACAATAATCTTGGCAACAGATTGATCAAAATCATATTAGGCGTACGATTTCATCGACGAACAAAAGTTTGCAAACTGTGATAGAAAAAAATGGAGCCCCCATAAAATATTAATTCTTTGTTTTTGATTTTTTGGTATATAATTTTGTGTTCACTATTTTCCATTATATTTTATTTTTGATATAAGTAATACACGTTTCTCTTTCTCTGTTTGGTTAAATTATTTAATTAGTAAAATAAAAATTAAGTACATAAAAATAGTTTTATGGATTTCATAATGAAACGCCACTGCTTGTGTGACATTATTTGATGTCATTTTGACATGGAAGTCATATTACAAAGTTAAAAATTCATAAAAACGGTTAACTAGATAAACGTAGGTGTTTCCATTTTCTTGGCCGCAATACCGCAACAGTACCTAGATTGTCCTCAAGTAACACGAAAACAAATTGCTCAACTAAATGACTGGTTGTTATAAGTATTGTTGAACAATGGATATTTTTGCTGCAATACTAAAGATATAAAACAATTGGTTAACCACTTTTAGGTACAGGATTTTCCCTGCTCAGTATAGGGATTCACCAAGCCAAGCTACTTGGCTTGAAATAAAAAAGCTTGGCTTGGCTTGAAAATTCAAGCTTTTTTTAATGTTAGGCTTGACTTGGCTTGGGCTTGATGGAACCAAAGCTTGGCTTGGCTTGAAAACTTCAAGCTTTAAAAGTTTTAGGCTTGGTTTGATTTTCAAGCTTTATCAAGCTTTTTCAAGCGGTTTCAAGCCTTTTCAAGCTTTTTCAAGCTTTCAAGCTTTTTAATGCTCATGCGCAAACTCATTTTCGCATGCATATATAATGTTTTTTATTTCATTTATTTTATTTTCACGGTACATACATATGTATAATGGGTCTTGAGAACTTGAACTAGTGTAAGTACAGGATACATTTACTGATATGTCGGTGCGTTTCATTTTGTCGTGGTAACGATGAATAAATCACGTTTTGTTTACATAATTTTTTTGTGGTATAATTGAAATAGTTATTTAAGTATTAAGGTTAGTAGAAGTCACGGGTTGAGGAAGATTTTTTTAATATGCGATACCGGTAAAAGAGCTCTTTCTGACCGCAATACTTATTACGTATTTTGCACGATCGACATAAAAAAATTGAAAATTATTTTGATATATTAAAAATTGTTTGTTGTAATTTTTAAAGTAAGCTTTGATCGTTATTTTTTGCCGCCTCCACCACCTCTGATCGGTAAGTGATTCAGATCATTTGGAAATAAAGTCTACTGCATCGGTAAACATTTAAAAAAAATAATCGTGCAAAAAATAACTATACGAAAAGATAAACTAAAACGGTAAAATATAGAAATTTATGTTTTGTTCAATTATTTCATTTTTGAATGTAAAAATCAAAAATTTAGTATCTTTTATTAAAAAAATACCCTGATAATTGTATGTTACCTTTATATTTTTTTCATTCTATATAGGTTTATTAGTAAGACTTGACTTTGGTGTATTTTAATAACTAAAATTAATAGGATCTATTTTCATGACCTCCCCAACAAACTGTAAGTTTGATATAATACATAGTCATATTTACCCTTTGTTAATAAATAAAACAAAACCATACCCCAAACACTCAAGAACCGTGTTCAAAGAAATACATAATTCTGGAATACTACTTATACAATGGGATAAAACTTACCTGCTAAGTAGGTAGTATCCCTTTTAAACTTCAAATACATCTGGAAATAATAAAATGCTATAGACTGGGATTTCCTCGATATTTTGTTTGTTCGTAAGACAATAACTTGTCCTTTCTATTCGTTAATCGTTGCTAAGACTTAACAATTTCCTTACAAAATAGGGCTGAATATTTTGTATATGTAAACAAAGGCTTAATATCCTGTAACAGGTAAAATAATAAATATTATTTATAAAAGCTTGATGCTTGGTATTTATGATCAAGTTACATAGTTAAAAAATTTAATGAATATTATTTAATTGTGATATATAATCAGATACATTTAAAAATAATAAATCAAATTCTTAAACCTTTGTTTCTATAATTTATTCCAGTTACTTAAAGATTTACGTATCTAATTAAGTTTTTATATAAATTACTTTTATCTTAACAATAATAAGAAATTTTAAAAATTTAAATAGTTCTATATTATCATTATCTATTTAAAAACTTTTTCAGTAACTATAAATTTATTTTGTACTTGTGCGATTAGTTGGTTCAGATTGTGAAAATAAGTGATCTGTGGGACGATGGGATAAACTTTCCCATTTACAAATTTTTGAAGCCTACTAAACTGTTCCTACCTCAGTTCTGAGAAATTCGCAAAACTGTGCTGAAGCAATGAAAAAGTACGTTACCTCCATAAAACTTCGGTTTTGCTGGCCTCGTCAACAATTCTTGTGAAAAGCTTGAAAAAACTTGTTTTTCACCAAGCTACTTGACAGTCGGAGGCTTGGTTTGGCTTGAAAATTCAAGCTTTTTTTAATGTTAGGCTTGGTTTGGCTTGGGCTTGATGAAACAGAAGCTTGGCTTGGCTTGAAAAATCAAGCTTTTTTGAAAGGCAGGCTTGGTTTGATTTTTCAAGCTTTTTCAAGCCAAGCCAAGCCAAGCTTTCAAGCTTCAAGCCAAGCCCGTGAATCTCTAGCTCAGTAATTGGGCTATTGCCTGTTGGGTTAGGTATTAAATAATAATAATATCTGGCAGACGAATTTGTAACACCATATTTTTATTTTCAAATCTCTCGCGATAAAATTTTGCCCCATAGTTCTGCAAAAGATCAAAACCAACTCTTTCTGTCTAGAATGTTTTTTTTTTTTTAACAGAAATTATACTTTAATTACTATAATTATTGATAATAGTAAAACAATTATTTATTTATTAATAATTAGTTCATTCGTGGATAATTTCTGAAGAGTACATTTTGCAACACTCTTATTCATTCATTAACTATTTCATCAATAAGTTCCGTTGTTCTACACATGACATGTAACTATCTTATTCGCTGTGAAAATTATACAGGGTATCTCTTAAATAGGGGGACATGGCTTAACTACAGATTCCTGAGGCTAAAATAAGACGATTTAACCAAACTTGCTTCTACCGGAAAGTGTACCATTTAGCCAAAATTCTGCTTCAAAGGTCTTCGAAAAAAAATTAATTTTGCTTATAATAATCAGACGCTTCATTCGATTTGGATGAAATTTAATATGACAGTTTATATGGTTATAAATCATCTTTTAAGGTGATACTTGTTATTATTAGTGAACCACTAGTGTATGAAACTTAGGTATCCCAACATTAATTAGACCGTAACTTTTTAATGGCAATGCCGAAAACGTGAAATTATTTTTCTTCAGAAAGATACATTAAATAATAAACTTTTCTCTCTCTGTGTAATTTGTGATATCTGTTACGGTTCACACAGAAAAAAATAAAATCTCAGTGTCTGCACTGCTAAATTTTTAAAATAAATTTAATCTAGCGGTCTATCCAAATGTCAAACAAGTAATTTTTAATAACCATATAAACTGTCATACCAAATTTTATTTAAATCGAATAAAGCGTCCGATTATTATAAGCAAAATTAATTTTATTTTCGAATAACTTTGAAGCAGAATTCTGGCTAAATGGTACACTTTCCGGTAGAAGCAAGTTTGGTTAAATCGTCTTATTTTAGCCTCAGGAATCTGTGGTTAAGCCATGTCCCCCTATTTAAGAGACACCCTGTATATTTTATAAGTTTCATTGTTTGACAAAGTTACTATTTCCTTCTCGTTGATAATTATTGTAAGCCAATATCCGTATCACTCCTATTACCGTAGCCCGTAGCGTCATTATATTTCTAGCCTCCAATAAAATTTCCTTCCACCTGAAATGAGTTCTCGCTGTCTGAATGCAGTGACTTGATCTTAATTAGAGCAGAATAAGGTCAAAGGTGCGCGGAACTAACGATTCAAAGGTTTGTGGGAAGTGTAGTAGGTGGCAGGTAAAATATGAACGGACTCAAATGCATTTTATATGGTGGGTTGATGGTTGTATAAATGTCACGGTGAGAATGAGAGAATTTTCATTATAAGAGAGTTCATTTAATTACACACTTTTAATAATGACGGAATTTATTTTACTACCAGGGTAATATAATGACAGTTAGGAGTTCAGATGAAAATTAATTTAATTTTTTTTTTTTTTTGATTATTATTTAACTGGCGAACGAAACTAACGTTGTCGGTATTAAAATATTTTTCCTGAAATTGTCATGTAATCTACTACTTCCCTACCGCAAAATCGGCAGGGAAGTAAAATGCAATGTTGCCTTATTTATTTTCACAAACACAATTTACGTTTTAATATGAAATACAATTATAAAATTAAAATAAATGATGTTCAGTATACATTTGTTATAAATTGTTGTACAATTTTAAATAGAGATCCTTGTTTTCAATGTGATTTGCTTGTTACATGGAAATAGGTTATATGTACCATTCAGTAATTTTATACTTATCTCAGCAACATTGCTAAAAAAATTAGGCTAAAGAAACAAATGTAATGCCTATCTTTCAGTGTTTGCAATTGTTATTGGTTATTTACTATTCTTTGCTGACTTATATTTACGTAAATATACATATATATATATATATATATATATATATATATATATATATATATATATATATATATATTTACATCCCACTACCATTGTGGCGTCCCCTGTGTAATTTTCTACATTCAAAGTGACGTCCTTGTGCATAAGACGTCCGTATACCGGACGTCATATGCACATGGCCTTATAAATTTTTTTCTGACATCAGGGGGGCCTCTAGTATCGTATAGCAAAATTTGTTATGGACGTCAGAATGATAGCGGAATGGAAAATGTATATTTTTTGTAGTTCAAAAAAATTCCACTTGCGGCGCTAGTGTCGTCCGGCGTATATACAATGTATATACTGAAGTTTCATTCCAGCGACATTCTGAACTCCGTACACTTGGCAACAGTGGAACTTTGGATACTACATTAGCGCGCAACTCTTTTAATCGTATTTAAATCTACATTGTGCACTCCTGGTAGTATTTTAAATTAATATTTATGTAATCAAACCTTTTGTTTTGCACTTGTAAAATCCTCTGAGCAAATAGAAAATCAATAAACTATGAAATCAAAATGTATGGTTTACAAATGTAATAAATTTAAAAAAGGTAATTATTTATAAATACTCGTATCATAAAGCTGAATTATTAAGTACAAAGTCGAAAAAGAGAGTGTAGAAATAATTATTAAAAGAAAAAATGTTTAAAACATATTAATATGTACTACAAACGATTTATTAAATATAGATATTTTTTATTCTGGGTACTTCTTCCTATTTCTCCTCTACTTGAGGTGTTTCATTAAAGTGTTTTCTTTTAATTACAAAATATTTTTATACATTTTAGATAGTTTAAATACGTTAAAATATTTGCTTTTTATTTTTATTATAATGTAAATTGAAAAATTTTATTATATGCGTTAGTGAGATATGTAGAAATATAAATGATCAAAAGTAATAACTTTTAAAAACACCGTATTTTTATTGCAATCTATATGCAAACATAGAAAGAAACACGGATAAATAATTTGTTTATGTGTAACAACTAAAGATTAATGAAACAAATTAATGTTTATTAAGTACTCTCTGGAAATAAGCAGGACTGTTCGATGTAATAATAAATATTTCATAAATTTCACTTATTTGTTTTTACCTCCCGCTACCCTTGGTAAGGGAGTTCTAGGGATCTTGCTAAAAATCGCATTTTGAGATTTTGATAAATGACCACGTTCTAGGGTCACTAGAATCCGATTTTATCATTTTCACGATGATGTCTGTATGTGTGTGTATGGATTTTGTCAACGCTCTAACTCAAATACTATCATTCAGAAAATTCTGAAGCGTATTTTAACCCTATTCTAATATGAAAGAAACGATTAGATTTTAGTGTAAATTGGATAACCGGAAACGGCACTTTACTTGAAGCTCATAATGGTTTTTCGTCAAAAAATACCATTAAATGTCATTTTTTCGCATTTTATGCCATGAAAATTAAATCTAATTGAATTTTCTACAAGTATACATTAATAATTTTTCTATGTATTTTACAGATAAATTTAAAAAATAATCTTTTTTATAAATCCCAAAGCCTTTGTTTCAAAAATAAACAAAATTCCTTTGTTACACAGTTTATATTTCAAGTGTGTCACTGCAAAAAAAAAAAATTAGGTATGAATTTAAATTAATAAAAATGAAATAGCGGGAGGTATTGTGTTGGCCACATCAGATTTTTTCATTTTATTTTCTCCGAAGGGGTTAAATAACTCTCAGGGGAGATTGATTTCAGAACAGTTCACAAGCTAAAGCTCTAAAATTATCTTTTGCTGTGATTTATAATATTTTATCAAATTTCCATAATTTCGACTATACTCCTATGTTAAATAAAAAAAATTTGATGTGGCCATCACATTACCTTCCCTCAGTTCTATACAAATGCCATACAAAAAGTTTCTAGCAAAAGATTCTACATTTCCAGTATTTCATTACATTGCATTCTGGCAGTTCCATGAATTTTGTACAAATACCACATAGAAAATTTCTATATTTCCAGTAAAATTATAACACAAATATATTATGTAATTTGCACTTGACACTGACTTATTATGTCAATTAGAATTTTCTTAATAATATGCCTATTATTGTAATTTCCGTAAAAATTTCAATTTATTGGAAAAATAGCCGAACCCAAACGACTGCTTTTCATATATTTTTACTATTTTATTGACATGTGAAAAATAATTTGTTCAACAAATAGCTATTTACTTAGAATAAGCGTATTAAAATCGGAATTGAATATTAATAATAAGCTTATTATTATAAATTTCATAAAAATTTGAATTTATTGCACAAATAGCCGAAGTGCATCCAAACTGTTGTTTTTCACATATTTTCACTCTTTTTTACAAATAATTTGTTTAACAAATAGAATAAAAATATTAAAATCGGAGATTAATAATCATATTAACCTTATTATTATATTTCTTCACTATTTTATTGACATGTAACAAATACTTTGTTTATCAAATACAATTTTTATGACTATAATACAAAGGATGACGGCAAATTTTACTAAAAATATCTGATGTGGACACCACATGACTTCCTTGTACGCCTGTTACACTATACATATTTTGTTAATAATTAAAATATGTATAATAACAGACCCAATCATAAAATTGCACGTATTTGACATAATTTGACATTGACATTAAATTCTTTATTTTTTTGTTATTTCTTGTCCTAATTCATAGCAAACTTAATTACAGAAACCAAAAAGAACATAATGTTTAAATTTAAATATCTCGCTTATACAAAGAACTAATTTAATCATACTTGAAGTTTTCGACGCAAAATTCAATTCTCTAAAACTTTTATTTGAAGCATTTATTGTTAAATTCAATATAACACAATTTTTTTCAAGAAAAACTGATAATAGCTTCAAGTAAAGTATCACTTCCGGTTAGACTATTTTAACCAAAGTCTATTATGTTATTTCCATTGATATAAAAGTATTATATACCAAATTTGAAAAGTTTTGGATTATATTTTAATATAGTTTTCCATTAAAATCTATTATAGGTTTCAAGTAAAGTACCACTTCCGGGTATACCATTTTAACTAAAATCTATTATGTTATTCCCATTGATATAAAAGTATTATATACCAAATTTGAAAGGTTTTGGATTATATTTTAATATAGTTTTTCATTAAAATCTACTATAGGCTTCAAGTAAAGTACCACTTCCGGGTAGACCATTTTTACTAAAATCTATTATGTTATTCTCATTGATATAAAAGTCTTATTTACCAAATTTGAAAAGTTTTGGATTATATTTTAATATAGTTTTCCATTAAAATCTATTATGGGCTTCAAGTAAAGTACCACTTCTGAAAGTTATGCAATGACCAAAAAGGGAGGTGCACAACTAGATGTTATAACAGTCCTAAATACAAAATTTTAACTTTCTACGGCTTCCCGTTTTTCAGTTATGCGAGATACGTATGTACGTACGTACTACGTACGTACGTACAGACGTCAGGGCGAAATTAGTCAAAATGGATTCAGGGATGGTCAAAATGGATATTTCCGTTGAAATCTGGAAACCGATTTTTTTCGCGATTACAATACTTCCTTTACTTCGTACAAGGAAGTAAAAAAATACTGCAAGTATTAATTCAGTTCATATTAAATTATTATTAAAAATAACTATCTGTACTTTTTAATTGTAAGATTTTGGGGTTATTTAAATAGTTCATTCTTCACTTATTTTCACATATTTACATTTACCGTCGGAGAAAATAGAATTGTTGTTCTTGTACTCTTGTACACTAAGTGCAAGAACATTTCACATTTCTATCACATTTTGTGCCATCGAGTTCTTTTACTGTAAATACATTATAAAGATTTTGTTATTGTTTACTTGTATAACGGATATCTACTTTATTTTTGTTATATGTATGAGAAATACAATGGTAAAATTTTAATTTGGAGAAATTTTTTTCCTAATAATTTTAGAACAAAAGTATTAAGTATTTAATGACATTTTAAATGACAAATTAACAGTTCCATTTTCAAATTGCTTACAGATTGCCAAAAGATATTACCATTATCAAGCATTGTAGGAATCTATGATGTTTACAGCAAAGTATGCATATTGTTCTGAAAGAGTGCTTTGGTTTCTGCATCAGAATAATGTATTTAATATTGGCAACGCTGCTGGACGTCACTGTAACGGTAGTATGAATAAAAATATACAAATTGGACGTCACAAGTACTGATTATGTCTGAAATATATACTGTGGACGTCGGATTCACTCAGAATGGAGGAGCTCATAATGTCCGTCAAATGAAAGGAAACGTATATCGTTGTAAATCGACTTTATTGAAATTTGAACCGAAATTCATAATCAGGGGGAAAAATAAGTAGATATACTTTATAAAGCCGATACCTATCTCTATTCCTTTCGGTGGTTGCCACAATGTCCTAGCCATGAAAGGACGCAGCAATGATAGCGGGATGTAAATATATATATATATATATATACAGGGTGTATCAAGATAATGGAACAGTGCATTTTATTCGTGTATGTGAAAAGATACAGAAAAAAGTGATTAAGATATTTTGTAAGGTATAGAGGGGGACACATTTTAGCATAAACTTTATTATCTTAAATCCAGTGGTACTCAAACTACAGGGCAATATTATATTTTCTTAAATGGCATTATATATATATATATATATATATATATATATATATATATATATATATTATTAACTCATTAAATAGAGAATTTTATTCTGAATTCAACGATATAATAATATCATACCCTTACATTGCGAAAAATTTGATAAAAATTAATTCAAAGTTAATATTTTATTTCTACTTTATCTAAGTAATCTGAGCAAACATTCAATCAATAAAACAAAATAAAATTTATTTTAGTTTTGTTTTATTACATTCAAGTAAGCTACGATTTTGGCAATAAATTCAACTTTTAAAATAAATTTTTTGTTTTATTGATTGAATATTTGCTCAGATTACTTAGATACAGTGGAAATGAAATACTAACTTTGAATTAATTTTTATAAATTTTTTCGCAATGTAAGGGTATGATATTATTATATCATTGAATTCAGAACAAAATTCTCTATTGAATGAGTCAATAAAATATATATAATGCCATTTAAAAATATATAATAATGCCCTATAGTTTGAATACCACTAGATTTATGATAATAAAGTTTATGCTAAAATGTGTCCCCCTCTATCCCTTACAAAATATCCTAATCACTTTTTTCTGTATCTTTTTACATACACGAATAAACGGCACTGTTCCATTATCTTGATACACCCTGTATATATATATATATAGCCGACTGTACGGTAGGGAAGGAGAAGAGGTCTACCGTAGAGTCCGAAGTAAAGACGTGATAGATTCTCTCGTGCAGACGTCGTGCGGATTAAATATTGTATTTTGTATTATTTACTCATCTTACCATTTTATTTATTTAACTTAATAATAAATCCATTTTATATTTATTTAAATCTTTTGTGCTTCAACCCCGATCGACCATTCCTCATTCACAGCTGTAACAACACCGAGAAAACAGTAAGTAAATATTATTTTCTTATTAAAATTCACAAACTAGTTTGATACAAGTTGTAAATTCCAATCTGGCTACACAATGTTGTTAACAGTTAGAAACTTTGTTGCAAAATTGGAGTGAATTTCTCTTTTCAGCTTATCATATACTTTTTTGATGTCAAACCTTTTTGAACGATTCTTTTATATTAATGCATACATTAATATTATCAAAGGAACTACTTCACTTTGTAAATGAATTAAATCGTACCTTTTGCATAAGTAACAAATTCATGTTCCTCTTTTCAATTACGTAGAGTGAAAAGCTCTAGTGAACAAAGAGCTAAAAAAACCCTTCCTGTAGTGACCTGTGGGTCAGGAGGTCACTTTAATTGACCATCACTTCTCCCATGTTCACAAATTGGCGCACATTTATTCTCGAAATTCGTTCTCTTCTTTATTTCGCGGTGCAGTAAATTCCCGCACGAAAACGGAATATATTGGTGGTGGAGTATTATAAGCTGAACCGGTCTATTTTCTTCTAATACATCAATAAATTCTCGCACATTACCACTAGGGTATTCAATCGAGCGCGAATGGAAGCGTTTTGTATTTAACTACTCAGTTTTGTTTTTTCTGATCATTGAATCGGATGAATAGCTATCGAGAATAATCGCAACAATAAAATGGAGTGGATGGAAAACTTTTCGAGTAGGTAGGATTTTTATGAAGTAATATATATTTTTTTGTATTGTATTCATATTTGTCAAGCTTCATCGATATTATATATAACATATTATTAGTCACATGTTGATACTTATTTGTTCACGTGGCTATTTGTAAATATTTGTTTGCCGTATATGAGTATTTCATAATAGCTCTATAAAATTTTTTGTATTGTAGCTGAAAATAGCATTGTTCATATTCTGCATTCATATTTTCCTTTTTTTAATAGTTGTTTCTGGACGTGTAACACACAAGATTTTTTGTGCCGATTTCGCCATAAATTCTTTGTATATTTCTCTGCATTTTATGCCATTGTACATAACCTAAAAATGAACACATACTTTTGTCGGTTTTGCATTACAAGTTAATTGTAATTACTTACATTTAAGCTTAAAATGTGTAATACTTTTAAATTTTTGAATATATATCATACAAAATCATTAATTATGTTATTTACTTTTTGCCCTCCTGAAGTGTAATGGGAACTTTACAATTGTATACACAGCAAGTGTAACCTACATTTTACGCTTACTGTGTTGTAACTTGTCTAACTATGCGGTAAAATAATCAAAATACACTGGACGTTTATGGGCATTTAGAAAAGAAATCATCTTTATTATAATAAAGTTCATGTAAAAAAGTACTACCTACTTAAGTTATTTTTTTACTTTAACATTTCCTATATTTAAAATTAATTTATATAAACCAAACTCACGGTAGCGACATCTGTCATTATTGTAAAAATCCGCCGTTACCGACATAGTCACCGATCGATATACCTGTCAAATACGCGAGGCGAACATTGCTGAAATGTCAAATATCGACACCTACCTATTATTTATTACGAAGAAAACGAGCAAATAAATATATTATCAGTCATAAACAACGTCTATTATTACAGATAAATTTTTGCTAGAAGAAATACTCTAATGAAGGTAAGTAAAATCAAATTTGGAAATTGACTTAACCCCAGTATTTTAAACTAACCCTTTTCAGAAGTACAACCTATCTCATTGAAAAAAGTGATTTTCATTATCGTCGGCCAAAAAATTTGATACAATTCTCGTGCGTGAAGTATTTTACAGCGCGACAGCTTTGTTTAAGGCACGAGCCCTTAAGGCGAGTGCCTTAAAGGCTGGAGCACTCGAATGTAAATAACTATTCGCATGTTTTCAACAGCGGTCATCAACTACTCTACTGCATATTGCATTACATGAAGTTAGTTGTAGTTACAAAACAACCTAGGCCTAGTCTTAAAGTTGGAACTATAATTACCCAATATAAAATGACATCATATTATTTATATGACAAAATGCAGTCATTTAAGTTACAAAAATTAAAGATTAATGCCCATATTCATAAACACTCTTAAATGTTCAAAACGGCTCCTTATAATTTTTGACAAATAGAATTAAACTTAACATATAAAATTTCATATTTGAAGGAATTGTTACCCAAATGAAGAAAAATAATGATGAAAGGTTGGAAAATAAAACTCTGAGTAGTCCTTGTACAGTCTCCGGTCCTGATGATGGTTTTTAAAAAACCGAAACCGGTCGACGATTATTTATTCTATTAAAATAATCCATTAAACGTGAAGAAAGGACTACTCTGAGAGTTTTATTTTCCAACCTTTCATAAATAAAATTTCGATTTTTCTTTCAATGTCGACTCTTTTTATTGGATAAAAATTATAACGAACCATATCTTTATGAATATGGGCATTAGTCCTAAAATTTTGTTAATTTTTATGTTGAAAATAGTCCTAAATTGACATATCACCAACCAGTAATACCAACTTCTTTTGCCGGTTTTTCAATACCTGCTTAAAAATTTAAGTACGAGTTAAATAAATAAAATTGAAACGAAATGAACTGTCAAATAACAGATTTATCATTGCTGTCAACAAAACGATGCAATATTATTTACTTAGCTAGAAGAGATTGAAAAACCGATCCGTAGCCTTCTAAATAAATGTTTCCGGACGATTTGGAGTTAATACTACTTATACCGGACGGAGGCAAAAAAATAATTTTTATTCATTACATTATAGTGGCCTATTCAGAGAAACACAGTCATAAAGGTTGTTACGGATATAAAGATTGTTATCATAAAGACATTTGAAACAATCTTTATGAATTTGTCAATTCAGAACCTACGTCGGTATTATTGACAATCTTTACAAAGTAATACTTGCAAATGAACCAGATTATTTGACAATAGCTAACTTCATTATGCATATATGAACTTAACCTAACCTTATATGTCAACGCTTTATTCGTTTAATAATGTGTTGCCAATTATATTTAAAATGCAAACATTCTGCCAAAACAACTAAAGAAGAATATGACATTTGTGTCATATTTGAAAACTTCTAAATTATTTAGAACGGGTATGTTAATTCCTACCACTGATCCCACCGTGACTGAAAAGTTATGGAAAGATTTTTTTTTAAATTTTGATTGAAGAAAAAGCACACATTAGCACCAGAATAAATAACAAGGTTTTCACGAATACCTACCACAGAATATAATATTTTCAAAGAAATATGTATTTACGTCAAAAGTAACTTTCGTCCACGACGGTTTTTATCGTTCTTATTATCATTATTTAAGTCGAAGCAGGATCCATGCGAATAATCAACTGCATTCTGCTAATATTTAGCAGAAAGGCCATTGTTAATAATATTTGATTGATGTAATAATCTGTCACATGTCAATTATTAGAAATAACAACGTGATAACAACCATAAATACATAGTTTTAGCAGTCGTTATAATAAAGACTGTCAAAACACGTAACAATTGTTGACGGTAACCACCTTCAGTACTGAGAATACGAAATTTGATTTTAACAATCTTTACAGTACATAACAACCATAAAGACCATAACGACAACACAAATATTAAGTTCTGAATAGACCCCATAATAAGTATCTACAAGATCGAACCCAGACCGTCCAAATCACAATCAGTCACCCAATTGTGCAGTCACGTAACCTAGTATTTACTTATTAGATATGTCTACCAAAATCTAAATATAATTATAGTACGTACTTTTTCCCTAGTCCTTTGAACATTTCTTCTTTCCTTCATATATAATTCAGGTATCCTTCAGTGGAAAAAATATTCGTCCTAATCCTGATCATCAGACGATGAAAGTGAAACCCATCACTTCAATATACGTCAATAACTCATGTCCTAGACCCACTTTCGGCCGTCCGTGTATCATGGGCCTTCGGCGTATGCTGACCATCACATTATCTTTGAAAAAATCACGATGCTATCGCTGCTTGATCGATTTTACGCTGGAAGTCAACTGTCACACGACTAACACGAAACGGAAAGAGCCTGCAAACATTTACATTTCACCCAAGAAGGAAAAGGGTAGATTGAAATTGTGCTAAAAATGACGGAATATTAATACGAAAAAGACGTATGAAGTCTTGGAGTCCGAATAGGGTTACCAAACGTCCGGATTTGTCCGGACATGTCAGGATTTTTAGGCTGAGGATTCCACCTGGACTTTGAAATTGTCCGGACTATTTAATTATTCACGAAAACAAAAAAACTCTATCAAACAAATTGATCAACATTATCTAACGTAAATTATGGTATCAATCAACTGAAAAAATATTCGTCATTTCTGTGGTACATAATGAACTCAACTTTCAAATTAAAAATAATCTGTTACTGTTCTCTTTGGCAGGCTTATTATATAGTACGGGACAATATATAGTGCTTACATAAGAACACCAATTATCATAACTTTTGAACACCGCATACAATCTCTAAAGCAAAATAACTGAAAATGGCCAAAAATCGCAAAAATCTTACGATTTTTTCAGATTTTGGCCATTTTCGGGGGATTTTCAAACTTTTATCCATAAAAAATGAACCGGTTGGACAAAAATTATGAAAATTGGTACGCTTATGTAATTTTGCCCGTAGAATCGAATGGTCGTGTCGCCAAATTCATATCGACCCATTTTTGGGTTACTACTCAAAAATGGGCAGTTTTGAGCAAAACTTTAAATCTAAATATCTCGAGAACGAAAAATCTCAAAATCTGGAATCAGCGCATTGAGAAGTATTTAGATGCATAAAAATTAGATTTTTGAAAATTTTGAAGTTTTTATCTAAATATGGGGTATATTGACTTTTGGGGCAATAATTCAAAAATGGGTAGATATATAAACTTGGTACTAATATTATTTGCTTGTAAAGACAATGGGTGCTATTCACAGCTCGATACTAAAGCTGTATACTAGACTGTTTTAGTTAAAACATGTATTAGCGCTAAAACAATATTTAATACACTGCCTATTCAGAGATGTATACTAGCGTGTTTTAGTTAATTCAAGTGACTAACGAAAAACATAGTTGACAACATCGTAAATATGTTTAGTAGTCATAGTTATACATTATATTATGTCAAACATCAAATGACATTCAAATGACATATGCTGACATTTCTATAAAAAATTTAAAGAAGTGTAATTAGTTGGTCAGGATTTTTAATTTTTATATGTGTTTAATCCATACACCTAATCACGCTCGAAAATCCAAACAAGGTCATAAAATTTTCATTTTGTGTATTTAAATTTTCTTGGAAGTTCACAAAAATTGTAAGTTTTCTAGCCAACGCTACAGAAACTTTTCGTATAATGCGACTAATTGTCTGGTGGCTAATACCATCTAAATATCCCATAAAGTATTGTATTTGATATGAAATTATGAGTACTAAATTATAAATGTCATTTTAACAACCATAAAATTGAATTTCAAAGTCAAAATTCAAATTGTATTTTTATTAGCATAAAAGAAAATATGTAGTAGGTACTTCCGTTATTGTTTGGTACACACTCTTTGCGGAAAACCTGAATACTACATGAAATTGTAATTCTAGCGAAACACAATCACGGCGAACTTCTTCGCCTGTCAATTCTTCCCTAATCAAATTAATTACAAATCGGCTACTCTCTTTGGACAATCTGTATCTTCTTTTAAATTCGCTGTCTGTGAATTCGGTAAACGGGTCCGTGTGTCGCCGATACACTTTTATTCGCCTATTTCTTAAATTTCGAACATATCGCGCACGTCTTGCATTTCGAATTGCACGTTCAGCCAAGTTAAACACGGTACTTGTTTTACATTTGTGTACTAAATACAAAACTTAGTAACGCTTAGTATCGCCTACTATAGAGCTGTGAATACATTTTTTTAGTAATTCCTAATACAGTTTTCTTAGTAACGCTTAGTATAGAGCTGTGAATAGCACCCAATGTTACGTAAGTATGGAAACCAGTTGAAAAATTAAATTTTTGTAATTGAAAGAAAAATGTGTTGCACCTATGAAAGAGAAAATTCTTTCTACATTTATATACATCCTACCTTTATAGATCAAGTAGAATGTGTCGTGACACGAAATGAGTTTTCAGTTGATTCTTAACTGAAAACATATGGAAATATTATGTACTCTCACTATCTACTATCTATATTGTCTAGAAGGTTGCAGATAAGTTATTTATAAACCTCATCATATGATAATCATCTCATTTCAAGATATTCCACTGTTCGGTACCAACAGATGTCTGGGACACATGAAACATTTCCATATTCATATATCACAATTCGAGAAATATATATATTTTTGTTGCAACTTCAACCCAGCTGATACCGAGTTTCATGACCGTATAAAACTGCCCGTAAACTATTTTCTTGGCGCCCAGAAGTCTTATTGCAAAAGCGAATGGAAAGGCGAAAGAACTTCGCATTTTCCTTGGACCTTTCAAAGTTTATTTCAATGGAGGGACGGAATTTAGTTTAAGAGGAGTTAAAATAGAAGGAAAATAAACAAAAAACTAAAAGAATTACGTTAACCTAAAAGTCTTTCAGTCTCCTGTTCCTATATTTTATTATAACGAGCCGATACCATTTTTTTAAAAAGTATTTTAAATGATATGCAACACATTTCATAGTAATAATAGATATTTACACACCAAGTGAGCTAAGGTAATGTTTATTCATGAGAAGAAAGTTTAGTTAATTTCTTCGAGTGAATAAACATTCTTAGCTCACGTGGTTTGTACAATATTTTATTCAATTTTGACGAAATAGTAATAAAAAACCATTATAATATTTAATTTTGACAAAATAAAAAACTGATCAGTTAGTAGGCAGCATAACAAATAACAATCGTCGCTGTTAGACGTCGTCATGTATTTAAAATGCTTTATTGTCTGTCATATGTGCCGTGAAAAATAATGAAAATGGCTCATAATGTCTGATAAATATTATGGTGTTATTTTCGTACTTAATGTTATTTTAAATGCATTATTTGTGAGAGTGATTTAATTTATTTTTTTTAATTCACATGTGAAAAAAGTGTTACTTATAGTTGTTGCTATGGAGCTAATAATGACAGTTTCAAACGTCATAATTGAATAAAATAATAATTTATTATTTTCGTAAATAATGAAATAAAAAGATTGGCTCCCGAAATAGTCACGAAAAACAAGCCCCCACTCCCATGATGTCGAAGTACATATTATCATTCATAGCCAATAGGAAAACAGTTCGCGTTATTTATATAAATAAAAGTAGGCGATAGTTTGTCACATGTTAAACTGTATGTTCTCCGACGTCATATTTTGTTTCAGACCGCGTGATTTTTTCAAAATATTACACAAATTTTAATATTTAATTGTAAAATATCTAATGGATATTTCGAGACATTTTAAAATTTGAGGCTCTTTAGAGAACAATATCTTTTGAAATTTAGTACTTAGAAGAAGTCATATAAAAATTCTTGCAACAGCCCTATTCAAATCTTTAGGAAAGACTCGTAGGATAATGAAAAACTGCTACAGCGTAGGTCGTATAAATTATAAACAAAATTTACAACCTGCTTCAACTACAAGAACTATTTTGGAATTTTATTTATGATGCGTGACAATTCTTCATCTACATTCTTGTAACAAGTTATAAAACTCTGCTAACACACGATTCTAAAAATGAATTATGTACAATTTAAAGAAATAAAATTTCTAGGATAAATGGCACATGTACTTTGACATTTATATTCATATCGTCCAATCTACAATAATAATATGACCTTTTACTTCAACAGAAAGTGTACCTATTGATTTTTGCTATGATTGCACGCTATATAGATCGTAGTAAATATTATTTTTTGCTTTTGTTTTTAGTTACATTTGCATACATGTTATTTTAAAATTAATTGATGTATGTTTATTATGTTGGTATCTATTCTGTTTTTACAAATTGTGTTTTAACATTTTAACAATGAACGACACGACGACATTAACGTAAAAATGAACAAAATGACATTAGACAAAATAATTATACATAATATACAACTAAAAAGTATTTTATATGATAAAAGAAACAAAATATACAAAGATAAAAAAGATATTTGGCCCAACATCAACGATAATATAAGGTTTTATCTACTATGGTCTTGTGTGCTTTTATCTTCTCTTTTGCATCAGCCGTAGTTTTATTATTTGAAGCCATATTGCAATAAATTAAAATAAATTGGAAGAGATATAAAATACATAACCTCACTTAAAAGTAACAGTTCGTTGCGATACCTTACGACTCTTTCGATTATAGTGTAGAAAACAATGTCGGGTGCTGCTAACGTCAAACGACTTACGACAACCGACAAACGACTCAATGGAGCGTTATACAGAGGTATATTTTCGTGCTGCTATCTATTCCTTGACAGTTGCAAGATGGTGCCAAATACGAAGTGACTCCCGCTAGAACTATAAAGAATACATAGGTATAACAAATGTGAAATTCTTTAAGCTTCCACGGCCATTCAAAGACTTTGAATTATGTAAACCCCAAATGTCAAAACACAATTGACAGGAGACAGAACTATGGCGATGATTTGTTTGTAATCGGATCTTCCATCTCAACTTCTACATCGTCGCACTCTTTCTTGCGTGTGACGTCAAAATCATAATCCTCCATTGTAGAACTGGCCTTAAAGGCACATAACAAAAATCCGGAAGATTAGAGAGCAAACATGTACCGGGTGGTAAAGGTTGCATTGTATACGGACAGAATGCTCCGGACACTTCCCACTTACATGAAAGATATGGATCCAGCGGTATTAGTTTTATACGTGCATATAAAAACTTCATTCCACATAGCAGAAAAACTGTCATAAAAATGTAAACATTGTTTATTATGTTTGCATATTCTGTATGCAAATACTAAAAATAAAATAAGTACCCTTTTATGCCACCAATAATTCACGACATAAACAACAGATAAATTCTCCTCTCCTCTAAATTAAGCTCTATATCACACACAATCCTTAGACTAATCCTCTTATAAAATATGTTACCAAGTGACTTTTATATCCATGAAAAAATATTGTAGTGCCAAGTTGAGAACAAGGGCACGCTCAACATTGTAGGGACAAGAGAAAAGCAAAGAGTTTTCTGCGACACCCCACGGATGACAGGGAGTTCGTACTTAGTACGTAAATCATCCTCAAAGCCCTAACACATGCACGTGAAATATTGCTTGACCCAAGAATAATCTAGATGTCTAGAAAAATTCAGGAATATGAAATAGTCTTTGTAAACTACAGCTACAAGATATTTATATCACAAAATTTATATACATACCCACCAACGGGTGGCAAAATAGTTGTAGTCCATAAATTTAAAAATCGTCAATCCGTATTCGATTTCACAATTCTAACAAGAACTAATAATAAAAATAATAATAATAATAATAATAATAAATTAACATTAAAAATCAAAATTTTACGGTAACTTATAAATGTTGATAATAATAGATATTTAGACACGCACGAGAGTTTGATAATACATAAATTTAAAGATAAATTGATGAACGCGGATCTAGGTCCCATCCCAAATTCTAAATTATATAAGACAGTTACTTTATTTAATCTTAGTTATCCAATTAGGTATCCACTCACCTAACACTCCTCTCCCTATATAATCCTAGTTCTCTCCCTTATTCCTCAGAGCTGTTTTGACTTCTGGAATCGTTTACTTGCTGAGTAATCTTAACTTCTCTGTCTTATAATTTTGTAGTTTCTATTATAAAAACGTAGTTCTCGAAGCACATAAATAAAATTATATTAAGGTTAAGGGATTTTTCTTTTTTACCTCCCGCTACCCTAGGTAAGGGAGGTATAGGGATCGTGCTAAAAATCGGATATAGAGATTTTAGTGAATAAGCACGTTTTGATGTCCCCAGAATCCGATTTTAACACTTTTACAATGATGTCTGTAGGTATGTATGTGTGTGTGTGTGTTTCTGTGTGTCTGTGTGTGTGGATCTTGTGGACACGATTACTCATGTATGTGTGTGTGTGTATCTGTGTGTCTGTGTGTGTGGATCTTGTGGACACGATTACTCAAATACTATCAATCAGAAAAATTTGAAATTTTGTATACCCATGTGGGAAGAAGTCATTAGTTTTTAGTGTACATCGGATAACCGGAAGTATCATTTATACAAGCTTTTAACAATTTTTCTTGTAAAAAATTCTTTGAATATAATTTTTTAGTAACTTTTACTAATTAAATTTAAATATAATTGTATAATCTTCAATTCTACGATAATAACATTTAGTAAATAACTCTAAATAACTTTAAATATGAATATATAATATAATTTATTTTCATATATCGTCTTGCCTATGCGTCAAACAAAAACATAATTTTGACATATTTAAACAAATGTCACTGTTAGGAAGAAATTGCATTAAAATTAATAATGAAACCTTGTTAAGGGGAATATAATGGTAAAATATTTTATTCTAATGAAATTAAGGTTTGTAAAAATAATATATTTTCCATCATACATAAATATTAGATTTTTATTTTTGCAGCACTATAAATTAATATTAATTTACAACTACACATTTACGAAATTGATCATGTACGACGAAGAATTTACAAAGATTGCGTTTTAGAGCACCTAGAAGTTGATGCTGATTTTTATAAGAATGTGTGTGTGACGATTTTTCCTTAAAGTCTATTAAAATATTATTAAAAACTTCTCAAATTTGGTATTTAAAACTCATATATAATTTGAAACAACATATCAGATTTTAACCATATATATATTAGGATGTGGTACTTAATTTGGAGCTCTAACAGATTTTTGGGGAAAATAAATAAAACATAATCCTAAATTTCGTATTACAGAATTTTCTATTTATTGGACAACAAATTAGATTTTATTTACAACCGATCAACCGGAAGTGATACTATACGTAAAGCTCACTGCTATTTTAAACATGGAATTAGCGGGGGGTCATGTGCTGGCCACATCAGATTTTTAATTATAGTCCTAGTACTGCTTAAAAAAAATGTTTTATAAATTTAAGAAGATTAAGGTTGAAAAAATGCTGTTATATGCTGCACTTTATACTATGAACCATGTAATGTCAATCATTATGTCATGTAAGTTAAACGAAAAGCCAAGCTGTATTTCACAGTTTGTAACCGTCAAAAACCATTCCATTACCTCTCCATTTTGTATATGCCAATAAAATAAATTGAGTTGCGTATAGCATTGAATATACGTCACCCGTTGCAACTCCATCTACATTTAAATGCAGCAACTACAAGTGCAGTGGTTTCCCTTTGCGGACACGTTTATTTATGTGTTCGTGCACATCGCCAGACTTATAAAAACGTCTGTTCGTAATACATTTCCCACCGTGGTGGGGGTACTTGCGCTGACACCGTAATGGATGTCATACTTCCGGTACGGAATTAATACCAACACAGAAAGCGCGGCAATTTTCAAAACATTACAGTAATAAATTTTCACCATGTTGAATGAAATGGAAAATGTATGGTTTCTTTTTGCTCGGCTTTTTCTCAGACGGAAGTGTTTTTCTTCCATTAATCCAACGAAGAAAATGTTGGGAATGAAGCTGTACAGCTGCTATTCATTTTACTCCTTCAGAATCGTATTTTAAATTAATTTATACCACACTGTTTCACATTTACAATACCTGCGGTAATTTAATTTAATTGAAACTTTCCGTATGTACTTAACGAAGAAAAATATGACACAATAGCAGTATTTCATTCGCGTGAATATCTATAAATCTCAATTATTTTCTGTAGATAGTAAAACAGATGATTTTTGTAATAACGAAACTGCTTGTAATGGTTAGGTAAATATCTGAGTTCGAATCCGACCTCAGTGAATATGAAATGTATTTTAAAAATCTGTTGTGGCCAGCACAATACCTCTAGCCATTTCCGCTTTGGTACATAAGGGTGTGAATATGTTGGAGTTGCGATAAAAGCTATAAGAGCGACGATAAGAGCAGCGATAAAAGCGAATCAAATCTATCTTTCTTTGATGTGTTTATGTTGGAGCTGCGATAAAAGCTATAAGAGCGACGATAACAGCAGCGATAGAAACGGATATAAATGTTGCTGACAATATTGTTAAAGCTATTTGTGTCCTACATAACACAATCATTGATATGGAAGGTATTGAACATCATTTAGAAGATACATTAAATATTCCAAAACAATGAAATACCACAACTAATAAATTTATTTAAAACTTACTTGTGTCACAATTCCATTGTAAATGACTTATAATTTTTGACAAAATGTACTGTAATATCTGTTGTGATGGTTTTTATTTGTTTGATCCCATAATGGAGATCTAACAAGTACTTCGCTAATTAATTTGTCTACCTCCATCTCTAGCGTAGCGTCTTGCCTAGTGTTGCCGCGAAAGGAGATATGGCGAGAAACAATCCACTCTCGTCTCGTCTCGAATATTCGAGGACGAGATTTCTCTGCATCTTGTCTCGTCATATTTTTCCTTACTTTTTCTTGATCTCGACTCGAGAGTCTCGAATTTCTCGAATTTATAATTAGAAATAGTAACTAAATTAACATTACAAGCAACATGAATATAATAAACGCGTACCATTGATTAAAACATTATTTTACTAAGTCTGGTGTTTGAATGTTATAGCATTTTCTTCTTACTAAAACCCAATAAATTGAAAATAAATAAATATGAATATAAATGAAGAGGCAATTAAAATATTTATTTATACCGACAAATATTATATTTTGTATAATATTTATGTAATATAAAAAAAAATCGAGATATCGCTGCATCACTTGTCTTGCCTCGATGAGAGCGTAGAAATACATTCAATTCGTTCTCGACGCTCTTATTGCTGCTCAGCTCCTAAGTGTAGCTTTGCGCGCTGTTTCAATGTAAACACCTACATTTAAATCTATGCATCCATTCGCACTGCTTCGCTAGTATCGCCGCTCTTAACGTTTATCGCAGCTTCAACATAAACACAGCCTAAGTATCGAATAAAAGTGACAAAATTAAGCTTTATTTTCCTTATTCTCAAAAATAATGTTCCACGTATTTAGAAATCCATTTATTCCGCACTTATTTCACCACTTGAATAAATCTTCCCTATTATATAAATAAAAACTTGACATATGGCGCAATTTCCCATCAGCTCTCCCGAATTTGCATGCGAATCACATCATCGATATCATCCGCTATGTAATCATGGTTGGCGTTGGCACGGGCAGCAATGGCCGCCATATATCACGTGATCTGAGATCTGGAAGCATCATAGCAGGCTGGGAGATTTATCTTACCCAGAGGGCTTCACTCATTAGCCGCAAAGTGCCTCTGAGATCGCATCGCAGACAGGGAAAAAGATAGCAGGGGATTTTTCAGTTTTTTAGTTGCGAGCTCTGAGTTACAAGCTGTTTAATTTTTAAATATTGCGGGAAGGTTTTTTCCCCTTTACAATTATCTGAAAATATGTGTTGGAATATAGCAATAAATGAAAAATGTTTGAAATTAGCTCCTTTATGTTTCGCGATTAAGCGCCTTGTTCAAGTGGCGGATGTTAAGGTTGCAAAGATGTTTTACTATGCAAAGTTTAATGCCATTTTAAACTATGGAATTATCTTTTGGGGTACTACTCCTTCTGCTGTAAGATTATTTAAACTTCAAAAACGCGCAGTAAGGAATTTATTTAATTTGAAATATAATGAATCATGTCGAATAATTTTTAGAGCAGAAAAGATCCTACCATTACCATGTATGTATATACTTTCTGTAATCTTGCATATTCGGTCTATCTCTAACACAATTTTGACACATGAAAACATACACAATTATAACACAAGAAATAAAACTAATCTTGTTGTTCCTAAGCACAGATTATCTCTATGCACATACAATCCTAACATAATGGGAGTAAAACTCGTAAATAAACTACCCTTTACTATAAAGAATTTAAAATCGGAAACATTATTTAAAAATAAATTAAAAGTTTTCTTAATTGACAAGTGTTACTACTCTGTGGACGAATATTTAAATGATGATTTAGCATTAAACTAATGAAAGATAAATGTAATATTATGTATTTAATTTATAACTGTATTTTATACTGACGAGCCACATATCAATGTAATTGGTCTATTGGCAAAATAAAGTTATTATTATTATTATTATTATTTATAAGTATAAATTTAGAAACTGTACATCAATATACATTAAAAGTATATATTATCTACTATTCATTTACGTAAAATTGTAAATGAAAGATGTAAAAAGTAATGTAATGGTCTTCTATTTATAAATCGTCGTCCTCATAGTTTCATATTTCACAAAATTCTATAAATACTTAATGACACGAATCATTTTACCTTTTTTTATTTTACGATAATGTCTGTGTATATGTGTGTGTGTGTGTTTGTGGGTGTGAATGTTAGAAGGACGGTTTTTTAAAAACTATAAGACTTAACACCTGTTTAACTATGAATTCCTCAATCTGACATTCCTGGAAAGGAGCTGAAAAGGTTTTGTTATTACAAATGTAATATATCGCAGAGGCTCAACTACATTAAGGAAACCACGTGACAAATTCAAATGTTTATAACATAGTAATATTTTTTTATAACATAGTTTGTAAATGACATGTCAGTGTCAAAAATCAATAGTTTTAGTGATATTCTGAAAGCTTTTTCTGGGGAGTACATTTAATCTTTCTTATTGTTTTATTAATTAAATATTTAAAATTATAGGTAAAATGCATAAAGAAAAAAAATACCTTAGTAACGAATGTAAATAAGGTGATAATTTCTTTGTTTTTTATCATCGTTGTGATAGACATGTAGCTAGGGAAATTCTGAATGTTGATTGGGGGAAAACATGTCACGTGACTAATGAATTATATTCTCATACGTAATATAACAAGTGATATGATTATCATCGATGATATTTTCGAGTGAAACCGAGTTGCTGATTTCACGAGTCCGAAGGACGAGTGAAATGTGCTGCTTCGGTTTCATGAGCAATATCTTCAATTATTAATCATATCACGAGCCTATATTTAATGAGAGAATATAATGAATTTTTGTTAAAATTAACTGTCAATGTTGTAAAAATCCCTTAGTAACGAATGTAAATAAGGTGATAATTTCTTTGTTTTTTATCATCGTTGTGATAGACATGTAACTAGGGAAATTCTGAATGTTGATTGGCGGAAAACATGTGACGTGATTAATGAATTATACTCGCACTTAAATATAACGCTTTATTTTTTTGTCACTGCTGAATATATTAAAATATCTTCTATAAAAAATTAACCCGTTGGTTATTTGTATAATAATTGTACACAAATGTGTTATATTTGCAAAATATCACAACATGCCTGTAGAAGTAATACCATTGAGAGTTATGGCCCAATATTTTCATCTCTAGTTAAACTGGCACTCGGTTATAAGAACAATCTGACTTCAAAAAATTGTCAATTTAGGCTATAATATCGATTTCTTTTAACTGACAGTTAAATTAAAAGCCTGTTTAACAGGAGATGTAAATACAGGTTTTAAGAGTACTAAATCAAACGCGGCGACAGTGCTGCCACCAACGGTCGTGTCAGTTGTCGATATCATTTGAAAAATTATTCATGTAAAGTCGAAGCCATATATTCTCCCATCTATAAGTACTTCCTTTGGTATCGATAACACATCATGTTATTACGTTGTTTACAGCAACGGTTAACATGAATATTAAAATAATTCCAATCTATTTGTGTCCAATCGATAGTAGATGTAATTCTAAACCACGTGGATGCTAGAATACCGGAATTGATCTGTCTAGTCCCTCAGTCATGATGAATTATTAATCTGATATAATTTCGTTGGGCTCTACAGTATACAAACATTTTACAGAGTAAACGTACAGAAATAAACAGCATTTGATCAAATGCAAACAGCCTCCGTATTCGTTAGTTCATCACGCCAAGATAAACACGTCAGAAAGTTGGGATATCCTTTCGAATAATTAAATTTGCACCGAGGAACATTTCCCGTTGACCACAATTACCACCATTGTGAATTATAAATTCATCCTTCACAGTAGACTTGGCTAATCTTCCTAATGTAGGGTTATGTTCGCATTGCTTTGTAACAAGAACAAAAAATCTATATAATAAACATTACTGCATGTCGCTATCACCGCTCAAAAAGATTAGCTTTATGGATGATTTATTGCCTGGAAATTGTAGTTCAATTTTATATCGAAACCTGATGTAAAGCAGCACAGCAAAATAAACTGTCAATGTGCCAAACAACCTCCGTCACACCATCAGACTTGCTCGTTATTCGCGGAGCCATCACACCACAAACTTTAGTTTTTTCTACATGAAAAATGGTGACAGTGGAGCTAAACAGACATTTAATATTTCATCTTAGCGAGAAAACTACATCAACGGGCCATCAGTGTCAATGAAAGACAAACGCAGGTTACTGACGAAGATGTGGATGTTGATCGTTAATGTTTTCTCTTTCATCTCAGAGCTCAGAGCCCGTAGATAGCGTACCGCATTCGTTTATTTAATTTCCGTGGACCTATAATTCATTTCACGTAAGAAAATAGCCGACCGTTTTTCCATGCATCAAATAAATATTTTAAATTCGTGAAACCAAACTTTGTCGATAATAAATATTTTTATCAGTAAACAAAAACGTTATTAAACATCACTTAATTCTGTAAATTTTATTTGATAACTAACAACTGACATGTGATATTTTTTTCCATTTTTGTAATATACCTATATACTGCTGAAAAGCACACAGGAAATGTCCGGAACATTATGTATATCTGCACTCTTTCGGCTTGGACACCATCTCTTGCGCGCATGCGCCAACTGCACTTGATTCAGTAATTCTATTGGTCAAGAAGTTTGAAGTATCAGAGAAAGGGAAATGAATTGGAGGGAATGCTTCTTCCACATGATTAGGTGTTTATGAATTTTGTGTATGTTTGTCTTATCATTTCTATATTACATCTCATTGTAATCACTTGAATATTAATATGAAGGCATATATGCATAATATTATATAGGAATAAAGCTATAATATTAAACATTTCAAATAAATTGTTAAATATGATTAATAAATATTTTTTTACACGCGGCTAAGTATGAAAAATAATCTTCTGCAGGTGTTCTCTTTCTTTTGAGAAAAATCAGAATGTCCTGTATTAATTTATTTCATTATTAAACAAATAATCTAATATAAAAAATTATAATTATAACAAATATTTTTGAAATGTCATGAATCATAGGTAAAATTTTCAAGCAGCGCGAAGACGCATAGCATCACGCGTACCGCCTGTGCGCGCATGCGCTTGTAAACGTGTGTCCAAACGCTAGAAAAGGATGGTGATATTAATCTCCCGGACACTTTCCGCTTATACGAGAGATAGTAGTTCAGCAGTATATAGTTTAGTAGGTATATTATTTTTGTGAACAATGTTTGCATTCTGACCAATCAAAGGGCAGAATTTGAATCCATAACTAAACCAACGCTATTTTCTTACATGAAATGAAGTATAGCGAAAGGACTAAAAATGACTGCATTTCTTTTGAGTGCTCTCTTTCATCTTCAACATGAGCATGTGCGCCACCCCTATTTGAGGATTGCAGGGTACGCAAATTTGTGCGCATCGTCACACGGAAGAATTTATACTACCGGCTGAGTAGTGACTGTTGAATTAAGCACAAAACGTTTTGTATTAAAAGTATTAGTGTAGTGAGCATGTACTTACGATGACCAGTAGTGAAACAATTGTTTTACACAATAAAGGAGTCTGGACTGTACTTTTTATTGTGGCGCGCGAAGTAGGACTCTTCGTGATAGGGATGGGCAAAATACATTCAAGTTTGATATTCAATCCTTAACATCTACATAAAAACATCGATTTTATTTTATATAGTATAATCGCCAAGAAATTGATGTTTTCTTAAAAAACATCGAAATCTATATGCCGTTTACTAACAATTTTTTAACCGATTTTGTATTTTTGAATTCAATTTTTTGTTGGTAAATCTATAAGCCATTTATTACTAGCAATTTTTGAACCGATTTTGTATTTTGGAATTAAATTTTTTGTTGGTAATGTATTTCTATTAGTGTTAGTTGGTACATATTTCACTATTTACTATTTGTAAGAGACACCGACAAAAGACTGGTAATATTAAAATGCAGGGAAAATACATAAATATATACTTTTTTTTTGTTTTGTTACTTAGAATCAGGGCATCGAACCCGAACCTGAACCGAACCAAAACAGGAACCAAACCGTAACATTTTAGGGAACCAGAACCGAGAACCGAACCTCAGATATATTTTTAATTGAACCTGAGTCGAAACCGAACATAGTATTAAAATTCAGGTTCGGGGTTCATCTCCGGTTCAGGTTAATTTTTAGTTCGAAAATTAAATACCGCCGATAATCGACGTCTTAGGCGTCTGCGTTGCTGTCTGGGCTGACTTTTCGTGAAAATTGTATTCGTTTCTTGTTGCGTTTTGCGTAAATTCCGGCTCTAATTTTACATTATTTCGAACCTGAACCGCGAACAAAACCGCAAATTTTATTAATGCTTGAACCAGAACCGCACCCGAACCCGTCTTTCAAAAAACAAATTAACCTGAACCTAAACCGAACCCAATTTTCGGGGGGTTCGATGCCCTGCTTAGAATTACATTTATGTTTTCTGTTAAAGTAAAATTATTGTTTAATAGACACATATGTATGTATAATATGTGATTTCTTTTTATACGCAATAAAATAAATTGATAACTCTAATAAGTCCTTTTCAAAATATATTTCAATTTAAATTACGCCCTCAAATTTGATGATTATCAAAAAAATTTCAAAAAAGCTAAGATGTTTAAAAATATCTATGTATGTGATCGGTTTATCATGCATCGATATTTTATTTTTTAAACATCGGTGTAAAGATCGATTTATTTTTAAAAAATCCCATCTCTATTTCGTGGACAACATTTGTTTGTTATGAAAATATATAAGGCAAGGCACATGCTAGTCGATCTATTACATTATGAAACCCTTTTAATCTTGTAGCAAGGAAATATATTATAAGCAAATTTTGGAATAGAATAACAATTAATAACATGAATAATTTCATCCGAAAATCCATTGAAACTATGGACTTAATCACCAATTCAGAACAACAACGGCAATAATTCTCATTAAATAACAAAGCATCGAAAATTCCTAATTCCTCTCTAGTCCCTAGCATAGCAATGTGCTCCATTATCCGTTCGGTATTAATTAAAAGGCAACCACACACCAAGAAAACGTAATTAGATGTGCTTAATTGAATTATCGGATTGTATCCCAGCAACAAGTTCCATTGCTGGCCGAAGTTTTTGCGGAGTGTACCTGTGGTGAAAATGATATATAACTGCACATTTTGCACTGGATGTACCGAGGCAAAAAGCTTGTTTTCAAAGATATTAATGGTTATTATAATGGATTTAATATGGTAATAGGATATAATGTTAGCTAAAAAGATTTTACAGAGGGTATGTTTAATGTTCAGAAAGTTATTCATTATAGCACATAAGAAACCTAACTAAAGCTCAATTAGAAGACCTTTTTTGTATACGAGTATTTTGAAGGCTTCAAGTAATGTTTGATATTTGTACAGCTGTTTTTTTTTTAATATTGATCTTTTATTGGAAACCTAAAAAGAAAAAGACCGAAATATACTAATGATGTTATTGACTTAAACTTTGTAAAGTATCGCAAGAATAAAAAGATATTTCGCGACGGAAATACGTATTTAATTTAAAAAATCTTGAATTTTATTTTCAATTGTTCCTGGTGTTTATTTTCCGTTTATTCTTTCAAATATTTATGAATTTCAATAAATTTTTATATTTTGAGACACCAAATTGTATTTCTACTGTGTAATAGGAAGTATAAATAAGTGATACCAACCTAATCTATACCTGTATTTTGACAATATGTAACAAAAGTTTTTAGAAAAAGTTAAACCTCTTCCAAAAATGGAATAGTAGTAGTTTCCTTACAATCGAGGGCTTATGTACATTACCGACAGGTGAAGCCTTGAGGTGAGATAAAGCGCAAGGCTGTAATGAAGCTCCTACCGAGATTATGTGTACTATTTTATTCACAATCATCCTCATTGTAAATCAATAATATTCAAAATAAATCAATGAGTTATAACCTTTAATTTTATTAATATTTTTGACAGCTCTCATAAAATTTGTTTAGTCTACTTAATTACATGGATTTAGGCTAGGCAACCTCTACATAAACATTTCCAACCCAAGAGATGGTAGTGAAATCTGTTATTTCCAACCCAAGAGATTGTCTTTAAAATTAGGAATGGCGTATTTCCCAATCTCCAAAAGATTAGGAATCGGTATATATCTATAATGATTGTGAATGAAATATTTTGTTATTAAAACGTTGAAATAAAAGGTTGTTCCTATAAACAAACGAAATAAGAGATTTAATTTTACTACACTGACTTCCCCGATCGTCAGAAATATTCCTGTCTGTAATTGTTGTTCGGTTTGATATTCCATTCATTATGTATATTTTTCTGCTGAGAAATGCCAAAAAGTCTCCAATCAGTTGCTACTGAGAAACAACTCCCTTTCTGTTTTCTATAAAATGTTGGCTCTTTAATGTTTGCAGCTTCTGAAGATTCGCTCAAACTGTGCCGTTGTCTATTTGATTACATTATTTCTTTTTTGAAATTTTTAATCATTTCTGACCAAAGTTTTGCTAACAATAATTTTTAAAATTCTTAATTGTCGACTTAATTTGTGCAATAACGTTCTAACTTATAAAAATCTTGAGCACTTTGTATGAGTCTGCTAATTGGATTTGGCGGCAAAAATTCGGGTGGCCTGCTTTTTTGTAAATTAAATTAATACATACTCTACCTTCTCCTCATTGTTTGGTAAAAAGTCGTCTGTTCAATATTTCTTTTTCTGGCTATTTTAACATGGTATATTATAAAACAACAATTTTGTATTCATTCTGCCCACTAACATCTAAATTAGATTATTTAGTGATAAAAATTGGAGCATAAAATTTTTCTCAACTTTTGTTACATTCCAAAGTCTTTATCGTTTACTTTCGCCAGTAGGAAACAAGTATTTATATCTCTCAATATAAGCAATAAAGGCGGGATTCGGACTAAGGAATAGAAATATATTTTCGTTACGCAGCGGTCTCCCGCGTAATGAAAATGGAGCTTTACGAGCCGCGGCCAACTTCAGAGCTGTGTCTTCCATAGATGCATTAACCGACGAGATTTGATATCTTTGTGTTTGTTTCTACTTTGTGTGCAAACTTTCAAACTTTGATAAAGAAAGCATATAATACTTCTCTAACCACTTTAAGCAGTTGCGAGTTTCACAATTTTACTTGGGGAGCTTTTCTATCCTATTATAAAAATAAATGCTCTCAACATTAATTTAAAGTGGCTATTTTCACATACAATATGGTCGAATAATTGGCTATTTAACAATAAAACAACCTCTTAGTTTATGGAAGAATGAAAAATAATCGGACACGCCGTTAAGCGAAAATTATTCATTTCCTGGCCTACGTTTCGATTGTACTACAGTCATCTTCAGGGCTAGAAATATCCTTAAGGTTATAAAAAAAAATTTTGCTTAGTCGAAATACACGTTTTTTTTTCAAAAAATTTGAAAGTTTATGATTATTAGAAAAGATATATTTAATAAATTACACCTGGTTATCTCCAATGGGTCTAATGGGGGTTCCCTATGATACATTTTATAACTGACCATTGCTAGCCCTGAAGAAGACTGTAAGTACAGTCGAAACGTAGGCCAGGAAATAAATAATTTTCGCTTGACGCCATTAATTCTTAGTTTATGTTCTGTTTGTTTTAATTTAAACGTTGCGGCAACATACACTGCTGCCTTCGTCAGGGAATATCATAAATAATAATAAAACAATGGCAACAAGTAACCAAGGTAACATTTTATAACATACATATTTAATGTAGGGAGCCAAGTTCGACTAAATTCTAAACATCGAAGGCCCGGTATTTTCATCTCCGGTTAAACAGCCTGTTAATTTAACTGTCAGTTAAAAGAAATAATAAGGCAGTTTAACCAGAGATGAAAATATCGGGCCCAAACCGTCACAATGATCGAAATTATTATTCTTAACTTTAAAAATCGTTGTTGAGGCGTGTAGGTTTTGCAATAATTCTGGTCCTAAATATTACATTTTTTTATTCTTTTATATTTGTAACTAAAAACAGAATGATTTAGTAATATTTGGCAAACCAATAAAAATTCAGTACGTAAATTAAGGATTACTTAAATTTAATTTGTTTTGTAACCCATAAAAATTAATAATGCTTAATAAAAAGTGGATGAATTTATAATTAAAGAAAATTGTTTCTCATAACTTTACAACCAATAAAATTTTAATACTTTAATGACTACATAATACTATTATTACAAACTTAATTTCATTAATTACGGTAGATACTAATAAATAGCTTTCTTTTTAATTACAAAAAATATACAGGTATTATTGGTTAAGCTTCTTTACAATTTTAATTTAAATGCGTTAACAAATTAAATTTCCAGGTAGTTCATTACTAAAGTATTAAAAACTTTGTACGAATACATTATATTTTTTTGTGTCTTCTTTATAATTCACTTCACATCCAGTATTCAGTTCAATGCACTAATGTACCTTATTCGACGTAGACAACTTCACTTCGTTGACACTTCAATTCGTTGGTAACTTCATATCTATCTATCCACAAGTAAATGTCTGAGTGTATCGAACAATGACCGTCTGTAGTTTACATCTTAGGCTTCCACTAAATGTCAGCTATAATTCCTAAATAATGAAGGGACAGGTCTGCGTTCTCGTTTTTGTGCTTATTGCTGTCTGAACTACGGAGTCTCACTTCATCCATTGTTTATTTTCACTCAAAAATGCGGAGATTAATTTCATAATGGTTGGAATTTAATTTTAAGTCCGGCATATTGAAATTTAATTTCGCTATTGGAATTTACTTATTGACATACTTATTGGTTTAATATTTTAAAGAACAAAAAATTTAATTGAATATTATTATTTTTGGAATGGAAAGTAAAAATATTCATTTTTATTGGATTACTGGCTTTATTGTATGTTTTATTTTATTTTTTTATGGTTTCGGCCAAAATCCTGACTATTATCAAGCATAACGTTACAAGACTTACAAGATATACCTATAATTAATGCGGTTATTAAGTTTTTAACGTCAAAATACTTAAAATATATAACTTGAAGTGTGTACACACTTCAAGATTCAAGAGTTGAATTATAACTAAATTACATTTACAAAATTATTAAAAAGGGAAGGGTACAGTACAAATAGTATTTAAAAACAGTTAGTTTCATCTGGTGGTTTTGTATGCATTCAGAACGTTAGGTAAAGAAGAATACAACCCAAGTTAAAATTAAATGTCAACAAGAACGATTGTAATTTGACAAGGAAAAAACACTTTGGTATTGATCTTTAGAAAAAATTCCAATTCGCCTTACAAAATGAATATTATTATGAAACAAAACCAGATTGTAAAATCTAGCTTTTTATTAAACGCCGAAAAACGTGGTCAGATTGTCAAACATTAATTATAGTCACTATATTATTCAATTAGACACTGTAAATTTTTAGTACTCACATTCGCATGAAAACCGTAACATATATTCATGATAATACGTCTATACAAAAGCAAAATTACCAAATACCACATACGCATTTTTTATTATTGCACATAAAGATTTTACGACCGCATTTCAAAGAAAAATATCAGTACCGAAATATCTTTATACCATCTATTAAATTCCAACATTCCCCATTTTTCAGATTTTAAAAACAGTTTAAAATTTTATTAAAATCCAATACAAATTTATTGGGAAATTCCTCCAGTATCTGTATCAAGGTGGTGAATACAGAAACAAATGAATCCGGGGTCTAAAACAACGACGCAGCAATTGTTCCATTGTTTCAAGCATGAGATCAATTGGAGGCAAACATCGTTTGATGTGGAAATCTTTTATTCTCTTTTCACTTTGATGCTTTAAAAGTGCACACTGTTAAGTATTGTGTTCTGAACTATTTATTGAGGTGTTCACTCCCACGTTATAAAGACTCAGCAAGTTTAAAAAGAAAAATAAATATCCCTAGAATGGATTTCACTAGGGATTTTTTGGGTTTTAGCGCAGATTTCATGTTTAACCAAGGGAATTCAATTGTTTTCTTTGATTTGTAAAATCGCTCTCTTGTTTTCTTTCATTTTCTGTTTGAGCTTTTTGTGAAATTATACTATTAGTGATATATCTTCAATCTTTTGATTTAAGATTGTTTTGATGATATTTGAAATTATCCACTTCATTAACCTCATTTTTAATCCAGATATACTCTAGAATTAATCAATTAATGGGTCTGCAGGAAATGTTGTCAATATCGTGATGTCAAGGTCGGAAATTACCACTTTTCACTTGTTTCTAAACCGGTAACGATATATCGTTGCCAGTAAACACGCAATTGTTACTTTTAATCACTCGTGTGTATGTTGTTTCATGTTAATAATGCATGTAACCTTTATTAAGCATTTAAACATTAGAAAATGTAGCTTTATTTAACCGTTTCATGTAACGAATCAGCTGTATTTTGACAGATCAACAGCATTTTGTGAGAGAGACCACCAACTTAAAATTGTAACTATGAAATTTGACTCTGAGGATTGTAGCATAACGATTCGAAAGTAGCGAAAAAGATTTATCTTGAGTAAAATGCGTAATACAGTTGAAGTTTTATGAATTTTATGTTTTAAGCTTTAATATGACATTAAAATTATAAACAGTGGTACTCAAACCATTGAAAAGTTTTAAAATGTTCTCACTAAATAAATGTTTGTTAATTACTAAACTATTTCTAATTTTTATAAATAAATATAATTTAATGTATTTCATAATTGTTTTCTATTAATATTGTATACACACAAATTTAATTTAAAGCCAAATATCATTTGCAAGGTAGTAGAACCAATGCAACTAAAAAAGAAAACAATCAGGACTATGTGTAATTTAAAACGTTGAGAGTCATGTAAACAATATTTAACTGATCTTGAAATCATGCCATTTCCTACGTATATATACAGGGTGTTATGTAAGTAAGTGATCAACGCTTAACCAATGGTAAAACTGACCCCAAAGATAGTAAATCTGGCAATAATTTTTGTTTAACATACTTTCTACAAGAACTAGAGGCCTTTAAAACTGACCAATCACGTCATAGTTCAAAACTTTATAAAAAAGTAAAAATCAATGTGTTCTCTGGAAAAAATGTGATACCTGTTACAAATGACATAAAATCATTGAAGTCTATTTGGAAATAACTCTCTGTACCGTCTTACAACAGCACGACTATTTTGTAATGTCTCGCTATAAACCATATGCATGTCTGCAGACTCTTGGTTGGTGAAGGTAAATGGTATTTTGAGAATATCAAAAAAACAGAAGATAAATTGTACGTCTATGCAAAAAAACATTTAACGTCAGGTTGACAATCAATACTTTTTTTTCTATAAAGTTTTGAACTATGACGTGATTGGTCAGTTTTAAAGGCCTCTAGTACTTGTAGAAAGTATGTTAAACAAAAATTATTGCCAGATTTACTATCTTTGGGGTCAGTTCTACCATGGGTTAAGCGTTAATCACTTACTTACATAACACCCTGTATATTATGTTAATAAAGATTACCACTCCTACCATACTCGTTCAGCTTCTCTTTTACGTAAGCCTAAATTTTAATTCAGTAAATCCGAAAAAAAATTCTTTAGATTTTGATATGTACAACGTTTTGCTGGAAAATGTCAAACTTCTTGATGAAAATATATTTAAAGTAATCTTAAAACAATATTTATTAAGAAATTGTTTTTACTCTATTAAAAAATATTTAAATTGTAACCATGTCATGTGATATTATGTGATATGCTTTTTTGTTAATCTGACGTGCTGTAAACATTTTAATGTAATGGAGTTAAATAAACAATATTCTCATTTCGAGACTTATTTCATGACAAAATAAATGGTTTGAGTTTTAAAATTATAGTTTACAATATTTCCATACAAAATGCAAACCTTTGAAGAAAAGTATAAAAAGAAATTTCTATTTTTTCCTTATACTGCGAAATTACTGTTCGTGCATTGATATAGAATGTTTGCGTATGAAAAAATAAAGATTATTGAGTGTGGTAAAATGCAGCTCGACTCTTATCGTTATTATGCACCTGGCATCGATTGAGCATACATATGAGAATTAACTTCCACTATAAATTACAGATGGCGTGCAAAAGTGCATTTGTTTCTATAATTTACTACTTTGCTTTACACGTAGGTGCAATACGGTTTATTAAAACGTAATTAATAGAAAAGTATGGTAATTATTGTTTACTCATTTTGCGTAGTGAATCGATTTTCACACAGAAAATTATTCCTAAGGTTATAAATCTACTTGTTTGTTTATGCGACTAAACATCATAATACCAACACTAATTTAAACACTAACTCATCCAAAAATCTAACATGTAGGGTTTTGTCTTAATCCGTTACGTAGCAAGCTGCATGGTTGTGATAAGGGATTTAATGTCTAAGGCTTGCTGGTATGTGTGCCCTTATTTAACAAAGGGATGAAGGGCAACACAACACGCATGAATTATTAAATAATGCATGATACGTTCAAAATTTACATCAACAATAAAAGAGATTGATGTAACGAACGAAAAGCACAAAAATAATGCAGTACTCTCCTACTCAAAGTATTGGCATAAAAATAACTGAGTAAAATCGCAAACTTCATTCATGCTAAAAATCGCATATCCCGATTTTAGTGAAAAAACATCGTTGTAAGGACCCTAGAATTTTTAAAATTCCATGACGTCACACAAACATTCAATTGCTTGTAGTTTTCGAACGATTTAATATTTAAACATTTTTTTTTTTTTCATTAATACCTACTCATACAAGAATAACGCGATAACAATTTTCTTTTAAGTCTTTAATTTCTAAAAATTCACTCAGTTATTCAAATTCTCTAAATATACGTACACTTACGTAACATTGTCTTTACAATCAAATAATATTACTAACAAGTTTATATCTCTAACCATTTTTGAATTAATGTCCCAAAAGCCAATATACTTCATATTAAGATAAAAAAAAAATTCCTGTATCTAGATACTTTTTAGTGCACTGATTCCAAATTTTGAAACCGTAGGTCGATATCTCTTTTCGTTCTCGAGATTTAGATTTGTCGAGATATGAATTTGGAGTTATCATCATTTGATTCTACAGGAAAAATTACATAAGTATACCAATTTTCATAATTTTTGAATACCGCATACAGTATTTATAGCAAAATAACTGAAAATGGCCAAAAATCGCAAAAATCTAAGGTTACGATTTTTTCAGATTTTGGCCATTTTCAGGGGTTTTCAAACTTTTATTCATAAAAAATTAACTGGTAAGTCAAAAATTATGAAAATTGATATACTCATATATTTTTATCCGTAGAATCGAATGGTGGTGTCACCAAATTCGTATATCGGCCCATTTTTGGGGTGTTACCCAAAAATGGGCAGTTTTTATGCAAAACTTTGAATTAAAATATCTCGAGAACGAAAAGAGATATCGACCTGCAAAATTTGGAATCAGCGCATTGAGAAGTACAGTAGAGTCGCGATTTAGTGAATACTCTATTGAGTGAACTACCCGATAGAGTGAACACTCAAATTTTATTATTGCGTCGCGATATTGTGAACAGCAGTAAACCCCGATACAGTAAACTGGTATTTCCGTTTCATATTTGTCCAGGGATGCCCCTAAATATCTGGTTTTCATATTGCCGATTGTACATTCACATCATCGGTAAGTTACGTAGTATTACATCCATATTTCAGTGGTAAATTTCGACACAGAGAGACGTTAATTTTTATTTTCCAATTTTTTCGATCAAGATGTCACAAAAACGAAAATGTTTGAGTTTAAAAGAGAAAAATGAAGTGCTAAAATGTTTGAGTTTGAACAAAAAGCGCAAGCAATCCAAAATAACTTCATTTTTCTTGCCTAAATAACCCTTTATATAAATACATATTCTCTTATTCCATATAATGTATTAAGTACTATATACGTACTATATATCTCTGTTGATTTAGCTAAAATAAATGTTTTTTCCTGTATAAAAGTCATCTAAACAAGAACCCCGAAAAAGTAAACACCCCTAAAGAGTGAACTGGCTTGGCCGTAATTAGTTCACTAAATCGCGACTCTACTGTATATAGATACATAAAAATTAGATTTTTGAAAATTTTGAAGTTTTTATCTAAATATGGGGCATTGACTTTTATGGCAATAATTCAACTTAGAGTACATAGAACAAAATAACTAAACGCACTTGTAAGTGAATATAGAAGGTAGGCATATTCGAATATACTGTAAAAAGGTTCGTATATTTGTTCACCATGGTTACTTAATAATAACCGCTGAAATATGTGGTAACTAAGAAAAATCACACATTCTTATTGGTTTATAATTTAATTAATGATATAGTTACCAAAATATGAATTTTGTTTTATTCTTGTTTGGTCTTTTCATTTGTTTTGTTAATTTACTGATTATCTAACGTTTTTGGAAAGCGAAAGCACATGCTAATATAACAACATTGTGAATTGCTTCAGTAATTAAATGAAGATGTGATAATTAAATTGTGTCAGGATGTACTTGCTTTGTCATATTTATAGCTGCTTCCTAGCCAAAATTTATTACAATGAAAACAGACTTGGAAATTTATAACCCAATTATATATTAAATATTTAACTAGCTCTCATGATTAAAGTAAAAAGTTTCACTATAAAAAATCGAATAAAATGATGTCTCACAAAATTTTTAAAGCTCTGTAATGTACATGTAGTATGCAGACGAATACACTCGACAAAAGAATAACAATTCAAGATTCTTCTTAAAATCTGTGTATCAAAATATCATTCTTGCACTTGTTTAAATAACAAAGAAAACAATTTCGACATCTGTCAAAACTCTAACGTAATCTTCATATTTCCTTTTCGAGTTAAGTTGTTCCATATTCTTTTAAAGTTTTTGGATTAGCAAATGATCCTCGTGATCAACTGATCGAACCTTCAACGATTAATCCTGGGATAACAGGCAAGCTTGAAGCGAACATGACTGATGGCTTTTCCAACAAGTGAAGAGAGGTGTCTGAAGACGCCTGCTGCGATTATAAATCATTTGACGTTTTATCTTTATTTCAAACCATCTTTGAAGGAAGTGAACGACCGCAATGAAAAAATGAGATGATTTTATATAGCATTAATAATACATCATTTGTAAAGTTCTATATAACAGTTTTAATTTTCTTATATCGTATTTTTTAATGTGAAACATTGGATATATCATATCCATGATTACGACTCAACATTTCATTGACAGCAATGTATTTAAAATGAAACGTAGGGAACGAATTTGACAGAAGTATTATATTTAAATATTGTAAGAAATTTAGGGGAGTAAGAAAACCACCCGAGAGTACTAAACATATTTCGGGCACAAGGTGCACACAATATTTTTTCTACTAAATTTAATTTTTAGCAAACAGGTATAATTATTTAAACAAAATTAACCTCTAATGACATCTTGTTAATATGACAGATAACCGTTGAATTTTCGTATAAGTTAAAAACTTGACATTTGATTGACAGCAATGTACAGTGTGTTCAGAAAAAAACATAATTTGGAGTAAGCTATGAACACAAAAACGTATGTCTGATTATTATTCAATTCAAAAGTCAAGTTGTTACAGTTGATCGTGAGATGTAATTTTAAGGAAAAAGATAATAAAGAAGGATACAGAATATTGCCTTTCACCGTTTTCTAATTTATTTCTTTTACTTAAATAAGGATTCAAGAAGAAAAGCTTCGATTTCTTTAGATAACATTTTTTTAAATACTTTATTGACAATTGACATACGTTTTTTTGTTCGTAGCCTACTCCAAATTAGGATTTGCCTGTCTCATTGAAAATGAGACATAGGGAATGAATTTGTGAGAAGTATTATATTTAAATATTGTAAGAAATTTAGCCGAGTCAGAAAATCACTCGGGCACAAGGTGCACACAATATTTTTCCTACAACTAAATTTAATTTAGAAAGCAGGTGCAATTATTTAAACAAAATTAACCTCTATTGAAGTCTTGTCAAATGTCAAAATTCGTTTCCTATGTTTCATTTTAAATGGGACAGGCAAATACATTGCTGTCAATGAAATGTCAAGTCGTAACCATGGATATAACAAATCCAATGTTTCACGTAAAAAATACTCACGGTATTAACAATATCTTCTGTATCATTTTAACTGCATCCAATATGATTTAGGGAAAGCTCTTTCATTGACAACTACAATTGAGCATGTACTTCACTCTGCCTGACCTATCAGCGCCACCACAGCGCTGTGGCATATTCGGCAACGATATTGATTTATACATTTCAATTTCTCGCTGCTCACAATTTCATTACATATTCGTGTAACAGAATCACGTCTCTCGACAGATGAACAGCGGACGAAGTGAGAAATAAATACAAATATGAAGTGGCAAAATCGGGTCACGGGTTTATTTATTCAATTTTGTTTCATATCTCAGGTTTGGAATCAAGGAGATATTGTTTCGTTGTAAGTTGATATTTTCTTTGAATTTTAATGTATTGTTTCAGGTATCATGTTTTCCTTTAACAAGTAAAACGATATGTTTTTAGAAAATTGTCAAATATAACTTCAAATTGGGTATGAAATATTAAAAAAAACTTTATTATTTGATTTTTAGTAACTAAATAATCTAATTTGCCCTCAGAATAACTATTTTATTACGAAATTCAGAATAGTATAGTCCGATTTCTTAACGCCCCTTGCTTAGACAACCTGGTCGACGTTGCAGTAATTTTGATCATGGTACATTTATCTCTGTCAGTTCAAAGTTCAAAGTTAAGCTGAATGACCTCTTGTCGAGGTTAAACCTGATTTCTTCAGTTTAGCTGCTTTTTGGTAAAAATTCGTTCTTCTGTACCGAGATGTTGTACTTACCGTATTTGTATTGTTATTGAATATCTTGCCATTTTGCGGACGTTTATTATTGTTATATTTAACGGCTGTTTAACGTTTCTGCGACAAGCGCGCGATCTGTAGTAATTTTTTTTTATGAAAAATAGTCACGTCATTAATGTATGTACTATATAATGACGTCACGGAACAACGAAGCACAACTGGAAAAACAGTTAATGTTCGTATCGCAAAATACAAATTTGATACGCAACAAGACAACAGTGATGAAATCTAAGAAAAAATATCTGATGTGGACACCACATGACTTCCTTGTACGCCTGTTACACTAAACATATTTTGTTAATAATTAAAATATGTATAATAACAGACCCAATCATAAAATTGCACGTATTTGACATTGACATTAAATTCTTTATTTTTTTGTTATTTCTTGTCATAATTCATAGCAAATTTAATTACAGAAACCAAAAAGTACATAATTTTTAAATTTAAATATCTCGCTTATACAAAGAACTAATTTAATCATACTTGAAGTTTTCGACGCAAAATTCAATTCTCTAAAACTTTTATTTGAAGCATTTATTGTTATATTCAAAATAACATCATTTTTTTCAAGAATAACTGATAATAGCTTCAAGTAAAGTATCACTTCCGGTTAGACTATTTTAACCAAAGTCTATTATGTTATTTCCATTGATATAAAAGTATTATATACCAAATTTGAAAAGTTTTGGATTATATTTTAATATTGTTTTCCATTAAAATCTATTATAGGTTTCAAGTAAAGTACCACTTCCGGGTATACCATTTTAACTAAAATCTATTATGTTATTCCCATTGATATAAAAGTATTATATACCAAATTTGAAAAGTTTTGGATTATATTTTACTATAGTTTTTCATTAAAATCTACTATAGGCTTCAAGTAAAGTACTACTTCCGAATAGACCATTTTTAGTAAAATCTATTATGTTATTCCCATTGATATAAAAGTCTTATATACCACATTTGAAAAGTTTTGGATTATATTTTAATATAGTTTTCCAATAAAATCTATTATAGGCTTCAAGTAAAGTACCACTTCTGAAAGTTATGCTATGACCAAAAAGGGAGGTGCACAACTAGATGTTATAACATTCCTAAATACAAAATTTTAACTTTCTACGGCTTCCCGTTTTTCAGTTATACGAGATACGTACGTACGTACGTACAGACGTCACGACGAAATTAGTCAAAATGGATTCAGGGATGGTCAAAATGGATATTTCCGTTGAAATCTAGAAACCGAATTTTTTCGCGATTACAATACTTCCTTTACTTCGTACAATGAAGTAAAAACAACAAACAACGTAAATAAATGTTATCGTACGAAAAGATAAAAACGAATGAAAGGACACCAAATGCCGGTTGACAAGGTACATGTCATATAAATACTGAAATCCAATAGTACCAACATGTGGTGAGAAAATGATTTGTTCGACTTTCAAATAATTGTAAATTTTCTTATAGTATGCAAAATATAGTAGCTATATTTATTTTCTTCGTTTTTCTAAACCTAAACATCACTCGGTTGTTACTACAGTTTTTTTTTTTTTTCATATCGTAATGTTTTTATGATGTTACTCCTTTGCATAAAAATTTCAACTATAACCTCAATTATTTGTTACTTATGATTCGTGTGCGTGAGACAAAAAAAGTGTTTAATTATTTATTGAATGTATAGATTGCTATTAATGAAGACAAAAGTTTGGAGATTAATTAATCTGAGATAAATATAAATATAAATATAAATGAGATTAAGTTAATTCTGTCGGGATCGAACCCGGTTCCCGCAGGTTCGCGACCAGACACTCAGGCACGCGGCCACGGGACCCCAAATATTTCCAATTTTAAATGGCACAAAAGTGACCCCCTGTGGTGCACTCTCCACACCAGCTATGAGTGCCCGTGAGGTGACGCCTGTTAAGCGCCCACATGGTAAAATGATGATTTTTGTGTAACTATTATTGTGGTCCGGATGCGGTTATTCGCTACCGAAAATCGGTCACTTTAATATGTTATTATGTATGAATACGTTTATGAATGTGGCTGTGGCGAAAGAAGTATGCATGGATAGGAATGTGTTGCGAAGGATGATTGTTTCGTAATTATTGTGGTGTAAAGATGAATGGTTAGTAAGAATGTTTTGTGAGAATGGAGAGACAGCTGAACTTTTATGTGGACGAGAAGAATGAAGTATGTATGTACAGGAATGTGTAGCGAAAGATGATTGTTGCGTAACTATTATTGTGGTCCGGATGAGGTTATTCGCTACCGAAAATCGGTCACAATAATATGTTCTTGAATGAATGTTATGATGATTTTGGGCAAGGCGGAAGAAGAATGTTTTTAAAGAGTTAAGTGATTCTGTGGAGCTCTTGCTTTCATCCCTCTTCTTATTATTTTCGGGTTTTTGCTAACCCACTAAGTGGGAAACGCGTGATTTTATGTATGTATGTATGTATGGTAAAATATATCGTCATCATTACCGATGTCTACATGTGGTGTAGATACTGGCACACCCAGAAATAGGTAATATGCCGTGATGATATATTTTATTTATTTATTTATTTATTTATTTATTTATTTATTAAGTTAATTTTACGGGGTATTCCGTTTGGTAATAAATAAGTATTGGGTGAATACCTAATATATTCCTATTTAAACACATTAGTGCAGTAGTATTTTCTGTTTTGGGAGCTAGGAAAACTTTTCATTTGACTAATGTAAAATCCATCTAACTTTGTAGACTTCCATTTCACATCAATAAAATTAGCATTGCAAAATGTTAGGATTGTGGTAAAAACTTTCCATGTTTTAATTGCTTTTGGACACAGATATTTCACCCACCCGTAAAAATACTTTTATTTTCTTTACCAACAACTGGTGTTTGTTGGTAATTAGCACCGCACGCAATGGTGTTCATTTTTAAGCTCATTGCGCATTTTACTTATTTTCTCACGCGATTCCAAATTCTGGATTCGTTATAGGTTAAGTTAGTAAAAGTCTAATTAGTTCACCTGCCATTCTTCTACGTCCGAAATGGTTTAACAAGTGAACATCACAATCAACATGTAATTTAAACTTTTAAATGGAGTTTCCAAAGAATTTTAACTGAAACTTATCGTTAATGACGTCACTATCAGCAGCACACAAGTTTGTTGAATTTGTTTATTAACTTTATTTGTTACAGTGAAATACGTATTTTTCATTTTGGCTATTGGTGGCTCTGAATTTTAAACAAGCGATACATGCTGATACATGTAACTAAGACTGTATCAGATATTGCACTTTTACCACCCTAATATCTAAATCCTAAATTTATATGCCCTAAATAACGTCATTATTTAGGATTTTAGAAATTAGATTTTAGGGTTTTGCAGGAGCACACTATTCCTTGAAGTTGACGCGCACTAATTAAACAAATTATGTCCGTTGCTATAACTTGTGCAAAATGTCATATTTACTGTAAAAGTATAGCTTCTTAGCTTCTGTTTTATGAAATATAATACTAACATTTAATCCGAAGCATCAAATGAAACATATTTGAATATAATATCCTTCCTCTTTTTCACCTCTCGCTAAGGCTACATCCGATGTCGCATATTCGCATTTAGTATTTAGGATTAAGGTCTTCTTCACATAAATACAACTCCGAATGGCACACCAATGATATCCGTTGGTTTGTATGGCAACAGTTTAGAACAATAAAAATGAATTATATAATTCGTTTTAATTTGATGCTTTAGATTAAATGTTTATATTATATTTCACAAAATAGGAGCTAAGAAGCTATTCTTTGACTGTAAATTTGACGTTTTGCGCAAATTATAGCAACGAACATGATTTGTTTATTTAGTGCGAGTCAACTTCAAGGAATAGTGTGCTCCTGTAAAACCCTAAAATCTAAGTCCTAAAATCCTATATATTGACGTTAGGACATAAATATATAAAAACGGGTGATAAAAGTGCAACATCGGACACAGCTTAAATATATTCTTATAATTTTTTACACGATCGTTTTTTTTAAATATTTTTGTTATGTAAGGATATAACATGATTGAATTTTTAAAAAAATACAACTTTATATTGTAACCTGAGAACCACTGGTTTAAAAAATGTATATTCTCCTCTAATCGGATGTTCTCCTTGACTTAAAATATTTTATTGTATTTGAATACAGTTTCCTTCCTCTTGTTTTGATTGGTATTAAGAAAAGGCTTCAATGTAAATAAAATACTAGGTATTTTTTGTTCAATAATTGTCCATTTAGGTTTTATCATATTGACAATATTGACTATATTATAATGCCATACGATAATAATTTATCATTTATCACACGGAAAAAAGTTATTTATAATGTGCTAAACGATAATAATTCCAATAATAGCACCAAAGTATGCAGATATTATAAATATTGAGTAATAATTTATATCGTATATCACATCATTATCATTTCAGCGTTTCACTCATTCATCTACTCACTGTGTGATCATCACAGTTATTACATAAGATATTTGTCATTTCTATCATTTCTCATTAATATAAGATATGGGAAAATGAGTCATATGGATTTATAAATAATGACAGTAGTTTATTTTCACATTCCACATTTAACCTACATATAATCATGAATAGAATAGTATTTGTAAACTTTTGTCGATAATTTATCATAATTTCTATTAATAGTTTTTCATACACCACCTACATTTTGCGACACATAATACCAATAATATTTTAATACAATTATTATGAATGGCATTGTAATAGGGGCTTTTGATATTTACGTCACAGTTACCTACACCCAGTGCCACGTTTGGTGAACTATACTTCATTTCATGGGCGTCATTTCAGCTTTCTAACTGGGGTGGCAAGACCTAAAGGGGGTCCCCCGGAAAAATGTTAAAAACTGGCTTTAAATTTGTTAGTTTCTGGAGCATTTTCTATTATTTCTATCTAAGTTTATAATTTACAAGTTTTCAAAACATCCCTGTTGTAGACTTGTATTTTTCAATTAGGTATTCGTAAATTATTGAGACTTTTACTAAAAACTTCTGAGGTGGCAAAACACTGGGCTCGACAATTCTGGGGTGGCAACTGCCACCCCTTGCCACCCCCGAATTACGCCTATGCTTCATTTCACGTAAGAAAATAGCGTTGGTTTAGGCTGTGTCCGATATCGCATTTTGGCATTTAGTATTTAATATTTAGGTCTTCTTCACATAAATACAAATCCGAATAGCACACTAGTGATATCCATTTGTTTGTATGGCAACACTGTAGAACTACAAAAATTAATTACCTATACAATTCGATTTAATATATGCTTGAGAGAAAATGTTAATATTATATTTCATAAAGTAGAAGCTAAGAGGCTATTTTTTGACAGTAAATTTGATGTTGTGTACCAACAGACATGATTTGTTTAATTAGTGCGCGTCAACTTCAAGGCATAGTGTACTCTTGCAAAACCCTAAAATCTAATTGCTAAAATCCTAAATAATCACTAGATTTAGGGCATATAAATTTAGGAATTAGGCTGTGTTCGATGTTGCACTCTAATATCTAAAAGTTAGGTTATGTTGTGGTTCATTTTCTTAAAACTGTTTATAATTTCGCGTTTATTGATTAGTTTCGCCTTGACACTGAAAAATAATGCAAGTTTTAATTGAGGGAACGAAACAAATAATAAATTTAATAAAATTAATAGCGAAGCTGCGTTTTCTTCTTTCCTTCACGCCGTTTATGAATTTCCTCAAGTAATTTATACTCAATTACTTCCAACTTACAATTTCTAATTAAATTTTAATTACTGTTCAGGTTTCATGTTTCTCGTTACTAACGAACCAAGAAAAATGTCGAACAGGATAAAAAGAAGATGTAAGTAAGAAACTTTTTGCTTACTTGCATTACAAAATAACATATACGCAAGTCGGATTTTGAAAACGAAAAACCATAAAGGTTTGGCATGGCAAAAGAATTTTTCTTTGCGAAAAAGTGACCTTAGACAATAATATTTCAAATAAATGTTAAATTGTGCTTCTATTTCAAGAATTTTATTTTATTTTATTAGATACTTCTTAATGCTCTGATTCCAAATTTTGAAACCGCAGGACGATATCTCTTTTCGTTCTCGAGATATTTAGATTCAAAATTTTGCTCAAAACTCATTTTTGGGTAGTAACCCAAACATGGGTAGTGATATGAATTTGGCGACACGGCCATTCGATTCTACGGGCAAAATTACATAAGTGTACCAATTTTCATAATAAAAGTTTGAAAACCCCCGAAAACGGCCAAAATCTGAAAAAAATGTAAGGGGTACACCTTAGAATTTTGCGATTTTGATCAATTTTCAGTTATTTTGCTTTAGAGATTGTATGCGGTGTTCAAAAATTTGGGTTATTACCCAAAAATGGGCAGTTTTTTGAATCTAAATATCTCGAGAACGAAAAGAGATATCGACATGCGGTTTCAAAATGTATCTAGATACATAAAAATTAGATTTTTGAAAATTTTGAAGTTTTTATCTAAATATGGGGTATATTGACTTTTGGGGCAATAATTCAAAAGTAGGTAGAAATATAAATTTGGTAGTAACATTATTTGATTGTAACGGATTATTTTATACATTTATGAGTCTGTATCTCTAAATGTATAGAAGATATAATAAAAATGTTGAATGTATTGGATAGAGACTCCTTTCCAAAAAAATAAAATTTGGAACATTTTTTAAGAAACTACTGCTTCCGGTTGTCCAACTTTTACCAAAACCTTTCCAGTTCTTCCTATTAATATCATATTAAGGAATACGTAGTTAAATTGGCCTTTAGTCTTATAGAATTTGAGAAACCGTCCCTCCAACATCCAGACACACACACACACACACAAACACACACACACACACACACACAAACACACACACACAAACACACACACACAAACACACACACACAAACACACACACACACACATACACACACACACACACACACACACACACACACACACACACACACACACACACACATACACACACAGAGAGAGAGAGAGAGACATCATTGTAAAAATGTTAAAATCGGACTCGAGTGACCTTGAAACGTGTTTATGCAATAAAAACTGGATATACATGAATCCAATAAAAATAACAGAACTTTACCCAAATATTGTTTTTTATTATATATAACATGTCTACTGCACACATACAATTCTAATTATACCTATTTTTCATTGTATGAGGAAATTCCTAAATGTCAGATTTATTTATCTAGGTTAGGTTTGATTTAAAAACAGACGCAAACTTACTCTTTATTTAAATCTTGTTAAAATGAAATACAAAACGCAGTTTGGTTATGTTATTGAATACAAATCTATTATAAATTTATATACAATATATGTTCTTATTCCAAATTTCTATGAAGAGTAATTTGCCTGGAGCCTAACAAATTTTCTTGCTGGTACAAATTCTTTTAGTTGCCGAGATATTCAAAGAGTGAGCAAGCTCTGTTATTGACTTTAAATAAATTAATTTTCTATTTTTAAACTCATTGTCGTGACGAGCAATTAGGTTGGCAATCAAGGACCCTTTGAAGGCATTCTGACGCTATGTAGACTCGATGAAAGTTACCTGTAATGAAGATTTACTCGACAGACGTGAGTCGAAAGTAAAACTCTTTTGGGTCCACTCAAATTTTCATTATTTCTCAAGAGAAATTAAAATTTTAACCTTATATTTACATTTTGTTATGAATGCTGAAAAACATATACTACCATATTTTTTGCGTCTGTTAAAAAAGTACACTTTTTTTATTAAAATGGATTTATAAAGTATTTGTTTTTTTAACACAATAAAAGTGAAAAAGTGCACTTTTTTAACGCTGCAGAGTGAAATAATAAAACGTTACGACACTTTTTTCACACTTTTATTGCAAACGTAAAAAAAAATTGTATGAAACTCGAGCAAAAAGTGTCTTATTTCACTCATAGGATTTGACGAACACGCCTGCGGCTCGTTCGGTCAAACTTCCCTATTCGTGAAATAAGACTAACAGGCCTATTCTACTAAAAAAAAATATGTATCGTTATGACTCGTTACTAGGCGATAAGTCGTTATGATAACGATTTTTGCCAAAACCCTATTCTGTTAATTTATTTATCGTTACGAGTCGTTACATATCGTTGTTTCATATCGTTTAATAACGACAAGTTCACATGCGTCGTTGAAGTCGTAAAGTTAGACATATTTTGAGAACAAAAGTAAAAATGGCTGAAGAAGATATTTTGTTAATTGTAGCTGAGAAAGAGATTCTGCAAAGATGAGTATTTATTCACTTCTGTACACTAATTATATATATTATACTTTTTAGTATTAGACATTTTATTTATATTTCAGAAATATATAAGGGTAGAAAAAAGAAAAATCCAAGGTTTTTTCGTTGCAGAATGTAAATAATAAATAAATAATTTTCAAATACATTCTGCAACGAAAAAACTTTTTCTTTTTTCTACCCTTAGATAATATTATTTAATATATTGATATATAATATAATATAATATAGAATATAGATGCTTGATACATCAGATCCTTTTACCCGGTCCCACAGAATTTAAATGACTTGTAAGTCTTCTCCATATTTCTTTCAATTCTTCAGTGGACAATTTATTAATGGGGTAGTTACCATATGTTGAAATTTAATAAAATTCTTATTTGTTTACAATATACGACTTATAATATGATATATACTGTAATAAAATTCGCCATTTATTATGAAAATATTTTAAAAAAGTTATTTAAAAAATAACATGTTTTAAATCGACCTCTTCTTTGTGACGTCACGGTTGCTAACTAAAAGCCGCAAATATCGCTAGTGTCGTTGTTTTACAGCGATGGGATGTGAAATGTCAAAGTGACAGCTATTTTCAACTTGATCAATATATTGGCAACACTTGTTTTCTTAACAAACATGAAGTATGTGTCAAGTCGTTGACATGGTTCTAGTGAACACCGGTGTTAGAACCACGCTTGTGCTACCAGCCATTGGCTGGTATAGTGGTGATACTGAGGCCGGGAACATAACCTTGTTTCGTTTTACAAATTTTCTATATGCCTACCTGACAAAATAATTAGAAATATTTATTAATTGTAATATAAAACGTCGTAATAGGTAACAAACTTGCTAGAGCCAAACAAAAATAAGTAAAAATAAAAATACGTGCTAACCTAACTTAGCAAATCTAACCAAACAAACAAGTTCCCTTTTCCCCGTACCCCGCAAGACATATATATCTTTGTCATACTTCGAGCAGCACGTCGGAACTAAATTGCAACGGACGTGGCAAGGCTGACGTCACAATGGCGGGAATAGATATGTCCGGTATTTTCAGTATTTTTTTTTCTCATTTAAAAATAAAAATTGTGCAAAATAAAAAAATATGGAAAATTTGAATTTAAAAATACTTATTTATAATAAAAAAATCAAAAAAGGCGAAACTACCCCATTCTCAATGAACTATTATTTTCCAATTCTTCAACATATATTACATACTGTCTTTGAGTTGTCCTCGAAGCCCTTTTCTTTATATCCATTGTCAAATTCAATTAAATAAAGAAATAATGAATCGATATGTCAAATTTAAATTGAAAAACATATAAAAATTTATTCTGTCAAAATATACATGAAGTTAGATATTATCGTTATAATCCTGATAACGATAATTTATAACGATATGATTAGTAGAATAGGTTTTTGACATTTGTCGTTATTAAAGTCGTTTAACCAAATGCTTAGCGACAGTCGTTCAGTAACGATATCATTATACATTTTTTTAGTAGAATAGGCCTGTAAGTATACTTTTTACACCTGTTGCAATATACCTACTAAACTAGTTTAATAGGTATATTCTTCTTGCATAAATAACTATTAGCCAACACTGACTCATAATGTATTTTCTACTATGGTTATTTGAAATAACTAGTGTACAACTTTACTCGCTCCGTGAGTCACGGAAGAATTATTACTGATTTTTTTAATGTATCTAAATAAAAATCTAGTTTACAAAATTATTTTATTATTGAAATAATTTAACATTATAAAACTTATTTATTTAAATCAATATTAACATTTTTGTTAAAAGATATTTAGATTACTTATCTTTACACAATGACAGCTGTCATCTATGACTGATGAAACGAGTTTGTGGTTACTAGCGTCGGAATTAAATTCAACGATACTGCTTATGCTTGTATGTGAATATGTTTTAAAAAAAGGTCTTATTTTAATTTATTTTTCTTTCAGATAATTCCCAATGACAGTTAATAATTATTGCAGATTTTTTTTCAATAACAATATAACAAAACAACAACTATTCAATGACTATTTTAAAATTGTAAATAGTATATCTCTTGACATGTCAGTATCAAACGATGAACGAAAATATAAAAATGATTTAACAAGTTTTAAAAAAAGTGTTGGATAAAATATTGTATTAACTCGTGTGGATGTGGAATAGATATTAGTCACTAAAGAAAATTAAACTTTATTTTTGTGACTAATATGTTACATTCCACACTCATATAATAAATAACTATTCTGCAATATAAAATGTTGGTTTATTTAACAAACAACGCATTCAACGAGAAAAAACTATTGTTTACTTAGCCATATTTACCGATGCCAGCGCCTCTACAATAACTAACACTTTTCTATTGTTTTGGTTAGGTATTGATTATTTTTAAACAGCACTTTTTACACACATTTTATTTTAGGTATATGGAAATGTGCAGACAATATAAAAATAACAAATTATATGGAAATTTTTAGTCGTAAAGTTTTGTGAATATTACTGTAGTTTTACAGCCGTCCGGCTCTAAAACAAAGCTTTTATCTTGGTCAATATACAGATTATGTATGCACGTATGAAAATATATGATGATATAGTAAACTTTTACAAATACATGGTGACCTCACTTTATATTTACTAGCGAAGTTGCATATAGTGTTTCTTAAAATTTATACCCCTTTAAATATAACATATTTTTTCTACAGTCTATATACAAAGTAGGCATTTGCGCTTGCTTTTGTCAACGCAAAGTGTCACTTTGTCGTTCATGCGCGACATAAAAGAAAACATACTATAAAATGTTGAAAAATGTCACTTGTCTACATATTTAATGGGAACGTTTAGTCAGGAACTAATGACGCTGTAGTTACTTACACATTTACCACCTCCACAAGTCAATCTGACATATGACTGTTCTGTCGGTATATTACATAACCAAACAAAAGGCCGTATTGCTGTGTAAAGGAATACAGAAATAAAGTAGGACATTAATTTACAAAAACGAAAGTGGAAAGTGCTTAGATTAGATTAAAGTAATAGCTCAAGAAGAATGGAAAATAACGATAAATTAAAATTTAAAAATATGATCGTTATTTATTGAGTAGTACTGTAACTACAAAGTGTACATTTTATTATTTTTTGTTATAGTGGAGGCCTCATTATGGCGACTCTAGAAAAAAAAATGTGTGTGTTTCGAGCGCAAATGGATTTTGTCGATTCCGAGAGAATGTCTCTCAATCGACAATATTTCATTTTGCGCTCTTAATACACAAATAGCTATTTTGTAGAATATATCAAACATTATATTAAAATAAAACAGTTTAACTATACTTCATTGCATATACGAATAGATTTTATTAAATTCTTCATACACAAAAGAATCAACATTATAATAAACTTTTGGTCCTATAAAACTAACGTAATGTTCAATTTTTTGGTGCTCTGTTTGAAATAGTATATTACGTTACATGTTTTATAAACGACAGTCTAAAGAGTTTATACACTATACTTTTTCTACGACTACAAATAAAGACAGCAGATATAAAGAAAATACTATTTAGGTTAGATATTTTAGTGAATGGCAGGTGTCAACTCCAGCAACTATTCGACCGTGCTTAACAAATCATTTGTTAATGTTAACTCACTTCACACCGTATCTAAATCGATCGAAGTCACAATTTGTCAAGTTCTGTTTAAGATTTCGTTTAGCACTTTGCAAACCAGTACATTAAATTAAATTTTAACAAAGGGAGTAGAATAATAATTTATAAATGCTATTTCACTTGACATATTCAAGAAATTCTACGAAAATACCTCTTGTAATTTTCCATCCAATTTATCTGAAACCATCTTCGAATTCAGGAAGCTACAATTCCAATTAACAGCGGTATGAAACAATTCCAAATCTTGAAACAACTGAAGTGTCTCCAAGAAAATGGGAAATGTAAGAAAACGATTCCCTCACAAAAAAATATCCAAGACGCGTTCATCTTTCTAAGCTGACACTTTTTTGTACGCGTTTTTCTTTTTAACTCGTTCAGAAAAAGGGTAACAAATGAAAAACGCAACTCGACACTCTCCCCGGAACAAAATGAAATAACTAATGGCGGGGATTGTGCTATGACGGCCGGTAACCGCAGTGTCTTCTTTACCGACATTAATCACATTAAACCGCGCATGTGTAATAGGTATGTCCCTGACGTATCATAACCTCGTTTTTCAAAGTTAAATTTGATGCACGCAGATTACAAAGAAGTAATTACTACATTGAAATTTATGTGCATATTCCGGGTCGTTTTAGATTTAATTATTAAAGCATACAGCTGATCAAGCAAAATGCAGACTTTTGCAAGCCAACAATTACATAATTATAATTGTGCAGTGATTTCTGTATAATTTTATGAATAATTAATTCGTATATTAGTGGTTTTATTGTGGCATTAAACTGCAATATATACCGATTAAATCTGTAGATATCAGCAATTCATTTACAGGATATTAAAAATTTATCGTTGATTGACATCGTAATTGCAAATGATAATAATAATGATTAGATATATTTTTACACGTTAATGTAATTACTTGAACGATTTTTCTTATTTTTCCTTTTTAACAAATGAATTCCCTCAACGAACTTTTGATATTTGCAGCTGCATTCTAAAAGTACATTCACAATCAACTTTAAATTTAGTACATTTTCATGCTGACAAAATTGTAAACTAATTAACTGTACCGCTTTATCATAATTTAATTGCTGGATCAGACAGGGACAATTTTTATTTTTTTAAGGAGGTTCGAGCGAAACTAATGAGTCAAAATAATATTTATATTTTTTTGTTCTTTTAATTGCTAAAATAGTTGTAAAAAAATATAATTTTAATTAATAAACGTGTATTGAGCCTATAAGTACATAATTAATCTGTATTTAACAAAAAAAGTACTGAAATGACTTCAGTATTTTGAACATATGTGATGGAAGAAAGTTATGTGGCAACAGCGCGTCGTAAAATTATTATATTAAATTTATCTATCAATTTCAGTAATCACAAATTTTAAAAAGCACAAAAATAAATAGCTTTATTATATTCGAAAAAAGTTATCCATAATATAACTACAAGTTATACTCCAATCTTTTTTCATTTATATCAGCTGGGGCGTGCAACATTGCCAAGTCATTCTTCATCTGTTCTGCAACTATCAGAAGTAATATCACAAGACCTCCTGATTTTATCGATAAATTTTAATTTTGCACTAATTTTTTTTGCTTAGCAACAAACACGAAAGCAAACTGCATGGTAAATCCCGACTCCGAAGGAGGAGGGGTTTTACCTAATGTCAGTTTGCTTGAGTGATTTTGCTTAAAAGCAAAAAAAAATGAGTGCTTAAAAATAAAAGTTTATCTGAGAAAATCTGAGAGGTCGTGTGGTATTTGGTGAGATAAATTCCAAAGACAACGCAAAATGAAACTTGACACACTAATTGTCACACTGACAGTTATAAACCATAACAACTGTTTATTTACTTGGTAGCGGAAAATTATCGGGGTAACGGGGTTTTATCGGGGTAACAAGGTTTTATCAGTATAATACTGTTCCCATTGGTTGAATTTTCAAGTGTTTTGCATCATGATTGGTTAGAAACTAGTCGTTGGAATTTATCGATGTAAAATGAAAACATAATGTTCAACATTAATTTTCAGATTAATTTGAACGGTAAAAAGACATTATAAACTTCTCATAATATACTACAAGTCTTCAGTTTTATTATACTTGTTTTTTGTTAATCAAAATTGGAAAGATCAATATAAAACAAATAAAAAAAGTATCTACGGAAATGTTTCTGCCATAAGAGCTTATGTATTACAACATTGAAAACGTCAACTTTATAAGTGTATTTATAAGAAACTAGACGGTGGAATGTTTTTTATTTTTTAGAATAGTTGGATAAGATATCATTCGTGATAATTACAAAATTTGAAACCATAAAGTTGAAAATTAATTTTTACACGAGATTCGCTCGAACCTCCTTTTAAAAATCGCATACCCAGATTTTAGTGAATAAGCACGTTTTAAGGTTCCTACAATCCAATTATAACATTTTTACGATGATGTCTGTGAATGTGTGTGTGTGTGTGTGTGTGTGAATGTGTGTGTGTGTGTGTGTGTGTGTGTGTGTGTGTGTGAATGTTTGTACTAAAATACTTAAGACCTATTTAACTGCTTATTCCTCAATCTGACATTAATGGGAAGAATAAAAGTGCAATGAAGTACAATAAGATGGCAATACTTGGTGAAACAGTTTAAATAAGATAATAAAAAAGAATAACACTTGACTGTTTCAGAGACTGAATCTTGTGAAACAGTCAAGTGTTATTATTTTTAATATCTTAATGGGAAGAGCTGAAAATGTTTTGATAACAATTGGACAACCGATTTGTTATTACAAATATTGAAGAGAGAACAAAATTCTTCATCTAATACGCTTCAAAATTTTATTATATATTCTATAGATGTAGAGGTAAAAAGAAATATAATATATGGACAAATCTGCTGCAATTAATCGCACAGTTCATTCTATACCAAGGAAACCAGTTGTTAAATTCAAATGTTTGTAATTGACATATAAATGTCACTGTGAAAAATCAACAGTTACTGAAAGCTTTTTCTGAGAAGTACATTTAATATTTCTTATTAAATCATTAATTAAATATTTAAAATTATAGGTAGGTATGTATATCAATAGTAATATACATATATCCTTAAGAAATACCGGTCAATGAATTGGAGCCATCTTGAACATTTTAGAAGAGTAAGACATGATTCCTTATAGAATAAGTATAATTAGAATTATTTATTTAATATTATATTTATTGATTATTCGCAATATTATTCCAAGATGGCGGTGCTTCCGGAAGTACACCAAGGACAAAAACTTGGTTTTTTATTAGCACCTCTAAATATAAAATATATCTAAAAATCAAAAATACCCAACCTTTTGTGGAATAAAACCTTATTTTATACCTAAGATATACGAAAACTACTAAGAAGCATTACCATGTAGCCAGTTACCACGAACATTTTACCCAGCGCACTATGTGATTGTAAAAGTACTTTATAGCTGACATTTTCTAGCGGATACCATACTTTAATATTAATGGAAACACGATTTATTTAATCTATTTTTAATAGTCGATAATGGAAAATGATAAATAATGAACAATGAAATGTTCTGTCCTCCCAGATGTACATAACCTGATTTATATTTCCAAATATAAATAAATTACATTTTCGAAAAGAGACTACAACATATAGAGTCATTTGTCAATATTTTATGTCCCCGTAGTTTATTGGGAAAATGCATTGCGAAATATATTGCAGGAATTGAAGTTATTTATTTTCATATCGAACAGAGGGCTCTGATTATTGTTGATGAATTAAATATTGATAAGGGACAGATTTAATTAATGTTTGATTGTCATTAATTATTTCACATTGAATATAGATTTGTTAATAATGAATTATGTTATGCTATTAAATAGAGTGAAAATCAAAATGGAAAAGAATTATTTATGACATTTCAAAATGTGATAAAAAATTAAAACACCCTGTTGCACAATATGTTATTATTGTAGTTCACATTTGTTCAGATTCACACAGTATCAATTTTAATATATTTAATATTTAAAAATATCCATACACCTTTAACCTTTAGATTCCATTTTTTTCATGTTAGCCAGATTACCATTTCGATCAGGGCCGGGTTTATTCACAAAATAAATTGCTAATACTCACTGTATCTCTACCTATTTTTGAGTTATAACCCCCAAAACTCCTATTCACCCACTTGGTAAAATTTTCAAAAATCTACTTTTTATATCTTTTAAATCGCAATTAATTAATCAAACTTGGACCACAAAAGTCAATTTTTGGGCCATAACCCAAAAATGGGTGCATGATGACTTCATCATTCGATTGTACAGGTAAGTTACATAAGCATGCAATTCCTAGAGCAAAATAACTTAAAATTGCCAAAAAACGCAAAAAATCTAAAATAAAAAAAATTGATGTGGCAGCACAATACCTTCCGTCAATTCTATTTATCTCGTACAAATCCCATACCAAAAATTCCTTGGAAAATATTCTATATATCCAGTAAAATTGTAACACGAACATATACTATTTTCTACAAATTCCATACCCAAAGTTCCTTGGAAAAGATTCTATAAATCCAATAAAATTATAATACGAACATACACTATGGCACACACATCTGTCAATTAGAATTATTTGAATATATCAGCTGTTTTTATAATTATCGCAAACCTGGTTAATTTATGAAAGTTAATCTCTTTATAAATCTTTAACTGTATATCTATAGAATATAAAGGAAAATGCATAATGAAACCGTATAGACAATAAGATATTCTTTCATTTTCACATAAAATTTCAAAAAGTGATATTTAACTGCGTTTTTTCAAGAAAAACTGTTAAGAACTTCAAATAAGGGAACTTCCGGTTGACCAGTTATAAAATCTAATCAGCTCTTCATATGGATGTAAAGAAGAGGAATACGAAAGAATTATAATTTTTAGAATTGTAGTATTGGAGTAATCGTCGGAGAAAAGTTTGTCACACACACACACACACACACACACACACACACACACACACACACACACACACACACACACACACATACATACATGCAGACATCAAAGTAAAACTAGTAAAAACGTATTCTAGGGACCCTAAAACGTGCTTATTCATTAAAAACTCACCACAGAATTTGTTGACCAAAGACAATATACCTTCCTTACCTAAGGTGACGGAAGGTAAAAAATAAATCCACTTCGTATTCTATTGAATTCTATAATTCATATGTATACATTCAGATTATCATCTTGACGCGTGAGGTATATCTATACAAATAGTTTCTCGGATATATATTTAATAATTTATTGTGCAAATCTCTCCTAAAACTACGTCGAATGCATTCCTACTCCTAGGTTGTGGTAAGATTCCGTTTATCAAATGATCGATCTGTAACACGAAGTAGAGCACCTGTCACTTGCGTAATATATTGCCAATGCCCTCTGCTCGTGTATTGGATTAGTTTCGGCGAAATATGAGCTCTTTTCCGTGGTCTACAAAGGCATAGAAGCAGAAGCCTTTCAATCTTATTACTAATTACATCTTTTTTGTGTTGGTTTATTTCTAAATTTAGCGAAAAACTTTGCTAATGAGAAAATATCGATGTATTGTTCCATAATACTATAATTAAACCAATATTTTCTTCATGTAATTACTAGTATCTATTAGCAAACTAGGTGCATGAATAATGAATGTATCATAAAAACGTAATGGTTTATAAATAATTAGTACATTATACAGCTAGGACCGAAGAAAAAAATCTGTTGTGGCCAGCACAAGACCTCTCGCCATTTCCATTTTATGTTATATAAGTATAGTATTGCACTTCGCTATCGAACCGTCGTTTTATAACAAAAAATACATAACTTTACCCAAATATTGTTTTTTATTGTATTCAACATGTCTTCTGCACACATGTAATTCTAATTATATATATTTTTCATTGTATGAGGAAGTTCTTAAATGTCAGAGATTCTTCCAATTCATTAACCATATTGGCGGTATTTCTGATGGATATATGCATTTTACCTATAATTTGAAATATTTAATTAATAAAACAATAAGAAAGATTAAATGTACTTCCCAGAAAAAGCTATCAGAATGTCACTAAAACTGTTGATTTTTGACACTGACATCTATCATTTACAAACTATATTATAAACATTTGAATTTGTCAAGTGGTTTCCTTAGTGTCTTAGCCTCTGCGATTAGATTATTATTATTATTATTATTATTATTATTATTATTATTATATATATATATATATATATATATATATATATATATATATATATATTATAGTGTCTTTATCTCTAAATCTATAGAAGATATCATGAAATATTTAAGTGTATTAAATGGAGAATTTTATGTTCTTCCATTTTTGTACTAACAAAATTTTCCAAAAAATTATATTTAGAAGATTTTTTCTAGGAAACTACTACTTCCGGTTGTCCAATTGTTACCAAAATCTTTTCAGCTCTTCCCAGGAATGTCAGATTGAGGAATTCATAGTTAAACAGGTCTTTAAGTCTTATAGTTTTTGAGGAATCGTCCCTCCAACATCCAGATACACACACACACACACACACATTTTAAAAACAGATACAAACTATGCCACCAGATGTCATGGCGCTTGGTGTCAGTTGTCAATATACTATTTCTTGCATTGCCGCGAAGTGAAAACGTTTTTACAAAAATAAAATTTTAATACCAAAGTAATTGTTGGAAAAGTCTTATTTTCTTTATAACTTCTAGAAAATTATGTGTACTTTATGATCTCCAAGATATTAGCTGTTAAATCCCAGACGTGACTTACATAAAACTGAAACAGATTTAAACTTAAAAATTTTCCACATTCATGGTGTGAAATCTAATTTGTTTCAGTGGAAAAATAAACTAGCTTTAAGTTTACAACGCAAAACAACATTAATCATAAGACATGAGAAAATACAAAGCCCGCGAATTCATTCGGTTGTCGCAGTAATTCATTTACAAATAACATTTTCCGCAGAGTATGGAACTATTCTGGGATATCTGACCCGTCGCGAAAATTTAATTTACCCGCGCTGAGTGTGAAGTGCTCTGTAATGTACCGCGCATTTTACATGCCGTGAATATAGCAACAAATGGAGCAGTAAAGTAGAATATGTCAAACTGTGATGCAGTGGCTACATTGTGTTAAGAGCTTTTAATTATCAATCTAATTGCTTTTCACAGCAATAAGTCTAAATATAAAATTGGAGAGAAATGTATTTCAAATCAACAGTAATAATATACGAGGTAAGGTTTAGGCGATCAGAAAACAAATGTGTGACACAATGTATCCATTGAACATCTGAATACATTGCAAATGTTTTGTTTGAAAATGCTAAATGTATAAAATTGTTGTACAAAATATTACACAACATATATTAATGGTACGTATATAATTTGTTAATATTACTTCATATTGTTAAGTGCTACAGGCTACATGCCTGGGTCGTAAAGATGCTTTGATAAGCAAATAGATTAGTGCTACTAATTCAGTGTACAAAAAAAAAAATGTAAAGTACAAGGGAGACAGTTAGTTTCTCCAATGCATTAGTTATTTGTATCACCAGTCCAAAAACTTTAGTTTTACGAGTTCGAGTATATTTTAAATACGAGCACTAGCAAAACAGTTTCTGGACCCATTGGCTGGTAGTGCGAGCTCGGTTTTAACTAAAACACTGTTTTTAGAAATATCACATTCAAATTTCATTATTTAATTTCACCCTTATGTTTGAAGAACGAATTTTTAAAAAAATATTTGAGTACAAACTATGTTCTGCTTAAAAATCATATTTTGATAAATTTGATATTATTTATTTTTATTATTGAAATTTGACATTTGACAATTAAAACCAAGCTCGCACCACCAGCCAATATTTTTTGTGCCGATTTCTCCATAAATTCTTTGTATATTTCTCTGCACTGTATTCCATTGTACGTAACCTAAAAAATTGAACACATTTTTATGGTTTTGCATTGCAAATTTAATTGTAATTACCTTGATCATAAAATGTGTAATGCTTTTATATTTAATGAAAAACATTAATTATATATTATACTTTCAATTGTATCACGTGAAGTTAGTTGTAGGTTGTAGTTACAAAACAAGTTAGTCTTACTCTAAGGGCCAGTTTTACAATCTCTGGTTAAAACTTTAACTGTAAGTTAAATAAACAGTATTGAATCGGATTATTGACAGCAATGATCAATTTGTCATTCGTCAGTTCATTTCGTTTCAATTTTATTTGACTGACACTTAAAATTTTCACCAGAGATTGTAAAACTGGTTGTTAAAGTTGGAACTTATAATTAACCTATATGAGATGACAGCGTATTATATACATGATAAAATGTAGTTAAAATAATTAAACATATAAACATTTTCCTAATTCTTGTAATGAAAATAGTCCTAAATTGACATATCACCAGCACAGTAATGCCAACTTTTACCAGACTAGCTTGTAAATAAGTGTTTCCGGACTATACTTATACCGAATGGAGGCACGAAAACTTTTGAATACGTTCTTATCTAGTTATTCTGCCAGATTTGTGGCTACGAGAAGGGAAAGATAGATACAAGAGGATCAAACGGTCAATCACAAGTCCTAACTAAGCTCTGAAAACACATGAGGAAGAAAAAACAGAAACGTGTAGGAAACGCCAACTTTTTAAACGGTTTGAGTCCTGTATGACTATTACATGTGAAAAATTCATTTTCAGTTCATTGAACAAGTTAAATCAAAAATGGCCGACGCCGACGTGTTAAAAGAGGGTGACAACTAATGACCTGAAGCACTAATTTGAACAATGGAAAATTTGTATACAGAAGTATGTAGAGGAAAGTACTTTGAACGGGATTCAGTTATTTAATATTAGCTGCAGTTAAATCAAAACGAATTTCATTGTTTACTTGGGAAACGAATAATGTCCTCCAAGGTGAAACATTTCATCTCTGTAATTTTCATCGTATTTTCCAACTGTGTTGACATAACTTCTACCCTATGAAAGTGGGAAACTGTCATGAGAAGATGAAGGGTAAAGGATCGAATATCTCTATGTAGTGTCCGGCCTTGGTACCGGCTGAGCCCTGAAACTGACAGGGTTTTAGGACTAGGGCACATAGAGAGATAGGTTATGATTTTAATGCCTCACATATGTTGTGGTTAACTGAGAATTTCATTAAGGGATTAAAGCGGAAACTATTAATTGAATGTGAATAATATGTAATAATCCTTTATGAAGGTACATAATGCTTGTCTTACTAACTCAGTGCTATATTTTATCTCTTAAAAAAAATGACTACTCTGCATTTTTTTGCCAGGAAAACATTCTTCTTCATCTCCATACATTATATCGACAACATCGTACAACGATCCAATATCCTACAGAGAAAAACGAAAAGAAGGGGATAAGAAAACAGTTCATTTCATGTTTAGCAACTTCAGATCGTTGTTTAGTTCATCCGTACTCGAATGAAGTTAGTCAATTTCACGCAACGGAACACCAACTTAAAAAGGTATCTAATAAAATTTCAAATGGAACATTATTTAAAAAGAACTCCTTTAATTTTCTACTCAATTTATTTACAAATCATTATCAATGTTACGAACCCAAACTTAACATTTCGGCCGGTTTATATTTTCAACAAATTATAAAATGTACACAAATGGTTAGAAATTTGTACAAAATTCTTTCGGCTACTTCAAATATAGACTTAAATCTTTAAAAAAACTGTGGGCCAAATAACTGGTGAAATAGTTTGACCGACATTTTAAGGATCATCTTCTAGTCCAGGCGCAGACGTTTCTTCCACTTTTGATTTGAGATTAGACGCTAGAAGGGTGTAGACGCATGTGGGACTTTGAATATTGCAGAATATTATTTTATTCTTTATTTGGGCACTAAACAACGTTTCATCGACATGTTTACTTTCAAATATTTCAGGTTATCTTTAAATGTCACTTTGACGTTTGTTGTGAAAATCAAAATGGTCGTTGCTCCGAACTTGTGATGTCAGTTGGCAAGGGACGTAGCGGGGGCCTAGCAGCCCCGTTTTAAAGAGTAATTTTCAATTACAATTTTTTCATGATTAGAGATGGATTTAAGGAAAAATAACAAATACGGGTCTAAAAAGTCGTGCATGATCTCATTAGACCCTGTGAGATAATCCACAATCTGTCGTTTCTGTGGAAAATTCAGGACTTTTTGATCCGAACTGCCATAGAAGTTCACTCCAGAGTCCAGAGCTAACCAATTATCCGTAGATTCCAGAAACGAGATGTGTGTTTAGGCATAGAGCATCGAATGGTGACGGTAGCTCAGCGATCAAAATAGAGTGCTGGTTAATTGTTGTCACAAATCATCCTAAATTCAAAACAGTTGATTTGGAAGATCGAAAAATTTATGGTTTTTGCTTAATGGATGGTTGTTTGTGTTAAAAAACGATCAGTCTTTTTATTATTCCACATGCTACACTTGAATTTGTGTTTGAATTTTTAAATGATAACCCGTATAACTTCCCAAAACATAGTGTTAACCCAACAAAAGTTTTCCAATTACTAATGTCAGTAACAAGCTTTTAATTTCACGGCTAGTATTTCCATTAATACTTTACCTACCCGTAATGTTCACTCTGGCATTTAGCTATAATTATCTTCCTATATTATCCTCATTTTCAGTATCGATTCAGTGACATTTGCTGTTGCTGGTTATTTTGATACTGCTAATCTAAACAAATTAAATTGTTTATCGTCAACTGTAATTCGATTCAAAATATACGACCATTTTTGTTTTAATTTAATGTTTCTGTTTTGACATCTTAGGTAAACAATGTTCTCGGGAAATTTATCTTTATTTTCTCTTATTTTATTTGTGAAATGGGTTGGCGAAAACGGATCGATTGTGTCAACTTACGAGAACGTGAAATGAATTTATATTCATTTACGATTTAAATTTAAACAACGACAAACAAATTAAAAGAATTTACACCTCTCAATAACTGATGAATTAATTATTATAACAAAATAAATAAGTTTAACAAAATGTTAAAATCAAAGGCTGGTAGCACAAGCCTTGTTTTAACTAAAACACTGTTTTAAGAAATGTCAAATTCAAATTTCAATATTTAATTTCATCCTTATGTTTAAAGAACGATTTTTTTTTAAAATATTTGTTTGAATCCAAACTATGTTCTGCTTTAAAATCATATTTTGAGAAATTTGTTATTATTTATTTTTATTATTAAATAATGAAATTTGACATTTCTTAAAACAGCGTTTTAGTTAAAACAGGGCTTGTGCTACCAGCCAATGTTGCCAACTATGTGATTGCGAATTTGACTGTTAATATATAGTTTTGTATAGTGTAAACGGACTTAAGTCTTGTAGCTAACTTCATTATAAATTCGCAGACATACATATTCGAACTGTCATTTGTTTTAACATAACTTGTTTTCTTGTATTATAATCATTAAACTACAGTATATGTTCGCTAACAATGTAAAGCCTCATTCACAACACGAAATTAGTAGTTAGTGTTAGTAGTTATAGTTAGTGGTTATGGTTAGTAGTTTGTCATTGGGAAACTGCGTTCATAATACTCCAAATTAGCGTTAAGCATTACCGGTAAAATAGTACACTTTAGTAGAAAATGAGGATGTTCACTGTAAATTGACATAGATGGCGCAACTTTCGCAACGTGTTTTAGTGTCACATGTAGCAAATTTTAATCTCAAATTGTCAGTTTGTTGCAAACATGTCAGCAGAAGAATCGTTCTTATCACTTATCGAGAACAAAAATTTGTTATATGATGTCAGATATCAATTTTAAAAATACAAAATTAAAGGAAAATGAGTGGGAGATTATTGGAGCTGTTTTTAATATAATAGGTAATGAAGTAAGTTATTGTATGTTATACAATAAACATTAACTAATTTTTTAATAGGTCAAGAAGCTCAAAATAAGTTTAAAGCTCTCCGCCAAAAGTAAACTTGTTGTACAGTCATTCTAGTATAATTAAAAAACATATATATTTTCATCATATAGTCTCATTTCTTGTATCAGATTTTCCCAGTTGCCGTGACTTCTCCTGTTTGAATTAATAGGATATACCCACCATATTCTCCGGCATTCTCTTTTATTTCTATTTTTCATTTGTAAAATTAAAAATAGGGCTAGTAACTTTTTTTTCGTATTTCTTGAACTTATTTTCACAAAAATAACCTAATTTTAAAACCACGTCTTCAACAAATGTCAAAGTTTTACTCTTTCTTTCTATTCATATATCTATCGCTCTCTCCTCTCTTTTCTGATTGGCTACTTCTCTTAACCACTAACCATAAGTTTGGAGCTTGCAAACTCCTGCGCTAACCACGAGTAGCGTTAAACCAGCGCCGCGCTGATTTCGTTATTGTGAACGTTCACATTGCGATGCCTGTGCCAAGCTTTCTACGCTAACCATAACTACTAACACTAACTACTAATTTCGTGTTGTGAATGAGGCTTAAGTATTCAAGAAATAGCAAATATTTAATAAATAAAGAAAAGTAGTTTCTTGACTGGATTGGATAGTTAGGAAGTAAATTATTCTGGGATGCAGTCATGTATTTTTTTTTATTATTTCTTCAAAGTTTCGACCCTACCAGGATCATCCTCAGGAAAAACATTGAAATTTAAACAAATGAGCATTACTTACTAAATCAATTAATTTTTAACACTTACAGATGTTTTAAATTTATTGCCGTAAAGGGCATTCATAATTTATAATAATTATAAATCAAAGATAAAGATTCTTGCACACTCACAGAAAAATCAGTAAAAAAAAAAAAACATTTATTAAAGAAAGATTTAACTTACGTAACCTTTTTATACTATACTGCATCCCAGAATAATTTTTTCCTAACAATTTAATAGATAATTTTCAGAAGTATGCAATCAGTACAATGCAATAACTGTAACGTATAATCCAATAAAACAAAGGAAACAACAATCGTATAATTTCTCGGCGCCAATTTTCGCTTGTTTCGTGGGGTTTGTTTTCCAGGGCGATTTGATTTTCGCGTGCAGGGTGCAAAGGTTCGATGTCCTGGAGAAATGCACGGAGACGGTGCATGACCGGCCATGCACCTTGCTTTGCAACCCAACCGCCCTCTGCAGCTAGTGGAGAATAATGGCCGGGCTGCATGCACTACTGAAATATGTTTCAATTATAGCCTACTTCACGGGTAATTATGACCGAGGTTTGAAATGAGGTTATGCTGGCTATTATCAGATGAAAGATTTACTAGTTGTAAAGCTAATTCTACAGAGAATATTAAGTGCAGTTTACTGTTTTCGTAACTGGTGCAATTGTTATTTTCTTCAAGTTAAATTAGCATCAAGTCGTATAAACTTTTATATTTACAGGGGAACAATATTGTGGATTTAAAAATTTAATTAGTAGAACGTAAATGAAGAACACTCTTTTAATTACTTGTCTAGTTTCAGTTATATATTCAACCCTTTTCTAGGCACTGTGATATTCAAAATTTAAATATAATTATTGTTTAATTTTATGTTACAGCAAGAGTAAGTACTTACATTATTTAAAATTACACTGTAAAAAAATTCTCTGTAAAATTACTATAATTGTTATTGGCGTCCAAATTGCATAAGTGAATTATAGTAAATTTACAGTTAAATGTAATTTTGTCTACCATTTTTAAAATTACATAAACGTAAATTCCATAAAAATTTTGATACATGCTTTAAGTAAATTTACATATTAATAATATACATAATTTTTTTAAAACATAATTTAGTAAAAGTACATATTTTTCATTATATTTTAAATAAATTTCACGTAGTAATAGATCATGTGTATGTTTTATTTTCCCCGGGCCTAGAGCCTAATTTTTTTCTCTGCCCAAGTCCAATCCCGCTAAGCCTACCTAAAATCATGTAAATCTATAATATTAGTAATTAACTCTAAATTTTTAATAAATAACATACAGTATTTTATTTTACTGCAATAAATTTAGAATTTACTCCTATTTCATGTAAAAATACATACTAGAATAAAAACATTGAGTTTTTACATAGTACTTATAAAATTTGACAAAATTGTCATAGAAATATAAATATATCATTGTAAAAACACAAATATTTGTAGTAATTACCTCTAAACTTGTAATAAATATATATAGTATTTTAAATTTACTATAATAAATTTAGAATTTGTCCATAGCTCCTATAAAAATAGAAACTAAAATAAAAAGAATTGTGTTTTTACATAGTTCTTACAAAATTGTTATAGAAATATTAATATTCACTCTAAAATTTCATATATTTATTGTAATATGAATATTACAAAGCAGTTCTAGTATTTTTCTTATATTTGTAATGGTGAATTAGCAAATTTATGGAATTATTTGCTATGTAAATGTAAGTCTACATAGTTTATGTAAAATATTTATTGCATACATATTATAGTAAAAAATTACTATAAATTTTCGACAAAATCGCTATTATTTTTTACAGTGTACCAATAAATGGTAATTTATATAATATGGATTAATATTCGCGATTCAAGTTAAGCAAAATTTATCTGGTGGACAAAGTTTGAACTAAAAATATGTCCAAAATATATTATTTCCTCCCCTGCACAGAAATTTTCTACAGATTGTAGGCTATTTAAAACATCCTTTAACACAAATTTCATGTTTTTTAACTTATTCAAAAAACGTAAAATTCAGTATATCAGTGACAAGTTGACAGTTCGTACAGTGTTGCGATGTCACAACACTGATCTATAATGGCTAGTCTAATTGGCGCATCGCTCCCGCCCGTGCGGCCAATTTCCAGACCCGTGAGAAAAAGACATACTTTACTCACTTGTACTAAAAATAACTATTCTCAGGATAAACACCTAATTGACTACAATTATCTGGGCTTTCTTCGCGCCCATCTTCATATTATATCTTTCCAGTACCATTGTCTGGTAAAGAATGAATTTGATCAAAGCTATTCAACATTGTTGAGTTAGTTATTTATCTTGCAAAGATAAACTTTACCGCTAACGATTGTCTGATTATAATATGAAAAACTCTACATGACAAATTAATGGCAGTAAAATATTCTTCGTAAAATATATTCATTTTCATCATTTTGTGTGATTGGATTGAGAAAATTCAATTTCGAATGTCATTTCGTTGATAACTATTTTCCTCGTAAAATATTAAAACGGATCAATTGAAATTCCGCAAATTTCTACCGAATAAAAATACAAACTCAATTGTAAATTCTGATGATTGTCCACTAAATATTGGTTCATGTAACTCGCAATTGTCAATTGCAGTAACACAATAACGATGTAAATTTGATAGTGTCATTTTTAATTTAACCAGTTTTTGATACATGTTTCCATTCAATATAAATGCAGAATTTAATTAACAATAATAATGTTTTCATCAACAGAGCTTAATTTGTGAAGTCATGTTGGCTGAATATAAAACTAGCCGAAATAAAACTGGAAAGATTAATGAGAACAGCTGTATAAGAGAAGTAATTAAATATGCGAATACTGAATTTCACAGTAATATGCATTCCATTTTAATTATTCTGGCTTGGAACATAATTTTCATTGCTTCAGGACTTCATAAGCGCCTAAAGCCCTTTATATTGATCGACATGTAATTTTTGTTCCATTATTAATATGGAACGCGCCCTGATTTTCCAAAATGAAGGTATCAAGTGTCACCCAACCCCTACAAGAAGAAGTGTTTGCTAAGCTACTTAAATTTACAAGATATATTTACTTTATATTAGTGAAAGCTTCCTGAAATCTTGAAAATCCGTAACAAAAATTGTAATAGAATATGAACTGAATGCTTTATTCACAATATGAAATAATTTTAACAGTAATTACTAAGTAATAAATTAATCTGCTTGATCATTCCACTTATAATATTATCAAAAGATATTTGATTCATACAGTGTTTCAGTGAAGAACGTAGGTTTGATTTAGATAGAGAAATAGATTTTAACTAATTCCGTATTAAAGAGTTGAATTTTACCTAACCTTATGACGTTTTGAAATGCCACTTTTTATATAATTGATATAAAATAAGTTTTGTAAAAATCTTTATATAAATAAGGATATACACAACTGACGTTTGATACAAAAAGAAATAAGAATATATCAATAATGATTTCTTTAATATCAAATTATGGATTATTGTTTCACACCCAATTTCTGTACATCAGAAGGAAGATCTACATCGGTTTCAGAACTCATTTTCAATAACAATACCCAAGCACTGACATAAGCATTAAATTAAAAAATTAAATTAATTTTCACGGCAATGCTTTGGTACATTGAATAAATATGTATATTGAACTGTCATAGAAAAACTTAGAATTTTGTGTATTTTTAAATTATTTTAGCGAAATTAGATAAAATTTTGTATCTAATACTTTATGAAAACGTGATATTGTTTGACTCACATAATTTACAAAACTCGTTTCGCCCGTTTTGGTAAATATTATGTTCATCAAACATCATCACTCTTTTCATAACTGATTATGTAAATAACTAGTAATTCCTTCTGATTAGTCAAAATGTAAATCGAATTCACATAAACGAAAAATTTATCAGCTGACAGTTATCAAATAAAATCGACAGTAACAACTGTTATTAGCCATATTTTTTATTTAATCTTGATCATTTTTAATATATAGCTAGGGTACAGTTTACAGACAAAAATATTTAAATAAAATTTAAATTCTTTTTTTTGTAATCATGTAAAAATGATTGGCCCACAACAGCCATCTACTACAAACTAGATTCTTCAAATAATCTACATTTATATTCTTAGTTGTGTAGTAGCTATATTCATAGTTGTGTTATCGGTTATATTGTAGGTATTTTAAATATACTTGGCAACATTTGAAAAGTGAACAACTGCCTGGCTACCAACGTATCTGAAATATTCCTCATTTTCCTTCTTCAATTTGCGTACATATGTATAAATATTAGTGTTAATATTTGATGACATTAATAAATTTAAGTTTTTTTTTGTAACTGTTCTTACTTAAAAATTATAAGAAGAAAGAATATCAGAACTAGAAAACAAAAGAAGTAAAAAAAATTAAAGAAATGAAAACGATAGACAGACATAGGTAAATGGAAGAAATGGATGGAAAACTAACTTAAGAAAGGAAATCTCACAATCGATTACAAGTATCAGTACTAGGGATATGGAGAAAAAGAAGAAGTAAAAATTTGTATGAATCTAAACTATTGATTAAGGACCTACCATCTGGTCAATTAAAGAATATGACTCTATGTTCACTGTTGCTCTCTACAGAAGCATGTATTTTACCGATTGCTCTTTTTGGTTACCATCCAATTTTTCATTCTTAATTGCATTCATTTGTCAATGATCGAATTGCATTTAAAGCTCCGATTTCCCTTTAATGACCATACCGAATAGGTGAGCTTTTGACAATTTACAATACTGTTCGATATTCCTAGTTAATAGTTAGTGAGTTACGTGTAAAGTTCGGAAGCTCGAGCTTAATCGAGTGTAAAATTCTACGTTTTAAATTGCCAAAGAATGAAATATTGGCATCCTATTCAATTTGCCAATGAATAGCTTTCACTGTACAATGGTTTCTATACGCATGTAAATTGTCATCTTTTTGTTCGACAAAACAAAGATTTTATGACAATATTTTTACATTTTTTCAATATTTTTAAACAAAAAGACTCACCCTCTTCGAATGTGACGCTAAGTTGTTTTATTGTTTGAAGGAATCGTAGTGCTCCGTGGAAATTCAACTGTTTTTAACTATTCACCTTCAGTTGTTTGGTGAAAATGTTTAACGAGACTTGCACTGAAATTTAATTAACTGTTTTTAATTTTCATTTACCCAGAAATTATAAAATTAAATAAGCAATACAACAGTTTAATAATTTGAATAAAGTTTGCATTTCATAGAACAAAAATAAATAAATAAATAAATGATAACGATTTAAGTTAAGCATGATATCTATCTTTATTATTTATTTAAATCAATAGCAATTTCTATCTTGTAAAAAAATAAAAGTTTTAAATCATGAAAATTTTATTACTGTCATTAAATTATAATTAAATCAGAAGGCTATGAAAATTTAATAAAAAAGGGTTATGTTGTTTGTTTTAGTCAATATTTTATAAATAATTAACCTTTCAAATTATTTTTTTAACCAATGTAAACTAAATTAATTAAATCTTCAGCATTTCGATTAGCATTGATGTTTTGCTGGTTGCTGAAAAATTTTAACCTAACTAATATCAGATTTTAAAACATTTTAATTAAAAACTGATCAATCTATCGATAAGTCTCATCAGTTGTTCATTGTTTTATAATTAATGTTCAAATTTTGAAAGTATGCAATGTATACAAAATTATTTAATCAAAAATTTAATTTATATTTTAGTAGTGCAGCGAGAAACATGCAAAGCTGAAAATATACGCAACATTAATGAAATTAAAAATGTATCGAGCGGGCTTATAATAAATAGGTTGTTTAAATGAAAAGACACCCGTTTAACGAGCACTGAGTAAAAGTAGCCAGTATTTTTATGAGACATTTTAAATGATTTATTGGTTGACATTGACCTAATATATAAGAAAATATATTTAAAAAAGTACACAAACATAAATTGTGGAACAGTGGAAAACAAAATTCTTAACTTTGTATAAAATTTATTTTAAAATAATAGATATAAATAAAACATAAACAAATTAATTATTATATAGTTTGCATTCTTAAAACACAAAATAATAACAATGGATATGAGTTGACATTATCAGTCTTTAATTATTAATCTTTATTAATAACGTCACGCTAGAATTTGTCATTGTAAATTAAATTACTCAATCTTTTAAATTTAAGTATCGGAATTAATCAGTAAACATTTTCAAATCATAATTTATAATTTGAAAAATATGAAACCAGTTAAAATTAATTTAACAGTTTTCTAAACCTACCTTAACTAGTATTACAACTTTGGTAGCTATTAAGTCATCAGAAATTGATTTAACAGGTTTGACTCTTTTTAAATTTCCTAAAAGTTAGTTTGAAGCTATTCTAAAGAAAAATGGTCGGGAACTTTTAAGAAGTGGTAGAAAATAATGGTGAAGTTGGAGTGTATTATTATTGAAAGCAACTACTTAGAACGTATTTTACATAAAATTCTGAACCATGTGTCGTATTTTCAATATTTCTAGCATGACCCTTGTTTCTAATATTCTTTACAAAAGAAACAGTTAATTATTTGAAACTGGGGTACATATAATTTGAGTAAACAATACATAAATAAAATTATTATAGATCCGAACTTTGATCCATCTTGTAGATTTTTTTTTACTTTCATCATAAACTGGAAATATATGAATATGTTAGCGGCCAAATCCTATTTTAGGATATCAGTCATAAATTTTAGGCGTTAGGTAGGGTTTTGTTAAGGTATATTTAATTTAAAATATACCTGTGGCGGAGGATAAAGGGGGTAATTACTCCCCTAAATAAATTGAAAATGAATGTTTTTTTTTTAAATATTGAAAAAAATGCAAAGAACTTTAGTATTCCTCAAGGAGCGACGAGAAACAACAATGCAGTTTGAAAATACCGAAAACATTTTTCTATTATTAAGAAAAGAGAGTACCTACGGGCACTTATTATAGATAATCGCCAAGTTTCTATCCCAGATTTGTATGTCAAATGGGCAAATGTGATTGTTATACCGATCTTTAAAGACCCTTGCCTGAGAATTATGAAAAAAAAAATATATGAGATATGGATTCTGCAAGGTAAAATTAATCATAAAAAAACGATCTAAACTTTTTGTTGTAGGCGATGAAAAAGTCTCTGTCACACAAAAAATAAGCAAAACTCCCGGGGCTCAATTTTTTATGTTCTTGTACCCAAAAAAATAAACTCTTATACCCGTATTCATAAACACTCGTAAAAATTTTAAACGGTTCGTTATAATTTTTATCCAATAAAAACAGTCGACATTGAAAGAAAAATCGAAATTTTATTTGTCAAGTTTGATTCTATTTGTCAAAAATAATAACGAACCGTTTTGAAACTTTACGAGTGTTTATGAATATGGGCATTAGACTATCTCCGCCCCTGAGATATACCTTAACAAAATTTAACCTAACGCACAAAACTTAAGACTGATCTAACCTATTAGGCCAAACTGGTTTATCCTGATATCGGGTTTGGCCGGTTATATAAACTGTATCAAATAATATATCAAAGAAAATCAAGAATCAAGTTACTAAGAACAAAAATCAATCTCATAATCAATTCCAAGCCTTGTTATTTTCCTGTTGTTTTACCCAGAAATATTATTTACAAACACAAAATAATAAATAAATAATAAACTTAAAACAACAATACTATAAAATCCGAAATGTATTTATCTATTTTCAAAACAATCCCCATGATTATTTAATTTTTTTGTGTATTCCCTAATATAAGTCCTACATATACCAAATAATAAATAGAATAACTTTTATTGAAGCACCCGAACGGTGTTTATTTCGCCTCGGTGCACACACCTTTCATCCCATCACAGAGGTTGGGCAGTCAGTTCGGGCTCGACACCGGTACCGGGCACTGCACAGCAGAGATGTCGCCTCGGTTGCGTAGCGGGCGAACGCGCGCGGTAGACTAACTCGTGCCGGGGTGGGGTAGGCTAGGATACGCCCATCCAACTCAGGGTGAATCAGCGCGCGCATTCACAACACTCTACTGAAGTTGGCCCTTGCGCCAGGGTGACAGGCACGGAAGAAAAAGGATATGCAAATCACAAGAAGACAGAGATAAGGTAGTTTGAGTTGAGTTTGACGGATTTCACAATGGAGGGTTATAATGTTGGCGTCACACCGAAAAAAGAGATAGTTGAAGTAGAAGTTGAGATGGAAGATTATAATACAAACAAACCATCGCCATTTTTAAAGTTCTGTCTGTCCACGCCTGTGCGTCTCCATATACCTAGCTTGTAACAGATGTGGCCGGAAAATCTACTCTCTGAATTCGTGAAGTGGTGGGGATAGGAGGCCTACGTTACTGTCAGTTTACATCTGTTCTCTGTGAGAAAGTATTTAATTTCAGAGTGTTTTTAATAATTGTTTTATTAAAAATGGGTAAAAAGTGTTTTGTGCCGAACTGCAAAAGTGGTTATGCATCATACAATGAGAAAGTGACAATATTTAGTGCACCAAAGGACGAAATATTATTAAATTTGTGGCGGAAAGTAATTGCAAGAAAAGACAGAGTGCTCACTTCGAAAGACTTAGTTTGTTAAAAACATTTTAAAGAGAAGGAGTGGTCATGCGGTGCAATAAATGTAATCGTTTTATATACTGTTAAGAAGAAAATCTTATAATTTTTGTTTTAATATATTTTTCTAGGTACCACTGGAGAGTATGCGGCTTTAAAAAAATTCATATCTGACAGTATATCCAAATTTCCCCAACTATTTAAATATTAAAAATAATAAAAGAAGGAAAATTGTGAAATGTGACATTCCAAATAAAAAACATTCCTACGATAAGGAAGATAAAAGTTTAAATGTGTGCGAATTTAACTAATTTGAAAACCAGGGGTTATTTTTGATACATCCAAATCGTGTTATTTACAATTTGTGTTTATATATAGAAAATATATTATTAAAATACATAGAAAATCCCTGTTTATGAGGAAACTGTCCCTTTTGTGATTGAAAATTATAAATTTGCATTTAATTGCAATATTCATTGTAAAGAAGTTTTATTTTATGTAATATATGAATTCACATCAATGATACAGTATTTCCACCAAATTAAAATTAATCAAGTGCCAACCAGCAGAGAGAAAAAAATGGGGAAATTTTGTAAAAACTAATTACATGTAAAATAAAAGTTTTTTTCTAGTTTTTTTTTTTATATTATTATTTGCCCAGTAGGAGTAGAAAAAAATATTATATTTAAGTACATTTTGTGTATTTTTAATTTTTATATCTTTCTCAATATCCAAATATTTTAATTAAAACTATACTAGATTTTTATATCGGTTTAACAGATTTTCAAAATAAATTTTTATAAAATTTATTATGTATGTACAATAAACATGTACTTTTGTAATTTCGTAATGTACTATAACAATATTTTTTATGTAAATTACAAGAAATATGTGATATATAATGCTCTACGCATATAAGTACTGTGTAATAGTCGGCCTCCTAACCCCACCGCTGTCTCTCACGCTAGAAGTAAAATTTCGTGCCATTCTGTACGTTGAGTGTCATCTTCTATATTATGCTTCGTGCTTCTGTCACTTGTGTTTTGACATTTGAGTTCTACATAATTCATTTTCTGCGGATGACTGTGAAAACTTAAAGGATTTACATTTGAAGCTGAAGTCACTGTTGCAAAGACCTTACACTCACTTAATTTTTCAAATATGGCACCATCTTGTTGCAACTGTCATCATGGCAACGATTTGTTTGTATCACAACAGGTGAGTCACGTGTAGTTCTAGGATTATGTCAATAGATGGCAGCACAAAAATGTCTGTATAAACCTCCGTTGTCCAAGCAGTTGTACGTGTGCTAGAGAGACCACCGCTATTTATCTTCAGCGAGACAAAGCCGCTGCATCGTAGTGATTTGTTTAAGTCTAGTTTGACGAGTCTACCGCCGATACAAAGATCGCTGTCTTTTACCGTATTTTATAAATATTTCACCACTTACCTTTTGGGTGAAATAACTTACATTGGTCACTGACCTTTGGGTGGAATATTTACATTGTTCACTTACCTATAATTTATACCGTGTCGCGAAACCATCACAGATCAGGGAGAAAGAGCTAATCATTCTCTGTATTATTGTTATCTATTTTTAATATTTAATACAATAAACTCGTTAGTTAAGACGTCCAGCGCTTCTCTGTACAAAGACCCTACTCTAAACTCCACAGAGCTATCCGTGCCGTCCTCTCAAGCCTGTTTTCAACATCTACCGCCGTTGGCGCCCGAGCAACCCCTAAACTGCCGTCTAAAGAGAGGACGTACACGCCATCACTACGCTACAACCAGCAAGGCCTTCGTCGGCGTCACAAATGGCTTGTACTACCCTGAATATCAGATCTTATGGATAATTTTACAGGCAGAATCATGATCACCATTACTAGTCTATACTAACAGTGATTCCCAAAGTGGACGATTATAGTCCCTTTGGGACGGTAAATAAATCCAGGGAGACAACAGTTCGTCACAAGCATAGTCCAATCAACGAAGACCGTGATGTCCTTTGTACCCTAGACGGGTAGGAGATCGGGAGGTCTCCTATGGATGGGTCAGCGACGGGCACGGTTCCGTAAACTTTACGAGGTGCTAGTGTTAAAGACAAACTTCGGACACCTGGGCAATGGAATTTGTTCAACAGGGAAGGCAAAAGAAAGAAGGAAACAGTGGAGAGTACTCAACGCTCCATGCAGAGCAAGTGGAGGCGCGTTAATCAGCTGCCTTTCTTAGCAAGGAAGAAGCCTTTTTCAAAACTATGCACAGCGAGAGTACATAAAATAAAACGACAGTCATGTCTAGATAAACAAATTCAACTATACTTTTTTGTCTCATGCAACAATATCCACTCCGGTGTATTGCTGGTCATACGCAACCGTCAACTCTTTCGGACAGTTGTGCTTGCCACAGAGGCGTGACGTCACTGTAGGATAGTTACCATGGAGACGGCGCGCACACAGCCGGCACGCCGCTCGGCCATCGCAGTCGGCGGTGGAGGCGGCGGCGACAGCTGATCAAGACGCGTTTTTCAGGACGCCTGCCCTCGGAAGCCTACGCAGTGCATGCACGTCCCAAGAAGGAAATACATTAGGGTGATTCAGCTTACTTTATTATTTACACTGCTATTCAATAAGATTGCCGACCCCAGTAACTCATGGTTAGAAAAGAGTAACTGCTTTAAGTCATAAGCATGCTAAGGTCGCGGATTCGAAACCCATTAAGGCATGGATGTTTAAGCCATTCTGTAATTGGAATTTAATCCTGTTGAGGGGTTAAAAATAAAAAAAAAGCCAAGAAACATAGTAAAAAGATAAGTGATACATAAAACTGTTGTTTTTTCTGTAGTAAATAGTCTTCAACATGCCTACCTTTAGTCCATGACACCAAAGAAAACTGAACGCTTAAAAGAGAAGTGGGAAACAGTCGGCCAACTGTAGTCTCGAAATAACGATACTGTGAAATACTGTTCATTCCACAGTCTAGCAGTTAAATACTGATCGACAAAGCGATTCATGTATTGCCATTTAATAAGTAATATTACTTATTAAATGGTATTGCGTATAACAAGACATAGTAAAATATTTCTAATCGTAGTGCCGCTACAAAAATTCTAATAACATTTTTCGTGTCATGGTCTGTACCTACTCACCATCAATCGCGGTTACCTACTCTTTCAGTAACCGGTTGTATTTTCGAAACGCGATTACTAAAAGCTGGTAACTTTTCTGTAACCACGCTAACCAAGCTCGATCGGTGGTTCTGGTGCGGTTACATTTTGGCGCATGACAAATGAGAACTAGTACCTAGCCTCCATAGTTTTTAATTATTTTAAATTTGCGAAGTTGAGGTTAGCTGTTAGCTGGCCCGTTTTTCCAGTCAGAAGAAGGTAACAATGTAACCGCGGTTAAACTCTAACCATTTTCAATGATTACCACGGTTTAATTTTGAAATACACTACAAACAAAAATGCATTGCAGGATATAATGGAAGCAGCATTCGTGGTTCGAAATATGAATTTGTGACTCCGATCTTGTATCCAATGGGGTCCTATACCATAGTCATATTTTAACTATCTTAAATAAGAAGACGAAAATATACATAAATTAATGAGTATTAGTGAAAAAATTTTCTTTAAATATTGACTAGGTCACAAACTATAAGCGATTGAAGCTGATTACTAATTGGGTATGACGCGTTAGGTACTAAGAATTTGATTGGTCGCCTTATTTTAAAAAGGAGATTCGCGCGTCTGCAGCGGTCACCTTTGAGTCACCTTTAAAAGAATATGAAATGTCATGTTGTTCTATAACCTAACAAAACATTTAACAATTTTGTGTTTGATGAATTTGTTTAATCATAACATCTAGTAATATTAACAATAATAATATATTTATAATTAAATCAATTTGTAATAATTAAATTAATAATAATAATAATTAAATTAATATTGAAACTTCAAAACAGCCAACACTAGCGCCATCCGTCGTCATACTTTGTGTAATAATATTGCCAAACTGTTTTAATGTTCTATAATTTATTAGGAAAAAAATGCTTATTATTTACGTTATTTATACTTAATAATAATTTCTTCGTGAATATAACGTATAAGTTTTTATATACAAACATTTCAGCTATGCAAACATGAAAAAAATTGTTTCCTCTATAACTAACAGTTTGTCCCATTGTTTGTCGATCACTTGTTATTACCTGCTACGTCACGCACAAATTCTTAAACTTTCAAAATTCATATCTCGCTTATTACGTAAAATTTTTAAGTCGCGTTTGCACTAAAATTCTTATTTTATCCTGTTCTTACAGAAAAAAAAATAAAAGAAAAATGGTATAGGACCCCATTAAAAGACTAGTATCCAACACTTGCAAAATTTAAATTAAATAGGTTATAAATTTTTATATTGGGCGCCAGTCCTTTCAAAGGGAAAGGGCAGTCAGTGAAAAATAAAAAAAAAATGTGAGTTTATTACTTTAAACATTAATGGTGGTTAAAAAGTAGAATGTTCAAATGATGTAAGCTCTAGGTCTAAATAAATTTTAATTTCAATTGTTAGCAAATACTCGTATTAATGGTCCATATACTGAATGCCCTTTTATAATAAAAGCACGCTATTATGTTGTATTATAAACCACTAATAAAACCTTACAATCTTCATCTCCAGGATTTACTTCAATTTAATTTTGTATTTTCTATTTATATATTTTATTTTTCCTCCTTTTATTATTAGTTGGACGGCTCCCTCCACTATACAAAATTCAGCATCTCTGCCGGTGGGGTAGGCCGCAACATGTGCGAAGCTTTGGAAAAGCTTGGCGCCAAACCTACAATGCTCTCTGTCGTTGGAAATGACAACCACGGCATCTACCTACGCTCTCTGTTGAAACATTCCACTACTAAAACCATTCGAGTTCTTCCCCAATCGGCGACTGCGCAATGCACTGTGGTCCTAGATTCAAATGGAGAATGCAAACTGCTTCTAGGAGAAATGGATATTCATAAGCAAATAACACCAGAACTAGTGAGTATTATATAATTTATTGATATCTAAATATACCACATCTCAATGAAATATATATCAGTTTATACATTAGTTGGGATTTAAAAGTGTAAATTACCAAATAATTTACCGTAATTTACTCTTAATTATCAATTTTTTACCGTAAATTACAAAAAAAAAAATATAAATATTATATTTATAGCCATTTTGTAAAACATTTGCTTGTTTTCTAAAGAATTGTAATTTTGTCCTTTATACATATTTAAACATATATTAAAGATTATGACCGGTAGTATTTACTCTTAAACAGGGGTGATTAAGCGTTGACTAAAGTAACAAATTCATTTGTTTTTTAATCACCCCAATGTATTTCTAAATGGTAGTCATAGTAATTAGTTAGTCAGGGTGACTAAAATTTTGAGTAAATACTACCGATCTATATTTTTATTTTAATAAAATAAAAAATACATATACAGGTGTTATGTAAGTGTACAATGCTTAACCCATGGTAGAACTGACCCCACAGATAGTAAATCTGGCAATAATTTTTGTTTAACATATGCTTTCTACAAGAACTGGATGCCTTTAAAACTAACCAATTACATCATAGTTCAAAATTTTGTAAAAACTAAAAAATAAAAATCAATGCATTCTCTGGAAAAAATATTGATGGTCAAAATTGATGTTAAACGTTTTTTTGCATAGACGAATAATTTATATTTTATTTGATATATCATTCTCAGTCTGCTATTGGTAGTATTACATAAATATAATACCAAAAAAATAGGGGTGTAAGAGGGCAAAAACTATTTTTTTATTTAAAATCAGTCACTTTTCAAGACAAATATTAATAAAATAAAAAAAATAAAAATATATGATATTCTCAAAATGTCATCTACCTTTACCAATCAAAAGTATGCAGACATACATTTGGTTTATGGCGAGACATTATAAAATAGTCGTGCTGCTGCAAGATGATACAGAGAGTTATTTTATCTCATATGTCATTTATGACATTTTTTCCAGAGAACACATTGGCTGGTAGCACAAGCCCTGTTTTAACTAAAACACTGTTTTAAGAAATGTCAAATTCAAATTTTAATATTTAATTTCACCTTTATGTTTAAAGAACGATTTTTTTAAAAATATTTGTTTGAATACAAACTATGTTCTGCTATAAAATCATATTTTGATAAACTTGATACTATTTATTTTTATTATTAAATAATGAAATTTGACATTTCTTAAAACAGCGTTTTAGTTAAAACAGGGCTTGTGCTACCAGCCATTGATTTTTACTTTTTTACAAAATTTCGCGTGATTGGTCCGTTAAAGCCCTCTAGTTCTTGTAGAAAGCATGTTAAACATTTTTTTTGCCAGATTTACTATCTATGGGATCAGTTCTACCATGGGTTAACATCCTGTACGGTAATTTTTTGGTCATTTCTTGCTAAAACGGTAATTTAAAATATTTTACGGTAAAAAATAATTTTAGGTAATTTACCAAAAAATAAATTAGAGTAATTTTACATCCCTGTACATTAGGCAATTTAATCACAATATTGTGCAAACAAGCTTATCAGTATATAAATAATAAATCCTCTGATTTCTATCTGTGTAAATATCGCAGTCTTTTCGTTCTTTTGTACAACGTGCACGTGAAGATTGTCGAATTTAAAGTGAATTAGCTTACAAAATTTAAGACTCCATTGTAGAAAAGCTAAATTTATTTTGATTTAATTCTTGCAACTTATTGTTCGTAATTGTAAGCTAATTTAAGAATGATTCTTCTTTTGATTTAGGTTACGACTCAACTGGAGCTGTTGAAACGGAGTCCCTTAATCGTGGCAGACGGTAATCTTCCAATCGAAACTCTGGATTGCGTGCTAGAAATTGCAGAAAAATATCGAAAACCAGGTATGTGCAAAATAAACAAAAAGTGCAGCCAGAACAAACATAAGACAAAAAATAGCATATATTTAATACAAATATATAAAATACATAATATAAACTCGCATTATATGAGAGGAATTTGGACGGATGTTGCTAAACAATACTAGAATCTAATAAACAAACATAAAATATGAAATAGTGATTAAGTGCTTTACATATAGCCATTACGGTTCTGTACATTAGGGTGCATCTGCATGATTAAATTTCGAGACTCACGCCTTTGTTCGTAACTCAGACGAGTTTCTTTGTACAAGAATAATGCTGCAACTGCGTGGAAAAAGAATGATAAACACGCAAATCCATACGACCAACTCAGGTAGTTGAAGTTAGGGTACATCAACCAATCTCTTCGAACGTGGCTTCCTCCAAAGATAGCAACCGCGAAAAACAAAAACACCGCTGAAAACAAAAACAATCAGAGGCCATTTGTTTACACAAATTAAAAATGATACATAGGTTATCAACAAATGCTAAATAAAAAATCTGATGTGGCCAACACAAAACCTCCCGCTATTTAATTTTTATTAATTTAAATTCATACCTACGTATTTACTAACGCTGCAAACTGTTCCGTTGCATAAAACTATTGCTTTATTTACTATTTTCTTTTTAAAATGTCACTATTATTAATTTGAAATGATTTTGACAGTGATATTTACTGTCAGTTACATTTATTTGAAATATGAACTGTGTAACAAAGGAATTGTGTTTATCTTAGGCTTCGGGACTTACAAAAAAAAATTATTTTTAAATTTATCTGTAAAATATATCCGATTTACACCAAAATCTAATGGCTTCTTTTTATATTAGAATAGGGAAGAAATACAAGGTTTCAGAATTTTCTGAATGACAGTATTTGAGTTAGAGAAGACAAAATCCCTACACATACACACATACAGACATCATCGTGAAAATATTAAAATTGGATTCTAGAGACCTTAAAACGTGGTCATTTACCAAAATCTCGATATGTGATTTTTAGCACGATCCGTATACCTCCCTTACCAAGGGTAGCGGGAGGTAAAAATCGAAATTTCAGTCAGCCTAACTTTATTATACAGGTGTACATTTTTAAATGGCCACCATTGCTATCTCGAAAACTATAAAAGCTACAAAGACGGTTAAACGAGCATACAATTTTTATTTCACAAGATAAATTTAAAGAAAAGAAAATTTTTTTTTTTTTTCGACCAGTAGTTCTGAAAATATGGAACCCAACTTTTTTATTTTAAATGAGAACATATATTTTTTATTTCCTCATTCTTTATAGAATTTAAATCTGAATTCAGTGATATAATACTTTTATACCCTTAGATAACGATTTTTTCTGAGAAAAATACCTGTAAAGTTTTATACTAATTTGATTAAAATATGGCTATAATAAGATTGTCATGATTGAAAAAAATGCATAGGGGTTAATTTTTCAGATGGAATTAGAGTGCCATGAAAGAAATATGTGAATATTTTGTTTGCCTTGATATTTATGATCAATTAAAAGAACAAATTATTCACTTCTTTCTGTCAAGGCACTCTAATTCTATATAAAAAAATAACACATTTTTACTTCCTTGTATGAAGTAAAGGAAGTATTGTAATCGCGAAAAAATTCGGTTTCCAGATTTCAACGGAAATATCCATTTTGACCATCCCTGAATCCATTTTGACTAATTTCGTCGGGACGTCTGTACGTACGTACGTATGTACGTACGTACGTATCTCGCATAACTGAAAAACGGGAAGCCGTAGAAAGTTAAAATTTTGTATTTAGGACTGTTATAACATCTAGTTGTGCACCTCCCTTTTTGGTCATAGCATAACTATCAGAAGTGGTAGTTTACTTGAAGCCCATAATAGATTTTATTGGAAAACTATATTAAAATATAATCCAAAACTTTTCAAATTTGGTATATAGGGCTTTTATATCAATGAGAATAACATAATAGATTTTAGTAAAAATGATCTACCCGGAAGTGGTACTTTACTTGAAGCCTACAGTAGATTTTAATGAAAAACTATATTAAAATATAATCCAAAACTTTTCAAATTTGGTATATAATACTTTTATATCAATGGGAATAACATAATAGATTTTAGTTAAAATGGTATACCCGGAAGTGGTACTTTACTTGAAACCTATAATAGATATTAATGGAAAACTATATTAAAATATAATGTAAATCATTTCAAATTTGGTATATAATACTTTTATATCAATGGAAATAACATAATAGACTTTGGTTAAAATAGTCTAACCGGAAATGATACTTCTTTGTATAAGCGAGATATTTAAATTTAAACATTATGTACTTTTTGGTTTCTATAATTAAGTTTGCTATGAATTAGGACAAGAAATAACACAAAATAAAGAATTTAATGTCAATGTCAAATTATGTCAAATACGTGCAATTTTATGATTGGGTCTGTTGTTATACATATTTTAATTATTAACAAAATATGTATAGTGTAACAGGCGTACAAGGAAGTCATGTGGTGTCCACATCAGATATTTTCTATTCATGGCATTATTATTATTATTATAGCCATATTTTAATGAAATTAGTATAAAACTTTACATGCATTTTTCTCAAAAAAACTCGTTATGTAAGGGTATAAAAGTGTTGTATCACTAATTTTAGAATTAAATTCTCTAAAGAATGAGCAAATAAAAAATACGTTTCCATTTAAAATAAAAAAAAAATGATATCTACATTTTGAGAACCACTGGTTGAATTTTTTTCAGTTTATCAATGAAATACCCTTGTAAAATAGAAATTCTTTGCTAATTTAACCAATTCGTATCTGTTTTAGTTCTCGAGATCGCAGTATCTTTTAATTTATTCTGAATAAAAATACTTACATGCTGTGGCATTAGCAACGAAGTTAATAGCAGATAAAATCCATTCATATTGTAAAACAAATTCGAGAGGCCAACGACATACTTGCATAGCAATAATTACTTGAGATGCAAAACTAAGTATAAAAGCCAGAGTAACAAAAGTCTGCACTGCCATTAACCATCCAGGTAATAGCCATTCTCTGATAATGTAATATTCCTAAAATACAGACCCATTAAGTAATGATTCATAGTTCGGGTTCGTAGATTTTCTATATTTACATGGCTAAATATGTAATGGCATCCATTAAATAGCTGATAAAACTGATTATAGGGGTAATGAAATTTGTAGAAACAATATTCCCAAAGTCCCATATTTTTAAAACTTGAAAAAGTTTCTTCAAAAGACTGGACCCAGTATGGACTAAAAAAAATATTTAAATCCATTATTGTTATTAGTATTTAATGTTTTATATACCTTGCGAAAGCTATTAAAAGGAACAACCCTGCAATGTACGTGAAAATTCCGCCAAAAAATAGGAAATCTGTAAATAAATAATAAATTTGAGGGTGTGGTGAATATTGTTATTCTTTAACAACTTACTTGAAGCTCTCGGGTAATCATTTTTTTCTAAAGTCATTTTGAATGTTTCAATTGCTACTACACAATTATAAACATAACAGTTCGGTGTTCGTTAAAAATATTCGTGTACTTCGAAAAAGAAAACGTAAACAACTTGATGAGTACGTCTCTTACAGCGCCATTTTGAAAAACAACTAACACCTCTCACCCCTCTTTTTTATTACTACCTGTTCAACTTATCAACCAAGACCAAATAGATACTTAAGTAACTTACTGTTTTGTTTACCACGCCTATGGGTATGTGTCATCTGTTTAAGGCTCTGTCACTGTCTAGATTTTTAATTGTTGATTCATGCATTAAACAAGAGAGTTCTTAAAAATGTTTTATTTCTCAATTAAAATAACATTCATGTAAAACATATAAAATTATGAACATATAAGAACATTATTCTTAACATTATTAAAATCATTATCTTAATTAAGGCAGCTTTAGACCCAAGTCGGGAAGTTCTTAAAGTTAAGATCTCTTATACTTAAAGTACTATAAATAAAATGTAAGTTCGATACAAGTTCGAGTAGACTTTTTAAGTTTGTACATTTGGACGGATTTACATTTTTGGAAAAAAACATTCATGCTTTACTTTCGTGTTCCATTTCAAATCTCGTTTGAGATTCTTTCAAAAGTCTTCGTTTTCTTGTTTGTACATCTGCGTCGACAAAAAAGAGAACTGCTGCAACAAGCAAGCTCACAACTCCTATACAAGCGAGAATGAACGACCATCCGAAGAAATTGTTGTCGTGTCCGGGCATCCAATCTTCTTGATTTGCACAAGCTGCGAAGATTATGACACCGATTCCTCCACATAGTCCTCCAACGAGAACAACCCAGGATAAAATTCTAATGAACACAATAAATCGTTTCTGATCTGGTCCGCAGAATAAAAAGTAGATTAGGACCATTATTCCTCCTACTATCACAGAAATAAAGGCCAGCGTAAAGAAGAACTGGGTTGCTATCATGAAGCCTAAAACATTAAAAAATACAAACATTTATATTTTTATAACTGTGGGATATTTCTCGATTCTCAGTCATGCAGCATTTATTTTTACAAAACCGACTTTTCGGTACACTCTTCTACCTTCATCTGAATCTTAAAACATTCAAAAATAATATAATACATACAACAATAACATGGACTTAAGTCCTTACGAGGTGTGGCAAAAAAATAACGGGCCTGGTCTTAGGCTGTGTCCGATGTCGCATTTTGGCATTTACTTTTTAGGATTTAGGTCTTCTTCACATAAATACAACTCCGAATGATACATCAATGACTTCCATTGGTTTGTATGGCAACACGAATAACGAAATATACAATTCGATATAATTTGATGCTTCGGATTAAAATGTTAATATTACATTTCATAAAATAAAAGGTAAGAAGCTATTTTTTGATAGCAAACTGGATGTTTTCCTCAAATTATAGCAACGAACATGATTTGTTTAATTAGTGCGTATCAACTTCAAGGCAAAGTGTGCTCCTGCAAAATTCTAAAATCTAATTCCTAAAACCCTAAATAATGACATTATTTATGGCATATAAATTTAGGATTTAGATATTAGGGTGGTAAAAGTGCAACATCGGAAACAGTCTTAGAACATTGACTATTTAAAGAATTACGCAAAACAAATATTGCCACCCTCAATGTACTCTCCTCCCCGAACCCTCCAACGCCTTATGCAAATATTCCATTGTTGGAAGCAATGCCTGTTAGGTTATTCATAAGCTCAGCTGGTTTTTCTATAACTGCATCACGGACTCGAATTTGCTTCCTTTATCACAGATTTAATTTTGGGAATAAAAAAAAGTCACATGGCACTAGATCAAGTGGGTACGGTTGTTGTACCACCACAGTGATTTTGTATTACATCAAAAATGTCTTGACAGACAGGGCGTTGTGTTCCGGCGCGTTGTTTTCATAGAGAATCACATTTTAGCCCTTTTTCTTCTCACCCGTAAATGAATGGTTATTAAAACCTCCTTGTAGTATACCTGGTTAATGAACTGCCCCTCAGATACCCAATCCACGTGAACAATCACGCGGATTTCGAAAAAAATTGTCAGCGCATGGCCGGTGCGCTAATCGTCTGCGATCTCTTTTTCTTCCCTATTTAAATCTTTTAATCACTACAAACTTTATTCAATGAATGGCGGATTTCTCAAGTTTCACAGAAAAATTCATAATAACGCTAAAATGATTGAAGGAGTATAAAAAAAACGGCCAACTTCAATCCATGGCTACTGCAGAACGATTTGCCTAATTATCTTGAAATTTTAACCGTGGATGGAGGGAAGATGACAAATTAATATGACATACCCTGCAATGTTGCCAAATTTACAGGGAAGCCGAAAAAATAAATCCCGTTAACTACCCGAAAAATTTTGTAGGAGGTTTTCTTACACCGTAGAAAGAATATACATTTTGTGTACCGAAACGTCAAGAATTCCAGTAATTGTTACACCTATCATATTGTTATTGTTGTTATTTAAAAATAATAACATACCTGGTACCAAGTATCCCCTGATTTTATCATATCCCGTAGTGAAAGGATCGTAGATCCATCTACACCCAACAAAAAATCGTCTTTGGTGTAAATCTTGTCGATCTTCTAGTGAACGGAAACAATGCGTCCATAATCCAAATCTGTCCAATTTCGCACCAGTAATTCTGTAGTCTGATACAAGCCAACTCGGCGTGGCAAAAGCTATTATGACGAATATTAGGCCAACGACAAAAAAACCTATCCCAACATTGCCCGATAACGACCGTTTCTTCATTTCTTCTGAAAGATAAAAGTATTTTAGATAAGAATATAAACATAGTAAAGGGCCGTTGCCTCTATGTCTAGCCGTAAAGATAAGATAATTTTATAGTAAAACTTATAGTAATAATAGAACACATTGATAACTAAATAATTTATAAGTATGATAATATATTTACCTTGCATTTTAAATGGAATGTATTAATGGACACCAAATCTTTTCTCTTATAAGAAAATTAGTAAAGTAACTTATTTCTCATAAATAAACAAATAATTACTTATTTCCGATGATTTCATTGAGATATCTAAGAAAACTATAATTACTTTTTTAAAATTAATTATTTAAAAACATGATTCACTTTCATCACGTACACAAACACATATCTTACCTATGTGTTTACCTGGATACCAAGGAGACAACTGATTGCGCGTCTTTTGTTTTCCCAACTTTCTAACAAATTTCGTTGCTAAGAAACAACAAGGCACGCCCTTCGGATGTCACATCAGTGCTTTTGTTACCCGTAACTTAAACAAAACACTAACGAATTACTTTTACAACTACTGCACCTGCATATGCTTATTCTCCCTACCACACCTAAGATACGTTGGTAAACCAGCAGTATTCAAACTTTAAGCGCGGGAAGAGATTTCTATATATAAACACGCAGTTTCACTGCGTAGACTTCATTTTTTATATTTTGTTTTGTTAACAGTACTTTACGTATGATAATATAAAAAATATTGCATTGAAAGTTTGTATTTTTGATTTTCCTTTTAAAAAAATGTAATTAAACGTACAATTATAGATTCTTGCAGACATAAATTTTTGATGGATCAATTTCGATTTATAGTAGGGTCATTAGGTCACTACGTAACGAAACAAAAGACGTTTACCTACTTTACTGCATGGGATCAATAGAAGAATAGCGTATCTGAATTCTGAAATAAACTTTTATATTTAGAAGACATTTCGCATTCACGAAATATTCCCGGCAATTTCCATTTGTAAAGAAAAGAAAATATCACTTGTAATGAAGATTTAAATAAATAAATATATCATCACGGCATATTACTCATTGCTGGGCGTGCCAATCTGCTTTGTAAGCTTATTCCTACCGTGCGGGCGTCACCTCACGGGCACTCAATAATGTCGTGGAGAGTGCGTCGAAAAGGTCACTTTAATAATAATAATAATAATAATAATAATAATAATCACTTTTACTTCAAACGACATTGAAAATACAATGTGGGAAAAAGTCAAAAAGTAGATACAGAAAATTATTTAGAATAATCATAATATTCGTTCAGGTTATAGAAACAATTTAGAATAAAAAACGTTTTAAATTATTTTTAAGGTGAATCCAATAGAATGAGGGGACATTGCGCTATTTCAGTTTTACCAAAGGGTACTCGAAAGTTGTCTTTCGCTCTCGTATTTATTCATTGAATGAAAGTCACTTTGTGTTGAAAATTAGATTTGTTTTTATATACGATAATACATCATGACCCTCTGAAGATGTTCCCAGAAACCGTATCTTAATTAGATTCAACGAGAGCATAATAATATTTTAGTAATTGTTGTTCAGTTAAGAAACATTTAAAATGTCTAATTTGATATATACTTTTTTGTGCCATTGTTGATTATTCTGAATTACAAATGACGCTTTCTGAATTAAATTTATCAACGCGTCGGTGACTCGATTTTTCATTCTCGTAGGTGTGTATGTAATTATATCTTATTGTCTTATTATGGTAATTTTTCTTACGTTGCACAACTTCACATGCATGAAGTATTGAAAATAACAAGAAAAACAATTGTTTTGTAACAAATTATTTGTAATGAATGGGTGCTTTGTGGAATATTCACATGCACATGATAAGGTCTTGTACGTCGTCCCAAGGTTACTTTGTTTATAGAATATGTGAAAAATATGTTACAAAATGAAATATAAATATATTCATTAAAATTAAGCAATACAATGGACGGTAAACATGAGTAAAAAATTAAATATACAATTAAAATTCACATAATTATTCTCCTAACAATATCAGACAAAATCGGACGAATTTTGGTTTCAGATCAGATATGTTAAAATAACTTACAACTATCTTACAATAAAATGCGTATCTAAAATACATTTTTAAATTACTAACGGCACTTTACGTTAGACTTTAACAACAATAAAAATCTTGTACATTATCAGCTACTTTGAACACATTTATATATCCGTATGGGAACTTTTTCTCGTTTCCATGCTGTATTGGGACGGAGTCGGTTGTTGTTCTCTAAGTCTTCTGTATTTCACTCTTCTGGCTTCTATAAGAAATAAAGTTCCCGCTGGAAAAAGGAAGAGTGCTCCTAGAACTCCGAAGGCGAAAGACCAACCGAGATCATTGTGTTCCCAGTTTGGCATCCAATCTCTTCTATCTCCATTTGCTCCAAATATTAACACGGCGATTAGGCCACATATTCCTAAAATCAAAATTTCATTTTATTTGTTTAGCATAACAATCAAACAATTTTTTTATTGATTATAATAAAATAGAAACAATGGCTGGCAGTATGAACAATTAATTAACAGTGATTAACGAGCACTTGACTAAGGGCCGGTTTTATAAAAAAAATTAAACTTCACTTAAAATTTACTTCCACAGTAAATTTAATGAAATGAAAAAATGCAACGCGTTTTTTGACAGCAATAATACAAATGTCATAAGAATAGAGAAACTGATTCGAATTTGTTCATTTCAATAAATTTACCTGACAACTAAATTTTAAGTGAAGCTTAAATTTTTTTATAAAACCGGCCCTAAGATTGTTTTTTCTGTCAATCGTTTATGGATTATTTTGGAGAAAAATACTTACAATAACAGTTATAGAAAAATTATTTGAAGTATTTTTGTACAAAATATTCCGTAAACTATTGGCAGAGAAAAAAACAATGCTAATCAAGTGCTCGATAATTACCCTTAATCAGTTATCCATACCAATAATAGAAATTCTACATTATTTCCAGAAATTGTAAATTACGTTTTTGACTTGATTTACTAGTTTATACCAATAGTTGTGGTGAACGTTCATAAAAACAGCTTGAGGTCTATACCTGATGCCCATATTTCAAATCAGGTAAAAGCTATAAATTATATTTTAAAGATTTGTTTCCTCATATTTTCAGTTTATAAGAATTTACGAATTTCGTATCACTGAATAAACTTAATTTAAAAAGGTATTAAAAGTAGATCTGGTAATTACTATTGTTTTAATTAAAAAAATGAGCGTCAAATTAAGTTAATTAAACCTGTCACACCCATGATAATTAAAGTATGTAAATTTTATTTAATATGAATATGAAACAAGTGTGCATTACCTGCCAGTATTAAATCACTTCCCGTTGTCAACAATAACAAAAGATATTTGTCATGATGTTTGCTGCAGAAACAATACATCCATGTTAAGAATAATGCTGATAAACATAATGTTAAGCACAATGTGAAGAAGAATTGAGTAGCAACGAAGAAACCTGGTAATAGGAAATCATAAATGATATAGTATTCTTCCTCAAAGACCCACCAACAGCCAGTAAATTTCGTTTCATAGCTGAAACAATACAAAATTGTAATTTCTTTCTTAAAATTTTCTCGTAATCACTTACTAATGTCTTGTGTCTTCAAATCCTCGAAAACAAACTTCCCATAAACCTGCAATTGACATAAAGGGTTAGTCATCAATGAAACATTTTTATATGCACCGAAATGTACCACTCCCACTTAAAAACTTAGTAAATATTAACAGATACTCACCTATTTTTTCAAATTTTGGGTCTTGTAAATGTCCATCTGCATGTAACCAGTAAGGCGTACAAAAAGCTAGTATAACAAAGAAAACTGCCAGTATTGTTATTATTATTGCACATAGGCCTGTTTTTGTTTTAGACGCCATGATGGTTTAGGTAGTTTACCATTACCACTTGTTGAGTTCTTGCGCATTATTTGGACCAAGGCCTAACAGATAATACTTTACCTAATCCATACATGGATGCATACCATATGCATACTAATAAGTAGTTGTTTATTTTACAGTTTTCTACGAACCAACTGATGTCCCGGTTGCAGCCAATCCATTCCATTCTTCTTATTATAGAAATATAAAATATATTACACCAAATATGAATGAATTACGTTTTATAGCTAATTATTTAGGTATTAAAGTATCTAACAATCACGAAAATGTACTCTCCGAAGCAGCTGATCTAGGAAAACTTGTAGCCCAATATGTAGACACAATTTTTATAACTTTAGGAGCCCTAGGACTCATGATTATTAGAAGAGGATCTGCAGAAGATCCGCTGTATGGTTTTGAAAATAAAAATTTAGATATTCAAGTGAGACATTACACAACAACTGAGATAAAGGAACTTGTGAATGTTAGTGGGGCCGGTGATTGTTTAGCAAGTGGTATTATATATTCAATGTTATCTGGATGCGCAGAAAATATATGCGTGTCTGTAGGATTTGCTGCTGCTAAAATGGCACTGCAAAGCAAAAGTGCTGTGCCGGGTATATTATTTGATAAAACTCACATTTCTTGGATGAAAACTGCTCTTTACAATCATTTATAACTTAATATTTTTACTGATTACAACAATGAATATAGATTTAAGTTTTGAATCATTGTATAACAATGTATATTTTGAATAAATAAAACTTGGTTCATATTCCTCTTTAAAACCAAGTGACAAACTTTATCATAATTATCGTTGTCATGCCGATAGTTGCTGTTGCTATGTAAAAACTGTCAATGTTTGAAATAAAGATTTGTCATTATTTTAAGGTATATTTATTGAAATAAAAATGACAGGACTGCCGAAATTACCGGGTTTAAATTTTAAGGATCCCACTGTAAGTTTCTAAACACTTAAAAAAAAAAATACTCAAAAGTTTTTTACAGATTAACAAATTTCAAATTTGCCAAACATTCGGTTTTATAAATGGGTACCCGTACCCAAAAACTCCAGACCAATTTTCGGGTATAGGCGGTCGGGAACTTGATGTTAATTCAGTGAAATATATCAAAAATCAAGATCCTATAAGGTTCTGGTGTTGTTTTACAAAATTTTCGTTGTTAATAAATATAAATTTGTAGATTTGATCCTTCTTTAACATATGGACGAACTAGAGGGCCTGCTGCACCTCAATTCGTACCACATTTTGCACATTACGATAAAAAATGTTTGACTTTTAAAGCTTTTTTTAAGCAGTCTGTTTTTGAGTCTCCTGATGAACATTATAGAGTTCGACAGGTCAACATCATTTACTTTCTGGAGGATGATTCGATTACAGTTATGGAACCTTTTGTAAGAGTAAGTATCTAAATATAATATTCTATACCTTCTCAATTTTTTACCTCTATGGCAGCGTTTCTTAATCTTTTCGTTCCGCGGGCCTCTTTGTAGTATTATCATTTGAGATAGCGAATCCCTAAGAAATTAAACCTTTAAAAACACTAGTAAAGTGTGGAAATTGAACTTTTTTTAACTTAAATTTTATAGAAGGAAAATTGAAAAGTGAGATTATTAAAAAAAAGGTTTTATCTACAATAAACACGAGAGTTATTTAACAAAAGACAGGACTACTGTAGGAATAAATCAAAAATAAAAAAAAATGAATGGAACCTTGATTCTGCAACTCGACTAACCAGCTTGTTATTGTTATTCCTGCATTTGGTTTTTATATGAACTAGTGCAGGAAAAATCTTTTCCCACAAAAACGTAGTTACAAATGGGATCAGTAGGATTAGTATTTGCAATATCTTCTTCAATAGAACAGTAAAGAAGCCTAAAAATTCGCAAGACTTTGTTCCTTCAACATTTGTTTTACAGCTCCGTCTGTTTATTTATTCGGTGGTACTCTAGATATATCAACACAGGTCAAGAAACGCTGTTCTAAGGTTTACAGATTTACATTTTTTGAAAGTGAATTTACTTTATCTTAAATTGAAGAAAAAGTTTTGAGAGCTATTTTAAAATCTTCTAATTTTTTTAGAATTGCGGCTTCAAGCAAGGTCGTCTTATTCGTCGCAGTAGAATTCCAAAATCTGATTCTGGAGATTACTGGCACTGGAAAGATTTGAATGTGGGAAAAGATTTCTGTTTTTACGGAACAGTATTTCACACTGTTGATACAGATGGATTTACAAGGGTATACTTTATTTTTAAATATTAAAATTGTTACTAAATTATAATTTATTAGGAATATATGGCGAGTCAAGGTATTGTAATTAATCCTACGGAAGATATGCCACCTGATCCGTATATACAAACGAGAGAAATGAAAGTCGCTCCTCAAAGTAGAGTGACACCGCCTTTAGATGATAAATTAAGAAGATTTTTGGAATATGACGGAAAAATATTGAAGTACTTTTCTGACTTATATAAAAAGTTCCTTCGAATAATTAATGATTCTAACAGAGTAGACAATTGCGAAATATTTTTAACTTTAGTAACATTGAAATTATGCAGTTATGCAAAAATCTAGGTCATAATTCGAACGAACTTTACCAGAATAATAACTAAAAAATATTATTTAAATTATTTTATTAGGTTTAATGCAGTTTGGGACAACCGAGCTGCAGAATACGGGGAATTAAAAGATTACACCGTTTTATACTTCTTGTGTGACGATACTGTATCCGTTAAAGAAATCCACGTTGACAATGATGGTTGCGATCCATGTCCTTTATTATTACGAAAAACAAAACTGCCTAAAAACTGGACCGATGTTCCAGTTACATATCCTTCTTGTTACCTAGAACTTTCAGACGCTGAAGTCACTGAATTTTACCAACCAAAAGACTTCATAATCGGAGAAACTATTTATATTTTAGGTCGTAGATTTTTGCTGTATGATTGTGACAAATTTACAAGAACTTATTTCGAAAAAGTTCTTAATATAACGCAGGGTCCGCGAATGGAAGTACATGAAAAGAAGAAATCTCCTTATGAAAAAGTAAATCGAGTTTATAAAATAGCAATTTTTATTTTCTGCTTTTTATTATTTTATTTATTAGTGCATGCCTCCTCATGGCGAACTAGGACTTGGTACCATTGAAGATTCTTTGCAGAATTGTTTCATGACTCTTCCTACTGCTCCAAAAAGAGATGAAATTCGATTGGTCATAAATGCTAATAAAAATTTGCGATATTCTATGATCATGGATTGGGTACATCCAGAAGACAAAATAAGAAAATTCATTTTAATGTATTCTTTAGCCGATGGTACTTGTTTAATTCACGAACCAGTTATTCGAAACTCTGGAATATTGGGAGGCAAATTCCTAAGGAGTATGCATTTAAAGAAGCCTGGAACTCACCCATACAATCCAGAATTTTACACTCCTGTTGATTTCTACATTGGAGCAGTTGTTGAAGTTTTCTCTCATAGGTTTATAATAACAGGAGCTGATTTGAGTGTCTACAGATACATGCAAGCAAATCCTGAAAAATTCCCCACAGATGTTATGGATAACATGAGAAATTACATGTACAACGAAGGTTTCCTTAAAGATGATTTACAAGACGCAATTAACGAAAACGCAGAAATGCAGTTAAGAAAAGACAGGGCAATGATTGGAGCTGAACTAAAGGCTATCAAAACAGAAAGAGAAAAATGCTTGGAACAAATTCAAGCAAATCTTGCTTCTGCTGCTAATGCGCCCGACGCTACAGAATCTGATAAACTCAGTATGGTTGTCGACACTCAAAAACTCCCGTACCAGAGAGAAGTCTGCGAATACGGCATCAAAGAAGTCGGCAAAGAATGTCCTCTTCCAGTTACAGTCACCGAGAAAAATCTGGACGAAAAATTACCTTGCATCGTTTCGGAAGATTCCTACGTTGTCAAATACCCAAAAACTAAAGAACAAGAACTACAAGAATATTATGAAGATGTATTAAGGAGACATGAGGAAGCTTGCTTGAAAGCAGCGGAATACAAGAAGAAAATTGAATGTCTTCCAGGAACTGTGTCAAAAGATTATAATCCTGAGTTGTCAAAGAAAATTCTCATATCTAAGGAAGATAGACCACAACCACATAAAGACAGTCCGTGTGTTCAAAAGAAAGTTAGATTTGTTGAAGCAGCAGATAAATGCGAACAGCTAAAAGATGATACTTGTGGGTTAACCATACCAACCACTACATGTGACTGTACTGACTATACACCAATACAACATTAACAAAGAGCAACGTTTATTTATTGGGCAAAGTGTATAAATATATGTGTTTTATAATATATAAATATATCCAAAGGATTAGGAATGCATTCTCAGGCAACATACACAATAACTAAAATTATAACTAATATTGTAATTATCATTCCTGCTATTAAAATTAATTTGTCTTCACCGACTCTTCGTTCAATTAATCGCATTGTAGCAGTACTCAACCCTAAAGTATTGGCCATATCAACAATTCTCCTATGAGCTCCTTTTAAAGTTTCTCTTTGATTACGAAGAGAATCTAAAATTGAGCTTCCAGACAAAATCATGTCGTCAACACCCCTATGAACGTTTTGTAGTTGATTTTGATGTTGAATCGAGTAATCAATGTTTATTGTAGTATTATCAGGATTCGGCGTAAATCTTCTATTTAATAATTGTTCCCGTTCATTCAGTTCAGCAGTTTTTCTTAGCTGTTTTTGTTGCCAAGCTCGTAGAGCTGCCTACAATAATTATCACAGTCAATGTCAGTGTTACGAGCCGTCGTTTTGGTCGGCTTACGTACTTGTAAATGCCTGTTGTCATATTTAAGTTGGTCACATCTCATTTTATAATTCTGACGTTGTGTGACCGGGACTTTGTATAAGTATATGTCAAGTTTGTCGCAATTACTGGAAATTTAGATGAATTGTTAGGTTACATCATTTTGTAAAACGTATAACTATACCTGTTAACATCGTTAATTTTCGACTGGATTTCATTTTCAATATTTTTGGCTTCGCCTGGATTTTTTTCTAATTGTTGAAAGCACTCTTGAATTTCTTGTATTAATCTGTTTGTTGTGTGATAAAGCGCCTCCATTCTAAATGCGTGACGTTGCCTGTCGAACTAAAATGTACCATATGCGGTAGATGGCTCTTTTAAAATTTTTATTAAATGAACACAAGAGTAAAAAGTTTGTTACTTTTATTTTGTCAACATAAATATAACACAAATTGACCGATATACATATCATAATACGTTCAGATATTTATAGTAATGGAAAATAAGTTCGACATTACAAATAATCACTTACATTGTAAATACTAATACAATTTCGAGCATAAAATATTAAAGCGCAAAATAATTTGTACATTTCAAAAAAAGTCGGCAAATAAAACGAGGTTCTGTACCTATTAAACGGGAATGCATACAAATTCCTAAATGCACACATCAATCTGTACATATCTTGCCATATACATTTTCCTACCGTAGAAATATGTCCCTTGAAATTATATTGCGCTGTACATTTCTCAATTTGCACTGTGTACAAATCTGTATGAAATTGCTGCGCTTCAAAGAATTCAAACTTGGCGCGTTCACTGTATCTCGAATTACAAGTCAAAAACAAAACGTATTAATTTAAACATGAGTAATATTTACATTATGTTTTAGGTTAGGTTTACGTTTGTATTTTTTTTAGTAAAAGGAATAAAATGCATTTTATTTTTTTAGTGTACTTCGAGATGAAATATCGCGCCAAGTTTGAATTTACTGATGTGCAACAACTTCATAGTATAGAAGGGCATATGTACAAGGCGAGAAATGTACTGAGACATGTGTGGAGTTCGGAATTTATATTCCAAGCCCTATTAAACAATCCATATATTCCTAATTCACTGATACATATACATGTAATAATTCTGCATGGTTAAATGCGCGGGCTGTACATTAACATTAACCAACGGGGCCGGTATATTTGTCGTTGTAGAGTTTCTCGGAGTGTTTATCACATTCTGTGCAACTATCTGCGGTTCGGCTTCAACGTACGTCTGGTTCTGCACCGAATTAGAATCCTGGATAACTAAAACTTGACCAGTCGGAGCCACCACGGTTCCTGGAGGATTGCGATGAGGCATCCCCGTAGGAGGAATGGACTGTGGCTTGCGGGTTGTTACGCTGGTGTTAATTCCGTGTCTTCGCTTCATGTGTTTGTTATAGTTAGGCCAGTTGGTAAAGTGGTGTTGGCATTCTTGGCATGAATAAGGGCGTTCGCCTGTGTGTTGTCTTCGATGAGTCTGGGAAATAAATTTTATGTACTAGTTAGCAAGGACGACATCAACCTCAAAGTCAGATGTCCTTTGTAAGAGACGCGGCAGTCACGTGGTTTTGATATTTACTTGTATGGCCCAACAAGGTTTCCAAGATTACAGCTTGTGCACCTTGTAAATTTAATTTTTAAAATATACAAGACGTTCAATATTCAACTGATGGTTTTCCTCAAATTTTGCGCGCCAAATCTTTGTATCGTAGATGGCAGCACAAGTCGCATAATTTTTAAAAAATAAATTTATGTGTCAGAAAGTAAAACAATATGATATTCATTAACAATAACTAGTTTTACAATTTTATTTATTAATTTTACTCTCAAATTCATTTGAGGCAAAATACACAAGCTACAATCTTGGCAACCTTGTTGGACCATACAAGCAAATGTGATATGCAATGAAAATTTTTCACTTTATCACTTGGAGCTATTCTCAATTCCAAAGTGATCTAATATAAATGAGTGAAAAAGTGTAATATTGCATGTATTTACCGTATGTTTATAATATTGGTTGCGTACAACAAGAAGACACAAATTTGGAGCATGAGTTTGTTCATATTTGACAAATAATATCATGACACTGACAAGTGATATGATATAAATTTATCATTTCATATCATATCACAATGGTGAGAATTGGGCCCGAAGTCACGTGGCTGTCCGCGCCTCATTCATTTTTTTCAAGTAATTGACTATACTTCATTTCACGTAAGAAAGTAGCCTTGGCTTACATAGGGATATAAATTCTGCCCTTTGGTCAGAATGCTAACCTAGTTCACAAAAACGAAAAAAATATCACTTGTCAACTGTCAATTATCAAATAAGTAAATCTACAGAATGGGCTACTTGCGTGGTACTGAAAATCCGATTTATATCACTATGTACGTAATGCTGTGTTGAAAACACATATAAAAATATAAATTTTATTTTAAAAAAATTATTTGTTTTTTAGTAAATTAAGAAAGAAAATTTTCTGTGACGTCATTATATTAAACTCGAGAAGGAAACCATGTTTAAAAATGTACCGTATAGATGGCATGACGTGCGAGAAAGTTTTAATTTGAATTTGACATTAGTTTATTTTTCTCTCTCTCTCTGGGCTCTCAAACATAATTATTTCACAAATAAACACATAGGTAGTTACATGTAATTTAAAATATCGATACCAAAAAGACAAACTAAAATATTAACCTCCAAACTATTGTTGAAACGTCAAACAGGAGATCTACATTACCCGTACAAACAAACGCTATTGCTTTACGACCATTCATTGGTGCGGCGTAATTCTACGTCATACATGGCGGGAATTCAAATAATCAAATTTCATTATTTTTTTTCTGGCAAACTAATAAAAATTTTGCCAAAAGAAAAAATACGGGTAGTAAGTTTTTACCTGCTCTTCAAAAATATTAAATAAAAAAAAGGTACGCAAGTAGCCCATTATGTGATATTTATCCATGTTTTCACGTAATTTTTAATATTCGTACATTTTACAGATAAAAATATTTTTATTATTGACAATATTCTGCTCTCAAGCGCCATCTGCTATTTTCTTACGTGAAATGAAGTATGGCATGGTTTTTTCTCTATCAATTTTAAAGAAAACTGCTTCAAATGAGGATTAATTAATTAAATATTTCATCCAAGTCAATCCGATATTTCATTATCAGATAAGCCAAATTGCAAAGTAAAATATTGCAAAGCCTACTGAATTTAATAAAAATGTAACATTTTAATCATTCGCCTTTGTATTTTTTAATAATTTAACATATTGTTTTTATACTATTGTTGTTTGCAAATTTGAATACATATGTAGGATGTTCCATTTGAAAATATATAGTTACATACCATTGCGTAAAAATGAAATAGGATAAATTTCTTTTGAATATTTATCATTTATGATTATATTATACTGGTACACCCAGAAATGGGTAATATGCCGTGATGATATATTTATTTTATTTATGATTATATAATTAATTACTTTGTAAATTAAATAACATATCTATTGTTACTAATATTATTTTATATTTAGCACAAATTAAGGGACCGTTAAATAATGCTAAAGTATTAGGAAAACATAAAATGGCGGAGCGTACTAGTGACATGTTAAGTTAAACTATTTTAAAACTATTGTTTATTAAAGAAAATATTGTGTATTTGATTATTGACAAACTGTTACTATTTTTTTTTTTATTTCTAGGTAAGTGCCTCGAATTTACAACACTCCAAATTAAACGAATTCCAGATTCAAGGTGTAAGATACTCACGGTAAGGACTCCTTTAAACCTAAAACATTTCCCACAAAACTCGCAAGTAAATGGCATTGCGCCTGTGTGAATTCTGTGATGTTCCTTCAAAGTTCCTCGCTCTCTGAATTGCCTTCCACAAACATCGCACTGATGTGGTTTTAAACCACTATGAACACTTCCGTGCTTTTTCAGTCTCATTAATGTCTTAAAACTGAAAAAAAAATTAAAAACCAAATATTTCGATCAGAAAATGAAATCTTACGCTTTTCCACACGTGTCACAACTGTACGGCCTAGCTGCGATATGTGTAAGCATGTGGTTATCCAAATTTCCTTTTTGGATAAAACTTTTGCCACACTGATCACACGTGTAGTCCCTAATTCCAGTATGGATTCTTTTGTGTGCCATTAAGTTTGGTTTCGTTCCAAACCGTTTCGGGCACTGATCACAGGGGTACTTATTCTTAACTTCGAGTGGTAAATGCGATCTTTCGTGAACGTATAACGCGCTTTGCATTCGGAAAGTTTTACCACATGTTGTACAAACGAACGGGCGAGAGTCGTAATGTGTAGCTCTGTGGGTTTCCAATACTTTTCTATTTGCGAAAAATTTATTACATGCGTCACAGCTAAAATTTATAACAATTAATACTGCATTTTTTTTAAATAGTAATAATAATCATACCAAAATCGTAAATGGTGTCGATGCGTTCTAACGTGTGTAACAAAACCGTGATACTTAGTATAAATTTTCGGACATTCTACACAAATATATTTTGGTAATTGTTTATGTATAGATTGGTAATGACTTCGTAGATCCATTGCTGTATTTAATTTTTCATTACAATTTGCACACATCCATGGATATGAATCCCAAGCTTCTAAAGGAGTACGCAAAATCAGACTACCGTCTTCACTTTTAACAGCATCATTGGCTTCAGACAATACGGATAAATTATCGTCGTCACTCTCTACTATAGTTTCACTAGCGGGTTTTATCCGTTTTTTACGACCCTGAACATATTAAAAAAAAAGTTAATAATACATTGACCGGCAAAAAAATCGGCCACTTTGATTTATATATATATATATATATATATATATATATATATATATATATATATATATATATATATATATATAAAAGTCCTCTTGTGTTTGTAGTTATAATTAATTCAAGATGCTTATTTCATTCTAAAATAACTTTAGTTTTAATTAAATATTATTTTAATTATTTCTCGTGTCCCAACCATATACTTTGCCGAAATACGTATAAGTTGTATTAATCCAGAAAATTGCACAGTTTAAAGCAGCTGGTGTTGCCTTAGTCAGATCTTCTCTCGTGCATTCCAACGACATAATTCAAGCTGGAGGAAGGCAAATAGCAATTAACAATAACCAGGAGATCTATTAAAATAAAGTCATCTTCTTACAATTTAGAAAAAATCGATTTGAATTGCTTGTTATTTTTATAAATTTCATTTCTTAGCTAATTTGTGCATTCCATAGGTATCTATTTTATCAGCTCAGTTCCCTATTTAGTTGTAAAACATCCGGTTAAAGGGACTTTTACAAAAAAAATTAAAGTGGCCGATTTTTTTTTGCCGGTTAATGTTTTGAAACTCACTTTTGGTCGTCCCGGTTTTCGTTTTCCAGTCCCATTCCTATGTTTTACTAATTTTCTCTGTCTTTTAATATCAAAATCTTCATCATTTTGATCATCCTCAAATACATTTTCTGATTCAGCGTCCTCATCAGTATTTTCTGGTTCTGAAATAAAATAAAAATTATTTAAAGTACAATCTTGGGAGCAAGTTTTGGAATCATACTTAAATCTATGTTATTTTTTTCATTGAGTATACACTCCACGAACTCAACAGGGGGAGGGTTGTTGTTTTCCGTGTCTCGTTTTTCAGATTTCATTGTTATTTGATTTAAAATTGTTTCACTATCATAATCCACCACAGCATCAGCTGTTGGTTCCTCCTCTGTTAACACAGATCTCAAGGTTTCTTGCGCTTCTTGTACTTTTTCGTTAAATTCCCAAGTGTGTTTAACCTTTTCACAGCACTTGGAACATATACATTTAGGAAGTTTGTCGGTAGGTAATATTTTAATTTGGAAAAATTGCGTGATTTTTGTTTCCAAATCTTCTTTAACCCAATGCTCGTCTGTTATTTTTACGAGATCAGCGGTAGGTGTTGATTCAGCGCAAAGACGACAAAAATCCTCTTCGCCCATTCCTAATTTACATTAAAATTTAAACTGTTTTATATTCACGATTGTGAATATGCTGCAAGCAAAGATTACCAATTATTTTAGTTTGACAGTACACTTTTATACAAATTTATTTTTCCAAGCGTATAGGCCATCTTCGCTTGAAAATGGCGGCCAATGTTGTTTTAATGTTTACTTTACATTTTCCGGCAATTTTCTATTTTAAAGAACAGTATAATATATTAGAACTTATAGAATATTATTATTCTTTTGTATCGTACATAATTTTGTACAATATTAACAAAATTCATTACAAATTTAGGGATTTTGTGCATTCGATTTGGTTGTGAATTGATAAGGTTAGGATTGTTAATAAATATAAATAAACAATAATATATATTGGTAAAATATTTGTTGGTCATGTTAATAGAATAAAGTACTAGTATTTCTATATAATTTCTTTATTATTTTACAAGAAAATAATGTCAATTTGTAGAAAATTAATATGAAGTTAGATGAAGGTGATCTTCTGATCTTGATTTTTGTAATGCTAATACGCATGCGTGAATTACAATTTTGATAACAACCGGTTTATCCGACCAATGAAATTAAACCACGCTTTGACATTGCGTGGTACCTTTTTAACACCGTGGTGAAAGATAGGAGTATATGTCAGATGGATTTGTTATACGAACTGTAAATAGTTGTGCATTTATTGAGTGAAATGGATAACAGTATGGCATTTACAAACGTAGATTATTTTTATAAAAGTGTTTTATTTAATATGTCACCTCTTGTATATTTAATATTAGCCGAATTATTTTTTAACGGTAAGAAAAACATAACCTTATGATTAATAAATTTTATAATTATTTTTTTTAGTCTGTAGATCTGCATCGCCAGCAGAAATCAATAAACATTTAGAATTAGGTCGCGATTTTCTGGCAAAAGGTCAGCTAGCTGATGCACTTAACCATTACCACGCAGCAGTGGGTAGGATTGCATCCATCAGCACATATTATATAAATACTAAGGTCTTTTCATATTTTTAGAGGGAGACTCAAGTAATTATCTGACGTATTTTAAGCGGGGGACTGTTTATCTTGCTTTAGGAAAAGCAAAAAATGCATTGAGTGATTTAGATAAAGTTTTAGAATTAAAGCCTGATTTTACAGCTGCGAGGTTGAGTAGGGGCAGTGTTCATTTAAAACAAGCTAATTTTGATTTAGCACAACTTGATTTTTACAATGTTGTAAGTATAGTCACTCTAAAACCTGTATCTACAACTTCGTGCACAAACTTTATATAGTACTGACTTAAAATGAGTAAAAAAAGCGTAATCAACATGGGTCCGATTTTTAATAGTTTCTGAGATATGACTGTGAAAAATGAGTTTTTAGGGGATTTACCTCTGCTATCTCGAAAACTGTAAGAGTTATGACTTACTTTTTGTTTATCTTTGAGAGGTGATCTTAGATGTGCTTTTGTTAAATTTTGTGGCGACCTGTAGTTCATTTCACGTAATGCCAATGTCACACTATCATTCATATGAATGATGGTAAATGAGAAAGAAGTGAGCGTCAAAAATAAAACTTTGACTGAATATATACCTACAATAAAATTGAGTTTTTTTTTACAGTTCTTTCACATATGAAATTAGCCATGAATAACGAGACAATGGGGTATTCCACCATAACAACAAAATTAAGAAAATTTCAATATGGCTCAATAAATAATAGTTAAAACAATGAAAACATTTTTTAAATAATTACTTTACGAGATATTTCACATTTGCTAAAAGGGAAAATTGACGTCATACAATTGTTATCCTTCTCTCGCAGCGTACTCAGAGCAGTGTGTGTGAGAAAGACAAGTATAGAGGAAATGTGACGTTACACTGATTTCTCGAAAATAAAATACTCTGAAACTAGGAACAATTAAGATATTTTAATACTATGAATTGCTTCAAAACTGAATGAAGTTTTATTTAAAATAATAAAAAAAATTGAGTGGAATACCCCATTGAGGCCCGCGAAAATTTGATCATTCACGGAAATCAATTCTTCTTCTTTCTCATTCGCAATCATTTAGATGAAGGATAGGGTGATATCGGCATAAGAAAATAACGTGGGTTTAGATAGGGAACTAAATTCTGCCCTTTGATTGGTCAGAATACACGTCTAGTTTACAAAAGTAAATAAAATATTATCTGTCCGCTATCAGTAAATTGGCAGAATTAAGTGATATTTAAACATTTAATGTACCTATTATTTTTTTTACGTGAAGTGAAGTATAAATAAAATGTTGTGGCGACCTTGGCCAATATTTAATTTTCAATTTCTTAACTATTAGAAATTGGAAAAAATGTTTCATATACAATTTTATAGTATTTTTACTGGCATAGACAAAATTTTGTTCGATCACTATTTTTGTCAGTTATTCTTCGCTTCTAAATAAGATGATTTCTTTCTCGGAAAGAGTTGAAGATCAAACCAATGTTGATTAAGCCTTTTTTTCCACAATCGTTAGCAAAATTCATTATTATTCAACTTAAAATAGTGAGCAAGTAACATCAACATGTTAATCACAAATGAGCAAAGTAAATAACTTTCTTCACAAGTGAGCAAAATACGTAAGCCTATAATAATCTACGTTAGGGAGTCATAAATTTTGATGGAGTTACATTGATTGTATATTAAATACCTACCATTCTATACGAAAGAACAATAATTATTTTTTGTAGTTAACTTAAAATAAGTACTGTTGAGTTTTTCTTTAATAAAAAAGTACAAAGTTTTTTAGAAAAATTATTTCAAGATTGTGGAAAAAATCATGTTTAGCACACGTGAGCATGTCTGAGCATGTCTTTTCTCACTTGCCCAGTTGGCAATTTCCGGAAAGACATACTTTGGCTGTGTCCGATGTCGCATTTTGGCATTTAGAATTTAGGTCTTCTTCACATAAATACAACTCCGAATGGCATTGGTTGTATGGAACACTGGAACAACAAAAATGAATTATACATTTCGATTTAATTTGATGCTTGAGAGTAAATGTTAATATTGTACTTCATAAATAGAAGCTAAGAAGCTATTCTTTGACAGTAAATTTGACGTTTTGTACAAATTATTGCAACGAATATGATTTGTTTAATTAGTGCGCGTCAACTTCAAGGCATAGTGTGCTCCTGCAAAACCCTAAAATCTAATTCCTAAAATCCTAAATAATCACTAAATTTAGGATTTAGATATTAGGGTGATAAATTCCAACGACTAGTTTTTAACCAATCATGATGCAAAACACTTGAAAATTCAACCAACGGGAACAGTATTATACTGATAAAACCCCGTTACCCCGATAATTTTCCGCTACCAACTAATTAAACAGTTGTTATTGTTTATAACTGTCAGTGTGAAAATTAATGTGTCAAGTTTCATTTTGAGTTGTCTTTGAAACCAAATACCACATGACCTCTCAGATTTTCTCAGATAAACTTTTATTCTTAAGCACTCATTTTTTTTTGCTTTTAAGCAAAATCACTCAAGAAAACTGACATTAGGTAAAGCCCCTCCTCCTTCGTAGTCGGGATTTACCATGCAGTTTGCTTTCGTGTGTGATTTATCGATAAAATCAGGAGGTCTTATTTCAGTCAGTACTATATGGTCTTAAAGTTTTTGCACGAAATTGTAAATCGCCTGTATTGTATTTATGTTTAATAAATTTATTTTATTTAGTTATCCGTTGATCCGTACAATGTTGAAGCCACGGAATTAATAAGTAGGATCCAACCAGCAAGAGACTCATACGTATACGCTCAAAGTTATTTTCAAGCAGGAGATTATTCCTCAACCGTCCAACTTTTAACGCAAGTTTTAGAAATTTGCCCTTGGGCCTCAGAAATCAGGGAACTTCGCGCCGAAGCAAATATGCAAAATGGTGATTTCATAGCAGCTGTTTCTGACTTACGGTCAACTAATCGCCTTCAATCCGACAACACTCAAGGATATTATAAACTTGCGAAACTATTGTACGAACTTGGTCATGCGTCGGAATCGTTAAAAGAAATCCGCGAATGCTTAAAATTAGATCCGGACCATAAAGACTGTTTTCCTTTTTATAAGAAAGTTAAAAAAATTGATAAGCACTTATCAGAAGCTGAATCATATCGGGATCAAAATGAATTTGTAAATTGTATAGAATCCGCTGAAAAAGTTTTAAAAGTTGATAATTCAGAATCAATGATAGTTTTCAATGCGAAACAATTGTTATGTCACTGTTATATGAAAGATGAACAATCAGAAAAAGCACTAGAATCGTGTAGGGAAGCTCTAGATTTATCCAAAGAAGCTAATGTTTTATGTGACAGAGCAGAAGCATACATCCAACTAGAAATGTACGACGATGCTATTAGAGATTACAAAGAAGCACTTCAAATTGACGAGGGCCTTAGCTGCGCGAAAGACGGTCTTCAAAAAGCACAAAGACTGCAGCACCAAGCAGAGAAACGAGATTACTACAAAATTTTAGGAGTTAAAAGAACAGCTTCCAAAAGAGAAATCGTTAAAGCGTATAGAAAAGCTGCCCAAAAGTGGCACCCAGATAACTTCCAGGGAGAAGAGAAGAAAAAAGCAGAAAAGAAATTTATAGACGTGGCTGCAGCGAAAGAAGTCTTAACAGACGATGAAAAACGGCAGCAATTTGATAATGGAGAAGATCCGCTCGATCCAGAACAAAATAGTCGGGGAGGTGGTCCACATCAGCATTTCCATCATTTCCAGTATGGATCACCGTTCCAATTTAAATTCCATTTTAACTGATGGAAAGTATCCGTTTCACAACTTCTAACTGTGATTTAAACCTACAAATAACAGTGAACCAATGGTTTACTGTGTAAAATACCGGTTTTTATGTTCATATCGGAATGAACAGTGTTTTGTGTGTATGAGTGTATGATTCTGTACATATTTTAATGTTGTTAAAATAAATAGATTTAACAATACAGTAATTTACATTTTCATTATTGCCATTGTAATTTATTATAAAATAAATACAAACTATATTAAAAGTAATAATAACTTTTATTTATTGTTTGTTATTGCAAAATGATTATTTTATCTATATATTTAATCTATTTTTTTCTTATGTAAAAAGCAAATTTTAATATACGTTTTATTTGAAATTGGTGCGGTCAACCGTAACACGTAATAAAATAAATACAAATAAAAAAAACTATTACTTATTGTTTGTTGTTGCACAATGTTTAATCTAGATTTTTTTATGTTTAAAAAGCAAATTTTATTATTTATTTGAAATTGGCGCGTAATTTATTATAAAATACAATACAAACTGTTTTATTGTTCATTTTATTTGAAATTGGTGCGGTCAACGGTAACACGTAATTTATTATAAAATAAATACAAATAAAAATAACTTATTTATTGTTTGTTGTTGCACAAAGATTAATCTACATTTTTTATGTTTAAAAAGCAAATTTTATTATTTATTTTATTTGAAATTGCCGCGTAATTTATTATAAAATAAATACAAATAAAAAATAACTTTTAATTGTTATTTGTTATTGCACAATGATTAATGACTTGGAATACAAACATTTTTGTACTGTGTTCAAATCTATACCATGAAGTTGCTGCACATCTTTGAATTCTGACTTCGCGCGTTATTTGCATCTGAAAGTACACTTCGAAAATAAAATGTATTTTATTCTTTTTAATAATAAAAAAGTACAAAAGTAAACCTTATCTAAAACAATGTTATACACATGTTTAAATTAAAATACGTTTTGTTTTTGAAGTGTAATTCTAGATGCAGTGAACGCGCCAAGTTTAAATTCTTTGAAGTGCACCAGCTTCATGGTATAGATTTGTACACGGGGCCTTGATTTTATAATTTTAAATTCGACTAGAATTGAGATTTTCTCCTATTTTCTCAGAGTATGTTGTATTTTACATATAACAGAATAGATTTTAAATTCTATTGGTCTGAAACAATACAATTCTTGTTCTTGAATTCTAATGTTTATACTTTATGTTTACATAAGTTTTAAAAAGTGATACTTGTATTATCTTTTCCAATTCTAGTAGAATTTAAAGTTACAAAATCGAGGCCCAGGGAAATATAATTTCAATGGACATATTCATAAGTTAGTAAAATATATATAGCAACATATGCACAGAGTGATATATGTGCATTTAGGAATTTGTATGAATTCCTATTATAATCTATTTTTTTTTTTTCATATTTAAAAAGAAAATTTTATTATTGATGTTATTTGAAATTGGCGCGGTTAACAGTAACAAAACCCCTGCGATTAGTGTGAAGTTATTGTCAAGCGTGGTACTGACTGTGTGGAGAAGTTGTGAACAGTTCTTTCAGAAAGTAAATACGTCCGGTATGTATCAAAATGTGTTACATATTTTTAAAACGAATTATTTAACTTAAAATAACTGGTAACTTTATGAAATATTATTAAAACATGAAAGTTTAAACTTTAATCTTGCTGTAGAATTAATATATTGTCAGTTTTGTGTTACATTTAATAGTGATGATAATGGAAAATATGTGATGTGAAACCTAACCAACATGTGATGTTTTAGCGATGGCTGACACCACGAAACCAAAAGCAGAAAAGAAAGCAGCCAAAGCTGCCGCTCCAGCTGGGGAACAAAAACCTAAGCTGAAGAAGCGTCCCTTCAAACGCCATGGACGTCTTTACGCCAAAGCCATTTTCACTGGCTACAAACGAGGGCTCCGTAATCAACATGAAAACACAGCCTTGTTGAAAGTTGAGGGCTGTGCTGTAAAAGAAGACAGCTGGTTTTACGTAGGCAAGAAATGTGTTTATGTATACAAAGCTAAAAACAAGACTTGTGTTCCTGGAAAACCCAAAAATAAGAAAACTAAGGTCCGGGCAATTTGGGGTAAAGTTACCAGGCCCCATGGGTGCACTGGCGCTGTTAGGGCTAAGTTTAAGAGGAATTTACCCGCTAAGGCCATGGGACACCGCATTCGCATTGTGAGTATATTAATTTATTTCATTATTACACATAACCTAATTCTTTTTATTAAAATCTATGTTTATCACATGGGTAACAATTATTTTTCATGTAATTGTTACATATTTTAACAGCCACTGTTGTGAATTATTTAATTTCTATGATGTTTTTGACATTTGAAACCTGAAGTGTATGAATTACACTTTTATGAAGACAAATTTTACTGAGAACAATACGTAATCATTTATTTTTAATATTGTTTCAATTTTGTTTTACTAATACAGTTGTTTTTTGTTTTAGATGATGTACCCATCCAGGATATAAATAAGGACTTTTTACATTGTAATATAATTTAAAAAAGATCAATAAAATTTATTGATTTCAGATTGTTACTTTTTACTTAATGATAATAAATATGGTTTAAGTAATGGTTGTAGCTTTAAAATGCATATATTTTATATAAGGTGGACACGCGAATCTTTGTCAGGTATTTAATAAGGGAAATCAGTTTTTCTAAATATTATTTGTTCCGTAAATTTTTATAGATTTTTTAAAATAAAATTTAGAGCACAAAATTTTGAATTTTTTGATACAATTTTGAAATTTACTTTTTGGTAACTGAGCAAACTTAATTTAAAGATTTATTAAAAGTAGATCTAGCATGTTATTTCAAAAAATGAACATCGAGTTTACTGTCAAACACCACCTCCTTGATTAGACAGATAAGCAACATTAATTTTTTAAAATAATCGCATTGTGAAACAAGTGTATAAGCTACCCTTTAAAGCACGCACGACAAGTTTAAAATCACGACGCGTAGCGGAGTGGCCTTTAAATGTCGTAGTGCTTTAAAGGCTAGCTTATACACGTGTATCATACGCTATTTTTTTATTATAAATGCATCGTAACCATTTAAAACTGAAAATTATTGCAAATCATACGGTTTTGATTTTTGATCTAGTGAGTATTTGAGCGTTTCCAAGGAGACAGAAATTACTGGTATTGTTTACGTTAAGTCAACAAGTCAATATATTTTTTTTTCATTTTTTTAGTTGTTATTCATATTTATTGTCATTTTTCGTTACCTAAAAATTTAGCGTGTTTTAATGGTCGATTTACGCACGCTTTTGCGTGTTTTAAAGAGCGATTGTGATGCATGCATAATGAAAGATTTTGGCAACAAGTAATTCAGAATTTTGGGGTCTAAAATTATATGTACAAAACACTATAACATTTTGCGGGACAAATAATATATATATAAACTTAAAAAAAGACTGTTTTCCCATGTTAAACGCCTTTTCACGAATTGCCGAGTTAACCCTGTGTATTTATTTGTTTTTGTATTTTGTATATTTTTTACAATTTTTGTTCAATAGCTGTTGTATTTTATGTTTTATGAAATGCAAAATTGAAATTTGCGGATATAAAATTCATAAATTTTATATTCTATTCTAATTTTGAAATTATTTAATTGATCATAAGAAATTATCAATTAAACCAAAAGGTAGAGTACTTATTGTTGTAATGATAATTAACAATCTTTTTTCTTCATTGCAATAAACAAGTTTTGTTTATTGCAATTTCTAAGTCAAATGATTATTTAATAATTATATTTAATTTATATTCAATGATTTCAATGAACAAATTAGAAATTTATTACCTAATTAAACCAAAAAATGAGGTTATCATTGTTGTAATCATAATGAATCTTTTTATTCTTCAATTCTAAATTTTGGCGGTTCGCTAGGCACATGTTATACCACCTGTACATACTTATAGTTCCGACAAATCAAATGTCATCTTTAAAATGCATCCGCCAATCAAAAGCCGTACGCGCTCCGCTCCCACGGTAATATTCGAAATACCTGTTCACCTACGTGTTACCTTTCCTAATCGCTAGATTAGTAATCAACCTACGTTCATTGAAACTCGACCAATCCCACATTATTGTAAATGTACTGACGTATGTCTTAGTTTGGTATAAACACATTCTCCTGCGAGTTTCGTTTTGTCGTGTGTATTGTTTGCACCAATAGGTCTGTGGTTGATAAATTTGTAGTTAAATACACGATAAATAAATGGTATTTTAATATAGTTTTAAAAGAAAACTAGTGTATCTAACAGTGATGATTATTGTTAAATCGTTTTTTATTGTTAAAACTTAGTGAACAATTTATTGATTTAGTTTATACAAATAATACTGTTGACAGTTCAGTGCTGCTAAAAACTATTATATTCGTAAAGAATATATTGTAAAACAGTGACTTAAATTTGGTTTATAATGTAGTGTTTTTATTGTTGTAACAATTGAACAGCTAGACAATTATAATTTCCAACAATGGACGTATATTTTTGTGCCTTTTGCAATTGTTTATTGGAAACAATGCTTTCAGGGAGAATTTGAACCGTAAGTTACATAATTTAACCGCTATTGTTTTGTTTTACACCTGAATAGCCTGTTCCGGAAGTGCTACAGAATGTGCCTTCATAACCTGCATACTTTAACTCTTTTATTTTGGATTGAGCGATGCCCTAAATTTTATCTCGCTTAAAAGGATGCAGAACCGCTTACATCTGCATTAAGCATTGTTGGGTATTACTTCAATTTAATACTTTTAGTACTTTTACTTTACTTTCCCCGATTAATAATATTAATTACATATACTTCTTGAAATAATGTACACCTGTTATAATACTTTTGAACTGCTGTTATACAGTTCAATGATTACTTTACTATCTCCTATAATGCTTGCAGAATTATGCATTTTCAAGAACAAAAATTTCAACTTTCAAATAGCGTTCTAGGGCGTATTAGTTCCCACTGTTTTAAGCGGCAGTAATTATGAGCAAATTAAATTGGTCCTACTTAAAACTAACTGTACTTTATTTATGTTTAATCTAAACATAAAATTTCTTACGTTTAGAATATATTTCATGGAAGAGTTGAGTTACTAGGATGTTTGTTACCTATTTAACAAATAAACACACTTTTATGTGTGTTGCAGAATATATTACAAACAAAAACATTGCTTGTAACACTTATATTGGCACGAGTGCATTTTCTTCATTCCGCTGAAGAGAAAAATTGTTAAATACCACTTTCAAAGTACTTTTTGTCCTATTACTTGCTTTGACAGTTAACTCGACGTTCATTTTTAAAATCATCGCATACTAGATGCATTAAAAAATGTATAATACTTTATTCCAAAATTATGTTTGCAATATTTTGCTTCAAAATCAAATTGGGAGCAATGCGAGTTAAAAATATTTTGAATATTATAAACCAATCCAAATTCAGTATTCTACCTAAAAAAAATGCATCCTTTGAGCAAATAAGATGCTGTATTTTTACGTGTTATAAGCCAATTTTTATTTACTTTTTAAGAGTGCCAGGGAACATATTGTTATTATACCTGTCGAAGATTGTTTTTGCTTATTAATTTTTATTTTGGAAAGCCGAATACCATTGGTGATTAAACTTTATCCTGGAAAAAAATTCCGATTGCTGTACTCGAGCCTGTTGTTAATTTATCTCGTGATATTGATCACAAATTACCCGCTTGACAGCTCGTGATTTTTTTGTCAATGCCATTCGATAAATTGCTAGGCAACCGGCTCTCGTAACAATCTGAAAAAAAATCCGGAAATATTTACCACTATTTTTATAATATATATGAGAAAATCCAACAAGCGACAAGCGTATAACATGGGAAAAGAAATAATAACATACTAGGGGCTGGTTTTATAAAGAAATTTAATCTTCACTTAAAATTTAGTTGTCAAGTAAATTTAATGAAATGAACAAATTCGAAACAGTTTCTCTGTTCTTATGACATTTAAATCATTAGTGTAAAAGAAACGCGTTGCATTTTTTCTTTTCGTTAAATTTATTATGGAAATTAAATTTAAGCGAAGATTAAACCGGCCCTAGATCCATTTTTATCATGTCTTTAAATTAAGATTAGCTAGTCTTCAAAGGCGTACATTAAAAAAAAATACATCATTAAATTCGTAATTTTTAGGTTTGAAAATTTTTTAATTTATGCCAGTGGTAAGCGATTAAACTTAATTTACAGTTATTGTAAATGTAGATCTAGTAGGTATGCGATTTTTTCAAAAAATGAACGCGTAAACTGTCAAGCCAAGAACAAGTGAACAAGTAGTCTTTGCCAGTTAACTCGATGTATTTTTTTAAAATAAAACATACTAGATCAAAGTTGACCATATCTGTAAAATAAGTTTACTCAGGTTATTTACCAAAAATGTAAATTCAAGAATTTTGGCATCAAAATATTCAAAATTTTTATGCTTTGAAATACTATGTATAAAACACACTATAAAGTTTTACGAGACATATAATACTTAAATATTTTATTGAGTAAACGTGAAGATATAAATCAAAATAACAATCATATAAAACCTTCACAAAATATTTTTTAATTCAATATGTACAATTCAACTGATGATGACTGCATGGCAGTTGAAATGTACATATTGAATTAAAAAATAATTTGTGAAGAAAAGTTTTATATTATTGTTATTATGAGACAGATATTTGAGAAAAACTTAAAGCCCATTTATTTACGTACTTAACTTTATACTTTATTTATGTTTTATTTTGTTAGGTAGATAAGAAAATAATGTACAAAACAAAAGCTGTTCTTTGTAAATAATTGTTTTCTTTATTCTGGAAAATACTACTGCATCCAGTGTATCGAATGTCCGAAGTTAATTGTGCAGAAATTTTTCCATTGCGTCAAGTTGTTTTAATTGATCTGTAATTAAAGAAACAATGTAATAATGAAACATCGTATTAGATTTAAAAGGCGATGAGTCTGAAAACTGACTTAACGAAAGGTGGAACTTTTCAGAAAGGTCATTGGTTTGCCCTTGACGTTTCAGCAATTTTGCACGCGGAAAATGAAAGTTGTAGATGCTTTTTTTGCTCATTTCTACTAATAACTTCATAGACTATGAGCCGGAGTATATTATATGCCATTTCAACTGTATATCGGGCCTATACGGTAATTCAGTAGTTAATTTTTAATAATGAGCCGGTTTCATTATTTAAAAAGTATTTTAAATGAAAGATTATGCAATATATATCACAGTAACAACAAAAATAATAATAATTTATTGTTATTTTCGTAAATAATTAAATAGAAATATTGGCGCTCGAAATAGTCATGAAAAACAATTCCCCACTCCTGTGACGTCGGAGTACATACAACACGTCATTCGTAGCCAATAGGAAAACAGTTTATGTTATTTATATAAATAAAAGTAGGTCATAGTTTGTCACATGTTAAACTCTGTATGTACTCTGACGTCACATTCTGTTCACAGATCATGTGAATTTTTAAAAATATTACATAAATTTCAATATTTAATTGTAAACTATCTAATGGATATTTCGTGATATTTTCAAATTTGAGGCTCTTTAGGAAGAATATCTTTTAAAATTTAGTACTTAGAAGTCATAAAAATTCTTGCAACAGCCGTATTGGTAAAAAATTTAACCAGTCAAGTGTGTTAATATATAACAATAGTTATTTATCTATCGAGGCACTGAAGTTTTATTTTTTTATCACGAATGTGGAATTTATTTGCTGAGGCAATCAGGGCCTAGGAAAATAAACCATATGAATGATAAAAATATAACTTCAGTAACGAGGTGCATATTAAATTTTATTTGAAATCAAAAAATTGTGTAAATGAAAGGAATATTTATTTTATAGGTTATGTTTAAATATAATCTGTCAATCTGACATTCAATGTTGCTAATCTCAGACATTGACGTTATCGTAAAAAACACTCAAAATTATATGTTTTATCTCAAACTTAGTTAATGGTTATTTTTGTGCACTTTAGTGACGATTTCAAATAAAGAATTTTTAGTTGTCAAATCAATACCTATTGATTAATTTTTTTAACCAGTTGTTAAAAATTAATCATTAAGTTACAGAATAATCCCGATTATTTGTTGCTTTTATTTTGTATAATTTTAACTACCGAAAAGTATTTATTTAACTTGGTGTATTTTAAGTGTTCCTTTGTTTTGTAGAATTTTCGAACTAATGAAAGAAACGTGACTTACAAAAACTAAAATTTTCAATATTTATCGACCAATAAATTATACCAATTTAATTACGAATACTTCAAGCAAAAAATAAGTTATTAATATACATATTTATATGTAGTATGGCATAAATACCTATAAAAACTTTAATTAACTTATATTGTTATAACTGCTTAACGAAATTATGGTAAATTCATTCTACTTACAAAATATGAATTACCGTTAACGGAAATAAATTTTCAGTAGGCTAAAAATTCAAGGATGTTATTTAAATATATTGTATTTACTCATACAGTTGTTATCCTTTATATTGATGAAAATTTCAAGTCATCATCATCAAGATTAATGTAACACCGTAGTTTAATCATATACATTGTAATGTACTTCTACTTAAAAAGAAATTATTTAAAAGTATCATTAATCAAAGATTACATAATTTACATAAAGTTTTAAACCATAAAATCATTACAAGTGACGTTTTTGTAATTTTGTGTTATTGCAGAAATTCATCATTGACATTTATGCAATTGCCGTTGTTTTAAATTAGTACAATTATAAAAACAAACGAAACGTGAATACCTTGTTTCTTTGTTAATTTTTTTCACTTGTATATTCAATTTTATGTAAACAAAATGGGAAATACTAAATATGTATTGACAGTAAGAGACCATTTTATATCAGAATCGAAGAAATAATTTTGCATAGACAGTAGACTATAAAAAAAAAATCTGATGTGGCCAACACATGACCTCCCGCCAATTCCATGTTTAAAATAGTAGTGAGCTTTAAGTAAAGTATCATTTCCGGTTACTCGTTTGTAAATAAAATCTAATTTGTTGTCCAATAAATAGAAAAGTCTGTAATACGAAATTTTGGATTGTTTTATTGTTTTTCCTCAAAAATTTGTTCGAGCTCCAAATTAAGTACTACATCCGATTTATCATATATGGTTAAAAACTAATATGTTGTTTCAAATTATATATGAGTTTTAAATACCAAATTTGAAAAGTTTTGGATCATACTTTAGTAGGCTTTAAGGAAAAATCGTCACACACGTACATGTGTAGTTGTAAATTAATATTAATTTATAGTGCTGAAAAAATAGCAATTAGCAAATTTAAATCAGATCATCCTGTACATCTAACATTTATGTATGATGGAAAATATATTTTTTTTTTCACAAACCTTAATAAAATATTTTACTATTATATTCTCATTAACACGGTTTCATTATTAATTTTAATATAATTGCTGCCTGTCAGTGACATTTGTTTAAATATGTCAAACCTGTCATTAAAATTATGATTTTGTTTGACGCATAGGCTAGGTGATACATGGAAATAAATTTTTTACAAGAAAAACTGTTAAAAGCTTGTATAAATGATACTTCCGGTTATCCGATATACACTAAAAACTAATGAGCACTTCCCATATTAGTATAGAATGAGTATACAAAATTTCAAATTTTTCTGATTGATAGTATTTGAGTAATCGTGTCCACAAGATCCACACACACAGACAGACACACACACACACACAGACACACACACAGACATCATTGTAAAAATGTTAAAATCGGATTCTGGGGACATCAAAACGTGCTTATTATATAAAATCTCTATATGCTATTTTTAGCACGATCCCTATACCTCCCTTACCTAGGGTAGCGGGAGGTAATAATAACATTTTCTAAAACAAAAGCACTCTAAGATGACCTCTCAAAGGTAAATAGAAAGTCTCATTTAATCGAAGTCGTATAACTCGTAGTTTTTGAGATAGCAGAGGTAAACTACGTGAAAACTCATTTTTCACTGTTTTATTTCTCTATTAAGATCGGACCCATATTAATTAAGCTTTTTATTCATTTTAGTGAGTACTATAATAAGCCTTTATAATTTGTACCTGAAGCTGTGGTACTCACCTAATTGAAAATTCGATTTTCTTTATGAAATAAAAAACTTGATTGGTTAAATTTTTTAATCATTTGTTAAAAATTAATCACTGAGTTATAACCTTATAACGGGTAGTGGAAGAAAGGTAAAAGTCCCACATATGGAGTCATGTCAGTGCAAAGTCAGTACACTATACATATTTCTGACCAGGGTATATAAGCGTAAGCGGTGATTCGCACATAAAGATTTAATTTGTAATTATGAACATTAAGAACAAAATGTATTCCTTCTTCCTAAAAAGTGTTCTAGAAAAGTGAGCATTCCTTAATCGTTAATTCAACATCGAGGCAACCTAGAAACGTGGGTGTCACCTTTGACCTCGGCTGACCCGACCACTTGAGTTCGCAGATTCAATTATATGCATCGTATTCCCTCCATTGCGTGAGGCAATTGTCTCTTCTCACTCAGACACAGGTCTCTAGATCTTTCCGGACCATATTAATCTTGTAACACGTCATCACACAATGAATGTGTCAAATTTTTCACGATCTTTTGTCGTCACCGGATGTATGAGATCGACATTAAAAAGATACTTTTAAGTCATTGAAAAATAGTTAATTTTCATTATTAGATTCAAATTTATGTTACGGAGATATTTACAACGTGAAGCTAAATTAAATCCTGAATATTCCAGGTTTATTTTATAAAACTATGGGCTGTATTATGGTTAGAATTTTAAGTCTAAATCTGACAAAAGCACATCAACTTTTGTTGAACAATATAAAATTATTCATTAGAGTAGCAGGTTTCGTTGCGATTTTGTTCACTATTTACAGATTTAAGATTTACAGTTTTGACCGTAATAAGGCCATATATGTGACAAGACACTAATTATAATAATAACCGGCCTTGCATCTTTTCTATCTTGGAAATCTATGTTGGGTAACTTTTTAATTTGGAATTTTACCGCATACAATTATTTGAATTCGATACTGATGCCATTACTATTTAGAGTACTAAAATTATTGTCCTTAAATGATAAGACGAGTTTAAAAGAAATCTAGGTGAATTCCATATCTGAAATATCGAACCTGGACAAGTCTACTCTCTTCTTACTGCATTATATGCTGGGGTAACTCCTCCTATTCGAAATAAGTTTTCATAGCACAAAAAATAATTATTGGAGCTATGTTAGGCTTCAATTCTATAGCGCCTTGCAAAGACCTCTTCTTTTCTTTGAAGTTTTTATCACTGCCCTATCTACCATTGCGCGTTGTATATTAAGAAAAATTCCACTATGTTTCTTACTTGTAAACAAGTTACGGGTTACTCACCACACATAAACATTAACAATATTTAGAGATAGAGACTCATAAATATATAAAATAATCCGGTACAATGTTACTACCAAGTTTATATATCTACCTACTTTTGAATTATTGCCCCAAAAGTCAATATACCCCATACTTAGATAAAAACTTAAAAAAATTCAAAAATCTAATTTTTATGTATCTAGATACTTCTTAATGCTCTGATTCTAATTTTTGAAACCGCAGGTCGATATCTCTTTTCGTTCTCGAGATATTTAGATCCAAAGTTTTGCTCAAAACTGCTAGAGATATGAATTCGGCGATATCATCATTCGATTCTACGGGAAAAAATACATAAGTACACCAATTTTCATAATTTTTGAACACCGCATACAATCTCAAAAGCAAAATAACTGAAAATGGCCAAAACTCGCAAAAATCTAACGATTTTTTCAGATTTTGGCCATTTTCAGGGGTTTTCAAACTTTTATTCATAAAAAATGAACCGGTTAGTCAAAAACGATGAAAATTGGTATACTTATGTAATTTTGCCCGCAAAATCGAATGATGATATCTCCAAATTCATATCTCGACCCATTTTATGCTAAACTTTGAATCTAAATATCTCGAGAACGAAAAGAGATATCCACCTGCGGTTTCAAAATCAAAAATCAGCGTAGTGAGAAGTAGCTAGATACATAAAAATTAGATTTTTGAAATTTTTGAAGTTTTTATCTAAATTTTTTGTGTATATCTTTTTCATAAATTGTTATTTTGGTTAATTATTTTTTAACGTAACTCTTTACAGTTCATCCTAGATAAAAAATGTAAGAATCCTTTTTTGTATAAAAAATTGCGTTTCAACTTATACTTTTTGTCTTGGAGATACTGGAAAGGAGGTATTGTCAAAAAACTGATTTTGGGCGACATTTTTCCAATATGGTGGAGTGAACGGCGACCATAATTGTCAATTTACCATTGTGTGTCAGAATCAACAAAATTATTAGGTGAAAATTCATGTTAAGGTCGAAGATAATATCAAGTCTGCTCAAGTGTGGATGAACTTTAAAAAATTTCGTTATCTGCAATGATATTAGCTGCTGTTTACACTCAATGAAGCAGGTAGAACGTAGAACATTAATATATATTTATGAAAAACTATTACGAAAACTGTAAACACAAAGTCAATGATCTTAGAAGTAATAACAATATTACTGTTTATTTTATCTTAACATTTAAGTAAGTTTATGTTTCTTTGTTTTGGTTGCGAATGTGCCATAATAGCTATAACTTTCTTGAAATTCTGTAAAAGAAAAATAACATTAATATATTCATTTAAAATCAGTGATAACAATGATAACATAGTTATTTAAAAATGTTTTTCTATTTTTCATCTGTATCAAAGCTGTTACAATACCCAAAGGGGTTCGTTAATGGCTCATTCAAGTGCTATAATAGACAGACTAGTATAATTTATTTTTATAAGATTGATTGCTATGAATTTCATAAATATGGAATGTCAAACCTCGTTAAAATAAACGAATACATACGATTGTTAAGAAATTAATTTTTGTGTAATTTTGAATTTAAAACTACGAATACGAAAAAGAGAAGATATAGCGTAGTTAAGTAAAAGAAAAAATAGAAAATATTGTATGGTGTTAAAAAAATAATGTTAGAGTTGTTAAATGAATTTTCAAATTTCACATTAATACCGCCAACGACATCTGACAAAACTCCCTAAATTTTGACACTGCTATTTTCTATTTAAAAAGGCACAGAAAGCGCAAAATATAAAAAAATATAAAAACTCATTTCATAATTGTCGATTATTTTGTTCAAAGGGTCCTTCTCACAAAATAAAATGACAATTATGATATTCATTCTTTAATACAGGATGCCCATTTTATAAGTTCTCGCTTTGAAGTTTAAAAATGGGCAAAACGGAATACATTTCTTAAGCCATTTGGTAAATATTAGTACTTTAAATCGAATAATCACAGTAGGTGTAAGAGCAAAACAAAATTTTAAAAACCAAGTCACTTATGAAATGTAACATGAGTTGCCTATTTTTAAACTTTAAGGCGGGAACTTATAAAATGGGCACCTGTATATTATAATTAACATTGATATAGATTCATTATATATTTTTACCACTTCCATTGCATCTACGCTCGTGTAAAACGTACCTTAAATTAAAATTTAAATCGTCTATCTCTTTCTAACGAAATTGTATAAATAAAATGGTGGTAAAGTAGCAAATGGCAACCAAGTAGGAAATTCAATGTCTTATTCTTATTTTGTTCCTTGTTCAGTGTATCTGTATATTATTTATAAATGTACTCTGTTCCAGTCAACTGACGTTATAGTAAATTACAATTCTGTTTAAATCTGATATTTAACGGTTAAATCAAACACAGAACAGCTGTAAGGATAACAGTAAAGTGGAATATAATGTTTGCTTGACCATACAGAATATGAATTTTAAAAGGCAAATGAATACAGTTCAGGTATCTGGCACATCAAATTATTTTAATAATTTTTACAGTAACAAATGCAATAGTAGATAATGTAGATTGTTGTTGATTATTTTATATTGTCTTATTTTTTAGGTAACTGGAAAAAAGAATTACCATTCCCGCTATTTTGTGTAGGTTAAATTTATTCGTATACGTTTCCATTTTTGTTAAATGTAACGACTGTTTTCATTAGCATTTTTAATTCTTGCGTAAGATTTTATATATGGTCAAGGTAGTGATATGTTAATATTCTTTTATCATACATCTGACAACTTATCGTTTTAAATCTTTGCTGTACAAAGAAAATTACTTGATTTGAAAACTGCGCAGAATAATCAAAACACTAGAGAAGTCAAAACAGTAAGCTTATTTAAATTGTATAATGTTTCCACTGTTATAATGATCACGCAAATATCAATTTTTGTGGACAAAAATAAAAATAAATTTCATACACAAAACCACATATATAGCACTAGGAACAAAGAATTAATTACTACAAGAAAATGCAGATTACAATTAGCAAAAAATTCACCGCAAATACTGGGTCCTCAGATCTTCAATCATCTGCCAAATAACATAAAAGACTGTGAAAACAAAAAAAAATATTAAACATTTTTGTATAAACCATGTAGGTATTTTATAATCTTGACGAGGATTTTGAGCACTCATGGTGACATACTTTACAACATTTTATGTACTATGTATATGTTGACGACTTTTATACTGTAATATTTATAGTCTCTGAAAAAATAAATTATTATTGTTGTTATTATAAACTCTTCAATATTGGATAAAAAAGAAATAGATAAGAAAACTTAAATAAAGGTATCTATATAATACAACAATCATGTACGCTAGCGAATTCTAGAATGTAAAAGAAAACATGAGAGAAAAAATAAACGCAACGATATATGAAATACCTCAGAAAGATTGCAGGATACACAAAATAGAACAGAAAAAGAAATGAAAAATAAAAAACGAAAATGAAGGAATACAACAGTCATGTACGCTACGAATCCTGGAATATGCAGTACTTCAGGAAGATAGCAGGATAAACAAAATACAAAATGGAGCAGAGAAAAATGAAAAATAAGACAACCAAAATGAAGGTATGCACAACAATCATGTACGCTAAAGCGGATCATAGACTTTGTGAAAGAAATATGACGGAAAAATAAGCGCAAAATGCAACAGAAATGAATTATCTTAGGAAGATCGCATAATAAAACAAAATGGGATAAGAAAAGAAATGAAAACAAGGATTACGACAAATCAAGACTAGATATAGTACAGTACAGCCTCAATAATCCGGATCTTTGTAATTCGGATTCTTCGGTAGTTCGGAGTCCTGTTTACTTGTACTATGTACTCTGTAGTCCGGCTTCCAGACAGTTTCGGTAATACGGATGCGTACCTACGTTGTAAATTTGTTTGAAACGTCACCAGACATCACCTGATAGGCAGTTGGCTGCAGCAGACTACCCTACTCACGTACTATTAGTAGTTGAAGTGTTCCTGATTATTGCACTATGCGTCCGCGAAAACACATTACGTTGTCTTTACAAACAAAAAATGAGATTCTTGAACAATTAAAAAATGGAGTGTCGAATAAACAATTAGCGGCACGATATGGAGTGGGTACTTCTACCATTTCGGAAAAAAAAAACAAAAAAAAACACATTCAAGAGTAATTGATAATTTTCTAAGTGTGCCACATGGTTATATACTTTTTATCTATGCAGATTTATTTCCAACTGTGATTCTGGGCCAGGATTTATATATGTAAATTTAAATAAAGCATTACAAACTGCTCACTTAACTGAATTTTGTATCAATACAAGAAAAATCGCAGTAATCCGGATATTTTGTTATTCCGGATTGGGTGTGTTAAGTGTTATTATTAGTCCGGATTAACGAGGTTGCACTGTAATAGGAAACAAGCAACTAGGCTGATACTGACATAATAAGGCTGAATCCAGTGTTGCCAATGTACAATGTTAAAATTACCCTCGTACAATTTTGAAATTACCCGGCATTACAGAAAAATTATTACAACCGCAATTCTGAACAGTAACTTTTTTGGTCTGCAGAGGTTTTAAAATATCCAGCATTCTGGTAATTTAATTACCCGCCAATTGGTAACAATAGATTAATCAGAACAGCCTAGATCTAGAAGAAAAGTAGAAAAATTTGTAAGTATGAACAAAAAAAAAAAAAACAAAACGAAAGAGGAAGGCCAAGGACAACATGAGAAGGAAGATCAGCAAAACATGAAAATAAAATTGGTAAAAAGTGGAACAGAAAAAAAGTAGAAGGAAGAATAAAAAAATGAAAATAAAATTGTTAAAAAATGAAACAAAAAATTAGAATAAATAAATAAAAAATTAACCTTGAGAAAAGAAAATCCCAAACCCGATTTCGGGTATCAGGAATATGGAGAAGAAAATTTCGGAGTATTACATTTACATTTCAATGTTCAAATGTAAAAGTGTCTAATTATATTTTAAGAAAACACGCTTATCTTTAATGAAAATGTCTTGTCCAACATACAATTAATTTCTAATTAGTTCTAAACTTAATAACATTTAGATTAGTTCAGAAACATGCAAATGAAATTCAGGTACTGGTTACTGTCTAAGAATTTCAAGAATCTCACTTTTACTATAATTGAAAGGGCGGTAAAACTAACCATTCACTTTTCAAGATTTCAACTGAGTTTAATTTCAAACGAATATTTTACTTCGTTTTAAGTTTGTCAGAAGGTTTTGCATAGTTAATGCACAGGAAGTGCAATTATAAAATGTAATTGTTCTTTCTACTTCCGGAACGCATTAAAATTGGGGACGGTTAAGTAGGTTCACAATAACCTTATAATTAATATCAACCTTGATTCATAGATGGCACTAGGTTATCAATTGTTTAAAAGTAAATAAAATGTAATGAAATATTACATTTTCACTATCTTTATTTTTTAGTTGTAGCAAAAAATGGAGTGTTAATTTGATTTTTCTTTTATCCAAGGTGCTTGCAAGTGTAAAAGGGGCATTCACATATATGTACACTGGGTCAGTGTCACTAGCTTTTACTTCATTATGTTTATGTTACTATAGCTACACAGTTTCGTTAATGTTTCTAGATTACTTGAGGCAACTGTGTAACAAATATCCTATATTTTTGATAAACAACTAGGAAAATTTTGTAATGATGTTTACGTCATTTGTTGTAGTTTTTTCTGTGAATACATTAAATAAATTAAAAACTAAAATGGAGTCTTAAGGTTAGATTATAACCCAAAAAAATCCCTTAACATTAACAATAATTTTAAAAAAAGTATGTATTTCGAGAAGTACAAAATGATAAGACAGAGAAGTTAAGATTACTCAGCATGTAAAACACGCCAGAGGTGAAAACAGCTCTGAGGAACAAGGGAAAGAACTAAGATTAAACAAAGTAACTGTCTTATATTAACTCACATAATTCAGAATTTGGGATGGGACTTAGGTCCATGTACATCAATTTATCTTGAAATGTATGTATTATCAAACTCTCATGGGCGTCTAAATATCTATTATTATCAACATGTTTTAATTATTGTATATTAAAATTGTCAACTTTATGATTGTTAAATAAACATACGTTGTGCTACACTAGATTTATCAGGATTACTGATTTTTAAATAATAGAAATGTTCTTTAAACCGAGTTTCAATTTGTCTTAGTTGCCCTTAAGGCGAGTGCCTTATTAGCTGGAGCGCTGTAAAATACTTCACGCACGAGAATTGTATCAAATTTTTTGGCCGACGATAATGAAAATCACTTTTTTTAATGAGATAGGTTGTACTTCTGAAAAGGGTTAGTTTAAAATACTGGGGTTAAGTCAATTTCCAAATTTGATTTTACTTACCTTCATTAGAGTACTTCCTCTAGCAAAAATTTATTTGTAATAATAGACGTTGTTTATGACTGATAATATATTTATTTGCTGATCTTTTCTTCGTAATAAATAATAGGTAGGTGTCGATATTTCACATTTCAGCAATGTTCGCCTCGCGAATTTGACAGGTATATCGATCAGTGACTATGTCGGTAACAACGGATTTTTACAATAATGACAGATGTCGCTGCCGTGATTTTGGTGTATATAAATTAATTTTAAATATAGGAAATGTTAAAGTAAAAAAATAACTTAAGTAGGTAGTACTTTTTTACATGAACTTTATTATAGTAAAGATGATTTCTTTTCTAAATGCCCATAAACGTCCAGTGTATTTTGATTATTTTACCGCATAGTTAGACAAGTTACAACACAGTAAGCGTAAAATGTAGGTTACACTTGCTGTGTATACAATTGTAAAGTTTCTATTACACTTCAGGAGGGCAAAAACTTTATTACAATCTTTACACTCAATTTTATAAACGCCGGATTTTTTATGATTATCTATTTTATCTTGAGGGTTACCTAATAACGATTTAATAGTGTTATTTTATTTATAAGATACCGTTAAATTTTGTTTGAACTTTTTATAGCATTATCAAATGGTAATGTTATATATTCATTATTATTTTTGTTATCATTATAATCATAATTTTTATTATTAGATGGCGTTAGATTTGTGAAATCGAATAAGGATTGACAATATTTTTAAATTTATGGACTAGTTTATCAATAGGTTTAACTAGAAACTCATTATATTTAGCTAATTTCTTTAATATATTTCAGTTCTTGAAATACATTAGTAAAGGATTAATAATAATGAAGATCAATTATTTCATATTAAAAAAAAAAAAACAGCAATGAATTTATAATTCGATGATCAACAGAGAAAAATTATTTTATAATTACAACAAAATTATGTATAATTATTTATCATTATAACCAATAATTATTGACATAGCAACAGAAATGAAACTATAAATGCGGAAATCAAATTCCAAATCGTTAACCACTTAATCAAATTTCAAGATCGAAAATCGATAAAATATATACGTGAAAAGATAACAATAGAGAGTCTGTTGTCATGTCCAGATTAAAATTCAGTGTAAACGAATTTGTGACCTTTGCAATAGAATATTTATACTTCGATGACTTTTCGTGAATTGAATAAGAAATTATTATGGGTAATGTCTTTGAAAATGGAAGAAATTACACACTCATTTGTTTTTGTTTCCTCAAATAAAATCATGCGAATAAAACAAGTTTTGTTTTTGTGACTATGGAATTAATAATACGAATTAATAAACGAAAGAAAAACATTAATTTTTGTAAATTATGACAATTAACAATAAATCTGAAATATTTAACCTGTTTGTGATCATGTTGTTAAGGACGCATGAATCTAAATATTTTACAAAAAATAGTTCGACCAATAAGAGATAATTATTTCCGTAAAATATGCCTAGTGATATTCATAATTCAAGGTTTTTGAAGGTAGATAATCATGTTTTTTTTGATAGCACAAAAAATACATTAGTATGACTATCAAAGTCATTACTTACTTTGTTAATAAGTTAATGTGAACTACAATAATTGCGCATTTAAAGATAAAGGTGGTTAATATTACGCCTTAAACATGTTTTATTAAACGTAGTTTAATAATTCAAAAAAAAAAATATATGCCCTAAACAACTGATAAAAAGTAACATAATAAAACAATAATTGTTTCACACACAGTGAAAATGGAAATACTATTCGACATGTCATTTTGACAATAAATACAAATAGGTTATGTCAGAGGCGGGGCCTGACAGCTAATAGGATTTTGATTGATTGAAAAGCTTTATAGCGTTTTCCGCTTACCAAATTTTAGTGCGCACTGGAATGCACTCAGTGCAATGTATGACGTCATGCACTGTTTTGGTTTTGTGAACGGTGCGCACCCATCCAGTGACAAGTGGAAAATACGTTCCTATTTCAGTTCACATTAGTTTGTGCAAAAGTTGAGGTTAAGTTTGGGGTTTGAAAGTTTTATTGACATAATTAACAATAACGACGGTGTCATTTATAATAACTCTTTTAATTCTGCAGGATTCTTGAAACTTGATAAAATTTAAGTTTTTTAATTGTGCAAAACAATATATGTAATTATTACCTGTTTGTCAGAATATTTATGCACTACACTAGATATGAAATTAATTATTTTGGGTTGGTTTGGTTTCTTTAAATAGTCTAGAGCCGTTTCTGTTATATCATGAGATGACGAAGATCAAGATAAAAGTCCTTCAATAGTAGATACCATTACGGCATTTTTGAAATCTTCCGCCGTCATATTTGCACTCAAATTGTCGCACTTGCTTTAGTAGTCGGTGCAACAAAATGCGCACTGAGTGCGAGTTGATGTTGCCCTGAGTGCGATTTCGTAGTAAGTGGAAAATAAAAATCCGGAACAGTGCGCACTGAAAAAGTAAGTGGAAAACGCCACTCACACTCAGTGCAGCTAAATTTGCACTCGGTGCGCACTGAATGTGTAAGCGGAAAACGTTATTAGATTATGGTTATGGGTAATGTAAGAAATAAAATTTCGTGGGTAAGGGAAACAACAACTATTTTAATAAAAAATTGTAAATATACCCAAATTTAAATTTTCAACAACAGGAAATAAATTTTTGTATATAGTCCAGTCATTAGGTAGATTTACCCTGCAAAAGGTAGGGTATTTTTGATTTTTGGATATATTATATATTTAATAAAAAAAATTTATATGTTATTCAGCGCATTTTCTGGATAGGATTCCGTTTAAAAACTTTTCTCGTAATTGCTTTGAGGTAAAATCATAAATTTCCTGGACTATAAAACGTCTTTAGAATGAAAATAAAACAATAAACAATGACTAATATGTATGTATAGTAGTTAAATACTAATAATGAATAAATAATAATAAGTAATTTGAAAAAATATTTTAAAAAAATATAATAAAATATGATCTAAATGAAGCATTAGGGCAATTTTCAAAAATTAGCTATGTTTGAAGCTCTGTAGCTCGCTATCTATTGGTTATAGAAAAAAATGTATTAGATGAATGTTGTAGGAAATTTTAGTGCCAACAAATTGAAAAAATAACTATTTTTGCCCTAATGCAAATAGATGAAGAGATATTTAGAAAAAACCGCTTTTTTGCGCCTTTTTTCCCAAGTTGGCGATGCTTCCCGAAGGCCCGAAGGGGAAAACTTGCATTTTTTATTAGGATCCCTAAATATATAATATATCAAAAAATCATAAATACCCGACCTTTTGAGGAATAAACCCTTATTTTTCTACCAAATGAGTGGACTAATAAGTGTTATCAATTTCTAGTATTTTTTTTTTTTTATTGTCAACTGAATCAATAATTTTTGATCACTCTGTACATTTCCAAAATATATAATAGTTATGACATTTATCTGTATTTTTAAATTTCTAGATCTGATAATATTTATCTTCAATCTTTGCACGTGTAATCAAATTCATCTCAAAATGACATCAAGGTACATGTGAAAATTCCTGTCCTGACATATAACTTGAATAATTCCCCCAGATTTCTACTGCGATAGACATTTGCAAAAGTTGGCAAAACTGACTCAAACCGAGTCTTAAATCACAGCGTTCAGTTCACACAAGCAACTTTCTACAAATTGCATATGAACGTGAAATGAAATAAAACTTACGATGATTTGAGAGAGAAAGTGGTGCGCTTTGTTTATATGTGAGAAAAAAGTTGAACGACCTCAACAAGAGCAGAAACAAACTGTAAACGCCGATAAAAAATCGCAATTCGTGGGTAGTAATGTTTCAGAACTATTACAGTTTTGTGTAGGTGTGAAGATCGTGCTGAACTTATTCGTACCATGCTAATTTGATCATTTTTCTTAAATATAGATTTCTGAAAAAATATTTTAAAAATTTTGTTATTCTTGAATTACTAGTTTTTTTTTTTAATATGTCAATTAAGATAAAATGTAGGTGTCAAATATAAAAAGTGTAATAATTGCTCTACATTCTAATTTAGTAAAAAAATAAATTATTCAAATGCTTTTAAATTAATTAACATTATCAATGTCAATGTTTAATCAAACAAACCATTTAAGAATTCCAGTAGTTAATGAAAATCTTATTGTTTAAAATTTAAGACTTGTTGGTGATTATAATTTTTTGAGGAAAAAAGTATCTTAGAAATAATAAAACGATAATAAGTTAATAAACTAATGATGATTCGTATTCGATTTTTTTTCATTTGTTTCTTAATACTCAAATTTTTCACCCCAATAAATTAATAATTCATCTTTTATTCATGTTTGAAATATTGGGATATAGACTAGTTATATATCGTTGAAAAGCTTACGAAATAAATAAAAGGTAAGACTATTTTCAACACAGATTCATTTAAAAAAAAAAACTGTTATGGCCAGCATAATACCTCTCGACATTTCCATATTAGGCTATATAAGTATTGTATTTAACATTTCAGCACAAAAATTATATCCTTCATGTTTCATGGGGTCCCGTGGCCGCGTGCCTGAGTGTCTGGTCGCGAACCTGGGGGAACCGGGTTCGATCCCGACTGACACCAAATATTTCCAATTTTAAATGGCACAAAAGTGACTCCTGTGGAGCACTCTCCACGCCAGCTATGAGTGCCCGTGAGGTGACGCCTGGTAAGCGCCCACACGGTAAAATATATCATCATTACCGATGTCTACATGTGTTGTAGATACTGGCACACCCAGAAATGGGTAATATGCCGTGATGATATATTTATTTATTTTATGTTTCAATTCATTCTATGAACAAGTTTCCTCCTATTCTTCTAAATGTTCGATATTCTTCCAATTTATTGACGAGATTGGCGGTATTTCTGAAGGGTATGTAATGAAATATATGTATAACAAGCTCGTGTTTAGTTGACACTGATACTGTACATACTTTGGCTTATAAATAAAACCCATTTCTTTTTATACCAATAGCATATTATAATTACTATTACATTTCGACTTGTTCATGTACGAATTTTAGGTTTTCCGCATTCAAGGACAGTGTCAGTTGTACTTGTATTCTTCAAATTTTGAATCTTTCACTTTCCGAGGAAACATTTCCTGTCTAGAAAAAAAGTACATTGAAATATTCTTGCTTTATCTCTTCTTTAAGGCCAGTAGGACATCGTTTCTAAAAAAGTATTGTTCTATGAAAATAGTACTCTTAGATACATTCTAAATAAATCATCAAATGGAACAAATTCTCAATTTTAACTACGAACAAATTTTCTTGGGATGATCTAATATATATTACGTTTCTAAACAAAATGACGTCAGCGCCCATGTATGTTTCTTTCGCTTTCATAGACCAGTTCGAGATAAAAAATTAAATAAAGCCGAACTTGGAGTTCAAAGACATGTCAGGTATAGGTTATTTACTCTTGACTTGTTTTTCCAATGGAATATTACAGATTTTAATGATTGACACGTTTTTATTAAGGTTGAGCCATCTTCATATTTTTTATGTGTTGTTTGGTATCTTTGTTGGTATCGTTTTTACCCGCAGTTTTTTATAGTCGTTTTATTACGAATTTTGGAAAGATTATTTTCTTCAGTTTTGAAAATCCCCTAAAAAGTGAAAAATAATTACATAAGATATCGCGTAGAATATCGTTTAAATAATTATATACCTATTGCTGTTTTTTTTTCAGCAAAAACAATGGTGCCAATAAAAATATCATTAATTGTAATTATATATATTTTCCTATTGTAATAAAAATGTTTGCTTGTTCTGAGCCACTGATTTAGCACATAAGTTTATGTAATTGAAGGTAAATGGCCGGGCTGCGATTAGTAAGTCTAGTTACTGTTAGAATGCATTGCTTGGTATTTCTTACTTTATTATATAATTAATTTGCGTGATTGAGGTAAATGAATAAATTAAAGATTTGCACAGCTGTAAATATACCGCAATATATGGCTGAGAATCAGCGAGATATGATAGGATTCATTCAGCTAAAGCGATAAAGATTAGTCAAGAACAGTGAAAAGGGAAACGGTGTACGAAGAAATTTACCGTTTACATTTTACTCATTTTAGCCATCTGGTAAAATGAAATGACACTACACACAACACTCAACATTATTATACTGACAGTCTGCGATAAGTACGACACATATTTTTGTGGTTATGGAACAGATTTTTACCAACATTTTATGCACGAGTAGTGACATAGCTTGTATGTACTTCTTGCACCAACCACCAGAGGGTTATATTGTGGTCTACTTTAATTTGATATATACTTCCTAATTCTCTATGGTTTTAAAACTGATAGTTGGTACAGCTGGTAAGGTCTCCATTTTGTTCTAAAAAGTTCCCTTCACGAGCATACCATGAAAGAAATAGAGAAGAAATAGAAAATAGGCGACGAAAATGCAGAAAATGTGTGGCAGAATTGCAGATAAAGATTGGGAAAGTCAAATACACTTACAAGTTAAAGTATTGATTCAACATACATCATGATATGTAAAAATTAAAAACGATAGGCATACTGCATACTATATTACATGTTAAAAGATTTCACTGTGATTGTAAGATTTCGCTGCGGAAAAGGAAAGAAGTAGAATAAATATTGGTTAAAGAACATGATAATACGAGAGAGAAGAAAATTGAACATCTGAGACTATCTTGCAGTGAGCTTGAAAAAGAACAGAAGAACTTTTACTTTTGATGTGAATTCAACAGGCATAACTTCATTTGAGAAAATCCAAATTTGCAAAAAAAATAAAACATGTTAAGTACAACAATAATAGTTATTTATGCAACAAGAGTGGGAACACAAGCTTTTTGACATGAGGGCAAATATTTTGTAACGAAGCTTGCAGAGTCACGAAAATTATTGACAGAATAATGTTTGAATATAAAGCTTGTTTATTTCGAGTTGCATACAAGGTTTTTTTTATACTACCTTAAGTAACATTCCTGAAACAATTTATAAATTTGACAGACGAGCAGCCGACATTTTGTAACTATTTGTAATAAAAAGTACAATCTGATATTTAATGCAGTGAAGTTGAATATCGCAGTACTCATTCAGTATTGCCAACATGAATATACAGAAAATCTAAAATTAGGTAAGATAAATGCCGCACGTGTACTGATAGTAGCAGCTTTGTAATGTGTAAAGTAAATAAAATACGAAAATTGTTTCCTTTACACATCAGAGTAAAAAAAATAACTTAGTATGAAAAACTGATTGGCTCGTAATATGATCACGGTTTTAACTAAGACGCTGTTTTAAGAAATGTGAAATTTCATTATTTAATAATAAAATAATATCATATTTATCAAAATATGATTTTTAAGCACAACATAGTTTGCATTCAAACAAATATTTAAAAAAAATCGTTGTTTAAACATAAGGGTGAAATTAAGTATTGAAATTTGAATTTGACATTTCTTAAAACAGCGTTTTAGTTAAAACCATGATCATACTATGAGCCATTGGGATTAATGCCCAGTTGCACCAACAACATTTAAATTTTAATCTATGTTTAACCAAATAAATGCAAATCGAAGTTTTGACAGCAAGGTATTATAATTCATTTGACATTTCATTTCAATGCAATATTGCCAATTTAAACCATGTTCAATATTTAAGATACGTTGCTGCAATCGGCCATGAGTTGACTGGCATTTTTTTTTTTCTCTGTCAATCGTTCATGGATTATTTTAGAGAAAAATACAAATAGGGATAGAAAAATTAATTGTACGCATCTTTTGTTTGAAGCATTTTTTACCAAAATAATCCATAAATGATTAAAAAAGAAAAAACAATGCTAGTCGACTAATCAACCTTAATCAGTTGCTCATACGAACGATTATTCTTATTTTATTGCCATCATGCAAACCAAACCGTGATTTATCAAAGTTTTTCATTCATTATAATTCTGGATTATCTGCAACCCAATTTAACCGTTAATCCCTTTGTATTTGTACACAAGCATCCAAATATAATATCCGTAATTAATCGTTTGATTGCTAGTGTAAATAACGTGTTCGATTATCGTTTGTCAGGTGCGAATACGTTTATGTTTATTCTATATTATGTTCCGTTGCGCAATATGATATTGACATTTAGAGCTCCAACTCCGGATCCATGAGGGCGTTGCCATAAAATGAAGAGCGAATTTGAAAGTCGGCAGGAACTTAAAATGAAAGGTGGAGTTTAAGAGTTTTATTCAGAACACAGCGTAGACATTGTTAGCATATTCAAGAATGTATAAAGATATTAGGAATGTTGAAAAGTTGGATCTATATGCATGTCTTGTCTTTTTGTACGAGTACTTGCTTATCTACATACATATAATATACATCACTTCTACAAAGTGGGTTGGTGCAATCCCATTTTATTCTGTGTGTTAGCGAACATTCCTTTACAACTTTGATATTTATATTCAATCTAAATTTAAAAATATCATCGCGTGAAAGAAATTTTATGAGCGAAATATTTGTAATTCAATGCTATTGATATACGTAAATTAGAATGCGAATCTGGTGATGAAATTTGGAACTAAAACAAGCGGGCAATTTTATTTTATTCGTATGCTTTTACTACTTACTTACTTAATCCTGCACCTTTCTACCCTCACGGGTGTAATGCTTTTACTAAAGTATATAAAATGAAAAATAAAATAATGAATCTACTGTTACAACTAATAAAACAGGTTACAAGGAAATATACTGTACCTAAAATAATAATACACACTGAAAGAAAAGACAAACTATTGATAGCAATGACACGTTTATGGAAGTTAAATGAAAGTGCTCCCTTGTCGAATGTTTGACGTTGGTGCACAACGCCATCTTTACCTAGTGGATATTTTGCAAACTTGATCGAGTAAATTAAGAAATCTTATTTATGAATGGTCTATATTTTCACCTCCTATTAAGGTTTGAGTTAGTCATTAACAGTAAGTTTACAAGCAATTAGCGTCTTTTAACCTGTGGTAAAAATTATTTGAAGTTAAATTTGGTACTAATTTATCCGTCATCTATATTTGCTCTTAAGCCGGTTATCAACTATATGCTAAATGTAGTGGAAGATATCGATCCTCAACGTAATTATATATATACAGAATGTCTCACAACTCGCGCCCCAGAGCGAATGAGGAAACACGAGACTGCACTCGGATGTGTTATTTCGAAGAAAAAAAATCTAGCTTAAAAGATATTAGAGAAAAGACGTCTTAAAATTGACCAATCAGAGACCTACACCTTTAACGTGTGTTTGCCCTTGCCGTAATTTTACGTTACTATGGTTTTATACAAATCAAATCTTCTTTAAAATGTGTGGGCGACTGTAGTTTTCGAAAAATGTCAGTGTCAAATTAAATTTGACAAGGTGAATAAAAAAAGGCAAATTCTTACCATGTATTCAGCCGCTGATTACTTAGAAATGATTATAATTTTCGGAGAATGTGGACGTAACGCCAGAGAGGCAGCACGAGTCTATTCGGAACGTTTTTTGAATAGAAATCTTGTGGATCATAAAGTGATATTGAGAGCCATCGCAAGGACCTAGCAACCAGTTTTATTTTGTAATAATATCATCACACCTCAAGATATCCTATGCAAGCAGCTGCAAATTATCTTCTTCTATTTGTTGGCAACCTGTTGTCGTCGGCAAGTGTCAGTTTCGTCATCATTGCCATAGTTACGGTATGAATGTTTGACAGCAATGTATTGAAGCGTTTATTTTATGAGTAAACATAGGCGTTTAACATGGGAAGCAGTTTTTCGTAAATACGAAGTGTTCGGCAAATAATCAAGCCATGCTATTGAACTTGATAATAGTACCACAGACAAATTTGATAAATACAGTAAAGACATAATATCTACACAAATTTATTGTATTTCAGTTATTTTTATTAATATCAAAGAAAATACAATGCATTGCTATTGCATCAATATTTTGATTATTGTAATCAATTATTCTCAATTAATTTCTCTTTATTTATTACAATGTTATTATTATTTTTAAATGATTGTAATATGGAAATATAAACTGATTTTTAAAAGTTCAACAATTTTTATGTAAAAAAAATAAAATAATTACTCCAACGGGGAATTGAACCCCAACCAAAAATTTCAAACGCTACTGCTATGAACACTGCGCCACGGAGACATTTGTAAATCTGTTCATATTGCATAATAAAAAAGTGAAACAATGATTTATTTGACAATTTTCGTAATTTATTGCAATTTTTGCAATATTATTAAAGTAATTAATATTAAATAATGTACAAGATGTAATGTACTATTATCATGTTCAATAGCATGGCTTGATTTTTTGCCGAACACTTCGTATTTACAAAAAACTGCTTCCCATGTTAAACGCCTATGTTTACTCATAAAATAAACTCTTCAATACATTGCTGTCATACCATAACTATGGCAATGATATACCCTATGTTTACTGATAAAATAAACTCTCGGTATATACGAGGGGAGTTTTTTATGTTATCTACCTAGCTATGAAAACAATATGCTATCGTGACAATTTTCTTATGTCAAGTTACTGTGACATTTTCATGTCTACAAAGACACAATTAAGAACTTGAAACCGGCTATACGCGAAAAAAAGACCCCACAATTATGCTCAGAAAATGCTGCTTCTGCACAACAACTGCAGGGTGCATAAAGCACGAATTTTTCAAGCAGTAGTCAATGAATGCGACTTTGACGAATTACAACATCCACCTTACAGCCCTGACCACGTTTGACTATTATTTCTCTCCAAAACTCAAAAAACATTTGAGAGAGAGTCGCTTTTTATCGAATGATGACTTGGAAAACGCAGTGGAGTCGTATTTTGCAGAATTACCAAAAGATTTTTTTTTTTGCAGGCGTAGCTTTATTAGAAAAACGTTGGAATAAGTGTGTTAGTGTTAACAGTTCTTACGTTGAAAAATAAATTTTTATTTGTTCTCTAACTCGTTGTTTTCATAGCTAGGTAGATAACATAAAAAACTCCCCTCGTATATAAAGACCCAGAGCGACCATTTTAATTTTAGGAATGCGAAAAATTTTCCAATTGATTTTAGGAGTAAAGAAAAGAACAAGTAATTAAATATGAACAGTAAAGATTTGTAGTTGATTTTTTGTAACTTGAACTCGCATAAATAACCAATTTATTTACATCGTCAGAAGATCGGAAAAATTACACCATGAATTTTTTAAAGGAAAACTACTTAGATCTTCAAATAAAGTACCATTTCTGGTTTGTTGATTGACTTGAAAATCTTATGGAATCTTTATATTATAGTTATAGAGTAGGAATACCAGTTTTCAAAATATTCTGTTTGATTAAAGTGAACGCAACACAAATGGTCATATTGTAAATTTGTAAATTGTTAATATCTGGAAGCCCATAAATGGAGAACTGTCGGCTTTCCAAATAAACCAATTAAATAATTAAATAAATAGTAATAACAATATTATTTGACTAAAGCTACATTTCCACAGATTGTCCTAAAGCGTAAGAGCTATAATTAATAACTAAGCGCAATGCGTATTTTTTTATCATATGGCAACGTTTACTATACCATTTCCAGCTTTTTATAAGGCTTAATGCTTAGGAACTAAGAGCAAAGTGTAAAAATAAACGATTGCAAATTTCTAACCTGAACTGTCAGTCTATTTCATAATTATTAAATTTTTAATTTTTCTTTTTTCGGCATGACGTATGAATATAGATACAAAAAATTATGTTTATAACACAAAAGAAGAATGGGCTACTTGCGTACCTTTTTTTATTTAATATTTTTTAAGAGCAGGTAAAAACTTGCTACCCATATTTTTTCTTTTGACAAATTTTTTGTTAATTAGCCAGAAAAAAAATAATGAAATTTGATTATTTGAATTCCCGCCATGTATGACGTAGAATTACGCCGCACCAATGAATGGTCGTAAAGCCACTGCGTTTGTTTGTACAAGATTTGTACAGGTAATGTAGATCTCCAGTTTGACGTTTCAACAATAGTTTGGAGGTTAGTATTTTAATTTATCTTTTTGGTATCGATATTTTAAATTACATGTAACTACCTATGTGTTTATTTGTGAAGTAATTAATATATTTGAGAGATCAGAGAGAGAGGAAAATGAAAATGAACTAATGTCAAATTCAAATTAAAACTTTCTCGCATGCCATGTATACATTACATTTTTAAACATGGTTCTCCAGTTAAATATAATGACGTCACAGAAAATTTTCTTTCTTAATTTACTAAAAAACAAATAATTTTTTTAAAATAAAATTTATATTTTTATGTATGTTTTCAACATAACATTACATTTATAGTGATAGAAATCAGATTTTCAGTACCATGCAAGTAGCCCATTGCTGCTGCAATGGCAGTCTGCTAGACAACAAGTAGTAAGGGAAAAATTGTGATATTTCTGTTGAATTAGTCATTAAACAAAGTATCTGGAAATGGTATCCTTAAGCCTTATGCAATTAATTAAACAAATTTCCTTTGAGAACGGAAAGATAATTACATTTAAGAAATATTATATGGTCGTATTATGGTCAAACCTGTCACTCTTTTGTTTAACTTTATATTAATCAACAAAAATAGATATGTTTTTGTCAATTTTTTTTTACAGATTTACGCTTACAATTTTGACTATAATACGGCCAACACTTGTAGCGCCTATAGTTAAATTTTGGCTTTGGTTAAATTGATAATATCGAAACGAAATGTCAAGTATATTTTTAAATATTGCTTTCAAAATTACGATACGCTTTTGTATGTTAACCTGCTGTTAAGACATTAACTATTAGCTGTGCAACTGGCATTAGTGTAAAATTGTAGTACGGAGACGATAAAATTTAATAATGCTGCTGATAAAATTCCAATTTAACATAACATTTTCCAAACAACTAAATTCATTGAAATTTCTTAAAAATTCTTAAAATTTGATAACGTAAATATAATGGAATGTCAAATATTTTTCGCGTGAAAAATGCTCCACAAATTTGTCCTTTAAAATCTTTTTCCAGTTATAGCTAGTTTTTACTGCGCTATATTAGCAAGCCTATCATCAAAATTCTTTTCTTAAAAACAATTTTTTTCGTTTTTCATATAACAAAAACTAACGAAATATATTCATGATAATTGCATACCAAATTTAGAAATGATCACAAGACAAAATATTCCAGTTTTTGCTGAGATTATTGGTGGAGATAAATAATAACATGCGCCTTGTGTTTTACACTGAAAAACAAATTAAAAGTGACAAAAAAATTTCAAAATGTCAGTTTTTATATTCGTTACAATTAATAATAATGTCAAAACCATTATTAAGATTTTGTTTTCTGATGGTAGACGATCTTTCTTAAATTATGTAACAGTATGTGGTACAAGGAGAGACATTTTTGTTTTTCTGAATTTTTATTTCCTAACCTGCGTAATTTATGTCATCTTGAATGTTGTCATTGTATTACACATCTTTCAGCTCATCGATATTTGTGACATTGACGTTGCAAGCATTATTTTTATTTTAAATATGTAAGTCATTTCAATTGTAAATGTGAATATTAATTATTTTTTTGTAAATATTTATTTAGATATAGATAAAAAAGGAATGAAAAAAATATTGTCTGTGATTGTGATATCTACAATGACATATGCTGCTTTTTTGTTTACTGTTTAAAATAGATAATAAATAAAAAGAAAACGCGTGTTGACAGTGAAAATATTATTGTTGTTATCGGAAAATTGAAAAATTCTACGCAACATTTTATAAGCGTAGTGTTTACAATGAACATTCCAAAAGTGGGAATCAAAATATAATAACTATAATTTTCCAGCCATAAACAGTAATTAAATTTACTGATTAATTTATAATTATTATGTGTTTTACATGTTAAAATAGAAGATTTACATAGAGCATGATGAATTAAAATAACTTAAGGCCACTAGTAACTTGTAATTATTTTAAATATTTTACTAGTCATCCAAAATTGTTTCAATTTCTTACATTAAAAGAAAATTTGCTTGTCAATAAATATAATTTATCCACAACTGTAAATATTATACCCATAATTCAATTGTTTTTTTTTATCAATTATTGACCTTCGTTACTGTTGCTAATTGAATAATATTGACAGTTCGATGGAATAATATACGTATTATTCAATCGTTATGCCAAATTCAAATCTTGCCTTTCAAAGAGTACGATCAAAATTACTTTAATAAGTATTTTTTTCACATAAGAAGTCAAATTTCCATTAGTTTCGTCTTTTATTATACTCTTATTTCTCTCTGAAACTTAAATTGTAGCTGAATAATCGGTTTTAAGATTTTCTATTAAATGAAAATGTCAAATCACATGATAATTTTGTTACAACGATAACTAGATTTGTCTATGTTTGTAAACAAAAGTTTTTTCAGTGAAAAAAAATTGTAATTATTTTTCAATACAAAATGTCACTGATTATTATTATTTGAATAATTGAATAATATACTATTACACTTTGAAAGTGAATACCTTAATTTCTTTTTAAAGTTCTTCTATTTTGTGACCACATATTATATAAACCTATTTCTAAAAGCTAAACCAGAGTTAAGAATCAGCTCAGATGTGAGCAAATAATTGCGTATTATTTACAATCCTTGAGCATTCCAATGTATATTTGTAGTCTTAAATGCATTTACTAGCTTACTACGTTAGTTGTAAGCAAACAGATGAATATATACAATGACAAGTGCTGCCTGCAATAACAGTTGACAGTAGTTGGAAATGTCCGGCAGTTGTTTCCGCATCCTCTTCACTAAGACGAGGGTAGTCACGGTCGAGTGCCCGGCTGTTTAGTTGAAGTTATTTAGAAGCAACTAGAATTAGAAATACTCTTTAAATGTAACCAAAGATTTATTTTTTACCTCTCGCTAAGAGAGGTAATGGAATCATGCTATAAATCACAAATCCAGATTATAATGAATAAGCACGCTTTAAGGTCACAAGAATCCGATTTTTACATTCTTACAATGATGTGTGTGTGTATGTGAGTATGTGTGTGTGTGTGTGTGTGTGTGTGTGTGTGTGTTTGTGTGTGTGTGTGTGTGTGTGTGTGTGTGTGGATGTGTGTATGTGAGTGTGTGTGTGTATGTGTGTGTGTGTGTGTGTATGTCTGGATGTTGGAGGGACGGTTTCTCAAATTCTGTAAGACTAAAGACCAATTTTACTACGCATTCCTTAATCTGACATTAATGGGAAGAGCTGAAAAGGTTTTGGTAACAATTGGACAACCGGAAGTAGTAGTTTTTTTAAAAAATCTTCTAAATTTTATTTTTTTTAAATTTGTATAATTACAAATATTAAAGATTATAGTAGTCAATACATTGAACATTTTTATTATATCTTCTATACATTTATAGAGACTCGTATAATAATACGTTACAATCAAATAATGTTACTACCAAGTTTATATCTCTATCTACGTTTGAATTATTGCCCCAAAAGTCAATATACCCCATATTTAGATAAAATTCATAAGTTTCAAAAATCTAATTTGTATCTAGATACTTCTCGATGCGCTGATTCCAAATTTTGAAACCGCAGGTCGATATCTCTTTTCGTTCTCGAGATATTCAGATTCAAAGTTTTGCTCAAAACTGCCCATTTTTGGGTTACTACCCAAAAATGGGTCGAGATATGAATTTGGCGATAACATTAATCGATTCTACTGTAAAAAATACATAAGTACACCAATTTTCATAATTTTTGAACACCGCATACAATCCCTAAAGCAAAAAAACTGAAAATGGCCAAAAATCGCAAAAATCTACAATTTTTTCAGATTTTGGCCATTTTCGGGGGTTTTCAAACTTTTATTTATAAAAAATGAACCGGTCGGACAAAAATGATGAAAATTGGTACACTTTTGTAATTTTGCCCGTAGAATCGAATGGCCGTATCGCCAAATTCATATCTACCCATTTTTGGGTTACTACCCAAAAATGGGCAGTTTTAGGCAAAACTTTGAATCTAAATATCTCGAGAACGAAAAGAGTTATCGACCTGCGGTTTCAAAATCTGGAATCAGCGCATTAAGAAGTATCTAGATACATAAAAAATAGATTTTTTAAAATTTTTTATTTATAAATGGATGAACTTGGTAGTAATATTGTTTGCTTGTAAAAACAATGTTGCGAAAGTGTAAGCATTTTTAGAGTAATGTATCTAGTAGCCCAAATAACTCCATATGGAAACCAGTTGAAAAATTATAATGTTTGTAATTGACAGAAAAATGTCAGTCTCAAAAATAAGGATACATAACTAAAAGCTTTTTTGTAAGTACACAGCTCGGTGCACAGTTAACCTGTTTTACATTATAGGTATTTTTCGTTAGCTAAATTTTTTACTAGCAGGTTTAAGTTGGCATTACAGGATTATTTTCATGGCTATATTCTGTATTCTGTCGGTTCCGGTGGCTCAATGGTTAGAACAACGGCTCTTAGTCGTGAGTTTGCTCGGGGTTCTGGGTTCGAATCCCACTAAGGCATGGTTGTTTGTGTATGTGAACCTACTAAGTAATTGTGATTTAATCCTTTTGAGAGATTTTAAAAAAATAAAAAAGAAAAGAAAAGAAAACTATAACAACGCTGTGTCCGATGATGCATTTTGACATTTGGAATTTAGGATTTAGATATTCTTCACATAAATACAACTCCGAATGGCACACTTGTACGTGCAAGTATTCTACGATTTATATTCAACTTTTCATCTGCGTTTTATTTCAGTTTATAATATAGGTTGTATCACAAAAATTAACTTTATTATTAATATTACAGATAGATTTATATTAATGGAATTGAACTAAAGATAAACAAATACTAACGAGGTCTTTTTCCGTTTGAAAACCAGCCGATACGCCTTTGATAATCTGAATCCGATCTTCCGATCCACTAACATTCAAGCACCTATGTAAGGAGCTGTCGATAGTTTCTTCTCATGGCCTCGTTCATGAATATTTCGAATATTTTTGAAGGTTTTATTGGTTGTTAACTCTCAGTTCAATACGAGATACAAGACGAGTTTCGATGCATTTGGTTAAGTAGGCTACGAGTGACAACGCAATAAATGACTGTAGAAGGAACATAGAATGTTGAAGTAGTAAATAGCAACCAACTTCTTAGAATTTACTATGTGCGCGTAATAAATTGAGCTATTTTGGTAGTGGTACTCAGCAATGAACGTATCTGTATTTGTGTTTATAATATTTGTACAGGTTTTACAATCATAAAATGTTTAAAGAAATCAAATATAATTAAAGTATAAAGTTGCATGTTAAATGGAATTTATAATGTATATTTTATTAGTTTGCTTAATTCTATTTACAATTATAATTCGATAAAAAGTTTATTCTTTTTGCGTGTTCCGTCGATTTCAAAATAAAGTTCCCTACAGGAAACTGTATGAATATTAATGTATGAGTTGTTGTGTGGGACAGCTAGTTCATGTGACTCATTATATCACATGTATGAGCTCATAAACTCAACAATTACACTTGCGTGCTTCGTGCTTTCTTTCTTAACCAACCAACGCTAATATCGACTCCAAGCATACTAGATCTACCTTGCGCAGCAGTGCGTGACTTGAGTTTAGAGGGTGCATTCGAAATTGCATTTCTTCCGCCGATAAAGTTGTGTTATATAGTTTTTGTAAAAGAAGCAAAAACTTAGTCCTAACTCACTGATCTCTATACATAACTGAATACCGGACGCAATGTTAAACCTTTGTGACTAATTGAACGCCGCCATGTTGGAGGATTTCGGCACAATTTTAATTAATTTTCCGACAAATTTGATGGTGTTATTGTCATTGCGAACATTTGAAAATTCACATTTCTCGAACAAATCATCTCAATTAAATGTCTTCACAATTTTTAACTTTAACTGCTCATATCTTGTATTTATTGTTTCAGATTATTATTTATTTATGTCTTTAGAATGTGTTTATGTAATAAAAATATCATATTTGTTTCTAAAATGATAATAAAAATAATAAAAACTATTTTATGTCTTACTAGTATGTTATTGTTTTATAATAACCTCAACATGAGGTCTGTTATTGAGTAAATAATACCCTAGGGCGTATTAAGTTGCTATGGTAATGTTGACAACAAACTGAGGTTAATAATACTGATACTAACATAAAGTGCAGTTAAGGTTAAGAAGCGTTGTGAATTGTAGTCGTTTATAATCATATTTGTTTCATCACAAATACAAACCAGCATACTTCTTATTCTTAGTAATAACATTGCTCGTCCATATTGACAGAAAAATACCACAAGAAATATATTTTTTGTTTGAAAAAATGCTTTGTTTACAGAAACAAAATATTACCTAGAAATCGAATTCACAGGCTACTTTGTAAGTTGTATTAAAATTTTGTGATTTATTATTTTTTTTGATAAATTCTAGTCAGACAAAATGTTTATTAAGAATTTCTAGTAAGACATAAAACGTTGAAGGCACCACGGGTGTTAAACGACAATAATGCCTTCGGTCAACGTACTCGCCTCGGGCCAGAGGCCCTCGACAGTACACTGTTGACCTCAGGCATTATTGTCCTTATAACAACACTTGGTACCTTAATTACTATTTCGTCATTACGAGATAAAATGTAATATATACATCGACAAAGTTGTGTAGTAAATGAATTAAAGAAGATTTTTATTTAATTTTTTTTCCAAAATCTTCACCGGTTTCGAAAAAATCGAACACAAAAAGTTATTACATCGTAATGCGCGCAACTACGCGGTAACTCCAGACGTTTAGTCAATTTCCATGTCTGGGTGAGTGCCAAAGTCGCGTGCATTACGATGTACTTACTTTTAGTGTTCGTGTTATTCGAAACCGGTGAAGATTTTGGAAAAAAATTCAAATATTAAACTTATTTATTTTATTTACTACAACTTTGCCGCTGTATGTTAGGGTCTATCTCGTAAGGACGAAAAACTTCTCGCTTAGTGTTTCCTGTGCTGCAAAATCCAAAACAACGTGTTCGAATGCTAGTTTTTATAATTTTTTTTATCATTTTAGAAACAAATATGATATTTTTATTACATAAGCACGTTCTCAAAACATAAATAAATACTGATCTGAAAAAATCAAAATGATATTTTCAATAACTACAAAGATATGAGCAGTTAAAGTTAAAAATGGGGGATTACACCATTTTTTTTTTTATAATTTCATCTGAAAATATTAGGAAAACTAAGACTATTGATGAAAATCCGGTGAAAAAATTCCTATTAATAAGCGAGTTATGGTCTCCCGAATTTTGAAAAGATTGACGTGACGTCACATTTATGTGTTTTTATATCAAACTGTTTTCATCATGGACCTAAATGTTCTTGAAATATATGCTATTTTAAGTTATATTTACATAAAAATAAATGAATATTATAACACTGTATGAGTCTACATACTTTATAATTACAGGTGTATTTAAATTATTAAGTTTAATGCAAGAAATTTATGTTAAAATAAAAACTGTTTGAAAACTGCTGTACAGGAATGTTAGTACCTCCTTTCGAATTTGAATTTCTTAACTTCCATTGGTAGTAATCCCACCTCCTAACACGCTATTTGTAATGCATGTATAGGCGGTTTCTCGGTCGCCAATCAAAATATTTTCATATTTAGTGTCGAAGCGTTATAACAAAAAACCCTTTATTTCCGAAATATCTCAATTATACCATTTAATTTTTTTATTAATATTCGTTACTCAGCATATACATTCGTATTTTTTTACTATTTTCCTTTAATTCGATTGAGCCGTAATCCCCCATTGTGAAGACATTTAAATGAGATGATTTGTTCGTGAAATGTGAATTTTCAAATGTTCGCAGAGATAGCACATTTCGAATAACACCATCAAATTTCAATCTCCAACTAAAATTGTACCGAAATCCTTCAACATGGCGGCGTTCAAATAATCACAAAACGCTGTATTTAACCTGGCCGCTGTACACTATCCAGATATGTATAGAAATCAGTGTCCTAGCTCCATTCTTATCTGGAATACGGTATACCTACATAAAAGAGAGGCTTTAATATTGAAAACAGCGCCACGAATGGTCGCTTTCATAATTATTAGTTTGAACTTGTATATACACATCTTAATATTCCATGCTTTCAAAACCGACAGCTGTTTATACCTTCCATTTTGTTCTAAATTAGAACAAAGACAAAAATATCTTGCAAGAAATGTGAGTAAAGCTACAGAGGTATTGTGTTAATTAATTCGTTTATAAACTCGTCTTGAAATAAATCTAAATGAATAACTTTCGAAGTTAATAATAGTATTTTTAAGGAAATAAATAAAACATTTCATTAGAGATAGCCTGTGTCCCCAAACAATACACGAGAAAGTTCCTCCATTAAAACGCAGTTGGCGATGCATTCTATAACAAATGCATCAACACAGCGTTGGTTTTTAATAGTGTTGTATGAAATTTTATTCAAGAACATTGTGTACGACAACTTGTTTCAAAATTTTAATTAAGGAAAAGAGACAATAACGATTGACTTTCCATTCGAAATGTGCTGAGACTACATTAGTAGAAAGTTGGAGAAGGAAAAATGCCTAAGTAAGAACTGATTGATTGAATGACAAATTAATATAATTTGTATTAATATTACTCACAGATTACTTTCGATTTCAGGAAACGTAATATTAAATTGGAAATTCTTAAGTAATTACTGCATATTTCAATGTTATATCTTAAATTTTCTCTTTTAGACTTTCCAATAAAATTGGTGGCAGATGGGGATCTAATGTTACTAATTAAATGTTTTAAGATTTCTTGTTTAAAAAAAAAAGATAAAAAAAGAGGATACGTAAGACAATAATCATTTTCGATAGCGAATCCTGGAATATGCAGAAGAAACATGAGAGTCAAATAACGAAAATGAAATAATTCAGGAAGATTATAAGAGAATCAAAATTGGAAAGGAAAATAAAACAAAAGGATGATGATAAAACTACATATAATATCAAGGATAAAACAGAAGCAATTGGGCTGATACATGCACATAATAAGGATGAATCAGAACAACATAATATAAATAAATACATATATCATCACGATATATTACCCATTGCTGGATGTGGCAATCTGCTATGTACACAGATCCTAAATTAATAATTATAGTTAAAAAAAATGACGGTAGAAGCTGAAAGTAAGAACAAAAAAATTGTAGAACTAGTAAATAAAAGAGACAGACATTTGGAAGAAATGAAAAAGATCACAAATCAAATCATAAGAAAATAAAATCCTATTGGGCTTCCAAATTATCAAGAGATGGCGCTGACGTCAAACGTCAAAATTCAAACGAATGGTACATTTTTCGCTGGCTTCCATAAGAGTACAATTGGTGTGAGACTAATTTTCGTAGTTTTTAATTTAATTTCGGATTTAGTATAGTGTTTTTTTGTTAATTTCGGTAGAATTGAGTTTGATCTTTCTTGTAATAACAATTTAGTGATAGTTTTAATAATATTTTAGTTAATAGGGTTAATTTTAGTAAGTATTTGTAGGTTAAGAGTATTTTAGTCATATTTTAATGAACAGTATATTGGTATTTTTAATAAAAAAAAACATTTGATTTCCTTTATTTAGATTGTATTTCATTGCCGTAGCTGTACATATATTAATTTCTATCTACATAGCTTTACTTTTATTTAATTGTTTTTCTTTCATAATGAACAATTTTCTTTGCTTAGATTTAGATACTATTTGTAGATTTGGGAATTATAGTGTATCATCTAGAAATATGGTGGAAGGCCAGCAAGTAATAAATTGTGGCCACATAATATTATGTGGTAAATATTTTCGGAAAAAACTCCATCGTAACTTTAACCTATAAATTGCATATCTCCTAATTTGTTCATTAATTTAAAAAACTTAAAACAAAACTTACCTGTTATATTAGCAGTAATTCAGATCCTACTAAGAATAAAATAATAATAGCCGAAGATAAAAGCGTATTAAAATTCGTATACAAGTAAATACAATCCCTGAATAAAACAACCACTTTTGTACATGTACACTTCACTCAGTTCAGAAATCTGCCACCAGTGGCGCATTTTAATTTTGGAAGCCCAATACCCGACAACGTATACCAGGGATATGGAGAAAAAAAAGTTTTCAATTCTAAAATATCTTACTTTCTTTTGCATTTTTGACTTTAAAAACTTTCTTGCAAATGTCAAACATCTCGTAAGTTCACGTTTGGGTCAAGTTTATTAACATTGTAACTTTTCTTTATTAATATTTCTAATTGTTATAATTATGAGAATAGGAATAAAAATAAAGACAATGAAGAATTATAACAAATTACTTGTTTCTTGAGAAAAAGTTCAGTTTCGTTTGTTTTCATAATTTCTGTCAAGTTTACGTGAACATCTTTTCATTGTTCATATATGGATGAATTGTTTGTTTTTTAATTTACTGAGAGACGAGTTTAAAAATAGAGATTTAAATAGATTCTTAGATTTGTTTAGCATATATAGTAAGTGCTTTAAAATAAACGTCCTTTACTATTAAGAGAACAAATATTCATTTTCAATTAGTACAGAATGTATTTAAGAAAATCAGTTTTATCTAGATATAAAGTAATCTTTATAGTTGTATCTAGATGTTAATTATTTTTAATTGCTTATATCTTTAGGCAATAGATCCTTGACGAATGTAAATTTATATAAAATATGGTAGCAAAATTTCTCATTAACACTTGACAACAAGAAAGTAAAAGTTACTTTCATCTCATCTGTTGTTTTATTTTCAAACAAATGCAGTCCTTTCGAAGCGGACTGGTTAGTTAATTCTATATTGACATTTCAAGCTAAATATTGTCATACGAGTTTTTCTTGTATTTTCACTAAATGTTAAAAGTGAGAACCACTTTGTCAGTTCCTGTTCACCGTGATCTTGTTTGAGTTTCATTAACAGAGTTTCATAATTTTTCACATTAGTTTGCGTAAGAATTATTTAAATCGAAACATTTATTGGTAATGACACACATCCATAGTTATTAAACTTTTTTTTGCAAAAGTCAAGAGTAATTTTTCAATTATATCCAGACTTTGCGAAATGGGTAATCCCCATATAGACAAAATTTGGATAATTTTTTAATACTATATGTGTCCTATTTTTAAAGTTGTTTTTATCATTAGTTAATTATATTTATAACAAATTTTGTGGTTCAAAAGTTAACAATGTGCTCATTATCAGATCAAACTAAAATTTGTAAAGTAATTATATTTCAATTCTGTAAAGTTACTTAAACATGACAATAATTTGTAATTCTTGGCATAAAGTGTTAGTTAAGTGCTTGGGGAATACCCCAAACCCTAAAAGTAACTCCAAGAACTCATAATCTCGACTTATGAAAATCTCAAAGGATTAGTTACATTGTAAAAGCTATTATATAAAATAACCTAATTTCTTAGAAGTCAAGTCTATTAAATTTGAGCTATTATACTTGTTTTATTAGTAGGCTTGTCTCTTCTCGCATTTGTTATTTGTTCTGAACAAATTTTAAGTGACTGGGACTCAAATACACAGAATTAAATCCGTTGTACATATTTGCTATCTAAGCGCACTTTAAACATCTAGAACCGATAGATTCAAGTTGTAATCTTCTTTGAAGGATTTTCGTTTTGTTTGCGACTCTTCATAGCAAATCTTAGCCCAAAGAACTCAAGCGACATCTGTACGAATTTTAAAACATCAGACCGCAAGCCCGATGGATTTAAATCATTATCTTGTTTTAGAGAATATTGCTTCCTTCAATGGGGCCACGTGGCCGTGTGCGTATATTATCTGGTTGCCAGTATAGTGACCTGGGATCGATCCCGGCCCGTGCATATCTTTAATAATCGCACGAAAGTGATTCCTGTGGTGCACTCTCCACACCAGCTATGAGTGACTGTGAGGTGACGCCTGGTAAGCGCCCACATGGCAAAATATATCGTCATTCCAGATGTCTACATGTGTTGTAGATACTGGCACACCCAGTAATGGGTAATATACCATGATAATATATTTATTTATAATTGCTTCATTTGCAACTCTTTTAAACAAATCATTAGCCCAAAGAACAAGTCAGCGATTTTATAAACAGACCCTAAATCCCCAGAACTCAATTCGGATGGATTCCAGTTGTCATATGAATTTTAGAACATCAGAACTCAAGTTCGATGGATTCAAATCATTATCTTGTCTCTTCGTAACAAATCTTAAACAGAAAGAACTCAAGAACAGGCCTTCTATAAACGGATCCTAAGTACCCAGAACTCAATTCCGATGGATTATATTTGTCATATTGTTTTAGGGAGTCTCGGTTCTTTTTTCTTATTAGGAGAGTCTAAGCCTATAGAACTGAAACCCACGCAACCTGGGACGTTAACGTTATATTTGATATAGTTAGAAGTTTGTTTATTTGTTCCACAACTCAAGCCCGATGTATTGGAAAAGTTATAGTTGCTAGGGAGTCTCATTTAGCTCGCGGCGTAACCGCATTAATGCATTTATGTATTATGAGCGTTATCAAAATAATATTACAACAATTTTTATGTATAAACAAGACAATTACAGGTCTACCGTGGAAAAATTATGAAAATTATATAATCCGTTAAAGTGCATATAATTGTCGAAATAACTGCGCACAAATGCTGCAGCAAACAACTAGCTTATCATCTTATTAAAACACAACATATACATCATTTTCCTCGTTTTGATATAAAAACCAGAAAAATACAATTAGGAGATCCACCTTATAAATAATAATCCTCTCTCCTATCGAAGGCAGCCATGACCGAAGCGGAGTCCGGCGATCGCAGTTGGTGCCGGTAGTCGGCGTCGGCGACAGTCAGTTGTCTTCTAGCTGCTGAGCAAGGTGTGCACAGCTACGGTCAAGGCCTACTAAGAGCGACTAGATTTTCAACATTTCGACTCTAGTTTGTTGTTTGTTTGTGACTTGTGTAGACTCTTTGGACTGTGTTGTTGGATTTCTTTCTATTGTTAGGTGAGTTTTGAACTTTCCAGCTAGAGGAGATACTTACGAATAGTTGTAGATTTAAACCAAAAGTTGTAAGAATTATATATATATATATATATATATATATATATATATATATATATATATATATAAACCTTTAAATTACAATAAAAGTTTAATATTGTTGCAGAGTTTAAACGCGCTCCAACTTTGTTGACCGCAATTCTTCTATTTAATTTTTCTTGTAATATCTGTGGAATTTCAAATAATAATTCCTTGGTAATACTTTTTTTTAAGTAATACCTGTATCAACTAGTATGCGTAATACTTTTTGAAATTCTTGTATATTCCGGAATAATACTTGAATTCTTCAGTAATACCTTGAATTCTTATGGGAGCGTAATTCTTTCTTGTAAATACGAACCCACTGTTAAAGAGCGCTTTTAAAAGTGACGTTTAACATCGCGCTTCATTTTAGCGCTTTTATAATAATAATGCGCTCGTAATACGGACCAATATTTCCAATTACCCTTTGGCCCTGGGTTACACTAAAAAATAAAAGTATTAAATACAAAAATAAATAAACATAAATATTTTCATTAACTAGTTTTGAAAATATGTAAGTATACAAGTACCTTATTTAATTTTCCATAAAATAATATTATAAATACAATGAAGCCATAATAATTATAAAAGTAGAAGTTGAATTTGTAAAAAAAAATATCAGTAATGATCACGGCGTATTATCCATTGCTGGGTGTGCCAATCTCTCTTGTCACAGGTATCAGTAACGACGATGACATATTTGTACCGTACGGGCGCTTACCAGGCGTCACCTCACGGACACTCATTACTGGCGTGAAAAGTGCACCACCGGGGTCACTTTTGGGCCATTTACGTCCGATTGGATCGCTGACCCTTAAATTTTAGGTTTAAATTGACAATATCGAAACGAAAAGTCAAATGAGTAACTGAATATTGCTTTCAAAATTTCCATTTGCTTTTTAAAGTCGAAATATTTGGCGTCGGTCGGGATCGAACTCGGTTCTTCAGACTTGCGACCAGACACTCAGGTACGCGGCCACGAGATCCCATAAATAATTTCTGAACTCATTATAATAGAAAAAAACCTAGTTAAAGTTCTGTTTTTATTTCATGTTTTTACCCTGAAGAAAGAAGCAGTTTATACTGCGGAAATATTAGTTTGGATTAATATAAACTAAATTTAAACTAAAAGATGGTTTTATCTTAGTAAAATATAAATAGATTATTGTGTTTGCGGAATCAAAAATATCTAAATTAATAATGCCAAATTTAATTGATTATTTTGATTGTATGTATATGTTTATCAAATTATAAAAATTTAGTAAATTGATTTCGTTATCAAGTGTCGCTGGTATCAGATAAAATAATTTATTTACAATTTTGCTTTCAAGTGCATCAATTGTTTTGACGTATGAAACATTTCCGAAAACCACTTTCAGGGTAATAAAAATCCGTTAACATGTGGTTTGAACAAACAACTGATTTGATTGCGGTCAATTTCAACACCTTCTATGAACTAAAGTAGGAAAATTTACCAGGACAAATTACCTCTTTAACTCCTAAAGTAAATTGAAAATTGTGGTCATTTAAATTTTAAATAAGTAATTTGAATAAATTATTCTTATTTTTAGTTCCCATTGATAAGAGAAAATTATTGCAATGTAACAATGAAAATTGCGCAAGAAAAGAAAATATCCTGTCGATTTGTTGATTTTTCACAAGACGTTTTATTTGTCGGATGATGTTCACTTTCTCTTCTTTCTTTTGCCCGTCTTAATGGATTTAAAATGGGTGAAGTTGAAACTTTGCGTTCAATTTTATTAAGTTATTATATACGAGCATTAATTTTTATTTGCATGTTTTGTTTCCTAGCAACTTGAAAATATTATTAACCTTCATTTTATGTTAAGCGTAACTAATGTAAAATTTGCAATATTTAATTATTTACTATGTTAATTTTATTGATGAAATCGTAGAGTGTGAAATTTTTATGAGGCGTCTTCCTTGTTTATTCTTCGAAAACATTGGACACATTTCCTGAAAAAAAATCTGTGAATATATTTATAGAAGTAGAATCAATATAATACATTTAATATTTAAAGAATTCATAAATTCCATTTTTATGTTGAATTTTTTTTCAAGGAAAACGAAAGTTGAAGCTTCTTTTGTTAATATTTTTGTCTATTTCATTTAAATACATACTTATAACACTTTTACGTCTGTATTATATATTTATTTATTTATTGCGTCAAATTTTAAATTTAAATGCTCAATTATTAATCAAAATAATAAAATGAGAATATTTAAACGGATGTCTGATTATATTATCACTAGTTTCGTAGATGAATGTACTACAAATGTATAACTGATTAGAACTACTATATGGCTATAACAGATAAAAGCTACCTCAAATAATTTCTATATTGTTAAAGATACAATAAAAAATAAAATACTACAAGACAATCTGATATAAGACCAAGGGGGGTCATCCGAGTAGAGAAGAAATAGAGTATAATCAGATAAATTGACTGCCTGCTCCAACAATAAAGCAATATATGCATGGATAAAGCAGCGAAAATAACGGCCCTTTGGTATCCAATATTATAAAGCAAACAGTGAGCAATATGTCGCTTTGTCATAATAGGGCTGTTGCAAGAATATTTATATGCAGTGGCGGATTTACGCATAGGCACAGTAGGCACGTGCCTACGGCGGCAATTTTTTTTAATCAAAAATGTATAATTCTATAAAAAATTGCTGATCAAAACTGACGAAAACAATTACATCTCAGATCTCTGAACCAAATTCAGATGAAATAAAACTTTTTTATAGGCATATTATTATTAGTCCAGTATCCAGTCAATTTGTAATTATCGTCTGTTTTTCTGGTACTTAAATAATGGAATATCTGCTCTATTTTCAACAAATGTTCCAGAAATTGAACTTATATTTCAGATTTTATTTTGTGAACCTCATTATTATTATGCTACCGATAATTATAATGTTATTATTATTTGCCAAGCATATGGTTTTGCCAATACCAACCCCTCTAGAAATTTCATTTTTTTGTTGTAATATCTTCTTCTAGCTAAAATAAATAAACACAAAATTAAAATGCGGAGGCAGGTATTTAACAGTATCTTGCAAAAATAAAATCGGATATTACCTATTCTAAAGGCTGTACTTTTGAAAATTATGATTTCTTCTCTTACAAATTTTCAAAAAATACATAATGTAACGGTAACTTAACACACAGAACTTAATTTGACATAACTCGGATAGTTACATTCATTTTATGGGAACTTAACTTTTTTCAGGAAAAATGCCAAAATCACTACAAATATTGCTTTCAGCACCTTAATTTATGTGAAATGTAGTGCTTAAATGGTTTTGCAAGTATATATAACCATCAAAATAAAATTATTGAGGGTTGGGTATTCTAGACTTTAGCCTTAAAATTATTTAAGCCCCTGTTATATTTCAACAAATATAAAACGTGCGAAAAGTCGAGCGAAAAGTGGAAACATTAAAAAATGTATGTTTTAACATTTGTGATAATCAGATATCTATATAATCTTTGATTAATATTTGAAAATTACGTTACTGTTGTTAAAAATGTATTTTAATATTATGAAAAGGCGGCAAATTTTTGAAAAAGGTGGCAATTTTCTGGGTGCCTATGGGCGGCAAAACTATTAATCCGCCCCTGTTTATATGACTTCTAAGTATTAAATTTTACAAAATATTCTTTTTTAAGGAGCCTCAAATTTGAAAATATTACGAAATATGTATCAGATATTTTAAAATAAAATATTGAAATATGTGTAGTATTTTCAGAAAGTCACTTGTTCTGAAACAAAATGTGACGGCAGAGTACATACAGTTTAATATATGACAAACTGACGCCTACTTTTATTTATATAAATAACGTAAATTGTTTTCCTATTGGCTACGAATGACGTGCTGTATGTACATGACTATTTCTGGCGCCAATCTTTTTATTTATTTATGAAAATAACAATACATTTTTATTTTTATACTATGAAAAATACTTTTGAATAAATCTGTTGTGGCCAGCACAAAACCTTCCGTCAATTCGATGTATTTTGTAAATATCCCATACCAAAAGTTCCTTGAAAAAGATTCTGTATATCCTATCAAATTGTAACACGAACACACTATTTTTTACAAATTCTATACCGAAAGTTCCTTTCCCTATTTTATTAGGGGTCGCTGTTTCTTACTCTTCTCTTTTAATCATTCCTGTCCAACGCATCTTCTTCACACAATTCTTCCTCTCTCAAATCTTCTGCTACACAGTCCTTCCATCTTCTTCTCTTTGGAGGGACACTCTATCACATTCACACATAACTTTCTGACCCTATACTTTCAAGTTTGGTTTTGCATTTGACACTGACATCTGTCAATTAAATTTTTCTGAATATATCTGTTGTTTCCATAATTTTAACAAAGCTGACTAATTTTGAATGTTAATCTCTCTTAATGTCTCTATAACTCTATATCTATTGAATATGAACGAAACTGTATAATCAAACCGTATAGAGAATAAGATATTCTTTCTATTGATAATCACATAAAATGTCGAAAATGATATTTAACTGCGATTTTTCAAGAAAAACTGTTAAGAACTTCAAATAAGGGTACTTCCGGTTGACCAATTATAACCAAAATCTAATCAGCTCTTCATAGGGTTGTAAGGAAGAGGAATACGAAAGAATTATAATTTTTAGAATTGTAGTTTTGGAGTTATCGTCGGAGAAAAATTTGTCACACACACACACACACACACACACACACACACACACACACACGGACACACACAGACACACACACACCACACACACACACACACACACACACACACACACACACACACACACATACAGACACATACAGACATCATCGTAAAACCAGTAAAATCGTATTGTAGGGGCCTTAAAACGTGCTTATTCATTAAAAACTCACCACCGAATTTTTTGACCAAAGACAATACCTCCCTTACCTAAAGGTGACGGAAGGTAAAAAATTGAAACAAGCTCATTACGATATTTATAGTTTTATTGTTGGATCCGCCAGTCAATTTTTCAGTCTATTTTCATCTCTATTCGGATGTCCCCTTTGTTCTTCTATAAGATTATCTTGTAGTATTTTATTGTATCTTTAATAATATAGAAATTATTTGAGGTGGTTCGTTTAGCTGTTCCACCCATATAGTAGTTATATCAGTTATACATATGTAGTACATTCATCTAGGAAACTAGTGATAATATAATCAGACATCCGTTTAAATATTCTTATTTTATATATAACATTTTATCCTTAACACTTGTGATAAGTATTTATAGTTCACAATAGTATAATTGAATATAAAGATAATGTGCATATTCATATAAACAAGCAAAAATAAATAATTAAGCTTTATTTTCTCAGAATTTTAATTTTATGACTAAAAGAGATTTAATTAGTAGTCTTAACGAACTCTTTTGATTTTGAAATATATGCCAGTTCCAAGAAGTTTCGTTATAATCAACTTTAGAATTAAAGTTAATTGTGTTTGAATTATGAATCATGTGATGTAAATTTGTCCATGATTATAGTTTCTTATTGTTTATGAAAATTGAATAATGAATGACAAGGTACACAAGTCGAAGAATTTTAATCCGTAGTGCAGAAAGTGTTTCAAGATTACATTACAATACCCATGCGTCATTCATTGCTCATGTTACCTATTTATTTACTTTGTTTTAAAATGAAAACAAAAGTTCAATTCTGTGTTGATTTTAAAAAACGTTATCGTGTACAAGAACAAGAAACCCACAATTAAAAAATAATTATTCTGCTCTTATCTTGTATTGAAAGAAAAGTTGTGTCTTTATTTTTGACATATGCAGAACACCATGTCGAGATAACTATTTTTATAAAGATTACTTTTTATTTAAGGCTTGTAATAATTATTATTTATCGTGATAATTATTTTTTAGCATGACGAAGAAATTAAACAGATTTGCAATAAAAATATACTTTTTATACAATTTTAAATTACTATAAATCATTATAAATTTGGAAAAATACTACCTTTTTTTAGTTTAAGTTCTGTATTTAAAACTGGTGCCTTCTAGTATTTTTCCAATTAATAATATGAGTTCTGAAAGAGATTTTAATCATTATAAATTTGTCCAAAACAGTTATTTGTTAGTTAAATATTATTTTTAAAATTTAAAAAAAAGTATGGTACAAGTTGTAATATTACTCGCATACTCACAGTATGAAATTTGTTAAGGAGATGTGGTCATTGTGAAAAAACTTATGTTGGTGAAACAACACAACCCTTTAAAAAGAGAATATATAGTCTGTTCGCTCCTAGCTGAAACAAGCCGATAATTTATTACCCCAATAGTTATTACCATAAACCACTTTCTTGAGCCTTTGTTCATCAAACAGTGGTCAGTTGTAAATGGAGTGTTGAACAAGGATTGTATTCAGTTTGTTTTGATATATGCGTTTGTAAATTTTTAAGGGAATTTTTTGAAATTATTTGTGTATATTTCCCTGACAGTTCTAAGCCTGTAAAAAGTGTGAAGGAAAGTTGCCATTATTTGATTATTTTATGACGAGTATAACTGTATACTTGTAATAATGACATTTTCCCTTACTTATGCAGATTTCGAATACATCCCTGCTCCACACTACCTGAGGATTTTCTATTTGTCTGTGGTAATATCTATTGGGGTAATAAAATATCGGCTTGTTTCAGCTAGGAGCGAACCAACATCTTTATGTGTAGGTATTGTATTAGATGTATAATATTTCAAACGATTATAACCAGTAAATATTATTAATATTGAGATTAAAATTAAATAAATACTACAATTTCTAAAGAATTCTTCGACTGGTGTGTCATAAGGCAGAATAAAAAAATAAATTACGAAATGAAATTACGGTTTTTATGACAGGAAAAGGAACTACTTAATATAAATATGTTAATTATTTAAACTTACCAAACAAAATTAAAAATCGTCCTTGTTAACAAGCCCTCACTAATTATCAATCTCTTCCGTATATGATAAAACGATTTTCTTTCCCACGAGTGATTTGTTCTGCGTTTGTATAACAAAACAAAGTGCCTTATACTCAATGTCCGACGCTGGTTGACGTTAGAAGTGAATTCATAATCGATTAATATTCCCGCTCGACGTGTGCGCTCGTCAGTTGTTCCGCATTCATTTGTTGTTTGCCGCTGCAGTTGCCATTTCGTTGCTTCTTTCATCTCCTTTGCTTCTTCTTATTCTCCGTATCGCCATCTTTGTCGTTCATGCATGGCAGACTTTTGAGAGGTTGTCAGTAACGTTGCTTTGAAGAGTTAATCTCTTGAGAATAAAGCGATTGTCAAGCATTACGGAAATGTATTTGTTCTATGAGATTTGTGTAATTTTAGATTGAACTGTGTTTATAATATACCGGTTGTCTTACAGTTACCGCGAGAAAATAAAAATATAATAACTGTTAGATTCAATTTCACTGTTTATATATATTAGAGGGTAACTTCCTAACTTCATACTCAATACTCAACTAACTACTATATTTTAACCTAAAATTGTAGGGAAATTTTGATTGGTTTGATTGTACAAAGTCTTTTGTACACTATCGAACTTTTCTTCAATTTGGCGCCAAAGTTTAAATACCGATTTATATATTTCTATATATACGAACCCAAACTCATAATAGTTCGGCCGGTTTACATTTTCAACAAATCTACGCAAAAGGTGAGAAATTTCTATAAATTTCTTTCGACTGTTATTATTATTATTATTATTATTATTATTGTAATTTCTGTTCAAGTGAGTAAATATTATCTATTTTTTTAAATTAATAAATATGAAAATCTTATTTTTGAGGGTTCCAACCAATCAGCATGTACCACACCTGTATATAAAATTTTCAATGTTTTACACATTAATAACAAACGTTTACTGTCCTGCTTTGGTAAAATTATTGTAAATGGCGTAACGTAATACAAATTAAAATACGGCAAAGCCATTTTACGGTCAGCAGTTTAACTGTTTTATATACACATACTGTTTTTCTGCATTTCTGTATTTACAAAGATTTAAATAGTCGATTTAACAAGTGGAACATCATTTAAACTTAAGTTTATAAATATTTACATTATAAAAACAAGTCTTACCGATAGTTCATAAACATAGATAAAAAGTGGAGCTGAACAGCTGAATTGTAATTGAGACATTGACAGGAAAACAAAACAAAGGCAAAAACAAAACACGAAAGAAAAGTAGAAGAACATCAATCATTAAATAGAGATTAAAAATCTTACATTTTTGTTATATTTTTTTTGTTGGTGGAACTTTATCTCGACGCCACTGTTTGTTGTGCGATGTTCACAGGTCTGTAACCATGGTTACGGAAACCATCCGCAGATATAAATTCATAATAAACAGGTGTGCAGCGTAGAACGGAGTGAGCGATGCAATTTTGCAGGTGTTATGAAATATCGCGCGCCTCACCGTGTGTTCTGTGTATCTAACCGACGTCTAATTGGACGCTCGCGCAGCCTGATCAAGTTAACTGTGACCGCCGTGGTGAAAGAGTGCTTCACAAACTTTTCACAAAGCTAACAGTCACAAACAAAAATCAAAATAACAATCACTAATTCGAAAGAATATTTTTGTGGACTAGGTATGCAGCGTTGTTCATTTCTTGTTTCTTTCCCAACTTTCAAATCTTGACCATAAAGTTTGCGCAAAAAAATACTACCAATAACTGAAACTATTCCGATTCAATAAATTATTTCCATCTACAATTTGTGCTCCGGAGTGTATTTTTTAAATTGTAAGCGCGCGAAGTTCATCTGCGCCAACTTCATGGTTAAGATTTGAAGATTATGTTGAATGAAACAAGAAATGAACAGGGGGATGTATGGAAATTATACGCGTGCTACATTTTTGTAATCTAGCTAGTCATGAAGTAAAACAATTGAATATAAAGTAATATTATATTGGTTGCTTCTGATATTTGTACTTAATTTACAATAACTGAAACTTTTATCCTCCGTTCTGTCAAAATATATCTTCATCCTTTTTGATGTTCTCTTCAATTTTTGTTTCCAAAAGCCTTTCGCACTTTTAGTCATCTCCAGTCTATTCCCGGCCCCAAAATGTTTCGTAAGTTATCTTTCAAGGATAATTTTTGATTCAAAAATGGTAAATAAACGGACAAATGTTACAGTAACACAATAACTTATAAGTAAGAAAATGCGATCGTCGTTTTTAATACTTTGGATTCCAATTTTTCTTCTTGTATGCTGAAGTCCCTCTGAGACCAGGGCTAGATATATAATAGTGGCGCCCCCACTTCCATAAAATAAATTGCTGATATCACCAAGTTTGCATCTCTACCTATTTTTGAATTACACCCTCCAAAATCCATCTTTGGGTAATATAAATAATAATGGATATATTTTCTAGAATAAAATAACTGAAAATGGCCATTTTCTGTTATTTTGCTCTAGAAATTGTATATATTGTTAAAAAAATTGAAAATTGGTGTACTTATGCAATTTTATTTGTAGAATCGAATGGCGAAGTCGCCAGGTTAACATCTTTACTCATTTTTGGGTTATGACGTTTCGGTGGATACGACCAATTTCAAGTATACAAAACATTATAAAAAAGTTAACAATGTAACTATATTAAAAATAATAATTAGTTTTTATAAATTTAGAACTTAACAACAAAAATTGTTATTAAATTGTCGAAATTTTTAAAATGTAAATGTATTTTTACATAATTGTAGAGAATCAGGCTGAAGGGTCAAATTGACTGAAAATTTAAAATTAAAAACCTGTCCAACCATCGACCTTTAAACTAATAGACGCAGCGAACGAGCAAAACGCTTGTCCCGCTATAACGGTGCAGACACAGTATCTCTATCCTTCAACAGTACGGAAGTTAAGGAAACGCGGTAAAATGAAAAATTTGATTTGTCCCTAACTTGTTATACTTGGTGCATAATCGCTAAGACTATAGATTTCATTTCTTTGTGCATAATTAGTTTTGTTATATATTTTTAATACAATATATTATATACATATTATATTATAGGGGACAAGTAATAATTAATAAGAACTTACATATGAAATGACAAAGCTGAACCGCGTACATACCTACTGCACGAAATACACCGTTTCCCCATTATTTTATCGCATACGCACCTCACAACACAAATACGTATGTATTGACAGAAATAATTGTAAATGTTCTCGAAAAAAGTAAATAATGCACAAACAGTCACGAAACGTCAAATGTAGATTTTGACAACTATTTAGTGATAGAGAGCGATGTATAGAGGTTTACATATGGCTGAAAAAGATATACAATGAATACGAACATATGCGCAATATACTTTAACTGAGAACTTCCGTACTGTTGAAGGACAGAATATATATTTCTATCCTTTTATGTTGGAGCATTATTCTAACAATAAAAGAATAGGAGCCACTTGGTCCATTAGTTTAAAGGTCGATGTGTCCAACTATGTACCTTAACAAGAGACCGAATGTCAAAACCACCTTGATCCTTGACCCCAAGAAATGAAAACAAAAAAATTGTCAAAATTATATATAAACTAATTGTATTACTTTTCGTATAGTTAACTTTTTTTATAATGTTCTGTAGACTTGAAGATGGTCGTAACTACGACCGAAATGTAGTCTTTTAAACAAGTCATCGTTTAAAAGCTTTCGTTATCTAAGAATCCTTAATACTTTCTTACATCTTGTTAAAAATCTGAAAATCTTTTACTAATTTGCCTAAAATTAAGTTTTGAAGTATTCCAAGATGAAATTGAAAGTGAGAAAAGCTTTTTATTGAATCGTCTTTAAAACTTCGTTATCGTAACACAATTTTCATTTTAATATCAATCTAACTTTTCGTATATTTTGTTGGGAATCGCTGCTCTGGCATAATGGTATTCCAAGATCACCGTAACGTGCTATCTATAAATTAGATATTAGATCAGTTTAATCACTTGATATATGGGTGCAAGATCTGAACAAAGAACGGAAGAATTGCGTGTGCTCGCTTAATAATCTACTTAATCTTATACGTTTTACTCTGTTTTGCTTTGAACGAGACCATTCATTTAGTTTTCAGGCTTTAGTAGTTTTTGTGTTAGTGATATATTCCAGGCATTGAGAGGAGTTATATTCTATTATTATTATTCGTATCGTACCGACATTTTAATTTCATAACAGTTAGGTGAAATATATCTGAACATAGTTTCAAAGTGTTGTCAAAATTTATCTTTTCTAGTATTAGTTATTGCTTGGTTACCTAATTAATAAATACATAAGTGATTTTTCGTCCAATATTCATTATACAATTAATTGGACATACCTGTACCCCAGGATAAAACATTATTAAGTACATATTTTCGGAAATAGCTATTTTTAGTACAAGTGAGCAAAGTACGTTTTTTTCTCACGCGTCCGGAAAGTTAGAAAAAGACATGCTCACGTGTGTTAAACAAAATATAATTTTTCTAAAAAACAAAACATTGTACTTTTTTATTATTGAAAAACTCAACAGTACATATTTTCATAACTTAATTTAATGTAAAGTTAACTACAAAAAATAATTGTTCCTTCAAGTAGAATGGTAGATATAATATTGTACAATTTGTAACTCCGTCAAAAGTTATGATCCTGACGTAGATTATTATAGGCTCGTGTATTTTGCTCACTTGTGAAAAAAGTTATATACTATGCTCACTTATGATTCAACATTCTACTTTGCTCAGTATTTTAAGTTGAATAATAATAAACAGTATTAAGTAAAGTTAAAAAATTTGCAATATCTGGAGCACCCAATTTTGAATAATATTTTACAAAAGAAATTGGGTTTGGAAGATTAGGATTATTATAATTAAATTAAAAATAAATAAATAAATATATCATCACGGCATATTACCCATTTCTGGGTGTGCCATTATCTACACATATGTAGACATCGGTAATGATGACGATATATTTTACCGTGTGGGCGCTTACCAGGCGTCACCTCACAGGCACTCATAGCTGGTGTGGAGAGTGCACAACAGGGGTCACTTTTGTGCCATTTAAAATTAAATTAAATTTATTTATAATATTCATTGATAATAATTCGAAACTGAAAACAGAAATCTATTACAAAAATCATTGAAATGCTTCCCTGAAAAATATTAATTGTGTGACTTAATAAACGTTCCCTAGAAATTTGGCAACATTGCACGATGTGTCATTAATTTTTTATCTTTCCTCCTTCCATTTATATTGATAATTAATATACATTGGCCAGTCGCCATTTTAATAGCAATCGTAGCGCCGCCATCGTTAACTTTGCAAATTTAAAAATGATTTCTGTAAGAGTGTCAGAAGATTTTGAAGATATTTACAACCACATCAAAGTAGACCATCTCTATCAACTATTAAAGGCTTCTATCTTCATCTTAGTGAAAGTATCAGACTATACAAACATTCCTAATACACAAAAACCAATTTATCTTCTTCAACCTTCGAATGGAATCAATCAAACATCATCTTGCACCTTGCTTCCATGTTGTTTTCTTTGCGCCATTGTTTTGCGGGCATTAATCATTTGTTTCTCATGTGTTGTTATTTAACAGATCTAATTAATTAGCCAAGATGTCACCTGTGCTGTGTTTGTTTGTGGTTCGTGTCACAATGTTACGAGGCCGCCTATCTAACCTTTTGACATTGTCACGATCTTCACGTTTGTTAGGCTCGACAATAAAATTGTTCGTTTCCTGTTAGGGTTCTCACTGGATTTTTACAAGATTTCGAAGAGAATTTTAATGGGAAGAAGATAATATTTAAATTTAAAATTTTGAATGCAGTGCATACATTTATTTTATAAGAAGCGTTAAGTTTCATTTTTATAATTTTATTATTTTGGGTAAATGCAAAATTTCTAGAAAAAGTCCAGATATTTAAAAAATATTAGATGTTGGAATAATATTTACGCAATACTTTATACTTCGATATATTCTTCTAACAATTATATTATGATTCATATAAAAGTTGAAAGATCTCCTTTAAGCATTTGTCCAACCAAATTGTAAATACATTTTTAAATTTAACTTTTACGATATTACTTGTGAACTTATTGAAGAAACTTATATACTTGACAGTCTGTATGGAAATAAAAAATAAAGTTATGATTCTTTTGTCAAAATTTTATTATGTACGAACTTCTCTGTTGAGAGATTCTGGCTGTGTCCGATGTTGCGCTTTTATCACCTTAATATCTAAATCTTAAATATATATATGCCCCCTAAATAACTATGCCTTGAAGTTGACTAAGTAAACAAGTCGTGTTTGTTGCTATAATTTGCGCAAAATGTTAAATTTACTGTCAAAGAATAACTTCTTAGGCTCTATTTTATAAAAATATTAACATTAAATCTGAAACTTCAAATTTAATTGTATAATTCATTTTTGTTGTTCTAAAGTGTTGCCATACAAACCAGTGGATGTCATTAATATACAATTCGGAGTTGTACAGCGTGTTAAAAAAATCTTAACTCGAAGTAGGCTATGAACAATAAAACGTATGTCAATTTGAAAGTGTTTAATTAAATGTCAATTTGACACGAAATATTAACAAAAAATTTATCTAAAGAAATGAAATCTTTTCTTTTTGAATCTTTATTTTAGAAATAGTAGTAAATTAGAAAACGGTAAATGGTAATATTCTGTATCCTACTTTTATTAACTTTTCTCCTTAAAATTACATTTCACGTTCAATTTTGACAATTTGACTTTTGAATTGAATAAGGATCAGGCATACGTTTCTGTGTTCATAGCATACTCCGAATTAGGTTTTTTTCTGAACACACATTTATGTGATGAAGACCTAAATACTAAATGCCAAAATGCGACGTCGGACACAGCCTTATTCAATTGTGAATTTATCTCACAAAATCTCCATATTGAAACCACCAGCGCCACGAGGGAATATTTTAAAATATATATTTTTTTCCATACAGGGAGGTGGAAATTTTTTATTTTTACAAGTATAATACTACAGTCTTGGAGTGTAAAATTGGCCGGGTATTTTTTTTATTTAAGTTTTCGGCCTTGGTGTACTTCCGGACGTACCGCCATCTTGGAAAAATTATGCAAATTTTATTTTTTTTTAAATATCTCCACCAGTATTAGATCAAAAATAGTTATCAGTTTTGTAGAAGACAAAATTCCCTACAACTTTGATATAAAACATTTTTTTTTCTATAACCAATATAAAGCGAGCTACAGTGCAAAAAAATCCTAGAATTTTTTTTTGACACATTGAAATTTTGAATTTTTCTCTAATAAAAAAAATTAGAATAAAATTTACATGAACTATATTATTCAAAACAAATTTCTTTTTTAAATATGGTATAAGAAACATATTTGTTACAGAAATATTTCAAGTTGCTTAATTTGGTAACTTTTATTCAACAAAAACTAATATACCTTGATAAAACCTAGTTTGATTATTAATTTATTCGTTATACGCATTTTTAATTAATTTTTTTCTTCATGTTAAAAAAACTAGTGCCACAAAACTAACAGGTACGCAGCCAGGTCTGGTTTGCAAAGATGTCATCTCTCAGAACAACTTCTGAGCTTCTTCTCAATTACAAAAAGAAAACAGAACTTTAAACTTTATCGCGCATCTTTATCTCCGAATACCAACAACTTTTAGGTATAAATTTCGTGGGTTCTCGAGTGAATTTGATATTGCGACCTTGTATAAACAATTGTGATTATCGGCGTGTTTAGTAAGTGAATACGTAAATTACGGCATCCCTTTCAGAATATTGTGTGAGCGTTGGTTGATGCTCATCTGACGAAGAGATTAACCTTTGTCATTCAATGACACTTTACTGAAGATATTTAATAGTTTCCTCTAAAGAGTAGAAGGTTAATTCATTTAGAAATGATTAATGTTTGATAGATTTGTAATATTCATATAGACATTATGACAGATAAAATCATTTTTCCAGGACCAAGAGTAAAAGCCAGTTTCTATGTTAAGTATATACACTATTTTACTGGCGAATTTTTATTATTTTGAGAATTATGAAGTATGCACCCAAAAATTGGTTAAATTGTTTTCAGGACAATAAAAAAATATGATGTGGCCAGTACATTACCTTCCGTCAATTCTATGTATTTAGTACAAATCCCATACCAAAAGTTTCTTGGAAAAGATTCTATATATCCAGTAAAATTGTAATACGCACGTATACTATTTTCTACAAATTTCATACCGAAAGTTCATTGGGAAAAATTCTATAAATCCAATAAAATTATAACACGAACATACACCGCGCTTGTCACTGACATCTGTCAATTATAATTATTTGAGTATATCAGCTGTTTCTATTATTATAGCAAAGTTAGCTGGTTTATGAAAGTTAATATCTTTATAATTCTTTATATCTATTGAATATGAAGGAAAATATATAATCAAACCGTATAGACCACTGATTTTTTTGACCAAAGACAATACCTTCCTTACCTAAAGGTGACGCAAGGTAAAAAAAGTATTTCTTAACAGAAAGTTATCGTAATATTGTCACCATTAACAAAATTCCATTCAAAACCCAAATGCCCCATTTCTCCAAAATCTTCAATTTTTTTTTTATATATATTTAGGTACATCTCAACGCGCTGATTCCAAATTTTAAAACCGCAGGTGGATATCTCTTTTCATTCTCGAGATATTTACATTTCAAATTTTAACCATTTTTGGGTCATTTCAGTTATCTTATTATGGATATTGTATCCATTGTTCAAAAAAATTGAAAATTTGTATACTTATGTTATTTTGCCCGTAGAATCGAATGTCGCCAGGATTGTATCTCCACCCATTTTAGGGTTATAACCCAAAAATGGGTAAAATTTTAAATGTAAATATCTCGAGAATGAAAAGTGATATCGACCTGCGGTTTTAAAATTTGAAGTTAGCCCGTTGAGATGTACCTACTTGTATAAAATTGTATTTTTGAAAATTTTGAAGATTTTGGAGAAAATGATATGGGGTTTGAAAACCTGACTGGTGTAAAATTGTAACACGAAAATAACTTTTTCTACATGTTCCATGCCGAAAGTTTCTTGGAAATGAGTCTATAAATCTAATAAAATTACAACACGATAACACGAACATACACTACGTAAATTGCACTGGACACTGACATCTGTCAATGGGGGATTGCACCTTTTTTTATAATTTCATCTGAAAATATTAGGAAAACTAAGACTATTGATGAAAATCCGGCGTAAAACTTCCTATTAATAAGCGAGTTATGGTCTTCCGAATTTTGAAAAGATTAACGTGACGTCACGCTTATGTGTTTTTTTATCAAACTGTTATCATCATGGACCTAAATGTTCTTGAAATATATGCTATTTTAAGTTATATTTACATAAAATAAATGAATATTATAACACTGTGTAAGTCTACATACTTTATAATTACAGGTGTATTTAAATTATTAAGTTTAATGCAAGAAATTTCTGTTAAAATAACAACTGTTTGAAAACTGCTATACAGGAATGTTTCGAATTTGAATTTCTTAACTTCCATTGGTAGTAATACCCTCCTCCTAACACGCTATTTGTTATGCATGTATAGGCGGTCTTTCGGTCGCCAATCAAAATATATAAAGATTTCATATTGGTGTCGAAGCGCTATAACAAAAAACCCCTTATTTCCGAAATATTTCAATTATACCATTTCATTTTTTTTATTAATATTCGTATTTTTTTTTACTATTTTCCTTTAATTCGATTGAGCTGGAATCCCCTATTAGAATTATTTGAAAATATCAGCTAGTTCTATGATTATACCATAAAGCTAGCTGATTTATGAAAGTTAATCTCTTTATAATCTTTAACTCTATATCTACTGAATATGAAGGAAAATGTATAATCAAACCGTGTACACTATAAGATATTCTTTCATATTGATAATCACATAAAATGTCAAAAAAGATATTTTACTGCGTTCTTTCAAGAAAATCTGTTAAGAACTTCAAATAAGGGTTGACCAATTATAACCAAAATCTAATCAGCTCTTCATATGGATGTAAAGAAGAGGAATACGAAAGAATTATAATTTTTAGAATTGTACTACTGGATTTATTGTCAGAGAAATTTTTTCACACACGTACACACACTAGCAAAATTGTATTCTAGGGATTCTAAAACGTGGTTATTCATTAAAAACTCACCATCGAATTTTTTAACCAAAGACATTACCTTCTTTACGTAAAAGTGATGGAAGGTAAAAAATTTATTTGAACACGTAAGTATATTTCAAATTTTCAAACCCCAGATTAATATCTCTTTAAATACTCTACTAGAAATTTGTATTCAAAGTTTTTAAGCGTAAACAATTTGATTTAGATTATAAATTTCTATAACATTCATTATTTGGTAAGTATATTACAAATTATGAAACTATTTATTGGAAATGTTTCCATTATTTACATAACATTTGTGATTTCGAAGAAAAATGTAATGTTTTTCATTTAAAGAATGTTTAAATATTAGCTTATTGATATTTCTGTTATGATAAATAACATTTTTGTTAATTTTGATTTAGATTTAAAAAAACAAACTTGAATTTTTAATTAGGCAAAAACCAAAATTTTAATTAGTAGTTTTAATTTGGCAAAAAATTGTTCGAATTCTAAATTTGGTTTTTGCGCAACCAAATTTACAAAATGCGCAATTTATATTAAAATCTGAAGGATAAAATATGTACATACGTGAACCAAGTTTTTTTCCATGAAGATAATTTAAAGCTGTTGTTATTTCCAAGAAGTATTTTAAACATTTTTATGTTTGTTAAGTCTACATTTTGTTAGAATTTCAACGATTTATGATCATTTGCGTCCATTATTCATGAATGGCTACATTTGCAATTGTGTAGCTAATTTCAGTAGGGTCACCTTAGCTAGGTTATGTAAAACGACGCTCATTTGAATTTCCTAGTTGTCTCCCCTCAATTACTGCATGATAATAGTGTTTATTTGTCGCTTATTATCGCATTGGCCATGGCTGGTCATTTTTGACATAACGACACGACAGCCGTTTGTTCTTGACCGTCAAACCGCGTCACCAAGGTGTAATCACATTGATGCTATGCTAATGCTACACATCATTGCAGATTAAGTGGACATTTATGTACTGCAAATTTAATAGAATACTCTTTTTATAAATGCAGACATTGTCACACTACTTTTTTCAATCTTAACATTGTGTATTCTAATTTTAAACATTGTTTTCTTTGTATTTTTAATTATTTTCATTTGTATTGTACACTGTTTTTTAATGAAAATAAAGTAAATTCAAAAGCCGGATTTACTCCATAAATAAAATTAGATTTTTCAAGAACCAATTTTTTATATTTTGGAAATACTGCAGAAATAAATTTAAGGTATGCTTTGCGTTGTACATTTTCCTAACGTACAAATTTTGTCCATGAAGTTGGCGCGCTTTAAAGAGTACATTTCTTGCCCTATACAAATTGTTATCCGTGCGCTTATAAGTTAAAAAGTATACCCCGGAGTACAAATTGTAAATATTTAACTATGTTTTATTCTGCCTTTGTAATTTTTAATATTCAGATAGCGTACATTTTTATAGGTAATAAAAATTATATGGAAAGCTTGGTTTCATGAATTTAAATTATTTATTTAATGCAAATGTAAGTCAACCAAAGGAAAAATCGTAAAAGGAAAATTTTAAAATATTTCTCAGTATGTGAAAGCGGTCGATTCTATATGTTTTTTTCGGCTGCTTTCAATATTTTAAATTTAAATTCAATAAATTATTCATGTTTCAATTAAAGTCAAGAATTGTTTAATATTTTTTTGATTGTTTCCCATTTCTGTTCAAATAATGTTTTATTTGGCGGGCATTTCATATAAGTGATTCGCGTTTTTTTTTGAAAATTTTTTTTAATGAAAAGCTAATGTGTAAAGCAAAATTGTATGTTTTAATCAACGTCAAGAATTGATCAATGTTTTCTTGATTGTTTCCAATTTCTGCTGAAATAATGTCATTGTGAACACTCCACTTTATTACATGAAAGACCCGCACAGACTCTATGTCTTTCTAGTATGAATCTCTAAACTAGACTAATTAAAAACAAACGGTTATAATCTTCAGGAAACATATCTGAGGGATGCAGGGCGAAAGGTTATCAAACAGCATCCAACTTAATTATCAATACACTAAATGTCTAAGCGGTTGACATCCAGACTAAACCGAAAGAGATGTGAAAAAAATGATAATAATTTCTATATAGAATTTTGACTTACAAAGATAACAAAGTTGAAATATTGATATTGAAACTATAATTTAGAAGAGTTTATAATAAAGTTATTTGCTTGTTATTGTTATGCCTTCACCTTGTTACATTTGGCGGGCTTTTCAAATAAGTGATTCGCATTTCAATTTGTTCTAACAAAACATTAACGAATTGAACCATCTATAAAGTAAAATTTTGTCATAATTACTGTGACTTTCTTGAAAAGTTAATAGAAAATAACGCAAAAGTAATTACTATTGTTTCAATCACGCCCTAATTTAGTAAAAGGCGTGATGGTATATTTATTTATAGCAAGTAATGAGGGTAATTCTTCTTTGTCTCTTTGTGCGATTTGATTAAGTTTAATTTGCTTTAAATTACCCAAACATGAACCCTAGAAGAACTACAGGTAATTACTTACAATCTCACTTCATTACAAAGTCTCTATTGTGATTTTCAAGGTCGGAATAAAACAGGTGCTTCTTCATCTTTCATCTTCAACCCTCGTTGTTTTTCATTCTTCATTATTTCCAGCTGTTAATATATGCTGTTCTTTCTTCTGACGTTCCGATTGCGTCATTAGACGTAGTTGGATATATACACAGAATTCAAGAGCCAATAGTTTGGTATTCAAGTCGTGAAGTTGATTGTCTTGTCACTTACATCCTTTTCTTCAAAATGCATTTCGGGGAAATTGAATATAAATGGTTACTGTTAAATTTATAATTGATTCGCTTATTTCACTTACGTCAACAGAAACGCGAATATAATTTATTTTATAAGTGGTACAGTTTTTATAACAATAATTAGATTAAATTACTATTTAACACATTTTTATTTGTGTAATATTAATTATTTACGGAAATTATATAAAAATACTTTAATAGGAATAATACTACCTTTTTTTAGTTTAAGTTCTGTATTTATTATTTAAACCCAACGTTTCGGCACCATAAACTGGTGCCTTCTTCAGGGGATACATTGACATGGTGCCGAAACGTTGGGTTTAAATAATAAATACAGAACTTAAACTAAAAAAAAGGTAGTATTATTCCAATTAATAATATGAGTTCTGAAAGATATTTTAATAATACTTTAATACTTTTTTTACTGAAACAAATACTACATATATATTTAATTTCACACGTGGTTATGAAATGTCATAAAATTATTTTTATTTAAAACAAATAAACATTGTAAATTGTACAAATAGAAAGTAATTGAAATAGTACACCGAATAAGATTTTTTAACACGCTTTATTATCATCTATCATTATACTTTTGACGTCATACGCAAGAAACAAAGTGTTGATGTAAAAGTTGAGATGGAAGATCGTAACAGAAACAAGCATTCGCCATTTTTAGAGTTATGTCTTCTGTCACTTGTGTTTCGTTATTTGACTTCTACATAATTCAATATTTTCGGATGCCTATGGAAACTTAAAGAAGTTCACATATGTCATGTATTCTTTATAATTAAAGCAAGAGTCACTGTTACAAAGATCTTACACTCACTAAATATTTCATATTTGGCACCCACTTGTTTCAACTGTCATCATGACAGCGATTTATTTGTATCATAGCAGCTGAGTCACGTGTAGTACAAGAAAAATATCAATAGATGGCAGCACGAAAATATGTCTCTGTATAACCTACCATTTTTATGTTAACTTGTGACTTGAGAGTTAAAATGAAAAATGTCGCATCGAAAAATGAACATGTGTAATTTTTACAACTTTTTCTACAGGGGTCGGCGCTCGAAGTGTTATCAATTAGAAATACTGTAATTTTTATTTTTTTAATTTAAAAACTTCAGTATATCTTAAAAACATTTCAAATTTTAAGAAAAATATATTATTGTTCGATGTAGCCGCCTTTAGCGCGGATAATAGCATCGAGTCTGTCCGGGAAGGCTTCACACGCTGCACGAATATGGACTGATGGTATTTTGTCCCATTCTCGGCGAAGAGCAATCTTTAAAGCGTTGACCGTCTCATATTTTTTTGTTGATACTTTGGCCTCCAGAATGGACCATATGGAAAAATCCATTGGGTTTAAGTCCGGGGAATATGGTGGCCATTGTTGTGAAGAAATAAAGTTGGGAACTTTTTCTTGTAAAAAACATTGGGTTTCACGAGCTTTATGGGATGGTGCCGAGTCTTGTTGAAACGTCCAATGGTTTCTACCGAATTGTCTACGTGCCCAAGGTAACAAAGCATCGTTTAAAATCTTTTCACGGTAGATTTGTTGATTTACCTTTACGCCCTGTTCAATGAAAACGAGTGGTGAGCATCCTGTGGCAGTTACCGCGGCCCAAACCATCACTGATGCAGGCGCTTGCTTTCGCAGAGCAATTCGCTGGCATAAATTGTCTTTTGATTTGCATTCTAACCATACACGATCGTTTTGTTTGTTTACATATTGCTGAACCGTAAAAAATTTTTCATCAGAAAAGACCAAATTTTAAAGGTTGCCACCAACGTGCAAGTGTTTTATCACCTTTGCTCTTGCTAGACGAACTGCTTTTTATGAAGGTGTTAAATCTTGCACTTTTTGTATTTTGTAGGGCTTCAATTGTAGTTCATTTTTTAATATGCGCCCCATACTACGAGCAGACACATTGAGATTTTTCGCCAATTGAACTGCGCTTTGTCGTGGATTACGTTGAATTCTGGCCTTCACCTTTAGAACCATTTCTCGCGATGTTGCTGTTTTTGGATGTCCACCTCCATGACGTTTTTTGATGCTACCAGTATCATTATAACGTGTAATGGTCCGATACACAAACATTTTGTTCACCCGTAAATGTCGTAGCTCATTAACAATGGCTGGTTGCGATTTTCCAGCCAAATACAAAGCAATGACACTGTTGCGTTTGAATTCCATTTCGATAACTTTTTTTAACTGCCACGTAAAACGATATGCTTTCGTAGACTTGTAAACAATATAACAGACTGACGCTTGTCAAAAAATGAACGCGCTGTCATTAGCCGTTTGATTGTTACAGCAGCGTGAAGTTGGTAACACTTCGAGCGCCGATCCCTGTATAATATCGATGCTATTTTTTCGTTTTAACGATCAGTTAAATTAACGGACAGTTTAATCAGGGATGAAAATAAATTTGATCAGTTTCCGAAACAATGTATTCTCGTATTTCTTTCATATAATAATATCACTATAAAGTACATTTCACAAACATTAAAACTACCTATTTCTCTTTCAGATACCATAATGTCTCCCAAGTCAACACCATAAACAACCACCAAACTAGTATCCTCTATGCCCAGTGTGATGTCCGTCTTGTGAACCCCAGTGCTAAATTCTAACCTCAATTCAAGATGACGGACGACATGCGCAATGACGATAATACAGATGGTGAAGTTATCTTGCCTGATTTGGCGGCAACTTTAAGTCACCGGAAAAGAACGCCGTCTATAGAAGCCCTACACAGTGAAATGCCATGTAGGCGACCGCACAGAGAATTCGGAAGAAAGGCGATAAAAACGTTGTTTAATAGATTAAGACTGAGGAAATATGCAAGTGCTGATATTTCGACACCGGATCCATCGTACAAAGTAGCGTATCTTGGGAATGTAGTTACAGGCTGGGCGAAAGGTAAGAAAAAATATCGTAATTTTTATTATTACTTAATAGAAATTGAATAATTGTAACAATAACTTAGGATTTAGGCCGTAAACTATGTCACATTTTGGCATTTAGTATTTAAGATTTAGGACGACTTTAAGTAAATACAACTCCGTAAAGCACATGTGACACAATGGGGGATTACACCATTTTTTTTTTATAATTTCATCTGAAAATATTAGGAAAACTAAGACTATTGATGAAAATCCGGTGAAAAAATTCCTATTAATAAGCGAGTTATGGTCTCCCGAATTTTGAAAAGATTGACGTGACGTCACATTTATGTGTTTTTATATCAAACTGTTTTCATCATGGACTTAAATGTTCTTGAAATATATGCTATTTTAAGTTATATTTACATAAAAAAAAATGAGTATTATAACAGTGTATAAGTATACATACTTTATAATTACAGGTGTATTTAAATTATTAAGTTTAATGCAAGAAATTTATGTTAAAATAAAAACTGTTTGGAAACTGTAGTACTGGAATGTTAGCCCCTCCTTTCGAATTTGAATTTCTTAACTTCCATTGGTAGTAATCCCACCTCCTAACACGCTATTTGTAATGCATGTATAGGCGGTTTCTCGGTCGCCAATCAAAATATTTTCATATTAGTGTCGAAGCGTTATAACAAAAAACCCTTTATTTCCGAAATATCTCAATTATACCATTTCATTTTTTTTATTAATATTCGTTACTCAGCATATACATTCTTATTTTTTTACTATTTTCCTTTAATTCGATTGAGCCGTAATCCCCCATTATAATTTTGTTAACAAATTTGGTAATAATGGAGTTTTTTTTTTTTTTGAAAGACCTCATTGGAGTCACATAAATTGATCTTTTTCAACACATGCAGGATGTTATTGTTTTGCATTCATTTATTTGAAAATGGATTCTAGATTTCAAAAAAGCGGAATGATAAATATCTAAAACTAAAATTTTTGCACTATTTTTTTCTAAAATCAGCTGTAAATATGAAAAAAACAAGAAAAAGGTCGCTATAACTTTTTTCTTGTTTTGATAGAAATTACGTTCATCTTATTAATTTAGCTCTTTTAAAGTACAAACTTCAGAAAGGATTTAACTTATAATTAAGAGATTTATGTCGATCCAAAGTTTCGTTTTCCGCCTTATGAACTTTGTTCCAATAAACCTCTTCTAGGCACTCCAACTTTGAAAAAGTTTTCACAGTCTTGTTTTTTTGTTAATTAAGCAAACATTTCCTGTTTAGCTATTTTTTTTTCTATTTTTAACAGGAAAATGTAAAACACTATCAAGTAAATGTTGATAAACAATACATTCATTATTGTGGTTTGTGTATTTCCATAATATAAAGTACAAAAACTCATTTTAATTCTGTTGAATACCACAAATATACTTTGACTTTGAATCATAAAATGCAGAAAGGAGAAACTTGTTTCGCGAGATGATATTAACCTGTTATTTAATATTTAAAACTCTGACGTCAGTTTTTACGTTTTAAGTAGCTATTTTGTCTGATTTAAAAAATATAATATAATATATATATTCAATGTTGGAAGGTGACGTTAATTTAATTTGGGGCGGAATCTTTTGGAAGTAATTGTGAACTGTGCACACATATTTCAAAATCTTCAACTTCAGATGAGTTGTAGGTTGTCAAATATAATGAAGACATAAAATACAGACATAAATCAGTGCTATTGAATATATTCGCGATAGAATTTAGCAGAAGTATTTAGTTTCAAACAAGAGCAACACAACAGTTGCGAATATATACGTAGGCATGTGAGCCACACCAAAACATCATGCAAATCTGCTTCATTAATTCATACGCAACAATATAAATAACTCTGTAACAAATGCAATCATTTGAACAGAGTCGGCGCTAAAATATTTAACGTTTAATTGCTTCTAACAATGACAAGTCATTTTTGAAGCTATAATTAAACCAAGTGATAAATCTAGTAGCTGAATAAAATTGTTTCACAGCATGAAAGAAAAAAGAAAAGGTAAATTGTGTTGCTATGTCGCTTCAAATTTCTGAAGCTTGGCTGTGAAAAATGGCAATGTAATTCATTTACTCAGCGGTGGAGTAAAGTGCCTACAAAATTCATAAATTAAGTAGGTACACTATTTTTCATTTGGCTTTTAAAATGTGTAGTACCAACCTTTAATAAAAGCTGAATTGTTATCAAGATTTTTTCTAGATCTTACATTAAGAAGAATCAATTGAATTAATAACAAATATGAATATACTGAACTGTTCTCTTCACTTTCAATACTCTCGAAATCCAGAAGAAATTTAAACAAGGAATGTCAAGTTAATATTTATTTTAGTAAAACTGAAGAAACATTTAATATACTTCATGCCCAACCAGTACATTATTATTATAATAAGCCTGCTTCTAGGATAATTAACAAATAATGCCCGAGGGCATTAAGAGTTGTTGCTGTGGTAATGATGTCAAAAAATTGATATTGACACTGGCAGTGGCGGCTGGTGATATCTTTGTATGGTAGGGCACAAAAATTTAAAAAAGTAAAAAGAGTATATTAAATTATTTAATCTTTAAGATACAGAAGCCATCTTCGTAATTAAATGAGTACTAGACGATTACAATTCAACAATAACAGATTACCTCGGAAAATGCCGGACATACTCGGACATCTTCGTTTAAATTGGGCTGTGCCCGGAACAGGCTTAATGCAGTCATATGCAGCTTCGCGCGCTTCGCTGCTATTGGCCAAAATTCGAGTAAAAATAGTGGGAGACCGGGGCAGAAACATTTGTGCCCTAGCTTCTAGCAGCATATCGGTACGTGCACACGTCTGTATATAGGCTATCTAGCTATCGGCGGTGTAGTAAGAATTGCATAATAATGAAAGTAAATAAATAATAATTAATGTATTTTTAAAATGTATATCTACTCGCTTATTTCTTTTTTTCTTGTCTTTTTATTTGGTAGGGCTGCGCCCTTGTGCCCTATAGCACGAGCCGCCACTGGACACTGGGATGGAAAAACAAGCAAACGCATTCATAGGCTATCTACTTTGTAAATTGTATTAAAACTTTTTAATCAATAATCCGTAGAATATTAAATAAAATAGTAAGAAATTAAATGTTGAAGGCACCACGGGAGTTAAATGAACAATAATGCCTGAGGTCAACAGTGTACTTTCCGAGGGCCTCTGGACTGAATGAAAGAATGTTTGTATTATTGTCTTTATAACACCTTTGGTACCTTAATTACAGTAATTGAAAATGAGTAGATGTCGAAAATACTGTTTCGTTGGGAGTTGTAGTTGAAGAAGACTTTGTAATCAAGAAAAAATCCGATTTACCTACATTGTACATTGAAAAATATGGTAAATGCCTGGAGGCAAGTTTTACTTTCTGCAGGATATAAAATACTGCGAAAATTATTTTAAAGACGAAGACAGTAACTAATTTCTAGTAGCAACTATTTAATTAGTCCTGTTTAGTGTATTTTTAACAGTGTCCTGGTCAATAAATAGCAACAAAAACAACGAAGTTATTTATTATAAACCAGAAGCGCTTGCCACTAAGGATAAGATTTAATGCAATATGAAAATGAACACAGTGAATTTAAGGGCTTTTAATAGAGCACGACTGTAAACAAGACACTGAAAAAAAGATCGTACAGAGAACAAAATCTTCAATAAAAAAATCTGATGTGGCCAGCACATGTCCTCCCGCCAATTCCATGTTTAAAATAGCTTTGAGCTTTAAGTAAAGTTTCACTTCCGATTGATCGTTTGTAAACAAAATCTACTTTGTTGTTCCAATAAATAGAAAAGTTTGTAATACAAAATTTTAGATTATATTTTATTATGTTTTTCCTGAAAAATCTGTTAGAGATTCAAATTAATTACTACATTCGGTTTATCATATATAGTCAAAATCTAATATGTTGTTTTAAATTATATAAAAGTATTAAATACCAACTTTGCGAACTTTTGGATCATTAATATATTTTAAGGAAAAATCGTCACACACACATTATTGTCAAAATCATCACCAACTTCCTTATGCTCTAAAACGCAATCTGTGTAAATTCTTCGCCGTACATTATTCATTTCGTAAATGTGTAGTTGCAAATTATTATTTGACACTTTGAAATCACGTTCTTATTGAGAGCTGTCTGATATATAATGCTGTAAACATCAAACTTGAATCGAATTATCCTGTATATCTAATATTTATGTATGAAGGAAAATATATTATTTTTACAAACCTTAATTTCATTGGAATCATATTTAAACTACTAAATTCTTCTTAACACGGTTTTATTATTCATTTTAATGAAAATTGCTGCGTGACAGTGACATTTGTTTAAATATGTCAAATTTGTTATTGAAGTATTGTTTTTGTTTGACGCAGAGGCAAAGTGATGTACAAAAATAAATTATTTTATAATATAATATAAAGTTATTTCAAGTTATTTACTTAATGCTATTATTGTAGAATTGAAGATTGTGCCATTATATTCAATTTGTATTGGTAAAAGTTGCTAAAAAATTATATTTAATGAATTTTTTACAAGAAAAACTGTTAAAAGCTTGTATAAATGATACTTCCGGTTATCCGATATACACTCAAAACTAATGAGCTCTTCCCACATTAGCATAGAATGGATATACAAAATTTCAAATTTTTCTGATTGATAGTATTTGAGTAATCGTGTCCACATGATCCACACACACACACAGACACACAGACACACACACATACATACCTACAGACATCATTGTAAAAATGTTAAAATCGGATTCTGGGGACATCAAAACGTGCTTATTCACTAAAATCTCTATATCCGATTTTTAGCACGATCCCTATACCTCCCTTACCTAGGGTAGCGGGAGGTAAAAATACTAGACAATATTTGAAATTTGAATTATGTTTGTGCGTAGTCCCGAATTAGTCAATAACATTTAATTTGTCATATTATACTCGCCGACAAATTAGTAACGGACTGATGCTCAATTTTTACTCTTCTCCGTCAGGGTTGTAGGTATTTTGACCAGAGTGGTATTTATTATCCACAGGTTTTAACCGGTTTTAACCGTCCTGGTCAAAATGTAATTTGACCACTACCACTGGTCAAAATACATTAGACTATTCAAATAATACGTCATTTCACTAGGAATTCAAATTTGAAAATTTTGATATGCCATTGATACATTTATGTCATTTAATAAAACAAAACCGAAAATTATTTTACAAAAATGTTTCACATTATACTCAAACAACAGGCAATAAGACGTGTACGAACATATTTGCCTACAAGCACCAATATGCGTCGGATTAAATTAATAAATGAGTTATACCAAAATAATTTTAAAAATATCATGTCTTCTGTTTATTTAAAATAAACTAGTCAAATGGTTTAAAATGAATTATTAGTAATTTTGACCATTTCTGACCAAATTTGGACGGGTAAAACCAAATTTAACCGCTGTCCCGTTCAAAATTCAAAAAAACGGATTTTTTAACAACCCTGTCTCCGTACTCTTGCTCTGCAGTGTTGCCGCTTCTTCATAACATAGTATTTTCAACATTGCCCTTAAATTGACAAAACTGTGGAAATTTCCATTCCATATTTATCTGACGGCAAGTCAGTAAGGTTATGAGGTGTGGTAAAAATATAGTAATTATACTCCGTGGTGACTGCGTTTGACACTGCAATCTACTTTTAAGTTTTTCACCGATACTAAAATGATTGCTTCTCGGAAGTCAGCAGTATTGATTTATTTGAAAGCTATTTCCTCTAAAGCTTTTTCCGTTTCTATTCCATTAGAGCTTTTTCTAAAGCTGTTTTGTGACCAATCATTTATTGAAGCACAGGAACTAAAAAAACTTGAAGGTACACCTAAAAAGATTTAATTATCTGTAATTACATAGGGCCATTAAAATTATGAACTATAACACATAGATCTATAATTATTGTGATTTAATTATACATCCTTTATAGATATTGTCTAACAGTATAAAATATTTGCTATAACTGTTCTTTCCAAAATAGGTGCGGGATGTTTTGCACGCATAGTATTAAACCTACAATTATTAATAAATATTCGTCCCACAATAATTTTCAAAGTAGGAAAGTTATTTGTAATCGATCATTGACGTTGATGAAAATTGGGAAGTTGAAATTTTAATATCAGTTTCATTTGTGATAGTAAAATGACGGGTTCTATTGCATAAATCTAATACGGTCATTGCCAGTCTGAAAATGGGCACAATCAAGACTGCGTCATCGTTGATATTTCTTTCAAGATTTAAAAATATTGCAAATCACAAATATTTAAATGCGCGTAAGTGGATCTTCAAAAGACATATCGTTACCCTTATGGGAAAACTTGTTAAATTTAATATTTTACTGTCATAATGAAATGACAACTCATTGGCTGTATCATCTTGTATCCTCCCTCACTATTTAATTATGTGTTATAGAGAAAATAGAAAATTATACAATATCACTCATAGGTGTTATTTTAGTTATGAAAATCTCGAACAGGGTATCCAGCCAGTGAAACGGTTTACATCATAAATACAATATCACTAGAAACAATGACGTTATGTGTTAAAAAGTTTACATGAGCATGTAAAAGGGATACAAATATATGGTTACCTTCATAAATCCAAATCTTTCTTAACAATGTAACACGTATGTTATCATTTTTTTCCACCGAAATCCAATTTTATTTAAAAATATCTGAAGGATGCTTCCTCCGCCGTTATAAATACTTCATTCTCGTAGTATACGCAACAGACTATCTAGTATTATGTGCAATCCTTAAAAAATTAACACCATACAATTTTTCACTGTTTCTGTACATCGCATATATCAACTTCAGTGAAACGCAATTTCAATCACAAGGCTTAATTTTGGTTTCATTTTCTTCAGTGATTGTATTGGAATGCAATGTTTTCTAGTCGAAATTTTGCTAACAGTACTTACTCCATCCATTCTTGCTATTTAGAGTGTTTTAATGAATCCCTTTTCAGTCCCATAAGGACTTGGGCTGTTTCAATAAGTGAATCACAATATGCCGTATCGGACTTACATATAAAACTACTATAGGAAACATTAGGCAAAATATAACTTTTTAATATAGAGTGTTTTGCTGTAATTTGTTTTCAATCATTCGTTTAAAATAAACGCGGTAAAGAAACTAAATAGATACAGTAGTTGAGCAATTACCAAAACAGTTTTTTTGCATCTCCTACAAAATTTACTAATTTAATGTTGCAAGGAGTTGGTATATCGAAAATTTATGTTTTAGAGATTTTTTACAGTGCCGAAAATACTAGCAATTAAAATCTCCAAAACCAGTGTCACCAACATTAATTCACTTGTCCCTAATTTAACCATTTCATCCAATTACGCGCGCAAATAAAAAACAATTGCGATGCAGTGCAGTAATCATATAAATATTCAACTGTTCTTAATTAAAACAAACCCAGGTAACTAGATATTGTTTCAATTTCAAGAGTTTTTTTCTACACTGTCGTGCTCGTACAACGCTTGTTGCTCACTTCTGGCTAATTTGAAAAACCTGTACAGGAAGTGAGGTGCAAGTCCACTCGGGAAGTTGGAAAGGAATTCGCGAGAGAAAGCAGCCACAGAAGAGAATTGTTCGAAAGCAGACGGTTTATCAATTACGAGAATAAGAATTTGGTTCATTACGCAAAGGAAACCGCAGGTTTATCGAAGAGATAAAAAGTATTTATAACTGGAGTACAAAGTTTTAAACAGCTGGATTCTTAAAAAAGAAAAAGTATCTGAAAAATTTCCAAGTGATTAGAAATGTGATTCCTGAATCAAATCATACATGAACATACTTAGGCTGTGTTCGATGTTGCATTTTGGCATTTAGGTCTTCTTCATATAAATACAACTCCGAATGGCACACTAGTGATATCCATTGGTTTGTATAGCAACACTTTAGAACATCAAAAATAAATTATACAATTCAATTTAATTTGATGCTTTAAATTAAATGTTAATATTATATTTCATAAAATAGAAGCTAAGAAGTTATTCTTTGACAGTAAATTTGACATTTTGCACAACTTATGTGAAACAAGATCTGTTAAATAAAATAGTACGCGTCAACTTCAAGGCAAAGTGTGCTCTTTGCAAACCCTAAAATCTAATTCCCAAAAAATCCTAAACAATAACGGTATTTAGGCCATATAAATTTAGAATTTAGGTATTAGGGTGATAAAAGTGTAATTTTCGACACAGCATAATTTAATTAAATTAAACTAGATGAACTGATGGCTGCTTACACCAATGTAACTGAAATTCCTCGTGCAATACTAAAATTGACAATATTGCATCGAAATGAAATGGCAAATGAATAATAATACATTACTGTCAAAATTTCAATTTACATTTTTTGTTTAAGCCTAGCTTAAAATTTAAGCCTTGTTGGTGTAATTGGGCATTAATCGATCATTTTGAAAAGGGATAAAAAAAAAACTAAAACCTGATTTCATAAAATAAATTAATCTATTATTAAATTTACTTCTTAATGCCCGGTTAAACTAACATCGATGCGATATTTTACTCGAACGACGAAAAAGCTAGTCGAAGATTTATTTGATGTTGGTGAAACCGGTCATAAGTAAATTAAAAAAATTGAACAAGTGCAACGCGATTTTTTGACAGCTATGAATTTGATCTCATAAGATCATGGAAATTGATTCGAATTTGTTCATAGATTTAAATTTCCTTTGGAAGTAAAATTTAATCATAGATTAATTTATAAATATTTATAATTTATAAAATAAAGGTCCGTGATTCTTGTCTCTTAATAATTGACCTATTAGCTATTTGGTAAATAAATTATGAGTACTTATAAGTGTGAACAATTTCAACTAGCTAATAGTTTATATGGCAAATACATATATTTGTAAGTTACCTAATAACAATTAGGAGATGAAACTATGTAAATATTATTTATTAGCTAAATAAATTTGCTAACGAATTTATTGGGAGGTGAAAATCAAATTTAGTAATACAAACTTAGTTAAATGCAAAAAGATAAATGAAGATTTAATCTATATTTTATTTCTGTTAATTATGGTACTGATGGCAAATGAGAGCCCACCGTATCTACATTCATTAAATACAAAATGAAACAAGTAAAACCAAACTTTCTTCATACTTATATTTTTTGTTTGGAGCAATGTTTACTACTTCAATATCAAAAATTACAAAGAAAAGAATCAGTAACCGAGTTATCATTTATTAATGTCTATTTTATTTGGCAAACTGATTGCTCACAGCTCTTAATTTTTTATTATTGTGAACTGGGTTGCATTATAACATTTAACCAATCAAAGAACAGAATTCATGTCCCCTTCTATACTTATGATATGGACTATTCTTATTTGAAAAGAAGCTATCGTTCAAAGAATGAAATTATATAAAAGAGAAATGACCTACTATTTATTTGAAAAGCATTGTAAATTGAAGAAAATAAAGAATATTTTTCTATTCGTTGTAACGAATTATGAATGCCCTACTTCATTTGAAAACAGAAAATATAATATGAAATTAATAGAAAATATTTTGCAGTCATTAACCTATTGTATTTATATAAAACCATTAAATTTTAATATAATTTAATGCTCGAAGATGAATTGTTTTGGAAACAATCTAAATTTCATTATTGTAGGTCGCAATCTTTTGGGTAAATAAAAAATAAAGATTTGCGGTAGATAATAATCTAAAACAAATGTTATTTCGTGTGAAAATCCAACGCTGTGATTAAAATTTAAACAGCGCTAAACATTTTGTAATTCCCGCTTATTGTTTCTTACTTCCGTTATCATCTAAATGCCGCGTAATTCAAATGAATGTCAGTGCAGAATCTTACGCTTTCAGTACTGTTATTTGAGGCTTCCCTCCATTTTTCACTGTTTGTTTACAGTGCATTTTTGTGCACAGTTAATTGTTGAATTTCTCTTATTAAAACATTCTTTTGTTGGACTTACTTAACCTATTTCTACTGCAGCTTCCTTCAAGTCGCCGTTGCGTCATTGTTAGCGGAACTAAATTCCGACATGCTAAATTTATAACAATGACAATTATTATCAGAGGTTTAACAATGAGGTTCTAAATACTTGCAGCCTAATACGACTTTAACAGTTATGCAAATTTGTGAATAAATACGAAAAGATAAGAAGTACCATCAAGATTGCTTTTATTATTTAAGAAATGACGAAATAAATTTTGCAACGTTTATTTATCTTCATATATTTAGATAAATATATTATCAAAGCTTTTACCTATTCATCTATGTGCTAGTTTTACGAAAATTTTAATAATGATATATTTGCGAACTTTGAAGAGCTGATTAGAATTTTGGTCGACCGGAAGTATCCTCATTTGAAGTTCTTAACATTTTTCTTGAAAACAACGAGGAACACACATTGTCTCCATAATGTATATAGATCGCCTGTACATGTCTTGCTTTGTACATTTTTCTACTCCCATGAAGTTGGCGCGCTTGCAACAAATTCGATATCCTTATATGAAAAACTATCTTATTATGCTCGCTATAGAAAATTTATGAAGGTCTTTATGGACAAACTTTTTGACAAAACTTTAGTAGACACCACAGTAATTTTCGTTTGTCTTTTGTTTTTGAGCTACAGGCTAAAACTTGATTTTCGGTTATTTTGAAAGTACCACATATGAGAGAGATATAGAAAAAATGTTTAGATAATTTTTATATGATTTTTTTTACGTAGAATAATGTGTTGCAATTAGATTTTCTCAAAATTTAATAATTCTTGAAATATAACACAAACATACTGAAAATAGACTCATATTTTTCCTTATTTTATATGGTTACATTATGGTATAAGAAGTCTACATCTTTTGTTTTAAACATGAATGATACATAAATTATTAATTTCTTGTGGTGAAAAAATTAAAATTGTTAAGAAACAAAAAAAACAATCAATTGAATTTCATATTTAATACAAAAAAAGAAAAAATTAAACAGATTTTTTTTACCAAAAGATATATGAAATAACCAAAACTGTTAATATCATTAATTCTTGTTTTGAAAAATATATTTTATAGAATGAATATAGACAGGTGCAACAACGTTATAAATAATAACATTATATTACCAAGTTCTCCTTTTGTGGTACTGCCTGTGTGTTCTAAATTCTGTAGTTGTTTTGGAATAGAAATAGCAAATTCATTCTCTTTTCCTACAATGGATAGTTACTAACTAGTCCAGATAATCGTAATGCGAACTCCAACATATGTTGGCATCTCAATTATTTATGTTTATGTGCTGTAAACGTATTAATTTCATTTACTTTGTTTTCTAAAATCATTTCTTGATTTCTGAACACCTGTTGCATTCCTTGCAGCTTTTTATTTACCATGTTTTTATTGCATAATTCTCAGCTTACTGTACATTAATAATTTGTGAATGTTTGTTGACCTTCTGTAAGAAGAATTTATAGATTTTTTGCAGATCAGATTCTTTGTTTGATACTATTTATAATTATTTATATTTATTAATTTATTTATTAATGAATATTGTTTGCATAATCGTTTATCCACGCTTTCCATGAAGAATAAGTGTAACATAACCCAGTGGCGTAACTAGACAAAAAAGGATCCAATGCGAAATTTAATTTTGTGACGTGGGCCCGAATGCACCGCATTGGCTGCATTGGCATATTTATGCCATTTTATCTGGGGGAGTTTTTGTTTATCAATGAAACTTGTTGCCTATCAATTTGACAACCGTTTTAGTAAAATAACTAAAAAGTAATGATTAATGAGTCATATTTTTAACTGTATGTCTTTGTAAAGTTTGTAGGTTGGCAATATTTATTTTTGGAACAAAATTAAACTGTTAAAGAGTTGTGCAAAATACGGAAATTATTGCTGCACAGTTGATTGTTGCAATATAGGAACCGAAGATATAAATTGAGAACTAATCAATTTTAATAGAAATATATTTAAATTTGATTCACATTTACTACATGGTGCAAATATAAATTAGTAATTTGCTCAATTTAATACGTTATGTAACGTTAAAATAAAAATATTCGCGAACGAAATTAAAATATTACTACCAAGTTTATATATCTACCAATTTTTGAATTATTGCCCCAAAAGTCAATATACCCCATATTTATATAAAATCTTCAAAATTTTCAAAAATCTAATTTTTATGTATCTAGATACTTCTCAATGCGTTGATTCCAGATTTTGAAACCGCAGGTCAATATCTCTTTTCGTTCTCGAGATATTTAGATTCAAAGTTACCACCCAAAAATGGGTCGAGATATGAATTTGGCGATATCATCATTCGATTCTGCGGGAAAAAATACATAAGTACACCAATTTTCATAATTTTTGAACACCACATACAATCTCTAAAGTAAAATAACTGAAAATGGCCAAAAATCGCAAAAATCGATTTTTTCAGATTTTGGCCATTTTTGGGGGTTTTCAAACTTTATTCATAGAAAATTAATCGGTTGGACAAAAATTATGAAAATTGTTACACTTATGTAATTTTGCCCGTAGAATCGAATGGTCGTGTCGCCAAATTCATACCTCGACCCATTTTTGGGTTACTACCCAAAAATTGGCAGTTTTGAGCAAAACTTTGAATTTAAATATCTCGAGAACGAGAAGAAATATCGACCTGCGGTTTCAAAATTTGAAATCAGCGAATTGAGAAGTATCTAGATACATAAAAATTAGATTTTTGGAATTTTTGAAGTTTTTATCTAAATATGGATATATTGACTTTTGGAGCAATAATTCAAAAATGGGTTCCAAACTCGTCAATGAATTTGAAGAATCTCGAACATTTAGACGAGTAGGAGGAAACTTATTATAGAAAGAATTAAAAAAAATTAAAAGTATTAATAATTAGAATTTTTGTGTATGTACCAGAAATATTAAACACAATGGCTGGTAGCACAAGCGTGGTTCTAACACCGGTGTTTACTAGAACCATGTTAACGACTTGACACATACTTCAGGTTTGTTAAGAAAACAAGTGTTGCCAATATATTGATTAAGTTGAAAATTTACTGACAGTCATATTCAATAAATCTGTCAACACTATTTAAAATTATTTAATATGATTTGTTTTTTAACTTGTTTCTAGGAAAAACTGTTTTAAATAAAGAGGTTAAATTTATTGAATATGGCTGTCAGTACATTTTCGCCCTAATTCAGTATATTGGCAACTCTTATTTTGTTAACAACCCTGAAGTATGTGCCAAGTCATTGACACGGTTCTATTTAATACCGGTGTTAGAACCACGCTTGTGCTACCAGCCTATATGTACTTCTATAGCCTAATATGGAAATGGCGAGAAGTCTTGTGTTAGCTACAACAGATTTTTTTCTGTGAATAAAAATACAACAGATGAAATATTTAGTTTGCTCTATAAAATAAGAAAATTTTATGAGTTAAGCATGCAAAAACACCAAACAACAATCATTAATAATTAGTTATTTTAAAAAGTAACTTTTTTATTCAACAATCCATTTTTTGTTTTAAAGAATATTTAAAATTGTTTAAGTATGCTTTCGAAATAATTTCGCGGTTCCTAGAATTTCGAATTATAGAGGTTCGACTATATGTTACAAAATAAAATAAAAAATAAAAATAAATAAGAAGTAAATGACAGTAGGATAGTACTAAAAATGTATTAGAAATAATCTGACGATGACACAGTTCATATATATTTATGAAATTATTGCACTATCCGTAGAACCTTCTGATGTATCGAAAATGATTCACTCTTTGATTCAAACGAGGTCACTCCTCATTTACTTTTCCTTTTTTACCTCCTTGTCAGTAACTAGTAAACGAAAAAACAAAATCTTGGTTTGGAAGGAAGTTCATACTCTCTTTTGTCTTCCGAACCGGTTATTCGGTCGTCAGTTGTTTCGTTCTTCCTTTGTAGAGTAGGTATCCTAAGATACTCTTCTTTGCTCTCTGTAATGATAGGCCACGAGATACACACATCGCATATATGAGCGTATGGACGCAATAGCCTCAGGCGGGAGTTAAAACGAGATTATGGAGCATTCTGCCAAGCTTCATTTTGTTTTTAATTAAAAAGAGTATGAATTGTACCTACTAAACTACTGCTCTCATTTGGCGGAATTAGAATACATGTTGTGGTTTGAAATGCACACATATTATGGGCGATTACGTCTATTACAATTAGAGGTATGAAATTAGGTACAGTAACATATGCAAAGCCTGTTTTACATTTGCCAATTTTAAGAAATTGGCTAAGTTTTAGAAATTGAGCTTAAACACTTGCATTACACTTCTCACTTTTTGCGTCAATTTTAAGTTTTTTCCTTTCTTGTGCTTTCTAGTAATTTAAATAACACACCAAAATATCAATTTAATTATGTGATTAAAAACTTGATAAAACTTAAATTTAAAGATAAATTGATGAACTCGGACCTAGGTCCTATCCAAAATTCAAAATTATATGAGTTAATATAAGACAGTTACATTGTTTAATCTTAGTTACCTAATTAGGTATGCACTTACCTATGACTCCTCTCCCTATATAATTCTAGTTCTCTCCCATATTCCTCAGTGCTGTTTTGACCTCTGGCATGGTTTACATGCCGACTAATCTCTTTCTTTATTTTCTAGTTTGTACTGATGATGAGGACGTAATTCTCGTAATAGTTGTATTTTTTTTTAAAAGATTATTGTTCACCCGGCAGCGGGCAGGTGAAAAAAATTACAAATTTGGGCAGGTGGGGTGTGACAAACCCCAATTTAATTTTAATTTTATGAAACATCCCGTAATTTTTTTTTTTAGATATTTTTGTATTTCTTGGTGTTTTAGAAGTTCCTGGTGCAATGGAAATAAGAAACAATAAAATTATTTCATTATTTATGTAAAAAAAAAAAAAATAGAACTTATAAACACTTACTGAAAATATTCTTTGGCATTATATTATAAAAACAAAGAAATATATAAATATTACAAACAAAAATAAATAACATTCTTAATCTTGAAAAGTGAATCTATGATCTAAAAAAACATTTACTAAGTTGCTTTTAGCTACAGAGAAGTTATGAAGATTCAAATGTGCTGCACTTTTCACAGTAAATTAATAAGAGATTCTGTGCAGCGACCTTGCTTTGAATTTAATTTTTTCTGCGGTGGTTATTCATTGTTATCATCGCAAATTTTATTTATTGACTTTCTCTTCAGTATCTATTTCTTTCCACGTGGCCAACAAATGCGCCTGATCTTTTTCAAAATATGATATACTACACTTCGAAAAACTAAATAAAATTCAGTAATATATAAAAGATATATAAAATGTACCTTGAAATTTCAAAATAAGTATATTGGTATCAGTACACTTCAGAGATTTTATGTTACGTTTATGGACAGGTGGGGTTTAATACACCCCACGTCACTTTGATTTGATGATACTCTTTTCGCAATTTAGTTGAGACTGAATCCTGTTGCCAGACCAATATATTTGCGAAAGGTAGATGGCTAGATGATTGTGTAAGGCCTTTATTACAAAAATGGCGGCAATTATAAAGTCACTGGGGTGTACCACACCCCATCTGCCCGCTGCCGGGTTAAGGTTAAGGGATTTTTCGATATTTCAATATGAAATAAATTGATAAATGTAAACAGTTGTCTAGAAATTGGTAAATTTATTGCACAATTTTAAGTACAGTTCATTGAACTTTTTTTACTAATTTTATTTACAAATATTATTTACACTATATATTACTTATTATTATTAATTGGACAAAACATAACTAATGATAAAGATGCCGATGCATCCTTAGGCCAAAATACTCGCGTCACGCAGAACGCGAGCCAAAACTCAAACTCTGCTTTTCACCGAAACAGAGACAAACATCGAATTTACATGTTTACTGCATAAGAGTACAAAACAAACTTTCCATGTCTTATCGACATGAGTAACAAAACCCGACAAACTAAAAAACTAAAAACGTTATCATCGTCGAGAGAGGCCTCGATAACCAACTATCAACCCTACACGTAGGCTTACAATATACACTATAAATGTCCAGACTACTGACATCTAGACTAAATAGACAGTTAGTAGAAAAATAGGATAATTATTTCTAAAAGACTTTTGACTTTCCTAATTTAGAATAGTTTATAATAATGTTTAGCTTATTGCTGTGTACTCGCCGTATCACAAAATTGACAAATGTAAAACAGGCTTCAAGCAGGGCGAACAGTAAAGTTTAATAATTTATTTCACATTTACTTTTATATGATGTTGTTACTCCAACTTATACTTAATATTTTAAAACTAAACAACTTTTGTTATTTTTTTTTTCCTTTTCCTTTTAAAGCTTAGAATGCTTGATCACATCCCAATGTTCATTCATTCATACAGTCTAGCAGTTTCAAAGAGAATTTATTACTATCGTATCCAATTATAAGATTCTAAGTATGTATAAGCTTATAATAAATTCATATCCCTTTAATTAAATGTATATGTGTGTTGCAATATCTTTGTATCCATTACAAAACATTGTAAAAGTATACGTATTGCTATCCGATACATGATATATGTAAGGAGGTATGCAGTGGCGTCTCAAGCCTTATTTCCCAAGGGGGCTTTCATTCTAAACATAACCTTAAAATTGACAATTTCATTATATCATAGAGATATTCCGAGTTTTATAAAAACTGACACATTCATTGCATTGATTTATTTAACCTAAGAATTAAATTACTTCTAATGGATAATTCCCTAGCAGTTAGGACTAGTTTTTCTTCCGGAAATTCTGACATACCGACGGTAAATGAAGAGGAATAATTACCAGACCGGTAGGAAAGGCACTAAAGTGATCAGCCATACATTATTTATAAAGAATCTGTAAAAACGGTAAACCTACTTGATTTTACTTTATACAAGAGCTTGTTCTTCTTATACGGTGCTGCGACATGATGGAGAAGCAATAACAGGATTTATTGAACTTCCGGATACTCGTACAGGACAGAAATAACACTTTTTCTCAAAGATAAACAGAATCTTTATTACCTTATAGATAGGTTTGCCAACTTTACAAAATTACAGAAAAGGACATTTTTCGGGCATCTTTTTCTGAATTTTGTGTAGGATTTAAAATTTGAGAAAAAATGCGCCGCAGGCGATTTTTGAAAATTTTCAAGGTCAAAGGTGTTTTAATACAAGATAATATAGTTTCTTTACAATAAAGCAAATTTAATAAAAATTAAAATCAATATTTTATGAAGAAAAGAAGTAAAACACAATAAGATATGTAACCTTAAAATGTTAACTGCCAATATCTAATTTTACATTTTAATTTTTTAAACTGACAAAACTGTTATTTAGCGTTAATAAACTATAATAAAATAATAACGAGGAGGAGAACATGAGCATGAGAGTAACAATTAACAAATTTGACAAGTAAACACTAGCTAACCCTACATCAATAATTCAAAAATTCTATCATTGTTTCATTACATTACATAAAATGTGAAATAATTATTTCATTTTCATATTTATAATAAGAAAAATATCATTAATAACAAAATTTACTATAAAAGGACAAATCGCGTCCTTTCCTGGTTTATAAAAGGACAAGGACAAAATATGCTCAAAAAAGGACTGTCCTTTCCAAAAAAGGTCAGTTGGCAACCCTACTTATAGACGATGTACTGTAGTACATAAGTACATAAGAAAAATATATTTCTTTTAATTTCCTTCCCACAAGTTTGGTCACAGTTTTGCTTGCTTTTCAACATTAAAAATGAGGTAATGCACGACTTTTTTTATAATTTTAATCGATAGAGCAGTAAAAAATAATAGACCCATATTTTTTATTTTTCCTCAAATCAGTCTTTAATCATGAAAAAATTAATTGAAAATGACATTCTTTAAAATGAGGCTGCTAGACCCCGCTTCGTCCCTTGTCCAATGACGTCACAGAGTGAAAGGCACGACCATTTTGATTTTCACATTGTCTTAAACGTCAAAGTGACATTTAAAGATAACCTAAAATTTATGAATGTAAACATGTCGATGGAACGTTGTTTCGTGCCAAAATAGAGAATAAAATAATATTCTGCAATATATTCAATGTCTCACATGCGTTTATAACCTTCTACCGTCTAATTCAAAGATTCAAAAGTGAAAGAAACATCTGATGTAACGTAGATAATTTCACGCCAAATGAAAATTATATTTATAAAAATAAATAGAACGATATTATATTAATATATTATAGCATATTCATATATGTAATCCTCAATTTATCGTTTATATATATTTTTCTTTTAGAAATTATGTGTCTATATAAAATGTCTGTTTGAAATGAGTCTGAACTTGGTTCGTAACGTTGTGACGACAAAACATGGCTGGTTTTTGCAACTTTTTAAAAACATCATAATTTAAAACGATTTTATACAACAAAAAATATAAATAAAAAATAATTTAATCATACTGATCGATGAATTAGACTATCCTTTTTCGATTTAAACAGAAAAAAGGTACAATTTTTTTTTTGCATGACCTCATTATGATATGCAGATTAACACACATTAGGAAAGCCGTTCTCAAATAAAATGAAGAAAAAAGACCAAGGAAAGAACCTTGTGGAACTCCACGATCCAGGGGGTTACATAGAAGGAATTGATAGCTTATTTTCCTGTCAATCAGAAATTTAAGAAGAATGCAAAACTAATAATTGCAATTATCGATGCGTAGAAAAATTAATTAGTACCAATTATAAAATTTTCTGATTAATGAACAAGTAGGAAGTAATTTTAATTGTTACGCAGTGTGAAATAGTATTATTGAACTAATAACTGTAATAAATACTGACCACGGAAAAATGCATACTCGTAATGCAATTTTTATTTCCTTAATAATGCCTTAATTATAATGTGCGAATATTATTTTTTTCAGTTTGAGTGACTCTGATAATTAGATATGAAATCGTAAATAACATTTCTTTTGAAAAATCATTAAAATTTTTATAGATACTAAAACGCCAATTTTCATATTATTATTTTCAAATGAATATTTATTATTATAATAGCGAATAAAAATAGACTAAACATTAAATATAAACAATTGTTATTTGGAAATAAATGATATGAAATTGTTTGTATACCTACATTAATTTTTAGATCACGCAAAAGAAAATGTATATTAATTAGATGAATTTACAAAATGGCGATTGACGTACTTTGTATACATAACAATCAATGTTGCTTTTATGTTGTTATTGATATTAAACTTTGATTATATAGTATTATGTAAACATAGTAATTTTAGTACATGTTACATTATTGAAATCATCATAATAAAAAAATATAATGCTAATCTACATAATTAGTTCGAGAAATTATCTAGATTTTTTTAAAAATAATTTGCAGCTAATATAACATCCTTGTTAAGGTTATAAAATAATATTAATTATTTTATATAATAGGATTTCCCATTAATTATAATATTCTTCGTAAACAAATTAAATATTTATAATCTTTTTACATAAATCTATTACATTACAAATAAAATCTTAAAAATCTTCTTCCATGACTTCATTCATCTCACCACAATTTCCGGTGACAACCGGAAACAAGATGGCGTCGTGATCACGTGTTCATTCACGTTTCGCATAATTCTCTAGCGTCTAGCATGACACGGTATATTAATTATAGTGTGCTGTGCCTTTGCGATACCCTTGTTTTTGTATCAAAACCGGAAAAATTGAATCTACCTTGATGATACTGGTTGTAAGGTTGCAAGTTCAAGGTTATGTTTTCAAAATTTGTGGAAGTGTTTTGTTTTTTTCGTGGGATGACGTCAGAGGACCTGCTTACGTAAAATTTTATAAATGAGAATCTTCGTTTATTATTAACAAGAATTTAAATTATGTATTAAATTTTGTTTCAAAAAAACTTCAAAAATAAAAAAATATTTCAACATATCCACACGTTTTTCTGTTTATGTAATATATTATATTTTTTTTATTGTTAATAGATAAATATGTAAATGTTTTATATATGTATCTACTATAAATAGATATAATATATATTGCATTTCGATATGAAACAATGTATTAAAATAATTTACTGTGTTATCTGCAGACAATAATTTATTTGTGGGTAATAAAAATTTTATGTGGTTTATTATACACCTAATGAAAATAGGATAAAAAAAAAACTTGCTAATGATAACATACTTTATTTATCAAGGACTTTACTAGAGGCAAAAGTTTTAAATATTTTTTAAAATCGACCTTACAATAATTTACGTGATTTGACGTATCGGGAAATAATTTTACATTTTGTACAACAGAAAATTTAAACGAAAATACTCATTTTTTGTAGGCTTTATAACAAAAATCATCTCACTAGTTCGAATTACCAATAGACCTTGGAAGATTGAATATACTGAATTTCTATTTGAAATCTGACCTGTATGAAATATAATGTTATTTATTTTACGCACAACTACATTAAAATTGTTTGTTTGCAACTACGTTAGCAGGGCGGAAACTGAAAGATTACACCCTGCGGGCGGTAAAGTAGTGAAAAAGCCCGGCGACTGGTAAACAAAACGTCAAAAATACAAATGGAAATATAATCAGCACTCTTATTTTTAAAAAATGATATCAGTTCTGCTAAAGCTTTACTAGATTTTATTAGAATTGCTTGAGGAATTTCTTCAGAAATTACCTCTAAGCTTGAAGTTTGACATTGAAAAAAATCACATGACCATATAGCTAGCAATGAAACGCATCGCTTTATTGTATTGTTATGTGGCATATTCATCCTAAAGATGCCGATGCATTCCTGGACCAAAATACTCGCGTTCCGCAGAACTAGAGCCACAACTAAAACCATACATGTCGCTTGGACATGAGAGACCAACACAGATTCTATGTCTTTCCAGTATGAATCTTTAAACTAGACTAACCAAAAACAATCGGTTATAATCTTCAGGAAACCACATTTGAGGGGTGCAGGATGAAAGGTTATCATACAGCATCCTTAGCTAAATATCAACCCTACATGTAGGCTAGCAATAACTTACAGACTTAATTAACAATACACTAAATGGCTGCAACAACTTCTTGACTGGAAAGGTGATGAAGGGAAGAAAATTACTGGATTTCAGTCAAATATTACATATATTTTCCGCCTCTACCGGTTTCGACACCTCATGTGTCTTCTTCAGGGGGTGAAAATTTTGAATTTGTAAAACATGGAAAAATACATAAAACAATAATAAATAACATAATACATACACTGGTCGTCAAAATTTAAAAATATAAATAAATAAATACATTAAAAAACTTAATTCAGTAAAAGGATGCCATTGTTATTTCAAGGTTTTATAAAAGTATATCTTAATTTATTGACGACTACATGAGTTTTTTAATATATTGATTTATTTATATTTTTAAATTTTTACGACTATTGTATGTATTATATGTTATTTATTATTGTTTTATGTATTTATCCATGTTTTACAAATTTAAAATTTTCACCTCTTGAAGAAAACACATGAGGTGTCGAAACCGGTAGAAGCGGAAAATATATGTAATATTTGACTGAAATTCAGTAATTTTCTTCCCTTCAATACACTAAACGTCTAAGCGGCTGACATCCAGACTAAACAGAGAGGGAGATGTGGGAAAAATGATAATAATTTCTAAACAGAATTTTGACTTACAAAGATAACAAAATTGAAATATTGATATTGAAACTCTAATTTAGAAGAGTTTATAATAAAATTATTTACTTGTTATGGTTCTGTCCTCACCTTGTCACACTAGTCCTAGTACTAAATTAAACTATTCATTTAGTACTAGGGGGTCTCGTGGCCGCGTGCCTGAGTGTCTGGTCGCGAACTTGGGGGAACTGGGTTCGATCCCGACAGACGCCAAATATTTCCAATTTTAAATGGCACAAAAGTGATCCCTGTGGTGCACTCTCCACACCAGCTATGAGTGCCCGTGAGGTGACGCCTGGTAAGCGCCCGCACGGTACAAATATATCGTCATCATTACCGATGTCTACATGTGTTGTAGATACTGGCACACCCAGAAATGGGTAATATGCCGTGATGATATATTTATTTATTTATTTATTTATATTAATTGATAAGTAAGATATAATTATTAAAATTGTTTTAAAACAAATTAACAGCTATTAAATAGCATGGAGCTAGCTTCAATTTCTCCAAGTTTCAAACTGTTTAATCACTTCACCTAACCTTGCTTAATATCTAAACTGAGAAAAGATTAGTTTCAAACTATTTGTCATACCAGGAAGCAATAACACTTTTATAAATATAGAATTCCTAACAGAACTTTAATTGTAATTAAACAATGTCTAATACCGCACGAAGTAATATCTGTTCTATCTTATTATTGCGATAGATATTTATGCCGAGGTATAATCCCAGATCAATTTTCTGATAAGTAACACGCACGTTTATTGCTAGCTCTCTACCAAAATCAATTTTGATGGTATCACTGGGATTACGAAGAGAAAAGAAACAGGTAGAACACGCAGGTAGAATATATTTTTAGCTTTAAAAAACAACGTAACCCTAAAAAGAACTTCTTAGCGTATAAACAGCAGTTTCGATGAATTTATATTGGAAAAATACGTTGTTGGCAACAGTGGAGATGATATAGATCGGGGATGGCATCTCCGCCGTTTCAATATTTACTCTATTTTTGCTCGTCACTCATGTTATGTCAACATTTCAAAAATAAATTAATTAAACACATTAATAATCAAAACTACAAAATATAATATTAACGATTACACTTAACACTGATTATTATTAATTGTTCAAAATTGTAATTAAATAAGAAACTAAGAAACGTAGGTAATCTAACAATAAACCCAATAACTGATAGTCGGCACTTGACGTTTCATATTTCTTACGCTCTGCGACATATGTATATGTATATATATATATATATATATATATATATATATATATATATATATATATATATATATATATATATATATATAAATGATTTACCGCCCGTAGGGTTTTTGAACGATTTACTGCCTTTGCTATCTTAGCAACCAAATCTTGGCCAGAAAAGAAAACCTACTGTCTTGGAAACCCTATTGTTAAACTTTTAAAAAGCCTGGTCGTGTAAAAACAATATATTTGCAATAATATTTTCGGAAATGATGACAAAAAGTTAGCAACCTTAACCCTTTCGGTACGGATTTTATTTTTCGCAATTTTAAATATTTTTACAATAAAATTATAATGTAGAATATGTGAACCTACATAAGTTTCATTTTTAATTTTTTTTTATCACCCGTTTTTTCAAAAATTACGTGGGACATATGTGTCCCACTAGGATTTAACCTGGGAAATATATGTCCCAACAGTAAAAAAATCTGTTGTGGCCAGCACAAGACCTCTCGCCATTTCAATATTAGGCTATATAAGTATTGTACTGCACTTCGCTTTCGAACCGTCGTTTTATAACAAAATATTACAGAACTTTACCCAAATATTGTTTTTTATTGTATTTAACATATCTTCTGCACACATATAATTCTAATTATATATATTTTTCATTGTATGACGAAGTTTCTAAATGTCACAGATTGTTCCAATTCATTAACCAGATTGGCGGTATATTTGATGGATATATGCATTTTACCACAATTTTACCTATAATTTCAAGTATTTAATTAATAAAACAATAAGAAAAATTAAATATACTTCCCAGAAAAAGCTATCAGAATGTCACTAAAACTGTTGATATTTGACAATGACATGTGTCATGTTATAAATATTGGAATTTGTCAACTGGTTTCCTTAGTGCCTTAGCCTCTGCGATTAGTGTACTCTATATATTATAGTGTCTTTATCTCTAAATCTATGCAAAATATAATAAAAAATTTAAGTGTACTAGATGGAGAATTTTATGTTCTTCATTATTTAATAAAAAAAACTCCCAAAAATTATATTAAGAAGAATTTTTCTAAGAAACTACTACTTTCGGTTGTTCAATTATTACCAAAACCTTTTCAGCTCTTCCCAGGAATGTCAGATTGAGGAAACTGCAGTTAAATATTTTTTAAGTGTTATAGTTTTTAAGAAATCGTGTCTACAACATCCAGACATACACACATACACACATCCACACACACACACAGAGACATCATTTTAAAAATGTTATAATCGGATTGTAGGGACCTTAAATCGTGCTTATTCAATAAAATCTGGATATGCGAATTTTAGCATGAATCCAATACCTCTCTTAGCGAGAGGTAAAAAGTGAACATATAATTATTCTTTATTTGCCCTAAAATACAATTACATATGGAAACTTATGAAACAAGTTTTGCACAATGCGACATTACATGCTATGCAAATAGTTTTCGTCCTCTTTTCAATCTTTTTTTTAGCGCTCTTAGTTGTGCCAACTAAAATACCTCAGCAAAACCTTAGAATACTCCTGGGACAGAAGCTCATATAATTTCAATAGCTTATATGACCAGTAGTAATTTTTAAACAAGTTTTGGGACAAATATGTCCCGTCAGTACCGAAAGGGTTAAGTCTGTCAGCATTATTGCAAAATATTAATGAAAATATATCACGAAAAATTAATAATTTTGTAAATGCACCTCCAAGAACATACTCATATCTCAATAATCAAAGGAACTACTGACACAATTGCCAATCAGAACATCTTTACCTACATGATAACAATTAGAAGCGGCGGATGTTTCGCAGTTTAGGACATTGAAGCAGTGCAACATTGAAACAAACATTCATGTTGTAATCTTCTCCAGCAGGCGGCTCTAGCATCGCACTGTCGAGCATGTAATGGTCTAATCATGTCCTATGTAATTGCGCATACATGGAGGCACTACACGTGGTGAGAATACGGGATACCCATAGAATTTCAGGACGGAATACATCATTAAAGACATTTTCCATTTGTATTTGACATTGACATGAACTGATTTGAGATACTGTGATTTCTTTGCTCGTCGTTGAAAATGGAACGCAATAGGGCTGTTGCAAGAATTTTTATATGACTACCAAATACTAAATTTTAATAGATACTAAATTTTTACAGAATGATCAAAAAGAAAGGCTATTCCACAGTAATCAAAAAGAGTAAAAGTTTATTGAAAATAAGAATGATAATAGTTAAAGGATAAGGAAAACCATATTTCTTTTATTATAAATTATTCCTTCTAGAAGACACGGGGAGTTTTGCTTTTGATGATGCAGGACATGTGTACGAGTGTTTGAGCAAATAGGATCCAAGTATGACCTCCAATTTTGAGAAGCCCCGCCCTAACTAAGAATATACTTTTTCGGGTGTGTCGGATTTGTTCGGTTGCTGTTCGGGTGACGTTCTAATTTCTTTATTTTTATAAAATGAGAAAAAAAGTCAAATAATTTATTTTGTCTCTAATAATAAATTATAATATTACAATTTAAAAATACATACTTTGCAATTTGTTTAACAACTTTTCGTGGTTTGTGAACCACTGTTTGTTTACTTCTGGTATATCCACATTACCTACGTCACAAAGCAGATTTAAAATTCGGACCTTAATATCTCGCTTATTTGGAGGAATTTTTAACTCGGACTTTCACATGTTGTCTTATATTTTTATCTATTTCAAGAAAAATTTTTTAAAAAAATGTCGTGGAATAGCCTATTCCGGGGATTTTTTTATTCCACAGTTTGCACAACACCAGGTGAAGGTGGAAATACTATTTGTCATGTCATTTTGACAATAAATACAAAAAGGTTGTAAGAGCAGGAGTCTGACAGCTAATAGCATTTTGAGTGATTGAAATGCTTTAGATTATTGCTTATGAGTAATGTAGGTAATAAAAGTACGTGGATAAGAGAAACAACCATTTTAATAAAAAATTGTAAATATACCCAAATTTAAATTTTCAAATGTTACTGCCAACTCTGTTAAAAACAGGAAATAAATTTATGTATCAATCTTACCAATTTAAAGTATTTTCAAGTACTGCCAACTGTATCAGTTATTTTTGATCACTCTGAATATTACGTGTATATATATATATATATATATATATATATATATATATATATATATATATATATATATATATTTAGCACCGACTGTTTCAAATATAGTTTCTTTCGTCTTATGTTAAATTTTATCGATACATACCTCGCATATCGCAAAAGGATATTAAAATGTCGTAACTTAACCTGAAGTTACTCATCAGAGAAAGCCAACTTTAAAGAGTTAATAACCCCAGAATAAACTTGCCATAAATATTATCCTTTGAACCGGCGTCAACCTTAACCTGTCAACAATAAATTCCCTAGCTACGCATCTAGATACCTACAATAACATGCAAAAAGTCTTAGAAAAACTAATGGCTAGACTAAAAATAATAAATGGCAATTTATTGTTAGTTTACAAGAAACAAGAAACGTGCTTTTCCAAAAGAATGATAAAAATTATTATCATACATTTGTCACGTGTACCATTACTGTTTAATAATGGAGAAACATGAGAATTTGATAAAACTTGACAAGAAAACGATATATAGGAAACATGTTTAAAATAAAACGTATTTAGTATAATAGCATGCTCAAGTACATCAGAAATATATATTTATTTTAATTTTATGAATCATACTATAATTATTATAAAGATTTAAAGTAAATCTATTAAAACGCAATATACACTATTTATCCCTTTTAGTCACAACGGGCCATATATCTGCGGATATGTATACAATTACACGAATTTTCTCAAAAATCTTCAAAATTTTCGAAATGGGGTATTCCACCATAACAAAAAAAATAAGAAAATTTTCAATTTAACTTAAAGTATGGCTCAATAAATAAAAGTTAAAACAATGAAAACATTTTTTAAATAATTACTTTACGAGATATTTCACATTTGCTAAAAGGGAAAATTGACGTCATACAATTGTTATCTTTCTCTCGCATCGTACTCAGAGCAGTGTGTGTGAGAAAGACAAGTATAGGGGAAATGTGACGTTACACTGATTTCTCGAAAATAAAATACTGTTAAACTAGGAACAATTAAGATTTTTTAATACTATGAATTGTTTCAAAACTGAATGAAGTTTTATTTAAAATAAAAAAAAATGAGTGGAATAGCCCATTCCAACTTTTGTAAATAATATATGCGCGCTGAGTTCAAAAATTTTCAAACTGCAGGTCGATATATTTTTCATTCTCGAGTTACATTTTAAATTTTACCTATTTCTGGGCTGTAGCTCGGAAATGGGTGGAGATACGAGCCTGTCTACTTCACCAATCGATTTTACTGAGCAATTTTCAATTTTTTTGAACAATGCATACAATTTGTGGAGCAAAATTGCAAGAATACTATAGAAATTATATGCACTGTTCATAAAATTTCAAAATTTATATACTTTTAATGTAATTTTTCCCGTAGAATCGAATGGTGGAGTCGCCAGGCTCATGTCTCCTCCCATTTTTGGGTTACTGCCCAAAAATGGATTTTTTAGAGTTTGAACCCAAATAAGTCAGGAACTAAAAGAGCGATAATAATATGCGGTTTGAAAATTTAGAATCAGCACTTTTAGATTTATTTAAAAGCATAAAAGGTAGTTTTCAAAATAAACTTTATCTTTACTTTAACACTTTTAATTAAAATTAATGTTTTGTCCGTTTTCATAATACAACTTTAGCACTTTAACGAGAACGTATAGTATTTACTTTAAAATAAAAAAAAAATCTTACAGTAATTTTAATTAAACTCTTAAAGTAAGCCTGATTTTGGAAACGGCCCCAAGTTTTTGGTAACGATTGGAAAACCAAAGTTCATTTGAAGGAGTAAACAGTTTTTCTTAAAAAAATATTTGAATATTACTTTTTGGCAATTCATGTTATTACAAATATTAAATAACATTAAATTCTCTATTAATTAATTTATTTTTCTTTCAATCTTCTATAGATTCAGATTCAGAAATTAAAAAAATCAGTGAAGTGTCAGATTAATTAATATAAAACTAGTTTAATTTAAATGTCAATAAGGAATGCTAACATTTTATATATTTTTCCTCAATTTTGCTATGCAAAAGAATTTTAATGATTATTACACGTATTCAGGGCACCCAACTGAGCTGTTTTAATCTTACTATATTATTAATGGTTCAGGATAATTTCTATATGCAGTAGTTGCACTAATTCATTTGTTTATTACAATATAAAAGTAAACTATCACTGCAACGTAAATTCCACAACCATTCAAATAATAAAATCTTTTGTACATTTATGACTTTTGTAATTAAGTAAAACATAAAACATGACTTCCTTATTGTACAATTAGGAGAGAATTCTCGTGAACACTAAAAATGTTTGTCTATGAAAATAAAATAAACATAGCGCCTTTTATTTGACGTGTGTGGTGGTCAATAAACAATGGAACATAAAACATTTACTATGTTTGCAGTTCATATTACACATTTTGTTCAAGCATTAACTTTATTTTTTAAAGACTCTTCGATAAAATGGCATTTATATCATGAACGAATTAACAATTTGCCATACTCCGAAGTTATGGAATTTTAAATAGGATTTGTTTTTGAATAGGCACTTGGCATATTTCTAATAACAAAATAACAGTAGTGTTGACAATTGACATCAAGCGCCATGGCATCTGGCGGCATAGTTTGCAAATGTAAACTTATTGTTTGTTACGGTCGTATATCATGAAGAGAACTATCGGATTTCTCATTTATCCTAACTTTAGTGACAATATTGTAGTTATCACTTTTAAAATCAGTACAAAATTAAACCTTGACGGACGCAATAACAGGTTTGTATTTCGAATTAAAATATCAATAAAATATATAAAATAAAGTTTTTAATGTATTATCTTTGTGAATGACAATCTCAATTTCATCAGAAGCCGATTTTAGTGTACCAGTTTGTAAACAGGGTAAACATATGAAAGAAAAAATCTTGCTTCTCCCATAAATCGCACAGTTAATATGTTGTAAATAAATATAAAATAAATATATCATCATGGCATATTACCCATTTCTGGGTGTGCCAGTATCTACAACACATGTAGACATCGGTAATGATGACGATATATTTTACCGTGTGGGCGCTTACCAGGCGTCACCTCACGGGCACTCATAGCTGGTGTGGAGAGTGCACCACAGGGGTCACTTTTGTGCCATATAAAATTGGAAATATTTGGCGCCGGTCGGGATCGAACCCGGTTCCCCCAGGTTCGCGACCAGACACTCAGGCACGCGGCCACGGGACCCCATGTTAATATGTTGTATGTTTATTAATTAAATTAATTAAAAAGTCTACATAGGCACATATTTAGTAATGTTCTATTTATTAACATACCTTCTACAAAACATCTTGAGGTCGGATTTGCACGTAGAAATCTAAACTTGTCAATAGTTATCTTCATTTTCGCTTAAATATAACGCTTTATTTTTTTTTTGTCAGTACTGAATTTATTAAAATACCTTCTACAAAAATTGCAGTTGATTTCTTGTATAATAATTTTACACAAATGTTATATTTGCAAAATTTCACAACATGCCTATAAAGGTAATACCAATGACAGTTCAAGAGTACTAAATGAAACACACGTGTATTTGGCGACAATGCTGCCACCTACGGTTGTGTAAGTTGTCAATCTTAACTAATTCGAAAATGACCTTGATCAGACATCTTTAAAACATTAAACAGTATAATAAACTCGAATTTTTTTGACCCGGGTTAAAATCCAAATAAAACCACCATGGATATCTGCCAATTATAATTTGAAAAAAGAAAAAACGAAATTTAGTTTTATAATTTATAACACAAAAACACCTCTTAACAAACATGCAAAAAAATCTGGTTGTCCTTGACAACTTGTCTGATAACCACTCTGAATTTTTAATTTTGGTATAAAATTGATTGGAAATATGGTATCTCATTTGCTTTAAACAATACACGCTCAAACAATTGATGTTCGATACGGTTTTATTGTCTACTACTTTGTTGTTTTAAAAGCAAAAACTAGTCGAACTAATTCGTACTTAAAACACCACTTTTTCATGAATATTCATTGCATGTTTCTCTATTTTCTGTTTGATAAATTTTAGGTTATAGCTAGTGTCGGGATTATTTTTATCATGGATTATTGTTTTCCATTAACTGAAATGTGTTAATGCTGCAATAAACTCTTATTTGTTTTATGCGTAAATTCGGGTTATGGTTGCAATTTTATATGTCAACTTGTCAACACACATGAGTAAATTTTATTTTTTATTATTTTTTCTGGGAAATTTACATGTGGAATTACATTAACTGCTCGTTGGAATAAAATGTAAGCACTTTTTAAGGTATAATGATAGTTGCGTATGAAAAACTTGGCAGATAGGCTGATAAAATATAGACTAAAAAAAAAAAAAATAGAAAATTTCAAATAACAAATATAGAAATGTAGGACAAGATCACACTTTCTTATCTTTTTTTTTTATTTTTCAATTATTGGTTAAAAATTGAGTACATATTGAGATTTTAAGGGGTACAATTTATTTGTACATTACAAAAGAATACAATAGAATAAGACTAAATAACAATAAAAAATATTATGTACATTTGTTAAAAAAAGAACTGTAAAATAATAGTTTAAACAATGAAATAAAATTTGAACGTTTATTACATAAGGGTAGTTGCACCCTCACTCTAAAGGCTTGTTTATGATGGATTTAATTTATAAATTTAAATTTATGGATTTAGATTAATTTATAATTTATATTTGGTGCACTGTTTCATGATTAATTTAGATTTACAAATTATTCCAATGAAATAAATGATATTCTTCAATACTGGTGTTTTATTCTTTCAATTAAAACAAAGAAAAAAAATCTGTTGTGGCTAACACAAGACCTCTCGTCATTTCCATATTAGACTATATAAGTACATATTGTATTTAACATTTCTGGTACATACACAAAAATTCTAATTATTAATATATTTTTTAAATCATTCTATAATAAGTTTCCTCCTACTCTTCTAAATGTTCGAGATTCTTCAAATTCATTGGCGAGTTTAGCGGTATTTCTGATGTGTATATATGTATATATGTACCTATAATTTTAAATATTTAATTAATAATAAAATAAGAATTTTGAATGTATTTCCCAGAAAAAGCCTTCAGTAGTGTAAATGGATTTTTGACACTAACAACTCACATTTTTCTGTCCATTACAAACATTTTAATTTTTCAACTGTTTTCCATGGAGTTATTTGGTCTACTAGATACATTACTTTAAAAATGCGTACACTTACGTAACATTGTCTTTACAAGCAAATAATACTACTACCAAGTTTATATATCTACCCATTTTTGTATTATTGCCCTAAAAGTCAATATACCCCATATTTAGATAAAAACTTCAAAATTTTCAAAAATCTAATTTTTATGTATATACTTCTCTATGCGCTGATTCCAGATTTTGAAACCGCAGGTCGATATTTCTTTTCGTGCTTGAGATATTTAGATTCAAAGTTTAGTTCAAAACTGCCCATTTTTGGGTAGTAACTCAAAAATGGGTCGAGATATGAATTTGGCGATACGACCATTCGATTCTACGGGCAAAATTACATAGGTGTACCAATTTTCAAGTTTGAAAACCCTCGAAAATGGCCAAAATCTGAAAAAATCGTAAAACTAGATTTTTTTTCGATCATTTTGCTTTAGAGATTGTTCAAAAATTATGAAAATTTTATTAAAAAACTATTACTTTCGGTTGTCCAATTGTTATCCAAAACCTTTTCAGCTCTTTCCATAAATGTCAGATTGAGGAATTCATAGTTAAACTGGTCTTAAGTCTTACAGTTTTTGAGGAATCGTCCTTCCAACATCCACACACACATTATCGTAAAAATGTTAAAATAGGTTTGTGGGGACCTTAAATCGTGCTTATTCACTAAAATCTGGATATGCAATATTTAGCATGAATCCAATACCTCTCTTAGCGAGAGGTAAAAATCGTGCAATACTTCATTCTGCAACAATGTTAATTATTCTATTACTTAATATACAGTAAATAATTTTTTTAATATTTAAACATGATCCTGAGTTAAATTAAATTACAGAAATCTTTAACAGTAAGGAAGTTAGACAATTAATCTTAAATCCAAAAATTTTACCAAAAGCTTCTCAATTGTTTACTCTATTAAGATGTTTTGAAAAAGAGTCCTTAATATAAAGATGTTATATTTGAAACTTTTTTTTTTCTAGGTGAAGGATGTGTAGAAAAACCTCTATCAACATTATGGAGAAACTACACACAGTCTTCCCGGCCCGATGTAAGAATGGAACTGACTGTTAGCGGAGGTGGTTTAAAAGCCCATACAAAGGACCACGGATTAACCGAATATTGGGCTAACCGAATCACCTTTTGTGCTGCTCCCAAACAGTTCCCCCGTCTTTTCTGTTGGGTCTACAGGTAAAGACAAAATAATTTTCCTCTCAAACTTGTTGCTTATGTAAAGTTTTATATATAGCTTTTTAATTAATAACAAGAAGACAAGAAATTAAAGAAAAGTTAATTACCACTAATTTAACACGAAAGCAACAATTAAATTTTGACATTGGATGTTTTATTACAGACACGAAGGTCGTCGTCTTCGTCACGAATTACGTTGCCATGCAGTGCTGTGCTCATCCAATTCCATGGCAAAACAAATCGAGACCCAACTGCGAACTAGTCTAAATCAAGCTTTAGCCGAATTCAAAAAGGATAAAATCTCCCGCCAAAATGCCAGACTATCATTAGTCAACAGCGTCTACGAAAACCCTTCAATGCCTAGGCGGAAAATAATGTTAAGTACAGGCTCAACCAATTACAGACCCCCGCTCGAACGATCCAAATCCGCTCCGAAGTTAACAATAATCGAAGAAAACTTAGGAGAAGAAGATGAGGAGAATGAAGATGATTTTAGAGTAATGGCTGCTTTTAACATCAAAGGCAATCTTAGAATTCTTCGTCACTGTGATAGTACTTCCGCTTTAATTGATAAGAGACAAGCTTTACGACAACGATTAGCCGAAACTTCAAACTTGCGAATACCTAGTCCAATCGAAAAAGAATTCGATTTGCCTCGAAACGACAGGTTAGATTTCACATCAGAAACCATAATCGAAGAAACTATTGACGAACGAAGCAACAGAATACTCGAAGATATGGTTACCGAATCGTTAAACCTCGACAGAGACGACCAAAACATCGATTTATCTTGGTTTAGACGAACAGAAATACCATCAGATCTAATTCCTCTAGACAGTGATGAAGGCTCCCTTTCTAGTGGTTGCGAATCTGCCAGCACAGTCACTTCAGAAGCAGAACATCACCAAGACGACCACAAGAAGACTGAACCAGATTTCAAAGTTGGCGGAACCGTTCTATCCAGAGTTACGAGTTTAGAGCGGTTAACAAACTGCGCAGACGTCAGAAAGTATTGTAACCTCAAACATAGTTTACGGGTTACGCAAGAAATACCTGACGCTGAAGAAGTGTCGCTAATACCAGTAGGAGAGGCGCAAACTGATTTTAGCTCGCTGAAAGTCTATAAAAAAAAGTCAGTTGAGTTAGATAGAGGGTTTGACCATGTTGATGTAGGGGATAATGACAACAGCGGTTCGGAAGGGGAAAATGACAGTGCCTGCAGTGATGAAAGCGGATATTCAGAACTGATAGATTGCCAGACAAACGAAAACGACAGCCCCTCACCCATTTCGAAAATAGTAATGGTTTAAGTAAGTTTTTGTGATTATAATAGTATTTAATTAATATATCTGTTGAACGTCTATGTTCTATGGTGTCTGTACGACGTTACCGATATATTTTATGTCTAATATTAAAGTAGATGTTACGTCGATGTTAGATCGGTTGCACATTATGTGGTTATATTTGTACCTTATACATATACAAGTAAATAAATTTGTTTGTTATATCAATACAGTTTTATTGTCAATAAATTCATGCATGTTATCTGTAGGGTGGTGTGTTTAAGGTAGGTGCGTGTTTTTGTTTAATTTGTGACGTCTTTGAAAGTAAAACACAATAATTCATCTTGCTTGCTTGTTGGGTTTATTGTAAATAAAATATTTTATAGACATGCAAATGCACTAAAGAAATAAACATTAAATATATACAAAAGGAATGGTAAAAATTCTCCTAAATCATTTCCGTTTACATTTGCCAGGCCGTTGTAAAATAATATTGTAATCTCTTATCATATAGGACAATTACAGTATTATTAAACATTTATAAGATATATAACAGTTATTGATAAGTAATTTATGCTGCTGGTTTTTCTTCCGTGGTAATATTCGTTGTACCAGAAACGGCTGAAGCTGTGTCGTCCGGTGGTGGTGGTGCACAAGCTAAAGTAGGGAACTTTTGCAAAAGTACAGCTCTGTATTTTGGGTGACTGAAAAATAAAACATTAAATAATTTCTTGTGGAACTCGGTCGATACTCAATTTCATATACCCATATTTCCGCAATCCGATACTCGATACTATATCTGAATTTCAGATACTTTATAAATCTTCAATATTTGGAATTAAATTTTACTAAATTTGCACATAAAAAATAAACTTCACAGAAAATTTGTTACATTTTCTTTCTTATAATTTTAAAATATTTGCAGAACCAAAACAATAACTTTTTAAACATACAAAATAAGCAAATATTCGAAAGTTCCATAGAGCAAAACCGTTTGTACATTCCTTGGTCAACTTTTTGAGACAAAATTGATAGTCGTTACAGAAACGTATAAACATTTTTTTCCGAAACGAGCGAAAGATTTTCGCGCCTAAAATGCGGAGCGAAAGTTGTTTTCCCTGACCAGTCACGAAAAAATTAAAACGCACCAAACATTCAGAACTGACAGTAAATTCGTTTTTTGTTTATTTACTAATTTGTGTCTGTCACCTTAATAACGAGAGAAGAACTACTAGATATTTATGAAAAATCAAATTTAATTATTAAATTTAAAATTAAATTTTATTATAATCAAAGGTTTAAGAAAAAATTAATATATAACTCGTCAGTAAAATATCCGTACTTGATTCGGAGCCATAAAATACGAGGCACTTCGTGCTCCTCGACAGTAATGTACCATTTTCCTGACTCTTATGTAAATAACTATTTATTCAGTATCTTACTTGGAAGAATGTGGTGGTACTTTATGGGTTGCGTTACTATGTATATGAAACATTCATTACTTTTTTAATTCGAAAAATTTTTATAGTTAAATAAAAACTGTAATTTTATATATGCGGTCCCACTTTAGGTTGTTAACAAACTAGACAGGTCATACTTCGTAGTTTACATAGTTGCCACATATCCTAATATCTCAAATTTGAAAATATATTGATATATTTGGTAGTCGATTTTTTTTGTACGCGTAAGTGCTACAGACGCTACAGACTACGTAAAATAGAGAGGCGGCGTGCACGCTATCGGCAATAATAAGATTTTTTTATCGTTTTTAGTATCGGAATTTCGTCAGTATCAGCCGATAACAGCCCTAGTTTTTTGTAGAGAAAAATATAATAAAAAAATGTTTTACTTCTTCCTTACCTGATACCGTAAACAATAGGATTGTACACAGCATTAGCTTTTGCAAAAAGCGATCCCCAAATAGTAGCCAAAGGTGTAATCTTCTTTCCTTCGAAAATACCAGTATAATTGATTATTAGATATGGAGTCCATGCAAAGAACCATAGAGAGATAGTCATCAATGCAATTTTGGCAAGTTTACATTCGGCACTTGTTTGGGCAGCTTCACTTGATCGCAAAGAAGCAACATTCATTTTTTTCGCTTGATCTCTCATTGATTTTTCATGAGCAGCTACAGCCTACAAGAAAAAATAGTGAAAAAACTTTATATTGTGTTCAGAAAAAACCTAATTCGCAGTAAGCTATGAACCCAGAAACGTATGTCTGATTATTATTCAATTCAAAAGTCAAGTTGTCAAAAATGATCGTGAGATATAATTTTAAGGAGAAAAGGTAATAAAGGACGATACAGAATATTGCCATTCACCGTTTTCTAATTTATTTCTATATCTAAAATACGTTTTCGTGTTCATAGCCTACTCCGAATTAGGTTTTTTTCTGAACACACTGTAATGTGTAACGTACTTGGACAATAAAGAAATAGGAGTAAATGATGACCAAAAGTGGTGCGAAATAAACGAAAACTGAGTAAACCAAAATGTAGCTTCGGCTTAGCCAGTCCTTCGTCAAATAATCCGTTCCACAGGCAGTCATATTTCCTTCAGGAACATATCTAAACAAAAACAATAAATTTCCCGCCTAAAATCATAACACCAACCTTACCTGTTCCATCCGAAGAAGGGGAAGATAGTCCACACGATTGAAAAAGTCCACAAAGCCAAAATTTGTAACATCGCGCCCTTTTTAGTCAACGGTTTAGCCGCTAAACCTTTCACGATGACATTGTATCTATCAACAGCTATCATAGTCATAGTCCAGATAGATATGCAGCCGAATAGTGAGCCAGCCATGCCGTAAAGTTCACAAAACAGAGGCCCCAGGACCCAAGTTTCATAGTAGCAGTTGATAACCATAGCGGGAGACATTGCGCACATCATAAAAAAATCAGAAAATGCCAAATTGACTACGAGGAGGTTGGACGGTGTTTTCAGGGATTTCGTGGAGGAGAAAATATAGATTACCATTCCATTACCTGAAATTGATTACAAAATTGAAATGATATTATTGTAATCGTAACAAAGAAAATCATTAGCTTGGAATATAAATTCCGAATTGTACACATATCACTCTGTACATTTCTTAACATATACATTTTCCTAACGAACAAATATGTCCCTTAAGCAGGACATCGAATCCGCCAAAAACTGGGTTCGGTTCAGGTTCAGATTAATTTGTTTTTTGAGAGATGGGTTCGTCTGCGATTCTGGTTCAAGCATTAATAAAATTTGCGGTTTCGTTCCGGGTTCAGGTTCGGTTCGACATTAATTCAATTTTCATAATAAAATTGAATTAATGTTTTTTGATTAACAATCTTTATAAAGAAATGATTTAAAATTCCAGGCGAAATTAATAATACAACATAATTTCACGAACTGAAAATGCACCTGAACCGAACAAAACCCTGAATCCGAATTTTAATACCCGGTTAGGTTCCGACTCGGATTCTATTGAAAAATAAATCTGAAGTTCGGTATACATTTCTCGTCTTGTACATTTGTCATTGTACACAAGTCTATACCATGATCATCATCAGTGAATTCAAACTTGGCGCGTTGTCTCATCTCGAAGTACATTTAGAAAATAAAATGTATATTAATCTTTAATAAAAAATACAAACGTCCCAAGCTAAAACATAATGCATAAATTACACATATTTAAATTAAAATATGTTTTGTTTTTGAAGTGTAATTTGAGATGCAGTGAACGCGCCAAGTTTAAATCCTCTAAAGCGCAGCAACTTCATCGTATAGATTTGTGCACAGTGACAAATGGACTAGGCGTGAAATTTACAGGGCAATATTGACAACTGTAGAGAATCGATGTGACATCTGGTGACTAAATTTTGAACTAGTGCATGACGGTAGGTGCGAGCAAATACAACATAATGTTAGCATACATTTTTTAAAAGTATTTCTTTTATACGAAAATGAATGTTGTAAAACATGGTAAAAGCAATATTATGTGTTGTGTATACGGGTGTCATTCGCTTATGAGTAGGGAAACTCATTTAAGTTTCCACATTTTTCCAAAAATAGGTAAAAATAAAGTGAATATAACCACAAAAGCTGGTATTCAACAAACATTGAAGCTTGGAAGTATGTTTTACGTTTTGGAAAATAAATTTCCAAGTATATGAGTGTATGTTCGAGACATTTCAAAGACAGTGACTTTATTCTTCCAGGTAATATTATTAATAATTATATTTGAAACATATTTATGATTATTTAAGTTTTTAGAAATTCCTTCTCAACGGAGAAATTAAAAAAAGAGTGCTGTACCATCTTTGTGACGACAGAGCACTTTTTTCGAAAACAGAGTGATGTTGCATTTATAATTTCTCGATAACTATCGGTAATTCCACATAATATAATGTGATTCGCATTCAGAACTTCTTCGCCTGTTTACAAAATTAATATTTTAAATAAAGTAGTAAATGAACATTATACACAATCATACCTTCAACAATAATCCTAGAATGATGAGTAGCATTTAGAAAGTCAGATATCTGAACAATACTTAGCAGCAAAATTGTATCATATGACAGTGACAGATTGTACACCTACCGTCATGCATCCGCCATATTGAAAGTGCTTGCAGCGCCTCTATCGGTCATTTCAGTTGAGAATAATTTCAAGGGACATATTTGTACGATAGGAAAATGTATACGGCAAGATATGTGTGCATTTAGGAATTTGTGTGCATTCCAAATCATTTGATTGGGTAATGTGCTGGCCACATCAATTTTTTCCTTACCAGCGATGGAAACGAAGCCTAAAACTCCAATAACAAAACCAAGAAGCGCGTGCCATAATGGGTTCATAGGCGGGAATTGGTACCAATGGGCGTCCACCATGTGCAACATATCTGGGGGCACCTTGTCCACCACGGTGATGTTACCCCCCATGACGGCAGCAGGGGAACCCCAGGCCGCCATTTGTGGCTGACCGATGAACGAAACCATGGTGAACTCACCTGGTTGGGATTCCACCCTGGGGAGATTAAAATAAAGAAATTAATAATAAATATTTAACAAAAATGAGCAAAACATATCATTTTGGGAATCAAATGTTGAGGCAACAATAAGAAAAATAAACATAATAATTATTTCAATAGTTTTCAAAAGAATTAAGGGCCGCTTTCATAATAAACTTTATCTTCACTTTAACACTTTAAATTGAAATTAAAGTTTAGCGACTAGCGAGCACTGTAACATTACTTTAAAATAAAGATCTTAAAAGTAATTTTAATGAAAGTCTTATAGTGAGACTGATTACATGCATTTCTGATTATAATAATTATGTACTATGTTTTTTTTTTTAATTTACAAAATAGAAACTTTCAATTTGTTACAAAAAAATTAAAGTACTAAATTTACAGATTAAAATCAACGAATCAGATTTATTATGATCGAAACTGTAAAGTCTTAACTTTGTTAATAATGAACAAAGTCGCAACGAAAGCTACCACTCTTATGTATAATTTTATAAAGAAATTGAATCTTCAATTAAAATTCACTTCCATGGTAAATTGAATGAAGTGAAAAAATGCAACGCGTTTCTTTTTGACAGCAATGATATTAAATGTCATAAGAATAGAGAAACTGATTCAAATTTGTTCTTTTTTCTTGGCAAATAATCTTAGAAGAATTGTATACAGTTCACAACAAAACCTTTAATTAGTTTCTTGATATTTATTAAAGAAATGTTTGATATCCAACTTGTAAAATATTGCCAAAATATATTGGATTTTTTTTTATAATTTCTAAGTACAGTATTGTATGTTTGTCTGTGCCCGTAGTGTTGCTATAGCAATTTGTCAGTGCTGCTACCACTTGGAACTAACCTTTTGAGGTGGGGAATAACATAAATATAAAAATATTTGCCGATTTGAAGATACATGATACAATGAAACAGCAGTGGAATATATTGTGACAGCGATTAACGAAAGAAATTCATATTTCCAAATTTTCCTAATTACGATGTTTTATTTATAATTTTTGTTATTATTTAATTATTAATAATTTATTTGAATTGCTGTTATTGTTTTCTTTAGAGTTAATAAATATGAATAAATAATACATAATACATTTGAAAACAATGCAAATTAATAAATAATATTTATATTTGAAAGAAGACAACAATAAAATTTAAACTTTTATATTTAATAATTAATACCATTACTTTAAGAAGATAATCTGGAATTACTATTATAAATCGGATAACATAACAATAGTCCAAACTGTTAACTAAATCTTGAACATGATAGAAAAGGTTCCTTGACTAAAATTTAAAATTGCAATCCAGAAATTTTTATTACCTCATAAATCTTGAACATTTGACTTCTTGTCAGGTATAGTATCATAAATCTTTTGTATTCTTTCAACCTTTACCTTTTAAAACCCATATTATACCTGCTCGACCTTCCCAAAACTTTCTATTCGCATTGTTAAACCCAAAATTCCTCACAAAAATTAAAAATATTTTCACAAATTTTTAAATAGTATTTAGAATATCAACAACTACATTTGATACTCACTATTTTGAAGAAATGGAAAGGAAAAAAATACTGAAGAAAATCGTCGCCGAACTACTCCAGTCTGAAAGGTGGTTGCGGTCGTAAAAGCTTGGTGAAGACGCTTTTCAGGAGCGACTCAAAATGGAGAACTAGGACACTTCCTTTAAATAACTATGTTCTAACATAACTTAATAAACGTAATCCTTCTTAGAGGATTAATGTAGTCGAAGAAAATACAAATCGAAGACAATACAGGAGTGGAATCAATTTTTTTAATTGTTCACAGTAAACTTTGTTGTAATTAAGTTATTTTTTAAAATAAATCCTAAATTATTCAATTATATTATTGGGCATTGGAAAAGTAAATAAAAATGACCAATAAATGGTTTAAGAAATAGTTTTATTAAAAATAAATCAAATGAATTAAAGAGTACCATATTTACAATTTACAAAAATGTAAAAGTATTGTTCTTGCAGATGATTGTATGTTTTCTAATTCTATGAAATTTTGCATGTTTGTAGTACGGTGCTGTATTATTTTGTAAGACGTAGGTTGACAAGCTAATTACATTATTTTATTAAATATATATTCCTTAACAATGTAGGCTAGTATTCCTTCCATAATTCAAGGTCAATTTGTAACAAGATTAAAAAAAATATACTGTGCTTAAATTACATTACGTCCAAAATATCAATTACCAATACAATGGTGTATTATATTATTATTTATAGCTTAAGTACATTAATATAATAATGCAATGAATCCATATAATATTCTCATTATTTTTACTGTATTGTATTTGTTATTGTCTACTTGATAAGGATATTTTGCACTTATTTCTCGATAATATTTTGAATCCCGTACTTTTGAACTTTTCTATAGTACTCTGCACTGCCGACCAGTAGATGGCAGTAATTGTAACGAATTTCTCTTGTTTAGACATGCGCAACAATACACATCCGCCAAAATCTAGTTGTAGAAGGAAGTTGTTTAATCGAAAGACGCTTTGCAAAGCTTCGTCCATTTTGAACTGTTCTTTGTTGTGTGCACTAGTGTGTTGTGATTTTAGTTAAAATATTTTATAAATACTAGTAAGTAATTGTTTTTAACTACATCATATTGCATATTATATTGTTGTACATATAGTACGTCATTATTTTATGCATATTACATCGTTTTTACTGGTATTTTACGTTAGATTCAGACATGCTCTACCGGCGTGCTTAGTACAGATTGCGGTTTAGTATAAGTTGTATAATATTAATACGTAACAAAGTAAATATACATATTTTAATATGAAATATGTTATAATTTTGACATTTGATATTGTATTATAATTTTTATTTGATTTTGTTTTAAATTTGTTAAGGACAATGGCAGAAACAGCGTCGGCTCCTGTAACGACTCCAACCAGAGGAGGAACTCGGGGAGGTCCCGGAGGTGGTAGAGGAGGGCCCAATGGAGGAGGACCTCCAAGAGGTCGTGGTGGGTTTGTACCGCGGTAAGTAAATTTTGCACCTACCCGCCATTTTAATAAGCGCTTGGGTTTCAATGGCTTTTTGCAAGGTTCTTATTATTGTTATTCTTTATGGATTTTATGTTCTTTAAACATGAAATCTGAATATTATCATTTTAGCATAAATATTTAAATATTTGTAATATATTTTTTTGATCATAAATTTGCACAGGAGTCGAGGTCATTACCCTTTACTATTGTGTAAATGACTTTTCAATTTTTGAGCCAATTATATTATTAGATTCAGCATTTTTTTTGTATTAAACCGCGCTTTTATTAAACTACTTGGAATACAAATTAGGAACTGCACACATCACTCTACATATGTATTGTCCTATCATACAAATATATTGTTGGTTATTATATTGTCCTGTACAGTTCTCGTCTTGTACGTCAATGTACACAAACTACATCATGAAGTTCCTGTACATCACTCAATACACTTCGAAAATAACATGTATATTATACCTTTTAATAATAATAATAATAATAATAATAATAAATACAAACGTAAACCTTACCTAAAATTCAATGCAAATGTTGCACATGTTTAAATTAAAATACGTTTTGTTTTTGAAGTGTAATTCGAGATGCAGTTAACAACTTTATGGTATAGATTTGTACACATTTACAAAAAATACACCTACACCTACAAGGCGAGAAATGTGCAGGGCAATATAATTTCAAGGGACATTATGTATTTGTACGATAGGAAAATATGCAGTTTGAGATTAAAGTATGGAATATCAAGAAAAAAAAAAAACCGAACTCAGTTGGCTTTTTTAAAAAAGGTACAACACATCGATTTTAGTTTTTAAAAATATTTATTAATATGTATGTGCGATTCATCCTCCGACTTTCATTTGTTTTTCAGTTATGATGCCATTTAAAAAAATAAATTAAGTGACAACATAGATTTTTAGTATTGGAATCTGATAGTGATTTTTCTTCCCTTTATGATCATGCAAATAAATTATAGGGGTGCATAACAAAAAAATTTTGAGAAAAGTGGAATTGAACATTTAATTCTTAACAATGAATAATCAAGATACCTTGATAATTTTTTTAAATCTAGCCAACTGTTTTACAAGCATTCTGTCATGGCCATTAGGGGACTGGTTTTTCAGTCTCTGGTTAAAATTTTAACTTCTAGTTAGGTAAACAATATTGCATCGTTTTGTTGAAAGCAATGATAAATCTGTCATTTGACAGTTCATTTCAATTTAACTCTTAGGGTCGGTTTTTCAATCTCTGGTAAAAATTTTAACTTCTAGTTAAGTAAACAATATCGCATCGTTTTGTTGACGGTAATGATAAATCTGTCATTTGACAGTTCATTTCGTTTCAATTTTGTTTATTTAACTCTTAGTTAAAATTTTAACCAGATATTGAAAAACCGGCTCTTAGTTAAAATTTTAACTAGATATTGAAAAACCGGCCCTAATTATAATGGCCATGACAGAATGCTTGTGTGAAACATTTGGCTAGATTTAAAAACTTTATCAAGGTATGTTGATTATTCATTATTACGTATTAAATGTTCATCTCGATTTTTCTCAGAATTTTTGTTATGCACCCTTATGATTTATTTGCATGATCATAAAGGGAAGAAAAATTACTATCGGCTTCCACTACTAAAAATCTAAGTCGTCATTTTTTTTGTGATGGTGTCATAACTGAAAAACAAATGAAAATCGGAAGATGAATTGTACATATTAATGTGTATTTTTAAAAACTAAAATCGACGTGATTCAGCGTTTTTTTTAAAAAAAAAAACCAACTGAGTTCGGTTTTTTCTTGATATTCCATACTTTAATCCCATGGCAAGCAAGATATGTACAGAGTGATATGTGTGCAGTTAGGAATTTGTATGCATTCCCATCAAAAATACAATATAAAATGATATAGCGGTGACCGCGGCGGTCGGCCAATGGGAAGAGGCGGCCCGATGGGCCGCGGCGGTATGATGATGCGTGGTGGTCCCCGCGGTGGTCCCCCAATGCGCGGCGGTCCCCGCGGCGGTGGAATGCGCGGCCGTGGCGGTTTCCCGCCACAATCAGGCGGCCCGCCCCCTGCCGGTCCAGCAGGCGACGCCCAGTCCTCTGGCAACTTGCAGCGCCTGGGCGGCCCTCCAGGACGTGGGGGTCCCTCCGGACCCCAACGTGGAGGCCCTGGCCGTGGCGGTCCAGGTGGGTTCCGTGGTAGAGGCATGATGCGCGGTCGAGGTGACTTCGGCGGCCGTGGTGGCGGTGATAGAGGAGGTCGCGGAGGACGTGGCATGGACAGAGGAGGACCGCGAGGAGGTGGACGTGGTTTCGATGGAGGACGGGGACGTGGTCTCGGTAGAGGTGGTGACAGTCAAGGGAGCAAGAGAGGAGGTGCCCCACTACCTAATGGAGGAAATAAGAGGCCAAGATTTGACAACAGCCAGTCCGCAAATGGTTATGGTGCTCCACCACCAGGGTTAGTTGAAATTTCTTTTAAAAATCTGTCCAAAAACTTTAGTTCCAAAATCGTTTATAAGGGCGCTACTTATTTCAGCTGTTATTTAAGATGATCCTATAGCGAGGAGACAATAGCTGCGCTCAAATAATAAATTAAGCATAATTTTATTTCAAAGAAAGGATTGCAAATAGTAACATGTCATAACTGGGCGCAATGACTACAGTGACAGATCAACTGAATTTTGTAGGTTAGTTTTGGATTTCACGCTGTTTGTCTTTAAAGTTATAATATAAGGTGGTTATAAGTTTTTTCGTTTTTGTTGTTTGCGATGTCTGAAAGGGATATTACGTTGTCCGCAATAAATAATTTCTTTGCTGACAATTTAAATTGTGTTGACAGAGAAGAAAATGCATTTGCATGTCAGGATTAAATAGAATCGAAAACTGTTACGACCTACGTTTTAATGATTTTGCACTTCTGCTTTAATTACAGTTTATTCAATAATTTTGGGTGTTTTAGATATTTATACGACATAAGTAGATAGATAATACATTAGAAATTTGTATTTATAAAGTTTAATAGATAAGATTTGCACTTTAAAGTTCTTTTGTACATTTTGAAAATAGCACATTTTTGTTCCCGTATGAATAACATGGGAGTATAAATCGGCAGAGGCTTGTTAGGGTTTTAGTTTCAATTTGCCGCCACAAATTGTCCGTTACACTAATGTAGTCTATTCTCAGTATAATAATAAATTAATAAATAATATGATATAAATGTAATAACGAATGAAATGAAAACTGCGTTGACACTTAAAACTTTGTATTGACGCTATAATTTGAATTATACATATAATATTCTGTATAGATTAGACACGAATAAATTAAACCAATACCAACAGCGAGTTTGGAACTTGAGTTTCTTGACAGATATTGTGATGTTTTCCGGTCTTGTATTGCGGTTCAGATCTCCCTGAAAATAAACAAAAATTTTTTCATTTCTTTAGCCGATCACAGCCCTACGGCTCTTCCCAATCAGGAGGCTTCTCTAACGCTTCCTCTGGCGGTTACGGCTCGCAGGGCTATGGCCAAGGCGGTCAGGGTGGATACAACAGCCAAGGATATTCCGGTGCACCTTACGGTGGATCACAATACGACTCTGGCGACTATTCCGGCGGGTATCCGTCCGCTGCCGCAGATTCAAGGAACAGTTACGGACAGTCCGGTTACTCGGGTGGTGATTCCAGTTATCCATCCCAGTATGGCAGCGCTCCAGCAGACAACTATTCAGGGTACAGTTCGGCTGGAGGGTACAGCAGCCAAGCACAGTCTTCCTTTGACGATAGTAGAGGATATTCCAACTCCGCAACATACGGTAAGAATGAAATTTATTTCATTATTTTAGAGAATATTCAAAGAAAGTTTCTTAAATTTGTAACGTTCATCATTGAAGTCGGGAATAGGATAGTTGGTAAAAAAAAAATAATGTTACTTTTTGCTATTAATTATGAGTAAACTAATTCTAAACATATTAATGTAAAAATTATTAGAAAATATAAAACTTTTCATTCATAATTTCCATAAGTTCGCGGTGGAATCCTTGTGACGATTATTAATCATTATATAGTTTGATCAAGTCTGTATGACTCTTACAAGCTTGTTGTAATACTACGACAAAGCGAATAAGTTGAATTATGTTTTAATTATATCATACAAATATTTACAGTATAATTCTAAAAATAAAATTACAGATACAAAAGTATTATTTAACAGTACGTATATTTTATAATTATTTATTTGAATACCAGATATTTTCAATTTTCTTATATAGACAACTTCATAATTTTGCCACCAGGCACCAGGTGGCTACGAGTTTATTTTCTTCGCCAGTAACAAACTTATACGCTAGTCAGTACACTCCAGGGAATGTACATAAATGTCATTTTTAGTTGACATTTAACCTATGTTTTACGTGTAGGACGACTGATTCGTGTTAAAATCTTTTTTTTTTTTTTCTATAGTGTGTCCCATTTAGAAGTGCCACCATTGGGATCTCGAGAACTATAAGAGATACGATGTCGGTTAAATGGAACTTTTTGTGCGCCTTTGGAAGGCCATCTCAGATGTGCTTTTGTTTTTCCAAAAATTCTCATAGCGCACTAGATAATGACGAAAAACTGAATATTGTTGATTTTTTCTTTCTCAAATAACTTCTAAACTATTAGTAATTGAGAAAAACGTTTCAAATATAAAAGATAGATATTTTTATTAACTAACCAGTGGCGTATGAAATAAATTTTTATATCCGTAAATTTTCGAGATATAACACAAACTTATATTTTTTTTAAATGGAACCCATATCTGATTTTAGTCTCAAAAAAATCAATATTTTTTTCTCTTTTCAATGATATAAGCGTTATTATGTTTTATATTTGTTTTGCTCCTAAAATTTAATTTTTCTCCTTATTTTTCTGAATTTTCTTATTATTTTCCAAAAAAAAACATTATTTTTATTAATTATATTGTATTTGATCAAAATAATTTGTTTTATGCCTTTATTACTTAATATTTTCATTTTAGACTCATAATTACAAATTACACTATGATGAGCCAAGGGCGACCTGATACAAAATATTATAAAAATTAATTTGATACGAATTTTGAGCAAAATTTTCTAACGAAATAAATTATTTAAATACAAGGAGTATTTCCAAATAGAAATCTACCAATATTTTCAAAATAATTGTAAATTTAATACAAAATAAGGAAAAAATAATAATTTTGAAGGCAAAAAAAAATATAAAACATAATAACCCTTACATCGTTGAAAAAAAAAATATTTATTTTTTTCAGAAAAATATAAGTATAAAAATTTATTTCGTACGCCACTGGTTAATAAAAATATCTATCTTTTATATTTGAAACTTTTTTCTCAATTATTAATAGTTTAGAAGTTATTTGAAAAAGAAAAAATCAACAATATTCAGTTTTTCGTCATTATCTAGTGCCCTATGAGAATTTTTGGAAAAATAAAAGCACATCTGAGATGGCCTTCCAAAGGCGCATAAAAAGTTCCATTTAACCGACATCGTATCTCTTATAGTTCTCGAGATCCCAATGGTAGCACCTCTAAATGGGACACACTGTATATCAGTAAATTTAAGACAAGGTAATGAAACTAATGAATTTGTGTGAAAATGAATTATTTCTTTTGAAATAGTGCTTCTCTCAAAAATATAAATCTTTTCAGATAAAATTGGTAGTCAACTACTGTATTGTGTAGAGTGTACTACCGAGAGTGTACCGCTAAGGCAAGAAACACTGTTCTATGAAAAAAGCTATTTTCTCATAAATTTAAAAACAAATAATAATTATCTATGATGGTAATTTGACATTTGAAACCTGAAAACATTTGTGTTTTCCTGATGATACATTTTGACTGAGATATTTTATAATTTTTGTATATATTTTTTGTGGTAGGGTGATTGATAACTGAAGGAATGTTTTTATTTGAATTTTAGATGCACAAGGCTACGCTGGTGCCGCAGGCGGCGGTTACGGGAAGCAGGAATACGGTAAGTTTGCCAGACGCTTTTAAACCACAATTATTTCCCGCGCACAATTCTGTTAATAAAACGACAAAACAGAAAAACTGCGTGCCAGCAGTATTATGTAGAATTAAATACAAAGAATTTATTTTTATTTTCATATTCAGATTTTATAATATTTACAAAAGTCTCATGTGTAAATTTACCATTTTTTACTTATTTTATGTACATAAAGTCATAAGCATTTTTACCGAGGGCAAACATTCAGTTGTGTTTGTTGTTTATTACATAAGTTGTACTTATTTAAAAGGTAAAATACAAAATGCAAAGAAATGAGCGAGGAATGGATCACTGAAGATTTGTCATAAACGTCTAGATTAAATGAGAAGACATATATGTTGTCATGTGAATTGTCCATTTGACGGCAGCTAAGCTTGCCAAAATATGTAGTTTATAGTAGGGAAATTTTAATTTATTAAGTCACCAAAAATGTAATTTCGTTATCTGAAATTGTATCCATTGTCAATCAATAAAAACATTTAACAAACAAATTCACTGGGGCATTACGAAACTTTGCTATTATGTCCGAATCAATATTAATTCGGAACTGGCATTACCAACAATGTTTCAGGAGCAGGATATTCTAGGGAACCGTACGCAGGTCAGGCAAGGCGATTTTAATGTGTTGGTAACATAGATGCCGCTTACCAAACTCCTCTTGTAACATTAAGTAGTTATTATAATAAATATCATTATTGATTGATACCTGTCTGAGACGTCGTGAACAAATGTTAATCTTATTTACTTATTTGCGGTCGCTTCTGTTCAACGATTGTAGAATAATATTTTATTACGTAACTCATATTTTAGATAGTTATACATTTTATTATATTTAACAATCAACAAAAAAGTATTATTGTCAATTAACTGTCATAATTGTGTTGATTTTACAAGGTAGTATATATTAGTCGTATTACTAGTTATGCAATCTCAAGTAAGCAATTCTGAGAAAACATATTCATATGCACTGTATGTCATGTGACGAAAAACCGGAATGTACTAAAATAAATATAATTTTTATGTTTAATATCACGATAATGATATAGTCTTTTCATTGTACACGAACCAAATTATTAATCGATTATAAAGATTACTAAAACAGAAACAAGAATTACTTGTCATATTATAATCCAATAAAATAAATCATAATTATTATAAAGAAAATATGAATTGAATTACAAATATTATGGCCCATAAAACTATAATTTTATTGTTTTCGTAATGTTTTATGAAGTGTCAAACCACACACTATTAAATTTAAAATCGATATAATCGATTATTATAACTGATATAATAATTCTTTAACCTTCTAGTTTATTTTATAAATAAGGTAAAATATTCTTTTCTGTGCACTGTGCGTAAGTTCTGCTGTAGGCAAAACTTTACGAAGCATTTTTACTAATCTGCACCATAAAAATAATGAAAAAAGGTAATTATTACAACTATTATTTGTTGTTTACAAGATATGCATGAAAACTGATCTGACCTAGCGATGTTATTTATTTTCTATAACGAATTTTTCGTTTTGTTGTTTTGTTAAACAATTTCAGAATTCATCTTAGCACAAATCCGTTTAAACGGACTTAAGTAACTGCACACGTTTTATAAAACGAAGTGCTTTTGCAAAAATAAACAAATTGTTGTCACTTTAACAACAAATGGCACCGATTATTGCTTTTCAAGGATATGAGCAGCCCGATTAATTCTAGGTAAAGTATTCGTACCATTCAAATTACCTACCTACTGTATTTTTTTATAATGCCTTCCATAAGATTTTTTGTACATTTATTTTGTACTTTATATTTCTTACAATTTAACAATCATTTTAAATATTTTACAAATAGTTTTTATTTGAAATATTCGCAGAAGCCCCAGTTTGTTATACAAAAAAAGTTGATTGTGCTTACACAAGAATGAAGAAAATATGTAAATTTTAATTCTTTCAATATTTTTACGATTTACATTATTTTTTATTTAATAGGCTATTCCAGAAATTAATAGTAAAAAGCGAAAGTATGTACTTAATGAATTAATAAAGAAATAAAATTGTATAATTAAAACACTTCGGAACTAAGGGGGTTTTATATAGTGATGCAACAGATGGTGGTTTTTCAAAACCTGGATAACATATTCAGCCCAATTAGAAAACGAAACCAGATAACAGATTATCCGGCCGGATAATAAACATGTATAGTTTATTAATTTTTAATTATAAATTTTGCTAATGGGGTATTCCACTCAATTTTTTTTATTATTTTAAATTAAACTTCATTCAGTTTTGAAGCAATTCATAGTATTAAATTTTTTTAATTGTTCCTAGTTTAAGAGTATTTTATTTTCGAGAAATCAGTGTAACGTCACATTTCCTCTATACTTATCTTTCTCACACTGCTCTGAGTACGCTGCGAGAGAAAGATAGCAATTGTATGACGTCAATTTTCCCTTTTAGCAAATGTGAAATATCTCGTAAAGTAATTATTTAAAAAATGTTTTCATTGTTTTAACTATTATTTACTGAGCCATACTTTAATGTTAAATTGAATTTTTTAAAATTTTTTTGTTATGGTGGAATACCCCATTCGCGTTCGAAAATATTACTTTCGTGTTAAACTTTTACACTTTTTTGTACTATGTATGTATATATCGAGTTTTATCTATCAATATCATAAAGACATTATAATATTAACAGAGAAACATTTTTTCACTCTAGCCTATAAAAATATCGTTATTGACTCATTATTGTTTCGTGCTATTACTTTTCTATACCTACAGATCAATTATTGACCAAAGCAATAATAATGTTATCGTTTTCATTCCATTATTTTTGACACCAGATGTCATATTGCTTAAAGTCAGCCGCCAATGGAATAAATTTCGTAACTAATTCTTATAATTAGGTATGTGCTAGTAGTGAAAAAAATAATATATACACCACGGTTACGAAGAGCATTATTATACTCCCGAGGGATTATAATCTTTCGCTCGGTCAGTAATGATACTCTTCATAACCTTGATATATAATATACTATTATAATACAAATCAATTTTTACTATACCGTGTTTTTAAACTATAGACAGCACTAGACGAAGTCACATTTACACCACTAGAAGTTACCAAAAAAAGTCACTAGATTTATTTGGCGGGGGAATTGAAATGTTAAAATGAAGGTCTCGTCAGCATTTATACTTTCCAAGTTATATTTTCATTAACCAAAACTGTTATAGATAATCTACTTAATTTATTCATATAAAATCATAAATACATAACTTTTAATTATAAATTAAATAATTGCATTATTTTTTTGTAATTCATTGATGAAAAATTTATATACCGTGAGTATTTTTTAAAGTGAAACATTGGGTTTGTCATATCCATGGTTACTTGACACTTGACATTTGATTGACAGCAATGTATTTGCCCGTTCCATTTAAAATGAAACATAGGGAACGAATTTGACATTTAATAAGACGTCAATAGAGGTTAATTTTGTTTAAATAATTATACCTGCATTCTAAATTAAAATTAGTTGGAGAAAAATATAGTGTGCACCTTGTGCCCGAGTAGTTTTCTGACTCGGCTAAATTTCTTACAATATTTAAATATAATGCTTTTGCCAAATTCATTCCCCATGTGTCATTTTAAATGAGACAGACAAATACATTGCTGTCAATCAAATGTCAAATCATAACTTATAGGGAAATTCAAGTGTTATCTGTCTTATTGACAAGATGTCATTAGAGGTTAATATTGTTTAAATAATTATACCTGTTTCTAAAAATTAAATTTAGATGTAGAAAAAATACTGTGTGCACCTTGTGCCCGAACTATGTTTAGTTCTCTTGAGTGGTTTTCTGACTCCGCTAAATTTCTTACAATATTTTAATATAATACTGTCAGATTCGTTCCCTGTGTTTCATTTTAAATGGAACGGGCAAATACATTGCTGTCAATCAAATATGAAGTCGTAACCAAGGATATGACAAACTCAATGTTTCACGTTAAAAAATACTCACGGTATTATACCTATTTTTATTCGTGAAATGTCACAAAAAGAGAAATGAAACAAAAAAATTCAACAAGTGATTTGACAACTACTGAGAGTTTGACGTTTCAATTACACGTTAAAAAATACTCACGGTATTATACCTATTTTTATTCGTGAAATGTCACAAAAAGAGAAATGAAACAAAAAAATTCAACAAGTGATTTGACAACTACTGAGAGTTTGACGTTTCAATTACGTTTGAAGGTTAACTTGAAATTTCGTCTGGTTAAATGCGGCTTCACGAAATAGCGCAGCAGCCAATCACAGGCTTTGAATTTCTCTCTAGAATTTCTAGTTACTGTCTATAGTTTAAAAAAAGTGTTTTTTCTCTAAATGTTTACTCTGTATTTTTTTTTCTACAACCGTTCATGAAGTACGTGCTTTACGCACTCGGTACAATGTGTAAAATGTAACTTGTCAATCACTAATACGAGAAAAGTACTGATACCTGTACACTCGTAGGAAAACTATTGTATGCTACTCGTGTGTAAATGGTATTTTTTATCTCGTAAAACATCGCACTCGACCAAAAAGTACTGCTTTACACACTTGTTACATAAATAACAATTATTTCATAGCTGCAATAAATTTTATTAAAAAAAGAAATAATTTAAATGCATTTGAAATTCAAATTTTAAATCTCCGTTCAAACGGAACGGTTATTCGGCGAAGTTCGCCAGATAGGCCGGATTATCCGTTGCATCCCTAGTTTTGTGTAGATTGAGAGCTGTATTCTTTTGGTCAAAATCTCACTTCCTGTCAGCTCTTCAGATACCTTAGTGTTGTAATATTAATCTATTTTTTATAAATGTAATTTAGGACGAATAACATTGAAGAACAATGAGAACAACGAAGAAAACAGTTTGAGATGGAGAGTCATATTCGTGACGTCCATTTATTTTTTCAAACTTTGCGTAATAATGAGAATTGTTTCACCGTATTTTCACCAATAGTCTTAGTTTTACTTATATTATCAGATGATAAAAAATGATGGAATAGCCTATTGTTGATGTGTTAATATCAAAGTGTTATAAATGTTGAATAAAATAAAAAATAACGCGTAAAAAAAATTGAAAGCAACAATAAAGGACAACTAAGAAAAAGGACACAAGATCCTTCAAAATAAAATATACATTGGATACTAAGCAACAAATACTGAGCAAAATATACAATGGTAAATATGATTACATTTTATAAAAAAAAATATTAAGCTATTACAATAGCAGAGCATTTTTACGATAACTTATGCATAAGTTTATTAGTTTATATCGACTAACATTTAATATTTTTTTCTTGTCAAAGTAGATTTGCAATCTATAAATTTTAAATTAAACGTTTACATCTTGCCCCAAATTTCTTTATACTAATTTTTATTTGGTGTGCTCCAGGTTTCACCTGAAGATTTTGACAACCACTGTTGAAATCTGCACTTCTGGTCATGCGAATCATAGTCACCATCTTCTTCCAAGTCAGGGGGTTATAAGTATCTTATTTTTCAGGATTCAATTCTTCAAATTTGTACCTCAGTACAAATTTGAAGAATACTTTATAAATAAAATATTTTTCTTAGAAATAATTTTTTCTTTCAGGTTTTGTGTACTTTGGAGAAGGAGAAATAAATATTTTTTAGTTTAAATATTGTTTCATTTGACATTCTGTTGCCCAACAGTTAATTCATTATAAGATTATTGTTTAACTGCATTTCTAATTGAGAGACTGTGAGGGCGTTACTTAATTGATACTTATCTCATTTTACTGAGAAGAATGCCAATGGTCCTAAACACATCGTAAATACTGGTTTCCAAGAAGGATGCTTTGATTTTGATTGGGCTTTATTTAATTTTTTTCTAGGTGTTTGGTTATAACTTTTTTTAAAGTTTAGGTGAAAAGGAAGAATACTACAGTTCAAGAAGATCGAAGAAAAAAGAAAAAATCACCGTGAAGACCTAGGAAGGACATTAATGAAACAGTGAATTATGAATATGAAGACCAAAGAAATTAATTATTCGTTGTAGACTATAATTAGCGCTTCCAAAATGAACACTACATGATGGCATGCCAAAGAGAATGAAGCTTTATGTTTTAAAGCAAATTTTAACTTTTGTAATTGATATATTGCTTATTAAAACCCAGGCAACATTATCGGAAACCTGTATATAATAACATCTTTTTTCGTATTTTAAACAGTAATGTACTATTTTAATATACTCAAAATCGTAGAGTAATGGGTTACTTTACAACATAGCAACCGTTACTGCATAGCAATGGTTTTGTCATTAAAATATATTTTGACGCAAGGAATTTATTTTTATTTTTTATTATTTATCTTCTACATCGTTTTCCATGTTTTTTCATCATCTAGATCCATCGTTTTGCAAATCGATCTCCAAAAATTAATTTGTTAGAGGTTGTAAGGTACCAAAAATAATTGTTAAGTTACTTTGTTACTGAGAATCAGACTACTGTTTTTTTTTTTTTTTTTAGATGTTTTTACATTTACAATAATATTTATTCATCCACGAGAATACCTTGTTCAATTGTTTCTTATGTACGAGTTAGAAGCAAAAAGCAAAAGAATACATAGTTAAAGGCAATTATCAGAGTGCCATGGAAACAAAATAATAATTTATATTACTTGTTTCTGGCATATCTGACAGATTTGTCATTTCTTTTTATTTTATTAGAATTTGTGGTTATTTCTTTTTCTATATTAACTTTTCCATTCTAATAAAAGATATGTGAAATCTGTCGGATATGCCAGAAACAAGAAACAAATTATTGCTTTTGTTTCTACGGCACTCTGATAATTATCTTAAATCGCGTATTTTCTTTTGCTTCTAATTCATACATAAAAAAAATTGAACAACAAACTTAGTACTGAATCGATGCAGTTTTTCATTCTGAACATTGAATTTCCTATGTTCGAAATTTTATTTATTGTTATACAAAATTAAATTTTATATGGCCCAAAATAATTTAAAATTATTACATATTACAATATTTCAATAAAAACATTTACATTAAATTTTAAACGTCCCGCAATATTATTAACAAGTAGGTTCCAACTCGCACAGGCCGGCCGATTACCTCAGAACTTTAGTTTATATTGACGCGTTGTTTGTAGTATTTCGTATAGACTTTCATGCGTTAAAAATAAACAATAAATACGTGAATAGTGCGTGAACTGATGAAAATATTGTGTAAAAATGTGTATTGTGTGCGTGTGGACATTGATTGAATGACAGTAACTGATAAGACTTTCCAAAAACCATAAATCGGTTTGATATAAAGCAAAGAAGGAGCCGTTGAACACGTGCTGTTGTTTTCGAGATGCATCAAAATGTAAGTGGTCTTTGTAATTTTAATAGCCATATTAAATAATTTATAGGGGGCACAGAAATGATTAAATTATGATCCCATTTTGTAAACATAATTATGATTGCGAATATTGAAGTCATGTTATTAGGATACCTGAATAAGTCTAAAATACATAATAAATGAAAACATAATATTTACTGATATTTTATTAGTATTACCTTCTAAGTTAATATAAATATCGTTTCACAATAAATAAATTTATTATTGTTAAGCAGTGGAAATATAGATATTTTCTTTTATACATGTTTTAGGTACGTATGAATTTTTAATTATAAAAGTTAAGCAAATTTTGCTACAGATAAACACCCCATTTCTGTAACAAAGTTGCTAACTACTGGCAACATTGCTATAGCAAATAACTGCAAGCGCTGAAGAAAATATGAAAATGACAGGCTATTTTTTTTTAGTAGTGTTCCTAAGACTTAGCAACTTCCTTATAGAATAGGGGTGAATATTTGGATAGGTGCTCGTGCTAGTTACTATAAATATGTATATTAATACAGTTTTTTCTTTTCCTATTATAATAAATGATACTTATCTATGTAATTATAAAAATCATGCATTTTTGAATGTGCCAGTCTACTTCTATTCGCAGATTTCTGCAATGACTAGAGAGTGTGCAACGAAACGCGGAAATTGGCTCTCCTTTACAGTAATATCAAGAATAAAAAGTTGATTAAAATTTGTGGCACTAGATATTAGAAAATAAAATGACATTTTCGTCAAAAATCAGAGAGCTATGGAAATAATAATAATAATAATAATAACCAATATCAATTAGGATGAAGTTTATCTAAAAATAACAAAATAAATAAAGACAATAATACATGAGTAACAAAAAGTTACACGCTATTTCCATGGTTATTAGAGACGATCACTAAACTAAAGAAACAACAAAATACAGAGACATATGCATCGATACATTCATAAGAGAAAGATACAAGTTGTTTCCATGGTTACTAGAGACGGCCACTACACTTGTTAAGAATACTGAATTCAGCCCGGTGATTAATTAACATTAATAACACTGAACTTTGTTTTGTTTTTTTTTTTTCTTTTTATTTCCATAGCTATCTGATTTGTGACAAAAATGTCATTTTATTTTCTAAAAATATTTAGTGCTACAGATATTCTACTGCACTAAATGCAAATAAACTTTTGCTCTAAAATCTTCAGGAGAGCCAATTTCCACACATTTTTAAAATCTTATGTTCTTAGCAGTAGGGTCACGTATGTTTTTAGAATTTTATTTTCAAATTCAAAATATTTTCAATAATAATACATGTCAACATTCTTTTTTTCTACTCCTTAAAATCTCCTAATCAATCTTCGTTGGTAATGCTTTCAAAATAATCATGAATTGCAACATTAATCTTTCCTTCAGACGAAAAACTTCTGCCCCGTACCCCATATTTTTTTTTAAGATCTGAGTGAAGTTGTAGCCGAAAAAGGGATTTCTTCACTAAAAACGTAATATTTAATTTTTGCAACTTAATTTAAATGACAAATAAATAACTAACTTTAAAATGAAAGTTCAAATTTTTATTTCCACGGCCTATCTGCTGTTTTTATTCACAATAATTCTAATGCGACGTGACCCTCGTGTAGGAATTGAGTATTGAAGCCGGGCCGTTCGAATCATAATCGACATAATGCACACATCCACGCGCCTCAATATATTTTATAAAAGAAATTGATTTTCCGGGGCAGGACATGTGAACAAAATAAATCATTTTGATACTATTACATTGTTGTATTTGAATCATTTGATGAAAATAGTGTGCATTAAAGAGCAATTTATTTAATAAATAATAGTACGAGTAACCCTGAACACCCATAAACCAATTCCTTTTTCTTTTTGGCGGGCTTGTCACCAGGATGATCTTCATCTCGTTCGGTTGCGTTCAGTGAAGTTGCCCGAGCACGACGCGTGCTTAGCGTGGGCTCGTCTTGAATGATTTATAGTAGCCAGACAAAAAGATTTATTATTTTAATAATGAAATTATGCTTATCCGGGATATGCATGTGTCTCATTGTTGCTGGTCAGCTGCTCATTCCAGCTCCGTGATAAATCGTTGTGCAATCCGTGTCGGCATGCAGCGCTGCTCTGTTCGCGGCAGCAGCGGGAACTACTCTGGCGTAATGTTTCGTATCCGGTGTTACGGTAACAATGACATGTGTCTGGATGGGATGGACGCTGGATGTTGCTGGATGGATGGACGGACGTCGGTTGTCCAGGGAACGGAAAGGCCCTACCTAAGGGACTTGACCGGGGGATTTAGATATAGTTTAATTGGGATTAAAGTTGTTTTGGAGTATTTAAATTACTAACGACGGTTTATACGCCTTACAAAGTTTTATTCAATCTGTCGCACATAAGTAGTTTCTAAATTATCATTTAATTCTTAACGGGAACGCTATTATAATTAATACAATTAACTCTATTGTATTTTATAAGGTCGCGTGGCTTTGTACGTTAGGCGACGGAGTTATTCAAATTCAACAATTATTATTATATCTTTTCTTTATAAATAAATAATATATATATATATATATATATATATATATATATATATATATATATATATATATATATATATATATCATCACGGCATATTACCAATTTCTGAGTGTGCCAATCTGCGTTATATACAGTTTTCGGTAATGATAACATTTGTACTGTGCGAGCCTTTATCAGTCGTCACCTCACGGGCACTCATTGTTGGTGTGGAGAATGCACCACAGGGGTTAATTTTGTGCCATTTAAAATTAGAAATATTTGGCTTCGGTCGGGATCGAACCCGGTTCCCCGGATTCGCGACCAGACAATGAACAAGTTCCTCTTACTCTTCTAAATGTTCGAGATTCTTTCAATTCACTGATGAGATTGGTGGTATTTCTGAAGGGTATATGATGAAATATCTGAAGGAATATATGTATTTATAATTTGAAATATTTAATTATAATAAAATAAGATATTAAATGTACTTCCCAGAAAGTCTTCAGTAATGTCTTTGGATTTTTAACACTGATATGTATCTGTTAATTACAAACATTTTAATTTTTCAACTGGTTTCCATGGAGTTGTTCGGGCTGTGAGATTGATTACAACATATTTTTATCAGGGCATCGAACCCGCCAAAAACTGGGTTCGGTTTAGGTTCAGGTTAATTTGTTTTTTGAAAGATGGGTTCGGGTGCGGTTCTGATTCAAGCATTAATAAAATTTGCGGTTTTGTTCGCGGTTCAGATTCGAAATAATGTAAAATGAGAGCCGGAATTTACGCAAAACGCAACAAGAGACGAACACAATTTTCACGAAAAGTCAGCCCAGACAGCAACGCAGACGCCTAAGACCGCGATTATCGGCTATATTTACTTTTCGAACTAAAAATTAACCTGAACCGGAGTTAAACCCCGGACCTGAATTTTAATACTCGGTTCGGTTTCGACTTAGGTTCAATTAAAAATATATCTGAGGTTCGGTTCTCGGTTTGGGTTCCCTAAAATGTTACGGTTTGGTTCCGGTTTTGGTTCGGTTCAGGTTCGGGTTCGATGCCCTGATTTTTATATATTTATATTTCTCTAAATCTATAGAAGATATAAAAAAATTAAATGTACCGGACAGATTTTTATATTCTTTGATATTTGTAATAATATAAATTTTTAAAAAATAATATTTAGAATTTTTTATCTAGAAATTAGTGCTTACGAATGTCCAATTATTACTAAAATCTAATCAGTCATTAATGTCAGATTGGAGGAACCGTAATTAAACACGTCTTAAATTTTAATAGTATTTGAAAATCCGTGGTTCCAGAATTCACACACACACACTGACCTCACCGTAAAAATGTTATAATCGGATACTAAGGACCTTAAAAAGTGTTTATTCACTAAAATCAATATGTGATTTTTAGCATGAATCCAATATCTCTCAGCGGAGGTAAAGAACCATATTATTACCCAAACATTTTTTCTTTATCTCTCATAACAAGCGAAAACAAATTTTAGCTTATAGCTTAAAAACAAAAGACGATCGAAAATTCCTGGAGAGACTATTAAATTTGCATGAAAAACTGGCCCTAGATGTTGCTTTATTATTAGTATTGCCAAAGATATGCTAAAAAATGGCAAATATTTTTATGTGCACTACATGACACGCCGTTTTTAATATTCGGATATAATAATTGAAACAGACTGAATAATATAAATGATTAATGAACAAACTATGTCTGAAGTGAAGATATTGCACAAGGGAATACGTTCATTTAACGTCATGTGCTTGTCTAATAACTTGAAGGGAACCCGGGTAATTAAATAGGGCGCGTTCTGTTATGACTACAATTAGGGTATATTCCAAAAATAACAAATTTTAACCGTGGTTAACCAAAAGTGTTCCAATAATATCAAAAGGTAAAAATTATACATTTATGAAACATGGTACTGGTTAAAATGGTTGCAACCGAAGCGCACCAACGCAACCGTGATTTTTACTCGGTTTTGTCGGTAGCATCTGTCCTTTTTCATAAGATGTCGGTTAGTGGTTTAGATACTATTTATTAACTGTTTGATATTTGCATCTATTTTCTACGGTTTGCATTGTACGTATTTTAATTTTCCTTTCCATAATTTAGTATTATGAAAAACGATAGATGTAATGTTTTGAAAAAAAAATTTAGAGTTACCGCAAATCACCCGCAAATGAAACCAAACTGTTTCAATCTTCGAGCATATCCTGACTAGAGAAGTAATTCCCTATACCAGTGCATAGGATGTTGTGATCGGAAGACATGTAGGCGGGGGGCTGGAAGTCATGGTGAATTGCGGGCAGTGTTTTGTTGTGTTATATGTCACTACTTGTCATTTTACTGTAACCAAACCTTACTTTTTGCGTGTAGTTTGTGAGTATATCTCAGAGTATATCAAATTGTAATGAAAAATACAAAGAAGTAAAGATATTTCGTTTCATGTGTAAGTAACCGGGATTTTTTTTACAAATGTATTAAACAAAGTGTAACTTTTAGGTTCCGATCACAACAAACACGTGACTAGAACCAGTCTGTAACCTAAATCATGGTTCTGGTTATTATATTTTATTTTTGGAATATACCCTAGTAATAGGTTAGATTTTCCTGTCACTTTTGAATTTATAGCGGGAAGATTTGAAATATTTTCTTTTACACTATTTCATTGCTGCTAGTATATTTTCTAATTTTTATTGACTGGTACACGTGTATAATGTGGCACACCTTGGAAATTTTATTATAAATAGTCTTGTTCATTTCGTTAACTATTTAAAATACAATTCTTCATCTTTGTAATTAATGTTTTAGAATATTCTAACATTTAATTATATTTTTATGCTTTTTTAATTTCATGCTAATGGAAATACGTTTCTTCACGAACAAGATATACAGTTAATGTTTCATTTTTAAATTTTTATTCATTATCGTAAACCTGATTCAGAATTGGTGATGAATCAAGATTAATAGTAGTTGATGCATATGTGAGAGAGTATTTATTTTTATGTGCATGTTTTTCGGCTCACTGAAATACTGGTTGAGGTAATAAGAATAACACTTTAAATAGGTCGTTGCACCAGTTAAATTTTATTGGTATTTATTATGCCGTATATGGACATTAATTTTACCATAAAATAACATATTTTACCAACAATGATTACATAGTAGATATCAATCATTATAAAACGTAAAAGAGACATTAAATGTAAATAATGATTATCAAAAATAAAATCAATTGAATATTGAAACGCCAGAAAAAAATTATTATCACGGTTAGATACGAGACATACATTTCTGAATGTACTAATCTTCTTTTATTCGCAGATTTCGTTAATGACAATTAATGATGGACCGGATGGTCGAAAGTTCGAATCTCAGAATTTCTTCGTTCTTTTTCATTAAAATCGATCAATAAATCTGATCTTATTTTTCTATTTTTAAGTAGATAAAAATGACGAAACAAAATCCATTTCTCTTAAATTTCTGGAATCCTACGAAATTATGGAAACCACAAAAGAAAGATTATTAGAATTGACGAATAAATATCTATCATTTGTTACAGTTTTTAATTCTGAACATTTTTTGTATTTACATTTTTGTTTCAAATTTAATACAGCTCAAATTACAGACATATGTAAACACCCGGGCCCATATTACGAGCACACTTTTATAAAAAAAAGCGTTTTTATGGAACGCGGTTTTACATTATATTCTTATGAGGATTGTGCTCCTAGTGCTCCAAGAAAGTGCTATTATTATAAAACTGCGCTTGTCAAGTGTAACTTCAGCACTCGAAACTATTGTGGAGAGCGCACCACTAGGACCACTTTTATGGACATACATTTCAAATTTGTCCAAAACTCAACAGGTCACATAACGCCATCAGTTATGCGACCCCATATAAATACATGATAGCATTAAAAGCTTTAATGTTTAGGCATCGAAAGTAAATATTTTGTTTAGGAATATCCCTTGAACAAATAATCTCATCGATCCGTCATATTTCACATACATAGATGATTGATTTTGTAAATAATACACTGAGTTTTTGCGTGTTAGTTTAGGCATTTTCTTCCTCTGTATCTACTTGGTGCAACCAGTTCTTATTTTACCAATTCATTATTAAAATCTTCCCCTCCAGAGATGCATTTCGGTGCATTCGGTTAGCGAACGCTTGAAGTTCTAGCTCTGGAGCCAGTTCGTGTTCGGCCACCAAAGTGGACGGTTGGCACGCTCTGCCAGCCTTAGCAGCAACTTCGCGAACTCCGTAGTTCGTTTGTTGCGCGCGCTCAATCCATTCTTGTAATCAACAGAATTTTGTAATCTACCCATTGTTGTGCAGTGACACTAATTATTTGTTTTGTAAAATGCATCCCACTTAGGCAAACCCACTCTGTATGACGATATTGGTAAGCTATGAACTAATTTTAATAATAGTGTCATTAGTATTGCTAGGCACGTTTTGTAATCTATGTGGGGTAAATATTGGATAAAAAGTTGGAGGAATTTTGTCGTAAATCAACATCCCCCTTCGAAGTTTGAATTGTTATAGGGCAACCCCCTTTGTGAAATTTAAATGGAAATGATGACAGGGTAGTATTAGAATTTATTACTAGATTAACCGGTATTAGGTTTTCCCAGGGTGGAACTAATTTGAAAATATGAACAATAATTTTTTTATACCGAGAGTAAAAGTCATTTTCTATTGAATCAAAATTGAAAGAGGATTGTGTTTTGCATTTAGAGACGAAATGTGACGATTTTTCCCCTAGGGCAGATAATTTTAAAAATAGAACTAAATTACAATTATTGAAAGCAATTTTCACCAAACTATCAACAAATATCTGTTGTATTGGTAACGATTTAAAAACTTTGAAAATTCTCTATTCTGTTAAAAATAAAGTTTTCTATCGTCGGTCATGGAAAAAATAATACACGTAACACGGTGTTAATTAAAAAGCGGGCCATATACGTGTAACATGGAAAATCAGTTTTCTTTACGTAAAAATACCCAATTAATTTTAGACAGAAATTAAAAAGTTGTAAATAATTCAATTATACACCTAAATCACTAAACAGATTTTATTTTGCACGTTTGGTAACCTCTAAAATCAAATATGTAGCGATACAGATTACAGATAATATTCTAACCCTAAGTCCCAAAAAATATTTTGTTTAATTAATTATCAGTCTGTACGTGCTACACTCTTACCCAAATTTGGGCATTGTTCAAAAAAATTTTTCGGACAATGCCCGAATTAGAATACTGAATTTAAAATGTAACATCACCTCAGGAAAGAATGCCATTTACCATTTTTCCTTCGGTGAAAAGTGAGATTTAGGCGTTTAACATGGGAATTCAGTTTTTCTTTGCGTAAATGTTACCTAAATATGTTATGCAAAAATACTTCAAATAAAAATTACAGAGATTTAAATTCTGCATCTAAATCATATGAAACAATTATTCTGGCTTTTCACATAAACGTAAATATTAATTATAAAGTTACAGTTTTTATTAGCTTTTAGTCCAGGCAGCCATGGATTTATGACATAAAATAAACAAATGCTTTATTTTTAACTGTCATTTATAACTAAATTTGGATTAGAGCATTAAATTAAAATGTTTTAGTTTTAATTGACAGTTAAAACAATGCATTTGTTTATTTTTTTGTTATAAATCACTAAAAGCTCATAAAAACTGTAACTTTATAATTAATTTTTACGTTTATATGAAGAGTTAGAATAATTGTTTCACATGATTTAGACGCAGCATTTAAATCTCTACAACTTTTATTTGAAGTATTTTTGCCTAAAATAATTAGGTAACGTTTTCGCAAAGAAAAACTAATTTCCCATGTTAAACGCCGGACTCACTTTTCCATTTACACCCTGCACAAATTACACCTCTGGAAAAATCATGCATTTCTCTCCTATATAATAAATTATTTAATTTACTGCTGCAGCAATAAAACTGCCCATATGCAATATGAATAAATAATTTTAATTGCTTTCTCATATACAATAATTTTTAAAATTACTAATTTATTTTCTCATTAAAACAATTTTTACCAGATTAAAACTCTATAAAACTAGATTAAAATTTCATAATTGTCTCAATTAATAATTGAAACGAAGCAGAAAGATAAAATCATTAAATTTTTTGTGATACTCCACTCGAAAATAAATTTCAAGTAAATATTAGCATTCGTTGACACTGAGGTAATGGATTTACAAATCACATATCAAGCGCTATTAGTGTAACATGCTCTTTCGCTTACCATGGCTCGAAAATATTAATTATTTACTGCTAAAATCCCACCGAAATTAAGATTGACAAGTTAGAAAATTTTGGCTCGTGCAACTGATTGTTATTTTGTTTTGATAAGCGTATCATATCAAAACAAAATACTACGTTAACAAGGTCATGATTGTGTATTTTAGTCCATTAGATAATTTTAAAACTTATTTATAATTAACGTGATTATCTTCTGGGATAAAAAATGTTGTGTCGTAAATGACTAGTGCAAAAAGCAGGTTCATAGATTTCACGCTTTCCTTTTGGAGGCACTCATCAATAATTTAATAAATTGGTTTTACGTTAACGGTTGTTGGAAAAATTGCAAGTTGTATCTAAAACAAAGAAAAAGAACAGCATCAATAATTAAGGTATAATGGTACTATCATGACAGTCTCCAACAAAAGTTTTGATAAGTAAAACAATCTGTTGTGGCCAGCACAAGACCTCTCGCCATTTCCATGTTAGGCTATATAATTATGTATTGTATTTAACATTTCTAGTATACAGACAAAAATTCTAATTACATCTATTACCAATATATTTTTATATTTTTTAATTCGTTATATAAATAAGTTTCCTCTTATTCTTCTAAATGTTCGAGGTTTTTTAAATTCATTGACGAGATTGGCGGTATTTCTAATACGTATATGTAATATCGTGACAAAAAAAAAAAAATATGCAGTTGGCAATACGTTTCTGCAAAGAAGTAGTTTTATTCTACATACACAACACCAGGTGAAAGCGGAAATATTATGTGACTTATCATTTTGATAATAAATACAAATAGGGCCCTGACAGCTAAAAGGATATTGAGTGATTGAAATGCTTTAGATTAATTCTTATGGGTAATGTAAGAAATAAAAGTACGTGGGTAAGGGAAACAACAACCATTTTAATAAACAATTGTAAATATGGCCAAATTTAAATTTTCAAATACGCAACAGGAAATCAATTTTTTGTATCAGTGTAACCAATTTCAATTTTTTGTTATTGTCAACTGAATAAGTTCTTTTTGATTGATTTTTGTGTCTATAATTTTAAATATTTAATTAATAATGAAATAAATATTAAATGTATTTCCCAGAAAAAGCCTTCGGTATCTGGATTTTTGACACTGATTTTTTTCTGTTAATTACAAACTTTTTAATTTTTTAACTGGTTTCCATGGAAATATTTGGGGTGATTCATTACCTACAATGTATTATTTTATAATTCTCTATCTCTAAATATATAGAAGATATAATAAAAATGTTCAATGCATCGGATAGAGATTTTTATATTTTTTAATATTTGTAATAACATAAATTTCCAAAAAGTAATACTTAGGATATTTTTTTAAGGAACTATTACTTCCGGTTGTCCAATTGCAGGGTTGTTGCAATTTTGCCCGACCCAAAAAAACCCACCCGGGTTTTTTTAAAAAAACCCACCTAAAAAAACCCACCTAAAAAAACCCAAAAAAAAAACATCTAAAAACCCACTTTTGTGATATCATATTTTATTAATTAAATATGATACATACTTATATGGTACACACATATAGACATAAATTTTTGTCACCGGCAACATTTTACAATCAATTTCATTTTGTGTACTTCGTGTGTGATCATTTTTAACATATTTTTCATTGCTGTGCGAACTTTGCACAGTGTTTCTTTTATATTTGAACAACTCCAATCCTGGTGTCAGTATTTTCATTATTTTTTGAGTTGTGTATTAAACATACTATTAGTTGTGACACTTGGATCTTATTCTTGTACACACTTGCATTGCACAGACTTGCAACTATTAATATTAATTCGTAATTTGTACGCATGTGCACTCTATAGTTAATTTAGTGTTTATTACATTACAGTCTTAAAAAAAATATTAATAATATCTATTATCTACTACGCCGACTTATGTATGTGTATTAAGATACTTTATAAAACTAAAGTTAAAAATGATACATCCCATTAATGTCAGTTAATTGGTCTTCAATCTGTCGCGAATGCTTCTATGATACCATGATAGTACCTACTTTCTTATATAAACTAAATAAAGTAATTTTTAAAAGTCACCCATATTTTCTTTAATTCAAGTTGCAATCAGTGGCATTTACATGACCTACCAAGGGCGTTACTATCGTTATAGTACACGTACTACATTATTTCATGCACTGCAGTCATGTTACTGGCTTAACTCTCAAGTGCAAGATCGTACTGAGATAAATATAAAGAATGGGTACGCGATCTCGGCGTTCTCAGCAACATTCTTAAGAAATTTTGACAGATAACACGAGGTATTTGAACTGATAAATAAACACGCAGTACTACAACATAAAAATATATGAAATTGCTCAAGTGTAGATACATTTCTTTATTTTTTCATCTCCGTATGCATATCTCTGATTGTCATACTAGAGTGTAAAAGATATTTTTATTTTATTTTTTTATTTTATTTAGAAAGAAAGGCCGTACAACAGGCCAAGGCCCAATAAAAGTACAGCACAGTTAACAATATACATAAAGAATAAAAGTTTCTAGCTAGACAGTATAATAATAGATAATGAGAAGTACAAACTAAGGATCAGACAAAGAATGCGAGAAAACATATTTTAGAAATGATTTAAACTTAAATAGTGAACAATTAAAAATATCTGGAACATTATAGCTAAGAATCATGTTATTGAAAGAACACATTAATCGATTTACTGTAGAAAACATAGCAGCATTGGTTTTATATTTTTTAGAAAAGAACGTTTCAAGAGAACGAGTAGAATAGGAAGGCACACGCAGAGATATTTTACTTAAAAGGACGGGACTATCTATATAATTATTTATGATTTTGTATAAAAATGTCAAATCCAACACTTCTCTACATTTTTGTAAAGTGACGAAACTGACAGAATTATAAGGGAATTTCCAATTTAAAGCTGAAATAAATTTCCGTTGGATACCTTCAATTCTCTTAATATATATTTGGTAATGAGGAGACCAACAAACGACACCAAATTCTAATTGTGAAAGCACAAGTGAATAATATAGTTGAACGAGAGTGTTATAGGTCTTGAAAAGTGCTCCAACTCTTAATATAAATCCAAGCATTTTATATGCTTTCTTTACAACAGTGTCAATGTGAATGTCATATATGAGTTTACTGTCTAATATTATTCCAAGATCTCTTACATGAGATACACGATTGATTACATTTCCACTGATATTGTATTGAAATTCAAAATTGGTCCGATTTCGAGAAAAAGAAATACAAGAACACTTGCTATGATTGACAGATAGATCATTTGCTGTTAAATAAATATTTAGTTTATCGAGATCTGCTTGAAGATATGTTTAAATTAAGTTTTTTAACGTACTGTATTATACTATAATTTTTTCTTTCCTATATAGTCAGGACTATTAATGCTACTTGCATGTGAAGTTGGACTAATTTCTATAGAACTATTGTCAAGAATTTGTTATTGGTGTCCTATTCCACACGCACACACAAGCTCGTCTGCGTCGAACGGCTCTTCTAGGACGCGTTCCCCTAAATGAAATAATACCCATTGTCATTCTAATCATAACAATTATCACAGGCGAGCATTATCATCTAATAAAATAGACAGGAGGGGAGATAGGTATTAGGACCGTCCTAGACCCATTATGAGAGCTTAGCTTACGGTCACACCTAGGTTCCAGACCTTATTAGTGTTTGTCCATTAGGTATTCTAGTCACCTTCACATGTCCCGGACATCTATGAGAGCTTAGCTTACGATCATAGGGTCCCAGGTCGTGAATCGCAGCCTCCCACTTATTGGTATTTCTTTACTAGGTACTCTAGCCACCTTCACATGTCCCAGACATGTATCAGAGCTTAGCTTACGATCACAAGGTCCCAGATCTGTCGTGAATCTTAGCCTCCCACTTATTGGTGTTTCTCACATTTTCAGAGCACACGGCTCAATGGAACCAGGGTTGTCCCAGACAACTTCGGATAATAATTATCAAAACACTACATGTATGCGGCCACAAACAAATAATACAAATGTATATCTCACATATACCGTGAATGTCAAATACACAAACAGTGTATAAGCATATTAATCAAGCATCTGGTGATTCACACGTGATCGCTTTACCTGTACAATAATTAGAATGACTATGAGCTATACCACTCATCTTTCATTACAACAAACTGCTTTTCTTTCTTAATGACACTTTCACCCACAGATTCAAACACAAATGTACAATGACCAACCATCCAAGGGTCTATGGTTTAAACTAGCCACCGAAAAGTGAATCTTACATTATAATAAAATGTCAGATGACAGTGGTTCAATACCACCATTTTTTAATTTCGGTTGTTTAAAATGTGAGAGCCATCCATCGACCTTTAAACTAATAGACGCTGCGTAAGAGTAAAACACTTGTCCCACCATAACGGTGCAGACACAGTATCTCTATCCTTCAACAATACGGAAGTTAAGAAAACGCTGCAAAATAAAAAAATTGATTTGTTCCTAACTTGTTATACTTGGTGCGTAATCGCTAAAAGTATAAATTTAATTTTTTTGTGAATAATTAGATTCATTATATATTTTTAATACAATATATTACATATTAATATAATATATTATATTATAGGGGAGAAAGTAATAATTAATAAGACCTTACATATGAAATGACACAGCTGAACCGCATACCTACTGCTGACTGCACGAAATACACCTTTTCCCCATTACTTTGTCGCATACACACCTCACAACACATACACGCATATATTGACAGAAATAATTGTAAATGTTCTCCAAAAAAGCAAATAATAGACAAACAGTTACGAAACGTCAAATGTAGATTTTGACAACTATTTAGTGATAGAGAGCGATGTATAGAGGTTTACATATGGCTGAAAAAGATGTACAATGAGTACGAACGTATGCGCAGATTACTTTAACTGAGAACTTCCGTACTGTTGAAGGACAGAATATATATTTCTATCCTTTTATGTTGGAGCATTATTCTAACAATAAAAGAATAGGAGACACTTGGTCCATTAGTTTAAAGGTCGATGGCGCCATCTATTGAATTAATAAGGTGGAACTGGGTGGAACCGGGTATATTAATTAAATAAAACTATTTTTCCATGTCCCGCTTTTTTGTATTATATCGGGCATATATTTTTTGAGAATATTGTAAAACTGTCCAACAAAATGGTAAAATTTATGTCTCCTTCCATTTTTTTTTTATAAATTTAAATTTGCAGAGCGTTCCACTCAATTAGAGTATAGCTTGAACTCGAAGTAATATTTTATATAACTCAACAAATTGCTAGGCATAGGAGAATATATTTGCTTACGCTTTACGCTATTTTGATTAGGCAGTAAATTTGCTGTGAGACACAACATTTTCTATGCATCGTAACTGCAATAATAATACAATAAATCAGATATAATAGCATTAATTGGCGAAATTATAGTCTCAAGCTTTATTAACCATTGTCAGCACGTTTTTGTAGTTTGACTTACGGAGGTCATCGTTTGACCCCTACCAAGATTCCGGGTTTCAGACTTAACTAACTTTATGTCTCTATGGAATTAAATAATGGAGTTAAAGACAACAACCTCATAATTATATATTGTTTTGACAGAGCAATCTGTTTGATTTGATATTTCTAGGATTTTGTTTTTCATTCCGTATTTAGTACCATTACAAATTTTTTTAATTGTAAACGAATAATACGATACAAAATAAAATGGATAAGGATAGTACGTAATAGTTATTTACGTATAGAGGGTCGAAAGAAAAGGTTTACGTCTGCGGACGAAATTTGAAGCCCGATGCAGCGCATAAGACGAAGAACCGGTTAATAATACTTTATGTACTAGACAAAGATATGCAATTTTTACACGATTTTCGATAGCCGGCAGTTTGATTGCAAGCCTGATGTTGTGCCTGAAGTGAAAAAGATGGCGTAATTTGAGTCTAGCAGCACAGAGCATTTGATTTAAGTGATTACTAAAATTTAAATTTCTGTCGAAATTGACACCCAAAATTATCTGCAACATATATAAGGAAAAATAAAGGTCCTAGAATGGACCCTTGTGGAACACCGCACGAAATATGAAAATTGCGAGAATTATGTGCCTTTTACCCTTGAGAATGTGCATACTTGGAAGAATCTTCCATTCAAGTATGGTTATGTAATTTTTTAGGGCAAGCTTGGAGGCAATTTCTGAAGAAATTTTAATAAAAGCTAGTGAAGCTTTAGTAGAACTGATATCATTTTTTAAAAAATAAGAGTGTTGAGTATAATTCTAATTGTTTTTAAGGTTTTGTTTACCAGTCGCCGCGCTTTTATCCTACTTTACCGCCCGCTTGTGCTACTTTACCTCACGCAGGGTGTAATCTTCCAGTTTCCGCAACGGTAACTAGTAAACAAACAATTTTTATGCTGTTGTGCTTAAAAAAATATAATCATATATACGGTTTGACGAATAATCATCTTTTTTTTTGAATAATTGCATACAAGATTTAATTTTGCCCTGATTTTAAAATTAAGTTTAGCCGGTTAATACTAAACATGTTAATTCTAAAATTTTATGCTCCGCTCTATAAATTTTAACGAACAGATAATAATTGAAGAAAACAGTTTTCCCATGTTAAATTTCTGTCACGTATTTTCGTGTTCGCTTTGTATATTTAAATAACTATCTCAGCAAAATTCTCATACATATTTATTTACCAGAATTTGTGATAATTGTAAACCAAAGTTTATCACAATTTAAAATTAGCTTCTCTCCGTTCACATGTGTAACATAAATATTTACCTAGCAACCAGAAAACAAGAAACAAAATCTTTCATCATGACAAGATCTTCTCCATCTTTCATTATCGTTTTAATTCTTCTTTAGCGCCTTAGTAAGTAGCTGTCGATGTTAACGCTCTGCTAATTTAAATGCAGAGTACGTTGATTCCTCGTTTATGAATACGAACTCATTCGGCAGAGTAAACTAAGATGAAAAGATAACTTTAACTTATAAACAAGCGTGAGAAATAAGAAAAGTGAGAAGATGAAATACTGTTTACGAGGTTATTGGTATATTAGACTCTGTCGATAATATAGACAGGCTAATGAAGTTGAAATTTCTTATTTATTTTTTTGTAAGTTAGCTTTAATATATTCATTTATTTATAAATAAAAATTAATGAGCTTACCAAGAATATATAAACATGTTCTATTCATGTCTCGATTTATGCTATCTTATTTATTATTTTAATAAGCATTTCAAAAAATACAAAATAAACGTCATATTAACTCTTAAATTATATAATAAAATAAAAAATATTTTGCACCAGTGACGTCGCTAGAAAGGTACGATCCACACCATCCAAGAGGTAACCCTGTGTTTATAAATTTTATATGTGGTGTGTCAGAAAGAAATATTTATAAAAAAACTATGAGTTACCGCACTTGGTGACACCGGCTCTAATAACAGCACTACTCGTATTTACATTTTATTAAAATGACTTTAGATCTATTTTGAATGTGTATTTGAATGCGACTTTATATTTAAATCTTCATGTTCTGGTTTTTGATAAAGCCAATGGCTGATAGTGCGAGCTCGGTTTTAACTAAAACGCTGTTTTAAGAAATGTCAAATTCAAATTTCAATATTTAATTTCTCCCTTATGCTTAAAGAATGATTTTTTAAAAAATATTTGTTTGAATACAAACTATGTTCTACTTAAAAATCATATTTTGAAAAATTTGATATTATTTATTTTTATTATTAAATAATGAAATTTGACATTTCTTAAAACAGCGTTGTAGTTAAAACTGAGCTCGCACTACCAGCCAATATGTACTTATATAGTCAAATATGGAAATTGCGAGAGGTCTTTTGTTAGCCACAACAAATTTTTTGTTTATAGGTACTTCCAGCTTCTATTACCAACTTTTTTTCTTGCTTCTGTTCTTTCTATGTCTAGTTTTCATTCGTCATCATCCTTATGTTTTCATTTCTTTCTCAGTTCCATTTTGATTTTCCTTTTACTTTACTCATCTCTTAATCTCTTGTAACAATGGTTTATGGTTTTGTAAATGTATAATCAGTGGATAATCACCTATAAGAGTATAAACGGCATGTCTATTGTTGTAAGCAAGCAATATATTTACTTTAATTATTACCAAGAATTAAACATAATTGTAAACATGGGACCGTATTAAAAGCGACTTCAATAGAGTTACAGCGTATAACTGTTTGACACCATTCCAATCTTAAAATATAACCTCTTCTTGCATCGTATACGTAAGTAATTTCACACTTAATGTACTTCTTAATGTTACTTCTTTTTGTTTCACTTTCCCCATGACATATATAATCATTCTCAGTGCCTTTTATCTTCATCTTTGTTCTGCTCCTTTCCCATCGGCTCATTACCCTTGCATAAATATGGAGGAATACACCACATCACAAAATGGAGTCTGTGATTGATAACTGACAGGTCCGTAGTGCATTTTCCTGCTTTCTAAGAAGGACTATAACACTTATACGAAGATGTTTAGCTATGCATCATCAGATATAGTGTCGTTAATGCTTTCTGAGTAATGTAGTGTAAGAAATGAGAATTCAAGCTTTTAGTGTGCCATGCAAACAAAAGAATATGCCATATATTTATGTTCAGCTGTCATTGGCAATGGCTACTTTGATTCTGCAATAGGAATTTCTTGTAAACAATAATTAGTAGTACTTAGCCATACATTTTTTCATGCCATATTTTGTATATATTTATTGTAATGAGTAATATTAAATATTGCGTCAATAATATGAATCATTTTTAATTAAATAAAGGATATGTTATATTTATTCAATTATATTATCACTTTTTATGAAGTAGGTGCGCCTGAAAATGATTGTTGAAAAAACATGTTGAATAGAACTACATATTATTAATATAAATACTTACATCCTCTTGATCAGAATATTAGAATTACTAGTTACTTGCATAATTTTTGTATTACCTGTACATAATTCTGTAAAAAATAACATTCCATTTAAATATTTTCTTGCTCTTAAAAATTGAATTCAAGTATTGTTCGATATTAAGTTGAACATTTCTTATCATTTCTTCATACGTGCAAATATGCTTTTCTGAAAGCCTATACGAGATTATTCCATCAACCTTTTATAGTTTTATAAACCTTGGTTGCTTTCATGATCGGAATTTTAAACAAAGATTATAATCAAATTGAAATTTATATGTATATAAAATTCCTATTACATTCTGAGCGCCTGATATCGAAATATCCGAATCAATGTAGACCTAAAAAGAAATATTTGTTTTTAAATCTGATGTTGACTTACCTTCAGACCGATTTCGGAGAACCGTTAAAAACCCATATCACACAGTACAATAGATTGCAAGTTTGAATAAAAATTTGTATTAAATTTCCATAAAATATTTTAATTTAAACTATTATACATAACAATTGTTTTAATATTAATGTAAAATACTTGTTTTAATTTTTAATGTTTTAATTTAATGGCAGGTTCACATATGCTTCATGTAGCCCTGCCGGCAAGGCAAGAGTGCTTTCATTATCAGCTATTCCTTACAAAATATTTGTTTTGGTTCATTTTTACGGTATGTAAACAGTTTGACATGTTCTATACATTATCAAATGCATTTCGAGTTGACATAACATAACAGCAGCATTTTTCTTGCCTGCAAGATTATTCAAACGTCTACCCTGCATATTTGGAGGGTAAATATTCAACGATGTTTGATCGTTGGAATTTGAATATATTGAAGTTTCTAAGGGCAGGTCAAGCTAAGCTATGGGAAAGGACGTCCAACTTATTATAGATAATGGCGGACGAATAAAGGACGATTAAAGATAAGTAAATGCAGATTTAGTTATTGGATTTCTTTGTTGGCATTATAATTTTAGGATTTGGTTTAGTATAAATGGAATCTATAAATAACTTACTTGTGAAATTCGACAGCAGTAGTCTTTTGTTCGCAATCCTTGACGTATTTAAATTCAATTGAATTGCAGAAAAAAAAAGTATCTGACATCTGGTGAGAAAGATGTGAACCTAACAAATGGGGAAAATGTCACTTTTTACCTACCACTCCAATACTACAACTCTAAAAGTAATAATTCTTTCATATTCCTCTTTACATCCATATTGAAGAGCTGATTAGATTTTGGTTATAATTGGTCAACCGGAAGGTCTCTTTTTTGAAGTTCTGAACAGTTTTTCTTAAAAAACCCCAGTTAAATATTTTTTGACACTTTATGTGATTATCAAAATGAAAGTATATCTAATTGACTATATGCTTTAATTATAAATTTTTCTTCATATTTAATAGATATAGAGTTAAAGAATTATAAAGAGATTAACTTTCATAAATCAGTCAGCTTTGCTATAATCATGGAAACAGCTGATAAATTCAAATAATTCTACTTGACAGATGTCAGTGTCAAGTGAAATTTACATATTATACTTTTATTGAATTTATAGAATCTTTTCCAAAGAACTTTTGGTCCGGGATTTGTACAAAATACATAGAATTGACGGAAGGTAATGTGCTGGCCACATCAGATTTTTATTATTTGTTGGTGAATGAAATATATGTTTATTTTGAATATAAATGATATTTTGCACTAAATCGTTTCGAAGTTTACACTTTGAAGTAAAAACAATAAATGATACCACTATTTTATTAGTCAGGACGACGACAAAATGGTGGCCAAATAGGGGCATTGACCTGCCATATACATTTCATTTTTTTCTCTTATAGAAGTTCGATTTTTAAATTCAGTACAATGCAAAATACCAAAACGCGACATACAACCCGATTCATATTCTAATAAACTTCCACCGAAATCCATTCAATAAATAATATGTTCTCTGGAAATTGATTCGTTTTCCTGTGAATAATTTCAATCCCGCCCCGTATCCTTGTGAAGGTTATTCACAACTACCACTAACCTCAGTTCACAACAACAGCGTGAAGTCAGTAACAAGAAAGGCCCTTGAGTGACTTGACAGCCGAAGCCGCAAGGGTCCGCATAATTGTACCTCGGCCACATACCTCAGACCTGTCCTAATTTTACTTTCACACGGATAAATGCCTAACTGGCGACAGGCCGGGATTACAGATGGTATTGTTAGATGTTTTTTGCTCATATCAGGTGCATAGATAGACATAGATGACATAGAGAAGACATAGAATAGTGTTCGGCTAGGTGGAAATGATTTAGAGTGGATTAAAAAACAAAAAAGGAAAGGGACTTTGATATGAATATACATTTTGAGGGTTGTATATTACATACAAAGGGAATTATGACATTGTAAGTTAAATGTAATGAAGGATAATTGCCATTAAATAATGAAAACGTGAAAAAGTAAAAATATGGTAGATAGAGATGCATTCGGGCCGGGCCGGACCGGGCTTTGAAGTTTGGATCGACTCGGCCCGAAAATAAAAATTGTCGGCCCGATTCGAAGATCGACTCGACAAAAAATTAGCTGGCCCGGCTTGAAAATTGACCCGAAATAGGGTCGAGCTTCGGCTCGGACCGGGCCTAAGCTCGAAATTGAGGGCATCCGGAATTCCTAATTTTAATTTTTATGTGAGGCGAAATGTTTAACTTTTTTCGTGTTAAACTTAAAAAAAAAACCTCTACAACCTTATAACGTTCAACATTAATTAACATAAGATGTTAAAAAAAGAGACACTTCTAGTGTAAAATATCATTTACGTAATGATATTTATCTAACTTTGTTTCTGTTGAAAAATAAGACAAGAAATAATTATGATAGGAACAAAAATCACTTTTATATAAGTATAAGCATTATTATGCTTTAGTGAATAAGCTTGAATTCTTGAAGTAAAATAACATTTTTATTTGTTAAGTTATGAAGTATGAAATTATTAAATCATTTTTATCCTTTTTAACTCCATACATTTTCATTAACATATTAAAGAAACTGGGCCAAAATCAAAAGTCCGACTCGCCTCATCTTTTGCAAATGATTAGCCCGATTCGGCTCGATAAAAAATATCTTCGTCCCGGCTTGATGATCGACTCGGAATCGAGGTAGGCTTCGGGCCGAGCCGGGCCAAAGCTCGAAATCGAGTGCATCTCTAATGGTAGACGAAGAGTTTAAATCTCTATTTGAAGTATTTATTTCTAAAATCAAAGTGAAACCATTTTACCTCTCGCTAAGAGAGGTATTGGAATGCTAAAAATCGAATATCCGGGCCAAAATCAAAAGTCCGACTCGCCTCAACTTTTGCAAACGATTAGCCCGATTCGGCTCGATAAAAAAATATCTTCGCTCCGGCTCGATGATCGACTCGAAATCGAGGTGGGCTTCGGCCCGAGCCGGGCCAAAGCTCGAAATCGAGTGCATCTCTAATGGTAGACGAAGAATTTAAATCTCTATTTGAAGTATTTATTTCTAAAATCAAAGTGAAACCATTTTACCTCTCGCTAAGAGAGGTATTGGAATGCTAAAAGTGAATTTTAACATTTTTACAATGATGTATGTGTGGATATTGTGGACACGGTTTCTCATATTCAATAAGACTAAATGCCAATTTAACTACGTATTCCTTAAACTGACAGTAATGGGAAGAGCTGAAAAGGTTTTGGTAACAATTGGACAAGCGGAAGTATATTACCATAACCCAAAAATTTCCAATCAGTTTGAAACCAGTTTCAAACTATGCACGCGTTCTGCAAAATTAGGTAATTAGTTGCAAATTTTGTTGTGCGAACAAACCTAATAATATATTATTTCTCTATTTCAAATAAATGTTTTTCAAAACTTATATCTAACTAAATTTTTACCTGTTGATGGACAAAATTGGAAACAATGTCATTAGTCGAAATCATCTTTCCAGGTAATTCTTAATTATATTCAAAAGTAATTACCTAGCTATAACTATATTTTAAAATATTTAATCTAGAAAATTTAAAATTAACGACGCTATATCGAAACGAACTGTATACAATCCTTGTTCAACACCATATTTACAATTGATCGCCGCTTGCTCGACAAAAGCTCAAATAAGTGGTTTATAGTTTTTGAGATTGATATTTGGGTAATAAATTATCGGCTTATTTCAGCGAACTGCGGACAGACTATACATTTATGGCCAGTTTTACAATCTCCGGTTAGAATTTTAACTGTAAGTTAAATAAATAATATTGAATCGGATTATTGACAGCAATGATTAATTTGTCATTTGACAGTTCATTTCGTTTCAATTTTGTTTATTTAACTGGGAGTTACAATTTTAACCACAGATTGTAAAACTGGGCCTTAGTATTTATGAAATAAAAGCAAATTTTATTTTAGAGACAACAAAATGCAAATAATACAAACTCTGAACTAAGTATTTAGAGTTCAGAATGACCATTAACATTAACAGCTTGATCAGCTTAGCTAAGTGTATATTAGTGTGGCCGAGAGTTGGGACATGGGTTACGTTGTCGAGACGCTTGGAAAGCTTGTGCGGCGCCAAACCGTGGGAAAGCCGCCAAGTGACAGCAACGGCGCCCGGCGTCCAAGCCACACACAGATTAAAAAAGAGAACATCGACAATGAACGGGATTGAGGTTAGAAAAGGCGGGAAAAACTTTTGCTGCGTTTTTCTCAGTTCTGAAAAATGCTGAATTTAAAAATTTATTTATTAATATAATACAAGGGCAGAATTCCATGAATTTTGTATAAATTTTAGATAGAAAGTTTCTTGTAAAATTATATATTATTAATTTAATCAGTTATTCATTTGAATGTAAACTTGAAGAATATGGAAAAATTATAATTTTTGTAATTGTGGTATTGGAGTTATGTGATCCGGAATGATCGTCACATAGATACACACACACACACACACACACACACACACACACACACACACACACACAATACACATACATACATACATACATACATACATACATACATACATACATACATACATGCAGACATCATCGTAAAAATAGTAAAATCGTATCCTAGGGATTCTAACAGGGCTATTCTGTAAGTGATCGTTATGACATATCGAATCGTTATATCGTTAAAATAACGATAATCGTTAAAGTGGTATTCTGTAAGCAAAAATTCAATTGTTCATATCGACAAGATGATAACGATTTTCGTAAAATCGTTATTTTTTAACAAGAAAAAACTGGTCGTTATGACGTTATCTTAACGATTTGTTGCATTTCAATCATATTTCAATATTTTTGAAATATTAAATGCCATTATAATGAATGGTGATCCCGAATTATTATTATTTCTTCACTTTTTCGAAGAAAATAATGAAAGGTAATTACATATTTTAAAAATATGTCAGATTATATTCCAACTTTACTATATATATTTAACAGGAAAAATCTTCGAAAAATTCATGGGGCTTTAAGAGATAAAAGTATTCCTTTTACTATCCCAGAGGAAAATTTTAGAAAATTATTTAGATTATCAAGAGCCGCCGCAAGAAATTTTACTGAACTGTTGCCATTCCTAGAAGCAAATACAAGGATAACTGCTATACCAAATCTATTAAAAGTACTCCATATTAATCATACTTTTACATATGCTTTATTTTACTGAGTGCATTTAATCCCCTAGCTAATTCAGCACATGCGTCTTCAATCTGATTTGGATTCTCTGAATAATATTTATTTGTTCTCAGAGCGACATTACTTGCAAGAAAGTCTACATAATATTCATATTGTTCTTTTGTAGTTTTTGAGCCCCTCGTTTTCTTATCCATATCTATTATAATAGAGAATAATAATAAATAACCATTAATAAAATGAAATAATAATAATAATAATAATAATAATAATAATAATCTCCACCAACAATTTTCAAAATGAAATTTAAATGTCAGTTTTAATAGTGAATTGAGTAAACAATAGTACCAATCGCAAAAAAATTATAACGATTTCGTTATCAATTAAATTCAACGATAATGTTTTAACGATCGATCTTACAGAATACAAAAATAACGATTTTGGTAAAATACAAATAACGATTTTCATAACAACGATTATCGTTTTGATAACGATTCGTTAAGCGAATGTTTTACAGAATAGGCCTGTAAAAGTGGTTATTCATTGAAAACTCATCATTGAATCTTTTGACCAAAGACAATACCTTTCTTACCTATAGGTGACGGAAGGTAAAAATACTATATATTCATTAACAAAATAAAACAAATCGTTGCAAAAAATATACAACGCGTTTTAGTTTCCTTCTACGAACAATTTTTTCCTTGTTATTTCCTTTTTGGTTTAAACTTTGACCTTTACTTCAGCTTTAAAACACAGCCAATAATTGACTTGAGTTTCTATAAAGAAATGTCAATTCAATTACTATATCGTATCGACATTTCTATCAAAAACATATTGCTTATTCCTTGTACAGTAAACGGAAACGCTATAATACTTGACAAAGTAAAAAATCGCTGTAAATATAACCTACAAATATTTACTACGAACTACTTTTAAACAGTTCAAGATTACAATAATGTTTGTTTTCAAATCGTTTCTGACTACACGTGTTTAATATCTTCCTCTTTATTAAAATAACTAGTCTATCCAATTATTTACGTGAAAACTAAAATTAAGCTGTTACAAAACAAAACTGTCATGGAAGATTCTTCAAAACAATTACTTGAAAGAGTGTTTCATTATTTCACCACGTTCTCCTATAATTTTCTCAGTTTCCGAAGATTATATTTAACTCGTTTCACAAGAGACAAGAGTGTTATTATTCGTTGAAAGGAGTGAAAGAAATAAACAAACATTGTTTCCGGATACAAGATGACGCAAAACAGGAAAAAGAATAAGTGATAATAAACCGGTGCAACATGATATCGGGATGCAAGTTGCTATTTTCTGCACTCGCGTCATATGCAACTATTATTTAGTTTAAAGCAATTACACACAACAACAGTAGAATTAGAAATATGAATGAGGAACGAGACAAACATATGCTTTATGGAGACATAACCGTAAATTTGCATAATAGAAGACATTACATGATTTTGGTTTCCCAGAAAAGACATAGAAATTTACATTACAAACAGCGCAATTAAACCAAAAATATGAAAACCAAAAAAGTTTATATAGCTAACAAAATATTATTAAAACATTTCCACTACCAACGACAATTTAATAAAAAAATATAATAATGGGAAATTTTTCGACTGTGATATACACGGTGTAACAGCGAAAGTGCCTGTCGCCATTATTTTCTTTATTATTATAGTTATCAAAAAATTCTATAGAACAAAGATGTATAAGAAAATATTTTCTTAAACCAGTGGTACAAAGTTATATTTTTTCAAATGGGATTATACATATTTTTTATGCCTATTCGAAAGCATATTTTTTTTTCTGAATTCAACTTGTAATTATTTCATATTCTTACTTAACAAAAATATTCAATTGGAATTTAATATTAATAATTATTTTTCAGTAGGTACACCTCTGCATTTAAAAAATTGCTGTGGCCAGCACAAGACCTCTCGCCATTTCCATTTTAGGCTATACCGTGAGTATTTTTTAAGGTGAAACATTGGGTTTGTCAAATCCATGGTTACGACTTGACATTTGATTGACAGCAATGCATTTGCTTGTACCATTTAAAATGAAACATAGGGAACGAATTTGACATTTGATAAGACGTCAATAGAGGTTAATTTTTTTTAAAAAATTATACCTGCATTCTAAATTAAAATTAGTTGTAGAAAAAATATAGTGTGCACTTTGTGCCCGAGTGGTTTTCTGAATCGGCTAAATTTCTTACAATATTTAAATATAATACTTCTGTCAAATTCATTCCCCATGTGTCATTTTAAATGAGACAGACAAATTACATTGCTGTCAATCAAATGTCAAATCATAACTTATAGGAAAATTTAACGGTTATCTGTCATATTGACAAGATGTCATTAGAGGTTAATTTTGTATACATAATTATATATGTTTTCTAAAAATTATATTTAGATGTAGAAAAAATACTGTGTGCACCTTGTGCCCGAAATATGTTTAGTTCTCTCGAGTGGTTTTCTGACTCCGCTAAATTTTTTACAATATTTAAATATAATACTTCTGTCAGATTCGTTCCCTATGTTTTATTTTAAATGGAACGGGCAAATACATTGCTGTCACTCAAATATCAAGTCGTAGCCATGGATATAACAAACCCAATGTTTCATGTTAAAAAATATTCACGGTATAAGAATGTACATATTGTATTTTATGCACGGATGTATCATAATTTGACAATTATATAGGAATTTCTTTGACATAAACGTCATTTTATAGCCCGCGGGCCTCATTATAACCCGCCGGGCTATAATGAAGCATCAAACCAAATTATAACCTACAATATAAACAATTTAAACAGGCAGCATGAAAAGTTTTTATTACAAATCGAAAATTTTTATATTCTTTAGTGAAAAAGGAAAATTAATTTTGTGATATTTATATGGAAAGCACGGAGATACACAAAATAAAACTCAAATGACGTAACTAATAAACAAAACAATAAACTGTTGTTCTCCGCTTTCATAGCAACACTAGATACTGGATGTACGATGACAAATTCTTTTCGATGCAATTTTCCTAACACTCATAATTTGAAAATTTTCGTCCGTGCATAAAGTTTTGTATGTACCACGAGCGTAACTTGCTTTTATGGCCTTTGACGTGTTCTTATCCCTCGGCTTACGCCTCGGGCTCAAAATCCCGCACAGGCCATAAAAGCCTCCTTACGCTCTTAATACATAAATAACTATAACATTTGTGGTACGCACAAATTCTATAAGTATTTCTAATGCATAATGTAATATATGTATCTATAATTTTGAATATTTAATTAATAATGAAATAAGAAATATTAAATGTACTTCCCAGAGAAAGCCTACAGTAATGTATCTGGAATTTTCACACAGATATTTTTATATCAATTACAAATATTTTAATTTTTCAACAGATTTCCATGGAGTTATTTGGGCTCTAAGATTAACTACAACGGATTATTGTATATATTTACAATTCTCTATCTATAAATTTATATTCTTTAATATTTGTAATAACATAAATTTCCAAAAAATAATATTTAGATTTTTTTAAGAAACTACTACTTTCGGTTGTCCAGTTGTTACCAAAACCTTTTCAGCTCTTCCCATTAAGGAATACACGTAGTTAAATTGGTCTTTAGTCCTACAGAATTTGAGAAATCTTCCCTCCAACATCCAGAAACACACATACACATTCTAAAAATGTTAAAATCTGATTAAATCATTCTTATTCATATGCAATTTTAGCATGAATCCAATGCTTCTTTTAGCGAGAGGTAAAAATGGCACTTGTACCCATTTAAATTTAAATACTTCAACTTTGATTTAGGGTTCAAATATGTCATCATCATTACAGATATCTGTGTATAAAGCAGATTGACACACCCAGCAATGGGTAATATGCCGTGATTTTATTTATTTATTGAGAACAAAATATTAATATTAAATAGACATCTTAGAATGAAAGAAGAAGAATGAAAAATGGGAGTTAGCCAATTGTAATATTGAATTGCTCACTAACAGGAGACGATAAACAGGAAGATCACAAAAATGGATAAACGAATTTTATCTACCAATTTATTCTTAATATTTATTTATTCTAGTAGTTGCGAAACAATGCACGTTCACTTCCATATATACAATTAGTCTCTCAACTTGACAAGATACTTCCAAAACAGGAAGCCAACTCTACAAGAATCCATTTTTTCGCGATGCTCTTTTGATATTTGCACGTGCTGCATTTATATCTACGTTCCCGCTCTTCAACTGTTACCTAATTTGGTTCGGCGTTTCTCGACTGTTCGCATATGGAGCTGTTGTCGCAGCGAAACATGGAGGGTTGTCTGTCAATCAATGCCTCCTTTGATGGGACTTGTATTGTTTTTTGATAAAAATAAACAACAAACGACATATTTGTTACCTTACATCAGATGTTGATGTTAAGTAAATCGGAAAGTATGTTTTTTTACAAATGACGAATCAGAATATACGATTGAAAGTAAATGATATCATCTTGAGAATTAATTGAACCTGAATAAAAAAGGTCGTTTACATTTTCCATATTTTGAATTCCATAAAAAACTGGTCGTGAAAAAATTCTCAGTAGTAATATAACAAGAAAGTGAGAATAAATTGAAATGGCAACAAGTTTGAGAAAGAAACTGCAGAATTATTTTTTAATTTATCGAACTCTCGAATTATATTTAATTAGATTATTTTTCTACAAATTTGTTTCAAACAACGAAAAGCCACTATCTTGATATTGGTGCTCAATTAACAAATTACATCTTAATCTAAATAAATGTACAGTAATGTCTTTTACTAGGAAACTATTGCCAATTGTTTATAATTATACGATCGAAAATGTCACCTTGTCGCGATCTACTACTGTACGAGATCTTGGAGTCAAATATGACACAAAATTTACATTTACACATCATATACAAGATATATATAAGAGTGCCATGAGAATGCTAGGCTTCATAATAAGAAATACTCGAACTTTCCTAAATTTATCAGCAATTACGAACCTATACTTTTCTTTCGTCCGCTCTAAGCTAGAGTACTGTCACATCATTTGGAACACTATTTACGAAGTTCATCAAGATCTGATTGAATCTGTTCAAAAAAAAATTCTCAAATACCTTTGTTACAAGGCACATAATAACTACCCTGATTATTCTGTAAATTATAAACAGTTGTTACATATGTTTAATTTCAAGAATCTCTTTGAACGCCGTGAAAATGCCCTAATAATACATCTATTTAAAGTTGTAAACAGCTGCGTTGACGATCCTTGTACTCTTTCCTCTCTCCAATTTCATATTCCCTCTTTTCGTACCAGAAGTAGCTTTACTTTTTATTTACCGGGTGCTAGAACTAATTATTTAATGCTGTCGCCTATATATCGTATGTGCTATCTTTATAATTGTAAATTTTCGAGGATTGATATATTTCATTTGGAATTTAAAAATTTCATTAATATGTTATGTAATAATGTCATAAGCATTTTGTTTATTTTTATGTATTGTTGAGTGTATTTTGTATTTTTTACAACCCTTTATCTGGGCTTAGCCTGTTGGGTTGATCATTAAATAAATAAATAAATATTGTGTCGCCATCTACTGTCGTATTAACTAACTTCATTCATTTATATGGTGCAGTGTGCAGTTGGTAAGTCTGTTTTGACAACTAGAACATAACTTTGACAGGGGAAAATAAATATAAATAATCGCCTTCATATCGAGTGACTATTAATTACGGTGTTTCCAGAAGTGGTTTCTATATTTTTTTGATTTATTTCATGATCAGAAACATCACTAAATCGGTGTTTTTCGTTCATTTTATTTATGTGTCGATAATTATCTGACAAAATAAATGCTACAGAGATTATTCGCGGGCATAATCTCTAGGGCTTTATTCTCACTATAATAATGGCAGGATTGGTTAAAACGCTGACACGTGACATGTAATGAAACATTTCATTGGTTTTAAAATATTAAAAAATAATGGAATAAATATACAAAGCACTAGAATTAAATTGTTTACGTTTATGTTTGTTATTTCCATATTTATACATTTAATATAAAAATTATGCATAAGCTATCATCACATTTCTCAACAATAATAATTATCTTTCTGCATTTTTCCAATTACCATAATTAATAATTACATCTTTACATCAATTACTTCAGGAATACGCCACGTTTGTTTTTCCATACTTAATGTAAAGGTAAACTGCTGTTTTTATTAGCATTATTATGTTTACTTTAAAAGCAATTGTTTTCTTACATTACTTTTTGTTGTTGAACGTAAAACAAAAACCTGATACTTTGAAATATGACGTCGTATAGTACTTTGTGTTTCAAAGGTATCATTCAGATAAAATACGACATTATTGTCTTCTTACAGAGAAGTAATCATTATTGGATTTTTTTTTTCACTGTAATAGGAATTAAGTGGCTGTAATACCTATTTACAAAACCATAATTTGTACGTTTCTCGGATATACATAAATTAGCACTAGAAAGATTTAATTTGCAATAACTTTGCAATTACCATTCAGGAAACTAGGTGTTTCTTCGTTTACATTATTTTGTATTGTTTGCTGATAAGTAAAAATACATAATGGAAGGAAGTTAATTCGAGAATAGAAATGTGCTACAAATCGAAATTAAAATAGCTGCCAGCTGTCACCTTCTCTTTAATAACATGTTTATCTTGACAAACAAAGAAAATCAAGCTGTTTACACATTGTTACAAACAGTCACCACGTCAATTAATTTAAGTGTTTTCCCCGTTATATATTTCCATGATTTGCAGTCTGAAACCTTTTTCAAAACCTTTCAGTTTTAAAAACGCCATGCATACAGAGTCAAAACGATTTTGAGTTATCTCAAACCAAAACTAAAATTCAATGGTAAACAATTTCCTATTGAGTGTAAACAATTTCAAATTGAGAATTATCAACTTCAAATGGAGACTAAATAATTTCATATTGAGAATAATTTATTTCAAATTGATAATAAATAATTTCAAATTAAAACCCTTTGAAAAAAAAAACAAAATTTAACAAATGGTGATAACATTCGTATCGTAACATAACCAAAATCATAATCATAGTCTAAAGTTATAGTCATAAGAACAGTCTTAAGATACGAGGGTCACTCCAAAATTATTGAGATGCTGGGAAACAGTTGGCTCTGGAAAATTTTTAGTGCACTAATGTCAAACTACAATTTATTTAAAATAACTGTCCAATAATAACATCTGGCTGAAGTGATTTATTGTAGTGGAATTCGAAGTGGAATTAAACTGCAACATGAAGTTAGGAAGAGAGCATTATCGCGCTATGATTTACTACGACTTTAAAATTGGATTACGTGAAGAACAGTGCGAGGAACGTCTACGATTGGCATTTGGAGATGAAGCTCCATCTCGAGCAACTATATTTCGCTGGTTTTCAGAATTCAAAAGAGGCCGTAATTTCTTGCGTGATGAGAAACACTCAGGGAGACCTTGTACAGCGGTAGTGCCAGAAAATGTAGCTGCCATCAGACAAATGATGACAATCGTGTCACCTATCAAACGATGGAAGATGCCCTTGGCATTGGATCCGCAGCAATAGCAAAAATTTTGCATGAAGAACTTCGTGTTAGAAAAATTGTTTCTCGTTGGGTGCCACACAACTTAACGGAGGAACAAAAAGCCAAGCGTGTTACTATTAGTCGCGCCACTTTAAAATTGTTAAATAATGGCGGTCATCGTATTCTTTCTAAAATTGTAACTGGCCATGAAACTTACATACCCTTTTATGATGTTCCAACGCGTCAAGAAAGTAGGGTATGGGTGCTTGAAGATGACCCAACACCAGTTACCGTGAAAAAACAACGTGCACTTAAAAAAGTTATGTACGCTGTATTTTTCAGAAGTACAGGTCTTGTGAAAGTAATTAGGTTAGAGGGACAGAAGACTGTTACTGCCAATTGGTACACACAAAAATGTCTACCTGAAGTTCTTCGCAGTGTGAAAATTAAGGGTTTAATGCTTCACCATGATAATGCGTCCTCCCATACCGCTGCGACAACTGTTAATTTTTTGAAAGAAAATGGTATTAAAGTCATTGAGCATCCACCGTATTCTCCTGATCTTGCAATGTGTGACTTCTGGCTATTTTTTAATTTGAAAAAAAATTTACGTTGTCGTCATTTTACGTCAGAAGAGGAGATTAACAACACCATAATGGAGTATCTTAATACGATTCCAGAAAATGAATGGCTCAAAGCTTTCCATCTCTGGAAAATTCGATTACAAAAGTGTATTGAAGCAGGGGGGGGGGGACTACTTTGAACACCAGTAAAACTACATGCTTCTCCAAATAATATTTCTGTATCTCAATAATTTTGGCGTGACCCTCGTAGGTGATCGTTTATGCAGGAATTTTGTTGTGACTGTTAATATGTCACTTTCTAACCTCATTTACTTACCTATACTTATAATAAATATTATATTTGCTGAAAAAATAAATATGGATACGTTAAGATATAGTAGAGAAAAAAATAGTTGTTGCTAGTTTGCTCATAATAAACAACACAATTAAAATATGTTATGTTTTCTGATATTGACAGTTCTCAGGCATGCGCAATAATTTGTAAGTCGTCATAGTCATAAAATTAAAATTAACCTAATTTTATGATTATGCTTATGTTCTTGGTACAGACTATGACATGACGATGTTGCATAAACAGCTCTATTATAAAAACATATTTTAATTCTTAAGACTAATGCCCATATTCATAAACACTCGTAAAGTTTCAAAACGGCTCGTTATAATTTTTAACAAATAGAATTAAACTTGACAAACAAAATTTTGATTTTTCTTTCAATGTCCACAGTTTTTATTGGATAAATATTATAACGAACCGTTTAAAAATTTTACGAGTGTTTATGAATACAGGCATAAGACTACAACTATGAAAATGACTATGATTTTGTTGTATAAACCCGGCTTTAAATTAATTAATAATTAAAAACTCCTTATTAGAAAAAATGTGAATCTGAAAACGTTAAAAACAAATATGTGCTCTTTATTATAATAATGAAGATTGGAGAAAACTCTTGTAAATATTTTAGCAGTAGAAAAATTCATAGCTTATCGGTGGGTAAAGATTTGAAATTGTTGAGTCTCAATTTGAAATTGTTTAGTTTCAATTTGAAATTGTTTAGTTTCAATTTGAAATTGTTTAGTTTCAATTTGAAGTTCTTTAGTCCCAATTTGAAGTTTTTTAGTTTCAATTTGAAGTTGAAAAGGTATAGTTTGAAACTACTCAAGTATACATATAATTCATTTTCACTTTTACGAATTTTTAACTGAAAACTGAAACCATTTTCAAAACAGCAGGTATGTAAACGTAGTAAACATTGAAGTTTACAAAATTTCATTATTGTAATCAACGTACAAATTGATATTTATATTTACATTCTTCATGACATTTACTTTGTGCAAAATTGCGAACGAGAAAAGAAACATATTACAACAAAATTGGTTCTACTAAATTACTTTTTACGTGAACTAATATTAGTTGGTCGCAACAATCGTCGGTTCGTCGGAATCTCAGAGACAGAGACACGAAAAGACCAATCATTTACAGTCATGCACGACTGCTGCCCGACATCTTCATTTATCAAATCCAATTTAGTAAATGATGTATTTGGGGCAAACCACTAAATTACATCGATCGAAAAACACGCGAATATTTCCCTAGTTTTACGAGGAATTTCAAACCATAAAAATATAACAGGAACAATTTGTTTCAAACAGTTGAAATACATTATCATGAAAACAGTCAAGTAAGATTAGTAACTAGAACTAACTTCATATTTAACTGTCACGCTGAATAAGAATATACGTTATTTTTAAAGTTTTCAATTCGTACCAAAAGGTAATAATAGATTACTTTCTTGCCTCGAAACAAAAACTTTGTCATGGTTGATTTACAAGTTTATTTTAAAATTCCTGAAAAGTTTGATAACTTTGTAGATAGCCAGTCTTTAGGTATAATAAATGAGATCCCAATACAAGATTCGGTTTCAACTTCCAACCCTTATTTTTTTTTTTTTTTTGTGGGGTACATGATTTTGTTTGCGCCGCTACATAAAAAAAAGATTTAATTCTGGCTACCAGTTAAAATCTACACTCTCCGTATGTTACAGAAATTCTTTTCTTTTACTTGGCTATACATCACTGGGAACGTAGATATAGAATACTTTGGACCGGACTGAGAACGACTACACTCGAAAATATTTAAGGGGAAAAGACAGTTTTTTAAAATGGATGTATTTTGAAAAATATTTTTAAATATAAATGGTTGCTTTTCTTTCTAAATACAAATATTGCTCTATTGGTAAAGCATCATTTTCACAAAAAAATTCTTCTTGAATAATGTTTATGTACAAATTTACTAATCTACATATTTCTATCATATGTTAATGTTTTCGTATCTTTATAAATAGAGCACAATCTTATATATTAAGACCACTACCACTAGACTAAAATTATCTGCGTCGCATAATTCTGTAAAATTTATGAAAACTGATGAGCAATTTGCAAAGGAAATATGGTGTACAGTGTACACAACTATATGTACAAGGAAGTATTGCATCATCGCAGAAATTTCAAGTATTATGCAGAAATACAGAATATTATTGGAGTATCTAATATATAGATTTCTAAGGTATGTAATACATACTTAAATAGGTACTAATTAGGGTTGCCACTTGTCCTTCTTTCAATAAGACATCTACAAATGCTTGTGTGTTTTTATGACCTGTCCTACTGAATTACTATCGTCGTTTTCGGAACAATGAATATTTTTTCGGAATGAGAATGACATATTTTAGCACGCTTAGGCCCGGTTTTGTCAATATCTGGTTATGAGTAAATAAACAAAATTGAAACGAGATGAACCGTCAAATGACAGATTTATCATTGCTGTCTACGAAACGATTCATTATTGTTTACTTAACCAGAAGTTAAAATTTTAACCAGAGATTGAAAAACTGGCTCATTCTTAAACGATTTTCTTACTTGTGATTGGGATGACTGCACTAAGTACACAAAAAATCTTGGCAACGGACAGAATAAAAACACAAATCATTGTTACCAACCTAATTATTCTACCAAAAATTTTCCTTAATAGAAATTGTCAACTATTTTTATAAAGAAAACTAGCTGACCCGCCCCGGCTTCGCACGGGTAAAGCTAGAGTAACGATTGCTACACGTGTACCAGTAATTTTTCACATTTACTTCGGAGACATGCGCTGCGTAGGGAGCCGGCAACCTGCCTCGCATCGTACATGTAACAGGCTCTGCCCACTGCCCACCCAATCCCCGCACCGCACCTAACAGCGCCCGTTTCTAAACATGTCTCGGGTACTTTTTTACTTATGTAGGTACATATGATGTAAACTATCTCTCCGACAAATATCGAAAATCCACTAACGTTAAAACTTAACTATAGATACAAAGATAAAAAATAATTGAAATCATCCCCTTTTGTACCGTCTTGAGGGATGATGTTTGAAAAACGCTAAAACACTCTTTATTTCTTACCAAAAGCAAAAAAAATAATTTTTATATCCTTAACTTGAGAAATGACGGATTCTCCATACAAACTTTCATCCCCTATTTCACCCCTTTCAAGTTTTATTTTCGTGACAAAAGGTAGCCTATGTCCTTCTCCAAGTCCAATCTATCTCTATACCATAATTCATCAAAATTGGTTCAGCGGAAGATATGATGGGTTCTCCCTACAAACTTTCATCCCCTATTTCACCCCTTCAAGTATTATTTTCGCGAAAAAAGGTAGCCTATGTCCTTCTCTAAGTTCCAATCTATCTCTATACCAAAATTCATCAAAATTGGTTCAGCGGAATATATGATGGGTTCTCCATACAAACTTTCATTCCATATTTCACCCCTTCAAGTTTTACTTTCGCGTCAAAAGGTAGCCTATGTCCTATTCCAAAACCCAATCTATCTCTATACCAAAATTCATCCAAATTGATTCAGCCGTTTAGTCGTGAAAACGTAACAGACACACAGACAGAGTTACTTTCGCATTTATTATATTACCTAGTATGGATTAATAACACTCGTACAAAACTAACAAATCGACATGTAACCTTTATTGGTTATATACTGACAGACAGCGTCAGGGGTGAGAACACGTTGTACTTTTACTTTTCCACTATGTGGATAGTTGTCGCTAAATTGCCTGCGTTACACTATAATTAGAAAGAGCATAAAATCCTTAAAAGTAGTGCACTATTTTTTTTTTTACGTAAATCGATATTTTAATAGTTATTCTGCTATTCGGGGCGGAGACGAATCCAACAAATCAAAAATCATCAAAATCGGTCCAGTCGTTCTTGAGTTATAAATGGTGTAACTAACCCGACTTTGTTTTATATATATAGATATATGATATCCTATTGAAAATTTTTTGGTTAAAAAATTATCAAATTGAATCCTTGTATTTCTGATCACGTGTGCGTAAGTAACCAATCAAAACAAACTTACACTGAAAATTTTTTGGTTAAAAAATTATCCAATTGAATCCTTTCATTGCTGACCACGTGTGCGAAAGTAACCAATCAAAACGAACTTACACTGATAATTATCCTAAGACAATTATCACTTATGTCACTAAGTTGCTAAGTAACAAACACTTTTTGACATATAATTAAAGATTAATTATTGTAATTTAAAAATGTCATTTTCACGCTGTCAATGAAAATGATGATTTAATCAACAAAATTATAGAAGAAAACACATCAAAAAATACTGTATTAAATAAAAAACTAAATGTGGAGAATATTTATGGACTTTTGTATGTCTTATCTTCTTCTCTTTGGTCTCACTCAAAGAGGTCTCATTCTCATTGCATACTTCACACTGAACATATTCATAGCCACATTCACGTTCACAGCTACTAGTGACATCTACTGGGCTATGCTGTCAAATACAAATTTTAGGCAAATTTAATGTTAAAACTGCAAAAAAAATTCTCACCGAATACCCCTCGATCATTGAGAAATACTTATAATTTTATCACACTTCCTCAAGCACTTTGCTTTTAGGTAACACCACCTCCGCCTTCTGCGTCGGGCTGTTACCAAGTAACGCGCTTTCGGTAACTGTCATAAAATTATTTCGTAATTATCAATGTCCTCGGGATATTATAGCTGATAATTATCACTGATGTCACTAGGTTGCTAAGTAAGAAACACTTTTTGACAGATAATTCTAGATTAATTGTTTTAATTTGAAAATGTCGTTTTCACGGTATGGCAGTAAAAATTATGATTCAATTAATAAAATACACACTCACAATAAAACACTATTATAAATTAAAATTTATAAAATATAGTTCTATTATTATTACTATTAAATGTTTATATAATTAAACTGAGCGTGTTTTGATTTCTCGTTGTGTCAATGTCAATCTTATTATCGCTACACACTTCACGCTGAACATATTCATAGCTACTACTGACATCTATTGGGTGATTTTATAATTATAAAAATTCTGTTAAATACAAATTCTCCATAAATTTAATTAAAATTGCAAAAATAAATCTCACCGAATACCCCTCGATCATTGATAAATACTTATAATTTTATCACAACTTCCTCAAGCACGTTGCTTTTAGGTAACACCCCTCCGCCTTCGGCAACGCGCTTTCGGTAACTGTCATAAAATTATTTCGTAATTATCCAAGTCCTCGAGATATGTATATGTATTGCACGGGAAATATTATGGAACAAATAATCCATTGACCGAAACAACTTAAAACTATTATTCTATATACTCGTAATATTAAAAATATAATTACACTCTAGAAATAATTTGTTTTAAGTTATGTTACTCTCTTCTTTTTCTTGAGCAATTTCCGTCTTTAGTTTAATCTTCTTTCTCTACTTTTAAGTTCTCGTTTGTCTTTCATCTTCATTGAGCCAAATCCGACTGCAATTTGATGCGACCCATTAGCAGAGCAGTGTGGGATTATTTGTAAGAGTGTGAGCCCTTTTTCGGCGGAACACAGGGCTCCAATTAACAGAGATAGCATACAGTTGCGTTTGCGCGCGAATTCCTCTCCGTCTGCAAGACGCCGAAGCTGGTAACGCCAGATATAACCCAAACTCCTGAGATGACATTTATTTGTTGCTTTATTTTTACACGAGTAAAAAGGCATTCGCAGACTCCCTTTCGTATACGTCGTCTTTTTTCGGATGTATATTTAAATGGTTTGTGTTTTGTTGTTGTTGGTTTTATTTTTTTGGTTTTTATTTTTTGCTGGATGTCTTGATTACTTTTTTATTGTTTCTCATTTGTCTTTCGAGAACGTACATACCTTTTAACGTTTTCGCAAATTGTTTTAAAATTGCGAAATATATTTAGTGCTTACTTGCATTTTTAAAGAAATTGCCATTCTTTTATGATTTTACTTACTCTTGTAAATTTTTTCTTATTATTAATTTTATTTTAAATTAACTAGAATAAAAGTATAAATTATAGTAGCAACAATAATTTTAACCATCAAAACAAAAATTTAAACATAGAAGTACCTACCTAATATTTAATATGTGTTGATTACTATTACAATGTAAAGAAAGTTTAATGATATACATATAGTTTTGGATGTCTTGATACTCTGTGTCGCCCAGATCCTGGATTCCTTAATATTCTGCCTTCCTGTCTCCACTTATTTAAAAATTTTTAATAACGTTATAGCGCTAGGCAATTTGTCTGATCGGCATTCCTTCTTTCACTTTAACGATTACCGAACACTTTACAATTTCGCTAACTCAAGGCATTTTTACCTTCCGTCACCTTTAGATAAGGAAGGTCAAAAAATTCGGTGGTGAGTTTTTAATGAATAAGCACGTTTTAGGGTCCCTACAATACGAATTTACTATTTTTAAGATGATGTCTGTATGTATGTATGTATGTATGTGTGTGTGTGTGTCCGTGTGTGTGTGCGCGTGTGTGTGTGCGTGTGTGTGTATGTGTGTCCGTGTGTGACAAATATTTCTCCGACGATAACTCCAATACTACAATTCTAAAAATTATAATTCTTTCGTATTCCTCTTCTGTACATCCATATGAAGAGTTGATTAGATTTTGGTTATAATTGATCCACCGGAAGTACCCTTATTTGGGGTTTTTAACAGTTTTTCTTAAAAAAACGCAGTTAAATATTGTTTTTTGACATTTTGTTATTATACATATTAAAGAAAATATTCTTCTCTATACAGTTTGATTATACAATTTCCTTCATATTCAATAGATGTAGATTTAAAGCATTATAAAGAAATTAATTTTCAAAAATTAGTCAGCTTTGCTATTTATCATGGAAACAGCTGATACTGATATATTAAAAAAATTCTAATTGACAGATGTCAGTTGCAAGTGCAAAACCAAATATGGAAAGTGTAGGATCACAAAATTGGTATGTCATAGTGTTTCTCGCAAGTGACACGCAGAGAAAGGCCAAAGAGAAGATGGAAGGACTGTATCGCAGAAGACTGAAAGGAATGCCTGTGTCAAGAAGATGTGTTGGACAGGAATGAGTGGAAGAAAAGAGGAAACAGCTACCTCTAATAAAATAGGGGAAGCTGAAGAATAAGAAGAAGTGTCAAGTGCATTTTACTTAGTGTATATTTATGATATAATTTTATTGGATTTATAGAATAGAAATAGTATGTGTTCGTGTTTGATTTTACATGATATTATATAGAATCTGTTCCAAGGACCTTTTGGTATGGGATTTGTACAAAATACATCGAATTGACGGAAGGTTTTGTGCTGGCCACAACAGATTTTTTTTTTCTTCGATTCGACAATTAAATTTTTGATAAATGGGAGTGACAAATGTCATAATTGTAAAGGCAAATTCAAGCAACTAAATCTTATAGAAGAAAGTTTATTTGACTTTTGGACTTGTCCTATTTTTTTCTGTCCACTACTGTACATATGATCTTCCTTTGTTGTCAATATGTACAACGTTCTTCAAAGCAGTAAAACAATTACAATCAATTAGTTGAACATCTTAATCTAAATATAGCAACAAGTAAGCGCTTATTTCGGAGCTCTAATGAGCAGTACGAATCCTTACTCATCTCATCTCTCCAGTTCATTTGGATTTAACTGCAGGCATTTTTGTTCTGTTTGGTTATCTTGCGGCACTAAGCCCTCGCAATTAAACTCAAGCAGTTCGTAAATAGAGGACCGTGAATCCAACATATGTGCGCAAAGCGCAAATAGCGCAAGACGGAATCCGTTCTTTGTGTTAGTGATTATTCCTCCACATGCTCTTAATTGTTTAAGATTAATTGCGAAGAACAATTGCAAACACTACTGATTTATAAGATGCAACTGTTGAGCTTGATGACACAAGAAGCCTGCATCACAATGGAGAAAATTTGGCGAGCGGTTTAGTAACTTTTGAAAGTTGTCAACTTGTGCTGTGATATTAGCTGTAGGAAATGTAGTGTCAGCTGATCGAAATAAATGAAGTTACAAATTGTTAATCTTTTTAAAAGTGGAAGTATACTTGATCAAGTCTGGAACTTCTTCTTTTATTACATCCAGACCATCAACTTCTTGGAACTAATTAATACGGTGTTCCTCGCAATTTTCTTGTTCTTGATCAGTGGTTGTCAAAGTTTTTACGATATACTTAAAAGTCCAACAGTGATTTTCAGAAGGAAGTGCAATTAAATTAATTAAACTTAATTTTTTTTCGCAAATGTGACTGATACTTGAAATTAAAATTATCTTGTGTTTTATTTTACACATCCGTTGGTTAAATTAGTTTACACTTCGATACCAACGCTACATGTCTTCGAAATGAAAATAATCATAATAACATTTAAATCGTAGATATAGACTGGTATTTAATTTTTTTACGCACATTTGCTTTAAAATTGTTTGTTTACATCGTAGTTACCATGGCGGAAACTGAAAGATTACATCCTGCGGGCGGTAAAGTAGCATATGCGAGCGGTAAAATACAGAAAGAGCTCGCTTACTGGTAAACAATACATCAAAAATACAATTGGAAATGTAAACAAGACTCTTATTTTTAAAAAAATTATATTAGTTCCGCTAAATTTTCACTAGATTTTATTAGAATTGTTTAAGGAATTACTTCAAAAATAGTCTCAAATCTCCAAGTTTGACATTTCAAAAAATATTCATATAACCAAATAGTTAGCAATGCAACGCATCGCCTTATTGTTTTGTGACATGGCCACCTGGCCACGTAATATTTTTATATAGCAACAAGCTTCAAATGTATTTAAAAATAATTTAAAAAATCTGTTGTGGCCAGCACAAGACCTTCCGTCAATTCTATGTATTTTGCACAAATCCCATACTAAAAGGTCCTTGGAACAGATTCTATATAATATCATGTAAAATCGAACACGAACACATACTATTTTTTACAAATTCCATACCAAAAGTTCATTTAAAAAGGTTCTATAAATCCAATAAAATTATAACATAAACTACACTAAGTAATGTCCTTCCATCTTCGCTTTGGCCTTTCTCTGCGTATCACTTGCGAGCAACACTATAACATACCAATTTTAGATCCTATACTTTTTTTCCATATTTGGTTTTGCACTTGCAACTGACATCTGTCAATTAAATTTTTTTGAATAATTATGTCAGCTGTTTCCATGATAAAGAACAAAGTTGACTAATTTTTGAAAATTAATTTCTTTATAATGCTTTAACTCTACATCTATCGAATATGAAGGAAAATGAATAATCAAACCATATAGAGGAGAGTATTTTCTTTAATAAATATAATAACAAAATGTCAAAAAATAATATTTAACTGCGTTTTTTTAAGAAAAACTGTTAAAAACTTCAAATAAGGGTACTTCCGGTGGATCAATTATAACCAAAATCTAATCAACTCTTCATATGGATGTACAGAAGAGGAATACGAAAGAATTATAATTTTTAGAATTGTAGTATTGGAGTTATCGTCGGAGAAAAAATTGTCACACACGGACACACATACACACACACGCACACACACACACACACACACGGACACACACACATACATACAGACATCATCTTAAAAATAGTAAATTCGTATTGTAGGGACCCTAAAACGTGCTTATTCATTAAAAACTCACTACCGAATTTTTTGACCAAAGACAATACCTTCCTTACCTAAAGGTGACGGAAGGTAAAAACATTTCATTTGATTGCAGTTGTGCGTAAAACGTTATACATACCTCGGGCCGAAAGAAGTTTACACCCTTGGACGAATAAAAGACCTCCGCTACGCGTCGGGCTTCAAATTTCGTCAGCAGGCGTAAACCTTTTCTTTCGACCCTCTATATGACTATATGTAAATAACTATTACATCCGTTGCCTTAGTTGCCGTTAGTTTACGCTTTAGTTGCAAATGTTACACCATTTCTGAGAAATGAAAATGAGCCGTATTGTTCATAAAACAAATAACTATTCCCATAACACATAACAAACATTACATCTCCCGCTGGGCAGTGAATATGCGAAATAAATTCGATTCTCACCACCCATAACTATACTTAAGTAGTATCTCGTGGGTAGATTTGTTGAAATAAATATTTTATGACCAATTGTCTCCACTCTTCAGTGGTCATTGGTAGCCCAAAGAGTGTAGCAGCTGACATTATGTGTTCATAAAGACTAGGCTCTGAGAATAGACACTTGAGAACATGAATGGTAGTTAAAGAGCGAGGCATATTGACCATGACACGTTTAAATGTCGAGGTACGCCTATTCAAAATGCAATTTGAGCTATTTAGCGCTGTGCGCTGTATAACAGGTGGATTGGACATTGACTATGATTTATTATTGCTCGTAATGAATTCACATGAAATGAAATGTTGTTATGAGCTCACACTTTGTTGATTACGACAAATAGTTTGGCATTTTGCTAACTAACTTTAAAATAGAAAACAATAAGACGATTAACGTACAAAATCAAGCTTAAATTTAATGCAAAATTTATGTTAATTCTATAATAGTACATGGTCATCATGATTCTTATTATAGTGACGTATGTCACGAAAGTTTTGAGAATTAGATTTAACATCGGCCAGAGGCAAATGAGACAAGCTATTAAAAAAAAAAAAATTGAAAATAATGGTTCCCTATCTGTGTTAAAAAATTAGATTTCTTATAGTCTAGGCAGACGAGATATAATAATTATAATAAGTATAATTTGTAATTTACCTTAATTCACAATTATCAAAATACCTTACAGACTATACATTATAATTAAATTGGTGCACATGCGCAGATTGACATCAAATATTAGTTGATAAGTTTCGCAATATTACAATTTTCCTGTTTTCTTTCACTTTTATCATAAATAAATCAGTGGCGGCTATTCGGGTGAAGAAGGTGAAGAGCAACTTCACCTGTTATTTCAGAACCCAAAATATTTTTTAAAAAATTAATTTCACATTATTTTTTTTTATTTTGTATTATAAAGCCTGAAATAAACATATACATTATAACAATATAATTTAGAAATCAAATTATCTAAAAATTATATAAACTGATCGTCCGCAACCCGCATTACATGAAGAGTAATTCAAATTTTGAATAAACTCTTCACAGTTGCGCGCGCAGCTAGCGTTTATTGGCTAGATAGAATGGTTGACATAGCAACGATGCTTCCCCCTCCGCTTACAGAAGCGAATGGTGAATACCACATTTCGAACTCTGCACCTCGTCTCCACATTGCAATTGATGCATTGTAATTTGCTTCTTAAAACAATTTGAATAGTTATTATTTCATTTATTATAATTTTAACTTATTTGGAAGGTAATACTAATATATTTTTAAGTGAAAATAAATTCACTTTAATATTTTATTGTTAATATTAATACTTTAACTCTTTAACAGATTGCACATTGTATATTTAAATCATCAGAATGAATCTGCATAATGTTATTATATGCAATTTATTGGAAACACAGTTCTCTAGATGAATAGATGATAATAATGTATTGGCAAGTGGTCGACCAACCCCAACATTAAATTTAAATAAATTAAAAAATGTTAAAAACTGTGTAAGAACGCACAATCTACATTTTAAATCTGCCTGGTACAATAAATTTTCCTGGTTATGTGGTAGCTTTTATTTGCAAAAACTTTTTTGAAGGACAGGCGTATTGAGCTAATTTATAAAGTATGACTTAAAAAATATAATTTTGTTTTGTTTATATATATTTCTTTGATTTAAAATATGTATTTGTAATACCCCACCCCCTCCCTCCGACATTCATTCTTAAATATCTCTTCACCTACTTTTCACCTTACGAGCCGCCGCTGAAATAAATAAACTTTTTTTGTTGATTTGAAACATAAATGTTTTAGTAATATAACAAATTTGTTTGGTTTAATAAAACCACCAAATTTAGAACATTGTTAATTTGTGACATTTTTGAGGTTACAGTCACAATTAAAATCATAGCGTGATTTTGACAGTATCAGTGTGGCGATTATTACCGAATACTTAAGATCATTGTGACTTAATGATCATTACAATTGAAATTACGTTTATAATGATAATTAATTACATATGACATACGAAATGTTAAATTAAGAATTATAGTTCAATTATCATTAGCAATCGTCGTCTATCTCGACTATTATCTTGACTCTGAAAATTAGGATATTTATGTAGTTTTATTCGTAGAATCGATTGATGATTTTCCCAAGTTGGTATCCCGACCCATTTTTAAGTTACAGTCTTAAAAAACTTATACCCATTTGTCGCTAAAATCTTCAAAATTTTCAAAAATCCAATTTTTTACTCTATTAGATACTATACAACGCGCTGATTCCAAATTTTGAAACCGCAGGTCGATATCTTCAAGAAAAATGACTTTTGAGGTAATAACTGAAAATGTTGATTGTCATTTCTTGTGCACACAAAAAATTCTAATTTTAATCTTTCATTCTATGAGGAAGTTCCTATATGTCTGAGATTCTTCCAATTCATTGACAAAATTGGCGGTATTATATAATTTTAAATATTAATAAAATAATGAAAAACATTAAATGTACTTCCTAGAAAAACCTTTTAGTAATGTCACTAAAACTGTTGATTTTTGACAATGACATCTGTCATTTACAAACTGTTAGTTTATATGAATAACCCTTTATGTAACGTTTCAATAAGAAAATCTTTCTATTTGATTAAGTGGTTTACCTTTTTCTCAATACTTTTACTACATACGTTATTAATTACATATTAAGAATTCTCGGTGGAACAAAAAAATTACTGAATTTCTTATGGATTCCATAAAACATGCTATTTTATGTGCAGCAACAAATAAGTTACAAACCTTTAATGGTCTGTGTTCATAACTCTCTAATTGGAAGTGGTTAGGTTGGCAACACTGCCTGGTTTGCATCCCGTCTGCGGTTACCATGCAGGCGCCTCTATCAGCAACCCTTAGAATTAATGATGTAATTCCGGTACCTATAATGGAACGCTTTTTTTCTGATTTATTTAATGGTACAGCAATTTCGCAAAGAAATCGTTTACTATCTTGTGGTGTCTTCGAGTTAAATTAGTTTTTGGGTTCGACTAACCAAGTTTAAAAAGTTACAGAAGCTTAAACTGATAGTTAGTTTTGTTAGGTTTTTTTGCTGGTGTTTGTATTGAACTTTAAATTCCGGGAAAGGTAAAACAAGAATCTGTTGAGGCTAGCACAAGATCTCTCGCCATTTCCATATTTACTTGAAAGTGTTCAACGTAAATTTCTTAAGTTCATGTGGTATAAAAAATTCCATGTTTACCCTGCTCAAGGAATAGGACATAATATTCTTTTACAAGAATTTAACTTTGAATCCGTTGAAGAGCGTCATAAGCTTATAGCACTTAATACAATTTCTAGCATTTTAAATAATAATATTGATGCTCCAAGTTTATTATATAAACTGCCATTTCATGTACCTTCAACATCATCGCGGAATTACCGTTTATTTTATCTACCATCTTGCAAGACGAATACTTTGCTTAAATCTCCGATCGTTGTTATGTGCAACGCTTATAATGAATTTAATTAAATTTTGTTTTCCGTATAGTATGTATTTTTTTTGTAATACTTTGTGTACATTTTCTTGTTTTGGGTTCGCCTGTTAAGAAATAAACACTATTATTATTATTATTATATTATTATTGTTATTATTATTATTATTATTATTATTATTATTATTATTATTATTATATTAGGCTATATAAGTACATATTGTATTTAACATTTCTGGTACACACAAAAAAATCTAATAAAATCTATTAAAATATATTTATTACTATAATGATTGTGAATAAAATAAGTTTCCTCCTACTCTTCTAAATGTTCAAGATTCTTCAAATCCATTGACTAGATTGGTGGTATTTCTGATGGGTATATCTATAATTTTAAATATTTAATTAATAATGAAATAAGAAACATTAAATGTACTTTCCAGAAAAAGCATTGAGCAATCTGAATTTTTGACACTGACATTTTTCTGTCAATTAAAAACATTTTAATTTTTCAACTGGTTTCCATGGAGTTATTTGGGCTAAGAGATTCATTACAACGGATTATTTTATATACTTATAATTCTCTTTCTCTAAATCTACTCGTATATAAGATATAATAAAAATGTTCAATGTATCGGATAGATAATTTTATATTCTTTTATATTTGTAATATATAAATTTTCAAAAAATATTATTTAGATGTTTTTAAGAAACTACTACTTCCTGTTGTCCAATTGTTATCAACACCTTTTCAGCATTTTCAGTTAATGTCAGATTAAGGAAAACGTAGTAATAGAATTTCAGAAACCGTCCCTCCAACATCCTTAGTCTCACATACACACACACACACACACACACACACACACACACACACACACACACACACACACACACACACACAGGCATCGTAAAATTGTTAAAATCGGATTGTAGGGACCTTAAAACATACTTATTCACTGAAATCGGATATGCGATTTTTAGCATGAATGCAACATCTCTCTTAGCGAGAGGTAAAACGTGAAATAAATATGTTCGGACCAAATTAGATATATTGATTGTTTGATTCTATTTTTACCTTATTGATTTACAGTTGTTTACAGATTAAATACAGGTTGCACTATCGATATAAATAGATTAATAGAAATATGCATTGCTAATTATATGCACACAAATATTAGTACTACATAAATTACTACATACTTTTATAAATAAACTATTTCATATCGATTAAGCTAGCGAATAACTTCGTAAATTATACGATAATTATTAACAGAGTTTGTGTATTTTTCTGAAGTCCAGTATTTTCATTTATGGTGAAACTGTTTGTTAATTTAACTGTCAGTTAAAACAAAAATTGTCGTATTGTAAAATTGTATCTTCTAAAACCCGACAAATTCATTTTTGGCCAAAAACGAGATTGATGCTGCAACGGATTCCTCTTCTCGTTCAGTTCAGAAATCGGCATTAAAGTTGCCAACCTTATAATAATTACTGTACATATAAGATAATTTGGGTAGGTGTACGACAACGACCAAATGTAACTAGACAAAACATCGTTTCATTTGTCTTGATTTCGGCTGGCCAGACAGAGATAGTGATATGTTTTATCTAGTTCAAGCATTTCTCACTAGAGGCGCAATATCATTGACATTTTAGAATAGAAAGTTTTTTGTAATATACATATATGTATTTCGATTACAGGTCAAATCTGTAAGTTTTACAGATCTGTAAATCTGTAAAAAAAAACGCATCCATTTTTGCATATGAGACGCGGGCTTTGACATTTGCTTGTATCATATACCTATTAGATATAGAAATAGGTATTCGCGACTAAAATTACCACCGCAGCGCTAGTGTGCTTTTCAACATGGCCGCTCAAAAACATACTCTTTGAATGACAGCTGCAAATGTCCGTATATGATAAAACATCTTTTTTGTACGGCGTTAATCATAATTTGTTATTTAAAGTGTTTTTTAGCTGAAGGGTACGTATTTATGGTTTATTATTTGATTATACATGTCATAACATTTTTATAAGCCACGAATGCCTCAACAAATTTTTTGGAAGAAGTCATAAATAGTGGTTTGGTGGTTTTATGCGGTATTACAAATACGACCGAGGAAAAATGTTATATTTTTGCACTGGTCTTACAAACTAGTGCTTTAATGTCACATCCACATGAGATCACTGGTATTTTAGCGTATGAAAATAATATAATTTTTTTGTCTTTTTTATGTTCATGTAAAGCAGGAAAAGGTGGACGATGTTTGTTTTGTTCTGTTTGTCCTAATTTATTTTGAATTTTAACCTTTTTCTCTCCCGCTCTTGGGAATAAATGAAAACTAAGATTTTTGTCTTTACTTTTCTTAGAAGAACAACCGTATACACAACAATTAGTGTTATCCTCTTTTCGAGACTTTCTCGGTGAATTCATTGTTTCATTTAATTTAATTAATCGTTGTTCCACTTTAAAACAATGATACAGGTTAGGTCGCTAAAAATATATTAGTGAATAGTGGAAGTTTTAAATAATAGTACATTTAACAAAATGTAAATATTATAAATAAAAATCAGTTCAATTATTTACCGAACAAAAACTGCAGAATACCTATATGCATGTATTTACAACCAATAAATCAATTCATCTCGCACTATCTGGCTGAATCAGCTGTAAGCTGAGTATGTTTTTGAGAATTTCCGATTTTCCTCGCTAGGTGGCTACGAGTTAATTTTAGTCGCGAATATGGCTCGTATGGCCTACCCCAACAACGTTGCCAAGATTACAGTTTGCGTACCTTGTCCGTGTTGCCAAATGAATTTAAGCGTAAAATTAATTTATAAAAATATCCAATATGTTTTGTTTATTTAATTATTTATAAGCTTTGATATTAAATAAAAACCAACATGTCACTCAAAAACACAACCCCAAATTTCAAATTACACTGATATATTCAAGTGGCCTCTAGTGAGAAATTCACGAACTAGATAAAATATATCTCTGTCTCTTTCTGGCCAGCCGAAATCAAAACATTCAGTGAAGAGGGATAGGGAATGTTTTGTCTAGTTATATTTCGTCGTTGGTGTACGATATATAACAGACCATTAGAATTTGCCTTTTGAGCGAGTTCATAGTTTGATTTGTAATATAGACCATTCCAGAATGGCGTCACCTGCCCTCCACAGGAGTGATTTTAACCTCACTTTTGAATATTTTTAAAAATTATTTAATTATATATCTTATGATAAATATCGAGAAATTATGATTTTGATACAATTCATTAATAAAATTAAACCATAAATTTTTCCATGGCTCCATCATTGAGTAAATTATGTATGACATTTATTTCTGACAGCTGCCCCTCACGAAATTCATTTGTTCTGGATTGATCTATAAAATATATGAGTGTTATTTATAACCTCAATGTTCGGAGATTCGGAGAAATTGAGTGTCAAACTGACAGTTACATAAACATAAAAATAAATTATTCCTTTCAATTTCACAAATTATTGTCGATTTCAAATAAATTTTAATATGTAACTCTGCACTCAAGTTCCATTTTATCACTCCATATGTTTTATTTTCCTCGGCCTTACGGCCTCGGCAACTAAATTCCATATTCGTGATAAAAAGTAAAACTTCATTACCTTGATACATAAATAACTATTTTTTTCGTATTTTGTATAATAATGTACTATTTTAATATACTCAAAATTGTACAGTAATGGGTTACTTTACAACATAGCAACCGTTACTGCATAGCAATGGGTTTGTCAATAAAATACATTTTGACACAAGGAATTGTTTAGGTATTTTTTTATTGTTTATTTTCTAAACCGTTTTCAATGTTCTTATCATCATTTAGATCCATCGTTTTGCAAATCGATCTCCAAAAATTAATTTGTTTGGTTTTAAGGTACAAAAACAATGTCAAGTTACTTTGTTACTAAGATTCAGACTACTATGTTTTTTTACATGTTTTCAATTCAGTATATTATGCCGCAAAAAATAAAATTTTAATAATATTATAAAATACGAAAAAATATTGTACGCGCGCGTCAGAAAAGTGATTTTACTGTACTCGTATGGCAGTTTAAGTTGGAACGTAATATACTATTATACATTAGTTTTATTATTTTTAAGTGACAAACTTCACCCTTTTTATTTCAATTTGCAGCTAACCTCTCTTTGCTTATATTTATCTTCATGTCAGTGAAACATAACCCTACAATCTGTTTCCCGCCTAAATTTACTCATCCAATTAAAGTTTTAATTCTTCACTAATCTTTCATCATGAATCACATGTTCGCGCACTCTTCTGTCACCCCAACTGTCAACCTATCCTAACCGTATGTTTCCCTTGTAAAATGATAGCGAAAATAAACGTCCAAACGCAAAAATAGCTTTCATGGGGAATAAATAAGTTCATTCCTACGTCTGCGCTATTATTTGCTCGTGCGTTCTTTTAATCTCTGTACATGGTCGAAGACAGGAGTGCGTTCTTAGCATTTCAGCTCCCTTGTTGATTGCCATCTTTCGGAGGGTAAAGAAACTATCAGACAGAGATATATTATGGAATGTGTGGGGAAGATATTAATGGTGCTTCGGAAACAAGAGGGATTCATGATATTTAAAAGACGATTAGTTGTGTCATAGTTTATTGGCGAAAAAAAAAAAAATTGTAATTAATATGTTCTCATTGCTTTGAAATTTGTATGGTTTGAGAGTTGGAATAAATGAAAATAGTAAAATTATAAATTTGTAACTGTAATTATAGATATCAGATATTATGTGGTTTACCGATATCTAATCGTCAGGGTATTATAAATGTCAAAGTATTTTCCAAGAATACGTAACTTTTTATAAATTTTCCGTATTCTTGTAAAACTGAAATTGAAATATTGCTGGTTAGAATTAAATATACTTCATTTCACGTAAGAAAATAGTGACGGGAAGATAGGTGCAGTTTGATCTTTGTAGGATAATATTCCGATATTATCCAATCAAACAACAATATCAAATTGCACCTATCTTCCCATCACTATTTTCTTACGTGAAATGAAGTATAATTAGTACAGAGTGATCAAAAAGAAATGATGCAAGAAATAATGCAGTTGGCAATACAATTCTGGGAATATTTTTATTCCACAGTTTGCACAACATCAGGTAAAAGCGGAATTACTATTTGACGTCATGTAGACCATCAATACAAATAGGTTATGTCAGAGCAGGGGCCTGACAGCTAATAGGATTTTGAGTGATTAAAATGCTTTAGATTATTGCTTATGGGTAATGTAAAAAATAAAAGTACGTGGGTAAGGGAAACAACAACCATTTTAATAAAAAATTGTAAATATACCCAAATTTAAATTTTCAAATGTCACTATCAACAGTGTCAAACACAGGAAATTTATATATCACCAATTTCAAGTATTGTCCACTGTATCAGTTATTTTTGATCACTCTTATATTAAAAAACAAGTGTCATGAGAAAAATTGTTAACGTACGAGTCTTAAGAGCCAGTTTTATAAAGAAACTTAATCTTCACTTAAAATTTAGTTTTTAAATAAATTTAATGGAATGAACAAATTCGAATCGGTGCCTGTGTTGCATTTTTTCATTTCATTAAATTTACTGTAGAAGTAAATATTAAGTGAAGATTAAATTTCTTTATATAACCGGCCCGCGAGACGTGATAATTTTACAATGAGATTTTTTAAAAATGCGACTTGTCAAAAGCATGACTTGTTTTTTTTTTTGTCAGTTATGTTGGTAGCGTTTCCCGCTAATAATTAAAATTTCATATTTTTGCAGATTGTGTATTGTGAATTTTGTCTGATTGTATACATTGTATCAATCAATGTTCTTATAGACCTTCTTAAGGACATGTTAACAGTGCTTTTATAGGCTTATAATAACACCGAAATAGAGGAAGTTTATTTGAATTCCTAAATTTGAGTTTAAAACAAATTCTGTAGTTTGTGCTTTCTATATAATTGATTATCTCCTAAATCAAACTTGACAAATGACACTTCTGGTTCTATTTCACTTTAGTATACAAAAACAAAATTCTATATCCATTAATTACTCACTTCGCATTAAATAAATCCATTAAAACAGTTTATTTTAGACATTTATTTTTAGTTCATCACGTATTTAAGGGTTAACGTTCTTGCAAATATACGCAAACTTTCGCACTGAATACGGGTCTGTATTGCGTGATCGCACGTCTGCGTTACTCTTTCCTGTCTTCCTGAAGATATGAATCTAATTTAACATATTTTAAGCACACAAATAAAATACAGTTCTTGTGTGGTACGCCAATCATTGTATCTTACGAAGAAAAGCGTCAATTAATTTATTTCCGTCGCTATTTGCGGTTTATGTATCCATAGTAGTTTTTATGGTTTGTGGTTGGTAGACCTGACAGGAGTAGATATGTAAATTTATACTATATTCAGGGTTGTTGACGTGTCTAATTAGAGTACGTTTTTACCTCCCAATACCCTAGATGAGGGAGGTATAGGGATCGTGCTGATAATCGTACATAAAGATTTTAGTGAATAAGCACGTTTTGATGTCCCCACAATCTGATTTTAACATTTTTACAATCATGTCTGTGGGTATGTGGGGGCGCGCGCGTGTGTGTATGTGTGTGGATCCGATGGACACGATTACTCAAATCCTATCAATTAGAAAATTTTTAAATTTTGTATACCCGTTCTATACTAATGTGGGAAGAGCTTATTAGTTTTTAGTGTATGTTGGATAACCGGAAGTATCACTTATACAAGCTTTTAACAGTTTTACTTGAAAAAAATATATTGAATATAATTTTTTGCCTTCCTGAAGTGTAATGGGAACTTTACAATTGTATACACAGCAAGTGTAACCTACATTTTACGCTTACTGTGTTGTAACTTGTCTAACTATGCGGTAAAATAATCAAAATACACTAGACGTTTATGGACATTTAGAAAAGAAATCATCTTTATTATAATAAAGTTCATGTATAAAAGTACTATACCTACTTAAGTTATTTTTTTACTTTAACATTTCCTATATTTAAAAGTAATTTATATAAACCAAAATCACGGTAGCGACATCTGTCATTATTGTAAAAATCCGCCGTTACCGACATAGTCACCGATCGATATACCTGTCAAATACGCGAGCATTGCTGAAATGTCAAATATCGACACCTACCTATTATTTATTACGAAGAAAACATGAGCAAAGAAATATATTATCAGTCATAAACAACGTCTATTATTACAGATAAATTTTTGCTAGAAGAAGTACTCTAATGAAGGTAAGTAAAATCAAATTTGGAAATTGACAACCCCAGTATTTTAAACTAACCCTTTTCAGAAGTACAACCTATCTCATTGAAAAAAGTTATTTTCATTATCGTCGGCCAAAAAATTTGATACAATTTTCGTGCGTGAAGTATTTTACAGCGCTCCAGCTAATAAGGCACTCGCGTTAAGGGCTCGTGCCTTAAACAAAGCTATCGCGCTGTAAAATACAACTTACACGCACTCGAATGTAAATAACTATTTCAGCATCTTTGACTAATGAAAATTGAATATAATGGTCCAATCTTCAATCCCACGTTAATAGCATTGAATAAATAACGTTTAATATAAATTTATAAAATAATTTATTTTTATACATCACCTTGTCTGCCTATGCGTCAAACAAAAACATAATAATTAGAATAATACTATCTTTTTAGTTTATGTTCTGTATTTAAACATAAAAAATAATACTTTAATAACAATTTTGACATATTTAAACAAATGTCAGTGTCAGCAAGCAATTACATTAAAATGAATAATGAAACCGTGTTAAGGAGAATGTAGTAGTAATATATTTCATTCTAATGAAATTAAGGTTTGTATTAAATGAACATGATTGTCTTCCATGGTACGGCTTTGAAAACGCTTTCTGTAAAGATTCGAGTACTATTTTGAATTTTTGTTAAGTTTTTCTATTAGTTTATTTTATGTATGATAAATGTAAAATAAAGCTTGTTATGAATGAATGTAAAATTATTTGAACATAATTGCTTTATTTATACTGGTTAAATACCCAGCGGTAGGTTATGTGCTGGCCACATCAGATTTTTTATCATTTATTCATAACTTTTTAAGAAGAATACATTAGCAGTTTTTGTCTATTTTTTTTTATTGCCAGTAGCATAAATAAGTCATAATTCATAATGCATTTTTTGTTCAATTTTTTGCTACTACCGATAAAATAATTTTCCGATGCAGTAACTTTCAAAACTGTACCAAACTTTTTGTACCTAAAACTTTTATTAATAAAACAACACATGTTTTACTTTTTTTGTAGCAAACTTCAAGTGACAACTATAAACACTGTCAACTTTTTTTACACTTCAATAAACTCCTTGTCATTTGTTTCACCTTGGTGATGAGTCAAATAAAGTCATATAGACTTTTCTAAAATGCTGACAAAGCGTCTGTTTTCTGTTTATCAATGATTCTCAAAAGTCTGCGAATGTTGTCTTCGTGATACCTGATCCTAATAAGGCAGGGGAGGACGTGATAGCTTCAGCGTAGCGAAATACCGGATATTCTTACCACATCCTGTCAAGATTGAGTGATGATATCAGAAGATTGGGGACAGTGTCGAATTCATTGTTTTCTTAAATTATTTTTCTCATTTCCCATAACTGTGCAGGCATTTCTTATAAATTCATAATAGTTGACTCTATAACATTGATTTCCTGGTTTAACGGAATTTGAAAATTTATCATTTTAAATTGCTGTATTTTAGTTTTACGATGTGATTTATCGTAAATGATTATGTAGTTACGGTTGTTACTAGACATAAATACCGACTATTAGTTGGTTAAGCCGACTATCCGGCCATTTTTCTAGTCAGCTGTTAATCGCCGAATAGTCGGTAAAAACATTGATTACTTAGCCATTTTTTGCTAAAAATTTTAAAATTTTCAAAAATCCAATTTTTACACTATTAGATAAGTACTTCTCAACACGCTGATTCCAAATTTTGCATGTCGATAACTATATCCGTTCGGGAAATATTTGTGTTCAAAGTTGGATACCAAAAACACCCACTTTTGGGTTATAACCCTAAAATGAGTAGAAATATTGACTTGCCGATAACACCATTCGATTTTACGGGTAAAATTATAAAAGTATATCAATTTTCAAATTTTTAAGCAACGTATACAATTTCCAGAGTAAAATAACTGAAAATGGTCAAAAATCGCAAAAAATCTAATATCCCTTTTCGATTTATTTTGGCCATTTTAGTTATTTTGTGCTGGAAATTGTATGGATTGTTTAAAAATTATGAAAAGTGGTATACTTATGTAATGTTGCCAATCGAATGTTGATATCGGCAAGTCAATATTTCCACCCGAAAATGGGTGTTTTTGGGATCCAACTTTGAAAACAAATATCTCGGGAACAGAGAAAGCAATCGATCTGCGCTTTCAAAATTTGGAATCAGCGCGTTGAGAAGCATCTAATAGTGTAAAAATTGGATTTTCGAAAATTTTGAAATTTTTAGCAAAAAATGGGTGTGTCTTTTTTGGACTTAACTTAAAAATGGGACGATATACCACGATTTAAAATATACTGGTTATGCCACTTGTCATGTTTTTCATTGTTTCTGATGGTCCGCTTGATACGTGTTTCCTTGAATAATCCGCTAGATGCGCTACGTGAAAACGACCCTACCACAGCAAACTATTTTTACATAAAATATAAAAAAATTAAATGCATAATGAAAATATTTTTAATATAAATTTATATATTTAATGGAAACCTGAATCAATACATTGTTAGAATTGGAAAATTGGAAAAATAAATAAATTGATAGAACCGAGCGCTTTCCAGATTTCCATTCGGTAATAATATCTTCTTCCCGAAAATGTTTTCGACAAACATCATTCAATCTTAATTCGCGATCATCTCTACTAATTGCACATTGCCATTTTTTAAAAAGTGATATATCGAGTGGAGCAGCAAACAGAGATTCTTTTCAGTGGATTTCTTGTAACCGGTTTTACATCCTGGAATGAAACATTTTCCATTTAATTTTCTTTTCATTTTGCATTAATTGCAATATCTTTCAACAAAATATTAATATTACATTACATATAATACGAATATGTATTTCAAAACCTATTTTATTTACCTTTCTATAAGATATAACATGTATTATTTTCAAAATGACATGCAAATGACAGGTGTCAATTGGGTCGTTCTCACGTTGCGCCTCTAGCGGAAAAAACGAGAAAACACGTATCGTTTTGGACCCTCGTTTTGTGCAGAGTGGCACAACCAGTATATTTTAAATCGTGCGATATACCAACTTGGGAAAATCATCTATTCTATGTATATATGTAACTACATAATTATACCAATTTTCAGAGTTATTAAACAAATAAAACAATTTTTAGAAACATTAGAACAAACATTTGTGCTATGTGAAAAATTTTGTGTAGCATTTATTATATCATTGTTAAGTCAAGAGGAATTAGGTAAGTAAGCCTATTTACGATCTTATGGAAAACTCGACAAAAAAATAATTAAATTTACTCTTCTAATTTGAAATGAAGTACATATAATTAATAGTTATTAGCATTCCTCTTCAAAGTCTCATTAATTTTTTACGCCGTATTTCCATTTATAGTATTAGCAGACTATCTCATATTTTATATTTATTACTACAAAAAGTTGAAACAATCTTACAAGTATTTAACCTTCAGAGAAATGGAATGACCTTTAGGTCACAGATGTGAACTTCCTTAGGTTAATCTGACACCCAACTCACGAATTATTCACCAATGTTATTTCTTTGCCAGTTTTAAGTTGTCAAAACTGTAACATGAAGTTACCTTCACTTTAAAATGTTTGCAATATTTATTACTTTGGCAATTTGCAGAAGTGAACAGGTGTTGCAAAAACAAATGAATTATTATAATCACAGATTTGCGTCAAGTGCAACTTGAAATGTACTCATTAGATCCTTAAGTTACACTTAATACTATTATAAATTATCATAACAGCTGTCTTGAATCTTGTTCATTAAATTGAGCATACGTTACCATTAACTTGTTGCGGTGATTTCATACATAATTTCCTTTTAATGCCTCATTATTTTATAGTCCAGGCAACGAAGGAAAAATAGCGGAAATAATTCATGTAGAAGCCAATTTTGGCACAGTTGTAGGGGAAGGTGTCCTTAACAAAATACTAAAAGTACTGATGGGTGGGAGTGGAGCTAAGGGGGGGAGGGGTCTCTAAAGGTCCCTTTTTTCAGTTTTTTGTTAATAACTCGAAAACTACTGCCCCTAGCGAAAAAATGTTTATGTATTAGATTAATCTACATAAAATTCTCTACAGAAAAGGTCCTATATACATTTTCCTTAGAATCAATACTTAAGGAGATATAGAGGGGGAAAAATGAAAAATTTAAAAAAAAATATTTTTATTGTTAAAAATCAAATTTTAATAAAAAATGAACCATGCAGAGCCCACGTATTAATAACAAAAAAGATCCTATACACATTTTCGCTAGGATCAATACTTAACGAGATATAGAGGGGGGGAAATGGAAAATTAAAAAAATATATATTATTAAAAATGAAATGTTAATTGTAAAAATGAAATATATAGTAAGGAAGGATGTATCTTGAATATCAATTTTCTTCAAATTCTAAATTTTCATCATCATCATTGGTGCTGTCTTTGATGGGGGCTGCATTCGTACATGAGCCGAGGCACACCCCGCAGGCACCGGAGCAGGCAATTCCTGCTTTGCGGCAACCGCAGCGCACTCCACACCCAGTCGTGCATCGGCAAAAGATCGTGTTCAAAACGGAATCGGGTACTACAGGGTCTTCTTAGATTGCTTCATGTCACCAAATTTCTTGCCAATGAAACTTTGCATGGTTTTGGTTCCAATATCCAGGGCTTCGTGGCAGTTTACTTTGGAGTTTCCCAGGATGTCCGTTGACAGCGACATGAGCGAATTCAACTTTGGAAAAGGGGGATGGTCATTGAACCATTCGTGAATCTTAGATCGATCCCGTGAATCTCTCTTTTCCCGTGATATACGGAAATGTGCTGCTCTCCACTTGAAAAAGCCACTCCAGCGAACTCCTCCAATGACGTGCAGATGGCGGTGCTTCCCGGTGATCCACAAACCCACTTGGCGAGTACAGAATCAGTAATTCCTCTTCCTCGCGTTAGGCCACCTAAACTTTTCATGGAGGGCATAAGAGTTTGTTCTATGACCTTATGACCATATCCGACCAAAGTCCTGCCCAAGGTGTACCTGTGCGATTAATGGTGAAACTCCTTGTACGGCTGTGGATGGATATTTTTCAGTTTTATCATGTCTTGCACGTACAGATGAGCACAATTCGTATTCGATTTTGATTTCGATCTAATTTCGGATTGGGTCAACGTGTTTATTTGACTGTCATTTGGACTTGCGATTTTGATTGTTTTCTACATTTCATTAAGGTAAGTTGAACATTTTATTACTTACATGAAATAAGAGAAGTATGCAAAGCATTTATTTGAATGCAAATGTTAATCATTTATTATACTGTAAAATTAATAATAAAAAATTGATACTAGCACCAACGTAATGGGTGAGGACGTAACTGACTGACAAGAACGTTTAGACGATACATTAGTTTCAACATTGAGTAGCGGGTCCCGAATTGTCCCTGATAAGGACGAACGCCAATACGAAGGCCCCGGAAGATAACGGGACCAACAGCCAGTGACGGGGAGCCCTGAACTCATTTCAACCGTTCTCCCCCTTCTGTCTATAGTCATCTCCAACGACGTACATTATTGTGGTACACCACCCCCCCCCCCCCCTCACACAATTCTTCCATTACATATTACTTGTAGTAAAGTTATTAATACGTGGGCTCTGCATGGTTCATTTTTCATTAAAACTTGATTTTTAACAATAAAAGTATTTTTTTTCTAATTTTTAATTTTTCCCCCTCTATATCTCGTTAAGTATTGATCCTAGCAAAAATGTATATAGGACCTTTTCTGTAGAGAATTTTATGTAGATTAATCTAATACATAAACATTTTTTCGCTAGGGGCAGTAGTTTTCGAGTTATTAACAAAAAACTGAAAAAAGGGACCTTTAGAGACCCCTCCCCCCCTTAGCTCCACTCCCACCCATCAGTACTTTTAGTATTTTGTTAAGGACACCTTCCCCTACAACTGTGCCAAAATTGGCTTCTACATGAATTATTTCCGCTATTTGGCTCTTTTCGGTCTTCGTTGCCTGGACTATTACTCATTCTGACTTAAATATTACATAAATTTTCATAGCCACTTATATTCAAAAGTCATTTCGGTCAGGTAACATTTTTTCTATACAATAATAGTCTTTTGTAACTTCACACCTTCTCAAGGGCTTTTGTGAAACGTCAGTTGGGTAAACTTGTCTTCTTTGGTTGTCTTAACACACCCTGATGTTTGCTTGAGGGTTTTTATTGTTCCAAAATAACCAGTTTTCAAGATGACGAATAATTGAAGAACTGTTTCGGACATTTTACTGGTTTATTTTTAATAACTACTACCTTTGTCGGTACGGATTAACTTAGCGACAAGTGGTAATAATTCGTTTAAGTTGTAAAATTTGGACACGGATTTAGGTTATAGGATTAACCCAGGCTAGAAGCTGCAAATAAATTTGTTAATTTTATGTCTTCACATCTGTTAAACATTTTCATTTATTACTTTGCCATTTTCTTTGGATCTTCTTTGTACTGAAACAATATACTTCAACCTTTACTTAACCTTTCAAGTCAAATATATCTTGATTCAAATAAATTACATGCAGTTGACGTTTAATCTGTTGTATTATTGGCTGAAATTCAAGTCTAGATCGTGATTTCCTTTACGAACTTAGTTTAAGCTTTGCTCTAGGCGCAAATAATCGTGATCATATAATCTATTTCTTGCTTTAAACGTGCCTCACCTGCAAGATTCGAGACAATTCGATGTTAGGTTATTTCCATACGCAGTGACGATAGTTTGTAAAAAGGCGGGAAAATGCCCGAAGCCATAAGTACAAAATGAAAATAATGAGGAAACTTTTAAAACAATTCTGAGTAATTTATGTTTTTGTTGCTGATGTCATTTCATTGCATTTCCGTGAAAACCATAAATTACGTAAAAGAAAATATGAAATAACTATGCAGTTTTTCAATTTATGATTTATGTTTATTAATATGCCAATTCTGTTTTATAATTTAATGGCATAAGTTCAAAGACATTTATAATTTATTTGCAATACTATAAAATAACTTGCTGATGTCAATGGAACAAATCTGCAGTATGAAATATCTTTTGAAATACATACTGCGAATAATGCATAATAAAAACTATAAAATCACAAGATACCTTACACGTTAGTGTAATAAATAGACTGTACTTTTTTGGTAAAATACATGTTTTATATTTCTGAATTTAAATTTTCCGCTTTCTGAAATTCAGTTGATTATTTTTAATTACATTTGACGAATGTGTAAATAAAATTGATTATTTTGAATTACAAATAACGCATTTTGAATTACAGTGAAAAGGTGTATAAATAATAAATAAATAAAATCTACAGAATTAAGTGATGTATAACTATGTTTTTTGTAATTTTTAATATTCAGGTCTCGGTTCTCAAATGTCATCTACTATTTTTATTACTTGAAAAGAAATAATATAGTTAATATAAAACTTTTTGTAAATTTTGAGTATCACTGTGTTCGGAACAGCTGATTGTCACATCAAACATTGTAGTTTAGTCATTTTATACTTTATTGACACTTCTGTTGCAAAATAACACATTTCATTGTATTTTTAGCATTTTATGTTCATACTTTTTACGAAGATTGCATTATTTATTGAATTTCTGATCATAACTATTCCACATTCTATACCTTGTTAAAATGTATATTTCTTGTAAACTACATGTATTTATTCATACGCTTTTTTACTTACAATACGTAGTCCATAAATCTTTTCGTTTTATTTTTAAACCAATACATTTTAAATTGTAGAATTTGCTTACGAGTATTTCTTATTCATTTACTACCTTTGCTGAAACATAAATATAAGTAGATGTCTGTAACTATACATACATATTCCTTCTAAATTGCTAAATCTTTACTGTTAATAGTTTATTTTTTAAAATTATTTTAATGTTGTGCAATATACATACCTATAAAATAAATAATTAACGTTTTCATGATGAGTAGTCCTTTTTGGATGACATTTGTAAGTTAACCTCAAAATATGGTATTGCATTTAGAATTTTCTTTATTTCTACATAATATTAATGACAAATAATTACAATATACATTAAATTATACATATTTTCAAAGATCAGAAATGTTTTAACAATTTAAAAACGTCTATTTAAACAGAAAATTTTAGATCTATTGCAACATTTTGAATGCCCCTGATACATTCTTTCACTAAATTTTTAGTTGAATGTCATATTAAAGTTTAAAACGTAAAATACATAAAAACACGACACTTTTATTTATTTATTCAAGACGTATCTTCTTTAAGATTTTTACTACACTTTTGAATCATACATGCCATATACTTTCTTGATACATTTTATAGTTTCAAAGAAATTGTTGCATAACTATAAATCTGGAATTTGTTGTCAGTAAGAAAATAGAACAAGTACAGGAAATATGTACTGCAATTTATCATTTAATAGCAGGAATTAAACTATAAACTTTCACATTAAAACGTTAATAATGAACTTTACAATTAGTAATGGAGTGGAGATTGAAAAATAAAGCAATTCTCAACTCAAGAGCATGGAAATAACTTTATAACAATGTAAACGCCAAGTAGCAAGTATAATTTAAAACCAGTAAAGTTTTATCTGTGTGCTCTGTAGTTCTTCAATCGTGTAATTCTTAAAACAAACTCATTTACAACACCATAAATCAATTAATTCAACAATATATCGATTAAGCTTCATTACAAATTACAGCTAAATGAGACTTAATAAACAGATATATTATCGTCCATCGACCTATCGTGAAACAATGCGATTTGTACTATCATTTTGATATTTTTTTCAGTGTCAATATTTTATATTATTTGAGAACAATAAAATAAAGCAAGTCGATTCGCAATTTATATCCCAGCCGACTTCGATGTATCCAGATTCTAAGAACAACATGGGCGGGTAGAAATCTCGTATAAGAAACATGGGCAGGTATAAGTACCTTGTTTGAGGCTAGCTTCTGTTTGCCGTCTTAATAGTATTCATAAGATATTTTACGAGGTTTCGGTCATGTTAACAGCATCGTATGTGTCTGACGGTTTTTTCCGGATTTTTATTTTCTTTTATGGATTTTTAATTGAAAATTGCTTGAGGAGTTTTTATTGGCTCATTATGGAACATTAATCAAAAGAATAATTATTGGCCATTTTATTACTTTTACGTGAGAAATAATAAAATTTAATTATATTTAGATTTTACAACTCATGTAATGTGATCTGCTAAGGAAAATCAGGTCAACGTTCTTTTATTTCGTTTCTCTACTGTTTCTTTAATTTATTGTCTTTAATTTGAAACGAGGGTTACGGTAGAATGATTTAGAATAGACACATGCTTGTAAATATTCTTCTATATTACCTCTCGCTAAGAGAGGTATTGGATTCATGCTAAAACTAGCATATCCAGATTTTAGTGAATAAGCACGTTTTAAGGTCATTAGGATCCTATTTTTACATTTTTACAATGTCTGTGTGTGTGTCTGGATGTTGGAGCGACGGTTTCTCAATTTCTTTAAGACTAAAAACAAAATTTAACTAAGTATTTCTTAATCTGACATTAATGAGAAGCGATGAAAAGGTTTTGGTAACAACTGGACAACCGGAAGTAGTAGTTTCTTAAAAAAAATCTTCTAAATATTATTTTGGAAATTTATGTTATTACAAATATTAAATAATATAAAACTCTATCCGATACATTTAACATTTTTATTATATCTTATATAGATTTAGAGATATAGAATTATAAATATATAAAATAATACGTTGTGATGAATCTTAGAGCCCAAACAACTCCATGGAAACCAGTGGAAAAAATAAAATGTTTGTAATTGTAAAAATGTCGGTGTCAAAAATCCAGATACAGTAAATTTGTTTAAAGAAGTCCGATCAAGGCCATGTACGAATTGTATCTATGAATTAAGATTTTATGATGTCAAATTTAGTAGTGTCGTTTACATAGTTTTTATGAGGTACACAAGATATTATGTACCCTCATAAAAACTAAGTAAAAGACACTACTAAATTTGACAGCACAAAATCTTAATTCATAGATACAATTCGTACATGGCCTTGATCGGACTTCTTTCAAAAATTTTACTGTACCTACATTACTAAAGGCTTTTTCTGGGTAGTACTTTTAATTTTTCTTATTTCATTATTAATTAAATATTTAGAAATATCACCAATCTCGTCAATGAATTCGAAGAATCTCGAACATTTAGAAGAGTAGGAGGAAACTTATTTACAGAATGAATTAAAAAATATAAAAATAAATTAATAATAGATGAAATTAGAATTTTTGTGTGTGTACCACAACAGAATTTTTTTAACACCAGTTGCAGAAAGTAATTCACCATGTTTATCGCTAAATGGTCATTACAAAATGACCTTAATTCCTGTTCGTTTATTTGCCCAACTAAAAGCATTTCCCAGGGAGAGCAATCATCAAATCGGCTTACAACAAATCGATTTCAATAAAACGTTGAAAGAACTGCAATTAAATTTATTCCCGCCTAAATTATCCCAACTGGAAGAAATCAGAAAAACCCTCGACAATGCTTCATTATCATTCCATTCTTTTCTGGAATGTTGTACACATAAAAACGAAGATAATTTTTTATTCTGGTTTTCTTGAAACCCATACACGTACTAGAGTAAAACAATGGTTTATATGTATGGGCCGTTTACTATTATTTATTTGTAATTCAGTATAAACCTATATGGATGAAATATGACGCATGGTCGGTCATACATTTCACATGTCGAAAAATGAGGGTTTCGCTGGAATTATTGAGGGGAACACGCGCATGAGCATAATGTCATAAATGTCCGTGTATCGCCCTGATCTAGTTCTTTTGTTCAGTTTTATAACGTTCAAATCTTGACCATGAAGTTAGCGCAGATGACTTCGCGCGCTTGCTATTTAAAAATGGTGGAGATACACATTTGGCGACTTCACGATGGAGGGTTAAATAGGTACATTTTCGTGCTACCATCTATTGATATTTTCCATGAACTACACTTGTGATTAAGTTCATTCCATTTTTATTTTACAAACAAATCGCTGTCATGGTGACAATTGCAAGCTGGTGCCAAATACGAAGTAAGGGTATAATCTTTGCGACAGTGACCCTCGCTATAATAAAGAATACATAACAAATATGAAATTCTTTAAGCTATCACGGCCAACCGAAGACATTGAATTATGTAAAACTCAAATTTTAAAGCACAAGTGACAGAAGATAGAACTTTAAAAATGACGATGGTTTGTTTGTGATTGGATATTCCATCTGAATTTCTACAACGTCGCACTCTTTCTTGCGTGTGACGTCAAAATCATAACCCTCCATTCGATTCTACGGGCAAAATTACATAAGTATAACAATTTTCAATTTTTTGAGCAGTGGATACAATTTCTAGAGCAAAATAACTGATTTTGGCCATTTTCAGTTATTCACCTCTACAAATTGTATCCATTTTCAAAAATTTGTATGATCCTGTAAACCCAAATTTGGGTTATGACCCAAAAATGAGAAAAATTAAAATGTATATATCTCGAAAAGGAAAGAACAAATCGAACTGCGGTTTGAAAATTTAGAATCGTTGTTGTGATGTAGCTAAATATATAAAAATCAAATTTTTGAAAATTTTTCAGATTCTGGTGAAAATGAGGATATTTGGGTTTGGATCTTCAATACTTCCCGACAAAAATGACCCATTGAGACTTCTTCGTATATAAAATTTCAAGAACACTATATTTTTCTTGTAAACCTGGAATTACAATGTACTTCGTTAGACAGCATTAAATACAAGTTCAATGAATTTAACGGTTTGACCAGATGTAGTAGTTCACAGATGTTCTTATAGATTTTTACAGTTCTATTGACTTGTTAACCTTAGTCAATACTACTTCATTTTAATTGTATTTCTCTTGAAATGGATCTGTAATTGGATTAATTATTCCCATGCCTTTTTCCAGACATTCTCTTTCATTTTACAGGCATTTAGAGTCTAAAACAAAACGATCTCACATGCATTAAGTTTCGATACAAGCATTTATGCAGCACATTTCCATGTCGCGTGATATATTACGGTTTCATGTTTACGTCAACACTACATAAACCTCAGTGAAACCACTGAACATTCTCTGCAGAGAACAATGTGTCGGTGAAGCACACCCAAAAGACTGCATTCGCGATCTGTTGTTGCACAAGCCCATAATTCACTGTAATAGGTCGACGGACACTCGAATTCTGCTCGGACTGGACTCGTGGAATAAAACTTGATTCAAGAGGGATTCACTGCGTAAATCCACGCGAAAATATGAAGGATACTTGAATTTTTTCGAAAAGAACGCTGCCATTGAATAATGAAGCTTATTTTGTTGACATTTCACAAGTTTTTTTCATATTTTTGTGGTATAAATTGCTAATATCTCCAAAAACCTTTATTTCTTTTATTTATTAAATGGTGGATTGAACATATTGCCAACTTAAATTCACACTTGTACCTAAGTTCCGATGTTACACTTTTATCACACTAATGTCTAAGGCTGTGTCCGATGTTGCACTTTTATCACCCTGATATCTAAATCCTAAATTTATATGCCCTAAATCTAGTGATTATTTAGGATTTAGGAATTAGATTTTAGGGTTTTGCAGGAGCACACTATGCCTTGAAGTTGACGCGCACTAATTAAACAAATCATGTTCGTTGCTATAATTTGTACAAAACGTCAAATTTACTCTCCAAGTATGGCTTCTTAGTTTCTATTTTATGAAATATAATATTAACATTTACTCTCAAGCATCAAATTGAATCGAATTGTATAATTCATTTTTGTTGTTCTAAAGTGTTGCCATACAAACCAGTGGATATCACTAGTGTGCCATTCGGAGTTGTATTTATATGAAGAAGACCTAAATAGTAAATACTAAATGCCAAAATGCGACATCGGACACAGCCTAAATTCTAAATTTATATGCACTAAATGTCGTCGTTATTTAGGATGTCACGAATTAAATTTTAGTTCTGTGGAGCACACTAGGCCTTAAAGTTGACGCGCACTAATTAAATAAATCATGTGCGTTGCTACAATTTGTGCTAAATGTCAAATTTATAGTCAAAGAATTGGTTCTTCAGCTAGGTATGCAGCGTTATACTGTTCTTGTTCATTTCTTGTGTTGTTCATTTTCACAACGTAAAACTTGGCCATGAACTTCGCGCGCTTTCAATTTGAAAAGTACACTCCGCAGTACAAATTGTAAATAAAAATACTACCAATAATTCAATCTAATTCGATTTAAGCAGTTATTTTTATTTGCAATTTATACTGCGTACCTACCTGATTTACACCAAATCTAATGGCTTCTTTCCATATTAGAATAAGGTAGAAATACAAAGCTTCAGAATTTTCTGAATGAAGTTAGAGCGTTGATAAGATCCATACACACACATATACAGACATCATTGTGAAAATATTTAAATTGGATTCTAGGGATCTTAAAACATGGCCATTTACCAAAATCTCGACATGTGACATTTTTAGCATGATCCCTATACCTCCCTTACCAAGGGTAGAGGGAGGTAAATTTGATCCTTTAATTGTTCTGAGCACTATATAAATTAGTTCAATTATTAATTCCCAAAATTTCAGCAGAAAATCCATATTATATTAATAACAAATATCGGACATCTAAAGCTGCATCATTGTTGTCATCAATTCTGACAAGTTCTATATATCACTGTCCGTGCCCATAATTAATATTAAATATCTTGCAATCTCCTAAGAATACTTTATCAACCATTTCTATCAAAGATGTAAGCACAAAGGACCAATTTACAAGACGTAAAATGTGTGTACAGAAGTTAATGGGTATGTAATATCATCTGTGCGAGTGTTGATTAATTAAAAACAGCAATTACGGGTACAATGAAGGCCTTCTGATCGCTAAAGAGCTGTTGATGTTTGCGAACGGAAAAGTGAATACAAGATGAGCGTATGTGACAAGCAAGTACCTAGCGTTGTTCAAGTCTAGCGCTTTCTTTGAAGACTTCAATGTTAAATAAAGGAATGTTTGCAGCACTTGATGTGTTTGCACACGTCTATCGATAATTTAAAAATTTGGCGCCATACTTTGCAATCTTGCCAACTGCTGAAAGATAAAATCATTTTGGTTAGAACACTAGCGTACGATAAATGAGTATTAAATAATTCAACTCAATCTGACGTTTAAAATTAACTGTTAATATAATATAATGAAATGTTTTTTTCAAAATAAATTTGACATTTAGCACTACGATTCATTTCACGTAAGAAAATAGTAGATGGCGCTTGAGATCCGGCCATTTTTACATGCATTAAATAAATCATTTAAATTTGTGAAAGCAAACTTTCTCAATACTTAATATTATTATCTATAAAAAGTTACAATACCTGAATAGTAAAAATTAGAGTCGAAATCAAAATAATGATTAAATATAATTTAATTTTGTCAATTTTATTTCTTAATTGACAACTAACGGCTGATATTATTTTTGGTTTTGTGAACTTGGTGATTATTCTGAGCAATCAGATGTCAGAATTCATATCCCTAACTAAACCAACGCCGTTTTATTAAATGAAATGAAGTATAATGGGCTACTTGCGTACCTTTTTTTTATTTAATATTTTTGAAGAGCAGGTAAAAACTTGCTACCCATATTTTTTCTTTTGACAAAATTTTTGTTAATTAGCCAGAAAAAAATAATGAAATTTGATTATTTGAATTCCCGCCATGTATGACGTAGAATTACGCCGCACCAATGAATGGTCGTAAAGCCATTGCGTTTGTTTGTACAAGGTTTGTACAGGTAATGTAGATCTCGTGTTTGACGTTTCAACAATAGTTTGGAGGTTAGTATTTTAATTTATCTTTTTGGTATCGATATTTTAAATTACATGTAACTACCTATGTGTTTATTTGTGAAGTAATTAATATATTTGAGAGACCAGAGAGAGAGAAAAATGAACTAATGTCAAATTCAAATTAAAACTTTCTCGCATGCCATCTATATTTTACATTTTTAAACATAGTTCTCCAGTTAAATATAATGACGTCACAGAAAATTTTCTTTCTTAATTTACTAAAAAACAAATAATTTTTTTAAAATAAGATTTATATTTTTATATATGTTTTCAACATAACATTACATATATAGTGATAGAAATCGGATTTTCAGTACCACGCAAGTAGCCCATTGTACAACGCGTGTGTTTTGTTTAATTAGTACTCATCAACAGGGCGCAATATGCTTTTACAAATCCAATGTCTAATGGGGCCTATTGTAATTAATTATTTTTCTTCAAACGATAATAAAATATCTCTTCTAATGTTTTAAACCAGTAAAAACTGTTGAATCATTGTTTAGTAACCTCAAATCAAAAGTAAACAATAAAATAATATCTAATGTAGTTTACAAAATACCATGTTATGATTGTCTCGTCCAATATACAGGTCAAAACAAAAGATATCTAATTACACGTTTTGAAGAACATGAGAAAAACCACAAAAATCACAAATAATCTAAATAAATGCGCCCTAATCACACGCCCAAACACATAATCATAAATTTTACTTCGAAAATTATAAAATATTAGACGCTGAATGCAATTTGCACAAAATATTAACACTTAAAATGCTGCACATAAATAATGACAAAAAAGTAATATTAATTTAAAAACTGACAAAATACACATTAGCAAAATATGTTGATTTTAAAATACAGATGCCACAAATTAAAAAAAATAAATAAAATAAAACATTAAAATAAAATACATTAATTAAATAACTATTTAAATTAAAGTCACATAAACATAATTAAAAATAAAAATGTTTATATAAAAAGGTTTTTTGTTTGCAACCTTCAAATTTTGGCGGTAAAATGTATTTAGAACATAACATAACAACTTTTTTAAAATTAGTATAATTTACTGTACAGGTCAAAACTTTACTTAGTGAACCATTAAAGGTACGACACGATAGATTTTTATATACATAGTTTATGACTATGTACAAGTGTAGATTTTAACTAACAGTTAAACAAAATTGAAACGAAATGAACTGTCAAATAACAGATTTATCATTGCTGTCAACAAAACGATACAATATTGTTTACTTAACTAGAAGTTAAAATTTTAACCAGAGGTTGAAAAACCGGCCCTTAGTGTATAAAATCTACTCTTTCTGTAAATTTAGCCCCTGAAGAAGACACATGTGCTTTTGAAACTAGTTTACTGAAATCCAAAAATGTCGTTATCTTTCATCGTCCATCCCAGTGAAGTTATCATCTGGATCCCATCTCTTCTAATACTCATAGTTATTTCCAGTTCGATAAACATTTGATTTCGGTTGAAATTAATCTCTAATTGTGAGAAAATATGAAGCAACTCTTAATAAGTTCTTCATAAGACACTAATTATATGATCTTACCCAATACTAATACAGTAACACCTAAGACATATCATTTCAGGCACAGATTCAAGCTTACAAATTCATTATTTAATTAACAATCTATTCAAAACTTAATTACAGCTTTGCATCATAAACATAGTTAAATGTCGTAATCACAAGCTATCACCTTATGTATCTATCTTCAAGAAATTCTCTCCTCGTATTTAATCACGAAGATAACAACGATTCGTTTTTATTTGACCTTATTACCAACAATATCGAATCGATTGGGTTGGTTCTATTCGTGTCTAGCAAACGTGATAATGACGGTCTAATTTTAGGTTATAACTATGGAACTGGAACAAAAGAACGAGGATAATTTATATTTCAAACGCGTTTCGTTCGGGTAAATCAACGGCAATAAGTACAAGGAAGGATGTGACAGTTAAGTTACAAAAATGATTTTATCTTTCAATGGTTGGCAAGATTGTCAAATTAAGCGCCAAATTTTTAAATTTGCGGTAGATATCCACAATAAAAATGCAACTTATTGGATTTTAGTGAATAAGCAAGTTTTAAGGTCACTAAAATCCGATTTTAACATTTTTACAATGATATATATATATATATATATATATATATATATATATATATATATATATATAATGTGTGTGTGTGTGTGTGTATGTATGTGTGTGTGGATTTGTGTGAATGTTGAAGGGACCGTTTCTCAAATTCTATCAAACTAAAGACCAATTTTACTACGTATTCCTTAATCTAACATTAAAGGGAAGAGCTGAAAAGGTTTTGGTGACAATTGGACAACCGGAAGTAGTTGTAATGAATCTCACAGCCCAAATAGGTCCATGGAAACCAGTTGAAAAATTAAATGACAGAAAAATGTCAGTGTCAAAAATCCAGATACATTACTGAAGGCTTTTTCTGGGAAGTACATTTAATGTTTTTTTTATTATTATTAATTACATAAATTTAAAATTATAGATATATGAATTACATATACGCATCAGAAATACCGTCAATCTTGTCAATGAATTTGAAGAATCTGGAACATTTAGAAAAGTAGGAGGAAACGTATTTATAGAATTAATTAAAAAATATAAATATATATTAATAATAGATGTTATTAGAATTTTTGAAAGTGTATCAAAAATGTTAAATATAATATGTAGCTACTTATAAAGCCTAATTTGGCAATGGCGAGAGGTCTTGTGCTGGCCACAACAGATTTTTGAAAGAAGTTTAGAAGTTATTAAGAAAAAAATCCACCAAAATTAGTTTTTTTTTATTATCTAGTAGCCTCTGAGAATTCTTCCTAAAACAAAAGCATACCAACACAGTTTGATCCTATTTTGACAAACACATTGCATAAAACAATAGACATACAGTATGCACAATAATTCTTAACGTATACTTAACAATGCCAACAATTTCTATCAAGATGACAAGATATCAAAACATTTCTGTGCTTATCAGACAATATGCAACATTCCATCTGTCAACATTGACGTTGGTGCTTGAACATGCAGCTAGCTTCACGTAGCTATATTACACGAGTGCACATAACCTGTATTCGCATTCGAATTCCAGTTCCAGTGGTCCAGACAATTGGTAGGATGTTTCGCGGTATTGGGTACTTGGGCCAGCTGATAGAACGAGTTACTGGTTTCGCGGGTGGTTTCACTCGTTGGGTGAAATAGCCTGACCTCGATACGGTCGAAATTAATTAATATCAGGTATCAGGTTGTATGAAGTCAGTAGATGGGTGAAGGTACCGCACCTAATGATAGCATTGGATTATTTTATCTATAAAATTCAACAAATTAATGAGAAGTACATATACAAATAAATTTTCAGTAGTAATATAACAAAAAAGAGAATAAATTGAAAATAATTTGGCAGGTTTTTTCGAAAATTTGTTGCCAGTTTATATATCTACCCATTTTTGAATTATTGCCCCAAAAGTCAATATACCCCATATTATTTAGATAAAAACTTTAAAATATTAAAAATATAATTTTTATGTATCTAGATACTTCTCAGTGCGCAGATTCCAGATTTTGAAACCGCAGGTCGATATCTCTTCGTTCTCGAGATATTTAGATTCAAAGTTTTGCTCAAAACTGCCCAGTTTTGGGCAGTTACCCAAAAATGGGTCGAGATAAGAATTTGGCGACACGACCATTTGATTCTACGGGCAAAATTGTGTACCAATTTTCATAATTTTTCTCCAACCGGTTCATTTTTTATGAATACAAGTTTGAAAACTTGGCCAAAATCTGAAAAAATCGTAAGGTGTACACCTTAGATTTTTGCGATTTTTGGCCATTTTCAGTTATTTTGCTTGTATGTGGTGTTCAAAAATTATGAAAATTGGTGTACTTATGTATTTTTTCCCGTAGAATCGAATGATGATATCGCCAAATTCATATTTCGACCCATTTTTGGGTTACAACTCAAAAATGGGCAGTTTTGAGCAAAACTTTGAATCTAAAATCTCGAGAACGAAAAGAGATATCGACCTGCGGTTTCAAAATCTGAAATCTGCGCATTGAGATACATAAAAATTAGATTTTTGAAAATTTTGAAGTTTTTATCTAAATATGGGATATATTGACTTTTTGGGAAATAATTCAAAAGTGGGTAGAGATATAACTTGGTAGTAACATTATTTGATTGTAACGGATTATTGTATATATTTATGAGTCTCTATCTCTAAATGTATAGAAAATATAATAAAAATGTTCAATGTATTGGATAGAGAGAAAAAAAATAAAATTTAGAAGAATTTTTTAAGAAACTACTACTTCCGCTTGTCCAATTGTTACCAAAACCTTTTCAGCTCTTCCTATTAATGTCAGATTAAGGTATACGTAGTTAAATTGGTCTTTATAGTCTTATAGAATTTGATAAACCGTCCAACCAACTTCCAGACATACACACACACACATACACACAAATACACACAAATTTACACACATACACACAAATACACACACACACAAATACACACACACACAAATACACACACACACACAAATACACACAAATACACACACACACACACACACACACACACACACACACACACACACAAATACACACACACACACAGACATCATTGTAAAAATGTAAAAATCGGATTCTAGTGACCTTGAAACGTGCTTATTCATTATAATCTGGATATGTGAATTTTAGCATGATTCCAATACCTCTCTTAGCGAGCGGTAAAAATAATCAGTTATCCAAAATTAATACTGTTACTAAAACTATAAATATTTTTTTAAATAAATGTAAATAAATGATCTATGCAGTTACATTATCGTCTATGTTTATTTTAAATATTTTATTAGCTCTTTTTTTTATAAAATTGCGTCATTACATTACATACGTTTTATCTAATTCAAATAAAAAATACGTTAAATGTTGCATGAAAACTATTTGAGACGTAAAAACACGTCGTATCATCATCGTATGTTTACAATATTATAAAAGTTCTCATTTCGATCCGGTTTGATGTTTGGATTTTTGGAACGAATTCAAGGATGCACTTCTTCTGAATAAATAAAAAATGACCTAATTAATTGCATAAAACATCTGTATAAACATTCTTTAATATAACATTAACACATGTTTTATGATTAATTCATTCTGCCAGAGAAGGACGTTAATTGATTGTAAATCAATTATGAATATAGCAAAGTAATGACGTAGATAAATGTCAATATAAACATCTTTTATATTTGAAGTTATGGCGCATTGTTTGAAATTAAAAATTGCAATAAAGAATAAATAATTTCAATGGAGAAGAGTTAATATTTCTGCGATAACAATCACGCTAAAATACATTCATGGGGTGTGCATAGTTCCATTGTGACGTCGGCTGCAAATATACATTTTCCATACAATACCAGCTATTTAAAAATTAGAAAATAAACTGGTTGTAGGTTGTAATAGCCAATTCTTTAAGTGCATCGACGTGAAGTTAGTTTTACACTATACAATACTGCAAATACTGGATTTGTTACTATTTTAATGGCATAATTGGAATATTCTTTGGGAACCTCTAGGATTTAGCATGGAATAAATTGTAGTCGTTAATGTTCCAGCATTTTATTAAAATAAACTTACAGGATGGAAGTCTCGGGCAAAAATGAATGAATGAATGAGAAAAGTAAATAAAAAATAGAAGATTATTGTAGAAAATTAATGAAATTCTATAAATGTTGAACATTATTATTGAAATATGTTTCGAAATTTAACGTATTGTTTTTATTTAAATGTATATCTTATATTTTTAAATTTGATTGTTTAGAATTTTAGGATTTTCAAAATCAATTTGATGGCCAGTTTGACAAACATGTTTACATAATGCTTTATGATCTGGATTGTTTCTACTTGAGTGATACTGTTAAGTTCCTAAAACGATTTTAGCTGTCTAAAGTTGGCAAGATTGTGAGGTGTAGCACTAAATTCTAAAATTATCGACAGAAGCTGTGTTCGAAATTGCATTTTTATCAGAAGTAATATCACAAGACCTCCTGATTTTATCGATAAATTTTTATTTTGCACGATTTTTTTTTGCTTAGCAACAAACACGAAAGCAAACTGCATGGTAAAATCCCGACTCCGAAGGAGAAGGGGTTTTACCTAATGTCAGTTTGCTTGAGTGATTTTGCTTAAAAGCAAAAAAAATGAGTGCTTAAAAATAAAAGTTTATCTGAGAAAATCTGAGAGGTCGTGTGGTATTTGGTGAGATAAATTCCAAAGACAACGCAAAATGAAACTTGACACATTAATTGTCACACTGACAGTTATAAACCATAACAACTGTTTATTTACTTGGTAGCGGAAAATTATCGGGGTAACGGGGTTTTATCGGGGTAACAAGGTTTTATCAGTATAATACTGTTCCCATTGGTTGAATTTTCAAGTGTTTTGCATCATGATTGGTTAAAAACTAGTCGTTGGAATTTATCACACTAATGTATTAAATTAGAAAATTGGTTATTTAGATTAAAATTTGAAATGAAAACTGGATAATAGGGCCTATTAAAGTTTAAAATAAGTTGTTAGTTATTTTAAGTTGGGAATGTAGAAACTAATGAAACAACGAAAGTAATCGAAATAATATTCGTTTGATTTTATGATGCCACGCCAAATAGAGACCACTTGTGTTTGTACGAAAATGATAGATATGTTGATATGCCAAAGACAATCAAAACTTGTAACATATGAGCTTAAACTCGTATTAGTTTGACCGGTTAACATTTTAAACAAACAAATTATAAAACACAATATAAAGCAAATGGTTAGAAATTGCTAGAAGTTTATTTCGACTAGTTTAAATTATAGATTTTAAACCTACAAGAACTGAATATGTTATTCAAGTATTCCGCAATTAATATTGAGATACATTGCCTAATTCTATTAGGCCTTGTATCTCTAAGCCCTGCACATTTTCTTGCGAGTATTGTCCATATGTATTGCAAGTTAGATTTTACTATGCGCCCTGTATTTTTACGAAGTTTCTTTTCATTGTGCCAAAAGTAAAAGATCTCGGTAGAAGCTAAATCTGGACTAGAAGATGACCCTTAAAATACCGATCCAACTATTATCAATGGTCATTTGGCCCATAGTTTTTTAAAGTATTAAGTCTATATTTAAAGTAGCCGAAAGAATTGTGTTGAAATTTTTAACCATTTATGTTGAAAATGTAAAGATTAGGCCCGTACATAGTTATTTTAATAATTATTTTATTAAATTACTTACCATCCATAAATATTACCAATTATTGACCAAGAAAATTATTTTAAACATTTATATATTTTTATTAGTTCTGAAAAGGATCAATTTACGTGACATCAATTATTAACGAACTCCACATTGTTAGGGAAAAATGAGCTTAACATTTATGTATAGAATATTAAAAACAATATTACAGCTTAACGAATATCAATGAAAATTTTAGAACTACAGGTTTAAGGTTATCAAGTGTTCCAATGTTCCAATATAAGTTACTAAAATGATTTTATCTTTTAGCAGTTGGCCAGATTGCAAAGTGTGGCTCCAAATTTTTAAATTATCGACAGATAAAAAAATTTTGTTGAAAAACCCCATTGCTTATTTAAAATAGTTTTTCGGTGTATGTTAGTATACCAAAAAACAATTTCTGTGCTGCCTATTTACTATTTTCCATTGTAAACCCAACTTTACTTCAAACTTGTACATAATAATCAACTGAATTTTCTTTGCAGGTGTCCAGCCTACGCTTGTTCACCATGTGGTCGTAGATTTGTTCGAGAAGCAATCATCAAAAGACTTACAAATTAATTTATTTAACTTATTTATTGCATTCTGTGATATGTGTTGTGTGCGCGTGTAAACCAGTGATCGTAAAAATGTTACTGCAATGGACTGTGGGGGCGATGTTGTTGCTAAGTGTAGCGTGGTCTTTGGCCGGAAGTGCGGACATGTTCGGGCTTCCCCGGAAGTCGAGGAATAACCACAAGACTCCTGTGATACCTATGCCGAGGGAACGGAAGCCGAATATTGTTCTCATTTTGACGGACGATCAAGACGTAGAACTAGGTGAGAGATATTTTATAGATTATTTAATTTACAATGAAAAAATGATTGAATCGAAATGAGCTTTGATAGTATTTTTATTTACAATTTTTACTGAGGAGTGTACTTTTTAAATTGTGAGCGCTCGAATTTCATCTGCGCCAACTTCAAGATTATGACGCTGCATACTTCACTACAGTGATCTCTATAACATATGTTGTTATGTTGTAAAGATCACTGGTATTTAACTAGGCAGTAAATAAAGCAATAATTATGTTCAAATATTTTTATATTCTATTCACTCATAACAAACTCTATTTTTCATTTAACAAATATATCATACACAAAAATAAATTTCACATATATTGATAAAACTAATAGAAAAATATAACAAAAATTCAAAATAGTACCTACTCGTATCTTTACACAAAGCCAATGAAGACAATGAAGCAAATCAATAATATCCGTTGCTTTATATGTGAATATAAATTCTGTGAGCTATCAACTGTTAAAACGACAGTAATAGCCGATATTTTAACAATACTGACCATTTTTACAGACAAAATTATGTAGTATGCGCAAAGTTTGGTTTTACGAACTTGAATTCTTCATATTTAATGCGCTATCTGCTTTATTCTAAACTAAAAGGCTGTATAAATATTATTTACGTATGGCATTTACTGTCCTTAGTACATGTAGATTCTGAATTTGCACAATTCATGGAATGCGCAACTTATTTCTCATTCCGAAAATAGTTTGTATATTTCGGAAAAAGTTTAGATTTTTGTACAATTTTTGCGAGTGAGTTTTGTGTTTTAGGTTAAGTTATATTTAGAAAAACTACACATATGAGAGTGTAACGGCCTCCTTAAAAAACCTAACCTAACGCACAAACTTGCGTCCGGAAAACTCGGGCCGTTATACTAATTTTTTATGAAGAGTGTATTAAATAAAAATAATAATAATAATTTTACAACGCGAAGTTTTATATTGAAGCACGACACGCAGCGGAGTGCTGCAAAAAAACTGAGCATTGTATAAATACCTAACGCACATAATTATGTAATTTATCATCACGGCATATTACCCATTTCTGAGTGTGCCACAATCTGCTTTATCGCAGACATCGGTAATGATGGGGGTCACTTTTGTGCCATTTAAAATTCGAAATATTTGGCGTCGGTCGGGATCGAATCCGGTTCCCCCAGGTTCGCGATCAGACACTCAGGCACGCGGCCACGGGACCCCATAAATTATTTAGCCGAAATATCTATTAAAATATGTATTTTCTATAAATTTTGCTTGTTAACCTTAAACCATTGTTGTCATCAAGCTAGTTGCATTAAGATTCACACTATTAAATACATTGTGCAATTAATTTACTTTAAATCATGTACAGAGTTAAATATTTGTTTTTTGGAGAGTTTGGGACATAGTCCACGAATTTGCACTTTTGATTATTTGATTTATTTAAGAATCTATGCTGGAAGAAAATTAAGGTTAGGTATATTAGTTTCAACATATATCTAGTTCTAGTTCCTAAACAGACTACATGAATGATTCTAATGTTTGTTTCGTTTTCGGAATTCTTTATTAAAATAAATTTCATGCATTTGAAATAAAATAAATAAACAATTATCATCAATCATTCAACAAAGTTTATCATTTGAAAATTTTAACACATTGACATTGCCGACTGAGAATTATTATTTGCTAATTCTAACAGATGGCAATGGCAGATTTAATTAAAAGAAATTCAGTTTTATTTATTTATTATTATTGAGTGATGAATTGCGGTACCTAGCGTTTTTGTAGGTACTCTTTATTATTACAAAGTAGCTTTTGTTTATTAATGGCCTCTTGAAACTTAAAAATGTGGGCCTTTATTACTTTATTTGGTGCGGTAAAGTCAGCGCACGTATAAAATCGCAACTACCACAGACGTCAACGATGTGTGATTGTTATGTTTACAGTTTAGGAGGACAAAAAATATATATTTTTGTTGATAAATAGATCAATTTATTGCAGATTTCTGTTCTACAGAATTTTCTATATCAACTCATACTTAATAATATAAATCATACGAGTATATAATTTTTTCACGAGTACACTAGTCATTAAATAAGATAAACTATTTTAATCCTATAAATTAGTATGTAAGAGATTTTCCACATCTGCATTCATTAATTATTATTACTGATATAAAATATTATTAGCAGTAACGTCACGTAATATTTATAGATCTAATTCTTGGTGCAAGAATGCATTAAAATTTACTTACACGAGTAGTTATTGATATGCTTATTACAATAATTGATTACATGTATATAAAAATCATCCGGTTTCGCTTTCATGATTAGTTCGCTTGCATTTATTAGATTAAGATTAGATTGTTTGCTTATGAAATAGTACCGTTATTACAACAAAACGAATAGAATTTTTATTAGTTTGATTGTTTTGCAATTTTTATTACTGAACAAATGCACAAATGCTCTGCATGAGTAATGGTCACATTAATGAGAATATTATCTGAATTACAAATACGAATTTAATTGTTTTTCCTAGAATGCATAATGTAGTTTGAGAAATTAATTGCTCATATAAATTTATTTCGATACTTAATTCCTTGAATTAAAACTTTCTTCAAATAATACATGTTTCCTTCATAACATTATCCAAGTAATATTTACAGTAATTTCCGATTAAAATTGATTACAATAATGGGGTTCTATACCAATTTTTTCCTCCCGCTACCCTTGGTAAGGGAGGTATAGGGATCGTGCTGAAACCTTGTATTTCTATCCTATTCTAATATGAAAAGAAGCCATTAGATTTTGGTGTAAATCGGATAACCGGAAATAGCACTTTACCTGAAGCTCATAGTGGTTTTCCTTCAAAAAATACCATTAAATGCCATTTTTTCGAATTTTATGTCTTATGAAAATTAAAGATTATTGAATTTTCTACAGGAATACATTAATACTTTTTCTATATATATTACAGATAAGATAAAAACTATTCCTTTGTTACACAGTTCATTTTTCAAATGAATGTAACCGACAGTAAATGTCACTGGCAGAAAACTTATCACTTCAAATTAATAATAGTGACATTTTAAAAAGAAAATAGTAAATAAAGCAATAGTTTTCTGCAATGGAACAGTTTGCAGCGTTAGTAAATACGTAGGTAGGAATGTATTTAAATTAATAAAAATTAAATAGCGGGAGGTTTTGTGTTGGCCACATCAGATTTTTTTTTCTGGAAGGGCAGGATGAATTAACAATTTTAGAACAAACGCGACTTATAAAAAATATTGCTATTCACCGTTTTCTAATTTATTTCTATTTCTAAAATAAGGATTCAAGAAGAAGATATTTGATTTCCGTATATTACATTTTTGATAATATCTCATTCCAAATTGACATTTAATTTAATACTTTCAAATTGACATACTTTTTTGTTCATAGCCTACTCCGAGTTAGGATCTTTTTTTGAACACACTGTAGTTTGCCATCTAATATTTAAACAAAAAAAATCACTAATACTTATTAATTTACATATATTTTCTCTGTTTTATCTGAGATAATTAAAATTTGACTATGGTATAATACTCCATTGCTCATTTTAATTATTGTAATCAATATCATCTTCACTTTCTTTTTCATTTCGTTTCAGGTTCTCTGAACTTCATGCCCCGTACCATGCGACTCCTTCGCGACCAAGGCGTCATATTCCATCATGCGTACGTAACAACCCCAATGTGTTGTCCTTCCCGATCGTCCTTGTTAACAGGGATGTATGTGCACAATCACCACGTGTTCACCAATAACGATAACTGCTCCTCAGCACAATGGCAGGCTACACATGAAACGAGGAGTTTTGCTACGTACCTGAGCAATGCCGGCTACAGAACTGGTGAGTTGATTGCTGATTTTATATTGTTGTAATGGGGACTTATGATTTTATAATTTTATGGTTGCTATCTAGTGAGTTTTGAAGTAAAGTCTTTAGATAAAGACAACAAAGACATTCAGCTTGAAGAAAGAGTAGAGTTGAGTATTACCATGACCATGCAATTTTTAGCATGATTCCAATACCTCTCTTAGCGAGAGGTAAAAAATGAGTAAGGAAGAACGAAGAACTTAAATAAATAAATATACCGTGAGTGAAACATTGGGTTTGTCATGTCCATGGTTACATAGGGAACGAATTTGACAGATGTATTATATTTTGTAAGAAATTTAGCTAAGTCAGAAAACCACTCAAGAGCACTAAACATATTTCGGGCACACAATATTTTTTTTGCAACAAAATTTAATTTTTAGAAAATAGGTATAATTATTTAAACAAAATTAACCTCTAATGACGTCTTGTCAATATGACAGATAACCGCTGAATTTTCCTATAAGTTACGATTACGACTTGACATTTGATTGACAGTAATATTATATTTGCCTCTCTCATTGAAAACATAGGGAATGAATTTGACAGAGTATTATATTTAAATATTGTAAGAAATTTGGCCAAGTTAGAAAATCACTCGAGGACAAGGTACACTAGAAAGCAGGTATAATTTTTAAATTAAAATTAACCTCTACTGACGTCTTATCAAATGTCAAATTCGTTCCCTATGTTTCATTTTAAATGGGACACGCAAATACATTGCTGTCAATCAAATGTCGAATCGTAACCATGGATATGACAAACCCAATGTTTCACGTTAAAAAATACTCACGGTATCATCACGGCATATTACACATTTCTGGGTGTGCCAGTATCTACAACACATGTAGACATCGGTAATGACGATATATTTTACCGTGTGGGCGCTTACCAGGCGTCACCTCACGGGCACTCATAGCTGGTGTGGAGAGTGCACCACAGGGGTCACTTTTGTGCCAATTAAAATTGGAAATATTTGGCGTCTGTCGGGATCGAACCCGGTTCCCCCAGGTTCGCGACCAGACACTCAGGCACTTATACATACATATATTAATATGTATGTACATACATATAAATTTATAAATATACTCGCTATTGTTTACATATATTTGAATGGAAATATCGTGGGTACAATAATTTCGGATGATTCATACTTAATATAATATTTAATTTTCATGACCTTACTCAAACTTCATTATAACAAGTTATTTAAAATATATTCAGTAATACTTTAAGTTCTGTGAAAATTACGTGCATATTTACGACAATACTTGGTAAATTTTATTAAGTGCTTGGGAAGCTATAAAATTTAGTAACTCAAGAATTTCTCTTTAAAAAAGTTTTAAGTGTTTTGTATCTGATAAAATTCTTCCCATAGAGTCTTCTATTATCCCGTATTAAACGATTTCTTGATAACATCTCTGTTGGAGATTTCATGAAAATTGAAAAATTACCACTTGTAGACATCAGAAACCTTCATTAAATTAATAACAAGTTCTCATCACGAACACCAGCCTCAATCTTACATACTCAACTCCAACTCCGTAAAATTAAGTAAAAATTCTTGTTTACTGCAGTGATAATGTCTTCACAACCATGCAAATTTCCAGTGGCGTAGAAGGGCCTTTACCTGCACGCCAATGCGGGGAAACTACAAAGGCAAAGTTGGCCTTGTAACAGAAGACGATCAGAAAAACAAAAGTGTGTAGTAGAAAGTCATATTACAAGTAAAGATCTGCGTGATAAAGTGTAATGAACTGAGAAAATGTAACTCGTAAATTGTATATGTAATACAGACATAAATGTCTGTAAGATTTATATAGGTATAGCGGATGGTTTTAATTGAGAAAAATATTGAAAAATCTATTCCAATCTAAGAGCATTTTAATTAAAATTTTTATTGTGTCTAATCAAAATGGAAATTTATATATGAATTACTTTTACAATTTTAATATGTTTCAGTTATTGTTTTATTGTAATGATAAAATTAAAATTTTAATCTTTTAAAATGTAACGACTTTTTACCTAAAATAAATACTCTAAAAATGCGTACACTTACGTAAAATTCTCTTTACAATCAAATAATATTACCACCAAGTTTATATCTCTACCCATTTTTGAATTATTGCCCCAATAGTCAATATAGCCCACATTTAGATAAAAACTTCAAAATTTTCAAATTTTTAGCCATTTTCAGTTATTTTGCTTTAGAGATTATATGCGGTGTTCAAAAATTCTGAAAATTACATAAGTGTACCAATTTTCATAATTTTTGTCCAACCGGTTCATTTTTTATGAATAAAACTTTGAAAACCTTCGAAAATGGTCAAAATCAGAAAAAATCGTAAGGGGTACCTTAGATTTGTGCGATTTTTGGCTATTTTCAGTTATTTTGCTTTAGAGATTGTATGCGGTGTTCAAAAATTATGAAAATTGGCGTACTTATGTATTTTTTCCCGTAGAATCGAATGATGATATCGCCAAATTCATATCTCGGTCCATTTTTGGGTTACTGCCCAAAAATGGGCAGTTTTGAGCAAAATTTGAATCTAAATATCTCCAGAACAAAAAGAGATATCGACCTGCGGTTTTAAAATCTGGAATCTGCGCATTAAGAAGTATCTAGATAGAATTAGAATTTTGAAAATTTTGAAATTTTTATTTAAATGTGGGGTATTGACTTTTGGGGCAATAACTCAAAAATGGGCAGATATATAAACTTGGTAGTAATATTATTTGATTGTAAAGAGAACGTTACGTAAATGTGCGCATTTTTAGAGTATTTATATATGAGTATACATAATGTATATTCATGTGATAATTTTATTGGATTTATAGAATATTTTCCAATGAACTTTCTGCATAGAATTTGTATAAAATACATCAAATTAACGAAAGGTCTTGTGCTGGCCACAACAGATTTTTTATTATTAAATGATGTTTCGCTAGTGAAGTGCAATACTATACTTATATACCTAACGTAAAATGGTAATGGCGAGAGGTATTGTGCTGGGCACAAAAGATTTTTAAAATCTGTTTTCAAGCTCCACAAATACATTTTGATTCGTGGTTGTCACTATATACATGGCAACTAAACAAAATATTTACCATGACAAACAAAACAAACGACACAACTTTACGCTTAAATGACAAGTACTGATAAACAAATGACGGTAATCCTATTATTATTATTACACAGAGATTAACTAAATTACAATATCGATATGGAAACGAATTTTCTCGCTAATTATTCATACGTAATCCCTCATGCGGATAATTAATTGTAATTATGTTATTATAGAATTTTAATTTAAAAATTTGCAAATTGAAATTTGGCGGACTAGTTTGATGTTATTAGAAGAAAAAAAATATTAAAATAGATGAAATCAACGCCTAGTCCCTAGTCTATCATGCATATTTTTAATATTTTAAAATTACTATAATTATCTTGATTTTGCTTCCAATTTTTTTTTTTTTTTGCAAAAACAATCTAGACTCTAGACTGGTTTTAAACTGAAAGGAGTGAATTCAAAATTTCCCTTGTATGTGCTTAGTTTTGTTTACATACAAAAGCAAATATTTTTTGAATGTCGTAAATCTGGCTTCTGGTTTAAAAATAAAGTTGGGCTGAAAAACATTATTTATTTATAAATTCTAATAATTTTTTTGTCGTCTATAACTGTCTAGATATTTTCGATCATATTTAGTTTGAAAACAGAGAAATGCACTCAACGGAAGATAGCTAACGTCAATACCAACATCCAAAAATAAAATTTCAAACAAACTACATCCTTTCTAATTTAATATATCCGCTATCCCAACTACTTCCATATCAAATAAGGAAACGTAACTAACTCCATCGTATAAAAAAAATATTTCCCATTTAGCGTTAACCTATTTCCATGTCACTTTGTTAAGTTGGTATTAAAATGTCAACCGTGAATGTTGTCACAATCAGACGTTGAGAAAGCTTGTAAACTTTACTAAACTATGGTTGTAAATAAGGTGTTTGTTGAGTTTAAGACTGGTTTCGTCAGATAAAAATTAGTAATCTATTATAGCAGTTGAATTTATTGGTGTTTCGTTTAGTGTAAGCGGAAACTGCTAACTAAAGTAAATAACATGAAGTTAGCCAGATATATGAGTGTGTTGGTTGTTATATATTTGTATGATTATTGCGTCGTGATCTTAGCGGAAAATAATAAATATTGTTTTGTTATTAACAATAAAATTAATTTAACATTGGTTAAGAGAGTTACCGTCTACTATTTTATAAATTGTTTGTTTTCAATTTTGTTTTTTATTGTTACAAAACATACTCTTGTATACTTTTCTTTTATTCTTCAAAAACTGTCCCGTTCGAATTAATGGAAAGTAAACATTAATCTTTAATAAATCATCCAAAGTTGTCACTAAACAAATCATCTCTAACTTGTGAAAATAAATCGACCTTTTAAATATCTGACACATACTTATACTGACAAAAAACATTCATTGATAATTTCAAGCCAGAAAGACTCCGGTATGCTAATGAGATACGTGCTTCTCAATTGTTATCTACCGCTTTGAAGTACTTGCTGTCGGAACGAACCCGACGTGTAACTATGTGCTTCAGAACGCACTCTGAAAACGGAGATTTTGTCGCCTTTAACTTTCAAGAATCTTGAATTAATTTACAGGTGATAGGAATTCCTTCGATTCATCTGGATTTTGTTTACACGAAGGTGATGCTAGTTTATATTTTTTAGAATTTTATTCTAAATACGTTCAATAGTATTTTACATTATAAGCCAGGTAAAATATTTACTTGGCGTGTATTGTATAATATTTAATTTGTTACTTGTAAATCAAATTTAAAATTATAACCAAAATCTGTCAGTTGCAATTGTTGTATCAAAAACTGGATTAAATGATTTCGCAGAAGCCTTTGGCGGTTATTAGATATTGTTGTATTTATTGTTAACTTAAAATACTTTTATTCGTATTTATTTACTTTATTTTCAGTAATATACTACAGAGAATCTATTTTAAAATGCAACATTATAGTTCATCACTTCCATGGTTACTCACTATTGTCAAAAAATGACAGCAATGTAATATTTGTCCATTTTAAAATGCAACATTATAAATAGTATTGCAGCACAGGAATACCTTCATACCACATTACAAATGGTGTCAATTCTTATTACGACCGACTAGAATATTGCGTCAGAGTGATTGGGGGTATTTTTTAACATTTATTACATGAAAGTTAATTTTGTATGTTGCATTTTAAAATGGACAAATATTATATTGCTGTCATTTTTTGACAATAGTGAGTAACCATGGAAGTGATTCGCCATATGTTTCATGTTAAAATAAATTCCCTGTATAAGAAAAATGTAGTCGTCATCGCCATTTTATTTATTTCTTACATAATATTACTACATTACCAACTGAGTGTCGCTAGTAACAATATCAAAATATTTTTAAATTAATATATGTAATTTTAAAATATAATTAAACTCCAGAAACAAATAAAAATTATAACTGTAAATCATAATTATCAATTTGACATTTATTTTTAATATGTATGACAGTAACAAAACACAATTCTCATATGTCAACAATGTTACTAACGTGTAAAAATGAGGTCATGCAAAAAAAAATAATTGTACCTTTTTTCTGTTTAAATCGAAAAAGGATAGTCTAATTCATCGATCAGTATGATTAAATTATTTCTTATTTATATTTTCTGTTGTATAAAATCGTTTTAAAGTATGGTATTTTTAAAAAGTTGCAAAAACCAGCCATGTTGTGTCGTCACAACGTTACAAACGAAGTTCAGACTCATTTCAAACAGACATTTTATATGGACACATAATTTCTAAAAGAAAAATATATATAAACTATAAATTGAGGATTACATATCTAAATATGCTATATTATATTAATATAATATCGTTCTATTTATTTTTATAAATATAATTTTCATTTGGCGTGAAATTATCTACGTTACATCAGATGTTTCTTTCACTTTTGAATCTTTGAATTAGACGGTAGGAGGTTATAAACGCATTTGAGCCATTGAATATATTCCAGAATATTATTTTATTCTTTATTTCGGCACGAAACAACGTTCCATCGACATGTTTACTTTCATAAATTTTGGGTTATCTTTAAATGTCACTTTGACGTTTAAGACAATGTGAAAATCAAAATGGTCGTGCTTCTCACTCTGTGACGTCATTGGACAAGGGACGAAGCGGGGATCTTCAGCCGCATTTTAAAGAATGTCATTTTCAATTACAATTTTTTCATGATTAAAGATCGATTTGAGGAAAAATAAAAAATACGGGTCTATTATTTTTCACTACTCTATCGATTAAAATTATAAAAAAAAAGTCGTGCATGACCTCATTTTACAAGTTAGCCGTCAATTTTACAAGTTAGTATCTAGTAAAAATTAATTTTCAAAAGTAATAATAATAGCAATAAATGAAGTTTACAAGTGAGTAATAAATGTTTTTTCACAAATCTCTACCCATCGTTTTTAAAATGTTGAAGTCATAATTTTCAAATTGGGCTATAAAAACTTTTGCAATAATATTTATATTACTCAGAAATTGCACGAAATGTCAACAAATCAATTTTAAAAGTAAATTACCAACTACAATATCATATATTACCAACCACAAAAATAAAAGTTTCTAAATTACCCCGTTATAAAGTCATATTAATTTATAGCCTTCCCCGAATAAAGTTAAAAATAATATCTTAAAGGAATTACAGTTTCAAACTACGATTCGTGACCGACATTAGTAACTTTCCACCTTTTGAGACAATTACTACATCATTAGAACTTCGTAAATTATTTGATAAGAAATTACCTGACCCTCTTTCCAAAGATTATTTAGTTATTATTTTCCAATCAAAATAAATAACATCGAATAGCACAATATTCCCCGACTAGGGGAATTATTCAGTTGTTATGGTAGTAGACATGAAGTGAGTCATAGTCATTACCAACATTTGCACAAAAAGAACTGTTTACACTTAATTCCAAATTCCAAGTAATTTCATTTGTTTCTTTTAGCAACCACGTGTTCCGATGTTTGCTATAACAATTGTTATGTTAACATTTATATTTGCGGTTTACTAATGATGTTTAAAATCAATTTTCAACTCTGTATAGTTTAAATGTCATACTTTCACTTAATTTGATTTTATTAATTCTTAATATAGATTGCGGTAAAATTTGAAAAATTCAGGGAATTTAGTGATTTAATAAATACGAATAATGAAATTTTATTCGAGTCTGTAAATATTGATGAGGCATTAAAATTCTGACGTTCGAAATTACAATGAATAATAATTTTCCAATATTTTGTCCATGTTTCACCGACAGTATTATTTATAGGTTGGGTTTAATATTTAAAGCGTTTTATTTCTGGCTAGATTTTTTGCCTTAAAATACTTAATTATTCAAAATTAATATGTGGGTAAAATTTATTATATGTTCATTCGAAAACATGTTAATATTGTGGCGAATATACGAGTAGTGCGCCTGTTTTCTTAATCGGTACGTAATTATATGGTCGATGTTGGATATAATTTGAGCCATCATCGAGAAATGTCAAAATTGGAAGAGTTCCATTTATTTTTATCGCTGAATAAATCAAAATAATTAGATCCTCTGAAAATAGGCATGATGCAAATTGCCAGTACTAGGATATTTCACATAAATCAAATTATACAATTTTGGAAATGTCCTATTTGCATAGTGTAAAGCTGGCTTTATGGTTTTTATTTTTTCCATTAAAATATTTCACGTTCTTTACCTATTAGCATTAAATAGAATCCGATTCATATTCATGTCTTTTTTTGCTCATGTTTGTCAACAGTCGTTGCCATAGTGATGATATAGGGTACGTGGGTCATTAATGACAGATATAGCAGGGCCGGCATAGCCCGAGGGCCCTGTAGGCGACGAGTGGGTGCGACCCACGGACCAGGGGCCCATCTGGCCCAGGAAACAAGCGCACATCGCCGAACCCACGTGCGATCTAAACATAGTCATGATGGAAATTTGATTTGAATTCTTTTTTGGAAATTGGGTTAATTCAACTTTTATAATTCATTCTAATAAATTCAAAATATTTCTTAGCATGTTTTCATTCATATTTATCATACAGAGTGACATGAGATTCTATTTTATCATGAAAGACGGTCAGTGAATTTGAACTTAGCGCGTTACCTGCATCACGAAGTACACTTCGGAAATAAAATGAATTTTATTCCTTTTGATAATAAAAATATATAAATGTAATCTAATCTAAAACAATGCAAATATTACACTTGTTTGCGCTGCAACTTCAAGGTATAGGTCTGCACACAGTGACAAATGTTTAAAGCGAGACATGTGCATGGCAATAAAATTCAAAGGACATTTTGTACGATAGGAAAATGTATATGGCAAGAGAGATATGTGTGCATTTAAGAATTTGTATGTATGCCTGACGACATATATGTATATACCGTAGAGGGAGTTTACCAAGCGTCACCTCAAGAGCTCTCAGAGATGTAGAAAAAGCAGCACGAGAGTGGTGCATGAAAATATGAGAAATGAACTGTTTGAACTTACATTTCTCATATTTTTATGCACCACCCATACACAGTTGAAGATAGAACAACTGACGATGAAAGTCTGTATTCAGCATGAAATTCTCTTTCTTTTCATGTCAACCATGATTTTTTTACTTTATTGGATCTCGAGTTACAGCCGTTTGAAATAAAAAAATCATGCGTGACATGAAAAGGAAGAGAATTTCATGCTAAATTCAGACTTTCATCATCTGTTATTCTATCTACAACTGTGTATGAGTGGCGCATGAAAATAAAAGAATATTTCTATAAAAACAGAAAAACTGATAATATTTTCTTCATACAATAAAACAAAATTTATCTCATTACATCTTACATTTTTAGTTATATTCGTTTCTCGTTAATAACTTTCTTTTTTATTGCTACTAATGCTTTCCTTTCCTCATTATCTTTCATCTTAACGATCTAAATTTATGTTCTTTATCCATATTCAATTCTTCATCTTTAATAAGCTTAATAATTGTCAAATTGAAATGAATGGGCGTGGAGCATTCTTTAACAGACAATGAATAGAAGAGTTGTTCTGTTGTTCAAATGACTTTTACCGTAGTAACACAACATTGTCTGTTGTTTTCAATAATATTATTCAGCGATAACGCCCTAACTACCGTTGACAAATAATATATGTCTGTTTGTACCATCTGCTTACAATGCAATGAAGATGTTTTTACGTAGGTCGTTGTCATGATTTCCTGATTATTAACATTTGCAGCTGCATGTAAACAATTCATCGTTGTAGTTTACTTCAAATTTTTCATGCTACAAATGTGTACTATTTGACAGCTGTTTCGAATTCGTTAGTTGGCAACACTGAAGCTTAATTTACACTGCACAACATCTCATGTTAATAAATAGTTGGTAACATTTCAGAGGAATATTAGGAACAGTTGTAAATTGTCAAAAATGTACGTCAATTATTTTTATTTATATTACATGAAAACTATTAACGCTACTAACAAAACAAGGTGCTACATATATCATATCTTCTATGATTTATGATAGTGAAATCTAAACAAAGTTACTTCACTCACTACCATTTTGAAATAAATTTTACGTTCTCATGAATCTCAAACACAGGTGCAGTCAATTTCAAGAATCGATTCTACAATTTATTTGCCGCTTCATTCTTTAATAGATAAATTGTTTAAGAATGTAGAAAAAATGTTAATTTAAAATACTTTCCAGATATTTTAATTATACAGGTATGTCGGGAAAAATTCATAAAGTATTGTAAAAGGAAATGAGATAATAGAGAAATAATTAACTTGGAAGCACGATAAAAATTTGCAGAATCTTTTTACAAGAGGTAATTACAGATAAATCTATGTGATAACAGCTATAAATCGTGGAGAAGTTGTGAAAAATAAATAAAACAATTATACAAATTAATTGGCAATTAAATTCATTTACTGGAGAGCATAAACAATACATCATTGTTTTCAATGAAACAATAATAATCAATTTGTTTCAATTTTATTGTAACGGTGTGAATGAAATCTAATATGTAGGTGGTACCAATTATGTGTGGGAACAAAGTAATAGAAAATTGACTTCACAACTTGATGCACTTAAGGACTTAACCGGAAGTGATGCTACACCTTCACAGAACATTAAAATTTAATTAATGAACACATTAGCATACTTTTGACTGCACTTGATTTTAAATAGTTTGAGATTTGCAGATATGAAGTTGAATTTGGCGCCCTTGTTTGCCCATTACTCTTTTCTGATCTATTATTTTTATTTATATATTGCAGAGTGTACTTTTTAAATTGTGAGCGCGCGAAGTCCATCTGCTCCAACTTCATAGTCAAGATTTGAACGTTATGAAATTGAACAAAACAATAAATGGACAAGGCGATGTATGGACATATGACGACTCACGTGTTCGCATGCTAAATCAGTCAACCAGGCCTTATTGTCAAATTCACGTGCAGGGTTTCTTTTTCAGTTTATAAAACACTATATCTCAAATGAGGTCATGCACGACTTTTTTTATAACTTTAATCGATAGAGAAGTGAAAAATAATAGACCTGTATTTTTTATTTTTCCTCAAATCGATCTTTAATCATGAAAAAATTGTAATTGAAGATGGCATTAGACCCCTACTTCGGCCCTTGCCCGGTGGCGGCACAAGTTCGGAGCAACGACCATTTTGATTTTCACAGTTTTAAACGTCAAAGTGACATTTAAAGATAACCTAAAATTTATGAAAGTAAACATGTCGATGAAATAAGTTTGCCAGTAAATATTGTATGCTATTAACTTACCAATAAAGAATAAAATAATATTATGTAATATATTCAATGTCTCACGTGCGTTTATAAACTTCTAGGGTCTTTAGTCTCAAATCAAAAGTGAAACAGCTGATATGTAACATGCCGATAAGTTCACGTCAAATGAAAATTATATATATATATATATATATATATATATATATATATATATATATATATATATATATATAAATACATAGAATAGTGTTATATTAATATATTATAGCATATTTAGATACATAATTCTCAATTTATAATCTATATATTTTTCTTTTAAAAATTCTGTGTCCATATAAAATGTCTGTTTGAAATGTGTCTGAACTTAGGTTCGGAACCTGTGACGTTGCAACATGGCTGGTTTTTGTAACTTTTTAAAAATATCATACTTCAAAACGATTTTATACAACATAAAAATAAAAAATCAGTTTATCATACTGAACGATAATTAGACTATTCTTCTTCGATTTAAAGAGAAAAAATCTGTTGTGGCCAGCACAAGACCTCTCGCCATTTTCATATTAGGCTATATAAGTATTGTATTGCACTTTGCTATCGAACCGTCGTTTTATAACAAAATATTACAGAACTTTACCCAAATATTGTTTTTTATTGTATTTAACATGTCTTCTGCACACATATAATTCTAATTATATATATATTTTTCATTGTATGAGGAAGTTTCTAAATGTCACAGATTCTTCCAATTCATTAACCAGATTGGCGGTATTTCTGATGAATATATGCATATATGCATATTACAAATATTTAATTAATATAACAATAAGACAGTTTAAATGTACTTCCCAGGAAAAGCTATCAAAATGTCATTAAAACTGTTGATTTTTGACACTGAAATCTGTCATTTACAAATTATATTATAAACATTTGAATTTGTCAACTGGTTTCCTTATAGCGTTTTCCGCTTACCAAAATTTAGTGCGCACTGGAACGCACTCCTTGTAATGTATGACGTCATGCACTGTTTTGGTTTTGTGAACGGTGCGCACCCATTCAGAGAGAAGTGGAATATACGTTCCTATTTCAGTTCACATTTGTTTGTGCAAAAGTTGAGGTTAAGTTTGGGGTTTGAAAGTTTTATTGACATAATTGACAATAAATATAAAATGTGACGACGGTGTCATTTATAATAACTCTTTTAATTCTGAAGGATTTTTGAAACTTGATAAAATTTAGGTTTTTTTAATTGTGGAAAACAATATATGTAATTATTACCTGTTTGTCAAAATATTTATGTACTACAGTAGATATGAAATTAATTATTTTGGGTTGATCTGGTTTATTTAAATAGTGTAGAGCCGTTTCTGTTATATCATCAGATGACGAAGATGAAGATAAAAGTTCTTCAATAATAGATACCACTACGGCATTTTTGAAATCTTTCGCCGCCATATTTGCACTCAAATTGTCGCACTTGCTATAGTAGTCGGTGCAACAAAATGCGCACTGAGTGCGAGTTGATGTTGCCCTGAGTGCGATTTCGTACTAAGTGGAAAATAAAAATCCTGAACAATGCGCACTGAAAAGATAAGTGGAAAACGCCACTCACACTCAGTGCAGCTAAATTTGCACTCAATGCGCACTGAATGTGTAAGCGGAAAACGCTATTAGTGTAGTTTCGCATACTCGACTTGTTATGTCCCGATATTCTATATATTATAGCGTCTTTATCTCTAAATTTATAGAAGATATAATAAAAAATTTAAATGTATCAGGTGTAGAATTTTGTTCTTCAAAATTAGTAATATCAAACATTTTCAAAAATTCATATTTGGAAGAATTTCTTTTAAAAACTACTACTTCCGGTTGTTCAATTGTTACCAAAACCTTTTCAGCTCTTCCCAGGAATGTCAGATTGAGGAATTCATAGTTAAACAGGTCTTATGTCTTATAGTTTTTGAGGAATCGTCCGTCCAACATCCAGCCATACACACACACACACACACACACACACACATACACACATCCAAACTAGGGATTCACCAAGCCAAGCTACTTGGCTTGAAATAAAAAAGCTTGGCTTGGCTTGAAAATTCAAGCTTTTTTTAATGTTAGGCTTGACTTGGCTTGGGCTTGATGGAACCAAAGCTTGGCTTGGCTTGAAAACTTCAAGCTTTAAAAATTTTAGGCTTGGTTTGATTTTCAAGCTTTATCAAGCTTTTTCAAGCTTTTTCAAGCCTTTTCAAGCTTTTTCAAGCTTTCAAGCTTTTTAATGCTCATGCGCAAACTCATTTTCGCATGCACATATAATGCTTTTTATTTCATTTATTTTATTTTCACGGTACACAGATATGTATGTAATAGGTCTTGAAACGAAAAATATAAAAATATAGATATTTAAGTTTTGTTCAATTATTTCATTTTTGAAAATAAAAAATCAAAAATTTAGTATCTTTTATTAAAAAATACCCTGCTATTTTTATATTACCTTTATAAATTTTTCATTCTATATAGGTTTATTAGTTAGACTTGACTTTGGTGTATTTTAATAACTAAAATGAATAGGATCTATTTTCATAATGCCATTTTCACTCGAAATAACCTCCCCAACAAATTGTAAGTTTGGTATAATACATAGTTCATATTTACCCTTTGTTAATAAATAAAACAAAACAATACCCCAAACACTCAAGAACCGTGTTCAAAGAAATACTTAATTTTGGAATACTACCTATACAATGGGATAAAACTGACCTGCTAAGTAGGTATCGCTTTTATACTTCAAATACATCTGGAAATAATAAAATCCTATAAACTGGGATTTCCTCAATATTTTGTTTGTTTGTGAGACAATAACTTGTACTTTCTATTTTGAACATTATAAAATTTGTGCTGATGTTTTCATTACCAAAATTTGCAAATAAAAGCACATTGGCACTCCTAGAACTAGGTAACTACGTTATTATATATTTATTTAATTCATATACCTACATATAAACAAGGGAAACTTGAATCAAGGAAATATTTAGAAGAGAATAATCTCTTTGTCGGTTTACATTTTTATTACGAGTATATTGTTATACTGCCTCAGACAAGGCCGTTTTATTAGGAGCAATATTAGGGGCTATACTAAAAATAGCATTGAAATCTTTGTATACATACATTTCCACAAACACAAACTTTCTCGTTTCTATGATTCGGAAATACCACAACAACAAAACATTGTAAATCCATAGCAGACAAAAAAATTCAACATTTGCGAAACATTTAACAAAATGAAACTATGATATTTTTCATCATCATACGTAGTCTCTCAATTACCTTGTGTTGAGTATATTATTATTTCTTATAATATTTATTCAGCTTCAAAATTATAATTCATAACACCCGTGGTTTGTTCAATATTTTATCAGTTTGAGAAAATGAAGACATTATTTATAAGTAATATTTTCTGAAATTCTCTCATATATGCTACTTTTAGAATGCCAAGATAAACGGAACAATTATTTTGACATAATATGGCAAATATTCAAATTATGTGCTTTAGTGCTTTAATCATCAAGGTTATTATTTTAGAATAAAATAAATCGTGTTATGAACGATACACTAATGTGAGCATTATACTTTCATTTTATTTTATTTTGTAGACTATTGTTGAATGTCAGTATCGTCTAATATATATCAGCTCTATTTTGTAAGAAAGTTGGTATGTCTTAGCAACATGACAGATAAAATAAAATAATTGCGAAGACTGAAAAAATATGAGAACGGCAGGCTATACATTTGTTTCTATTGGTTAAACGTTGCTAAGACTTAAAAATTTCCTTACAAAATGGGGCTGAATATTTTCTATATGGCATAATATCCAGTAACAGGTAAAATAATAAATATTATTTATAGAAGCTTGATGCTTGGTATTTATGATCAAGTTATATACAGTTAAAAAATTAATGAATATTATTTAATTGTGAAATATAATCAGATAAATTTAAAAATAATAAATCAATTTCTTAAATCTTTGTTCCTATAATTTATTCCAGTTACTTAAAGATTTATGTATCTAATTAATAAGTTTTTATATAAATTACTTTTATCTTAAAAATAATAAGAATTTTTAAAAATTTAAATAGTTCTATATTAAATTATCATTATCTACTTAAAAACTTTTTTAATAACTATAAATTAATTTTGTACTTGATTGTGTGCGTGAACTAAAGTGTGCGATTAGTTAGTTCAGATTGTGAAAATAAGTGATCTGTGGGACGATGGGATAAACTTTCCCATTTACAAAATTTGGAGCCTACTAAACTGTTCCTACCTCATTTCTGAGAAATTCGCAAAATTGTGCTCAAGCAATGAAAAAGTACGTTACCTCCATAAAATTTCGGTTTTGCCGACCTCGTCAACAATTCTTGTGAAAAGCTTGAAAAAGCTTGTTTTTCACCAAGCTACTTGACAGTCGGAGGCTTGGTTTGGCTTGAGCTTGATGAAACAGAAGCTTGGCTTGGCTTGAAAAATCAAGCTTTTTTGAAAGGCAGGCTTGGTTTGATTTTTCAAGCTTTTTCAAGCCAAGCCAAGCCAAGCTTTCAAGCTTCAAGCCAAGCCCGTGAATCTCTAATCCAAACACACATACACACAGACATCATTGTAAAAATGTTAAAATCGGATTGTAGTGACCTTGAAACGTACTTATTCATTAAAATCTGGATATGTGATTTTTAGCATGATTCCAATACGTCTCTTAGCGAGAGGTAAAAAGGTATAATTATTTTTTTGCATGACCTCATTATAGAATCGTTTCTTCGTTTGGACATCCCTGCTTTAAATTATTCTAGTGAAATTTGTCCATAATTACAAATTAAGTTGGCAGTTTGTAAAGTTATAACCTCACTAAAAATCTTTTCTTCTATTTGTCATTTACCAACAAAATACCTTCTTATCTACGTGTGCATCGAAGAATTTTGTTTTTCAAGCAATTATTCAAACTCCAGTGAACATTCTCATCCATATGCTTTGTAAGAGGCATGTAAACAGCACTATACACATGTCTCACTGCTAAAGACCATTGAATCCGGTTAGGAGTCTAGTTTTTGTGGCCGAATCATCGGGTGATGATGATTATGCGTGATGGTTTACACTTCAGCTCACGACGAACACTTTTCTTTAGCTTAATTATAGTTCTCGATAGCTTAGAGTCACAGATATTCAATTTCCATTATATGATGATGGTAGCTTGATGCTTGAAGCCTGAAATTGTAAAGTTGGAAAAGTTGAGTCGTAAAATAGGTAATTAAATTTCACTGGTGATTTTTACCAGCATTTATTAAACGTAAATATATTTTTCTTGAGTTTTATGGTTAATAAATGCATTATTGTTACCTTTCTGGGATATAATAAACTTTTTTTTAATATAGTATATATTTTACATACCTTACATTTGGAATTTCGTATACATTTTCAGAAATATATTAAAGATGTTTCTAATATACAGTGTGTCCCATTTAGAGGTGCCACCATTGGGATCTCGAGAATTGTAAGAGATACGATGTCGGTTAAATGGAACTTTTTGTGCGCCTTTGGGAGACCATTTCAGATGTGCTTTTGTTTTTCCAAAAATTCTCATATAGCACTAGATAATGACGAAAAACTGAATATTGTTGATTTTTTCTTTTTCAAATAACTTCTGAACTATTAGTAATTCAGAAAAACGTTTCAAATATAAAAGATAGATATTTTTATTAACTAACCAGTGGCGTACGAAATAAATTTTTATATCCATAAATTTTCGAGATATAACACAAACTTATATTTTTTTAAATGTAACCCATATCTGATTTTAATCTCAAAAACAATATTATTTTTTTCTCTTTTCAATGATGTAAGGGTTATTATGTTTTATTTTTGTTTTGCCTTCAAAATTATAATTTTTTCCTTATTTTGTAGTAAATTTACAATTATTTTGAAAATATTGCGTGATTTATATTTAGAAATAGTCCTTGTATGTAAATAATTTATTTCGTTACAAAATTTTGCTCAAAACTCGTATTATATTAATTTTTATTTTATATCAGGTCGCCCTTGGCACGTTATAGTGTAATTTGTAATTATGAGTCTAGAATGAAAATATTAAATAATAATGGCATAAAATAAATTATATCGATCAAATACACTATAATTAATTAAAATAATAATGTTTTTTTGGGATATAATATGAAAATTCAGGAAAATAAGGAGAAAAATTAAATTTTAGGAACAAAACAAATATAAAACATAATAACCCTTATATCTTTGAAAAGAGAAAAAAAATAGTGATTTTTTTGAGACTAAAATCAGATATGGGTTCTATTTAAAAAAATATAAGTTTGTGTTATATCTCGAAAATTTACGGGTATAAAAATTTATTTCGTGCGCCACTGGTTAGTTAATAAAAATATCTATCTTTTATATTTGAAACGTTTTTCTAAATTACTAATAGTTTAGAAGTTATTTGAAAAAGAAAAAATCAACAATATTCAATTTTTCGTCATTATCTAGTGCCCTATGAGAATTTTTGGAAAAACAAAAGCACATCTGAGATGGCCTCCCAAAGGCGCACAAAAAGTTCCATTTAACCGACATCGTATCTCTTATAATTCTCGAGATCCCAATGGTGGCACCTCTAAATGGGACACACTGTATACATATTTATTTACATATTTGCTATAAATATGAAGTAAAGTATAAACATATGGTACTAAAATTAAAATTAACAGTACTTACCTACCATGAGATATAATTCACATATCCACGTTTCTGCACGATCGATTTTTTACCTTTTACGATAATGTCTGTGTGGATGTGTGTAAATGTGTGTGTGTGTGTGTGTGTGTGTGTGTGTGTGTGTGTGTGTATGTGTGTGGTTGTTGGAAGGATGATTCCTCAAAAACTATAATACTACGTATTCCTTAATATGACATCAAGAGAAGAGCTGAAAGATTTTGACAACAATCGGACAACCGGAAACAGTAGTTTCTTAAAAAAAATCTTCTAAATATTATTTTAAAAAAAGTTTGTATTACAAATATTGAAGTACATAAATTTCTCCATCTAATATAGTTAAAAAATTTATTATATCTTCTATAGATTTGCCACACCAAGGAAACCAGTTGTCAAATTCAAATGTTTGTAATTGAAAGATAAATATCAGTGTCAAAAATCAACAGTTTTACTAACATTACTCAAAGCTTTTTTGTGGCAAGTACATTTAATATTTCTACTTGAATTACTAATTATATATTTAGAAGGTAGGTGTGTATAATAATAGTAATAATACAAATATCCTTAAGAAATACCGCCAATCCTGTCAATAAATTGGAACCATCTTGAACAATTTGGAAGAGTTGGACAAGATTCCTAATAGAGTAAAAGAATAGATAAAGGCCTAATTGCATAAAACATTGTTAACTTTAATCACGTTGTTAACTTTGACAACGCTTGTTTTCCAATGTATTTTTCATACGTATCCATGGTTACAGTGTGTAGTTAACCACATGATCAGCTAACAACGCTTTATGCAACTGGTCCATAATGTTAAATTCGACATGCACGTATGTAACAAAACGGAAATGGCGAGAGGTACTGTGCTGACAAAAACAGTTTTTTTTTTTTTTTAATGTTTACCGATACCTACAACTTCTTTGAAGATAAAATATTGTCGCTAACTATGTAACAATCTTTTGTTTATTTCAGTTTCAACAATCATTATGTTCAAATGTTTGAATAGAGCTGCATATCTAACACAGCAATACCAACATAAAACTTGTAAAAGTTCCTAGTTCAATCTTAATGGAAGTAAATTACATATTCATGTTTCGTTATCTCTCTGATTAAAATTAGATTAATTTTCTCATTAATTACAAATCAGTTGATAATTTATCTTCAAGTGGATGTTAATTAAATGATTTTTATATCTAACATAGTTTACTTTGTAAATACGAGGGTAGGTTATAATTATAAGCCAGTTTTTCATGCATAATTAAAGATGTATGTGATAAATAGTAAATATACTTACCCATCAAGTTATAATTTATTGGTAATTACAGAATAGATACGAGGTGGGATAAAAAGTAAATATTTACGTAGCATGTTTTAGTAATTTTATTTGAAAACAAGCAATATATTATAGGAGCAAGGAGATAAATTATGGACACATTGACATGTACAGGAATTTTATAATTTTGCGGAGATTAATTCGCGGCATTATAACAGAAAATATGTGGAGTTTTACGAATTTTATATTGTCGCTTTAACGAAGGTTGAGTGGGTTTATTTGATGATCTTGCCACAATTTATTTCGTTTATATACCTACTAGACCAATGGTTCTCGGTAAGCACTTCAGAAGTATTCGGCGCAAACGTTTGGGAATTTTGATTTAACTATGCTTTGTGTATGAAAAATTAATATGAATGAACCGAGTGAGAACTGCAACAAAATTACTTTTTTTTTTAAATTGAGATTTATTTCCATCATTCCTTCTTGCATAGAGAAACACTCATTGCAAAAACATTGCGGTAGGTATATTTTGAGTATCGTTGTTAACACAGAAGAGATCCTTCTAAATATTATTTTTTGAAAATTTATATTGTTGCAAATGTTAAAGAATATGAAATTCTCTATCCGACACATTAAATATTTTAATTATGTCTTCTATAGATTTAGAGGTAAAGAATTATAAATATGTAAAATAAGCCGTTGTAATGAAACTCACAGCCCATATAACTTCATGGAAACTAGTGGAAAAATTAAAATGTTTGTAATTGACAGAAAAATGTCAGTGTCAAAAATCCAGATAGGCACATTATTGAAAGCTTTTTCTGGGAAGTATATTTAATATTTCTTATTTTATTATTAATTAAATACACTGCTCAACATTTGAACTGGTACACTTACAAGAACATAGTATATAAATAATAATTTACTACTTTTTGAGCAACACCTTCTTGCTTAATTGATAGTATATGGTTCTGGAAACACTTTTAGGGCGAAGAATTAAAAGAATAAAACTTAAATAACGAACTTCAAATGTTTTAATAGAAAAATAACAAAATCTTCATTTTAGTATTACAGAAAAGTTTGCTCTTAAACGCCTTAATGGCATTTTTAAAATGCAGTCAACCACTCTGAATTGAAACTTACTCAAGAAATTCGCAAAAATTCTCTTAAAACTTGATAAAATATAAGCGTCCGCGAGTTCATTAACTGTACTTATAACAGATAAACAACAATTGAATCGCAAATGTTATTCGATAGGCATTTGTTTGCATTCCGAAACACAGCCCTGATCATCGACCTTTAAACTAATAGACGCAGCGTACGAGCAAAACGCTTGTCCCGCCATAACGGTGCAGACACTGTATCTCTATCCTTCAACAATACGGAAGTTAAGAAAACGCGGCAAAATAAAAAAAATATTTATCCCTAACTTGTTATACTTGGTGCATAATCGTTAAGAGTATAGATTTAATTTTTTTTTGTGCATAATTATATATTTTTAATAGAATATATTATATACATATTATATTATAGGGAACAAGTAATAATTAATAATAACTTACATATGAAATGACACAGCTGAACCGCGTACGTACTGTTGACTGCACGAAATACACCGTTTCCTCATTATTTTGTCGCGTACACACCTCACAACACATATACGTATGTATTGACAGAAATAATTGTAAATGTTCTCCAAAAAAGTAAATAATACACAGTCACGAAACGTCAAATGTAGATTTTGACAACTATTTAGTGATAGAGAGCGATGTATAGAGGTTTACATATGGCTGAAAAAGATGTACAATGAGTACGAACGCATGCGCAGTATACTTTAACTGAAAACTTCCGTATTGTCGAAGGACAGAATATATATTTCTATCCTTTTATGTTGGAGCATTATTCTAACAATAAAAGAATAGGAGACACTTGGTCCATTAGTTTAAAGGTCGATGGCCCTGATCATGTAGGAAATCATGGCAAACGCCTAAGAAGGGTTATTTACTTTTACTACATGTTATATAAGTGTACCAGTTCAAATGTTGAGCAGTGTATTTAAAATTATAGATACATATATTACATATACCCATTAGAAATACCGCCAATCTCGTCAATGAATTCGAAGAATCTCGAATATTTAGATGAGTAGGAGGAAACTTATTTGTAGAATGAATTAAAAATATGAAAATATGTTAATAATAGATGTGATTAGAATTTTTGTGTGTGTACCAGAAATGTTATACACGATACTTATATAGACTAATATGGAAATGACAAAAGTTCTTGTGTTGGGCAGTGTTGTATAGTATTTGAAATATAAGTAATTGAAATAAGTATTTGAATTAGATAAAATATTTTAAGTAATTATTTGAAATACTTGAAAATAACAGTATTTTCTATTTTTAGTTTAAATACTTTTCAGGAGTATTTTATATTTTAATAAATTAAAATACTATTATTTGTATGAAATACTATTTTTCAATATTTGAAATACATTTTTTTATTTAAAATACACAAGTATTTGAAATAAATTTTTGTATGAAATAGAAACCCTCCGTCATGTGTTGTATCGTAGTAACATAACATGGAATAATTCTCTAATTTTTTCTTAAATAGACACTTGCCTATGTTAATGTAGAAGTTTCTTTTTAATATTAATAAAAATATGCGAATAAGTTGAATACGAAAAACATTTTTACAATACCCTAACGTATCGTATTTATTTTCAAAAATTGAAAGTAAAAGTATTTGAAATATTTGAAAGTATTTGAAATATTGGTATATTTGAAATATTAAAAAAATAATTGTATTTTATCAAACATGTGAAATACTTTTGAAATACATTTTTGCAAGTATTTTATACAACACTGGTGCTGGGCACAATAGATTTTTTTAATGAGAACCACTGTACTAGACTGTTAATCCTTTGAAAATATTCAGGGAAATGATTAAATTAACATAATTCATATTAAAATACAATTTACCTTATATAAAGGTACATTTTTAAATGATATATTGAATTGTTTTTAATGCATTATTGAAAGTTTTTTGCCTACCACAAGTGTAATCATCTAATAAATCCTGCCTATACTTGTGTGGGGTCAGTGTTAGATCAGCACTGTTACCCAGATCATTCTAGATCTCAATCTTCACGAAGCGTGCTTCACATCTTATTTATAGGCCAATTAAATATAATGCGTTACATATTTTCTGAATTTCCCTCCTCGAGTTGCCATTTGGAATTCTATCCGAAGTTCCACCGTTGTGGCCGCATCGTACGGTTCTTGTTTTTATATTGCCGGGTATTTGTCCGCTCGTCACGTGACCGTGAGATAACAGAGCTGCTGACATCTCACGGGAAACGGAGAATTACATTGTGAAGAAATTGTTTTCTTTGACTTGAGTGACCTAAAGTTGTAGTTCCTGTTTTATATCCTGAAAAGAATTGACATTTTATTGTTGAAAAGAAACAATTGATTTTGTTGATAACCGTGAAAACAATGTACTACAATGACTAATTTATAATTTATGAGTAATTTGAATTTGACAGTTTTTTGGCAGCTAGAAAAAATAAATAAATGAAATGGTGGTCTTGTGTAACCCGCCTTTATGAGGCGAATTAACAAATAAAATTTAAGGAAGGGTTCTTGCTAGATTGAACGTTACGTTTCGTATCAAATTAGTTAGTGACGTAATAAAGAATATTAATTATTTACTTTTCTTAGCTAGGTGATTGTTGCAGTTTCTGGAATTACAGGTTTACTCTTGCAAAATATTAACATATCTTTTTTCTTCTGAAATTGAATATGTACGTACTTTATTTTTAGTATTACTAAATAAGATTTTCTGTTCAAATTTCTGTATTTATTAATTGCAGTTGCAATTTAAATGTATGCTATTTGAATTGGTTCCAAATTGCTCTGTTTGTAGGCTGTCCAAAAAATACTAGCTAATGACAAAACTGGAAATACAAAATATTTACTAGGCTTTATTTAATTATAACTTTAAAAAAAATCCCTTAACATTAACAATAGTTTTGTAAAAAAAAAAATATATACGAAAAAATATGACAGAAAAATTAAGATTACTCAGCTTGTAAACCATGCCAGAGGTCAAAACAGCTCTGAGAAATAAGGGAGAAAACTAAGATTATATAGAGGAGTCATAGATGAGTAGATACCTAATTGGGTAACTATGTTTAAACAAAGTAACTGCCTTATATTAATTCATATTATTTAGACTTTGGGATTGGACCTATCTCCGCGTTCATTATTTTATCTTTAAATTTATTTATTATTAAACTCTCGTGTGCGTGTAAATATCTATTATTATCATGTTATAATAAATGTATATTAGAATTGCCAATTTCATGATTATTAACAAACATATGTTGTGCTACGCTGGATTTATCAGGATTAACGTTATAAATAATAGAAATGTTCTTTAAACCGTTTATCAATTTGTGTTTTAATTTTCCTGATGTTAATTATAAAAACATTTATGCGTAAATCAAAATGAACTTTACAGAATGAAAATTTGATTTTATAAATGGTTTTATATTTACTTGAGACAACCATTTTTTCTTCGATTTGAGGCACTGCTAAAAATATTTTTTATTATTTCCAGAAAATATTTAATATACAGGGTGTCTCTTAAATAGGGGGACATGGCTTAACCACAGATTCCTGAAGCTAAAATAAGACGATTTAACCAAACTTGCTTCTACCGGAAAGTGTACCATTTAGCCAGAATTCTGCTTCAAAGTTCTTCGAATAAAAATTAATTTTGCTTGTAATATTCGGACGCTTTATTCGATTTGGATGAAATTTGGTATGACAGTTTATATGGTTATAAGTCATCTTTTAAGGTGATACTTGTTATTGTTAGTAAACCACTAGTGTATGAAACTTAGGTCTCCCAACATTAATTAAACTGTAACTTTTTAACGGCAATGCCGAAAACGTGAAATTATTTTTCTTCAGAAAGATACATTCAATAGTAAACTTTTGTCTCTCTGTGTAATTTGTGATATCTGTTACGGTTCACACAGAAAAAAATAAAATCTGAGTGTCTGCACTGCTAAATTTTTAAAATAAATTTAATCTAGCAATCTATCCAAATGTCAAACAAGTAAATTTTAATGACAGTAACGAGTTGTCAATCTTTACAACTTGTTTAGGAGTAAGCTAAGATATGTAATCGTCTTATTTATAATAATGGTAGTAAAATACTATTAGGCCGAACACACGGATGTTACTAATTTTAGAATATTGCGAAGAAAATTTTTGACAACCCGTAAAACAATTGTTACTGTCATTAAAAATTACTTATTTGACATTTGGATAGACTGCTAGATTAAATTTATTTTAAAAATTTAGCAGTGCAGACACTCAGATTTTATTTTTTTCTGTGTGAACCGTAACAGATATCAGAAATTACACAGAGAGACAAAAGTTTGCTATTGAATGTATCTTTCTGAAGAAAAATAATTTCACGTTTTCGGCATTGCCGTTAAAAAGTTACAGTCTAATTAATGTTGGGAGACCTAAGTTTCATACACTAGTGGTTCACTAATAATAACAAGTATCACCTTAAAAGATGACCTATAACCATATAAACTGTCATATCAAATTTCATCCAAATCGAATAAAGCGTCCGATTATTATAAGCAAAATAATTTTTTTTTCGAAGAACTTTGAAGCAGATTTCTGGCTAAACGGTACACTTTCCGGTAGAAGCAAGTTTGGTTAAATCGTCTTATTTTAGCCTCAAGAATCTGTGGTTAAGCCATGTCCCCCTATTTAAGAGACACCCTGTATACAGTTAACTCTTCGTTAATTATTATTACTTCTATAACTATCACAAAACGCTTTTTTACATCCATGTTTAAGTCTTTATATATAAAATAAAAAAAATCAGCAATATGGATAGAACTGTATTCGCCGTCAAATACGTATTGACTGATGCTCAATTTTTTCCCTTCTCCATACCCTGTCCCTTGCCCTGCGATGTTGCTGCTTCTTCATAACTTAGCATTTTCAACATGACCAACGGAATTGGCAACAGTGTTGAAATCGCCAGTCCATATTTATTTGACGGCAAGTATAGTAGCTAGTACAAAGTTGACAGCTGTCACTCGTTTAAATTTTGTCGGCGGCAAATGTAAGTCACACCCTCACTGGTGAGTAATTTGCGTACGTCATCAAGCGGAAATTTTAAAAAACTATATTTTCATATATAATTTTCACATGAATAAAGAGAATTATGAAAAAAATAAAAAATTCGGGTAAAATATTTTTTCTTATACTTTCGATTAAAATGAAGATAAAATCGTGCAACACCTCATTGTTAAATTGCAAATAAAAATTTATTAAATTCTGTCTTCGCAATAAAAGACGGTAATTAATATGTTTTGATGTTACATATAATATTCCTATAATTGATTTATGTATATTATACAAATTTATTCACATCTGGCTGCAAATAACACATTATGAATTCATTTAATTAACGAATGAAAGATAAATTAAATCATTCCAGATGTCATGTATTAATTTAATTAGATCTAATTTTAATCTTGTCATTATTAATGTTCCATTAACCAAAAATGGAAATATTTTCCACCATTTAATTAATTCAGTTTCTCTCAATAATAATCAGAGTACATCAATATGCGGAAAAATAGCTTTTGCATAATGCCGCATATGTATGCATGAGAACAGAGCGATACCAAGGCTTACATTGTAATTTAAAACTTAAGATGATTATCATACTAACGCCATTTTGTTGATATCGGGTTACTAATGTTCAGGTTAACTAAGCTTGCTTGATATAAACACCGAGATGTTATAATAAAAACCTGAGAATCGTTGGGAGAGCCAATAAAATAATAGAGAGTTGACATCTGTAGGATTTTAATTTAATTTTTATTGCATTTCTTTTAAATACAGTAGTTTATAACTTTATTAATATTAAAAGATATAAAAGTTTTTAATTAAGTTTTTTTAATTATCATTTAACTCGAATATAAAACAGAGATATAATGTAAACATGCTGAATTAAACTATAAACTATTTATTGTCAAGAATGTAAGGGCGGTAATACATGCATTAATCTAATACACATTTCACATTCCTTTTGACCTGTTATTGGCGTCCTTTTCTACACAAGCTCGTTAACGTCGGATAGCTCCTCTAGGAAGCGTATCCCTAATTGTTATAAATACACATTGTCATTCTAATCTCAACAATTATCACAGGCGTGCAATTATCTTATAATAAAATAGACAGGAAGGGGAATAGGTATTAGGTCCTTCCCAGCTCCATTATGAGAGCTTAGCTTACGATCACACCTAGGTTCCATATCTTTGGTGCATCTCAGCCTCCCACTTATTGGTGTTTCTCCACTAAGTACTCTAGCCACCTTCACATGTCCCAGACATGCATGTGAGCTTAGCTTACGATCACATGGTCCCAGATCTCTTGTGAATCTCAGCCTCGCATTTATGTTGTCTCCCCACCTTCAGAGCACACGGCTCAATGGACCCAGGGTTGTCCCAGAAACCCTTCGGATATTTAGGAAAATACTACTTGTGTTTGCGGCCACAAACAAATAATACAAATGTATATCTCACATATACCATGCATATCAAATACACAAACAGTGAATAAGCATATCAATCAAGCATCTGATGATTCACATCTGATCGCCATACCAGTACAATAATTAGAATGACTATGAGCTATACCACTCATCTTTCATTACAACAAACTGCATGTCTTTCTTATTGACGCTTTCACAAACAAGTCCATTCAACATGGCAAATACACACCAACTAACCATTCAAATTCAGAGGTCGACGGTTGAGGGATGTTTATTTTTCTAGGAATGTTTGTACCTTCTAAACCAGTGGCACGCAAGAGAAAAGTGAATATTACAATATTAAATTTAATTTAGAATACTAGCATTAAATTCATATTTTAATTTTGATATCCACTTTTTACCTCCCGCTACCCTTGGTAAGGGAGGTATATGGATCGTGTTAAAAATCACATATCGAGATTTTAGTAAATGACTACGTTTTAAGGTCCCTAGAATCCAATTTTAACATTTTCACGATGATGTCTGTGTGTGTGTATGTATGTGTATATGTGTAGGGATTTTGTCTTCGCTCTAACTCAAATACCATCATTCAGAAAATTTTGAAACCTTGTATTTATACTCTATTCTAATATGAAAAGAAGCCATTGGATTTTGGTGTAAATCGGATAACAGGAAATGGCACTTTACCTGAAGCTCATAATGGTTTTTCTTCAAAAAATACCATTAAATGCCATTTTTTCGCATTTTATGTCTTATGAAAATTAAAGATTATTGAATTTTCTACAGGAATACATTAATACTTTTTCTATATATTTTACAGATAAATTTAAAAATAAATTTTTATTAGTCGCGAAGCCTAAGATAAACACAATAATTCCTTTGTTATATAGTTTATATTTCAAATGAATGTAACTGACAGTAAATGTCACTGTCAAAAAACTAATCACTTCAAATTAATAATAGTGATATTTTAAAAAGAAAATAGTAAATAACGCAATAGTTTTTGCAATGGAACAGTTTGCAACGTTAGTAAATCCGTAGGTATGTATTTAAATTAATAAAAATTACATAGCGGGAGGTTTTGTGTTGGCCACATCAGATTTTTTATTTATCATATTTCAAATACAATTGAGCTTTAGTTTTACTCAAAAGTAACCTAACTTTTTTACGTAAAATCAAATTTATTTCTTTATTATTGAGTCAGCCCCTTATTAAAAGCATAATATATTTAAAGCCAATAAATCATCATTACTACTTTTCTCTTTATAATAAACTAAAACTACTTAAAGTAGTTTCCTAATTAATTGCGTCCTCAAGCACTTTTCTATGAGCCCCAGCCATAGAGTTTTCATAACTTTCTTGTCATTCATCTTTCTATATTGATACGATGTTAGTATTTGGTTACAATCAAAAAGATAATAACGATCATCAATTTTCTACGGTATCCTATGACAGTGTAACTAAAAGATTTGTTCTTCTGTCAAAGAGATGTATTTAAATCGAAGAGAAAGTACTTCTTCAGGAATGCGCTATGCTCGTCTCTTTAATCAATTTGATATTTGAAAGTCATAAAAATATGTTGAATGCTTCAGTTTGTTCTTCATGAAATAATATATTACTGTGTCACATTTGTAAATTAATTTAGGATCATCACCGTTTATTACCAATTTCTGGGTGGATATTACAATTGTCACTATACTTCATTTTATGTAAGAAAATAGTAGATGGCGCTTGAGAGCCTTTTATTTTTACATGCATTAAAAAAAAAGTTAAATTCGTAAAACCAAAAATTGTCAATAATAAATATTTTTATCTGCAAAAATGTACGAGACCTGAATATTAAAAACTACAACAAAACCTGGTCAAACATCAGTTAAATCTGTAGATTTTATTTGATAACTCACAACTGACAGGTGATATATTTTTCGCTTTTGTGAACTAGGTTTTCAATCTGACCAATCAAAGGGCAGAATTTGTATCCCTATCTAAACCAACGCTATTTCTTACGTGAAATGAAGTATATTATGCGAATGTATTAGAAATTAGAATTGCAGACCGTCAAAATTTTGAATATATTATTTGAGTATCTGCTGAGAATATGTAAACAATATTTGATGTGTTTTGTACACAATGTGTTACACAATATTAAACAGTAATGTGTTCAATTCTTCGTATCTTGACCTTACTTCCTGATGCAGCAAAAACCAACAAAACCTTCTTTCATTCATTTGTTTCGACAGAAATACAATAAAAACAAACTACGTCACGCGAAATTCTATTCACATTTACGATGCTGCTTGTCACTTGCTCAGCTATTCATATGTCCATCATTTTGGTTTGATAAACGCATACCAACCGTAGTTACTTATACGCGTTCAAGTTGGCAGCACCTCTGCACCATAATGAAAGTAAATAACTTCACAACAGTTAAGATTTAATAAGGATGTGGTTTACGTATTTAAAGTCTGGGTTTTACAGAGTGAAACAATGTCCGTTATAGCGTTTTTATGAGTAATTTAGCATGCGTTAAAGCGTTGAAGTTGTAGTTTGTTAATGGTTCGTTAACTGAGCTTTGTTAAGTTTGGATTGTTTCATTTAGCTGGAAGGCCATTTAAGACATGCTTACTGGACAATAAAATACGACATGAGCAAATGAAAATACCATATTTTTGTTTTTATTTTGTTTGTTACAGGGTTGTACATAGTATTTAATGTCCCTAATATATAAAACAAATTTATTTTTTAACATAACGCCGTGTACTTGAAGATACTTATTTCACCTATGTTCTAACATAGTAACACCTTTTTTAAAAAACTCGATGTCTTTATCGCAGATGAAATTCTGAACTGCTGCCATAACAGCTTCGTCGGTTTTAAAATTTCTTTTAGCTCGGGAAATAAATAAAAATCGCTAGGTTTTAGGTCAATAAATACGGTGGACATTTTAAACCCTACATTGTGAATTGCATTCATGAAAACAAAACTTTTATGAACTTGAACGTTGTCCTGATGAGACAGAATTCCAAGCATAAATTTTCCTTTTCCCTTTTCTGTAATGCAACGACGAATTTTAGCAACTAATGTTGCCTAATTCTGACCAGTGATTGTGTGGCTACGTTCCAGATAATCAATCATTCCCTCAGCATCTCAAAATGCAGTAGCCATAATCTAACTGGACCCTAAATTTGCGAGGTGGAAAAGATCCTCGATGTCGCCATTCCATACTTTGAAATTTCAACTCGTTATCGAAGTGGAAAATCTACGTTTTATCAACTGCAACAAAGCCAGGGTCATATCCAGGATTTCATTTCGGAGGGGGTTCTGGTTATATAATTATATTATTTTTCAAGTAGATTAACATGAGCAGTTTTTTGCAGACTGTTACTCCCTGTTGACTGATAACCATGGTTGTGGTATTAAAAGAAAGATAAAAAAATTCTGCATCAAATGACAAATTTAATAATTAATTTATGGGACTAAAATATTACATAATTTACATTTATTTGTTGTCATTTGATACAATTTTTATCTTTCTACTGATACCACAACCACTGTTGTCAGTCAAAAAGGGGCGCAACAGTTTGCAAAAAACTGATTTCCCATTTTAATCTTCTATGTACACCTTTAAAAAAGCATCCGGTATACAATTCTCAGGGAAATAATAAAATAAAGGGAGTTTTTACTGCACTGTCCAGACAGAGCAGCAAAAAAAAATTAGTGAACTGTCGCACATGCGCAGAGCAGCCACTTCTCGAACAGAATCTAAAAACCGCTGTCTACCAATATGAATTGTCAGTTAGGTATTGTTATGTTTGTCTTTTTAAAAAAAAAACCCAACCAAAACAATACCTAACTGACAATTCCTAATTGGTAGACAGTGGTTTTTAGGTAGATTCGAGAAGTGGCCGCTAGAATTGTCCGCTAGATTCTGTCCAGTGTTCACAAATTTTTATTGCGGCTCTGTCTCGACAGTACAGTAGACACTTCCTAAAATAAAACAATATTTTGGTCTTTACGTATATCTTTATTTAATTGTAAAAAGCAATTGGGAATGTTATACTCGCAGTTTGGGACGCGTGCTATGATAGCGCTAACATCTTGGTTAGACTTCTTTAAATTTTTTAGTATTTTATTTTACATTTCAGGGGGGGGTTTGAACCTCCAAATCCCCCCCCTTGGATACGGCCTTGAACAAAGCGAACCAAAAAGCTGTTCGGATTTTGATTAAACAACCCCAAATTGGCTTCTGAGGACCTGAGGAGGTGACTCTTTCTCGTTTTTGTTCGGGCGTCAATATTCGGGATACTTATTTTGCTGACATCTTATGAAGCCTTGTAAATTATTAACACTAGAATAATCAAATTTAGCGCTTCTTTTAACAGATAAACAATAAACAATTGCTGTTGATATAAAGACAATATTTCAAAGCCTAATATGTTACGGACAATAAATACTGTACAACCCTCGTAATTCTTTTGTTCACAGATTGACATATTTAAAACTCCAAATAAATATTTACAAGTAGCTTATAATAATTAAGCAGTCTTCATTGTGAATTTAAATCCGTTAAATATAAATCTAAAAAGAGAAAACAGAATAATCCTGTTAAAAATAATCCAGGAGGATTTAATCCGTAAAAAATAACACTTTTCTTACTGAATGTCTGTTTTAATGTGCATGCATGGTGTTCTTTTTCACTTAAATAGCCAGACGACTGCGTTTAAATCATATTTTATTTATAAAAACATCACGTGCCAAAAATACTTTTTCCCTTTTCGAACATTTATATAATTTACAAACCATACATCACAATCTACGTCAAAGAAATTGCGACTCGTGAAAAAGAACAAAAACTTACTTCAGTCCACAACCAAAAAAATAATCACGAAGCCTGTTCATCAAATGGAACAACTTCGCTGGTTATACTTAGTCAAATTCGTGCACAAATATACGGCAGAGAGTAAAGTTAGATTGTCAAACCTGTGGAACAACTTTAAGAAGAGGTTTTAGCAGATTGCATTGTGGGGTCGATGAAATTGACACTGCAGATGTTACACGCCATTTTGAATAATGTTGTTTTCACCCTTTAAGATGGCAACAAGACACAAAGGGTAAAGTAGGGCAAGGATAAAGTAAAGAATACTTTTTAGGGGACTTTGTATACAAATGTAACGGATAAGCAGTGGCGGCTCGTGCGCAGCCCTACCAAATAAAAAGACAAGAAAAAAAGAAATAAGCGAGTACATATACATTTTAAAAATACATTAATTATTATTTATTTACTTTCATTATTATGCAATTCTTACTACACCGTCGATAGCTAGATAGCCTATATACTGACGTGTGCACGTACCGATATGTTGCTAGAAGCTAGGGCACAAATGTTTCTGCCCCGGTCTCCCACTATTTTTACTCGAATTTTGACCAATAGCAGCGTAGCGCGCGAAGCTGCATATGACTGCATTAAGCCTGTTCCGGGCACAGCCCAATTTAAACGAAGATGTCCGAGTATGTCCGGCATTTTCCGAGGTAATCTGTTATTGTTGAATTGTAATCGTCTAGTACTCAGTTAATTACGAAGATGGCTTCTGTATCTTAAAGATTAAATAATTTAATATACTCTTTTTACTTTTTTAAATTTTTGTGCCCTACCATACAAAGATATCACCAGCCGCCACTGCGGATAAGAATGAAAGAATGTGTTTGAAAACTGATTACAACAATGGAAGACGTTTAATTTCAATATACTTAATTTCATTTTTGTTATTCGTACCTCAGGGGTTCCTCAGGGCTTAAATTTAGGTTAATTTTTGTTCTTAATTTATCGAGTCGACTTTCTCTAAATCAAAATCTCTTATTTGAATTTTTCTCTAAATCGAATTATTTTTTTGAGATGTTCAACTCTATGTGTTTTATATGTAAAAAATATTTTTTAAATCGAATTATTTAATTCGAACTTTCCTTTAATCGAATTAAATTTTGGGCATTTGCCATTATAACTGACATAGGTTTGTTTGGGACACTCGGTATAATGTTTCAATTTATATATTTACTAGGTATGTACATCTCATTTTTTCTAAAAAAATAAAAATATAATTTTTTTGTTATATTAACTGAATAAACGTTGTTTTTCGTAGCATATACATACTCTTTATAATTTATACAAATGTTCATTTAATATATTATTACTATTACTCTCTCTAGTTCGAACTCTCTCTAATGGGGTCCTATACCATTTTTCTTTTATTTTTTTTTCTCTAAGAACAGGATAAAATAAGAACATCAGTGCAAACGCGACTTAAAAATTTTACGTAATAAGCGAGATATGAATTTTTAAAGTTTAAGAATTTGTGCGTGACGTAGCAGGTACTAACAAGTGATCGACAAACAATGGGACAAACTGTTAGTTATAGAGGGAACAATTTTTTTCATGTTTGCATAACTGAAATGTTTGTAAATAAAAACTTATACGTTATATTCATGAAGAAATTATTATTAAGTATAAATAACGTAAATAATAACCTTTTTTCCCTAATAAATTATAGAACATTGAAACAGTTTGACAATATTATTACACAAAGCATGACGACGGATGGCGCCAGTGTTGGCCTGTTTTGAAGTTTCAATATTAATTTAACTAATATTATTATTAATTTAATTAATATTACAAATTGATTTAATTATAAATATATTATTATTGTTAATATTACTAGATGTTATAATTAAACAAATTCATCAAACACAAACTTGTTAAATGTTTTGTTAGGTTATGGAACAACATGACATTTCATATTCTTTTAATGGTGACCGCTACAGACGCGCGAATCTCTTTTTAAAAATCAGGCGACCAATCAAATTCTTAGTACCTAACGCGTCATACCCAATTAGTAATCATCTTCAATCGCTTATAGTTTGTGACCTAGTCAATATTTAAAGAAATTTTTTTCACTAATACTCATTAATTTATGTATATTTTCGTCTTCTTATTTAAGATAGTTAAAATATGACTATGGTATAGGACCCCATTCGAACAAATTCTAATTCCTCTTGCGAATTCGATTTATAGAGAGTCGACTGTATTTTCTCTGTTTTCATTCACATTATTTCTTTATGAAAATAGTTGACAATATCCATTGTGATTTCTTGGTGATTTCCATTAAGGGACTTTTTGACAGAAAAGTTATGTTGGTAACAGTGATTCGTGTTTTTATTCTGCCCGTTACCTAGAAATTTGTGTATTTAGTGGTCATACCAATCCCAAATAACAAAATGTCACCAAAAATCGTTTAAGAAAAATGAAGCTCCTTTTAGTATCAATAAATCATTCTAATTCCGAACAGAGAAGAAAAATAAAAATAAAATAATTTAACTGATATTATAATCCAGCAGTACAGTAGCACAACAACTGGTATACTTACCTATTCATAAATTTATGTAAATTCTAATCTCTTTTTAACAACGACAAGCCAGATACAAACATTAACACATATAAAGAAAAAATATAACGTAAACTACATGTTTCAGGCTAAACCTCTCCATTTTTTCTCCTCGTTCTGTATAGTATTATACTTACCTTCAAACCTGTTATGTGAATTCTTTTAGAGCAAGTTTATGAATTTAAGCCGTGAGGAACTTATGAAGGGATTTGGAAATGATGTGAATTAATATGTAGTGAATGAAAGAGGTTTTTTATGTGGTTTTCTTTATACTGAAGGATTAATTTCTAATAGTAGACTGTTTAGGAGATAGTGGTTTACATCATATACTTAGTGTATGATTTAGTGAAAAGTAATTTGAAATATTGTGAGATTATAACGGGATATCTTTTATAGCATATAATTTTAAAATGATGCATTATTTTTTAAGAAACATATCAGTTAGTAAGTAGTAGGTACGCTAAAATGGTGAAATAAAATAGCGTTTTCTGCCTAGTTTACTTTTAAATGACAGTTTGTGTATTTGTAAAGAAAATTTAATGAAATAGAATAATAATAATAGTAGGTATATGAAAGAACGAATGCAAAAAGTTTTATAAAATTCTTTATACTATTTTTCATGTTTTGCGTCTTTTATATACTAAAATATTTAAAATGAATTCTATATTGAACCGAGTTGATTAAGGGAAATTGTATGTGTAATGTTGTAAATGGTAACATTAGAGTGGCATTTATTCAATTATTTTGGAAGTTCATGTCAATTCTGATTTATGAACAAACAATAAATATTATATAGTGCCAACCTTTAAAAAAAAATAGTGTATTGAAATGAATGTTCTTACGACACACAATATTGTGATTACAACAATAGAAACATGCATAATTTGTCATTATTGTTCATTTTATTTCAATATATTTTATTTCATTTTTGTTATTCCTACTTCAGGAGTACCTCAGGGCTTAAATTTAGGTCCATTTTTGGCCTTCATACCTCAGGAGTTCCTCAGGGCTTAAATTTAGGTACAATTTTGTTCTTAATTTATACTATTTTCTCTGTTTTCATGCAAAATATAGAAATATTTTTACCTCATCTCCTCTTTCAATATTCTTCCAAATTCTTGTAGATATTTCAGTTCATATTTGACTCCTCTCTTACTATTTCCGGTTTCTATCCGTAATTGGTTCTTGTATTTTCCTTTCTTTTAATATAGCTTTTAATCCTACTTGCTACTTGTATTATTTTACTTTCTATTTGCATTTATATGTTTAATCCATTTTTGGAACAGTAATAATTTATATTTTGACATCTGAAAAGACCACTTTATTTTTGAACACAAAAGGAATATACTTTCATATATTTCATTCCTATTTTAGTCTATGAACTCCCAATTTGGTTAATGAAAACAGTAATATCCATTTTAGTACAAAACTAATTCTAACTTATGTAGTATTCAATAGTAAATCCAAATTAAGATATTTAAACCTATTTTATTTTAAAATACATTTCCTCGTTTATATTTCCCGCCTAATAACAGATAAAAGTAGTTGTGCATTCTTTCATAACCGTTCGTTGTTATTCTGTCATTTTTTTACAGATTCAGTATATATTCTTGTGCAAATCTTTGTTATTGCATTCTTATTCTTACGTTGCTGTTACTGCCCGTTCTCTGATTGAAAGTTCACCGTTGTTCTGCAAACAATCCCGGCAAATTCTTTTTTCCCATCGTGACTTTTTTTTCTCTTCAATGGCGTCTTCATTCCTTATGCTTAACGTATACGTTTTGTTTTGTTTCCTCATTGGTTTTGTTTATTTTCAATCGGGTAATGGAATTAATTTTTGATACTGGAGAAAATAAAGATGGATAGGATGGTATTTTACATTTTTAATTGGTCCATTAACGAAAATAAGAGAATTGAATTTAATGTCATATGTGGTTAACCTTTAACATTATATGTCACTTACCCATTGGAATAGAGTTTATAATTTATTTAGAACTGCAAAAAATGTATTGTTTATAGTCGTACATTATCAAGATATAAGTTATAAATAATTAGTAACATAAATCTTAAGCATTGGAATAAATCTGATAAACAATTATACTTTCATATGAATTATTTTCTTATAATTAACTTTATTGATTCATTATAATCCAACAATAGTTTCTTATAATAAATGACCTACTCTTTGAATTTTAATTTGAAATATATCATTTCTTAATACTTATTAATCATTTTTCCATTTACTTAACAAATATTTATTTATAACCGTGTCTAATTCAAAAAGAAATTTTAAAATTCCAAAAAAGTGATCATTTACTTCAAAATCTTCAAAAATTTTATAATTGCGATTTTTACGTAAACGTTAATCGGTCCGTTACCAAGAATATTTCATTTATTTCGAAAGGTACAAAAAAATGTTAATAAGCCAAGTTTAACTAGACAAAAGGGCTCATAAGATAGACGTAGTAAAATTTTTGTATCTACAACCATTTCAAAATGGTGACCATTTATTTTATTAATAAATTTCCTTAAAACAAAAGTATTTACCTACATAAGTTTTGTTATTTAATGTGTCAGTAATAATCATTTTTACATCTCGCTAAGAGAGGTAGGTATTGGATTCATGCTAAAAATCTCATATCCAGATTTTAGTGAATAAGCACATTTAAAGGTCACTAGAAGAAATTATGTACATTTTAGTTTCCCTGATGAAGTTACAAAATATATAACGAAATATTGGAATTTAAATAAAATTAACTACTTCATGGAATAACAACAATATATTTCCTAACAATCACCGCCGAGAAATCCGTTAATACATTTTATCTATCAACAAGTACGGCGTTACTTCCTCCTAACATCAAAAGAAATAGATTATTTTCTTGTCAAAATCTCACATAATATTTTTCAGTTATTGTTGTACTGTACCTAGGTACTTTTTTCTTCGTTTTTGCAGCATTACTGCACCATTTATCCATGTGATTCTTGTAGCATGTTGGAGTTCACAATCTGAGAGTTGTTTTTCGTTGGTTTCAGGTTACTTCGGCAAGTATCTGAACAAGTACAACGGCTCTTACATTCCTCCAGGTTGGCGCGAATGGGGCGGCCTCATCATGAATTCGAAGTACTACAATTATTCCATCAACATGAACGGAAAGAAGATCAAACATGGCTTCGACTACCACAAGGCAAGAATCACTATAATATGAACTTATTTAAATTTTACACAATATAGGAGAAAGTGGTGCTGAAAGAAATAATAATTATACTTTGGCAGCTGTTAGATGTCGGCTGTCTGATTTGGAAGTGTTGATAGTTTCATGTCATTAAAAGTCAGTTTTACAAAAAAAAAATTTAGTATTGTATCATGGGATGGCAGTTGAATAAAGTATACTTCATTTCACGTAAGAAAATAGTGACGGGAAGATAGGTGAAGTTTGATTTTGTTGTTTGATTGGATAATATCGGAGTATTATTCAATCAAATAACAAGATCAAACTGCACCTGTCCAGTGACATGTGATTTCATATAAATGTGTCATTTCATATCATATCACAATGGTGAAAATTGAGAATTGGTCCAATTCTCGCAGTATGATCACGGTTTTAACTAAAAACACTGACCGGTAGTATTTACTCAAAATTTTAGTCACTCTAACTAATTAATTACCATGACTACCATTTAGAAATACATTGAGGTGATTAAATAACAACTGAATTTGTTACTTTAGTCAACACTTAATCACCCCGGTTTAAGAGTAAATACTACCAACCATTGTTTTTAGAAATGACAAATTCAAATTTAAATATTTAATTTCACTCGTATGTTTAAAGAACGATTTTTTAAAAAATATTTGAACACAAACTATGTTCTGCTGTAAAATAATATTTTAATAAATTTGATATTATTTATTATTGTTATTAAATAATGAAATTTGTCATTTCTTAAAACAGCGTTTTAATTAAAACCGTGATTATACTAGACATTTACGATAATTCTACCGGTAGATACCGCACCTACCGATTGCGTTCGAAAACACAAGTGGTTAATAGTTACCGTGTTCGAAAATTGTACCATATCTACCAGATCCATCTACCGGATCCATGATTTGTGGATCGAGTAATTCAGTTGGTAAATGCGGTAAATGAAGAATCTAACCTCAAAAAAGGTAGAAATGCCAAGCGGAATCAGAAGTAGATTTCAGAGGTTAATTATCTTAATACAGAAGATGGGACGAGATAACGTTTAACTACGTCAAATTTCAAATCTGTTTCATCTTTCAACTGCTTTTCATAGGTTATAAATCTACCATGTTTACCTCTTGCGTTCTTAAAATATCTATCCCGGTAGCTATAACCTGATGAACAGCTGTTTACCGATATATACCGGTAAAAATTCACCGGTAGAATTTTCGTAATTGCCACTGCATTTTTCGAAGTTGTTTTTCATTGCACGAAAAGTAAAGGATCTCGGTTGAAAATAAATCTGGACTAGTAGATGACCTTTAAATGCCGATTAAACCGTCAGAGTTATTAATTTCCCACTATTTGTGTAGGTTTTATAATTTGTTGAAAATGCAAACCGGTTGAACTATTATGATCCTTTTTATTTACATCGTGGTCATTGAATCTGCGAACCTCAGAAATAGGGTATACAGCGTGATGATTTATGTAAGGTATTTTATGTTGTTTCGTATGTTGGTAACACTGTTCTGTAACGTTGTCATCTATTAATTGATATGTAAAGATGTAGAAATAAAAGAAAAAGAACTTATCTGAGATGAAAAGTTGAATGCTTCTTGTCTACGCGATAAATTGATTGATAAAATAAGTCGAATGTTTAATTACAAATTCCTTAATATGATCGTTGTTATAAGAAACAATATTGCATTTCCTGTTCGTTGTAAGCGTAAAACATATTGAAACAAGACCATTTACATCAATTCTCCAGTTTGTGAGCTGAATATGTCAATAAATCATTTACGCTTTAACGTGCAATCATCAATCTTTCATCTCGAACATAAAATGGCGCTGAAAATGATTAACTACATTTGACAGATTGGCCTGTTTGAATATACGCTGACGACGGGTACGTCCATCTAACTATTCATGATATGGCGTTTGGTATCTTGACATACATAACCTAAATCTTATCAAGATTTGATTTAAGGGCGTTTGCTTTTTAAATGATGGACGCAAGATAAAAAGATTAAAAAGACTTTGATGATGGATAGGTAAATCTATCTTGATAGAAATATTAATGAGACCTGTAGTTATTATTAAGAGCAAAGCCATTTAAGGTGCTACCGATAAATTGTAGTGTTTACTTAAGATTCAATACCTGGGGGGCAATCTGGAGATTAAATAAACTATGTCAAATTGATAAATGCCCTCCGTCCGACTTTGTGCAAAATACAAAAAGAATCAAAGAAAACTACTGGCAACAATAATACGCTTATGGCGGAAGTTCAACAAAAGTGCTCCTTTGTCGAAGATTTTATTATTATTATTATTATTATTACTATTATTATTATTATTATTTGATGCACTACCCGACAGGCTGAAGCCCAATTAGAGGGTAGGAAAAAGACAAAATTAAAAGAAATATTAGAGCAGAATGGGTCAATATGATTTTGCATTTGATGGTAAGATGCAAGGCATCGAATCCGAACCTGAATCGAACCAAAACCGGAACCAGACCGTAACATTTTAATGAACCCAAACCCAGAACCGAACTTCAGATATATTTTTCAATTGAACCCGAATCGAAACCGAACCGGGTATTAAAATTCGGGTTCAGGATTTAGCTCCGGTTCAGATTCATTTCCAGTTCGAAACGTAAACGTAATTGTAATATTTACAGCCGATCATCGACGCCTTCTGCGTCTGTGATGCTACCTGTGTAACTGTTCGTGTAAATTGTGTTGCATTTTTGTCTTGCTTTGCATTATAAATTCCGGCTCGCATTATTTTCTATATGAAGATTGTTATACAAAACGCATGAATTCAATTTCCATTAAGTCGAACCGAACCTGAACTCAATACCTGAACCCGGAACAAAACCGTAAATTTTATTAACACTTGAATCAGTACCGCATACGAACCCATCTGTGTAACTGCCTTAATAAATTTCCTTTGAACATTCTCGAGAAGTATCATATTGTTAGTGATTGGGTTTCAAATAACAAAAGAAGCCCCAAAACAGAGCCATGAGGAACGCCGGAACTTTGTACAAAACTGTGTGATATATAGCCGTGAGTACTAACATACTTGTGCACAACGCCATCTCTACGTAGTGAAATATCCCAATACCAACCTAAAAAATTAAATCCCTGTAGTCTGATGTCATTACTCTCGTTCTATCTGAATAAGAATCGCGCTCTTGATATGCAACAATGTAATTGTTAATAAATAACTTTTTAATGAGGTGACGGGTAAATTGTTATTACATATCATCATGAAAATGTATATATGAAGTGTTAGCCTACATACATAATTTAAATAATGACACTAACGCATGTACTACACGTCTTTGAGAAAAAAAATGTCTTTGTAATGTAAAGTTAATTTGCCTGATCAATTCAGTGACGGTTATTATATATGGTAATATTCTTCACGATAAATAGCATAGAGAATTCGAAACGAAATAGGAATGTGGTTAATTTAAATATTTCAAATCAGATAGGTTAGAATTTTTTAATAATGAGAACGAAATAATTGAATGGAATTGGAAATAAGGAATTTGAATAATATAATAGAAAAGATGGGCTCGTCTCGCTGAGTGTGTTAAGTGATCGGTTGTAGTTCTTATTTGTCCTCGTTTGAATATGATCAAAATCACTTTGAAAGGAATTGCATGAAACACACGAAGACTTTTACATAGTGTTCTTCAAATCACGACTTATGCATTACTCGACTCTGCGTATCTAGTCCATGAAGTTGGCGCGTACCGAAATGCTCATATCCGACTTGACTAACTGTTCGATAAAAATTGCTGACAAGTACAAATTGAATAAGAATAGGTTGAGTTATTGGTATGGCAGTAATAATTAGGCAGAAAACTTACGTCACCAAATAATATTACTAAAGTAATGACATCTTGACATCATATACTAGGTACTACGTTTACATGGGATACTAATTTATAAGGCGCGAGCAGTGATGTGACTTTGTTGGTCTTTCTTGGCCAAATTTTACGTATCTTTTATTGTTCTAGTAATTTGTCCTGTAATTGATTTGTAAAAACTGTTGGGCAATAAATTATTATTATTATTATTATTATTATTATTATTATTATTATTATTATTATTATTGACAAGCAGATATGGGGGCCCGTGACAAAATGCAGCTAATAATTATCTACATAGATAAGAAATGTCATCATTTTTCATTCCAAATTTCATGTGGTTTATTTAACTCGCCAAGTAAAGTTCACACTCCTGTTCATAAAGAAACCACGTAAACTTAGAAAACATTGAAAATTTGAATAAAAATTTATGACATTTGTAAGTACTGTACATGATTACTAGCTGCCATTCTGACGCGGGCCCCCATATTTACTTGACAAGAAAGACCAGTCATTTGACTGCTCGCGCTCTATTCTAGAAATAAAAATGTCTCTTTCAACTTTTCCCGAAATCTTGCTAACAAGTCACAACTGATTTGTTTATTTGCAGGGCATCTGTTGTTCTCTAAAAATATATAATTTAATTAAAGCTTCATAAAATAAGAAATATTTGAAGAAAAATACCTTTCGAATGGCTTTCAACGAAATCAATGGCCCACCGTTGGCCAATGGGCTACTTGCGTACCTTTTTTTATTTCATATTTTTGAAGAGCAGGTAAAAACTTGCTACCCCTATTTTTTCTTTTGACCAAATTTTTATTAATTAACCAGAAAATAAATAATGAAATTTGATTATTTGAATTACCGCCATGTATGACGTAAATTACGCCGCACCAATGAGTGGTCGTAAAGCCATAGCGTTTGTTTGTACGGGTAATGTAGACCTCCTTTTTGACGTTTCAACAATAGTTTGGAGGTTAGTATTTTAGTTTGTCTTTTTCGTATCGATATTTTAAATTACAAGTAACTACCTATGTATATATTTGTGAAGTAATTAATATATTTGAGAGCCCAGAGAGAGAAAAATGTCAAATTCAATTTAAAACTTTCTCGCACGCAATGCCATCTATAAGTTACATTCTTCAACATGGTCCTCTTCTTCAGTTAAATATAATGACGTCACAGAAAATTTTCTTTCTTAATTTACTAAAAAACAAATAACTTTTTTAAAATAAAATTTATATTTTTATATATGTTTTCAACATAACATTACGTATATAGTGATAGAAATCGGATTTTTAGTACCACGCAAGTAGCCCATTCCTGTTCGAAATAGTTTACGATACTCATGGTTAGTTTCTGAGATTGCTTTGTTAAAGCTTTAGGCATTATTATGGATGTATTATACTATATTACTTATTAAAACAAACAAGTATTACTGTAGCACAAGTCACAAATACTTAACGCGGACAAAACTAACAAACAAGTGACAGAATCGATATTCGATCGATATAAAATTTAATAACATTGTCATGCTAATGTATGGTATAAAAATGAACGACAATTATTTCAAATAATTTTATTTTCCACAAAAGGAATAGAGATTGACTTTCTTCTGTATTTAAAAATAAATAATTTCTACAAGTTATATTTAATTTTATATGTTTTTTTTTTTCAGGTTGATGATGTAAACTTCAGCCTATTTATTTTCACTGTAGTATTTTTATGTATAAATGAGTAATAAAAAAATTATGTTATTACATATGTAATAAGAAATCTTTTGTAAAATCTATGAGAAATCTGTGAATCAACTTTCATGTTTTTACTTCCGCGATTGCGATTACAAATAAATCTTATAATTATATTTCTTCACGTTCGAGATATATCCAGAAGTACTTATTTACATAAAATATATATGCTATTAGCCACAAGTAACTGTATAAAAATCTACAGAGAAATAATATTTATTTTACAGTAAATTTATAAAACTGATTAAAGAATTTTATGCTCCAAAATTATAGGCTTTATTCAGTGACGTTCATCTCCCTGGGGCTAAGAAATGCAAAGCGTCGTGTAATCATTCAACCGTCATTTGTTTCAAGGAATGTTTACAGTCTTTTGTTTTGTCTCTAGCCCACATGCGCGATTATGTATTGTTATTCTAGGAAGATGTAAGCGTGTATTTTGTCACTCTAATTCATATTGTTTCTTGTTTCTGAATGTTTTTGTTTTGTTATACAACCTAATTGTTGTAAGAACCATGACAGTGAAATAAAAAACAATGTAAAGGAAAACAAGCAGTAGTCATAACTACATGTAGTGTTATCTTTTAAACTGTTTATGTTACTGTTTTGTTAACTAGCTTATTTATATTGTACAAGGATATCATTATCTTTTTCTATTAAATATACAGTGGGCCACAAAATTATTTTTACACTCTACTTTTATCAGTGATCAAATATAAAAATGATTACTTTGCGTAATGGGGAAGTTTAGCATGGTAAAAATTCTACATAACATACTATTTTCTCACAAATATAACACAAATGACTGATGAAATTGAAATTAAAAATTAAAATTATTGCTCCATTTTGGGTAAACTTTAAGTACGTCACAAGTCAGTTATGCGCAAACTCAGACAGAACGATGAAATCGAACCACTTGAACGTAGGCCGTAACAAAGCGTAAAAGTGCTTCACTGGTAACCGCAACCGCGTGCATCAGTGTATAAGTCGACATACGTTGCGCCAAGCCTCTACCGACGTCATCACAGCTTAAAATCGGCTTTTACGGAAAATCTGGGCATTTTTGAAAAAAATAAAACATGTTACATTATTTTTCAAGTCATTTCCCATGGAATAAAGAAATAAAAAATCTGATGTGGCCAACACAAAACCTCCCGCTATTTAATTTTTACATACATACATAAAATCACGCGATTCCCACTTAGGGGGCTAGAAACAATAGTAACAATAAGAAAAGGGATAAGAGTAAGAGCTCAGCTGACTCACTTCACTCTTTAAGAACATTCTTCTTTCGCCTTGTCCACAATCATCATAGCATTCATACATAAGAACATATTAAAGTGGCCGATTTTCGGTAGCGAATAACCCCATCCGGACTACAATAATAGTTACGCAACAATCTTCCTTCGCCACACTTTCCTATCCATTTTTATTAATTTAAATACATACTTACGTATTTACTAACGCTGCAAACTGTACCATTGCATAAAACTATTGATTTATTTACTATTTTCTTTTTAAAATGTCACTATTATTAATTTGAAGTGATTAGTTTTTTGACAGTGACATTTACTGTAAGTTACATTCATTTGAAATATGAACTGTGTAACAAAGGAATTGTGTTTATCTTAGGCTTCGGGACTAATAAAAAAAATTATTTTTAAATTTATCTGCAAAATATATAGAAAAAGTATTAATGTATTCCTGTAGAAAATTCAAAATTTTTGAAGAAAAACCATTATGAGCTTCAGGTAAAGTGCCATTTCCGGTTATCCGATTTACACCAAAATCTAATGGCTTCTTTTCATATTAGAATAGGATAGAAATACAAGAATTTTCTGAATGATAGTATTTGAGTTAGAGCGAAGACAAAATCCCTACACATACACACACACACACACACACACACACACATATACATACATACATACATACATACATACATACATACATACATACATACACACATACAGACATCATCGTGAAAATGTTAAAATTGGATTCTAGGGACCTTAAAACGTGGTCATTTACTAAAATCTCAATACGTGATTTTTTGCACGATCCCTATACCTCCCTTACCAAGGGTAGCGGGAGGTAAAAAAAAATCGCTAAACCCCATTGTACTGAGAACAAATTATATACATAAAAACTGACACAAAATTATTCGTACACTTGTTATAAAATGACATAAAGAGATTTAATATTAGTGTCCTCAGACTTCTTGACTGGAAATTTGATGGGTAAAGGTTGTCATATAATAAAATTGAACGGTAATTTTCATTCACAACACAAATGGCGTCTGAATTTTTAAAAAATTAAAATAATTTTTAGATAACACGTTTTTCATGTTTTACACCCTACGAAAAAATTGTATAAATAAATAAAATAAATATATCATCACGGCATATTACCCATTACTGGGTGTGCCAGTATCTCCAACACATGTACACATCGGTAATGATGACGATATATTTTACCGTGTGGGCGCTTACCAGGCGTCATCTCACGGGCTCTCATAGCTGGTGTGGAGAGTGCGCCACAGGGGTCACTTTTGTGCCATTTAAAATTGGAAATATTTTGCATCTGTCGGGATCGAACCCGGTTCCCCAGGTTCGCGACCAGACACTCAGGCACGCGGCCACGGGACTCCATAATAAATATATCATCACAGTATATTACCCATTACTGGGTGTGCCAGTATCTGCAACACATGTAGACATCGGTAATGATGACGATATATTTTACCATGTGGGCGCTTACTAGGCGTCACCTGACAAAATATGTTCCGAATGTCATACATATTTTTTTGGATTGCGTTTTTATATTAGTTTTTTTTTTTTTCTGTATGTCATGGAATAATAGCTTTTGGCGCGGTGCAACTGGGCATTAGACTTTTTGCTTAAATTTTGAGCACCTATGGGCAAGACACTACACCTGAACCATGTTTTGTATCTAATACTCGTATACTGTGGCAAAAAGATTCGTTCTCAATGTTCTCATCAAGATGCAATTTATGCAAATATATTTCGTTGCAATAGAATTTACATTGCATGAGTCCAAATTCCTATACATATAAGGAGTCAATTCATAGCATACTACTCCATGAATATAATACCGGCATATGGAACCATATTTTAATTAAAATTCAATAAAACTCCAATATTAAAGTAGTTTCTTTATATAGTTCCATTAACATCTTCGTGAGTTTTCCAAGTTAATCAATACCTTAGTAAGTTATTTGACAGTTATTGAAAGTTACTCCTGGCGCGAATTGAAACTAATGTGACGTTTGCAATATACATATACCGGGTGTTCGCGTGATAACTAACACAGATACACTGTGGAATTCGCTTAACACAGCTGCACTCCCTACAAGCTTAAAGCTCGCTAACATTCAATTAAAGCTCAGCTGAAGTAGACATCCACTGCGAAAATTATGATTGGAGTATTCTATCAAGTAGAATTTTTCTCATATTAATTGATCTAGCTCTTAGTTGTTTTCTAGGAGGAGCAAACGGTAATAGAGGTTATAAATTATGTCATTACTTTCCGGAATAGTATCAAAAATAAAAAGATTTTAAACTGGGGGTCATTTACTTTCGCGCGCGTTAAATTTTTAATTCCTTTAAAGTGTCTGGAGGGTATTATTCTCAATTAGGAAATAAAGTTAACTCTTCAACTTGGAAACAGTGGCGGGTATGAAAGGGGGGCGATTTTCCTTGAGGCGAACACTTCTGATTAAGGGTGATATAGATTTAATCGTAATTAAAAGCTAATGAAACGTTTTTTAATTTAATATTTATTTAGGACAAACAATTATGGCAAGGGGCTTTTACTTACTTATAAATTTGTATATCATCGCCCCATAAATGAAAATCTTGAATCCGCCACTGCTCGGGAAATGATTCCACGGTTTTTCTCCAACTTTTCTTTATTCTAATTTTAATCTAATTATACACGGTCACGAAAACAAACTTCCAAATTAAATTTCTTCTAATTCCGGCCCCGTTTCGCTCAAACGTACAACGAAACTTGTTTCTTTTTTCGACGATTGCTGGATCTGAACATTAACTTATGGCCAAAAAGTTTTAATTCACTTAAACTGAATAAAATACGTCTGGCGCTTATTCCTTTTGGAAACGCTGGATGACTTTTTAAATATTTACCACTAACACCTTTGAGACAAGTGAATGTTTTTATTTCTTGCGGGAAACTTTTCTGGAATTCACTTGTTCCTTTTTATCTTTTTACTGTTTTGGTAAATTGTATTGTATCTTTTGCAGGACTACTATCCGGATCTTATAGTGAACGACTCCATTGCTTTTCTGAGACAAAGTAAAAGAAACAATCAACATAAGCCTGTTATGCTGACAATGAGTTTTCCGGCCCCACATGGACCTGAAGATTCAGCTCCTCAATATTCTCATCTGTTTTTCAACGTCACGACTCACCAGTGAGTTATTTTCTTCTTTTCCATTTCGTAATTTTAATTTATGAATGACTATATCTAAAGAAAAAATTCCTTAACCTTAACAATAATTTTGGGAACTATGTTTTCATCATCAGTAGAAACTACAAAGTAAGACAGAGAAGGTAAGATTACTCAGCATGTAAACCATGCCAGAGGTCAAAACAGCTCTGAGGAATAAGGGAGAGAACACGGGTTATATCGGGACAGGAGTCATAGGTGAGTGGATATCTAATTGGGTAACTAAGATTAAACAAAGTAACTGTCATATAATTTAGAATTTGGGATGGGACCTAGGTCCGCGTTCATCAATTTATCTTTAAATTTATGTATTATCAATAATTTTATATTAGATTTGTCAATTTTATGATTGTTAATGAACATATGTTGTGCTACACTAGATTTATCAGTATTACCGGTTTTTTAATGATAGCAATGTTCTTTAAATCGGGTATCAATTTGTCTTTTATTTGCCCGATATAAACTTTGTTACAATCTTTACAGTCAATTTTATAAACATCGGATTTTTTATTATTATCTATTTTATCTTTAGGGTTACCTAATAATGATTTAATAGTGTTATTTGATTTATAAGTTACCGTTAAATTTTGATTTTTAAAATCCTCAGAGCTGTTTTGACCTCTAGCATGGTTCACATGCTGAGTAATCTTAGCTTCTCTGTCATTGCTTTGTAATTTCTATTGATGATGAGAACGTAGTTCTCGAAATATGTATATAGTTTTTAAAATTATTGTTAAAGTTAAGGGGTTTTTTCTTTAGTTATAACTTTACCATAAGACTCCATTTTAGTTTTTAATTATTATGAATGAATATAGTTATGTCTTGTGTCATATTTCAATGAATGAAAAAGGTTTTGTTACAATTTATTCGTTTTGTTTACAGTAGTCGTATTGAAATCGTATCCATGTTATTAATATTCTTGAATAGCGTACCGACATTTAATCTTTTCGAATTAATTAAAAATCCGGTTGGTTTAATCCGATTTGTTTTTTATCCTCGTATTGGAATATCATCATTTTTTAATCATATGCATTGCACACTATTAAATCACAAAGCAGGTTCTACAACACAGAGAACTTTAAAGAACTAGACATTGCATAAAAGCTTGATATACAGTTGAACATGAAAACAGTTTTATTCAAATGCTAACTGACCCGTAAAATTTATGGGAATATTCTGAATATTTTGATGCTAAAAATTATTAATTTACATAAACTTAATTTAAAGATGTATTAAAAGTAATGTTTGGTGTCCTATGTCTTCCTAAAACACCTACATTTTTATCTGTAGTAATATAACAAGAGAGTGAGAATAAATTGAAAATAATTTAGCTATTGCCAAATGGAAACAAATTTGAGAAAGAAACTGGGGAATTATTTTCTAATTTATCGAACTCTCGAATTATATTTAATTAGATTATTTTTTAATCTACAAATTTGTTTTAAACAACGGAAAGCCACTGTCGTGCTATTGAGTCGCCATCTACTGTCGTAATTAACTAGCTTCATTCATAACATGGTGCAGTTGGCAAGTCTGTTTTAACAACTAGAACGTAAATTTGACAGGGCAAAATAAATATAACTAATAACCTTCATACCGAGTGTTTATTAATTAGTGTTTCCAGATTCAATTATTTATGTGTTGTTAACAAACTGACAAAATCCACAGAGATTATTTCCGGGAATAATCTCTAGAGCTTTATTCTCACTATAATAATGGCAGGATTGGTTAAAATGACAGGTAATGAAACATTTCATTGATTTTAAGAAATGTCAAAAAATAATCGTTAGTATGTCATTCGGAATAGTATTTGTAACTAACCTAAAATATCGAACACAGCTTAAACTTTTAAGGTTGTCCAATTTTTAAACACCATACCTACCTTCACTAACATAACGACATTAACATCACAATTATTTGACTTACAAATAGAAATTTGACCTTGTTGTAGACCAAATTTACTTCGCACAATTCAAAACATACTATTTCATCTTAATTTCCTGTTTAATTCAGTGTATAAATTGCAAATAATTGCACAATATTCTTGCTGTATTCACGTCGTACCTGTCAAAAAAGTGATTTCGCAACAAAACTTTTATAAATTAATCTAGTTGAAGGATACGGTACTGAAAACATCACAACACAAGAGTTTTTAAATCAGTTGTAAATTGTACAACGTATTTTCAATATTCCTCCAAGTTTAGCGGTGTAAATCATGCTTAACCTACCAAACTGCAATCAAGAAAACATTTACATTTTTAGCTAAAAGTAATTAATTTCAACTCACCGGGTGGATAGCATTTATCGTCAGTTTAATTATAAGTGATATGTGTTTCGCTCACATATCTGAATGTCGATAAAGTATGATCTACTACTAATGTATACATACATGCAGTTCTTAGTAGGGGTTATTGCAATGTATTTCTAATTGCACTTGATGTGTAGTGTGTAGCACATCACTAGTTAACATGCACGTTTATGTAGCCTCTATAGGAAACTAATAATTGCTGGATATGTTATAAAATCTGTAAAACCGAAGAATCTAATGAGGATGATAAATATCCTTGATTGAAGAGTACATGGCTACTTGCTTCATTTATGGCCAGAAGAAAACTTTTAGTCGTAGATGGAATGATTTAAGATGGTTTAATTAATTGTAAAATATGAGCAAACTGTTTAATACTTTCATGTCGGCAACATAGAAAATGATGTGCAATGAAACAAGGGATTGTGGCTGGTTCACAGCAGTTTATTTTCAAATGACGACAGTTCTCGTGAAATTGAATCAACAGAAAAGAACATAAATGGGAATAGAATATTATATTTCTTATACAACACAAGATTGGAAATGAAATGAATACAAAACAGTGAAACGGATTGTTTTGGACATAATAGAAACATGTAATTGAAAAATAAATAAAAACGAAAACAATTTAAGATAGAAAATTGTGTTTCAGTCGTATCTATCTAAAGTAGAAGACATAATCATAAATATAAAGAAAATAACAGTAAATACTATCAAAATATGGACCAATTATTGAAAAACACCTCTCGCCATTTCCGTTTTGTTATATAAGTATCGAATTTAACATTTCTTGTACACATAAATAATTATAATTATATCCTTTCGTTCTATAAGGAATGTTGTCCTAGTCTTCTAAAATGTTCAAGATGGTTCCAATTCATTGACGGGATTGGCGGTATTTCTTAAGGATATATGTACTATTACTACATACACTACATACTACTACATACCTAACTACAATTTTAAATATTTAATTAATAATTCAATAAAAAATATTAAATGTACCTACTTCCCAGAAAAAGTTTTCAGTAATGTTAATAAAACTGTTGATTTTTGACACTGACATTTATTTGTCAATTACAAACATTTGAATTTGACAACTGGTTTCCTTGGTGTAGTCTGGACTGTGCAATTTATTGCAACACATTATTCTATTATAATTTCTTTATCTCTAAATCTATAAGATATAATAATTTTTTAAGTGTATTTAGATGGAGAATGTTCTTCAATATTTGTAATAACAAAAATTTTCAAAAAATAATATTTAAAAGAATTTTTTTAAGGAACTACTACTTCCGGTTGTCGAATTTTTTGAGCTCTTCCCAATAATGGCAGATTGGGGAATATTTAGTTAAACAGGTCTTAAGTATTATAGTTATTGAGGAATCGTTCTTCCAACATCCAGCCACACGCATATTCACACACACACACACACACACACACACACAGGGAGAGAGAGAGAGAGAGAGAGACATCATTGTAAAATGTTAAAATCGGATTCTAGAGACCTTAATACGTGCTTATCCACTAAAATCTGGATATGCGATTTTTAGCATGAATCCAATACCTCTCTTAGCGAAAGGTAAAAATATAGTGCGATCTATGCTTTTGACTGGCTTATTTATACTCAATAAAAAGAAAAAAATAACTGACATAGTTTCCTTTTAAAATAAAAAAATTCACATAGAAGTTTATACCTGTGATATATTTCAAACACAAAACTTCAAAATTTATTTTTTGTTTATAGTTACCTATGCATTTTTCCGGATAAACAATTCACCAACAAAATGACACCCTAATTGTATAAGTTAACCCCAATATATTTCAGTTCTCGTAGTAGTGATTGTCTTTCCGTCCTGAAAAAGTTTCAATTATCCTCTCAAATCTTAATTTCTTCTGTCAATAATTGATTAAATTACCTTGATTTATCTTCCGTCTCCCTTATTTATTATCAAAATCATCATAATAACTCTTAATACCAATTAGGCAATCCAACACTACGTCACACTTCGTTCCAATATGGCGGCAGAGGGCAAACATTGAGCTGTCATAAGTATTTCACATGTTAAAGTAAGAACTTTACTTGTGCTAAACCTTGATTTGTGGACGATTTTTATAAATATTGTAGTATATAGGGATTTAGTAAGTATTGACAATAGTTATTTATTTGTTTTAAGAAGCGTTTTATCCACCAAAGAATGTGAAAATAAGTTCGAATCTTTAATTTTCTGGAGTGGATAAAACGGAACAAAAACACAAATACCCTACATATAACGTTTTATGCACCATTAAAATTTTAACCAATTCATTTAAATTACACCAAAGTTCGAAAATTTAACGGTATTTTTAAATAAATGACAGTGAAAATAGTGTTCTTTGTTTATATCTTAGATCTTATTATAGGCACTAGAGAATATTAGGTCCCATCCCATTGTACAGTTGTAGGGAGCGTAAATTGTGAGTCAATTATGGATAAAATTAATCTTAGGAACAGAACCTGGAAATAAAGTAATCTTTAAATAATCGTTACTTGTATGTGTGTAGCGAAACCTGTGGCGAAACTTTACTTTTCCAATAAGAACAAAAACGTTATCCAATTTGATGCAGCCCATTTTTGTAAATCCTGTTTCAAAATATTTATATGCTTCCAGGGATTTGTTAGCTATCATTTGCTGTGCAGTGTAACTACTGTGTATTAATACTAAATACGACACAATATCCATACTTGACACTGGAGACTGCGGATACAGCACCTTTTCCAAAATCCACATTTTGGTCAGAAATTGTGAACGGATCTATGTAGTTAATAGTTTCTATTTTCTCCATATAACGACGTCCAACATCTGGACACTCCTTCTCCATCATTAATAAATATGAAATTTTATTACAGATAGACAGAAAGAAAAACATCTAAATTGTAGTTAAATTAACTAAATTCCTTATTTTTCAGCATTCTAATATGTTTCATTAAAATTACAGTAAAATTAAATATAACATTAGATGAAATGATTGATAAATATAAATAATGAAATGAACTAAATATGTATTTAAATTTTCTATTTAATTACCTAATTCATTAGATAAATTTACCAAAAATTGTAGGACAAACATAATGAAGAAAAAATACAGTAGAATAAAATAAGTAATTAAAGTAACCATTTGCATATTTAATTTAACGATTTTTTGCAAAATATTTATTATCTATTTCGGATTAGTTAAAATGCTAAAATAAGATTAGTAAATTATACTAAATTATAGACATATTACCTAATAAAATAATATCTAAATATAATTAGATTTCTGTGTATTGTATTCTACAAATTTATATTACAGTTAATTTACACAAATGTTACTAAAAATATATTTACCAATTAATGGCATAAATACAAAAGAATAAATCACGGAATACACCAGCTATTCAATCACACACGATCACGTAGAATTACTGACAATTATTGCAAACAACAGCAAAACAAGGAATGAAACAGCGCAATGTTTGCCCTCTGCCGCCATATTGGACCTTTAAATAGTCACGTGTTCTGGAATGCCTAATGCGAATTGAGGGCCATTATTGGAGGAGATATTCATCAAAACGATTTAGGTTAGAGTACCCCGCCGTAAGCTCTCGTGTTATAATTGCTGTCATATTTTAGGGAGTTACTTCCCTTTTAGGATGATGGCACGAATTTTCAGCCCTTGGACAATTACTTCCCCGACTTAAGGGCGGTTGTGTTTGGAAGACTGCTACCAGTTTCGTATAATTAGTTTTGTGCAATTTGGTTGCATTTTAAATTGTGAAGTTAGTAGTGTTGTACTTGTTTAGGGGGACTAATTGTTACTTGGCTTGCAGCACTGTGTATACAAGGGGTTGCTATGGTAATTTGATGGTTTTGGTAAATTAAAGCTGTTCAAGTGTTTGTTTGTGCTTCCAGAGTGATATGTTTGTGTTGTTTACTTTAGACAAGGGAATTATAATTAAATTTTTATTTTACGGAATTAATTTTATCTGTCACGTACCTTTCACATTAAATTTCCCCATTGTAAACGGTAAACGGACTACATATAACGAATTTATGTCGAATTATTATAGCATATTGGGATATGTAAATAAGAATGCGAACCTGGTGGCGAAACTTAGAACTAATACAAGGGAGCAATTTTATTTTATTCGTATGCTTTTTCATAGGCGCGTACAGTTTATATATTGGAAAATAAATAATAGAACTAATATTTAGAATTAATGAAACATCTATTTCCTAATATTTATTGTCCTGGTCCTAAGAAAACATGAGATTGCCTTCAAATCACGACTTAAGCATTTCTCGACTCCGTAAATCTAGCCCATGAAGTTGGAGCGTACCGAAATGCTCAAATCTCGACATATGCACCGTTCGACAAAATGGCTGAATAGTACACTATGGAGTATAAAATGAATTAGGATTAAATTACGTTATTGGTAGTATATTTAAAAAAAAATGTACTCCGGAGTGTACTTGCATGCCATCAACGGTGTACAAGTCAAGATTTGAGCATTTCCATACGCGCCAACTTCATGGGCTAGATTTGCGAAGTCAAGAAATGCATGTCGTGAATTAAAGAAGGCTATGTAAAAATTTTCGTGTGTTGAGACTCTAGCCGAAAAAACTAAACTGTCAAGATAACCAAAAAACTACTAAATAAACACTAAAGTATTTAAAATGAAAAATAATAATTAATATATTGCTACAGCTAAAACAGGAAACAAGGAGGTTAAACGAAAGTGCTCCCTTGTCAAAGGTTTAACGTTGATGCTCAACTCTATCTCTACTTAGTGAAATATCCCAATAACAAAAGTAAGTAGCTTTCGCACAGCTTCAGTAAAGTCTGAAGTAAGTAATAATAACAAAACAACTTCGTTTTTCTTTGCTAGAAACCTTGAGTTTATAAAAGAAACAAAACATTATCTTCGCAGCATCTCTTGTAGATGGTATGTAGTATCAATACTCACCCACCCCCTACTTAGTTGTCGGCAAGGTCAACCAGCCTTCAATTGTTTTCCAGACCGGAATAAATAATGCTCTAAATACTATCCCGGGCAGATATATAATGCCATACAAGACTATGTTACACAGTAAGCTATGAGCGTGTAACATACTGTCAAGTTACCTACAAAAAAAGAACAAATGATAAACGAACCTTCGATGTTGATTTATTTCAGTTTGACAGGTGGTGTAAATAATGCCTAAGGAAAGTTTAACTGGAACATGTACGAGAAAACTTACTGCTGGTTTAGGTAATAAAGTTGTATTTAACATTAACCTGTTTTTAATTTTTATAGGTTAGGAAATAAATTGGGATATTTTAAACCGCATGAAGATAGTTACAATTTACATACAGGCATGCCAACAAAAATCTCTTTGCAATAGCTAATAATAAGTATAACATATAATATCGTTTTTGATTTCAAAACAGCAGAACTAGTAAATAAATATAACGATATCTGGCGAAATGTAACAATTTTATTGTAGAAACTACACTATGAAGTTCAAAAACAATAACCAATAAAGTCTTCTTAGCAAACCATCAATTTTTAGTAGTTCGGTGTCTGACTGGTGGTGATTATAGTCTGGAGTAGTTTTTTAAAAGCAAACAACAAACCGTATTTATTATATTGACCTTTTTCTAACTCTTGGACAGACGCCAATTTGTTGACTTAACGAGCCATTCAATTCGATTTTCCGAGAGGGTTAATCAAACGCTGGGACCACATACGGCTGGCGCTAGTTTTTTTTACTGATTATGCCTAATATATTTATTAAGATAATGGGGATGTTTTTCAACAAGAAATTGTGACCTTGAAAGGACGATCTTATTTCCCGTTTCACCAACATCAAATAAATCTTCGAATAGCTCATTCATTGAATAAGAGGAAAATATCGCATCGAAACTATAACGCAAATGACGGTATTTATTATAGCTGTCATATTTTGATGCGATACTTTTCACTTATTTGACGAATACGCTATGCGAAGATTTACAGAACAGAATTAAAGGTTATTGTTATTACCATCTGGGATGAACGGAAAGCTTTTTATTTTTGTTGATTGTTGTTGTTTGGCATTTATCATTGTCACATAATGAAATTGTAATCTTAGTTTATTGTTTAGAACATGAGGTTTGGATGAATATATAATAAATGTTAATATTCCTTTTCTTTCGCTTTGGCTGAATGTAGAAACAACATTTTGATGTGTATATATGTATATATGTACCTATTATTTTAAATATTTAATTAATAATAAAATAAGAAATGTTAAATGTACTCCCCCGAAAAAGCCTTCAGTAGTGTAAATGGATTTTTGACACTGACAACTCACATTTTTTTGTCAATTACAAACATTTTAATTTTTCAACTGGTTTCCCTGGAATTATTTGGACTACTAGATACATTACTCTAAAAATGCGTACACCTACGTAACATTGTCTTTACAAGCAAATAATATTACTACCAAGTTTATATATCTACCCATTTTTGAATTATTACCCCAAAAGTCAATATACCCCATATTTAGATAAAAACTTCAAAATTTTCAAAAATCTATTTTTTATGTATTTAGATACTTCTCAATGCTCTGATTCCAAATTTTGAAACCGCAGGTCGATATCTCTTTTCGTTCCCGAGATATTTATATTCATAGTTTTGCTAGATGTTAGATTTTTGAAAATTTTGAAGTTTTATCTAAATATGGGGTATATTGACTTTTGGGGCAATAATTCAAATGTAGGTAGAGATGTAACTTGGTAGTAACATTATTTGATTATAACGGGTTATTTTATATATTTATGAGTCTCTATCTCTAAATGTATAGAAGATATAATAAAAATGTTCAATGTATTAGATAGAGAATCTTATTATCTTTAATATTTGTAATTATACAAATTTCAAAAGAGTAAAATTTAGAAGATTTTTTAAGAAACTACTACTTTCGGTTGTCCAATTGTTACCAAAACCTTTTCAGCTCGTGCCATTAATGTCAGATTAAGGAATACGTAGTTAAATTGGTCTTTATTCTTATAAAATGAACAATAAATATATAACGATAATAATAAATTTGTTTTCTTTCTTTACATCTCAATCTGTTTTGATAATTGATTTAATCTAGTTAATAGAACGCTTGCTGTATTTTGTTAATGAGGCGCAAAGATTAATAAAATTAATTACGAGTTAATTAAGACAGTGTTAAGGCATTTGTCATTCTCTCGAGACAAACAACATTTGATTTATTAAATCTATACTAATTTATATAAAATTCAATGATATTTACTGAAAACAACTTGAAATGCGAATTGATTAAGATTTTGCGTGGCTTTGTCGTCAGTAACATAATTAATCATATACTTTTTGTGAATGAGTGAATCATGAACAATAACTTCATTAAAATTGCTAAATATTTATAAACTTGCGTGCCAATGTTGCGTGTATTGTGCACATAAATTGAAAAACTATTCTCATGAGTCAGTGTTATGATTTTGTATAAAAAATTGGAAAAGATTTAATCTTTCTTAAATACTTTATTAGATTTATTTGTTTTGAATAATTAATTCAAAATAAATTAATTTGCCGACAGAAAATATATACTTATGCCCGGTTTTATAAACGACAGATAAATTTACTTCCACAGTACATAAATTTTATTCCTTCAAATGAGAATCGAAATTTTGACAGCAATCTTAAACATGACATAAAATGAATAAAATTGAAAGTTTTGCTTATCCCTTTATTAACATTCATTTTTACTAAAGGAGTTCTAAGTCAAATCTACCAGACTACTAAAGCAAATACAGTAGAGTCGCGATTTAGTGAATACTCTATTGAGTGAACTACCCGATAGAGTGAACACTCAAATTTTATTATTGCGTCGCGATATTGTGAACAGCAGTAAACCCCGATACAGTAAACTGGTATTTCCGTTTCATATTTGTCCAGGGATGCCCCTAAATATCTGGTTTTCATATTGCCGATTGTACATTCATATCATCGGTAAGTTACGTAGTATTACATCCATTTTTCAGTGGTAAATTTCGACACAGAGAGACGTTAATTTTTATTTTCCAATTTTTTCGATCAAGATGTCACAAAAACGAAAATGTTTGAGTTTAAAAGAGAAAAATGAAGTGCTAAAATGTTTGAGTAAAGGAGAATGTGTGACCGTGGTTGCTAAAATTTATTTCAACAAGTCAAGCTTTAAAATCTATAAATGAAGTTGTCCAATGGGCTGAGGAAAACGGAGATGAAGTAGAATATTTCAGTTTGCTCGTATTACATAATTTGAGATAAAGATTAGTACAAATTAACTTGAACAAAAAGCGCAAGCAATCCAAAATAACTTAATTTTTCTTGCCTAAATAACCCTTTATATAAATACATATTCTCTTATTCCATATAATGTATTAAGTACTATATACGTACTATATAATTCTGTTGATTTAGCTAAAATAATTTTTTTTCCTGTATAAAAGTCATCTAAACAAGAACCCCGAAAAAGTAAACACCCCTAAAGAGTGAACTGGCTTGGCCGTAATTAGTTCACTAAATCGCGACTCTACTGTAGTTACAAATTATGGCGCCAGATGTCATGACGCTTGGTATCAGTTGTCGTCAATAAGTTCTAACTTCTAGCTGTTTTGTAACTACAAACTACACAGTGTTGCCAACCGGAGGGATTTTTCCCTTTTTTATGTATTTTTGGTTATGCTGAGGGAAAAAGGGATTTTTTGATACTTTGAGGGAATTTTAGTAAATACTTAACAAATTTACTTAATTCTTATTTTTATCCATTTTACCATGTAGGAGCAGACACAATTAAAGAAATTTAACAATTTTATTATACGAAATTTTAGCTTGCCCTTGCCATCTAGTAATATATTTAGGAACTAACTTTCAATTACTATGGTTTTTTAAAGTGTTTTATTATAAAATAAGTAAGGAAGGGAATTTTTATTCAAAAAGGGAATTTTAGACATAATTTGAGGAAATTTAACTTCTTTTGGGTTGGCAACACTGAAACTACAACTAACTTCACATTATACAATATGAAGTAGTGTAGCTGACTGCCATTGAAAACATCCGAAAGTATATATAATTAATGCTTTTTAAAGATATACAAATGGCATAAAGAACAGAGACATCAAATTATTTTAATAAATTTATGGAGAAATCGGCACAAAAAAAAATTGTGTATGTGTTTTGCTAGTATGCTCGTATTTAAAGTTTAAGAGAGGATTTTGCACTCATTCCTTTGCCATTCCACGATCTTTTTCTCCTCCCCTCGCATAATACGAGTAGAAGTATCTTATTGCTCAGTAAGTGGTGAGATCTGGCGAGACATACAAATTATTTAGCCAGTGCTAGTGGATCGCAAATTATTAATAAAACATATCCTTCAAGGAAGTGAACTGAATCTTCCTTATTACCTCCCCCGGTGCAGCTTTTAGCTAATCACCGACATCCACAGGTCACTCGATGTGACAAGGCTGGCGGTTAGAACAGCTGAACATCTCGCAGCTCCCTTCACGACTGTCACTTGTCACACGGGCTGTCAGAGGTGACTACGATCGCGACGTTTCTAACTAGTACATAAACCAGCTCATAACGTCGACACTGTTCAGTGTCTGGCTTCGCATTCTATTTACATAAATATCCTCAGTAGATTCTTTAGAAATTACTATTTTGCATATTTAATACTTGGAAATAGTAAAATATTTTTTATTTCAATAGGCTATTCCACGATATTTTTTTTCTTGAAGTACATAAAAATATAAGACCGCATGTGAAAGTCCGAGTTAAAAATTCGTCCAAATAAGCGAGATATTAAGGTCCGAATTTTAAATTAGCTTTGTGACGTAGGTAATGTGGATATACCAGAAGTAAACAAATAGTGGTTCACAAGCCACGAAAAAATGTTAAACAAATTACAAAATAATGTATATTTAAATTGTAATATTATAATTCATTATTAGACAAAATAAATTATTATACTTAATTTATTTCACTTTTTTTTCTCATTTTATAAAAACAAAGAAATTAGAACGTCACCCGAACAGATCCGACACACCCGAAGAAGTATATTCTTAGTTAGGGCGGGGCTTCTCAAAGTCGGAGGTCATACTTGGATCCTATTTGCTCAAACACTCGTGCACATGTCCTGCATCATCAAAAGCAAAACTCCCCGTGTCTTCTAGAAGGAATAATTGATAATAAAAGAAATATGGTTTTCCTTATCCTTTAACTATAATCGTTCATATTTTCAATAAACTTTTACTATTTTTGATTACTGTGAATACCCTATTTATGGACATGTAAATTTCTCTTAGAGATTAGAAATCTACGGAAGGTTCAAATAATTCACACAATTTAAGTTCTTGAAATATTTAATTCCAATATATAATTGTTATTCAAAAATCTTTTTATTTTCCGTCACCTTTAGGTAAGGAAGGCCAAAAAATTCGGTGGTGAGTTTTTAATGAATAAGTACATTTCAAGAATCCTAGAATACGATTTTAATAGTTTTACAATGATGTCTGTATGTCTCTCTCAAGCATCAAATTAAATCGAATTGTATAATTCATTTTTGTTATTCTAAAGTGTTGCCAATGGATGTCATTAGTGTGTCATTCGGAGTGTATTTATGTGAAGAAGACCTAAATCCTAAACACTAAATGCCAAAATGCGACATCGGATACAGCCTAAAAATTATAATTCTTTCGTATTCCTTTTCTTTACATCCATATGAAGAGCTGATTAGATTTTGTAATTGGTCAATATGATGTTCCCTTATTTGAAGTTCTTAACAGTTTTTCTTGAAAAAACGCAGTTAAATGTAATTTTTTGACATTTTATCTGATTGTCAATATGAAAGAATATCTTATTGTCTATACGGTTTGATTATACATTTTCCTTCATACTCAATAGATAATGAGTTAAAAAATTATAAAGAGATTAACTTTTATAAAACAGCCAGCTTTGCTATAATTATTGAAACAGCTGATATATTCAAATAATTCTAATTGACACATGTCAGTGTCAAGTGCAAATTACATAGTGCATGTTCGTGCTATAATTTTATTGCATTTATATAATCTTTTCCCAGGAAAGGTAATACGCTGGCCACATCAGATTTTTTAAATTCATATAAATAAATAAAATAAATATATCATCACGGAATATTACCCATTACTGAGTGGGCCAGTAGCTGGTAATAATTATTAATTAAATGTGTTTTGTAGTTTAATGTATTTAGAAATAAATTAAAATATTATTGTAGATGTTGAAGGTATGCGAGTAAAAGTAATAGTAGTTGAAAATGAATAGTTCTTGTTTTTCATCTTAGTAATCCTTGGCATGCATCTCGTTACTCGGAGCTCTTCACGCGCAGTGAATAATGAATGCGCCCGTGGTCGCATAATCGCGGGAATTCGGGTTAAGCGTCTACATTATTAAGCATTTTAATCTGCAGACAGCCAGCGAAATATCTCTCGAAATATCCAACTCCTGTTGAATTTTTCACAATGAAGTGAAAAGGAGGAATACGATCAAAACGCCATCTACATCTACATAACCTGCAAATTAAACCATCATCCATTTTTATACCTTTTTCTTGTATCTGCTGTTATTGTTATCAATGATATACAGTTGTTTCCACTGTTTTAAAAACAGTATGCTAATTCGCAGCCTTTGGGGACTACAAGCACCAATTAGAGGAGTCGTCTGCCATACGGTAACCGGACAAATTGAATAAATTGGTCCCACACCTAAAACATAGAATCCAATTGGCCCGTAAAGGAATGAAGGGGACTTATTTACATACCGAATAATTGCAGACAGAATCTTGATTGTTGAAATTTTGTGACACGGTGAGAGCAGAACAACAGGAAAATAACTTCATTATAAACTCTTCTAAATTATAGTTTCAACTTTGTTATCTTTGTAAGACAAAATTCTGTTTAGAAATAATTATCATATTTACCACATCTTTCTCTGTTTAGTCTGGCTGTCAGCGCTTAGACATTTAGTGTGTTGACAATGGGCTACGTGCGTACCATTTTTTTATTTAATATTTTTGAAGAGAAGGTAAAAACTTGCTACCCATATTTTTTCTTTTGACAAAATTTTTATTAATTAGCCAGAAAATAAATAATGAAATTTGATTATTTGAATTCCCGTAGAATTACGCCGCACCAATGAATAGTCGTAATGCCACAGCGTGGTGCCGTCCCATAGTAATGGTATGTTTGTACAGGTAATGTAGATCACCTGTTTGACGTTTCAATAATAGTTTGGAGAATAGTATTTTAGTTTATCTTTTTGGTATCGATATTTTAAATTACAAGTAACTACCTATGTGTTTATTTATAAAGTAATTAATGTATTTGAGAGATCAGAGAGAGAGAAAAGTGAACTAATGTCAAATTCAAATTAAAACTTTCTCGCGCGCCATGCCATCTATTGATAACATTCTTAAACATGCTTCCCCTCCCCAGTTAAAATATAAAGACGTCACAGAAAATTTTCTTTCTTAATTTAGTAAAAAATAAATAATTATTTTAAAATAAAATTTATATTTTTATATATGTTTTCAATATAACTTTACGTATATAGTGACAGAAATCGGATTTTCAGTACCACGCAAGTAGCCCATTAAGTATACGAGATGAGGCTACAAAATAACAAGATTGATCTTAGAACATTGACAGTGTATAAAATTACACAAAACAAATATTGCCACCTTCAATGTACTCTCCTTCCCGTACCCTACACCGCCCGATGCGAATATTCAGTTGCTGGAAACAATGCCTGCAGGCATTTTTTGTTAGGTTGTTCATAAGCTCTTCCGCTTTTTCTGTAACTACATCTCAGCCCCGAATTTGGTGCCATTTAACGCAGAATTACAATAAAAGCAAGTCACATGGCACCAGGTCAAGTGAGTACGGTTGATGTACCAACACGGTGATTTTATATTTCGTCAAAAATGTCTTGCCCGACAGGGCGTTTTGTTCCGGTGCGTTGTCTTCATCGAGAATCCATGAGCCGTTTTCTCACATTTCAGCCCTTTTTTTCTCACCCATGCATGAAGGGTTATCAAAACCTTGTTGTAATATGCTTGGTTAAACAAATGCCCCTCAGGCAGCCAATCCATGTGAACAATCACTCGCATTTCGAACAAAAACAATGTCAGTGCACGGCCGAGGCTCTAATCGTCTTCGATCTCTTTTCTTCCTCCTTTAAATCTTCTAAACTGCTCGAAAACTTGAGTACTAAATAGACCCTCATCACCATAAACATTTTTCAACAATTCGTACATTTCTGTAGCGGATTTTTTAAGTTTCACACAGAATTTCATATTGACACTAACATAATTCCGGCGGAGTACGAGAAAGTAGTTAACTTCAATCAAAGGCTACTGCCGAACGGTTTGCCTAATTATCTTGAAATTTTAACAATGGATGGAGTTTTTAGTTAGTCTAGTTTAGAGATTGATACTGGAAAGACATATAGTCGATGGTTGAGTCTCATGTCTCGTTTCAGTTTTGGCTCGCGCTCTGTGTAACGCGAGAATTTTGGCCTAAGGGTGCATCGGCATCTTTAGAATTTAGTTATATTCAGTTTAATTTTTAATAATAATTTAGTCTAATTGAACATATGTAAATAAATTAATAAAAACCACTTAAATATGTCCGAATCCAAAAAGTGTTCCTCAATCATCCATTTAAGTTGCATGTATGTGTTCAACATCCTCAATGAAGTGAGCATCCAAGCCATCGTCGGTAAGGGTAAATCAGAAGCATAATCCTAGACCCCCCACCCCCCCTTGTTACAATTTCCGCTGATGTAAATGAAAGTCACAAAAACACTGGTATATTTCAAAGCCATAACATAAAAGCTTGAAGAATCAGGCCAATGCAGATTAAATACCACACATTACGAGAGAGATTTATGAGTATAAAATGTTGTATTTGGTGGGCTGGTCCTTCATGTATGAAGTACGAGTTCCCAGAACTCAGCCATAAATCAACTATTGCGTTTATCTTTCCGACAGGGTTAATACCTTTTTGCGCTTTAATGCAACGCTTAAAAACCCAGCCAACCAAGAGTTTTATTACTAAAAAGACTAAAAGCGCAGTAATAACATGTGAATAGCTTCATATTTTACTGCCGTGCCTCACTGTTTTATTAAAATTTATAAATCGAATGGGCAACAGATGATTGCTTGACGCCATGTTATTCCGGTTCCGTTCAGACATACTTGAACCACTATCTGCAATACACAGGATGCGCCTTAGTTCGGGAATAAGCTATCTATAGTTCTCGTCACCAAAAATCGAAGGACGATCATAAATAGATTAACCGCTCATCACTTAAGTTCACTAAAAAATCTAAAACGTCTCCCATCATAAATAATAAGACTGAATACTGTCACTGTTTTGCACACAAAACTAAAGAAATTTGCATGCCATGACAAAGCGGCAAATCCCTTACTGTTTGCTTTAAAATATTGGATGCAAAACAGGCTATTATTTGTGCCGCTCTTTTGGAATGAACACATGCATCACCTGGTACTTCTATCTGCTCTGAGTGTTCTGTATAGTAAAATAATCTCACTATTCCTTTAACATAAATGCTATTATTGTTTGAAATAAATTTTGAAATTACAGTTTTCATTCTCGTAAGAAACACAAATAGCATTTTTCTACAGTCTGTACAAAGTAGGCATTTACACTCGCTTTTGTCAACGCTGAATGTCACTTTGCCATGCGCGATAAAGTAGAAAAAACGCTCGCTGTCTGAATTTCTAACTATAAAATGTTGAGAAATGTCACTTGTTTACATTCGCGCTGTAATTACATACACATTTACCACCTCCACAAGTCACTTTTGTCAACGCTGAATGTCACTTTGCCATGCGCGATAAAGTAGAAAAAACGCTCGCTGTCCGAATTTTTAACTATAAAATGTTGAGAAATGTCACTTGTTTACATTCGCGCTGTAATTACATACACATTTACCACCTCCACAAGTCAATCGGTATATTACATAACCAAACAAAATGCCTTACTGCAGTGTAGAGGAGTACAGAAATAAAATACGGCATTCATTTCCAAAAACGAAGTAAAAAATGCTTAGATTATATTGAAGTAATAGCTCTAAAAGAATGGAAAATAACGATAAATTAAAATTAAAAAATATAATCGTTATTTATTGAGTAGTACTGTAAATACAAAGTGTATATTTTATTATTTTTTGTTATGGTGGAGGACCCCATTTTGGCGACTGTAGAAAAAATCTTGGGTGTTTTGAGCGCAAATGGACCTAGTCGATTTCGAGAGAATGCTGCGCTCCTACGTTGCGCGGCCACAACCTCTCAATCGACAATATCCCATTTTGCGCTCTTAATTCACAAATAGCTATTATGTTAAAGAAACAACGAGATAATTTTACTATATTTTACTATACAGAGCATGTCTTTATTTCAACAAAGTGGAGCAAATAATGATCAGTTGATACCCAATGTTATAATGCAAGCAGTGAGCGATATGTCGCTTTGTCATAATTACGATATTTATAGTTTTATTGATAAACCCGACAGAGACAATTTTCTGACTATATGTAGTAAACATATTACACAATCAAGGATCGTAAATGATATTCCTGAATCCTGAATTATTTGCAACTTATCGACGATTCCATCATTTTGTGAGAGCGTTCAACTTGCTAAATAATTTAGCCAGCTGTGTAAAATACGGTGGCAAATACTCCACCTAACTTCGCTCAGGAGGTCTGTTCGTTTGACTGAATAATAGATAGCGCTGGTGTAGCGGGTAGCATCAGATTTATTGATACTCTCAACTGTTGGCGGGAAGGATATTTCCTATTTGCCTATGGGTAATTAAAATTTCATATCTTCTTTGTTGGTACATTACAATGAACTTCAAATGCAAATGTTGCGTGTTGAAATTGCGTCAGGTGTAGTAAAAACCAAAATAAATATTAAACAGTTGCTTTATTATTCCTTTTACAGCTTCATAAAAACATTATCTCCGGAACAAAAAGAAAAATTTGACGTCTTCATCTATAATGCAATCCATCTTGATGTGGGTATGGCATCAGCGAAACAATCTCTATAAAGCGTCTAGCTGCAGCTAGTGTTTTGTTTCGGCGCGACGCCGGCGTCGATTGTCAACTGTCTCGGGTCGGGTCGGTGACTCTGCCAGCGACGGCGACGATCCCATTATCTACTATAGTGAATATAGATATCACGCTTAATAAAGCATAGCGTTTTTCTCCAAGGTTGGTCAGTTCTAGATAACGATACTTCGCAAATGAATTACCTACATGCAACGAGAGATAATATTCAAATGTTTCAGACAGTGTTTTTTCTGAGGTAGCGAATGTATTGTAAGAGATAAGTCATGGCGTGATACTTTGTTAAGTATATAATCTTGTACGTAATTCTTTAGTTGTCTCTAATCAAATGGCTTTGAATTCTGTACTCGTCCAATTTACTTAACAGGATTTATTTCCTTCATGCCGTAGGTAAGGTACCCCGCCTCATCTTAAAGACGTTATCTGTTTGGATGTCAATATTATTTACATATAACAACACAACTTGAAATAATAAATAGTACAATACAGAAACTAAATGAAAAAATGTACAAGTATAATACAGAGTGAACAAAAAGAACTGATTCAGTTGGCAATATCAAAAAATTACTTGAAATTGGTAACACTGATACAAAAAATTGATTTCCTGTTGTTGACAGTGACTTTTGAAAGTTTAAATTTGGGCATATTTGCAATTTTTTTATTAAAATGGTTGTTGTTTTCCTTGCCCACATACTTTTATTTCTTACATTACCCATAATCAATAATCTAAATCATTTCAATCACTCAAAATCCTATTAGCTGTCAGGTCCCTGCTCTGACATAACCTATTTGTATTTATTCACATAGTATTCCGCTTTCACTTGGTGTAAGAAATTCTGGGGATCTCTGCAAAATTGATCACTGTATTTTTCTGTTTTGGGATTGAAATTCTTAAACGATTTTTGGTAACATTTTATTATTTGAGATTGGTATGACTACACAAAATACCCGATAAAAGATCTTGCCAACGAACAACGCACGGAATAAAAACACAAATCAATATTACCAACCTAACTATGGGTAACTATTTTCTTAAAGAAATAATGAAAATTAAAGCCAATGTATACCACAGTGATTTACCTACAATAAAATAAAGTAGAAAATGAAAATTTTCTTAAAGGGAAGTTTCACATATTTTCCGGGGCATTTGTTTGCTTCGGGGAGCTGTATAAAGTAAAAGCGGACTCTATAAAAGCGGTTTTATTATAAAAGTACTCTCGTAATACGAACATTTGAATCGAAAAATTATTGTTGTTAAAAGATTCAACGAGAAGTCTCATAAGAGATGAAATCTAACAACTAACTATGTATTTAAATTTTCATTTAATGATTGAAAATTCATGTAATAAAATGAGATACGTCAGGATAATTTATGTACAGTTACTTTTCACTTTTACAAGGAAATATGTTGGTAATTACTTGTGACAAGTGACTTGCAGTCTTCAATCACATCAACGTCAACAATACTGGGTCAAAACAATGCTTTCTAAACAGCTTATCAATGTTTTGTCATAGTACTTTACCGTATATTGACCTTAATAGTCAAGAGATCTCCACAATATAATATAAGTACTGAATAAATACCAGTAATCTTAAAATAAACTTTCACCTCTTCTCGCGTTAAAATATTTCACATTTTCACGCCAAATTCTCAAAGTCTATTTTATCTCTCGTCAGTATAGTGAATAAATTTGATATAAAATTTATTCAGAACACGTGAGGTGATCGAATATTTATAAGAAGACGCGACCATCTCAGCAAATTATAAATTTATAATAAGTGCCCCAGACTGATGGCTGAACCAGTGTCCACCAAACAAAACAAAGTCACGTACTTGACAAAGTATTATGAACTATTAATGTCGAGGTTGATTGACAGGAATGTTTATATGTTTTAACAACTTACAAGGCATTAATATTAATTGGAAATACGATACGTGGAAAGGATCGTTTAGTGAGCAAGAAAACTGTTATATTTTTATAAGGATTTGTTTGCTTAATATAGATATTTCGCAGAATCTGTTGACGGGCTGTTTGTTATCATAATTATGTCATTAGGTTTTTCATAAATAATCATTCTCACACTTGAAATAATTAAAACAAAAAAAAAAAATTCTGAAGTTTTTTTCAAAAATCTTTCTTTGGTATTTTATAACTGAATCGTTCACAAATATAATAAATAAATATAAATATATCATCACGGCATATTACCCATTACTGGGTGTGCCAGTATCTACAATACATGTAGACATCGGTATGATGAGATAAATTTTTTCACGGTTCTGACTGAATGTCACAAAAATAACTATTTAAAACAATTTATAATATTGACAACGACAACTAACTCCAAGCGCCATGATTTCTGGCGGCATAATTTGTAACTATGCGATTTAGTATTCTGGCTGATTTCACATTAGAACTCCTAAAGTAAAAATGAATGTAAATAAAAGCAAAACTTATTGTTTTTTGTATGGTCGTACGTCATGAAGAGGACGATCGGCTTTCACAATTATTCTACCTTTGGTGACAATATTGTAGTTATCACTAGTAAAATCAGTACAAAATTACCTAACGGGCGCAATAACGGGTTCGTATTTCGAAATAAAATATCAATAAAATATATAAAATAATGTTTTTAATGTATTATCTTTGTGGATGACAATCTCAATTTCACCAGAAGCCGATTTTAGTGCACCAGTTTGTAAACAGGGTAAATATACGAAAGAATAAAATCACAGTTAATATGTTGTGTGTTTATTAATTAAATAAAAAGTATACATAGTTAGTATACATTTTTAGTAATATTCTATTTATTAACGTACCATTTGTAAAACATCTTCAGGGCGGATTTGCATGTAGATATCTAAACTTGGCAGTAGTTATCCTCATTTTCGCTTAAATATAACGCTTTATTTTTTTATCATTGCAGAATTTATTAAAATACCTTCTACAAAAGATTAACTAGTTGATTTTTGTATAATTTTACGCAAATGTGTTATATTTACAAAATTTCACAACATGCCTGCAGAAGTAATACCAATGACAGTTAAAGAGTACTGAATGAAACACGCGTGTATTTGACGACGGTGCTGCGTCCAACGGTCGTGTCTGTTGTCAATAGAAAGATAATTTCATTCCGTGCTAATAAATCATATATTAGAGGTTGCTAAAGTCACATTTTAATATCGCAGTAGAAAAAAATATATTATAAATTGATGAAAAATTATATTCATTTCAGTTATCATCCAGATCCAGTTCACTAATATTTAATAAATTTCTTCCATCTATTCCCTAAGTTCCATTGTACGAGTATTCCACCTGTCTACTGCAGATAATATATAATTCAGAATCTATCATCTTCTTCACGACAGAATTTTCTCTGCCACGACGTTAGATGATGTTACAGTGTTCGTTTGAGCTTGAGCATTCACAATACGTGCGCACTGGCAGTATAGCGTACTGCACACATGTTACATGACGAGATGAGAAGAGTTCTTGCTCCATTGTAAATAAATCTTTCAAGTTTCAAATGCCTGTCTCATTGTCTGGATTTGTTGGATATCATCAAGATGTGTGATAAGAAACTGTGTCACAAAGTAAGTGAATTATAAGGAGGATGAAAGAAGAAATGGGTTTCAAAACGATTCCAATTGTAGAAGGGAATTAATGAACTATGATTCTGTCAAGATTTTGATACTTCATAATGGCATATCTTACTGTTTTAGTGTCAGAAATATGAAAAGTACTGTTAAAGATTTTTAGTGACTTTTGGTGTTTCGTGCTGCCATCTATTGATATTTTCCTTGAACTACACGTCACTTAGTTGTAATACAAATAAATCACTGTCATGATAACAGTTGCAACAAGATGGCGCCAAATATGAAAAATGAAGTGAGTATATGGTCTTTGTAAAGGTGACTCCCGTTATAATTATAAAGAATACTTGACAAATCTGAAATTCTTTAAGTTTTCACAGCCATCCGAAGACATTGAATTATGTAGAACTCAAATATCAAAACACAAGTGACAAAAGACAGAACTTTAAACATGGCGATTGTTAGTATTATAATCCTCCATCTCAACTTTTACATCAACTCTTTCTTGCGTATGACGTCAAAAGTATAGGCTATCCAGCGAATCAAGCGGTTTACGTCATCGTTTAGGGATTTTTGAAATTTTCTTTATATTTTTAAATATATTTTATTAACGATATTTTATTGGTTTTTTATTATTATTATTATTATTATTATTATTATTATGTATTTGAAACCTTTAATAGAAATAATTATGTTTGAAAATATTATTATTAAGGGCCGGTCTTTCCACCTTCAGATAAAGTTCCGGATAGCTATCCGCCAGATAAACTTATCTGAGACTTTATCCGATGGATAACTTTTTTCTGTCTTTCATTTCAAATTTATCTGACGGATAATTATCCGACAGATAAGTGCAGTATATGCAGTTCCAAAATCTCTGATAAAATTAAAAAGAGACAACAGCATTGCAAATGTAATAAGGCAGAGTAAGAAAATGCCATATAAGTTTTGTTTCGATCAAGTTGCTTTATATTTATGTTTTGACATTTGTGGTTATGATCTTTTTGACGTAATTACAAATATTTACTGTGGTCAAAAAGTTATAATTTAAAAGTAATTTGGATAAATAACATGTGTGCAGGATATTTTGCTTTCTGTTCATATTTGGAAATGTTTTAAGGTTTAAGGATTATAAAAATTGAAACGTGAGAGCTCCAATAATTTAAAAATTATTGAAATACGGAATATTTTTATATTTGTACTTGTACTAAGGTGCAAGTATAAGTATGTCATATAAAATAAAAAGACGTACACAGTGGCGAGGGATCAAGAATGACCTCCCTTGGACCAACAAAAAAAAAAATGTGTATTGCCTCTAAAATTAATTTTAAAATAGTATAGGTAATTGAAGACAAATTTCATCATGGTAATGATTAAACTTGATGACAATAATGATAATACTTGATTTTAACAATGATAAAATTGAATTACAACAATATTAACTACGTTAACAGTGAGAATAAGTAACCAGGGATGGACAAACTACAGTGAAATGATGATGGAACAAGTTTAGATGTGTAATGTTTTATTTGTTTGTATTTATTTCTTTTTCTCCACATCCCTGATACCCATAACCTTGTGTGTATTTATTGAAAATTTTGGTATGACAAAAAATATGTACGGTTTGTAGGAATGAATATTATTTTTGTCCCATTGGAAAATTTTCTGGCGCCATATATAATAATAAATAATAATTAAATATGAGAAATTACATGTTTGTATTCTTTCAAAATATTATGTATTTGACATTTTTTCCGATTTATTGCATCGATTCATATGTTTCTAACAGATATCATATTTATCCGGTAGAAAAATTCCGGATAACTTATCTGTCGGATAGGCAATATTTATCTGGCGGATAACCTTATCTGAAGGTGGAAAGACACATTTTTGATTTATCCACCAGATAACTTTATCCGGAACTTTATCCGAAGGTGGAAAGACCGGCCCTAAGTAAAATTTTGTTAATTTTTGCAAAATGACGTTTGATTATATTTTTTTAATATTGGTAATTCTGAACATGTATATTACTAAATATTATATGTCTACATTATACTTTTCAACCTGTATTGTGATTTCATTTTGTTTTTCTATTGTTGTTCATTGACAAAATGTCAAATGCTCTGTCATGTCAAATTCAAGATCTTGTAGTTAATTTATTGACTTATTTTGAAAATGAAAAATAGATTGGTGGGCTCTTAAGTTCACTGAATTGTAATATTGAGGTAATATTTCGTTCTTTTATTAGTAATAATTTGAAAATTAAATCTATATGTACAGCGTGTGGCAAACGCTATACGCAATGTATAGAAACAGTTAAGCCTCATTTCCACCGAATGTCTTAATGCTTAATACATAAGGCTTAATGAATTATAACAATTTGCTAGGATACCATTTCCAGCTATTTTGTTTAGTGACAATTCTACAGAAATGTCATATCTTTTTTCCGAATTACTTGTTGTTTAGTAGACTGCCATTGCAGCAGCAATTCTTCTTTTTTTAATATGTTATACCTATACACAATTTTCTGTATTTATATCGATACCGAAAAATTAATTAAAAGTTAATAATTATAAAATAGACTGAGAGTTGACAGTTCAGGTTAGAATTTTTCAATCATTTGTTTTTACGCATTGCTCTTAGTTCTTAAGCATTAAGCCTTATGCAAAGCTGGAAATGGTAGTAAACGTTGTCATATGATAAACATTTTTACGCATTGCGCTTAGTTATTAATTATTGCTCTTACTCATTAGGACAATCGGTGGAAATGAGGCTTAAGAAATTGTATGGTATGCTGTATTCTGTATTTTTTTTTTAAGGATCTCACATAATACTAGATGGTTTGTTGCATATACTACAAGAATGAAGTATTTATAACAGCGTAAGCAGTATCGTTCAGAATATTTTAAATAAAATTGGATTTCGCTGAAAAAAAATGATACCAGACGTGTTACCTTTTTAAGAAAGATTTGGATTTATGAAGGCAACCCACAGATCATATATATTTTAATCCGTTTTACATGCTCATGTAAACTTTTTAACATATGACGTCATTGTTTCTAGTGATATTGTATTTATGACGTAAACCGCTTGATTCGCTGGATGGCCTATATAAGCTTCTATTTGTACGTATGTTTTAATTGACATATTTTTCTCCAAAATAATCTATAAATATCAATGAAATATAACAATAAATGCCTTTATTATGGACTTTTTTAACTGTTATCTAGGTTTATTTATGAAAAGACCGAAATAATATAAAATTAACATTTAAATTAATACGATTAAAGATTATTTGAAAGAGCGTATAAATAAATCTGTTTAAATCTAATATGTAAATAGTTATAATTTCATTTTAATACGAAAGCTGAATTCATTTCAATGGAAAATATAAATATAATAAACATTAATTTGATTGAGAATATAGTTTGCTGTCAACAAAGTCGAATTGATTACCTCTTCTATTATCTGATAGGTCACCATAGTAACCAATTCAATTCCCTGTTTTATTTTATTGTTTCTTCAATAAACATCAACAACCGCCTTCCAAAAATTTAAATTTAAAATTTGACAAAAAGAGCAAAACTACTGACCTATTTCTACAAACGAGGGATTCAGAAGTAGATTTCCATAATTCAACTTCTTGATTTCTTACAAAAAGATAGAGAAACGTCATTTATTTGAAAGAAATCAATTCTCCGACACTGCATTTTAATCCGGTGCATTCTCGGATGCAGTTGATCGGACACGGACCGTCATAATGTGAGCCCTTTGTTCGACACGATCACAAAAAGGGACGATAACCGTTTCCTTCCTTGTTAGCTTTTCTTGGAACTAAATCTGCGAATCGCGATGATTGATAGAAAAATTTTACTGGGAAATTAAAGTTGATATCATAATTTCATTGTTGAATAAACAAGGTTTAATTGTTGTAATTACATAAAATCATAAAAAAAACTGGATTAAATATAGTAATTAGTTCTGTTGTTTAACAATTAACTTTTTTGTGTTTATTTGTAATTAAGTTTTTATGTATACATTTAATATAAATCGCCCCCTAGGCGCCCAATATTATTGCGCAATAATATTGTTAAATAAAATTGATGCTCTCTCTAGTCCCTATATGGTTCAATAAACGTGAACACACATTTTATATAACGAAATTTAATAATATTAACAAACATTGTTATCTACAAAATTTTATTCATTTAATTATTTAAGCATCATACAAGTGAATCAACACTATATTGTTTTGCTTGCCGAATTTTGGTTTTTACAACCTTCCAGTTGGCAGCAGGCCTGTTCTTTTTTTTTTAAAAAAAAAAACATCTCAACAGGATTAAATCTCAATTACTGAGTAAGTTCACATATACAAACATCCATCCTTAGTAGGATTCGAACCCAGAACCCGGAGCATAAATAATTAAAAGGAAAGTTTGGAATATATAATTAATTTGTAAATAATAAACACAGATATTGAATTAAATCATTTAATACTATACGTGCCGTCAAATAAGTATGGACTGGAGATTTCTACATTGTTGCCAATTGAGGGGCGATGTTGAAAATGCTACGTTATGAAGAAGCGGCAACAACGCACGGCAAGGGACAGGGTGCGGAGAAGAGAAAAAGTTAAACATCATTCCATACTCATTTGACGGCGAGTATAGCGGAATTTCCGCCAATCTGGCAACATTGACAACGAGAGTGATGTACAGAGACGAAAGGGAAATATATAGTGCAGCGCATTGTTGTGATCAAACAATGCCATTGTTGCAATCAATTTTATCATTGTTGTAATCAAGTTTTTTGAAGTATTTAATATTAAGTTCAAAATTATATTCCAATATGTTGAAAATATAACAATGTAATTTATGCAGTTTTAAAATTAATGGAAGAAATAAAACAGTAGATACTTTCTTGCGCATTCTTGCCAAACTACTACTAACCAAAAACAGATTAACATTTGTGCTGATTTTTTATGCCTACACCCTTAGATCGCCCGTACATGCCTTACCTTGCACTTTTTCATAAAGTACAAATATTGTCTATGAAGTTGGCGCAAGTCCTACTTCGCGCGCTCATAATTTAAAAAGTACGCTCCGGAAATTGAATCGGAATAGGATGTTACTGGTAGTATTTACAGTTCGTAAATTTAAGTGTCAGTGGTGCAACTGGGCATAAATGTTCCATAATATAATACTTTTTTTCTTTCCAGTACTCCAGCGTACGATTTCGCTCCAAATCCAGACAAGCAATGGATTCTCCAGGTAACCAACAAAATGCTTCCAATACATCGGCAGTTTACCGATCTTCTGATGACGAAACGACTCCAAACACTTCAGTCAGTTGATGTTGCTGTTGAACGAGTTTACGAAGAATTAAAAGCTTTAGGAGAATTAGATAATACATATATTATTTATACATCAGATCACGGCTATCATCTGGGACAGTTCGGATTGATCAAAGGGAAGTCTTTTCCTTTTGAATTTGATGTCAAGGTACCGTTCATAGTAAGAGGACCTGGAATCGAACCTGGAATGTAAGGAAAAAATAGTTATTTACGTTAGAGCCAGGGAAATGGTACATTATTGTCGAGGAGCCATATTAAAATACGAGGCACTTCGTGCTGAGTATTTTACGGCTCCGAGTCAAGTACAGGCATTTTACTGACCAGTTATGTATTATTTTCTTTTTCTGAAACCTTTGATGATAATAAAAATTAATTTTAAATATAATAATTAAATCTGATTTTCTATAAATATCTAGTAGTTTTTCTCTCGTTACTAAGGTGACAGAAAAAAATTCTTTCAATTTGCAATGTCTTCCAACGAGGTTCCTTTAGAAATTCAAAACTCTTTTTTGTCTGAGATTAACATATCTAAAGTAAATAACGCAACCATAAACAGTAATATCCATTAAAATTTTAAAAAAAGTTTTATTTTTTCGTGACTAGTCAAGGAAATAAAACTTTCGCTCCGGTTCAGAAAAAATATATTTTTAACCGTAACCCTATGAGTCCCAATGTAAAATTCAAATACTCGTATTTTCTCAAAAATCTTGATATTTTAAAAATTCCAATTTTTATGTAATTATTTATAAAGAGTGTTTCATTTTTTTTCTTGTTTTGGTATCTAGAATTCATATTCCGAAGCGTTGTACTGTTTCATGGAACACTCCTGTATATATATTTAATTTATTTCCATTTTTTCTGGTGATGTCTGATTTTAAATTGTTCATTTCTTATTTTCCAGCCGAAACGACATAGTTTTGAACATTGACTTAGCCCCAACATTCTTAGACATCGCAGGAGTAGAAACACCTCCCCATATGGACGGCAGATCAATTTTAAAACTCTTGACACACAATCCTCGTCACGGAAAACTAAACCGTGGTAGAAAATTCAAATGGCCGGACACCTTTTTGATCGAAAGGTACTTCTAACCTTTTTTTCTTCACTTTAGCCCAACTAACACTTCTTCTTTAGTTCAGGAAGGCGCGAAACTCCAGAACAAATAGCAGAAGCGAAACTGCGCGCACAGAAATACAACCAACGATGGACCACAATGAAAAATGTCACGACTACGCCTGCGCCAAGTTCGACTACACCTTTGGGGCGAAATATGCCAAGATTTGATGGACCTGGTGTATTGGGGTCAGCTGAAGATGATATTGGAAGCGATGATGAAGATGACGAAGATGAAGAGGATGACGATGATGATGTGCAAGATGAAGATGAAGAAAATAACGATAAACTGGAAGATGATGGACAAGATATTTTGTCGAGTAAGTATGATTTAAATACCTTTTTTGTGCCTTTGTGGGGATTTTGCGATTTTTTGATTTAAGTATTTGTAAAAATAATAGCGTGTAGCCGTATAACCACCATAACCAAATACTCCAGTGGAACAGTCTGGCAGTTTAATGATGGGAACGCCTACTTATAGTGTCACCCAATAAAAGAGAGCCGAGTTCGGTAGAATCATCAAGCCCGGAAAAATCCGCACGTTTTGAAAATGTATAATATATTTTAGCATTTATAAAAAAAAGAGACAAAACATATAGAAAAGAAATTTACGTCAATTACACAGTTATATGGGAGGAAATAATTATGTATATAATTTATATAAAAATTCTATATGAGTGGAATCCCCTATTGACATATCACCAGAACAATAATGCCAACTTCTTTTGTGTGTCCGGACAATATGGAGTTATGTAATACTACTTACCGGACGGCGGCACGAAAATAACTGTTATACATCTTTTCATTTTAAGAATTGAATAGATGCCGCTTTTAATGGGTCTGCGATCTATTTTTATTTAAACGAATTCTGATATAATAATGTTTTTCTTTCAGAATTGCAGTTGGACAACAGAGTAATCCCAGAAGTATCCCCTCTTCTTCCGACTAACAAACACGAACGTTTAGCTTTAGAATGCCAACGTCCAGACATGCAAATGCCTTGTCAATCTGGTCAAAAATGGCACTGTATTAACGACGCTGGTCGTTGGAGAAAACATAAATGCAAGTTTCAAATTCAGTTGCCTCAAAGACCTATTTTCAACAGCAAGAAATGTGCTTGCTTCACTCCAGCTGGTTTAGTCTACACTAGAATGAAAGTTAACACCAGTAAACCGGCCGAACATCGAAGATTTCAACGACATAGTAAAAGAAAAGCGAGGTCAGCTGAAGAAGATGAAATTCTTAATATTGCGCTGAAGGAAATGTTGGAGAAACATCCAAGTGTCGCTCATCTAGGACCAATAACTTCCCGGAAAAAGAGAGACACTTTAGATCATATGGAATCTGTTTTGAAAGACATAACGGATGAACTTTCTGGTTTAGAAAGAGCCAATGCATCATTCAACGAAGATTCTTCGTTTAAGACAGGTCTCGATACCAATTCAATTTTTGATGGATCTCCTGGATGTACCGTACTTCGCTCTAGACTAGTAAATTGTTCAACAGCTGTGTATCACGACAGAAAAACTTGGAGAAGATCAAGAAATAAAATTGATGATGAAATACATAGATTACGACAAAAAATAGAAGATTTAAAAGAAATTCGAAGACATTTGAAGCAGAAAAGACCAATACCAGGCAGTGATGAAGAAGAAGAAGAGGAAGATTATAGTGATAATAAAAGTACAACAGAAAGTACTGATAATGTTAATAATAATTTAAATTTAAATAGTTTTAATTTTAATCCAGTGTTTAATTTAACTGAAAATACATCTACTGAAAGTATTGTAACTTCTGAAACAACTAGTTTTAAACCTAAAGGAAAACATAGAAATGACGAAAAAAGAAAAACTACTAAACCGACAACTGAAATGCCCACTTCTCCTCGTCCTCTTATTCGACGAAAAAACAAATATTTAAATTTAACAGATGCAAGTTCATCATACTCAGACATGTTTTTAAGTAACACAACTTCTCGCCCCCTGACATTTACCAACCATCATCGACACTACCACCATCGATACCACAGTACAACTACAGAAATCCAATCTCCAGAAATTTCAACCGAATATCCCACTTCTGAAACACCTACTGAAAAAATAAAATCATCTACAGAGGATCCCAACCAAATAAGTAATCGCCGAGGCCCTACTTTGATAGATATAAGCAATGCGCCGAAAATAAACGTTGCTCCTTATCCAGATAATACAAATTACGACAACGCACAACGATTGACCCCTTTGTCAATAGCAGATGAACAGAAACATGTTTGTTATTGCGAACCAGATGAACTACCCAATAAAAGAGACGAAAAAGAATTGGAAAGGGAAACGAGAAGAAGATTAAAAGAAGAACGATTGAGGAAAAAAGAAAGGAAACAACGAAGAAAAGCTAAACTAGAAAAGGAATGTTTAGCTGAAAGAATGAACTGTTTTAGTCATGATAATGATCATTGGAGAACAGCTCCTTTATGGACTGCTGGACCATTCTGCTTTTGTATGAACGCCAATAATAACACGTATTCTTGTGTTAGGACAATAAATGCAACGCACAATTTCCTTTATTGTGAATTTGTTACTGGTCTAGTCACTTTCTACAATTTACGAATAGGTAAGTTTGTTTTTTTTTGACTCCCCAAAGGATTCGGTTTAGCTAATCACATTCCTATATATCCCTTTCTTTCATAGATGTGTAACGTTCATTTCCAGACCTTCATCATTTCTCCGCCTCCCTGAAAATTCAATCATTATAGTCTTTCATTCACATCACATTTTGCATAGTGATATTTCATTCTATTCTTACCTAATCGGTCCCTGGTGTATTTTCATCTCATTTCCCAAAGTGTTTTTCATTTCTTTAAACAGCGATGTTGACATTTGTAGTTCTGTATTTAGCCCATGCGCGGCGCTAGTCGCATGTTTTTATTCAAGTTTCGTGGTTATGTAGTCAGCCCTAAGGCGTTGACTATTTTTGTGAAAAGGACCAGTCGCAGTGGCGATATTCGTATTTATTTCTTTTAAGTAATGTAACTTGATCTCGAGTTTGGTCATTAATTGAACAGACTTAAGGCGGTTCACATTTTAATGCGCTTTCACTTTACAGACACACCCTCTCAACGACCCTTACCCCTTCTGTACCTCGCGCCTATAAGGCTAACGTACTATCTACCTTCAGCCATTACGCCATTGTATTATGTAACTTCGTTTTTGGCATAATATAAACTGCACTTTTAATTTTAAATTTGATTATCGTTGTTTCTTCCCGCATTCACGTTCCCGAGGGCTTGTCTCTCAGCTGTTTGTATGCTTGTATGAGTGACTTGCGCCCTCTCCTTTACCACCTTTATTTCTGCAACTTCGGATCACGCCATCTCCACCATAGATAAAATAATACTATTATAGTATTATTTTGTCTATGATCTCCACTATTTAGCTGGCCAGAGCCCAAACCTCGCTTGGGAATTCACTTACAGGACCTAAGTTTGGTTTTTATAACCTCAAAGGCTAGGGTGGCTTTTGGGTACGTTATAGATTGCATTGTATCAAAATTTAGTCATGTTAGGCATGGTCTTCCTCACTATTTTCTACCTCTCGGTGTCCACTTTGTATTTTAGCACTTTAAAGTTCCGGTTTATAAAGTTTTTGTTAGAAAATATATCTTGATTCATTTAATCATCCCTTTGTCATATTCGTCTTAATTGTCTTGTGCAAAAACAACAACCTTGTCTCTGCATATTGAAGGAATAAAATATTCTATTTCCTATTTTGAAGCCCGTTTTCTAATGTGCTAATAAATAATATTAAATTTATGTTACAGATCCTTTTGAAACCAGGAATCTTGTAAGCACTTTGACACCAGAAGAAAGATCTTTTCTTCACGACCAGCTGATAACCTTGATCGCCTGCAAAGGTCGTTCATGTACAGTCGGAATGAGCACTCACATAACTTCCCCTCTCCCTAGAACAACACCTGTGGACCGATACAATAAGAATAAGAGAAAGTTCCCGCCAGAATCAAGTAAGTGAATTTTTATTCCATCATCTTAACTAAACGGTTGTGGGGCGTCCACATTAACTATCATTCGCTGGAGTAAATCATTTTTGTCTTTCAGATTTTGATGTTGATTAACTTGTAATTCTAGATGTGTAATTGTTGTGAAATTTAGTAATTTGTAATTTTTGATGACTAAACTGTATGTGTATGTTGTTTAACGGGCATGTTTTTGTAAGTAGTGGGTCGGCCAGGGCATTTTGCCGAGCCCCAACTTGGCCAATCTCGCAACAAATTACCAAAGTAAGTTCAGTCACATACATTTCATTAACTGTAAATGTAGGGTAGATACTTCATCCATTCATTTAGACATTGCTTTGCTTGTGTATGTAATGTTTTCAACTAAATTTATCGTAATTCTTGCATTTTTCCTATTTTGAATATTTTGTATTTCTTACACTTTCTTGCTTTTCTATAGAAATATCCAACATTTTACATTGTAGATACTAATAGTACGTTTTCAAATTAAAAAGAACTATCCAACCCGCAAAGTAAAATATTGGATATAACGTTATGTAACAAAAGTTTTGAGAAAAAATTTACAGTTCAAATTTTATTACTAAATAAGGTCTATCAAATCTACAGAGTGATCAAAAGTAACTGATTCAGTTGGCAGTACAATTCTAGGGAACTTTTGATTCCACAGTTTATATAACACCAGGTGGAAGCGGAAATATTATTTGACATGTCATTTTGTTTATTTTTTAACATTTCTTGAAACCAATGAAATGCTTCATTACCTATCACATGTCAACGTTTTAACCAATCCTGCCATTGTTAGAGTGAGAATAAACCTCCAGAGATTATTCCCGGGAATAATCTCTGTAGCTTTTGTTAAATAAAATGAACGAAAAACACCGATTTAGTGATGTTTCTGATAATGAATAAATAAAAAAAATATAGAAACTACTTTTGGAAACACCGTAATTAATAATTACTCGGTATGAAGGCGATTATTTATATTTATTTTGCCCTGTCAACGTTATGTTCTAGTTGTCAAAACAGACTTGCCAACTGCACCATGTAAATGAATGAGCTAGTTAATTACGACAATAGATGGCGACACAGTAGCAAGACGTTGGCTTTCCGTTGTTTGAAACAAATTTGTAGATCAAAAAATAATTGGAGAATTTGATAAATTAGAAAATAATTCTCCAGTTTCTTTCTCAAATTATTTTCAATTTATTCTCACCCTCTTATATTACTATTGAAAACATTCTTTCTACCTGATGAGGAGGTCTAACATTTTCTCAAAACTTTTGTTGCATGCGTTAGCAACAATATTTTGTAAACTGTTGTCTAATAATTGTTTGTTCCCCAAGCAGTAGATGGCGGCGGAGAAAATCTTGGTCGAAACCGTGGCGGCATAATAGCCGAGAAAGAAGACGGAATCAACAAGCGGTCCCACGGCCGTACGAAGACTGGTACTAACGAATATGTCCATAACAGTTGAACAAAAAAAGCGATCCACTTGCATTGATATAAATCAACTTGAACGAAAAGTATTCAGAATTGCATTTCTTCTAGTTTTGGTATCGACGTTCCTAAAGATAAAATGGTTTAATTTATTCACACCCACCATACCAAAGTTTGGTTATTGGTTCTATCGAGTAAAGTACCTGGTTGACACTTCCAGTTAAATTTGTTTTGAAATGAAATGACAAGCAATAGAATTGTTGATGTAAAATGGTTCATGCTAAATATAGATCATTTATGCTACTATATTAAGTACATAGTAAGAGTTGTATATGATTTGATATGGTTTTCTGTAGTTGTTTTCTTTTATAATTAATGTAGTATTTTAGTTGTTTATATTTTAGTAACATTAAATATTTGTGATATATACGTAAATTAAACATGACTACAGTAAAGCAATAAAATGTATCGACATTGTAGATTGTAAGAGTGATTTGTAAAAGTAATATTATTGTCTGTACAGTATCATTATTTATGTCCTAAATATTTATAATATTTTCAACATCATTAATTGTACAATCATTGTATATTGACTTAGTATTATCATATTTCACGTATTAAAACATACATTTTATTATTTAATTGTTGCAATTTATTTATTCCTAGGCGAAGAAGTCTAACCTAAACTATAAAGGTAGGTAGGTGATCTATATTTTAAAATGTTGATTACTATTGAATTTTAGCACTGTACCAGACAAATCTTTTATGTCTTAGGCGGCTTTGGATGTAGGAACTAGTAGGAAACTTTATTTTTTCAGAAAATATTTTGTTCGCAAATTCAGCCATAAGAACTTAAAGGAATATGACTACATGTCTAATAATTATTAACTTGTTCTCATACTCAGCCATGATAATTTATAATAAAAGTAATATGACTTTATGCCTAGATTATCTTGTACTCAAATTCGATTTTGAGTATTACATTGAAAGAAATATAACTTTCATAAATGTCTTTATAATATCGAAACAATTTGAAATTGAAATATCGCCAATTTATCAATAAAATCAATATCTGGGAACAGGTGATTAGCATTTGTCTTTCAGGAAACGGACATCTAAAATAATAGTAGCTTTATAAGTTTTAGTATTATTTACGTAAGAATGGCATTGCGCTCAGTAAAGTGTATACTTGTTGAATAGACGTAATTGAAGTAGTTTTTTTGTCACACTGGTTATAAAATCTGTTCAAAAGGCAACGAACGTTTGTCGTAACTCTGTTTAGGAAATAATTTGAAACTGTCAACATAGTTCATATACATTGACATGTGTTTTAACATTTTTGTGTCTCGTATTTTAGATGTCAGCACAGATTATAAAGCGAATAGAACTTGTGCAATGCCATACATACAATTTATTAAATAAAGTGTTTCATTTTTAGTTTTTATTTATTTATTTTATTTATTTTCTGTACAAGGAGAACCAACAGTCAGTTAACCAATAACAGGTTCTCACGAACAATACAAATAGTATTGCAAATAAATACTTATATATTTAAGGTAGTTTTAAGTAAAAAAGAACTTTCCATTCCCCGTCGAGATTGCAGTGCCAATTCGCCATTTCTTTTTCATAGACTTCTTTAAAATATATGTACAGAAATAAAACAGTTTTTTATTTTGTGTTTATTTTAATTTAAACCCAACGTTCCATTAGTTTTAAAGTAGGTAGATTTAGTAAAAATTGTAATTACTATTAAATATTTAAACGTGGTCAGGGCAAAGTTAGATTTTAAGTATTGTAATCGAAGCTTTGTAATAATAAATATAATATATTTTGGTGAGTGGGAGGTTGGGTGGTAATACCAAAAAATATAATACAAAGTTTCGCAAACGGTCTTAAACTGAATAAGAAATCTTTGTACTTTTATCAATGGGAGCAAGGAATCTTATTTAGGAACCCCCAAGATTTAATTTGTTAAAATAGTCTATAAGTATAAGTATAAGTAATAGTCTATAAGTATTGTTATTTTGTTATGGGGTCCCGTGGCCGCGTGCCTGAGTGTCTGGTCGCGAACCTGGGGGAACCGGGTTCGATCCCGACTGACGCCAAATATTTCCAATTTTAAATGGCACAAAAGTGACCCCTGTGGTGCACTCTCCACGCCAACTATGAGTGCCCGTGAGGTGACGCCTGGTAAGCGCCCACACGGTAAAATATATCGTCATCATTACCGATGTCTACATGTGTTGTAGATACTGGCACACCCAGAAATGGGTAATATGCCGTGATGATATATTTATTTATTTTTAGTATTGTTAACGGAACTCTATATGATATATTATTTTACCCTAAAAATTTGTGATATAAATAATATAAATGTAGAGTTTCGTGTCAGTTGTATTGTTTTATGTTTATTACCAAATAAAATTATGGTTATATTATTTGTTTTTAATTCGAATGCATTTTTATTCGGTCACAGAATAAAGATGCAATATAATTAATAACAAATAATACAACCATTATAATGATAATTTTATTTGGTTGCAAACGTTTTAGTTTTATAACTAAACCATGTATCACACTGTCATAAATTGTTATTACATTTGTTGACAAATTTAGTAACAATTGTGAACAGAATTTGAAAAATTCTTGTAATTTAATATAATAATACAAATATATTTTTATATTCAAAGAATATTTTTTTCTTATCCTTCACGTATGTAGTTTTTAAAATTGCCGTCAGGGGGTAGCACCTATCGAATAACGTTTCAACTTAAAGTAAATTTATTGTAAAAAAATTTCATTTGTGTACATACATAATTTTTAATGCCTGCGGTGTTCAGATTTATTAAAAATGGGATTTAAATTCTGCCATAGAAGACTCAACGACTCTTGTATAGTACAAATAGCATTTATTCAAAGACAATTAATAAATTCATACATACCATACATTCCATTGTCATCCCATATTCAGTGGTTCATATTAATTCATAAGTGCTACCGCCTGGTGGCCATTTTAAGAACTATTTGGAATTATATGTATGTACGCTTTGAATATATACATCTGGAAGTAGCTACCAACAAAATTCGTGTACCAAAGAAGATTGACAAGGATGGAGATACAATTGAGACCAATCCATTTTCCCCTTAGAAAAATAACCTTCTCACTCTTTTACAGGCGCGCTCGTGTGGTGCTCGTGGTTTTCCGTTCCGCCTCGTTGAAAACGGGAGTCTCAATTAGCAGGAGATCTTTGTCCAACTAATGCTTATACATAATTCTATCCTTCTCAATCTACTTTGAGCCAACAAAGTCTTAAGGAACATATGGTGTACGCTACTTCCATCTACGCTAGTAGATATGTATATTCAAAGTATGTACGTATGTATGTTCAAAGTGAAGCACTATTTCTGGTTGTCTATATTTAGGCACAAAGGGGTTTTTCAATAGGTACTGCCCTCTGGCGGTCGTTTAAAGAACTATATACGTGTAAGGGCAGTAAAAGAATTAAAAATGAACAAATTATATCTTAATTTATATTTTATTGTATAATATATTGTACATTAAGGGTAGTTACACGAACTACAACAATGTAAGATACAAACGAACAATAAATTGAAGTAAAATTGTACAAACTATTATTTAAACATCCTTATTTCTAATTTTTCAGGACAAGGGTAAGTATATTTATAAAATACAAAGAAAAAATACAATTGAAACTATGAACGTCATAAAAATAACAATGTATTATTAATAAAAAATAAAAATTAATTAAACTAATACAATTTTTTATTTAACAACCCCTTATTTATTAGAGAGAAAAATACCACAACAAAGAGACAGGGAAGAATGTACATATTATTTATATAACATTTACAAGGGAAATAAAATAAGAGAAGTATATTATACATATTAGCAAATGTTGTAAAATGCCATTTTAAAACTAAGGAAATATTGCAGACAAACTAATCAAAAATCATTTGAGAATGGGGTCCTCCACCATAACAAAAAATAATAAAGTGAATACTTTATACTTAAACTACTACTCAATAAATAACGATTAAGTTAAAAAAAACATTTTTTTATTAATTATTTTACGAGATATTTGAAATTTGTTGTTAGTGCTACTATAGAGTGTGGTGCAAAGTGAGAGAAAGATAGAAGTGTCGCTGTGACGTCATATAGTTTTTAAAAATCAAATGTAGTTAAAGTAAAGACAATTAAATCTTTTTAATACTACGATTTTTTTTAAATTAAACGAATTTTCATTTAAAATAAAAAAAAATTAGACTGGAAGACCCCATTATCCTTACATCATGTCTAATTTTATTAAAAATAACATTTTAAAATTTTTGTGACCATAGAAAAGTGAGAATTTGTTCAACTTTTTTAAAAATAGGCTGTCAAATTTCAATTATGCTATTTTTAAACCCTTGGTCCTACGCCCTTCAAAGTCATATATGTTAATCTACGACCCCTGTTTTTCAAAGGATGCTAAGGGAATGCGAAATTTCAAGGAAATCGCTGAAATCCCAGCCGTTTCCGAGATACGAGCCCTCAAAGAATTCGGAAGGGTCTAACGCTTAAATTCGTTAATTTATAGGGCTAAAGGGCCGAATAATAAGGTATCGGGAGAATTCGAACCCGCGCTTTCCATTAGCTTGCATAGAATTGATGAAAAGCCTTTGGTTTATAATATATTTATCCCTAAAATTCATAGCCGAAGGGCCGACAATAACTAATTATATATAACATGTAGAATTAATCAAAAAAAAAAGACAAAAACATTATAAATTTACTCCGTAAGCTATTCTAATAAAACTACCCTTAAAACATTGTTAAATTTGTTAGAAATATTACTGCAAACACCTGTAATGTACAAGAGGTAAATAGGACCGACAGTAAAAAAAGTGAGAATTTGTTCAACTTTTTTAAAAAACAGGCTGTCAAATTTTAATTAGTAAATTTTTTAACCCTTGGCCCTACGCCCTTGAAACTCGTATATGTTGTTCTACGACCCCTGTTTTTCAAGGGTTGCTAAGGGAACGCGAAATTTCAAGGAAATCGCTGAAATCGCAGCCGTTTCAGAGATATGAGCCCTCAAAGTTTTCCGAAGGGTCTAACGCTTAATTCGTTTATTTAAAGGGCTAAAGGGTCGGAAAATAGTGTATAGGGGGGATTCGAATCCGCTCTTTCCATTGGCTTGCACAGAATTGATGAAAACCCTTTGGTTTACAATATATTTGCCTTTCTAGTTTGTAGCGAAGGGCCTGCGCTAATTCCTAAACTAAAAGGGCTAGAAAGGCCAGACAAGTGTTGTTAAACTTACTTGGATCTGCATAATTGAAATCCGTGGTCAGATTTTCCCTAAGGGCTCAAATAAGCCCTTCGCCCTTAATAAAAGGGCGGACTCCTATCGGATGGTTATTTTCGTACCTAGAGAACTTAATACTAAAAGATAGGATAGGAAAATTCGGAAAAATCTTTAAATATTACGATATTTCCCTGTCCCTTTTGTTATTACATAGGAAAGGTAAAAAAAAACTCTTTTATTTATTTATTCTTATAAAAAATCATCTATTATCTTCATCTCTTGTTGTAGTTACCGTATCCTAGCGCTGGGTGTAGTCCGGCCCTTCACGGAACCTGAAAACAAACATAAACATTGTTTATTTTAGCGCCAAAGTATAAAAGATGTAATCAATTAACATTTAATTATTGTTAGTTGTTACGTTATAATATTAATATTATGTTTTTATAATGAAGACTTCAGTTCTATTCAGGCTTTAGTGAAGTGAATATGGGGTGCTTGTGAATAATCGTGTATTGCTTCAGTATAATGTGTTTATAGGTACTGAAAAACTATTTGTCATATAAGTTTGCGATATAAATTTAAAATATTTAACAAGTTTTTAAATGGTTCCCTATATTAGTTTAAATTTTGCAAAATAATCTAATTTTATTAAATTAATAGTAAACTATATTTAAATATTCCCTGATTATTATATACTTAAAATCAAAATATCAGAGCATATTTTAAACTTTATCTTCTATTATACAATGTAATCCTAATTAATAAAATTTAAATTATTTTTATAGAAATGTCAAATAAATTGTCTGCCCTTTAATGTTTATTGTGTTTAATTCTATCAAAATTTAATTCTTGGCATCTTTGGTTCACCATAATTTTCTAAAAACGTTGAATACTACATATTATTAAAATAAATAATATAATTGTCCTTAAAAGTGTTCTATATTGCTTCACTAATATAAAGTATTGTAATGGATGCGAGTATTACATAATGTACACTCACTATGGAAACTGTATTCTACTGTGTGAATATCGTTGATTCTAGTGATGAAGTACTAATGGATGATACGTAAAATATATTTGTCTAAGATTACTAATCCAAGTAAGTACTTACTAATATTTTTAAATCTATGAACGCAAACAATTTTCATCAAAATCGCCTAAAAGAAAAGAAATATGATGTTTGGTTACCAAGATCTTGAAAACTAATTGAGATATCGATATCGACTTCCGGGTTGAAAATTTAGAACCCCCAGATATTCTTTTATGTGTAGTAATCCCCATAAAGTTAAAATCACTAAAATTATAAATTACCTAACAAAAATATAAATATGGAAAATTTCATCAAAATCGAATAAATGAAATATGATGTTTGGTTAGTGATATCTTGAAAACTAATTGAGTTATTGAATTGCAGGTTAAAAAATTGGAATCCTCAGACATTCTTTCATATAAGTACCTACTAATTTCTCTAAAATTAGTACCACGCAAACAGAAATATAAAAGTTGCAATTTTCTATTAAATCATATGCCGGCAAGTGTTCCATTGACTGCCGGTATCAGGAAATGTACGCTTGAAAGTTTTTGCTTTAGTTTTTATATTTTTATGTTTGCCTTGTATAGTTATAAATGTTATTAATAAAAACTAATTCAGCAGTACCTAGATATTTTCAATGATTTATTATACTTATGGCCGGTTTTATAAACTGCAGATAAATTTACTTCCAAAGTAAATAAAATTTATTCCTTCAAATGACAGTCGAATTTTTGACAGTAATGTTATATATGTCATAAAACGAATAAAATTGATTCGAATTTGTTAGTTTGAATAAATTTACTGTGAAAGCAAATTTATTCTGCTCTTTATAAAACCCGGGATTAGAAAATTATTACTACCCTTATCAACCCTTGGGGACTCAAATTATATTTCGCGCGTAGTCCATACACTTTGATAAAAAATTTCAAAAATAAATGGTCGATCTACAAGTTATTTAATACATAGACAACAATTATAACTTCTCATTTTGATCGTTGTTTGTTAATTGTTTTGTATGATTATTTAATGCCGAACTATTACATGAATTCATTTAGTCATTTTTATTGTTGCAGTGCTAGTGAAAAGACGTGTGTGTGGTGTGCTCGTGTAGTGTGTCTTGCAGAACGACTTTCTGGTGCTTGGAAAGGACTTTTGGACACTTGTAGGACTTGAGGTTATTTCTAGCTTCTCAATTTATTCATAGTAAGTTTTTTTATTTATTTACTTCTGTATCAGTAAGTAGTTGTACCTATTATAGTGTGTATCAGCCATTATTTGGATTATTTATATGTATGAATAATTTTTGATTTAATTAATTGAAAATATTTAGACATTAGACTATTTCTTGTGTAGATATGATATTATTTTGTATTAAAAATAGTTTGCATTATTTGATAATACGAGAGCATTTAGAGTTATTCTTTATTCTCATATAAAATATTCTAATATGAATATGTTTTGTAACGTGCTATATATTTTATTCTATATTTACGTAATTAAAAATGTATTCGAAATTAAAGGGCAATTTCTATTACAAATTTTATTATAATTGTACTTATGCGACATTACTAAATTACTTTTATATTATACACATAATACCGTGAGTCTTTTTTTAACGTGAAATATTGGTTTTGTTATATCCATGGTTATAACTTGACATTTGATTGACAGCAATGTATATGCTTGTCCCATTTAAAAGGAAACATAGCGAACGAATTTGACATTTGACAAGACGTCAATAGAGGTTAATTTTGTTTAAATAATTATACCTGCTTTCTAAATTAAATTAAGTTGTAGAAAAATATTGTGTACATCTTATGTCCAAATGATTTTCTGACTTGGCTCAATTTCTTATAATATTTACATATTATACTGTCAAATTCATTCCCTATGTTTCGTTTTAAATGAGGCAGGCAAATCCATTGCTGTCAATCAAATGTCACATTGATAAGATGTCATTAGAGGTTAATTTTGTTTAAATAATTGTACCTGTTTTCTAAATATTAAATTTAGTTGTAGAAAAAATATTGTTGCACCTTGTGCCTGAAATATGTTGAGTGCTCTCGAGTGGTTTTCTGACTTGGCTAAATTTCTTACAATATTTAAATATAATACTTCTGTCAAATTCGTTCTCTATGTTTCATTTTAAATGGGACAGGCAAATACTGGGCAAATACATTGCTGTCAATTAAATGTCGTAACCTTGGTTACTTGTTGTTTTTGTTATTTCAAAAAATATGTCATTGTATCCCCTGAAGAAGGCACCAGTTTATGGTGCCGAAACGTTGGGTTAAAATAATAAATTACAGAACTTAAACTAAAAAAGGTAGTATTTTCCTATTAATAATATGAGTTCTGAAAGATATTTTAATAATTTCAATGTTTCACGTTAAAAATACTCACGGTATAATCAGTAATTCAGAAATTGATTGATCACAATTTATTGCTATATTTAAAGTTGTTTTTAATAATTACGGACGATTGGAACAAATCTTTATATTCTGCACTTAAATTAAATTATTTTTTTGTCCCATAGTTTAAATTTCCTAATTTTGAGTGTATTTTTTAATTTCACAGAACACTGTACAACAAAGGTGAGTCATGGACTTAGACGAACTGCAGACGGATCTGAGGGAGTTACACATGGATATGAATGCTGATTTCAACGTTAGAGATGGCCACAAGAACTTCCCAAAATGTGAGGAATACACCCCGGAAGAAAATACGCCTTGGTTCACCCCAAAACACCCCCTATATTTATTTGTATCCCTCAAGATATTATATGTAAAATATATGTATATAAATAAAATTTCATTTCCTATATATGAGACATATAAATATAAATACATATTGTAAGGTTTATTGCAATATAATCTGATCATAAACACTATAAAAATGATGCATACATATATGCATAGCATATTCAAATAATAAGTATATTAGAATATGATATAGATGCTTCATTCGTACAATATACAACACATACATGTTTAAATTCATAATTTTAAAAGCGTATTATGTTTAGATTCATATACATTTCATTACAAATCAATAAAAAAAAAATCTGTTGTGGCCAGCACAAGACCTTCCGTCAATTCCATGTATTTTGTACAAATCCCATACCAAAAGGTCCTTGGATCAGATTCTATATACTATCATGTAAAATCGAACACGAACACATGCTATTTTTTACAAATTTCATACCAAAAGTTCATTTGAAAAGGTTCTATAAATCCAATAAAATTATAACATAAACTACACTAAGTAATGTCCTTCCATCTTCTCTTTGGCCTTTCTCTGCGTGTCACTTGCGAGCAACACTATGACATACCAATTTTAGATCCTATACTTTTTTCCATATTTGGTTTTGCACTTGCAACTGACATCTGTCAATTAATTTTTTTTGAATAATTATGTCAGCTGTTTCCATGATAAATAACAAAGCTGACTAATTTTTGAAAATTAATTTCTTTGTAATGCTTTAACTATACATCTATTGAATATGAAGGAAAATGAATAATCAAACCATATAGAGAAGAGTATTTTCTTTAATAAATATAATAAGAAAATGTCAAAAAATAATATTTAACTGCATTTTTTTAAGAAAAACTGTTAAAAACTTCAAATAAGGGTACTTTCGGTTGACCAATTATAACCAAAATCTAATCAGCTCTTCATATGGTTGTAAAGAAGAGGAATATGAAAGAATCATAATTTTTAGAATTGTAGTTTTGGAGTTATCGTCGGAGAAAAATTTGTCACACACACACACACAGACACACACACAGACACACACACACGGACACACATACACACATATAGACATCATCTTAAAAATAGTACATTCGTATTGTAGGGACCCTAAAACGTGCTTATACATTAAAAACTCACCACCGAATTTTTTGACCAAAAACAATACCTTCCTTTTGACGGAAGGTAAAAACCATATCTGTAGGGTATAGAAAAATGCACGCTGAATTCAAATATCGATATTTAACTTCGCGCTACGAACATTTAAGGTTGAAATTTCCTTTACAAATGTACTTTGAACAAATGTTCCTGAAAATATTTTCAGAGATTCAATAATAAAACATTTGTATCCATATAGAAAAATAAATGGTAAATTTGAATATCATGATACTTCCGCCGGACTGTTAAGATCCAAACATTTAAAGTCGAAATTTCCTATACAAATATTCTTAACAACGCAATAATATTAGGGTAGTATACCGTGAATTACAGCTAAGATGCAATATTTACATTCATTAATGTATTATTACGGATATCAGTTATACATATTGTATCGTTTCAGATAAAATGCAACATAGGTTGCCAATGCTTTTGGAAATTTTAAAAATGACAAGAATGAAACTTGTCGTCTTCTAATAATTTAAATACAGAAGTTTTGCTAATATTTAGTTCATTTGCGAAAACATTTGTAGACAGCTGATTTTTTCTTCTATTGCACGTAAGTTATTTTTATTTTCTTCAGTTCGCGTAGTTTTTTTCTTGCCCTTTTCATATGATTATTATCTAAAGATCCATCACTTTTAAATTTTGTTAATATTTTCGAAAATGTAGAAGGATTTGATCTAAGACGTTCAGGAGATAAATTAGCAAACAAATCACAAATATTTTTCAAACGATAACCAGCATTGTAACAAGCAACTATTCGATTATTTTCTTCTTTAGTAAATATTTTTCAAGCGTGATGTCAAGTTCATTTGACTTTGACAACCTATGTTGCATTCACGATTTAAAATATACTGGTTATGCCACTTGTCATGTTTTTCATTGTTTCTGATAATCCGCTTGACACGTGTTTCCTTGAATAATCCGCTAGATGCGCTACGTGAGAACGACCCTATCACAGCAAACTATTTTTACATAAAATATAAAAAATGAAATGCATAATGAATTTATTTTTAATATAAATTTAAAAAATAATTGTTAGAATTTAAAATTGGAAAAACTAAATAAATTGATAGAACCGTACGCTTCCAGATTTTCATTCGGTAATAATATCTTCTTCCCGAAAATGTTTTCGACAAACATCATTCAATCTTAATTCGCGATCATCTCTACTAATTGCACATTGCCATTTTTTAATAAGTGATATATCGAGTGGAGCAGCAAACAGAGATTCTTTTTCAGTGGATTTCTTGTAACCGCTTTCACATCCAGGAATGAAACATTTTCTATTTAATTTTCTTTTCATTTTGCATCAATTGCAATATCTTTCAACAAAATATTTATATTACATTACATATAATACGAATATGTACTTCAAAGCCTGTTTTATTTAACTTTCTATAAGATATAACATGTAATATTTTCAAAATGACATGCAAATGACTGGTGTCAGTTGGGTCGTTCTCACGTTGCGCCTGTAGCGGAAAAAACGAAGAAACACGTATCGCTTTGCACCCTTGTTTTGTGCGGAGTGGTACAACCAGTATATTTTAAATCGTGGTTGCGTTTTATCTGGAACGGTGCAGTATGTATAATTAATTAGTATCCATAGTAATACATTAATGACAGAATAGTAAATATTATATCTTAGCTGAAACACGATGGGTATGTGAACTAATTCTTAACCAAAATATAAAAATCTGTTGTGGCCAGCACAAGACCTCTCGCCATTTCCATATTAGGCTATATAAGTATTGTATTGCACTTCGCTTTCGAACCGTCGTTTTATAACAAAATCTTACAGAACATTACCCAAATATTGTTTCTTACTATATTTAGCATGTCTTCTGCACACATATAATTCAAATTATATCTATTTTTCAATGTATGAGGAAGTTTCTAAATGTCAAATATTGTTCCAATTCATTAACCAGATTGGTGGTATTTCTGATAGATATATGCATTTTACCACAATTTTACCTATAATTTCAAATATTTAATTAATAAAACAATAAGAAAAGTTAAATATACTTCCCAGAAAAAGCTATCAGAATGTCACTAAAACTGTTGATATTTGACAATGACATGTGTCATGTTATAAACATTGGAATTTGTCAACTGGTTTCCTTAGTGCCTTGGCCTCTGCGATTAGTATACTCTATAAATTATAGAGTCTTTATCTCTAAATCTATACAAGATATAATAAAATTTTTAAGTATATTAGATGGAGAATTTTATGTTCTTCAATATTTAATAAAAAAAACTCCCAAATAATTATATTTAAAAGATTTTTTCTAAGAAACTACTACTTCCGGTTGTTCAATTGTTACCAAAACCTTTTCAGCTCTTCCCAGGAATATCAGATTGAGGAACCTGCAGTTAAATATTTTTTAAGTCTTATAGTTTTTGAGGAATCGTGACTACAACATCCAGACATACATACATACATACACACACACACACACACACACATACACACATCCACACACACACACACACACACACAGACATCATTTTAAAAATGTTATAATCGGATTGTAGGGACCTTAAATCGTGCTTATTCAATAAAATCTGGATATGCGAATTTTAGCATGAATCCAATACCTCTCTTAGCGAGAGGTAAAAATGGATTTTGCGTCAAAATAAAATATGATATGTAATTAACGATATCTCTGAAATTAATTGAGATATGTATCTAGTTGCGGGTTACAAATTTTAAATATTCAGATATTAGTTCATACGTGCGCTATATTTTACAAAATTAGCATCACGCCAACAAAAATATGAAAATGGCAATTTTCCATTAAATCATATGCCGGCAAGTGTTTCCTCCGAAAATAGCCGCTACAGAACAAGGTTTTGTATTAAATAATATATATTTGTTTTATTTAGTTATAATTCTTACTGATATAAAATTCTCTGCAATATGTATTTTATTTAGAAAATTAGTAATACCCTTATCAACCCTTGCGGAATCAAATTATATTTCGCGCGAAGTTCATAGACCTTGATAATAAATTTAAATAATAAATGGCCGATCAACAAGTTATATAATACATAGACAACAGTTATAACTAATGACACATTTTGATTTTTGTCTGTTAATTGTTTTGTATGATTATTTAATGCCCAACTATTACATGAATTCATTTAGTCATTTTTATTGTTGCAGTGCTAGTGAACAGACGTGCGTGTGGTGTACTTGTGTAGTGTTGCTTGGAGGACGACTTCCTGGTGCTTAGAGAGGGCTTTTGGATACCTGCAGAACTTGAAATTATATCTAGCTACATCATTTATTCATAGTAAGTTTTTTATTTATTTTTGTATTAGTTAGTTTTACCTATTACTGGGTGAATCAGTAATTATTTTATTAGACTATTTCCAGTGTAGATATATTAAAACTCTAATTGATGATTTTGCATTAAAAATAGTTTCCATTAATTGGTAATACCAATATATAGTGTTATTCTCATATTAAAAAATATTCTAATATGAATTTATGTTGTCTGGAGTTAAGTTTAACAAGGATTGTAGAAATTGCAATTTTTTTGTTGTAATGTCTTCTTTTAGCTAAAATATAATAAGAAAAGACAGAATGAGAGTGCGGAAACATGTATTTATATAATTTTCTGTAAAAATAAATTCCTAATTTCACTTATAATAAAGTTGTGTTTTTTGTAATGAAATGAACACTGGATATGCTTGTTATTAAGACACAGTACACTTTTCAGTAAAATACCACATGAAAACACAAAAGTGGGGTAGAAAAGTAATTACTAATAGATATTTAAGGGAAAAATGCAACTTAACCTAAAATGATATGAAAACGTAAGAACACGAACATCGTTCAAATTGAAAGTCGGCAATTAAAAAAATTCCGACGAAAACAATACCTAACGCACACTCATTTTCTAAGAAATTTTTAAAAAAATCCTGACAAAAACAATACCTAACGCACACTCATGTTTTAAGAAATGTTTTAAAAAATCCTAACAAAAACAATACCTAACGCACTCATTTTTTAAAAAATCCTGACAAAAACAATACCTTATAAAATGAAGGAAAATAAAGGAAAAAAGACAAAATTCTGCAAATATACATTAATTGAAACACTATTATTCGTATGGAAGCGCAAGTACGTACTTAAAGAAATATATATGTGCTTGATCTAACCTATTTTTTTTAAGAAAAAATGCCAAAATCGCTATAAATATTGCTTTCCGCAACCAAATTTTTGTGGTATTTAATGTTTTTAATGGTTTGGCAACTATATATAACCATCAATATAAATTTCTACAATCCTTGTTAAACTTAACTTTAGCCTTTATGTTCTGTAATATGCCATTTATGCTATATATTTTATTCTATCCTTGCGTAATTAAAAATATATTAGAAATTAAAGGACAACACTGTAATTTTATATTATTTTAATTTTATACTAGTTACTTAACTTAGCCGTCATTATTAAATTGCTTTTATATCAAACACATAATGTAATCAGTAATTCAAAAATTGATTGATCACAATTTCTTGCTATATTTAAAGTTGTTTTTAATAATTACGAACGATTGGAACAAATCTTTATATTCTGCCCTTAGTTAAATTATTTTTTATGTCCTATAGTTTAAATTTCCTAATTTCAAGTGTATTTTTTAATTTCACAGAATCCTGTACGACAGAGATGAGCTATGGACTTCGACGAACTGCAGAAGGATATGAGAGATTTACAGATGGACATGAATGCTAATTTCAATGTTAGATATGGTCACAAGAAATTCCCAAAATGTGAGGCATACATCCCGGAAGAAAATGCGCCTTGATTTGGTTCACCCCAAAACACCCCCTGTATTTATTTGTAACCCTCAATTTATTTTATGTAAAATGTATGTATATAAATAAAACTTCATTTCCTATATACGAGACATAAATATAAATACATATTATAAGGTTAATAGCAATATAATCTGATCATAAATACTATCAACATGATGCATACATACAATCATAACATTTTTAATTAATAAGTGATATAAGTACTTCAGTTGTACAATATGAAACACATACATGTTTAAATTCATAATTTTAAAAGTGTATTATGTTCAGGTTCATATACATTTCATTATGAATCCATAAAAAAATCTTACTATCTGAAGGGTATAGAAAATGCAGGCTGAATTCAAATATCGATAGCACAAATCCATATTCCGTATTTAACGTAAACTTTGCGCTACAAACATTTGAAGGTGAAATTTCCTCTGCAAATGTACTTTCCTTGAAAACAGGGCCGGATTAAGGTATTTTCGGGCCCGAGGCGCTAACAATTTTCGGGCTTGAGGCGCTAACAATTTTCGGGCCCCTAGTATAAAACATAAGACCCCAAAAATATAATTTATTTCATAAATTAAACAGAAAAATAATTACAACAGAATTAAACTCATAAAGTAAATAAAATACAACTCTAAAAAAATAAAATCTCGACAAAATGGTGCCATAGCTGGGCCCCTAGCAGACCCGGGCCCTGAGGCGCGCGCCTCATGGTTAATCCGGCACTGCTTGAAAATATTTTCAGAACATGTATCACATAACGCAATAATATTATGATAGTTTATAAGAATAAGACATAATAAAATCTTACACTATACAACACATATATGTCTAAATATATTTTCAAAGCGTATTATGTATAAGTTCATATACATTTCATTACTCATTATAAATCCATATAACATACTATATGTAAGGTACATGAAAAAACTAAATCCACGCATTCCTCAAAATTATTTCAACGATTCAAATTTTTTGAAACTACATATATATTTAAAAAGTAAAAGCCTGTAATCATATTCGTAAACCGCAAGTCCATATTTAACTTAGTTTTCGATGTAATAATTTTATAAATTTGAAATTTCCTATCTAAACGTACTTATCCTGAAATAAGCATATCTGAAATTAGTTTCAACGATTTACTAATTTTTAACATTTGTTACCTGAGAAATGCATTCTAAATTCAAATTTGAAAAAGACGAGTCCCTGTTTAGCTTAATTCTTAATATATTAAAGTTACCATTTCCTATGAAAGGTAAAAGTTTACTCAGTAATTATTTTATCGATTTTAAAGTAGCTACGCAGAAATAACAATTAAACCTTTAAAAATCAACTCGGAGTTATCAAATAAAGACAGCCTGCTTTTTTCCTGTACCTTCATTTTCATCCTCTATCATGTACCTATGCGTACATATAATGTTAACACTTCGAAAAATATCCTTACATTCTCTCAATTCTCAATTTAAAAATACCGCAGAAAAAATAAATTAACAATCGAAAAAATTTTGCATTCATTTCCGTAATAAATATTCATATAAATCAAAGTTTTTCAACCTTCAAAATTAAATTTTCGCGACACAATATAATTATTAAGATGAAAATTTCCGTTAAAAATATAACATTTTATGATTGTCTTAGATAAATATTTATTTACATTTTGACGTTCATTCATGCATGTCGTAGGCAGATTGCAGATAGTAAAATCAGTCCTTTCATAATAAGCCTATTTTTTTTTCAAAATGACTAGTCGAATTGTAGAATGTTGAATTTTGAACTTAATTTGCTTTAGATATTTCACCAAATGAAAATGTCCAAATATTTAATTTATATTTTGCCTAGTCATTTTGAAAAAGCCTAGGCATATTATAAAAATATTTTAAAATATCTGATATAAATAAATATTTTCTTTCGTAATAGAATATATTCTATGTATAATATACCAAGTTAGCAACCCTTATTATACGCTTACATTTTGTAAAATATTTGTTGTTTCCTAGAAATTCAAATATATGTACTTTATACTTACAAGAATATCGCGAGTTGTTGCCGTCAATAAATCATACATTTACACTGTGAAACATTTAAATGGAATAGGATCATAAACCAATTTTTAAAAATATTTTTAAATTAAAGTTTGTTTAATTTTGCAGCAATTCGTGGCATCAAAAAGTCATAATTGTTTTTTGTATAGCTGCCTTTGGATTTCTAAAGAAACCTATAGCTATCTTTCTCACAAAAGTTTCTGTAGTAGGCTGCGCGAGAAAGATACCAATAGTGTGACGTAATCTATATCCCTGGAAATAAATTCAAATATCTCGCAATGTAATTATTAAAAAAATGTTTTTTTATCTTAATCATTATTTATTGAGTAGTACTTTAAGGATAAAGTGTATATTTTATTATTTTTTGTTATGGTTTATGGGCCTATTTCCACTGCAGAAAATCATTCATAAATTCATGTATGCACTTAGACAAAAATTCATCTTCATACATATTACGAAAAAAATGATATACTTTTACGCTGTTACACTTATAATATACTCGCAATAAAATCATAAACAAAAAGGCATATATGTGTTTATATTAGTATTTATATTGTAGAAAATGTATTAAGTAATGTACACATACACCCATCAAAAATATATGATATACTTTACATTTGTGTCAATATATTTATGTACAGGTAGAAATAAATTTATTCCTATTAAAAAATGGATTTTATCTCCTTATTATAGAAAAATCATCATTCGTGAATATGTGTATAGTTTAGGTAATAACGTATAGCTATATTTTCAAAGTCAAACTTGACGTTTTTAGAGCACATATCATCTTTATATTTGTAAAACTGCGAACGTCTTGTAATGTATCACAAACATATATATCGATATAATAAACTATTTATTCTTCATCCAATTATTTGTGTTCTAATTCTGTATAATAATGTATTTCATGTATTGTGTATCATTATTATGTATTATATGTATCACTGACCAATAAATCATAATCAAAATAAACTCTTTTATTACAATACAAATATCAAAAATCGCATTCCTACGATCTAGGTTCATATCCCGCTTGCTAGCAATGATCCTGTAGCCCGTCAATCTGAAACCAGAGCGACGAGCTACAAGATCTTGCAATCCAAAGATCCAGGTTCGATTCCCGCCTACTAGCTACCTGTACCCTGCAACCAGCCGAGCATCCACCCCATCGTACTGCCTACCTAGCCCCAGCAATCCACCAGACCGTGCCTGGCCTACGGTCCAGGTACGGATTCTGGTGGCTGGCTGGCCAGCTAGCTAGAAATCCAGTAAAAGCCTGTATATAGCACGATATAGCAGTTATTACGTAATATCATGATTCAGAGTGGCCGGTACAGCTCCAACGCTCACGCTGACCGGAATGGCTGTAAAATTATCAGATAGCCAGTATTATATCCAGCTAGAAGCCTTTGGTGGGGAATCTGAGATTCAAGTTGATGACTACAAGCCTTGCTATGGCGTTTCGATCGCTTGTGATTTGAATTTTGGTGCCTTTCTACAGCCTGCCGAATCTGAGATTCATGATTTGAATTTTTATGAATGGTAGGCTATCGATCAGCTGTATACACGTCTGCCAGCTCAAAAATTCTGGATTGTACTCGATTTTTAAATTTTGACGACCAAAAGCCTTGCTTTGGCCTTCCGATCGGCTGAATTCTCGGTTGGCGGCTGAAAAATGCTTGTAGCGGCAGTAAAGAGTTACTTTTCGGCTGCTACGGCTCTAAAACGTCGATTTTACGCGATTTTTTAATTTTGTCGACTAGGAGCCTTGCTTGCAGGCTGTATATTGACGATTACGTAATCGAGCTGGCGTGGATTGCTTGCTGTACATCAGCGATTACATAATAGAGCTGCCGTGGTTCGCTCGCTGTATTGGCGATTACATATTCGAGCTACTGTGGATCGCTTGCTGCTGCTTGCGGCTCGAATTTAGCTGGTAGCTGGAATCGAACTTTGATCTTTAGTTCGCAAGATTGCTGGTTTCGTTCAGGTGCTACCGGTCGCTAATTGATGCTCTAATTTGTATTTAGGTGAATTGCAGGTTGCCTGAAATATTAATTTTGGGGAAGGAAAAATTGGGGTTTTCAATTGAAAGATTGTATTCATTTTGTGTTGTTTATTGGTCATTTATGTAATACATTTACAAATCTATTATACATATTAGAACTTACAATAAATAAAATGAAATGTGTATCATCAAATGTATATTAAGTTATATGCATATTACAAGTGGTTACATTATATACGTATTTTGACATTTTTTCTAAGACTTATCGAGAGGCAGATATTGTGGATATTATATGTGTATATTATGAGACAATTAAAAGTAGATCAATGAATATTATAATTTTAATAATCCAAATACCTTGCCAATTTGTTTATAAGTCTTAGATAAAATGTATCATATATCTGTACAATATTAAGTAGAGCAAGTGTATTAAGATATATGATTCATTTACACATCAATAAATATCGGAATTGTACAATCACATTTTAAGTTGTATTTTCCAAGTAGTTACAAATAGCATATGCATACATACATGTACATATTTTGTAAGAGAAAACTAGGGTAATTTGAGTATTTCAACAAGGACAAGTGTTTATTGTCAAATTTGGTTCATTTTATTAGCTGTTCTATTCGCGATACAAATTCTCCAATGCAATTATGTTTAATATGTTTATGTATGCAATTATCTATTAAATGTTTTGACAGCTTAAAAAATGACATATTAGCATTTATAAACTTCATTAAAAATATGAAAATAACGTGTAGTTAATATATCGCACCCCCGCGACAAAAGTGACAAGTCCAAATTTTCAAATTTTTAGGTTTATATGTAAACATATGAAAATAATGTACATTTTCATCGACAAAAATTACATAGCTCATATTTTCTTATTAATTACACAAGGGCTAAAACTGTGGTTTCTGACTTAACTTACGCTTGCTCAGTCAGTAATAGTGATATATATATATATATATATATATATATATATATATATATATATATATTTGCTTGGAATAATGAATATCATTGTTAAATAGAATAACAGCCCCCTATATTGTATGCCAAATTAGAGGACAATATATTTATTTCAATTCAAATGGCAACAGTTTCGTTTTAAGTTATCAATTTTTCCGCGGTGGTGCGATATGATAAATTCGTCAGCAACATATATGTATGAATCGCTTAGTTTCAAAACCCAACAAATCCACTTCGGTCAAATTTTGGGAAATAGCAAAAAAACTGTTTTGAATGTTCCACATGAATAAATACATAAAAACATCAGTATACATACATATAATATGAATGATAAAGAACTAGAAACTACTTTGTTTAACAAGAAAAAGTAGTTAAAAATGTCAAAATTTAAATTTAAAAGTGGATTTGGCTAGTTTTATTTTAAACTTTGGATTTTTCACGTTCTGTAAATGATTTTATTGAAATTTCTTTTATTTTGGACTTTTATAAAAACAGTTTGGTTTTATTTTATTATATTACCAAAATAAGTCAAATTAAACTCTAATAAATTGAAGAAAATCAGACAATTAGGTCGGGGATCTCAAACGGATTCCCGCAAATTGATACTGCATACTGAATCATTTGTAACTATAGTCTTCCAAATAAGGATCATTGTATTTTTTCATGTTTTTCCTATAAGAACATTAACATTTAAGTTTTTCTTTCTTAAGGCTGGTTTATGTAAGCTGTAAACTTATGCATTTATTTTAGCAATGTAACTTTGCATTCATAATTCGAGTATATATACAAAGGCGTGCTACGGTATATGTAAGTAGCTGTAATCTTAACCTTAGCATTATGCCTTAACCTTACAATATGGCAATTTTTAAGTTTTTTATGTAAAATGTTAATGCCGACCAATCAGAAGAGTATAGTTCGTGTACGACAGCTTGATTCTGGCGATATTCGCGACTGTTTATTTGACGTTTGTTATTTTTGAAGAGTTCTATCACATTGTCTTGATTAACAAATGAGTGATTGAATAAAGTTTCCAACCTTTTCAACTAATGGGAGCCCTAATCCATATTAGTTGGCCTATTTGTTAAATTCATTTATCGTGGCATAAATAGTATTATTTCTAATAATAATAATAATAGAGGAATTTTTTATTAAAAGATATTGTCTGACCAAGCGATATGTGCCCCTGACCTCGACTTAGCAGGCGTGGTCTACGGTGGCGTTATCATTAACAGTACATTTAGAGACAGAAGTTTTCTATATAAATTTTAGCCGTTTATTCGTTATCTACTGTATGAAATGGATTTAGTTAAAACACAAATGATATACATAAACATTTCTTTAAATGTCATTTATTATATACATATTATACCTTCTCCATAATTCATTTATTAGTACGCGTGCCGCCGCCAATACACTTCCAGTGTTCCGCGTTCGCGGCAAAATTCTCAAATGTTATTGGTGGAGTATTTACGTCAGAGTGTGCCTTCCGCGGCAAAGCCAAGGGCACATATCGCTTGGTCAGACAATATACCCACATTATAACGTAACTTTAAATTATATTTCCAGCTAAACATAAATATTTAACAGTATGATAACTAAACAAATTATTAGTAAATTTCTATTATTTATCAAGTTTGGATAATTCGCCGATTATTCTTAAAAAATGCTGTAATTTTTTATGGTGTCTTATTTCTAAATTCTGACAAACAAATGCCGTCAATTCTTTTCAGACTTTGTTTTTCTTGTATTGTTAGTAAAGTAGAATTATTTCATTTCACATGAACCAAAAAAATCTATATTTTTTTTTAAAATCCGATAATTACGTTGGTTATTATTAGTACGCACTAAATAAAATAAAATTTTAGATACTACGCCAACTAATATGGATTAGGTCTTGTACAGTTAATTAGATAATGCAAATATATTTATGATAAAGAAAGACGTGTCGCTTTTACAAAAAATGACATTACAGGCTTGCTCTTATTGGTTTGCCCTAAGAAGTAAACGGACAGCGTAATGTATAGTTTAATGCTAATATTAAGGTAAAGTTTTTAGATTACAGTTTAGATAAACCAGCCTTTAGGCCACCTGATTTTTTAAACTGAATTATATTTGCAGCTACACTCTTGAATTGTTTATTATAAATTTCCTTATTAAATAATGGCAAAGAAACAATTGACATTATTAAACAAAATGTATACACCAATAGGACCAAGTGACTTCCAAACCGCTTCTCTGATTGGATAATTTGGATTGGTATTAGATTCTAAATGCGAGCGTAAATGTCATATGGATTTGTTGAGTTTTGATACGTAAAAATAACACTAAATTAAGGAGATTGCAAAGACGAATCCATTGCAATTTGTTGGGTTTTGAAACCAAATGATTCATACGAGTCCCGTCGCACATCAGTTCATTTCATGTTATTTAGTTAATATATGATACGAATAATTACTAACATCAATTATCGCCATTTTTATTAATATTACAGACATTTTGCAGTTTTAATGACACAGCAAAATATGTTTTCTTAAATATTTTATTTTTTTTACCTTCCGTCACCCTTAGGTAAGGGAGGTATTGTCTTTGGTCAAAAAATTCGGTGGTGAGTTTTTAATGAATAAGCACGTTTTAAGGTCCCTACAATATGATTCTTTCGTATTCCTCTTCCTTACAACCCTATGAAGAGCTGATTAGATTTTGGTTATAATTGGTCAACCGGAAGTATCCTTATTTGTAGTTCTTAACAGTTTTTCTTGAAAAATCGCAGTTAAATATCATTTTCGGCATTTTATATGATTATCAATAGAAAGAATATCTTATTCTCTATACGGTTCGATTATACATTTTCCTTCATATTCAATAGATATAGAGTTATAGAGAGATTAAGAGAGATTAACTTTCGAAAATCAGCCAGCTTTGCAAAAATTATGAAAACAAAAGATATATTCAAAAAAATCTAATTGACAGGTGTCAGTTGCAAGTGCAAAACCAAAGTGGAAAGTATATGATCTGAAAGTGATATAAGTGACAGAGTGTCCCTCGCCAGTGACTTGCATTTGCGGCAAAAGAGAAGATGGAAGGACTGTATAGCAGAAGATTTGAGAGAGGAAGAACTGTGTCACGAAGGTGCTTTGGACAAGAATGAGTAGAAGAGAAGAGTAAGAAACAGCGACTTCTAATAAAATAGGGAAAAGCTGAAGCAGGAGGAAGTGTTAAGTGCAATACATAATGTACGTTCGTATTCGTATTAAAATTTTATTAGATTTTAGAATCTTTTCAAAGGAACTTTCAGTATGGATATGTAAAAAATAGTGTGTTCTTGTTACAATTATACAGGATATATAGAATCTTTTCAAAGAACTTTTGGTATAGGATATGTACAAAATACATCGAATTGACGGAAGGTTTTGTGCTGGCCACAACAGATTTTTTTGTAAAATGATATAATACTTAGTTTTACCAATTCAGGAAATACTGAAATAAACTTTAAATCATAAGATTGTGAGGTTTTATTAAATAAAATATCTAAAAGTATTACAGTAATAATTTAAAATAAAAAACGATGTTACCCAATATTGATAAATAATATGAAATGAATATATTGATTTCTGTTAACGGTTATACCGTTAAATGTTTTATCTTTAGCTAAAAAAATAAATTTAAAATTACGTTATAAATAAAAAGTAAAGATTTATCTAATTTTTATTACAAATTCTATTAGTTTAGTCAGGATAAATGAATTTTTAAGAAGTGGGCGAAATGATGTGCGACGGGGCTCGAATGAGTAAAAAATGTATTAATAAATAAATCAATACTTATATGAAATAAGTATTTTAATTATTATTTAGAATGAATCTTGCTTGTCAAATATCTATAATAATAAAATGAGAATTTGTAATAGTCTCACCGTAGAGTACGTAATGTATGACCAAATTATGCCAATTACTTCGCCAGGCTAATGGTTACATTTTAACCAAAAATTAGGATCAACACTTTTTCTGTAGGGTTTGAATGTTAGAATATGTGATTGTATAATATTTGACATGTATAAGTAATACCATTTCTTCCGTATGTAAATTTCACAGGCTATGTTATATTTTTATAGGTAGGAATTTATATTATTCACACACTGACAAATATACAAAATACATAAATACACTGTACACATATAATAATAACAATGTACAATAAGTAAAACGAATACATTTATGATAAACAATATTTTCGACAATAATTATTTAAGTATTATATTTATATGTGACTGCCGTTTTTGTTAATCTCGAACACTCCATGTTTCCAAATCCAACACACAAGGCACTGCACTAACATCCACCAGAGAAAATGTATCGTATTCTAGTTGCTCCGAAGTTTTCGGACGAGATCCACACACACTCAGCGTAACAGAAGTATCACTAGTAGTACATTCCACAAGAACATTCTGGAATATCACCATCATTTAGTGTGATGATATATGAGGATGATATTTGGGTTTGGATGATATCATATTTTGAACAATTACGAATATTTTTTTCTAGATATCTCCATTTAATTTAAAAATTGCATCTGATTGTTATATGGTATTGCAATTCATAATCAATAACAGAACGCTTTGAAAAAATATTTAAAATATTTTTTTATACTAGCGTTTTATAACAATAACTTTTTGATTGTCATTTTCGTTGCTAAATAAAATACTTTTAAGCACTAGTGTTTAAAAATAACAGTTAAATGCGTAAAAGTGAGTTTGATGCGTAAAAGTGACAGTTTAATGCGTAAAATGCACTAGTGCTTAAAAGTATTTCATTTAGCAACGAATACCTGAATCTGACGTCTGCCTACTTTTTAATTTTGAAAAATTCAAAACATTGCGAAATGAATGATTTAGACACTTGACGTGTTGTACCATTCGCTTACTTTACTCATTTTATCATCATCATTATCATTTAGTGTGATGCATGAGGATGTTGTATGGGTATGGATGGTATCATAAATTTTGATCAGTTACGAATATTTTTTCTAGATAATAGCTCCAATTAATTTAAAAATAGCATTTAGTGATAGGTTGTAATATTGTTTAGGTGTAAATTGCGCTGAATTTGAGCATATGGTATAAGGTTTTAAATTAAATTAAAATTACATTATTGTTTCTACCTTTAAAACGGTTTATTCAAATATCAATGTATTGACATGCCTGTATAGCATTTTTCAAGAGCTTTTATTTGATATGTCACAGAGAGTATATTGCCATTTAAGATTTAAAAGTTGGGAGTGGTGGGGGTAAGATTAGTGAATAAAAAAACAAAATTATTAATAAAATGTGGCCCCTAGATATTAAAACAATTAGCGCAAACCGGGTATGTCTATCACAATTCGTATCAAAGTTATTAAGGGTGTCTTAAGTGTCATAAATAATAACAGAACTAATTAAAAAAATATTTAAATTATTTTTTATATTGAAATAATTATTTTTGCACTTTTATTCATTTTATCATCATCATTTAGTATGATGATATATGAGGATGATATACGGGTATGGATAGTATCATAAATTTTGATAAATTACGAATATATTTTTTTATGGATTATATAGGTCAAATTAATAATATTTATTTGCCACAAGATTCACATGGTAATACAAGGTACTACAATTGGCTTGTCAATGAAATAGGATAATAGGATAAATACATATATAAATATAAAGGTACACAAGACAGTAAATAAATAGCAAGTAATTAATAGAGAAAATATTTACACAATAAAAACATAAAGCAAATAAAGTTGTACATAAAACAGTTAAATAAAATGTGGCATGAAGATATTTAATTGTTGAAAAACTCGTCTGTAGAATAAAAACACTTTTAGATCAAAAATTTTTTTAGTTTTAATTTGAAAGAAAATATGCTAGTAATAGCTTTCAGATCCGGTGGCAAATTATTATAAATTTTAATTGGTATATAACAAATATTGTCATGAAAGTTACTTGTTCTAAATTTTGGAATGTATAAATTATTAATATTACGAGTATTGTACAATCCAGTAACCTGTTTGACTATAAGGAAAGACGAAGGATTTTTTTTTATGAAAAGAGCACACTCGTAAATATATGTGCAAGGAAGGGTAAGTAATCCAAGATGTGGGAAGATATCTCTGCACGATGTATTGGGAGTAGATCCAACCATATGACTCTTGCAATACTTTTCTGCACTTTAAAAACATTGATAGAATGTGTGGAGTTACCCCAGCAAATTATGCAGTAAGATAAAATACTAAAGACATGTGCGGAATAGTACAGTTTAAGTAGGTCTATATTGACATAATTTCGCAAGCGTCTTATAACGTGACATGACGAGTTAAGAAAAGTACTTTTTCCCGTCAAAATTAACACAGATAACTTGAGACCTATCTTGCAAGTAAGATTTTAACCAGTTCCAAGTATTACCACGAATACCATAATCGGACAACTTAATTGTGTAGGTATATGTTATGTGGTATTATAATTCATAAATAATTACAGAACGCTTTGAAACTATGTTTAAATTATTGTTTATATTGTCACAGTAGTATTGCACTTTTAATATCCGAACTTTCTTCATATTATTTGAGGAAAATATAAAGCTAAATGATGTAATGATGTACATATTTATAATAAAGAAATAGAGTAAAATGATATGCTCACCATTTTGTCAAGTGATGCCAGGGCAGCATTGCAGTATCTGTCGTCCGGGACATGTCCCCTAGCTGCTCAGCAAATCGCAGATACCTTTGGTCCTTATCTGCAATGAAACGAACAAATAATAATATAAACGACCTATAAAGTATTTGAAAAACAGAATAAAACCTCGAAACAAAACTAAATTCACTACTATATCACTACAAACATAAGTGCTAACATTGCGAAAGGTTAGACAGAAATGAAAGAATGAACGTTTAAATTTTAATCATGTTACGTAACATTGCCTTTACAAGCAATTCATTTTACTACCAAGTTTATATATTTACCCAATTTTCAATTATTTAAATAAAAACTTCAAAATTTTAAAAAATCTAATTAATCGAATGGTCGTGTGACAAATTCATATCTCGACCCATTTTTGGGTTACTACCGAAAAATGGGCAGTTTTGAGCAAAACTTTGAATCTAAATATCTCGAGAACAAAAAGATATATCGACCTGCGGTTTCAAAATCTGGAATCAGCGCATTGATAAGTATCTAGATACATAAAAAATAGATTTCTGAAAATTTTGAAGTTTTTGTCTAAATATGGGGTATATTGACTTTTGGGGCAATAATTCAAAAGTAGGTAGAGATATAAACTTGGTAGTAACATTATTTGATTGTAACGGATTATTTTATATATTTATGAGTCTCTATCTCTAAATCGAGCTCTAAATGTATAGAAGATATAATAAAAATGTTCAATGTATTGGATAGAGAATCCTATGATCTTTAATATTTGTAATTATACAAATTTCAAAAAAAAAGAAATTAGATTTTTTTAAGAAACTACTAGCTCTTCCCAGGAATGTCAGATTGAGGAATTCATAGTTAAACAGGTCTTAAGTCTTATAGTTTTTGAGGAATTTTCCCTCCAACATTCTGACATAAACACACACAAACAGACTTCATTGTAAAAAGCGGATTCTAGTGACCTTAAAACGTGTTTATTCATTATAATCTGGATATGTGATTTTTAGCATGATCCCAATACCTCTCTTAGCGAGAGGTAAAAATTTAAACCCACTGTAGCATATATGTAAAGGCAAAATGGATTTTTTTATAACAATTGAACGAAGAAAATACTTATATTTAAAATCTGCCATGTCTATTTAATTATTGAACATAATTTGCAACAATTAAGTATGACCTTAAATCTACCTAAAATAATATACATATATATATTGCTTTCATTCTAATTTAAATACCTAAATGCCATGTTATGTCAATTTTGGAATCTTCATACGAGAACTCAGTTGCTTATAACAATTGAACGAGCAAAATTAATTCAAATTATAATATTTAAAATCCACTATTCCGAATTAACTATTGACCATAATTTATAACAAATGCAAAGTCTTTATTTAAGAACTGGATAATAAAGTATCTTGCATAATACTTATATGACATACCTATTTAGTTTATAAGGGAATTTTGTTGCTGATTGTTATTATAACTTGAAATAGTTATTTTTCATTCTAATTTAAAAAAAAGTCTCATGTGAGTGATTGTGATGTCAATTTAGAAATAAATACATTGGAATCTTCATAAGAGAATTCGTTTGCTTAAGTATAACAATTAAACGAACAAAATATTATTCAAATACTTATCATATTTAATCCACGATGTCGAATTAACTATTGTACGAAAAATGTGTTCTCTTTACTCTTAACTAATATAAAAGAACAAAATGATAGAATATATCATTTCATCCTATGTATTAAGTCTGTTTTATGATGAATTTAATGTACAAATAATACATTTGCAACGTGAAAATATAGGTTACGTCAATAGATATTTCGACATGATTTTTGTCCTTAAATTTATTATAAAATAAAGTAATTTACCTTTCAAACTACAGCTACGCATTCTATTTTCACTGCATCGGTTCAATATCTCGAATATATCAAATAAATACACTATTTCAATCACAAAATATATCAAAAATTACAGCACACAGACACAAACACCTATTAACTCAAACCTCACTCAAACCTACAGTGTGCAAGTCTACGCGTTAACTTCTGTCTGATGATCGCATGCAATTAGCCAAAATAACGAAGCTTGTGATTGGTTGATTCAAATTTAGAAGTAAAGTATAGTCATATGAAAAATACTTTTGAATTCAATATTTTAAATGTTAATTTGTAAAATAAATTCATCGTACACTGTATTATAATCAGTAAAAATATATTATTTACCGCTAACGTATCAGTTAATGAAGTTTTACACGATATTTTGTTAGTATATTGTGATTTATTGATAAATAGTGGACAATGGGGTAAATACCTATAAGATAGAGGCTTCTTGGGAAGCATAAGAGTATATTCTTCTCTGGAAATTCTATCCACGTTTTGGTAAATAGTCTCTAACGATGAAAGTGGATGAATAAACTCGTTCAAATATCTTGCAATTATGTAGTGCTAGTGGATCAGGCATTACAGGGCACTGCAACAATTAAAAATGAAAATATAAAAATAGGATATTTCAATATTTTTAATTATTAAATAATTTTTATTGAAAGTAGTACATATATATTCTATTAATTACAAAGAATTTCATAGTATATTAAGTATTATATTTCTGAATTTATGTATTATGTATTTATGAAATTAGATTTTCTATACATTGGTTTTGGTTTTTGAACCATTTTACAAATAAAAATAAATAAATACCGTTAAAAAGATATCCCAGTTGTCCTTCTTTCAGATGTCCCCTCGTCTTCTGACCCGTTGCTGGCAAAATCACGAAAATTCATTAGTAAATATTGAAGCAAAATATATATTGCAAATAATAAAATTATTTTTATTTTCAAAATTTGGCGATATAGCGCAGCTTCGGTTACATACATCCAAACACTACAAACTACTGTCAATGAATGAGTCAGGCGCACCGTTAATAACATTAATTGGTAATTAGTAGTTTCGTAATACATAGTCATTAAAATTATTTTTATTTGTAATAAGTATATTATATAATAAAATATTTCCTATAACAAAATAATTTTTACCTCTCGCTAAGAGAGGTATTGGATTCACGCTAATAATCGTATATTATCCTGACTAGTGAATAATCACCTTTTATGGTCTCTAGAATCCGAATATAACATTTTTGCGATGATGTCTTTGTATGTGTGTGTGTGTGTGTGTGTGTGTGTGTGTGTGTGTGTGTGTGTGTGTGTGTGTATGCGGATGTGTATAAGGCTGTATGTTGGAAGGACGATTCTTCAAAAACCATAATACTTCAGATCTAGGTATTCCTCAGTCTGATATTAATGGGAAGCGCTGAAAAGATTTTATAATTGGACAACCGGAAGTAGTAGTTTCTTATAAAAATTCTTCTAAATATTATTTTTTGAAAATTTTCATTATTATAAATATTGAAGAACATAAAATTCTCCATCTAATACACTTAAAATTTTTATTAAATCTTCTATAGATTTAGAGATAAAGAAAATATAATATATAGAATAATCTATCCAGACTACACCAAGGAAACCAGTTTTCAAAATCAAATATTTGTAATTGACAGATAAATGTCAGTGTCAAAAATCAACAGTTTTATTGACATTACTGAAGGCTTTTCCTGGGAAGTATATTTCATATTCTATATTGAATTATTAATTAAATATTCAAAATTGTAGATAGGTAGGTATATTAAAATTAATAGTACAGAAATATCCTTAAGAAATACCGCTAATCCCGTCAGTGCATTGGAACCATCTTGAACATTTTAGAAGAGTAGGGCAAGATTCCTTATAGAATGAAAGAATAAATAAATAAATACATCATCACGACATAGTACCCATTTCTGGGTGTGCCAATCTACTTTGTATCAGATATCGGTAATGATGATGACATATTTGTACCGTGCACGCTTTTACCAGGTGTCACCTCACGGGCACTCATTGATATAATTAAAATGATTTGTGTGTATAAGAAATGTTAAATTCGATACTTATGTAACAAAACGGAAATACAGGGAATTTATTTTAACATGCAACATATACCGTGAGCATTTTTTAACGTGAAACATTGAGTTTGTCATATCCATGGTTACGATTCGACATTTGATTGACAGCAATGTATTTGCCTGCCCCATTTAAAATGAAACATAGGGATTGAATTTGACAGAAGTATTATATTTAAATATTGTAAGAAATTTAGCTAAGTCAAAAAATCACAAGGGGCCCACGATATGTTTTCTACAACTAAATTTAATTTAGAAATCAGGTATAATTATTTAAACTAAATTAACCTCTACTAACGTCTTGTCAAATGTCAAATTCATTCTCTATGTTTCATTTTAAATGGGACAGACATTGCTGTCAATCAAATGTCAAGTCGTAACCATACATATGACGAATCCAATGTTTCACGTTAAAAAATATTCACGGTATGGCGAATCACTTCCATGGTTACTCACTATTGTCAAAACATGACAGTAATGCAATATTTGTCCATTTTAAAATGCAACATACAAAATTTGTAGTTTTGTATTATCAAAACTAATTTCCTATAAATTAGCCTACATACGATTAACAAATAATCAAAACATGAATGTTGTACATCTTAAAAAACTTTAGCTTACAAAAATTCATAACTTTCATGTAATAAATGTTAAAAAATACCCCCAATCACTCTGAGGCAATATTCTAGTCGGTTGTAATAAGAATTGGCACCATTTGTGATGTGTTTTGGAGGTATCTCCTGTGCTGCAATACTATTTATAATGTTACATTTTAAAATGGACAAATATTACATTGCTGTCATTTTTTGACAATAGTGAGTAACCATGGAAGTGATGAACTATAATGTTCCATTTTAAACTAAATTCTCTGTAGTGAGAGTTATTGTACTGGCCACAACAGATTTTTTTTAAAATAATTTTAAAATATTCAATATTCTTTTATATGTGAACCAATTATTTATAATATAAAATTGGTATCTCGTAAAATCTGATAAAAATATAAAAAAGTTACATCAGAACGCCTTGTACAAAATAAGTGTAGGTAAAGATATCTCGAAAACTTATTGAGATATCGAGTTGCGGTTTGAAAATTTAGAATTCCCAGTTCTTTTTCTATAAGTGTACCAATTTACATAAAGTTAGCGCCACGTAAAATAAAAATTAAATCAAAAATATAAAAATGGTAATTTTGTATCAAATCGCCTTATACACAATACAATGTTTGGTTAACGATATCTCGAAAACTGAATGAAATATCGACAATTATTTATGAAGAAGAAATTTATTATAATATCAAAAATAAATTACATAATTTTTACAAAAGATGTTTTACAGCATCATTATAAGTTACATTTTAGCTCTTACATATAATACATGAACCAAAACTGGCACAAACTGAAATTTAAGATGCCACATATTGCACAACCATATGCATGTTTAACACACATCACAATATAAACATCTAGAGCTCTTGGAAAAAAAAATCTGTCATTGATTCTTTACATTACATACATTACTTATCTATCTATGTTAGTGTGAGGGCCTTACAATCCTTCTACGTCCCGCTAGAAGTTTATTAAGGCCCCTAGGTTCCTCCGTTGTGCTGCTGGGGGCCTCACTAGGCGCCTCCTCTTCAGCGACGGCTTCCGTGGCACCCTCCGACGGGGCTTCCGTGGGTGCTTCGCTGGGTTCAGCGTTCACGACGGGTTTCTTTCGTAAAAGGGGGTTCGTTCGGCGAACCTGGACAGGACTGCTAGCTGCTTGTTTGGGGCGAACAGGATTGACGGTTAATCGAGGGCGGTTGCGAAGATTCAGGGCCCCTTTGCCTGGTGGAACGGGGGTTGTTTCGCCAGTCTATAAACAAAATACCAAGGGTTAATATTGCACAAAATAATGGAATATTTTGCTATTTTCTAATATTTAATAGTACTTTCGAACTACAATATACATACTCCATTCTTTTATTCTTATTATTTTAAGAAAAATTATATATCAGCGCCGCCCGTATAATTCGCAAATTAACACATACTTTAAATTTTAAACTATACTTACTTTTGGATCGTCAAAAAACACTAGATTTAAAATATTGATAAAATTTCCTTTGTTAAATTCATTCTTGTAATCAATATTATTAGATTATAATTAAAATTATTTGACGTCACTCATATATGGGTTTGTTCCGGCTATAGAATTCACGCTGCTGGGTATCAGACGTATGCACGTAACTGCAACTTTTTTGACAACAGTTGCTGCAACTTGCAACCTACGTTATCAGAAGTACGCAAAGTTGCAAGAAATATAGATTTTTTTCAGTTTCGACGTTGGTACACATGATATTTAATTCCTGTTGTAATTTTTTAAAGTTTAAATCATTTATTTGTATCTGTGGTTTGTATTTAGACGAATAATAGAAATGAACAACCAACTATTAGCTGCTACTACGTTATTTTTATGGTTAGATAATAGTGAGAATGATATAATTGTTATGAGACGCAGAAAAGAAAGAAAAACATGGGTGAATCCGTGGTTACTTCGAAGAAGATTGCATGGTATTGGTGATAACCTTTTTCTTCTTTTTCTTCAATTTAAAATATGGATGTCTCGTATTCCATAGCGCTTCTTCTTTTCTTACGAGATCAATCAAATTTTGATAAAATTCGTCCGATTTTATTTCGAAGCCAACTCCTCCAGCCATTTTTAAATATCTCGTGTATCTCGTACTGTTTACCAGCTGTTTACAAACAAATGTCAGTTTAGGGATTTTTACTCCCTAAGCCCCTTTACTACGCATGCGTATATTGATAGTTGCAGATACGTGTGACTAGTTTTCGAACAAGATGTAAAACTAGTTGCAGGAAAATTTTCGCACTATCACACGTCAAAAGTTGCACGAAACGCTTGAAGTTGCAGAAAATGTTTGACAGGTTGCAGATACGTGCGTACGTGTGATAACCCCTTTAATAGTCGAAAATAGGTTAAGTTTCGCTTACCTTTTCTTCTTCTGCTGGCGCTTCTTCTGAAACAGTTTCTTCACCAGCTTCTGGTGCAGCTGTTGTAGTACTTCCTGCTCCAGGTCGTCCTCTAGCCGCTAAATTAAGTCTAGGTCCTGGTCTTAAAGGTCTAGCTAAGTTTCCATTAACCCTACCCCTAACCGCTGGTTTAGCTGTTGTAGATGCTTCTTCATGACTAGGTGCCGCTTCTTCTTCTTCTTCTGCAGGTTCTTTCGTTGTGCTTGTTGTACCACCTCTTCTCCTCAAATTAAAACTTCCAGGTCTTGGTCTCGTCAATCCAGGTCTCGCCGCCGCTGTAGTGGACTCCGAAGTCTCTGGAGAAGATGTAGTTGATGGAGAAGTACGACCTCTTCCGCCGAAACGATTTCTATTTCCAAGTGATGGTCTTGCGTTGTTGACAGGTTTACTTTCCTCCTTGGTTATTTCTTGCTCTGTGGCTTCTGTTGTGACTCTAGTGCTGGCCCGGGGACGATTTCCGAATCCTGGGCGTTGGAATCGACCTTTAGGTTTTTCTGTGCTGGGTTCAGGTGCTGATGTAGTGGAGCTTGGAGAGGATTTGAACCTGGAACCACCAGGGCGACGGAATTTGCCACGGCCGGCTGGTTCAGCGGTTGTGCTGATTGTTGTTGGAGCTGGAGTTGTAGTGGTAGTTGTGGTGGTCGTTGTTGGAGTTGTTATTTCTTCTGTTGTTAATACTTCAGTTGTGGTTTCATCAGTAGAGGATTCAGTTGTGGTTAAATCGGTTTCGGTTACACCATCCTGCAAAAAAATTATTTTTTATGAAGGACAAAAATGGAAATCATGGACTTATGAGGGGGTACACCCTTTTGGATCTGTTTCCCAAGCGTCATCATCTAAACGGTCAGTATGATCTTTTTCATCTGACATGTAATAGCGAACATTAACGAGCAATGTGTTCACATCAAGTTCAGTTTCCCGCTAGTGTGATACGAGCACAAATGGGGATTTTATTGTACTCACCTCACTTTCTCCAGACAATTTTTGAGTTCCTTGCAAGATGGCGTACAAATCCAAAGCGACTTTATTCATTCCATTGACTTCAGTAGTTACTGTTTCCTCTGTAGTAACAATTCCATCACTATCCGTACTCGTTTCTTCATTATCAGCTAATCGACTCTTCAATTCCTATAACAAAAATCAAATTTATTTTTTTCTCTCACTATTTCCGTAGGTAACCAAGTGTGTCTAAACGTATATAACCAACCCTCTACAGCTAAATACTTTGGGTACCTGTAGGTCCATTTTCTCATTAGGGGTTGCTCCTAGGAACCTGACGGGACCATCTGGAAGTTCTTGAGGGAAGCTAGGACCGTCTTTGAGCTTTTCACCACGGGCTTTGGGTTCTTTGTACGGTTCAATGGCTGGATCGTTTGAAGAATGGGTATTGAAACTGGCACTATCTACTAATTCGAGGGATGGACGGCGGACATTGGCACGGTTTCTTCCACGACCACTAACCTAAAAGATGGAAAGATCATTGTTGTCTTCTTCAGTGAAATTAAACCCCTAGTCAAATCTTGACTCTAATATACTAGCTTTGTGACCGACTTTTACAGGATTGGGTAGTAAGCTTCGGAAGTTTTTTAAAACGGCATAAAATTGAAACTTTTTGCTTAAGTAAAAATTTATTAGTATATTTGAGTTCCTAACGACATTTGACAAAATCAAGTGTGGAAAATAACATCTTGCATGTGGCGTCGGTTATCATTAATGCATTTCTGGAGGCATTCTATGAAGTTTGCTCTTTCCAGCATTGCTCTGTCAAGTAGGAAAATTTTTATAATAATTTTTTAAAAATTTACGACAAAAAATAAATGATTTATTATGGAAAGTAATTAGCCTCCAGTTTTAAACAAATCTGTAGACCCCTCCTAACAGCTTCTAAATGTCACATTGCGCTACTCTATAATAAAATAAAATCTTACTTGACTTTCATCCGCTGTGCTATCTTGAGCTTGCGTGGGCCTTCTTCCTCTACTCCTTTGAGTCGTCTTCGCTTCTTCCTCCTCAGAACTAGATGGCGTTGTGTTAATATTTCGTCCTCGTGGCGGGAACCTAGTATTCAAAGGCAATTTTTCTTCAGGGACTTTCTCTTCTGGCACCTCATGGTTCAATTGCCTTCCCCTTCCCCTGGTTCCACGGGTGGACGGGACGACCTCATTGGCTGCTGGCTCAGGATGCGCAGTTGTCGAAGATTGCCGACCACGGCCGATTGTGTTACGAGCTGGACCATCGTGAGAGTTGGTCACCTTAGACTGGAGATAAGGTTAGGGTGATCCGAAGATTAAATGGAGAGGAAGACAAATAGGAAGATATGGAAGAAGAAAGTTCGAGGAAGATGAGAAGAAAATAATAGAAGAATATACACAAAGATCCAAATTGAAAACAAGGTTTAGAAAATAGTGGAGTATCACTATTGAGAAATTTAAATGTTTTGATAATGTATACTAAACGAATATCATATAAGCACAGTATATAGTTTCCTACACTGTGATATAAGTATGTAGCTTAACAGTAAATATAAAACTCAAAGTTATATTCTTTTAATTAAAAGGGAAAATAAAAGTATCATTCGTTTACCACGATAGCCATGTAAAAATCCGGTTATGACGTATCCGGCCCTGATTATTTCTCAAGATGGACTATAGATGTCGAATGGAGGGTTATACTTTTGACGTCACAAGCAAGAAAAAGATAGTTTACGTAAAAGTTGATATGGAAGATCATAATACAAACCATCGCCATTTTTAAAGTTCTGTCTTTTGTAACTTGTGTTTTGATATTTGAGCTCTACATAATTCAATGTCTTAGGATGGCTTTGAAAACTAAGGATTTCCCATTTGCTATGTATGTTGCAAAAACCTTACACTCACTTCATTTTTCATATTTGACACCATCTTGTTTCATGACACTGATTTGTTTGTATTATAGTAGCTGAGTCACATGTAGTTCGAGGAAAGTATCAATAGATGGCAACACGAAAATATGTCTGTATCATATACCTATTAACTAATATATTGCGGATCCTTTGCTTTTCTTGAAGGAAACACTGTGAAATGGAAATATCATTTCTGCATAAGTCTAACTCACACAAACACCCAACCACGAATTTTGCGCATGCTTGGGAACCTTGACTACTATTGGCTAACGAGGAAATCATGATTACTTTTTGCGAATCACAGAGTTCTGTTTATTAACGACTAGTGCGAGAAATTTTAAATTTAAATTTGAGAAATTAAACAATGTACCTACTATTTATTTTGTATGTAAATTCTTGAATATAAATATTAGTACTAATAAAAAACATTGACATATTCTAGTGCTAAATTTGAATTAAATAATTTACTTTGTTGTACTGTAAAAATAATAGGAATACAATCTGGTCAGGATTAATTTATTTATGTGACAATAAACTACTATATGAAACACAAAGCAAATGCTTTCGAAGTGCAACTACAAACAAAAATGAAATCAACGTCAAAGTTAAACCATGTGCTCGCTGCATCACCAGGGCAGCGTTCCAAAACCGAATACCGAGTTTTGGCGTAGAGTATGATGTGTTGTGTTTTGGAACGAATGAGAGTTTTGTTGAAGTAAAAAATTGAAACTAAATTAAAAATAATTTTAAAAAACTAACAAAACTACTTAAAATTACAACATTAATGTCAAGTCCGTAATAAAAGCGCTTTTATGGAGCACTCTCCTCAATATAATGTGAAAGTACGCTCCATAAAAGCGCTTTTATTATAAAAGTATGCTCGTAATACACGCCAACGTATTTACTTATGTTTATTTTCAACCAAAAGCATGTTTTCTTCCTCAAGAAGGTAAATTACTTTCATATGTTGAGAATCGTGAGCATCTACGTTTGAAAATATTGTGGAGTAATTTCTATACCCTCCTCGTTAGTAGAGTAAGTAGAACATCACTTTGGAGTAAACTCTGGCAGTTTTGGAACAGGTTGAGTAAACTCTGAGAGTTGGATTTTGGAACGCAGCCCAGCCAGCGACGCTGTCAGCGTTAGCCAATAGTAATCAAGATTTCCGAGCATGCGCATAATTGCCGGTTGGGTGTTTGTGAGAGATGGACTTATGCAGAAATGATATTTCCATTTCACAGTGTTTCCTTCACCTACTCTTATGGGAAAGATACGAGCATTAGCGATATATTAGTTAATAGGTATATGGTCTGTATAACCCTCCATTAAAGTAATGTGGAATGCACGTTTAATAATTCACAATAAAATAAAATTTTCAATAGAGTAAACTGACATTTTGAATAACAAATAACTGATGTCAATATGATATAAATGTTAAGCGCTGCAATTATATTTTGTTACTTTCTACACTATACAATCATGGTATTGCTATCTTTGTTTAATGTCAAACGTTTATCATACTGCTTTCATACGCATATTCTAGGGTCGCATAATTCCTGCAGCCGGTTTATTTAATTTTTTTTTTCGCAGTAAATGTTACTTGCAGGAAAAATAAAAAATACGTGTCTTTCCTTTCATGTAGATTAATATACCTATAAACATTCAAAAATTGTGATACTCCCCTATTGAAATATGTACTGAATATTGAACGCAGTTATAAGAAAACCGATGCTCTCCCATCCAAGTACTAACCGTGCCCATTGTAGCTTGACTGTATAGATCACATGCTAGTAAACATACTCATAATGAGAAAAGTACTGATTAAAAAAAGTGTAACATAAAAATCACACAATAATACTCGCCGTCAAATTAGTATGGACTGATGCTCAACTTTTTCCCTTCTCCGCACCCTGTCTCTTGCTCTGCGCTGTGGCCGCTTCTTCATAAAAATTTTCAACATTGCCCATAAATTGACAATAGTGTAGAAATCTCTAGTCCATACTTTTTGACGGCAGGTATAATAGATAAATAACACAAAAAAGTGAAAAAGAAAATACAATTAATTATAGGAAACAATTATATGAAATATTATTAAATATGAAAAGTAAATAGTTAAGAAATGTGTAACTGATATAAAAACAGAAAATAAAAAGAAATACAGAATAATGAAAAAATTTGTCATGCCAATTGAAGAATAGAATATTTATATAATTAATTATAATATTATTTTAGTATGTCTAAACTTTTGAAATATGATTTAACTACGTTTATATCCATTTATATTGAGACGTTTGGAAATTAATGGTATTTACAATGAAAAATGACAAAAATTTCCTGAAAACATTTATTTACTACCCATCCCATAACCCACAAAATATATTTCACATACGTTTAGACACATTTATCCTAATCACCACCCACCTTATTGTCTTCTTCATCGTCATCGTAATAATAGTACACATATTCATATTCGTATTCTTGTCCATTTGGTCCTTTCTTGATTTGGATTCTACTCCTCTTGTTATCTGCTGGTTTTTCATCTTTCGCGGCATTTGTGTCTCTGATCCTCAGCGTCCTTGGGGTAGATGGCGCGCCGGTAGTTAGTATGGAATTCGGAGTTGTGGCAACTGGCGCTTCTTTCTTTTGGCGCGAACGGGACCGGCCACGTTTAGGCTTTGCACTTTCTGGGGATTTTGTTGTCGTGGGACGAGAAGCTGGGGCTTTCGTAGTGGAGGCTTTTGAAGCTTGTATTTCTGATCTGAAATACGGTTTATTTTGTATAGGTTATGTTTGGTTTAGTGTGATATTAGGTTGTTATTTACAAATGTATGATTACACATATAGGAAAGTAGTAAAGTGAGTAATGTGATAAGCTACATTCACAATCAAAACTAGCTTAAAAATTGTAAACATTTTCATGTTGCCATTTATAACGAAAATTTTAACCCGACGCATTTCGACTTCCCATTATACAGATGTCTCTAAAAGATAGGGACATGGCTTAACCACAGATTCCTGAAGCTAAACGAAGACGATTTAACTAAATTTGCTTCTACCGGAAAGTATACCTTTTAGCCAGTATTCTGCTTCAAAGTTCTTCGAAAAAAAAGTTAATATTACCTATAGTACAGAACGCTTTATTCGATTTGGATAAAATTGATAATGACAGTTCATATGGTTACAAGTCATCTTTTACGATGATACTTGTTATTATTAGTGAACCACTCGTGTATGAAACTTAGGTGTCTCAACATTGATTAGAACGTAACTTTTTAATGGTCACGCCGATAACGTGAAATTATTTTTTTTTCAGAAATATATATTCAATAGTAAACTTTTCTCTCTGTGTGTAATTTGTAACATCTGTTACGGTTCACACAAAAAAAAAATTAAATATGAGTGTCTGCACCGCGAAATTTTTAAAATAAATTTAATCTACCAGTCTGTCCAAATGCCAACCATCTAATTTTTAATGCCCGGCATTAACTAGGACGGCGAAACTCTCCTTTTGCCAGAGGAAAAACCGTCCGCAAAAACTGGCAGAGAAGTGATCTGTATATATATCACAGAACGAAAACTAAAAAGGTTGTATTATTCCTAGTGTATGTGTTCTGAAAGATTTTTTAATAATCATACATTATTAATTACTTGGGGTGAGAATAATGAAATTTATTAAGAAACAAATGAAAAAATCAAATTTGTTAAATAAAAATAAAGTTATTGTGAATGTACCTTCAGAAGTTTTTAGTATTTTAGTTACATCCTAATTCTAATGGTAAACATTTTCAACGTGTGAAAATAAATAATACATAGATATAAGGAGTAAGAAACATGTATAGAAAATGAATTATGAAATATTTAGTTATAGGTAAAATTACTACCTATATCTTTTGTTAACATATTCTTTTGCATCAATTGGTTTGTCATTATCTCTGTAAAAATAAATTAATTAACTCTATTATAAATTGATCACTAAAAATTAAACAGTAATTTCATTTTGTTAAAAAATTAGTGTCAGTAGTGAACACCTTTGAATAAATTGTTACTAACTTCATGTATATTTCAAAAAAAAAATTCCCCTACTTGTATTTCTCGATCAACTTCTGCGCATCGATTTTAATACTCCCAGGTGGCGCTGCAGCCTGTCGCTTCACTTTTGTTTTCACTAGTGCTGGTTTTTCCAGGTCCTTTTCTTCTTTATATCTCAGGTTTTCTGGAAATTTGTGCGCTGTTTCAAACGGTCTACCCGATGCGTCGACATTTTTGTCTTTCCTGGATATAGGGTGAGCTTCTGACTGTGAAGTTTTAACGAATACGTATTCTTGGCCGGGGATTGGCTCAGAAATTACGGCTACTTCGGCTACTGTTAGCGAAATTAACGCTAAGAATCTGAAAAGAAAAAATAGTTTAGCACGAAATTGATTCTGAAGGTTTAAATTTGGTGCGAAATTTTTACTTTCAAATATGTTCGGCGGTACCACCTGTTGGGATTTTTGTGAACTATATAAAGAAATAACATTAAATAACTTCAATAACAATAATAATTTATTTTCTATTTTATTGTTATGAAAATCACGGAAAATTCTGTTCAGTCAAGAATGCAAGTAAATATAATAAAGTTACGCAATACGCACATAAAACAATTTATTGATATAGGTGTAGCTGAGCTTTCTAATCTGTGAATATAATTAAATGTAAATAATTGCATACTATGATAATTAAATGACAAGGACGAATAATCTTTACAAAATGTCAGAATTAAATCTTTTAAGTTTTCCGTTGATGCTTTTATTAGTTTTTTATTTTATTTTTGGATGTACAAAAAATTATTAACATTCAAAATAATTATGTATTGTTAATGTTATTCATAGATTTAAAGTTCAAGGTTAATAGGAAATAAATAAAATTATTTACAGTTTATTTTTAAGTAGAGGATTTCGGCGATAAAATTTTAGCGCCGCTTACGGTAACTAGTGTGACAAGATGAGGGCAAAACAATAATAAATAAATAACTTTATTATAAACTAGTAAAATGTTGTTCGTTGGGTAATCGCTCAATAGCAGCTGTAGACACGTGTTTCGCTCTTATTAGAGCTGGTGGGTGGTTATAAATTCCGCCGCTGCGACGTTGTATTTATCCACAAACCGTGGAAATGCTGACCGAAGCAACAAATGTGTGTTTGGCTGCTTACTGGTGCTGTTACAATATGTCTATTTTTATTATCTCTAGTTAATGTCCATCTATTAACTAGCTATGCTGTACTGATGAGCTCTAATAAGAGCGAAACACGTGTCTACAGCTGCTATTGAGCGATTACCCAACGAACAACATTTTACTAGTTTTTTTAACTTTACGCTCGCAATATATGTATATTTTTATTATAAACTTTTCTAAATTACAGATTCAATATCAATATTTCAAATTTGTAAGTCAAAATTTAGAAATTATTATCATTTTTCACACATTTCTTTCTGTTTAGTCTGGATGTCAGCCACTTAGACATTTAATGTATTGATAATTAAGTCTGTAAGTTATTGCCAGCCTACGTGTAGGGTTGATATTTAGTTATGGATGCCGTATGATAATCTTTCACCCTGCACCCCTTAAATATGCTTCCCTGAAGATTATAACCGTTTGCTTTTTGTTAATCTAGTTTAAAGATTCATGCTGGAAAGATTTATTAAATAAATAGGATTTCAATCTTATAAAATATTAATTTATTTTTTTGTCAATGTTTCGGAAATCATTTATTCCTTCAACAGGACAAAAAATTAATAATACAGGAAAGGGAAAAATAAGATGCTGGTCAAAAAGAAAAGGGAAGTATAATTATTTCTTTTTAATTTGTTTTTAATGACATTATATAATGTTAACGATATCCGAAACGTTGACCAAAAAAAAAAAATAAAATAATAATAAATTAATCTTTTGCAGGACTGAATTCCTATTTATTTTAATTATTATATTATGTTTAATTTTGTTTCACTTCTGATAATGTTAAATGCTTAAAAGTTAATTATAACAAAAATCTTAACATGTTGGAAGCTATTGAAATGAAAAAACATTCTCAAAATTTATTAAACACTGATTTGTCGCCACTACAGAATACACTACTAAAATTTGTCAACCCAATTGTTAAATATCATTCCTCAAATTAATATTATCCCTAATTTACTATTTTATTACTTATTTATATTTTATATTAAATTATCAAGTATGATAAAAATATTGTGACTGACATAAAAATTTGAAATAATTTTGACATATTTATAAATATTATGTTTATTATATTATTGTAGTACAATTAACGATGATTGCATTGCAATCGAAATGTACATTTTGTAAATAAAAAATAAATTGTGAAGAAAGGTTTATTATTATATTTGATTTATTTTGTTTAGTTATGTTTAATGTTCGTTAACAATAAGTTGTAAATAAATATGTAAATAAAATTTGTGTGTCCGTCTCCATAAAAGTGTTCATCAATCATCCTGTTAATTGTTAGTATATGAGTTCATTCTTGAAGTGATCATTCAGGTTCGGCGGTAAGGGTAAACCAGTTGTATTTAAAAGGTATAAGACATATCCAAATGCCATTTTTTTCAAAATGATTTCAGGAATATGCACTTAAATTTTTGCGCTAGTCCTAAATTAACTTGTCAACTGTCAAACTATTGCTTTGACGAGTAAATCTTCTACATTGTAAATCGGTGTCGGCAATTAACCAATCACTACCTAGGAAATATAACCCTATTTTGGGTAACGCTCCACTGTTATGGTTGAACAAAGTATACTTTAAGCAGACAAAATAAAACTGGAGAGTTCCGCATTAATAAAAAGAAGACGGGAAAATAATATATGAATGTAATTAATATTAAAAATCGCATTTGAAACTAGAGCATATCAACAAATTAAGTATGAAATTTCATCGTTCCAATAACTTTTTCTGTATCACGAATGTGAAATTTCTTCCATTAATTTGAAAGCTACTGTTGAGCAAGTTCAAGTTCACCAACGATGGCCACTTGTCAAACTCGTACGGAAACAACGTGATGGATGATGTTTTCTCTCTTTCGTTATACATTTATTATTTCCCAAATGTTGATGGATAACAATAAGGAAAATATTGACCCATTTAATAACTTTCAATAATATTAATTTCTTCTCGCCTTCATTGTGTAAACAATTGACTACATTGTTGAGAGGATGAATTATGTCATAAAGAAACGCATCTTCAATAAGGCGAAAGTAGGAGTTTAAATGTCAGATGATTAGAATGGTGACCCAAAACTGGAAACCTTTATGAAATAATGTGAAATACGCATGAACTCAAAATCTTACACATATGATTGATATCAAATAGTTCTTAATTTTGTTTTAATCATTTGACATTTTGCGCTTTAACATTGAACTTTTTATACCGTGAGTATTTTTTAACGTGAAACATTGGGTTTGTCACATCCATGGTTACGACTTGACATATGATTGACAGCAATGTATTTGCCCGTTCCATTTAAAATGAAACATAGGGAACGAATTTGACATTTGATAAGACGTCAATAGAGGTTAATTTTGTTTAAATAATTATACCTGTATTCTAAATTAAAATTAGTTGTAGAAAAAATATAGTGTGCATCTTGTGCGCGAGTGGTTTTCTGACTCGGCTAAATTTCTTACAATATTTAAATATAATACTTCTGCCAAATTCATTCCCCATGTGTCATTTTAAATAAGACAGACAAATATATTGCTGTCAATCAAATGTCAAATCATAACTTAAAGGAAAATTCAACGGTTATCTGTCATATTGACAAGATGTCATTAGAGGTTATTTTTTTTTAAAATAATTATACCTGTTTTCTAAATTAAATTTAGATGTAGAAAAAATACTATGTGCATCTTGTGCCCGAAATATGTTTAGTTCTCTCGAGTAGTTTTCTGACTCCGCTAAATTTTTTACAATATTTAAATATAATACTTCTGTCAGATTCGTTCCCTATGTTTCATTTTAAATGGAACGGGCAAATAAATTGCTGTCAATCAAATATCAAGTCGTAACCATGGATGTGACAAACTCAATGTTTCACGTTAAAAAATACTCACGGTATAATGAGTTCTCCATTATTTTTTAAAATTTCAAAACTTATAAAAATATATAAATATGTATCATATAACTTTCATGGTCAATAAAATTGGAAATATGAAATAATAATAAAAAATTTTATAATTACAGAGTGATCAAAAAGAAATAATACAGTTGGCAATACTATTCCACAGTTTACACAACACCAGGTGAAAGCGGTAATACTATGAGACTTGTCATTTTGACAATAAATACAAATAGGTTATGTCAAAGCACGAACCTGACAGCTAATAGATCAATCCAGAACAAATGAATTTCGTGAGGGGCAACTGTCTGAAATAAATTTCATACATAATTTACTCAATGATGGAGCCATGGAAAAATTTACGGTTTAATTTTATGAATGAATTGTATCAAAATCAAAATTTCTCGATATATAATTAAATAATTTTTAAAAATATTCAAAAGTGAGGTTAAAATCACTCCTGTGGAGGGCAGGTGACGTCATTCTGGAATGGTCTATAGAATTTTGAGTGATTGAAATGCATTAGATTATTGCTAATGGTTAATGTAACAAATAAAACAACCAACAACCATTTTAATAAAAAAATATGCCCATATATAAATTTTCAAATGTCACTGTCAACAACAGGAAATCAATTTTTATTTTTTAGTATCAGTGTTACCAATTTCAGGTATTTTTTTATTATTGCCAACTGAATCAGTTCTTTTTGATCACTCTGTATTTAACAAAGAAGCTACGCATATTATAAAGTCCAAATTTGATTATTAATGTGTCATTCAACATATCTTTCATACAAACAGACTTAATTTCTATTTAGTTGAAATTGTATTCCAGATTTCAATATTTGGTTAAATATTTTAAAAACTAATATTTTTTTTTAATTTGATAGCTGCTATCATACAATTTTACGGTCTAGTTTGAATATAAGTTATCCTTGTTTTAATGGTATTTTAAAAATTGGCGCTAATAAAATTTACACCACACAAATCATATTCAACCGTTGGCAACACTGCAAAGTATTCCCTCTTATCTACCTAACCTTATTTCCAAACGTCAACCACACTACCATGAAGTTGCAGCTATCTGTCATATCATAATCTCTGCAACCTTTGTATGTTAAAATACATTTTCTCAAGAACAAATAACAAAATTACGGGGAAGGTCAACATTCAGCTCTTGTGTAGCTGACCTTGATAAAGAAATTTCTCCACTCTTTCACTCTCAATGGTCGGCTCAACGGAAGGACGACGAGTACCGGATGTTCACGCCCTGGTTTCAGAAGCAGGGACTTCGCAAGGCGTTCAAGATTGCATGAGTAGTGAGTGTAGTCGATACGATATAACTTATTAATTTTGTGGACAGGCAGACAAAGACATGGAATTAATAGTTGGAGACATATAAGGAACAGGGGATATGAATTATAGGAATTTGTGCATGACACGTACTTGGTAGGTAAGGTAAGCGATAGGGAAGTACATTATATCGCACAAAATTATGAAACATCAAAATCAAAATTTAAGATCCTTTTTTCCAGCATAGCATATTGTGCAGGTATAATAAAAAATCTGTTGTGGCCAGCACAAAACCTTCGTCAATTCGATGTATTTTGTATATATCCCATACCAAAAGTTCCTTGAAAAAGATTCTGTATATCCTATAAAATTGTAACACGAACACACTATTTTTTACAAATTCTATACCGAAAGTTCCTTTCCCTATTTTATTAGGGGTCGCTGTTTCTTACTCTTCTCTTTTAATCATTCCTGTCCAACGCATCTTCTTCACACAATTCTTCCTCTCTCAAATCTTCTCCTACACAGTCCTTCCATCTTCTTCTCTTTGGAGGGACACTCTATCCCATTCACACATAACTTTCTGACCCTATACTTTCAACTTTGGTTTTGCATTTGACACTGACATCTGTCAATTAAATTTTTCTGAATATATCTGTTGTTTCCATAATTTTAACAAAGCTGACTAATTTTTGAAAGTTAATCTCTCTTAATGTCTCTATAACTCTATATCTATTTAATATGAACGAAACTGTATAATTAAACCTTATAGAGAATAAGATATTCTTTCATATAGATAATCACAAAATGTCGATAATATTTAATTACGTTTTTTCAAGAAAAACTGTTAAAAACTTCAAATAAGAGTACTTCCGGTGGATCAATTATAACCAAAATCTAATCAACTCTTCATATAGATGTACAGAAGAGGAATACGAAAGAATTATAATTTTTAGAATTGTAGGATTGGAGTTATCGTCGGAGAAAAATTTGTCACACACGGACATACACACACACGGACACACACACACACGGACACACACACACACACACACGGACACACACACACACACACACACACACACACACACATACAGACATCATCTTAAAAATAGTAAATTCGTATTGTAGGGACCCTAAAACGTGCTTATTCATTAAAAACTCACCACCGAATTTTTTGACCAAAGACAATACCTTCCTTACCTAAAGGTGACGGAAGGTAAAAATAGCATATGATACACACGAGCCATTAAAGCACTCGTGCCTTTAAAAACAATAATTACTGGGCACGAAAACAGAAAACAATTGAAGTACTATTATAATTATTATACAGTTATTGTTTTTCTTATATTTACCGTTTTCTAAACGTATGAATGATTCATAATACAAAAAAGTTTTCCTTTTGAAGCGTGGTATTGTTGATTTTAACCAACGGTTTTTCTCATTGAATGCAAATTATTAATTTTAAAATTAGTCAAATGTTCGCTACACCCACTTTTATTTCATAATTCCTTTCGTAAGATTGGAAATATCAGAGAAATCTTGGTACTTTACGTAAGTTTCTGTGGTATGAATGACATAATATTGATAAAATAACTTCTAACCATATGTTAAAGTTGATATTCGTGTGACGACTTCGCCACAAGAAAAGAATTTAAAATATTTTGTTATTGATGGCACGCCTATTTGGCTTGAGTTCAGTAAATTAAAATTTAATTCGCGTTAATTTAAATGAAAGCTTTTCGAACAAGAGTGGAATACTCAAATTTTCGTTCAATGCTCTTGTGAAAACAAGTAACTACTTTCTTTTCTAAGTAAATGAAGTTGGCAATAGTAACGATCTTCATTTTTATGGAGTTACCTTTTGTTGAGATGCGTACAAAAAGTTCTTTCTACTTTCGATTTTTACGGAAATATTATTGTTTTGATAACAATGTCTAGTAGATAAGTAGATGATACAATTTTTCCACTTATTTCATCATAATCAACCGAGCAAGAAATTGTTTAAGTGTAGAATAATGTCATTATCTATGAGAATGTTTGTATTCTCGTATAACAATTAAGTAACGTTTGTTTTCGTTCTGCATTGTTGGCTATGGTTATGTTTGGTCTAGATATTATTCAATTATTATGTAAGTTACACTTGTGAGCCTAAATATTTTTGCGTAATTAAAATTTCTACATAAAAACATAAAATTTCTAAATGGAAATTGATTTACATATTGCCAATAAATATTTTAGATTGATTTAGGTTTCTAATTTGCACAACAGGGTCAATTTTTCAACCAATACTTTTTGAAATCATATTCTTCTTTTCCCCCTGATGTTAAAGGTCTGGCAATGGCATAAATTAGTTCTTTTATAAAAAAAAAATAAAGGTGAAATCGAAAGGCCTAAATGGTCCACGTATGTTGTAAAATTCTTTAATTATGGACGTTTTGGGCTTAAGGCAAGCTGTTTTGACCTCTCGCATGGTTTACATGCTGAGTAATCTTAACTTCTCTGTCTTATTATTTTGTAGCTTCTGTTGATGATGAGAACGTAGTTCTCGAATTACGTATGGTTTTTTTTTTTTTAATTATTGATAAGGTTCAGGGATTTTTCTTTTTAGTTACCTTTTCTTTCTAGTTCCCTAAATACAAGAAGTCAGAATTTTATAAATAACGATCAATGTTTTTTAAAAGGTAGGTCCTATTAATTACTGGGGGTGACTAAAATTTTGAGTAAATACTATCAGTCAATGTTTTTATCTTTCATTTTTGTTTACAGGGACAACAACCTCACAATGTATAGAGAGAGAAACCATATAATAATTATATCTTTATATTAAATATATTTAAAGCTGAAGAACTCAAGATACAAGCAACGAAGAGATGCACTTTCGCTTCATAGGATTATTCGAAAACACCACTACTCTACGACAGCGTTTTTGATTGAAATCAAGAGATAAATTCATTTTTGGCAAGCGTTTCACAACAATAAAGTTTACATTTGTAACGATATTGAAGCTTGAGTATTCCGACAAGTAAAAGTAAAAACCTTGAATGCGAATACTGCTAGTAAAGTTTAGAGGAATACATTAGAATTCCAATGATTGCCAATGATTGAATATACATCTATCAGTTATTTATTACTAAATATGAACCGCTTCTTGACATGGAAAATACTTACTTGTTTCTTGGATTATATTATGTAAAATACGTATCATCATGTATTTATTGTCAGTTTTTTACCTCTCGCTAAGAGAGGTATTGGATTCATGCTAGAATTCGCATATTCGGATTTTAGTGAATGAGCACGTTATTTAACAGCATCAGTTTTGATTAGTAATTATCGAACTCAATAAAAACCAATTGTTTGTTTATTTAAAAAAAAAAATGACTGGCGCCCCTATTTATATTTCACAGCGATGTTGGTTATTTCTTGATTCGAAATTGGTAGGTACACGTGGAACATGACTCATATTTGGTTTTAAATGTAGAGGTCGTTTTACAAGTCAACATTAGATGACAAAAAAGTTTAGCCTTATATTTAATCCTGATCTTATCTTACACATTGAACGAAACTAACATTGACGGCGCTCCAAACAATATCAACATGGTGCCTGACACTCTGACAGACATATATTAATTATTAATAAATTGTGTTACTATTTATATCATCTGTTATAATAAATAATCTATAGTATTGTCCAAAAATATCAGTACATCTGCTGATTTGTAAAAATTCTTAATTAAATTATTAATAAATATTTATACAGGTTATAATTAATCATATACTGCAATATTTATTCTGAATTAAAAAAAAAAATGGAATAATGGCACCAAGAAAAAGAATTCCGTAGAATATTCGTGTGAAGAATAATGATTTGTCTGAAGACGGCAATAGCCGCCGACAAAAATAGCAAGAAAATATTTCCTTGAACAGTGTCAAAGCACTGTATTATAAAAAAATATGTTGTGGTCAGCACAATACATCTCGCCATTTCCGTTTTGTTACATAAGTATCGAATTTAACATTTCTTGTCTTGCACACACAAATAATTCTAATTATATCAATTCTTTTATTCTATAAGGAATTTTGTCTTACTCTTCTAAAATGTTCAATACGGTTCCAATTCATTGACGGGTATTTCTTAAGAATATATGTACTATTACTATTAATATACATACCTACCTACAATTTTAAATATTTAATTAATAATTCAATAAGAAATATTAAATGTACTTCTCAGAAAAAGATTTCAGTAATGTCAGTAAAACTGTTGATTTTTGTCATTGACATCTATATGTCAATTACAAACTTTTGAATTTGACAACTGATTTCCTTGGTGTAGCCTGGATAGTGCGATTTATTGCAACAGATTATTCTATATATTATATTTTACTTATCTCTAAATTTATAGAAGATATTATAAAAATTTTAAGTGTATTAGATGGAGAATTTTATATTCTTAAATATTTGTAATAACAAATATTTTCAAAAAATAATATTTAGAAGATTTTTTAAGAAACTACTACTTCCGGTTGTCCAATTGTTACCAAAACGTTTTCAGCTCTGCCCATTAATCACACACTTCCGCACACATAGACATCATAAAAATGTTATAATCGGATTCTAGGGATCTTAAAACTTGCTTATTCACCAAAATCTGAATCCAATACCTCTCTTAGCGAGAGCTAATTATACATAATTGATACCGTAAATGCTTGCTCATATCAACCAAGTATTAATTTTTCAATAGTTTAAAATTCTATTCTGCACTTATCCAATTCTTATTTTTATTTTATAAAAAAAAAGTTTTGTGGAAGATTTGTTGATATAAATAGCATATTAATACCTCATATTCTCTAACAAGTGTTATACAGTAGTCTAGTTTCAACATTCTTGTCACACCCATTTACATAGACTGTGTTTGTTTGTATGTATTTGTGCCCTCGAAGTTACGCATTGCGAAAGGAAATTCTTACAGTACAGATTGCTGCCGCCATTGTTCGACGTTATTGGCAATTTGTTAATGTGATTCATTTAATAAATAGTTAGGAAATTAGCTGCAATCGTCGAAGACTCCTACACCAAGAAAAAGAGATTCGTCAAATACTCCTACACCAAGAAAAAGAGATTATCACATTTTTACCTTCAGTCACCTTTAGGTAAGGAAGGTATTGTCTTTGGTCAAAAAATTCGGTGGTGAGTTTTTAATGAATAAGCACGCTTTAAGGTCCCTACAATACGAATTTACTATTTTTAAGATGTCTGTATGTATGTGTGTGTGTGTGTGTGTGTGTGTATGTGTGTGTGTGTGACAATTTTTTCTCCGACGATAACTCCAATACTATAATTCTAAAAATTATAATTCTTTCGTATTCCTCTTCTGTACATCCATATGAAGAGTTGATTAGATTTTGGTTATAATTGATCCACCGGAAGTACCCTTATTTGAAGTTTTTAACAGTTTTTCTTAGAAAAAAGCAGTTAAATATTATTTTTTGACATTTTGTTATTATATATATTAAAGAAAATACTCTTCTCTATATGGTTTGATTATTCATTTTCCTTCATATTCAATAGATGTAGAGTTAAAGCATTATAAAGAAATTAATTTTCAAAAATTAGTCAGCTTTGCTATTTATCATGGAAACAGCTGACATAATTATTTAAAAAAATTTAATTGACAGATGTCAGTTGTAAGTGCAAAACCAAATATGGAAAAAGTATAGGATCTACTTAGTGTAGTTTATGTTATAATTTTATTGGATTTATAGAACCTTTTCAAATGAACTTTTGGTATGGAATTTGTAAAAAATAGTATGTGTTCGTGTTCGATTTTACATGATATTATATAGAATCTGTTCCAAGGACCTTTTGGTATGGGATTTGTACAAAATACATGGAATTGACGGAAGGTCTTGTGCTGGCCACAACAGATTTTTTTCTTTAGAATATGCAGACATTGTTGATGTATTTATTTTAATAACACCCGGGTCACCAGATTGGCAACCAGACACTATACGCACACGGCAACGCGATCCCATATTATATTTATAACATAAAATGTTAAAAAATGATATTTAACTACGTTTTTTCAAGAAAAACTGTTAAGAACTTCAAATAAGGATACTTCTGGTTGAACAATTACAACCCAACTATAATCAGCTCTTCATTTGGATGTAAAGAAAAGGAATACGAAAGAATTATAATTTTTAGAATTGTAGTGTTGGAGTTATCGTCGGAGAAATTTTCGTCACACACACACAAACACACAGGCATCATCGTAAAACTAGTAAAATCGTATTCTAGGGACCGTAAAACATGCTTATTCATTAAAAACTCACCACCGATTTTTTTGTCCAAAGACAAAACCTTCCTTACCTAAAGGTAATACAAGGTAAAATATCAACATCAAAAATTCAAGCAATTATTATGTGTCATAGTTTAGTAATTTCTTTTGCTGTTCAATTTTTGTGTCATAATCGTAATTTCGGGTGCCAGTATCTAAATGAGATCAACTACTTTTCTTTTGCAATTTGTAATTTTAGATGACTTTGAAGTATTCACGAAGCGGCAATGAATGAAACGATGAAGAAATTGTGTAGATTGTAAGATAGACTATACTTAAATAGGTACAGTAGTTGATTGTAATGAGGTGCTCGTAGATAACGGTGTTATTTGTTTAGCATTTTAAAAGAATTTGACAAAACGTGAAGGCTAATTTTTACGGAATAATTTAATGTTTTTATAATGCATTTCTTAAAGGAATTTACTTAAAAAACACTTATAAATAAATATTGCTTGAAGTGTGTTTTAGAACAATTTAAAAATGGAAATACGGAAGAGGAACTGAAATTTGTGTCAGCAACCAATGTCAAATGGCAAGTAGTAAATTTTAATGTAAATACTTTCAAGAAAGTAACAATATTATTACATATTTATGATCGCTAATATGAATAATTCTTCACTTTTAATTTTATTATTTTGCAGAAACTTCTCGGCATTCTGGTTTTATAATTTGTTCAAAATGTAAGCCGGTCGACTATTAACGTATAAACAAAAATTTTGAAAAAAATGTTACGCTCCAAATTTTATTATTAAATAACGACTAATCTAGATGTCATTGGACGTAATAAATACATAATAGTCAACGTTTCAAAAAAAAAAATTATTCCTATATACCCCGATTTTTCATACTTGACTGTTGCGTCATTAATTGATGAACAGCAAAATAACAAATAATTATATGTTTATCTCTGTCGTACTTATGGTTTCCTATATTCTGTCTTCCATACGTATATCTAATATACGAACATCAAACTATGACGTAACGGTCAAGTGTGAAAAATCGGTGTTTATTTGATCTTTGATAACTTTTTCTTATAACTTTTGTTACATGCGTAAAGCTAGGTTTCCACATGCAAAATTATTGGCGCCAATTTGTCGCCAATTTTATTGCGCAAATTTTAATGGTACCAGAATACGTTTTCACAATTCCTATCAGTTTTCAACTGACACCCGATTAAAAATGGCGTCAATTGAGTTACTTCAAGCAAGCATTGATATGATATACAAATTTTATCTGTCGAGCTCTAAAAAATACTTAATATTTTAGCTTTAGCAGAGTTTACATCAAAATCTTTGACTGAGTCAGACATAACCTCAACAATTTTTCTCAGTGCATCATCTCTGTTATTTCGATCTTTATGGTATGAATTTATTTTATTATATTGCTAGTTTACCTCCAGAAACTGAATTATTAGTTTCGATGACCACTTTTTTAAAGCTATTGCCATTGCATTGGCGTGTGGTGTCTCTAAATGACGCTAAAAAGTATAAACTCCTTCATACTTTTACTGGAGCAGTCTATTAGCGCCAGATGAAGTATGTATGTATGTTCCCATATGCAACTAAGGGTATATTCCAAAAATAACAAATTTTAACCGTGGTTAACCAAAAGTGTTCCAATAATATCAAATGGTAAAAATTGTACATTTATGAAACATGGTTCCGGTTAAAATGGTTGCAACCGAAGCGCACCAACGCAACCATGATTTTTCCTAGGTTTTGCCGGTTCACATCTTCTGTCCTTTTTCATAAGATGCCAGATTTTATAGGTTAGTGTGGTTAGATATTATTTATTGACTCTTTGATGTTTGCATCTATTTTCTACGGTTTACATTGTACGTATTTTAATTTTCCACTCCATAATTTAGGATTATGAAAGACGATAGACGTAATGTTTTGAAAGACAATTTTAGGGTTCCCGCGAATGAAACCGAACTGTTTCACTAATAATAGTCACGTGACTAGAACCAGTCGGTAACCGAAACCATGGTTTTGGTTATTATATTTTATTTATGGAATATACCCTAAATTGACGCTAGTCTAGTGGCGCTAATAATCTTTGCATATGGTTGTGTTTTCTATTCTGTTTTTGCTTTGCTGCCTCGTTCTTATTTATTTACAATTAATTATTTGTCGATAATAACAATGAAAATAAATAACGGAAACAAAAAAACTAGAAACAATAAGTGATTGAAACAATGCTTGAAATAAAATGTACGTACAAGTATTAACGGTATAATATAAACCTAACAGTATCGTTAGTGTCGTTTTAACGTAAAGTAAAAGTGTTCTTCGTTCGTGGTTTAACTTACATACACCTAACCGCAAAATATTTCCAATGACAGTTATATAAGCACTTGACTAGGCTTACCGGTTCGCCACTTTTTACTCATATTTGTAGAAACTGTAAATAATTATAAATATGCATATTATTTTCCTAATGAAGGTTGCATTTAATTACCTAATGTCAAAAACCTTTCTAAATTCTCCAAAATCTAAGTTGATCAGTAATCAGTTAATCGTGTGGCGTTCTCAAAAAAGAAAATCAACTTGCTAAAAAGTTTCGTTTCAAACATTGACCTTAATGAAAATTAATGCCAAGAAATCCCACCCAAAGTTGATTTATGCAGACCACTCCTTAATTTTTATAGCCAAATTAATCATAACAACAATGGAAAAATAACAAAAGATAACTGTCAGTTGAGAGGCAATTAATATCCTTTTTAATTCTACTATGTTGAGTTTATAAAAGAGTAGGTGCAAAAAAAAAATAACAAAAAAGAATACCGTATGAAGAAAATAGTACGAACCTAAATATTTACACTCATACGTTGAAAGGATTGTAAAAAATAGATAAGAATATAAATAAAAGAAAAACATGCAGAAAAAATTATTGTTTCTTTCAAATTACTTTTACTTGAAATCGTGATACGACGATTTCTTGCAATTGCAGTGTTACCAACCTTATGATAATTGCTGTACATATAATACAATATAGGTAGGTGTACGATAGTAAATTTGTACAAAAAATGACAAAATAAATATGGGTAAAAAGAACAAACTAAACAATTCGGATGAAGAATATTGAAATAAAACATAATTTTGAGTGTTCTTTACGATAACCTCAATGTTTGAAAGTTAGCAACATTGAGTGTCAGACTGACAGTTATATAAATATAACCTATAAAATAAAATATTCTTTTCATTTTCACAAATTTTCGACTTCAAATAAAACTCGGTACTGTAGTTCCTTTTTATCACTCATATGGTTTATTTTCCTCGGCTTTACGGCCTCGGCAACTAAATTCCATATTCGTGATAAAAAAGTAGAATTTCAATACCTTGATACATAATAAATAACTATTATATGAAATCGTCACTAAAATGCACAAAACTCGTCATTAAAAATTTAAAAACTGGCACTAAAGTTTATATTATATGACGATTTCATGCAAATGCAGTGTTGCCAATCTTATGAAAATTATTGTACATATAATTTGGGCAGGTTGGTGTACAATGTACAAATGACAAAAAATATGTGCAAGAACGAAGTATATAATTCCGAAGAAAAAGTTTGAGATAACACGCGTAATTTTGAGTGTTCATTTCAATAACTTCAATGTCCGGAGGTTTGCATCACTGAACATAAGTTCGTTTGTATGACGAACATAACCTATAAAAACAAATATTCCTTTCATTTTCACAAATTATCGATTTCAAATCAAATTGAAGATGCACCTGGGCACTGAAGATCGTTTTCATAACTCATATGGTTTATTTTCCTCGGCCCTACGGCCTCGGAAACTAAATTCCATACTCGTGATAAAAAGAAAAAGAACTACAGGACCTTGATACATAAATTACTACTTAAATATCAGAGCCGTGAGTTTCTCGAAACGTTCGATATATATGTAATAAAAGAATTTTAAGTAAAAACTTTTATATTATACCTTGAGCAGGCGAAAAACAATTCCTCAACAAACAACCAGTAAAAAATAAAACCAAGAATAAAACTGATTTATTTTTTGTGGTAAAACTTTGAATTAATTTGTCATTTCTTGCTGTGCATGCTTTCGCATTAAAATCAAAAGTCGTAAACCCAATACCAGCTCGTATATTTTCGATTTAATTTCACTTATGCATATTACCACCGTTGAAAGTTAAGCAAAAACACACAAACACACATCCACTTTCTGTTTATGTAGCTCAGTAAAAAAAATCACCTGTTCTACGACTCCGAATCAAAGGCTGCTGATCTTTCTAACTGTTTCTTGTTTCGCGATAAATAAAGACCGATTTTAACAACTTTAATCTTCATCACTTAACAGTAAGACTTAATTAATCATAAGTTTTTTCTTATTAAACTCTCACTTTGGAGTAATTTTTTAAAGCAAATTAAATAAAGATTTCGTGAGGTCAGGTACTTTTTATGAAATTTTTTTAATTATTACATTTCATTTTAATTTTCTTGCAAGAAGTATGCAGAAAAAATGTAGAGCATATCAATTTCATCTTGCAATATATGATTAACAAAAAAAAATATTTTTTTAATTCAGAAATTATTTACAATTCATCACTCAGTTTTAAAAAATTAAAAATAGTTTAAATTATTAATAAATAATAAATATATCATCACGGCATATTACCCATTACCAGGTATGCTAATTTGGTTTGTATGCAGATTTCGATAATGATAATGACGTGCGGGTGTTTACCAGACGTCACCTTACGGGCACCCATAGCTGGCGTGGAGTGCACCACAGGGATCACTTTTGGTGTCGGCCGGAATAGAACCCGAGTCACCAGATTCGCGACCAGACACTCAGGCACACAGCCACGAGACCTCATATAATAATAAATTATGATTGATGATGAAAATAGTGACGTGAAAATATTTACAAAGTTGTAAATCTTTGTTCATAAATTTGTCACTAGCACTAGTTCATAAATTTATGACCTTACCTTAAATAGGACTTCATTCAAGTTCCCAATAAAATTAGTTCTACAGTTTTACTTTTAATTTTACATTATGAAACATATGGGAAAAGTCTTCTTAACTTGTAAATCACAAATTTTTGCTCATAAATTTGACTAGTTCATAATTTAAGACCTTAAACCGGATTTATTCAATAAAAATATTTCAAGTTTCAATATATGAAACAATAATTACCATCCAATAAAAAATAAAAAATCTTCTTGACTTGTTTATGACCAATACCTACTCTTTGTTCATAAATTTAACGTCACTAGTTCATAAATTTATGACCTTTATACCGCACTTAATTCAATAAAATTAGTTCAATACTTTACGAAACAATTTCCTCCGAACAAAATATTTTAAGAAGTCTCATTTTTCACTTGCATATAAATCTTTGTTCATAAATTTGTCACTAGCACTAGTTCATTAATTTATGACCTTACCTTAAACCGGCCTTTAATCAAGTTTCCAATAAAATTAGTTCTATAGTTTTAATTTTACTAAACAAATGGGAAAAGTCCTCTTCTTGACTTGTAAATCATAAATTTTTGTTCATAAATTTGACGTCACTAGTTTATAAATTTAAGACCTTAAACCGGATTTATTCAATAAAAATATTTCAATATATAAATTTAATTTATGAAACAATAATATCCATCCAATAAAAAATGAAAAAAGTCTTCTTGACGTGATTGTGATCATTACTCTTTGTTCATAAATTTATCAACGTCACTAGTTCATTAATTTATGACCTTTAAACCGGACTTAATTCAATAAAATTAGTTCAGTACTTTACAAAACAATTTCCACCAAACAAAATATTTTAAAAAGTCTTATTTTTCACTTGCATATAAATCTTTGTTCATAAATTTGTTACTCATTAGTTCATAAATTTATGACCTTAAACCGTACTTAATCCAATAAAATTTGTTCAATATTTTCAGTTTCACTTTATCAACAATTTCCTTTCAATATCATCTATAAATATTAGTCCGAAAAAAATGAAGGAAATCTTCTTGTTGACATATAAATCTTTGTTCATAATTTTATGACCTTAAACCGTACTTAATTCAAATTTCCAATAAAATTAGTTCAATATTTTCAGTTTCACTTTAACAATTATAAATATTACAGTCCGAAAAAAAAAATTTAGGAAATCTTCTTGTTGACTTACATGTAAATCGTCCTCATCCTGTCACACACTCACGACTTCACTACGTCCGCAAGACTCGGCTATACTTGCGCGACAAACACAACTCCACGGCACTTTACCGTCTGGCTCAACTCAACCTGAGTGGAGCACTTCCACATCCATACCTTCCCACTCAACTCAAGCGCACCAACAATCAAATAAACCAAAACATAGGTTAGGTTCTCCTCTGGCACAATATCTTAGGTTAGGTAAGGTTGGGATTGCTTGTTAACAAGGTAAAGGGGTGCAGAACAAATATTGTTGTAAAGTTAAAACCTCGTATCTCTAATTTTGGCATTTTTGAGCTACTTGATTACTTCGTTCTAATTTTGTGTTTCTTTTACATAATTTAGCTAAAAGAAGACATTGTAACAAAAAAATGGAGTATTACTTAATTACTATAACTTAAATGACAATTTAAATGTTAGGAGGTGCAATCCGGCATAAAATGACTCAAAAACTGTGGAACATAACGAAGTAGAAAACACAAATATTTAAAGAGAGGTTATGCGAAAGTAGATAAATCCCAGATGGTAAGTTAGGAACCTGAGATTATTATAAAAAGTGGCGGTAAAATATTCAAATGTGAAATAAAGACAGGTTATGTTAAGGAAGGTAAATTGTAGTGTAACAATGTAAGGGCAGAACATTAACAAGCAATTCTAAATTATAGTTTCGATAACAATATTTCACCTCTTTGTAAGTCAAAATTTTGTTAAGAAATAATTATAATTTCTCCCACATTTCTCACTGTTTAGTCTGGATGTTAAACACTTAGGCTGGTAGCACAAGCGTGGTTCTAACACCGGTGTTAACTAGAACCATGTCAACGATTTGACACATACTTCAGGTTTGTTAAGAAAACAAGTGTTGCCAATATATTGATCAAGTTGAAAATTTACTGACAGCCATATTCAATAAATTTGACCTCGTTATTTAAAACTGTTTTTCCTAGAAACAAGTTAAAAAACAAATCAAATTAAATAATTATAAATAGTGTCGGCAAATTTATTGAATATGGCTGTCAGTAAATTTTCAGCTTGATCAATATATTGGCAACACTTGTTTTGTTAACAAACCTGAAGTATATGTCAAATCGTTGACACGGTTCTAGTTAACACCGGTGTTAGAACCGCGCTTGTGCTACCAGCCTTAGACATTTAGTGTACTAATAATTAAGTCTATAAGTTAGTGCCAGCCTACGTGTAGGGTTGATATTTAGCTATGGATGCTGTATGATAACCTTTCATATGCTTTCCTGAAGATTATGACCTTTTGTTTTAGTTACCCTAGTTTAGAGATTCATACTGGAAAGACAAAGGATCTGTGTTGGTCTCCCATGTTCAAGCGACGAGTTTTAGTATTGACTCGCGTTCTGCGTGACGCGAGTATTTTGGCCTAGAGATGCATCAGCATCTTTAGGATTTAGTTATGTTTAATTTTGCTCAGTTATGTTTAATGTACCTAGTCGTTAATAATAAGTTACAAATAAATATGTAAATAAAATTTATTATAAAAATATTAAGTTTATCCGTCTCCATAAAAGTGTTCATAATCATCCCTTTAAGAGTTAGTATATGTGTTCATCCTCAATGAAGTCATTTAATATTTCTTATTTTATTATTTAATTAAATATTTAAAATTATAGAAATGATATTACTTAAAATCGCTATTTTCCAAAATTACTTAATCTTTTTGTAAATTTTAATAAACAGCAAGAAAAAGATATATTACAAAATTTATTAGTAAATAACCGAGTGGTAAATACGTGTAAAATCATAAAAATGGTTATATTTTATGAATCATAAAACACTTTTTAAAAATGTAAAGGTAAAAACAGATATAAATGTCATATTAAATCAGAATATGTAATGAACTATCTTAAAAATAATTTCTTTTTATTAAATTTATAATACATAGTTCGAATTTTAAATGGCACAGAAATGACCCTTGTGGTGCACTCTCAACGCCAGCAATAAGTGTCCGTGATGTGACGCCGGGTAAACGCCCGCACGGTAAAATATATCGTCATCATTACCGATGTCTACATGTGTTGTAGATACTGGCACATCCAGTAATGGGTAATATGCCGTGATGATATATTTATTTATTTATAATAAATATTACAGTAACTTACTGTAAAATATTATTTTGTAAAATTATTCTTATTAATATTCTCGAGACATCAATGCATAATGAGAACGGAAGCTTCATTGATATACAATACTAACGGAAGGAAGAAATACAATACTAGATTATAAATGTATTTATTCACAACCAATATTCATTTTCTGCATTTCTTCCTAAAGGATGTAATAAATCAAACAAATATTTCAACTATTTTAATAACAAATGATCTTGAAGATTAATAAACAACTTCTGTTTTACGCATAAAAATAAAAATTTATAGCATTAATTAAAGTTTCTAATATAAAATATGTAAATTGGTCCGTAAACTTTAATGTTATATAAACAAATTAACGAAAAGATAAAAAATGTGAAATTCGTGCTGATATTCTAACTGAGCCATCAGCCATCGTTATTTGTATGAAAGGATTTTTTCATTAATGTCATGGCCAGTGATGTCCACGTCATTTCTTACAGCTATTCGATAATAATTGCACAAGTTTTATCTAACAGTTCCTTGCGGTTTCCCAGACAACAAAAAAACAACTTTTTATTTATTGTTTACTTAGAAAATCTTAAAAGAATAACCATATATAAATTGTTCAATCAGTTTTTTATATTCTTGGCAGTTGACATATAAGTATTTGTTAATTGGTTTCGTTTCTTCTTTCGATTCTTTTCTTTTCTTATTTTTTTATTTCCGCTAATTTGCTTTCTTCAAGGTTCAATTTGTGGAAAAAGTGGATAAAATTTAACGTCCTTATATATCTGATCTGAAATAATTGCTATCTTTTTATTTTTCTGTCTGCATTCTGTCATTATTAAAAAAATATTTGTAATTGTTTTTTCTTGTTGCATTTCGTTCATCCTGTTTAAAAATCCTTGGCATGTGCAAAACTGGTGCGATTATGCCTGAATACCTCTAAACTTTAGAGTCTAAAGGCTGGTTTATGATGAATTTAATTTACGAATTTATAATTTAGATTTTAAAATATAAACGTACTTAAAACCTATACCTACGATGGTTTATGAACGATTTAGAAATTTAGATGTGGAAATAACTATATTTTATATTTCCAAATGTAAATATAAAATTTGACTAATTACAAGAAAACTTCATCAAATATGGCGGTGTACCTCAGTCTATGTTCTGGTGACAAAGGGGTTGTCATCATACGTTTCTGTAATTTAAATGCAACGAGAGATTGCAAAGGAATTAAATAAAGGCACACTCATACCAGTATACTTGATAAATTGTTCATGATCTTCTTCTTTCAATTTCTGAAATTTGAACTGAACATCATAGACACTGATTGATCAAATCTAGAATTTCAAAATCGAAATTTTAAATAAAAATTTCCAAATATAAGTTTATAAATTAAATTCAACATAAATCAGCTCTTAGTCGTACGAGCCCAATTTGCTGGAGATGGGAACTCGGTTAACGATTATATTTTGTTTAACTGTTGTACAACCAGTCAAAGATGTGTTACACAAAATTTCTATTTAGGGGCTCGGAATTGTTTGTAGTGAAAATAGAGTATATATTAACATGGGCTTTTAAGTTAGAGTAGGACTTTGTTAGTTAGGTTAAGTTAGGATTTTGACAGTTAGGGCAGAGTACAAATTTGACATTTAATGTGAGAAACTTTGCGCATGTAACATTTAAATTATGTCAAATTTTTCTGGGAAAATTTTTTACTAATTTCAGGAAATTTCATTTCATAACTTCATCTAGTGTAAAAGGTCAAATTTACCAATTAATAACGATGATTCACTTTATGTACATAAATTTAAATTATGAAATTACAATCTTATTTCATTGATCGTTGATCTTAATGTTCTTGATTATATACATCACGAACGAAACCAATTCTAAGTTAATGCAACAAGTCGAACTTGCATTTTAGCTCATAAATTAGAAACAAGGATGGTTAGGTAATTTACGATTTACGAAGATCTGTTAGTGAGGTTGACTTTTGAACTTTATGGAATTGTTGGTAATTCGCATTTAATTATGAATCTTGAAATAATTACTAAGAATAAGTATAATGTACAAGTAAGATTATATTTATCAACAAATATAATAAAGTAATGGAACATTTAAAGAAACATTCAGGGTAGTGACGCGAACACCAAGTAATGGGTCAATTTCCGAAATTGAACGATGAGGAAAAATTCCCAGAATTTTTTTTTGTTTGTTTGTTAACGAAGTAGGCGTAGGTAAAGGTAATCATGCAGTGCAGAAGAACAATCGTCAAGGTCTAATATTGCCAGAAAAAAAATCAAAAAATTAAATCCGGGAAAAAAATTAAGATATTTCTCTCTGTAAACCGGGTTTGAAGAAATTTCCGGAAATTTTCCCGGAAAATAAAAGAATTCCCTGCTGGAATTTTTCAATTGCACATCACTACGGAACACCAGAACCTAGGACTTTAAAACTAAGTTTCCACATGTAAAGATTATTGGCGTCACTAGACTAGCTTTAATTTAGTTGTATATGTATCATTGCGTTAGTATGAAGCAGTTATACTTTTTGGCGCCATTTAAAGACACAACACGCCAGTGTAATGGCAAAAGCTACAAAAAAAATGGTCATCGGAACTAATAATTCAGTTTCTGGAGGCAAACGAACAATATCCATCCCATTAAGATCGAAATAACAGAAATGAAGCATTGAGAAAAAAATGTTGAGGTTATGTCTGAAGCAGTCAAAGATTTTGATGTAAACTCTACTAAAGCTAAATTATTAAGTATTTTTTGGAGCTCAACAGATAAAATATGCACTAGCATATTATGAAAACATATGATGGTGCCACTAAAATTGGCGCCATAAAACTGACGACAAATTGGTGCCGATAATCTTTGATCTTTGCATGTTGAAACCTAGCTTTGGTAAAAAAAGCTTCGAATAGAAATTGTAGAGCTTAAAATTCTGCATCAATAAACAAAACTAATTTTAAAATATTAATTTATATCACTGTTTCAATATTAACCATTTCGTTTTGAAAGTATATGTTATAATTTTATCTTTATTTTACATTCTTCGTTGATTTGTTGATTACAATTTTTATGCATTGAAAAACAAAGTAAAGTGAAGAAATTGCTTCTTATTTATCGTGTAAAGTAAGTTTCGTTTTCTCAGGTAGCATTAGATTACAAGATTTACATCAAGTGCTTAATTACATAAATAAGGATGCAATTCTCCTCAGAATTATCTCTTGCACTTTTCACTTCACTTGTTATTTAACACAAATGAAGAATCAGTGTTTTGTTAAAGAGAAAGTTGTCAAATCGAAACATCTGAATGCGTAATGCAATGGATGCTTAGATCATTGTTCACTTGTTTAAACATTCGAATCTTCAAATTCTTCACATTTTTTAGAAACTTTTTACTGAAACAATTGGGTAATAATATTTGTTTGATCTAAAACTTTCTACGTATATTTGCAATTACGAAACGAAAATCTTTGTAAGATTTTTTGTGCATATATAAGATTTACGCAATGATTGGTATTTAAAAATAATTTACTGTTAAATTCAAATGTAGACAAATTTAATACTACGTGGCATAGGTCAAATAGAAAAACTGGCGATGAGTATTAATTCATTATCAAGGAAATAAAACGGGTACTACTTTTTATATTCATATATTAAAAGAAAATGTAAAATATTTATTCAATAGTAATTATGAAAGAATTTTTTCAATCAGATAGCATTTTTTTAATGCATAAATACATTTGTATTCAGTTATACGCAGTTTTCTACAAACAAAAAAAAAAATACATTCTTAAATAATTTATGATCCTTCCTCCGTATTGTTTAAACAAAACAATTAAAAATATATCTCCCTGGAAATCTTCAAAACAGTACATCTAGAAAAAAAAATCTGTTGTGGCCAGCACAAGACCTCTCGCCATTTCCATATTAGGCTATATAAGTATTGTACATATTTGACATTTCTGATACACACAAAAACACATATCTTCTTTATATATTTTTAATTCATTCTATTCACTCTTATTCTTCTAATGTTCGAAATTCTTCCAATTCATTGATGAGATTGGCGGTATTTCTGACGGGTATAATATCTATAATTATAAATATTTAATTAATAATAAAGTAAGAAATATTAAATGTACTTCCCAGAAAGTCTTCAGTAATGTCTCTGGCTTTTCGACATTCACATTTATCTGTCAATTTCAAACATTTTAATTTTTCCACTTGTTTTCCATGGTCTGCGAGATAAATTTACACCTTATTATTTTATACATTTATATGTCTCTCTATCTTTAACTCCACAGAAGATATAAAAAAAATTAAATGTATTGGATCGAGATTTTTATATTCTTTCATATTAGTAATAACAGAAATTTTCAAAAAATAATTTTTAGGAGATTTTCTTAAAGAAACTATTACTTCCGGTTGTCCAATTGTTGCCAAAATCTAATCAGTTCTTCCCAGGAATTTAATTCTCTACAACATTTATATAAAGAATTTTGGTCTAAAATTAATTGGCCACTTTTACACCCGGTATAATAACGTGCATATTTATTAAAAACTCTGCACCGAATTTTTTGACCAAAGACAATACCTTCCTTACCAAAAGATGACGCAAGGTAAAAAATAATTTCTTCACAGAAATTTATCGTAATAATGTCACCATTAACAGAATTCTTTTTGTCCAAGATTTAAGTCTTTGTTCCAATCAAAGGCATCAAAATCCAAATGCCTCATTTTCTCCAAAATTTTCAAAAATCCAATTTTTATACATTTAGGTACATTTCAACGCGCTGATTCTAAATTTTCAAACCGCAGGTCGATATCTCTTTTCATTCTCGAGATATTTCCATTTCAAATTTTACCCATTTTTGGGCTATAACCCTAAAATGGGTCGAGTACAAGCCTGGCGACTGCACCATTCGATTCTATGGGCAAAATTACATGAGTATATAAATTTTCATTTTTTTTTTAACAATGTTTACAATTTCTAGAGTAAAATAACTGAAAATTGCCAAAATCTGAAAAAATGGCAAGGGGTACACCTTAGATTTTTGCGATTTTTGGCCATTTTCAGTTATTTTGCTTTAGAGATTGTATGCGGTGTTCCAAAATTATGAAAATTGGTATACTTATGTAATTTTGCCCGTAGAATCGAATGGTGATATAGCAAGCCAGGGTTGTATATCCACCCATTTTGGGGTTATGACCCAAAAATGGGTAAAATTTGAAATGTAAATATCTCGAAAATGAATAGATATAGTGCGCTGAGATGTACCTACATATATAAAAATTGTATTTTTGAAAATTTTGAAGATTTTGGAGAAAATGCGGAATATGGGTTCTGAAGCCTTGTCACCTGACTGATGATATTTAGAAGATTTTTTTAAAGAAACTAATACTTCCGGTTATCCAATTGTTACCAAAATCTAATCAGCTCTTCCCAGGAATGTCAGTTTGAGGAAACTGCAGTTAAATATTTTTTAAGTATTATAGTATTTGAGAAACAGTCGTTCCAACATCCGCACACACACATCCACACACACAGACATCATCGTAAAAATGTCATAATCGGATTATAGGGACCATAAAACGTGCTTATCCACTAAAATCTGGATATGCGTTTTTTATCATGAATCCAATACCTCTCTTAGCGAGAGGTAAAAATGAATCTCCATCTTAACTGCCTGTTGCTATGTAAATGAAGCCAATAAATAAATTTCGAATGTGATTCTCAGATATTTGACCTGCCTTACCAAGGATAACTTGACTGCGACGAGAAATTAACCACCTCTTAAAATATTTGTTAATTTAGTAAGATTTATCAACTTAAAAAATTGTGTATACTAGTTTTTTAAGGATTGGTTTTTATATCATTAAAAAGAAACAAAAATGTAATAGAAAAACAGGATTTACTATACAGCTTTTTCTACAGAATATACAAAAAAAGGAATGCAAAAATGTACCAATGGTAGTGATAAAAAAACAGACATACGAAATATTTTAGCAAATTACGTGAATGAAGTTACTATATTTGTTTTTAAACTATGTAGCAAAATTAATTCAAAATTGAGAATTTTTTTTTAATTCAATCGAAGATTCAAATTTATCGGCAAAATACACAGAATAACATAAATTAACGAATAAATTCATCATCACTGTCTTCTACCTAGCACAACTTCTTCAAAATACAGTGTTCAAAAAAAAAACTAACTAACAGAGACATGTGCGCATTTTTAGCTAAAACTTTCAAAATTTTCAAAAATTCTTTATAACCCTAAAAATGATGGAAATATTGACTTGCTGATATCACCATTCGATTCTACGGGCAAAATTACATAAGTATACCAATTTTCATAATTCGCAAAGGGTATTTTGCGATTTTTGGCCATTTTCAGTTATTTTACTCTGGAAATTGTATATGTTGTTCAAAAAATTTGAAAATTGGTATACTTATGTAATTTTGCCCATAGAAATCAAATGGTGATATCAGCAAGTCAGTATTTCTACCCATTTTAGGGTTAGCCCATAAATGGATGTTTTTGGGATCCAACTTTAAACACAAATATCTCAGGAACGGGAACGGATAAAGATATCGACCTGTGGTTTCAAAATTTGGAATCGGCGCGTTGAGAAGTATCTAATATTGGCCAAAATGGGTATGTCTTTATAGAACAGCGACTTAAAAATGGGTCGAGATACTAACTTGGTGAAACCATCAATCGATTCTACGAATATAACTACATATAAAATAATTATATTATACTATATTATTATATTTATTATATAGATTTAGAGATGTAGAAGAATAATCTGATGTAATAATCGCACACTCCATACTATATCAAGGAAACCAGTTGACAAATTCAAATGTTTTAATAAATGGTTTAATTATTTATATGAACGTCATTTATTACTCTAAATAAATCAGTGGCTGAATGCAAGAAAAACCAATGTCAACATTTCATACCAGTACGTACTTCATTAAAAAAAACACAATATTTATTGAAATTTAACTTCATATTAAGCTACAATATAATGTTCTATTTAAAACCAATGGTGCTCTGAAAAGTGAAAACAATTTCTCGCTTTACAACATTTTGACAATCTCTGTATCGTTCGTCGGTTGTTCCGCCTCCAAGGCCGTCTTGTTCACTTTCTTTCGTTTGTATTTTTATTTTAAGTCAGCAATCTGGTTCTGAATTCTTACCACAAAGACATTAGGTTAGCTAAAGTTGGTTTGAAACTCGTGTGACACACTTGTTACACGTTCCCTAGGTAACCATTTAAATCGATTCGCTTAACGGAGATGTAATTCATGACATGTAATTAGTAATTGAAGATTTACATCATAGCCATCTTGTTAAAGGATAAGAAATTGATTCGATAAACTCATCAATCAGATGTCAATAATGATTATTAATTACTAATAATTGTTGATTATTATTTTTTTTTTAATTCTAGGAATATTAGATTATCAAATTTTTATTAAAATATACAATTAGGTATTCAGGTAAACCTGCTAGGTAAATTTCTAGGTTCTACCAGAAAAAATATGTGAATAACATTTCAAGCTTTAAAAAATATAATAAAATTAGAAACCCGGGTTCGATCCTGGCCAGTGCAGACTTTTAATAGCACAAGTGATCCCTGTGGTACACTCTCCACACCAGCCATGAGTGCCCGTAAGGTGACGTCTGGTAAACGCCCGCACGGTAAAAATATATCGTCATCATTACCGATGTCTACATGTATTGTAGATACTGGCACACCCAGTAATGGGTAATATGGCGTGATGATATATTTATTTATTTTTATTTATTTATAAAACTAAAGTTCAAAATTATTACATTTTTCTTATTTTTACCTCCCTCTGCCCTTGGTAAGGGAGGTATAGTGAACGTGCTAAAAATCGCATGTCAATTTTAGTAAATGACCACATTTTAAGGTCCTTAGAATTCAATTTTAACATTTACACAATGACGTCTATATGTATGTGTGTGTTTGGATTTTGTCACCATTTTAACTCAAATACTATCACTCAAAAAATTCTGAAACCTTGTATTTCTACCTTATTCTAATATGGACAGAAGCCATTAGATTTTGGTGTAAATTAAGTAATCGGATACGGCACTTTACTTGAAGCTCAAAATATATTTTCGATTTATGTTATAATAATTAAAGATTATTAAATTTTCTAGAAGTGTGCATTCATACTTGTTCTATATATTTTATAGATAATTAAATAAAATAATCTATTTTATCAATCTCGGAGCCTATGTTTTAAAGATTAGTTACTCAGTTCAGATTTCAATTGTATGTAACTGACAAATAAATGTCACTGTCAAAAAAACCATCATTTCAAATTATGAATGGTATCATTTTTAGAAAGAAAATTATAATAGAAAATAAAACAATAGTTATATTATATGAATGCAAAGAAGCATAATATAGTCTCCAGCATCAATTAATATGTAGGTACGTATTTAAATTAATATGAGTTAAAAAAAATTTACACTCGGTTTAGTTTCACAAGAGAAGTATATTTTTCCTTTATTGTACAATTTCGCCAATGGGGTATTCCACCATAACAACAAAATTAAGAAAATTTCAATTTAACATAAAGTATGGCTCAATAAATAATAGTTAAAACAATGAAAACATTTTTTAAATAATTACTTTACGAGATATTTCACATTTGCTAAAAGGGAAAATTGACGTCATATAATTGTTATCCTTCTCTCGCAGCGTACTCAGAGCAGTGTGTGTGAGAAAGACAAGTATAGAGGAAATGTGACGTTACACTGATTTCTCGAAAATAAAATACTCTGAAACTAGGAACAATTAAGATTTTTTAATACTATGAATTACTTCAAAACTGAATGAAGTTTTATTTAAAATAATAAAAAAAATTGAGTGGAATACCCCATTGCGGCATCATCAGAAGTACTGGCAGGAGGGTACAGATTTTTTCTTCAAAAATTATAGTATAAATATTGCATAATAAAATTCTGTAATTTTCTACGCATGGAAATGTAATTAGAGTAAGAATCAGATTAGAATAAATACCATGCACATTGAAATTAAATTAAAATCATATTTAATTATTGTAATTATGGAAATTTCATGAGATTTTCTATTTCACATGAATTTATGTAATATTACTAATCATTTAAATAATATTCAAGTTATTCTTCTTTTATTGGATTGAAACGGATATGCATAAAAATAAACTCAACACATTTATTTTTAACTATGTCCAACAACAGCTTGCAGCCAATACTGATAAAATACAATAGTACCTAATTTCATATTCATTAAACACCGTGTATTCTTATTCTTCTTCTACTGTATGTAAATATTTAATAATAACTTTCTTGCTCATAATTCAATTTAATAAATCCATACGCTCTCCTAAATAACAACAATAGTAGGAAAGCATTAAAGATAATAACATATAGAAGAAAATAATTGTATGGGAACAGATGATTTACAGTATTTCATCTCTCGAGATCTTCAGACCTCATTATATGCTTCAATTAATTAAAACAATGGTAGGATAGTTTCTTAATTGATAGTTTGAAATGTGACTGTGCTTCTAATAGATAAATTATTGTAATGAATGAACTAATGAGATAAAGATGTTGTGGTTCATGAAATAAACTCATAGCTCTTGAACGAATATTTTACCTTCATTCGCCTTTAGGTAAGGAAGGTATTGTCTTTGGTCAAAAAATTTGGAGCTGAGTTTTTAATGAATAAGCACGTTTTATATGATTTTACTAGTTTTACGATGATGTCTGTATGTGTGTCCGTGTGTGTGCCTGTGTGTGTGTGTTTGTGTGTGTGTGTGTGTGTGTGTATATGTCCGTGTGTGACAAATTTTTCTCCGACGATAATTCCAATACTACAAATCTAAAAATTATAATTCTTTCGTATTCCTCTTCTTCCATAAGAAGAGCTGAATAGATTTTGGTTATAATGGGGTATTCCACCATAACAAAAAAAATTAAAAAAATTCAATTTAACATAAAGTATGGCTCAATAAATAATAGTTAAAACAATGAAAACATTTTTTAAATAATTACTTTACGAGATATTTCACATTTGCTAAAAGGGAAAATCGACGTCATACAATTGCTATCTTTCTCTCGCAGCGTACTCAGAGCAGTGTGTGTGAGAAAGACAAGTATAGGGGAAATGTGACGTTACACTGATATCTCGAAAATAAAATACTGTTAAACTAGGAACAATTAAGATGATGTTTTATTTAAAATAATAAAAAAAATTGGGTGGAATACCCCATTGGTCAACCGGAAGTTCCCTTATTTGAAGTTTTCTTGAAAAAACGCAGTTGAATATCATTTTTTACATTTTATGTGATTATCAATATGAAAAAACATCTTATTCTCTATACGGTTTGATTACACATTTTCCTTCATATTCAATAGATATAGAGTTAAGAGTTAAGAATTATAAAGAGATTAACTTTCAAAAATCAACAAGCTTTGCTATAATCATGGGAAGAAACATCTGATATATTCAAATTATTCTAATTAACAGATGTCAGTGTCAAGTGCAATTTACATATTGTATGTTCGTGGTATAATTTTATTGGATTAATAGAATCTTTTCCAAGGAACTTTCGGTATGGAATTTGTAGAAAATAGTATATGTTCGTGTTACAATTTTATTGGATATATAGAATATTTTCCAAGGAACTTTTGGTATGGGATTTATACAAAATACATAGAAATGACGGAAGGTGATGTGCTGGCCACATCAGATTTTTTTTATTACTTTAAAATATGAATTGAGCCAAAATCATGCATTATAAATATTATGTGGCTTAATGTTAAAATAGTCAATGTCAACATTTCGCCATTTAAGGAATTAATAATTTAACTAATAAATATTCATCATTGCAAAAAATGTACAGGTACTTCTGAATAAAATCAAAACCATCAAAACGAAACTTCTGGTACCACCTATAGTGATCATTTCTGAATTAATATTTTCATATTACATTTATTTTATATTGCAAAATTGATTGAAATTGCCGCTGAGATTCTTTTCCTAGCTTAGTAATACTATAAAATTATATTCCAGGCGAAACAAAGCAAATTAACTCTGATTTGAAACAACGAACAACAATCTAAAAATAGAACTTTGGTTTGTGCAAGTCTGTTACTCCCTAATGAAAACGCGCGCGGAGAAGAACAAATACACGATTTACTGATATTTAATATTATCAATTTATTTGTAAAAATTATGGATCGATGATAATTGTGCAGCCATCCAGCGACAAAAAAAAAACTACACATATATATTTTCAACCAATGTCAACATTTTGTACTAGTAAGTAATTTATTTAAAAAATATTAGATTTTCGATGAGCCAGACTTTTTATCATTTAAATTAAATTGAAAAAATCTGATGTGGCTAGCACATGACCTCCCGCCAATTCCATGTTTAAAATAGCAAAGAGCATTAAGTAAAGTTTCACTTCCGATTGATCGTTTGTAAACAAAATCTACTTTGTTGTTCCCATAAATAGAACGGTTTGTAATACGAAATTCTGTTAAAGCTTCAAATTAAGTACTACATCCGGTTTATCATATATAGTCAAAATCTAATATGTTGTTTCAAATTATATAAGAGTATTAAATACCAACTTTGCGAAGTTTTGGATCATTAATATATTTTAAGGAAAAATCGTCACACACATTATTGTCAAAATCATCACCAACTTCCTTATGCTCTAAACGCAATCTGTGTAAATTCTTCGCCGTACCTTATCCATTTCGTAAATGTGTAGTTGCAAACTATTATTTGACACTTTGAAATCACGTTCTTATTGAGAGCTGTTTGATATATAATGCTGCAAACATCAAACTTAAATCGAATTATCTTGTATATCTAATATATATGTATGATGGAAAATATATTATTTTTACAAACCTTAATTTCATTAGAATCATATTTAAACTACTAAATTCTTCTTAACACGATTTCATTATTAATTTTAATGAAAATTGCTTCGTGACAGTGACATTTGTTTAAATGTGTCAAATTTGTTATTAAAGTATTGTTTTTGTTTGACGCAGAGGCAAAGTGATGTACAAAAATAAATTATTTTATAATATAATATAAAGTTATTTCAAGTTATTTACTAAATGCTATTATCGTAGAATTGAAGATTGTGCCATTATATTCAATTTGTATTGGTAAAAGTTGCTAAAAAATTATATTCAATGATTTTTTTACAAGAATAACTGTTAAAAGCTTGTATAAATGATACTTCCAGGTATTCGATATACACTAAAAACTAATGAGCTCTTCCCACATTAGTATAGAATGGATATACAAAATTTCAAATTTTTCTGATTGACAGTATTTGAGTAATCGTGTCCACAAGATCCACACACACACACACACACACACACACACACACACACACACACACACACAGAGAGAGAGAGAGAGAGAGAGACACACACAGACACACACACACACATACATACCTACAGACATCATTGTAAAAATGTTAAAATCGGATTCTAGGGACATCAAAACGTGCTTATTCACCAAAATCTCTATATCCGATATTTAACACGATCCCTATGCCACCGTTACCTAGGATAGCGGGAGGTAAAAATCTGGGAGAAACATAACTTATGTTTACACATCAAGGCTGCAAGACCGTTATATGTACCTGATACTGATATTGTAACGTTTAAACTTATTTATTCTTAAGCAAGGTCGAGTATCACAGTAGCCAAAGAGATTAATAAAATGCTCACCATGATTCATTGTTCAAATTTCATTTACTATTGGATTTATTTCTTTCAGCAATTATTTCAAATATTTAAATATTTACTTAACACCTACCACTAATGAAAGGCATATTAATTATTTAAATTTAAATATTTTAATTACAAAAAATGCAAGGACGAATAAGAAACTGGATTAGAGAAAATAATTAATGTAATTTTAATATAAACCTAATTTTTATAATGAATCGATTTTTAATATGAATTTTGTTGACTTAATCCGTTAAATTAGTTTAAAATTTGAATGATATTTTTCAATTTAAAATTATTGATCTTGACATTTAAGTTATGATTTTAATTTATTATACTTACTTTTAACTTAAAAAACGAATTGATAAAAATAAAAATGATCTTTAATATTATTTTAAAAGTATTTTCTGAGAAAAATATTATTCAGTACTTCTTGTAAATTTGCTATATGTTCTTTATTAAGAGAAAGACTACGGAAAACCTTCATATTGCGAGGTCAGAGTCAGAGTTTTATATCTTGAGTGTCGTATTATTCATGAGAATGTGATTTGATTTGAAATCGATTGATTCCGTTGAAAATACTGAAAGTCGGACAATTTCATGAACTTTCAATTTTGGCCTTCAGTGTTTAGCTAATTTTGACAATTCAGGAAATGTTTAAGAAAAAAATATTGATACCAAAATAATTATTTGAGAGTAGGAAAGTTTTTTTATTGTAAATTAATTAAAATGTATTTATATATGTTACAATTTGTAGCAAATTTTAAATTGTTATCATTCTGATCAAAACTTTTTTTGTACATACAAATAATAAGTGAGGTTACTTGGTGACATTAAAAACAAGTTATTTACAACAGGAAAAACAAAATAAAAAGCTGATTGTATGTGATTATATACTTATTATACTTGGTCAAATTATATCAGAGTGACAATTCAATAGTTAGGTTAGGTTGCCTTAGAGAAAGTCTACCATTTGTCAAACACTCAATCTAGGTTAAGGGTAGGTCGATACTCAGTTCATACAATTATAACAAATTCGAAAGCTTATTCTTCTCAGATGTTCTTCTCTTGTTTTTTACACGTCATAAAAACAAATGCGCTTTGGTTTTTTGGTTTTGTTTCTTATTAATAGTTGTTACAAAATATTCAACTGAGATTCTCTCGTAATAAAGCAAAAAATAGTGGAAAGATGTAGCATGAAGAATTAAGACATAGGCGCAGCTAAAGATTTTTTTCCAAGGTATTCGAATTTCATAGTCTAGCATTAACATCTAAGCGCACTATATTTTATTGAAGACTAAAATTAAAGAATATAGTACACAATTCACTATATCAAATTGTTTCTCGTATGAAATCCAGTGTGAAAATTATTGCACTAACCTTAAAAACTGTCCACCTGTCAAACACTCAACATCAACAGATTCCAGATTAAACGATGAACAGGACGATGTGATGTGCGCTGTAGTTTACTGCGCCGATATTGGTTCAATCATATGGTTCGCAAAATAACGTGATATATTAAAAGTCTGTAATAGATGATACAATATCTTTCATATTAAAGCTATGTCCGATGTTGCATTTTGACATTTTTTAGGATTTAGGTCTTCGTCACATAAATACAACCATTGGTTTGTATGGCATCCAGGATGGCAACACTAGAACAATAAAAATGAGTTATACAGTTCCATTTAAGTTGATGATTCGGATTAAATGTTAATATTATATTTTAGAAAATAGAAGCTAAGAACCTATTTTTTAACAGTAATTTTGAAGTTTTGTACATATTATAGCAACGAACAGGATTTGTTTAATTAGTGCGCGTCAACTTCAAGGCATAGTGTGCTACTGCAAAACCCTAAAATCTAATTCCTAAAATACTAAATTACTAAATAATAACGTTATTTAGGGCATATAAATTTAGGATTTAAATATTACAGGGTGGTAAAAGTACAACATCGGGCACAGCCTAAGATTATTCTAATACTACATAAATATTGACTCGTGTATATAGGCTTTAAAATTTATTTTTAGAGTAGAGGTGACTACCATAGAAGCGAACACAATGAAAGAAATTGTACTGACCACCTGTTAGGAAGGTAAGTAATCACTTTTTTTAAATTTAGAAGATTTGCCTTGTAGTAATAAACAATTAATAATAATTTTTAATTATAATGTACCCGTCGCCACGCGAAACAGTTTTCAACTGTTCCAATTGCATACCGTGAGTATTTTTTAACGTGAAACATTGGGTTTGTCATATCCATAGTTACGATTCGACTTTTGATTGACAGCAATGTATTTGCGTATCCCACTTAAAATGAAACATAGGGAACGAATTTGACAGATGTATTATAATTTAAATATTGTAAGAAATTTACCCAAGTCAGAAAACTACTCAAGAGCACTAAACATATTTCGGGCACAAGGTGCACACAATATTTTTTATACAACTAAATTTAATTTTTAATTAAACAAAATTAACCTCTAATGACATCATGTCAACATGACAGATAACCGCTATAAGTTACGTCTTGACATTTGATTGACAGCTATGTATTTACCTGTCTCATTTATAACATAGGGAATGAATTTGACAGAAGTATTATATTTAAGTATTGTCAGAAAATCACTCGGGAACAAGGTGCACACAATATTTTTCTACAACTAAATTTAATTTAGAAAACAGGTAGAATTATTTAAACAGAACGTCCACTGACGTCTTGTCAAATGTCAAATTCGTTCCCTATGTTTCATTTTAAATGGGACGGGCAAATACATTGCTGTCAATCAAATGTCAAGTCGTAACCATGGATGACAAATCCAGTGTTTCACGTTAAAAAATACTCACGGTATAAGCATTGAATCGTTTTTCTGCAATAAATTGGACTGGCTGAATTGAATGTAAGTGAAATAAATAATTTGAATTTAAATATAATTGTAAATAAATGATATTATAACGTAAAAACTTAATATAAATACAAAAGACACATTACTTATCAATAACTGACAAAAATATTTTACTATCAATGCAGTTGCCCCTGTCTGATTAAAACGGACCTCAAATGGATGATATTCAAGATGTTCCACCTCCAAATAATGTGCCTGTTTCGATTATTGTTATATTATTTTATCGAAATAAAACTTAGATTCTTATTTAACCTTAAAATGTTGCTGCGGACAGATATTTGAAAGAAAAAAACTGACAAGTTTAAATAAGAATACAAATTTTCAAAAATGAGTTTAGACTCATCCCTTGAATCTACGCCACTGCTTCATGGAAGACTCTCACTTTATAACACGAAGAAGATTCTGTGACATTTCGACTAGTCACATGATCAGTAATGCCAACAGATGACCTCAGATAGTCGCCCAACTTAACACTCATTACTTCGTATATCTTTATCATGTTGGCAACTCTTTTGCTCGGGTATACTCACGGTGAAAAGTGAAGGGAATACTGCATTTTATATATGTAAATTGCCAATAGAAAGTATAGGCTGGGCCTCTGAAGAAAATCTGGCGTATATTAATAATTCTTCACTGTATTGTTGCTTGATCGAAATTCCTCCATTGTAAGATGTGTAAATTAATAAGTATTTGATTCGAAAGTGGGACTCAGAGTTGATGTTTTGGCGTGGGGCATAATTTTTTTATAAATTTGACCTTGGGAGGAATGTTGGGTTTTACCTAATTTGAACATAAATTTTTACATATTTATTTGGTGATAGGTACATTTAAATATGTAAATGTACAGATTAGAGATTTCAACAGTGCGTTAGAATAGATATCTGACACAAATATTAAATTATTAAAACTGCTGAAGGAACAAATAAACTCCAACAGATTTTTAATTGTTTTAAAGATCGAAGGACTATTTTCGAGTTATGGACACATTTTTCTAATCGGCGGTTTCAAAATTTGGATTTAGCATGAAATTCTCTTTCATATATGTACCTATTACACGATTTTAGCCAGTAAGTAGTTCAAAAATAAAATGCACTTGAATTCCATTAATTGTTTTTATATATATTGACTATATCGAAATAAATAAATAAATATCATTCATTAAATTATAAACTAATAAGAATGCGTTATTTTTCTTAGTTTCCAGCGGTGAACGAATATACGAACGTTTGTATATTCGAATATACCTACCTTCGAATATTCACTTATAGCTGCGTTTAGTTATTTTGTTCTATCAAATCTAAACACAGTACCTACTAAATAAATGAATATGTAGTAACTTTCAGGAAAAAAAAAACATGCTTTTGTGCTTTAAGTAGATATCTGAAATGCCATTGACAGCTCCGAATGCACCGAAACGAATAACTAAACGCACCTATTGTTTGACAGCAAAGCCTTATTGAAATAAAGATTTGACAAGTAACATTCAGTTCAGGGAATACTATTCAGCTATTTAATCACAAGTCCAGAAACTGCGTTGTTTCTACTGCGAGTTTATTTAAAAATACGAGCATTTCAATATTACATGACAACATTTAAAAATATTGGTTATGTGGCGTACAGTTGACGTTTCATGCAGAAGAAATTAGACTGCATGCCTACATGAAATTTACTGTTTATTTTAATTTCTTTTTATTCATTATATAGTCTACTTATATACAACTCGACAATAAAAAATTCTCGACATATTCAACGAGTTGCCTTTTGGAAATACCACGAGACCTTCACGTTTCGTATTTATCGAAAGTAGAACTAAAACATTTTACCTTTTTGAGTTTTGTGTTAATTTACTGCTCTAATCCAAATTTAATTATAAATGGCAATTACAAATAAAGCTTTTGTTTATTTTTTGTTATAAATCCATGGCTGCCTAGACTAATAGCTCATAAAAATTGTAACTTTATAATTAATTTTAACGTTTATATGAAGAGCTAGAATAATCATTTCGCATGATTTTGTTGCAGAATTTAAATCTCTATAACTTTTATTTGATGTATTTTTGCATAAAATAATTCGGTAACGTTTGAGCAAAGAAAAACTGATTTCACATGTTAACCGCCTTCCATTTACACCCTGTACATACATATAACACGAATAACTGCATTATTGTATATTATAAATTATAATTATTCTTTCAAGAACAGCAACAAACGAAGGTTACCTTTTTATTTTCTGTCTTTGTCAGTAACTCATTTACCCTCGAGTACTCGTTGCACACTGGGCGTTAATAATTTTTGCCCAATATCTCGATGACGTAAACTTGTTTATTGGGAGCGAAATGTGTCAGTGTGCTAAATACTGATATACGCATAGTTGACCTCATTCATGGACAGGTGTGTGCGTGTGTGTGTGTCTGCAAGTCTTGCAAAGAAATGGTGGGAAAGTTTGTTGAGAAATCGAAATTCCAAAATCATTACCAAAATACCAAAGATAACTTAATACGAGAAGATTCAAAATTGGAAGAGGGAAAATTATTATTTTCAAAAATATTACTACTTCCACATGTAATATTGTTTAAGAGAAATGAGCCGATTTCTAGATGTTTAAAATATTATAAGAATTTCATGTGAATTTGTTGTTATACTTGCCGCCAAATAAATAGGGACTGGAGATTTCTACACTGTTGTCAATTCCATTGGTCATGTTGAAAATGCCAAGTTATGAAGAAGCGGCAACACCGCATGGCAAGGGACAGGATGGGGAGAAGGGATAAAATTGAACATCAGTTCATATTTATTTGACAGCGAGTAGTAACTCGCGAAATCATGTAATACATTCATGCCGAATTCAAATTTTCAAATCGCGTCATTCTTTCTTTAAATGTGTTAGAGTGGTGGATAAAAAATTAAAAAAATGTAGGAAATCGGTGTCAAAAACAATGTTGTGGCCAGCACAATACCTCTCGCTATTTCCGTTTTGTGTACACACAAATAATGCTAATTATATCTATTCTTTCATTCGATAAGGTATCTTGTCCTACTTTTCTAAAATGTTCCTTATTATTCCAATTCATTGACGGGCACTTCTTAAGGATATATGTACTATTACTATTAATATACATACCTACCTACAATTTTAAATATATGTAGCTAATAATTCAATAAGAAATATTAAAAGTACTTCCCAGAAAATTTTTTTTACTAATGTCAGTAAAACTATTGATTTTTGACACTGACATTTATCTGTCAATAACAAACATTTCAATTTAACAGCTGGTTTCCTTGGTGTAGTCTGGACTACGCGACTTGTTGCAACAGATTATTCTATATATTCTAATTTCTTTATCTCTACATCTATATAAGATATAATAAAAAAATTAAGTATTACATGGAGAATAATCTGTCAATTTTTAATTAAAATTTGTTGTAATTAAAAATATATTTGTATTTTATTAATTATTATGAAAACAAACAAAAAGTTTACAAAGAATTTTCTATTTCTTATTATTGTTTACATGTAAAAACAAAATGTTACACATGGTATAAATAAAAACTCATATCCTTAAAATATTTTATTCATATCAAGGTACTTCCTAATTACATTATAATACAGTACAGTATAAAATTAAAATATATCTGAAAGTATAAAACTTATTTTTACAAATTCCTTTAAGTATTGCACCGCTCAGCACCTATTTAAATTTATTTACATTTCCAAAATTTTCTTGCATTATGAATATGGAACGATAAAATATAGCTTTTCTAAAAGAAAAACTATTCACATCACAATAAATATAACCCAAATGTATTAGAAATTTTTTGATAGAAAATAAAATAGTACAAGTAATACATTTAGGTAATACTATTTTTTTTAGGTTTTCGATTTTTATTTATGTACAATTTTAAAATACTGGTGTGAAATTAAAAATTTTTAACATAGAGAGTGGGTTAGTAGTGTCCAAATATTATTTTTCCTTCTGAACGAAAAATAAAATTGACCAGGTTATTTTTTTATGATTTTGACATTCTTGATAACGTTTAATAATTTGGCTAGTTATGATTATTATTTAAATCTAAGGGATGAAAAAAAAATCATTTCATTAAAACTATACAGTACAAAGAAATATAAAAATTGAAAGCAAATATAGAACTATAATTATTACAAGTAATATAGAATCGAATACAAAAGTAATAATAGAATAAGAATAAAAATAGTTAAATATATTTAAAGAAATATTATTATGCAATTGACTAATAGTGCATGGTGTTCCTAAACGTTAACCCATCAAAATATTAACCGTGCTTATCTATACTTGACTTTGAAGACAAATACAATTTTATAATTGCCGTCATATATGTATGGACTGGAGATTTCTACACTGTTGTCTAGGGGCCTATGTTGAAAATGCTAAGCTAGGAAGAATTAGCAACACTGCTGGGCAAGGGACAGGGTGCGGGAAAAAGTTGAACATCAGTCCATAATTATTTAACAGCGAGTATAGTAACAATCAAATATTATTTTTAAAAAAAGTCATTAATTTAAAATAAACATACGTTGCCGTGGGGTAAAATAAAAATAGATACTAGTTATCTATTGTTATACTATATAATTAAATAATTATTAAATTCTGTCAACGTATATAACACATTTTTTATATTTTGCGCTCATACAGAAGTCATTGGCCCAATTACGTATTGAAAGAGCCAACAAAGATATGCAATTTTTTGTTTTAGAAAGTTGGTCCTAGATGACATTTTCTTAAATTGTCAAACGTCATAAATTAGAATTGACATGAATTTTGTAATAATTAAATAAATATCAATCCATTGTTACCAACTAAGTACATTATTACACATACAAATTTCCCTAAATCAACTCGGTTTAATTCAGCATTTTAAAAAAAATATTTTAGTACCTATATAAAAACCGCAAAATATAAAAAATAATATAAAGGGCTCATTTTATAAGACATATTTTGACGCATACGAAAAAATATAATAAAACTCATACTATATTTCATTTTACGTAAGAAAATAGTATTCGTTTAGATAGAGATATAAATTCTGCCCTTTGATTGGACAGAATTCTAATAAAATATTATTTGTCAGTTGTCAATTATCAAATAAAATCAACAAAATTAAGTGATATTTAACCATGTTTCGATGTAATATCAAATATTCAGGACTTGTACATTTTACAGATAAAAATATTTTTATTATTGTCAAAGTCTGGTTTCTCGAATTTAAATTATTCATTTAATACATGTAAAAACGGTCGGCTCTCACGCGCCATCTGCTATTTTCTTACGAGAAATGAAGTATATTGTAAATGAATCACGAACGTACCTATCTCCATTTTTTTAACAGCTCTTTGATGTCCCCTCTCGAAATATTTTTGAATCCGCTCCTGGTTTATTAAGAAATATAAACAAACTTTGTGTTTGACAGCAAATTTGATTATAAAAATAATATTATTCTTATTTTGGCAACACAATTTTAGAGAGTAAAATTTGATTAAAGAAATAACATGGATGATGTATACTCTTACAAAAAAAAAATAGATATGCACCACTATTTTCTTTAAATTTTCTTTTCTGTTATTATTTTTTCATCCCTTAATCATAACCGTACTTCACCCCACTATCTTTTTCTGTCTATAACCCACTCTAAATGGCTCTCTAACTGCGTGAAGAGAACCTGCGTCCAGCGGATCGGGTCGGCGAGGCTCCGGATTCAGCTTCACCTTCTTCAGTTTTTGCTCCTCCGCCGCCATTGCTAAAACGGTTCCTTCTACCTCCTGAGGAAGGCCTCTTAGGGGCGGGGGTTGATTCTTCACGGGCAGAGTCTTGTTCAGGTTCTTGAACCTTGGCGCTGTGGGATTTACCTATAAAGGAAAGAATTTTAAAAATGGCGGGGAAAGAAAAACTGAGGTTCAATAAATTAAATGATAGTTGTTTATGTATCAAGGTTCCGAAGTTCTATTTTTATCACGAGTGTGAGATTTAGTTGCAGGGGCAGTAGGGCCGAGGAAAATAAACCGTATGAGTGAGAAAAACGAACTTCAGTGCCGAAATGAAATGAATATTTATTTTTATAGGTTATTTGGACATATCTGTCAGTTATGTTCAGTGTTGCTAACCTCCGGACATTAAAGTTATCGTAATGAACACTCATTATGTGTGTTATCTCAAACGTCTTTATCGGAATTATTTAATTCGTTCTTCTTGCACATATTTTTTGTCATTTTACGTACAAATTTACTACTGCTCCCTAAATTATCTTATATGTACAATAATAATTATCATAAGATTGGCATCACTGCATTTGCATCAAATCGTCGTACCTAATGACGAATTTTGTGCATTTTACTGACGATTTCAAATAATAAATAAATATATCAATACGGCATGTTAACCATTGCTGAGTGTGCAAATCTGCTGTATACATACAGTTTTTGGTAATGATGATATATTGTATCGTGCGAGCGTTTAACAGGCGTCACCTCACGGGCACTCGTTGCTAGCGTGGAGAATTAATAATAAATTTAAAAAAAATAAATAGACAAAAACTTTAAGCTACATTTACAAAAACTTTCCTGTTTAATTTGCACTTGAAATATAAGTACGACCACTCTTTACTTATTCTTGTATCGAAATTTAGGAGGGACACCTATGAAAATCATTATGAACTAAAGATAAACAATATTACGTGTTGAAATTTCAGAGAGAAAAAAGGAGATCTTAACCGATTTGCAAATGTTTAAAATTTTAGAGGAATTTCATATAAGTTTAATATATGGCATAAGTGAGAATTTCGTGTTGAATTAAAATTTTCAATCAAGTTATCGTATCTTCAACCGGATCAGAGTGGTGAATAAATTTGTAGGAGAGAGTTGACAAAAATTATTTAAAAATCATTGATAATTTACTTCTTTTGATGCCACGACGAATGTAAACTGTTATAAATGGTAAAATTTATTAGACAAATAACTAATAACAATTATTACCATATAAATTATTCGCCAAATAAAGTTATTAGGAGGTAGATATCTTGGGCCAAAGTATTAAACACCTAATATTGTTTATTTTGTAATTTAAATTTCTCTCATAAATCTAATTAATTTTTTTTTTGTTCATCCTAGTTACAAAATGTAAGAAACCTTTTTTTGTACAAAAAATTACGATATTTAATAGTAGTCTTGTAAAATGTTCATAAAAATGATATCATTTATTAATAATTAGTATTATTTAGTATTCTCTGACGGCATGTTTGACAGTGATTTTGGCGCCACCCATGAGTTTCAATGGAGGGTTATACAAAGACATATTTTCTTGCTCCCATTAATATTTTCCTTGAACTAAACGCGACTCAGCTGCTATAATACAAACAAATCGCTGTCATCATGACAGTTGAAACAAGATGATCCCAAATACGAAAAATAATTGAATGTAAGGTGTTTGCAACAGTGACTCCCTCTATAATTATAAAGAATACATAACAAAATGTGTAATTCTTTAAGTTTCCACAGCCATCCGAAGACACTGTATGATGTAGAACTCAAATAACAAAACACAAGTGACAGAATACAGTACTTTCAAAATGGCGATGGTTTGTTTGTATTCTAATCTTCCATCTCAACTTTTACATCAACTCTCTCTTTCTTGCGTATGACGGCAAAAGTATAACCTTCCATTCCGAGTACAGTAATAACTTCCCGGTAATTTATATTTCAGTTTTATAATAAATAATGAAACAGTATTAAAATCAGGAAAACTGATTAACTTTTACGATGAGAGGAAACGAAATCAATGTGAATCGCTTTGATTTTAATGGAGAGATAAATGTAATTAAATGTGAAACATCAAATAGATTAATAGCACATTAACATCAACTCGCTAATTCAGAAAGTTACTCTTTTATAATATATGTCAATAGGTAGAGAAAATATAATTATCTCGGAGATTTACTCGTGATATCTCCATTTCTTTTTCGTTTTGCAGATGGTGTGTTCACATTCATACTAGGATAATTAACAACATTTTATTTCTTTTCCTTATATATTGAAACATTTTCCTCTTAAATATTTACTCTTTCTTGTTCTTTTATTAATTATACTTACTTTCCTCATTTTCCAATACTACTCGCAAATACTTTTATTTGAAATCGTCACTAAAGTGCAAAAAAAATTATCATTTGCAATGTTGCCAACCTAAGATAATTTGGGCAAGTGTAAGATGTACAATACTAAATTTGTACGTAAAATAACAAAAATATTTGCACGAAGAACGAACTAAATAATTACGTCGAAAAAGTTTGAGATAAAACACATAATTTTGAGTGTTTTTTACAATAAGTTCAATCGAGCTTAGCAACATGTAATATCACCATTGACAGATTACATTTAAACATAACCTATAAAATATATTATCCTTTCATTTTTACAATTTTTCGATTACAAATAAAATTGAATATGCACCAAGGCACTGTTTTCCTTTTTATCACTCATATGGTTTATTTTCATGATAAAAAATAGAACTTCAGTGACTTCATACATAAATAACTCTTTTTTTTTATTTGTAAATATTTACCGTTGGAAGCTTGTTCACGTCTTCTTTTCAATGCGGCAAGTAAATCATCGTTACTTCTGAAAGGACGTACAATTCCTCCACCTAATTTCTTGGGCGCAGGAGTTGTTGTAGTTGGATCAGCAGCGATTTCATCTTCATATTCTGCTTCTTCTGGTTCTTCTTCATTTTCCTACAAAAAGATGTATGGTTAATAATATTGTCTGACTTCATGTCGCCGTCAGGGAGGGAGAAAGGCAAGAAGGGGCAGTTCCCCCCCCCCCCTACTCCTAGGGGCAAGAAAGTATCCAAATGTTTTATTTCTACTATTGATTTTAAAACTACAAAAATTACATTGTTATATTTTTAATATAGGTATTGGAATATCTTTCTGAACTTAATATTAAATAAATAATTCAAAAAAACTTGATTACAACAATGATGAAATTGATTGCAACAATGGCATTGTTTGATCACATCAATGCGCTGCACGGTATATTTCCCTTTCTCTAGCCATCACTCTCCTTGCAGAACAACAAAAATGAATTATACAATTCGATTCAATTTGATGCTTTAGAGTAAATGTTAATATTATATTTCATAAAATAGAAGCTAAGAAGCTATTCTTTGACAGTAAATTTGACGTACAAATTATAACAACGAACATTATTTGTTTAATTAGTGCGCGTCAACTTCAAGGCATAGTGTGCTCTTGCAAAACCCTAAAATCTAAGGCTGTGTCCGATGTAGCATTTTGGCATTTAGTATTTAGGATTTAGGTCTTCTTCACATAAATACAACTCCGAATGACACACTAGTGATTTCCATTGGTTTGTATGGCAACACTTTAGAACAACAAAAATGAATTATACAATTCGATTCAATTTGATCCTTGAGAGTAAATGTTAATATTGTATTTTATAAAATAGAAGCTAAGAAGCTATATTTGACGTTTTGCACAAATTATAACAACAAATATGATTTGTTTAATTAGTGTGTGTCAACTTCAAGGCGTAGTGTGCTCCTGCAAAACCCTAAAATCTAATTCCTAAAATCCTAAATACTCACTAGATTTAGGGCATATAAATTTAGAATTTAGATATTAGGGTGATAAAAGTGCAACATCGGACACAGCCTTATTCCTAAAATCCTAAATAATCACTAGATTTAGGGCATATAAATTTAGGATTTAGATATTAGGGTAATAAAAGTATTAGTGGGTAGTACGAAACTTCTCGGAATACGGTGTGATCAGAAGCGAAACTCAATCGAATTAAACCTGCATAAAGCATATGAAAACATCGGACACAGCCTTTAGCCTTGTCTGATGTTGCACTTTTATCACCCTAATATCTAAATCCTAAATTTATATGCCCTAAATCTAGTCATTATTTAGGATATTAGGAATTAGATTTTAGGGTTTTGCAGAAACCCACTACGCACACTAATTAAACAAATATGTTCGTTGCTATAATTTGTGCAAAATGTCAAACTTACTCTCAAAGAATAGCTATTTGTTTAATTAGTTCACGTCAACTTCAGGCATATTGTGCTCCTACAAAAGACAAAACCCTAAAATCTAATTCCTAATATTCTGAATAATGACGTTATTTATGACATATAAATTTAGGATTTATTAGGGTAATAAAAGTGCAACATCGGACACAGCCTAAAAAATTAAGTTAAATTAGAAATTAATATAGCTGCAAATGGCCAAATTTTTACACCGTGCCAATTTTTCCTGATGAAAATAACTACTGAGAAAATAAAATAGGTACGAGTGTAATTAACACCAAGGGCCTGTAGCATAAAACGTTGTTAGCTGATCATGTGTTCAACTGCACATTATAACCATGGAAACGTATCAAAAATACATTGAAAGTTAACAACGTGATTAAAGTTAACAACGTTTTATGTAACTGAGCCCAAATTATGTCAACTACAAATAATTCTGTTTCATTGTTCCTTTTTTTTAGTTTTATTTATTGGTGATACTTACTACTGGCGCCTGTGTGGTAGTGGTAGTCGTAGTTTTAGCGCCCCCTCTAGCTAAGGGCCCACGTCTTAACAACGGGCTTTTAGCTGCTGGTTTAGGTTTAGCGTCATAATCTTCGTATTCAGCATCCGCTGGTCTAGGTTTGGGGAGGGCTAGGCAAACTGCTACTAAACACGCCAAGACTACCAACCTAAAACGAGAAAGAATATGTTAGTTTTAGTGTATCTTGAAACAAAGACAAATCTATAGGTAGGTGACATCAAATAGAACATTATTGGAGTAAATATATCATTATTTTTCAAAACAATTTAAAAAAATAATAGTATATTATGTGGCAAGTGTGTGAAGCTGACATTTTTACATGAGGGTGGAGATTGCGACACGAGCCGAAGGCGAGTGTTGCAAACCACCTGAATGTAAAATAGGCTTCACACATGTATTACATACTATACTTTTTCTACGACCTTGCAATAAAATTAATTTTTTCTTCACATTGTCATTCTTTAAACGTAAAGCCTCTGTATTACCGACTTGTGTAACCATGGTTACCAACGTTACGGGTGTTTAACAGCTTTTTTTTATTAAAATACAATTTAGTTTGTAAAATTTAAAATAATGAACAGTGCGTGAAATGTTACTTCACGCACCGTGTGCAAAAACTCAAACTTCGCACATAAAACTTGATACGTGAAGTACTCACTTCACGCATGGGAGTAGAAAAAATATTTTTTATTATACATGCATCATAGTCGCTCTTTAAAACACGCAAAAGCGTGCGTAAATCGATCATTAAAACAAGCTAAATTTTTGAGTTACCTAGGTAACGAAAAATGACAATAAATATGAATAACAACTAAAACAATGAAAAAAAAAAAATATTGACTTTTTGACTTAACGTAAACAATACCAATAATTGCTAACTGTTTCATTGGAAACGCTCAAACTCACTAGATCAAAAATCAGAACCGTATGATTTGCAACAATTTTCAGTTTTAAATGATTATGATGCATTTATAATAAAAAAAAATAGCGTATGATACACGTGTATAAGCTAGCCTTTAAAGCACTACGACAACTTGTCGTGCGTGCTTTAAAGGCTAGCTTATACACTTGTATCATAATATACTAATTTGGATGTTAGTATGTTCATAATAATAGTAGTTATTGAAAATTGAAAGCTCCATACTGAATAATTTATTGGAATAATATTTCTTAATAAATTATGTAGGGAAGAAGTAGGGCATCGATTTATGTATTAATGTATTTTAGTCATAATTTCAAATAATGTATGTATCGAAAACTATAATGTAGTCAAAGTTTCATAAATATCCTGAATTATTTAATTTACTATGAAATGGATAAAGTTTAGTAATGCGGAATACAATTTATTCATAATTCTCTGATTCGTCGATGTTAACTTAGGTTTTTCATATTTTATTTTTTTGTTTTAAAAGTAGGTATCTTGATTAAAATTTTAAAAAAAAGATCTCTTGTAATTCCGTAACCAAAAGGAATAGGACCTATGCTCATATGACATTTTCCACTCAAAATTTTCTCAAGAATACGCTATTATTTCTTTACACTAGTCTTGATACACCAGTACGGGGCCGTATTACGAGCGTACTTTTATCATAAAAGTGCTTTTATGGAGCGAGCTTTTACTTTATATACTTATGAAAAGAGTGCTTCCTATAAAAGCGCTTTTTTATAAAATGCGTTTGTAATACGGGTCATAATGATTAACAGTGATTGCTAAATATTCTTTATTCATTTCTTTTTATTTGATTTTTTCCGGTCTTCCTACTATAAATATTATGTTAACAACTTCTGTGATTTCTATCTTTATTTGTACAAATGTGACCCCATGTAACCAGTCATGAAGTTAGTAATGAACTTTAACCCATCGTGGTGTTCTGTGACCCTTACGTAGAATAGAGATACATAGAGTACACGTTGCTAACAACTGTACGGCACTTTCACTACACGTGACGTTCGGTACATCACTGACATGGACGGAGAACTCGATTTTATTCTATAGATTTTGGCCTTGTTTTATTCATTATAATACACCTCTAATTAAAGAAGTATGAAACATGTTTTTTTATACTCTATTTTCTATTGAAGTTATTTGCAATCAGATTTAAGAAAAACAACTTACCAAAAATATGCCTTGGTGTTTTTTTTTTTCAATTTATGTTGGTAGCGCTACCCTCTAACAATTGAAATTTTATATTTTGGCAATTTGTGTATTGTATGTTGTGAATTTTGTCTTACTGTATACGTTAATACATTGAATTAAACAGTGCGTTTATATATCTTCATCGTTATGACGTGTTGATAGTGATTTTATAGGCTTATAAGAACACCGAAATAGAAAAAAAATATTAATAAAATCATAAAAACAATTGTACATTCATTTATTTTAAACATTAACAGCTCGATTCTCGAAAAAGTTTAAGCTAATCCTCATTTTTTGATTATCGAATTCTTCTCTAATTTTGACAGTTTATATCTTAAAATATATTCTAATCTACTTTTAGTATCTACCTTTTTTAATAATATTATGAAGATTAAATTTTAAATACCGGAATAGAATAGAATTCACTAATCCAAGAATGAGGATTAGCTTAAACTTTTTTCTGAATAGAGCTACAGAAGGTTTTACATAAAAATTAATATAGCACCAAATGTTGTCAAAAGGTACCAACTGTTGCTGTATGCGTATGTATGTAATTTAACTGAATTCCAATACTTCTTTTAATTGTTTTTATGATTGTTTACATTTACAAGTATTAAACAAAAAAGAGCAGCGTAAGATCAATTTAAATACTTGTTTAATTTCTAACAGGATGCAAAATATGACCAGTCATGTTACAAGTAATTTTTCTGAAAAAACATAACCTATATTCAACAACAAATATTATCTACATACATTTCTATTGACTGTACCATATTGAAAGTTAATTTTATTATCAATTTGCATTGTGTAGTCATACAATTAACCTATTTTGCATACAACATCCTGATGTTCGTTAAAAATGCAATCGATCTTCTTGAAGTAGGTTATCATCCATCTTCAATATGTCATTTCTTCTGCCCACGGAAATATTTTCGTTATTAACATCACCATGACAACGAGATGTTTTCTAAACAATGGAATTTACAGGCGTAGTCGAACATTTGACATTTTTAGACAATTTTCACTCGATTTGAATGTAAATTTATTACAATTTCAAAGATAGAATTCTATTTGGAATTCTTGTGAGGATGTTTGGTTTTAGAATGTAAAGGTTAGGTTTAATTTGTTGTATTGAGCGTATAAATGAGGGATTTTCACTTTCTATTCTTGTGCATGTCAATTTTTTGTTCTTTGCCAAGGTTACGATTGTGACATGTTTCTAAGAAATGATGCTGGAGAATTTGTTTTGCGGTACTGATGTTGCTGATGACATACTTTTTAATTTTAATAGCTTCAACCAGCTCGCAATAAAATTGAAGTTATGGACAGTTCTAATTATTCACATTACTGGGTTAGTTTGATTTTTATATGGGGAGTAAATTCGAAATTCCCGCGAATCGTCTTTGCTCTTATTGGATGTTACTTTGTTCGGTTGTTAGCAAATTCCTTTGTCCCAAATTATTGTACACATTTCTATAAAGACGTTTTGATTATGGATGGTTATAAAAAATAATAGGTTTCTTGTATACCGGGTGCAACACAAAAACCGTGCCATAGGCGTTTAAATAGTTTTTCCTTGTCCCAAAAGTGGCCTATTAATGTTAGATAAAAATACTGTAATTAAATTTTGCATCTAAACCTGCAGTCATATTTTTTTCGCATGTTGGGTAACAGAGAAAATTGAATTTAAAATTTTATAAAACTTATTTCTTTATAGTGTTAGCCATAGTATTAAAACAAAATTTTAAACAAATTTTATGACATTTCTTATCTCTCAGAAACTATAAAATATAGTTTTCATCAAAATAATACTATCTTCTTTTCCTGTGAATAATTTTCTATTTTCAGTAATGATAACTCAAAGTACAGCATTTCTGATAGGTAAAATTACAAAAAGTCCTAATGACGTTTTACCTGTCAGAAACGTATCTGTCACATTATGACATATTTTACCTGTCAGAAAAGTTCTGTTTGAGTTATCGTTATTGAAAATGGATACTTATACACAGAAAGAGAAGATACAAACCATTGAGTAGTATTATTTTGATGAAAACTATATTTTATAATTTCTGACAGGCAAAATGTTATAAAGTAAAAACCCTATAATCCTAAATAATGACATTATTTAGGACATAAATTTAGGATTTAGATGTTAGGGTGATAAAAGTGCAACATCGGACACAGCCAAATTATTACAGATTAATAAAATAATTATAAAAATCAGTAAGGAATAAAACAAAAGTATTTGCTTATAATGTATCCTAATTATATTAATTTTCAATATCAATAAACTTTAAATAAAAAATCTGATGTGGCCAACACAAAACCTCCCGCTATTTAATTTTCTTTAATTTAAATACATACCTACGGATTTACTAACGCTGCAAACTGTCCCATTGCATAAAACTATTGCTTTATTTACTATTTTCTTTTTAAAATGTCACTATTATTAATTTGATTAGTTTTTTGACGGTGACATTTACTGTCAGTTACATTAATTTGAAATATGAACTGTGTAACAAAGGAATTGTGTTTTTCTTAGGCTTCGGGACTTAAAAAAAATATTTTTAAATTTATCTGTAAAATATATAGAAAAAGTATTAATGTATTCCTGTAGAAAATTCAATAATCTTTAATTTTCATAACGACAAAATGCGAAAAAATGGCATTTAATGGTATTTTTTGAAGAAAAATCATTATGAGCTTCAGGTAAAGTGCCATTTCCGGTTATCCGATTTACACCAAAATCTAATGGCTCCTTTTCATATTAGAATAGGGTATAAATACAAGGTTTCAAAATTTTCTGAATGATAGTATTTGAGTTAGAGCGAAGACAAAATCCCTACACATACACACATACATACACACACATACATACACACACATACACACACACACATACATACACACACATACATACACACACACATACACACATACAGACATCATCGTGAAAATGTTAAAATTGGATTCTAGGGACCTTAAAACGTGGTCATTTACTAAAATCTCGATATGTGATTTTTAACACGATCCCTATACCTCCCTTACCAAGGGTAGCGGGAGGTAAAAATCCAAATTGAAAGTATAATATATCATAATTTGGGACAAATTGAAACCCGTAATCGTAATGCATACCGGTACCGAGGGAGTCTAATTGTTTTCTTCTTGTGATTTTGTGAAATCTTATAGAATTAATTTCATAGCTGTTATTATATTGTTGAGATAATATTTCAAAATCATAATATTGTATGACAAATTGATTTCAAAACTGATTTCATCGTTAATAAAATTAGAAATTCGCACCTTTATTACCAACAATTATCATTAAAAATATGACAATCATGTGGATTAGAAATAATGTTAGCAATGAAAGCATCAAATTAAAATTAGATTTAACAAAGTTGTGTTATAATTTTAAATGAAATATCTTTACAACAATGACAAGCTTGATTACAATAATGAATTTTTTGGCAATGATGTGGTGCCGTTGATTGTTGTTCTCGCCCTACTTAGCATTGTGGCGCCACCCTAGCTCGCACCCAGGCACTTTCGATGCGCAAACAGGTTCTCGTCCAAGACGCGTTCCTTTCTACACGGATTTCACAATCAAATTTTTGACATTTTCAATGCTTTGAGCGATGCAGCAACAGTGGCGTAACAACGGACAGAATCACAAGGCGCACTCTCTTATTTCAATAGACAATAATTGTCAAATAGAAAAAAATGGAAAAAAGACGAGTTTAGAGGCAACAATTGAACTACTATTAAATGGTCCACGTCAAAAGACAAAAGTTAGTAGCATGAACTATATTGTGTTTATAAAGTTTGGGCCAATAGCCCAATCTTACAATTTCTAGTTAAAATTTTAACTGCCGATTAAATAAACAACACCGAAACGAAATGTACAGGGTGGAACAAATTCGAGTTCCTTATATGAAAAACTTTCCTATTACGCTACAAAAAATTGATGTAGGTCTTTATGGGAGACAACGTTAATAAGCACCACAGAAATTTTCGATCGTCTTTTATTTTCGAGCTACAGACTAAAATTTGATTTTCGCTTATTTTCATCATAATTTAAAATTAATAATTCACGAGATATAACACAAACATAATATTTTTTTTTAAATGGGGACATATGTTGAAAATAGTCTCATCTTTTTCCTTGTTTTATAAGCCTTTCAACGATGTATAAACAAGTCTACATTCTTTTGTTTTAAATTTGAGTAAAGCATGAATTATTAATTTTTTGGCGTGAAACAAAATAAGTTTATTAAGAAACAATTGAACAAATCTATTGCAGATCATTTGTTTATTTTTAATGTTATTTTCAATATATAAACTTCAGAAAGAATATTATACCACATATTTCGAATTGTGTCAAAGCCAACTACAACACCGATAAAAAATGAAGTAACTAATCTGAAAATAACTGATTGAAAAGAACTTTGAAAATTTAATTAATAGACAGAATCAAAATAAGCAAATGATGATCGGTAATTGATTTTTTCAATTTTTTCTTAATAAATTTTTATTTTTATTTTTTCAACCCAAAACATTAATAATTCATGTTTTGCTTATGTTTAAAACAAAATAATGTAGACTTGTTATATATCGGTGAAAAGTTTATAAAATAAGCAAAAAGATGAGATAATTTTCAACTATGTTCCCATTTAAAAAATATTGGCTGGTAGTGCGAGCTCGGTTTTAACTAAAACGCTGTTTTAAGAAATGTCAAATTCAAATTACAATATTTAATTTCATCCTTATGTTTAAAGAATGATTTTTTAAAAATATTTGTTGGAATACAAACTGTTCTGCTTAAAAATCATATTTTCATAAATTTGATATTATTTATTTTTGTTATTAAATAATGAAATTTGACATTTCTTAAAACAGCGTTGTAGTTAAAACCAAGCTCGCACTACCAGCCATTATGTTTGTGTTATATCGAGAATTATTAAATTTTAAAAAATTCTAATTAAATCATGTTATTCTACGTAAAAAACAGTATAAAAAGTGTCTAAATATTTTTTCTTTATCTCTCATAATAAGCGAGGTTTTTAGCTATAGCTCAAAAACAAAAGACGATCGAACATACCTGTCATGCCTATTAAAGTTGTCTCAAAAAGTTGGCGCAGGAAGACCTATACATCAATTTTCTGTAGCGTGCATTTAAATTTCACACAGTGGTAATAACAAAAAATCACAGAAATGCAATCCAAATAAGAAAAACAGTACTTGACAATAATTTTGTGCATACTTTTCTCTTAAACGAAGTCCATTTAAGAATCCAGTGTCTGTAAGGTGCATTGTAACTATTTGAATTAGCAATCTGGCTTGCCTTGATGGATAACTTGAATTTACCGGAAATATATCTATGAAAAACAGTTAACTTTTGCACACGATATATCTGACACACCGGCCATTAACTACTAGATAATTATACTCTAATTCAGTTGTTTCCTTTTTAAAAAAAGATATAGAAAACCATCACTTTCAACGTAACAGTAATTCAGTCATTTGTAATTCAAGTTGTACAGTTATTTATTTATAAATGAAAGTAAAATAAATGAATAACATGTTACAAGAATAATAATAAAATCTATTAAGATTCATCCAAGGTCGGTTTTATACTTCGTTGCACAATCTGGAAGCAAATTTACTTGTATTTTACATAGTATTTGTATTAGGTTTTCATGAACTATGTAGAAATTCTTCAGTGTCAGTTTATTTCTCTTGATTACAACAATCAAAACTTTGATTACAACAATCGATTTTGTGCATTTTGACTATCACTCTTGCAATACCTATTTTACTTTGTTCAAGTACTAATCTACCAATACTTGCCAACTTATTATTAAAATCAGATTAAATGGTAAATCTGAAATAAAAGTGGTGGACAATATTTAAAAATAAATTTCTACAAGATTGTCAATAAAGTTTTTAATTTATATCATACCTATCTACAAATATATGTCAGGTACATTAGGTGCGTTCAATGAAGCTATCAAATCTAGCATTTGCTAATCTGCGGCAAGCTCTCAAATCATTGACACATTGAACTTACCTTGTACCTACCAACTTGTGTGAAATTACGTGAAAAAAAATGAATATAGGTAAAAAATTTAATTCAGTAGCAATTTAAGAATAAATGTACATAGATATAATTGCGACATATATTAATTCATATAATATTTTATTTTGTAATTACTTGACATATATGTAAAAAAAAGAATATTTAGTAATACAGAATTTGTCAGAAATATAAATTTATTATAATTTTTCATGTTCTCAGGTACTCCTGCTTAACATGTACCACGGAAAGCCTGACATGCACATCAATTTAATAAATAAAATAGAGATTTATATTTAAAAATATTTTGTTTTGATTACTATGATGAAATATGAGCTCTGCAATATATAAACAATTTAATTTATGCACCAAATTAAAACTGAATCAATTTAACTGATTTTTAAATATTCCCGCCATACTACAAATCTAGCAGTGCTAGCAAATAAATTATCGCTGCATTTACTAGCTAGCAAATCTAATGGACGGTAGACTAGCAGAGCGTTTCAATAGAAGATACTTCCGTTTCGCTAGTTTTGCTAGTCATTGAATGCACCTATTGTTCTAAAGTTTTCTATTAACCAGTAATAAATATGAATATAGCTACAATACATTCAAATTTTATACTCAGTACTCAGTACCAACTGTTGGTAAAGCAAATTACTGTGTCTTACGAACGTGGTGCTACCCCAAATATCCGAGAATTGTTGTTTTTTCTTTTTTCGTAAGACCTGTTTAAGGTGTTAACATAAGGTTATGTTTCCTGTTAGGGAAATCATCAGTCATGATTGACAGAGTTTACGAAAAATCAGGATCAATATTTGACTGTTGTTTCAAATCTTAGCAAACATTCAAATGATTGCCTCTCTGGTCGTTGAAAATCATGTGGAAAGAATTTAGCTGCGACAAGTTTTATCTTCAAAATTTCAATCAAAATTCGCTGGCATAAACTCCGGGATATTTTCAATGAGCTCCTCCAATTCATCGATTGTTCTACGACGATCAGACATGATCGCATCATAGATTTTACAATTGACATTCGACCACGAGAAAACGATTGCTTTGCTTGAAGCTTGCGACAGTGTTCGCTCCTGATTTCGCTAACTTTAACAGCAAAATTTTAAGGATTATACTTGGGCAGCATATCCAGAAGGTGACTAGTAAAAACACCTAGCGGGAGAAATGGAAACTAATTCCCTACCCCCGCCAGAAAATAATTTTCGGCTCGGGTAGAATCTCGTACAAGCAAATTTTATTTATCATTATGAAAAATATAAATGGCCTTTGTAATATAAATAACAAAATGCTCCATTTTGTACGATTGTGTGTGGTTCTATTATTAATATAAAAAAGATCATATTCAAAGGAAGTCGTAATAAAAAGGAAATTATTTCTATAAAATGTACGAAGTAGCACCATTCTCAGAGAAATGAATTTGCACATTCTATTGATGGCGTATCCCGGATTATTGTTTCCTTTTTCAATAATAATAATTATGAAGAAACTAAATGAATTTGAATTGTATCCTTTTCCATTATATAACAATGAAAGAATATGTTATATTAATACATTTTACAGAAACATATTCATTCTTAAAAGGTTTTTTTTTATTCAGGTCGTCTCATTTAACTATGGAGTATTATGGTACTAAATTATTCATGCTAAAAATCGCATATCCAGATTTTAGTGAATAAACACGTTTTAAGGTGTGTGTGTGTGTGTGTATGTGTGTGTTTGTCTGAATATTGGAAGGACGATTCCTCAAACAATAATTCTTAAACCTGTTTAACTAGGTACGTATTCCTCAATCTGACATTAATGGGAAGAGTTGAAAAAGTTTTAATAACAATTGGATAACCACAAGTAGTAATTTCTTAAAAAAATCTTCTAAGTATTATTTTTTTGAAAATTTTTATTACAAATATTAAAAAACCTAAAATTCTCCATCTAATATACTTAAAAATATATTATATCTTCTATATATTTGGAGATAAAGTAAATATAATACATAGAATAATCTGTTTCAATAAATCGCACAGTCCAGACTACACCAACGAATCAAATTCAAATATTTGTAATTGATAAATGTCAGTGTCAAAAATCACTAATTTTACTGACATTATTGAAAGTACGTTTAATATTTCTTATTGAATTACTAATATTTAAAATTGTAGGTAGGTACATATGTACATTAATAGCAACAGTTCATATTTCCTTAAGAAATACCACCAATCCCGTCAATGAATTGGAACCATCTTGAACATTTTAGAAGAGTAGTACAAGATTCCTTATAGAATGAAAATATAGATAAAATTAGAATTGTTGGTGTGTACAAGAAAAAATGTTAAATTCTATACTTATGTAACAAACTGGAAATGGCGATATTTTTTGTTGAATATTAAAAAATACAAATACAAAATTGAAAACCTGGTTAATTATCAGTTAATACTGCATATTTCATTTTATAACTGACAAATAAAAAAGACATTTTTTTCGCTATTGTGAATTCGGCTAGCATTTTGACAAATGAAAGGGAACAAATCTGAAACAAAGTCGTTTTATAGTCTATAGTCTATTGTGATTTTAAGGTCATTTAATCTTTAAGTTAACCTTAAATTTTAAGGTAGACAAATGATCAGTCATCATTCAACACAAGGATTTTTTAAAGTGCATTAAAATTACTAAGGTTAAACATTAAAAAATTATGTAATAAAGCTTCATTTTCAATCAGATAAATATTATTAACTAATCATTACATAAACGCTTACTATAGTACTATTAATAACATATCTTTTTTGCCTTGCCATACAATACTCGTACTCATATCGCTATAAAATTAAGTACTTACTTTATTATTATTGTTAAGTATAAGTTGCAATTAAAATCTTTGTGAAATTTTTCGAAGTGTTGATTATAGCACATCGCACATTATAAATAAACGTGGAATTCGGTACCAGTGAAAGTTTTCTTATTGGAAAGAAGTTGACTTTTGTTTTGACCAGATTCTTAAACTGGAATGTGGAACTAGAGTAAGATAAATCAATCCAATAACGTCAGAGGGAAACACTTTAGATTTTAATGAGGAATGTACTTTAAAATTCTTTGTAATGAATTTTCCTTGTTACAGACGAGAATTTTACTATTTATTTTTATGGAAACGGTATTTCATTACATTCTGTCTTGCAAAAAAAAGACAAATAAAAATAAATAGTATGACTGAAATGAAGTTAGTTATAGATGAATATTTTTTTTGGAAGTTGGCAATACATGTCCGCCATTAGATACCTCGATTAGATATTAGGTCTGTTCGTTTGTATGGTTCTAGCTGCACTAACTTGTAATTTTTTGAAAAATATGTTCGTTTGTGTGTTCGAAGTTGTCTGCACTGTGTTCGTTTGTAGTCGTGCATGTTGCACTAACTTGTCTTAACTGTACTACCTCCCGATCTAGTACACTTAGTGCAGTGCGTAGTGTTTACAACGACGCCACAATTTGTCACATAGGTTGTCGTGTATACTTGTAACTATAATTTTTTCATTAATCTGCAAAATCTTATTCTATATTCTAAAAATGAATCAAAGGAAATGTGTTTTATGAATACCAAAGAAATAAAATGGAAAAATAAGTAATATATCACTGCATACAAAATATTTATTAAAAAAAAGTTTTAATTTAACTGAAAACTATTAAAATTGATATAGATATGTGTAATTCACATTTAGTACAAAAATAAGCATTAATGGATTTTTCATATTGAAAGAATTGCAATAAATTTTAACTAAATGGAAAAATCATTATAATTATAATTTATAAATGGCGTTGCTAGTTAACCTACAATCTGCACTAACTTGTCTAATTAGTGTTCGTTTGAATTTCGAAAACAAGTCTGTACTACGTTGCACTAAACTACACTGTGACGTATTCTCGGTACATTTTGTACAAGTTAGTGTAATACAAACGAACAGACCTATTATGTTTCGTGATTAGATGATTAAATAGTTTGACCCATTTGACCTATAAGTATATTAAATAGAAAATAAAACATTTCAGAGAAATAATCAACAGGCGTAATATGACCATATGTTGGATGATGAGTAGTGTGCCGAGGTGTATGGGTAGGAAGAAATGCATATTTTAGAAGATATACAAGTGAAGTATATGAAGGCTAGTACAAAGCGTGTTAATCAAAAAACGGGCCATAGGCGTTTAACATGGTAAATCAGTTTTTCCTTGCGCAAAACCTCCCATTTAATTTTAGACAAAAATGTTTCAAATAAATTTTGAGAATTCTATACCCAAATCACTAATCAGATTTTATGTTGCATGTCTATGGCCGTATTATAGTCAAAACTGTAAGTTTAAATCTGTAGAAAAACTGACAAAAACATCTATTTTTGTTGTTTAATATAAAATTATACATAAGAGTGACAGCTATCGTTGCAATTTTGTTCACTATTTACGGATTTAAGACTTACAGTTTTACCCATAATACCTTTAAAAACAAATTTGAAATAAATAAAATTTGCATAGTGATTTAGATGTAGATTATGAAAACAAAATATTTTTAGGGACTTAGGTGTAGAATATAATTATCTGAAATTTTTATTTGAAAATCGAATTTCTGACACTTCAAACGATATGCATTTCGTTTCATTGAAATTTAATTTAAATTCCATGGCTATCACTACAAATGAGCATTATTTATAAAACTTCAAATTGGTTTTTAAAGGTTACTAAGCATGCAAAATTAAATCTGATTAGTGATTTGTGTGTAGAATTTAATTCTTAACATTTATTTGAAACATTTTTGTCTAAAATTAAATTGGAAGTTTTGGGCAAGGAAAAACTGAATTCCCATGTTAAAAGCCTATGGCCCGCTTTTTAATTAATATCCGAATTACATAAATAGTGGATAAAATGAAAATAGCAAATCCGAGACTCGAGATTAAAAAAGAGCTATTAAATTTTGAAGGAAAGGTACGAAAATAGAAAATTTATTTCTGCAAGTGGGAAAATATAAAAAACGAGAAGAAGGACACAAATTTAACAAGCTGGTAAAAATCAAGAAAAAAATACTATGAAAGAAACGACTAATCTACGTAAGAAATTAAAGAAAACGACAAAATGTATCTAGAAGTTTATGGAAATCATTTCAATAAAGAGACTGATTCCCAGTTGCACCAACAAGACTTAAATTTTAAGTAACCATTAAAAAATGCAAATTGAATTTGCAACAGCAATGTTTAATAATTCATTTCGATTCAATATTATCAATTTAAGGAGCGCTTAAACTTTAACGGCGATTATGTAATTTTCTATAGCACTATAGAACTGTAACACTCAACAAAAGTGCAGCATTTTTTAATGTCAAAAGATAATAAATGTATTAGTAAACAAAAATTGTTGCGATTTTATTCACTTTTAAATATCTATAGAGTTACAGAAAATTACAGAATCGCACTAAGTCACGTTAGTGCAACGGGCCATGAGAGTTTCAAATGCAACTGCATAAAGAAATAAGAAATAGGTATGGGTATGTCTTACAAGAAAAGAACAACATAAAAATACTAGCAAAGTTCCGATGTGGATATGAAGAAAATGCAAATAAATACCAGTATTTATTTAACCTGGAGGAACATATATGCAGGTTAGGTGCAAGAAAACCATAGATCGTGTTCCTATCTAAGTATATCCAAGATCCAATCTTGTCTGAAATAAATTACGAATATTATAAGAAAAGAGTAAACAATATAAAAACAAACAACACGTGTAAAAACTATTGACTTTTTAAATTTTATTGTTAGTGCGCATTTTACTTTTGTTTTTCTTCTAGTTTGTGGTAAATATACTTAAATCTTTTATTTTTTATATATTGACTTAATTTGACTCAAAATTTATCGCCTCCCAATGTCAAACTATCACCAAGAATCAAATATCACTGAAATAATTTAAATTCCGACTTAAAACATTTTTTGCATACACTTAATGATCAGTTCAAGGTGTGATTTTTTTACTTCTGGTATTAAACTCAAGGTCATCGAAAGAAAAAGTAGAAATTTGTAATTTTCATTCGAAAATAGTTATTTGTTTCATTAATACAAAAAATGTATGATTTTTGGATGAGTAAGACGGTTGTCGGACGACGCACAGCGAAGTCTGGCAATTTTACGAGTACCAAATAAACATTTTTTGTATGTTATTTGGGCTACTAGATATATTACTCTAAAAATGCGTATACTTACGTAATATTGTCTTTACAAGCAAATAATATTACTACCAAGTATATATATCTACCCATTTTTGAATTATTGCCCCAAAAGTCAGTATTACCACATAATTAAATAAAAACTTCAAAATTTTCAAAATTTTATGTATCTAGATACTTCTCAATACTCTGATTCCAAATTTTGAAACCGCAGGTCGATATCTCTTTTCGTTCCCGAAATATTTATATTCAAAATTTTGCTCAAAACTGCCCATTTTTTGGTAGTAACCCTAAAATGGGTCGAGATATGAATTTGGCGACACGGCCATTCGATTTTATGGGCAAAATTACATAAGTGTACCAATTTTCATAATTTTTGACCAACCGGCTCATTTTTTATGAATAAAAGTTTGAAAACCCCCGAAAATGGCCAAAATCTGAAAAAGTCGTAAGGGGTACATCTCAGATTTTTGCGATTTTTGACCATTTTCAGTTATTTTGCTTTAGAGATTGTATGCGATGTTCAAAAATTATGAAAATTGGCGTATTTATGTATTTTTTACAATAGAATCGAATGATAATATCGCCAAATTCATATCTCGACAGTTTTGAGCAAAACTTTGAATGTAAATATCTCGAGAACGAAAAGAGATATCGGCCTGCGATTTCAAAATCTGGAATCAGCGCATTGACAAGTATCTAGATACATAGATTTTTGAAAATTTTGAAGTTTTTATCTAAACATGCGGTATATTGACTTTTGGGGCTATAATTCAAAAGTAGGTAGAGATATAAACTTGGTAGTAACATTATTTGATTGTAACGGATTATTTTATTATTTAATTATACAAAGTTCAAAAAAATAAAATTTAGAAGATTTTTTTTAAGAAACTATTATTTCCGGTTGTCCAATTGTTACCAAAACCTTTTCAGCTCTTCCCATTAATGATAGATTAAGGAATACGTAGTTAAATTGGTCTTTAGTCTTATAGAATTTGAGAAACCGTCCCTCCAACATGTATGTCTGCACAAACACACACACACACACACACACACACACACACACACACATCATTGTAAAAACTTTAAATCGGACTCGAGTGACCTTGAAACATACTTATACAATAAAATCTGGATATGCGATTTTTAGAATGAATCCAATACCTCTCTTAGCGAGGGATAAAAATAACAGAACTTTACCCAAATATTGTTTTTTATTGTATTTAACATGTCTTCTGCACACATACAATTCTAATTATATATATTTTTCATTGTATGAGGAAGTTCCTAAATGTCAGAGATTCTTCCAATTCATTAACAAGATTGACGGTATTTCTAATGGATATATGCATGTTACCTACAATTTTAAATATTTAATTAATAAAACAATAAGCAAGATTAAATGTACTTCCCAGAAAAAGCTTTCAGAATGTAACTAAAACTTATATAAACAATACCTAAATAGCCCCCTTTTTTACAAAAATTAATGACATTATAACATCGACTATGTACGGTTGGCGAAAAACAGAATTATTCATTAGAAATACAAACAGAAATAGAAATTGTTATTATGCGTAAACTAGAAAACCGTATTAAGTAATATGAGAAAATACACAGTTTTGTAACAAAGAGAAAATTGATTTATTTTTTTTATCCATAAAGAAGTTTGAAGTATTTCATCAATTTTTCATGACAATCGATACAAATCACAACTTTCTTCTATTTTCCTTTTTCTTTTCATTATATTATTCCTGTATCCCGGATTCAGCAATTGTTTTGTCATTACCCTAGCACCCCCTATGTTGTCGTGTCATATCATATAAACATAAACAGTTATTTCATGTAGACCTTCAGTAATAACGGTACGATGTATGACCTTCCAACGACCTTCAACCTTGTCTATCTGGATTACCTTAGATTATAGATATCAAAAGGAAATTTGGAACAAATGTAGGCAGGAACCTAGATCCGGTCGGTTTCCGGAACGACAGCTGACAACTGAAATTAATTATTTACGAAACAGAAATTTATATTACCGACAGCAGATAAGCACAATTTTGACAAACAAAACGATAAGTGAGTGTAGCAATTGATAAAATATTTGTAACAGTAAAAGTGTCAAATATTAATATTTAATTGGGTACACAATCAAATATTTACTTTGTCAAAAGTAACTATCGACAAAATGTATTTTAAGAACATAAGAACACTTGAATATCAAATATTTAAACATACTTAAATCAATACTTACTTAAATAAACAAGTGCTCTTACTTAAGATAGGAACACTTGAAAAAATCAAGTTGTTTGAATAAAACAAATGACAATGACAACAACTGTATACATTTGTTTAACAAAAAAATAGTAAATAACAAAATGTAATAATTATAATACAATAACATTATACTATAATCATATTTAAATTCTTATAGAGCGTATAGCTAAATTCTGAACAAATCTTTGTCTTAGGTACAGAGACGTATGTCTGTAAAAAACTGACAAACAAACATCTATTTTTGTTGATTATTTAAAATTATACATAAGAAGGGAAGCTTTCGTTACGATTTTGTTCATAATTTACATATTTACAGATCTGTAAGACTAATGACTATGACTAGTTAGGGCCAGTTTTACAATCTTCGGTTAGGATTTTAACTAGAAGTTAAATAAACAATATTGAATCGAATTATTGACAGCAATGAACAATGTGTCATTTGACATTTCATTTTGTTTCAATTTTGTTCATTTAACTGTCAGTTACAATTTTAACCAGAGCTTATAAAACTTGCCCTTTGCTTAAAGTCTTAATTACCGGTTAATAAAAAAGTGCGAATCGAAATTTTGACAGTAATATTTAGTAACTCATTTGACATTTCGTTTTGATACAATATTGTGAATTTAACCAGTAATTAAAAAATTAACTATGGGGTGTGTAACTGGCCATTACAAGATTTGTTCAGATAATGACATATTTTGACTTTTAGAATTTAAGATTTAGGTCTACTTCTCATAAATACAACTCCAAATGGCACGCTAATGACATCCATTGGTTTGTATGGTAACACTTTAGAACAACAAAAGAGAATTATATAATTCGATTAAATTTGATGCTTCAGATTAAATGTTAATATAATATTTCATAAAATAGCAGCTAAGAAGCTATTCTTTGGAAGTAAATTTGACATTTTGCACCAATTATAGTAACGAACATGATTTGTTTAATTAGTGCATGTCAACTTCAAGGCATAGGGTGCTCCTGCAAAACCCTAAAATCTAATTCCCAAAATCCTAAATAATGACGTAATTTAGGGCATATAAATTTAGGATTTAGACATTAGAGTGATAAATAAACTCCATTTTAATGTTTCAAGATATCAAATGTCAGATTATGAAAATGTTGAAGATATTATGAAAATTTAAATTCTCTGACACCGAAAGCGACAATAAAATAAATATTTACTCTTACTTAAGAATTCTTGAAAGTAATTAAACTGTTTGATTACAACAAATGACAACGATTTCCATTCATTTGTTTAACAGTTTAACACTAAACGAGTACCTACCTATTACTTCAATCGCATAATGGATGTCACATTTTTAGCAATTTTTATTTTGATTATTGCAAATATTCGCTCAAAATGATAAAAACAAATACATAATATGATGATAAATATTATAATTGTCAAGTGTTTTCAAAGACGTATGTATTTTGTATTTTACCGTCCACCCTAATTGACAAATGATTTTCGAAATGCTGTTTTTCAATTTTTATTACGACACTCGAAAGATGAGAAATTGAACATGGTACTATCGTACAAATACATATTTATATAAACCCAAAATAAAATAATGCTATATCCTCAGCTATATCAAAATTTGTATGAAGTATGCGTTCATCAAATTCGGTGTCCGTTCCAGAGTGTCAAATTGTAATAACATTAAGTGAGGTTATATTAAAAAGTTGAAATTCTTTGCCACCGAAAACAGCATATAAAATAAATGATTACCGGAAAACAACTGCTCTACTTATTGCATAATTACCTATAAGCAATAATTATATTTATGTGATTTAATCACAAGCAGTTTCAACATAACTAATCACCATATTGTTGTGTAGAATTTCATTAAAACAAGATCAAATTTGGTAGATTAGCAAACGAAATTTGCCCTAAATAAATTAAGAAACTCCAGACCACATTCATAAAAATATAGATTTATTCCTTACATTAACTAATTAACTCATAACTAACTTCATTTAATTAGGTATGAACACACAAGTACGTACAGAGTGATCAAAATATCTTAATTCGGAGTAGGCTATGAACAAAAAAACTTGTCAATTTGAAAGTATTTAATTAAATGTCAATTTGACACGAGATATTGTCAAAAATGTTATCTAAAGAAAGCAAAGCTTTTCTTCTTGAATCCTTATTTTAGAAATAGAAATAAATTAGAACACGGTGAATGGCAATATTCTGAATCCTTCTTTATTATTTTTCTCCTTAAAATTACATTTCACGATCAATTTTGACAACTTGACTCTTGAATTGAATAATGATCAGACATACGTTTCTGTGTTCATAGCCTACTCCGAATTAGGTTTTTTTCTGAACACACAGTATGTAGATTTTTATTTCATAACTGTATATACAATATAGTAAAAACAAACAACTGAAAACAAAAATATTGACTTGTCTTCTGCGCAATTTATTTTTGTTTTTCTTTTTATTTGTGGTTAAACTTTTAAATCTTTTTTTTTTATTACATTATCACAAAAAATATTGATATAGTAGTTACAAAAAATTAATTGTACGCATCTTTTATTTGAAGTATTTTTCTCTAAAATAATCCATAAACAATTGACAGAGAAAGAAAACAATGCTATTCAATTGTTCACCCTTAACACTCTTAGAGCCGGTTTTTTAATCTATGGTTAAAATTTTAACTAAGAGTTAAATAAACAAAATTGAAACGAAATGAACTGTCAAATGACAAATTTATCATTGCTGTCATCAAAACGATGCAATATTGTTTACTTAACTAGAAATTAAAATTTTAACCAGAGATTGAAAAACCGGCCCTAAGTCCCGATATTTTCATCGATGGTTAAACTGTTAACTGCCGGTTATAAGAACAATGCAACATCGAAAAATTGACACATTTAGGATATAATATCAATGCTGTGTTTTTCTTTTAACTGACAGTTAAATTAACAGGCTGTTCAACCGGAGATGAAAATACTGGACCTTAAGCAGTTGTTCATAGTAACGGTTATCAAGTTTAATGGATTTCAAAATCACTTAAGTGAATTATGCTGTATCAATTAAAAAAGTTGTTCAAATATTCAATAAATAATTCATTTGACACATTAAATAAACGTCATTGAACTAGTAACATATTTTTTAATTTTTTTTCTGTTCAAGAACATCTTTGATATAAAACAAAACACCATTTGACATTTTAGATTTTATTGTTCGGCATCTTCAAATGTTTTTTGTTCAAGTAGTAAAAGTTTGACATTTAAACTTTATTATGAAGATAAATTTCACTACAATCTATGAAGTTACGGCAGCATAATTTTTACAGAGAGCGTAATGTAACCACATGATTATTCTGTTTAAATATGCAGAGAAATTTTCATTCGATGACCTTCATTTTAAGAGAACCAGTCTTTGCAAATGCATTTCTCAACGAAATTGTTAATAAGTTAATTTATTCTTTGATAAACTATACGGAATTCTTCTTAACACTTTTAATAGTTAATAAATAACAGGATTTATCAATTATAACCTTCAGCTGTATAATCAAATGAAAGTAAAAATTTCGAAAACCAATAAATAATAATTTCAAATTAATTCAAGTTCAATAAAATTTTCGAAATTACGTGAAAGTTAGGTTATCTGTCACATGGCGTAGTATTATGAAAAATTTGAATAAATAAAAGTAAAATTTATGTTGAAATCAAACAAATAATGTTTGGAGAAATTGTTTGCATAATTTAAAACAAATATTTTGTTGTATTGATTAATATATTGTGATATATTTTATGTAGAAGATGTGAAAACTAGGTTATGTTCTTCTTGTGGTGACATATGTCTGCGAGTTCTTTTTTACCGACAGCTATGACGTCATCTTGTAACTAACCCTACCCATAGAAAGCTTTTACTTTCTTTATTTTATTTGTTCTAGCACGCAAAGAAGATATATACATTTATTTGTTATTAATTAAAAATCTAGAAATAAATATGTAAAAAACATATAAGGTGTGAAAGAATTGAAAAACAATTATAAACCAATTTGTAACTGTAAATAAGTTAATTATTGTAATCACCTTCAACAATCAGAAACTAAAAGCAACTTCCTTACATTAATAACCAGTTTACACTGTTATAAATAATTGAACACCTTAAAAAAACAATTAAAAAAGCAATTAAAAAGGCACTTACGTAGATATCTTCATTTTGTTGTTTTTTTTGGAAGTACAACAGCAGGCTGATACTGATACTATACTAAGAGCACGAATGTTGTTTAACTTATATTTATAAACTACCGCCCTTCACTTTACAGACGACCAATCATGTCGTTGGCTTTGCATTCCATGGAATACTTTCACTCTACCACTGGGAGGCTGCAAACAGTAGTACTTCACGACTTATATAAATGTTACCGATTACAAATAATTATATGCAATGTTGGAGTCAACACAGACGCGTCATTTTGGATTTCTGAAAAGGGACCACTAGTTCGGTGGCACTGGTGTAGATGTGTGTACGGATATAGATTTATACTTTTTACTTATAATTACTGCAATAATTGTAATAGTGTTTAGTCTATACATACTATACACAATAGGAAGGATTATCTATAAAATCTCCTTTATGTACATTGTAACAAAAAAATTCCCTACTTATATACATATTTTTATCATAATATTTATTACATTTCTTATAATATGCTAGTATACAGTGTGTTCAGAAAAATACTTAATTCGGAGTAGGCTATGAACACAGAAACGTATGCCTGATCACTATTTAATTCAAAAATCAAGTTGTCAAAATTGATCGTGAAATGTAATTTTAAGGAGAAAATATAATACAGAAGGACAGAATATTGCCACTCGCCATTTTCTAATTTATTTCTATTTCTAAAATAAGAATACGAGAAGGAAAGCTTTGATTTCTTTAGACAACATTTTTGAAAATATCTTGTGTCAAATAGACATTTGATAAAATACTTTCAAATAGACACACGTTTCTTATTTTTTATTCATAGCCTACTCCGAGTTAGGATCTTTTTTGAACACATTGTAATATAATTATAGTAGTTAAAGCCCTTATTTCATAAAATATATAAATTGCTGGTACTTTCAAGTCTATATTTTTCTCTATTTTTGAGTTATGCTAAAAAAAATCCATTTTTTGGAAAGTAACCCAAAAATGTGTAGAGATGCATCCCTAGCGACTTCACCATTGGATTCTACGGACAAAATTAGATAAGTATACAAATTTTCAAATTTTTTGAACAATGGATACACGTTATAGAACAAAATAACTGAAAATGACCAAAAATCGCAAAATATCAACACTTATTATGTTTTGTTTTTTTGTTTTTTCACAATTTGAAAAAGGAATTTCTAAAGTGTCGTTAATTAGTAGCAATCGCATATGATTTATGACATTATAAAATAGTTATTTTTGTAACAAGTGTGTAAAGTAGTACTGTTTTGGTCGAGCGCGACGGAAATTAGCACGAGACAAAAAATACTATTTACGTGTAATGTAAAAAATGTAAATTAACCACATGTGCATGTTGTCTAGCAACGTATTTACTTTTCAAGCACTAGTGTTTTACACATTGTAAAGAGTACGTAAAGTAAGTATTTTACACACGGTTGTAGGAAAACAATATTACTTTTCTGTCAAAGTTATTTAAATAATGAATGTTTATTCGAACAAGGAACATGTCCATATTATAAAGAATTATTATGATGGTTAATTATCGAAGACCTTTGACGGTCATAAATAATTTCTGCAAATCAGAAAAAAATAAAACTAATGTCATGGCTATTGCGGCGAAGTAACAGAAATTTTTTGAAATTTCTTTTTAAAATTTGGATGAAACAAGAAACATAAAAAAAAATGCAAAAACTTTTAACTGATCAATTTTGCATTCTACAGGTTTTGCCCTAAAATTAATCCCATGTTACCACTTTGTATCATATACCTATAACCTATATAACAAGTATTGATATTTTTTTCAATAATCTTTTGAAGTAATATCACATCAGTATTACAGATTGTAAAAACCAATGCAAACAACCATTTTTACATAAATTAATAAAATTGCTAACTGTCGCTCTGTTTTCCATTGCGAAAAAATTGCGCTGATTTCTGCAATTTGCAATTGCATTAATTTAACGACAAATATGTCAATATAGATAATAAAATTAACAGAATTTCAGGAAACCGTTAAAATTTGCACAATATTACAAAACAAACAATATATGTATCCTATTTGTAAATTTAAATTTATCTTTTAATATTGAACTTCATAATGATTGGAAAGTCTAAATGAGATTCATGATTTCGTCTTCAAACTTTCTTTGAAAGTTTATTTGTAAATTACTTGAAATTTCACGAAGAATAATTGTATATTTTGATTTTGATTTTCATGAGCTATACAACTGAACTGCAGCCAACAAAGCGTATAGGAAATTATGCTGCATAAGATCAATATTATTACATAATTTCAACTTTTAAGTTTTAAATTATAAAATACATTTGAAGCACGAACATTGTTAGAATTATATTAATAAATATTAATGCAGCAAACATGATCAAAATTTTAACAAACTCATAAAGATTTTCCAATAAAAAGCTACTCCACTTATTATCATAGTGTGTTCAAATAAAATATTTTGAAAAACATATGTTATATATCACTAAAACGACAAGTATTTATAATACTGATGAAAGATTTTGTTATATAATGTAGTGCACAAAATACCATGCTATGATTGCACTGCTCAATATATAGGGCAAACAAAAATACATCTACATACACGTCTTGAAGAACATAAAAAAAATTGTACAAAAATTACAAATAATACAAATAAATGCGCCCTAGTCACACAAGTCCATACACATAATCATAAACAGTGGCGTATTAAGGTATTTTGGCGCCAGAAGCCCTTGAAATTTTTACGCCCCGCCTCTCCCTTTTGCTTAATATGAATAAAAAAAAAATGAAATTTTTTAGAAAGAAATCAATAATTATAAAAAGTAATTAAATATAACAAGTGAAATAAAAAGAGTAATAACCAATGATTCGAAAAATGACAAGCATACGCGGGTAGATGGGAGGGCTTTTTTTATTAGTAAAATTCAGCAAACTTTAAAACTAAACTTTTATTTTTAATTAAAATAATATAATGATAAAAAAAATAATTAAAATGGCATTTTCTTGTTTTGGTACTGGCAAAAATACTCTCAGTGTGATCAAAAATAATTTCATTTAAAAGAGTTTTTTCGATCCTTCACTATCTTCAGTGCTGAAAAGCAGTACAGCCAGTACAGTTAGTCACTGCTTTGCAAGCAAACACCCGTAAAGAAATTACAATGTTAGGAAAAACATTGTCAATGTTCTTGTCTTTTAATAGTTTCAGAAATTTCAGCAATACGTTTGCTAATTTATATTTTATAAAAAAAAAATTATTTTTTTTCAATTCCTAACATAATTTTGCGCCCTCTATAATTTTGCGCCAGAAGCCCGGGCTTCTCAGGCTTCTGCGATAATACGCCACTGATCATAAATTGGACTTCGAAAATACTAAAAGAGTAGACGCTGAAAGGAATTTGCACAAAAGACTTACTCTTGAAATGTTAGACATACATTATGACAAAATACACATTAGTAAATATATAGCAATATTTTAAAATACAAATGACACATATTTAAAATCAAAATAAAATTAAAATATAAAACATTAAAATACAATACATAAAATAACTCCTTAAATTAAAATCACATAAACATAATTAAAAATAATTATACAAAAAGGTTTTTTGTTTGCAACCTTCAAAATTTTGACGGTAAAATAGTGTGATTTATGAAACCAAAATTTCCATTTACTGTTATTCACAACTTTTTCAACATTAGTTACGAACTTTTAAGAAATATCATGTAAGTAAATCAATTTAATAAGAAACCAATGTATTTTATTGTAATTGAGTGTATTAAAAGGCATTTTTCTGTAAATTTAGCCTCTGAAGAAGACACATGTGGTGTCGAAAGTAGTTGGAAATGATAATAAAGTTGAATGAAATCCTGAAATATCCCAGTCAAGTAATTACCTATATACATAGATCCCATTTATAATACTATTAAAAATTGCTTATAATTTACAATAGTTATTATTTTTTACGTATCGCACCCCAGTGAGAAGAGTGACACAAGTACAAAAAATAGTTTTGCGTAAAACTTAAATTAAAGAAGACAGTTCTCGAATGTAAAGTTACTTACATTAGCTCAAAACGAAACAACATTAGCTCCATATCTCGAAAAATATAATCTTGGTTTATGTCACTATTCCTGATTATTAGAAGCACATTTTTGACCAATTTTATCTGATGAACTTAGAATTTCTAAATTTTGACTTGTGTCACCATTGTTGCCGGGGTGCGATATATTAACTAATAATATACAAATACATAATTAAAATGATATTTTCATAGTTTTGAAGTGTTGAAAACTTAAAATAGTTGCAACATAGTTACAAATTACTTTCATTTTTACGTCGCACCCTTGTCAATTTAATGACATATTCTACTTTGCTAAATTGCTTTTAGTTGTGACGTTAAATTTATGTGACGCATATATAATAACGTAAAAGGACTACATAAAATTAACAGTAAAACACACTACCTTCATAATTTATTACAGATATATTAACAATTATTATTTGTATAAAAAAACAATCAATTATTAATAGTACACTCTAATATATTTGACATGTCACTAAAAAAGTAACTGAAGCAAAAAAATGAAAATTATTCCTTTGCGGAATCCGTATCCAGTTGGCGGCGCTTTGTATCCTAGCAACTCGACGGTGTTTTGTTTGCGCTCGACATTCGAAGCTTTCAGTTGTGCCAGACCTTCTTTCCGGTTGTCACAATTTCAGTTACGGCATAGTAAGTAAGGCAGATACAAAGCGAACACATGTGAGTATATTCACTAGAAATAGTAAGAGTAGACTAAATTATTTCATTTAATTTACATTAACACGCACGAAAGCATGTTTTTGATATTAAGTAATTGTTACAAAATAATTTTTATTATTTGAAGAATAATTAATTTTTATTGCTAAATAATGTGTGTTATGTTTTATTATTATTATGAGAAAAAGTTTTCATATTATATCGTATAATCGTAGATTATAATCGTGTTTACTTTTTTTTATTAAACATGCAAGTAATTTACTATATTGCTTAGTTTTTTAAACGCAAAAAATTATTTGGTTTACTTAGCAAACAAATTGAATTTCTGTCGACAATAAAATTATTAAATCAATATTTTTCTTAAATATTTTATTCAAACTCCAATCGCTTTAAAACTATTAATAAAAAAAGTTTCATATACTGCGCTGCAATTTTAAATTAAACAATTAAAATATAGTTAATATTCTAAGGCCCGGTATTTTTATCTCTGATTAAACTGTCGGTTAATTTAACTGTCAGTTATAAGAACAATGTTGCATCGAAAAATTGACAAATGTGTAATTTTTACAACTTATGTTATAATATCGATGTTACGTTTTTTTATGTAACTGACAGTTATGTTAACAGACTGTTTAACAGGTGATGAAAATACCGGGCTTAAATATAGTTAACTTATTATAAAATGCACGAAAATGTTTTTTTTTATTATTTTACATTCCTTTTTAATATTTTTGGCACAGATCCTACAATAGTCGCCTTGTAGTCTGTTTACATCTAAAGATTTTTAAAGTTCTTTATTATTTTTTGTTTTTTGCACATAAATTCAGTTTACTACTTAATATAAAAGTAATATTTATGCACAAAAATAATACTACGTCGGTCCCATAAAAGTTGTCACATTTATATGTAACAAACAAGCTCTGGAAAATCTAAAACACTTTAATAATAATAATAATAATAAAAATAATAATAATAATATTTAATACTTGGAGCTAATCCAATTAATATTTATTTATTTTTATCTCCGGAAGTGATATAATAATTTTATTTTTCATCTTTAGGGCCGTTTTCATAATAACCTTTATCTTCACTTTAACACTTTAAATTAAAATTAATTTTTTTTTCGTTTTCACAATATATAAAGAATTAAAGTAATTTAAATTAAAGTTTTAAAGTGAGCCAGATTATGAAAACGGCCCTTAGAACACAGAATAAAAATTGAAAAACTCTATATTCTAAATCTAATTTCTAATTTTCATCCAATGTATTTTTTGTACAATAAAAATACGACATTAACTTGTGTTTTCATTGGTTAGTTAACAATTTGAACGAAACGCGAAACATAAGTGTATAACATAGGATTTTAGAAATATATATATAAATTAATTTTAAACGTACATATGTACGAGTACCTCATGAGATTAATGATAATTCAAAAATTATTGTGCTTACAAAATTGTAAATTTTGGCATTTGAATTTTTGGAATATTTTTTTTTTAAATATATCATTTAGAATATACATATAAGGGCCGGTAATTTTATCTTTGGTTAAACTGTCAGTCTGTTACCTTAATTGTTAGTTAAAACGAAAAATAGATTAATTTTTTCAACATATAATTCGGAATTCAACATTTTTGTAAATAACTTTTCTGGAAATAAATAGTTTTATGTAGAGATATGCATTCAAATACATAATACCAGTTTTATATCACACATATTCTCATAAATTCATTTAATATATTCCAAAGTAAATGAACTTAAACTAGATCTGCAATAATAAGAAAAACTTTATTGTTATTCCCACCTATTTTATCTGTTATTTCTCATTATATTTTTTTCTCCATAAATTATTGTGGCGCCAGAATTTCACGGGAAATAAGTAACAAAGAAAACATTTTTTGTATGTATATTGATTTCCCTACGTATGTATTCTATAAAAATAACAAAAAGTTCCGTTAAAATAATTGATATTTCTCTTAACGACAATGGAAGTAATTATTTTTTAATTACAAGTTGTAAGTTGACAATGGACAATCGAGCTTTCATTTTTACCTCCCGTCACCCTTGGTAAGGGAGCTATAGGGTTCGTGCTAAAAATCGCATACCGAGATTTTGGTAAATGGCCACGTTTTAAGGTCCCTAGAATCCAAGTTTAACATTTTCAAGATGATGTCTGTTTGTGTATATGTGTATGTATGTATGTGTGTGTGCTAATTCAGAAAATTCTGAAATTTTGTGTTTCTCCCTTATTCTAATATGGAAAGAAGCCATTAAATTTTGGTCAGATAACCGGAAATGGCACTTTACTTGAAGCTCAAAATAGTTTACTAAAGATTACTAAATTTTCTACAGGTTTGCACTCATACTTTATCTATATTTTTTTATAGATAAATATATAAAATAATCTATTTTTTAAAGATAAACTGATAAACACAATTCCTTAGTTACACAGCTCAAATTTCAAATGTATGTAACTGATAGATAAATGTCACTGTCAAAAAAACTATCATTTCAAATTAATAATGGTAATGGTAACGTTTTAAAAAGAAAATAGTAAGTAAAACAATAGTTATAGTCATATTATACGAATGCAAAGGAACGTAATATAGTTTCCAGTATCAATAAATTTGTAGGGGTGTATTTCAAATAATAAAAGTTAAATGGCGGGAGGTTTTGTGTTGGTCACGTCAGATTTTTTAATTTTTTATTTGAATCATTTGTCTTGTTGACATATTATTAAAATTTCATTCTTTTCACAAAGAAATATTTATGAAATGACAGAATATCGTGCATTTGGAGAAATATTAGTATTGAAGCGTTGAACTGGCATGTCCGTATTTTTTATCGACGACAGTCATCGCTGTGGCAACAAACTACAACTAACCTAATTCAAATACATCAATAATACGGAAATCGTTGATTACTGTATGAAATTTTGATGAGCTGTAAGTCAAAGCAGCAACTAGTAGGACAAATTTCTAGAACGATGATATTTGTAGACGTTTACAGGTGTCCGACTGTTGACCAAAAACCACAAAAGATCAAATAATAGAAAATTGTTTATATGATGATTTGATTTCGGTTCAATTTTTATCAAATCGGAATTATTTTTTTGCACGATTTGTTAAATTTAACATCCTGTGTAAATTTTTCACCAGTAACAGTAATCGACACTGAATTAAAAATGTAAACGCAGATAATAAATTTGTTTTTATTGGCTACAAATTTTAAAAAGCTGTTAAAATTAACATGGTACAATAGAAAACATACCATTAATGCCCGGTTTCAGCATTGACGAATTAACATTTTATTATTATATTGTTTCACCAACGTCTGTTAGCAACTATTCGACGAATAAATCGTTGGTTAAATTATTTGGAAATTTTTGCCCAGTTAAATATTTATTCGACGAATAGTTTGACATTTGTATTGTGCGTGTTTAATAATTTTATAAATGTTCAGTAAGGTGATCAAGAAATAATTATAATAGGTACCAATCTAAAATGAATAATAGATAAAGGAAATGAAATATACCTAATATTTGTTATTAATATTTATTTTTTTTTAGACGACCATTGAAATAAGTATGACATATCAACGTAGTATCCTAACACTGAAAGTTGAACTTATAACATTAGTGTTACGATATATTTCATATCGTAATAGTTGACACGGTTGCTAGGTTACTATGTCATTATTTTCTGGCTATATGTATACATTATTCATTTGTCAGCTGTCCATACGTTTGAACCTAAATTTCAGTTTTGTAAAAAAAGTAAAATTTATTTAAGCTCGTCTAAAAAATAATGTTCATAACTTGTATGAAATACAAATATCTTAGCTCGTGTGTATTGACTTGCACTCCGCTACGCGTCGTGCGTCAATTTACACTCGCATGATATTTGGTATTTTTCATAACTTATTACGAAAATAACTATTTTAATATCAAAATGTCATCTTCATCATTGTTGACATCTTCCAGAGACGAAATTGTTATTCAGGCGAAAAAAAAAAAGATCCATATAATCTATAATCAATTTGATGACGCAATTTTGACTGCGATTTGATTCGGCATCATTTGGAGCCAAAATGCAAGAATATGCTAGTTTTTTTTTTATGATCACATTCACAGATCTACTTTTGTGTAAAAGTATTCCATTCTTCAATTTTTTCGTGCAATAACACGTCGTCAGTTTTGTTATTTTCTATAATATGTAAAAAATTCCATTACAAAACTAAAATTATTAAACTTTTTTCTTCCTCTACAAAGTTTTTACTTCGTTTCGTCTTTTTATTTATATTTTCACTCATTTTCAACTGATTTTAATGACACAAATCAATTTTTGGTGACAGCGAATTTGACAGTTTTGTCAGGGAGATGAACTTGTTAGCTCTATACTCAAAGTAAAATAATGGAGAGAAAAATAATATTTTACGAATATCAAATCAACAAATTTGGTTGGTGAAACAAAACTTTGACTAGTCACTGTATAAAATTTATTCGTCAGATAACTATTTGTGAATTTATTCGGTAAAGGTGAAACCGGGTATAAGTCTGTTTACATTTACAAAAGTACGCTGGTAACTAAGCAATAACTCTTATCTGTACGGTAATACGAGTATTACTACCATACTGCCATGTCAACAAAAGTCTGCAAAATTAAAATAAAATGACATGAGGAGTAAAGCACATAATTTGAATATTTGTCATATTGACATATGTCAAAATAATTGTTCTGTTTGTTTATCATAGCATTCTGAAAGTAGCTTTGAGAGAATTTAAAAAAATAATTCAGTGTGTTCAGAACAAAACCTAATTCGGAGTAGGCTATGAACACAAAAACGTATGTCTGATTATTATTCAATTCAAAAGTCAAGTTGTCAAAATTGATCGTGAAATGTAATTTTAAGGAGAAAAGATAATAAAGAAGAATACAGAATATTGCCATTCACAGTTTTCTAATTTATTTCTATTTGTAAAATAAGGATAAGAAGATTTCTTTTGATAAATATCTCGTACCAAATTGCCATTTAATTAAATAGGTACTTTCAAAATGACACGTTTTTTTTTTGTCCCTACAAGCCGATTATAAAATTTTTACGATATCTGTATGAGTGAGTGTGTATGTGTGTGTGGATATTTGTGTGTGTGTGTGTGTGTGTGTGTGTGTGTGTGTGTGTGTGTGTTGGAAGGACGGTTTTTCAAAAAATATAAAACTTAAGACCTGTTTAACTACGTATTTCTCAATATGACAATAATGGGAAGAGTTGAAAAGGTTATGGTAACAAAAAACAAATGGACAACGGGAAGTAGTAGATTCTTAAACAAAATCTAATATTTCTGAATGTTTGTATTCTGTACGTATTTCGTAATCCATTTTCCTTTGTACATACAAACATTGAAAATTAACGAGTACCTACGTTAAATACAAATAACTGTCTATTAATGACAGTAAAATATTGATTTTCGCTTACTGTAAAAGTAATTGTTTTGACATTATTAATTTTCAGAACAGTTAACGTTAAACAGCACGTATTATCACTCTAGTATACATGTATTTTCCGAAATTTCAAAATAGACAATAAATGACATATATTTTTACTCGTTAAAATACATGTTTCATTAATATTTAAATGAATTCTTGCATGCAATATGAAAACATGCGTATAATTATGAAAAAATAACATTATTATACTTGTATATATTCATTACTTATTAATATTAAGTAACTTTTAAAATCCCCATATGATTTACTTGAAATTATATTATCTAATACATATTACGTCATTATTAAAGTTGATTGTAATAATAAAAGTTAGTTACACTAACATGAATTCAAGCGTGTATAAACTCAATAAAATTGTTATGGTAACAATAGACAACAAAACGCGCCTTGGTATAATTTTCTTCACATATCATTTCTTACTATAAATTGTCAATAACGATGTTATCACCAATCGATAACGAGACAACGAATATAAAAATCTGTTGTGGCCAGCACAAGACCTCTCGCCATTTCCATATTATGCTATATAAGTACATACTGTATTTAACATTTCATTGGCGGTATTTATTTTAAAATGCAACATTATGGTTCATCACTTCCATGGTTACTCCCTATTGTTAAAAAATGACAGCAATGTAATATTTGTCCATTTTAAAATGCAACATTATAAATGGTATTGCATCACAGGAGATACCTCCAAAACACGTCACAAATGGTGTCAATTCTTATTACGACCGACTAGAATATTGCCAGAGTGTGAATGGGGATATTTTTTAACATTTATTACATGAAAGTTATGAATTTTTGTAAGCTGAAGTTTGTTAAAATGTGCAATATTCATGTTTTGATTTTTTGTTTATCGTATGTAGGCTAATTTATTGGAAATTAGTATTGATAATACAAAACTATAAATTTTGTATGTTGCATTTTAAAATGGACAAATATTACATTGCTGTCATTTTTTGAGAAAAGTGAGTAACCATGGAAGTGATTGACCATATGTTGCATGTTAAAATAAATTCCCTGTATGAAATATATGTATCTATAATTTTAATTTTAATTTTTTTTTTATTTTTTTTATAATTTTTTTTTGCATCATTTCCGATTTCTACATGTGTTGTAGATACTGGCACACCCAGAAATGGGGAATATGCCGTGATGATGTATTTATTTATTTTATTTTTTATAATTTTAAATATTTAATTAATAATAAAATATTAAATGCACTTCCCAGAAAAAGCATTCAGTAATGTAAATTAATTTTTGTCGCTGACAACTCTCATTTTTCTGTCAATTACAAACATTTTAATTTTTCAACTGGTTTCCATGGAGTTATTTGGGCTACTAGATACAATAGAATGGATTATTTTATATATTTATGATTATCCCCAAATCTATAGAAGATATAATAAAAATGTTCAATGTATCGGATAGAGAATTTTATGTTCTTTAATATTTGTAATAACATAAATTTCCAAAAAATAATATTTAGAATTTTTTTTTAAAGAAACTACTACTTCCGGTTGTCCAATTAATGCCAAAATCTTTTCAGTTTTTCCCATTAATGTCAGATTAAGGAATACGTAGTTAAATTGGTATTTAGTCATAGAATTTGAGAAACCGTCCCTCCAACATGCACACATACATACATACATACATACATACATACATACATACACACACATACACATCCACACACACACACACACACATACATATATATATATATATATACATATACACACATCCACACACACACACACACACATACACACATACACACACACACACACACACACACACACACACACATACTAAAATCTGGATATGTGATTTTTAGCATCTTAGCGAGAGGTAAAAAAATCCCTAATACGTGTCATCTTTTCATTTTATTGTTCACTATCGATTATTCTGCTTTTGTTTCATTTTTATTTGGAAACGAAACAAAAGTTGATACTAAGTCGTTTGCAATTGCAAAGTTTTTTATTCGATTTTTAACAATTGAAACTGCAGTAAAACAAAATTAGGTCATATAATAGTTTCCTGCAAAGTTTATGACTTAGTTTTATAGTAAACATATTGGTTTGATGGTATGGTTTATTATTTCGATTTGCACGTACATTTTATGTTACGTTAGCCTTTATGCGTGTTTGGTCGATATTGAAATAGCCTGAGAATTTAACACACCTTCCCTGTTTCATTATTAAAATGTAGCTTAATTGTAACATTTCATAATTAATTTAAATGGAGTAATACCCTTTGGTCATTAACTTTCGAGGTTGCAATTTATTTAATTGAATCACCTGAAAAGATAATAGTAAAAATTAAAATTGTATTTCTTATTTTTCAGTGAAAATGTTCCGTCCACAATCAGCTATGTCAAGACAAGAGTCTGACATGATCAACAAAGCTAAAAGAGAATTAACTGGTACTCAAGATCCTGTAGAACGCTTAAGACTTATTTGCTTAGCAAGAGGAACTACTGGAATTCTAGGACTTGGAAGGTATCTTTCATAGAAAAGAGAGTATATATTGAGTCATTTCTTTCATTTGAAATCGTCAACTGTCAAACTTTGAATATGCGTACGCATGTCAATGTTGCCAACTGTCTGAACTAAAATATTAATGATTTGTACCGTGTAAACCTGTAAACAAACTTTTAATCTTACCCGCTATTCCATTTTATTTGAAATTGTAGTGTTCAAAAAAAATGTTAACTCGGAGTAAGCTTCGAACATAAAAACGTATGTCAATTTGAAAGTATTTAATTAAATGTCAATTTGACAAGAGATATTGTCAAAAATGTTATCTAAAGAAATCAAAGCTTTTCTTCTTGAATCCTTATTTTAGAAATAGAAATTAGAAAATGGTGAATGGCAAAATTCTGTATTCGTCTTTATTATCTTTTCTCCATAAGATTACATTTCACGATAATTTTTAACCATTATATAGCTTTTTGAATTGAATAATGCTCAGACATACGTTTCTGTGTACATAGCCTACTCCGAATATCCGAATTAGGTTTTTTTTTCTGAACAAACTACATTTTCGTATTTCGTTTTACAGATAAACATATTTATGCACGGACGTATCATAATTTGACAATTATACACGAATTTCTTTGACATAAACGTCATTTTATAGCCCGAGAGACTCATTATAGCCTGCCGGGCTATAATGAAACGTCAAACCAAATTATAACCTACAATTTAAACAGGCAACATGAAAAGTTTTTATTACAAATCGATTTTTTTATATTCTTTAATGAAAAATGAAAATTAATTTTGTGATATTTATATGGAAAGCACGGAGATTCACAAAATAAAACTCAAATGACATAACTAATAAACAAACAATCCGCTTTCATAGCAACACTAGATACTGGATGTACGAGGACAAATTATTTTCGATACAATTTTTCTAACACTCATAATTTGAAAATTTTCGTCCGTGCATAAAGTTTTGTATGTACCACGAGCGTAACTTGCTTTTATGGCCTTTGACGTATTTTTATCCCTCGGCTTACGCCTCGGGCTCAAAATCCCGCCGCAGGCCATAAAAGCCTCCTTACGCTCTTAATACATAAATAACTATTGTACTATTAACAAAGTTTAAAATATATATATTTATATTTTGACAAAGTTTGGTTTCACCAATTTAAATTATTTATTTAATGTATGTAAAAACGGTCGGCTCTCAAGCGCCATCTGCTATTTTCTTCCGTGAAATGAAGTATAGTAATGTTTCATGAGTAATAAATGACAGAAAGTGTAAGATGTATGGTCAAAATTAGATCGAAACTTTATAATAAGATAGCCTAATTTATACCCTTTGTAGAACATTTCGCGTAATGGACGACGATGGCAACAAACAAATAAATGAAGAAGAATTTGTTAAAGGTCTGCATGACCAAGGATTAGATGTAACTGAAGACGAAGCAAAGGAAATATTTCGTAGATTTGATACAGATGGCAGTGGAGGCATTAATGTCGATGAATTTCTCATTGCTCTTAGGGTATTTATTTTCATATTCAGGGCGTATTTTTTTTTTTTATCAGGACCACTATGGGCAGACTATGGGTATCTCGGAAACTAATGCCCAGTTGCATCGCTGACATTTAAATTATACTTATACAAAAAATACAAATCGAAATGTTGATAGCAATGCTGAATGACTCATTTGACTCAGTGGTTAATTTTTAACAATTGATTAAAAATATTAACTAATCAAGTATGTTGATATATAACAAGAAATTGGATTTTTAGTTGTCAAACCAATATCTAATGGATAATTTTTTTTATCAGTTAAAAATTAACCACTGCCCTGTATTTTCATCTCCGGTTAAACGCCCTGTTAATTTAAGTGTCAGTTAAAAGGAAAACGCAGCATCGATGTTATAGCCTAAATTGTAAAAATTACACGTGTCAATTTTTCGATCCCACATTGTTCTTATAACCGACAGTTAAGTTAACCGGCAGTTTAACCAAAGATAAAAATATTGGGCCTAATTTACAGAATAGACCAGATTGTCAATTTAAAATTCCGAGATACCCAGTGACCGTGATAAAAAAACATGTGCATATTTTTAATTATTAAACATTGTAGCCGCCTCTTCCTGAATCGAGATTAAAAATAATCGACGCTGCCTTTAAAAAATTAGACAAAACAGGCGACGGCGTTATTACTATTGAAGATTTGAAGGGTGTATACAGCGTTAAGAACAATCCTCGTTATATCAGTGGTGAGGATTCTGAGGACTCCATCTTGAAAAAATTCTTGGGCAACTTCGAACAAGATGAATCTAGGGATGGAATTGTAAGACAATAAATGATTTTTTTTTAAAGATTAATATTAATTAATATTTTTTTAGGTGACTTCTGAAGAATTTAAAAATTATTATATTGGCGTTAGTGCCTCTATAGATAACGACTGTTATTTTGATTTGATGATGCGTCAAGCTTACAATCTTTAATTTTAAGAGTGAATTTTTAACTGTTTTTGAAATAACATTTTTACTGTATTACTATTATTAACTGCTTGCAGTGTGAATAAAAAATATTACTTGCCACTGTTAATATTATTATTATTATTATTATTATTATTATCACCAAGAATAAACAATAATAAATTTAATTTCAAAAGCTCGTATTCTCACTTCTCGAAGTAAAAATCGCTATTTCAACTGTAAAGTATTAAAAATTGTAGAAATAAAAATAAATAAAGTTGTAAACAGAACTATTTAAAATATTAGCCTATTTTTGTCTATTTATAAAATTTTAAAAATCGATATAGCGCTCTTTTAAGAAGTGAGAATACTCAAAATATTTATTGTTATAAATGAGATACATACAATAGTTATAATAATTTTATCCTAATACAATGTCTTTATTATGTATAAATAACTATAAATACTAATATTGCTTATATTTACTGAGAATGCAATAGACATATAAAAAAAAAAAATTATCTGCCCAATACATGATTCGCTACTACTCTCATTTCCGTCTGCAGTTCTTCACTTTGAGTCGACAAAATTGAATCGAAATAAGCTTTGATTTGATCTAAATCAGGCAAGCGGTCACAGCTTTCAATATTCAGCATTTGGAAGAAGAAAGTTTTCCATAAATCCTGTTTTAAATAGCGCGGAAAATGTTGAGTTATTGCCCACACTCTGCCATTTTTTTGAAGCTGTAATAAACAATAGAATTAAAATTATTATTAGGTCCAAAATAGCATTTTTTATTTTGGTTTTTTGGCCATTTCCTCAAAAACAGTGGCCCATATCAAAATTTTCAAGAATACAAAATTAAAGCTCGTAATTTTTTGTCCAAAAAATTAAATTACTCAAAACTTTTTTACTACCTACTTTAAACATTTGGAAATCGGCTTAAACTAATTTTTTCATCAGAAATTTCGCCACGTATTAAATACTATTTAATTAATTAAACAAATATAAATCGGATTAGAACTCATTTTCTTTTTCATCTGAAATTTCGCCATATTAAATACTATTTAACACGTGGCGAAATTTCAAATAAAAATAAGTTCTAGTCTGATTTGCAGATGTTTAAAATCATATAAAATATGACATGAAGGAGAATTTCACCTTGAATTCAAATTTTCAAACCGTGGTGGATGAATTTGTAAGAAAGCGTTGACAAAAATTATTTAAAAAGCATTGATAATTTATTACTTTTGATGCCAAGACGAATGTAAACAGTTTTTCTTTCATAAATTGTTATTCTGGTTAACTATTTTAACATAACTCTTTGAAAGTTCATCCTACGTAAAAAATTTAAGAATACTTTTATGTACAAATGTAAAATTTTGATACAGTCCGCTGTTTTTAAATGGCCAAAAACAAAAAAAAAAAATTGCACGTTTTATGAAAGATGTCGGCTTGCGCCGGCCCTCCCCAAGGTTGAAAGCTTGACCCCCGACATAAACAACATAATTATATTAAAATCAGAACTACCCTACCCTAAGTAAGGCAAAGATCTTTTTTGGACTCTATTATGTAACTTACATAATTATTGTTTCTGAACGTACCATGGAGGTATGAAACAAATATGGAGGTAGCTTATGTGAACTCAAATGAAGCCAACTGCTCCCCACTACCAGTCGGGACCATCTGTCATTTTGTGTCGTGTACAATACAAAGTTTTGTTGAGATTTAATTTTCTGGTGTGTTGCGCGAAGTAATATATTGTGGACTATTTTTATTATTGTTACTTCTTTATTAAAAAGGAGTTTACAAAAAATTAGAGTAGAATTTGCTAATCCAAAAATGAGGATTAGCTTAAACTTAAACGTTTTTAAAAAATGTATAAATACAGACATTTTTTTTTTACTTTGCATGAACATTGTTTTGAACATGGGCCCTTGGAAAATCATATAGTTCATTTAATTAAATCTATATGTCATAATTATTTTAAAGTTAGTTTGCATTTTTTAACAAAATCAAATATTGATAAATCCCAAAATATTAGAATTTGAAATAACAAAATGACATTGTTTACAAGCTACTAAAAGACTGGTTTTTTATAATAAAAATGATCTAAATCAATTGTTTATTTTTTAATGTACTCTTATACCTTTTCCATTTAATTTAGACGTAACATATTTTATGTAGCTTAATTTTTACAAATTGTAGTGAATAAAAGATTAGTAATTATTTACTACTGTAATTTAATGTCTAGTATATATTTGAAGTAACTTTTTACTATTTAATATTTCCAAATAGTTTTAAATTTATTTTCATAAGAAATATAATTATCAGTAAATCCTTTTTTTAAAAAAAAAATTAACGATATTGTTTCAGTTACACGTTTTTCGCATTTCGTACTTCAAAAATACCGCAAGATCCCCACTCTAGCTCGGGACCAATACATGTATGCGTCCGTCCCCACTAGGCTTCACTCCCCTCGCCCATAGTATCGCTTTACGCTCTCTCCATATTTGTTTCATACCTCCATAGAACGTACATTAAAATTTATTAAATTAAATATTTATTAGAAGATAAATATATTACGCAAAGTGTCAGTTGGTGTTGAATATTTGTCGGTGATAGTTGTGTTACACATTATGTCCTGAAAATGTGATTTAGCTCACCTGCATATATTTGTCAAACAGCAGAACATGGACTGTTGCAGCAACGCAGAATATATCAGTCTGGTAAGTCCACGGTTTTCCATCTTTCATTTCAGTACAAATAAAATTCTCAGTGTTTACAACAGAAGTAAACGCATGCCCTTTCGGAAACAGAGTCATATCAATACTATTTCCAAAATCAATTAACTGTAAAGACGGATAACCGAATTCCGGCGGCATCCGGGTTACCAAAAAATTATCAGGTTTAATATCAGCGTGGATTATATGGCATTTATGTAATGTGTTAACTATTGTTATAATTTCACTAGCGTAGTAGATGCAAACTAGTTCTTTTAAAGCTTTTCCTGTGCCTTTTTTGACTTTGTTAGCTAAATCGAGAAGCGAACCTAATTTGAAAAATTGTGATGCCAAAATACTAGCGTTGGGAGATACATAACAAGCGGTAACATCCATATATGCGGTTTTCTGAAAGTAAGAACATTTTTAAGTAAAATAAATACATTAATAATGTAAAATAATTTTAAGTTTAATTCAACGTAATCTAATGCCAAAAAAGTTGTTTTACGAAATGTGGATCGTAAGAATAATGTTCAAATAAAAGTTTTACAGCATAAAATTCTGCATATAAATCAGTAAACAAAATTCATTTCTTATATTTTGTAATTGCAGAAATTAAGATATACAGGTGTCCCAAATTAAGAGGCGCACCATTGGGATCTCGGAAACTATAAGAGCTACGAAGTCGGTTAAATGGGAAATGTGCAAGATTTGAGTTCTGATTGAGATTCCGTTGAGAAAAATTTAAAATTCCGAACAGTTTCAAAGTTATTCAAATAAACTGTAATTTACGATTTAAAAAAATGTCCAATAACTCTGTAATAATAAGATATTAAATGTTGTATTTAAAAATTACATATTTTGGTGAGAAACTTAAAAGTGATATCTTTAGAAAAATAACAATTTTTTCTCTTTCCATTGGTACAAGGGTTATTATTTTAAATTTGTTTCCCTTAAATCTTAGATTTTTCGTTTTTCCATAAAATTTCTTATTTTTACAGGGTTGTATAAAACCCGGGTTTTTTCAAATTGTCCAGCCCACCGGGTTGTTTTTGAAAAAACAGCCCAGATAAAAAATAAATTGAAAAGACTAAAATGTATTTCAAAGTGTCATATATGAAATATTAAATTTTTGTGATTAACAATTCGAAAAGTCCTTAAATTTTATAATATATCACTATCAATGTTTTACAGTTTTAAAATTATTAGAGCCACAAAATAGATAACGTACAGGTATAAGTTACATTTTACTGAAATTATTTGTTATTATAAACAAATTCTTGTCTACATCCATTGACTAATTATATGTAAAACCAACTTTTTTGTTAGAATTATTATATTTTTTGTATAACGAAAATAAAAATATACAATTTTTTTTAAACGAATATGATCCATTAATAATTATTATAATGTCCAAGTAAATCTACTTTCAGCGTAAATTTATTCCACTGAACAAATTCAAATCAATTTTTGTGTTCTTATGACATGCTGTCAAAAAATTGCATGCATTTCTTCTATGGAATAAATTTACTCTGGAAGTAAATTTACTTGAACGTTTATAAAATCAGCCATAAGTAGATTGCTTTGAGGGTTTTTTCAGGTGGGTTTTTTCGGGCTGGGTAAAATCACGACAACCTGTATTTTTAAGTCAAAAATTAATCAGTTTTTCGAAATAATATTTTATTTTATTATATTAGAGTATAACTGATATAAATCTAAACATGAATTTTTCTTTTAAAAAAATGGTATCCAAGGGTATGCATGTATTACTGAATTCAGAATAAAATTCTGTATCAAATAAGCAATTTTACTCTCAATAAAACAGTTTAGTAAAATGGATTTATTTTTTGCTAATTTAACCGACCTCGTAACACATATTTCTCGAGATAGCAGTAGTAAACAAAATAAAATGAACATCCTATATATTAAATTATCGTAATTTTTTAGCATATATTTGAACAAATTTTATAAGAATACTAAAAACCAGAAAAAAAATCATATAAAAGTAGTGCTCAAATATTTTTGAATTTAAATGCTTGTGACACAACTTACCATGAATCGATTACAGCGTTCCCTAATTTCTTTGGTTATATAATATTCCCATTTGTTAGCTGGTTTTTGATGTTTTAAGGCATACATTTCCCCAATATTCATTCCATTACTTAGTTTCGTAGCTTTATAAACCATTCCAAAAGCTCCTTTTCCAATAACTTTTTCCAAAATATACTGATCTTCGCCTAATGTAACAACATCTTTCTTTGTTGTAAGTCTTGGAAAACTAGGCAATTCTATGTATTGCTTGGAGTATTTAGGATTTGGAAAACCAACTTTCCTCAACAAAGCAGCGATGTATTTACTGTTAAATGGATCATTAGGTGGTGTTTGTAAAATGGTTTCATCAAATGCTTCTGGCTCATGATCCATTCTAAATGAAGAGTTCGAATTTTGAGGTGACTGAATATCTACATCCATTTTTATGCCTTTAACCGGAGAATTGGTCAGCGAATCGTTACTGCTGTCACAATTCATTTCTCTAAATTGATTTTTCATTGGAGATTCATAGTTGGTCATTAAAGTTTTTTGTATTTTTGGTTGATTGCTAGCATCCCCAGAACCTATTTCGCTCACGCGGTATATAGTTTGTCTTGGAGCAATACTGTCATCTCCTGTTAAGTCTATAAAATTTCTCCCTGGACTTTTACTTGATTGGTCGGAATTATCTGGTAATAAATAGACTTTAATCATATCGTAGCTTTCAACATCTTGATTTTCAGACCCTTTTGAACTATCACTTGATATTTGATGTGGTTGATCATCAATTTTACTGCGATTTATTGAATCTTCGTAAGTTTTAGAACATTCGGGGATTGCTTTCAAACTTTCTCGATTAAAAGTAGTTGTTTTTAACATATTTGCTGTTACGCTGTGAGAGCTGCTTGCAGAACTAGAACTGTTTCTGTATTCTTTAGTTGTTTCTAGAATGACCGATAAGGTATTATTAGTTAGTACTTCTTCTTGCTGTACTTCCTCGTTTTCGTCAAACAATTTTTTCCCTTGAGTTTTTTCCTGGATCGGAGAGTGGTTAATATATTGTTGAGCAACAGCTTTTTTGTAGTTAAATGGAGTAGACGCAGAATTCGCTTGTAAATGGAAGTTAAAATGTTGGGTCGTACAAGAATCATTTAGATTCGGAAGACCTCCAGTATTATCGGCGAAAATAGTAAAACCAGCTGACTTAACATCAGCTGGACGTAAAAAGTTTTCATTATTTTCAGCATAACTAGGAGTTTTTCTTGGCAGTTCATCTTCAGGTTCAGGAATAGGTTGACTAGAAAATGGTGCTCGAAGACTCTCTCTGGCAGTTTTTTTATAACCCGTAGGATTTCCAATATTTTGGGTAGATAAGCGTTTATTTTCATTTTCCGTCTCTTCGTAAATACTGAAATGGCTTTTACTAATTGAGGGATTGATTTGTATCGCTTCTTGTTTTGTCAAAACAGTATCTTCATGTATCTGAAATTTGCTAATTTCTGGCTTTTGAACTGTGGGTTGTATCGTATGTTCTTGCATAAGAGTTAAGTTGCCTTTCCAAATATCGTTAACGGATTTCATGGCCTCGCGCATATTTTGAGTATAATTTTCATCAGAATTAACAGTATTGTTAGGCCATTGTTGTACTGGCGCAGTGGCACCTAAAATGTCTTGAATTTGACTCATTACTTTTGTGGTACTTTCGGACCAATTTTGAGAACCATGATGAGATTGAATTTGAGAAGTTGACGGTTCTTCTAATTTAGAGTTATTTATTATTTGGCTCTGTTGATAATAAGAATTTTGAGATGTTTGGTGTGGCATTTCTTGAGTAATTGCATGTTTAGGTTGTTCCGAAAAAGAGTTATTTTCATACGCAGAAATATTTTGAGGAAATAAAGACATTCGCGGTATAATAATACTTTCATTTGCAGGTAAAATGGACTGCACAGCTTGCTGAATTTCAGCATGAGTACCATGATGTTGATTTTCATCCATTTTACTAGTTTCATCCATTGACACACACGCAACGTTTTTACTTTGAGATTGGGAATGTTTTTTCGCGAACCACTTCCTCGCGCGAATTTCTTCAGGACTGTATTCAACTCCTGGCGTTCCATAAACTAAATTTTTTGGGTACATCGGTATCTTGCTGTCATCGTGTGGTTCTGGATAAACTAAATCAGTTTTCCAGGTGGAAAAATCATCGAAATTCATTTTAGCAAAATCGGGAGGTAGACGTATTCCTCCAGCATATTGAGGGTCTTCATCTTCATGAACTTCAAAAGCAGGCTGGCGAGCCGGGACTACTTTTTTAGTAATGATACTCTTTTTCCATGTCCCAGGTTTTAAGGCGTTTTCTTTGTGGACGATATCTTGTTTTCTGGCAACTTCTAAAACGCTGACGGAAGCACACGCTCCTATACTTGGACCAGCCACTTCGAGATCTTCGTAGAGAGTTACAGCAGCGTTACTGTTTTCAGAACGCGAAGTTGAAGGTAAAATACCTGGAGTTGGATTCAGGACATTATTTCCTACTCGAAGACTTGGAACCATGGTACGTTGATGATAATTATACGAAACTAAAGATGTTAATGCATGTCTTTCTTCTTCCCTACGATGTTCATCAACTCCTTGAATTGTTTCTTTTCCAATAGCTATGAACATATTTCTAAAAACTTTATTAGTACAAGTATGATGTTTTAAATACAGTGGATCCTGTTCTGGCATCTGAGATTTAACAATATAATAAAATTCATTATCGTGACTTAACTAATAGAATTTGTAGTAATATTTAAAACAATCTTTACTTTTTATTTAAAATGAAGATTTTCAACATCCATTTCAGAATTGTAGTTAGTTAAGTTTGAAGTTCAATAACTTGCTTTAAAAAAATTCAAAAATTATGAAACACGCTTAAATTATGGATTATACATTTCTACGTAATTACACTAAGCTTCGTATTTTTAAATTAATTAATATAAAAATAATGGCAATGTTTATAAAAAAAATGACCCCCATTTTTGGCGCGTTTGAAGAAATGCTCAACTTCATTGATGTCTGATATACAAATGTACGACTGAAAAAAAAAATTTTTAATGTTGTAACCACGGGTTTTATGAATAATTTGAACGTCAATTTACTTTCGATTTGTTTATATTTTGTTTATAACAATTTAAAAAATGTGTTGGATCTCAGCTTCTATTAATAATTAAAAATTGATATTTGCATACTGATTCAGAATGTAGTTTTTATATAAAATATTAATAAATTTTTATTTGAAATTGGTTAATTTAATTTTAATAATTGCTTTTTTATAAAAGCGCAACATGAGTTCATGCGCGAAAACAGTAAAAAAATGAATAAAATGAAACTAATGAATTTCAAATAAAAATTTATCAATATTTTATATAACATATACATTCTGAATCAGGGATTTTTATGTGTATTGATGAATCCCGGATGCCAGGACTGGATACCTGTCTATTTTAAAAACTTACTGGTGCGCAATACTAAGTTCTTCAAACGGTTGTGCCAAAGCTCGTAAACCAAGTTGATAAACTGCGTCTGCTCTTTTGTAATCTCCAGCAATCTCATGATAAAAAGCCCATGCGCGATACAAATCAGCACAAGATACACATATACTTTTAGAGTAAAGTAATTGAAATAACTCCAAAGGGTTTTGTTGTAAATCGATCTAAAAATTATATTATTAAAATGAATTGAATTCTTATTAATTGTAATGATATTATTACATATTTAATCCAAAGTTTGCATAACCTACGGTCGTGCAGATATCGTTCATCGTTTTCAAATTTTGCTAAACAGTCTTCCAGTAAAGGTATTAGATTTCCCTCGTGCCCGTGCTTTGGATAACTTTGCTCAACCCAATATATGAAATTATACCAATTGTTTAGTGGATCTTCACCTTCATACGATCGAATGGATTCCTCAAACGCACTGAAAAATTAATATATAATCATTATTATTAACAAAAAAATCATGTGTATTCTGTTTAAAATATTTTTAATTTGTTAAATAAATAAAATATATCATCACGGCATCATATAACCCATTGTTGGGTGTGCCAATCTTCTTTGTACAGATATCGGTAATGATGATGACATATTCGTACCGTGTGGGCGTATACCAGGCGTCACCTCACGAGCACTCATTGATGGAGTGGAGAGTGCACCATAGGAGACACTTTTATACCAATTAAAATTCAAAATAATTTTTGGTGTCGGTTGAGATCGAATTTGTTTACAACAATTTAATTTTATCTTATAAATTTGTTTGTATATAACATATTTAAACCATTTTTATTTTATTTTTAATAATCTGAAATTGTTTGTAATTAAACTTTTAAAAATATTAGATTTTGAAGAATTTCATTTCATTAATCAATTTTACATTTTTTATTTGTTTATAACAATTAAGCAGTATTAACAACAATTTTACACTTACAACAATTTTTGTGTGATTTACAGCAATTTTACTTTTTTTACAATTATAATTTAGTATGCAAAACATGTGTTTCTGTGAAAAAATGTTACGAAATATATTATTTACAAACATAAAAAGTAATGTGATACAATACATTTTTATTATCGTATATTTTTATTGCATAATAATACATAAATAATAAATGAAAACGTAACCTTTATGCTTGAAAAGAAAATTAAGACTTTTCCAAAATAAATCCAGTACAAGGTGGTAAAATAGTTACATTGGATATTGGTTCCTAACTACAGAAATGTTTTTCCATTCCCCATACTATACGTATTAGTAAATATAATAAAAAACATGTTAGTCAAAAATAATAGTAAAAAATATAAACATGTTTTCATTCCGTGTTCCTTTCATGTTTTTATTTCTTATTATACAGCTGGGTCCACAGTGAAACGAACATTATTAACCAAAATTAGTTGTTTAACATTTGGAGACTGCTAGATTAAATTTATTTTAAAAAATGCACGGTGCAGTCACTAAGGTTTTATTTTTTTCTGTGTGAACCGTAACAGATATCACAAATTATACGGAGAGACAAGTTTACTATTGAATGTATCTTTCTGAAAAAAAAATAAGTTTACTTTATCGGCGTTGCCATTAAAAAGTTACGGTCTAATAAATGTTGAGACACCTAAGTTTCATACACTAGTGGTACTAATAATAAGAAGTATCATCTTAAAAGATGACATAACCATATAAAGTGCTATACCTAATTTCATCCAAATCGAATAGTGTACCGTTATTATAAGCAAAAAATTTTTTCAAAGAATTTTGGAGCAAAATACTGGATAAATAGTACACTTTCCGGTAGAAGCAAGTTTAGGTAAATCGTCTTCTTTTAGCCTCAGGAATCTGTGATTAAGCCATGTCCCCCTATCTGTGTAATTAATATTAAGGTGAATATAATAGTTAATTTTCAAAATGAAACTTTAATTAATTTAAATCGGGCGCTTAAAATTCAGTATCAGCCAAGTCTCACCTCCGCGGGTCCTCCATGTTCGCATTGGTAGGTTTTGGTTCAGGTAACGTCATACGTGCCGTCGATTTTCTAGGTCCTCATTTATTAAAACTTTTATAACTTTTTATTAAGCATTAGAAACTCTTTAGCGAAAATACAAAATAGGGGTCTAATATTTTATGAACAGATTAAAAAATGCAAAAACTTGCAAACCCCTATTTATTTCGAATATACTGATTGTTATTGTTAACTCAAAGTTAATACATGATATTAACTTGAAAAGACCGGATGACGATACAGTTTGAACACTCTTGAAACTACTTTAAAGCGAATTAAACCGTTTTTTTTAAACAGTATCTCGCCAAAGAACATTTTTTACTGAGATACTTTATGCAAAATGGCATAATATAAGAATAACTGTACCCTACACCATCATTAGAGATGACCTACTATCAGCATTACACGGTAAGTGTCATAATGTTGTCAAAATAGACATATTATTTTATATTACAAATGCATATTTACCTTTTCTGTTGCATTAGCTCCCGTTGTAATTCAGAATTACTTTGGGCCTGCAAAGCAACTCCAAGTTGGGTGATATTTCGACCCCCACGCAACGGTTGAATGTTTTCTTTGCTTGAATCCAATTCCATCTCAAAAGGTGTAAAAACTCTGTACACAAACAAAATTTGAGTTAATATACAAATAAATTAATTCGACACTTTTTTACAAATGTACTATGACAGACAAAGAATAAAAATGAAGTTTTATGCAACGGTTGTCTTCATTACCTTTATACGACAAGAAGATACGTTAGACAATGAGGCAGATAGCGGTAAAATGAAAAGGAAAACGTTCAAAATCATATGGTCGCACAGTACACTACGTTATCGATAGTCATACTTCTTTACCGATATCAATGAATGGGGGCTGTCAGGCAAAGCTATCGCAGATGGCAGCACTCCAGTAAAAGCGATTTGAATGATTTAAAGCGGGGAAAATAATGGCGGTTATTACGAATATTTTGATGTAAAAATAATTAGATAAAAATACATAAGAAACATTGTACACAATTTAACAATAATTTTGCAACACTTTTATTGCAATCGTAAATCCTTAACAATAAAATTGTCAAAATTTGACAGTGACAGTAGCGAGTCTTCCGACAGTATTTTCAGTTTGCATTCTCTTTGGGTAAATACACATTATTGAAAATAATTATAATTTGTGGTCCATTAATAATTTAAAAGAGGAATTAAAGTTATACTTTTTATGAGCGTTGTTGGTTGTCAGATTTGATACCAGAATGTGCAATTGTAGACAAATTTTGTACTAGCGCTTACTTGCTCACATGCACATTTCATTGCTGAATCGCAGAGAGCTATTGCTGGAGTGGCGCCATTAGTTCATCAAAATCCCACCGACAGCTCTCATTTACAGAAAAATTTGTAGCTATTTACGTTTTAATTTTCACTGAGTAATTCGTACAAAATGGTCCAATTAATAAACAAAACAATTTTCAATAGAATAGTAGTGCTTAGTAATCGTTACGTGTTAAAAAGTCAAGAACGCTTTGTCTCCTATGTGCAAGGACAAGAACCTCAACCAAAAGTGCGGGAATATTTCTATTTTATTGATCATCAAGGAATGGTAATTTTACTCAATAGTTTACAATTATTGTATTTAACATATATATTATAGTTATTTCTAGATGATGCCCGGATGAAAAACTTCACATCTTGTTTCAAAGAAAAGAAATTTTTGAAATTCTTTTTCGATAGAATCAGAATTAATGAAACCGATAGATATAGAGAAGATTTCCCATATTTGTCAATTTGTGGTAGAGAAAGAAATTTTATTAGATGTGATGACTATCCTTTTGTATATACACATGTAGTAGAAAAAAATGTTAAAGGAATTACCGGAGATCATTTTTGTTACGCTCATGCTGGAGATTTACTTTCGGTACCATTCGAACCCGAAAAAATTTTCATGTCACCTACATCTGGAAGGGTTTACCATCCAGCACCAGAAAATGCTGGTGGTATTGGTTTGGTAAGATCGAATTTAGCTATTGAATTTAGTAAACTGTTTAATTTTGATAATGGTGAAACTAAACCCCCCACTCATTTTAATTGGAAGGATAAATCGTATAAATTAGACACAACTTGGTATAAAGAAGCGGTAGATAAAAACAGGACAAGAAATTTATTTGTAAGGGATGATTTGATAGAAAAAGAACTGATGTAACTTTGTAAATAGTGAAGATTTATTTGTAAATCAATAAAAACATGTAGGATATTATTTTTGTAAATAAATAGATATACATTTTAATATTGCTAACGGCTTTGCCTTAACAAAACATCCAAACTAAATTAGTATTATACATAGTCATTTTATATAAAATTTGTGTAAAAATATTGCTCTTTGAACAAAGTTGATCACACGGCATAAGTTTTGAGCAAACTTTTGATATTAAGTAAAGAAGCTAATTTACCAAACATCATGTATCCGATTCGGGAGTAGGTATGCGAGATAGTGGTTTGAAAGTCCCAGGAGCTACCCAAGAATGTCCAACAGAATTACTTTTCTCTTCATGTTTATAAGTCAGCATGTTTGCTCGGACGGGATCATGTTGATCAGCTTGATAAGGCTCGAAAACAAGATAATGTTTATCGTCTGTAGGCGGAGGGTCGTATATTCTTTCTTGGCTTAACTTCACACACGCTTCTACCCTGTTTTTAAATTCTTCTGGGTTGTTTTTATACAATTCTGCAGCTTCTTCATTAATAGCATGCTCAAAACTTTTCGGCGTCGAATAAAAAATCCAGCAAATATATTTTAATACTTGCCAGATGTGTTGTTCTCCTTTTTTCCATTCTGGAAATCCTCCTAATAAATTTAATTCTCCTGTTGAGGAATCTACTACTGGATGAAATACTTCTGAAGTAAAAACAACTTTTGGGTGCTCACAGTTTGGAAATGTTTCAGGTAAATGAATATTAAAACGGAATATTCCGTCGTTGTATAAACCGCTTCTAATAAAAACTACGCCAAACCATACTAAGAAAAAATAATTATAATACAATTAGAAATTGTAATTGTATGACATACTTACAGAGAGAACTTTCTCTTGAAGGTATCACATATATTCCTCTTAAATTTTCACTCTGCAATTTTTTACTAAAATAGAAATGTATAAAAATAAAGAATTATAGATTAGTACTGATAAAACTTACTATTCGGCAAGAATAATATATTCCTGATGAAACATTTTATATATTTTTTGGGCTTCTTCATTATGATACCCTAATTTCGGTTGTTTGTTTGGATCAGCTGGTAAAACCTTTCTTAAAGATCCTTGTCTTGTAAAATTACCTTCCTGACTTTCGCCCTAGAGAAACAATTAATATAAATTTCTAACCTTATATTCATATTTGTTTCATATATTTACCTTGCTTGTAGAAGCTGAACTTCGGACGGATGCTTGCAACATGTTATTTTTTATTTAAAGTACATTTGGCATCTGATAAACTAGAGGTAGATAGCTTTAAGTAACCGCAAAATATTAAATGTTATAAAATTTAAGCAATAACATTATACTTTTAAATCACAATGTATGTTGTATGTTAACAGTGCTGATAAGTAGAAATTTTATCACTCAATTAAGCTAATCACTATCTGCAATTAATTTTATCATCATACCTATTGGAAATATGTCATATTCCCACAAATACATAACACCCACAATACGGATTAGCTACAAACTACGTAGTTATATTTGCTTCTCCCTAGAAATATTAGAATTTATTCATATTCCGGACACAGTTATTTGCAAGAATTAGTAGATCAAACACAATAAAGGGGAAATTTAAATATTAATACTTTAACGCTATCTGGTGTAGTTAGGTGCGAACTAAATGAAAAAGAAATTAGGTACTTTAATTCTATGTGTAGCAACTTTCTACTGTTTTTCAACTGAAAAATAGTCTGTTTACACCTTTAAATTAATTTATTTTTAAAAATATTTTTTAAAAATTAATTTAATAATAGTAAGAAATTCCACCCGTCTAGTTTGATTTCATTGTTTTTATTAAGCACCACACAATTCATATCTATACAGAACTGTCGGTCGTATAACTGTCCTTATTATTTTAGTAGATCTTGATACGTTTTTGGGCCTATATTGTTTTCAAAAGCATTCCATAAGCTTTACTTCCTCTAGCTATTCTATTGTTTATCTCTTCATCTTCATCGTTAAAGTTATTGATTGTGACTCCCAAATATTCAAACGAGTTTACAGTTTACTATTTCAAAGCATGTATAGTAGTAGTATACTTTATCTTCCATTTCAAATAGGAATGCACTTCGATCTCGAGCTTTGGTTCGGTCCGGCCCGAGAGATTCAACCTCAAATATTTTATCAAAATTACCCATTTCTGGGCTAGATCTCTACCTGGTTTTGAATTATTGCCCCAAAAGTCAATATACCCGATATTCAGATAAAAACTTTAAAATTTTCAAAAATCTTATTTTTATGTATCTACTTCTTAATGCTATGATTCCAAATTTTGAAACCGCAGGTCGATATCTCTTTTCGTTCTCGATATATTTAGATTCAAAATTTTTCATTAAACTGCCCATTTTTGGGTAATAATCAAAAAATGGACCGAGATATGAATTTGGTGACACCATACCATTCGATTCTACGGATAAAAATATGTAAGTATACCAATTTTCATCATTTTTGACTAACCGGTTCATTTTTTATGAATAAAAGTTTGAAAACCCCTGAAAACGGCCAATATCTGAAAAAATCGCAAGGGGTACACCTTAGATTTTTGCGATTTTTGGCCATTTTCAGTTATTTTGCTTTAGAGACTGTATGCGGTGTTCAAAAATTATGAAAATTGGTATACTTATGTAATTTTGTCCGTAGAATCGAATGATGATATCTCCAAATCAGTGCCGGATTAACCATGAGGCGCATGAGGCGCGCGCCTCAGGGCCCGGGCCTGTTAGGGGCCCGGATACGGCACCATTTTGTCGAGTTTTTATTTTTTTAGAGTTATATTTTATTTACTTTATGAGTTTATTTCTGTTGTAATTGTTTTACTGTTTGATTTTTGAAATAAATTATATTTTTGGGGCCTTATATGTTATTCTAGGGGTCCGAAAATTGTTAGCGCCTCAGGCCCGAAAATACCTTAATTCGGTCCTGCTCCAAATTCATATCTCGGCCCATTTTTGGGTTATTACTCAAATATGGTCAGTTTTGAGCAAAACTTTGAATCTAAATATCTCGAAAACGAAGAGATATAGACCTGCGGTTTCAAAATTTGGAAAAATTTGAAATTTTTTATCTGAATATAGGGTATATTGATTTTTGGGACATTAATTTCAAATTGGGTAGAGATATAAACTTGCTAGTAATATTATTTGATTGTAAAGACAATGGCTGGTAGCACAAGCCTTGTTTTAACTAAAACACTGTTTTAAGAAATGTCAAATTTCATTATTTAACAACAAAAATAAATAACATCAAATATATTAAAATATGATTTTGAAGCAGCACATAGTTTGTATTCAAACAAATATTTTTTAAAAAATCGTTCTTTACACATAAGGGTGAAATTAAACATTGAAATTTGAATTTGACATTTCTTAAAACAGCGTTTTAGTTAGAACAGGGCTTGTGCTACCAGCCAATGTTACGTAAAGTGTACGCATATTTAGAGCATTTGAACAACTGAGTGAATTTTTAGAAATTAACGTCTTAAAAGAAAATTGTTATCGCGTTGTTTTTGTATGAGTATTAATGAAATGTGAAAATGTGTGATTGTGTGACATGTCATGTAATTTTAAAAATTATCGAAAAAATTCTAGGGTCCTTATAATGATGATTCTTCACTAAAGTCAGGATATGCGATTTTTAGTATGAATCCAATACTTCTCGAGAAGTAAAAATATATTGTGTTATCTTGGTGGTGCACTCTCCAAGCCAACAATGAGTGCCCTCGGCAAATGTTGTGATGTTAGTAAAATTTCCTAGTAAAATACTACAAATAATGTGCTATAAGTCGTCTGTACTTTATCCAAGACGAAAATTCCTGTAATAAATTTCTCTCAAACTTATGATGCATTTCAAGCTGCTCGTTATCTTATTGTTTCTAGAGATTCACGGGCTTGGCTTGAAGCTTGAAAGCTTGGCTTGGCTTGGCTTGAAAAAGCTTGAAAAATCAAACCAAGCCTGCTTTTCAAAAAAGCTTGATTTTTCAAGCCAAGCCAAGCTTCTGTTTCATCAAGCCCAAGCCAAACCAAGCCTAACATTAAAAAAAGCTTGAATTTTCAAGCCAAACCAAGCCTCCGACTGTCAAGTAGCTTGGTGAAAAACAAGCTTTTTCAAGCTTTTCACAAGAATTGCTGACGAGGTCGGCAAAACCGAAATTTTATGGAGGTAACGTACTTTTTCATTGCTTGAGCACAATTTTGCGAATTTCTCAGAAATGAGGTAGGAACAGTTTAGTAAAAATAAATAAAAATAAATATATCATCACGGCATATTACCCATTCCTGGGTGTGCCAGTATCTACAACATATGTAGACATCGGTAATGATGACGATATATTTTACCGTGTGGGCGCTTACCAGGCGTCACCTCACGGGCACTCATAGCTGGCGTGGAGAGTGCACCAGAACAGTGAAGTAGGCTTCAAAAATTTGTAAATGGAAAAGTTTATCCCATCGTCCCACAGATCACTTATTTTCACAATCTGAACTAACTAATCGCACACTTTAGTTCACGCACACAATCAAGTACAAAATTAATTTATAGTTATTAAAAAAGTTATAAGTAGATAATGATTTTAATTTAATATAGAACTATTTAAATTTTTAAAAATTCTTATTATTGTTAAGATAAAAGTAATTTATATAAAAATTTATTAATTAGATACATAAATCTTTAAGTAACTGGAATAAATTATAGAAACAAATATTTAAGAAATTGATTTATTATTTTTAAATGTATCTGATTATATTTCACAAATAAATAATATTCACAAGATAATTGAGAGACTACGTATGATGATAAAAAATATCATAGTTTCATTTTGTTAAATGTTTCGCAAATGTTGATTTTTTTTTTCAGCTATGGATTTACAATGTTTTGTTGTTCTGGTATTTCCGAATCATACGAGAGTGTTTGTGTTTGTGGAAATGGATGTATACAAAGATTTCAATACTATTTTTAGTACAGCCCCTAATATTGCTCCTAATAAAACTGCCTTGTCTGAGGCAGTATAACAATATAATAAAAATGTAAACCGACAAAGAGATTATTCTCTTCTAAATATTTCCTTGATTCAAGTTTCCCTTGTTTATATGTAGGTATATGAATTAAATAAATATATAATAACGGCTTATTACCTAGTTCTGGGAGTGCCAATTTGCTTTTATTTGCAAATTTTGGTAATGAAAACATATCCAAATTGTTGAGGATACCTTTGTGCTATTTGAAAATTGGAAATAATTAGAGTAATTATACATACGAAGCAACTTTACATGATTCTGTAATAAAAAATCAGCACAAATTTTATAATGTTCAAAATAGAAAGTACAAGTTATTGTCTCACGAACAAACAAAATATCGAGGAAATCCCAGTCTATAGGATTTTATTATTTCCAGATGTATTTGAAGTATAAAAGGGATACCTACTTAGCAGGTCAGTTTTATCCCATTGTATAGGTAGTATTCCAGAATTATGTATTTCTTTGAACACGGCTCTTGAGTGTTTGGGGTATTGTTTTGTTTTATTTATTAACAAAGGGTAAATATGAACTATGTATTATACCAAACTTACAGTTTGTTGGGGAGGTCATTTCGAGTGAAAATGGCATTATGAAAATAGATCCTATTCATTTTAGTTATTAAAATGCACCAAAGTCAAGTCTAACTAATAAACCTATATAGAATGAAAAATTTATAAAGGTAATATAAAAATAGCAGGGTATTTTTTAATAAAAGATACTAAATTTTTGATTTTTTTATTTTCAAAAATGAAATAATTGAACAAAACATAAATTTCTATATTTTTATATTTTTCGTTTCAAGACCTATATTATACATATCTGTGGACCGTGAAAATAAAATAAATGAAATAAAAAGCATTATATGTGCATGCGAAAATGAGTTTGCGCATGAGCATTAAAAAGCTTGAAAGCTTGCAAAAGCTTGAAAAGGCTTGAAAAAGCTTGAAAAAGCTTGATAAAGCTTGAAAATCAAACCAAGCCTAAAATTTTTAAAGCTTGAAGTTTTCAAGCCAAGCCAAGCTTTGGTTCCATCAAGCCCAAGCCAAGTCAAGCCTAACATTAAAAAAAGCTTGAATTTTCAAGCCAAGCCAAGCTTTTTTATTTCAAGCCAAGTAGCTTGGCTTGGTGAATCCCTAATTGTTTCTATAAAACGCATTCTGAGATATTCTTAATTAAAATTGAAAAGAGTATAACAATACTATCTGGTCTGCATCTTTATATTTATGTAAAAAAAGTAATTTTTAATATAGTATTTTCATATTTGAATTTAAATGGTTAAATTTATATATTTCGTTTATTTAACTCAGAATCAATATGTCAATATGTAATACTTAACTTTCCTCCTTTTCTAATAGGAAATTAGAAATCACCTTTTACCGGCATAGTAATATGTAGCGACAACATGGCGCTTGGATGTTGAGCGCCGGCCATTTTGTATGAAAATTTTATTCTTGTACAACTAGCACCAAGTGGTGTATTCAGTAACTAAGTCATGTGTCTTCTGTAAAGCCAAATGCAAACAAATTTTTACTCCTAGCAACAGTTGAATTCAAAATTCCCCTAGTATTTTGAATGAAATAGAGAGCAACGGAATTGTTTTGAATAGAACTGTCATGTTTGGTTATTAATTTATTGAAAATACTTAAAAACTACAGTATAAAGCATGAATAGAAATGTAAAAGACAGTGTTCCTTCGTTGTTAAATGATTTGTGTACTACTTTTGCTAATAATGATGCAGGTAGCTATGGGAGGTTATATATTATGCAAAATCTAATATTTATTTATTTGTTGCAGCTCAAACTACTGATTTTTTAAAGCTTTCATTGAATTTTCTTGCAAATGCCAAAACATATAACTCTTCTAACGTAGATGAAATACATATAGTGGAAAACATACGAAGGCATTTGTCTCAAACTGGAAGTTCGGAGAAGATTAAGAACTTCGAACTTCTTTATAATAGATTAAAAAAAGAAGTAATATACAGTATATATACAAAGAATATAGTATAATATTTATTATTTTAGAATAAATTAAAATATCGATGTGCCATATTAACATTCCTTTGGAAATTAGGATCAGAGAAAAAAGAATCCGAGCCGTGGTTGATTTTAAAAGAATTAAAGCAAGCCAGTCTTAATTCTCAATCTCTGCATTCTATTAGTAAAGATCCTATACAGAAACTGTTTTACAATAAGTCTAATTCAGATTACAATTCTCAGGTAAATAACAGTTTATACGGTATTCCATTTAAAACATTATCTAGTAGCCTATGAGATTTTTCGAGGAAACAAAAGCACATTGGTGATATATAAAAATATCTATTTCAGATTAATTATGCAGTTGTTTCATTGTTTATTTTTTGTTTTAGAAATATGTATCTAGATTATTTTTTTAATTTGCTATATTCTTGTTTTAGATTACTCTTTGTAACGATACCCAAGTAAAAACAACAGAATCTCTTAAGAGCACTAGTACAACCTACGGCAATACAGTTTCAGAAACTGCTCTTATCCAAGATCTAATTTTCTCCTTCCAAGGAATCGAGGGTAAAATTTTACGTAAAGAACCAGGTTCAGGCGGATTCGTCATCGACGCCAGAGTTGGCATTAGCAGATCTCAACGCGCTGTTGTCCAAAGATTAGCTGAACTTGGTTTTCTTCACAACCAAATTCGGCAACACTGTGAATCTAATAAACAAATAGGGGTTATTGGTCAGAGCTTAATAGCTGCTTTAAGAGAAGAATTAACTGAATATTATAAACTAATTGCTGTACTTCAAAGTCAAATAAAAACCCCGGTAGATTGCGAAGCTGATAAGCTTACTCTTCGTAGGTTGTTGGTCTGGGTAGCCGAACCACAATTTCGGTTACAATGGCTAGCAAACATAGCTTTAGAATGTCAGAACAAAAAAGGCGGTGCTTTAATTTCAAGCGTTTACGCTTTTCTTCAACATGGTGCTCCTCTAGTACAAACTATAATTCGGCGAATACTTAAAGCCATTTGTTTGCCGCTGCTTCGTATGATGACCAGATGGTTACTGGATGGTTATTTGGAAGATTCTTCTGGTGAATTTTTTATAGAAGCAAGATCTGGTTACAAAGAACAAAGATTGTGGCATGATAAATATCATGTTAGGTCGTCAATGTTACCAACTTTTATAAGTGTGGAACAAGCTAAAAAAATTTTGGTCACAGGGAAAAGTATTAATTTTATTAGGGAAGTTTGTCAGGATTTGTCGAATTTACCAGGACGGGAAATCATGCAGAGAACTTTCGAAAATATTAATAGTAATATATTTCAAAACTTTTAAAAGCTATATAGTTATTGTTGTATTTTTTAGCTGAAGCATTATTTACTGCTGAATTAAGTATAGAATTGCATAAAATTATTGATTCTGCGTATCACGAAACGTCGGATAGAGTCTTAGATATAATGAGAGGACAAAATAGATTAATTGAACATATGCAAGCATTCCGTCGTTATTTGTTGTTAGGGCAGGGCGATTTTATAAGACATCTTCTCGAATTATTAGCGTAAGTTACAACAATAAACGAGACTAGTTTACTTTTTCAACATTATAAAACCTACGCAAATGATGAGAAATTTTTAAATTTATTTCGAATAATTAATACCTTCGATATGAAATGAAAATAAACAAATCGTCGGCTGATTAACAAGTCCACCTTTTCAAAAAAAAAAAAATAGTCAAATTCTGTTTCCTAGTATTTTTTTGTACCATGTACAGTGCTTCTTATACTTTAAGACTTATAATTTTGTATCATGTCCCTTAAAATTGCATACACTAAGAATTGTTTTGAATCCCAGAGCCAATAAGATTTCATGATTCTGGACATAGTAAAATAAAAATAATAATAAAAAGTGTGGACATCCTAAAAAACATTTCTTTATTTTTATATAAATTACTGTTATTTTATTATTTCCTACAAAGTCAAGGAAAATGAAGCTATACAAACAAAAAAAATCAACATGTGTATTAATTATACATTCTTTACAATAACATTTTAAATTTTTGAAGCAGTTTTTCTCGATATTTTTGGACATAATACATTCCAATAGTCGGCCGACGAAATAATGATATATAATTGATTTTAGCACCTATTTTAAATCATTTCAATTTTTTCGCCCCAATAAATTAATAATTCAACTTTTATTCATGCTTATAACAAAAGAATGTAGACATATCATTGGAAAGCTTTATAAAATATGCAAAAAATGAGACTATTTTCACCATAGGTTCCCATTTAAAAAATCATAAGTTTGTATTATATTTCGAGTATTACGTTTTCAAAAAATTTAATTATGCCATTTTATTCTGTCCCAAAAAACGATATAAAATTTGTTTCAAAAATTTTTCTTTGTCATAGTAAATAAGATATGAGAATGAGATATTTTCGAAATGAGCGAAAAACAAGTTTTTGCTGTAGCTGAGAAACAAAAGACGATCGAAAATTCTTTTAGTGACCATTAAACTTTTTTCAAAAAATTGATTCAGTAATATGCATACGGTTTTGGTACCTGTACATAATAGAATTAAATTTTTTCATAGTTGTTATTTGTTGTGATACAAGAATTTCAGTAAAAAAATAAATTAGGAATAGAAGATGACCCGTTAAATTCTGGTCGAACTATTATCACCCACTATTTGCCCTACAGTTTTTGTAAGTTTTATATTTAAAGACGTTGAAAGAATTTTTTAGAAATTTTTCACATCTTCTGTAGGTTTTGTAATTTGTTGAAAATGTGAGCCGGCCGAACTTTCATGAACCTGGGATTAATAAAATGCTACTATTTTCTTTTTATTATAGTCCAGAACTCTCAAAACCAGCGACCGATATCTACCCACACACTCTCTCCGCGATTTTGGAATCTGCAGTTCGAACCACGAACGCACAGTTCGAAAATCCGGATACTTTGAAACGTTTAGACGTTCGATTAATGGAAGTAAGTCAAGGTGATTTGGGTTGGGATGTCTTTACAGTTTTATATCATATTGATGGACCAATTGGAACTGTATTCGAACCAACTTTGGAAACATATCGAACTTTATTTGGCGCGTTATGGAAAGCGAAAAGGATGGAATTTATTTTATCTGGCATGTGGAAGAGGCAGATTACGTCTGCGAAATTGTTCCGAAAATTAAAAGGTTTAATAATAATAACACGCGGGGTTAGAATACCAAGGTTGTAATTGCAAGAAAGTAATATGACGAGGAAACTGATTTGAAATTTTAACTAGCTGTTATTAGTTATTGGAACACATTATTGTTATCGAATTAACATTTAGTAACTCTAATAATGGATTTAATTCTATTTTAAGAATATGGAAGAAAAATTACAAAATAGTTGTACCTTTTTACCTTCCGTCACCTTTAGGTAAGGAAGGTATTGTCTTTGGTCAAAAAATTCGGTGGTGAGTTTTTAATGAATAAGCACGTTTTAGGGTCCCTACAATACGAATTTACTATTTTTAAGATGATGTCTGTATGTATGTGTGTGTGTGTGTGTGTGTGTGTGTGTGTGTGTGTGTGTGTGTCCGTCCGTGTGTGACAAATTTTTCTCCGACGATAACTCCAATACTACAATTCTAAAAATTATAATTCTTTCGTATTCCTATTCTGTACATCCATATGAAGAGTTGATTAGATTTTGGTTATAATCAATCCACCGGAAGTACCCTTTTTTGAAGTTTTTGACAGTCTTTCTTAAAAAAACGCAGTTAAATATTACTTTTTGACATTTTGTTACTATATATATTAAAGAAAATACTCTTCTCTATACGGTTTAATTATACATTTCCCTTCATATTCAATAGATGTAAATTTAAAGCATTATAAAGAAATTAATTTTCAAAAATTAGTCAGCTTTGCAATTTATTATGGAAACAGCTGACATAATTATTCAAAAAAAATTAATTGACAGATGTCAGTTGCAAGTGCAATGCAAAACCAAATATGAAAAGTATAGGATCTATAATTGGTATGTCATATTGTTACTCGCAAGTGACATGCAGAGAAAGGCCAAAGAGAAGATGGAAGGACATTACTTAGTGTAGTTTATGTTATAATTTTATTGGATTTAAAGAACCTTTTCAAATGAACTTTTAGTATGGAATTTGTAAAAAACAGTATGTGTTCGTGTTCGATTTTACATGATATTATATAGAATCTGTTCCAAGACCTTTTGGTATGGGATTTGTACAAAATACATCGAATTGACGGAAGGTCTTGTGCTGGCCACAACAGATTTTTTCTGTTTAAATCGAAGAAGGGTAGTCTAATTTATCGTTCAGTATAAGGACAACAATATCTAAAAACTAATATCAGAGATTGAATATGGCTGATAGAACCTAGCCATACAAAAACCTCATTTTACCAAAAATTTGCAGTTAGAACCTTGTTATTCTAGACCCACGAATAATAAAATTTGTTGGATTTTATGTTTAATATATTTGTAGATGTGGCACAAGTAATGCAAAACATTCATATTTTAACTTCAGAAATGGTACATTTTATTCATCAAACACAATATTATTTCTTATTTGAAGTTCTGGAATGTTCGTGGGCAGAGATGTTAAACAAAGTAAATGTTGCGGAATCATTGGATGATGTAATTAAAGCGCACAACATTTTTTTGCTTTCTGTCCAGAAAGGTGTTCTTGTTGATCCTTCTTCACAGGTACTTCAAACATTTTTAACGTATGTATCAAAAGTTTAATATTTAATTTAATTTCTTATAGGAGTTGTATACGCATCTGTGCATAATATACAACACAATTCTTAAACTGGAAAGTATTGAAGAATCTCTATACAATAAGTCTTTAGCAGAAATGGAAGCCATAAATGAATGCGAAAGAAAAATAAAAGATTCCGAATTAAGCGGAAAATTTGGAATCACCAAAGAAGACGAAAAACGAAACGCAGAACGCGTCGCCAAATTTAATTATTCCCTTACTACGGCCAAAACTCACGTTCGATCTGTAGCGAAACAATATAACGAATACGTCCGAAAATACCTCGAAATGTTAGCGTCGCACACCGATATAAATCTACAACTTCTTAGCGTTCGGTTAGACTTTAGTTCATATTACGAACGAGTTCAAGAAAACGCCAAAAATCAAAATAAAAACCCTAAATGACAATCAGTCAATGATTCTTCCTTCTGTTCTTCCTCTATATCGTCTTCGCGTGATATTCCCCGAAAAGATTTTGAAAATCATTTGCTGTCAGAAAGCAATGCAACCTTACGGACGGCAGACACTAACCAAAGTTATGGGAGTGTTCAATCTTTGATTCATCGGACCGGGAAGAAAAAAGAAAAACACGGTATCTGATGTTGCGTTGGGTGAGTCAAGATTTAGGTGCCATTTTGTTTCCGTTGAATTTCCCTTGGCTCATCCTCGGAATCTCGTTATCGTTGCTATACGTAGTCATATCATAAATTCTGTCTGTCATACATAAACAAAAGAAATCTGATAAACAATCGAATGTTATTTAATTGTTACATAGAAAAAAGTATCCGTACGACAATAGTTTTAAAGTATTTTAGGAAATATTGCAGTCTAAAACCCAATATATTTAATTTTCTTTTAATCCAAAATAGAAAGCATTATGTTACGTTATTATAAATATAAAATAAACAAATAATATACTTAATTTATTTATATTATGGGGTAAACATTGAAAGTATTCATAATTTCATGACAAGAAAATCTCCGTACGATAACCAAAACATTTAAATAATAAACTATTTATTTATGTTTCATAAAGAAATATAATATTTGGATGGTTTTCCTTTGGTTTTCTAAATTAAATTAGAATTCAAAATTAATTACAAGAAAAATGGCAGAATACAATGCCATCGGTAACAAAAAATTTGGTTGATTTAATGACTCATCGCTTAGTTACTGGTTGAAAAACCAAAGGAAAACCATCCAAATATTATATTTCTTTGTGAAACATAAATAAATGGTTTATTATTAAAATGTTTAAGTTACCGTAAGGAGACTTTTTCTCATGAAATTATGAATACTTTCAATGTTTACCCCATAATATAAATAATTTAAGTACACTATTTGTTTATTTTATAATAACGTAATATACTGCGTTTCATTTTGGATTAAAAGAAAATTAAATATATTGGGTTTTAGACTGCTATTTTTCCTAAAATATATTAAAACTATTGTCGTACAGAGACTTTGTTGTATGACTGTACATCTTTAAAAAAAAAAAAAATTATTGTATGAGTAACAAAATTTATGGCACGACTACGTATTAATGCCTGAATGTTGTTTTATCGTCTGTCATTAGTTGCGCCATAAAATGTTTTATCGAATCGTCATGCGGTGTCGCAATTGCAATTCACATAAATTAGATTTTAATTATAGCAGTGATTTTAAAATGAATTGGAACGTAACGTTTGAACCCAATAAATATATTTTATGAAATGTTATATCACACATTAATTCACAATACATGTTTAACATTAATAACAAACTTCGATATGTGAATGTGTTTATTTATATATTAGTATAGCCCGATACCAATAATTGTATTGGCAGTGTATGAAATAATGAATTCTTTATTAATTTTTGTATAGACTGATTTTTATGCAAGTTGTGCGTAACCGTTATTTTATAAGTGTTACAGTATGTATTTTTGTGTATACTGTGACGAATAATTGTTGCACTCCCTCTTTTTTATTTGGTCTTTATTTTCTCTCTTTCGCGTGTCGACAGCTAGTATTACTATTAAGACTCGGTATTTTCATTTTTTTACATAATTTGAAAATTTATGAAAATTGCCCATTTGTATAAAGAAATGCATACCGTTTGAATTGCCAAAATTTCTATTTTGCATGTTACGAAATAAAAATAAATAAAATCTGTGCATTGATTCAGATATAGATAATAAAAACAAAATATTTTTAGAGAATTTCTGACAGTTCTGCGATATTCATTTCTTTATAATTTTATTTAAATTCCATGGCTCACTACAAATTAGCAATATTTATAAATTTTCAAATTGGATTTTACAGGTTACCAAAAATACAAAATAAAATTTGATTTGTGATTTAGGCGTAGAATTTAATTTTCTACATTTATATGAAACATTGTTCTCTAAAATTAAATGGGAAGTTTTGCGCAAGGAAAAACTGGTTTCCCATGTTAAACGCTTATGACCCGCTTTTTAATTAACACCCAGTATAAAAAAATCAAAGTGGCCGGTTTCTTTTTGCCAGTCAGTGTAATTCGATGCTAAACTTTTCGTTTTAACTGAACAGTTAAATTAGAGTTTAACCATAGACGAAAATACGGGGGCTAAATATCAAGTGACATTTAATTCTTCAATTTGAAGACTTGAAAATAGCTGATGACACGCAATTGAAAGTAAAACTTGGGCTATTATACAGAGTGTTCAAAAATAACTGATTCAGTTGGCAGTACTTGAAATTGGTAACACTAATACAAAAATTTATTCCCTGTTGTTGACAGTGACATTTGAAAATTTAAATTTGGGTATATTTACAATTTTTTTTATTAAAGTGGTTGTTATTTCTTTACCCACGTACTTTTACTTCTTACATTACCCATAGAGCAATATTTTAAAGCATTTCAATCACTTAAAATCCTATTAACTGTCAGGCCCCATCTTTGACATAACCTATTTGTATTTATTGTCAAAATGTATTTCCGCCTTCACCTGGTTGTTGTGTAAACTGTGGAATAAAAAGATCCCCAGAATTGTATTGCCAATTGCGTCATTTCTTTTTGATCGCTCTGTATATAAAGAGTGTATTTGTACGTACTCGAAATAATAAAGTGATATTAACGCGCCACAATGAATCAGCCGCTTATTGATAGATTTATTTATTTCAAGTGCATAACACTTATTTTTCTTAAAATAATACATTTATTAAGTGCAACTTGCTAATCCCACCTAACTAAATAATAAGAAGAAATGCAAAAATACATCTGTTTTGAAATCGTTTGACAAAGCGTATAGTAACAATAACATGTACATGACATCGAAGTCGTCCTGATGGTTAAAGTGGGTAGACACAAGTCTGCGAGTAACTAAGCACAGAGTTGAAGGCAGCTCTTGGAGGGACTCACAGCATAGGGTGCTCTGCCCCACTATGCAATGGGTTTCTCCTCCGCGATGGTGGGGCTTGTGGCTACGGATCCATGTTGTCGGGAGTTCTCGTCGGCTAGGCTGTGCATTGAACCAGACCGCGACGTAGATACTTTAGTCTGCAACTTATTATTACATGTACTCATTTCTTATTTTCAAATAGTAGCATTCGATTTGCTAAAAATCTTATCTCGGCTCACTTCAACTCAGCTCAGATTTTTACCTCTCGTTAATCGAGGTATGTGTTTCATGCTAAAAATCTTATCCAGAATAGGCACGTTTTAAGGTCATTAGTATGCGATTTTAACATTTTTACAATGATGTCTGTGTCTGGATGTTGGAGGGACGGTTCCTCAAATTCTATAAGACTAAAGACCAATTTAACTACGTATTCCTTAATCTGATAACCGGAAGTGGTAGTTTCTTAAAACAAATATTTTAAATATTACGGGAGCAGGCGGGCATAGCTTAACGTAGATGATAGCTTCCTAGTTATGGACTGTTGCCGCCGATAATTTTGAATGACTTCACTAACGATTACAATTTTTTATTATGTTTCTGACGTAAAAGTACAATTATAAAGTCAAATCCACGTGAAACAATGTTAATTATTATAATTTTTACCAATTGTGTAACTAAAAATTTATTTTTCTCAAAATGATTTACACAAATAAATACTTGTTTTATATTTGGACTTAAATTTTATTATTCTTTTCCTGTTACATCCTTTGGTAAACTATAAGAACGTAACAAGAAAGCATTATTTAAAAGAAGCATCCAAATACAAGATAGTTTTTAAGTAACTGTCACTTTTAATACCGGATTTTTCAATTTTGAGTACTTTGTGCTAGCGCGCGCATATTACAGTACACAAATTTTGTTACGTTCATACATATACCTATTAACTAATATATTGCGGATCCTTTGCTTTTCTTGAAGGAAACACTGTGAAATGGAAATATCATTTCTGCATAAGTCTATCTCACACAAACACCCAACCATGTGATCGCTGCATCACCAGGGCAGCGTTCCAAAACCAGGAATACCGAGTTTTGGCGTAGAGTATGAAGTGTTGTGTTTTGGAACGAATGAGAGTTTTGTTGAAGTAAAAAATTGAAACTAAATTAAAAATAATTTTATAAAACTAACAAAACTACTTATAAGTACAACATTAATGTCAAGCCCGTAATAAAAGCGCTTTTATGGAGCACTCTCCTCAATATAATGTGAAAATATACTCCATAAAAGCGCTTTTATTATAAAAGTATGCTCGTAATACACGCCAACGTATTTACTTATGTTTATTTTCAACCAAAAGCATGTTTTCTTCCTCAAGAAGACAAATTACTTTCATATGTTGAGAATCGTGAGCAACTACATTTGAAAATATTGTGGATTTTGGAACGCAGCCCAGCCAGCGACGCTGTCAGCGTTAGCCAATAGTAATCAATTGCCGGTTGGGCGTTTGTGTGAGATAGACTTATGCAGAAATGATATTTCCATTTCACAGTGTTTCCTTCACCTTCTCTTATGGGAAAGATACGAGCATTAGCAATATATTAGTTAATAGGTATATGCGTTCATAGCTAGGATGGCGCTATAGTTACTCTATATCACCACCGCCTGCTCCCATTGACAGAGAAATGTGAGTGTCAAAAATCCAGATACATTAGTGAAGGCTTTTTTTGGGAAGTACATTTAATATTTCTCATTTTATTATCAATTAAATATTTAAAATTATAGATACATACACTTATACGCCTCAGAAATATTGCCAAACTCGTCAATGAATTTGAAGAATCTCGAACATTTAGAAGAGTAGGAGGAAACATATTTATAGTATGAATTAAAAAATGTATGTATATATAAAAATATATTAATTATAGATGTAATTAGAATTTTTGTGTGTGTATCAGAAATGTTAAATATAATATATACTTATATAGCCTAATGTGGAAATGGCAAGAGGTCCTGTGCAACAGATTTTTTTTTTTTGAGTTAAGAGAAATTTTTGAAGTCATAATTGTATTGCATTATGATTTTTTTTTAAAATTAATTAATTTTCCTTAGTTATATGGATGTCAAAACGGCTGGAAACTGAAGTGAGCTGATTAATTGAGATTTGTTGCAAATCGAATGCTCCTTTATATTTTGTATTACCTTGACATTTTCATATGCACTTCCTACTTTTTCTTCGAAAGATTTGAACGACTCTGAATGCCTCATTTGCCCCAATTTGTTGGAAATATTACCGGTAATACCTCCAATTATAGACGTTGTTTTTTGATAGCTAAGCAAACAAATAAATTAGATACACAATTTTCAAATATTTCCATCTATTAAACTACAATGCGCAATGAAATAAAAAGCGAGAAAGTGTAAACTCACCTATCTACAAAATAAATTGAAAATACTTACATTGGGGCTTCGGTTACTGCTTTGGTCACCTGTCCAACTCGAGTCTCAACAGTTTGGTAACTGCATAAATAAAAAACATGCTTCATCCGAAACTACTAAACATGCACAATAAAAAATAATTTATCTATTCATAATGAATAAAATATTTAGAAAAATGGAGCGCTCTACAATTTTTTATAAATGGATACTCACACATTACTTTCCTTTACATTTTTGATTCCTTGGTTCATATCTTCGGATAATTCTTTCCAAACAGTGATTCCCAGGTTCTTTTTTAATTCTCCACTTCGACGAATTTTACTAGCGAGTACGGTACGCAAAGTGGCGATTTCATCTTCTATCTATGAATATGAAATAGTAGTTAATAATATTAATACTGTTAACAAGAATTAGAGAACTTAATGTTAAATGCAATTTTTGTTATTAATAATATTTATCAATAATTTTTATTAACGAATGGTAACAATATTTTTTTAACACTAATAATAGTTGACAAATCTTTTAACAATTGTTAACTATAATTGTTTTTAACAGTTGTAAACAATAATTTTTATCAACAAATTTAATTATAGCTGTTGACAATAATTGTTATTAACAATTGATAATAATTATTAGCAATTGATAATAATTGTTATTAACAATTGATAACAATAATTGTTATCGACAATTGTGAGCAATAATTGTTTTAACAGTTGTTAACAATATTTTTATCAAGAAATTTAACAAATATAGTTGTTGACAATAATTGTTATTAATTGTTAATTTTTTAACAAAATAGTTAACAATCAATAACAATGATTGTTATTAACAATCGATAACAAAATTATCAACAATTGATAATGGTTATTAACAATTGAGAACAATAATTGTTATTAAAGATTGATAAAAATAATTGATATGAACAACTGATAATAATTGTTATTAACAATTGATAACTATAATTGTTATTAACAATTGATAACTATAATTGCCATTAAAAATTGATAACTATAATTGTTATTAACAATTGATAACTATAATTGTTATTAACAATTGATAACAATAATTGATATCAACAACTGATAACCATACTAATTGTTTTTAACAATTGATAACCATAATTGTTATTAACAATTCATAACCATAATTATTATTAACAATTGATAACTGTAATTGTTATTGACAATTGATAATAATTGATATTAACAATTGATAACAAATATTATTAACAATTGATGACAATAATTGTTATTAACAATAATTAGCAATAATTGATATTGTTATTAAACTTTCCTGACAAAATTAATATTAATATTGTTGCTAACAAATGTTTATTGCAGTTAATAACATTTGTTAACAACTGTTGTTATTTATTACTTATTTAATATGCAGATATTGTATCAAAAATAAACAATGATAAATATTAGTGGTAACAATAATAAAATTTTATGTTTACTATATAATCACGAATGTTAGTGTTAATGGCCATTAATCTTTTTTAAATTATTCTTAGAAACAAATTGTTTTCAATTTTAATATTTAGTTTATTATAATTGTTAACAACTTTCTTTTAAAATTTTTATTTTTTTTTATTTCATTACTTGTGATAATTCTGCCTTCCACAGAGCCCGCTGTGTTTCCTGTTCATCCAACGTCATTCCTTCTAGTTCACTAGGTAAATTTTCTCCAGCCATGTGGGCTTCTTCTGTAATACAAATAAATATTTCTAACAACTGTTAATTTTAGTAGGTCGCAGATTTGAGCACTAACCGTTACTCATTGTTATTCCTAAATATTTTCTAAAGTTATGATCTTTAGGAAGTTTAGCTAAATAAGGCTTGGTAAGATCACAGTACGTTACGCGAACTTGTTTTTTAAAGTTCTTTTTAAAAAAGGTTCTTAAGATATTGTTTGCTTTTTTAATAATGTAAAATTCAGCTTCAACATTCACAGATTCATCATTATCGGTATAAGTTAGACTATCGTAATTTAGTTCATTAAATTCTAACTGGCGCAAATCAAATAATTCTAATTCATTTTCAAGTAAATCTGAATCTTCATCCGGGTAGAAGTCTTCAGAGTCTATATCATCTAGACTCGGCGTTGAAGAACTATCTTGCGGATTAAAATACGGATCTTCTATATATTCTAATGATGTTTGCTCCTCACCACTCCACATTATATAAATATCACAAATATTGATACATTTATAATAAATATTTAATCACAGACAACGAAAAGTAAGAAAATAAAGTATACACAGCTGTTTGCAACGCTGGTGCTGTGTAAACTGCTAAAGAATTTGTTGCTTTCACCAGAGGCAATTTCAGTGGAGCGGCACAGCAAAAGTACAATCGCACACCTGAGTATTATTTACCGTTACTAGGTGGGCAAGAACTGGTACAAGCAAAAGATGAAATTAAGAGTTTTTTTGTGAAATGATAAAAAACATAAAAATTCAACAAATAGATTAATTTAACAATGAAAGTAAATGTAATTTCAAATTATGACACGTCACAAAGAAATGTTGAAATAAAAAACAAACTATTTAATGCGTACATATTCCATCCGGCAATAACATAGAGAAAGCTTCATTATCTAATTTTAAAAAACAACATAAAGCGTAATTTATTGTATGTTAACATCCAATTAGCGACTTATCGCCTACGTTTTTTAAAAAAATTGTTAATAGTGCAGATGACAATAAAAAGTGAAATAAATCAAGGTGTAATATATACCTGTCGTTGGGCTGATACTGTTCATGATGGTAATGTGATTTATTGTCTAGTTTCACCAAATTTACACAAATTAAGATCAATTTGACAGGCACAGGATTACGAAAATGTTGTCGGCAAGTATTGAGCGAGTACTTTATCTCAATCGGTAAGAAGATTTCTGCAGTATCTTTCCCATGTGAAGTGTACGAGAACATTAATGTACCAAACAGTTCAGATGGAAAATTTACAAATTTGAAGTTGATTTATGCTAAAACCATACCGGTAACACAAACTATCATATATTTTAAATAAATCGTTAAAGAATAATATTATAAAATGAACCGTGCCCTTAACCTAAAGTCTGTTCTATCCACAACACAGAACTTTTCAAATAATTATGTGAACTTACAAATCATTCGTTGGAGAAGAAAACCCCGATGGGTACCCATTGCAAAAAGCAAAATGTTTCGAGTACCACCTAGAACAGTAACACCCGAAGAAGAAAGAATTGAATTAATGCGACTATATAACAACTACCGCACACAAATGAAAGGGATAAGAAGTTACTTACACAGCGAGTATAACGTTAAATCCGTAATTGTTGATACAGAAGAACACCGAAAAATATTTGACGAAGAATTTACCGCGTGCTGTAAGATCAACGATGAATGGAATGAACAAGTCCGTAAAGAAAGAGAGGAAAGACATAGAAAAGAACTGGAAGCCGAAAAGCAAATAGCTTATAAAAGACTTGATGAATATCATGAACGAAAAAGGAAATTATTGGAATCAGTGGAAGAAATTGTTAAAAAAGAAAAGGAAGTATCTGTTAACTTTATTACTCCAGAGAATTTGGATGAAGCGATTGAACGAGCCTTAGCTAACCCGGTCGATTATAATTTTGCAATTGATCTAGAGGGTAATATCTATAAAGGAACAGACGCAAGGCCGGAATCACAAAAAGAAACGATAAAAGCTACAAATTAAATATTTATTAGTCTGTATAGTTTTTACAAAAAAGTTAGTTACTAAATAAAGACTTTAAAAATTCTTGTCGTTCTTCAGGATTCTGATCCTCTTTTTGGTCCTTCTCTCCATTTTCTTCCGTTTGAGTATTCATATATTCCTTGTTTACCCTTTCTTTCTTTTTCTTGTGTTTGTCGAGATTAATTGTGAAGAAATTGGTTTGTTTCTTGGCCATTTCTACTTCAGCGCGTAATTTTTGCCGGCGCGCGGCTTTTTCATATGCGAGTCTTTCGTGTAGATGTACCCATTTAAAACCGGGTAAATATTTTATATTCCATAAACAATCGTACTGTTTTGATTTTTTCCTATTGTTAACTTGTTTATTATTTAAAATGGCTGCAACCTTTTTGGCTACCGATTTTTTTTCATACTCAACCCAACCTTCAGTAAATTTTTTGGCTATCCTTTTCTTTTTTACTTTACCTGGTTGGCCTCCTCGTTTCGGATCTATAATGAAACATAGATTTTATTGATGTAACAATATAGTATATTGAAGTTGTTACCTGTTTCTGCTAACTGCATATACACTCGGCCTATTTCTCCATATTTACCTAATTCTTCTCTTATTCTTGTGACATTCATATATGGAGGTATAGTAGCTAAATAAACAATACCTCTTTTGGGTTTTTTGTGTACTTTTTCAGTATTTATTACTTCTTCATCACTTGCCATTTTAATGTTTATGTATTTTTACAGGTTATGTTTTCAAGGCTGAACACAACACGTGGAATTCTGATGGGTGCCATTTTGTGAAAAATAAAAGGTACGAAATTTAAAAAATAAAATAATTTCTTATACATTTGATAATTAAAAACGTTTAAATACATAGTTAACATATAAAATATAAAATTATTCTTTTGATCTACTTAACGATTTGTTTGTATCTAAAGACAAATTAGGAATGCTTAAAAATAAATGTTCATCACCATATCTAACAGACGATAATTCAGAATCACCTGAAAACAAATCTTTTTTTGAATCTGTGCTTTTCGATTGTTGCACTGGTGTGGACGTACGCTGATTGCTTGCATCTCTTCCTACTTCCGAATAATCACAACCGTAAAAAATAACTTCTTGCTGGTCCTGAAAATTCCGAATAGAAGTTTCGGATATTAAAGTTGAACTATATTTCTTTTCTAACTCTCTACTGAGAATATTTTTTAAGCTTACATCGGATGAACGGTTCGATTCTTTAAAACTGACGCATCTTCTAAAACTTGTTTCCGAAGAACTTGAGCTTGTACAAATAGCGTATTGATCGTGGGTTTTCTTTAAAGTTGAGACTGCCCAACTCATTCCCATTCTCTGAAGAACTATGCCCATATCATCAGGAGACGACGATGAAGATTTGTCTGTGAGAGGTGACACTCCTGATATTCCTTGACTTGATGTTGATTGCATACATATTACTTCGGCGTGGTTTTTAGAACAAACACCACAACAAAGTTGACAATAATTTGTTTCTCTTGGCATTCGTAGCGTTGGCATGAATGGGAAGAGCTCTCTTGTTTTTTCTTTCGGAGATGTTTTAGGGCTTCGTGATTTTTGTTTCGTTGGTGAACTGCTACGTTTCTTTTCGGTTGGAGATGGGGATCTTTTGCGTTCTTTTTTCTTACTTTTAGGGGAAACCTTTTTAACTTTTGTTTCTTCTGTTTGAACGGGAGAGGACACTCGTGAACTTTCTGGACATGGACAACACGGACTTGGAGCCCTCGTTATTTCTGATTTTGAAGACAACACAGTATCTAATTCAACTATAGTCGACAATTCATGTGGGGTCAAATCTAAATTTAATTTATTGTTTTTATATGATGGGGGTGGTCTACTTTTTGGGCATACAACAAATTTTGAAGGGATCGTTGCTGTAAGATCAGTTTCATGGAATTTGGGTATTCCCTGTAACATAGGAACAAAAGTTTGATTGGTGCAAAAAATTTCAGATTTATCACTAACGGGAGTTTCGTATAAATTTGTTTGACATGGTACTGAAATTGATGGAGGCGCAGGCTTACAAAAGGAACAAGGACAGGATTTGGGGTGAAACGAAACTGGCTGAGATGCTTCAATTTTTTTTAAACAGGGAGGGCTAACTTTTTTATTAGGATCAGGATCACATATTTTAGGTGGAGATTCAAATCCCGACGACCTTCTAGGAGGAGATTCAAATCTCGACGACCTTTTAGGTGGAGATTCAATTCTCGATGACCTTGTAGGGTGAGATTCAACCGCTGATGATCTTCTAGGTGGAGATTGTGTTTGCGGTGAAACATAAGGTGGCGATTTAGAACGCGATGGACCTGGCAAAACTGAAGGTTTTTTAGGAGAACCAGGCTTATCAACTGCTAACAAATATCTGTCAAGTTCACCTTGACTCATCGAGCTGTTTACTGAGCTAGCATTCTTAGAACCATTACTCCTAGTAGAATTATTAGAAAATTGAGGTAAATCCATATAAGTAGTAGCAGATGTTTCATACTTATCACTTGTGGGACTTAATATTCTTTCTTTTTCAGCGCGAACACTATCAATCATTTTTGTTAATTTACTAATTCGTTCGCAACAAGTTTTAGTTAAATCTTTGTATCTAGAAAGAATATTAGGTATTTCTTCCATATCTTCATGTTTTATGCCGAATGTTTGTTCCACCATTTTAGCTACTTCTTCGTGAGTTTTCGGCGACGCAGAAATAGAAGAAGTCCTGGATGAATCCGATGATCTTGGTGAAGATTTTCGAGCTCTCGTTTCGTTTTCAGATTTTTGTTGCCTTGGTGGTGTTTTATCTCTTGTAGGAGTTTTAGATCGTACTTTAGTTTTAATTTTTTGATAATCTGTTTCTGTAGATGTTGGTTTGCTTTCTTCTGGTGACGTACGTGAACTTGAATCTTTTCTCATTTTTGTGCCTTGTTGTGTAAAACCTTCGTTGGTTGATGTGGAAGGAGATAAATGTTTTTGAATATCACTTAATGATAAATTGTAACGTTGCATTACATTTTGTAATTGTATTAACGGTGTAACATTAGTACTTGTTTCCATTACACTGGTTCCAGGCGTTGACACATCACTGATTGAAGTTACAGTTAATTCGTCGATACTTTGCCGCGACATACTCAATAATTTTTTGATGTATTTTAATAAATTAGGACAAATATATTTTTCTTCTGGCGGCGGAGTGATGGGTTTCGTTTGTACATCTTTATCAACAACATTAGTTTGTTGAGGTTTGCTGTGTAATAAATATTTATAAGTATGTGGATCTATGCATATAGTTTTTTGAGTATGTTTCGGTAATCGCGCAAATTCTGTACTTGAAGTATCGTCGGTTGTTTTAGACGGTGGTTCAATATGAATTTTCGGTTTATGTTTAGGTTTTTTTGTTACGTTTAAAATAACTCGTTTATGAGGCGAATCGTCATTTTCTTTACTGACTTGCACATGTGCTTCGTCTTTAGTTTTTATCACGATTTCGCAAACCTGATTTGATTCATCTTGAGTTTCTTTATGTTTATTACCGTCCGTTTCGACTTTTATTCCACAAGTACAGTCTTCCGGTTTTCCAGATCTTAAGTCTGGAGGACAGGAACAAATTAAATATGGAGGACAATGACTGCATTTTTGTTCGGGTATTGGTATGTCTGTTCTTCCAGATAATCTTTCTGGAGGACAAGAACATATGAAAAGTGGAGGACAGTGAGAACATGGAGCTGCATCTTTTTCTTTTGATTTGTCAGTTATTATTTTCATTGCTACTTTAACTTTAGGTTCAGTTGGTGATCTAGGTTTAATAGGTGATGTTTGTGTTTCTCCTTCTTTCTTTTTTCCTTTTTTCTTCTTACTAACTTTCTTTTTAGGCTTAGCTTCTGTACTAGTACTACTTGGAGATGAAGGTGCGGCACGTTTGCTTTTTACAATCGGTTTTTTAGGGCTCGTAGCAACCGATACAGTTTTTTTACTCCTTTTACTTTTTTTTGGTGATTTTCTAGAAGTAACAGTTTCACTGCCTTCTGGTAGACTAGTCCCTTCAGATATTAATTCCTTTTGCAGACATGGATGTAAAGTAGAAACTTCTTGCAGAAGTAAATCTCTTTGGCGGTTGACTCGGCGTAGAAGATCCATGAGTTTTTCTTGTGTGTCTTCGTTTTCAGGAATGGTTCGAGGACATGGTTGAACTACTGAAGGACCTGGTTGGACCAATTTAGGACATGGTTGACCGTAAGCAGGACATGGCGGAGGGGCAGGTTCGAAACAAGGATATTCCCAAGTACCGACATTTAGGTCTGCAGGACTTTCTGTGACATCCAAAGCTCGAAATGGAAGTTTCATATCTTCACCTGGAGGACTTTTCTGGACAGGACGAATGGTAACTATTGGAGTTTCTAATATTTTATTTTTGTTATAATACTTTTGAAATATATTTTCTATTTTTTCTTGCCTCCTTTTTTCTAATTCTTTTACACGGCTTTCCGGCATGTGAAATTTCGGATCATGTTTTTTCATCTGAGACAAACGTTCTTGTCTTTGTAAAACTGGAAGTTCAGCCATTAATTCTTGATACTCTTTTTGTATTTTTTCCTTTTCCATTGCCTGCACGCCACGTTGATACGCCCTAGCATCTCTTGTGTTATTCAGTGATACGATGGCTTTAAAATCCTTATGTTCTGTGTCTTCCTGATTGCGAACTACATTTAGTTTACTTAATCTTTGTACTAAAGGATCGGCGTCGTATGTAGACGAGAATCTTGTGCCCATATCATAATAAGATACTCTTTTTACATGTGAAGGGGTATTAGGAATATTTGGTTCCAAGGTCGTTGTGGGTACAAATGGTAATTCATCCGGAATTTCAACTACTTCATGAGTTTCTATCTCTAAATTTTTCGATTTTTGTTTTGGTTCTACTCTAACTTTTTTCTTTTTAGGTTGAGAATCTCGAGTGGACTTTTGTTCTCTTGATGGTCTCTTTTCAGAATCGCAAGTGCCATTTGAATATATTACATTTCCTATTTGCTTTTCTGAGACACCACTTGAAACTGGGGAACCGTAACGTGTTTTATGTTGTTCATCTGTAGAAGGCGATGATGAAGTTCTACACCTAACACTAGGTGGTGTAGGTTTTCTGTATTTATATTTCGCCCAAGGTTTTGATTTACGTTTAGCTTTTTTAGCATCGGGGACACGGACATTTACAGAACTATCGGATGAGGGAGATTTGTCTGTTTGACTTTCGCTGGCTTGAAATACAGGAGATAAATTAAGTTCCAAAGAATGCTTCTTCTTTTTTTGTTTTTTGGGACTGGGAGTTGCAGTTTTATTTTCCCTGTCTGATTCATCACTATCTGAAACTTCTATAGTAATATTTGTTTTCGGTTTTTTCTTTTTCTTCTTTTTAAGAGATTCTCTGTTTAACTTAGTTACCATAGAAGCTCTAGCGTCCTCTACTTGCCTAACTTTCTTTTTAAGTTCTAAAGCTTTTTGTGATTCTCTTAAATTCTCTTTTTCTATAAATTTTTTGAGTTCACAAGCGATTCTCCCTCTTTCTTGAGCTTCTTGTTGGTTCTTTTCATTAATTTCTCGTAAAACCGTTTCAGGATCTGGTTCCTCTTGGGCATTAGCTTGCGCAGAACCTTTTAGTTTAGTAGATTCATTTAACTGTTTTTCTAATTGAGCTAATTTTCTGGCCTTCCATCTCTGTAAATCTTCTTCAGTTTTCTGTTCTAGTTTAGATAACTGTTTATCTTTCTCTTTACGTACACGATCACGTACATCAGCTGCAATTTCTTTAGATTGTTGCCGTACCTAAAATAATTAGAATTAGTAAAAGGGCGACATATAATTATATGTGACAGATATGTTACTTGTTGAAGTCGTATCCGTCGTCTGCGTTCGAATTCGGATTCTTGTTGATGTGTTACCATTCTCCCCTTTTTAATGCTTATTGGATTTCCGTGAACTGTCACATTTATTGACATTGTAGACCGTTACTAACCTCTCAAGTGAAATAAAGCAAATTTTCATATAATTTGAAGGCATTGCACTTGTTAAATTAACGTTAGCTATGAAAATTTTGTTCAACAAAAATATAATAACTTTTGCTCTTTAAAAACAGCATAATTTCAAAACATTTTTCTATTTTCATCTAGCTTTTGTTTTGACGTTCATTTGAAAACTTGGACTGCTGCCAAGTTTTAACGACAGCATTTTGTGCATGCGCAATTGTTATTCACTTATTTTTAAAAAAATATTCTTTCATGAATTTTTATAGATTTAGATTGAAAATATTAACAACAATTATTTATTAAATTAATTAATGCTTTATATTTTTCAGATTCATCATGGGCAAGTAACAGTTGCAACAATCTTCCAGTTCCTATGAAGCGGGAGATCCATAAAAAATATAATTGTTAGTAAATAATATATCACATAAAAAATAAAGTTATCATAAATGCCCGTGAGGTGACGCCTGGTAAGCGCCCGCACGGTACAAATATGTCATCATCATTACCGATATCTACGATAAAACAGATTGGCAAACCCAGAAATGGGTAATATGCCGTGATGATATATTTATATTTATTTATTTATTTATTTTTATAATAAATGGACTACATTTTCGTTTAGTTTTTAGTTATGTTATAATATTTGCAGTAAAATAATTATACTGCTCTTTATTGCTCATAAACTTTTATGTATTTGTCATTAGTCTATTAAATATATATTTCAATAATAACATATACTTAAAGATAAACATATTTCTTTGTTTTAAATTTTACATTGTTGAAATCCACCTATGTAGTTTTCCAAAGGGATCATAGATGTCAATGCCTGTCTCATTTTAGTTGCTAGAGTGTACTAAAGTTTTGATTTTAAAAGCACGCGTTGATAAATTCAAGTCATTCTGTTTTAAATGAGATTATTATCAAATTTTTCACCTAAAAATTATCTGTAATATAAATATATTGTTTCAAACTAATTCTAGATAACTTAAAAACGTTTTCAGATGAATCTTCTATTGTTTTTTTTATTCCAAACAACGTAGTCTTTCCTAAGTTTGCAATCTATATTAAAATCTCAAATAACATCTTTCTATCTACAAACTAAAGAATATAGGAGAGAATTTAATAAGTCGGAAAGTTAACTACAGTTAGCTGAAACTATTATAAACTTTATACTTTATAAACCTACCTATCTCCAAAAATTGATATACTTATTTACTTAATATCATAAAATCAACTAATTTATTTTTGTAAATGTATAATTTTAAACTACATGTATTTGCATAATTTCAATATGTTATAATTTGTATTTCATATTTCGTTTTTTAAACTATAACACATTAAAAATTTTGTCTATGTGAAATTGTAAATGTATATTTACAGATTACTATACCCAAATAAATCATACTTTTTATTGTATTATAATTCTTTATTTACTCATCTCAGAATTAAGGTGTAGTTATAATGAAAACAATGTAATAAATAAAAGAAATGTTTATTTCTATCAACATATCATTTACATACATGTATAATATAGAACAAAATAAAAAGAGAGTCAAAATTAAACTATATTTATCTGTATTACAATCTTATCCTTTCAGTATCCTTCAAAAGAGATAACAATAAGAATAGCTCGGCCGTCTGATTAAGTTTATCATATAAAATCCTAGAGAAAAATTGATACCATTTTCGTGTTCTACGAGTCAAAAATAGCAGCACAAAACTTTTCCCGATTTTCTATCATTAAAAATAACAATTAATATTCAAAACACACTTTGAAAGTGCTCCATAAAACCAAATTAAATTGCATAATATATAGATTTATGTATCACATAATACACATCAATAATATAGTACAATTATTAAAATAAAAAAAAAATTAATTACTAATTAAATTCATTATATAATCCCTGAGCACGACGATCCACGGCCGGGCTATCCACCCACACAAAATTCTAGCATCCTATAGCATTCACGAGAGCACCATCCGACCACCCGCCGTGCCTGGCCTACGGTCCAGCGTACGGATGCGGTGGTTGGGCATCCTAGCAATCCATCCACGACCAGCAGGTCCAGCCGAGCTACGGGCCAGCAGCCAGCTAGAAATCCACGAGAAACTTCTATATAGCTCATTACGTAATATTCACGGAGGAGAGTGACGCAGACCAACGATTCGGACGGCCGGAGCCGTCCTATTGCCGCCATTTTATTATTCCAAAGCATATATACAATAAAATCCCCTCTCAATGCATACGACAGCCCGACCGACGATTTTTAACCGCTAAAATTCGAACCAGCAAGCCTACAGGCAAGGCATATGGCTGGCAAAATTCAAAAATCGTGTAAAATCGACGTTTTAGAGCCGCAACGGCTGAAAAGTAGCATTTTATGGCTGCTACGAGCATTTTTGAGCTCTCGGGCAGATATTCAGCCGATCCGAAGACTACTACCCAACAAAAATTTAATTTTTTAGTAAACGAAAGGCTATAGTAACGCAGATGGCCGTCGAAATCCAAATATCGAGTAGAATCGACGAATTTTTTGCTTTTTACAGGCTGTAGTACAGGAATTTCGTGGTTTTGGTAGGCTGTAGCCTTGTGCTAGCTAAAAATTTAAATTTTGGTGGATATATGCCTTACTATGGACTGTAAATCGACGATTCAAGCGATCTGAAGCGATTTTTTTTTTGCTTTTTACAGACTCTAGCCCAGAAATAGCGTGATTTTGGTAGGCTGTAGTCTTCAGCTAGCTAAAAATGCAGATTTTAGTGGATATATGCCTTACTACGGGCTGTAAATCGACGAATCAAGCGATCGAAAGCGAAATTTTTGCTTTTTACAGGCTATAGCACAGGAATCGCGTGGTTAGGCTGCTGTAAATCGCTTGCTAGTGCTCTAGGATGGAATTTAGGCTGCTCGAACCTTTCTGTGGGCTACTGGCTGGCGTTCGCTCAGTTCTCGTGCTGTAGAACCATTTGTAGAACGGAAGCTGTTGGTACTCTGGCTCGAGTTTTGCAGGTTGCTTACCACCAGTAATTTTTAGGGACGGAATTTTACGGGTTGCTTGCTACCGGTAATTTTTAGGAAACGTATTTTGCGGGTTGCTTACCACCAGTATTTTTTACAGGGATCATTACGGGTTGCTTATAGGGAAAATTTCAGGGATTATCTGATTGACGGGTTGCGGATTATTAGCGAATGTTTTGGTTAAAATTCTGGGGATGATATAATAATTTCTTTTATAGGTGAGTTTGTCCTAAAAAGAATATAGGTATGTTCTGAAAGAAAAGATATTTGAAATGAAAAAATTTATTCATTTTGATAATTTTTTTATTAGGATTTAAAGTACATTTATATATGTATAACGAAATAGGAAGAATAGAAAATAAATAAAACAACAACTGATATTGATATATATGTAGTTGTAGATGTAGCTTTATTTCATATAATGACAATAAAATCTGACATCATATACAATCCGCAAACGTAGATTAACATAATCATGATGCACCTCACGAAAATTACTAACGTTGTATATGTATGTATTCTAAAAATATGATGAAATTCTTATAACTAGACTACATATACGTGACAGTGTCTGTTTAATATTAAAATATTTCGCTTAATTAACATATGTTATAAACGTTTTCTATATATAATTATTGTATATGAATACTCTGTAAAATATATAATATAAATATAATATATATATAATCTGGGGGTAAAATAGCTTACAACTTAAATATATGAAAGACTTACAGGTCAATAAAACAATGATATACAATACAATGAACTAATGAACATATGATGACGCAGAAAATTTAGAGTGCGTACACTTTGAGATCAAGCCGGCTACACAAAAATTCATACCACGAAAGATTTATAAAAATCCGAAATGGAATAAGCTCAAAAATTACGTTTTTTACCGATTGACATTAAAAGAGCGATTTTTTTGACACCTAACAGTTTGTAAAATATCACTTTTACTGCCTAGATAGTAAAAATATTTTTAATTTTACATTTACATAGCAACCGGTCAAGAAACGTATAGTAACCGTACAACAAACGTATAACAATATATTGTTTGTCATAATTTACTGTTTTCAGTATTAAATAATGCATGTCACAATCCTTCTTGCCGCGAACCGGATAGCTGATGACGCAGCTACCTTGAAGTTAAAGCGTACGCACTCTAATAACAAGTTGAACGCGCGGGCAATACACATTTTAGAATTTATAAAACAAGTAAAAATACGCGAATTACGATTAAGAGAGAGGTATACTCTTAGGGATGTAAGATCCCTGTCCGCCAGCGGACCATTAGATAGAAATATATAAAAACGTATACCTCTGCAACACACATGAAAATTTACGGATATAAAAAGTATCGTTCGATTCTTATAAATACATGTATGGCAGGTGTTAGCATCTCTCTGTTCAGTACTCCGACTTCTTACGACACTTTCCTGTCTTTGATTCGCTTACAGGTCAACCAAATACAACCGAAATCAAAACAACGAACGATTTCGACTTTGTTCGTCATCAATGTGAGTTTGGAATAGTTATAGTGTACATCCTACTACGCTTAGTTTACTAATCAATTTGATTGGGAAACACAACAAAATGGCTATTGCAGGGTAGAATAAGAATTACATGATGAGGTACTTATAACTTTGGGGTACAATTAAACTGGCATACGGCGGGGTACAAAAAAAACGGATTTATTTTTTGGCGGGTGGCATGGCGCTAGTTCCAACTTTTCCCGCTAGGTGTCTTTAGCAGATACCCTTTTAGATATTTCCCAAGCACTATCCTTGGGGTACACCTGAGCAGTCAGTGATTTTTTTTTTATCGTTTTGAAAGTATTCTGCGATTTTTGCAATAGCAGACATTAAAGTTTTGTTTCCTGTTAGGAAAATCAGCAGCGGAAACTGTCGCAATGTTTCGGAGGGCTTATGCGAAGGAAACTTTAAGACAAGTATGAATTTACAAATAGTTTTCTCGTTTTAAAAGTGGTCGAATGTCAATCAAAAATGAACTTGCATCGGGTCGTCTCTGGACCAGGGCATCGAACTCGCCAAAACTAGGTTCGGTTCAGGTTGCGGTTAATTTGTTTTCTGAGAGATTGGTTCGTGTGCAGTTTTGGTTCAAGCATTAATAAAATTTGCGGTTTCGTTCCGGGTTCAGGTTCGGTTCGACCTAATGAAAATTGAATTAACGTTTTTGAATATCAATCATTATAAAGAAATAATTTAAAATGAGAGCCGGAATTAATAATGCAACACAATAGGCTCTTCAACCAATTTTTTTAAAATTTATTTTTCGAAAATAGACGTTAATATATGAATATTTTTCATATTTTCATCTGTATTGTGATATTATTAAGCCTGTAATTAATTGGAAAAGATTCTATACAAAATTCGAATTTACGGTGTGACGTCATACCGCCTGATGACAGAACAACGCCGCCCGTGTAGAATTGCGAAACTATTCAGTCAAACTTTTAAACATTTAAGCAAGTTGACACAACATGAAAGCTGATGTTTTTACGTTGTGAATTGTTTGATATGTGTATTTATGTGTAAAGTTGTATTTAAATATTCTAATATAATATTAAGAAATAGTGACAGAACAGATGACTAAATGCAAACGCCAGTATTATGCGCACGCAATCTCTCTCTGTCACAAGTCGGTATGACGTCACAGTCGAATTGGAGGTAAAAAAAAATCTACTTTTAATAATTAATTACAGGCGTAATACATATTTTTTAAATAAAATGTTATATTTTTCGACATTTTTTTAAGCGTATTATTGAAAATTAGTACCAAATATGCTAAATTTTAATGTGGTTGAAGAGCCTATTTCACTAACAGTCAACACAGGCGATAACGCAGATTGGCTGTATTACGATTTCGAACTTGCGTTTCGAACTAAAAATGAACCTGAACCGGAGCTGAACCCTCAACCCGATTTGGTTTCGACTCTATTGAAAAATATATCTGAGGTTCGGTTCTGGGTTTGGGTTCGCTAAAATGTTACGGTTTGGTTCCGGTTGTTCGGGTTCGATGCCCCGGTCTTTGGACTTCCAAACCCATATCCTGCAAATTTAAAGATTCGTAAAGGTAAGTAGAAAATAAATATTGAATACGTATTCGATATCGCTTTCTAGTTACAAAATGGGGGTCCAGGAATTGAAAGAATAATCAAAAATCGATCCGGATATTTTGGAAGCTCTCCTAAGCATTGCTGCTGATTTCCCTGACAAGAAACAAAACTTGATGTTAACACATTGCTCTTTAATGTCCGCCATTACAAAATCACCGAACACGTCAAACACCACTTACGAAAATAATCACACTGACCACTCAGATGTATCCCCAAGCATGACGCTTGAGAAACAGATTCAAAAGGATGTTTAGTAAAGACACCTAGCAGAATAAGTTGGAACTAGCGCCAATACCGCCCGCCAAAAAATAAATGAGGTTAGTTTTGGCTACCCCTTGTATGATCACGCACTCCTTCACAGACATTTACATTGCATACGACCGTATAGCTAATCGAATAAAAATACTTTCCTTACAACATTACATTATATACATTCTGCAACGCAACGAACGAGCAATTCAGCAGCGTTGCGAGAGTATTACTACAGTCCGAGCGTAGAGAGGTATGTCGTCCATCAATATTTTATTTATTATGAACACTGTTTCGATTTGATTATATTTATATACGTATTATCAATAAAATGCGCCAACTATCTCTTATTAAGAACGACTTTATTTCTTCCCACTTTATTGCAATAGCTTAACAGATCAGCACGTGGAAAGAAATTCAGTTTTATAAAGCTTGTTTTACATTGGGCAACAATTTAACGTGCGACTACAACCTGCAAATTAGCGATTCAAATTAAATTTTCCCGCCATTATATATCAATGTTGTGATGTCACAGGACGAGCTGTCAATTTGTCGCTGATATAATGCATTTTACGCTTTTTGAAAAAGTTTAAAAACATGAAACTTGTGTTAAATAGCCTGCAATCACTAGAAAGTTTCTGTGAAGGAAAGGAAATAATATATTTTGGACATTTTTAGTTCAAACTGTGTCCACCAGATAGAGTTTGCATAACTTGAATCGCGAATAGGGGATTATGATTTTAGAATTTTGTGGTTGCCATCTAGCGAGTTCTGAAGTAATATCTTTAGACAAAGCAACAAGTTCGAAGAGAGTATTTAAATGGTGTGTGATAATTTTGTTTTTGATGTTACTTTTTTGTTAGAATTTATAACTGACATTATTATTACAATAAAACTGATTACTCATACATACAAATATCAAACGCCACGGTAAAATAAAAAAGGGTAAATGTCAAATCGGTTGGGAAGATAAGAGAGATACAATGACCGGTAGTATTTACTCAAAATTTTAGTCACCTAACTAATTACCATGACTACCATTTAGAAATACATTGGGGTTATTAAAAAACAACAGAATATGTTATTTTAGTTAATGCTTAATCACCCCTGTTTAAGAGTAAATACATATTCACCCAAATTCTGTAAGGAAGTTGTTAAGTCTTAGCAACGTTGCTGAAAATTATAACCAATAGAAACAAATGTAAAGATTGTCATTTTCATGTTTTACTCAGTGTTCACTATTATTATTGGTTATTAGCTATAGCAATTTTGCTAAGTCTTAACAACTTTCTTACAGAATTGGGGCGATTACCGGTCAATGTGTTTAAGAAAACCCCTAATTCGGAGTAGGCTATGAAAAAAAAAGTATGTCAATTTGGAAGTATTTAATTACATGTCAATTTAACAAGATATTGTCAAAAATGTTATATGAAGAAATCAAAGCTTTTATTTTTGAAATAGAAATAAATTAGGAAACGGTGAATAGCAATACTCTGTATTATCTTTTCTCCTTAAAATTACATATCACGATCAGTTTTGACAATTTGACTTTTGAATTGAATAACGATCAGACATACGTTTCTGTATTCATAGCGTACTCCGGATTAGGTTACTAGACGGGAGGCTGTGGGTTGTGTGACGTTAATTTCAAAGTCCCCACTGAAGACGGGAGTGGGTAGCATATTCCTTGAGCGCCAGCTGATCATCTGACAAACCACAGAAGGGGGATTGCAAATGCAACTTGGTAATTTAAATTTTATCCAGATATTGCCAACTTAATAATTGTCCCTCAGTTTTGTAGTTAAAATAGATTCATTTTGATTATAATTCGTTTCGTAATGGATACAAATTAAAAATTACCTTTCAATGCTGAACTAAATTTGCTTTTATTTAGCTGTAGTTATTAAATAAATTTTAAAAAATAATTATTAATAAATTAAGTTGATAAGTTCAGAAATTTATTGTTATCATTTGAGCGGTTGCGTGTTGTACTTGCACGAACAACTATTGCTCATTGTAAAACAGGCTTACAATTTGCGAGAGTCAACATTTTAAGTACAGAGCGTCCAAGCAATGCGGAAAATTTTGTTCACAACCATTTGATATAGAGAAAGAGAAACATTTATACAAATTGTAAATTTGCTTGGACGAACTGCTGAGACGAAGCATTCATAATATTACAAACCAAACTATCGTAAATAAATGAGCTTTTAAGTCAGTTCGGTTTACGAGTCACGCATTTATTTATTCCAGCTTGATTAGACTTTCCAAGATGATCTATACCAAAAGTTTGCAATACATCATAAAATAGATATTTTTATCAAAAGCCTTATACGAATAAATTTTGCGTTTATCTTATAACAATATTAAATTTCACATTTACTTATTTTAAACGAATGATATTTGCAAAATTTTAATATATATCATCTATAGGTGCTTTTGTTGTCTGGTCTTAAGATGATTTTAATTTATAGAATAATCGTCAATAGTTTTTTGATAATAATTTTAATACGTCTGATATTTTTTGTAATGAATAAAATATATAAAAACATAAATAGCAGATAATATAAAATAGAAAAATGTATGAGAAACTATTTTTTTAGTATTGGAAATGAGTATAATAAATAAAATAAGTTACATATTAAATGATTAATATAATTTTTTGTAAAAAAATCTTTGAAATTTTGCTGTTAATCAAAATATGATATGTTTATATGCCAATGTGATTATCTCCACTTTTTAAATTTTAGAGTCAAAGAACTTGATTGATGCTTAACTTATTATATTTGAAATCAGTTTTCTTAATTTGAATTGAAGACATTATTTTTTTTCTATTTCAGTGTCTTTGGTCGCACTGTTTTTGGCGCTTTTCGTTTTCTAGAGGTGGTGTAACTGCTCTGAAAACTGATTAATGAATGACATATAACCTCAAATTGTTTTTGTCAATGAATTTTCCATATACCTATTATTCTAATAGGTATATGGAATTTTCATCTGAGAAGTTAGCGGCGTTACCAACACAACTGATAAAAAACACTAAGTTGTATTTTTGTAAAAATAAAATTAGCTCAACAGAAAAAAAAATAGTGTAACTGGATATTTATGTATCAAGTTACAGAAATTCTACTTTTTATCACGAATGTGGAATTTATAAGGCCTAGGAAAATAAACCATTTGAGTGATAAAAAGGAACTTCAGTGCCGAGGTACATATTGAATTTTATTTGAAATTGAAAATTAGTGAAAATGAAAGGAATATTTATTTTTATTGAAGTTTTCGTAATGAACACTCGAAATTATATGTTATCTTAACTTTTTCATCGGAATTATTTAATTCGTTCTTCTTTCATACATTACCTAATATGTATGTTCATTAATTATCATAAGGTTGGCAACACTGCATTTGAATGACATCGTCGTATAATGGACTAATTTAGTGCCGAATTCTGATTTTAATGACGATTTTTGTACACTTCAGTGACGATTGTGTTCTTTGTAAAAACATTAACCCGTACGTTAGCAGTATGCCTTATGAAACTTGTTTTTAGTACACTATTTTTTTGGCTGTCGAACAATAAATATTTTTTTTTTTAAATATACTTTCATTTTCATTACATTTTGATTTTTGGAGATAATCCATTTGGCAAATTAGATTTCATATGACACAATTATTTTTAGGAACACAAATAAAATTAAATTTTCATTAAATGAAATATAAATGTAATTTTCATGAAAAGTGTAAATGATGCTTGAAGAATATAAAATAAATAATAATGTTAAGAAATAAAATGTAAGCGAAAAAGTGAAATAAATATTTTGAAAGCATGTCAAAATGTAAAGTAAGAATAAAATTGGTATGTTATCATTTGCATAATAATAATAGATAAGTACCTATAGGAATATTAAAATAAAATTTTATTATTAAAAATAAAGTTAAATAACGTAGACTGAATAAAAATTCCTCTTCAAAATTAAAATCATCATAAGACCATCCACTCATTTCACCATCTTATATTGTACTTTAACATTTATTTTGAGATCTATATCGTGATATCGTCCTTTCACTTAATCTCCGAATCTACTACAAGCTTTCTTCCACTTGCACTGTGTGCACCACTGTTCGCGGTGTTCCATGCCGTAGACCTTGCGGCATTTCTTGTTCTCGCCACGGACTCTACGGCTGGGGCTTGAAGGTGCTTTGCCCCCGCTGCTGGTGCTGAGCGCGAGAAGAGCTGGGGGCGAGGGCGAGGGGTAAGGGTAGGAGCTTGCGGGCCGGGGGGAGAGCTTTAGAAGCTTTTGTGGGGAGCTGGGTTGGTATGATGGGGTGGGGATTGTGATTGGGCCGGCTTGGCCTGCCAGCAGGCCTTGCCTAGAAAAAAAAAAAATAGGTTAGTGGGATTTAATAATAATAATACTTTTTTAATGACAACAATGGGTCCGTCCAACTTATTTTAAATTTTATATATGTTATTAAGTATTTAAAAGTGGATATTTCCCACTTTTTGTTTTCTTGAAATTTTGCTTAATAACGCCTAAAATGATTATTAAAGTTTTGGCGCGAAAGTTGTGACGTCAGCGTCACTCCGCCATAAGTAAAGAGAACCACCGACAAACGTTACCATTCATGTACAGTGTGTTCAGAAAGAAACATAATTCGGAGTAAGATATGAACACAAAAACTTATGTGTGATCATTATTCAATGAGGTCATGCAAAACAAAATAATTGTACCTTTTTTCTGTTTAAATCGAAAAAGGATAGTCTAATTCATCGATCAGTATGATTAAATTATTTTTTATTTATATTTTTTGTTGTATAAAATCGTTTTAAAGTATGATATTTTTAAAAAGTTGCAAAAACCAGCCATGTTTTGTCGTCACAAAGTTACGTACCAAGTTCAGACTCATTTCAAACAGACATTTTATATGGACACATAATTTCTAAAAGAAAAATATATATAAACTATAAATTGAGGATTACATATCTGAATATGATATAATATATTAATATAATATCGTTCTATTTATTTTTATAAATATAATTTTCATTTGGCGTGAAATTATCTACGTTATATCAGATGTTTCTTTCACTTTTGTATCTTTGAATTAGACGGTAGAAGGTTATAAACGCCTGTGAGACATTGAATATATTGCAGAATATTATTTTATTCTTTATTTTGGCACGAAACAACGTTCCATCGACATGTTTACTTTCATAAATTTAAGGTTATCTTTAAATGTCACTTTGACGTTTAAGACAATGTGAAAATCAAAATGGCCGTGCTTGTCACTCTGTGACGTCATTGGACAAGGGACGAAGCGGGGGTCTAGCAGCCTCATTTTAAAGAATGACATTTTCAATTACAATTTTTTCATGATTAAAGATCGATTTGAGAAAAAATAAAAAATACGGCTCTATTATTTTTCACTACTCCATCGATTAACATTATAAAAAAAGTCGTGCATGACCTCATTGAGATTGTCATTCGCGAAGATAATACATTAAAAACTTTAATTTATATATAATCTCATAGTTAAAAATTATGCCGGCAGATGTCATAGCGCTTGATGTCAGTTGTCAATAAAAATACAATATAATATATATATATATATAACAATTTTTATTTCGTTTCCATTTATTTATATTCAAAATTCATATGCAACAAGAAATTTCTAAAATGCCATAGACTTGGACGGCCAAATGCAAATAATATAGTTGTACGAAACAATATTTGAAATTTATTATAGAATACTAGAATAATAATTTTATTTTTGATTTTAATATGTAAGATGTCTACAAAGAAGTTGATGCATACCTGAATGATCCTACGATTTGTCTTTGATATTCAGGATCTTCGTGAGGAGGTCGGGCCATATCCCGATGTGACATGGTTGGCGGAGATGAAGTATGTTGACCCATTTCTACTTCTGTGTAGTAGAATTCTTCTTCATGGTCTTCCAATGGCTTTACATCACTGCAACAACAAGAAAAACCATTGAAATGGAGGGTTATATAGAGACATAATTTCGTGCTGCCATCTTTTGATATTTCCCTTGAACTATCAGCTGCTATAATACAAACAAACTGCTGTCATGATGACAGTTGCAACAAGATGGTGCCAAATATGAAAAAAGAGTGAATGTTAAGTTCTTTGCAACAGTGACTCCCTCTATAATTATAAAAAATACTTGACAAAAGTGTTATTCTTTAAGTTTTCACAGCTACCTAAACAAAATGAATTATGTGGAACTCAAATATTAAAACAAAAGTGAGAGAAGACAGAACTTTAATAATGGCGATGGTTTGTTTGTATTACGATAGGTATTCCATCTCAACTTTTACATCAACTCTGTCTTTCTTGCGTGTGACGTCAAAATTATCCATTAATCTAAATTTATATACAGATAGTCGCCATGATCCTATCCAAAGTTCGGCGACGCGTAATGCTGGGCAAAGTTAAAGGTAATTCTTAATTCACCCTGACATTTGCAATGCCCTTTCACCCTGAACCCGAATTACAAATTGCATCACGTGCCGTTATTATTAAACAATCGTGCGTGCTTAAGAATCGCGGAACATACATGACGCAAGCAGTTTCGACAAAGGTGCACATTGCAAGGTTGTTGTGCAACCTTGGCAACGAGAACAAACGCCTACTGTTTTCTGACGGTTGCACTGCACTCAGTGAACGCAGTGATCACTAAGTGAAAATGGACTTGATTTGAGGTAGTCATACCGGGTGGAAAAGCATAAAAGCCCGTCGTCTGTGCTTATAATAACTAGTTTGTCCTAGAGAAAAACTCATTTTACTATATTCAATACAGATTTTGTCTTTGTATATTAATAGTATATTACATCCGAGGTGGGAGATGTTTCATTACAGCCGAGGGCTTATGCATATGCGCGAAGCTGTGATGAAACTCCCACCAAGGTTATGTATATTATTTTATTCACAAATAATATTACTACCAAGTTTATATATCTACCCATTTTTGAATTATTGCCCCAAAAGTCAATATACCCCATATTTAGATAAAAACTTCAAAATTTTCAAAAATCTATTTGTATCTAGATACTTCTCATTGCGCTGATTCCAGATTTTGAAACCGCAGGTCGAAATCTCTTTTCGTTCTCGAGATATTTAGATTCAAAGTTTTGCTCAAAACTGCCCATTTTTGGGTAGTAACCCAAAAATGGGTCGCGATATGAATTTAGCGACATGGCCATTCGATTCTGCGAGCAAAATTACATAAGTGTACCAATTTCCATCATTTTTGTCCAACCGGTTCATTTTTTATGAATAAAAGTTTGAAAACCCGCCGAAAATGGCCAAAATCTGAAAAAATCGTGTAGATTTTTGCGATTTTTGGCCATTTTCAGTTATTTTGCTTCAGAGATTGTATGCGGTGTTCAAAAATTATGAAAATTGGTGTACTTATGTATTTTTTCCCGTAGAATCGAATGATGATATCGCCAAATTCATATCACGACCCATTTTTGGGTTACTACCCAAAAATGGTCAGTTTTGAGCAAAACTTTGAATCTAAATATCTTGAAAACGAAAAGAGATTTCGACCTGCGGTTTCAAAATCTAGAATCAGCGCAATGAGAAGTATCTAGATACAAATAGATTTTTGAAAATTTTGAAGTTTTTCTCTAAATATGGGGACTTTTGGGGCAATAATTCAAAAATAGGTAGAGATAACTTGGTAGTAACATTATTTGATTGTAACGAATTATTTTATATATTTATGAGTCCCTATCTCTAAATGTGTAGAAGATATAATAAAAATGTTCAATGTATTGGATAGAGAATCCTGTGATCTTTAATATTTGTAATTATACAAATTTCTAAAAAATAAAATTTCGAAGATTTTTTTAAGAAACTACTACTTCCGGTTGTTCAATTGTTACCAAAACCTTTTCAGCTCTCCCCATTAATGACAGATTAAGGAATACGTAGTTAAATTGGTCTTTAGTCTTATTGAATTTGAGAAACCGCCCCTCCAACATCCAGACATACATATACACAGACATCATTGTAAAAATGTTAAAATCGGATTCTAGCGATCTTCAAACGTGCTTATTCATTATAATCTGGATATGTGATTTTTAGCATGATTCCAATACCTCTCTTAGAGAGGTAAAAAAAAGATTCAACAAAGCAATATTTTTTTTGTGTTAAGCTAAAATAATTCCTTTGACATTTGTAATATAATGGATACTGTTCATAAAATCTAGGGAAATATTATTTTCATCTATCACTATACACGTGTTCTTTTCTTATATAAACTATGTGTAATGTATGTCAAATTCGCAATTTAAAATAATTTTAACAATGCTCTATTCTTGACAAAATGCTTTCGCAAAAGGATCATAAAATTTAATGATTTTCTTCCTTAATAATCAATTATTTCTGTTGATTACAATAATAAACATCGTTGATTGCAACAATGATTTTGATCGCTACAATTATGTATTTAACTGATATCATTTTAAAAGATGATATTTTCATTTTATATATAATGTATTAAATTGATTAAATTTTTAGAACAATCAATCAATTGTTCTTGTTGATTGCAGTATTGATTACAATAATGACTATGTTTGATTGCAACAATACATTATAATTTTGCATTATGTGATTTCAATAAGAAAGTGATTAAAGCAATATGGTCTTTCGAAATTGATTTCTGCCTTGAAATTAAAACTCATCATTAGGAGTAATTTTGCAAATTGCCATATTTGCATGTTAGTAAATGCATTTAAAATTGCAAATAATTATATGTTCTGATGTTGAGAGTACCTGTCAAGAAGCAACATTGTTGTATTGTATAATTTGGAGAAATGAACCGTAGGGAAAAAATCCAAAGCGAAAACGGATCTTCACCGGAAAGAATGCAGTGAGAACGAGCCTTCTCTCACGTAGCCACACATGCATTTGACTTAGTATAAAAATTTATTCAGATTCTTACCACATGTACGAGGTGTGGCTACTAAATAACGAGATTTATATTTTACCTGCTTCCCTGTAAATTTGGCAACATTGCATGGTATATCATATTAATTTGTCATTTTCCTCCATGCACGGTTAAAATTTCAAAATAATTAGGCAAATCGTTCGTCAGTAGCCTTTAATTGAAGTTAACTGCTTTCTCGTACTCCGCCGGAATTATGTTAGTGTCAATATGAAATTCTGTGTAAAACTTCAAAAGTCCGCTACCAATTGTTGAAGAATATTTAAAGTGATGAGGGTCTATTTAGTTATTAAGTTTTCGAACAGTTTAGAAGATTTAAAGAAGAAAGAAAAGAGATCGGAGATGATTAGCATTGTTTTTTTGAGGGGCAGTTCGTTAGCGGGGTATACTATAATAAGGTTTTGATAACCCTTCATGCACGGGTGAGAAGAAAAAGGCTGAAATCTGAAAAAACGGCTCATGGATTATCCATGAAGACAACGCTCCGGAAGAAAACGCCCTGTCTATCAAGACATTTTCGACGAGACACAAAATCACCGTATTGGTACATCAACCATACTCACCCGACCTAATGCCATGTGACTTGCTTTTATCCCCAAATTTCAAATCTGCGTTAAAAGGTACCAAATTCGGGGCCGAGATGCAATTATAGAAAAAGCGGCAGAGCTTATGAACAACCTAACAAAAAAGGCATGCAGGCATTGCTTCCAACAATGGAATATTCGCATCGGACGGTGTAGGGTTCGGGGAGGAGAGTACATTGCAATATTTATTTTGTGTAATTTTATAAATTGTCAATGATCTAAGATCAATCTCGTTATTTTGTAGCAACACGTCACACCTCGTATGATATTGTCAAAAAAACCTATTTTCCTTAAATTTAACAGTTTCAATGGTATTTAAAAGTGTTAAATTATGTAAAATATGTTTAATCCGAAATATAAATGTTAAAAAATTGGGAACAACAAAATTTATGTGTTTGTTTTGAAAATGTCGCGATAAAGCCTATTAGCAGTGTTGACATATTTTTCAGCGAATGTAAAGTCATTAACATATTGGCATATTGCGCAACGAATCATATTGCGGTTTCATAACGACATCTTTCAATAACCAATAGTTTGAGAAAGCAACTATCTCTTACAAATTATCATCGAATGGTGTTTACACTTTCTGTTTGTTATGGATATAGTATGAATAGAGATAGAGAAACAGTAATCAAATACCAAGCATTCTAAAACACTGAAATGTCACTCCAATAAAGGTACGAGTAGACAATCTTAACGATTCCCACATAAATAAATGAAAATCGAGATAGAAGGTAGAATACAATTTTTCGCCGTTGAATACCGCACGATTTCTCATTTGGATTCTTTAACTGTTACTCATTTTGCATTTCCTCAAGATAGGATAAAATGCTCATTGATATTCTAAAAACTCATTTTGCCAATTTCGAATACTTTCTATACTATGTTACAGTTAAAGAAAGAGAAATAGCCAAGACCAAACTACTAAACTCATCATTTTAAATTCATAATTTTGACCTCATAACTCGAAACCTAATAGTGATAAAAATTTGAGCATCGTCATTCGAAATTAATTAAAAAAGTGTCCTAATTAAGTGCAAACCAAAATTATTACATATTATATCATATTTAGAAATTACATATCTGTAAAAATAAAAATCTTTAGTGGCCAGCACAATACTTCTCGCCATTCCCATATTACGCTTAAGTGTTGTACATATTTAACACATCTGGTACACACAAAAAAATCTAATTACATCTCTTTATATATTTTCATATTTTTAAATTCATTCTATGAATAAGTTTCCTCTTACTTTTCTAAATGTTCGAGATTCTTCCAATTCATTGATGAGATTGGCAGTATTTTTGAAGGGCATATGTAATATACATATGTATCTATAATTTTAAATATTTAATTATTAATAAAATAATATTAAATGTACTTCCCGGGAAAAGTCTTCAGTAATGTCTTTGGATTTCTCACTGATATTTATTTGTTAATTACAAACATTTTAATTTTTCAAATGGTTTCCATGGAGTTGCTTGGGCTATGAGATTCATAACAACATATTATTATTTTATTTATATTAAATCTACAGAAGATATAATATAATTTTTAATAGTATCGTATAGAGATTTTTATATTCTTTAATATTTGTAATAACATAAATTTTCAAAAAGTAATATTTAGAATTCTTTTAAGAAACTACTTCTGGTTGTCCAATTGTTACCAAAATCTAATCAGCTTTTCCCATTATTTTCAGATTGAGAAAACCGTAGTTAAACATGTCTTAAGTCTTATAGCATATGAGAAACCACGGTTGCGATATCTACAACGTAAACACACGGACATCATCGCAAAAAAATTATAATCGGATTCTAGGTTTCTTAAAACGTGCTTATTCACTAAAATCTGCATATGCGATTTTTAGGAGAGGCCTAGCGAGAGGTAAAAATCAGCAAAATTTGAATTTTTGCATTTATCTAGATACCTATGAATTTTTTTGGGGAAACAAATACATCTTTAAAATAGTCTACTATTGGGACAACTTTGCCCTAATCATGTTATCCTGGTCATCTGTATAACTTTTATTGTTAGTGGTAATACTCTAATTTCATCTTCCCCTTACCGAAGGTGTGTTGAGCGCACATGAGCTTCTATGGCAGGGCAAGTGGTTGTGATGACGAGACAGCCTGGCCAGGTGCATTGGAACACAACTCGGCTAGCCTGCAACAAACACAAACAGCATCAGTAAAATGAACCTAGGGCGGACTTGTTGCTTTCAAGGTCGCAGGGATGTGAGTGCGTATGGACCTGGATTCTGCAGCAACTGATGACTGAGAATGATACAGGAATAAAGGAGCGAATACATGGGAGCATGTGTGTTTGTATTAGGAGCGCAGAAGCCAAAGAAGGTTGACTGTGGAATGGGAAAGGTTGTGTTTACTTTGTAGAAATGTGCTGGAATAGAAAGTGTAATAAATAGAATACTATGTATTTAGTTGTTGGAATTTACTTTCGGTTTCTGTAATGTTAGCAACATTTTGTGTAAACAGTAGCAGTTATTCGATAATACAAACACTGAACAGATACTGTTTGCAGCTATACCAATCTTACATAAATGGTATTTTAGAGGCCAATGACTAGTCATATTTCTAAGGTCCTTTTGCTGAAAGATACTATTACTTTGGCTGACTAAGGCCCGGAATGTATTTCCGATATATATAAAACAAAATATTCACTTTTTTCTGTCAGGGCACTCTAAATTTATGGAAAAAAGTAACATGTATTCATTTTTTTCATTCAAGGCATTCTTATTGTAGTTTAATCAAATTAAAATAAATCTAAACATGCATTTTTCACAAAAATTGTCATTTAAGGATAAACAAATATTACATCACTGAATTCAGAATAAAATTCTCCGTCTAATATGGGTTTTTCGTAAATAAAAGTGTCTGGCAGAAAATTAAGTCATGATATTGAATATAATCGTACATCACATCTTGTACATTATTTCATATTAATTACTTTAATATTATTGCATAAATTATAAAAAGTTCAAATAAATAATTGTTTTAATTTTTTATTATACAATATGAAAAGATTTTCAAATGTCAGCGTGGCGCATTGGTTAGCATACCTGCCTCTGAAATTTTGGATTGGGGTTCGATTCTCCTCTCGGGTAATTATTTTTATTTTTTCTACATAAAAATTGTTGAATTTTTAAAAATCTGTTTTATATTTCCTATTACAGTCATTTAAAAATAATAATAACATTGTAATAAATATAGAGAAAATAAATGATATAATATATAAATAATAATAGTTATTATATTTTTACTGTATTTTGTTATTATATCAATGTTTTGATTATTATTTATTACAATATTGTGAGATGGGCAACTTTACTATATCCTCTTTACGTTATTAGTTCATATTAATGATAAATACTTCATGGAAATTGTAACAACTAAATCAATATTAAAAGAATATAAAATACAGGAAATATTAGTCGTTTTTCCGTTTTAAATATTGAGAATTGCATGTAATTCTAAATAACTTCGTTTGTAATTCAATAAAAAACCCCGGCAACCTGTAGCTATTCACAGTAATTCTATATATTTACAATTCCAGATATATATTCTCGAATGTAAATTGCATTCTGTGAAACAATTTTCCAAATACTGGTTAAGCGATCTTCCGTTATTCAAACATTAAACATTTAATTATCAGACAAAACACTAACAACAAACCTCCGTTCTATTGTCACTAAAATAAACTCATGCATTAACACATGTCAATGTATTTTTAGACTACGTCATATGTGAATCTACACATATTATACGTTCTTTGTCCTGCGGTTGGTAGTAATGGAAATTATGAGTCATACTCACTAAGGAAATGCATCAGATAGGAAATAGAACATTTGAGGATAATATCACTTGTTGTTTGATTGTTGATAACAGTGAAAATGTTTTTATTGAGATGTAATCTTGTTCATTACAAGATCTCTTTAATGGTTTCTTGTGTTGTAAGTAGAATGGCATATGGTTAACATGCCTTTTGGTTACGGTTTGGTTTAATTTTTAGTATGTTAAACATAATAATTATATGCATTGGTAATAAAAATGAATAAATTTTTGTAACATCCACTTTTGTACACAGACTCGCTTACTGTTTGCTTTATAATATTGAACAAAAAATAGGCCATTATTTGCGCCGCTCTTTTAAAATGAAGGCATGCACATGGACGGCTTAAGACGTGAGCCACTTAGGCACTGGCTTAGGGCGCCTGGCTTTTTGGGGCGCCCAAAAAATATAAAAACTAAAGACAAATATATAAATAAACAAAAATAATATTTTTACCTTCCGTCACCTTTAGGTAAGGAAGGCATTGTTGTTCAAATAATCTAAAAATGCGTACACTTACGTAACATTCTCTTTACAATCAAATAATATTACTACCAAGTTTATATCTCTACCAATTTTTGAATTATTGACTCAAAAGTTAATATACCCCACATTTAGATAAAAACTTCAAAATTTTCAAAACTCTAATTTTATGTATCTAGATACTTCTCAATGCGCTGATTCCAAATTTTGATACCGCAGGTCAATATCTCTTTTCCTTCTCGAGATATTTAGATTTAAAGTTTTGCTCAAAACTGGAAATATGACTTTGGCGACAACACCATTCGATTCTACGGCAAAAATACATAAGTATAGCAATTTTCATAATTTTTATCCAACCGGTTCATATTTTATGAATAAAAGCTTGACAACCCCTGAAAATGGCCAAAATCTGAAAAAATCGTAAGGGGTACACCTTAGATTTTTTCGATTATTGGCCATTTTCAGTTATTTTGCTTTAGAGATAGAATACGGTGTTCAAAATTTTGAAAATTGGTGTACTTATGTAATTTTGCCCGTAGAATCGAATGGTGTTGTCGCCAAATTCACATCTCGAGCCATTTTTGGGTTACTACCCAAAAATGGGCAGTTTTGAGCAAAACTTTGAGAGATATCGACCTGCGGTTTAAAAATTTGGAATCAGCGCATTGAGAAATATCTAGATACATAAAAATTAGATTTTTTAAAATTTTGAAATTTTTATCTAAATGTGGGGTATATTAAATTTGAGGCAATAATTCAAAAATGGGTAGAGATATAAACTTGGTAGTAATATTATTTGATTGTGAAGAGAATGTTACGTAAGTGTACGCATTTTTAGAGTATGTATTTATATATAAGTATACATAATGTATATTCATGTCATAATTTTATTGGATTTATATAATAATTTTTGTAACAGGTGGTGGCGCTGTAATCTAATTTGTCTCAGGGCGCCTATATATCTTGAGCCGGCCCTGGGCATGCATCATCACCTGGTACATCTATCTGTTCTGAGTGTTCTGTGTAGTAAAATAATCTTACTATTCCTTTTACCATAAATTCTATTTTTGTATGAAATAATTTTTGACACTACAGTTTTCATTCTCATAAGAAATTATTTCAAACAAAAACGGCATTTATATTAAAGGAACACTAAGATTATTTTACTATACAGAGTATGTCTTCATTTCAACAGAGCGGCGGAAATAATAGCCCGTTGACACTCAATATTATATTGGAAGCAGTGAGCGATATGCCGCTTTGTCATAATTACGATATTTATAGTTTTATTGTTGGACCAGTCAGAGTCAATTTTTCTGACTATATCTTGTTTTTAAACTAGGAAGGGTGAATTAAAAATTACAAAATACAAGAAAAATATTTAGAGATTTTGTATTTAATTCTTTTGGTTTGAAGACATTAACATAACTGACAAGGGTGATTAGTGAACAGTTGACTAGCACTGTTTATTTTCTATCAACTGCTCACTAATCAACTTAGTGGCCTATTCAGAGAAACACAGTCATAAAGGTTGTTACGGATATAAAGATTGTTATCGTAAAGACATTTGTAACAATCTTTATGAATTTGTCAATTCAGAACTTACGTCGGTATTATTGACAATCTTTACAAAATAATACTTGTGAATGAACCAGATTATTTGACAATAGCTAACTTCATTATGCATATATGAACTTAACCTAACCTTATATGTCAACGCTTTATTCGTTTAATAATGTGTTGCCAATTATATTTAAAATGCAAACATTCTGCCAAAACAACTAAAGAAGAATATGACATTTCTGTCATATTTGAAAACTTCTAAATTATTTATAACGGGTATGTTAATTCCTACCACTGATCCCAACGTGACTGAAAAGTTATGGAAAGATTTTTTTTTTATTTTGATTGAAGAAAAAGCACACATTAGCACCAGAATAAATAACTAGATTTTCACGAATACCTACCACAGAATATAATATTTTCAAAGAAATATGTATTTACGTCAAAAGTAACTGTTCGTCCACGGCGGTTTTTATCGTTATTATTATCATTATTTAAGTCGGAGCAGGATCCATGCGAATAATCAACTGCATCCTGCTAATATTTAGCAGAAAGGGCATTATTAATAATATATGATTGATCTAATAATCTGTCATATGTTAAATATTAGAAATAACGTGATAACAACCATAAATACATAGTTTTAGCAGTCGTTATGATAAAGACTGTCAAAACACGTAACAATTGTTGACGGTAACCACCTTCATGACTGAGAATACCAATTTTGATTTTAACAATCTTTACAGTACATAACAACCATAAATACCATAACGACTATACAAATATTGAGTTCTGAATAGGCCCCTTAATCAGTTGTTCATATTATCAGCCTCTCAAATTTTACTTTTATTTTTTTACGGGTTATTAGTGGAAAGTGACAATATATTCATCTTTTAAAACTTTTGCTTTCTCAAAACATGACCCACCTGTGGATTATACTCTGAATTTTTCTTCTTCTGTCTGTTACCAGTCTAGCGTCAAGTCTCCCCTATGTAGGGGTTGTACCTGTCTGCAATGAACACCTGATAAAAACCGGTTTTACAAACAGAGGGGAAAACAGTGATTTCTGGTATAATCTCAGTCAGAAAATTATGGATAATCCATTGAGAATCTCGAATAAACATAATGCTTCAACAATTTAATAAATGGTAGAAAGTTTATTGTGACATTAATTTGACAGGTTGTACATAAAGATGAAAACAGTGAGAAAAAATTTGTTAAACGTTTTACACACTTGCGGATGTAATGCGCACTATAAATCGAATGATACGAAAACTTCATAAGTACCAGGCAGACTTACCTATACTAGTTTTCTAAATATATACTCGACTTTATAGTTTTTATAGTTAATTTTCTATACTTTAATTAATTTTGTTTAGAGCTAGAGTTAACAATAATAACAAGTATGACAGTACAATGTGGGGAGTTCATATTTGTATACAGGTGTCTCTAAAATAGGGGGACATGGCTTAACCATATATTCCTGGGCCCAAAAATAAGACGATTTAACGAAACGTACATATTTCCGAAAATACATCGTTTAGCAAGAGGAACGCTTTGTTAGATTTGAATGAAATTTGGTATAACATGCCATATAGACGTAGTTCATCTTTTAAGATGGTATTTATTATTGTTAGTGAACCACTAGTGATAAAACTTGCCTGTTATGGCCATAACTTTTTAATGGTAATGTCAATTACGTAAAATTGTTTTATCTAATTCCATTTTAAAAAGTTGAATTTTACCCAACCTTTTGACGTTATAAAATGTCACTTTTTACATACTTGATATGAAATTAATTTTGTAATAGTTATTTACATTCGAGTGCATGTAAAATACGTCACGCCCGAGAATTGTATCAAATTTTTTGGCCGACGATAATGAAAATCACTTTTTTTAATGAGATAGGTTGTACTTCCGAAAAGGGTTAATTTAAAATACTGGGGTTGTCATTTTCCAAATTTGATTTTAATTACACTCATTAGAGTACTTCTTCTAGCGAAAATTTATTTGTAATAATAGAAGTTGTTTATGACTGATATTTATATTTATTTGCTCATGTTTTCTTCGTAATAAATAATAGGTAGGTGGCGATATTTGACATTTCAACAATGTTCGTATCGCGTATTTGACAGGTATATCGATCGGTGACTATGTCGGTAACGGCGGATTTTTACAATAATGACAGATGTCGCTGCCGTGATTTTGATTTATATAAATTAATTTTAAATATAGGAAATGTTAAAGTAAAAAAATAACTTATGTAGGTAGTACTTTTTACATGAACTTTATTATAGTAAAGATGGTTTATTTTCTAAATGCCCATAAACGTCCAGTGTATTTTGATTATTTTACCGCATAGTTAGACAAGTTACAGTAAGCGTAAAATGTAGGTTACACTTGCTATGTATACAATTGTAAAGTTCCCATTACACTTCAGGAGGGCAAAAAAAATATTTACGCAACTTAGTTACATAATAGTGTATTACGTTCCAATTTAAGAAAAGGTGCGTATACTATTTTTTCGTATTTTATATTAGTATCAAAATTTGATTTTTTTACGGCATAATATTCTGAATTAAAAATATCAAAAAAACATAGTAGTCTAATTCTCAATAACAAAGTAACTTGACAGTTATTGTTTTTGTACCTTAAAATTATTTTAAAATATGTATATTGAGCTGTCATAGAAAAGCCTAGAATTTTGGGTATTTTAAAATTATTTTATCGGAATTAGATAAAATTTTGTACATAATACGTTATGAAAACGTAATATTGTTTGACTCACATAATTTGGAAAACTCGCTTCGCTCGTTCATCAAACAATATAACACTTTTCAAAACTGATTATGTAAATAACAATTTTTTTGAGATATGGATTGTCAATTTCTCATATACCAAATTTTATTCAAATCGAACAAAGTGTTCCGTTATTATAAGTAAAATTATTTTTTTTTTAGAAGAACTTTGAAGCTGAAAGAATATTGACTAAACGGTGCACTTTTAAAAATCTGACAAAGTTATATTTTTTTACAAGTGCTGAATATGTAAGTAATCTTGCACATCATTAATCGTAGGTAATGTATGCACTATAAATGACATAACAAAACAGTGATTTCCTCATTCAATATAAGGTAAAGTCCAGTGTCACTTGATTTATTCTTCTGTTTCATTCCATTGTTTCTTTGACAATACCAGTTCAACGAATTTATCCGTAGGAGTGGACATACACAGTCTCAGTCTCAATGCGAGTTAATGCCCTTTTGTGTCATGATGTCTCAATTCACTAATAATTTCTTTCTGTTGATTGGTGCTCGTGACAATGGCGAGGTCAAGAGTGCTATGACATGGATATTACAACGAGAGTGTGTTTTGTTTTTATTGCACGTAATATACAATTCTTACTCAATATATGCAGCTATGTGATTGGTGGTAATATATACGTAAGAAGTTGGATTATTGTCTTCGGTTTGACTTGGCATATACCTGCAAGGTTGAATTTGATTGGTGATTTGGTTTGCAGATTTGTGAAGTAATGGTTTGCATTTTTTATGTCAGAATGCATACACGAATTGTATTGTAATGTACAACAATTTAAATACAATTTTGACGTAGGACTTGTTAAGTATGTATTGATGACTATATCATTTATTATTGCCCAGTTTCTCCAGAGCAACTTAAGACTTAAGTCGTTGCTTATTCGTCATCATCATTACCGATATTTGCGTTCACGTTGCATGTAATTACATTTTCTTCCCGTGAAAAACATTACCACGTGTCTGGAATTCAAATGTTCAGTGCACCGGATAGAACAAAGGAAAATTCGTTGAAAATTTTGGTCGATTTCAGTGTCGAATGTTGACGAAGTTAACCGACAGGACTTCGGATCAATATGTTGGTACACAAAGGCACGTGGTGCATCAGGACAACCGACGATCGCGCACTAACGTCACATTTGCGTGTTTCACTTGTTTCACGCTCAAGGACCATTGACATGGTGGATAATTAACACACAATAACACTAATCAGAAAAAGAATGACAAAGGAAGGCTCATTGTGATTGTTATCAAATTTGGTGCGAGAGACGACTATTTTGAATATTAATTATAGGGTGCAATGAAAAAAAAAGTACAGAATAAGGCCCGATTCTCAACATCACTTCATATTGTATCACTTTTTTTTAATTTGTGCTTATCGGCATAACCGAATATTCTCTAGTCTGTATTGCCATTCGCTATTTCATTTGTGTTATACGTGTGTATTAAAAATAAGAACCAATTAAATTGGTTTAAGTAATATATTTCCTATAAATTATTTCATTTCATAAAATAATTGGAGCAAATCCAAATACCTGTTTGTAAATTAAATAATCTTTATTTACAAGTCACACATTTTTATCTTAACCTAAAAACATAATAATAACAGTGATAATAATATGCGCATTCATATCAACTAATTACAATTTCAGTATAATTTGATAATTATTTCATTGGAATATTTTACAGTTTGTTTGTTTGCGTGAAACTAAAACAATCTATTATATACACTATTGATAAGTTGGCATAATAACTTTTGTTTTTCTTTTTTGCGAAGAACGTGTTATTTCGTCATGGTATTATAACGGCATCAAAAGGAATCTTAATGAAATCGTATGAAATAAAAATGAAGTTTATAGTTGACACTAAATTACTTCCAAGAAAAACTAGTTTTGAAGATAATAATTACCATATTTCGAATTTCAAAGCAGTAAATCTAAAAATAAAACCTGAAAACAAAAAATATCAACTTTCAAATTACCTCAAACCTCAAATGTTTTATCAATGTTTTCAGTAATTGTTTCACTTTTTAAAAACAAAGATGTTGAAACCGCAAACCACAGTTTATCAATATTATCAATATTTCTTCTCTAAAATTTCCATAATAATTAAATCTGTTTGTTTTCGTTTATATTATTTATCTTTGTTTTCCATTTGTCAGATAAATGCTTGTATCCTTGGTTACCTTGAAAAATATGACATTTCACGTAACGAGTTCTGTTTCTGATCGACCAGTAAACAAGTGTGATTATTAGAGTTATTTTTACAGTGCGTATAGATTATTTTAAGACTTGTTATGTACTTCGTTTTTATTTTTATCCTTCTGTTCTGTATGTGCATTTCAATCGGTTTATTGACTGTTGCACAATGTGGACCAAAATACACAAACGTTTCAATTCTTCTTTTACAACGAGAAGAATTCTGTTTGTTTACTTTTATTTAACACGCGAAATGAGCCAGACAGCCTAATCCTTTACAATCATTTATTGCACTTGTGGTTCTACAGTTTTCGACGTCGCCATTCCATACTTTGAAATTTCGACGGGATCAAAGTGATGAGCCCACTGTAACAAAGCGAGCCAAAAAACTGTTTGGATTTTTATTAAACAACGATAAATTGGCTTCTGAAGACATTATTCTATTTTTTACCTTCCGTCACCTTTAGGTAAGGAAGGTATTGTCTTTGGTCAAAAAATTCGGTGGTGAGTTTTTAATGAATAAGCACGTTTTAGGGTCCCTATAATACGAATTTACTATTTTTAAGATGATGTCTGTATGTATGTGTGTGTGTCCGTGTGTGTGTGTGTGTCCGTGTGTGTGTGACAAATTTTTCTCCGACGATAACTCCAATACTACAATTCTAAAAATAATAATTCTTTCGTATTCCTCTTCTGTACATCCATATGAAGAGTTGATTAGATTTTGGTTATAATTGATCCACCGGAAGTACCCTTATTTGAAGTTTTTAACAGTTATTCTTAAAAAAACGCAGTTAAATATTGTTTTTTGACATTTTGTTATTATACATATTAAAGAAAATATTCTTCTCTATACAGTTTGATTATACATTTTCCTTCATATTCAATAGATGTAGATTTAAAGCATTATAAAGAAAATAATTTTCAAAAATTAGTCAGCTTTGCTATTTATCATGGAAACAGCTGATGCTGATATATTAAAAAAATTCTAATTGACAGATGTCAGTTGCAAGTGCAAAACCAAATATGGAAATTGTAGGATCACAAAATTGGTATGTCATAGTGCTCCTCGCAAGTGACACGCAGAGAAAGGCCAAAGAGAAGATGGAAGGACTGTATCGCAGAAGACTGAAAGGAATGCCTGTGTCAAGATGTGTTGGACAGGAATGAGTGGAAGAAAAGAGGAAACAGCTACCTCTAATAAAATAGGGGAAGCTGAAGAATAAGAAGTGTCAAGTGCATTTTACTTAGTGTATGTTTATGTTATAATTTTATTGGATTTATAGAATAGAAATAGTATGTGTTCGTGTTTGATTTTACATGATATTATATAGAATCTGTTCCAAGGACCTTTTGGTATGGGATTTGTACAAAATACATCGAATTGACGGAAGGTTTTGTGTTGGCCACAACAGATTTTTTTTTCGAATGTCGACTTAGGGGTACCCATCTTGTTGATACCTTATGAAGACTAGTGAAATATTGCATTTCATTAAACAAGAATTGATGTTTAACGATCTTCTATTAATAATATCATGAATCAAATAGAAGCGAAGAAGAAAAATAATTCTGAATTTCAAAATTTGGACTAGCGAAATTCGGTTTTCGCTAATCCCATACAAGACTAGCGAAACTCTGTTCTTCACATTATAAAAATCGAAGCTCTATGATTAACAGCGTATATCAACAACGCCCAGTGCTGTAGTCGTAAAATTAGCAGAGAGTATACGCTGAAAATATATTTGTAAATATAGGGTATACGCAGGGGGGGGGGGGGGGGGCAATAATTAAGAAGAAAAAAAATACGCAGGGGGGGGCAATAATTAAGAAGAAAAAAATACGCAGGGGGGGAGCAATAATTTAAAAAAAAAAGTATGGCGCCGCAGGCGAATTTTTTTTTCATTCAAGGTCAAATGCCTTATAATTGAAAATTACATTTTTTCAAGGGATGTGAAGTTGCATGTTTTTTCCCTTTCATGTATAAAAATAAATTGCCAAAAGAGAATATATTTATCTGGATAAACTGTCTAAAATCGAAACACAACAACACAACATGCGCGCGACTTTGTGACTTAATACGAAGTTAATGTCATCTTTTAAATTTTCAACTAAAATTCAAAATACAAAAACTATAAACACAAAGAAAAAATAAAATAATTAAATACTGCCTTACGTATCAAAGTCGCAAACCTGCCTACTACGAATCGTACATTTTGCGAAAACTGAAAACGGTATACGGCTTCTATATAACAAAAATCAAAATTAAAATTTCAATAATAGATGGCGACGCTAATCAAATAAAGTACATTTTATAAACATAAAGATAATTTCAATATAATTTCTAAAAAAATGATATTAATTGTGAGATAAAATTTTCATTAGTTGATTTAATTTTTATAATTTTTGTCTCAAATATTTAAAAGCAGAGGGTACACGCTCGGGCACCTAAAAAATCCAGAGGGTATACGGCGTATACCCGCGTATACCCTCGACTACACCCCTGACAACGCCATTAATTCTAGTAAACAAAAACAATGAAGCATGATTCCATTTTCCATCACCAGCACCGTATCCTATTCTCCTGAACCATACCACACCATAACGCTGTCTAGCCCAGGCCAGCGAATGTTTAGTGATTCTGGTTGTAGTGGTTATGGTTGTAGTGGTTGCGGTCGTGGTCGTGAGTTGCGAAGCCGGTCAGGTGTATGACCCCGCCAGCACGTGGACTTGCTCGTCCCTTGCACGATGTAAACAATGGGCAGTGGCGTAGAAGCCGCACGGAGAAACGGGACACGAAGGAAAACAATGGAATCTATGTTGCTTTCGATTGAATAATAATACTTTGTTGGTAAACGGATTGTGTTAAAATCGCATATAGAGATTTTAGTGAATAAGCACGTTTTAAGGTCACTAGAATCCGGGTTTTACATTTTCACGATGATGTCTGTATGTGTGTGTATGGATTTTGTCAACACTCTAACTCAAATATTCTAATGTGGAATGAAGCTATTAGATTTTGGTGTAAATCAGGTAATCGGAAATGGCACTTTATTTAAAGCTCAAAATAGTTTTTCTTCGAAAAATATTTTTAAATGTAATTTTTGGCTATTTATGTTATTATAAGGATTAACGATTATTAAATTTTCTACATGTATGTATTCATACTTTTTCTATATATATTATAGATAAATATATAAAATAATCTATTTTATAAATCCTGGAGCCTATGTTTTAAAGATAAACACAATTCCTTAGTTACACAGTTCAGATTTCAAATGTAGGTAACTGACATATAAATGTCACTGTCAAAGAACCTATCATTTCAAATAATTAATGATAACGTTTTAAAAAGAAAATTGTAATAGTAAATAAAACAATTGTTATACGAATGCAAAGGAACATATGATATATTAAACTGTACATAAAAATATTAGGCCCGTATTATAAAACTAAAATGGAGTCTTAAGGTAAAGTTATAACTAAAGAAAAAACCCCTTAACCTTTAAAATAAATTTAAAAAACTATATACGTATTTCGAGAACTAAGTTCTCATCATCAGTAGAAACTACAAAGTAAAAACAGAGAAGTTAAGATTACTCAGCATGTAAACCATGCCAGAGGTCAAAACAGCTCTTGAGAGCTGTTGAGAGCTGTTTTGACCTCTGGCATGGTTTACATGCTGAGTAATCTTAACTTCTCTGTTTTTACTTTGTAGTTTCTACTGATGATGGGAACTTAGTTCTCGAAATACGTATATAGTTTTTTAAATTTATTGTTAAGGTTAAGGGGTTTTTTCTTTAGTTAAGCCCGTATGTTGAATTTTCGCCGATAAGTTTCTAATACGCAAGAACAAAATTATTAAAGTTTCAATAAATGAGGACCGAGAAATTTGACGACGCGTATGACGTCACCTACACCAAAAGAACATACCTACCAAAGCGAACATGTAAGAGGTGAGACACGCCCCCCTGGTGCCCTTAGCCAATAGCATTTGCCAGTGTCCAGCACGTCACAAACATGGCTGATGTCGTACTGAATTTTAAGCGCTCGATTCAAATGCATTAAAGTTTCAATTTGAGGTTAGGGTAATGCAATTAGAAAATTAACGATTACTTATATACGAACATTGATATCCAATAAGTACTCTATTCATTCCAATAGAGCGGTGTAAATAATGGCCTGTTAGCATCCAAAGTTATAATGCAAGTCGTCGTGACGTCATATTGACTTTAAAAACCAAATGCAGTTAAACAAAGACAATTAAGAATTTTTAAAACTATGAATTGCTTCAAAATTAAACGAAATTTCATTTAAAATAATAAAAAAATTAAAGTGAAGGACCTCATTTCATTTGTAAAATTATTAAAAGCACGCTATTTTTTTATGAATGAAATTAATTTGCCTCATTATCGTGACTATTCGTTCTGGAATTAAAATATTTTATCAAATGTTAAAAACAACATTCCGTGTACATATGCATAGCAAATTAAATTACTATTAAATTAAACTGCATTAACTATAATTGATTATCTCTTTTGCAATAATTACTATATTTAAATATACAAAAGAAAAGTAATTTTCACTGTTCGTTTCCTAATAATTTAGAAATTATTCACGTATAGCGTTAATTATAAAGTGTAGAAAAATTCTGTAATAAGCGTATTATTATCAACATGGAAAGGAAAAGTGACGATGCTGAGTTCATATTCATAGTGAAAGTAAATACCTTTTACTTACATGACTTTGAGACTACAATTAACAAACTTATTATATGTGAATGGAAGTTTGAATAGGTGTAATGTGTGCTTAACACGGCTTAACATTGCATTGTATGTATGTATGTACATACTTACGTATATGTACAGACATAAGAATAGAAATATTATAAGTAAATAAAATAGGAAATAGATGAATCAAGTTTGGTTATGGAGTTCCGCAAGGTTTTTTTCTTTAGCTTCTCCGAGTTTTTTCTGAGTTTTTCGTACGGATTTCCTGCCTACTCTAGAAAATAATAAGTATAAAAATCTGATGTGGCCAACACAAAACCTCCCGCTATTTAATTTTTATTAATTTAAATACATACCTACGTATTTTCTAACGCTGCAAACTGTTCCATTGCAGAAAACTATTGCTTTATTTATTATTTTTTTTAAAATGTCACTATTATTAATTTGAAGTGATTAGTTTTTTGACAGTGACATGTACTGTCAGTTGCTTTCATTTGAAATATGAACTGTGTAATCTTAGGCTTCGGGACTAATAAAAAAAATTATTTTTAAATTTATCTGCAAAATATATAGAAAAAGTATTAATGTATTCCTGTAGAAAATTCAATAATCTTTAATTTTCATAAGACATAAAATGCGAAAAAATGGCATTTAATCGTATTTTTTGAAGAAAAAACCATTATGAGCTTCAGGTAAAGTGCCATTTCCGGTTATCCGATTTACACCAAAATCTAATGGCTTCTTTTCATATTAGAATAGGATGAAAATACAAGGTTTCAGAATTTTCTGAATGATAGTATTTGAGTTAGAGTGAAGACAAAATTCTTACACATACACACACACATACACACATACAGACATCATCATGAAAATGTTAAAATTGGATTTTAGGGACCTTAAAACTTGGTCATTTACTAAAATCTCGATATGTGATTTTTAGCACGATCCCTATACCTCCCTTACCAAGGGTAGCGGGAGGTAAAAATGCTATTTTTGTTTGAAATAATTTTTGAAACTGCGGTTTTCATTCCCATAATGCATGTCTTCATTTCAACAGAACGGTACAAATAAGGGCGCGTTGGCATTTAATGTAAAAGCAAGTAAAAAACAGATAACAATGTTTGGGCGCCAAATTTGAATGAATATGAACAAAAATCCTAATAGTATCGCACTCTTTCAATCATCCCTTAAAAAGCAATAACATTTTTCAGTAATTTTCGCCTCCCCAAAATTCCCGCTACCCCTCCGCCACTGGGTTTGCGAGGGCAATGCCACTGCATGGCGTGTCCCCCACCCCGTTGCATCTCGACATTCAACTGTTTTCCTCACGGCGCGGCCTGCAGCGCGGCTCACTGGATCCTGGAAGAAACGAAGAAAACAGTCGACAGTCGAGCTGTGGGACAAAGTAACGGCTGCCACTGCTTTGGTCTGTGTAAGGGTACACAACACTTGTAACTTGTGTGACGCAGTAAGCATATACAAAACTTGCCAAGTGCATAGAAGGAGAATGAACGATGAAAGAGATAGGGAAATCTCTGTCTCTATGGCATACTAAATGAAAAGGAATCTGGATAGTAGATAGAAAAAAGATTTTAAATTGCTGCTTTGTTACAGTGTCCATTAGTTTCGGAGTAGTTTAGCATCAGCGCAGAAAAAAAGTCCCAACTGAGCCGAATTTATAATAACATAAATTGCTGACACTCACAAGTCTGTATCTCTACCTATTTTTGAGTTATGCCCTCCAAAACATATATACACCCATTATTTTTTTGATTAAAATTTCAAAAATCTACTTTTAATAGTTATAGATACATTTTAAAACGCTGATTCTAAATTTTCAAACCGCAAAATAATCTTATTTAGATTCTGATCTAAATGTGTACAATTTCTAGAGCGAAATAACTGAAAAATCGCAAAAATCAGTTATTTTGCTCTGAAAATTGTATCCATGGTACAAAAATTTTGAAACTTGGTATACTTATGTAATTTTGTCCGTAGAATCAAATGCCGGCATCGCCAGGCTCGTAGTTTCACCCAATTTTGGGTTATAACCCAAAAATGAGTTGTTTTAAATGTAAATATCTCGAGAACGAAAAGAGATATCGACCTGCAGTTACAAAATTAGCATTTTCGAAAATTTTAAAGATTTTGAAGAAAATGTGTATATTTCAGCTAAAAAGAAAAATCCCTTAATCTTAACAATACTTTTTAAAAGACTATATACGTATTTCGAGAACTAAGTTCTCATCATTAGTAAAAACTACGAAATAATAAGACAAGGGAGTTAAGATTACTCAGTATGTAACCATGCCAGAGGTCAGAACAGCTCTGAGGAATAAGGGACAGAACACGGTTTATGGGAGAGGAGTCATAGGTGACTGAATACCTAATTGGGTAAGTGTCTTATATTAACTCATAATTTAGAATTTGGGATGGGACCTAGATCCGCGTTCGTCAATTTATCTTTAAATGTATTATCAAACTCTCGTATGCATCTAAATATCTATTACTATCAACATGTTTTAATTATTGTATATTAGATTTGTCAATTTTATGATTATTAATAAACATATGTTATGCTACGCGAATTTATCAGGATTACCGGTTTAAATGATGGAAATGTTCTTTAAACAGAGTATCAATTTGTCTTTCGTTTCGCCGATGTAAACATTATTACAATCTTTACACTCAATTTTATAAACACCGGATTTTTTATTATTATCCATTTTATCTTTAGGGTTATCTAATAATGATTTAATAGTGTTATTTGATTTATAAGTTTTAAGGCTATAACCTGAGTAGGATTTATAATTAGGGAACCTGAAACTAAACCGGATCCTGAACCGAAAACCCGAATTTTTTGTGCCACCAAAAAACAAACCCGAACCCAAAACCGATGAACCGCAACTGAACCTAAACTGACATTTATTTCCTGAACCTAACCTGAAACCAAAAATATGTTTTGGTGGTTCCTGCATACATTTATTTTCTATTGGACATCTTCAACACTACTTGTATGACTTGTAAAGTAAGGGGTTAAAAAAAATTGCAACATTAAATTACATCTAAGCCCTGGGCAAGTGTTAAAGTAAATGAATCTGTTTTATCATTGCATACAGAAGCAAGTATGAACATAAATCTATATCCTAAAGCCATGTAGCGTTTTCTACCTAACAAAGGAGGCTGTGAATGCCTTGTACGGTTGTCGGTTGTTCTGCCACTGTACTTCAGCTGTTTGCTTGCTGTTTCTCTTCAACATCAACTGTTCTTTGTTGCACTCGCGATATTACGCAGTAGTTTGCGTTGGTCGAGTAGTTTTTAGGATGAATGCGTGGATTCTAAAAATATTAACAGGGAATAATGAAGATGCTTTTGTATAGGAAATGAAAATTGGAATAGGGCAATGTACTGTGGATGAAATTAAAAAAAAAAAAAAATGACACCATTCAAATAATGGACTCATCTGAAATTATAACATTTTATAAATTATCTATGCACTGCTTATAAATTTACATCCTTATTCTCAAAAATTTAAACTAATCCTCATTTTTGGATTAGTGAATTATATTTTATTCCGGTACTTATTTAAAATTTAATCTTTATAATAATCTCAAAAAAATTGTTGTGGTCGGCACAATACCTCTCGCCATTTTCAAACATGCACACAAAAAATTCTAATTACATCTACCTATTCTATTTCCTCCTACTCTTCTAAATGTTCAAGATTCTTTCAATTCATTAACGAGATTGGCGGTATTTTTGAAGGGTATATGATGAAATATATGTATAGCAAACGCGTGTTTAGTTGACATTGATACTGCACATACTTTGGCTTATAAATGAATCTACCTTCTCTTTATACCAATTTTAGATGTTGACGGAGTCTTTTCCTCGTTATAATAATAGCATATTATAATTTCTGTTACTTCTCCAAGTACGAATTTTAGGTTTTTCGCATTCAAGGATAGTGTCAATTTAACGTGCGGCAGCTATATCTATAATTCTAAATATTTAATTAATGATAAAATAAGAAATATTAAATGTACTTCCCAGAAAAAGCCTTCAGTATGTCTCTGGATTTTTGACACTGACATTTATGTCAATTACAAACAATTTAATTATTCAACTGGTTTCCATAGGTTCTGTGATTCATTATACAATGGCTTATTTTACATATTTATAATTCTCTATATCTATATACCTAATATATAATAAAAATGTTCAATGTATTGAATTTTATATTCTTTACTATTTGCAATAACATAAATTTTAAAAAACTACTGCTTTCAGCTCTTGGTATTGTCAGAATAAGAAATACGTATTTAAATTGATCTTAAATGTTATAGTTTTTGAGGAATCGTCTCTTCAACATACACACACACACACACACATATATATATATATATATATATATATATATATATATATATATATATATATATATATCCGCAATACCTCTTTTAGCGATAGGTAAAAAGGGAAATACTAATAGATTAGACTATATTTTAAGATATAAACTGTCAAAATTAGAGTAGAGTACGCTAATCCAAAAATGAGGATTAAATTAAACTTTTTGAGAATCGAGCTGTTGGAATTTAAATTTAATTTAAAATACGGTCATCGGTCATATATCTTGCTTCATTCAAAATACCTTAGAACATAAATTAAACGGTTTTTTATTTCTTATTGAGATTAGTATAAAGACTAGCGAAACTTCGCTTGATGCATTGCAAAAAATGAAGTCACGACAGTTATATTCCAAGCAAGTAATATATAAGAATGGATTGAAAGGTAATAATAATAAACGCACCTCGTATTACAATAAAAATTTGAAATTCATATTAAGATGTGCATTTATATCAATAAAAATGATGCTGTCAGTAATAAACCAGAATCGCAATTACCATAAAAGTCTTCAACTTAATATGCAAGTAATTTATGTAATATTCATACCACAACTTGAAACCAAACATTAACACACTATATCCCATATGATTATTAAATAAAAAAAAGTCATTTCACACATGGACAATCACCAAAAAGTTTGGTTTTATTGCTTCTTAGACATAAAACGTCTGGTACTAACAATTCTTCGTCATAAAATACCTGAGAAGTGCTTTGTGTTCATTCAAATAAAAAAATAACACCTACGCATCGTGGACGATATGAGCAAAACATTCGAAAATCGGCCCAAAACAAGCGACAGCGTGAAGCAATCAAACGCACTTGGTGCGTTGAACCCCATAGGCTTAGTGCAGGAGATTCGTGTGTGTTTTGTTTTATCTGGATTTTCCTGCAGTGTTTTGTTTTGTATTACTCATCTTGTCTGTCGATTTTCAGTTGTTTATAAAGCAAATAGATAAATAATGTAATTATTGGCACGTGTATTTTTATCAAATGTGTTTTACTATTTATTATATTGCAAAACAGGAAATTCAATGAACTTGAAAAAATAAATAATTTATTTCTTCCATATTAACTGTACAACGTTATATCATTCATAAATCTCTTATTACTGTCCATGACCATATACAACTTTTTACCAATACAGTGTGTTCACAAAAAAAAATCTAATTCGGAGTAGATTATGAACACAGAAACATATGTCCGATCATTACTCAATTCAAAAGTCATAAAGAAGGATACATAATATTGCCATTCACCGTTTTCTAATTTATTTCTATTACTAAAATAAGGATACAAGATGAAAAGCTTTCATTTCTTCAGATAACATTTTTGACAATATCTTGTGTCAAATTGATATTTAATTAAATACTTTCAAATTGATATACATTTTTTTGTTTATAGCCTACTCCGAATTAGGATTTTTTTGAACACACTGTAGATCCATTCAAAAGTATTAAACTACATTTGTTTTTATGTCCTTTGTTTTTGTTTGACAACCAGCAAAACAAACGCAATTCCGTGCAAAGTTTCAATTTCCCGCCAATTCTAACCTAAAATTTTTCTCGTCTTATTCTCAGCGGAATCCAAATAGACGAGAAGTTGCTGAGTATAATCCGTACATCGTGGAACAATTACCCGTGGAGGGCAGTGCGTTAGGAAAGGCTATCGACCCCACAATGCTGCGTAGAAGTAGAGACTGCTTTGCTACTGAGTCCAAGGCCCTTCTTGCAAGGGAAAGAGGAAGGCAATGACGACTACAGAACAGGGAGGAAAAACAGCAATGTTTATATGGGTGAAATGTACAACAAAGTCAATAAAGTGAGGTTATTGAACAAGGAAATGACAGAAATGGGTGAAAATAATAGAAATTTTAAGGAGTTGTTGAACTTTTTGTCGATTTTTCAATTTTTAAATTAATCTGGTAAAACAAATATTTATGTGATCAACTGCCTGCCACAGAACATCTATTCTGTAATTTATTAATATCTATGACCGGTAGTATTTACTCTTACACAGGGGTGATTAAGCGTGGACTAAAGTAACAAATTCAGTTGTTTTTTAATCACCCCAATGTATTTCTAAATGGTAGTCATGATAGTTAGTTAGGGTAACTAAAATTTTGAGTAAATACTACCAGTCTATATTTTTAGGCAAAATGTAATCATTATGGCAGTATTATATAGTGAGTTAAAAATTCCTAACTCGGAGTAGGCTATGACCAAAAAAAAGTATGTCAATTCTAAAGTATTTAATTAAATGTCAGTTTGACACGAGATATTGTCAAAAATATTATCTAAAGAAAACAAAGTTTTTCTTCTTGAATCCTTATTTTAGAAATAGAAATAAATCAGAAACCGGCGTATGGCATTATTCTGTATCCTTCTTTATTATCTTGTCTCCTTAAAATTACATTTCACGATCAATTTTGACAACTTGACTTTTGAATTGAATAATGATCAGACATACGTTTCTGTGTTCATAGTCTACACCTAATTAGGCTTTTTTCTGAATACACTATTAAAAAACTGTCATTTTTAATTACTGTTCATAATACGTGTCAAAATACTACATGAAAAGTTTTTACTATGCAAATGTAAAATCCTCCTCCTTCCCCCAAAAGTGTTTACTTTGTTTTGTTATCTTTCTTAATTTTCCGTCAAAACAACAATAAAATTTCCGATGCATGAATAAATATGCACAAGCAATGTTTGTACTAATAAAACAACATCACATCGTACTTTGTTTACTACGCAGCTCGTGACGTCACGACCGTTGCGTTTTGTTTTGATGCGCTGTGTGCGAAACGCAGCGAGGTCGTGGGTTTCCATAGCGCGATAAAAGTATAAACAATCATGGTTGCCTTGGAATCATCCCGCCAGCTAGATAGCATTTGTTTAGACTTCAAAACATTGGAATTTATTCTTTGATTAAAAATGTTTTGTAATTTGATGTTTTTGTTAAGAATTTGGCAATACATTATTTTTGTGCTCTAGTTCTTAGAATAATTTACCGTTGACAAATAAAATGATTTGACATTTAGATTTTTTGTTTTTGTTAAAAATTCTTGTAACGGAAAAGAAGCGTTCATTATAATATAAATTTGGCACACAGTTACCTATAAAAATAAATTAATTAAAAATGCAATTTATGTTAACAAAAACTGTTTTAATTTAAAATTATATAGTTTAGCAGCAAAAACGGAATGCAGTTTCACTTTTTCATAAAAAATCCTATTGTTACTGTTACCAATTTAATTTGTATGGTACCCGCATAAACTCAAACAATTACATGACTATTTTACTTTCACGATTTTGAACAAACATAATACAGAGTGATCAGAAATAACTGATTCTGTTGGCAATACAATTCTAAATAAATAAATAAATATATCATCCGGCATATTACGCATTTCTGAGTGTGGTGCATTCATTGCTGGCGTAGAGAGTGCACCACAGGGGTCACTTTTGTGCCATTTAAAATTCGAAATATTTGGCGTCGGTCGGGATCGAACCCGAATTCTAGGGATTTTTTAATTCCTCAGTTTGCACTAAGTCAGGTATCATACTGTGCCTTGAAGTTCATGCGCACTAATTAAATAAATCATGCTTGTTGCTATAATTTGTGCAAAACGTCAAATTTACTGTCAAAGAATAGCTTCTTAGCTTTTATTATATGAAATTTAATATTAACATTTAATCTGAACCATCAAATTAAGGCTGTGTCCGATGTTGCATTTTGGCATTTAGTTTTTAGTATTTAGGTCTTCTTCACATAAATATAACTCCGAATGGCACACTAATGATACCCATTGGTCTGTATTGCAACACTTTACGTTATGTAAAAATTATAGAAACGAACATGATTTGTTTATTTTGTGCGCGTCAACTTCAATGCATAGTGTGCTCCTGCAAAACCCTAAAATCTAATTTCTAAAATCCTAAATAATGACAATATTTAGGGCATATACATTTAGGATTTAGATATTAGGGTGCTAAAAGTGCATCATCGTACACAGCCTAAATCGAATTATTGTATAATTCATTTTTGTTCTAAAGTGTTTCCAAGAAATTCTAAAATCTAAATGCCAAAATGCGACATCGGACACAGCCCTAAAATAAATACAAATAGGTTATGTCAGAGCATGGACTTGACAGTAAATAGGATTTGGAGTGAATGAAATACCTTAGATTGCTTTGAAAATGTATTCAAATTTATATTTTCAAATATTACTGTCAACAACAATAAATAAATATTTCTATTAGTATTACCAATTTCTAGTAATTTTTTATTGCCAACTGAGTCAGTTGTTTTTAATCTCTCTGTATTATTCCCCCTTTCAAAATTCATAAGCGTACACCCACTACACTTTTAGGTTTTCATTAACCTTCAAAATAGTCAGACTGTAAAAAAACTTAACCCTAAGAAATCCACCAGTCTCAGATGATTCTTTGTGTCATGTCCTCCGAAGGACAGAGATGGATATATAGGACTAGGCACGAGTGGAAAAAGGATGGAGAGTGAATCAACAGCCCCTTGGCGGGAATCCCGGTCGGACAGGATTGGGTTCATTGTCCCACCGCTAGCTAGAGATCGGCGACCGATGACTATGCTCCCGACTTAAGGCTACCCGGGTAGGCTACGCATTTAGGAAAAATTGCCAATACGAAATACATATGAATCGTCTAGTTTCAAAACCTGATCTATTTTGGGACAAAAATAAGTTTGATACTATAGTATGTCACCAGAAGTTGAGCATCGCCATAAATGCCCCTCAAATATACGACAGTTCAAGTACTAAATCAGAAGAGTATTTTTTTCATATAAATTATATATGTATGGCTATAACATTATTGTTAATGTTAATATCTATATTTAAAAATTGTATGTATATAAATATTATAAAAATTGACATCAACGCTTTAAATAAATATTGTTGTAACAGGTTAAAAAGTTGTTTAATTTAATTCCTATTTTATTTCTTATTTTTGTTAGGACAGAGTCCAACTCTGTGTAAAACTTGAGAAACCAATTATAGGTTTACGGTTTTATTTGCGGCAGATAGAATTTATGGTTTCTTTGTGAACGTAATTGAGGGGTTTGTAAACGGTTTATTATGACCCCTCGACTTCTGGTGACTTACTATACCTACTTCAACGAATTCGTATTCTCATTTCCATAAATTAGTGTGATGTTTACGTATAAAAACTCAACAAATCCTAAAAATATTTACGGTTAAAATATCAGGTTAGTGTTTTACATGTATTTACGCAGTAATTAACAATGACTTTGAATTACTCTTTCTACTTCTGTTACTCTGTTACTTTTGTATATTCTTTTTGTTTACTGTATATTGTAGAAACACTAGTCGAAATTAAATTTGCATTAGTTCAAATTAAGGAACTACATATACGGCAAGTATTCAATTCAAATTGACAGCTACAAATGGTAATTTTTTTTTCAATGACTTATCATATTGAATAATGCGATGACGCAATAATAATAATAAGGGTATTCGTTCCATGAATACAAAAAAGAAAATTTAAATACTTGTTGTTACATGCAAAACAAACATTTACATAGTATGTTTCCCATAAAATTAAATTCATACAAATATATTCTCAACAAAAGTAACCGTTGAATCTTCCAGGAGACCGAGGTTAAACAGTTTTCCTACCCCCGTTACACAGAAGCTTAAAAAACACCTACAACTGTTGCTATTCAAGTCACATTCAATCTCTGTGACCTGTGAACAAGTTAGCGACCATCGTGTTTTGGTGAAGAACATTATCAGTTCGACGAGAGAAAGCTGGAAAATAAGACGCAGATTATGAAAATCAACTTGATGTAGGCCAACGTAAAACTTAAACAAGCAAAAATAACGCTAATGATTTTCTCTTAGAAATTTGATTTAAATATTCATTTCTAAGTTATTTTTATTTATAATTCCCGCCTAAAAACAGATTATTTTAAATGCTGCCAACTGTTAAATTTCAAAATCCTGTTTTACACTGTAAAAATGTATTTGTATTGTCACCAACTTACCAACATTGATTTTTAACCTAAATGTACAAAAGCTGTACACTTGTACAGTACAGTATTTATTGTCCCTGACAAGTGGGCTTTGAAATATTGTCTTCAAAACAACAGCAATTGTTTATTGTTTATCTGTCAAACGAAGTCCCAAATTTGATTCTAGTGTTAATAATTCACAAGGCTTCATAAGATATCAGCAAGATGGGTACCCTGAATATTGGCGTCCGAACAAAAACGAGAGAGAGTCACCTCCTCAGAAGCCAATTAGGCGTTGTTTAATCAAATTCAAACAGCTTTTTGACTCGTTTTGTTACAGTTGATGAAACGTGGATTTACCACTTCGATCACTTGTCGAAATTTCAAAGTATGGAATGACGACATCAAGGATCTTCTCCACCATCTCAAATTTAGGGTCCAGTTAGATTATAGCTACTGCATTTTGAGATGCTGAAGGAATTTTAATGATTGAATATCTGGAATGTGGCCACACAATCAATGATTAGTATTAGGCAACATTAATTGCTAAAATTCGGGGTTACATTACAGAAAAGAGAAAAGGAATAACGCTCAAGTTCATCTGACCTAAAGTTCAGAACTTCATCTGCGATAAAGATTCCAAGTTTTTTTAAAAAAGGTGGTAGTTACTATGGTAGAACATACGTGAAATAAGTGTCTTCAAATACACGGTGATTATGTTGAAAAATATATTTGTTTTATATATTAGAAACAATAAATACTGTACAATCCTCGTACATTTAGTTTAAGAATCGTACGTTAGAAATGCGAATGTAAATAATTCAATAATTGTATAAATTGAAAAGCAGGTGTTCTAATTTTTGTGGTTGCAGTCGAATGTAAAGTGAAACAGAGGTTATTCTAGTGCATGTGTTTTTGCCATCGTTTTTCATTTGCTGAACAGGATTTATTAGGCGTTCACTTATTGTTTCTTTTGTTTTTAGAGCATTTATTTACTTCGTGTCGGAATGCAGGTAGAGTTAAACCGGAGATGGAACAAACGGTACAACTTTCATCATTTTTCTCTGCACTGATGGCGAAACCCGGCAATTTTCTTTCATCATCGCAGTTTAGTTTATGATCATGAACTTTCTTCAGAGCCAGATCGTTTCAAAGTAATACGTCAGTTGCCATCCGTTAAGTACATACGCACGGGTTATTTGTTATAATCATTTGCGAACTACAAACAACTTGTAAGTATATTTCGAGAAAATGGTGTCACTGTCATCGTGTCAATGATAAAATTATCTGTTACAGGCACAATTCAAATTTTTATCTTTCAACAGATCAAAACAAAAGTGTTTTATGTTGTAGTAATTTATAAATTATACATCATCAATTGTACTTTCTTTATCTTTATGTTCGTGCCTCAAACACGTGTCTGTACACGTACGCAATCGCAAAACAACTGATACAACGTATTATTATCACCAAACCGATTGTCACCATAAAATTCGCCATTAAAATCATTTTGCAACTTTCTCGTTAGCTGCACATAAAACAGAAAATAGATCAAGTAAGCGTGCATTGCAAAACAAAAGGCACGCGCTCGCGCTGGTGTTGGTGACGTCACAAAGTGATTGGCAAAAACGCAGAAGATCCGGAGTGCAGCTGTATTGTTGCCTGTGCATGCAACAGAGAAAGAGCGATAACACGACCTTGGATCCGACACGTGCAGCGATCAGCCGCAACGTCAGATCGTCAGTCGATCGCGTGACAGAGCCCTCTGTGAGGCTAGGTTGGCAACACTGCCAAATACAGCCAATAGAGGCTAACTATTTACAACATACGACAAATCAATTATAGTTTTATATTTTCTCTTCTAGGAATGCTGAAATTTTCATTTCCGGAATTTTCTAATTATTATTGGTTGGGAAACAGTTAATTTTCTTTCTTGAACTCTAGAACAGTGGGTATTTTTTTCTGATATAAAGTGTTCTGAGAAACTATTATTAGGTAGCGATAACTGCAACATATATTACGATTTTATAGGTATTGTGTGGGATCTTAGAAATGCATTAATTTTTTCCCAGAAATATGTCAAATACTGGTAATTTATATAAATTAAAAATTTGATCTGGCCATTGAACCGTTATCATACGAAAACAATAAACATATAACTATATTTTTGTTTATAGCTATGATATTATATCTGAAGATAAATAGAAGGTAAATATTTAGTTAAAAAAACAGCTATTGCCATTTTTGTACAGTATTTATTTATCGTCCCACTAATATATAAAACAAATTTATTTTGCAACATAATCACAGTGTATTTAAAAACACTTATTCTACCTATGTTCTAACATAGTAACACCTTTTTCAAAAACTCAGTCATTATCGCAGAAGTCGAATTACTACCAAATGGCTTCTTAAGTTTTTTCCTCGTATTTATACTTTCATTTAATTTGGGGGAAAAAAATCACTAGGCGCTAAGTCAGGTAAATACGTTGGCACAATTTGTAACCGACATCGTGAATTGAGCCATGAAGACCAGGTTTTTATGAAAAGTGAGCGTTGTCCTGATGAAACAGAATTCAGGCATCAAACCCAAATCTGAACCGTACAAAAACCGGAACCAAACAGTAACGTTTTAAAGAACAAAAACCCAGAACCGAACCTCAGGGATATTTTCCAATCGAATCAGAGTCGAGGTTTCGACCTAACCGGGTATGAATATTCGGGTAAAAGTAAGCGTAATCTTAATACAGCCAATTATTTACGCGTTTTGCATTTCTGCCTGTGTTGACTGTTCGTGAAAATTGTGTTCATGTTCATGCATTATAAATTCCGGCTCGTGTTTTAAATCATTTCTTTATAAAGATTGTCATTCAAAAAACACCAATTCAATTTTCATTAGGTCGAACCGAAGCTGAACGCGAAACAAAACCGTAAATTTTATTAATACGTGAACCAAAACTGCACCCGAACCCATATCTCAAAATTAGTTATTTACATAAGAGTAAGGACAATGGTACATTACTGTCGGGGAGCCATATTGAAATATGAGGCACTTTTGCCGAGTCAAATACAGACATTTTACTGACGAGTTACGTATTAATTTTTTTCTGAAACCTTTGATTATAATAAAAATTAATTTTAAATGTAATAATTAAATCTGATTATCTATAATTATCTAGTAGTTCTTCTTTCGTTACTAAGGTGATAGAAAAATATTAGTAAATAAACAAAATAGCTATTGAGCGCAAAATGCGACATTGTCGATTGAGAGGTTGTTGCCCGCGACGAAGGAGCGCGGCATTCTCTCGAAATCAACAATGTCCATTTGCGCTCGAAACACACACAAGATTTTTTCTACAGTCGCCACAATGAGGTCCTCCACCATAACAAAAAATAATAAAATGTACACTTTATACTTACAGTACTGCTCAATAAATAACGATTGCCTAATACAAAAGATACGGTTTAAACTTAAAAAAGCTTTTAAATGATTATATCGTTACATTAGCCATCTTTTCCATAAAAAAAAAAAAAAATGAAAGCGTGGAAGCAAGGATTTGTGATGATTTGATGAGTGTTTGTAGGGCTTGCAGCAAAATGTGTGGTTAGTTGTCACGCCTGTCACACTGAAAAAATTAATAAATATTTCAAGGAATTTGTGATTATATAGACATGTATGTGCATTGACTGACTTCTCGCAATTATTTAAGTAACGAAATAACTAATAACTTTATTGTAATCAAAATAAATAGTTAACTAGAGATCAGATGTCAGTACGACTCGCAACTATCCTACCGCCATCTGTGTACAATCATTCCTATTACTAAACATAACTGTTCACACAATTTATTTTATATTTAATTTAATTTTATCATTATTTTCCATTTATCTTGAGTTTTTATTCAATCTAATCTAAGCATTTTATACTTTTGTAAATGAATGCCCTATTTCATTTTCACAGCAGTGAGGCATTTTGTTAGGTTATGTTAAATACCGATAGAATATATGTCAAATTGACTTGTGAACGTGATAAATGTGTAATTACAGTGCCATTAGTTCCTAACTAAACATTTTCATTAAGAATGTAGACAAGTGGCATTTTTCAACATTGTATACTTAGAAATTTGGACAGCAAGCGTTTTTTCTACTTTGTCGCGCATGAGCGCAAAGTGACATTTTGCGTTGACAAAAGAGAGCGCAAATGGCTACTTTCTATAGCGACTGTAGAAAAACGAATTTACTGCATTTTTGGTGAGTTTTGTTTTTTTCGTGACTAGTCAGGGAAATACGAGTTTTAGGAGCGAAAATAGTACTTTCGCTCCGGTTTGAGAAAAACAAATTTACCTAAACCGAACCCAGTTTTTGACGGGTTCAATATTTCGACTAGGGATTGAAGTGGTGAACTCACGTTTCAGTAACAAAGCGAGGCATAAAACTGTTTGATTTGAACATCAAATTCGGGGTACCCATCTGCAGACATCTATGAAGTCTTGTAAATTAACCTAGAGTAATCAAATTTGGCACTTTGATTTACAGATAGATGAACAATAAACAATTGCTTTTGTTATGAAAACGACATTTTGGAGGTTAAGGACAATAAATACTGTACAACCCTCGTACCACCTAAAATCTTTTGATCCTAGAGGATTCAATTACCCTGTGTCAATTGTCAACTGTTAATTACCCGGTCCGTTTGTGGACATGGGCCCATCGAAGCGACAGTGTTGTGTTTTTGCGAGGGTAGAAGGCCGCGCTATTTAAATGCCAGAGTTATGTTTCGTTCGACACGTGTATTCGTTGGTGGGTTCAGCTGTTTTGCTGGGTAACCTTGCCTGCAAATAGATGTGGCCTTGTGGCTAATGCACACGCGAATAATTGTTGGCGGAGAATATTGAATGAAGACGAGGAAGAATGGACATGACGATTTAGCAAAAATGCAGTAAACGTATTAAAGAGTGATGGAAAACATTTGTATATTGTAATGAAGGCTTGGGAAATCAAATATGGCGTTTCAATGAAAAAGTCAATGAAGGACGCTCGAGTAACAAGTCAAGTAGAAAAAAATCTGATGTGGTTAACACAATACCTCCCGCTATTTAATTTTTATTAATTTAAATACCTACATATTTACTAAACCTGCAAACTATATTATATTTGCATATATCTATAGCTTTACATAATCCATTTCGTTAATTTGTAGTTGTAAAATAATATTTCATACTTGATGGAAAATATATTATTTTTACAAACCATAATTTCAGTAGAATCAATACAATCTCCTTAACACGGTTTCATTATTAATTTTAATGTAATTGCTTCCTGACAGTGACATTTGTATTATCGTAGAATTTAAGATTGTACTATTATTTTCAATTTGTATTAGTAAAATTTTCTGAAAAATTAAATTCACTGAACTTTTTCCAAGAAAAACTGTTAAAAGCTTGTATAAGTGATACTTCTGGTTATCCGATATACACTAAAAACCATCGACCTTTAAACTAATAGACGCAGCGTACGAGCAAAACGCTTGTCCCGCCATAACGGTGCAGACACAGTATCTCTATCCTTCAACAGTACGGAAGTTAAGAAAACTCGGCAAAATAAATATTTGATTTGTCCCTAACTTGTTATACTTGGTGCATAATCGCTAAGAGTATATATTTAATTTTTTTGTGCATAATTACTTTCATTATATATTTTTAATACAATATATTATAACAACATATTAGAACAAATAAAAATTAATAAGAACTTACATATGAAATGACACAGCTAAACGGTGTACGTACTGCTGACTGCACAAAATACACCGTTTCCCCATTATTTTGTCGCATACCCTCACAACACATATTCGTATATGTTGACAGAAATAATTGCAAATGTTCTCCAAAAAAGTAAAATAATACACAAACAGCCACGAAACGTCAAATAGATTTTGACAACTATTTAGTGATAGAGAGCGACGTATAGAGGTTTACATATGGCTGAAAAAGATGTACAATGAGTACGAATCATCGACCTTTAAAGTAATAGACGCAGCGTACGAGCAAAACGCTTGTCCCGCCATAACGGTGCAGACACAGTATCTCTATCCTTCAACAGTACGGAAGTTAAGAAAACGCGGCAAAATAAAAAAAATGATTTGTCCCTAACTTGTTATACTTGATGCATAATCGCTAAGAGTATAGATTTAATTTCTTTGTGCATAATTAGTTTTATTATACACTTTTAATGCAATATATTATATACATATTATATTATAGGGAACAAGTAATAATTAATAAGAACTTACATATGAAATGACACAGCTGAACCGCATACGTACTGCTGACTGCACGAAATACACCGTTTCCCCATTATTTTGTCTCATACACACCTCACAACATATATACGTATGAATTGGTAGAAATAATTGTAAATGTTATCCAAAAAAGTAAATAATACACAAACAGTCACGATACGTCAAATGTAGATTTTGACAACTATTTAGTGATAGAGAGCGATGTATAGAGGTTTACATATGGCTGAAAAAGATGTACAATGAGTACGAACACATGCGCAGTACACTTTAACTGAGAACTTCCGTACTGTTGAAGGACAGAATATATATTTCTATCCTTTTATGTTGGAGCATTATTCTAACAAGAAAAGAATAGGAGACACTTGGTCCATTAGTTTAAAGGTCGATGGTACGAATGCATGCGCAGTATACTTTAACTGAGAACTTCCGTATTGTCGAAGGACAGAATATATATTTCTATCCTTTTATGTTGGAGCATTATTCTAACAATAAAAGAATAGGAAACACTTGGTCCATTAGTTTAAAGGTCGATGCTAAAAACTAACGAACTCTTCCCACATTAGTATAGAATGGATATACAAAATTTCAAAATTTTCTGATTGATAGTATTTGAGTAATCGTATCCACACAACACACACACACACACACACACACACACACACCTACTGACATCATTGTAAAAATGTTAAAATCGGATTCTGGGGACATCAAAACGTGCTTCTTCACTAAAATCTCTATATGCGATTTTTAGCACGATCCTTTACCTAGGGTAGCGCGAGGTAAAAAAGTTTTTTTGAAAACAAATTTTGTTTCGCATATTAATTACATTATAATTAATATTATGCAAATTTCTAAATAGTAGAACATTTATTGTCTAATTTAATTATAACTTATTCCAGATGTGAAATGTCATAAAATGAATTGCGATTCATTAAGATTTTACAGGATAATTAAATCTGTATACTTAAAGCAGTAAAAGACGAACAAGTCTATGCAAGACACAACCTGTTAAAACATGAGTTTAATGCTTTCAACATAAAACACAACCATCACTCGACATGTTTCTGCATGTTAAATGTTATTTGGCAACAAATTATTTCAATTTACATTCGCTTTATCAGATATTGAAACTCATAACATTATTTCATTCTCGACAACTAGTAATTTTCATTACACAACTTTCGATTCATGTATAATTTGCAAAATATGACATCTAATTTTTAATCTTTTTATCTTCTGGAGTCAAAAGGTTAAGAAAAAAGAAAGTTTTTTTTACCATTCACCAGACTAGAAAAGTTGAAGGAATAATGATAATATTAATAAATTACTTGCTATTGATAGTGACCATGTGTAGGATACTTATCGAGTAATATGATCTGAAATAAAATGGATTGAATGATGTATGATATGACACACATTAACACAGGATCGGGAGTGTCTGATTTAAGTAATTTGTGCTCGTGCTACCAAGGACATTCTCCAAATTCTGCAACCGGATTTGTTAGCTCGGAAACTTACTGTTACAATTACTAAATTTTAATTTTCATTGGCTAAAAATGAGCGAAAGGCCTTATGGTTAATTGGATGAACTAATGATAATAGCAAAAGAAGTCTTAGTCCCGTCATTTGGTAGAAAAATAAGGGTTTATTCCATAAAAGGTCGGGTATTTTTGATTTTTGGATATATTATATATTTAGGGGTCCTAATAAAAAATGCAAATTTTCCCCCTCGGGAACAAATTAAACTCACATAAAATTCCTCTAAAATTTTAAACATCTGAAAATCGGCTCATATCTCAAATTCTCATTCAAAATTTCGACACGATTAAAGATAAACAATATTAAGTACTTAATATGTGTCAAAGTGGTTGATGAGAAATAGAGAAATGCGCCGATTTTCAGATGTTTAAAATTTTGAGGAATTTTATGTGAGTTTAATTTCTTAGTAACTCGCAAATTCCTCATCGGAAAAAATGTGTAATACTTTATGTTAAAGAGAATTTCATGCTGAATTTAAATTTTCAAAACGCGTTATCGTATCTTTAACAAGATCGGAGTGGTGGATGAAAACATAAAAAAATGCAGGAAAACATTGACAATTATTATAAAAAAAGGCATCAATAATTTACTTCTTTCGATGCCACTACGAATGTAAACTGTTATAAATAGTGAAATCTATTAGACTATGTAATATTGTTTGTTTTTTAAGTAATTTTAATATGTTTCATAATTGTTTTGAGCAAATGGCCAAAAATTGAAAAATAACTATTTTTGCCCTAATGCAAATAGGTGAAGAGATATTTAGAAAAAACCGTTTTTTTGCGCCTTTTTTCCCAAGTTGGCGGTGCTTCCCGAAGGCCCCCGAGGGGGAAAACTTGCATTTTTTATTAGGACCCCTAAATATATAATATATCCAAAAATCAAAAATACCCGACCTTTTGCAGGGTAAATCTACTTAATGACTGGACTATCTAAGGTTAAATTGTAAATAAAACTAATAAAATTACCCTTCAACCTTAAAAAAATAATTTTAATAAAACTATATACGTATTTCGAGAACCAAGTTTTCATCAGTATAAGTTGTACAGTATTTATTGTCCCTAATATATAAAACAAATTTATTTTTCAACGTAATCACCGTGTACTTCAAGACACTTATTTCACCTATGTTCTAACACAGTAACTAACACTTTTTTTTAAAAAAAAACTCGGAGTGTTTATCGTAGATGAAGTTCAGAACTGCTGCCATAACAGCTTCGTCGGTTTTAAAAGTTCTTTCTCGTATATTTTCCTTTAGCTAGAGAAATAGATAAAAATCACTAGGCGTTAGGTCAGATGAAAACGGTGGATGTAACATCAGTCTAAAACCGACATCGTGATACGTTCATGGAATCAAGACTTTTATGAACTTGAGCGTGGTTCTGCAGAGAAAATTTTCCTTTTCTCTTTTCTGTAATACTACCACGAATTTTAGCAATTAATGTTCTGTAATACTGACCAGTGATTGTGTGACCACATTGCAGATAATCAATCATTAAAATTCCCTCAGCATCTCAAAATGCAGTAGCCATAATCTAACTGGACCCTAAATTTGCGAGGTGAAAAAGATCCTCGATGCCGCCAATCCATACCAACTTAAAGCCAGTAAAAAAAACCAATAAAATTTTTACTAAAACTGTAATTTTCCAGTTCCATTCAGTATTAATGTGCGAAACAACATTAATTCAACCTGTTGTAAATTATTTCGTTGACAAAACATACAAAAGAAGTGCGTTGCTCGTAAAAAACTGCTGTGTTTTTTGTCACTATAATTAGTACGGTACTTTCGATCTAGATACGTAGATAATTGTCTATTCGTCACAATCAAGAAATTGCTTCAAAGAAAAGACGACTATGTCAAGTTTTTTATGAAGAAAAATTGATACAAGTTGTGATTAACTTTTGAATGAATATATAAGTGATCGAATATAGTCAAAACTTTCTACGAGATGTATAATTTATTAATAATTTGGTCGGAAGTCGTAATTTTCAAGGAATAAATCATTGAGATAATTAAAATTGCCATAACTTTGCAACTGATCTGAAGGTAGATTTAATTTCTAACAAAAAATGAAAAAATCTTTTGTGGCTAACACAAGATCTCTCGCCATTTCCATATTAGGCTATTAAGTACATAATATTGTCTTTAACATTTTTGGTACATACACAAAAATTCTAATTATTAATATATTTTTATATTTTTTAATTCATTCTATATTCTATAATAAGTTTCCTCCTACTCTTCTAAATGTTCGAAATTCTTCAAATACATTGACGAGTTTGGCGGTATTTGATGTGTATATATGTATCTATAATTTTAAATATTTAATTAATAAGAAATATTAAATGTACTTCCCAGACAAAGCCTTCAGTAATGTAAATTGATTTTTGACAAACATTTTAATTTTTCAACTGGTTTCCATAGAGTTATTTGGCTACTAGATACATTACTCTAAAAATGCGTACACTTACATTGTCTTAAACAAGCAGATTAATAATATTACTACCAAGTTTATATATCTACCCATTTTTGAACTATTGCCTCAAAAGTCAATATATCCTATATTTAGATAAAAACTTCAAAATTTTCAAAAATCTATTTTTTATGTATCTAGATACTTCTTAATGCTCTGATTCAAATTGGTGTACTTATGTATTTTTTCCCTTAGAATCGAATGGTTGCGTCGCCAAATTCATCTCGATCCATTTTTGGGTTACTACCAAAAATGGGTAGTTTTGAGCAAAACTTTGAATCTAAATATCTCGAGAACGAAAAGAGATATCGACCTGCGGTTTCAAAATCTGGAATCAGCGCATTGAGAAGTATCTAGATACAAATTACATTAGATTTTTGAAAATTTTGAAGTTTTTATCTAAATATGGGGTATATTGACTTTTGGGGCAATAATTCAAAAGTAGGTAGAGATATAAACTCGGTAGTAACATTTTTTGATTGTAACGGATTATTTTAAGTATTTATGAGTCTCTATCTCTAAATGTATAGAAGATATAATAAAAATGTTCAATGTATTGGATTGAGAATCCCATGATCTTTTAATATTTGTAATTATACAAATTTCAAAAAGATAAAGCTCTTCCCAGAAATATCAGATTGAGGAATTCTTAGTTAAACAGGTCTTAAGTCTTATAGTTTTTGAAGAATCGTCCTTCCAACATCCACACGTACACACACACACACACACACACACACACACACATCATCGTAAAAATGTTAAAATCGGATTGTAAGGACCTTAAATCATGCTTATTCACTAAAATCTTGATACGAGATTTTTAGCATGATTCCAATACCTTAGCGAGAGATAAAAAAACTGGAAATTGATTATGTGAAATAAATTGTATAGTAGTAAAATAAATTACGATACTTAATTTCACCAAAAGAAAAAATACGTTAAACTATTTTATAATGAACAATAAACATGTTTTTCTTTATGATCATTAGGTTAGTTTTTCAACTGTGTATATAACACAAAAAGTTAATAGGTTAAAAAAAATACAATTGATAATAATAACAAATATGTCTATTGTAATGTAAATGAAAGATGTTCCTTGTTAAATTCACGCTTTCTTATTTATCGCCTAGGAATTTCATTTAGTATAAACTTCCGTATTCGCCATACGTTGACCGAACACTTCTATAAGGAAGTGAAAATCGCCGGCCGGCAACTGTTCTCCCAGCGTTTTGCTAGGCGACTTCGATACTTTTTGTCACACTCCACGCTTTTCTAATTTTATGTATGTAGATAAATAAAATAATTCCAATACTTGAATAGAATAATGTTTTATTCTGGTGAAAGTTGACAACACTTGTTTTCTTGATTTTCTAATGTTTGGAATTTGGAAACTTGGTTGCTAATATGTCTAGACGTTGTTTTGTTTTGCATTATCTTTAAAACAAATTGTTCATAAAATATTATCTCAAATATGTGAACTAATTTGTTATGAAATATTGAAGATTGAACATATGCGGGATATATGTCCTCTTTTACAATTTAAAATTTCTAATATTATTATTATTATTATTATTATTATATTTTATTAATATTATTGACATAGAAAGAAACTTTGAACATTCTCTGAAACGTAATTAAAAGAAAATGAAATATAATTTATGGCAAACATAAAATTAATTGCATCACATATGACGTTATAAAAAATGCTAAAGAAATAATTATACATACATAATCTTTATCAAGATGAAAGCAAATTAACAAGACAATATTTTTCAAATGAATATGTTAACTTTAACATCTTATAACGTTTTGCTTCAAGCATTAGAAAATATATATAGGTGTGCAAGTCATGATATCCATAGCAACTCAAGTATGACTGGCGTTTCACTAAGAGGCAGATTCATTTGATTAAATTATAGACTCATGACATTTATTTTAATTATTTCACTTCCCAAATTAATTAACGTAACACAGGCCGCGAAATTGGTTTTTGCGGCCGTTACTATAGCAACGTCCGTTAAAATAAAAGTCACTTTGACACTTGAGATTCGAGATGACAATATGTAATATGACAATGACTTTTTAAAATATGATAACAATAATTTATGGTTTATGCCAGGTGTCTACTACTACAAGGAAATTCAATGTTAAAATTTTGGTTTGGCAATATCTCTTTACCTAGCCGTCAAATAAAAATGGACCGATGCTCAATTTTTTCTTTCTCCCCACCCTGTTCCTTGCCCTGCAGGGTTGCTGCTTCTTCATAACTTCTCATTTTCAATAGGACCAATAGAATTGGCAACAATGTAGATATCTCCAGTCCATATTTATTTGACGACAAGTATAGAATAATAGGAAGACTTATTCTACAAGAAACAATAAACATTAATTATTATTTTTTTTCATGGCACTCTGATAAACTGCCTTAACTCGTACATAAGAAACAGTTGAGTAACAATTTTGGTATTTAATTGATGTAGTTTTTCATTCTAAACTTTTTTCTTCAAAACACTTTCGTTGTAAAATTAATAGGAAGAGATATCGTCAAATCAAAGTTTTAACATTGAATTTCCTAAATAAATAAATAAATAAATATATCATCACGGCATATTACCCATTTCTGGGTGTGCCAATCTGCTTTATCGCAGATATCGGTAATGATGATGACATATTTGTACCGTGTGGGCGCGCGTCACCTCACGGGCACTCATTGCTGGCGTGGAGAGTGCACCACAGGGGTCACTTTTGTGCCATTTAAAATTGGAAATATTTGGCGTCCGTCGGGATCGAACCCGGTACCCCCAGGTTCGCGACCAGACACTCAGGCACGAGGCCACGGGACCCCATGAATTTCCTATATTCGAAAAAAGTAGACATCCGCTAAATAAATACATTTAACATTTTAAATAATTATTTTAGAAATAATTTATTCTCTTTTAATTTTAACGATTTTTTTACTTGCCCTAACTATTCTCGTATTTTAGGTTAGGGTTAATTTGGTATTTTATACATATGAAGCTCATGAAGTTTGGTGCATACTAAGTTGGTAACATTGTAAAATCGCGCTAAATTTAAATTAAAAAAGAATATAATAAGATTAGTAAAGCTATTACATAAACTGTTTGCAAAAATAAAAAGTTCTATTATGTGATAGTGTGAAATTGCAATTTTAAAATTATAATTGTTACATCAATATTGCAAAACATAAATTAAAGCAAAATTAGTTCCGTAATATATATATAAAAAAACATTAATAGCTCTTAAATTTGAATGAAACCTAACCCATCTTTACTCATAAAATCCAAGTCATCTCATTTTTTGCTACCTAAACAAAAAAAAAAAAACTGCGAATCGCGAAAAAAAACCAGCCGACAGACTGCGCGTCGCTGGCAAAATCGCCACGTGCGCGGCGATAGTCGCTTGTCACACTACGCTACAGTTATCAAACGATTCGCAGCTTATCTCTCGATTTTTACAGCTTGTCCACCTTCGCAACGGCCTTGGAAAACATTTGATATCACACGTATTGTTTTAGTGTAAAAAGGCTATTATTTTGACGTAGCAAATACGAAAGCAAAAAAATTACAATTGTTAAGTTATCGAAAGAATTATGCAATTTTGATAAGATTAGGAGAAAATAATAAAAAAATGATGTTATTACTTTTTATAACAAAAGACTTTGGGCTGGATTCTAAAATACCTATCACCCTAGAAATTCAAATTTTTATTGCAGTCTTTTTTACTACAATATAACAAAGAAACACAAAATAGAGCGCGGAGCTAAGTAGGTATTTATGTTTTTGAAAAAATAAAGTCGGATTTTACCTATTCTGAATTTTTTTTTTTTTTTTATTACGACTTCATCACTTGCAAAATTCGGGTAGTTACACATTTATTTTATAGGATGTACTGTGTGTTCAAAAAAAAAAAACAATTCGGAGTATAGACTACGAACACAGAAACGTATGTCTGATCATTATTCAATTCAAAAGACAAGTTTTGTAGACTTTAGTCACACTTTTTGAAAAATACTTTATAATTTAAACCCTCTGAATTTAAATGCTTTTGATTTACAAATTTATTAGTGTAGGTATTTCGTTATATTCGTCAATATTAAAGTTATTTAATGTTATCTATTTTCACCGAAGGTTAATGGTACTGTGTAATAATATCTATCACTAAAAGTAAATTTGTGTCTCGCATAGAAATTGGTTTAAATTTGGTAGATAGCTAGTCTAAATATTCCAAACGTCGAATAAAACTATAAAATATTGAATTGCTTTCGTGATCCGTTATTTCAATTTCAAGTTTAAATCAGAACTTTCATTCCATCGCTGATGTTGAGTAAATCCCTTACGAAATAAAAGTTTAAATGTTTAAAAGGTTAAATAATAAGGTAAAACCAAGAAAATTCTCCGAAAAATGCTTATCTCTTCTTCCAGTGCAAACATTGAACTTAACCATAACCAGATAAAGTTTATTATTCAATTGTTCTCGTTAGTAACGCAAACAAATTAATGCGAAAGCATTATATAAGGTTTCAGGATCTGACCTACTTAATAATGCAATATTTACCATTTATATCGCCATTATTTAATACAAGAAAGTAGATCAACTTGTTCGTTTTTAATTATTACTTCAACGGCCTTCAGATCGCGCGATACCGGTAGGATTTCAAAAGAGTATAAGATTTTTTATTTTATAAAACATCTTTCAAAAAGAATTAAAGATATATAAATGCAATGCAGTTTAGTAACCAGTAATAAACTGTTAAGTGCTTTTATATAATTAATAAGTAAAACTGCACATTAAACAGGAAATTATTATGTCTTGAATGAAGAAAAAGAAGAAAAGGAAAGGAATTGAAGAAAAGGTTATCAGCAGTTTTTAAAAATAGCAAATATGCCTATTAAACAACTTATAAGTAAAGGTTTGCAAGTTTATGTTTAATCAAAAACTAGATAGAAATTTTGTAGTTCATGCAAAATTATTACTACATTATTTTAAATAGTTTGCTATCGTAGACATTCTGATAGCACTAACAACACTAGCGAAATTTCTCTTCTCTCTATATGTAGGTATATTATGTTACAAGGTGAGGACAAAACAATAACAAGCAAATAACTTTTTTTTGTAAACTCTTCTAAATTATAGTTTCAATATCAATATTTCAACTTTGTTATCTCTGTAAGTCAAAATTCTGTTTCGAAATTATTATCATTTTTCTTGCATCTCTCTCTGTTTAGTCTGAATGTCAGCCGCTTAGACATTTAGTGTATTGACAATTAAGTCTGTAAGTTACTGCCAGCCTACATGTAGGGTTGATATTTAGCTATGGATGCTGTATGATAAACCTTTCATCCTGCACCCCTCAGATATGATTTCCTGAAGATTATAACCGTTTGTTTTTAGTTTAGTCTAGTGTAGAGATTCATACTGGAAAGGCATAGAATCTGTGTTGTTCCCCCCCCCCCCCCCCCCTCCCTTTACAACTAGTGTAGATGCGAAATAAATAAAGGAACCATATAAAATGAATAAAATAAGTATATACCAATTAACAGTATACTACTAAACTGGAGAATTTCATAAAACAACAAATTTTTACCTTCTTCTTACGTGGCAGTTCATCATAGTCCAACTCGATGCCTTCATCGGAAGCAGGGGTTGAACTAATATGTGTTGGTGGTGGTGAAGTCCCAGATTCACTAAGGGGTGGTGAGGGGGATGCAGACCCAGATCTCCAAGACGCTGAAGATGAGCTGCTGATGCCACCAGGACTCGTACCTCCCCACATACCTACGGAGAAGATTTCCACAATTTTAAAATTCTGTTGCGGGCATCACAATACCTCTCGCCATTTCTATTTTGTGTCAAAATGGTTTAAACTAAAAAATTTTACAGAATTTTACCCAAATATTGTTACCTTCCGTCACCTTTAGGTAGAGAAGGTATTGTCTTTGGTCAAAAAATTCGGTGGTGAGTTTTTACTGAATAAGCACGTTTTTCGTATTCCTCTTCTGTACAACCATATGAAGAGTTGATTAGATTTTGGTTATAATTGATCCACCGGAAATACCCTTATTTGAAGTTTTTAACAGTTTTTCTTAAAAAAACGCAGTTAAATATTATTTATTGACTTTTTGTTATTATACATATTAAAGAAAATACTCCTCTCTATACAGTTTGATTATACATTTTCCTTCATATTCAATAGATGTAGATTAAAGCGTAAAGGAATTAATTTTCAAAAATTAGTCAGCTTTGCTATTTATCATGTAAACAGCTGATAAGTATATTCAAAAAATTTTAATTGACAGATGTCAGTTGCAAGTGCAAAACCAAATATAGAAAGTATATAGTATATCTAAAATTGGTATGTCATAGTGTTCCTCGCAAGTGACATGCAGAGAAAGGCCAAAGAGAAGATGGAAAGAGTGTATCGCAGAAGACTTGAGAAAGAAAGGACTGTGTGAAGAAGATGCGTTGGACAGGAATAAGTGGAAGAGAAGAGGAAACAGCGACCCCTAATAAAATAGGGGAAAGCTGAAGAAGAAATGAAGGAAGTGTCAAGTGCATTTTACTTAGTGTGTGTTTATGTTATAATTTTATTGGATTTGTAGAACCTTTTCAAATGAACTTTTGGTATGGAATTTGTAAAAAATAGTATGTGTTTGTGTTCGATTTTACATGATATATAGAATCTGTTCCAAGGACCTTTTGGTATGGGATTTGTGCTGGCCACAACATTTTTTTTTTTTTTATTGTATTCAACATGTCTTGTGCACATATACAATTTTAATTATATCTATTTTTTCATTGTATGAGGAAGTTCCTAAAGCAGAGATTCTTCCAATTTATTAACAAGATTGGCGATATTTATTATGGATATGTGCATTTTACCTATAATTTTAAATAGTTAATCAATAAAACAATAAGCAAGATTAAATGTACTTCCCAGAAAAAGCTGAGAATGTTACTGAAACTGCTGATTTTTGACAATGACATTTATCTGACATTTTCAAACTATGTTACAAATATTTGAATTTGTCAACTGGTTTCCTTGGCGTAGTTTATTTATTACCTCCGATTATTCTATATATTATACTGTCTTTAGCTCTAAATTTATAGATAATATAATGATTTTTTAAATGTATCGCATGTAGAATTGTATGTTCTTCAATATTAGTAATAACGCAAATTTTCAATAAATATTATATTAAAGAATTTTTTTAAGAAACTATGTACTACTTCCGGTTGTTCAATTGTTACCAAAACCTATCCAGCTCTTCCCATGAATGTCAGATTGAGGAATTCATAGTTAAACAGGTCTTAAATCTTATATATCATAACAAAAATATTAAAATCGGATTGTAGGGACTTTAAGTCGTGCTTACTAACTAAAATCCGGATATACGATTATTAGCATGAATCCAATACCTCTCATAGCGAGATGTAATAAATCATCATTCGAAATTTAAACTTCAGTTAAATGTCACAATGTTTCTTGAACCTTTCTGGTTACTTTCATGGAACAATGAATAGCTAAGTTGTATGATAATGCACTGTATACAAGGTTCACGTTAGCAACTAGAACTTGTACAATTAAAATTTGCATTTACGTAAACGTGACATTACCAAGATTTATTTATTCATGACGCCTAAGTATGTGCACCAATGAATTGTTTTACTATTGGCATTTGTTTAATTTAACCATTTGTTTATGGTTGTTTTCTACAGATGTTGACAAGGTGATAGTAGTTTGTTTTACACACTTGATGAAACAATAACAAATGAGTAATTTATTTATATATTTTTGTAAGAGATAAATAATTTTTACACTGTTTATTAAATTAATACAGATTGGGTTTGGATATGGACTAGCGAAATTTGCTTTTTCTGAACAAAAATAAATTGTTTTCTGTTATTTTCGAGTCGAATATCGAATGCAACCTTCTTTTCAGCTGTCAGTTGTGTATAATTTTAACATTAAAAGAGCGAGCGTACATTTTTACAGAAAAAATAAGTAGTATGAACAATGTTTGGTATTACCAATTTAAATTCTTTATTTATTTCTTGAAACCTAGAGTACACTTATTCCATAGTAACTACAGAGTGATCAAAAATATCTGATTCAGTTAGCATTACTTGAGATCCCACTTCTGAAAATATATTCATATTTTTAGGTGGTTCATTTTTTTTTGTCGTCAGTGTAGTAGCGTGTAACTGCATGACTATTTCTAAGAATTCATTTGTTATGATTCATCTCAACAACCACGATTCGCAAACAAATTCGTATCGTAAACAAGTGAGAATGGAAAACAAACACGTAAAGCAGCTCGATATTCATTTGTCGAAGGCGTAACGGAACAGATTTGTAATTCAGCCAAGCGCCTTCAGATCTCGCTTCACACCTTGGCAATGTTTACAAAACATATTATAAACTACACGCGTGTTCGTCCAACGTCCTTGACGCTCGTAAATACCTGCCAAGATAAAAAATCCACATTGTAAATACGAGCGAGATAGAATTAGATCTAGTGAGTATGCACGCGTTCCAGTGGCGTGGGAGAGGTATTTTACCACGGGCTACTGGTTATTGAATAATAATAGGGCGTTAAATTGATTATGTAAATATATGATGATGTCATTATGTCATAACAAGTACATACATTAAAATTATATTAGCATGTGGAAGGAATTTCTCTTGCACCTTGAAAATTTTATTTGTTTTTCTAAGGTTGCATACCATATTATATATCGTGCGTAAAATACGCACTTTTCTTGAATTGATTTTTTATGTTAAGGTCGAATCTGATCGCACGTTTGACATTTTTAGAAAATACGACTCCGAAAGGCATACTAAATTCAGAATCCAATGGTTAAAAAAAAAAAATCTGTTGTGGCCAGCACAAGACCTCTCGCCATTTCCATATTAGGCTATTGTATTGCACTTTGCTATCGAACCGTCGTTTTGTAACAAAATATTACAGAACTTTACCCAAATATTGTCTTTTATTGTATTTAACATGACTTCTGCACACATATAATTCTAATTATATCTATTTTTCATTGTATGAGGAAGTTTGTAAATGTCACAGATTCTTCCAATTCATTAACCAGATTGGCGATATTTCTGATGGATACATGCATATTACTTATAATTTCAAATATTTAATTAATAAAACAATAAGAAAGATTAAATGTACTTCTTAGAAAAAGCTATCAAAATGTCACTAAAACTGTTAATTTTTGACACTGAAATCTGTCATTTGAATTTGTCATCTGGTTTCCTTAGTGTAGTTTCGCCTACTCGACTTCTTATATCCCGATATTCTATATATTATAGCGTCTTTATCTCCAAATTTATAGAAGATATAATAAAAAAATTAAATGTATCAGGTGTAGAATTTTGTTCTTCAAAATTAGTAATATCAAAAATTTTCAAAAATTAATATTTGGAAGAATTTCTTTAAAAACTACTACTTCCGGTTGTTCAATTGTTACCAAAACCTTTTCAGCTCTTCCCAGGAATGTCAGATTGAGGAATTGATAGTTAAACAGGTCTTATGTCTTGTAGTTTTTGAGGAATCGTCCGGCCAACATCCAGCCATACACACACACACACACACACACAGACATCATTTTAAAAATGTTATAATCGGATTCTAGGGACCTTAAATCGTGCTTATTCAATAAAATCTGGATATGTGAATTTTAGCATGAATCCAATACCTCTCTTAGCGAGAGGTAAAAATAAGGACAAGCATTAGAAAGAAAATAATAAAGTATAAAATCAAAAATTTTTCGAAACAAATAGCGAATATAGAATGGGGGGAAATGTACACATCATCCTACTATGCATTTTTACTGTAACGCATAATATCAAATGGATATTGGAGATTGCCAAGATTTAGTAGATCATAGTTCAGTTTTAATTAATGCTTACATTTAAATTCAATGAGTTATTGCTTCTTACAGCAATTTCGGCTTCCATTTGACACACTTTAGTAAATTATTGGTTTCGAATCTAGTTCACGGTCAAAATTTACCTCTTACGGGTAATAAAAAAAAAAATACATCGTTTTAATCTTTACTCGTATCCATTTCATAATGTTAACTAAACAAATATTTGATTTGAGACACATTACACATTAATAAATGTAAATGGGAACTTCGCTAGTCGACTAGCGACCAACAATACATCACTAATATTAATTCGTATTATTACTGAGATGTGTACACCCAGCAATGGGTAATAATATGCCGTGATGATGTATTTATTTATATTAATAATAAAAAATCTGATACATACGTACATAAAATCACGCGATTCCCACTTAGGGGGTTAGCAATAAGAAAAGGGATAAGAGTAAGAGCTCAGCTGACTCACTTCACTCTTTAACAACATTCTTCTTTCGCCTTGTCCACAATCATTATAGTATTCATACATAAGAACATATTAAAGTGACCGATTTTCGGTAGCGAATAACCCCATCCGGACCACAATAATAGTTACGCAACAATTTTCCTTCGCCACACGTTCCTATCCATTTTTATTAATTTAAATACATACTTACGTATTTACTAACGCTGCAAACTGTTCCATTGCATAAAACTATTGATTTATTTACTATTTTCTTTTTAAAATGTCACTATTATTAATTTGAAGTGATTAGTTTTTTGACAGTGACATTTACTGTAAGTTACATTCATTTGAAATATGAACTGTGTAACAAAGGAATTGTGTTTTTAGGCTTCGGGACTAATAAAAAAAATTATTTTTAAATTTATCTGCAAAATATATAGAAAAAGTATTAATGTATTCCTGTAGAAAATTAAATATACTTTAATTGTCATAAGACATAAAATGCGAAAAAATGGCATTTAATAATATTTTTTGAAGAAAAACCATTATGAGCTTCAGGTAAAGTGCCATTTCCGGTTATCCGATTTACACCAAAATCTAATGGCTTCTTTTCTTATTAGAATAGGATAGAAATACAAGGTTTTAGAATTTTCTGATTAATAGTATTTGAGTTAGAGCGAAGACAAAATCCCTACACATACACACACACACACACACACACACACACACACACACATACATACATACATACATACACACACACATACAGACATCATCGTGAAAATGTTAAAATTGGATTCTAGGGACCTTAAAACGTGGTCATTTACTAAAATCTCGATATGTGATTTTTAGCACGATCCCTATACCTCCCTTACCAAGGGTAGCGGTAGGTAAAAATGAGTGGAATAATTGGTTATTTATACCTATATATTGGGTGTCGAACATTGTTGCTAAATTTAACCACCATCAAAGGAAAATTAGCGAGCAATGGGTTGTGAAAAGGACTAATTTAACCTCACTAATTCTATCAGATCTTTGCCACGTGCGTAAATATTTTCGTTTTTTATCTACAATTCCACAATTAAGTGCGAAATTTCAAGGCTGATTACATCAGTTGTATGTGCCAGCACGTGCGCTATATATTTACGAATAGTATGACTTTTTATGAATTATTTCACAGGAAACAATTCAGACCTAACTTCAAATCACTTCCTGCATTGTTTTCTACCTTGAAACCGAAAAATTAATCAACTGTCTAACGCAAATATTAAAGGTCTTAAACGCGGAAGTCGAATAAAAAATGATTACTCATTCGTACACATATTTTGGCATTTTGAACAAGGACGATGCGTTACGTTTACTATGAAGTTAGACGCGCATGCTCCAGTGCGTAATACGAGAATGTAAGAGCACGTGGAGGCTTCATGGTTAATTTGATAGACGCCAGAATAACACACGTGGTTAGAATTGTGATTGTCATTATATGCAAATGACTTTTTAAGTTTTAAACTATCTTATATTGTGTTATTGTTAGCGTACGTTGACTGGTTTAAATACTTATTTAATGTAATGCAGTAAAATAAAACTGTTTCAAATTAATTGACATTATTAAGCGCTAGTTAATATCCGTAATGATATAAAGAAATCTACCTAGCTATGAAACAAAAGACGAACGATAACAATTTTTTATTGTCAGATTTATGCGACATTTTGCACTTCATGTCAGTTTAAGGAATACGTAGTTAAATTGGTCTCTAGTCTTTTAGTTTTTGAGGATTCGTCCCTCCAACATCCCCACATACATACAAACACACATACACAAATTCTCACACACAGACATCATCGAAAAAAAAATTTAAATCGGTTTGTAGGGACCTTAAATCGTGCTTATTCACTAAAATCTGGATATGCGATTTTTAGCATGAATTCAATACTTCTCTTAGCGAGAGGTGAAAATGAGTGAAACTAAATTGGAGCATCGGAGTGTGATACAATTCTTAACAAAAGAAGGCAATGCTCCTAAAATTATTCATGAGCGAATGGTAGCCGTATATGAACAAGACGCCCCAAGTTATTTTAAAGTAAAATTTTGGTATAAACTGTGTTGGGGGGAAGGGATTTGATAGAGGATTATCCAAAATCGGGTCGACCACCACGAACTGCAGAAAATATTCAACAAGTTGAAAAATTGATGCTCACAGATCGACGGTTGAAGGTTTCTGTTATTGCCAAGGAACTGTCTTTATCTGAAACCAATGTTTGGAAAATTGTGCATGAAGATTTGGGCATGAGGAAGGTGTCTTCATGGTGGATACCCAGGCTGCTTACACCGGAGCAGACAAGAAAAGAAATTTCGGAAGAAAATTTGACTGCTTTGGAAGATGACAGCGACTTTTTCTCGAAGATTGGGACTGGAGATGAAACATGAGTGTATTACTGGGACCCGCCTACCAAAAAAGAATCCATCCAGCATGCAGTTAAATGTATATATTAAAAATTAGGAGTACAAAGGCAAATTTGAAAACGTGGTTAATTATCTGTTATCCATTAACGATAAAATTTTCCTATCTGAACGTATGATACTTTCTTATCTAAAACGATGTACGAGTGCAACAAAAGAAAATAAAACTGTTAAAACAAATGCAAAATTATTTTGTAATACCTGGTTTTCTAGATATTATAGAAAACCCCCTTTTCGCTAGTCAATATACAACTAGCGAACTTCCTCCTTGTCACATGTCTAAATGCGAGACTAGCGAAATTGGCGGGACCCCTATCTAACTTCAACTTCTAATTAAAATGGCGAAATTGTTAAGTAAGATTTTGTGAAAATACGTCATGGAAAGTTAAATAAAACTGAACCGGCATTTTTGTCACGTTTTGTTGAATTTGAATTACTGGCATCACGTTTATCTAAAAATAATACAAATAAACTGATTTAAAGTTTGATGATAACAAAAATCTATAGTGTGTGAATTCATTTCGTACAAATACTGTAAATTCCTTCAAAATTAATTTCAGCTACCAGCATTGTGCGTAAATTCTTTCCATATCTACAATATATGTATGTGTGTTTTATCTAAAAAAACTAACGGCGTTTAAGGTTAACGAAATTAAAAAATAACGTGTAAAAATGTGGGCGGACGATAATTATCTGTTCACCTAAAGTTCCAAGTATCCTTGAAAACTGCTGATATTTTTATCTTTGGACAACCCATTAGGATACATATGCAAATTAAGACAGATATAAATAACTGCAAACATATCCGGCAATCGGAAAATATGACATTGGCATTAAAAAAATGGTGGTTTGTATTAGATTTGTAACAAAATATAATTTAGATCTTACCAGATACGACGATTATTCGAAATGATTTATTTGAACTAGTGTACTATAATATTTATAATTTTTTGTTAGAAGATATGAAGAATACGTCTGAGTACGTTGAAATATTATTGTAAACTAAAGGGATGATGTAAGTGTGTACAATAATTAAAAGAATGCTAAATAAATGTAATTAAATTTTAATTATTAGCTCTACCCACTAGCTTGAGTTTAACGAGTGCTGAAGGTATTACGTAATTTATTTTATTAAAAAAATCCATTCGGTTTATTACAAGACATTTTCTTTTTAGCCAGTTTTCATAAACTAAATGAAAAACTGCTTCTATTATGTATATTGGGTTGATGTATAAATTCGTACCGCTTTTGGTTTCAAAGAATGTGTCCGATGTTGCACTTTTATCATCCTTATACCTAAAACCTAAACTTATAAGCCCTAAATGATGTCATTATTTAGGATTTTAGGAATTATATTTTAGGGTTTTGCAGGAGCACACTATGCCTTGAAGTTGACTCGCACTAATTAAACAAATTATGTTCGTTGCTATGTGTAAAATGTCAAATTTACTGTCAAAGAATGGTTTCTTAGCTTCTATTTAATGAAATATAATATTAACATTTAATCTAAAGATTTGTATAATTAATTTTTATTATTCTAATGTGTTGCCACACAAATCAATGAATGTCATTAGTATGCCATTTGGAGTTGCATTTATGTGTAGAAGACCTAAATCCTAAATACTAAATGCGACTTCGGACATAGCCTAAGGCAAGAGTATCTTGGAAAATAATTTCTTAAACATTGTGTCAATGTTGTTTTAATGTTATACTATTGTTTATGTATAATCTTTGAATTTGCAAATTTGTGCAAAAATTGTGTAAATTGGATGCCGCTAGAAACATTTATGCCGTTTACGGAGAGACCACCATTGGGCAAAGTACACCACGAAAATGGTTTTCTCGTTTCAAGGAGGGCCATGCCAGATCTTTGGGAGGAAATCTCTAAAGAATGGAGGAGGAGTATATATTCTTGATTATAGTCAACGTCAAATGAGTATGGACTGGAGATTTCTACAGTGTTGCCAATTTACTGGTCATGTAGGAAATGCTAGGTTATGAAGAAGCGGCAACACCTTAGACCAGGTATAGAGGGGTTACAGGGTATGTTCACTCGTATGTTTCCAAATCATCTGTGCGGTTTTGATCCTTAATGCAATACCAGAATCAGCTGGAACCGTATAGTCGACCAGTTAAATGCTGTTGTGTTACAGTTGGCCAAATTTAAATGAATATTATAAAACCAAACTAAAACTAAACACGTATGTACCTTATATACACGAGAACTTCAGAAGACAAAATGGTGATTGATAATGGTAGGTGACGTTTGTTGATATTGAAAACTTATTCGTTCGACTGCCCACGTATGTAACACATCTGGCCAACTATACGGTTGCAGCTGATTTTGACATTACAATAACGTCGAAAGTCACTAAGATGATTTGGAAAGTCTTCTTGGGGCGAAATACATAGCATGCCCTGTTACCCTTAGACCAGGAATAGAGGGGAGACAGGGCATATTCACGCGTATATTTCCAAATCATCTCTGCGATTTTGACCCTTATTGAATCAGCTGGAATAGCTAGTCGACCAGTTAAATATTGTTATGTTACAGTTGACCAAATCTAAATAAATACTTGATTATCCATAACATAAATAAAACAATTTAAAACTAAGAAAACTATGAATCAAACTAAAGACGTATGTATTCAAAAACGTCAAAAGTCAAAATAATGATTGATAACGTCGGGTGACGCTTCTTGATTTTGAAAACTTATTCGTTCGACTGCACATGTATGTAACACATCTGGTCGATTGGGCTATTGCAGCTGACTTTGACGTTTCAATAAGATCGAAAGTCGCTATGATGATTTGGAAAGTCTTCTTACGGCGAAATACATAGTATGCCCTGTCTCCCCTCAGTCCCCTCTATTCCTGGTCTAAGCTGTTACCTGTCTATTCCTGGTCTATAAGGGCAACACCGCAGGGACAGGGTGTGGAAATGGAGAAGGAAAAATTTGAGCTTTAGTTCATACTCTCATGCTCATTTGACGGCGAGTATAGTTCATGTGTTTTCTTAATTAAAAAATAAATGTTGAATTGAAGAAAAACGCTACGAACTAATACATCAACCTGATATAAGAAGTCTTCTCGACTCATTTTCTGTGACACAGGCATTAAGCAGTAATGTATTCATTGTCCTTTCTTTGCTATTTGTTTTTATACGTCTTTCTTCTGTTGTTTATGTTTATATTGTTGTGCGATAAAGCAATTTGTTTCCCATTTGCTGAAAATAAAAGAATGGAGTACTCACTGCCAATGTTCGGAGAATGAGGTGAACACGATAGGCTCATGAGCACTAGGGCGGCGTTGCATTCATCCATCAGAGCATCACGACTTCCTTCGTCGTGACTATGACTTGGACGGCGTTTTCTAGAGCTGTAACAGAATAGCACTAATGGCAGACATCTAAATTACACATCACAACAATCACACAAACGAGACCAGAAAATGTTACTAGCTCAAAAACGATACATTACATTATAACAAGCATAATGCAACATAAACTATTGTTGTAATCAACTAAGATGGAGGTAATGTCAATGTAATCAACGAACAAATAAAAATATTATTGAAGTAGAAAATAAAACCATTTGTAACAGAAAAAAAAAATGTACATACAGTGACAGAATTCTGTTTTGGGATTATATTTATTCAGCGGGAGTACGAAAATTAGTAATTATTGCAACAATCTACCGTGAGTATTTTTTAACGTGAAACATTGGATTTGTCATATAAATGGTTACGATTCGACATTTGATTGACAGCAATGTATTTGCGTGTCCCATTTAAAATGAAAGGGAACGAATTTGACAGATGTATTATATTTAAATAGTGTAAGAAATTTAACCAAGTCGGAAAACCACTCGAGAGCACTAAACATATTTCGGGCACAAGGTGCACACAAAAAACTAAATTTAATTTTTTGGAAACAGGTATAATTATCTAAACAAAATTAACCTCTAATGACATCTTGTCAATATGACAGATAACCGCTGAATTTTCCTATAAGTTACTACTTGACATTTGATTGACAGCAATGTAATTGCCTGTCTCAATTAAAACATAGGGAATGAATTTGACAGAAGTATTATATTTAAATATTGTAAGAAATTTAACCAAGTCAGAAAATCACTCGGGCACAAGGTGCACACAATATTTTTTCTACAATTAAATTTAATTTAGAAAGCAGGTATAATTATTTAAACAAAATTAACCTCTACTGGCGTCTTGTCAAATGTCAAATTCGTTCCCTATGTTTCATTTTAAATGGGACACGCAAATACATTGCTGTCAATCAAATAATCGTAACCATGGATATGACAAACCCAATGTTTTCCGTTAAAAAATACTCACGGTATAGCAAAGGTTACCTCGATATTTTAAAAGCAAATTTAAAACAAAGTGCCGAAAAATAGGACCTTAACAGACAATTTTAATTTCATGCCTCAGAAAAATTCGACAAATAATTCGCGTCATAAGAGAATGCCTACTAAATAATAAAAATATGCTTAATCATCCCCACAGTCTCCGGACTTTAACCAGATTGAGAAAGTGCGGAAAACTGTTAAAACAAATAAGAATGTAAACAAAAAAAAAAAAAAAAAATTAAAATTAATTATAAGAAAAATGGCAGAAAATAATGCCATCAGTGATCAAAAATTTGGTAGTTTCGATGACTCTCGCTTAGTTACTGGCGGAAAAACCGAAGGAAAACTATCGAAATATTATTCTTCTTTATGAAACATTAATGGTTTATTATTTAAATGTTTTGGTTATCGTACGGAGACTTTTTTGTCATGAAATTATGAATACTTTCAATATTTACTAGGAATGATGAATTCCGATAATTTTGGTACCCGAGTACCCGAAACAGCTACCCGGATAGTACTTTTTACCCGTTAATTACCCGATACCCTTTAATTACTCGTTATCTTTTAAGTACATAAACATAATTCTTTAATTTGTTAATTACCACTTACCCTGATATTAGCGGTGTACTTTTTAATAAAATTCATTATTGTTATCTATATATATATATATTCATTAAATAAAAAGTAATACAAATAAATAATATACCTACTGTATCTCTATAAAAAAACTTAACATAAATTATATTAATTATGGTATGGTAATAAAAAACTCATCTTTTAGATACAATTTGTCCGGCAGCTGAAAACTGTTCGGGTAATTAAAGAGTATCGGGTAATTAACGAGCAGCGGATATATTTCGGGTAATCGGGGAAGAAATTTTATATCCGGGTACATTATTATCGGGTAGGTTCCGAGTACCCGGGTACCCATCGTCATTCCTAATATTTACCCCAAAATATAAATAAATTAAGTATATTATTTGTTTATTTTTTATTTATAATAACGTAATACACTGCTTTTCATTTCGGATTAAAAGAAAATTAAATATTTTGGATTTCAGACTGCTATTTTTCCTAAAATATATTAAAACTATTGCCGCACGGAGACTTTTTTGTATGACTGTACATAGTCCTGCTATAAGGCTACCAAAAATTTGTAAAAATAATATATTTTGTATTGCAATTTATTGACTCGCATATTTTAGTAGTAAAAAAAAATACCTCTCGCCAATTCCGTTTTATTACATAAGTACAAAATGTATTATTATTTTTACAAATTTTTAGTAGCCTATAAACAGTAACAGTACTTATGACAGGACTATGTAGTATTATAATATTTGTAAGCAAACAGATTAAAATATAGTACAATGTAATCAACACTTGTTAATATTTTTTAACAATAGCAAAAACACCCATAAATTTCTTTCAAACATCAACATCAATTATTGTTTGTTTTTATACCCATGACAAAACTAATTAAAATTTACATATAACAAATTCAAGTTTTGCAATGCATTGTTGTAATCATGTTTTCATTGTTGTTGCAACTTTAAAATTCATTTTAATAATTCATTCATTTTCCCAGGACCAAATTTGTAAACTAAATTGTTCATCTATTATTTTTGACACCAAAATATCATTCATTATGTAGGTCTTCTTGTTCCGTATAAGAAACCTTTGTAAATGTTTTAAAATAGACATGTGACGTCACAGGTCACTATTCGAAGAGTAATAGCTCTTGAATGTCATTGCGTAACTACCTAAGAAGATAAACATAAATATTGTTGAAGACTTTATCTTTTAAGAAGCATCATCCTGGAAGATAATAAAAATGAGAATATATTATCATATAATTTACAACAAATAATTTGGGTACAGTTATACTGACGGTATTTATTAAATGTATAACTTGTTTTGAGGTTAGAAAATGATGATAGATTTTGGGCGCCATTTTGTGCACATTTATAAAAACAAAAATAAAGTATTTCCCCAGGAAAATTGAAAACAGTAGAGGGAAACCATAATTACAAACTACAAATGGATAATAATCTATGAACTTTGAGATATTTTAATCTTTCAGATATTGTTAGGTCTATGAGTCATCGCAAACATCCTACAAATTGATTTTAAACATTCTATATACTTGTAAATAACTTAAAATTATTTGCTTCAAATTGCAATTGTACTACTTTCAATACAATTTCAACATTAGTGAAAGTATTAATTTTGAAGGTACATTCTCTTAATTTGTCAATTAACGAATTGCCAATCTCTTCGCGGTAATTTTGGCAGACTTCCCATGTTGGAGAAAATAAGATTAAATCGTTTAAGATCCTGCTTTGCTGCTATCAGTTTTGTAAATATGTGTTACAAAACGAAAGGAATACAAATTGCGATATTTAACAGAGAGTCTTTGTTTGAAAAAGAAAATAAAACCGAAATTGGAAGTTTAGAAATGACCTACTTAAATAAATAGAACGTTTAAGTAATCAGAAGTTTTACTTTTATTTTTATGTTCGTACAAAATTACGTCGATTTTTTGAGAAAAGAACCCATCTCAACACCCATAACTGGATAGGAAATATGGTTTCAACTTCACTATCAAATTCCTCGACTTGAAAACTGTAAGGAAACCAATTTTCATGACAACATTCCTATGGGTACATTTTTAATTAATAATTTTCTAAAATGGCCAGAAATCGCAAAATATTGTACCATTTTCCAGGGTTTGAGATATTTGTGTATAATAACTAAACCAATTGATCAATAACTTTGACATTTGGTATACTTATGATATGATACCAAATGAGAAGGAAAGAAAATGTTGATTTATTTGCTTGCCAATTTTGGTTCAACCAATCTTTAGTTGATATTGTAGACAATCGATTTTTACAGAGTGTTAAAAACGGGTAACAAATTTGAGGGTATACTGACCAAAATGAGTAAAAAAACAACTTAATCGAGACAGCAGAGGTCTCCGTAAAAACTCATGTTTCACTGCTTTATGTCTCGGAAATATAAATCCATGTTCAATTAAGCTTTTTTACTTTATTTGGTCAGTAGTATCTGCCCTCAAATTTTTTTTACCCTTTTTTAACACCCTGTATATAATCATAATAATTTATATTCAATTTAACAATCAAGTTAAAATGTAGTAACATTATTTTAAATATATTCATTGACCTTTAATATTAATCTCACTATTGTAATATGTATATTTAAAGATACTTAAACAGCAATAATACTATTATTACTATTGTGAAAGGTTCAATGATTAAAAATGCAAACTAATAATATTATTCACTGTATTAATGTAGCAACATTTTCTTGTTAATGCTTAGGGCCGGTGCCAAAGTTAGAAGCGCCGTTATGTCGTAACTTTGATAGTGTAGTTCTGTTCTCAAGCAAGGTCAAACCACTGTCATTACACCGTTTAAATCTGTTTTTAATGTTCGTAACAATCGTAACATAGATTATCGAATTTTTGGACAGGTATAATAGGTAATAGTTAAAAAAAATCCTAAACTAGAAACGCTATAACTAGATACGTATTTCGACAATCGGCAACTAAGTTGCCATCATCAATAAACTTACGTTTAAGAACAGATCAGTTTTGGTTTACTCAAAACAGTTTTGGACCTCTGGTATCGTTGACATATTGAATAATTTAAATCTGCTCTATTTTTCAGATTTATTTTTGTATCTCCGGCATGGATGACATGTTGAGTAATCCAAAACTGATCTGTTCTTAGACGTAACTTGGTTGCCGAAATACGTATCTAGTTTTAGCGTTTTTAGTTAATGTTTAGGGATTTTTTTTTAAACTATTATCTATTTAACCTTAGACTCCAATAAAGTTTTATTAGAGGGCTGTTGCAAAATTTCTAAACTTCTAAGTACTAAATTTGAAAACATGTTGTTCTTCAAAGAACATCAAATTTGAAAATATCACTAAATGTCCAGTAGATATTTTACAATTAAATATTGAAATTTGAGTAATATTTTGAAAAATCGTGTGATCTGAAACAGAATGTAACGTCAGATGCAGTTTAACATGTGACATACTATAGCCTACTAAATAACATAAACTGTTTTCCTATTGGCTATGAATGACGTGCTGTATGTACTCTGACGTCACAGAAGTAGGGGTTGTTTTTCATGACTATTTCTGCCAATCTTTTCATTTAATTATTTATTTATTAATAACAATAAATTATTATTTTTATTACTATAAAACATCGCATAAACTTTCATTTAAAATACGTTTTAAAAAATCCGAAACAGATACCAAGGTATTTATTGGATGAAAAGAATGTGGTAATGAAGAGAGGAACAATAAATACTGGTTATCAAGTGATGAGAGGAGTTGCAGGCTATGCGGGAGAGAAGAGGAAACTATCGGGCATTTAAGGATTTCGTGCAGGGAAGTTACGAGAGAAAAAAGAAAAGAAACGGTTCTGTTAGACGATATAGGGTCGGGGCAAGATTGGATGAAGGAAGTTATCGAGAAACGGGGGGTTCATTTATGATGTAGTACCACAATTTATTGTAAAATATGTATAATGTAGGTAAGAATAAATATAATAATAATAATAATAATAATAATAATAAATGCGAAACAGGCTCATTTACAGATTTTGTGATTTTATATTTTGAGAAGAATTATATATGGCACTTTTTGAACATAAACGATTCAATTATTTGAAAATTAATAGCATTGAAATATTTAATACTCAATTTGTTATCATCACTTTTTTTGTACAAAACTATAAATCTTCAATTTCAAGGATAGATAAAATTGAAACGCATTTAATAATGAATATTCATCGAAATAACTTTTTGGTTTTACATAAATTTCAACTTAATGACATTCACATTATCACTTTATTTGCTTTAATTCATTTGTCCCAAAAAAAACGACATTTCCGTTTGTATTTTTTGTTATATTTTGTTTTTTATCTGTCATTACTTTGTGCAACGTTTTCGCGAAAATGGTGTCTAGTTTAACCTATGCATTTTGCTCTTTTTGCTTATAAAAACAGCAATTGCTTCAGTAATGGCAAACGTTCAAGGTCTGTGCATTCAAGGCCAATATAAATAACGATGACAATATTATTTTGGACCTTATAATCATCTCTGTAAAGCCGGTGGAAGTAAGGTCACTAATAGCGCGTGTTACTAATGTTTATACTAATGTTTACATAGATTCGTAGATTGTCAAATGAATAGTAGAATATAAGAAAATGAAAGATAATCTGTTGTTTTTATAATTAATATTAATGTTTGCATATGCAGATAAAAATTATAAGCTGTATTATTATTATACACAATAATAAGAATTGATTGTAGTAGTATGTTTATTTTATGAATAATTTATGTTTGTTTACAACTTTGTAGTATGTTTTTTGATAGTAATAATGCAATATCTTTTAATTTTGTTTTCATTTTACTATGCGTCGTATTTTTTTTATTGAATATCAATGGTTGTTTTTGTTATTATTATTTAATGAAATTTGTCCCGTAAAATGGAACACATTTTCTGACTCATTTTTGTGTGCATTGTTTTAAAAATATTTTTTAAACATATCAAATTCATTCCCAATTTTAATAAAACTTAAATTTACCAACATATAATTTCTAATATCATTTTCGTACCATTTTCTGGTAAATTTAGCCACCATCCCCTTATTTATGGTACAAGAGGCATAGTCTATGTTACTGACCCGTGTTGTATGGTGGAAACTGGCACGTCAATGGTATGAGAGGCCTGTCGTTTACGTTCACCCCCTGCCATGTCTGCCAGCCGGGCGAAATCTGTGTCTTGATCCATTAATCTGGCACTCTTACGAGATTCCAGGAGGCGGACTTCTTCCAGACGTTTGGTTAACTCTATGGCACCCTGGAAAGAGAAAAATGAATCAGTGGATGCCTCCAAAGAAATGGTACAAGAGTAGGAAGAAAGCAAAATGAAGTTGTACCTACAAAATGGTATGTGAAAATGTCACAGTATTACAAAGTATGGTACATCTGCTGAATTGTAAAAAATCGATTAAGGTACTCAAATTCATAGATTGTTAATTTAAATAATGAGTATGTATGCACTTTAGAATAGGAAATATTTCATTCGAAGAAGAATTTCATTCATTTCTATTTTGTCTAGTTTTCGTTCATTGTACTTCTTTTTACCCCTCGCTAAGAGAGGTATTTGATTCATGCTAAAAATCGCATATGCAAATTTAAGTGAATAAGCACGTTTTAAGGTCACTCGAGTTCGATTTTAACATTTTTATAATGATATGTGTTGATGTGTGTATGGATATGTGTGTGTGGATGTTGGAGGAACGGTTTCTCAAATTCTAGAACTAGAGACCAATTTGACTACGTATTCCTTAATCTGACCATAATAGGAAGAGTTGAAAAGATTTTGGTAACAATTAGACAACAGGAAGTTGAAAGTTTCTTAGAAAAAATCTTCTTTATTATATCTTCTATAGATTTAGAGATAGAGAATTATAAATATATAAAATAATCCTTTGTAATGAACCTCACTGTCCAAATAACTGCATGGAAACCAGTTGAAAAATTAAAATGTTTGCAATTAACAGAAAAATGTCAGAGTCAAAATCCAGATCCATTACTGAAGGCTTTTTCTGGGAAGTACATTTATAGGCCATCCAGCGAATCAAGCAGTTTACGTCATCGTTTAGGGATTTTTGAAATTTTCTTTATTTTTTTAAATATATTTTATTAACGGTATTTTATTGGTTTTTTTATTATTATCATGTATTTGACACCTTTAATAGAAATAATAATATTTGGATATATTATTATTAAGAAAAATTTTGTAAATTTTTACAAAATGACGTTTGATTATATTTTTTTAATATTGGTAATTCTGAACATGTATATTACTAAATATCATATGTCTATATTATACTTTTCAACGTGTATTGTGATTTCATTTTGTTTTTAGTTTCGTTGTTCATTGTCAAAATGTCAAATGATCTGTCATGTCAAATTCAAGAGATTGTAGTTAATTTATTGACTTATTTTGAAAATGAAAAATAGATTGGTGGGTTTTTACTTTCACTGAAATCTAATATTGAGGTAATATTTGGTTCTATTTGTTAGTAATAATTTAAAAATTAAATCTATATGTACAGCGTGTGGCAAACGCTGTACGCAATGTATAGAAACAGTGATAAATTGTATGGTATGCAGTATTCTGTATTTTTTTAAGGATCTCACATAATACTAGATAGTTTGTCGCATATACTACAAGAATGAAGTACCTATTTATAACAGCGTAAGCAGTATCGTTCAGAATATTTTAAATAAAATTGGATTTCGCTGGAAAAATATTATACTAGACGTGTTTTTAAGAAAAATTTGGGTTTATAAAGGCAACCCACAGATTTTAATCCGTTTTACATACTCATGTAAACTTTTTAACATATGACGTCATTGTTTCTAGTGATATTGTATTTATGACGTAAACCGCTTGATTCGCTGGATGGCCTATACTATTTCTTATTGTATTATTAATTAAATATTTAAAATTAGAGATAGGTACATATGCGCATCAGAAATACCACCAATCTCGTTAATGAATTTGAAGAATCTCGAACATTTAGAAGAGGAGGAGGAAACTCATTTACAGAATTAATTGAAAAATATAAAATAATAACAATAGATGTAATTAGAATTTTTATGTGTATATCAGAAATGTTAAATACAATATGTACTTATAGCCTAAAATGAAACAGCCGAGATCTTATGCGGGCCACAACAGATTTTTTGAAAAAAGTTAATAGCATTAGCTTTTACTCTAAGAGCTTTTTACTTTTTTCTCAAGTAATAGTTGCATAAAGTAATTATTCATCCATCCTTGAGAGCAGTTTATGAGAACACGAATTCTATAGAGTGTAAACGGTAGTTCAAGTTTTCCACGAGCAAGGACACTGTTTAATTATTGATTGTACCATTGCTCGTGTGTGCCAAAGGCAAAATTGATCAGAACTATAACATTGAACTAAAATTTTACTCTTGTGGGCGGTTAACCGAAGGGCAACGAACGAACAAATGTTAATGTCAGAAATTAAATAGTATTAATGCTGTTAAATTTTTGGTTTATTGCATACAAACATCTTTGGACGAATAAAAGCCTTCCGCTACGCGTCGGGCTTCAAATTTCGTCCGCAGGCGTAAAATTTTTCCCTCAGCCCTCTATACGTAAATAATTATTCTTGGTCACTGTCCGGCATTTAAATCAATGAAATAATTTTCCGCGAACTAATTTAAAATGCATAAATGGAACTCCCCTCATTCATAAAACATATATTTCACCATTTTACTACAAAATATCAGCCCAGAAAATTCCTTGTACAATTCTGACGAAACGGTTCTGAAAAGTCTACGGTAGTTTCTACGAAATTCGCTTTCTCTAACAAATGAATCACTACGAAGATAACTAAACGGTGAATCATCAGGATGGAGTTTAAAAAACAATTAGATTACATGAAACAAAAGTATGTAACAATGAAGAAAATCCTGTTGATAAGAACCAAAATAAAGAAATCGATAGTTGTCTGTTTGCAAATAGCCTGAAACAACTGTAATTAATATAATAATACGGTGCATATCACGCAAATGGAAACTGAGTTTATTTGGTGTTAAAAATCGACCAGTAAGCTATCATTGTTGCATTTTTCTGTTTACGATTGAGTTCTTTTTACCGTTATAATTTCTACATAATGTTCCTCATCATTAAATAGCAGAGAATTAACTTGACTTTATTTTTTTGGAAGATAAGATGAATAGAACAAGAATTCAAGCGAAACTAACTACTTTTGAAACGAACAACAAGTCTTGTTTTTCTTTGACAAACGTTGTTCTTCATTTTGTTTCAAACTGTACATAAAGTTTACCTTTTATATCAAAATAATAGTGTAACACGCACATATTTATATTATTACTAACTTACTATTATTGATTACACTAAACATAACTAAATCCTAAAGATGCCGATACATTTTTGGCCAAAATACTAGCGTCACGCAGAACGCGAGCCTAAATTAAAACTCTACGTATCGATTGAACATGAGACCAACACATACTTTATGTCTTTCCAATATGAATCTCAATCAAAGACTAACTCAAAACTAACGGATATTATGTTAAGTAAAGCATATCTGAGGGGGTGAAGGGTTACACAACATCCTTAACTAAATATCAACCCTACACGTCGGCTTGCAATAATATATATTTGTCAACACACTAACAGTGGGATTCTGAAACCAGCGTTAAATAACGTTCGGCGTTAAGTAACGATAGTAACGTTCACGTTTCGGAGTTTAGCTAGTATTCTGAAACTCCGGCGTGAACGTGGAACGTTAATAACGCCAGCGTTAATACACGTCGCATACATTCGTGTGATCTTTCCCTTTTTGAATTTTCAACCAATAAAAACTCATTAAACGTAACAAAAACTGCACTTACCTGCCAATTTAAAAATTATATGTCAAACATCAAATAAACCTACGTGCATTTTGTGTTAACATATTTCTGGTATATTGGTATATTGGTTTCACTGAATAATGTTTTTAATATTATAAATAATATTAGCCAATGTGCAGTCAGTACATTTATGAAAGAAATTACTTTTGCATTTGAACTGGGAAACTATACCTAATGAATTTACGGATAAGATTTCCAATAACTACTGAAGATAAAACAGTTTTAAAATATTTGTTCTATTTAGAAACATTTACTATATTAGTATAGGTACGAGGAAACAATTACTTTTCTAATAAATCAATAATTTTCTGAATTTATTCTAATAATGTATTGTTGTAATCAGTATATTCTTTGTTGTAATCACACCCAATTTTGTTCATTATAATACGAATTTCTTCTTATAATTCATACTAAAAATCACTTTCCTTGAAAGTATTTATTGTTGTATTAAAACATAAATGATTATTACAATCAAAAGATTTTTCAATTTTTGCAAGTAACATAAAATTGCTATCCTTCACTTGACTTTTCCTCATAGATACTTCCTCGGGTTCAGCAGTTATTTTCTGTGTTGATACTGTTATTTGTAATTTGTATACTGTAATTTGAAAATTTTATATTGCAAGGTTATGTTAATTGTGCTATTGAAATACATTTTGCAAGTGTCTAAAGCAGTCAACTGCGTTAACGTTAAGTAACGCTGAGTTTCAGAATACCACAAGTGTCAAAATCGTCGTTAATTCACGTTAACGCCAGAAGTTAATTAACACCGAGTTTCAGAATTCCACTATAATTGTCTATGCGGTTGACATCTAGACTAAACAGAGAGAGATGTGGAAAAAACGATGATAATTTCTAAAAAGAATTTTGACTTAGAAAGATAACAAAATTGAAATATTGATATTGAAGCTATAATTTAGAAAAGTTTATAATAAAGCTATTTACTTGTTATTGTTCTCTCGTCTTGTTACAATAAATATGCATTTAAGCTTCACCATCCGTACTTTCTTTTTTGTTAGGCTAGCCGGAAATCCACCAAAAATTACTTCCTCAGATAATTTCCCTTTTTGATTGGTAAATTTGCAATCACTTTTCCTTAGACTATCCGTACTAGATCTATCAATTGCAGACCCACTTTCATTGCTTAGATCTAGGACGATCTAGTAGACATCCTTGGAAGGAATTCGAGTTTCTAGTTTCATCATCTAATGACTAGAAAAGCAACGATGAGTGAGCTAACGATTATGGTTAAAATGACAGATAGTGGTTTGGGTTTCAATGGGAAATGTGTGACTAAAAGAATTTTTTTATTGGAATGTTATAGTTTTCCTAATTTGGTGGAAATTACAGAAAACAAATAGGAAAACTGTTTAGTGATAACCAAAATATCGCTAGTCTATATACGAATTAGCGAAAAGGCGCTAGTCTTCTAAATTTTTTAGGAGTAAATTCAAAATTTCCATAATTTAAATTAGGTGTAAATATGACTTCGGATTTTTTAAAGCGTAGTTTAAAATAAATAAATAAATCAGAAAATGTCAAATGACCCCATTATAATTTTTTCACTGATTAAATATTTTTGCGGTATATATTATCATGTTTGTAGTAAAGTGACATTACAAAAACAAATATTATAATAATTATCATTTGCCATTTTCCTTATTTCATAAAACGTATGCATTTTATAGTACCAATTAGATCACTCATACTTCAATAAATTTCACTATTTCCTTTACGTTTAATATACGTTAGTTTAATTATAATTTTGCAACCTGTGGTAATCCCAAAGATATCTCATAATTTTTGGGATTTTTTCTTCATAACGTGCAGTATCTAATCTGCTAATTGCTGATAAGAAGATAATAATATATTGCATTTTAATACTTTTTTTATCAAAGTTCAATAGCATAATTCCAAGGTGAAAATTTACTGCATATGCATTTAAGCCATGATAAGCAAAGGTCAGTTTTTGCCATAAAAACAAGGTTTTGGGAATTTCTTTTGTTGGTAAGATTGTATCAAGTGTATAATATTATATGAGCGAATTCTTTGTTCTTTTATATGCATTTATTTTAATTAGACTTAACCTTAAAGTTAATTACTCCTTTTGAAGTGCTTTTTTTGCTTTTATGCACTTAATTAAAATTTTCATGATTTATTTATGTATAACATGTTTATAATTATTATTATTATTATTATTATTATTATTATTACTATTACGAATATTATTCATTGGTCGCGTTCAGCCGCACCTAGCTGCTAGCTCGCTAACCTAGCGAACGTCGTTGAACGGTCCGCTGACCGACCGCTAGATTCTAGCTGCTAGTCTAGCGGGCTAGCGAAAACAAAATGTGCTAGATGACTTAGCGTACTTCTATAACTGTCAAAAATAGGAAATATGGCGCTAGTAAATTCAAATGAAATACAATATGAATAGGAAAATATGTCATATTTGGTAAATGAAAGCAGAGAAATTCACAAACATATTCAATCTGGTAAACTTTTACATACTATATAATATAAAATTTTATTATGAGGTGAGGATAAATTTTATTTTTAGATGGACCGGTCGAATTACCACGACCGCTGTTAGCTAGCAGCTAGATAGCTGCTAGATGCGGCTGAACGCGACCATTGTAAAGAGGTTAAGCCAATATACTGTAAGTAAAAATACTAGAGAAAACTTCACGTAAGTACCAATCTTAGAAAAAGAAAAGGAAAACCTGTAGACAATTTCACCTTACTTATGCTGTTATATGGATGAAATATTTTTCCTTTAACACACAGTTAAATTAACAAAGTTTAACCAAAAATCTGATGTGGCCAACCCAAAACCTCCCACTATTTAATTTTTATTAATTTAAATACATACCTGCATATTTACCTACTAACGCTGCAAACTATTATGTTCCATGTTCCATTGCATATAACTATTGCTTTAATTACTATTTTCTTTTTAAAATGTCACCATTATTAATTTTAAGTGATTAATTTTTTGACAGTGACATTTACCTGTCAGTTACATACATTTGAAATATGAACTATGTAACAAAGGAAATGTGTTTATCTTAGGCTTTGGGATTTATAAAAAAGAAAGTATTTTTAAATTTATCTATAAATTATATAGAAAAAGTATTAATGTATACCTATAGAAAATTCAATAATCTTTAATTTTAATAATGACAAAATGCGAAAAAAATGGCATTAAATGGTATTTTTTAAACAAAAACCATTATGAGCTTCAAGTAAAGTGCCATTTCCGGTACTCCGATTTACACCAAAATCGAATGGTTTCTTTCCATATTAGAATAGGGTCGAAATACATACAAGGTTTCAGAATTTTCTGGATGATAGTAGGTATTTGAGTTAGAGCGTAGACAAAATCCATACACACACACACACACACACACACACACACACACACACACACACACACACAAAGACACACACACACACAGACATCATCATGAAAATGTTAAAATTGGATTCTAGGGACCTTAAAACGTGGTCATTTACTGAAATCTCGATACACGATCCCTATACCTCCCTTACCAAAGGTAGTGGGAGGTAAAAATGAAAATACTAGGGCTTAGAATTTGGGAACATTTTAAATATTAAAGAAGAATGAATATGGCCACATAGTGAGTAACTTGTTTACTGTTTGATTTTCATTTGTTATACCGGTAACTCAGATCCCAGTTTAAAGTTCATCAGGTGTTCAACGTACTCAATTCCTGACCTATGTATGAGCGAGTTGTCAACAACAACATCAAGTAGCTGTGACTACTATGACCATGGCGTAACCAAAATTAAACAAAGGAAAACACACTTGCAGTCGAACTTTTACGTATCTAAGTGAGTCAAGATAATCGAACAAAGAAAGATTATCGCAGAAACATCGTAACCTGTTCCCGATTATAACAAAAGACGGTATTACACACCTAGAGTAAGTCAGCTGTTTGTAGGCATGCGTCATAAACGGTCGTCAACTGTTTGAATTTCTTTGTTAGGATGACGCAAGCGCAAATGCAGCTTTGCTGCACATGCGTTCCAGCAAGGACAAATGACTGCAAATTACGTTGCTGTCCAAGATAAGGAACAAATTGGAATCTGAGGATTACTTATTATTCTAAAACCGTTGTTATATTTCTGAGAAACGCAATGTAAAGACAAAATTTAACAGTGATTATTGTATTTATGTATTTGAGTATCATTTGTCATATAGCTTTAAATTTGTGGAGTATTAAGGCGTAGATAAGAATATTTAAAGTAAATACAAAGAAAATAAATACACAATGTTATAATTTTTCCATATTTTATGTTAACTACTCCTGAGAACAAAGTTTATGCATTAGATCTGTAGTTTATTATTTGTATTTATTTCCTTTTCTCTTAAGTGGAGCATGAAACAACAACTATTATATATGCGGCTCTTTGTTTATTTATGTACGATTAATTGACGCACTTAAATAAAAAGAGATCAAAGTATTAAAAATAATTTAAAAAAATATAATCCCAATAAATATTGGTCCTATAAGGCTTCCTAACAGATATATGCCAAATGGCAACAAGTTTGAGAAAAAAACTGAAGATTTATTTTCTAGTTTATCGAACTCTCGAATTATATTTAATTAGATTATTTTTTGATCTACAAATTTGTTTCAAACAACGGAAAATCACTGCCTTGCTAATGTGTCGCCATCTACTGTCTTAATTAACTAGCTTCATTCATTTACATGGTGCAGTTGGCAAGTCTGTTTTGACAACCAGAACATAACTTTGACTTTTGACAGGGCAGATAAATATAAATAATCGATCGCCTTTATACCGAGTGATTATTAATTACGGTGTTTCCAGAAGTGGTTTCTATAATTTTTAAATTTATTTCATAATCAGAAACTTCACTAAGGGTATATTCCAAAAATAAAATATTATAACCAAAACCATGGTATCGGTTACCGACTGGTTCCAGTCACGTGACTATTATTATTGAAACAGTTCGGTTTCATTCGCAGGTGATTCGCGGTAACCCTAAAATTTTCTTTCAAAACATTACGTCTATCGTCTTTCATAATCCTAAATTATGGAGTGGAAAATTAAAATACGTGCAATGTAAACCGTAGAAAATAGATGTAAACATCAAAGAGTCAATAAATAGTATCTAACCACACTAACCTATAAAATCTGACATCTTATGAAAAAGGACAGATGATATTAACCGGCAAAACCGAGGAAAAATCATGGTTGGGTTGGTGCGCTTCGGTTGCAACCATTTTAACCGGAACCATGTTTCATAAATGTATAATTTTTACCATTTGATATTATTGGAACACTTTTGGTTAACCACGGTTAAAATTGTTATTTTTGGAATATACCCTTAATCGGTGTTTTTCGTTCATTTTATTTATGTGTTGATAACTATCTGACAAAACAAAAGCTACAGAGATTATTACCGGGAAAAATCTCTAGAGCTTTATTCTTACTGTAATAATGACAGGATTGGTTAAAACACTGACACGTGACAGGTAATGAAACATTTTATTGGTTTTAAAAAATGTCAAAAAATAATCTTAGAAGCATTATTCTAAAATAGCAAAAAATAATTCGCTTCCCTTTTGTTTATTTCATTTGACATAAAAGCGACTTCATTAATTAAATAATCCATCCATTTCAAGCTAATATTTAATCATTACACGTGCCATTTAATATTATTAGAATATTTCTGTATTTAATAAAAATGTAATATTCTAATCATTCGCCATTATATTATAATATAATGGAGTTATTTATTGAATACAATGGTTTACATTTTGGATTCGTTTTATAATTAAGTACTTTTGCCCAAATAAAATAATAAATAGGATTAGCCTTATGGCACGAGTGTTTATTGCGACTTTTATCTCGTTCTGGTATCTAGAATTCATACTCCGAAGCCTTGTGCTGTTACATGAAACACCCTCTTAAAATCAAGGATACATTTTAAACTGAAATACATTGTACATTGTTGATCTAGTTATTGTTGTAATCAATTGTGTCAATTTCAAAGAAATGCTCATTCTACGTTTGTTTTTCATGAGATTACTGATAAAAACCTAATAATGATGTTTGCCGGCAAATATTGAAAATAAACACAGTCTAAATCAGGTCAACGGGTACAAATATAGCAATCCAACACAAAACATTGCAACGCATCCAGTTATTAGAAGTCATTGCCTGGCCTACATCTTCTCTATTTCATTTTTTAGTTTCCTATCCAGAAATATCATTAATACACTAATTGGAAATTGAGCAGAGTAAATAAAAACATAATAACATTGAAAAAAACAGTTGTGGTAAACACTACGTCACCATGGATACAACGTCACGATGAAGTGCGCAACGAAAGATGGAAATACCAATGGAATACTCCAAAAACTTCTTGGAATGTCTGGGGATTTTAATTTTAACTTTAACTGACCTTATTGTCCCGGATGCAAGAAATGGTTTAAGATACACCAAAACAAAATATTTATTCTGTATTATATACCAAATACGTACAATATTGTAAAAACGGTACGGTTAAATTATAATTACTTCAAGACATTGAAAAAATCCAGCACTTAAATAAAGAAATACCGGGAGTTTATTTTATCAGTAAACATAGGGTTATATCATTGCCATAGTTACGGTATGAATGTTTGACAGCAATGTATTGAAGCGTTTATTTTATGAGTAAACATAGGCGTATAACATGGGAACTAGTTTTTGGTAAATACAAAGGTCTGGCAATAAATCAAGCCATGCTATTGAACATGATAATAGTACATTACATCTTGTACATTATTTAATATTAATTACTTTAATAATATTGCAAAAATTACAATAAATTACAGAAACTGTCAAATAAATAATTGTTTCAATTTTTATTATGTAATATGAAAAGATTTACAAATGTCTCCGGTGGCGTAGTGGTTATAACATTGGCGTCTAAAATTTTTGGTTGGGGTTCGATTCCCCGTTGGGATAATTATTTTTTTTTTTACATAAAAATTGTTGAACTTTTAAAAATCAGTTCATATTTTCATATTACAATCATTTAAAAATAATAATAACATTTTAATAAATAAAGAGAAAATAGTTGACAATAATTGATTACAATAATCAAAATATTGATACAATAACAATGCATTGTATTTTCTTTTGATAAATACAGTAAAATCATAATAAGTACTCAAATTTATTATATTTCAGTTATTTTTATTAATATCAAAAGAAAATACAATGCATTGTTATTGTATCAATATTTTGATTATTGTAATCAATTATTCTCAATTATTTTCTCTTTATTTATTACAATGTAATTATTATTTTTAAATGATTGTAATATGGAAATTGATTTTTAAAAGTTCAACAATTTTTATGTAAAAAAAAATAAAATAATTAGCCCAACGGGGAATCGAACCCCAACCAAAAAAATCAGACGCCACTGTTATAACCACTGCGCCACCGCAAACATTTGTAAAGCTTTTCATATTACATAGTAAAAAAGTGAAATAATTATTTATTTGACAATTTCTGTACTTTACTGTAATATTATTATAGCAGTTCATATTAAACAATGTACAAAATGTAATGTACTATTATCATGTTCAATAACATGGTTTGATTATTTGGCGGACACTTTGTATTTACAAAAAACTGCTTCCCATGTTAAACGCCTATGTTTACTCATAAAATAAACGCTCAATACATTGCTGTCAAACATTTATGTCGTAACTATGGCAATGATATACCCTATGTTTACTGATAAAATAAACTCCCGGTATAAGTGTGATTTTAAGTTTTATAGTTATTTACTCGTTTTATATTTGGTTTTACATTTCAATAGAGTTGTCAACGTTTTATACGAAAACCCTATTATAAATATGAGTTAACTATAACTAAAAAATCTGATGACCAACACAATACCTCCCGCCATTTAATTCTTATTAATTTATATACATACCCACGTATTCACTAATGGTGCTAAATATATTAGGTTCCTTTGCATATAACTATTGCTTTATTTACTATTTTCTTTTTAAAATGTCACCATTATTAATTTGAAGTGATTAGTTTTTTGACAGTGTCATTAACCTGTCAGTTACATACATTTGAAATATGAACTGTGTAACAAAGGAATTGTGTTTATCATTGAAACAAAGGCTCTGGGATAATTCAATAATTTTTAATTTTTATAATGACTTAAAATTCGAAAAAAATGGTATTTAATGGCATTTTTTGAAGAAAAACCATTATAAGTTTCAAGTAAAGTGCCATTTCCGGTTATCCAATTTACATCAAAATCTAATGGTTTCTTTCCTTATTAGAATACAAAGTTTTCAGAATTTCTCAATGATAGTATTTGAGTTAGAGCGTAGACAAAATCCGTACACACATACACACATCAGACATCTTCGTGAAAATGTCAAAATTGGATTTTAGGGACCTTAAAACGGGGGTCCCGTAGCCGCGTGCCTGAGTGTCTGGTCGCGAACCTGGGGGAACCGGGTTCGATCCCGACAGACGCCAAATATTTCCAATTTTAAATGGCACAAAAGTGACCCCTGTGGTACACTCTCCACACCAGCTATGGGTGCCAGTGAGGTGACGCCTGGTAAGCGCCCACACGATAAAATATATCGTCATCATTACCGATGTCTACATGTGTTGTAGATACTAGCACACCCAGAAATGGATAATATGCCGTGATAATATATTTATTTATTTATTTATTTAAAACGCGGGCATTTACTAAAATCTCGATATGTGATTTTTAGCACGATCCCTATACCTCCCTTACCAAGGGTAGCGCAATGTAAAAATATTCCATTATTGTAGGTTTGTCTTTTCGATTGTTTTAGTATCTGGAATTCATATTCCGAAGCCTTGTACTGCTACATGAAACACCCTGTATAGGGTACGTAAATTTTACCCTCTGATTGGTGAAAATTCAATAGTCAGCTGTCATTTGTCAAATAAAACTGACAATAATAATAACTAGATTTTTTTCACCACTAGAGCAGTAATGTTTTTGATTTTAAGTTTCATGCTTTCATGTTACACGAAACAAACTTAAATATAACAATAATAAATCAACATTTTTTTATTTTCCTTGTAGTACAATTCTACTAATTTCTATTGTAAAACTCTCGCTTTGTGATTTTTATATTATGTATCATATTTTTGTATATCACGCAATTATTGGTATGAATAAACAATTTGTAGAACATTTATTATGCAAACAATATTTTTCCGCTCTCCATATATCAAATGTGTTGAAAGTCGCGATATAAAATTGAAAACAATAAATTATTTATTACACAATGGATCATTGTCGATTAATTATAGAGATCGATAGTGATCTATACTGGATGAAAACTTGGCCAACATCCGAGAGCAATAAGATTTAATAGAATATGGTAGATTTTTGTTAAATAAATTGTTAGAAATTATCAGCTTAAAAAAGATCTATAGCTATTAAATTGGTTTGTAATGGTATTTCCAATGTAACGGGCTTCCGTTTGATTCAGAGATAACCAGCGAAAAGATATTCAGTAAATTTTTACAAGATTAGATTTTATTGTTTTATTGTTTATAGAACAAAACAAATACATATATTTTTATTGTAAATGATATTTTTGTGTAGATATTGATAATTTTAATGACAAATTTAATATCTATAAACGTAAATTAAAAAAAAAAATAATTAAGAATTGATGATTTTTTTCACATTGTCTATTTTCTATTTATTTGTTTCCACCTTTTTTACCTTCCGCCACCTTTAGGTAAGGAAGGTATTGTCTTTGGTCAAAAAATTCGTTGGTGAGTTTTTAATGAATAAGCACGTTTTAAGATCCCTAGAATACGAATTTACTATTTTTAAGATGATGTCTGTATGTATGTGTGTGTGTGTGTGTGTGTGTCTGTGTGTGTGTGTGTGTGTGTGTGTGTGTGTGTCTGTCCGTGTGTGACAAATTTTTCTCCGACGATAACTCCAATACTACAATTCTAAAAATTATAATTCTTCCGTATTCCTCTTCTGTACATCCATATGAAGAGTTGATTAGATTTTGGTTATAATTGATTCACCGGAAGTACCCTTATTTGAAGTTTTTAACAGTTTTTCTTAAAAAAAAAACGCAGTTAAATATTGCTTTTTGACATTTTGTTATTATACATATTAAAGAAAATATTCTTCTCTATACAGTTTGATTATACATTTTCCTTCATATTCAATAGATGTAGATTTAAAGCATTATAAAGAAATTAATTTTCAAAAATTAGTCAGCTTTGCTATTTATCATGGAAACAGCTGATGCTGATATATTAAAAAAATTCTAATTGACAGATGTCAGTTGCAAGTGCAAAACCAAATATGGAATGTGTAGGATCACAAAATTTGTGTGTCATAGTGCTCCTCGCAAGTGACACGCAGAGAAAGGCCAAGAAGATGGAAGGACTGTATCGCAGAAGACTGAAAGGAATGCCTGTGTCAAGAAGATATGTTGGACAGGAATGAGTGGAAGAAAAGAGGAAACAGCTACCTCTAATAAAATAGGGGAAGCTGAAGAATAAGAAGAAGTGTAAAGTGCATTTTACTTAGTGTATGTTTATGTTATAATTTTATTGGATTTATAGAATAGAAATAGTATGTGTTCGTGTTTGATTTTACATGATATTATATAGAATCTGTTCCAAGGACCTTTTGGTATGGGATTTGTACAAAATACATCGAATTGACGGAAGGTTTTGTGCTGCCCATAACAGATTTTTTATTATGTATTTTTGTGTTCCACTTTGTAACCATTGCAATGTTTTCTGGTCTATTATATGTAATGTAATATCACCCTCTGTAATTGGGATATAAGTTCTGTTGAGTGATTTAAATAAATAAATTTATGTACACAATATAAAATAATTTAAGATAGATACACATCTGTACAATTTCAAATTATAATTTTTTTTTAATTATACCCCCTAAATCTCATATACACCCACCTTTGGGTAAAATCTTCAAAAATTTTAAAAATTTACTTTCTATAACGCTGAAAAGAGTAATTTATAAAACGATTTTTTTCATTATTTTCTTTCTAAAAATTGATTCATTTGCTTAACTCCGAAAAATGATATAATTAAGTAGTTATATTCGTAGAATCGATTGACGATTTACCCAAGTTGATATCTCGACCCATTTTTACGAAACAGTCCTAAAAAGACTTATACCCGTTTTTGGCTAAAAACTTCAAAATTGTCAAAAATTCGTTGAAATGTATCTAAATATGTACAAATTGGATTTTTGAAAATTTTGGTGAAAATGAATGTTTTTTTTTTTTAATCTTGATACTATAAAGGTACTGTTAGATGATAATAATATACCGGTTGGACATTAAATATACAAATAAATTGATATATTATTAACATGGTACATTAAAAGTAGATTTTCATTAATAAAACTCATAAAAGCATGTTAAGAAGCAATTTATTTTATGACAATTGTAGAAAAAAACTATTACTATAATTATTACGAGTATGTTTATGCATTATGTGATTTTAATTGTAAAACAAAAGTAAGTATATGCATATATTTAACTAATTCTTTTCTCTCATATAAGTATGCGGAAGGCTACATTTATTATTTATTTGTTGGAATAAATTTAAATACAAACATTGTAACCTGTTTATTTGTTTACCAGGAAATAGTGTTATATTTATATTTGATATAAAACTAGGTCTAAAATTATCACCCAATTCTTCTATCAGCTGATTAGCTGATGTAACTCCATCCGTTTCCTTCCAAAAAATCATTCTTAAAAATGTGCAATAAATCTAGATACCGGATAGTTACTTACTTACTTAATCCTGCACCTTTCTACCCTCACGGGTGTAAGGCGTTCCCCCGGCTTGCGGGGGAGGGGGTTGAGTTCTGGTTCGTTGGTCTTCTCCATATTTCTTTCCACTCTGCTCTATCTTGTGTTGCTGTCTTCGTTTCTTCCCAAGTTAAACCTCTTCTTTGCGCTGCCTCCTTTACTTCTTCCAGCCACGTTCTTCTTGGTCGTCCTCGTGGTTTCTTTCTTCCAATTTTTGCTTCAAACACTTTTTTAACTATTCTCTCCTCTCCCATCCTTTCTACATGCTATCTTATCTTCTATTGCTTTTACTTTTAAGTTTTGTCTGTGGGTTGTGTTTTCAATTCTGTCCAGTCTTGTTTTCCCCTCTATTTTTCTCAAGAACCTCATTTCGATAGCCGTAATTTTTTCTTTTTGTCTTTGCGTTAATGTCCATGTTTCAGCTCCGTGTATGAGTATAGGTGTCACTACTTTCTTAAATATTTGTACTCTGGTCTCTTTCGGTATTTCTTTCTTTCCTAAGAAGCTGTGTTTGATGCTATTGAATATTTTGCCTCCTGTTGTTCTTCTTTCTTTTATTTCTTCATCAAATCTTCCATCTTCTGAGATCATTGACCCCAGGTATTTAAATTTTTGGACTTGCTGTAGATTTTCATTTTTTAGTTGTATCGTGTGGTGTTGTTCATTTCTTCCTAGTATCATGGTTTTCGTTTTTTCTTTATTGATCTTCATGTTTAATTTTTGTAGCGCTTTGTCATATATTTCTATATTCCTTGTTAAGGTTTTTTCGTCTTCTGCTATGATGACCATGTCATCTGCATAGCATAGTTCTGCTATTTCCACTCTTCTCAATTTCCAATGTCCTATGTAGTATTTCTTTACTTCTTTCTTTGTCTCTTTTATTCCTTCGTCAAGGATTAGCGTAAACAGAAGCGGGCTCAAAATGCATCCTTGTCTTACTCCGGCTGTAGTTTCAAATGTATTGGAGGTCTCTTGTTTCACTCTTACATAGCTCTTAGTCTTTGAATATAGGCTCTGAATTCCTGTTATTAACGTATTTGATATTCCCCTTTTTCTTAGCGTTTTCCATATGTCTTCTCTATTGATTCTATCAAACGCTTTCTCTAGATCAATGAAGCAAACATGTACGTTTCTCCCTTCTTTTATTGCCTTTTCCCCTATTTGTCTTAGTATGAATATCGCATCATTTACTCCTCTATTTGGTCTAAAACCAAATTGAGTTTCCTCTAACGATTCTTCCAGCTCTGTTCTTAGTCTACTCTCCAAGATTCTTGCATATATTTTGGCCACTGTGCTTATTAGGGTAATTCCTCTATAGTTCTGACACTCTCTGCTATCTCCTTTTTTAAATATTGATGTTATGATACCTATTTGCCATTCTGTTGGTGTTATTCCTTTTAGCGCTTCATTCATTATGTCTTTAAGTTCTTGTAGTGCTGATTCGGGTAGTGCTTTCAGCATGTCTGCTGTTATTTTGTCATGTCCGGGCGCTTTTCCTCTTTTGGTTTTTCTTATTGCTTCTATTATTTCTTTCAACCGGATAGTTAAAGGATAATATATACAAATATTTCGTACTTAAGCTCAATGTACAATTAATGATCTAGTTATCTGTTACATTAAATACTTAAATGAAATAAGCCATTAATTTAATTAGTGGATGAAATACTTAGCTCTTGTTCGAGCAAGACTTACAACTACCTACAAATGCTTGATTGAGGATTTAGATTAATAGTTACAATAAAATGCTGACAACTGTTTTAAACATATATATATATAACAACTGACACGACCGTTAACGGCAGAACCGTCGCCAAATACATGTGCGTTTCATTTAGTAGGTACTCTTTAACTGTTATTATTATTACTGCTATAGGTATGTTGTGAAATTTTGCAAATATTTGTGTAAAATTATTCTACAAAAAAAAAACAACTGCTTAATCTTTTGTAGAAGAGGTATTCGTATTTTAATAAATTCAACACTAACAAAAAAAAAGCGAAATACTGCCAAGTTTAGATTTCTACATGTAAATCCGACCTCAAGATGTCTTATACAAGATACGTTAATAAATTGAACATTACTAAATATATGTCTATACTTTTTAATTAATTTAATTAATAAACACACAACATATTAACTGTATGAATTATGGGAGACGCAAGATTTTTTTCTTTCATATATTGGTGCTAACTTCACGGATCTTACCTAACAGCGTATTAAGAGAATTGACTGTAATGTCTTAAATTTGAAGCAGGTACTATAGTTATCAAAAATAGAATTTAGGTTTGTTATAATCTAGCAATCTTGTAATGATCGAACATCAAGTATGTTCGATCAAGAAAAAATAACAAGTTGAATGTTGTTTATAAAAATAAGAAAAAGTGTTTATTTCGTTTTGCTTCCAAATTAATCATTATTCGTTTATCTTTATATTTTAATTATACAAGTTTTAATTTCACGATTATACAAGTGTAGAGTGGTTTATAATACTACAGTATATTTGGCACCCTACATAAAGATAAATTACTAGAAAAAAGAGCGTATGCCATCTAGGAATTTTGGGATGAATTAATATTAAATTTAACAAAAGAAAAGATAGGAGTCCATATGCAGTTGGCAGACTGAAATTGAATAATGTAAAAGTAACAATTTATTTAAATGAGAGGACTGAAGTGTCCGACGTTAAATTCAGTTCTATAATAAGTAAAAATGATAATTAAAATTTCATACTAGGTTTAAAGAATATTTCAATCATTTAAAAACCGGTAATCCTGATCAATCTAGCGTAGCACAACATATGTTTATTAACAATCATAAAATTGACAATTCTAATATACAATTATTAAAACATGTTGATAATAATATATATTTAGACGCACACGAGAGTTTGATAGTACGTAAATTTAAAGATAAATTGATGAACGCAGACCTAGGTCCCATTCCAAATTCTAAATTATATGAGCTAAGACAGTTACTTTGTTTAATCTTAGTTACGCAATTAAGTATCCACTCCTCTCCCTATATAATCCGAGTCCTCTCCCTTATTCCTCAGAGCAGTTTTGACCTCTGGCATGGTTTACATGCTGAGTAATCCTAATTTATCTGTCTTATTATTTTGTAGTTTCTGCTGATGATGAGAACGTAGTTCTCAAAATACATGTATAGTTTTTTAAAAGTTATTGTTAAGGTTAAGGGGGTTTTCTCTTTTAGTTGTAAGTAAAAATAACATGAAATAGGGTATATTCCAAAAATAACTAATTTTAACCGTGGTTAACCAAATGTGTTCCAATAATATCAAATGGTAAAAATTGTACATTTATGAAACATGGTTCCGGTTAAAATGGTTACAACCGAAGCGTACCAACGCAATCATGATTTTTCCTCGGTTTTGCCGGTTAACATCTTCTGTCCTTTTTCATAAGATGTCAGATTTTATAGGTTAGTGTGGTTAGATACTATTTATTGACTCTTTGATGTTTGCATCTATTTTTTACTGTTTACATTGTACGTGTTTTAATTTTCTACTCCATAATTTAGGATTATGAAAGACGATAGACGTAATGTTTTGAAAGAAAATTTTAGGGTCTCCGCGAATCACCCGCGAATGAAACCGAAGTGTTTCAATAATAATAGTCACGTGACTAGAACCAGTCGGTAACCGAAACCATGGTTTTGGTTATTATATTTTATTTTTGGAATATACCCTTAGTATCATATATATCACCATAGTCCTTTTATTTTGCTTTAAACGTGAAAATACACCACGTACAAGGGTATGCCGAAACGTCAGTTTTGTAAGAATAATTGTTAATACTCTATATATTTGAAATTTTAATGTCAAAATTACAATCCTACAACAAAATTAACAAATAACAGAAATCAGAAGTGTGATATTTTGCATGTTGAAACGAATGCAACTGTCCCGATTAATTCTTGAGTCTTGCTTCACATAATATATCAAATGCCTACCCACGTTTGGCCTATTTACAATAGCATCACCAAGTCTCCATTCCACTGTCAGTTGCACCAACTGCTTTCGCCTATTGATTCAACCTTGGCGACTCAAAAATTAAAATTCCTACAGTGCTCCACCCTTACAACACGGACCTATCTCCCAGTGGCGTGGTTATGGTTGCCACGCGGACCAGGGGGCATCAAGGACGCAAACACTTTCAACAGTTCAAGATCCTTGTTTTTGTTTATTTGTTTATGGCAACCTTCACTTGACAACTTGAAATTTTTATTTCCTGATTCTTACACGTGGAGTACCTACTAACGGTTGTTGTAGAAAGAATTTCAGAATGTATTAGAAATTTGACATGACATGAATTTTTATTTGTAGAAATTTTTATTTGTTAGGTTAACTAACTAAAATGCAGTGCTCGTTTGTGTAATGATATTGGCATAGTTCACTACGGAGAGATATGGTGCTGGGCTCCAACGTCAAATCTTCGACAAGGGACCATTTTTTGGTTAACTTCCATAAGCTCAACTACTCCGGTTATTACGCATTATTATTATTATTATTATTATTATTATTATTATTATTATTATTATTATTTTAGGTAGAGTATATTTCCTTGTTTCCTGTTTTGTAGCAGTAGATTACTTCTTATTTTTCATTTTAAATAATTTAGTTAGTAATTGTTAGGTTATGTTCACAGTTAAAAAAAAATACAAAATTGAACCATGTGCCTTGTTCTTATTATATCCAGTGTGATCCTTATAATAAAAACGGGTACATTTTTACAAATAAAAGAATATGTTCTGGCCAGCACAATACCTCTCGACAAATAATTCTAATTATGATAGAAAAAGTTCCTTGACTGGATATATTGATGAGGTAATAAAAATTTCTGGATTGCAGTCACAAAATTTTATTTTAAATTCTCGGGTCGACCGGTTTCGAGCTCCACATGAGCCTTCCTCAGGAGATTAAAAAAAATTATTATTTTTTTTTTTTTTACTTTACTTTACTTAAGTAGATCCATGGGTGTGGTTCACGTAGAACATTTGTTCTTAGTTTTTATAAAAGTTTTATATAATTTATTTTATTTATTTTTTATCTTGTGACGAAATCCATGTGCTTTATGTTGCACTTACGTTTTCATTTTTTTGCCATGTATCTAAAATTTTCTTAATTCTCATCTCCTGAGGAAGGCTCATGTGGAGCTCGAAACCGGTCGACCCGAGAAATTAAAATAAAATTTTGTGACTGCAATCCAGAAATTTTTATTACCTCAATTCTAATTATATTTATTCTTTCATTCTGTAAGGAATCTTGTCCTTCTCTTCTAAAATGTTCAACATTGTTGCAATTTATTGACAGGATTTGCAGTATTTCTTAAGGATATATGTATGTACTCTATTACTATAATATTTAATTAATTACTCAATAAGAAATATTAAATGTAAGTATTTCCCAGGAAAAGCTTTCAATAATGTCAGTAAAATTGTTGATTTTTGACACTGACTTTTATCTGTCAATTACAAACAATTGAATTTGACAACTGGTTTCCTTGGTATAGTTTGGACTGTGCGATTTATTGCTACAGATTATGCTATATATTATATTTTCTTTATCTCTAAATCAATAGAAGATATAATAAAATTTTTAAGTGTATTAGATAGAGAATTTTATGTTCTTCAATATTTGTAACAAAAATAATATCTCGAAGATTTTTTTAAGAAACTAATAGTTCCGGTTGTGTCCTTAAAACGTGCTTATTCCAATCCAATACCTCTCTTAAGGAGAGATAAATAATTAGTTTGTAGGAAAAAAGTTTGGTTTCAAGTTTATAAATTCTTTATTTACTGTACTTAATAAGAGTCGACTTTCAAGTTCCATCTGCTTCTTTTTTTCACTGAAATAGTGTATAATAAATATAATTATATTCCTTGTCATCATTTAATCTAAAAGCAATTTGATTACTACCTCTTTCTTGTATTGATTACAATAATTAAACCATTTCCTAATTATTTCCTTATGTTCTTGACCTTAGTTTTCAAAACCTACATTCCTATGACCCCCTACATTATCTGTACACACCTCATTTAAGTTTTCATCATCTCTTCATGGCACATTACATTGAAAAAATTCGCGAACCGTTAGCATCTGACATTTGGCGCATGCGTAACAGTCTGCGATTGCGCAGTAGTCTCACCGTTGTAATACTTACTAAGAGCGCGATGTAATTAAACTTTTTAAATTGTGAAAGTGTCAGCGTGTTGTCTGAACGGCCAGGGAAAGTAAGCTAAGACTTGTCAACAGTGTGGCGAAAGTCTAACAGGTGGAATAGCAATAGAAGAGAAGAGAATAGTATCACAAAATGAGAACTGTACGGATTAGATGACAGTAGAGGTTATGATAATGGTAGTTTGTAGCTAGGTTCATAGCAAACTAGCGCTATGACAGCGTACACTTCGGGTATTTTCGCTACTTAATTAATGCCCGGCTAACAGAGAGACAAAAAACCAGACAACCGCTAATCGTAAACAAGTGAGCGACGTGATACGCTTGAAGATGAGCGCCGATTGTTAAGTATTTCGGGTGTGTCATGTAGGTATATTGCGTCACAATCAGTTCACGGTATAAATATGGTTTCATCAATGTCACTGCTGTTGTCAAAAGTAAGACAGTTGAAATACTACGTGAATCATGTTGGTATTTAAAGAAAAGTGACTAAAGATGTCAAATACGTGGGAGGCATGTTTCCCAAATTATTCTTACCTAATTTTATAACCACGAGAAATGTATTGCAAAATTTATCGTAGGAAGACGTTCATAATACAAAAACAATAATAAAAATGTATATTTAAATTCCAGAATCTAAATTTTACTATTTTGAAATTTGTATAATTACAAATATTAAAGATCATAGGATTCCAATACATTGAACATTTTTGTTATATTTTTATACATTAGAGATAGAGACTCATAAATATATAAAATAATCCGTTACAATCAAATAATGTTACTACCAAGTTTACCTATATCTCTACCTACTTTTGAATTATTGCCCCAAAAGTCAATATACCCCACATTTAGATAAAAACTTTAAAATTTTCAAAAATCTAATTTTTATGAATCTAGATACTTCGCAATGCGCTGATCGCAGGTCGGTATCTCTTTTCGTTCGAGATATTTAAATTCAAAGTTTTGTTCAAAACTGTCCATTTTTGGGTTGTAACCCAAAAATGGGTCGAGATATGAATTTGGCGACACGACCATTCGATTCTACGGGCAAAATTACGTAAGTGTACCAATTTTCATAATTTTTGAACACCGCATACAATCTCTAAAGCAAAATAACTGAAAATGGCCAAAAATCGCAAAAATCTTACGATTTTTCAGATTTTGGCCATATCCAGGTGTTTTCAAACTTTTATTCATAAAAGATGAACCGATTGGACAAAAATTATGAAAATTGGTACACTTATGTAATTTTGCCCGTAGAATCGAATGGTCGTGTCGCCAAATACATATCTCAACAAATTTTTGGGTTACTACCCAAAAATGGGCAGTTTTGAGAAAAACTTTGAATCTAAATATCTCGAGAACGAAAAGAGATATCGGCCTGCGGTTTCAAAATCTGGAATCAGTATGTAGATACATAAAAAATAGATTTTTGAAAATTTTGAAGTTTTTATCTAAATATGGGGTATATTCACAAAATGGGTAGATATATAAACTTGGTAGTAATATTATATGCTTGTAAAGACAATAAATTTTACGTAAGTGTACGCATTTTTAGAGTAATGTATCTAATAGCCCAAATAACTCCATGGAAAATTAAAAAATTTAAATGTTTGTAATTGACAGAAAAATGTGAGTTTTCAGTGTTAAAAATCCGTTTTCATTACTGAAAGCTTTTTCTGGGAAGTACATTTAATATTTCTTATTTTATTATTAATTAAATATTTAAAATTATAGGTACATATATACATACCTATTCGCGATGCCAGTTTAGACGTCAGCGCCGCTAGTGACTAAATAGTGAACTTCTTTGGTGGGTGTTGAGATCTGTCAATCTCGTGTTTACTTTGTCATATTTTTGTGTAATTTCGCTTTATTTTTTAATTTTTATATAAACATAGGTTTATAATAATAATATAATAACAACGATGTTATTGAATATTCAATTAAACTGAAATGATATAAAAATATCACAATGAAATTGTTACATAACCTTGTAAGTATTACCTACTATAAAAGTTCCAATACCAATACTAGATAGATGAAAACGATGCTTATATACAAAAGTATTGTATATTCTTATCGCAAAACACTTAAATTAATAACAATAACACAAATATAAGAGAAATTACGCAAAAATATTACAAAGTAAACAAGAGATTGACAGATGTCAATACCCTCCAAGCAAGTTCACTAGCGGCTCTGACGTCTAAACTTGCATCGCGAATATACACATCAGAAATACTGCCAAACTCGTCAATGAATTTGAAGAATCTCGAACATTTAGAAGAATAGGAGGAAACTTATTATAGAATGAATTAAAAATATAAAAAAATATATTAATAATTAAATTTTTTGTGTATGTACCAGAAATGTTAAAACACAATGGCTGGTAGTGCGAGCTCGGTTTTAACTAAAACGCTGTTTTAAGAAACGTCAAATTCAAATTTCAATATTTAATTTCACCCTTATGGGGTCCCGTGGCCGCGTGCCTGAGTGTCAGGTCGTGAACCTGGGGGAACCGGGTTCGATCCCGACTGACGCCAAATATTTCCAATTTTAAATGGCACAAAAGTGACCCCTGTGGTGCACTCTCCACGCCAGCTATGAGTGCCCGTGAGGTGACGCCTGGTAAGCGCTCACACGGTAAAATATATCGTCATCATTACCGATGTCTACATGTGTTGTAGATACTGGCACACCCAGAAATGGGTAATATGCCGTGATGATATATTTATTTATTTATTTATGTTTAAAGAACGATTTTTTAAATATATATGTTTGAATACACACAATCTTCTGCTTTAAAATCATATTTTGATAAATTAGATATTATTTATTATTGTTATTAAATGATGAAATTTGACATTTGTTAAAACAATATTTTAGTTAAAACCGAGCTCGCAATACCAGCCAATATGTACTTATATAGCCTAATATGGAAATGACGAGAGGTCTTGTGTTAGCCACAACAGATTTTTGGTTTTTGTAATTAAATTTATTATGGATATATATAGTTTAATAGGCGTACAAGGAAGTTATGTTTTTTTTTTTATCTTTTAGTAATGAAACAAAAAACTTGTCCATGATTGCGGGTTTACTCATTACAGTTGTACCATTCACCATGATACTTGCAATCTTTGTGTGTTTTCCTTCCCACAATTTAATTCCCATTGCATTATCTGATCTGAATTATCAGTCATCAAGTCGTTAATTAAATGTTCACGTCCACATTCACACGTGCATCGCGAGCCCGATTCGTGACCTATTTCCTCGCCGGCCGGCAGCTAACGGGACACCGGCAAACGGCAACTTGCGTAGCCATTTTACCAGCGGTACTACTTGTAACTTACCGTAAGCACTTGCCTTCCGTCTCTTCTGTGCTGTTCCTACCTAGTTCCAACTCTTTTCATCAACTTAACCTCAATTCTACATTCGTGAGCCGTGTCCGCCTTGCGGATTGTTTATATGTTGTTTATGGTTGCTGAGGAATGTTTGACACTTCATTCACTCTCGTACTGCACTTGTTTTAAAGATAAATAAATAGTAGTAAAGCAATTGGGTTAATAGCCTGGTAGTACTGTGATATATGCTACTAAACGAACATAAATATACATATCCCTACAGGTGAATACGAAATTCGTGACAAGCGTTTTACATTGGAAAGCAGTTTTCCAAATATATTTTTTGTCCGAGCGGGTTTTTTTTAAATGTTTATCGATAGGATTTCCAAGGCAGTAAGCTTTATTTACAAATTAATGATCGGTAAGTGATATGAATCACAGAACAGGAGGCGAAGGCGATAAGTACATAAAAACAACGATCAAAGCTTACTTTGTGGCCAGCACAAGACCTCTCGCCATTTCCATATTAGGCTATGTAAGTATTATACATATTTGACATTTCTGACACACACTATAACACATATCTTTATATATTTTTATATTTTTTAATTCATTCTATTCACTCTTATAGCCGAGACAGACGACAAAAATTAATGATCATTAACGGTTAGATATAGTATGCGCACGTGAACTTGAGATTATTGACATATGTCAAAATTGCGTCTATTAACAAACCAAAAAATATTGAATGTACTAAGCACGTACTACTTATTGTATTTTACTCGTACAGTACAAAACAATAAGTAACACTTACTTACTACAGTCAATATTTTCTGGTTTGTTATTAGACGCAATTTTGACATCTGTCAATAGTCTCAAGTTCACGTGCGCATACTATATGTAACCGTTGATGATCATTAATTTTTGTCGCCTGTCTCAGGTATTATTCTTCTAATGTTCGAGATTCTTCCAATTCATTGATGAGATTGGCGGTATTTCTGAAGGGTATAGGTAATATATGTATCTATAATTATAAATATTTAATTAATAATAAAATAATAAATTTTAAATGTACTTCCCAGAAAAAGTCTTCAGTAATGTTTTTGGCTTTATGACACATTACTTCTGGTTGTCCAATTGTTACCAAAATCTAATCAGATCTTCCCAGGAATGTCAGATTGAGAAAACTGCAGTTAAATATTTTTTAAGTCTTATAGTATTTGAGAAACCGTGGTTCCAATATCCACACATACACACACACTGACATCATCGTAAAAAAATCTGATGTGGCCAACACAAAACCTCCCGCTATTTAATTTTTACATACATACATACGTACATAAAATCACGCAATTCCCACTTACGGGGTTAGCAAATACCCGGAAACAATAGTAACAATAAGAAAAGGGATAAGAGTAAGAGCTGAGCTGACTCACTTCACTCTTTAACAACATTCTTCTTTCGCCTTGTCCACAATCATCATAGCATTCATACATAAGAACATATTAAAGTGACCGATATACTGTAGCGAATAACCCCATCCGGACCACAGTAATAGTTACGCAACAATCTTCCTTCGCCACACTTTCCTACCCATTTTTATTAATTTAAATACATACTTACGTATTTACTAACGCTGCAAACTGTTCCAATGCATAAAACTATTGATTTATTTACTATTTTCTTTTTAAAATGTCACTATTATTAATTTGAAGTGATTAGTTTTTTGACAGTGACATTTACTGTCAGTTACATTCATTTGAAATATGCACTGTGTAACAAAAGAATTGTTTTTCTTAGGCTTCGGGACTAATAAAAAAAATTATTTTTAAATTTATCTGCAAAATATATAGAAAAAGTATTAATGTTTTCTTGTAGAAAATTCAATAATCTTTAATTTTCATAAGACATAAAATGCGAAAAAATGGCATTTAATGATATTTTTTGAAGAAAAACCATTATGAGCTTCAGGTAAAGTGCCATTTCCGGTTATCCGATTTACACCAAAATCTAATGGCTTCTTTTCATATTAGAATAGGATAGAAATACAAGGTTTCAGAATTTTTTGAATGATGGTATTTGAGTTAGAGTGAAGACAAAATCCCTACACATACACACACACACACACATACATACATACATACATACACACACACATACACACATACAGACATCATCGTGAAAATGTTAAAATTGGATTCTAGGGACCTTAAAACGTGGTCATTTACTAAAATCTCGATACGTGATTTTTAGCACGATCCCTATACCTCCCTTACCAAGGGTAGCGGGAGGTAAAAATCTGATGTGGCCAACACAAAACTTCCCGCTATTGAATTTTTATTAATTTAAATACATACTTACAAATTTACTACCGCTGCAAACTGTTCCATTGCAGAAAACTATTGCTTTATTTACTATTTTCTTTTTAAAATGTCACTATTATTAATTTGAAGTGATTAGTTTTTTGACAGTGACATTAACTGTCAGTTACATTCATTTGAAATATGAACTGTGTAACAAACGAATTATTGTCTTTATCTCAGGCTTCGCGATTAATAAAAAAAAATTATTTTTAAATTTATGTGTAAAATATATAGAAAAAGTATTAATGTATTCCAGTAGAAAATTCAATAATCTTTAATTTTCATAAGACATAAAATGCGAAAAAATGGCATTTAATGGTATTTTTTGAAGAAAAACCATTATGAGCTTCAGGTAAAGTGCCATTTCCGGTTATCCGATTTACACCAAAATCTAATGGCTTCTATTCATATTAGAATGGGATGGAAATACAAAGTTTCAGAATTTTCTGAATGATAGTATTTGAGTTAGAGTGAAGACAAAATCCCTACACATACACACACACATACACACATACACACACACATACACACACACATACACACATACACACATACAGACATCATCGTGAAAATGTTAAAAATGGATTCTAGGGAACTTAAAACGTGGTCATTTACTAAAATCTCGATATGAGATTTTTAGCACGATCCCTATACCTCCCTTACCAAGGGTAGCGGGAGGTAAAAATCTGATGTGGCCAACACAAAACTTCCCGCTATTTAATTTTTATTAATTTAAATACATACCTACGTATTTACTAACGCTGCAAACTGTTCCATTGCATAAAACTATTGCTTTATTTACTATTTTCTTTTTAAAATGTCACCATTATTAATTTGAAGTGATAAGTTTTTTGACAGTGACATTTTCTGTCCAAAGGAATTGTGTTTATCTTAGGGTTCGGGAAATATTTTTAAATTTATCTGTAAAATATATAGAAAAAGTATTAATGTATTCCTGTAGAAAATTCAATAATCTTTAATTTTCATAACGACAAAATGCGAAAATATGGCATTTAATGGTATTTTTTGAAGAAAAACCATTATGAGCTTCAGGTAAAGTGCCATTTCCGGTTATCCGATTTACACCAAAATCTAATGGCTTCTTTTCATATTAGAATAGGGTATAAATAAAAGGTTTCAGAATTTTCTGAATGATAGTATTTGAGTTAGAGCGAAGACAAAATCCCTACACATACACACACACACACACACACACACACACACACACACACACACACACATACATACAGACATTATCGTGAAAATGTTAAAATTGGATTCTAGGGACCTTAAAACGTGATCATTTACTAAAATCCCGACACGTGATTTTTAGCACGATTCCTATACCTCCCTTACCAAGGATAGAGGGAGGTAAAAAGTTATAATAAAAGTTTTCAATTCGCAGGGTACAAAGGGTATGTTTTTGCATTCACGCACTTATTTTCGTTCATATGATGTAAATTGTTGAAATCAAGGAACTTCGGCCATTATTTTATCTACAAACTTTGCATTCACTTTAAATTCTATATTGAAACTTTTTGGACGTTACTTACAAGAAAGATATACAACAATCTGTAGCAGCAACAAAATGAAAACAATTAAGGAAAAGGATTTTTCAAAAGGTACGCAAAATAAGTTTTAAAACTCGCCAAAGGCTCCTGAAGCAAATCAGAACTAAACTTCGTCGTATAGAAGAAAGCGAGCGGCAAGGTCTATATTAAATATGAATGTTAAAGTTAAAGCTTAAGCTATGTTAATTGTTGTAGTAATAAGCAAATTCAATATACTTTTCTTAAATCATAGTATCGTCCATTCATTTTTTTCCGTAAACTTATGTGACATGTTATATCGAGCGTCATAAAGGGTTTATTTATTTAAATAGAACTATTAGTGTCAAAGCATATCCTTCTTATTAATGAGGCATAAAATCCGCCGACGTTAACGGTACGCAAATTCCCACCACTCCTTAATTCATATTGAGTCCAAGCATCCACTTATGTATGTATTGACGCGAGAGTACGTCGTATGTTGCATCCACCCAGTCCCGACATTATGACATGACCCCGATCCCTGGGTCGCACGCTGCGATGCGCGCTTGTCTCCCCACTGGGCTGTGACGTCACGCGGTCCTGCTGATGGCGTCAGCGTTGATGCTGATGCAAGCCTAGCGATCGTCAGCTGGTTGAGAACGCGTGGGCATGGTAACGCAAACCAACGCACCCTGTGATGAGAGAAATACATCGTGGGATGTTATAGACATTTTATCAACCCTGTGTGGGTTTTGAAGGTGCAACCGAGGGTGGAAAGACGTCAGTATGGATTCAAATTATGGAATCTTTACCCAACGGTGCTCAAAATTAAGGTACACTTCATTGAACTTAAGCCGGGTTTATGCAGCAATATCATAATCATGTCATAGTTGTAGTCAGTGTTTGATGGAGGAAATTCCAAAAACTGAATTTTCGTTATTTTTGTAAATTGGTTCCAATGAATGAAGGTACGTATACCTTCCCGAAGTTTGTTATTAAAAGCAATTGAGTATCATTAAAACTAGTTTCTACTAATGCTTCATATTAAATAATTTAATGCAACTAATATCTTCCGACTTTAGTTTTATTCTGCAGGAATGTTGTTAGTACTGGCTGTATTCAACGAAGGCTGTATGGCTTGCGAAAACAAATGCCTCGAGCTCATGTGGTGGAAACAATGGAAGGCCGCTTGGCAATGATTGTGCTTTGTTTCTCGGTGATGGTTTTGTTTTCCTGCAGCGGAAAGGACCAGACCAACAAGCTTCCTTTCTCCAACTTTCATTTGGATTTGGGCATTCTAATTTAAATTTACTTTCGTTAGCGATGGTTTGGTTTAATTCGTGAGCTATGGATGTGGGTTAGCCGACGCTTGCGAGTGTAAGCGGGGTTTTCTTGAGTGAGATGTTACGTCAAACTGTAATTAAAATGTGACGTGAGGATTCGTTGAAGATGATTAAAGTTTAATAGCAGATATGAATATGGACGATTAACATGAACACGCTTTCACACCATGTGACGTCAACAAGGAATTCAATTTATTTATTATATTTAACATTTTACTTTTGTTCAAATATATTTGATTATTTGATTTGATTTAAAAATGGTTCACATTTTATATCGACCTACAAACAAAAATATTCCTAACTACACTACTGAGAAGTTAGTAACTTTTAAATATAACTAGATAAAAATCTATTGTGGCCAGCACAAAACCTTCCGTCAATTCGATGTATTTTGTACAAATCCCATACCAAAAGGTCCTTGGAAGAGATTCTATATAATATCATGTAAAATCAAACACGAACACATACTATTTCTATTCTATAAATCCAATAAAATTATAACATAAACATACACTAAGTAAAATGCACTTGACACTTCTTCTTATTCTTCAGTTTCCCCTATTTTATTAGAGGTAGCTGTTTCCTCTTTTCTTCCACTCATTCCTGTCCAACACATCTTTTTGACACAGGCATTCCTTTCAGTCTTCTGCGATACAGTCCTTCCATCTTCTCTTTGGCCTTTTTCTGCGTGTCACTTGCGAGGAGCACTATGACATACCAATTTTGTGATCCTACACTTTCCATATTTGGTTTTGCACTTGCAACTGACATCTGTCAATTAGAATTTTTTTAATATATCAGCATCAGCTGTTTCCATGATAAATAGCAAAGCTGACTAATTTTTGAAAATTAATTTCTTTATAATGCTTTAAATCTACATCTATTGAATATGAAGGAAAATGTATAATCAAACTGATAGAGAAGAATATTTTCTTTAATATGTATAATAACAAAATGTCAAAAAACAATATTTAACTGCGTTTTTTTTAAGAAAAACTGTTTAAAACTTCAAATAAGGGTACTTCCGGTGGATCAATTATAACCAAAATCTAATCATATGGATGTACAGAAGAGGAATACGAAAGAATTATAATTTTTAGAATTGTAGTACTGGAGTTATCGTCGGAGAAAAATTTCTCACACACGGACATACATACACACACACGGATACCCACACACACATACATACATACATACATACATACATACATACATACATACAGACATCATCTTAAAAATAGTAAATTCGTATTGTAGGAACCCTAAAACGTGCTTATTCATTAAAAACTCACCACCGAATTTTTTGACCAAAGACAATACCTTCCTTACCTAAAGGTGACGGAAGGTAAAAAATCAGTTGTGGCTAGCACAAGACCTCTCGCCATTTCTACATTAGGCTATATAAGTATGTACACAATGTATTTAACATTTGTGATACACACACAAAAATTCTAATTACCTTTATTATTAAAATATTTTATGGTTTTTAATTTATTCTATACATGTTTCCTTCTACTCTTCTAAATGTTCGAGATTCTTCAAATTCATTGACGAGATTGGCGGTATTTCTGATTCGTATATGTAATATTTATGTATCTATAATTTTAAATATTTAATTAATAATAAAATAAAAAATATTAAATGTATTGTCCCACAAAAATCCCTTCAGTAATCTATTTGGCTTTATGACTGCGGATTATTATATATATTTATAATTTCTAAATCTGTAGAAGATATGATAAAAATGTTCAATGTATAATGTATCGGATAGAGAATTTTATATTCTTTAATATTTGTAATAACACAAATTTCCAAAAATACAATATTTAGAAGATTTTTTGTAAGAAACTACTACTTCTATTATTTCCGGTTGTCCAATTGATACCAAAACCTTTTCAGCTCTTTCCATTCATGTCAGATTGAGGAATATGTAGTTAAATTGGTCTTTAGTCTTATAGAATTTGAGAAACGTCGCTCTAACATTCAGACATCAATGTAAAAATGTTAAAATCAGATTCTAGTGACCTTACAATGTGCTTATTCATTAAAATCTGAATGTGCAATTTTTAGCATGAATCCAATACCCTTATTAGCGAGAGGTAAAAATTCGACAAGGTACTAAAAACTATATTAATATGGAAAAAAATCATATTGTGTAGTTTTTAATTCTGAACAAGTTTTGTATTTACAACTTTCGTCCGAGATTAATAGGTAATTACAGCAAAAAATAATATTGTATTTCCAATATAACAGGTTTCATGTCGATGTAAATTGTTCTTATGGTTACCAATTTCTATTTTCCCTGTTGACGCATTTGAAGAACAAAAACAATCATAAACAAACTCAAAAAAACACCATAGCAACAAAACATCTATGAAACATAACACTTACAAAGTATTTAGCTCTGTAAGTAGGTTAGAGCGTTTGCAGAAGAATTAGTATTATAAAACTAGAAATAATCCAAGTGAATGAACAAAGTTATCGCAAAGGCGTTGCAATGCAATCTGTTGTGGGATTGTTGTTACTCCAGCATTCTATAAGTGAATGCGAGCTGACCTAGTTACATTGTTTGTTTAGTGTATTTAGTTCCAGTAGCACATGTAGCTAGCTTCATCGGGATGTAAACACTAATGTGAACTTGGCGACTAGTGAATTAATTTCGGAAATGAATTCATAATATGTATCTGACATCGAGGCTTCATATCCCACTTCTGATGTAATATACTATTATATCATAGTTTGTTGAATTCTAATATCTAGTTTCCGCGACACAAGTGTTCGAAAAATCTAAGGCTTTGTCGTGTCCGATGTTGCATTTATCACCCTAATATCTAAATCCTAAATTTATATGCCCTAAATCTAGTGATTATTTAAGATTTTCGGAATTAGATTTTAGGGCGTTGCAGGAGCACACCTTGTCTTGAAGTTGACACACACTAATTAAACAAATTATGTTTGTTGCTAAAATTTTCAAAACGTCAAATTTACTGTCAAAGAATGGCAACACTTTAGAATAACAAAAATGAATTATACAATTCGATTCAATTTGATGCTTTAGAGTAAATGTTAATATTATTTTTCATAAAATAGAAGCCAAGATGCTATTCTTTGTCAGTAAATTTGACGTTTTGTACAAATTATAGCAACGAATATGATTTGTTTAAATTGTGCGCGTCAATGTCAAGGCATAGTGAGCTCCTGCAAAACCCTAAAATCTACTTCCTAAAATCCGAAATATTAGCAATATTTAGGCCATATAAATTTAGGATTTAGATATTAGGGTGATAAAAGTGCAACATCGGACACAGCCTTAAACATAAGGCATAAACACAAGGATTTGCAAAAGTTAAATATTTTACACAAATATAAGCACATACATAACAAATGTCATTTGAGCTGACAATTTACAATCTGATAATTAGGATGATTGTTGCGTAACTATTATTGTGGTCCGGATGCGGTTATTCGCTACCGAAAATTGGTCACATTAATATGTTCTTGTATGAATGTTATGATGATTTTGGACAAGGCGAAAGAAGAATGTTTTTAAAGATTTAAGTGATTCAGTGGAGCTCTTACTTTCATCCCTTTTCTTATTGTTTTCGGGTTTTTGCTAACCCACTAAGTGGGAAACGCGTGATTTTATGTATGTATGTATGTATGTATGTATGTATTTACGATCTGGCAAAAGGACTTCGATTTAAATATAATTTTAAAAAGCTGTCTTAAAAAAAAGGTTCGCACATATATGATTGTGTACAGTGCTTTAGAAGGTATGAAGTTGCTATTATTGCTAGTTAATTATAAATATATTAAGTGACACTTGAAAATTTGGTACGCATTTTCACCAATCAGAACGCTAGAATCGTAAACCCTATCTTACTCCCAACTACATTCATATCTGGAATACAGTAAGAATTAAAATGATTGAATTTCATTATAAAATTCCCTGATGTTGGTCGACTGGGTAAAAAAACAGTATTGATGTATTTTAGTCAATGATACGTAGCGGCTTTTTGTTGTATAGAAAAATCCCAGTGCAATTATAAAATAAGTATCCCAACAAAAAACGTTTAGTAGAAAAATACAATTTGCAGTAACAAGAAACACAATTACAAAATATGAAATTATAAAACAGCAACTAGAAAGGAAATTGGACGTGGTCCACTGGTCAAATTAGTCGGTGAAAAGCAAAAACCCGAATTTTGTGTGCTCTTTAATTTGTATGCTACAAAGCATACAGAACTAACGGTTTCTCTAGGCTAGGGAACTAACTTGCCAAAGCAATGCCCAGCATAATTACTGAGAAGAAGACTAAGATAATGTAATGAAATGTCGTTAAACCAAATTGATTTAGGTAATACAGAGTGATAAAAAAACTGATCCAGTTGGCAATAATAAAAAACCTGTTGTGGCCAGCACAAGACCTCTCGCCATTTCCATATTAAGCTATATAAGTTTTGTACATATTTCACATTTCTGATACAAAAACACATACAGAGAATTTATTTTAAAATGCAACATTATAGTTCATCACTTCCATGGTTACTCACTATTGTCAAAAAATAACAGCAATGTAATATTTGTCCATTTTAAAATGCAACATTTTAAATAGTATTGCAGCACAGGAGATACCTCCAAAACACATCACAAATGGTGTCAATTCTTATTACGACCGACTAGAATATTGCCTCAGAGTGATTGGGGGTATTTTTTTAACATTTATTACATGAAAGTTATGAATTTTTGTAAGCTAAAGTTTGTTAAGATGTACAACATTCATGTTTTGATTATTTGTTAATCGTCTGTAGGCTAATTTATTGGAAATTAGTTTTGATAATACAAAACTACAAATTTTGTATGTTGCATTTTAAAATGGACAAATATTACATTGCTGTCATTTTTGGACAATAGTGAGTAACCATGGAAGTGATTCGCCATATGTTGCATGTTAAAATAAATTCCCTGTATCTTCTTTATATATTTTTTTAATCATTCTATTCACTCTTTTTCTTCTAATGTTCGATATTCTTCCAATTCATTGATGAGATTGGCGGTATTTCTGAAGGGTACATGTAATATATGTATCTATAATTATAAATATTTAATTAATAATAAAATAAGAAATATTAAATGTAATTCCCAGAAAAAGTCTTCAGTAATGTCTCTGGCTTTTTGACACTCACATTTATCTGTCAATTACAAACATTTAAATTTTTCTACTTGTTTTCAATGTGCTGCGAGATTAATTTACAACTTATTATTTTATAAATTTATATGTCCTATCTTTAACTCCATAAAAAATATAATAAAAAAATTAAATGTATCGGATAGAGATTTTTATATTCTTTAATATTAGCAATAACAGAAATTTTCAAAAAATAATATTTAGAAGATTTTTTTAAAGAAACTATTATTTCCGGTTGTCCAATTGTTACCAAAATCTAATCAGCTCTTCCCAGGAATGTCAGATTGAGGAAACTGCGGTTAAATATTTTTTGTTTTATAGTATTTGAGAAACCGTGGTTCCAACATCCACACACACGGACATCGTCGTAAAAATGTTATAATCGGATTATAGGGACCTTAAAAAGTGCTTATCCACTAAAATCTGGATATGCGATTTTTAGCATGATTCCAATACCTCTCTTAGCGAGAGGTAAAAATTACTTGAAATTGGTAATACTGACACAAAAATTTATTTCCTGTTGGTAATAGTGGGATATTTAATTTGAGTATATTTACATTTTTTTATTAAAACGGTTGTTATTTCCCTTACCCACGTATTTTTATTTCTTACATTACCCATAAGAAATAATTTAAAAGCATTTCAATAACTAAAAATCCTATTAGCTGTCAGGCCCCGCCTCTGCCATAACCTATTTGTATTTATTTTCAAAATTATGTCAAATAGTATTTCCGTTTACACCTGCATCATTTCTTTTTGATCACTCTGTACAATATTGTATTCCTTGTAAAACAGATTGTAAGTAGATATCCTGTAGTTATCAATTAATAATTTCTATTTTTTAGCTATTGGTTTTATTCCTAAGCTAACGGTGTCCCTCATTTACTATTGCCTTTGCCAAAAGCATAATTGCTGGGTAGAACCTTGCCTTGCCTTGAGAAGAATATGATTAATTTGTTTATGAAATAGAGTCTGCCTTACGGAAACACTGACCGGTTTAGTAATTATGAAGCAATTTCAAGAAGAATACGGAACGGATAGGTACCCGGAATTTTAGCTGAATGTTTGATAGAATTCTGACGAGCAGTCATTACATTGTATGAAATTCCTAGAAGCGAAGATCGTTTCCAATTCTTAGAAAATGTAATCTACACAAAATATTGAGTAGATATTTTCAATCAGAATAAATCTATGTTTGTTTACTAAATATTTATTTATATGTATACGTCATTTTATATTTATTTAAATGTGTTTTTATTGTAATGTTTTCAAAACATTGAAGTTTAGAAATAGCTTTTTTATAAAGTTCTTGCAAAATATGTTGTTGAGCATTTTGTTTCTTTTGTTAGGTACTGAATTACGGGGATATTCATTTGTTTATTCCCTTGTAACCGTCTTGATTTAATTTTCAACAAAACTTGATTAATAATTATTGATTGAGAGTCTTTTGTTTTAAAGGGCCTAGCAATGAACTGCAACCAAATGAATTCAAAGCGGATTCCGTTAGCAACTTTGATTAGACCATTTTAATGGTGATTTGTTATTTAGGAAAAAATGCACAGGTTACTAGATGTATGCGAACATGTAAATTTTAGAGTTTTTTTATTTATCCGAATTTATTTAAAATGTAAAATTTTGGTTCGCACATCTTTTGGGCGCTTTTTTGTGGTCTTTTGAATGACGATGTTCAAATCATTGTTGGATTTCGAGTTATGAATTAGGTTATTGGGTAGATTATAAAATTTAAATATATTGTAGTATTATACATATTTATATCAGATGTCAGATATAAATAATTAAATTTAATGACAAATTTAACATATGTTAGGTTTAGAAAATGGTCCTTTTTGTAAAGTGGGCCCCAATGCACAGCGTTCAAATTAGGTGTAAAAACTGTCTTAGGCTATGTCCCATGTTCGCATTTTGGTATTTAGTAATTAGGTCTTCTTCATAGAAATACAACTCCGAATGGCACACTAATGACATCCATTGGTTTGTATGGCAACACTTTAGAACAACAAAAATTATGTTAATATTATTTTTCATAAAATACAAGCTAAAAAGCTATTGTTTGAGAATAAGTTTGACGTTTGGTACAAATTATAGCAACGAACATGATTTGTTTAACGGGGTCCTATACCATAGTCATATTTTAACTATCTTAAATAAGAAGACGGAAATATACATACATAAATTAATGAGTATTAGTGAAAAAAAATTCTTTAAATTCTAGGTCACAAACTATAAGCGATTGAAGATGATTACTAATTGGGTATGACGCGTTAGGTACTAAGAATTTGATTGGTCGCCTGATTTTAAAAAGGAGATTCGCGCGTCTGTAGCGGTCAGAAAGAAAAGAATATGAAATGTCCTGTTGGTCCATAAGCTAACAAAACATTTAACAACTTTGTGTTTGATGAATTTGTTTAATTATAACATCTAGTAATATTAACAATAATAATATATTTATAATTAAATCAATTTGTAATATTAATTAAATTAATAATAATATTAGTTAAATTAATATTGAAACTTCAAAACAGGCTAACACTGGCGCCATCCGTCGTCATGCTTTGTGTAATAATATTGTCAAACTGTTTCAATGTTCTATAATTTATTAGGAAAAAAGGTTATTATTTACGTTATTTATACTTAATAATAATTTCTTCATGAATATAACGTATAAGTTTTTATTTACAAACATTTCAGCTACGCAAACATGAAAAAAATTGTTCCCTCTATAACTAACAGTTTGTCGATCACTTGTTAGTACCTACTACGTCACGCACAAATTCTTAAACTTTAAAAATTCATATCTCGCTTATTACGTAAAATTTTTAATTCGCGTTTGCACTAAAATTCTTATTTTGTCCTGTTCTTACAGAAAAAATAAAGAAAAATGGTATAGGACCCCATTAATTAGCGTCAACTTCAAAGCATAGTGTGCTCCTGCAAAACCCTAAAATTTAATTCCTAAAATCCTAAATATTGACGTTATTTGCAGTATATAAGTTTAGGATTTAGATATTAGTGTGATAAAAGTGCCTAAGGTGTTTTCTAGACAAAGTACATCGTTTTAGGGTGTTTTGCCTGAAAATGGCACTTTAGCTGATTGACAAAGTAAACCATAAGAGTCCCTAAGCATCTTGTACACACTCAAAAACTGTATTATCTGTCATATTTCCTCAAACAACTAAATTATTGAAATACCCGGTATCTAATATTTGTACCCCAATCAGATGTAGCAAAACTTTCGTTTTAAATCCTGATACGTTCAAATCCGATATAAAAGCTGTTTAACAAGACATGTCTGACATTTGCTTCAGTCTTCAGAATGTGTTTTCAGGCGAAATACATAGTTTTAGATTGTGATGATTTAGAAAACTGTTCACTCTTCAATTTAAAGTTCAAAACGAAATAAAAAAATCCTCTGAGGAATTGGATCAATAGTGCATTTAATGAACAACATTCTTTGAAAGAATTCTGCAAAAATGAACATTCCTAACCGGTAATTATAGTTAAAGCGTAGAGCAAAATAAATCAATTTCAACATTCATTTGTAATGTCGCACTTTCTTTTGTTTTTATTGTTCTATTTCTTTTGTAATGCCATGCCTTGTCGGCATTGGTATTGTTTGAATAATGACAAGTTATATGTCAAATATGGAACCGCTGTTTATACGACAAAAAAGTACCTTTGACATGTCTGACTTATAATTACCATAACTCTTACGAAATATGAAAAAATATAACTTTGAATAAAATGTCTCGAGAAAGGTAAAAAATACATAGGGTGAACATATTTTACTGAAAACATTACGAAAATATTAGATAATAACTAAAAGTTTTAGCAATCTAAAAATAAATGAAACAAAGAAAACAAATAGAAAAAACTGAACCTTGTATCCAAAAATAACTATGAGAGAGGCAAACAATGTTGCAGATAACAATTTTTAATACTAGAATACTGTATCTAATCTAAAATTCATAGGCAATTTTCAGTAAATAGATAAATACATAATTACATACTAGTGCACCTGTTTGTAATAATTATTTATTGGTAACAATTTCTTGCCTTTACATTGTTGCATAAGATCCACTTACTTTACACACAGATCTATTCATTAAAATCTAGGACGTTTGGTTAGTCTAATTATAAACCACAACTGTGTTACGCTCGTTTTAGTTATTTTTGTGTTGCTTAGTAACTACTGAGGTAAACAACAAAAGCTAAATTTACTAGCAAAACACTGTTATCTTACAGCAAGTGAAGTGACCTTACTGTTCAATTCATAAATCTTAAATGTTACTCTCCTTCTCATTTGATAGACTGCAAATATTTACTACAAAAGGTTTATCGGCATTTTGATTTTTTATTTCATCGCGTTGGGGTCACTAATTTATAATGGATGCTCTGCCACTATAACTTAGGCGTTTAATATGGGGAAACAGTTTTTACATTCTATAACCTTTTGGTAAGACAGGTATTTGGTCAAAAAATTCGGTGGTAAGTTTTTAATAAATAAGAACGTTTGAGGGTCCCTAGAATATAATTTTACTAGTTTTACGATATCTGCATGTGTTTGTCTGTGTGACCAAAAATTCTCCAACTATAATTCCAATACTACAATTCCAAAAATTATAATTCTTTGGTATTCCTCTTTACATAAAAAGCTGATTAGATTTTGGTTATAATTGGTCAACCGGAAGTTTCCTTATTTGATGTTCTTAATAGTTGTTCTTGAAAAAAACGCAGTTAAATATCATTTTATGTGATTGTCAATATGTAAGAATATCTAAACGGTTTGATTATACATTTTCCTTCATATTAAATAGATATAGAGTTAAAGAATTATAAAGAGATTAACTTTCATAAATCAGCCAGCTTTGTTGTATTCAAGGAAACAGCTGATATATTCAAATAATTTTAAATGATAGATGTCAGTGTCAAGTGCATTTTACATAATGTATGTTTGTATTTTACTGGATTTATAGAATCTTTTCCAAGGAACTTTCAGTATGGAATTTGCAGAAAATAGCATATGTTCGCAAAACAATTTTATCGGATATATAGAATCTTTCCCAAGGAACTCTTGGTACGGGATTTGTACAAAATACATAGAATTTAACGGAAGTAATGCGCTGGCCACATCAGATTATTTCAAATATTATCTGTTCCATAAAATTTATGCCTTTGTTTCTTTTAAATGGAAATGAGACAATTTTTGCAACTATTGCTTTTACCTATACTCGCCGTCAAATAAATATGGACTGAAGCTCAATTTTTTCCTTTCTTCCCACCCTGTCCTTCGCCCTCCTGTGTTGCCGCTTCTTCATAACTTAGCATTTTCAACAAGACCAACGGAATAGGGTCCTATACCATAGTCATATTTTAACTATCTTAAATAAGAAGACGAAAATATACATAAATTAATGAGTATTAGTGAAAAAATTTTCTTTAAATATTGACTAGGTCACAAACTATAAGCGATTGAAGCTGATTACTAATTGGGTATGACGCGTTAGGTACTAAGAATTTGATTGGTCGCCTGATTTTAAAAAGGAGATTCGCGCGTCTGCAACGGTAACCTTTGAGTCACCTTTAAAAGAATATGAAATGTCATGTTGTTCTATAATCTAACAAAACATTTAGCAATTTTGTGTTTGATGAATTTATTTAATTATAACATCTAGTAATATTAACAACAATAATAATATATTTATAATTAAATCAATTTGTAATATTAATTAAATTAATTAATAATTAAAACAGCCAACACTAGCGCCATCCGTCGTCATTCTTTGTGTAATAATATTGTCAAACTTTTTCAATGTTCTATAATTTATTAGGAAAAAAATGCTTATTATTTACGTTATTTATACTTAATAATAATTTCTTCATGAATATAACGTATAAGTTTTTATATACAAACATTTTAGCTATGCAAACATGAAAAAAATTGTTCCCTCTATAACTAACAGTTTGTCCCATTGTTTGTCGATCACTTGTTAGTACCTGCTAAAATTCTTATTTTATCCTGTTCTTACAGAAAAAAAAAATAAAATAAAAATGGTATAGGACCCCATTGGCAACAGTGTAGAAATCTCCAGTCTATATTTATTTATATTTAGTGTTGTTGTTGATGTAGACAAAATGATAAAGATACATATAAACATCCATATTCTATTCGAGAGACGAACCCTAAATCTTCAGTATATGAAGTGACAACGCTACCACAGTATAAACTTGGTTTTAGAATCTTAGAATTTTCCCCTGAAATCTTTTATATTCACGTCTGTCACCGTCACATCCCATTGTCTTACCCTTTAGCTTTTGGGTTATGTTTGCCCTTCTCTCTTGTGTTGCATGCACCCTCGTTTCGTTCTCGCACAGCGCAGCGTTGACGTAGTGCGTGGCCTATTTCGGCGTTGCGGTGCACGTGTCTCGTCGGTATCGAGCGCCGCCGTCTGACCCAGTTCGGGCGGGTGCCGGGGCACAGCGCCGGGGCCGCGGCCCCAACCCTGACCGACACGTGCGCCCACATCGACGCCTGACCTAGTGGCCCCGGCAAGCCAACCCAAACCGCCCCATATACAAACGAGTTCATGGGACACTGTCTTAATGGTTAAGTATTGTAGAGTGGAGGAATGCAGTAACAAATTTTGGAGTGGAGAGGAAGAATGGCAAAATACAATTTGTCAATCGAAGTGTCTTGGGGGGTTTTTATAAATGTAAACTACGACAAATTAAATGTAAAACAAATACTTATCACAGATTTCTAAGACCTTAGATTTGGTTTATGATGAATATAATTTTCAAACTTACAATTTATAATTTAGATTTTAAAATATAAACATACTTAAAACCTATACGATGGTTCATGAACGATTTACAAATTTAAATTTAGAATATACCTAACTATTGGGCCTATTCAGAACTCAATATTTGCATAGTCGTTATGGTCTTTATGGTTGTTATGTAGGTACTGTAAAGATTGTTAAAATCAAAATTGGTATTCTCAGTACTGAAGGTGGTTACCGTCAACAATTGTTACGTGTTTTGACAGTCTTTATCATAACGACTGCTAAAACTATGTATTTATGGTTGTTATCACGTTATTTCTAATATTTGACATGTGACAGATTATTACATCAATCATATATTATTAATAATGCCCTTTCTGCTAAGTATTAGCAGGATGCAGTTGATTATTTCCATGGATCCTGCTCCGACTTAAATAATGATAATAAGAACGATAAAAACCGTCGTGGTCGAAAAGTTACTTTTGACGTAAATACATATTTCTTTGAAAATATTATATTCTGTGTTAGGTATTCGTGAAAACCTAGTTATTTATTCTGGTGCTAATGTGTGCTTTTTCTTCAATCAAAATAAAAAAATTCCATAACTTTTCAGTCACGTTGGGATCAGTGGTAGGAATTAACAAACCCGTTCGAAATAATTTAGAAGTTTTCAAATATGACAGAAATGTCATATTCTTCTTTAGTTGTTTTGGCAGAATGTTTGCATTTTAAATATAATTGGCAACACATTATTAAAAGAATAAAGCGTTGACATATAAGGTTAGGTTAAGTTCATATATGCATAATGAAGTTAGCTATTGTCAAATAATCTGGTTCATTCACAAGTATTATTTTGTAAAGATTGTCAATAATACCGACGTAGGTTCTGAATTGAGAAATTCATAAAGATTGTTACAAATGTCTTTATGATAACAATCTTTATATCCGTAACAACCTTTATGACTGTGTTTATCTGAATAGGCCACTAGATTTGGTTTATGATGAATATAATTTTCAAACTTACAATTTATAATTTAGATTTTAAAATATAAACATACTTAAACTTACAACATACCTAACTATATTTCATATTTCCAAATGTAAATTTCAAATTCGACCAATCACAAGAGAGAACTATTAAACACGGCGGAAAGGTATAACCGTTAGCTGTCTTTTCTGTTTGTGAGTTGTTGTCATTTTAAAGATGGATTCACAGGAACAAATTGACATTTTTTTTTTTTTTTTTTTTTAATAAGCAGTATTCATGAACATCGTAATTTGTACGAAAAAGCAAATGAATGGTACAAAAATAAAAACGTTTGCGCAATTTAAGTGCAACGAGGGATAGCAAGGAATCAAATACATGCACACTCACAAGTATATATGAAGAATTGTTCATGATCTTGTTATTTCACTTTCAGACTCCCTGCTGACAAATCAATGTGTCCATAGGCCTAACCCCGGCCTAACAGACCATCTACGTTTTTAGGTTTGTGTATGTTTTATTTCTTTATACCGTGAGTATTTTTTAACGTGAAACATTAGGTTTGTCGTATCCATGGGTACAACTTGACATTTGATTGACAGCAATGTATTTGCCTGTCCCATTTATAATGAAACATAGGGAACGAATTTGACATGACGTCATTAGAGGTTACTTTGTTTAAATAATTGTACCTGCTTTCTAAATTAAATTTCGTTCCCTATGTTTCATATTAAATGGGACACGCAAATACATTGCTGTCAATCAAATGTCGTAACCCTGGATATGACACCCCCAATGTTTCACGTTAAAAAATACTCACGGTATACAAATCAACAATAGTAAAAAAGACATTCCCGATATTATTAAAAAATCATCTTGTTCATTAGCGTCTAACAAATTCATGGCTTGGCTATGAAAATAAAATTGTAACCTAAAATCTGAACTGATAACTGGTGAAACGTCAAATGAGAAGCAGTGACAAGTCACGTGATGGATACGGATTTGTCAGATCCAGAATTTCAAAATCGAACATAAACCAAACAGAACATGTAAATTTAAATCAAAATTTAAATTTATAAATTAAATTCATCATAAACCAGCCCTTACCCGATCATTCATCATACATAATGTTTAATTTATATTCTGTGCCATATTTCTCAAACAAATTAAGGAAAACCAAGACAAAATAACTTTATCTAATTTTGCGCTGTCATTAATTTCGAGTAAATTGTTTCTAAAGTAAACCGATATAGTAATCAAGTAATTTTATTGCAAGTATTGCATTGCTTCATTCCTTTCAAATAGCAAATACTGCAACGTATAACGTATTGGTTAATTAAAGTATGAAATATATAAAATAGGTTCAAAACTACAGATCTAATAGCGTTTTCATTTATATATTCAGTTTTGCACATACTGCAACGTATAACGTATTGGTTAATTAAAGTATGAAATATATAAAATAGGTTTAAAACTACAGATCTAATAGCGTTTTCATTTATATATTCAGTTTTGCACATAGTGCAGCTAATGACGTCATGCCCGGCACTAGTTGTTGTTACAACACATGCGTAGTGGATTTAAATTAAACATGTTACAAAAATCCAGTGCAAGTTTGTTAGATGTCACTCTCAAACTCAAATAGAGAGATTATACACAACCTCAACTGTTTATTTGTATATATTTACAAACGTCCGTTTCCAATAATTCTTCTATTATTAATATACTTTTTCTTACATCCATTGTACTTACAAAGATACTTTTTACATCTCAAAATACATATATGTATTTTGGAAAACTGCACTAGTAAGATCTGACGAAATCGCACTAAATATTTAAATGGAAAACGCTATATGAATCTAGTTATTGACCGAACTAGCAGATAACTTTCAAGGGCTTCGCGGAATTAACAGAGAATATATCGACCCAATCCTAATGAGCTTTTGCATACTTCACTGTGTCATCAGGATTTTCCATCCTTCATTAGGAAAAATATTTCTTTATTCTGTGATGATTTCATTGATAATGACAACATGCAAAACATTTTAAGTATGATCAAAATTACGAAGTTCATTCTATCGTCATCAGACGTAAATTTCAAAAGTTATTAGTAATTATGAGAGGACATGTTTACTACGAAATGATGTCATTAAAGTTGTTTACAAATGCGAAATTAATAGGTAAAACCAATTTTGTTTGTGTTGTTAACCCAGTATAAGTTGTCTTTATATTCGAACAAAAGGGATGTTTGATGTCTGTGGTATTTTTTGAAATAATTTGTTGCAGACAATATTAAGATGTTTACCAAAATCCGATTTAAGTACAATTGAAGATTATTGTATTCCATATTTAAAAAAAGCCCAGCAGGTCACATCTAGTAAATCTTAAAAAACCAGATAATGGGGTCCTGCCAAAAAAAATGTTGCTAATATTTTTATAAAAATGTAATCTATGACACTTATTATCCATATTGCAATATGAAACATCCCAAAATATAATACTTTTCATTCATAATTTACTTAAAAGATATTCCCGCTACGATTTTCTGTGACGTCATGTATCGGCTACTCACACAACGACTCTAGTCAGACGTACATGAAGGTCACAATGTCACAAACTTCAAACGCGAAGTTAAACGTCAAATCATAGTAAACTAACCAAATATTTATAAAGTTATCAGAGAAAAAGTGCGCTCTATTCAATCTTTTTTGTTTCATAAAGATTTAATTCTTTCATTAGAGAAATATTATTTGTAATTGCAGGTTTGTGTGTTTGATATATAATTTAATACATAAAAGTGCAATAATTATATATTTATATTCAGATAAAACATGGCGAAGAACTGTGCAGTTCCAACTTGTGGAAACAATTAATTCATTAAAAAACCCAAAAAACTATTTATAAACAATCTTAATTTACATTTTTTTCGCCAGGGTGAACTGGAATCGTTCAGATACATGACGTATGCGCTCACGTAATCTCATTGAGATTTGAAATGGACCCCTATTTTAAAAAAATTATATCTACAAAACAATGCACACAAATGGCGTGAAAATATTATTTACATGTACTGTGACCGGTAGACTTCCAGGAAAAAAATAAAACAGAAAATGTGGCATGACCCCATTGGTATTTGCTTATGGTTTTTCACACGACATGACTTAGATTAAGAGTAACTGATGTTATTTATAAATCAGATTGTTAGATAAAGTACCCAGCGTGAAGACGAAGTACCCAACTTGAGGCAATACAGATTATGTTCGGACTTAAGCCAAAAAACCAGACAGAGGATAGCGGAAACTATGGCGACTACAACAATCCAAATGGATTTTTGAAGGAGGCATCATCGTTTCTGGTGGTAGTATAAGCAAATGGTCTTGAGGTATTTTTGAAGAATTTTTCTACAGTCTCTGCTCAAGAACGTTGTCGGCATTATTTCCTGCGGGTAGGTCACCACACATTATGGGGCAACATAACACATAGGAGTTCATCAAGATCCTTATATAAGTTGGTTGTGTCAAGAATAGTATTCTCCATAATATAGGTATGAGAGTAGACGTTTTTGTTTTTTACAAAATAGCTCATAATTTTAAATTTACTAAAATAAAAGAATAAATTGGAGGAATGAGACCAAGCTTGAATACGGTTTACAACAGATTGAGAATCTATAGTCCTGAAGTGTTAATTTTTTAAATAACTTGATATCATCGGCGTCCAGTAATACTTCACAGAACTTAACTGAATCGATAATGTCCATTTATAAACAAGATGAACAGTAATGGACCGAGATAAGATCCTTGAGGAATACCCGAAGTTGTGAAGTAGGGATTAGACAAATAATTATTCAGGGACACACTTAATTTACGATTATTTAGATAAGAACAAAGAAAGGTCTACTTGATTGTTGTCATGTAAGGAGTTAATTATAGTAAATTTTTCCTCGCTCAAAAAACCTTTTCCAAATCTGTCAAAAATTACAGAATGGATAATGTTCCACTGAGAAATTTGTAAAAGATATTTTGTTAAGTATTTGTGTCTCTCTGGGAGCAGCGCTGGATTCTCCGCGTGCGCGCCTCTTTCTCGAACAGTTTGACTACTTCTGTTGTGTCACGACCAAATGCAGTGACCCAATTCTTGTAACCGTGTCACCACCGATAAAATCTTGCAGATCTTGAGTTGGTGCTGAATTAGATAATCTTTGGAAGTATAGTACGCTCCATGTATAAATACTCTCACTTTTTGCAAGCTCCTTTCCCCTCTATAGTTATTTTAATCTCTCCTACGCTGACATACGTTCACTGCGCATGTGTGAAGTTGTATTTGTGCGCTGATTATGTAACGTGTCCTTCGTTATAGATTACAGCACCGCAATCGCAACACCCATGGATTCAAACGATGCGAGGATTTTTCGCTTCACTTAGGACCAGTAGGCTGTGAAGAAACAGTGGAAGTTGGACGGTTTGTTTGTTTTGCATTAAAACGTCAAATACCTGTCAATTTTTTAATTGGAATGTTTTATTCAGTCGTAAAATCTAGAATGTGAAAAATAAATAAATAATAATAAAGTTTTCTTAATTAACTGCACCAAGTTGTTAGTAACAACAGTAAAATTTCTTTTATTTTCTGACCTATATATCTTGTTTGTATTATTGTTTATGTCGTTTATGTTATTTACTATTTCAAATATTATTTCAAGGCAAAGAAAATTCAAATTCTTCGCTTAACGGATTGTATATTTCTGCAAGATGTAAACAAACAATTCACCGTTATTTTATGATGCTTTTAACCTACAGACACTATTATTAGTTACCCATTAAGATTAATAGATGCACAAATGAAAATGGCTGCGCCGAGATGAATATAAACAAACGAAAATTTATTTTCTTTGTTTGCAAATCTTTTATGTACATAATTTTAATTTTCCAAACTGCAACTAGACTCTTTTTTCTAAATATACTTAGCTTCAAAACAAAAAATCTAATACATTATTAGCATATGGAATGTGACGTTTAAAATGTCAAGTGCAAACCGAAACTACCGCTTTTAAATTACTTTTACTTTACATATGCAAAACTTATATAACCAGTAACAAGTAGAACTATCAAAAAAACAACATCTAATGGTTTTTACTGAACGAAGCCATATTCCTTGAAAATAAAAGTTTTCCATGTTTTATTATTATTATTATTGATGTAGGTATTATATAAAATAGCAGAAATAAGTGAAATAAAATTAGGAACAGTTTCGTCTTATGAACAGGAAGTATAACACGAGATGGAAAAAGGAAAAAGAGAGGACCGTGTTCTTCCACAAGGCGCAACTTTCTGCAGACAACTAGCATTAGGTTTCATCGATTTGTCGAACAGTCCTGCTTCCTAGGTTGAAGTTCATTTCCCATCCTCAATCGCAAACTTTTCAAGACAAAAGAGTTCAAAAATCTTCTATGGTACGAGCCTGGGGAAGGTACGGGCATTGTTGTATCGCGAAACAAATGGTACGTTTTGGTTTTGGTCTGTTAGCCACTCGGCCTACATAAGGCTTTTATCTCTTGCCATTTCAATTTTAGACTATATAAGTAGGTACATATTGTATTTAACATATCTTATACTCCCAAGGAATTCCAATTACATCTACCTATTCTTTAGATATTTTTGTATTTTTTAATTCATTCTATAAACAATTTTTCTCCGACTCTTCTAAATGTTTCAGATTCTTCCAATTCATTGACGAGATTGGCGGCATTTCTGAAGAGTATATATCCTGAAGAATCTACTACTTCCGTTTGTCCAATTGTTATCAAAACCTAATCAGCTCTTCCAATTAATGTCAGATTGAAGGAACCATAGTTAAACATGTCTTAAGTCTTATAGTATTTGAGGAATCGTGGTTCCAACATCCGCACACACATATGCACACAGACATCATTGTAAAAATGTTAAAATCGGATTCTAGAAACACTAAAACGTACTTATTCACTAAAATCTGGATATGCGAATTTTAGCATGAATTTAATACCTCTCTTAGCGAGAGGTAATAAAATTGTTGAAATATTTGCCAAAACATGGTACATACGGTATGAGGATGGAGCAAAAAAATTGGAAGAGGAAGACCAAAGAAAACATGGTAAAGAAGAATATTAGACTCCAGAAATACGAGATAAAAAATAGGAAGAAATTAAAAAGATGATAAAGATTACTACATCCAACTAATTGATATTAGGGATATCAAGAAGAAATAATACATTTCAAATTCAATCAGTAATCATTTATATAAATGTTGTATTTCGAATTAAATAAAATAATTGTGAGTACAGTAATTTTGTATTAGATGTATCAAAACCTAATTTAATTTATACAAAACAGAACTAAGCAATATAGATCGAGACAAAATTCCTCGAAATTCGTCTGAGTACAATAAAAATTCAAATAACAAAATAACAGTTTCTAATGCGTGTGATGCTATTCAAACATGAGGTCATCCAAAGTCCAGCAGACCGTCTGAAGCCCTGTGGCTCGAAGGACGAATTGAAAATCAATGTTTACAACATTAACGCTATGGTTTACATAGGCAATGCTTGCATAGTAATGTATATGGGTATTGTCCATTATATAGGTCAGCTGATAGGTAGATTACATGTTTGATAACCGCACAAGTGTAAAAAAGAAAATGATTTTTTATTTTACTTGATTATACTGTTGGAAAAAGAACTGCATGATAAATGAACACAAAACAAAAAGCATTTGATAAGATAAAGTTTTGTTTATTAAACAAAGTTTTGTCTATTTGTTTCAAGTTATCTTCTTGATGATTAAAATTCAAACTAATTTGTAAAATATTTTAAAGCTACAAAAAAAGATAAAAAAATCAGTCGGCAACCAGATTGCGTGTGAAAAACAATTAAAATTCAAGTTCCTTTTTTCTGTTAATCTGATGTAAATTTATTAGGTGCAGCTAATATTTCGTTGTCTCCCATGAATAAAACACGCGACCTACGTTAAAACAAACGAGATTCTGTGACATTCGACAGCCGGAAAAAAGTGAAGGTTGTTCTTGTTTCAATTAAATGCAGGACTATGAAAAAAAATCTCCAAATATGAACAGGAAACATGAAGTCAGCAACAAAAAAGTTTAGGTTATGTAAGACAACTTTTATTGCAATTTGGCAAGTAACGATTTTTTCAAATAATGCAAGAGTTTCGTAAGAGTGACTGGACGCCAAAAAAATAAAAAAAAAAACGACGCGTCAAATAAATCAACTGTTACACCAATTATTTAGTAAGCGACTGTTGGTAATTTTAAAACAATCTCTTGATATATTCAGAAGAATCGGAAGAAAACCTCCAAATATTTGACAGAAATACGTGTGACAATTTGTACTATTTGGACAACGCATCAAAATATTCGAGACAGTGAACTATAAAAATTGTTTAGTAAGAGATATATTCGTATTTTTATCTGGACCCACATCCAAAAATAAATTTTACTCACTCTGACGTCAATATGATATCCCAGTAGTAAATTGAGTAAATATGAGCGTAAAAGTAGTAAATTTTTTTGCTCCTAAACTTTTAATATACTTCAATCCGAAATCACTCCTTTTATTGGCAGTTTTAACACTTTACTATTAACAGCTTTCGTAGAAATTACCGCCTTCAGAATTTTCGTCGTTCATCAAGATATATTTTTGGTATATAAGCTGCGCAACATAATTGGTACACCAGCCAATTTTCACTTTTTTTTTACTTCAATTACATGTTCTTTAACACTATCTATTATGCATCATTTTTGCAACTAGAGTCAAATGATGAAACTTATGTTCGCTCTTTTCATCAGATGTTATTCAAGGTTTCGCTTATAGTAAACAGCTTTTCTAAAACCTTCATAACAAATACTTCAACTCTTTCGTGTGATGAAACGTCAGACATAAGTTTTCGTCATCTAGATATTTCAGTCATCAATCTGTTTTATTGTTTTATGATGTAATATTGACGATGTTTTTTTTTGTTTATAGATTCTCGAGTAGATTCTTTAAATTCTTCTGAAGATACTTAATATTTTAGAAAATCTGCCATTTTACAAAATGAAAGATTTAAGACTACCTTTTTTAACAGTTTTAAGTGCTGATAATCACCCCTGTTCTATAACTCAATCGATAACTTTTATCGATCGATAATTGTAGCCAATAATTATAGTTGACACTGAGTAGAAAATAAACTGAAAGATGATACATTTGTTTCCATTTGTCAAAAATTATTATCGATCGATAAAGAGGATCCACATACACACGGACATCATCGTGAAAATATTAAAATTGGATTCTAGGGATTTTAAAATGTGGTCATTTACTAAAGTCTCGATATGCGATTTTTTGCACGATCCCTATACTTCCCTTACTAAGGGTAGCGGGAGGTAAAAATGGCAATGGCCCAGAATGTCACATTCCAACTATGATTGTCCTTGAAATTTCTTTTCGCATTTATTCCAAGGTAAAACATATCTCAAATTTTAACCTACAAAAATTGACAGATGTCTCTTTCTTGCCTGTCACCTTTCCCATTTGTGATTTCCTTGTTACTTAATGACGTAACACTTCCTCCTCGTCATGGAGTCCTGCGCAAGGCTTGCCTCGCGTTGCCTTGAAGGCACGCGCTTGCAGTTGTTTATCCGAGTGACGTCATTTGCCAGCGATCTAGGATGCAATCATTAACGGGGGCGGCGGGCGGAGGAGTCCTCAGCCGGTTCCGTACATGCGCAGTGGTGGGGATTGCACATGCGCACAACCATACAAACAACGACGAGCACTACCAGCCGGCAAGGAATGTCAAGAAATTTACGCATTAGACACAATAAGAATTAAATTCAAAACAAGAATTCAGAGGAACGATCTTTGTTTGTTTTATAGCCTAAATGTCATGGAAAACAGTCGAAAGTAAGTGACATTAAAATATAAAATGTCATTGATAATGGAACGAAAACAAAATTTTTGTTCGTACGAATTCAAAACTAGTAAGTGGCTTTACTCATATGTCAATTTTTTTCATTTTTGTTCTGTCCTGTTTTCAAAATTTGTGTTCCTTTTATAACAATATTTGTTCTATATCTTCTACTCATAGTAGTCATAGTTATGATAATCATACAAACATCTTATCGTCTCTTATCACTATAAAAATATTTTCTTCTATCCTTATTCCACAAATGATAAGCAGTTAGCCATTCCATTAAGTTGCGCAAAACTGTGAACTTTCAACTTTTTTGTTCTTTTTTTTTCACCTGTTACTGTTACCCTGTTACTGTACTATGTAATGCATGAGTGATGTATGTGTTAACGCATAGGGGACACATATCATTCAACACGATCGTGTTACGGTAGGTGACTTGACACCCTCAAAATGAGGAAATAGATTAACATTATACATGAAATAAATGAAGATATGAGACAATATTAACAACATAAAACAACAATATGAAATCAGTGACAAATAGAAAATCGTCAAAATTTATAATCGGAGACTTGTAAAATGGACTAACTTTTTTTAGCAGAGTTCAGCACACGGTTCGTATAATACAGGGTGTTAAAAAACAAGGGTAAAAATTTTGTGGTCATATAGTCCTGACCAAAATGAGTAAAAAAACCTTAAACACCATGGATTTGATCTTCAACTGTTTCAGAGAGAGGCCATTTTGTATTAGAATCGAAGAAAAACTGGCAAAAAGACAAAATTTTGTCTGTCAGTAAATAGACAACAACATTTTTTTTTAATTTCTAATAGTTACGAAATTATTTAAAATTTAAATATTGGCCTAGGTCGCCACATTTTTTTTTTGTTTATTGCAATTATTTGATTTTTTTGAGAAACAAAAGCACATCTAAGATATCCTCAGAAAGGTAAACAAAAAGTCTCATTTAATCGAAGTTATAACTGAGGTTGCAACTACAGTTTTTAAGATAGCAAAGGTAAACCTCGCAAAAACTCATTTTTCACTGCTTTATATCTCGGAAACTATTGAAGATCGGACCCATGTTAATTAATCTTTTTTACTCACTTTGGTCAGGACTATATGGCCTCAAAATTTGTTACCCGTATTTTTTATCACCCTGTATTAATTTTTAAGATGATTTAATAAAGAAAATATAGAAATTTGTCAGCTAAACAAATTTCTGAACGATGTTATCAATTTGAAAATAATAATGATAAATCTAACAAAATGTGCTCAAAATAGTTAAAAATATATTTTGAGTCTTTTTAATGAAGAAACATAGCAATTTCGCCAGCTAACCAGCTCCTGACCGATAAAGTCGCTTCAAAAACGATAACACTCCAAGCTTGAAAATATCCCAAAAAATGATAACGTGGACTTACTTCGTGTCCTGGTGGAAAGGCAGTGATAAGAACCTCGTCGGTCTGGAAATGATGCTGGACAACCTCCCCAGAGAGTTCTCTCCCGTTAAATGTGATGTATACCTTTTGTCCCTGTTGCAGTTTCACTCCCGAGATGCTCCTGAACCCAGGCCCAATCAGTTCACACTCCCGATATTCGCGATATCCGCGAGAGCCGCCTGCGTCTTTGTAATCAAACTTCACAGTGTAACGCGTGTTGGGAGTCAAGTTGATGCAGTTACTGTTGTCTGCAAACGGTGCGGGAGTTTTAACAGCTTGGATCACTCCGGAGTAGTACTTCCCGTCGTCCCCAGAGGCACAAACTCGAGTCCCGATGATGGAACGCTTCGCCAATCGTTTTCCAGTAGACATGTTCACCAGGTCCTTCAGTTCGAAACAGTTAACACTTCACAGTTTTCACTGAAATCCAGTTGGGTGTAAACATAATGATTTGATGTTTGCATAATAGTTGGAACTAATAGCAAAGATTGATAAACAGCTGACAAAGAACAAAGGAACAAACGGAGGTTTGTTTACAGGTACAAACACCGTTTACACACAACGGTCCGTGACTGACTGAAGTAAGTGAGGCCGGCCGGCCGGCAGAACGCGAAAACAGCTGATCTCAATATTCTACGTTTACATATCCCTCTCTGTCTTACTCCATACAGTAAACAGAGATAGCGATATGCTCTAAGCTTGCGTCTGGTGAACGCAGAGCATGCCGGGCCCCGGACACAGCTGATGATAACAACAAAACCACGTGACGAAGGAGCTGGCAGTGGATTGGCTGTTTGGCTGACCTACATCCAGCTATTGGCCAACGCTACTCCACTTCCCGGGTTTGGAAAAAGCGGCAACGGGCAACGGAACGGAGCGGTGCGGTGGCCTCGCGCTGCAGCGAGCGAGACAGTGAAAGGTCAGCTGCCGGACACTGGAGCTGGACAGCGGACCTGCAGATCTCCTTCGAGGATGACTCCATCGTAATTTTTTTTTATGGAATATGAATTCAGAAATCGAATTTAGATCACATATAAGGTCATTAATGCTGCCTTGACTCGCTCGTCACGATGTTAGGGATATAACAATCAGTAGTCTTTGGTGGTCACCCATCCAAATATTATTTTCTGGCTACATAGCTTGAGTAGCTATATCAAGTGAGTCCGTAACAACAATTTTTTCAATCTTCTCCCAGTGCCTGTCTGGTCGCGAATCTGGTGATCCGGATTCGATCCCGACCGATGCCAAAAATTATTTTAAATGGCACCTTTGGTGCACTCTCCACGCCAGCAATGAGTGCCCGGGAGGTGTAGCTTGGTAACCGCCCGTATGGTATAAATATTTTATCATTACCGATATTTGAGTACCTACAGGGCATCTAACCCGTTCAAAACTGGGTTCGGTTAGGGTTCATGTTAAGGGGGGGTTTCGAAAAAGCGACATGAAGTAATACCGGCCAGGTCATGAACTAATTCATTTTTGCTTATAAAATTAACCAAGAGAGGGCGATTGAATGGTTCTGGGCTGTACTTAGGTTCGTGCATGAGATAAGAGATACAATGTAAACAGACAGATAGAGATTCTTTGGGTCAAATTTTCCCCAGGGCCTGGGCACGCCTGGGGTTTTATGACTGGTAAATAAAAGCTTTTATATATAACCAGTGACACAGCATCAGCAAACCATTTATTTTTCTAGCATTTCACTTTCAATGAATGATTTCTAGATATGTACGACAATTTTCCTTTTTAGATTTGTATACAGACAAAATTACTGCCCGGTTTCATAAATATTTAACTCATTGCTAAATTTAACAACATTTTAAATTATAACATTATGTCAAATTAAAAAAATAATAAATATTATTAGTATATATAAATAAATTGCATTGGTGTATTTTATGCATACTCAATACATATTTAATTTAAAATGTACTTACACACAATTTATTTAATTTCTACAATCTAATAACATTTTTAAATTTGGCATATGTCAAAATTTAACACGGTGTTATATTTAACAATGAGTTAAATTTAAATAAGCTTTTATGAAACCCGGGCACACTCGTTATAATATGTAATTATTTAATAATAGGGCTGTTGCAAGAATTTTTATATGACTTCTAAGTATTAAATTTTAAAAGATATTGTTCTTTAAAGAGCCTCAAATTTAAAAATATCACGAAATATCCTTTAGATATTTTACAATTAATTTTTGAAATTTGGATAAAATCTTGAATAAGTCACGTGATCTGAAACAGAATGTGACGTCAGAACACATACATCTTCAGCGGTTCTAATTGGTCCGTTTATAATGTAAAAATTTTTGTGTTTGGTGTCAAGTGTATTGTCAAAGTTGTCAAACAAATGTCAAATTTTTAAGATTGGTTCAAGTTGTATAATATGTAGGTAATAAAAAGTTCAAAATAAAATGAGTAATTTACGATATTGTATTGTGCCTTCTTACAAAAATACTGTTACGAACAAACCTACTATAGAGTTTATAAATTTGTCAAAAAATGCGATGGAAAGAAAATTGTGGCTAGAAGCAATAGGTTCAAGAGCTGATAATGTCAGAAAAATCGTGTTTTCATGTTTGTGAAGATCATTTCTTTCATCTACGTTCAAGATAACAGTATATTTTTGTTGCTTCACTTTATGTTCAGGGCAAACTTTACATCTACTATACAGATATTATTTCTCGACATAGATCTGCATATCCTACAGCAGATTCAATGTAAGAATCATAACCAGAACCTTAAAGTAAAATATATTATCAATTTATATAGTAAATTCATTTCTTATATTTTATTTTATCTCAGATCTTTAACATCCCTTATTTCGGTAGCAATAAAACAATCATTCTCTGATATAAATTCAGCCACCATCCAGCTACTGACCTTCGGTAAATTGTCCGACTTAGCTTGAGTGTAATTATTATTCAATGTCAGCGTCAAATGTCAAATTAAAAGATTTTTTATTAACATGTGACAAACTGTAAGCCTACCTTTATTTATGTAAATAATATGAATAAACCTAGGTGATGGAAAAACTATTTTCCTATTGGCTATTAATGATGTAATGTATGTGCTTCTACGTCACAGGAGTGGGGGGTAGTTTTTCAGGACGCCAATCTTTTTATTTAATTATTTCCACAAATAACAGCAAATTATTAAAATAAAAATTATTACTAAGAAAATCATTGCATAAACTTTCATTTAAAATAGTTTTTGAAAAATGTGAAACAGGCTCATTAAAAACAGATTGTGATAAAAAATAGGCAAAGGCATATTTGAGACTGTCACACTACATTGGAACAAACGAATTACAGTGAAAAGCAGCTTTTAGTGATGCTTGAAATTAATCGGCCGGGTTATATTTCCTTTTAAAAAATACTGATAATTATATAGCAAATACATATCATTGTTATTATATTTTAATTTTCAACAGCTACAAATTATTATTTATGTTAAATCATCTTATAATTTGATATTTCTGTAGGCAAGGCGCTAGTATATTCTTGATGTAGCATTTCGGTAATACAAGAAGACAATACTAAAAATTAGAGGAAAATTTGATAAATATTATTTATATAATCCACTGGCATTCTTATATTGGTTTCTCCTACGCTACATGTGGGTAATGATGGGATTCGTTACAGTTACAATGATCCTATTAGGATTTTCGAACAATTTACGTTTTCTAAGAATTATTTGTGATCCAACCTAAATTTTTTAATCATAGAAATGGACCTTAACGATCAAATAAAATTTGAAGGCCCATTGCTATGATTAAAAATTTTACCTTCTTCTCATATTCCATATTGCGATATTTTTGTATATTTGTAAAACATAAATGTTTTTGTATTGAATTTTATATTGATGATATAATACATTTTAATAGAAAATGAAAACTTTATCCATTTACAAATTGAGAATCGGATACTCAAAATTTTCATTTTAATTTAATTATTTACTTAAATGAGTATATGTATTTAGTGTTCCTACAATATCAAACGATTTACGTCATAATTAGAAAGTTAATCAATTTTATAGTTATACTTTATATGAGACAGTGATGGAGATCCCGGGCCTTATTTTAGATATTTATTTATCAAAAATGTAAAGAAACACTTACTAATAATAAATTTCATTAAACCTAATACTATTTTTGTAAATACATTTTTATTATCTTTTTTTTATATTTTTAGCTCCTTCAGCTTTTATTAATTTTTACCAACGCTCAACATGGTGTTAGGAAAGTACCTATTGTCTTTTTTCAAAAAAAGTCAATCCCGATTACATTACTGGAGCAAAACAATTGAAAGAGCGAAATAAAACATAAATTATTTTTTATTATTCGAGCAAATTATTTTCTTTTCCATATTCACAATGATGATAGCTTGAAGATGAAAACTATGTTTCAAGTGCCAACTGAGTAAAAACTTTAATTCTTCTAATAGGTCAACATTTTATATGGGTTTATGACTATACCTTCATTGAAAATATAAACAGGGGAAGTCAGGTAGAAAGATTAAAATTTGAAGGTCAATTTTCAAATATTTAAACTACTTTACCGACAGTACGACACTGTTGACATCTATGATATTAACGTTGAACTATTTCTGAAGATTCTGCCACTGAGAAACGCCGATTTTGGTGTTATTTTTGGTAAAGTTTTTAGCTAATATACAAAATTATCTACTATGAAGATCGCTAATTACTCTATGTTTTTGTGTTTGCTATTTCCTGAATGTGTTTCTGTTTCATAATATCGAGTCTTAAGTCACATTTCAAATATTATCTCTTATATGCGTTGCATTTCTTCAACCAAAATCACTTCACGAAGTAAAGACAACAATATAATTCAATAATTCTTAGTTTTATTGCTTATTCTTCAAACAGAAAACTGAAAAAACCTTTTCAAAAACTAAATTATTTGCTTATGCAATTTGCACGATTTGAACGCCCCCTTAATTCGTTTTTTGAGAGATGGCTTCATGTGCGGCTTTGGTTAAAACATTAATAAAATTTGCGGTTTTGTTCCGGGTTAAAGTACGGTTCGACCTAACGAAAATTAAATTAACGTTTTTTGAATACCAATTGTATAGAAATAATTATGATTATGAGCTGTATTACGATTACGCTTATGTTTAGGACTAAAAATGAACCTGAACCTGAATTGAGCCCTGAACCAGAATTTTAATACCCGGTTTGGTTCCGCCTCGGGTTCAATTGAAAAATATATCTGAGGTTCGGTTCTGGGTTCGCTAAAATGTTACGATTTGGTTTCGATTTTGGTTCAGGTTCGGATTCGATGCCCTGTCTGTGTAAGCAGATTGGCACACCCAGCAATGGGCCATAATGATATATTTATTTTATTTATATCTTCATTCCTGTTGTCATCTTTCCATGTTCTTCGGGAACATATTTTTTCCTTTTGATTACCGGTACCTATTCCATAATTTTCTTTGTTCATTTATCTTTTCCTAAACGACATAATACATCTATATTATCTAATCTTTTAGCATCAATAGTATCAACTATGATGGTATCTATTTTCATAATTACACATATCTCGTCATTTTTTTTATTTATTTATTAAAGTTAGTGTACAACACCTCCATAGTTGTATAATCTGGTTTTTATTTCATTGAATTATTTCGATACTTGCTTTCTGTGTTTGGTACAGTTTTTAATTTCTGTTTTTTCTTTAACCAGAGTTGAAAATACAGGACCTAAATCACTTCTAACTTCTAACATCAAATCTTGATTTGCACCTCCAGAAACCAAATATTCTGCCTTTTGTGTATTAATTGTTTAACTCCATTCCTGATACTCTGTCCTGGTCGTCAATAAAAAGTAAGATAATTTGTCATTAATAGCAATTCCCATATGTCGACAAATATATCTCCATCATCTTGAGATGATTTCAACGGTGCCAGATATTGTCAATGCAAGCCACAATGTACTGAGGGTGTATATGAGTATGACAATTCAAATTTGAATCCGACAGCAATAAAAAAAAAACTTTCAACAGTGTCCATAATTTCATGGATGAAATTCCAGATTTGTTAAAAAGTATTTATAACCTTTAGTATAGAAAAAAGACAGACACAATCCCTAGTCCAGAAAAGGACCGAATAGAAAAATTTCTTGAAAATATATTTAGAAATCAATGGTGATTGCCTCGACTATCAGGATAATAGAAAAATTTGGCAATTCTCTATCTAGCTCATTTAGCGTTACCCAGGGTGCACCACGAGGAGGCGAGCTAGTTTACACCCCAATTAGTTTAATTACAAACAAATACGTTTGTATTTTAAAATAAAACATCCTTTATGAGGTGATTTGAAATTTGTTATACAGGGAACACGACCTTTAGGTAAGGAAGGTATTATCTTTGGTCAAATATTCGGTGGTGTTTTTAATGAATAAGTAGGTACGTTTTACGGTCTTTAGAATAAAATTTTACTAATTTTACGATGCTGTCTGTGTATGTGTTTGACAAAAATTTCTCCAACGATAACTCCAACACTACAAATTCTTAAAATTATAATTCTTTCGCATTTCTCTTCTTTACCTTCCATATTAAAGAGCTGATTAGATTTTGGTTATAATGGGGGATTACACCATTTTTTTCTTATAATTTCATCTGAAAATATTAGGAAAACTAAGACTATTGATGAAAATCCGGTGAAAAAATTCCTATTAATAAGCGAGTTATGGTCTCCCGAATTTTGAAAAGATTGACGTGACGTCACATTTATGTGTTTTTATATCAAACTGTTTTCATCATGGACCTAAATTTTCTTGAAATATATGCTATTTTAAGTTATATTTACATAAAAATAAATGAATATTATAACACTGTATAACTACACATACTTTATAATTACAGGTGTATTTAAATTATTAAGTTTAATGCAAGAAATTTATGTTAAAATAAAAACTGTTTGGAAACTGTAGTACAGGAATGTTAGCCCCTCCTTTCAAATTTGAATTTCTTAACTTCCATTGGTAGTAATCCCGCCTCCTAACACGCTATTTGTAATGCATGTATAGGCGGTTTCTCGGTCGTCAATCAAAATATTTTCATATTAGTGTCAAAGCGTTATAACGAAAAACCCTTTATTTCCGAAATATCTCAATTATACCATTTCATTTTTTTTATTAATATTCGTTACTCAGCATATACATTCGTATTTTTTTACTATTTTCCTTTGATTCGATTGAGCCGTAATCCCCCATTGAACAACCGGAAGTTACAAATTTTCTTTCATATTCAATAGATATGTAGTAAAATAATGAAAAAGAGATTAACTTTTAAAAATCAGCCAGTTATAATATAACCATGAAAACTGGTGATATATTCAAATTGTAATTGACAGATGTCAGTACCAAGTGCAACCATCGTGTATGTTCGTGTTATAATTTTATTGGATTTATAGAATCTTTTCTAAGAAATTTTCGGCATGAAATTTGTAGAAAATAGTATATGTAACTAGCGAAAACTCGGCTACGCCGAGTATTCCCTAGGGCTCCGCCGATAGTGTTTTATAATAGTTTTACGTACGTCCAATCCGTCTAGGAACAATTTAAACGCAAAGTGCTAACGGTAAGAGTCTTTCAAAATATTTTTTTCCCGCCCAGCCAAACAGCTCACGCAACCTGTCCACCCAAACTGCCCACGCAACTTGCCCACCCAAAATGCCAACGCAACCTGCCCACCCAAACTGCCCACCCAAAATGCCCACGCAAAACAAAAGCCGATCGAGCTGTCAAAGTTTTAACATTTCTGCATGACAGCCCTTGTCGATACCTCTCATTAGATACCAAACACGACATGTTTCTGACAACTTTAAGCAAAAAACAAAAGCCGATCGAGCTGTCAAATTTTTAACATTTCTGCATGACAGCCCTTAACGTTACCTTTCATTTCATACCAAACACGACATGGTTCTGACAACTTTAAGCAAAAAACAAAAGCCGATCGAGCTGTTAAATTTTTGACATTTCTGCCTGACAGTCCTTGTCGATACCTCTCATTAGATACCAAACACGACATGTTTCTGACAACTTTAAACAAAAAACAAAATTCGATCGAGCTGTCAAATTTTTAACATTTCTGCATGCCTGCCCTTGACGCTACCTTTAATTTGATACAAAACACGACATGGTTCTGACAACTTTAAGCAAAAAAACAAAAGCCGATCGAGTTGTCAAATTTTTGACATTTCTGCATGGCAGCCCCCGACGATACCTCTCATTTGATACCAAACACGACATCGTTCTAACAACTTTAAACAAAAAACAAAAGCCGATCGAGCTGTCAAATTTATGACACTTCTGCATGACAGCCCTTGACGTTACTTTTCATTTGATACCAAACACGACATGGTTCCGATAACTTTAAGCAAAAAACAAAAGCCGATCGAGCTTTAAAAATTTTGACATTTCTGCATGGCAGCCCTTGACGAACCCTCTCATTCGATACCAAACACGACATGGTTCTGACAACTTTAAGCAAAAAACAAAAGCCGATCGAGCTGTCAAAATTTTGACATTTCTGCACTGCAGCCCTTGTCGATACTTCTCATTTGATACCAAACACGACATGTTTCTGACAACTTTATGCAAAAAACAAAAGCCGATCGAGCTGTCAAATTCTTGACATTGGAATATTTGTTTTTTACTTAGTTTCTTATGGGATGTGTGGCAACACTTTGGAAATGTACTCGAATCACGGACATGAACCTTCAAAAATTTTAATTTTTAAATATAATGTTTTAGGCCTTTTAAACTACTATGGAATAACCGCCCATTGCCATAATGTATGTTTATGAATTTAACTTTTTTCAAAATGTCCTTATTTTATAAATAATTCCATTTAAATGGTCTAATTGACATGTCAAAGAAACGTTCTTCGTCTTAAATTTTTCAAAGAAGACTAAATTTTTGATTTCAAATTGTTTCAAAAAGCCAAAATACGACCTTTAAAAATGTTTTACACAAAAACTATGCTCCGTACATAAAAATGACCTATTACCAGGAAATCAAGTTGAGTTATTTTCAACAACCTGCAACAATTTTCATTAAAATCGCTCTTACCGTTTAGTCTGTACAGGCGAATAAAATTTCCCCGATCGTCTTGATGAATTCAATATAGAAATATATATAGATAGTGAATCTACCCGTTTAGAATAAAAGATATCAAAATTTTAGTGGATATATAGAATCTTTTACAAGGAACTTTTGGTAGGATTTGTACAAAATACAGAAATAGACGAAAGGTAATGTGCTGGCCACATCAGTTTTTTTTAATTGCTGCTATTTATAAAACTTTGATGCCTTGTAATTTTGTAACTAAATAGAAAATATATTATTTTTGAGAAAAACTGTCTTCCCATGTTAACGCCTATGTCTGTTCAACCTGTGTACAGTAAAATATTATCTGGATTTTAAAATAACAAAATTGGTAAATAAATTACTTGAAAATGATAATAAATTAATAGGGAATAAATTTTGCCATCTCTGTTGAAACTGAAACCCGTTTCTTGGCGCATTTCTTTAAGCAATTACCAAAATAAGTATTTTAGAGCGGTGCACGTATTACTTCACTCGGTGTAACACTTTAGATTGCTTTACGTAGTGTCCGTACCCGTGTGCAGGTGACATTCAACGCTAACATTCAACAACGAGCCTCGCATTGCCAAATCCAAGGACTGCCAAGGACGCACCGTTAAAAAAAGCTGACAGTCGCTCTCGTTACCGACTTCATTTGTAAAACAATCGTGCATTCTTCGCACTTCAACTGTTTCGCAACCAATAGAAACCGCTGCTTGTAGAATTCTTTAAATTAAACACAACTTTCACCCAAATCTTTTCGTAATTATAATTACCCTTAAGATTTTAAAATAATAATCGCGTAATTGCGAAATGACAAGTAAAAGTATAAAGAAGTTTTTTTTTGTTCTACTTTGAAGAAAATACCTGTATGGTGGAATAATAATGACATATTTCTTTCCTCGGCCTTGTACATACTTTCAAAGTCATTCGTGTCTACCTAACGTAAATTGCATGTTCGTTTTTACACGTTAAATTTTGTCTACGCTGCATTGTTGCACCAACACATTCCAAATTTTTCAACACTGTATTTAGTTCCGCAAGCACCGAAGGATTTTGTACTTGAAATAGTTTACAATAGTCTGCATAGCACGAGAAACATTAAACAGAAACACATACAAAAAATATATAAGCACTAAACCCATCATTTCACAATAAATTAAAAAAATCTGATGTGGCCAACACAAAACCTCCCGCAATTTAATTTTTATTAATTAAAATACATACCTACGTATTTATTAATGCTGCAGACTGTTCCATTGCATATAACTATTGCTTTATTTACTATTTTCTTTTTAAAATGTCACTTTTATTAATTTGACGTGATTAGTTTTTTGACAGTCACATAATTTTTATTAATATAAATACATACCTACATATTTACTAATGCTGCAAACTATATAAGTTCCTTTGCATATAACATATAACTATTGCTTTATTTACGATTTTCATTATTATTTAATGTCACTAATATTATTAATTTTATGTCTTACTAGTATGTTATTGTTTTATAACAACCTCAACATTAGGTCTGTTATTGAGTAAATAATACCCTAGGGCGTATTAAGTTGCTATGGTAATGTTGACAACAAACTGAGGTTAATAATACTGATACTAACATAAAGTGCAGTTAAGGTTAAGAAGCATTGTGAATTGTAGTCGTTTATAATCATATTTGTTTCATCACAAATACAAACCAGCATACTTCATATTCTTAGCAATAGCATTGCTCGTCCATATTGACAGAAAAATACCACAAGAAATGTATTTTTTGTTTGAAAAAATGCTTTGTTTACGGAAACAAAATATTACCTAGAAATCGCATTCACAGGCTACTTTGCAAGCTGTATTAAAATTTTGTGATTTATTATTTTTGTTTGATAAATTCTAGTCAGACGTAATGTTTATTAAGAATTTCTAGTGAGACATAAAACGTTGAAGGCACCACGGGTGTTAAACGACAATAATGCCTTCGGTCAACGTACTCGCCTCGGGCCAGAGGCCCTCGACAGTACACTGTTGACCTCAGGCATTATTGTCCTTATGACAACCCTTGGTACCTTAATTACTATTTTGACAATGACCTATCAGTTACATTCCTTTGAAAAATAAACCAAAGGAAATTTGTTTATCTTAGGCTTCGGGATTAAAAAAAGAAAAATGATTTTTAAATTTATCTGTAAAATATATGGAAAAAGTATTAATGTATACCTATACAAAATTCAATAATCTATAATTTTCCAATTACATAAAATGCGAAAAAGTGGCATTTAATGATATTTTTTAAAGAAAAACCATTAAAGCTTCAAGTAAAATGCCATTTCCGTTTATCATATTTATACCAAAATCTAATGGCTTCTTTTCGTATTAGAATAGGGTAGAAATACAAGGTTTCAGAATTTTCTGAATGATAGTATTTGAGTTTGAGCGAAGACAAAATTCATACACATACACACACACACACACACACATACATACATACATACATACACACATACACACACACACATACAGACATCATTGTGAAAATGTTAAAATTGGATTCTAGGGACCTTAAACGTGGTCATTTACTAAAATCTCGATATGTGTTTTTTAGCACGATCCCTATACCTCCCTTACCAGGGGTAGCGGGAGGTAAAAACTGAGGTAAAAAATGACGAATTAAGATTAATTTTGCTTTATTTCATTGTTTTTTCTTTTGTTTTCAAAATAGATTCTAGATTATTAAAAAAATCTGTTGTGGCCAGAACAAGACCTTCCGTCAATTCGAAGTATTTTGTACAAATCCCATATCAAAAGTTCCTTGGAAAATTTTGTGAAAAAAACGCTAAAGAAAATTCGCAAAAAGTAAATGCACTGCAAAACCCTTGCTTTTCAATTTTTTCCTAATGTCATTTTCTATTTGACCTGCAAGGCATCACACCAATATGAAGTCAGGGTCACACACGATCTTGCCAAGAATGCAGAATTTCAGTCGTCAATACCATCTTCATTCTAACAGATTTTCGCATTGGGAAAGTGATAGCTATGTTCGAGCGAAGTGTTTAGCGATTAGTATATTAGAAACCAAGAAACCGGAGAATTTCGAAACGTAGTTATGAAATTTTATGCTCGTGCTTGAGTTGAAAATCGCGTACTTGGCATTTTAGTTTTACTTTCTTGTAAAGAGAATTTAAATGGGGAATGTGTTAATTTAGAATAAAATAATATTTACATATTACTAAATTGTAAACAGATGATCAAATAAAATTATTAGCAAAATAAATATTTTCTTTTTATGCCATTTACATAAATATAAACATAATAAAATATTATTTTACAAAATAAAACTGTATTTTTAAGACCCATTATTTTCCTTTCTGGAAAACTGTTTGTTAATTTAATGGAGCGTTCCCAAAAATATAAAGTTTTTTTTTTGTTCATAATGTAATTTTCAGTAATTTCAATCATATATCGTACAATATTTTTTAAAAATATTAAACTTTTCCAGCCCGCTTCTCAAAAAGTTTAAGCTAATCCTCATTTTTGTATTAGTAAATCCTATTCTATTCCCGTTTTTAAAATTTACTCTTCATAAAAGTATCAAAAAAGGTAGATACTAGGAATAGATTAGACTAAAATTTAAGATACAAATTGTCAAAATTTGAGTAGAATTCGCTAATCCAAAAATGAGGATTAAATTGAACTTTTTCGAGAATCAAGCTGTTCATTCATAATTTTGTTAATGAAGTTTCGCGGCATAAAATTGTGACGTCCTATAGTTCGACCAAGTTAGATAATATAGCTGACATATCATTTACTTTTCGTTTTCATTGTTGTTAACATGATTAATAATTAATTAATTTCATAGATATGTTCAACTATTGAATTAATGTGAGTTCATGCTTTTTTATGAACTGTAAATAATACCGTATTCATTATGTTTTTTGTTTTTACTTTGTCGTTTTATACATATGTTTGTCAAATGTCAAATGGGGACCATCATATATATCATATTCGGCCTTATTCTGGTGACCATTGTATCCGAAGCAATATTGTAATCTATACAATAATGATTTCAATGTTCTATAAGACATCGTATAGATTTGGTATTCTAGTGTCCACATGGTAATCGTATGAAAGTGGTATTGTAATGAATACAATATTGTATTCACCTGTTTGCAGTGATGTCACTCTATGGAAAATTGTAATAAAATCTTAATATTATTTAATTTAAATAAATAAATTTTACAATGTTAGTATATTTACATTCGCAGGATTGATATTTGAAGTAAAATAACGCAAATATTAATTTGTATATTGATAAATTTTATTAAATAAATATGATGAATTTCATGCGACAATTGGTAACAGTGACTGACACCTAACCTAGTATTTGCTTACATTTTGACGTTAGCGAATGACAAAAGTGTTTATCAAGTGAAACATCCACAAAGAGAAATTTGTGTGTAATAATCTAATCATGAGTTCATCTAAAAAGAAGGTTTCTAAAAGACAACTTCAAATTTATTTATCGTATCCAACAATTACAAGTAGTATAAACGAGTATAAAAGTAATATCAAAAGCGAAAGAAAGAAATACAAGAAATATATACAAATATGTGAAGATAAAATTTTGGAAAACAATTTGAAGATGAAATTGACAGCTGTCAAGATTAAAATGTACTTTGAAATGGGCCGTGCAGAAGCGTAATCGTCGCGGTCCTGAATACGGGTATTTAATCAGTATCTACAAATTCTGCATCTACCAGCCAAGTAGAAATTTATTTATATTATTACGAAAATAACAGTTAACCCCAGGGATACCTCAAAACGTACTACAAAACTCAGATGTTCGACAATAATTTGTGTCACTTCTTTTATGCTGCGACTGACGGACGCCTGACTCATAGAAATTTAAAAATCTTGGCCAACTGATGGTAGATTCCTTGACCATAAAATTGTAAAGCTTTTAGTATCTTTATATTTGTAGGACTCGCAATTTCTTCACGCTCCGAAGTAGGAAAGAATGGATCCAATTCTATAATAAAATCAGAAACTGACGCGATAGCCAGAAGATGCTATTGAACACATTCTCTGAAAGAGTTAAGGGATCACTAGCATCACGCAAAACTCTTCTATTTATATGTAAATCATGTCTAAATAAAAATATTTTTTATAACAAATTACATTTTTATTAATTAATAACTTACCGATTTCTTTCAATTTCAAGCATGTCAAAAATTAAAATAAAACCAATATTATCCATTTTTATTATTATCATTTCTTTATTAGTTACTATTTTTTCACTAAACTTTCCAAAAAAATACTGTTACCGAGTAAATTTCAGGAAATAGTAGAACTTTTCTACTATACAATGTTCATAACGCGAACTGAAATTTGACTTTACCAAAACCATGAATTTATACGATAATTGCTTCGTATACAATGACGTTTTAATAATAAATGGTTACCTGAATACTAATTTCATACCATATCGTATAGAATATAATTATTGTATTGGAAACAACATTGTATTGAAACCAATGGTTACCGGAATACCATTTCGGAAAATTATTGTATTGAAAACAATAATGGTATTTTATACAATATTGTATTCAATACCATGGTCACCAGAATAAGGCTGATTATGACTCATAACAAGCATGTTGTCAAGTAAGTTCATTCTTGGTTATCTGAGAGTTTGATCATTGTTAACAGGTTAGTGTTCTGTGGGTAATCTTATAAATTTATTATAATGGTGTGAGTAAAAGACATTTGTTGTAGGCAAAAATAATTGTGAAATATTGTATAGTAGTTTCAAATTTGGCCACTGAAGGGTAGTGCAGCTGCAACGTTGTGACGACACGAGGAAATTTAAATTTTATTAAAAATTTCAATAATTCGTACTTTAAATATTATGTACTTCTGGAAGGTAACATATGAACCTACATTAATAACTTTGCTTACATTTTCAGAAAAAATAAATGATTTTTTACCTCCCGCTACCCTTGGTAAGGGAGGTATAGGGATCGTGCTAAAAATCTCATATCGAGATTTTAGTAAATGACCACGTTTTAAGGTCCCTAGAATCCATTTTTAACATTTTCACGATGATGTCTGTATGCGTGTGTGTGTGTGTGTGTGTGTGTGTGTGTGTGTGTGTGTGTGTACGAATTTTGTTTGCACTCTAACTCAAATACTATCATTCAGAAAATTCTGAAACCTTGTATTTTTACCCTATTCTAATAGGAATAGAAGCCATTAGATTTTGGTGTAAATCGGATAAACGGAAATCGTACTTTACTTGAAGCTCATAATGGTTTTTCTTCAAAAAATACCATTAAATGCCATTTTTTCGTATTTTATGTCTTATGAAAATTAAAGATTATTGAGTTTTCTACAGGAATACATTAATACTTTTTCTATATATTTTACAGATAAATTTAAAAATAATTTTTTTTATTAGTCGCGAAGCCTAAGATAAAAACTATTCCTTTGTTACACAGTTCATTTTTCAAATGAATGTAACTGACAGTAAATGTCACTGTCAGAAAACTTATCACTTCAAATTAATAATAGTGACATTTTAAAAAGAAAATAGTAAATAAAGCAATAGTTTTCTGCAATGGAACAGTTTGCAGCGTTAGTAATTACGTAAGTAGGTATGTATTTAAATTAATAAAAATTAAATAGCGGGAGGTTTTGTGTTGGCCACATCAGATTTATTTTTGCCTAAATCAGGTAACTGGAAATGGCATTTTACTTAAAGTCAAAATAGTTTTTCTTCGAAAAATACCTTTAATTGTAATTTCTTCGCGAATTATGTTTTAAAAATTAAAGATTATTGAATTATCTACAGGTATGAATTAACATTTTTTTGATATATTTTATAGATAAAAATATAAAATAATCTGTTTTATAAATCCTAGAGTTTTAAAGATAAACACAATTCCTTAGTTACACAGTTCAGATTTCAAATGTATGTAACTAAAAGATAAATGACACTGTTAAAAAAACAATAATTTCAAATTATTAATGGTCATTTTAAAAAGAAAATTGTAATACCAAATAAAACAAAACAATAGTTATATTATACGAATGCAAAGGAACATGATATAGTTACCTGCATCAATAAATATGTAGGTGTGTATTTAAATTAATAAAAGTTTTAAAAAAAAAACACTCGGTTTAGTTTCACAAGAAATTTTTGTGCGCGAAACACCTTGTATAGTTGGTACCTTTATAATCTTGCCCCTAATATCTGCGTGGCGTTGTGGCAATAAATTAATTTTTACGGGTATTTCCAAAAATTAAATAAATTATTATCCTACAACTAAAATTAAATCATTAAGAAATTCTCTTTTGCAAGTTTTATAAATACGTTAAAATTCCTACATTTATGTCATCAAAGAAAGTTTAATGCGACCTATTTAAAAACATTTTCCTCGAAACATTGCAACACAACAATTTAAACTTAACCTCTTTGCATTTTAACAACAATTTTATTATCGTTTTCATTCATTGTTTTCACAATAAATATTCTAAACACCAGCAAATAGTAATAGATTTATAGCTTTAGAAACCTTCAATTGTCAGGGTGATAACGCACAATGTTTTCGTTTCGTTCAATGATTTTTACGGTAACCCCGATTCCTGCTGCATTGGCAATGCCCCTGAATCCTGCTTGTTGCAGCCCGCACGACATTGAGGTAAACTAGGTCACCGAGTCGATAATTTTGCACTAATTTTGGACAAAGGGTTTCTGGAGGATCGATAAACCCGGAGTAATTATTTTGATACAAACCACAAATTTTTAACGAGAATTTTTGTAGAAAGTGTTGATGAAATTAACTTTCAACATGTGAAATTTTTCGGCAAGGATGGATACACATTTTTCTACATTAATTATTTATAACTTTTTACTTTAAATAAATTATTTATAACATATGGGTTGTAACTAGAATTAACACGCAAAGAAAGTATAATACACTCAAAGAAGTATTACATTATTTTAAAAATACCAGATATTACAAATGTCGAATTTCAATGGAAATAACAGCTATTTTAATTAACGTGAAATACTAGTTTTACTTTAAAAAATATTAGTATTATAAAATATCAATTAAAAATAGTGTAAAATTAAAAAAATCCTAACTCAGTAGGCTATGAACAAAAAAACGTATGACAATTTGAAAGTATTTGTCAAATTAGAAAACGATGAATGGCAATATTCTGTATCCTTCTTTATTATCTTTTCTCCTTAAAATTACATTTCATGATCAATTTTGACAACTTGAGTTTTGAATTGAATAATAATCAAATATACGTTTGTGCTTTGTGTTCATAGCCTATTCAGAATTAGTTTTTTTTGAACACACTGTAGTTGTCAGTGTGCACATTTGTTTATTATTTCATGGCACCCCTGATTTGAATAATAATAATAAAAGCAAAATATGAAATATCTATTATTCAATTTTGACGTTTTAAACTGTCATTATTAACTCCATAGCAACAATAATTTTTAGTGAACTAAAAAAAAAAAATAACTCCCACATAATTTTAACTTACTCTGCAACAAATAATTATTTAAAATATGATCAAGCACGAAAATAACACTTTCACCACAGCCTTTATCAGACAGATCAGCTGTTTTCATCATTTTTCATGTTGCAAAGGACAAAAAATTAAGCTTGTTTATAATTTATAAATAAACGATGTTTGCCATGCACAGACTACTAATTGCCTGGTTTTTCATTTTGTCAAAATTAAATATTAAATATAATGGTTTTCATTATTATTTGGTCGTAATTGAATAAAATGTTCGATGAACCACGGGGAATGTTTATTCACTTACAGCTCGATTCACAAAAAGGTTTAAGCTAATCCTCATTTTTGGATTAGCGAATTCTACTCTAATTTTGACAGTTTATAACTTAAAATATAGTCTAATCTATTCCTAATATCTACCTTTATTGATAATATCATGAAAATTAAATTTTAAATACCGGAATAGAATAGAATTCACTAATCCAAAAATGAGGATTAGCTTAAACTTTTTTGTGAATCGGGCTGTCAAAGAATTTAACCAATTCGCCATACGGGCTCGTGGCTTAAACTTTCTTTTCATGGATAAACTTGACTCACTTGGTGGATAAATATTTATTATTTTTTGTTCCGAATTATAGAAAATTATGATTTAGGTGTCATTAGATGCAGAATTTTCTTCACTTTAAATTTAAATAATTTAAACAACGATAAAAGATTTCTTTAATTATTATTACTAATTCTAATATCTGAATCGCAATAAAAGAATGTTTAACTATTAATTTTCAATATTTTAAACTCTTATAATATGCTCATTAATTAATTCATCTTCAATTTAAATTTGTTTAAATTTAACGTTTTTCCCTCTAATTTCAAAAAAAAAAAATATTGATATCATATTTAACAGTGTATTCTATTAATTTTATATGCAAATAAATGTATTAAAATCAAAACTTTATTCTTTCATAGACAGAGTCTGTTAACGAACAAGAATAAACTAACAAGAATAAACCAAAATAACGGAAAGATTGGTTCAGTTGTGTGCGCGAATTTGTAGTGTACGTATATATTTGTTTATTGTGTGTTCCAGAGAATTTCAATTTGAAAACTGCCAAAATGTAAGTAAACACATATTATTTATTTATAAATTAAAATTTACATATGTTTAAGAGAATAGATAATTATTGAGTTGATGTATGTATATGTTCAGAATTTTTGGTTTCTAGCAATTGTCTTGGAAAACAGTTGTTTTAATGTTATTGTTTAATTGTATAATCATTGAATTTGCAAATATAGTATAAATTATGATCAAGTACAAAAAAAATCGCGCACCCAGTAATGGGTTATTACATTACCATGATTTATTTGCATACTTACATCAAAACGAAGTACCTAGGTGTTCCTTCCAATTTTATACCTACGTCGGTATTTACGCAACAAGTGGTCGTCATAGAACATTTGCGCAATAAAAAATGCATTCTAATTTTAACACGTGAAGACCTTCTGATATATATTTATTTGTTTCATTGTCACCTAAACAATGCTTATTGTACTGAATTTTTTTATTGTGCATTTTATCATATCTTCATTCACAAAAGAATGTAATTAGCTAGTAAATAAAACAATACAAAATAAAATGTTATCGTTGTGATTATACTGTTATGACAACTATCGAATAAAGCACAGGAATTTCCATAACCTAAAATGAAATGATAGTGACAGTAGCCTGATTTATAGATTGCATAGACATAGAAGACTTTGGAATAGAATGACGTCACTTTTACACTAAATTAACTATTAAATGATGATTTAACTAATGTCATAGTTTGTTTTTGCAATGTTTTGCTATAAAATATGGCATTTCTGCAAAAGAACTGTTGTCTACAAAGTTTTTACGTTAGGTGATAGGCCAAAAGCAATGAAGTCACAAGTCACACAAAATATTATTGGGGCAAGCCGAATGGAATAGAATAAGAAATAAAATTTGGTTATATCCTATTCTGTTCTATCCTATTTTATGCAATCTATAAATCAGGCTTAGATTGGAGAAATAAATGAAAAAATAACTTACAGGTTTCATTCAATCGTTTATTGTCATGGCCTCTTGAAGCCGGATAAATGGATACAATCAGTCATTAGAGTGTTTAGTAGTCTAGTAATCTTCAGGCATATTATAACGAGAGGATAGAAAAGGACTGGACAAGGTGACGATCCTGGTTAAACAATACACAAATATAAACACTACTGTATATGCACTCCGCTTTAACACCTCAGATATACAGCTAAACAAAAATTACAAATTTCGGTTTGTTTACAACAGATGCTCCGTGCTCAGAGCACATGGCAATGTGCGCATGCGCGCATGTTTGCCAAACACGTGGAATTGCATCTGTTGTTTACATAACCAATCAGAATCAACATTTCTGGGCGGAATCTATACTTTAGTTACAAACAACATAATATTTTGGTGATTTTGGTCATCTGTAGGGTTACAAATAACATGACAAAGTGCTGTTGGATGTTATAGCGTTTTTAAAAGTATTTCATAGATATCGGCACAGAAGGACTTGTTATAAATCGGCGACAATATTTCAAATATCTACCATGTTATGTTTTCGTTATTTTTATGGTTTTTTGTAAAAACAGACAAATTGGAATGCCAATATATATGCCTATATACGTGTTATGTACATCTGGGTAAAACATGATATAAAACTTTAGAAACTTAAACTTACGTTTAACACACACGTATCACGTATACGTAACAATGAAACACATCGCTTATATTCAGTCTCTTTCCGTGCACCAACAATGATTAAAGTAACACTACAGAGTATAACATAAACACGGTAACAAATATAACACATTGCACACTTATATGCCTGTTGAATTTCGACAGTTCGTCATTACTTGGATACAAATTATCAAAACTTACAAGTTGCAAAGAGACTGATCCATACATCCAAAGATACAATACACTCTCAACAGAATTCGTCATTACGTATTTCTATTCGCCAATCTTAAAGCCGATCGATATGTAATGCAATAATTTTTTAATAGAACTAATACCACTGATATCTATTTATATCTGGATACAGTACCCAATGTTAAACGTTTGTGACTAATTGAACGCCGCCATGTTGGCGGATTTCGGATTAGTTTGAGTTGGGATCCAAACCTTAAAGTTAAATCTTATATAGGAAATTTTCAGACAAATATGATGGTATTATTCGCAATTTTCTATCTCATTGCGAATATTTGGAAATTCACATTTTTCGAAAAAATCGCCTCATTTAAATTTCTTCACAATTTTTAATTTTAACTGCTCATATCTTTGTAGTTATTAAAGATATCGTTCTGATTAATAATAAATAATAAAAACTACATTCGAACACGTGTGTTTTGGATTTTGCAGCATAAAAGAAAACTAAAAAACGAGAAACTTTAAGTTCTTGAGAGATAGAATATAATACAGGGACAAAATTGTAGTAAATAAATTAAAGAAGTTTTCCAGAAATCGTCATGTAATCTACTACTTCCGTGCCGCAAAATCGACAGGGAAATTCAATTTCACAAATAACGTTGCCATATTTATTTTCACAAACACATTTTACGTTTTATATGAAATACAATTATAAAATTTTAAATTAAGTTTCCAATGTGATGTTAAATGAAAATAGGTTATATGTATCATACAGTAATTTCGAATTCTTATACGATATCAGAAAAAAATTAATACTTATCTCGTCATTGAAGTTTCTTTTCATGACTCATTATGGTTATTTGCCTCGGCTACGTCTCGGCAAACTATCTCCATTTCATCATAAAAAGACGAACTTCTCTGCCTTGATATATAAATAACTATTATTAATTTGAATTTAATCCAAAATCACCGATTTCGAAAAAACGGACACAAAAAATAAGTTCATCGTCATGCACGCGACTTGGCGCTCACCCCCGACGTGTTGTAGTCAGTTTCCTCTATATTCTTGTATCTTTTAACGTAACTTTTAACTTCAATGTAGCTAGGAAGGTTAGGATTCCAACTACAACGTGGTGGCGTTCAATTAGTCACAAAACTCTGTATTTAACATGGCCGCTGTATAGTATCCACATATTTATAGAGATCAGTGACTATATAAACGGACTGATGAACAGCAGATATGTGTATCTGGTAAAAACGAACTTCGAAGGGCGTGAAGTATGTATCAGATCATATCGGGAGAACAGAAGGAAAATGGAGGTCAGAATAGTGTTTTGTTTTGCCTGGAAGCGTCCAATCATCGTATGTTTTAAGGAGGGCGAGGAACATCATGCATCCCTCTGTGATTCACAGCGTAATGTTAAAAATAATGACGTTCCACACACATTCTCGGCAGCACTCGCTATAGTCTACGGCCTATATCTCACGACAATCACTTCTGAGGGTTATGGTACTGGTTCGCTGGGTATAAAACGAAGTTGTATAAATAAAAACAGTTCATCATACCTATATATGTACAAAACGCACAAGTATTTACATCATCTACTGTTCAAGGTCAAAACAAACAATGTCATCGTACCGAATTCGGCGACGCATTTCTGACTGACCGAGAGGAGAAAATCTTTGCAGATAATGCAGGATAATGTATGATTACGTCGTTGTTTGAATTGTTTGCGATTTGAAATTGTTTAAGACTAGCGCTATAGTATAGTCAATTTGTGACAAAATTAGTCTGAAGATGGAACTAATCATTGTTAGACGGTTAATTCCCACGGGAAATTTTTTTAAGGTCCTTAAGGTTCACCACAAAAAGTCCCAAAAAATATCTTGTATGGAACCTTCCTAAATGGGGATAAGTCAAGTCGTCCAAGCTCCGCAATATGGTACGAAAATAAGACTATCCAACAAAAAAGGAAGCTATTTTTACTTCCTTGTACGTAGTAAAAGAAATATTGTAATCGCAAAAAAAATCGGTTTTCAGATTTCAGCGGAAATATTAATCTTGATCACCCTGAATCCATTTTAACTAATTTCGTCGTGATTTCCGTACGTACGTATTTTGCATAATTCAAAAACGGTAAGCTGTAGAAAGTTGCCATTTTGAATTTAAGGCTTGTTATATCTAGTTCTGTACCTCCCTTTTTGGTTATTACATAACTTGCGGAATTGGTACTTTACTTAAAGTCTAATAGAATTTAATGAAAAGCTATATTAAAATATAATCCAAAACTCAAATTTGGTATACTTTTATATCAATTGGAATAACTTAATAGATTTTCCTTCTAGATGACTTTTTTCGCCAACCCACGTTGATGTGGGAAAAAGGGACCAAAAAACTTTCTCTTTTTCTTTTGATTTTACTTGGTTTGACATGATTTCGAGGTTTTGTGAGGCAACACAGCTTATCATATAACATAAAGTTAAAAAATGTAATCTTGGGAAGTTTTTCAATATGTATAATTGTATTAAATATTAAGAAATAAAATTATTGTAGCCTTAAAATTTAATTGCTGAAGATGGGGGTTTTTGGACTTTCGAAACGTCCAAATAATTAAAAGAAAAAGAAAGTTTTTTGTTCATTTTCTTCCACATCACCTTCGGTAGGCGAAAAAAGTCATCTAGAAATAATCTTCACATCAACATGGCACCAGAAATAAGTATAACTAATAGATTTTGATTAAAATGGGCTAACCTGAAGATGTTAACAGTTTTTCTTGAAAAGAATAGTTTTATTTTGATTTTAGAGAATTAAATTCTGCGTCTAATATAATTAAATGAACGCTTTAGGGGGGTTTCCAAAAAGGATTTAATTTTTTTTGTGGTGGTTCTTAGGGATCTTAAAAAAATCCCTAACAATTAGTTCCGTATATAACCATAATTTGACTATACTACTATGAAATGCATCAGCAAATTCGGTTTACAAAAATGCCATGACAACTGAAATGACTGAAGCTGCTAGCAGAGACTTTCAGTGGAATGTTCGGAACTATCATATACAAAGCCTATTTCAAGTCATAATAATCATAATAAATTCATGACGGTATTTAAAATAAATGTACAGTCAATGCAATCCTCAGTTTATACTAAAACTGTTAAATTTATCAGTTATACTATAATTTCCATAATATATAATTCTATATTATATATATTTTTAACAGTTCATATTTTGTTAAATTTAATTTCAAGTAAAAAAGCAGTTTTTCAATTCCAATGAAGCATTTTGTTTGTTATAATATATGTTATGTATATATAATATAATAATATATATTTATATATAGTGATACTTAGATATGGTTGTTAAACTTGTTATTAATGCAGCGATACTATTATATGATTTTTATAATATTCACAGAAGACATGTGCGCTGTCATGTGGTGGGTACACCGCTCCGTCCAACGTTCGCTTGCTTCTTACTTTCGTCTCTTTACACTTTTACTACTCAGTTACACTGACTGCTTTACTTTTACTTTGCTTGGTTAACTAATCGCAAAGCTACAGTCCCCGGTGGCTTGCTTTGCTTGCTTGCTGGCAGTCTACAGAGTACAAGTCTATCGTAATAAGTAGGTAAATGGCAATAATGTAGCTGCTGTGCCGGTACGGAACCGATCAAATCAGACTGACCGTTCCGTCTGGAGCTCCCTCTATCCCGTACAAGTACTCTTACTGATGCGTCATTATCTTATAATAAATATAATTTTCTTTAAAATGTACAAAATTTTAATAAATCCTATGTATGTATATATACAGTATCTTAGCACTTTTTGCAACTTGGACTTGGACTGAACTATAAATTCACTGAAACATAAAAATAAAATCAATCAATTATTTCGCTGGCCAGGGTACGCGTCGTGCTACTAGCCACAATACTAACTTTTCTAATATGTCTATGTGCAACAGTTCCTCTTTTATATATTACAAAATCAACAAAGCGATTTGGTTTTTATTTTTTTAAGATGTGTCCGAAATTGCAAATTTATCACCTTAATCATCATAAATTTATATGCCCTTTTTAGGATATTATGAAATATATTTTAGAGTTTTGTAGGAGCATAGTAAGCCTTCAGATTGACACGTATTATACATGTTTCGAAATGACCTGAAGTAATACATCAATATTTGCACAAATAGTATTTCTGTCAGGGATTCGGCAAATAAATAATAAACCCCGCTCTTACGGGTAGGTAAACAAATTCATAATGTACTTTTTAAACTGTGAGCGCGCGAAAAAGGATTCGCGCCAACTTCGTGGACAACATTTGTAGGTTATGAAATGTAAAAGGCAAGGCATGTACAGGGCGATCTATCTACATGATGAAACAATGTGTATTTCCGCTCTAACAACGCACGTATATACGAACATAAACCCCGCACATTGGAAGAACTGAAAGAAGCTATTCGCGTAGAAGTCGTCCAAATTGACAGAGCGAAGTTGGAGAGAGTGTTCGCAAACATCGTAGAACGGACATTATATACAAGATGTTGTTTTCCACACTTGATTTTGTCAAATGCTATGTCACTACGAACTCAAATGTCAATAATTTTTTTCTTAAGCAAAAAGTATCAATTTTGTGAAGTTACCATCAAGAGAGAACAACGTACAATTTAATAAATGAAGATAAATAATCGCCTTCATACCGAGTGATTATTAATTACGGTGTTTCCAGAAGTGGTTTCTATAATTTTTTGATTTATTTCATGTTCAGAAACATCATTAAATCGGTGTTTTTCGTTCATTTTATTTATGTGTTGATAACTAGGTATGACAAAACAAAAGCTACAGAGATTATTCTCGGGAATAATCTCTAGAGCTTTATTCTCACTATAATAATGGCAGGATTGGTTAAAGTAAATTTTATAAAATGAACAAAAGGGATTATCGAAAGGTGTATTGAAGTCTTCCTATTATTAGTTATTGTTAGAAAAGTAAATACTGATCCAGGTACAAAGCGGGCGGCAATCTGTGAGTACCCTAGTAAATTTATATAATATTTTTCTGGTGAGTTTATTTGTAACATCACTACCAAAATCCAATACTATTGTTGCAAATTTTGATTTATTACCCCATTACATTTTGAAATGAGGAGTAAAACCTAAATACTAAATGCCAAAATACGATTTCGGACACAATTTTAATTCGACTTCATTTCCTAATTTTCTTAAATTAAAAACCCATGAAAGAAATCCGTCTCAAATGTCGGATGAGTTATTTTAAATTCCAGCCATCGATTTAAAATATAAGACATGAGAGATAATTTCTTTTTTCTGGTAGATGGTAGACTACAACTAGATAGATATCTATAATGCGGTTATCTGCTCGTGACTACTAACTTCTATAATTGAACGACATGCAAAAGTGTTGCCTACAGATGGATGTACATGAATGGTTCGTACCTACTATAAGGGCAGTAGAGGAAACAGCTGATTGTAAATTCTGCTGCGATTTAGGCGTGCACAAACAATGTCCGACCAACGAGATATGCATATGGTGGAGGGAAGAGTGTAAATATACTTGACTGATAACAATTGAACAGAATATGACCACTACCATAAGTCGTGCCGATGGGTATAATTATTAGAACACAAATAATACAGCTACAATCATATAATCTTTACAAGGATCTGATCTGATTGTAATTGTATCTGTTTGAATCTCGTCGTAGTGGTGTGGTGGTGGGTAGATGACATGGCGAATGACTTGACTACTTGATTGAAAGTGTGACACGATTCACAACTTGAGAGAGTCTAAACTAGCGATAGAGCTTCGGCGTGACAGGCCTAGCGAGGGAGGCCCACTAACCAGTGAAGTGGTGCCGAACAGCTTGTACCAGCCTATCGCAATGCTCGAGAGATTCAGGTCGTCGAGCATTATCTGCGCGACCCCCATGAACACTTTCTTGCCTTCGATTCTGCCGTAGTCGCCCCACACCGTTACCTAGCAACAAAACAATTTTTAGTTGAGGGAGAGGGAGGACCAACCGTTGAGTAGTTTAATGGTGAATCAAAAAGTTTAAATGGCCCACGTAGGTTGTAAATTTTTTTACGCACATCTGCTTTAAAATTGTTTGTTTACATCGTAGTTACCATGGCGGAAACTGAAAGATTACACCCTGCGGGCGGTAAACTAGCATATACGGGCGGTAAAATACAGAAAGAGCCCGCTTACTGGTAAACAAAATATCAAAAATACAATTGGAAATGTAATCAAGCCTCTTATTTTTAAAAATGATATTAGTTCCGCTAAATTTTCACTAGATTTCATTAGAATTGCTTAAGGAATTACTTCAGAAATTGTCTCAAGTCACCAAGTTTGACATTTAAAAAAATATTCATATAACCAAATAGTTAGCAATGCAACGCATCGCCTTATTGTTTTGTGACACGGTCAACTGGCCACGTAATATTTTTATATAGCAACAAGCTTTAAATGTATTTAAAAAATAATTTAACAACATTTAATTTGATTGCAGTTGTGCGTAAAACGTTGTACATACCTCGGGCCGAAAGAAGTTTACACCCTTGGACGAATTTCGTCCGCAGGCGTAAACCTTTTCTTTCGACCCTCTATATGTAAATAACTATTATTACGAACTTTTCGGGCTTAAGGCAAGCCCATATTCAGCTAACAGTGAATATACGATAATATTGATGAATTTTATTACAAAATCTTAAAATTGTATTAGACGCAATGGTCTTTATAAGCTACATGTCTTCTCGACTCAACAAAAACAAACGGTTATAATCTTCGGAAAGCATATCTAAAAAATGAAGCGTGAAAGGTTATCACACAGCATTCACAGTTAAATATCCACCCTACACGTAGGATTGCAATAACCTACAAACTTAATTATCAACACACTAAAATCTAATCAGCTGACATCCAGACTAAACAGAGAGAGATTACAGATGAGGGAAAAATGATAATAATTCAACAAATTTCTGAATTAATTCGCAGCTGGTGAAATACTGAAGAGAAAAGCAAGAAGCATAACACAACCCATGAAGTCATGTGTGTGGTAGTTAGTGACTTTTTAGGTTGTCTATGAAGTTATGAAGTTGTTTATATATTTTAAGTTATGAAACATGAATTGTCTCTTTAAGTAAACGAGAATATTTGTTATAAACTTTATCAATAATTTTAACATCATCAAATATAAATTTATGGCCTGAATTAACTGTTTGATTAGTGAGTGGACTATAATTTGAATCTAATAGGTTCCTGTGATATTTATGTTGATACATTCTTTTTTTAAGGAGTTGGGACATCCCCTCGATGTATATATGATTACATTAGGTACATACAATATTTCAACTCCCAATTGATTCGGAGGTAAGTTGAAATGATGTATCTTAAAAATTAAGATCTTTTTGTCTAATACAGTTTTAATATTTTGTAATAAAATTCATCAATATTATTGTATATTCACTGTTCGCTGAAGATGGGCTTGCCTTAAGCCCGAAATGTCCGTAATAAAGAATTTTATAACACACGTGGACCATTTAAGAAATTCTTGAGGATTTTTTGTTGTAACTCACTTGTAAAACACAGCCTTGAAATGGTTCTCTGAAGGCAAGTTGTTGTTGGTACAGCGGGTCTAGAGTTCTTCGGGCTGTCGATGTTTTGGCTTTCGCGATGCACTTTTTACCGTTCACCAAATACACTTTCACATATGGCGCTACAAATAAACAAAATACATAATAATATATTACATGTGTCACATAAGTTTCGGAGAAAAATTTAGTGGACGATACTTAAAGAAAGTACATTGAATATGTTTATTACCATAACAATTAACATAGCTTAAGTTTTAATACTCATAAATTATAAATATGAGAGAAAAATCGGTTGACACCGGGATTTGAACCCGGGACCACTACATCTCTATTCTGTGCTCTCCAATCTGAGCTACATCAGCCGACCTTTTTAACTTTCTAGTGTGTCTAGTGCGGCATCGCATACCGGGAGTTTATTTTATCAGTAAACATAGGGTATATTACCATAGTTACAATATGAATGATTGACAGCAATGTATTGAAGCGTTTATTGTATGAGTAAACATAGGGGTTTAACATGGGAAAATAGTTTTTCATAAATAAAAAGTGTCAGAAAATTATAACATGATATTGAACATGCTAATAGTAATTACATTTTGTACATTATTTAATATTAATTACTTTAATATTATTGCATAAATTGCAATCAATTACAGAAATTTTCAAATAAATAATAGTTTCACTTTTTACCTCTCGCTAAGAGAGGTAATGGAATCATGCTAAAAATCACATATCCAGATTATAATGAATAAGCACGTTTCAAGGTCACTAGAATCCGATTTTTACATTTTTACAATGTGTGTGTGTGTGTGTGTGTGTGTGTGCGTGCGTGTGTGTGTGTATGTGTGTGTGTGTGTGTGTATGTCTGGATGTTGGAAGGACGATTCCTCAAAAACTAAAAGACTTAAGACCTGTTTAACTATGAATTCCTTGACATTCCTGGGAAGAGCTGAAAAGGTTTAAGTAACAATAGGACAACCGGAAGTACCTAGTAATTTCCTAAAAATCTAAATTTTAATTGGAATAATACTAAATAATGACAATAATCTAAATTTTATTTTTTTAAAATTTATATAATTACAAACATTAAAGATCATAGAATTCTCTATCCAATACATTGAACATTTTTATTATATCTTCTACATTTAGAGATAAATATATAAAATAATCCGTTACAATCAAATAATGTTACTACCAAGTTTATATTTCTACTACTTTTGAATTATTGCCCCAAAAGTCAATATACATATAGATAAAAACTTCAAAATTTTCAAAAATCTAATTTTTATGTATCTAGATACTTCTCCATGCGCTGATTTCAGATTTTGAAACCGCAGGTCGATATCTCTTTCCGTACTCGGAATTTTTGGATAATAACCCAGAAATGGGTCAAGATATAAATTTGGCGATATCATCATTCGATTCTTCGGGAAATACATATGTACACCAATTTTCATAATTTTTGGACACCGCATACAACCTCTAAAGCAAAATAACTGAAAATGGCCAAAAATCGCAAAAATCGTAAGGGGTACCCCTTACGATTTTTTCAGATTTTGCCCATTTTTGGGGGTTTTCAAACTTTTATTCATAAAAAATGTACCGGTTGGACAAAAATTATGAAAATTGGTACACTTATGTAATTTTGCCCGTAGAATCGAATGGCCGTGTCGCTTACCCAAAAATGGGCAGTTTGTAGGTAGAGATAGTCTTGGTAGTAACATTATTTGATTGTAAAGGATTATTTTATATATTTATGAGTCTCTATCTCTAAATGTATAAAAGATATAATAAAAATGTTCAATGTATTGGATAGAGAATCGTATGATCTTTAAGATTTGTAATTATACAGGTCGTCGAATGGGGGATTACGGCTCAATCGAATTAAAGGAAAATAGTAAAAAAAAAATACGAATGTATATGCTGAATAATGAAAATTAATAAAAAAAATGAAATGGTATAATTGAGATATTTCGGAAATAAAGGGTTTTTTGTTATAGCGCTTCGACACTAATATGAAAATATTTTGATTGGCGACCGAGAGACCACCTATACATGCATTACAAATAGCATGTTAGGAAGTGGGGATTACTACCAATGGAAGTTAAGAAATTCAAATTCGAAAGGAGGGGCTAACATTCCTGTACAGCAGTTTTCAAACAGTTTTTATTTTAACATAAATATCTTGCATTAAACTTAATAATTTCAATACACCTGTAATTATAAAGTATGTAGACTTATACAGTGTTATAATATTCATTAATTTTTATGTAAATATAACTTAAAATACCATATATTTCAAGAACATTTAGGTCCATGATGAAAACAGTTTGATATAAAAACACATAAATGTGACGTCACGTCAATCTTTTCAAAATTCGGGAGACCATAACTCGCTTATTAATAGGAATTTTTTCACGGGATTTTCATCAATAGTCTTAGTTTTCCTAATATTTTCAGATGAAATTATAAAAAAAAAATGGTGTAATCCCCCATTGTTACCAAAATCTTTTCAACTCTTCCTAGGAATTCATAGTTAAACAGGTCTTAAGTCTCATAGTTTTAGAGGAATTGTCCCTCCAACATCCTGACATACACACACAGATACATACACACACATACACACACACAGACACACACACATACACACACAATCGGATTCTAGGGACCTTAAATCGTGCTTATTCGCTAAAATCTGGATATGCGAATTTTAGCATGAATCCAATAGTTCTCTTAGCAATTTAGATGCGCAGTTTGGGTAATCCTTACCTGGCAAAACCTTCGATCCTTGCCGCGCCTGAAGGCCCCTGGCTCTTATAACCTCAACTTCAAGATACCCTTTCTGGTAGCACATCGAGAGTTGGATGTCCCCTAGCGCGGGGGCACCTAGCACTTGCCTGCCCACCAGCTGGCCAGGGCCTAGGCCCTCGATGAAGTCGCTGAGTTGGCCGCTTTCGCCCGCCAGCCGCAGCGACGGCGACCACCTACCACAACCAGCATTCATTACCATCCCCCCACAAAGTGGCACCTCCACGTCAGAAAGAAAGATCACTGAGAGTGTAGGGGAGTGAGAGCACACAAAGATGTTGCATAGAGAGAGATAGAGAGATACTGGATGGATGTTATCCAACTCTTTGTTGCAGCTACTGTGGTGAGTGTGCACGGGGTCCGTAGTCTCCATGTTGGATGGTTGTTGGTGCTTGTACACAAACATGCTCATGCTACAGCTAAAGCACATTCAACTACATAGAGATAGATGATAAAAGCTCATTTGGTTTCATTTGGAACAGATCTCACCGATTCACAGCAAATTTTAAACATTGCATTTACTCCTACTGTTTTTCATCTTTAATTTCAGAAAATATAAACTCTATTTCAAAAACAGTAACTTCAATTTCAGAAAAAAAATCAATTTTAGAAAAGATTCATTAATTTTCGGAAAATAGTTCATTAAATTTAACCAGTGATATAACTCGACGAAAGTAACAATATTTCTTAGTAACTTTTTTTGCAAACCTTCTAAATATTGTGTTAAAAATCTTCAAAGTATTGTACAAAAAAGCATTTCCTGCCAAAAAATACTAAAAAAAAAAAAATGAGAAAATGAAATTTGAAATATTTTTTTCCAAAAAATAAATTGCAATTTTCCATAATAGTTACCAAGAAATATTGTTGCTCTTGCCGAGTTCTATCACTGGTTTAATTTAATGTACTTATTTCTGTTACACTCTGTATTTAACATAAACTCGTATAATCTAATACTATGTTGGAAAATTGAACCACGACATTACCGGTAAAAATTTTCAGGTTACCAATACTATTTTCGAATGCGGTAACTGAAATGTGTGGTAAATTTTAATTACCGCCGTGACCGTGCTCAGAGCACGGTTTTTGTGGTAATTTATAGTCTAACCAAGGTCTAACCTAACTTTTGATGTAAACACATATAATTTTGTATGAATATTCTCTTATTGAAAACTTAAAAGTATGAAATTAATTATTAGTGGTATGTATCTATACAAATATATGTAAATTATCTCTTTCATCTTCATCGGAACTACTATCGTCACTTAATATAAATTGATCTAAAAACAAGTACCCTTCCATGGTATCAAAAACAAATTCAAATAGTATCGACAAAAAATCCTGCGATGTATACCAAAATGATTTTGACAGCTATTAATAACCTTGAATTACCAATGCGTTGAACTGCTTACCGCGAGAATCATAACTTTCCAGTTACCATGTAAAATTACCACGATAACAGCGGTTGAATTTTCGAACATAGTATAAATTTGAATTTATTTTTTTCTGAAATTGATGGTATTTTTTCCGAAAATAATTGTTACTACCAAATTACTTTCCGAAAGTATCTAAAATTGATATTAGGTACTTACTTTTCCTGACTGACACCAAAATTATATCAAATTAAAATGGCACCTCTGAGGTGCACTATCAACGCCAGCAATGAATGCCCGTAAACGCCCTGGTACGAATATGTCATCATTACCTATATCTGCGTATAAAGCAGACTGGTTCACCCAGCAATAGCTAATATGCCGTGATGATATATGTTATGTGTAAATTAAAAACAAGTATCATAAAGCAATCTGTTACCGTACGAGTTCAAGTTTTACAAAGGACGGGTGTGTTACCAGGCCGTATGAAACATGTTGTCCATACTATTTTTTTTTTCTTTTGAGGTAATTTTAGGAGATTTAAAAAAAAACACTTGACAAAAATATGACTTGGTTTTTTACCGTACGTTTATAGATCGTCTAAATTATTATTATTAATACTTTTTTTGAAATTGAAATTGTAAAAGTGCAGATAGAACTGTTATTCTTATAGTAATTAAAATGAAAGGGACTGTACTGTGAAACTATAATTATATTTCCTACCAATATCTTGAAAAATATATCCAATTTTCAAGTAGTATAAAAATGACTTTTTTCAGAGCAAGTTTGGTGACGCCTGGTAATGTTGTCATTATTGAAATTTGCAAATAAAGCAGGCTGGCATACCCAGTTATGGGTATAAATCCAAAAATAGTTTAAACAATACGAGTTCCAGAATGCATTTATACTGATATGGTTAAAATTGAACAGAATACTAGCCACATTTTTCATTGTCGTTATCAAAATTTTATCAACAACTTTAATTATTGTTGATTGTGAGATACGGAGTAAATTTTAAAAAAAATCACTACAATAAATTTAGATTACTCTGAGGAAAGGCAGATTGGCTGTCATTTTTTTAAAAATATTTGTTTGAAAATAAACTATGTTCTGCTTTAATATCACATTTTGATAAATTTGATATTATTTATTTTTATTATTAAATAATGGAATTTGACATTTCTTAAAACAGCATTTTAGTTGAAACTACCAGCCATTGTCATAAATTTTCAAAAATGATTTCTCCGATCTCCCAATCATTTTCTTAACCAGCCAAAGATTTCTCAAATAATTTTAATTATTATAATTTCTATCAATCTTGAAGCTTATTATTTTGATGAGGGGTCCCGAAGGAAAAATAATCGGACAAGCAGTCAGCGGTTTTACCTAAAATGTTAGTCTTCTTTAGGGCAATAAATGTCTAATTACATAAGGTTTTTGTGGCAACCATCCATGAGGAACAAAATTATCACTTGTCCGATTATTTTTCTTTTGGGACCCCTCATCCATTCCTCAGTCGATTATCGCTCATGTTCAATTATTATTTTGCTCTTTTTAAATTAATTTCATTTTAATAACATTTGTCTCCTCTAAAATAGAATAAAAATCATGAGGAGAAACAGTTTTGATTATTGTGAATAGAAATGTTTAAAATTTGGGTGACAATGAGAAAACATTGAAAGTAATGAATTAGTATGGTGTACTATGAAAAACTAGACAAAATAATCTCCCTAATTAAATATCAAATGAAATATCATGCTTAATACATAAAAAATACATACCCATAGGCTTAAATCAAAAATCAATATTAAACATTTACATACTGGTTGTTTTTGTGAAATAAAGTAGATTCACAAAACCAACGCTAGATGTCTGTCGTCAGAGGAGAGAGAAGAGAGTAGAAAGCAAGGGTCAAACGGGAAGGTCTGAAGTGGAAGGAAGGAACCACCGAAAACCCAAGACCGGCAGTCAGAATTTAGGAAACATTGAATCATACAAACAATAACATGCGGAGTGCACTTGCATCCATGGAAACCCTTTAGAAGACAATAGCCAACATTGACAAACATTGATTGCTCACAAGACAACCTGCAAAGAAGAAGAGTGAGCAATCAAAGATAAGAGTATATGGACTAGAAAAACACCATTTTTAAAAATTCACTCATACAAATAGTACATTCTTTACCAAACCAAAATTTGGCGGGAAAGTATATCACAATAATAACAATTTGAATATTAAATATCAAGACCAAGTACAATTCTTATCTTGATTTATAATATAAATAACATAAAAATTATACTCCGTACACAAATTGTAGATCATCTTTCTGAAACGACAGTTGTCACTTGTCTATCTATTCATCTTGAAATTTTAAATTTACCGTACAGTTTTAATTATAAAATTTACTAAAATATGTTCCCAAATGTTTCTGATGGTAATCTTCTTCTCTCCATCCTTAAATTTTGAGCATTATTTCTTTTCATAATTTCCTCACAATAAAATAAAAGAAATAAATGAACCATCCTGCTAAAAGTATTATTTTTCTATTTTGCATCTGTAACAAAGCTATTATTACAGCACCCAAAGGAGTTCGTTAATAGCCCATTCGAGTGATGTAATAGACTAGAATAATTTATTTTTTTAAGGTTGGTGGCTAAGAATAAACGAATTGACTTAGAAATAATTGTAAATTTCATTAATATATACGTTTCTTAATACTAATTTTTTTTCTTCTTTTTATAAAATAAATACCACCCAATAATTTCTATAACTTATATTTTATTTAAGTATAAGTTTTTTTTTTTGAAGTTGATGACGTGTGTCTTATGCCTATTAATTTTTACTATAGTAAGAATTATAGGCCCGTTTAATCAGAAAGACAATCGACTGAATACTATACTACTTCGTAATTAATGTAAAACTATATTAAAGATAAATACTACAAAGTGCATTTCACTTTATTTTTATGACTTCTTATTCTTAACTTCCATATTTTTGAAACTAATTTGTAACAAAATAAATATATTGTAGCACAATTAATTACTCATATATAATAATATACTTTTGCATGCACTGAAAAAACACTACTTGGTTGTGTTATTGTAAAGGCAAAAATATAATTTCCTCCAAAATCTTCAAAATTTTTAAAATTCCAATTTTCATATTGATTTCAAATTTTGCAACGGCAGGACGATATCTCTTTTTGTTCCGGATATATTCACAATTAAAATTTTACAACCCAAAAATGGGTGGATGTACGAGTTGTGTTATTTTTTTGTATCCATTGTTCACAAAATTTGAAAATTTATATACTAATGTAATTTTGCTCGTAGAATCGAATGGCGAATTTGCCAGTGCCCAAAAAAAGTTTGAAAGAAAATAACTCAGGAACTAAAAGAGATTTAGGTTTGTTCGCGGTAGCGATCCCGGACTAGTTTGAGCATCACACGCATGCGCAGTTTCGATTTAATCATTCGCGGTACGATTCTGACTGATAACTCCGTGTTCGCGGAACACTGTGGACTGGTACATGATTGGTTATGTACTAATCAGACCAGTCCGAAAATTGAAGCAAGTACTATAAATCAGGGACTAATTGCGTGTATTCAGTGCATACTTTTCTGTGTTTAATTACGTTTATTTTAACAATTTCACAAATTTTAAATTAATAAATATTTGAAGGTAAGTTTATAATATTGCCTCCATTTCAGTTCAAAACTATATAATATTTTCATTCAGATACATAACATACATAACCTCAAACGTCAAAATGAGCGTTCGCGGTAGAAAAAATTCCAAATCAATCTCGGATCACGCATGCGTTTTTCACGATTTGTGAATTAGTACAGAACAAGTACGAAATAAGTTTGGGATCAGTCAGGGATTGTTACCGCGAACAAACCTATAAAATTGTGGTTTGAGAATTTAGAATCAACGCGTTAAAATACGTAACTTAAAAATAGGTTTAGCCTAAATTTATAGCATATTTGTTGGTAAGAAGTGAAGAAAATGAAGTGAAATGTACATTTGATAACCTAAAACTGTAAGGAACATAGTCACGTCGGTTTAGTAAAGAATGGTAGAAGGTAAGTATGAGTGAATAGAAAGGTGAATGTGTCCATTTGATATAAATAGAGATATATCGTTGGTAAGGTAGATAATATATAGAGACATAGAAAGCGGCCATTCGGCATTCGGAGTTCGGTGGAGTAGCAATGGAGTACTTACGAAGATCCCTCGGAACTGGAGATTGAGTTGAGGCTGGCCGCCCGCTGGCCGCAGTCGGGGGGGCCCTGCATGGAGCGATACGAGGAATGGACCGGAGGGATACTAGGAACCACTTCCTGCGAGCGCTGAATACAGCTACTGGGGGGAACGCGCTTTCTACTACCAGCGTTTCCCTCTGTGTGCCCCCATAGCAAACAGAAACACAAACATCATTACTAAACCAAACCACGCCACTACCTAGACGTGTCCAATGTGACCGAATGCGTGTGTGGCAAGGTGCGTGTTGTACTCGAACATTGACACTGAAACAGAATCGCCCCAAAACGACACAACAACTCTATGCCCACTTTACACCAACAACACCCCAAAAGAATTAGACACTGTTTTTATTAAAATTCATTGTTGTAATCAACAATTCTCATTATTGTAATCAGTTTTATTATTGTGTGGTCGTGTACACTGAGTGTCTAGTAGCGAATCTGGCGATCCGGGTCCGTTGCCGACCGACGCCAAATATTATTTCGAATTTTAAATGGCACTCTAATGACTCCCGTGGTGCACTCTGCACGCCAGCAATGAGTGCCCGTAAGGTGACGCCTGGTAAGCGTCCGCATGGTACAAATATTTGAAGTTTCAAGTCGACAAAATATTATTATTAATATTACTATTATTTCATGTAAGTTTAAGTTGTTAATAATTCGCGAACAGCTTATCAGTAAAAAGCGCAAAATATATGATATGAAAGAGAATTTCATGCCGAACACACATTTTTAAACCCCGTTCTCCTTTAAACATGCTAGAGTGATGGTTGAAAAAATAGATATTTGTAGGAAATTACTGACAAAAATAATTTTAAAATCATCCATATATTACTTAATTCCATGCTACTACTAATAAAAAGTAGTAAAAGTTATCAGACTAAGGGCCGTTTTCATAAGAAAATTTATCTTCACTTTAATACTTTAAATTAGTTTTGTTCGTTTTCATAATATAACTTTAGCACTTTAGCGAGGACTGTAGCATTACTTTTAAATAAAGATAAAGTCTTAAAATAATTTTAATTAAAGTCTTAAAGTGAGCCTGATTATGAAAACGGCCCTAAATGTTAAATGCATAATATAACATTTTTCTTTCATAAATTTTTATTTTGCTTAGTTATTTTGTAACGTAACTCTTTGACATTTCATCATAGGTAAAAGATGTAAGAATCCTTTTTTGTATAAAAAAATGGAGAACTTCAACTTCGCTCTTTTGTACTTTTTGTCTAGCAGATATTGTCAAAAAACTGATTTTGACCACCATTTTTCCAATATGGCGGAACGAGCGAATTTAGTATTTTATTCAGGACATGCAACTGTACTAAACTGTCAATTTGCAAAACTCCTGGGTTTTTTCCGAGAAAGTACGGCTTTGACTTCCTATTGCTTGGGCTATTAGTGATCGAGTAAACATAATTTTCCGTTGACCGTGTATTAATAAGTTATATTAATGTATAGAAATTCATTCATTAATGTTCCCTATTAATGCATGATTTTTTATTATTAAACGATTTTAGTACGTAACCATACATAATACATACCATTGCTGAATTATTGTCATAACTTATGTATCAGACGTTACTAACCTGAATTTTTTAATTATGGAATAAAATTAGATTTTACAATTCAGTAAAATACAGTCAACGGAAAAATATTGTAACTAACACGTGCATTAATTGACTCAAAAATTAACGCGGGAGCATATCTTATTCATTAATCACACTTTATATTTAAATAACTGTTAAAGACGTGGCAAAAACAAATGTATTAATGTAAATGTAGTCAAATACGTATTTTTCTCATGTTCATTATATTTCAGTAAGATCATTTGTCATTGTTGTAATCAACCTTCCACGGTTGTTAATAATCAAAGTTTTAATAATTGTCGCCTTCTCAAAAAGCCGGATTATTAAAAATCATACGTCGCGATTCATTTTGAAAAGTAGAATATCATAATTTCTTTCTCGTATCTATTTCTTTTGGGTGTTGGATAAAATGACGATAGAGTCCCGTCCGTGTTCAGGGTGCATATGTTTCATACGAAAGGCTGAAAGATAGCAAACATCATGAGCATCACACGGCTCTATAGCAAGCATAGAGGTCAGTGAGTCCCTAGTCTACCCCCAACGCCACAAGGATACTGCAAACAAGCTAGAATCAATGCTCTACTGACTGAATGAAAAGAAAAATACTCGCTACACTACTACGACTAGATAGATAGCGCTCACTTCCAAAGCTTATATTTATTATGTCCCCTACACTGTCACGGCATGTACGGTATTTACACCGGAGTTATCTCTCTTCTCTCTATCACATCTTCACCTGTGCTCCCATCAGGATAATTTTGAATCGATTTAGGAAGATATAATATCTATTTATATTATCTATTCACAAAGAAACAGTAACAGGCAAAATAAAAAAAATGTTGTTTGTTTTTAAAATCTGTTTTCGCTGCTAAAAAATATGTGTTATTGTTTTGATAATTATTACGCTTTTTATCGTTGTTATTGTTGTTTTAATATTTTCTAAATACGACATGCCAGATTTTTTTTCATATTAAGAAATTGAGTGCTATATTTGCCGTCAAATAAATATGGACTGGAGATTTTTACACTGTTGCCAATTCCATTGGTCATTTTGAAAATGCTGTTATGAAGAGTGGCAACACCGCAGGGCAAGGGACAGGGTGGGGAAAGGGAAACAATTGAGCAGCTGTTCATATTTATTTGATGGCGAGTGTAGTATGAACAACTGATAACGGGTGACAAGCAAACAATTGACGATAGTCAGAAAAATTGCCTCTATTGGATTCAGCAATATAAAATATTGTACTTATGGCAAGGCGGCACATTATTGCCGCTGATTGCTTTTACATTAAATGGTTACGAACCTGAAATTATTTGTGCCGCTTTGTTGAAATAACGACATGCATTGAATGGATTCCCTGCCTACTCTATAGTATGGCAGTTATGTACCGCCTTATTATAATTACAATACAGTAGACTCTAAATACAACCGTATAGGATTTCATATATGTAGAAATGATTCTTTAAATCGAATTGTTTAATTTGAACTCTTCTTTAAACGAATTAAACTATAGAATTATTACTTATATATTTAAAATTGTAGGTAGGTATGTATAGTAATAGTACATACCGGGTGTCTACTTATATTTCTGAACATAGGAAATTCAATGTTAAAATTTTGATTCGGCGATATCTCCTTACCTATTAATTTTAGAACAAAAGTCTAATGAAGATAAATGTTCAGAGTAAAAAACTGCATTGATTGAGTACCAGGCTTGTTGTTCAATTGTTTTTATGTATAAGTTAGAAGCAAAAGAAAATACTCGATTTAAGGCAATTATCAGAGTGCCATGAAAAAGAAAACAATAATTTATATTTCTTGTCTCTGGTATATCTGACAGATTTGACATATCTTGTTATATTATTAGTACTAGAATAATGGGAAGTGTTAATCTAGAAGAAAAAAATAATAATCACTAATTCTAATAAGAATAAATTAAAAAGAAATGTCAAATCTGTCAGATATGCCAGAAACAAAAAATATAAATTATTGTTTTTTTCCATGGAACTCTGATAATTGCCTTAAATGACGTATTTTCTTTGGCTTCTAACTCGTCCATAAGAAACAATTGAACAACAATATTGGATCTCGTTGATACAGTTTTTCATTCTGAACATTTTTCTTCCTTACACTTTTGTTCTAAAATTAATAGGTAAAGAGATATCACCAGATCAAAATTTTAACATTTAATTTAATTAATGTTCGGAAATAAAAGTAGACACCCGGTATATCCTTAAGAGGTACTGCCAATCCCGTCAATGAATTAGAACCATCTTGAACATTTTAGAAGAGTAGGACAAGAATCCTTATAGAATGAAAGAATATATATAATTAGAATTATTTGTATATACAAGAAATGTTAAATTCGATACTTATAAAACAAACCGGAAATGGCGAGAGGTAATGTGTTGGCCACAAAATATTTATTTTCCATTGAATATACTTACTCTTTGTAATTTGTACAAATGTTTATTTAATTTTCTTTTACTTTTTCTAGTTCTAATTCGAACAAATTCAAATACCCCTTGCAGATTTATAAAGAGTCGCCTGTATTTATAAGTAATTTTGTTACTGCAACCGAAAGAGTAAATTTTCTGACTATAGTCGCCTGTTTAGTCAAGATTTCAAAATAACAATCATAGTGTTTTAAAATTGTAATGTGTATGATAAAGTAAAAAATTAATATTGTAAATATTGTAATAATAAATAAAAATAACTATTATTACTGTTATTTTAAGAATACAGAGAACGAGAAGAATTCAACCCTCATTTCTTAGCTTTTAAGTAAATATATTTGTATAAAATTAATATTTTAGACAAATTTGAATAAATAAAAAAAAAATTCAGTTGTTTCATCATCAAATAAAAATTTGAATATGTAGATAAAATCTCCATTAACGTCCTCATTCTCTTTTCCCAAAAATAAATGGTACATTTCTGTTACTGCTTCTGTAATAACAAATAATATAAATCGATTTATTTAATTAAAAAGAGCAATTCCGTACTCGTGCTACTTGTTAAATAATGTCAATGACAAAGTCAAAACCAAAATGAATCAATAATAAAAAGTATATTCGTTGACTTTTTTTATTAATGGTAAATTAATTTCATTGTTGTTGCCATTGACATGATTTGGGGCATGTACGGAGTCGCTTATAGTGAGTTGTAAATATCCGGCCGACCTGTCGCCATCAGCCGAGCCTTCCCCATCACTGGAAGCGGAGGAAGTCTGTTTGGATAACAACCGAATATCATCTGGAAGTACTTCCTCACTTCGATGGACTGTGAAAGACGTTTTGCCTCTGCGACCAAATCCCAACCTTCGTTTACGACCTAAATCAGTCGCATTCACTATTATTTCATCGTCACCGTCCTCAAACCTTACACAACTGCTGCTGTCTTAAAACAAATCAACAAGAATTATATACATCTCTCTCAGTACAGAACCGATCGATCTTGAATAACCTCAAAACATAAACTAACTATTTACATCATTACTTCTTTCAGTATTAGTGTCATCAAAGTTACCGTTACAAGAATCTAATCTACTAGACTTGAAGTGTATTACAACACACATTCAATATACAGAATCTACTTTTCAGAAGTGCTTGGAAAAGGATGAGCGACTTTTCATGAATTTTGTTAATTTAGTTGAACTACACATTCAAGAAATAAATACACGCACACTCACACGAACAAACTTATCCTAGATGTCACTGACTTTTCTATTACCTATTTTACACACAACTACATCGACACACAACTATCAAAGATCAATATCGTACGTTAGTTTGTCCAGAATGTTTGTGGTCAGTTTGTTGGTGGTGATGACAAAGCATATTCCACCCAGGAACAAGATACACACAATTTTACTCTAATTTTATCCAACAATCAAAAATAATACATTTCTTAATAAATGTTTCCAAAAATTCATTTTACAAAACACTTCTAATATTGTAATAAGTTATTGTTGATTATTACAAAACTATTCAAATATCTGCTAATATTAATAGTATATTACGTTCCAAGTTAAGAAAAGTGATAGTTTACCAGACGAGTATGGCAAGCTATCGCGCGTACTTAAATGCCATACGAGTACAGTAAAACACTTTTCTAACGCGGTGCGTACACTATTTTTTCATATTTCATATTAGTATTAAAATTTTAATTTTTTGCGGCATAATGTTCTGAATTAAAAACATCTAAAAAACATGGTAATCTGATTCTTAGTAACAAAGTAATTTGACAGTTATTGTTTTTTGTACGTTACAACCTCCAAACAAATTAATTTTTGGATATTGATTTGCAAAACGATGGATCTAGATGATGAAAAGAACAAGTAAAACGATTTAGAAGATAAGCAATAAAAAATAAAATTAAACAATAGGCTCTTCAACCAATTTTTTTTAAATTTATTTTTCGAAAATAGACGTTAATATATGAATATTTTTCATATTTTCATCTGTATTGTGATATAATCAAGCCTGTAATTAATTGGAAAAGATACTATACAAAATTGAAATTTACGGTGTGACGTCATACCGCCTGATGACAGAACAACGCCGCCCGTGTAGAATTGCGGAACTATTCAGTCAAACTTTTAAACATTTAAACAAGTTGACACATGAAAGCTGATGTTTTTACGTTGTGAATTGTTTGATATTTGTATTTATGTGTAAAGTTGTATTTAAATATTCTAATATAATATTAAGAAATAGTAACAGAACAGATGACTATAAATGCAAACGCCCATATTATGCGCGCGCAATCTCTTTCTGTCACAAGGCGGTATGACGTCACAGTCGATTTGGAGGTAAAAAAATATACTTTTAATAATAAATTACAGGCGTAACACATATTTTTTAAATAAAGTGTTATATTTTTCGACATTGTTTTTAAGCGTATTATTGTAAATTAGTACCAAATATGCTAAATTTTAATGTGGTTGAAGAGCCTATTCCTTTTGTCGAAATGTATTTTAATGACAAAACCGTTGCTATGCAGTAACGGTAGCTATGTTGTAAAGTAACGCATTACTGTATGATTTTGAGTATATTAAAATAGTACATTACTGTACAAAATACGAAAAAAAATGTTGCATTGAAAATATACAGATGAGAGCAAAAGTATTGAGCCAAACTTATTTTATCTCTTATACTAGTTATTTATCAAGACACTGAAGTTCTATTTTTGATAATGGATATGGAATTTATTTGCCGAGGCCCTTAGGGCCGAGGAAAATAAACCATATGAGTCATACGTAGTCATTTTCAAAACTGTGCTGTTTTTGGTTGTGTCTGTCTATTTATGTATTCTGGTTGAGTGAAGAGGTTAGTAGTGATTGGAAAATGGTGTCGGATTGGCTATTGATTTGTCTGTTTATGATTTGTCCTTTTTTGAGTGTTTTTCTGATTTCCATGTTTATGATTTTTCTTGGCATGTATAGTATTTCCATTGTTTCTTCTACGACTCCGATGCTGTGTTTGTTGTCTATTATGTGGTTTGCGTATTCTGAATCTGTTTTGAAGTTTTTGAAAGAATTGATGTGTTCTCTGATTTTTTCCAGATTGGCCTATGTATGCAGCGTTGCAGGTATTACATTTTGTAATCACTACTAACCCTTCCACTCGACCAGAGTACATAGGCACACATAACCAAAAATACCACAGTCTTGAAATTGACTACAAAGTCGAAACAAGTCAACAATAAAAATAAATACATAGACGAACCTGTAAAGCAAATATATAAATTTAATAGTATACCTTTAATTTTGTTTGAAATTGAGGAAAATTTACACTTTTCTTTTTCTTTCCTGGGTGGTATATGCAAACATGAAAATCTCTTGTGATAAAAATCAATTTCTGTCTTACCTGTCGCCGAAAGTTGACTAGTAGAATTGCTCTTCTTATTGAGTCCCATAAATTGGTTGTTGTTTCTACTTCTTTCCCATTCCCTTGAATGTTCTTTATGGGTGGTTTCTTTATTCTGAGGGACTTCCAACCCATGCA